>OZ057412.1:39150269-43950269 GCA_964056705.1 Troilus luridus | reverse complement strand
CCTATACGGAAAAGATAAAAAAAAAGATAAAGATTTAAATAAAAAAATATATATATTTATTGAAATTTACATTAGTTTTTTGAATACATCAAGTAAATATAATGAAAGATAAATCATCTCCCGAGATAAAGGCAAGTAGAAAAACTACCCAGTGGTAGTACTCAAATGAAAACATAGTTAGAAAAGTTCAACTTAGAAGGTCACGGAGGCTATCTTCTTTTCAGACGCCTCGGAGGATTATCAGGAGGTTGCGAGGTTTGAAACTAGTGGGTTTGAGTGGAAATGAAGTTTGCCATGAAAAGATTGATATCGGATTCGGGCCAAATCACCAACAAACAGGGCATTAAGGTCATTATGGATTTCTTTGTTCATAACAAAGTATGGAGCATTGAGGATTTTTGGATTTTAAGGATTGAATACGAGAGGAATTCGATGACTTAGAGGAGCCCCAAAGCTCTATTCAGTATGTCCAGATGGGACTAATGGTTACCATGTATATGAGTCTTTTGTAATTAATTGAGAGCTTAGAGCGTCCTGTTAATGTTGAAGTAGCCTGAAATGGCGAGCTGTTTCTTGTCGTTTCAGTCTTGTATGAGGATTCCAAGTATAATCGTTTGTCAAGCTGTAGCCTTAAGTACCGGAGCAGTGGGATGTTATTAAACGATACAGGTGGAGAGGAAGTCGTTGGTTTACTACGGAGGGTAAAGGTGATTTGATGAGATTCGTGAGAATTAATTTCAATCCTCCAGTTTTGACACCAATTGATTAAAAATTAAATCGAAATTTTAAACCTATTTTTAAGACTAGGTGCCAATTAACTATTATTTCTAGGGCCTGGAAATTGTTTCAATTATTCCGTTTTAGATCTATTTATTCCTTTTAATATTTTGAGATCAATCGTTGCCACCTATTTCAGTTAAAGAGTTTCTTAATTAACTTCGAACGAGAGAGCTGAAGATTGGTTAAACAAGCGATGAAGACAAACAATCGTAAGGTTTATTCAACTCACAAGACAATGAGATTTGCTCTAGTGCACCGCTGCATTTCGACATCTTTTCTTCTCATCACGTTATTTAAGGAGTTTATCGGCTGGGAAAAAGAAAGTTAGTTTTCAATTAAAAAAAAAAGTTTTGCGAAATGGTAGAGTGAAAAGGCCCTTGGCCTTTTCAATTTTCTTTTTTCTAATGACTAAAAATTTTTACCAATGCTTTTCCTGTCGTGCTTTTCTTTGAGAAGGCGTCGTTATTTTTATATTTTTAGTTCAAAAGATTTATTTTAATGAAAATAAGTATTATTTTATTTTTGGTTTTGTTTACTGTTATATAATATATATTTATTTTGCCAAAAAAAACCACTCACAAAATATGTAAATTAAAATCCTCAGCTAATAATGGTTACATTAAGTAAATAGTAATAGGTACATTAGAATGCAATTGAATAACTAAAAAAAACAAAAACTAAAATGCTAGAAAATGACTAACCGAACTTATTGTTCTCGAGGGTAGTTATTTTTCAGCATATTAGAAACTTGAGGCTTTCTTTTTTGAAGTTTTCAAATTGCGTTCAATATGTAATTCCCCAATCCCCGTATCCGTGTTTTATGTTCTTGTACAACATTCTACCCAGAGATGGCCTACTGGTAATAGTTTAGTTAATGACTAGTGTCATTCAGCTGTCTACATCTGGAATCTAAAAACGTGTCCTTCTTCTGTTACTCAAACCAATGAATTGAAAGAGTTACTTCCCACCAAACAATTATTAGTTAACGTCAGTTATAGGATGTGGATTGATGGACGTGCTACTCGTGAATTTTTTCGTTTTTAGAGTAAGAAGTATTAGAATTTACAAAAATAAATTGAAGTAGATCCTAAAATGCAGGAACCATTAAGTATTGATCCATGTTGAACAATACCTATGCCATAAAGAAAAAAAACATTTGCTCTCTCTCGCTGAACTCTTCCGGCCTTAGGTTCCCTAAATGGGCCTCGACAACCCCGAGAATATTGGACGGTCGGGGTATTGGTTTCCACCCTTTATACCCGCCCCTACTTACGTTATTCATTGTTTTCAACAACTCCTGCAGTCGAGATTTCTGTCTTGAAGGGACAAAGAACTCGGCGGGTATTGGTGAATGTGATTCGGCAGTGAATTACGTTCCCTGGTGGTGGAGTTAAATCGAGCATGGTCTCTTAGAGTGGAGTCCTCATGGCCATTCTTCTCCAGTGGACCCTTCCAGTTCCGCCAGCCCTGTCCTAAGTACCCTGTGCTCTGATTCCTTCAATAGGCTTCCGGTAAACTTGCTGGGAAGAACATTATTCTGAAATTATACCTCAAGTCAAACTGCCTAGCTCTTTTAAAACAGCTCATGATCAAATTAGTTTGTTTCAGTCGGTTAAAGGAGACTCTAGCTCGACAATGCTAAGTTACTATCGGGGATGTGTAGTGGTTAGCATAACTATCTTCTATAATTCGCAACCCGTCAGGAGGCCCTAGGATTTTTTAAAGGGTGTACAAATTCCGTAGTTATGCCGTCCTTCGGAAGGGAAGTAATTAAGTGGGGATCCCTAGCCTGTGAGTTGTCAGGTATCCATTACAGATAGCCAACATTTAGGACTCCCTCTGTAGCATCGTCCAATAAGCCGTACTAGCGTAAAATGAATATTAATATAATTAATTAGAAGGAATCTACTAACAATTAGCTTTATCGATTAATTGTGTAAGAGGTGATAGAGATAGGTAATGTGGAGGTAGGAGTTCAATTGTAAAACGATTGACTGGAATCACTAAAGTTGCATGCCTTGCAGGTGAGGTTTCTCACTATATCCTGGCTATTGGCGTTGTGTTAATAATATCATCGTAAATAATTAATTCATATGCAAATGTTTACAACATGTATTTAAACATTTTTACCACAACTTCAATTAGTCAATAGAATCAAATACATATCTTTCCCTTTTTGACTATATTAATTATTAAATAAATTCATTATTTTGCTATTAGGTCACAATATAACATAATTTGTATCAGTTTGATGTGGAAAAAAAATTCCCGAACAGTCCGAACTTTCCCTTCATTCCATAGCAGCTATATATCAGAACTGAAAAAATGCGTTGTTATATCTTGTTCAAATTCATACTCGACGAAATGATTTGAAATTTATTTTCAGAGAATGCTAGACTGAAGATACAAGAAATCGCACCCCGTTTCAGGCTACTTCAACATTTACTAGACAAACGCTCCAAGGTCTCAATTAATTACTAAAGACTCATATACATGACAATCATTAGACCTATCTGGACTTATGGAATAGAGCTTTGGGGCTCCACTAAACCATCGAATACCTCTCGTATTCAATCCTTACAATCCAAAATCCTTCGTAAAATCCTCAATGCTCCTCATTTTGTTACGAACAAAGTAATGAAAAGAAGATGGCCTCGTGATCTACTAAGTTGAACTTGCTATTTGAGTACTGCCACTGGTTAGTTTCTCTACTTGTCATTTCATGTCATTGTATACATTCATTCTATTTAATTAATGTATTTATATAATAAAGTTGTAAATTACATTGAATTAATTATATTTAAAAACCAAATTCAGGGGCTAAATCCATCGCCTCTCCCCCCAAAAAATATCCATAAAACAAAACATTAAAAACCGTAAAAATCAATAAAAAAACTGTTATTCTCAATCTCTTTCATTTTAAATAACTCTATCATATGCCAGTCTAACCAATTCAGTCTTTTTAAAATAGAGCGGTTAGTTTTGACCGTAAAAAACACTTGTAAATGATTAACGTCTAATATTAATAAGATAAATTTCTAAATATAGTTTAATGGTTTTTAGAAGAAGTTTTATTGACGATATGAACCGGGCTCCGGGAACAACGCCAAAAAGCATAGGCCATCATAAATGCTCTTAAATCATATCCAAACCTGATTAATTCTGAACTTAAAATATCTCCTTCTATATTCAGTAGCATCTCTATTGCAAAATCTAAAATGTTTGCTGCTCTATTATCTTATAGGGTTTCATTTAGTTCATGTGATAAAAAATGTTAGCTTTACAAAATTAAACTTTTGTATATTTTGTTCAAAAAAATATATATAAAAAAATCATAAAATTACGTTCGTAAAAATGTTCATATAAATTTTTTATGAATTTATAAAATTAAGTTTAATAAAATTAAAGCTTATGCTATTTTAATTTGAGCTTTCTTCTTGTCTAGTTATAAAATTTGAGTTCCAACTTTGCTATTTTACACCTTCCTTAATGGTCCGTAATTTCCTTAATATTTATATTCATCTATATATAATTTTAAATATATTTTAGTTAGGGAGCGATAATTTTTCAAAAGTATACTCTCAAAACATCCAACCACACCTTTTTTGTCAATGTCTTTTTGAGATAGAATATTTTAAAAATGGCTTTCCAATTAAATTATTATTTAAAAAAAAATAAAACTTCAAGTATTTCTCTTTAGTCATCTTTAAGCACAAAAAACAATGTATAATGACATCGTTTGACAATACGCATTGATTTTGAATGAACCTTGAAACAGCATCATTACTTTGCATATCAACGCTATACTGGTAATTAAATTGAACTTCAGTATAGTACTCATCGGCTGGTACCATACCATATAGAAAATAGAAACTGATCTTGGAGTGATAACCTAGAACCTTGTCGTTCCTTAGGGTCGAGTTGAAAAAATTTAGCACGAAAATACATAATCAGACATCTTGGTTCACCAACAGCCACTTTTGTATTTATTTTTACTTCGAGTATTAGTTATTGCTTATTACCTATCATATAATTCAGATGAAGTTTTCATACTAATTCTGTCTAATTATACTAATTATATTAATAGTATTAAAGATCGTTATAGGAGCTCTCGACTCGGTGGCGCAGCTCGCTTGCCTCTCCACTTGGAAGGTTTCCTAAGCCGACAGACAGGCATTAAATACAGACAACTAAATATAAACGGGACGGAGCTGGACGGACACGAGTCGGCACAGATCGAGGCACAGGCGGCGAAAGGACAAATAAAAAAGTTTTATTTTTTTTTGCGAGAGAGAGAGAGAGAAAGAGTATAAGAACTATAGGCCACCCTAGACGTCATACGGACATTTAGTCCTAATCCGAGAGAACGCTGTAACAAAAAATCATCTTGATACAAAATTACAGAAAATAATTTGGGTAGGGACAGACCCGGCCGCCCTTTGTGAGGAGGCCTCTGATGTCGCCGGCACTGCGATCCACCGAGATCCATCATCTCTCCTGTCGCAGTCTTCATCGCTGCCCATTCCCTTTCTTATTTTGACAGATTAGTCCGTGTCTCACAATGCCTTATCCCTAAACATTTATACGTCTTTATCTCTGCGCAATAGTTACTTCAACAATGAGTCACGGGAGTGAGTAGGCCTTCTTTTCTCCTTGTCTTCTATTCCCAATGCAGATGTTTGGATTGAGCGAACAAAAATTAAAATAGAAAACAATCAGATTTTTTAAAAATACCATAGCAATTTTACAAATCAATATAATCATTATTCCCTTGTAAAAAAAGAATGAAAGGGTACAGAGCAGATGATAACAGTCGAGGAATACCCCTTTAAAAACGTTAAGAACTTCGAATATTTGGATGCAGAGCTCAACTATGAAAATAAAATATCAACAGAAGAGCAAAAACGGATTATGGTGGGGAACCTAACAAATTTCGCAAGGATAAAGTTATTCCGGTCGTCGTTGTCATCAAGGGCTACAAAATTAAGATTGTATAAGGTGCTTAAAGTTTTAGTAAAAAGTCGATACTTTTAAATGAAATTTTACATTGAATTTAGCGCACCAATATCAGAAATAAGGTTGAAATGCCAATTTTCTTATGATATGGATATAACTTTTAGTTTATACTGTTTTATTCCTGCTTGTTGTTTTTTTCGCCCTTCCTAACTCTTTAAAGGCCTCCCGAAACTCTTCGAATTGAGTGATAGGGCTGAAACGTATTTTATTCGGAAGGTCATTACAAATGTTCGTTGAAATTATATACACGTATTACAGAGTATAGTTTTAGTAAAGATAAGTTTTGATTAACTTTCTTCAAATGTTTGTAATTCTTTTGCATGGGAAATAAGTTGCTACTGCAATTAGTTCAAGATCAGCAGAGAGTGATGGTAGTTTTATTTCCCGAAGTAGAGTTTGTGAGTTGTAGAACTTCATCATTCACTCTATTTTAACAGATTTTCACAATTCTTGAAAGCCTCTAAGTTCATTTGAACTGTTGAAAAACATTTGTATTTTTCCCGACAAACTTTGAGGCAAATTACCTGAAATTGCAATTGTGTTTTTATCCTCTGCTATTTCGATATTTTATAATATGAATTTTATAAAAAAGGGGGCCTTAATGATGGATTTTAGCGCTCACGTTTATATTATTTGCATGTTATTAAAAAATAACAAATTATAACGGTTTCTGAAAAAAACGTTCGTAAACCTTAGAATCCGAGTGAACTATGATGAACATGCAGAGCTTATAGTGGAACAGAAATGTGATCAGAAAACTAAACATACAAATACATACAAACAAATACAATTTGTGCATACAAATTGTAAATAAATACAATTCGAAAATATATGTCTTGGTCTAGATTGCTACCTTTTGTCTTGGTTAGTTATTTCTTTACCCTTTTTATAGTTCTAATAACTATAAAGCCAAATTTTCAATATTTTGTGAATTTTTGGCATTCCTGCCTGATCTTCTGATTGGTAAGTAGTGGGACAGAATATTGTCGATTCAAAAGACGAACTTGGTCAGTTTTCTACACTTGTTTTTTTTCAATTGAACAGGAAAAATTATTTATTTACAAGATACCTTATATGTATTTTTGGATCTCTTTGTTATACAATGAGATCGTATCTTTAATAAACTATTCCTGATAATGGTTTTCTTCATAACGCGAACGTTCCGTTTAATTTTCTCTTCGCTGTTTTCCCAAGATAATTGGCGATGACGTAATTTTCTCGTAGTAATTGAAGAGAAGCCATATTACATTGCTAGGGCTTCAAAACGATTTAACTTTAGGGTTAAATCCCTCTCACATTTTAGGTCTCTTATTTTTTGAATTGATATATTGGATTGGCTGAAAGACTCTTCGGTTCCTTTAATCAAGTTTGTTTTATAACTACAACTTTTGTTAATGTACGGGTATCCACAGAGATCTTCGGGTGCCGACCGTGGAGGAGGTAATCCAAAAATTCGCCCAGATACATCAGGGTCGCCTGCAAGACCACTTTAACGCCGAGGCCGTCCATCTCCTCGACTTCAATGCACTGGTGAGAAGGCTAAAGAGAAGGAAGCCCCATGAACTAATATAAAGTGATGTGTTTTATGCTCAGAGCTAGCGACATTTGAAGCTCCTTAATCTTGAATAATAAAAGTGTGTTAGAAAAAAATTGCTAATAAGCTCGTAAAGAGCTTGATTGTAATATAAATAAATAAATAAAAAAAACACGGGTAATTCTTTATTCATTACAAACATTTAAAAAATATGTTTTAATATAAGAGTGTGAAACGGTTGGAGGTTGCAGTCAATGAAATTTACACATGATAAGCTTAACTTATTTTATGTATGCCTACGTGTCGGTCTAATTTTTAAACCATAGATAGAGCGATGTTTAGTCCAACTATAGTTGACCACATTTTTAAAAATAGTAGTGGTTAGGGTTTAAATATTAAACTCTTGTCGAATAAATCCTTAGAATTACATCTTGACAAACGCTTAACTTGGAATCGCCATACTAGACAGAGAAGGCAAGAAACTGCTCGCTGTTTCAGGTCGATTCAATACTTATTTAAAAAACGGTTTAAACATCCAATAAATTAAGACATCGAATTCCTCTCGTATCCAACCTTGACAATCCAAACACCCTCGTAAAACCCTCAAAGCTCCTTACTTCGTTACGAATAAAGTCATCCATAGTGACCTTAATGTCCCATTTGTTATGATTTGGCCCGAATCCAATACCTGTCCTTTCCCACTCAAACCCACTAGTTTCAAACCTTCCAACCTCTTCAATTCCCGATAATCTCTGAGGAGTCTGTAAAGGAGATGACCTCGTGGCCTTTTAAGTTGAATTTGTTATATGAGTACAACCATTGGGTAGTTTCTTTACTTGCCTATATTCATACCGTTATGTATCATTCATGTCATTATGTTTTCTTGTATTGTTGTAATACAGTTACAAATTTCAATATATAAATAAATTAAAAAAATATACATATATATTATTTATTTATATATTGAAATTTATAACTATATAACAACAACACAAGCAAACATAATGACGACAACATATTTTATATATATATATATTAAATTGAAGTTAAATATTTCTTCTGCATTTACACATCTATTCCCAAAATCATAGTTTTTAATTTATTAAACAAAAATACTTGTTACTGCCATTAGCTTTATCATAGCTATTATCTATTTATAATTGATTTGATTATAACCTTTTTACATTATCATTACACACTTTACATTATTTTATACATAATAAAAACGTATGAAATGAAGTCATAATAAACTTCTCATTTTACATAATAAAATTACATTTTACAAAAACCAAAAAAAAAAATGTTCTTATCACGTTAGTAGACTGGTGTTTTGGTTTTATTTCCTAAAAACCATAAGCCTAGGGAACCCCGGAGAGGACAACATGTGGCAGGCGGTGAGGTAATGTGAGACTACTTTTTTATAAGTTCAAGTCCGCCGGAAAAATACAAGAAAAAAAAGGATTTGACGTTGAGGATATTGGCAGTTCTGCTCCTCAGGTAAAGGGTCATCTCTTGTTAGACACCATTTTTATCTTGTGCTACGTCTTGACTGTAAAAACCGTCTAAAAAGTAGCAGATATTCTATTGTGAAGTTAAGGAGTTTTTATGCCTCAACGGGCAAATCTCAGGAACTAGCTATCTGATTTGAAAAACTATATTAGTGCTAGATTGGCCGTACATCCTTTAAGGACGCACCAGTAATCATAAATACTGAAAAAAGTGAAGAAGTGCAAAGGTGCCGTTGGTTATGGATCTTATGGAGATAGATAGATCTTATGGAGATAGATAGATCTTATGGAGATAGATAGATCTTATGGAGATAGATAGATCTTATGGAGATAGATAGATCTTATGGATATATCCGCTATTAAAGCGACTCAATTACACTATTAAGTACCTTTATTACTATTGAATTTTAATTAGTCTTCTTTGTATATTTTCTTTCTCTAACATCAAATTAAAATTGACAATCAGTATAGAGTCTGCGGTAGAATGGTGATAATTAAATATAAATTGAAGTTTTGTCTTCGTATAAATATGTATTTTTAATTCCTGAAATTGAATTTATTAATTCATACATTATGCTGGCAATATTTTTTAAAATCTGTACTTGAAGTTTAGATCTCGCGAATCTATAAATTTATGAAAATACTTTTACTCAGCTTTAAACCTACATTCAATATCTCAAAGACTAAAGCTCTATTTTTCGATGTCGACTACGCAAAAGCATTAGAAATGGTTTATTAATGAAAATTTAATTTGCTATAATTAGAATCCTGATACAGATTTTTACATAGTTATAAGTGTCCGAAGATATAGCTGTTATGTTGGGAATTATTAGTCATGCCAATGTTTATTAACATTTAATTAGAGCTTAAACTGTTATAAAGTAATTGATAGTGATTATCTCCGTGAATATTTTTAATGATGTTGGTTTTTTCAATTTTAAAAAAACACTTTTTTTAACAAAACTTTTAACACATATATTTCCGAAACTAGTAAGCGAAAAAAGCAGTATTTTTTACGTGTGTGGTTGGATTCACCATATTGGGCAGGAAGGGATGCTCATAGAAAATTTTGTTTTTTGAAAGTAGTTCTTTGGAACAGTGTTAATTTTATTTTATGTTCTACAGTTTCGTAATTCGCTTTCAAACATTCCCCTAAAATATTTTATTTTGCTCTTAGTTCTACCACTATATCCCACCCATTCCCCATCTGTGTTTTAGCTATAATCTTAGATCATGAAAAATGAAAAGACAGAATAATGAGTAGACTATCTTATAATTTCTATAACATCTAACTTCGAGAAACTCATCGTAAAAAAAAAGATATCTTCACAAAATCAATTTTTCCTTTCACCTTTAAACTTTCGACGTTTAAACGATTATACGTAATCTTATAAACCTTTAGAAAGTAATAATAAAACCCCATGGTAACTTTAGAATGTCATAATAAAAGTCCATGCGAACTTCCAGATCAATCTTTTTAACTTTCAACCTTCCGTTCCAAAGTTAAGCCTTTTCATTACTTCATTGATTGAGCTAATTGTCTGCAAATACAGCTTCCAGGTTCAAGCCTTTTCTGCAGGGTTTTACCTGCCGTTCTGGGGCTCGACCCCTTCAAGTGATGATGGACGGTAGCGAATTCCCATTAAGACTTCCTTTAGGTAGGTCTTTAGACAGTGTCTCCACTCGTTCGCTATTTATCTTAACATCACTAGTATGGTACCTTTTCACCGAACAATTATGTTTGCAAATGAAGAGAGCACCACTTCTAGTAAACGTTTGATTGAGTAGTATAGAAGAATTTTCTTATAAAAGATTTGTTGCAAAAGTTGATATGTTGGGTAGTGTTATCAAAACAACGCAAGATAAACTGCATTTCTTGATGAAATGTCCTGATAAAAATATCTTTGGGATTAAGAAGCTGGTAGTGTTTTAGAGTTGAATCCTTATGGCCTAATTAGAATTTAAGCATGTGTTACTAATTTTGGCGGCTGAAGTATTTTTTATGTTTATTTTCAGAGCTCTTGGAATCCCTTATTATAGCCCTGTCTATGACAGTCTGACAATTTAGCAAGTAACCTGCGCGAAAATCGCCTCTGGGTCGGCCGCGCAGAGGGGAAGCCAGCCCTTTCCCCTACTTCCTAGCTAACTTCACTCGCCCTTTATCCTCATCGTGATCTAGTTTGCTATTACTGTTATCTATGTATTCCGTTAGAGTTATTAAAGTTTTTTTGTGTCCAAACCTGCTACCTTTGGACTTCATTTTGGATCTGTTATTGTTTTAGATTCGACTTTTTTTGGGTTCTTTTTCGGATTTTTACTGTTATTCAACTCCCTTCTCTCTACCACACCTTCGCATGCTTTAATACCTGCACTTTCCTAATTCACTTTTTCGCTGTACGATTCTCGTCGAAAGCTGCCACCAAAATTGTTGAATCTAATATCATATATAAAATTTGGTTATATTTTTAATATTTTCTGTCTTAGTCAATTTTCATGATTGAACCAGCCAAGTTCTATGGTAGAAGTTTAGTAATCGCATGGATATATGAAGGCGGAGTGCTTTGGAATGGGATCGATTACTTTAATCATTATCGATTAGTTGATTGTATCCTGGTATAGATAATTTTAGAAGCAACCATTTAATGAACTACACCTACATTAAGATTGAATGAAGAGAGGTGATCTACCCTTGATGGGTACCAGGTGGTGGGTACACGTGTGCCTGAAGGAGCCAGCACTCAGAACCAGGGGTCGGAAGGCAGATGCGAGCCTCGATACCGGAACTTCTGGAGCATCGGGCCCTGAAAAAAAATGCATCCTCCAAGCTGATGCCTCTCTTGTCAGCACAACAACAAACAAAAAAAAATTAATAAAAAAAGGGTTAGTCAATTAAACGGACGTTGATGGTTCCTAACGCGTCATTAATTGCTCTGCTGCTGTTCACACATTTTATACTCGATTTAGTCTCTAAGATTAAAAAGAGAAAACAATCAACAATTTTTGTTGAATAATTAAAATTTGTATTTTTTTAAAGACTTTAAAAACAAAATAAAATAATAGAAGCTTGCTATTTTTTCTGGGCAATCGGTTTTTTCTTTAACTCCTAGCTCTTCTTCTTTTATCTCTCACTTAATCAGAGATTTCTTCGGTCATCATTACCATTTAATCATCATATTTCTGAAGGGACGCCATAGTGAACTAATCTTAAATGGCTTATGTTAATATAACGTAACTAGTCTATCGATATTTCGACTAAGCAATGTTACAATGTGACTAAACCACAGATTAAAGCGTATGGAGTTTAATGTTTCTGTTTTAATCTCGGAGTTTTGGGAATATTTCTCTCTTAGAAATATTAGAGAGAGAGCGAGTCTCTATATATATTAGTATAAGATATAGTTTTGGAGGAAGGAAGGAGTGTATAAACAGTAGTTTTCGTGAGAATGAGTGAAGGTACTTAAATAGTGAAGGGATAGGGATTAATGATTGTTAAAACGTCCTAAAACAAACTTTGCAACGAAGGTTATTTATTGATTCTTTCATTGATTGCCGCTAATGCTTTATACGTCTTAAGTCGGAGCTCTAGACATTCGACCTGCCAAACCAAACAGTTCGACTTTCAATGGCACCATAATTTTCCATTTCCTAAGTTTCTGGTGCAAAGTTTTTGCGTATTAATTCGTTAAAATTGCCAACCTTTATATTTTATTGCATATTCTCATTCTCATAGTCTCAGGTAACGCTGAAACAATGGCTGTTGGCAATTTAAAAAATATATTTAATTGTTCTTTCAAAGAATCTTTCGAAGTAGACGTCACTAGTAATCCTGAATCGGGTGATGATTGAGTGACTATGTGTCAATGTAATTTTACTTGAAGCCTCCGTAATTTAATGGGTTTTTTTTTACAATAATAATAAATCAGATAAATAATAAATCTAACAAATATAGAATAAATAACCATCAATGAAGAATTTTCCTTATTTTTTATTTAATAAAAATTGGTATTATTAATAATTGTTCTCTTTATCTTTAAATAACAAGTTTAATAACATAATAGTATCTTGATTTCGTAACCTAAAAAAAAACATTGAGTCTTCCATCTTCTTCTTTTTTTTCGTAATTTGCTCGAAAACTCGTGAGAAATAGAAATAGAAAGCTTCATAATTCAGTGTTCACAGTGTTTCCTGAAATTATCAGATGAAGCGAAAGAGAGAATACCGGCTCTCCCTTCGGTAGTTAATAGTTGGAACGAAAGGAAACTTTTGTTAAAAAGGAAAGAAGGAAATGAACTGAAGGAAAGTTGGTTGCAACTGAGAGGCGGGTTTCCTGAGCAAGTGGTAATTCTGAAATTGGTAATTTATGAAAAATAGCCGGTTGCGACATGCCGGTTGTGCGGGTTATTATTTTCAAGATCCCGAAATATGTTCCCCTTAATTGTTTAAAGGAGACATTTCACTTATCGCTGATATTTACTAAAATAATAACCCTAGAAATTTTATCATCATTCAAAAGACTCAAGAACTCTAAATGGGTGTTAAAATACCGTCTCATAACAGTGATCTTAAGGTTAATAATCATCTTACAAAAAAGTTGTAATGTTGAATATTATTATTGTTATTACTAATCTGAAACTGATTGAAAGAAAATTTGTTTTAAACTCTTTAATTAAAAATGTTCTAAAACACGTCTATTATGTTGGGTTTTGTTCTCTCCAGTCGAAAATAAAACGTTTTATACGTGCAAAGAATAACATTCACACATCTCTTTACTAGAAATAAATTTCTATATATCACGGGTTTATTTTACGGTCTTGGCCGCCTGAAGCACACGTTTTCTTCCAAATCTTTATACTTCATGGCTTCATCTATTCATATTACTTCGTCTATTCATATATCCGTCCCTTCATTCTTCTTTCTCGGGGCTCCTATTCCTGTATGCGTCGGGACCCTTGTTCCACCATTGTTTGTTCTGTCCAAACCATCTGAGCTGCTTTTATTGGATTGTTTCCATCAAGTCTGTGGCTGTTTTTGTCATTTTTCTAATTGTTTCGTTTCTACTTCTATCTAATTTTGACTTTATGCAGCTTCGTCTTGGGAAACCCTTTTCCTTCTGTTAGTAATATCACTTTCTTCTGTCTTACGGTTTCATATATAGTCTTTTATAATCTTTTCTTGGTTTATATGGCGGTCTTGTCCAATACTCAATAGTATTGAGTTCAAATATCGCGCAACTTGTTTTCCCTTATTATTATTTCTTTGATTTCATCTTGGTTGTTTCCTTACTTGTTGAATACAACTCCTAGATACCTACAAGTTCTCGCCCTTTTTATATGGGCCTGTTCCAGTCCCACGTAACCTGCTGTAGCGTTGTCGTAGATCTTTGGAGATGGAGAAAACTGATTTGGAACGTTGTCAGTTTTTTATTCTCATCGATTTATTTTTGTACAGATTTTGGACTACCTGGATAAGAGTTTTATTGATTTTGAGTCCTTTTAGAATGTTCTGATGTTAGCTCGCTATCATAAACCTTCTCTAAGTCTAATTAAATTAATTTTAAAAGTTTATAATTTAATTTGTATTTATTATTCTTTAGGATGGGTGAAGAGAATGGATTTGTCTGGCCTGGTTACGAGCCTGATAGCTCAGACGGTCAGAGCACCGCGCTAGAGATGCGGAAGACCCGGGTTCGAATCCCGGCCAGGACAAATCTTTTCTCTTCAAAATAAAAATATTTAAAAGTTTATATTTAATTTTTATTTTATATAATTTATTTTCCATTTTTCTTCAAATTGAATAATTTCATTAGAAATTTTCACCTAAAATAATCTCTTAAGGTTATTAATTTTGTATCACTTCACGTTATCTTATACAACGCAAATGCTGATAGATGTTTATTTTTATAAAATGTATATCTTTTCAACATCGTATTACACATTTATTCCATTTATCTTTGTACCTTTCTAAGCGACATTTAAATCAAATTAAGATTACTTTGATTGAAATAAATTTAAGAATTCGACATTTAATCCCTGACTATTTTATCAGGTCGGTCCAAAAGTTAGTGCGCATTTTGGCGAAAGTTTTAAATGGTGTAAATAAAAAACAATTTAACATTTTAATCTATGATATATTTTCCTCCACTATCTACAATATCTCGCCATCTTTCTGGTAGCTTTTTTATTCCATTGGTGTAAAAAGATTCTGGTTTTGAATCAAAAAAACTTCTGAGTTCATTTTGTATATCCTGTTAAGAAATGAACTTTGTAAGGCTCGAAATAACTGAAAATCACTTGGGGCAATCTCTGGGGAGTATCCAGGATACGGCTAAAGGTCCCAATTCGGTTCATTAATTTTTTGGAGTGTGTTCGAGCCGTATGTGGTCTCTGTGGTCTAGCGTAATAAAAACAAATATAACACAGCACGTTTATATGCGTTATCGATATTCATTTTTTATCGATAATAATATGCATCTGATCATTACGAAATTTGGTGACATCTGTCAAGCGATGACAAGTTTCGATAGGATCGGAATCTTATCGATTTGGTAATGAGTCATCGCTAATCTCATGCAAGCTACTAATGCGCACGAATTTTTGGACTGACCTGATAATTAGGATGAAACTTAGCTGCATGG
Organism: Troilus luridus; assembly: GCA_964056705.1. NCBI lineage: Eukaryota > Metazoa > Arthropoda > Insecta > Hemiptera > Pentatomidae > Troilus > Troilus luridus. Next base: position 43,934,797 of record OZ057412.1, on the reverse strand, counting down.
TTTTAATACCATTTAATCGCATATTACTTTAAGAGTTTTATAAAAATCATCTTTTCCACAGATTAAATTCTGATGTATACAACAAAAAAATTATTTTTAAAAAAACTGTAACTTATGGAGGGTTAAGGACACTATACTTTGTAGAGACTATACTGTTTTGTAGCCAACAGTTTTCCAAGTTGGAGATTTGGCCGCTTATGTTAAACCACCTGGTATACGAGTATACCCAAATGACCAACGGCGTCCCCTTAATAGAGGCTGAGGGGGCTTTAGGATAGTCTGCAGATCTGTTTACAGTTGGATCTACGGCTATTAATAGTATAAATAATTTATCTGTCACAGTCGGTTTTGAGCCCGATATCTACTGCTTAGTAACGCTGCTGAGCTATTTCCTACTTTTATGATGCGTTCACAAGCGATTAAAAAAAAAAAATCAGATTAAACTACTTCTGAAAATTCATAGACTTATTTTATAAAGATTAGGCCATTTAAATCTCTATTATCTTTATATTCTATCTTATATATAAGAATGGAAAAAAGGGACAGATAAAAAGAAAGGATGAAGAGATCCTGGAAAGTAAGGCCATTCATCGTCACGTGCTGCATTTGTCTTGATGAAACAGGTTTTTTTCTTACAATTGTGCCGTTTTTTTCGTGATTTCATCCGTCAAACGCTCTAACAACGCTATGTAATAATCGCTGTTGATGCTGTGGCCTTTTTTAAGGTAATCAATTAATATTATACCTAGCATATCCCTGATTATTGATACATCTTTCCATGCATTGGATTCGGTTTAACGCATGCAGTCAACTCGGCTGACTGTCGATTGGACTCTATAGTGTAATGATGAATACATTGTGACTTATCGACTGCAAGAATCTTTTGTTATTACGGTTGGATATAGCATAACATTGCTCTGAGTCTAAACTTTTGATCGATTGTGAGCTCGTTTGGCAGCCACTTTGCACACAGCTTTAGCATGTCAAAATATATATGCATGATACTCGTGTGTTCAAAACGTTCTTTTGATATCTCCAGAGTCTCAGCTATCTCGATCAACTTCAATTTACAGTCATTCATAATTATTTTGTGAACTTTTTTTAAATTTTTGTCAATTACTGTTTTTTTTTGTCAATTACAGGGCGCAGTTTGCGTGTATTGTCTTCGGTGCTGATTTCGCCCAGTTTTAATTTAGCAAACTACTTTTTAACAGTTCATTTTCATGGTGCGGACTCGGATTAATGTCTATCAAGCCAAAAAACTGGCTACAACAGTATTTTGTTTCATAATAAAGCAAAGCTTCATTTGTACACGAAATTATTTTTTTTAAATTAACAAATGTTGCTTCACTCACAATGCTACATGAAATTTATACGCGTATCTTTTGAAGGTTAGTTCTATCTATAAATCATATACATTTAATTTTAGTAACACCAATTATATGTCACCCTACGAAATTTTCAGCCGACCTAATAATAATACTAAAAATGTTTGGTATTATTTATGTTTCGTAAAAAAAAATAAAATGTTTTGCTAAGCATATTGTTCAATGAGCTTAATTTAACATGGATTTTCTGTCTTACTAATGCTGGGATTTTTAGTATTCTGTAGGAATAGAGAGAGTTGATATTATTATAGTTAGATTTCGATTAGTTCGCTTTTAGAGAGCTTTGCGATCTTCAAAGGTGTCACGTCGGGCTAGTATTTTTACTCGTTCTACTTTCTACAGACAGGAGTCGAAGAAACCTAGAAATAGTGTCGATTGTGTTTCCATTGAACATTCATCTCTATTGGCACAAGGTATTGGTCGGGTCGGCATAGGAATCGGTACAATTTCAGTTCATACGGCGCGCCATAAGTTCTCTACATTGAAGAAGTAGGGAACTTAAAAATATATAACTTAGATTATTTCATTACAAAATAGTGAATTGTCATGATTATTTCTTCTAATGAGTTGTATTTTATATATCTTTTTAATTGAAGACTGGGTATCACAAGTGGCCCAGGTGAATTAAACCCCGAAAAATAATCTGATTGTCATGGCTATAATAATTATGCATTATTAATGATCTTTTTAATTAGCATTTTAGCTGTAGGCTATATTTTTTTTTTTTTTAGCTGTAGGCTATATTTTTTTAAAAGTCACTTATTTGTTCGAGTATAACTTGGTTATTTTTTCAATGTGATGAGGTATTTAGTTCGATCATCAATCGATATAGTTAAAAAAGGATATTTAACACCTGGTATTTCAACAGCTTTTGGATCCAAATTCTTATAATTTTTAAGAAATCCAGCTGTAAATGATAAAAAGGTGTTGTCATGACATCATCATGTGGGAGAGAAGCTTTTTTACCACGAAAGTTTTTTAATAAATGTAAGATTACAGTGTGGTTATTGACTAGGTGAATAAAATTTAAGGGGGAATCATAAACTGTGAAAACATGTAACTCTATGTCAGTTTATAAAAATTTATTGTAGATTTGGTACTTTACTTTTAAAATGACTTTTAATAAATGAGACAACATATTGTAGGTTATTTTTTCTAAGATTATTTTGTACCTAGAGGTTAATCCAAATCTTACGTTCATATAAGCGCGGTGCACAGATACTTTTATTGGTCCTTTTATAGTTTTATAAGATACTTTTATAGTTTTTAATGCCAATAGCTAAACATTGTATGTCAGCCTGATGAGGTTTCTCAGAGATTGGTAAATAATTTGAGATTTCTGTTGGAAAATCATAAAAGGTTACAGCTTTTATCAGTTCATTTCCGAGTGAGGTCATAAAATTTATTTTATGTTGGATGAATAATGGAACCTTCTCGTATTCCATGGAATAAGTCAACAGAAGAGACTTTGTGAGTAGATAGCTATGCATCATTTAGATAAAGACTTTTTGGTTCTGGTGGGTTACCAGGGTTTAAAATAAAAAATACCATTTAAGTATTTTTGCTCCGAAATTTTGTTCTTTTAGAAAAAAATTTATTGATTTTTTTTTCTTTTCATTGAAAGAAAATACATCATTGATCAATCATTGAGTGCCGGTTTAGATACAAAAACATAGTATTTATTAGTTTATTACGGTGCGAAAAAAAAACTAAAATATTGTTTAAAAAATAATTAATTTATCACTACTGAAGCTGTTTATTGAGGAAGTACATAAAAAATTCTATGATTGCTCACTTCATCGTTTGAAAATGACGATCACTTAATCGGTAAGTGGTTTATTAAACATCTACAATATAGATCGGGAAGTGCTTATGATAGGCAGTAGTCGGGGGAGGGGAGAGTTTATTAAAAAAGAAAGGGGTGCTAGAGGAAGGGTTGAAGGGAGCTACTAATGGCAGCGCTAGTGGCTCGCAAGTTAATTAGGGATGGGAGCTAATGGATTAGTGGAGGTGGTATTTGTAAATCTGTGGAGCAGGTGGCGATGGACCAGGTGGGGCCACAGGTGGCACGGGGCAGCTGCCATTGGTATAGTGGCACAGGTAGCGCTCCACTAGGCGGCTCGTGGCCGAAGTAGTCATACTATAACTCCCTATCCGAGGCAACCTTTATTATTTATTAATCCTATTAAAAAGAACAAACACACACAAAGACATAAAATAATTATTAGAGTGTAATTCACAAACTCTACAAAATAAAGCCTCAAAGTCTCTAAATTTCGGAAATAACAAACCAGTCTAAGTTTCGTTAATTTATGAATTATCAGGACACTTCTTCTTCACACGTTGCTATGATCCATAGAGGAGTCCTCGACCATTTTCCTCTAATTTGACCGATCTTCCACAGCTCTTCTCCATGTTTTAACCCTCAGCCTAAAATCTGTACCCACATCGCCCAGCCATCGCAGTCTAGGTCTGCCTCTTCCACTTTCTCCCTCTGGACATCCTTCAGCTTTGGGAACCTTTTTTTATCCATATATGTACGTGGCCCAACCCTTTCTTTTTTGATACGAGACACCATATCAGGTTCTCCATATACGTCCATAAGTTCTTGACTCTTTTTGATACCGATACGATTTCCTTCTTTAGTTGTGCCAGATACAATTCTAAGGATGTTCCTCCCCCCAAGTAAAATTTGCTACTTTGGTTATATTGCATTTTAACGTCAAGTTTTCTATCCTGCAGTATAAGTTATATTCAGAACTGGAATTATGCATATGGAATTCTTATACCGTGGTTAAAGTATAATTCAGTTTTAACTACAAAAAAATTATCAACAGTTATTACTTTCGAGCTAAAAACGTTTTGTCTTTATATTTAATCGAAAACAGCAACAAATAGACAATAATCATCTCGCTTGCTTTGTACTGAACAAACTTTATTTTTTTATAGATCCATCCCGTAGGAAGCTATCTCAATCAATCACTAATACTTAAATTACGCAATTCGATCTGATTATATACTCACATTTATTCAAGAAAATAAATGTTAAAATGCCTAGAGAGGGTCAAAACAAGCGTTGTAGGTTATGTTAAAAAAAAACGCAGCACTCATACTGACTTGAAATAATTCTTCTAGATCAAAGAAGTATCTTAGACTTAAATTACAATTTTATGGGATTGTTTCAAAACTGCTCACTAATCCCATCAAAGGAATCTCAAATATTTATTACTGAATTTAAAAGCGTATGGTTCAAATAAACCTGTAGGTTAAATCGTTCGTGAGGGTTTCAGTTCATTTACCTGCCTCCCGATCTGACCTTTTTCTTATGTGCTCTAGAAGCTCTATAATCAGCGGAATACAACCCTCCGCAAAGCAAACATTTAAGTGGGCATTGTTTTTTATGTTTTATTTTGTTTTTTGTAGGAAGCTGATAAATAAGATGTTCACGCGCAGTGAATGCGTCTTGGTTTCGTCAAAATTTGGTGTATCTTTAATGCTCACCTTTATTTAAACGTCAATTTAACATATTAGATTTCTAAACCATCCTTTCATAAGATCAATTTCCTAGTAACAATTTTATTTGTTTGTTTGTTTTGACAATCATACACTTAAGGAGATACCGTGCTTTAGAAGGATCTTGGAGAGAAAAAAAATTATATCCCCTTAATTGGATACAGCATTGAATTGGAGAATAGGGATAGATTAGAGAATCTTTAATGAGTCCCTGTCATGGTGTACAGGTTCGGAACCCTCATTTTACGTCTTTTCCATTGGGCGGCATAACCAAGGATTTTTACTCACTTTAAAAAATCCTGGGGCCACCTGCCGAGCTGCGAACCATAAGGCAATCCTTTATGATGACTTAATGATTTTTGATTATTTCGATTTTTTAAATCAACTATGAAATTGGATAAATGTATGATGATAATACAAAGAAGTAATCGGTTCGAAAAATCTATTACTTAATTAATTGTACTATTTTCCTGCTGAATTTGGTAAGTAAAAATATCTAATCGATTAAAAATTGTTTACATATTTCACTTTACTTACAATTTTAGTTTCGACAAGGTTAGAATCGGTAACAATTTTTCGGAGAAGTATGAGGTTCGTTCAGGTTTAAAATAAGGTGATTCGCTAAGGAAATAGGGCTGGAAATACATTCGGATAAGACTAAGTATATGGTCAGTAGAAGGAAAGGGCGAAAGTTTGGTGATATTGATGTAGGAGGAAATAAGTACGAACATCTGGAGTTGTTTAAGTACTTAGGGTCAATGGTAACTGGAAAAAACGAAATTCAAGAGGAAATAAAGGCGCTACTAAAGGCGAGAAATGCTTGTTACTATTCTGTCTCGAAATTACTAAGCTCGCGTCTTTTGTCCAGAAATCTAAAACTCAGAATTTATAAACTAATTATCGTTCCATCTCTTTTCTATGGATGTGAAACTTGGCTGCTAACGCTGAAGGATGAAAAACGTCTTCAGGTATTCGAAAATAAGGTGTTACGTACAATATTCGGTCCAGAAAAGGATGAGACCACTGGGGAATATAGGAGATTACATAACGCGGAATTGGGAAGCATGCATCCGGTAAATATTATTCAGGTGATAGTGTCGCGAAGACTAAGATGAGCATGTAAAGTTGCTGGGGGAAACGAATTCCCAAGATGTTAATAGGCGCTGTAACGACTGGGAAGCGTCCGAGGGGTAGAGCGAGCCGTAGGTGGGAGGATTGCGTTGGGATTGATCTAGCGGGTTTGGGTTTGGGTGGTGCTCCGTGTACGGAGGTTTGTAAACATAGACTGGTGGTATCGGCATCGAGCCTACGGGTTCGTTAAGCCTTTTATTTATTTATTTACATTTTTAGAGCACAGTGGAGCCAAATATTTTCATTTAAACGAATGTCCCTATATTTCTAAAGAGTTTTACTAACACCAACTGTGGTTGGCTGGGTAACAATTAGATGTATAGGAACTAACTGGTTACCATTACCTGGGAGTCGCATAACGTGGTTACTAACCAAGAGAACCACTAGCATATTTTCATGCTTTGTTCTTTTTTTTATCCTTGTTTATTTTTATTTTTTTGTCTTTACTTTCTCGTAAGTATTGGCAGAGGATGTATATTTATTTTCTTGTATTGTAGATTAGTCCATAACTAGTGAGCCCCATCTCTAGACCCCACTCCTACCATTCAATTGTAATCCATAATATCCTATCCATATTCCTCTCTTATAATGCACCTGGTGTAGTAAAAGAGATCCCTTATATCATAATGACTACCTAATTTTATTATAAAAAATAATTTAATAATAATAATTTGAAGATTAGTCCTACCCCAAAAAAAAAATGATGTTGCAGCGAGTAAACTTTCAAATTAGAATAAAATTCTTAAATTTCACTTACCTCTACACGAAATCTGTATTAAGGTAATGTATTTGGATCGCAAAAATTTCTAATCCTAGTTTTCACCGGAAAAACATTTTTAGCACCTCTGAGCCAAATAACCAAGTCTAGCTTCACAATGTAAAGTTGCATGAAACATCGATTGCTTATTTGTGGTAGATATTATAAGCCTGTGTTATTACAGGAACATGTGCACGAATATCGAATCAGTAGTAGGACTGGAACAATACAAAACGATGACCGTGGACGGCGGGACTTGAAGCATCACATTTCAAATCGAATTTCATTTTTAGGTTAAGTAAACAATTTTTATTGGTATTAATTCAGGAACTTTTAAAGTTAGATTAGTGGTTATTTATTTTGAAATATAGTACTTATATGACTGTTATCAGTCTTTTGTCTTTAATCATAGTAGGTGACGTTAGCCTGATAGTGTTTTCGTTCCCATAATTAAGCTTTGGCTCCTACCGAGTCTTACGTGGCTTTGTTTTAGATAAAAATGACCATCGTCAAGTTATTAGTATAAAGATTATCCCCTATTCAGTAACGCCTCAATTTGATTGAGGAAAAACATTGCGGTTGAGGATTATATTGGCCAAATCACCTGCACAACCTTTGGCTTATTAACAGTCTATCCTTAAGGTGTACTGAATGAACCAAATCAAGTTGGGCTCACGTGTTATAGTTGTACAAGTTTTTTATTTTTTATTATGATTAAATAAAAAAAAATAGCGTAAATGATTACGATTACATGATAGTAATTAATACCACTGCCTCAACATCATCCAAGGCCGAGAATATTCATTAGATCTAATAAGCGTTTTTTGTTATAATCACAATTGTGATTGCAATAATCTCTAGTTATGAAACGCCTATTTCTGTAATAATCTTTTCGCTAGTAAAAAAAAAATTACTAACGTCAATAATTGTATTAAAATACCAACATATATCAGTCCTAGTGGATAAGTGGTTAAGTCGAATTTTCTCCAAAATTAGTTTCTTGAACGATTCTGCTTCCCCCAACCGATTTTAGACGAAATTCGATTTAACCAATTATTCACCATAGCTCTAGATATAAAGTTTGGATTAGTTTAATCATAACATACCCTAACAAATGAGTGATATTTATCCAGAAATGCTTAAGTGTATTTTCACATTATGAATTATTTTCATATAAAATGGAATGAATGTTTCTATTAGGAAATTTTCGAATTATTTTTAAATAATATGTTTTTCATTTCAGGTAAGTACAATTATTCATATCCACTGATTGGACAGATTAAAATTACAGTGAGTGAACAATTATCTATAATTGTAATGGTATTATCTATAATAGTAATAAAAATATTGTTGCATGCTATAATTTGATTGATGTAAAGTTAAGATGTTTGCCCTTCTTTTAAATGCTTTTAGTATGTTCTTATAATGTCTGCTCCTTCTTTATTATATATTGTATTTTTCTTCCCTGTTATATTACGCAGTTTTCCATTACGTTTTTTATTTCACCTGTAACTTTGGGTGTCGAGCAAGTGAGTCATGAAATTTTGTATAGCTTTTCTTGATTCTGTCATTCACGAGTGGTATGTTCAGATCGTTTTGTAATGATTTATCAGTTATATAAAAGGAATTATATATTTATGTATATATTACGTAGACGTAATTATTATTAGGGTAATAAGTATTTCCCTCTTTTACCATGTAATTATTCAATGGAAATTACTTGGCTGAAAATTTCAAACGACTCAGTTAATTAATTTCGATATATTAATTTTATTATTTTTACATGTTCACTACTTTTATTATTTCAAACACCAACCCGAAGATATCGGACACAATTGTGAATTTTTTAAAGGTACATGTCTCAATACCTCTGCATATAGACAAGAACAGCTCCATTACTCTGGTAAGGAAATAAATCAAAACGCTACCAGAGTATAGCTATAGTTAATATAAATAAATAAACGCCTATATCTGCTTCTTCAGTGGCTAGAGATGAAGAAGAATCCTGGTGAAGATTACTATAAAAACTGTTGTAGGGTCATAAACCCCCGACAGCTAACTGCGATACAAAACCGCACAACCCGGCTGAGATTATCGCGACGTGAGCCTGCGACAATACTCCTCTCTTACCATTTTTTTAAAGCCTTCACTAGTTCTTTCATCCTACTACTTGCGATCATATCCCACACCTACCTGAGTTATCTCTCTTATTTTATTATCTTCTTATATTTATGACAATCATAAACAATAAACATAGCAGTATGTTACATGTCTAAATAACTACTGATGTGTGAGCTTGGGATTTTTAGTTTGTTTTTTTTTCAGTACCGCAGGTTGCCGCTTCGAGTTGAGTCTCAAGTTTTAAATTTTCATTCGGTTCCTTTTTAATATTCTTGAAAATAAAAATAACCGTGATTTTATAATGAAAAAAAAGGAGTGTAATTATGGGAAATGTGTATAATTTAGTAATCATTTCATCAAGAAATTTCTAACATACATTTACATATAACCTAAACGGTATGTGTAAGTCGGTTATTTAATCTATATACACTAAGTAATAGCTACTTCATACAATCAGTGATAAAATTATTTTTATTTTCGAGAATATTAAAAGGGAAATGAATGAAAAGTTGTGACTCCAAGCAAAAACCTTCGGAACTGATACTTTTTGTTGTCTGTTTTTAATATTAATATTAAAGTTGTGAAGATGGATACAATTCTGACAAAGCTTTAACTTATACGGGTAGCCCAAAAAAGACTGAAGGATTAAAAATAACTGTATTTTTTTTGTTTTTATTTTTTATTAATTTTTTTTTATGTTTTTAAATATTTAATTCATGGAAATTTTTTACATCTAAGTGTGAAATATAACATCTCTCAAATGGTGTCCATTTTCTTGCAAACAAAAATTGGCTCTTTTAACCGCATTTTCCATTACTACCCGTAGAGTTTCTGGTTCCAAGTTCCTTATTTCTGCTTGAATGTTCTGCTTAAGCTCTTGAATTGTTTGGGGTTTATTGATATACACAACTCCTTTCAAATCATTTTCTCTGGCTATTTGACTAAAACGAATAGCATATTGCAGGCGTGCCTGATGATCTTGGGGAAGCAGTTGCTGTACCATTTGAATTTTATACGGAAACATTTTAAGATCCCGCTTCAAAATTCTTTGCAGGGATGTTCTGGAGATTCCCAATTGAGCAGAACGACGACGTCCTTCAGTCTTTTTTGGGCCACCCGGTACAACCACTATATAATGTAAACTTCATAATTAATAAACTTCATTATCAAATTATTATTATTAAATTTCATTATAAAAAAATTTAAAAATATATATTATAAAGCTACTTGACTATCACGGTGTAGTTTCTCTGCTTGCCTTTATTAATACCATTATGTTTCATTCATTACATTTGCTTGTTGTATTATTATTGTACAGTTGTAAATTTAATGAATTTTTTTTTTTAAATATGAGTAATATATCTTCAATATTTTCATTTTTATAAAAGAAAGAAAACAACATCAAACAGTACAAATAAATTCTTCATTTATTGATTCTTGAAACGTTTCGACTACATGAGTGATTTTCAGTCATAAAATAATTTATGGTTTTATGCATCAAAAACCATTTCGTACATAAATATACAAGTTAATACTAAATAAATATACAAGTTATTAGTAGATATACAAGTCAGAATTTTCTTTTATAAAAACTCGAAGTGATTTTTAGTCCAGTGATACATGAAATTTTTAAAATACTTTCATTTTTTTTTCTAGTTTTTTTCTCCTGTACCCCTACAACCCATGAAGAATCTGGTTGGCCCTAGATCCAATAGGATTCATCTCCGGCCGCTAACAGTTTAAAAGCCCTCCAGGAGCGGGAGTTGAGCCTTGGAAATTCGACAAGACGGCCCTACCACTGAGCCCCCCCCCCCCCGCTCTTAACGTTTCTAGTAATTTAGACAAGCTGAAAGTACATCTCTTCATAACTAATTGTAAAATTAGTTAAATTTAGTAGATACAAGGTCCTAGAGATTGATAAGCATATTATCAGAATACCCAGCTCATTATAAGAAATGGAATTCAGTAGTTTATTACAGGTGAAGAAACTGTAATGATGGTGCCATTTCTTCCATTCTACGACAGGAGTCACGCTAGGAGCATTAGTAGCGGCTGAATTAGTACGCGACCCTTTCAGGGGCAGATACCGCCGTATTTTCGCAGCACGATTTCCTTTTTTCTCTCTCAGGGTTCATTGAAGAAACCTAAAGTAGTTGGGAAAAGAACGCATATAACGATTGTAAAGAAGAGACAATCCGAAAGAGATCTGCATCTCATTTTCATCAATAATTAATTAAAAACAATAATTTCATATTATTCATTTGTTATTCGTAATGTTTATTCTAAAAATATAATGAAAATTGTTCGTCGATTAACTGTGACGGCTTGCGAACTATCGAGAAGTTGCAAAGCGGTAGACGACTTGTAAGAATGATATATATTTATTGTTATATAAAACGATATAACATAGATATACTAAGAGACTTCCCTATTTGAGCTAAATAGGAAGAATTTCCATTTCAAGCCTACACGAGAGTTCATAATCAAAGACGGCAATATTTAAATCCTGACTTGAATATTAAGGAAATGTATGAACTGTACACCACACTATATGAACAGGAAAATGTAGTAACAGTGAAAGAAAAATATTTCAATAAGTCATTCTGAACAAAATGTAATTTACATTTTGAACAATCATGTATACCAAACTTGTGATTCTTTGCAAATAAAAATTCAATATTTAGACAGTGAGGGAATTCTGATGGAAATAATTGAAAAAGATAATTATTTAGACGCTGAACGGGCTCTTAGCCTTATTTATGGCTTCCGATCGAAAAGCAGCATCAGAAAATTTTTTCTTATTTTCTTTCGACTCAGAAAAAGCCTTTCCTTAACTGACCACATCCCGTAGCCTAATTATAAGCGAAATTTATATGTTTATAGTTTTGGTTGCCATAATTTCAATAAAAATATAGGCCATGTGTTTGGCCAGTGTTTATAATAAAAACTTTGAAAAAATAATAACATATTCAGATTCGTGTACCGGACAAAATAGAAATATAAAAACTTACGTTTATGGAAACTTGTTCAAAGTACGGAAATAAGAGGTAAGTCAATTGAAATTAAATTTTAGGTTTTGAAATGGACATAGCTATTTGCCTAATGATTCTGATTTTGTCATTTTTGAGGAAAATCAAAATATTTTTCCACCAAATGATTGGAACAATATAATCATAACATGTTAAAAAAAAGCGCCATTTAATCTAGTTCAAATGTCTCACCACGATTTTTTTTCAGTAAAACTTTTAGAACATTGAATCATTAACATAAAGGTAATGGTTACTGGGTTTCCAGTGATGTGGCTTAAAATGCGCTGGATAAAGTTAAAAAAGTCCGGACCACAGCTTATCCAATCCAGATGTGACTGTAATGAAGAGTCATTATTTAATGCCATCAATATAAGGAAATCCACAGATCTGCCTCAGCAGGAAGACCGCAAAGTTTGAAAGATGTAGATCAGCCTCTACATATCTCTCAACCTCTCTCTACGTCACAGAATTGTATGCCAGTGGTGGTTGAGTTAGTGCGTTGCAGCCACAGGGATCACGATTGGAGTGAAAAACTGAATAAAAAGTCCAATATAAATAGCCTAAAAGGTTTCATTGCTATTTCAGCCTTCGAGTAAGATTATGAAACTATGCAAAGCTTTGATTTGGGTAGAGACCTATTTCTCTGCTGAGACCATATTGGTTGGTATGGTCCCGCGTTCCGATGTCACCGTTAAATAGTTGATAGACCCGACGAGGCTATCTGCCCGGCTGGAACAGTGGAGAAGAGGACCCTCTGGAGCTGGAGGAAGAGCCGCGGTCTCCCGGAAGGACCCTGAGGAACGGCCTGGTACATTGTCCCCTCGGCAGGGGACTGTCACTCACCGCTCTGTCACAATAGCTCAAACAGGCCGACAAAACAAATACCCTCCATCGTCGAGATTCTAAGCTATTTTCCTCTTCCGATAATAGATTATTAGCATTCAAAGTCCTTCCTAACCGCTACCTCTTCTAAATGACTTCCGTCTTTCTTATTTAAATATTCTAATTGGGAAAGTCAAGCTGAGTATAGTTCCTCCCTATGCTACTTATACCAACTGTCTGCATTTATCTATGTATCTATATTTCTTAAAGGGCTTTAAAGGAAAGCTTCATTTAGTCAAATTCAATTTTATAGAGCGTCATTACTGAGGGAATTCAATTATCTTCTATCGTCGGGAATCGTTCTTGAAGTGCCATCCTAGGTAGCTAAGGAGAATTCTTTTTTATGGGAAAGGAAACAGCATTAGATGAAAAACAGGAAGCTATCTGTGATCACAAATGGCTATAATAACTACATTCGTTGTAATGAATTTATCTGTTTAATACTTTTCTTCTTTTTTTAAATAAAAAAATGTATGTTTCGGTAGCTATGAAAATCATTCTTTTCGAATGATGATAAAACTTCGAACTTAGGGCTAAAACTTCGAAGGAAGTTTGATGCTCAGATTACTCCAGTTTCCATCATCGTTTCCCGAACCGCTACAGCATCGCATTTGGGAACATTAATCACATTCCACCCATTATGTATAGTTTTCGTCTGATAGTTAGTTCTGCTAATGAAAAAAAACATAGTTATCAAATTGACTTGAGCTGTTGAGTATTTTCACTGCAACTATTTTCAGCGCTATCTGAAACGAAATCTCAAAAAATATAAGCTTGCAATTGTTACTATGGCTTCAAGAATCTTATCTGTTTTATATTTTAGAAAAAGATCAAACCCTAATGTTTGGCTATCTTTATTTAAATGTGTATTAGAAAATGAATAATAATAAATAATAGTCATGTTAAATACTCTCTTAAATTACCACGGTCAATATTTTTAATCCACTCATCACGTATTTCTTCTGGTTTCGAACGTTTCGTCATGTTCTTTGACTACGTTTCACGGGCCATACTGAAAACAGTGTATTATTATAGAATTAGTTCATCACAAGTGTTTCTTATAATTTTTATTAATGTGAGTTTTATTTTAAATTGTTCCTTCTTAGTGAACTGTTCTTACTACATCGTTTTGAGCAATGAAGCCCTCCATTCATTCCTTTGTGAAGTTTATTAAACTTGGCTAAGTGAAGACATGCTCTGCAGTATCTGGTGGGATTAAGGTTCAAATTATTATGAGATAATAGTTGACCCAAGATTGGAGGTGAATGCCAACTCATGATGTCCGGTTACAAAACATATCAGGCTTCTTACACAAAGAATAGTTGTGTATAACTATTGCCACGTAATCAAATTGACAACATCTTTTTTTTACTAATGTTTCAAATTTTCTTTTTCCAAAAGTATTCTAAGATGAAGGGTTGACGGATTTGTTTTGTCCAGTGCCTTGGGGTACACTTGCATTGTACCTTTTACTAAGCAGTAGGTACCTGTAGCTCGACGTCTCCTTAAACGTATTAACTTGGACCTGGGACTTCATTCCTTGCGACAAGGGACGTTCCTTCCGGGCCAGTTGTTCCGACAATCGCTTCCTTTGTCGTGGTGCTCTCATTGTGTCGCCAATTCTGTCGTTTCTTCTCTTCTCCCCGCCGCATCTTAAAGGGTTTTAGAAGCTATTTCGCTAATATTCTTTTCCACCTCATTGCTGTTTAAATGCATTTAGGCCTAAAGCGGCTTTCCGCCCTGGATTTGAGGAGACTGGCATATAAAGCGCTTACTTTGTTAACGAACCATTGAGGATTGGACGTTAGGCTGGCCCTGCGCTGCCCCATTTGTCCAGTCGCTTATGATATTGACCTTATTGTTCGATTATAAATGGCCGCAGGTGGTCTTCAGTCCTGTACCTTTGTGTGTATCTTTAGGAAAATAAGGCTTCAACAATCTGAATCATTGAAGATACTTCATCCCATCTATTCCTGAGAAACATAGATTTACAGTTTCTCTTTACATCTATTTATTGTAGACATTGTAACCAAGACTCTTGAATTAAGTCTTGAGAAGTAATACCAATAAAAATTCGAATATACGAACTAAGACAGAGGAACAGGGCCTACACCAACCTAATGGGAACCTTTCGAATATTAAGATATAAAGCTCTTGAGTAGAAAATAATCAAACGAAATAAAAAGATAGTAGCTAAGTTGATTTATTATAACTTGTTTTAATATTTGAAGATCAGAGAAAACAAAGTAATGAACTTTATAACCCTGAAATGAAATTATTAAGTGGAACTTAAGGTTATTAATCTCTATTTTTTATAATATTTTAAGTATTTCATAGCTCAATGCATTTCTTGAACTTTACTTTGTTTAAGTCATGAATTAAAAGTTATACTATATCAGTTATAGTATTTATAGGATAAAATAGGAAAAATCCAAAAAAGAAAGCCTTAAGTCTCTAAAATGCTGGAAAAAACAGAAGTCAACGCTTTGCCAATTCAGGCATCATCAATAGATATACCAAATTAAAAATCACACCAATGAAGGCAAAATGCTGCACATCGCACAATAACAGTCTAAACAGAGTCGCCAAATAGAGACAGCGACTTCGCTCCAAGACCCTCCAAACAAATGAAAAAAAATACTGTGAAACATCCATGAAATGCCTTCTATAATGTAATTTGGGGATTTTTCCTATGGCATCCTATTTATAATTTATATTTCTTTGTTAGTTTTTGCTCGTAATTTTGATTAATCTTTGGCCAGTTTTATTTTTAATTTCTATTTAGTGTCGTTGGTCCTTAAGTGATTATATGTCGGTTGCAATATCTAAGGGGAGAAACAGATGTTGTACGTTATAAAGACCGCCATCGGTGCGTTACGCCCCCCCCCCCGATGAAGTGGTGATAGAGCTGTCCTCCCGGAGGATAAGATCTAAAGACCCCAGTTGCCCGTCGATGACAAAACTGCTTGTCCTGGAGGCATTGATAAAGCAGCACTATCCAGGAAACTGTAGGGCCCTGGAGGAGATGAAAGAGCGGCGAAGGGCTGGGTACACCCCCCGCTGGCGAGGGTGTGCCCGCGTGGGAGTGGACCACACATCGAGTCCAGTCCTCAGGGTCTTCCTCTCATCTCACGGTCGGGAATGATTCAGATATAGTAAGGAGTACTGGAGGATCATGTGTTGTATCTAGGGGTCACCTTTTGGCTTAAGCAACTACTCCTGCAAGTTTTAAGTAACTAGGAGCTTCTCCTATCATCATTTGGAAGTCACTATCTCAGTATTCGTGAATCATATATTCAACTATTATTTTTGAATTTATCTACAGTAGTATAGTGGTCAACAAACATAAATCTTATCACTGTATGGTTTTAAAAATCAAAATAATATCACAGTAGGTATTAGTATTAGGACTGTCAGTGTACTAGTACCGTTGGTATCAGGGACTTCGTATTGATAGTTCAACGAAGCTAATTCCTAGCTGGATACCATCAACAATTCGGTGAGGCGATTGCAAATCACCTCTAGGAAGAAGACACGTCAAAAATAAGTACATCAAAATAATTTGTACTTCTGATAAAATTGGTATTTAAAAAGTATTTATCTGTATACGTCTCTCAGAAATATTTATTTGTTTTTTGTTATATATTTTTTAATTTAAAAAAAGAAAAAGAAACCTGTATAGTTTTTTTTTTTAATTCCTACCGCTTTTTTCACAATTTCCATGATACAAATATTTAACAGTATGTCGGTCTTCTCTGTTCAACGATAATCACTTCAACGAGTGGATCTCCTTAGATTAGATTTTAATTGGTAATGTTATAGCCCCCGATTTACCTGTTCTAACCCTACTTATTGAAAACATTATTTTCTATATACTATTATACTATCTAACGACTTTGATGAATCTTAACTAAAAGATTACATACATAAAGCTCTTTATATATCCATGCATAAGGAATATATAGAAAAAAAAAAACAGAGGAAGATAAGGAGGACTGAGTTGCTATCCGCGGGACCTAGAGCTCTCTTACGTCCTAATTAGTAACCCGCTCTCATATAGGCATTTACACATTTTTAAGCCTATTAACGCTAATTATACTAAATATTTAAAGCCTGTACTTTCTACTACTTCTAGAAAAAAAATGTTTTTGTTCGGATTTTCAGCAGCAACTACTCTTAAACAAATTACAACAAAACTCAGTGCAACCTTCAGCAAATAATGAAGACACTGTGCGGGCAGATGCACAGATTAATGACCCTATGTTTTTTTTTTTAGCGCTGAGTACTTTAAATTAAAAATTTGAATCGAACTCGATACTTTCCTTACCGGTAAAATTTAAAAGTTTTATTTGGGAAAAAGACACATCGTCATGGTTATTCGCATTTATTATTCCCCATCGACGTGTAACTGTAAAGATAAATATTTAAATTTAACCATTATTTTTCTTTTAAGATGGTAACCTGCATAGTGGCTTCTCTATCCTCTGCCTCATATTAAACTAAAATAACAAGAAGTAATGGAACTTGAAAAAAATCATAATTATGATTGTAATTTATAATTTTTCGAATATTTGAGGCTTTTTTTATGTCTCAAAAAGTATTTATATGCAACATTTAAATTATTCCTGCCATATACACTTACTTTTCTTGTAGGTAATTTGACCCATCTTTTCGAGCTGGTCAAGATGTCTATTTTTTCATACTTTCCAGATATAACCAGAATTGGCAAGAGCCACTACGCCGTCACGATCGAGGCAAGATATTCTTTGGGCGATGAACTAGACGAAACTGGAAATTGGTGGTGATACTCTGGAAAACTATTATAGCTAACGGAAATATGAAGGGGGAGATACCGGAGCGCCCTATTGAGGTGCCCTCTTGCGGCCAATCATCAATATTTTTGTCGGCATTTTCTTCTCAGTTTTTTTTAAACTCTTGTTGTGAATAATTGCCTTCTCCTTTCCTTTTGCATGTCTCTATTTTGATCGCATTGACATTATCGTCCTATTACTGCTTTCTTCTGCTTTTAGGTAAAGTACTTTTTTTTTTTTTTAATGATAGCATCAATAATAATAAAAATAATTAAAATTAGAATTGATTTAATAATTGTAATAATGACATAATAATCAATGATTATAATAACAAAGTGAATGAACTCTATTTGAAAAGCAAATCCATGATTTATGATTTTTTATATTAAGGTTACTGTGAAATTAAAAAATAATCTGGGAAATATTATCCATATAATTAATATTATTATAGGGTTTATTTGAAAATTGCAATATTAAAGAATGGAAGATATTAAGGAAAATTTTAGACCCTAAATTCTCCAACGCCTGAAGACTCCACCACATTACAATGCAACCAAATAATCTCCGACACAAGAGGAAAATAAGGGTTAATTTTTATGGGCATATCCAATGAATGAATGCACATAGGCTAACGATAATTATGTTTGAATGCCTTACAAATAAAAAACAAAACCGAACTAAGCAGAGAAGACTTGAGAGAACTTGGGGTTACGGATCTGCTTAGGGAACTGCCAGAGCATAACCCAAGGCAGGAGGATGAGGTTTGAGGGGACCAAAATCGAGAATGAGGAAAGTAGTGAGAGATTAGAGAGGGTGAAAAAGACAATCCGGAATACCCCAATGTTAGGTGAAACTAAAAATAAAAGAATTTGATACATCGAATTACAGTCAATTACTCTACTATTTTTAAAAAGTTAAATATTTATACCAATTAAATTTCCAACGGAAAACTTAAATACTATTTAACTATTAAACAAAGTTTCACCACCAGGTACCTGCAACGGCTTTATGTAGTTAGATAATAGTTTTTCTGAAATCTTTAGTAATCCAAAGGTATATAATTATTTATATAACTAATATTATTTCCGCGATTTTTGTTTCAATTTCAAGGGGAAATATTTATCTTCTTCTATTCAAGTTAATTATCAAATTCCTGAATAGTTCGTATTCATTGTTCATTACAATGAAAGACTTTTAATAAGTTTAACCAAAGTAATTTAAAGGCTAAATAGAAAGAAATTTTAAAAAATTGATACAAAAAAAAAGACATAACCTATATTATTTTTGTTAATTATATATGGATTTAAATCGTTGGAGGCTCTTTCAATGTAATCCTAAATATGTTTTAAAAATGGTATGATAAATCTATTCTGGGAACGGGGAAAATTTGCGGTTTTAGCACAGGCATTCACCTATATTTATTACTTAATTTTAATACATATAACGATTCCTTTCTGAGCTGATATAGAGATATCCACGGACACTGATGACTTGGCAGATAAAGTATTTATGTTGTTAAAACCGTGAATCTACTATGCAGAATATAGAGAACCTCCTGGAGCTCACCCAGCCTCTATAAAGTGAGTATCCTAATTGTAGAAAAAACAACCCGGAAGTAGTGGTGCCTCAGCATATTTTATAGTTTCCACGCGATTAATATAGAAAAAACTACTAACTAGTTATTTACTTGTTTTACCGATCAATAACTTGTCTTTAAGTTGTATATGTCTTTACAGTACAGAAGAAAAATACTTAAAAAAAAGAAAAAGTGGAAAGGTGAGAGTGTAATTAGAAGGAGCGGAGGCGTTGAAGGGTGCGCCCTCAGAGGTTTTTGTGAGGCAGTGGACTGTTGGAGGTGGCGACCAGTATCCCACGCGGGGACACTGATAGCTCGATAAAAAGCAAGGAATGACCTTTATTTAGTTTTCTTTTGCCAGGCCCGGGTTTAATTCCCTTTGTAGGCGATTGGATCCGCTCCCGCTGCCAGCTCTTTTTTCTCCATCAGCCCAGGTTTTAGCTAATTAAGGAATGACTCAAGGTTTTGCTGCCACCCGATCCAAACCGTGGCGTCACCTGTTGGGAAATCACCTCTCATTCGGCGCTTCCTTGGCAAAAAACTGAATGGCCTCCTTTTTCTCTTGCATTGTCTTGCCTCCTTGATCCCGCGCAATGCGGCTTTATTGCTCCCTGACCATCGATGGTGTCCATGCGGGTGACAACAGTGTTCTTCATTCCGTTCTTTTTCTTAAGCACCGTGCTATAACATGCCTCACATTCTCCTTTTTAAATATGTTCTTCTTTTTCAGATTTTGTTGAACAATTGTCCATTTCGGAATTATTCAACATTTACTATATGACTCTGTTTCTTGTTGGAATTTTTTATTAATAAATATCTTGATCAGAAAAATTGAATCCTGTACCTTATTGAAAATTAACCACCAATTATAACAATAACATTTTGTTAGGTATAGTTACAATTAATTACCTGCGTATTCCTTAAGATCTTCTTTCTTTCGGTAGCTTTCTTTCCTACCGAGCCGAAGTGTGGCGCCACTTTTTCCGTTTTGTTTTTTTATGCAAACGAACATGAGCAAAGGCTCCATCGATGAAGCTATGTTAAACTGTTCTTCAAAAAAAAAAAAAAAGTTTTGCTCCCTTGAGAAGTTGTTCCTGATTTTTATATTTCCATGTGTGCTGAATTCGAATCTGAAGTAAAAAAAAATTTACCAAACACCAATTTTTTAGAGATTGGAGATTGTTTAAAAAAAAAAAACTTTTATCATAAATTTAATAACTTTTTTTTGTAAAACTCAATAATATATAAAATAATAAATTATTTAATTCTGTATTCAATTAATGTGTATAATAATTTAATCGTCTTTTAAATTCAACATCCTTAAGAATATCACGAATTTGAGACCCCACAAAAATCCTATCTTTAATCTTTGATCTACTTAATCTGTGGAACTTCTTTTTCAAGTAGAAAAAACCTTCTCCTTCCTTGTCCATTGCTTTCACAAAATTTTTCATAAGGCCTAATTTGATATGGAGTCATTCAGAAATAACAATCATTTGCATGATTTGTTGGCTCTCGCCTAATCATTGGAACTGCAAAAGGCATTGATTTATGTGTTCCTTTCAGCCAACCGCTGAGAGTGCGGCTGCATGAAGTACAACAAATTTTAGCTGCCCACTGTTTTTCCTGATCACTTACTTGGCATCCAAAGTATAACTCATACGCCTTCTTTATCAATGGAGTCGACGATTTCCGATTACACTTGAATGTGACTTCGCCGCAAATATAACAGAAACAGTCAGGATCGTTTTTACACTGTCGTGGCATAATAGATTTGAAACTAAAAAAATTCTGGTCCGTATCGAGGTTCAAATAAGACTTGGTGGCGAGTAACCTGTCTGGCAGATGGCTGAACAATAGATAGTGGGTGGGGGAACAGTTATGTTTAGGAGGAGGGCGTGGGGCAGGTACCTGGGGAAGCCCGTCGGTAGGCAACAGTCCCTTCTTTTGTGAATGTTAGCCCAAAACTCCTGAAGTCTAATACTTATGCTCTCCCAATTTTTTCACTTTGTAATACATTATAAAAGCTTCAAAATTAAATAGGTTTTTAATTTGTTGTTAAAGTTTTCAGTGATCAAAAATTTTTCAAAATGTCTAAAATACCTCATTTTCCCACCTAAAACACAGATTTGACAAAACGTGGTGCCTTATGGAGATTTTCTGACTTCGGATTCGTGTTCAGCACACTTCAAAACATAATGAAACAACATTTTTGTTAAAGGGAGGATTTTGATGGAGAACAGTGTTATCATTTGTTTCCTGAGATCCAAGGTTATAAAAATAACGTAAATTCAGCATCTGAAATTATCCACCCTTTCAAATGGCATTTCTCTATCTTTTGTTTTACCTTACAATATTTTTCTACCAGCCTTCTTATTTACCTTATGGTATTCTTATAATATCCTGTTGAAAAGTAATACCACATTACGATTTACATTGGAAATATTTAGGCCAGCCAGCCAAGTACCAACTTGATTTCAGAACAAAAATCCAAAACCAGGAAAGAAACTTAACTCCATAACTGTCACATTGGGAATCATAATTGTGTCTGGCAAAGACTAGTATAGCTTTTCATGCCAATTCTGTTGAAAAAAATGAAACTAAAAAAAAGATTATATTTAAAATATATGCATTGCCTAGATGCATCGCCACTCAATAAACCAACCGAACGATCTAGTAATTCGTTTAAGGGATATTTTTTTCAAATTACGATGATTTTATTATGTATACGGGGAGCGGGGTAGCTCAGTGTGAAGAGCGTAGAGTTAAAGTCACGGGTTAAAATCCTGCTGACGCAGCTAAATTATTCACTCCGTTAACAGACACGGATGGACCCTTTGGGATCTGCATACGGTCCTAGGGCTCATTTAGCCTCTATAAACTGACAACCCTTATTTACCAACCCTGGCGGTTGGGCGTGTTCTCGGGTTAATCATCTCCCTGCCAACAGGTCTAATCATCTGCCAAACGGTTATGAACAGTATAGTCTGTACTGTACCAAATACTGAATCCAATACCCACCATTGGTTCCAGTTGTATAAGTTATTTCTGTGTTGTTTTTTTTCGATTAGAGTCTAGGTTTACCACGAAATACTCATGATGGCCATGGATATAATTTTTCATTAATTATAAATATTGCTCCTGTGGAAAATATAAAAAAAGGGATGAAAAGAGTTGCCATTAAGCCTTCAGCTTTTCGTAAATGTTAAAAAACAAGACAAAAATAACAAATGCAGTGACTAAAGAGAGAATAAAGAAATAAAAAAAGGTGGTGCTTACAAAAAATGAGTTGTCACCGACAAGACTGATAGTGGACATCTTGGCTAAGTGTGGGAACCCGAGGCGATTCCTTATTAAATCCTCTATACTTCCTTTCATTTCTTCCGGTTCTTCTTTCATTTATTTTTTCTTATTTCCTTTAATTCTTGCCAGGGGGTGGGAATAAGTTGGAATGTAGAAGGATGTTCGGTTTGAGGCAACGTAAAGTATTTTAGTCGGATAATATAATAAATTAGGTGCCTAAATAAAATACGCACTCAATTAAAAATACAAATCTTCTCAACTGTTCGACATTTTGAATTCTTAACGATTATTTTGTATCCATCTACTAATAACGCAAAGTCAAGAAGACTTTTTTTGGGAATACATAAACAAGAAATATACTTGGCTTAAATTAAAACAAATACAAACCCTCAGCTCACAAGCTAAACGGCCCTAGATGATAAGGAAGTTTCATGATTAGTTGGTTGTAAATTTTTGTGCTTTGTACAAAAAATTGTAATTTATTTCAAAAAAACTATTTTTTTACGGTAAGTGTCGGCACAAAATAAAATAAGCACCCACTTATTTAGTGTTTAATTTGACTGCACCCCCAACTATTTCCTTCCTTACTTATTTTTTTACCTTAGATTTTCCTTCGAAGACGTTAGAATCGAGTAATAATGACTTGATAAAGTTGAAAGAGTAATCAATAATCTCATCCAAAGTCACCTCTAACTCATTTTATCACATTTTGTGGGTTGTTTCGTTTTTGCTTCCAAGTTCCATTAAAAATCTTTCGTTGATAGAATTACGTACGAAAAAGTTTTGCTAAGACTCAAATCAAAAAGAAAACTATGACACCTGAGCCACATTATGAGAGGAACGAAACATCAAATGCTGCAGGTAGTCTTCTGGGAAAAATCATAGGAAAGCGCGGCGTAAGAAGAAGATAAATATCGCGGCTAAGCAACCGGACTTTTATCATGACGATTACCAATCTTCGACAGAAGACGCCTTAAGTAGAAGATCTTGTTATTATAAGTAAACGGAAACATTTCCAATAGGAATTCCAAATAATGATTATCATGCAAATAATATTATCTTCTTGTTAGTTTTACTATTTATTGAGCTGTTATATTTGAAAGTGATATAAATACATTATTTATGTTCACGATATCTTAAGGTTTCCTTTTGAATTAGTTTAAAAATATAGGCAAACGGGCAAATGTTTTTAACACTTAGCACTAAGCAAAGAGTGGCGTTTTAAACCCTGAATATCTTTTGAATTTTATTATGAATTATTATTAATAATTAATTAAAAATATTTATTAAAACACTTAAAAGAACATTATATTTTTTTTTTAGATCGAAATGGACTTATACCACTTTTAAATATAACGACTTAATTAAACATTTTAGTAATTTTAAATGTGGAGTTTAACAATCCGTTTTATAATAGCTGGGAGTCCTGTATAAGAACGATAAGGTATCTTTGGTGTACTTTTTACATCCTAGTTTTGTACATCTGTTTTATACAATATTGCTATTTTTGTTATGTATGTAAATGGGTAGTTTCTTCACTAGTCATTTTCTAATAGAATATTTCGCATAATCGTCTTATTTACTAGGTAATAACTAAAATAATTAAAATAATATCTTGTGAAGTTCTACCGTGAAACTTTGTTTAAACGTTTCCTCAATTGTTGCATGAATTTAGTTGTGGAATAGGTTATAGTTATTTTCTCACGCCGAGTTCTTCCTCAAGTTTATTAAACTTCAGGAAAAATCCATGAACTTTTTCCAATTCCAGGTGTCAATACCCTAAAAACAATAGCGGTTTTCCTTCCTTGATTTATTGTTTGGATTTTTAATAATAATAACTAATGATAACCATCTTTATAGATAGTATAATACAAAACTTCCTCCAAACTTTAGAATTTCGGACGTGTATTTAGCAGTTCTCTGCTGTTCAGCAATCAATGATCTGATATCAATTACATGCTGATTTGAAAAAAAAATAGTTTCCTTGAAAACTAAGGTTTCTTAAAACACTTGATAATGTCTGAGAATTTGTGGTAACTTTTCCGGAACAAGAAAACACATAACTAAACAGTCAGTACATTAGCCACATTTCAACAAAATAAACTTTAGATAAGTCAAAAAAACTCAACCAAATTATTATTATACATATAGTTCTGATTACAATTTTTAAGTAATTATTCATTACACTAATTTGTTTATCAAATTACACAATTTGTTTTGACTGTTTAAGAAAATTTTAGTGAATGTAACCAAAAGTGTATTTTACCAATAAACTTATAATTAATGGACACATTTTAAAATTAATAGGTTTTTTCTCCTTCTTATGGATCAGCACGTTTTATTCTCTTTAAATGACTCAAACCACCGGTGTGCATAAGAGTTTTCACATAGCTTGAACATTTTTTATTTAATTCTTCTGTTCTGCATTATTTTTCACCTTAAAAGCGTAATTCTTTTTCCTCATTAACTCAACTATTTGCACCAGGAAGGTGAAATTATGCATCTGCCACTATGGTAATATGATGCCTTTTTGATCTTCTAGCAATGGCGTAAGAGGAAGTCAAAGAAGAAGATCCCTTTTTGATACACGAAAGCGGAAATGGTCATTATAATTACTTGAGGACATAATAGATTTTTATCAATAATGACTTCTTCTCAGGCTTTAAGTATAAATGTAATTTTTCAACGTAAATCAGCGATTAGAAATTTAATTACATACACAATTATATTTTTTTCCACCGACGCTAAGGGTTTGAATATGCATACAAAATTATAAAAACTCGATAATGACGATAGTTTCTCTGTATGGTATTTTCGCCCTTTTTTTTTTTTTTTTTTTTTTTATTTATTTATTGCTATTTACAACTATATTACAGCAATATAACAAGTAAATTGGCTGAGTGATACATAATGACATGATATAATGACAAGTAGAGAAACTACCCACTGGTAGTACTCAAATCGAATGTTCAACTAAGAAGGTCACGTGGCCATCTTCTTTTCAGACGCCTCGAAGGATTATCGGGAATTGAAGAGGAAGCTAGGTTTGAAACTAGAGGGTTTGAGTGGAAATGAAGTTTGTTATGAAAGGATAGATACCGGGATCGGGCCAGATCAGCAACAAATGGGACATTAAGGTCGTTATGGATGACTATATTCTTAACAAAATAAGGAGCGTTGAGGATTTTACGAAGGATTTTGGATTGTAGGGATTGGATACGAGAAGAATTCGATGGCTTAGTGGAGCCCCAAAGCTCTACTCCGTAAGTCCAAATAGGTCGTATGATGGTCATATAGATGAGTCTTTTGTAATTGATTGGGAGCTTAGAGCGTTTGTCTAGTAAGTGTTGAAGAAGCCTGAAACGTCGAGCGGTTTCTTGTCTTTTCAGTCTTGTATGAGGATTCCAGGTTAATCGTTTGTCAAGATGCAACCCTAAGTATCGGATCTGTTCTACAGGCACAAGTGGGATATTATTAAAGGATACTGAAGGGCAGGAAGTCATTGGTTTACGACGTAAGGTAAAAGTGATTTGATGGGATTTTTGAGAATTTATTTTAATTCTCCAGTTCTGGCACCATTCTTCAAGATCAGTGATATGGGATTGGAGGCTTTGGGATACAATAACTGGATTGGTATTGACTGATAATACACATGTATCATCAGCATATGTGGTAAGGATAGTATTAGGATGAGTTGGGATGTCAGCTGTATAAACTGTATAAAGGATTGGGCCAAGGATACTACCTTGAGGAAATTTTCGCCCTTAAATTTTAAAAGCGTTTATAAGAAGTAGTTAAAAATCTAGCAATTTTAGTTACCGCAGGAGTGTTTATAAAATGGGTAAGCTAAGCGTTGATAGATTCAGTTTTATAAAAACTATATATGCAACATATTTTCAAGCGAGAGTATTTTTCCGATTTCGAATACAGCTAAGGCAATCAATTATTTATTCTGTTTAGGTCAGCCATGGATCGACTCATTTAGGGAGGAATTTCAACACAGTCAATAAACTTAGACTCAAAATCTTTCAATACGTGATCCTGGCCAGATCACCTCTTTGACTAACTTTTTGTCAACAAACAGAGGCTTCTTACCACATGTGTACAGTTGGTTCATTTTAAGGCAGATTAAAAGCATTTTACAGAGAAACAGTTGAAATAAAAGAGGTGCTATACAAGAAAACGTTAAACAATCCCGCTAATGTCTGAAATAATATACTCATTATTTTAAATGAGCGATTGACAGGTGACGCCTATGTTTATGCATATCGTTTTAAAGAGTAATTAAAATTAAAAGGTGCAGTCTTTATATAGTGAAAACGAGATTCGAATATATTTAATCGATTAATTTGCTTCCCTGCCGGTTTAGTCATATTTTTATATATTTATTTATTTATCTACTCGGGAAAGCGCTTGCCAAGTACGCATTGTTACAAAGTCAAATAGAGAGCTATTTTTTTAAAAGAATGTACTGTTCTCTTCTTTAAAATAAAAAAACTTCAGTGATCTTACAAAAATATAACATGACTTAATTTAGCCTCTCTAGAGACACATTCAATTTTTTGTATTTTAACACAGAGGCCCTTTTTAAAGAATTGCCATTTAAAAATAAAATAAATTGGAACATGCATAAGTTTAATATTTTTGTACTTACTATTAACCATTTAAAAGTTACCACACTTATAATAGGATTGATGGCGATACTACTAATACCCGTACCATAATAATACCAGCTTATAAACGTCAATGGAGTACAACTCAATTTCTAAATTCGTTAAGAATGATCAAACGGATTTTGGGGAATTAAATGTAATCTAGTCCAGGATCCATGGTCCATTTTTTTACTTGATTAGTATCAAGCTGAATCTTCGTGAATAGCTTCGTTTCGATGAGACGCCCAACAATTTCCTGTGCGAAAATTCTCCATTGTGGTAGCTAAAAGAGGTAGCAAGGATAAAATATGTCGATTTGACGATTCTCAAAAATTTATTACCAACTGGGTTTTTTTTTGTTAAATCTCAAGATAATTATCTAAATTATTTGAAAAAATATTTGTCCTACAAAATGTATGGTTTGATCAAAGATTCCCCTCCTTCCAATAGGTATCGATAACGAGGTCATCAAAAATGATTACTAACCAGCTGATTTTTTTTAAATTCTTCTTTTTTGACTTCCTTATTGATACATATTGGAAGGAGGGGACTCTTCGTGAACCATACATTTTGTAGGACCAATATTTTTTCAAATAATTTAGATGATTATCTAGAGATTTAACAACAAATAAAAACCAGTTAGTAATAAATTTTTGAGAATCATTAAATCGGCATATTTTATCCTTGCTACCTCTTTTAGCTACCACAATCGAGAATTTTCGCACAGGAAATGGTTTGGCGTCTCATCGAAACGAAGCTATTCACGAAGATCAGCTTGATCTTCTTTCTTGACTTCGTTATTGATACATATTGGAAGGAGGGGACTCTTTGATCAAACCATACATTTTGTAGGACAAATATTTTTTCAAATAATTTAGACAATTATCTTGAGATTTAACAAAAAAAAACCCAGTTAGTAATAATTTTTTGAGAATCCTCAAATCGACATATTTTATCCTTTCTACCTCTTTTAGCTACCACAATCGAGAATTTTCGCACAGGAAATTGTTGGGCGTCTCATCGAAACGAAGCTATTCACGAAGATTCAGCTTGATACTATCAAGTACAAAAATGGACCATGTATCCTGGACTAATCTGACTACTGCTCGTAAACGATACTTAAAAACTAATTTCAACATTGAGTTCATTTTCCTGAGATTTTAATCAGATTGTTTTAGGTATATTTTTTCTTTAGAAAAATTAACCGTCCGCAAACTATTGTGCTTAATGTTTACAAAAATTAATAAAATAAAAAATCCCTCAAGCATATAATAACCGGGTAGGACACCTGGACTTTCTAGGTATACCGCACAAGCTCGAGACATTTCATGCCCAGTGTTTAGCCAGGTGGGGTACATCTGTCGGCCTAGGGTATGCTACGTCAGGTGAACACGGTAAACTCATGAGAAAAAATATGATAGTTCCGCTTGGTGCCTAACCGACATTATTAACAGTTGAGGGTAAAATCACAAGTAAACTTGGTTTTATTTGAGACACTATATACACAACGATAAAAGTATAATGCCTTGTACTGCCATCATCCAAAATTCCACTCCAAATTTTAGGAATCACAGTCCATACAGTTCCTCCGGCGCTACTTATCGTCTTCCAGATGTCGTTCTTCATGCAGTATCAGTGTCAAGCTTCTTCGGCGCCGTGTCATTTTCAGTCTTGGCTGCTTGGCTTATCTTTGCTTTTAGGCAATTAATAACAAAAAAATGTTAATGACTAGAAATTTTAAATACGACATAAAAGTAAATCAGTAAGGGTGAAGAGGAGGTATAAGGAAAAATTATAAAGGAAAATAGGAATCATAAAGGTGGTTAAAATTAACGTTTCGTGAAATTGTAAATCGATATTTGTAACATTTTAAATATTCATTCAGTACTTTTTTTTCCATTTTTCTTTACCCAAAAGTAGATCTAAAAAATATTGGTATTTAAGTAATAGTTTACTTAATATATATTTTTCCCACTAGTAACATATAATCCTTAACATCGATTTTCGCGGATTGTTGAATAATCTTCTTCAATAAATCATTGGATATTCACTGTTTTTTCTCTAAGGGGTTATACGATCTTGATTAAGATATGTTTATTTAGAGACGCTGGATGGGAGAATTCTATCAGAAGAGGGAGGCCTGAAACACAATAAGGAAATGTTTCAAGAAGACTATATTAAGATGTTTTCTATGGAATTAGTTTGTCATGAGGCATATTTCTATTAGAGAAAGATATTCAATATTTTTTTTTACTATTTATGCTTGCAAATAATCATTATAATTGCGGGGTTAAAATCGTTTGGTATGGTGTTTTTTTAAAAGCGCTATCACATGAAAGTCGTTTTTACTGGGCTAATTGGCCAGGTGGTACCGGCATGCTGATAACAGAGTTCGTTGTTCACTGATAGTAGAAAGCGCTATACCAACCCATATTTTTACCAGCCCAGTCAATTGCTTTCTATTCAGTTTTAGCACTGGCCTAAATTATAATTAGTCTAAAATATTTTGTAAAAAATTGGAATTTTATATTAGTACTTTATATTTGGTAATATTTTGTTCTTATGTTATTGGTTTGTTCAACTCTATACCTCGGAGGGAGTAAAAAATCCTCCCTTATGTCGTGAAGGTTATGCGATCCTTCGGAAGGGACGTATAATGGGGAGCCCGGAACATGTACAGTGTTAGGTAGTCGTTAAAGATTCCTATCCTAATTGTACTCGTACCTGCACAACTCCCACTGTAGCATAGTTCGATTAGCCATTGTACTGTAAAGTGACGTCAAATGAATAAACAACGAACTCTAATAGGATAAAACATTTGTCTGTGAATTGATTCTGAGTAAAGTATTTTTAAACTTGCGGGTTAAATATTCACTCAAATGAGATTACATACTTTCGAAAGCATAGGGTTGACAAGAAACTGATTTCATTTTGTACCCATAGATAACATATTTCTTTATTCTTTTGTTATTCTTAGATATTTTATCATTTCATATTTAGTATTCGATCCCCTCAATTTGTCATAGAAATAAATTAGTTAACAACTGTTATTTTAGTCCTTTAATTTGGATTTTCGAAAAACTTGAAGTCGTGAAAGTGGGTGAGGCTTACAAAGAGATAGGTGAAGTGTGTGTGTTAATTATTTAATTGAATTCACGTGTCAGAATAGATTTAAAAAAATTCGTACTGCAGATTTTTCCAAGATGACCAAAGAAAAGCCTTAACTGATGATTAAAGGAAAGCCGGAATTGTATCGATTCATCATATATCTGTGCGAGAGCTTTGAAAACAGTAAAATTAAGAAAGAACAATTAGAAATCATATAAGACGTCTTTGGTCTTATTAATAAACTCCATATTTGTATCCCAAAGATTAAAATAAATTCAATTCAACGAAAACAACGTATCACTATTAGTGATACGCATTTCAAACTAACACTTTTTCGAAGAGAATTATCACTGGCGATGAAAAATGACGATCGTTGACAGTAAGGTATTCGAAATAGTAGAGATTATGTGTGAGTATATGTTGATAAAACAGCAAAAACAATATCAAAAGCTGCATTGCACCAGAAAAAGACCACGCTACCAATTTGGTGGGAATACAAAAGTTTTGTGTATTTTGAGCTCAGCTGTTAGTTTACGCACCATAATCAGAAGATGTTTTCAGTAACTTATTGTGTTACTCATACAACTACAACTTCCCACCCTACGTGAATTATTGTTTCTTAGGGAGTTCAATAATAGGCGGTATATATTTAAATGTTTTTTCTCTGATGAAGCAACAAATTTTTAATTGCGAAATTATCGATAATAACAATTCATATCAAAATTTATGTTTTTAATAACTATTATTAGTTCATTAAAAGTAATCTTGTAGGAAATGAATTAATTGATGCTGACACAGGAGACTATTCATAGAATACATATTAGAATACACTTCCACATACTGTTGGTTTCTATAATAGAATATATTAAATATATATATATATATATATATATATATATATATATATATATATACACATATATAAATATATTTACGAGTATAATTATTTTTATATATAATTATAAAAAGTAAAAGTTTTTAATTTTGAAAGAAATTAAAGAAAAGAAGCATTAATATGTGGTGGATGCCTTATAATTTTATGATCACACTCCTTCACGTGTATGTTATATGATGACTTGGAAGTGTCATGGATCAGTTTGTGAGGGTTCCATATTGTTCACATCAGGCTCTCCTCAAATATAAAAAAACTGTCAAAAACAACTTGTCCAGATAATCCATTAAGGCTACTGTATACTGTATCGACTGATGGGACTAATCCCCGATGAGCATTATATTAAAATATTTGCCAAATTTGCCATTTAAGTGCAGTTTCAAATACCTCTTCGAAGTATACAGTTAAACAATAGTCATTTAATTGTACAATAGCAATGTGTTGGAAGGGGTGACATCTGATCTTGCCTCACCCCCTTATTAAAAAATAATCAAAGCATGATCGATTGCTGCTGTAGAACGTCCATTCCTATTCTCACCACTTCTGTAATTCGGTTTCATTACAGATCTATAAGTATATCAAACAATCATTAAATTATTGCCGTAGTTAACCTCCCTAACAAGATAATATAGGGCTAAGACCCTCCATGTTCCTTATCTCGGAGAGGTGACTAAGGAAGGAGCCCAGGTGGTGTCGGGTGAAACCCGAGAGGATTTCCTCTACCTTTGTAGCCGGCTTCCGGAGGGGACACGTGCCCTTGGTACATTATGCAGTCCGAACGGCAGCTCCTACAGTTAACGTATAAGCCACCTTCGTACAACAGGCAGGCAGGGGGAAAGATCAAGGGGTGATTATATGTCCACCGAAGTCTACAACAACGAAATTTCCATACTCGCCCATACTTGAAGCAACAATTGTTCAATAACATAACAAGCAACTAGAACTAATCAAAGGAATCGAAATAAAAAGCATTAAAACGTATTTAGCGATTATGGATACTCAATCGTTACACAGATGATGTTCCTTGACTGTTACACATGATACGTGTCTCCTTAAAAATTCTTCCACACTTCGTATGCTACACAACAGACATGGTTATGTAACAATTACTGGATAATAGATTAAGCTTTCAAAATAGTTTACTTAAAACATTATTAGTGGTATCGTTACGTATGCTTTTCCAAGTAACATCGCTGCAATCAAAAGTATTGATGAGTTTTGAGAGCCAGTTGATTGCATTTTCATGGCATCGCTCATCTACATCTATTCCTGAACCTATCCATCATTAATGGAAAAATTTTTAGATAAAAACTGCTGAAATAATGTTTTTTTCTTAAAAGTGAAGTTATTTAATTTTTTGTTCTTTTTTCATTAAGGTGATATTTGGAATATTTTGCATTTTATCGACTAGGGGATAAATAGGGTTTATCTACTTGCATAAATTATTGTTTTAAAGGCAATCACTATTTCTTTTTTTCCTCATTGAATGCGATAAGATGCACGATCTTAAAGTAGGTTTAGAAAATAAAGTAATAATTATCTATAGAAATTATAAAGGGTTTTCGTGGCCAGAAGTAGAGAATGCTTTAGCGAGAATATATAATCTTCTTTACAATCTTCCCGTTAGGGTCACAGATTTGAAAATTAAGAAATTACCATCGCTAGCATTAAAAATATAAATTTCTCCGCGATATGCGCATAGAAAGGACTATTTTATTAGTGAAGATTATGTATATTATAAAAGTAATGATTTACAGTTGACGAATAAGGAACAATAGAATGAATATCCTCGCTGTCAAAACAATACCGCCTAAGTACACTTAAGGCGATTTCACAGGAGAGAAAGAAAAAAAACGCGCCGACTGTAGACTTGGCAATTTATAATCTATTTTTTATCTATACAATTGGTAGGTTTTATCCGCCCAAATTTCCGTATTTATAGAACAGAAAAGTAGAAAAAAGGGGAAAATTTGTAAGTTGCTAGTCAACTGTGTTGTGTTTTACAACTGCACAGTATTTCAATGATTAAAAAAAAAATTCAATCTACTTCTTCTTCTTATGGTGCCTTATTCAATCAATGGATGTTGGCGATTACTTCGGCAAATTTGCCTCGATGTTTTGCTATTCTGATCAGTTCTTCATAGTTCAAAGCCGTCCAGTGTCTTATGTTTCTGATCCAAGAGAGCTTTTTTCTTCCAATTCAGCGTTTTCCTTCAATTTTACTTTTTACGATCAGCAGAAAATACATTTGATTCCTCAGTAAATGTCCTAGGTAAGTTTTGCGGACCTTCAAGGTATGGAGTAATTCTTTTTCTTTGGTCCAGGGAGTAATTTTTTTAATATCCTTTTGTAACTCCACATCTAGAAGGCCTCTAATTTATTCATGGCAGGGACTGTGAGTGTCCATGATTCTGCTCCATATAGTAGTACCGACCAAACATAACATTTAAGTAGCCGAATCCTTAGTCCCAAGTCGATATGTGGGTCGCATAGCAGTCCTTTCATTTGTGTGAATGCCCATCTGGCTTGTTCAATTTTGCATTTAGGAATAAATCATTAGGAAAAAATCGCTGAAGCAATAGAAAAAATATTAATTGAATAAAAAAGCTTTTAAGATGTCTTTCCAATAAAAAAGTAAACTGTTTAATCCAGGGTCACTCTAGTAACTTTAAATTCACTCAAATCTTTTGGGTTGGCCTTCGATTTAAGTCAGTTCCACAGGTTGTCGCTTCGAGTTAAGTCACCTAAAGTTTTAACCTTTCATTCGCTTTCTTTTTAATATTACAGAAAATAAAAATAAACGTCAGTTTTAGTATGAAAAAAAGAGTGTCATCATAGGAAAAATGTATATTTTGGTAGTTATTTCATTTCGAAATAAACGTTTCAACAAACATATACATCATCTATACTTCGAAATGTTTGCTCAAACATCCATTTCTTTTTTTTATATTTACCAAAATATTCACATTTCCCACAATGATACTCTTTTTTCATACTTAAACTCACGATTATTTTTATTTTCGTTAGTATAAAAAAAACAACGAACGATTGGTTAAAACATGATGTGATTTAACTCGAAGCGACAACCTGAGGAAATAATACCAAACATTTATTTTTCTAATAGTTCCTATGTAATATTATTCCTTTCTTTCATCTTCTGTATATCTAGTATTTTACATACAGTAAATATTTCGAAATATTATAATTTTATAACACTATTTAACTAATGTAATTGACACCATTAACTAACTGATATCTAGGGTTACCGTAAAATAAAATTATAATAATAAATTATAGATTTTCACCCCCATTACTTTTGAAATCCAGCGTTTAGTAACTATTTACTTTTATATTAATGTTTGTAAAGTTATGCCTTGCCATTATAACATATCATGCATCTGGTGGTTGACGATTCTCTGTAAGTCTAGAATTATATTTTGATTCGATATTGCTACATACTAAAGATCGACTCCAAGATCTACGAACTTCTGATCACTCGGTGAAGTCTCTGTACCTCAAGTTTTTTTATCCGAAACTATCTAAGAATATATCCTTGAGAAGTGTCTTTCTCTTCCTTATTTCTTCAGGTATGATCCAGAATGATTGCTGATTCGACAATAATCAATCGTTACTGTTGTACAAACAATTGCAGGCTACTTACTGAGCCAACAGATCCCAGACCCCAGACCATTCCAGTAGTGGGCTCATCACATGGTCCAGTAAGCCGTGGTGGTTAGAAAAAACAAAACAATGAGGCTAACCTTTGTACCGGCCGACTGTGGCGGCACCTGAGGTAATTCTGCCAAATCGCCGATGTGTCGGTCACCACCTTCCAATTTGGTGTCTCCTTTTTTTATGTCACCGCGTGTGGTTTCTTGCCGATGAAATTATCTGGCTAGCTTCTGCGACACAGGGGGTAGGCGTCCTCTTGTCAGGGTTGGGAATTTATTGCTACTTGGGGTAAGTGTAGATGGGACGATAACATGAAATATGGTCTCTATGATTGAGGGTCCGCCTGCGGCGGTCCGTGCTCTATATCAATTAGGTCAGTTCATTTCAGGCTAACTATACTGATGAATACTTGAAAATGGGATAAATTAAAATTATTGCATTGTACTTTTCACCTTTGTATATTAAAAAAATATAAAAACAGATTTTTTCTAAATCTATAATAATATTAAATAATACAGCTGACATTCCAATCCATCCTAATACTATCCATATCACCATTGCTGATGATACATGTGTATTATCAGTCAGCACTAATCCAGTTATAGTATCCCATTCTCTTAAAGAATTGTGTCAAAACTGGAAAATAAAAATAAATTCCCACAAATCCCGTCAAATTACCTTTACCCTCCATTGTAAACCAATGACTTTATGTACTCTTGTATTCCACTTATTGGCTGCATAACAGGTCTGGTACTTAGGATTATACCTTGACAGCTCGCCGTTTCAGGTTACTTCATCATTTACTAAGCAAACGTTCTAAGCTTCCGATTAATTACAAAAGACTCATATACATGACTTAACAAGACCCATTTGGACTTAGAGAGTTAAGATTTGGGGTTCCACTAAGCCATTGACCTCCTCTCGTATCCAATCCTTACAATCCAAAATCCTTTGTAAAATCCTCAATGCTCCTCAATGCTCCTTAATGTCCCATTTGTTATTGATTTGTCAGGACCCGATCAGTCCTTTCATTAAAAAAAATTATTCCCACTCAAACCCAATAGCTTCAAACCTAGCTAATTTTTCTATTCCAGATAATCATCTGAGGCGTCTGAAAAGAAGATGGCCCATGACCTTCCAAGCTGAATTTGTTATTCGAATAATACGAATGGGTTGTTTCTCTACTGGCCTTTATCTCATGACATTATATTTCTTCTATTATATTTACTTGATGTATTATTAATATACCGTTGTAAATTTTAATAAAATCATAAGAAATACATCGGACGCAAAACGAGAACGTTATTGCTTGAACCCAGGCCTAAAGCTGAAGGATTCCCAACTAAAATACTATTGTTACTAATATACCTTTTACTGTATTACTATTATACTGTTACATTATTTTAGAAAACATGTTCTAAAAAAGGTCACTCGCATAAATCAATCTTAACTTATAGTTAAACTGCTATATAGCCGTTGTTTGCCTACATTTTTAAGTTCGAGTCGCGTATAGCATGATGATCACTTATATGTAACATTTTTCACTCACTTCTAAATATGAATGTTGAGGTGGCAGGGCATGGACATTATATGGTGATTATAATAACGATCAGGCAACTTTAAATATATATATATATTTATTTATTTATTTGAAGAAATTGTTGGTAAAGCACAATGGTTGTTATTTATTGTTTTTTTAATTGAATCGACACGGAAAATTGTTCGCGATTTGATTGAGATTTAAAGACTTTTTGACTTACCCTTTTTTTATTGTGTGCCATTTCTAAAATACTACTGCGAAAGTATGAGTTCATGAAGAAAAAATGCAATTGTTCCCAATGACTTCCATCGGGTCGCCTCCAGTCATTACTACAACTGTTGGCTTCCTGCCTATAATGGGCTCATTTCTACCCAAGAGTTTTTCTTTTAAAATATGTTAACGAGCAATTTTATTTGTACAAAATACAAAAATTTAACGAGCTTTAAGAAAATTAAACTACTTGATTTTGTATTGAAAATTACTTTTTTTTTTTTGCTTTGCTTGATTTCCGAAAATCTTTATTACAAATTTCAACGATATTGCAGATAAATAGGGAAAGAGCGCCCCTCCTTAACATTTTTTAAAACTATCTTAAGTAACTGGATCATGGAGAAAATCTAGAGTTCTGCTAGTCCAAACTTACCACCAGGCTTGTGGTGAGAATGAAAAAACTAATAATTTGTTGTTGAGGTAATTTAAAAATTACAATAAATGAACAGTTATTTGCATTTATACATATATATTTATCTATAATATGAAAAAAGTGGAATTTAACACTTAAAAAACATACAAAAATAATATTCGTCCCAATAGGAGGTACATTAGGGAGTATACTGCAAAGATTTGAGGAATATATATTATCGTTATTTTTTCTAAAAATCATCATGTTAGGATGAGTTCTACAAGTCTGATGAGAAATAACCTGCTGTGTTTCTAATGTGTTATTTCTAAATGATCGAAAAGGGTTAGAAAATGGATGAAAATGAAAAAGTGGCAAATTCCTTATTTCATTTACCGACCTTTATGTTTACTATAACTAAAGATTACTTCTACCTTCATGTTTTTGAATGAAAATGTTGTCTGATGTTTACATGCCTAGAGGATGGTTTGATGGCAATCTATCTTTTCGATCAGAATTCCATTTTTATTTGACATAAGGTATTAAGATATACCTTTGACTTTTTGACTTTGTTAAAACGGAACATTATAATATGTGTACTTTATAACCATGTCTAAGCTACTATCGGTTTCTTATCGATTTGGGGTATTAATTAGATAGTGTGTTAATACCAAATAATGGAATTTTCATTACGAAACAAGATAAAAAGTTTTTTTTTTACTTGACCTCTATTTCAGGATACTCAACTCAATAATAAGAGACAAATAAAGAAATACAAACAATACTACATATTACCTCAGTGAACTGCTAAAAATACTAACACTAAGACACCGATTACGTCAGTTTCAGTATAATCATACAAAGGTACGGTTATATTTAACCTCACTTTATTTACTCTCCAAATTAAGATCATTCGGATACAACAACATCCGAACATTTACACCTTTGTGTATGCCTGAAATACCCTCCATCTTACGTATTACAAAAATGTGATTAATGACCTAGGAATGGGTTAAATTATGGGGTAATTTTATACCAATGTCTTCTATTTACCTTCACTTCATTAAGTTTATTGATTATAAAGTTAATTCTTCGCAATTGAATCGCTGTTCATTTCTGCTTATACTAAGTTTTTGACTTTTTTTATTTTCCTTGAACCTACTTTTAATGCACCAATAATAACTTCAATACCTTATTATTGTGAGCTTCTCATGAGGCATAAGAAGTCGGTTGCTGTTGAAGGATCTTTCCAAACTTTATCCAATTTATCAAACTTTTTATTTGAGTCATTGTATGATATGTTTAGCATTTAGTACAATACATACCTGCATCCTTGGCGAATAAGCGGTTAAGTCAAATTTTAGACCTGCGTGTACAGCATTGAGGAAGCAGAATCTTGTCATTCTCGTAGTTCATGGATTGGAATGGAGTTGTAATCTAAATAAAAGCTCCATTTCAAGCAAACGCCTGACTTATTCACTACAAAAAAAAAGCGATATCGCTACACTAAGTAAAATAAATACGGCTTCATCACTATTTTACCGTGGCTGTCTATACCTCTATCTATCCATCTCTGACGGTGCTATGGCTCACGAAGGACACTGGCCTCCTCAACAATTCTCCTCCTCTCAGAGCAATGCTCTGTATTTCTTATCCGTCTTCTCAATCCCAGAAGCTGCAGATCTACCTCTTCCTCTTCTACCGTATGTGCGTCCCTCCAATATCTTCCTTGAGAGTCTTTCCTGATCCATCCGATGCACATGACCAAACCATCTTATTCACTAATTTATACCAAATCAGGGTCTTTACACAGGTGTCTAAGTTCTATGTTGTTTTTTATTTTTTATATATATTTTCCCTCAAGGTAGTATCCTTGGCCCAATCCTTTATACAGTTTATACAGCTGACATCCCAACTCGTCCTAATACTATTCTTACCACGTATGCTGATGATACATGTGTATTATCAGTCAATACCAATCCAGTTATTGTATCCCAAAGCCTCCAATCCCATATCACTGATCTTGAAGAATGGTGTCAAAACTGGAGAATTAAAATAAACTCTCAAAAATCGCATCAAATCACTTTTACCTTACGTCGTAAACCAATGACTTCCTGACCTTCAGTATCCTTTAATAATATCCCACTTATGCCCGTAGAACAGATCCGATACTTAGGGTTGCATCTTGTTACGATTAACCTGGAATCCTCATACGAGACAGAAAAGACAAGAAACCGCTCGACGTTTCAGGCTACTTCAACATTTACTAGACAAACGCTCTAAGCTCCCAATCAGTTACAAAAGACTCATCTACATGGCCATCATACGACCTATTTGGAATTACGGATTAGAGCTTTGGGGCTCCACTAAGCCATCGAATTCCTCTCGTATCCAATCCCTACAATCCAAAATCATTCGTAAAATCCTTAAGGCTCCTTATTTTGTTAAGAATAAAATCATCCATAACGACCTTAATGTCCCATTTGTTGCTGATTTGGCCCGAACCCGCTATCTATCCTTTCATAACAAACTTCATTTCCACTCAAACGCTCTAGTTTCAAACCTAGCTTCCTCTTCAATTCCCGATAATCCTCCGAGGCGTCTGAAAAGAAGATGGCCCCGTGACTTCTTAGTTGAACTTGTGATTTGAGTACTACCAGTGGATAGTTTCTCTACTTGTCATTTTCTCATGTCATTATGTATCCCTTAGCCCATTTACTTGATGTATTATTTTAATACAGTTGTAAATATCAATAAATAAATTAATAAAAAAAAAAAATATATATATATTTTCTACTTTGGGTCATACACTGTTTCCTAACCGTTAATTTAAATTTTCTGTCACTTTGGAAGTATAAATAAGTCCTTACAAGAATCACAAACATAGGTTACTTCTGGCCGGAGAACGGTCTTAACTACTCGCACTTTAATTTCTCGGAATATATTTCAATTTAGAAGAATTTTCTTGAGAGCCCACTAGCATCCGTTGCCACACTGAATGCTCAACTTTATTTCTTCTACTATATCATTTTTTTCCGTGACAATTTTATTCTCCACATATCAGATATCCACCAGTCGTGCTTTTCTTGGACGATATCATGTATTTTGTATCATATATATTATATGATACTACTATTATCAGTCTTATTACTCGTATTATCATTAGTATGAATATTTATTTAAGCACAATTAAGCCATAGCACTATTAAATTAAATTAAGCACTGTTTTTTAAATCTTTCTGTGGTTTTCCTCTTAATGGCCGGTCCCTCTATTCTCCTTAGCCTCCAGTAATCCTGGAGATATGAAAGACAATAGCCTGGGTATGGGACAATAATGGTCGGCAGGGAGGGAGGGAGCACAGCTGACGGAACAAGGGTCTTGGAGGAAGTAAGGACCGTTGGCTCCCTTACTCCGCCACATTAGCTCGCTCCGTACGCGGCCAATTAGGAGCAACAATTTAATAATCATCAGCCGCTTTTATTCCTTCCTCACGCCCTTAATTGCTACCAGTGTGAGTATTATCGTCCTTCCGGGTGGGGGGACGTTACATTAGCCGAATTAACTGGTTACTTGATTATTACTGGATCTTTAAAGGTATCTCATGATTAAAATATGTTGGCTAATTAAAATTTTCTGACGCATCATTTAATATTTTACAATTAATTTATTTTCACATCAAAAACAATTTTTTCAGATACTATTAACACTAATGTATTATTAGCCTTCATTTTTCCTAAGCTCCTAAAAATAAATAATATTGATATATCAGAAAACGATAATTAATCAATTAAATTTTTAGTCAAGGAAAATAAGTTGACATTGGCAATTGGAAACGTTTATTTATAACAATATTTATCAATTTAGCAATTTTTAACAATATTTATCAATTTTACAATTAATAGTTTATTTACTTTTTAATTTCGATATCCTAGGTTCATTCGTGTCCACTCAAACCAGGCCTGTGTATGATTTGTATTTATGTAAATAATATCCCCCCCCCCTTGTCTTGCTATCTTCTAGCATACGTTTCCTTAGGTGTTATGTATTTAGGATCGGTAGGATATCCTTGGAAGTTACTTCCGACCAAGTACAAGTGTTATACTGTACCTCACAGATCTGCTCTGTATGTCAAAATATACATCATGCCTTAGTATGGTGTTGTAGATCAGTAGTTTTATTTGTATATCACGTGAAGATAAAAATATAAAAAAAAAATCAACATTCAGCTTTTTACTTAAAACTATTCCGTTACTGGCGTGTAAAGTAGAAGAACAGCTATGAAACATAGAGCCCCAATTACCCGACCTCTAAGCAGAATGCTACTAAGCTGGAGTAACTCTTTGGCGGAACTGATAAAGGCACTTCCTGTCCAGGCCCATATGCTACTGTTGTCCAGCTGGGTTCTCTGGCATATTGTACTCCTATGGCATGTCCTGTTTCCGTTCTCCTTCGAGGCAACTCTCTCACGGTGTCGTGGAAAGGAGACCATTCTCGGAATCATTTCATTGCAGCTTAATGGTCTGCATCTATGCATTAAAGGCAAATCCTTTTATATTTTAGAAAGTTTATAGATATAAACTTGAAAGAAGGTTGAAAGTTATAGGAGAAGAAGTCATATGGATATGATTTTATTGTGTGTGATAAAGATAATTACAAAACCATTAGGAAATAACTATTTCGTTCCTTTCCTACAGCAATGGACACTCAGAAGGCTGGCTAGAAAGCAATCACTGTGGGCTTAGTGTGGGAGGAACTGGTCGCTGTCTCGCCAATCAAGAGGATCATAAATTGTCCTTCAGCCCATTAATTAATGTTTCTCTCGGGGTAGTCGGTCATGGTTAGTTTTTCCATTAACAGTTTAATGGAAATAAGAAATGATTTTACTTTCTCAGATACAAGAAACATATTCATTAAAAATCTTATAAACTCGTGCATTAATATTGAGGTTATATTTCAATTTTATTTTCTTAATTTTATTTCCGGAAGCACAGTGGCTCAATAGAGTTACCGTGCTAAATGTCCCGGATTCAAATACGGGTGTGGGTGGTTTTATTTAATCTGTTAACATCTAGGGATGGATTCTTTGGGATCTAGGACTGTTCAGGGGCTCACCCCATTGTCATCTAGGATAAATCGCCTCCTTGCACATCCGTTGTCCAAGAAACAGTATAGTCTCTACCACGTACTCTTTATGAGTTGTATTGGTTAAGGTTTTTTTTTTGTAATTTCCTATCCATTATCAGAGGAAATTAGGATCAGTTGTTGTTGCAATGCAAATGACACTGTTGGCAATTAGCAACACTTTAACTTTTTTTTAAATTGTCATTAAATACTTTTCTTTGATATGTTATTTTAATTTAGGACATTATTTACCTAGGTCCAGTTTTTTCTGTTCCAGTTTTCACCTTTTTCGCAGTTGAAACTGCATCTTAACCAGCCTCGCTGGCTCTCTATATCATAGAGAGCACGTGAATGCCTTATAGCGAATACTGAATCCGCTACTGCCTTCGCCATAATTTTCTTTTCGGCCTGTTCTGTCTTCTCATTGGTCGCCGATCGCCAAAATGAAGCTCGAAGACCTTCACGACCGTGTCACCTCTTTTGTTCTTAGTCAAATTCCTAGAAAAAAAACCTGTACTACAATTCTCTATCACTACAACCCATGAAGGGTCTTGGGTGCAGTATGTGGTAGAGACTATACTGTTTCTTGGACCACTGCTTTGCAAGGAAGTAATTTGCCCTATATCACGATCAATCACCAGGTTTCTTCCCCTCACCCCCCAATTAATGATACTTACTTTAAAGAGGTTGGGTAGGAGCCTAAGGAGGCTCTCCAGATTCCAGAGCGACCTACCTCAGCTGTTAACAGATTATAAATTATCTGCCACAGCCGGATTTGAACCTAGGACCTTTGGCATGCCAACTCAGCGCTCTACCACTGAGCTACTCCGCTCACCGAATGCTTAGAGTTAGTTTAATTTTCTGTCATTCTGTCTTGAGGGATCTCCAGGTTATGAAAGTCTACTCTACGAGGGCGAAGGTTCCGGTTTTCCTCTACAACCTTGGTGTCGTTCCGCAATACAGGAGTATCCTGTTGTTCACATGTTCTGCCTTCTGAGGAAACTGACAGAGGTCACTATTCTTCCCATGTGCCCCCATATTTTTACGGATGTTGGAATATTCTGTCAGAATCTGCTAATGCAGATAGTCATAAAAATATGTAGTCCTTAATTTCATCTCTTGTTATTTTTGAGTCTTTCGTTTTCCTAAACCTCTGAATAAAAATTTTAGATAGACTTGTGTATCTTATAATTTTGGATTAATGTTCTTCTTTTACTTTATATGGGTGTGAGTAGGTGCGATTCATTGTAGGGCGGTCTGTCCCGCCTAATAATAAATTAATCGCGATGTTTGAGCAAATAGTACCATAGTCCCACACAAAGCCAAGCATTTCACCTTTTTTTTCTAGGAAACGTTTTTAACTTTAATTTTTTCGGTTACAAATAACAATTTACAGATGAACTGGTACAAGTGGAAAACGAATAAAAAAATGTCATTATAACTCCTGTTCACAGGGAAACCTTTGTGATTTTTAAGACTTCTTTCCTCCCAGTTTGTTTGATTTCATTGAGATATTAAACTATGTAGAGATAGATCGAGGAATGTTCGAGGCTATAAAGTGAGTATTGGCGGTTGTTTGCTTGTCATTGCAGACCTTGGTGTGGTCACGAGTAGCCCTCTTCCGCTTCTACCTCCTGGTCATAAGTCTATGTGAATTCCTATCCAGGTTAGTAGTAGTACACTATACGGTCGAACTCCGTGCAATTTAGATTTGTATTGTGTGTGTTCCTAAATTTGCTTTTATTGCTAATATACTTTTTGTACTATAGGGTTATTGTATTGCTTCAAATACAATGCCTTATACTGTTTTCCTCATTGGATACCCCATTTACAATTTAGCTTTAATATGTTTTTCTGTTATAGAGATATAAAAACCGTCACCACCATATCCCACTTTCAGTACTCGCATCCTTACATGCCTATCATGGAAGAGGATTCGGAAGGCCTAAAAACATGATGGACAGGTTTTTTTCCCAGATTAAACAATTATCTGTGAACCGACTTGCACTGAGCATCCCATCGGATCGCGGATGAGAAGACCGGAGGTTCCCAGATCGGCTCTGGTTGAGGGAGCGCGGATTTGATGGGCGAGGTGGCACTACAGTTGACTGGCAACCAATCAGTCATGGAAACAGTTGGTCGCTTCGTGTGGTCGTTAGTGGTATTTCCTCTGATCCATCAAGTATCTTTCAACGGGGTCGTCTTTCTCTTAATTTTCTTCGAAACAATCATAGAAATTAATAGGTACATATATCATGGGGCCGTTCTCTGTCAAATCACTCGATAAAAAAAATGAATTTCACACTAACCTTACTAATTTGCTGAAACCGTGCACAATAGATTTTAATATTGATAACACATCCAAAGGATTTTTTTCATATTGAAGTATAGAATAGGATAGAATGGAAAAAAATCTTTATTCTTGGAATATCTTCCTTAAGAATCACAAAGTTAAATTACAAAAACACTAAACCTAAAAGAAGTAGCATTTCTAGTCAGAAAACTTACTAACAGTATTCTTAGGTTCTCTTGAAATTAATTTTTATTTGCTGATTTATTCGTTCCAT
This sequence comes from Troilus luridus, assembly GCA_964056705.1. Taxonomy (NCBI): domain Eukaryota; kingdom Metazoa; phylum Arthropoda; class Insecta; order Hemiptera; family Pentatomidae; genus Troilus; species Troilus luridus. Next base: position 43,890,114 of record OZ057412.1, on the reverse strand, counting down.
GCTTCATCAGATCTTCTGTAGCTCAACTGACGTGTAATCTTAGAGCACTGAGTGTCCCGCATAGGTTTTTCGCTTTTCGGTCTAGGTTTTTAACTTGTCTTCTTTCTTCCACATAATTCCTTCTGTTCACGTCTGTTTTTGAGCTTAACCATATTTGATAGGCTTTCTTTATCTCATCTATTGCATTTTCACTTTGTCGTGTGTCCAGTTCGTTCTACTTACCTTCTTATTTTTAATTCCCAGTACTCCATCTTGAAAAAATCACCATAAAGCGATTAGAGTGGTTTAGACACCTACTGAGGATGGAAAATAATAGAAAAATGGCCATGCAGTGGTTGACCAAGAATTTCATGGATGAATCAAGTTCAGGAAGACATGGGACGATACACGGCCATGAATGAAGAAGATGCGCCTGACAGGAACGCTTGGAAAAAATGTACTAAAATCCTGTTTGAGAAAACCTCAACTTCGGGAAAACTGTCAATAATAATTTAAAAAATTGCTTTTTTTCAAATTTGAAGCTAATCAATGCCTCGGAAGTATGACCTTAAAACTTAAATTCACAAATATTTTTCACTAACAACATCAAACTATATCAAATTACTATTTAGCTGTATTCTATATGCAATATGAAATAAGTAAGGATACATACATACACATGGAATGTTGCTGAAAGTTTTCATTTTTGTAGATCGATCTGAGAGACCTGGATCTCTCTACGCGGTTGACACAGCAACTGTATAGGGGTTATCTTAAATTGAGACGAAGATACCCACCAGTCGAGTGTGCCCTCGGCAAAATTACCACCCTCTATAACTGTTGGCATAGAAATAATACTGTACCAAGACCAATCATTGGTTGTAGCGATACAGGTTGTTTTGTTTTTACTGGGAGGTATTCAGTGGTCGAGTTGTGCGAAAAACTATATTTTACTCAATTTTTGAATTTAAAATATTAGATTTTTTTTTTCAAATTCTGCATTATTGCGTATAATAGAGGGATGTCACAAAAAAAAAAATCAGCCTCGTAGGGATTTTCGTTTTTGAGAGGTAATCATGTCCTATGTATGTCTATTCTCGTACATTGAAAATGATTACACTATTCCATTCCCTGATTCTATTTTGTTTTCATTATTATCATTTAAAAAGGGTATATATAGTAAAGTAAACATCTTCACAATTTCTTCAGATCGATTAGCTGGACCTAAGGGAGGAAGGTAAGGTAGATAACGAAAGGCAAATATCCGCTCATTGGGTATTTCTAGGGCGGGGCTGGCTGTCGACGTGAAAGGACAGCGTCTTCAGCATCTCTTCCTCCACGTCTCCTTCTTATCTTCGGAATTAATTATGTTATAATTGTATTAATTAACTTACTTTAAAATTCAGTTTTAATATTTGTACTTATATCCACAACTGTCAAGTACAAACAATTCTCAATCAGTAGATTGGGTACCAATAAAATACATCAAAATCACATGAGAGGGGTGAAGAAGAACAGTAACCTCTCCCGTGGATTGGTTTAATTTGCCATGTTAACCGATTCCTCATCCACGTTCTTTTTAGTCTCCTTCTAGTGTTCTCAGGGATCAGAGTCGTTGCAATTTATTCTATCAAGTGGTTTGGCTGTCCGTGATGTTTTTCTTGAAAGCGTTTGTTGTATACTTGAATGTGTTCGTCAACCATTAGTAGTTTTAAGTCGTTATGCAATGTTATATTATTAACGTACCAAGGTGCTTTTGTGATAAGCTTGAGGATCTTTGATTAAAAACTTTGTAGTCATGTTCTGTGAGTCTGTTTAGCGATGCCGTAAATTTGTAAGTTTTAGGTCAAAACTGATTTTAGTAAGTAAGTTGTTGTAAGATTAATTGTAGGGATAGCAGCTTCAATTGCAGTTTATCTTCACAATTTTATATTTTTTAGTTTAGATTATAATTATGTTAATGTCCATGACGAGTCTAGTTTTATTACGCACTACTTAAGGACTGTATTGTTTCTAAGCCAACGGTTGGGCAGTGTAATGCTTTGTTTATTTAAAAGAACTCTCTTCAGTGGAGCTGGGTGACTCCTAAGAGGCACTTCCGATTCCAAAAAGCCTATCCACGTCTGATAACTTGATACATGATTACCTGCCGCAACTGATCTCGAACTCCGCACCTAGAGATAGAAATGTCTTCTGTCATTGAGCTTAGCTATTTTCTTAAAAATTTCAATAAAACTTTGTAATTTGAAATAGATGAATCTAAATGAATCATATCTGGAGTTGAAGGATGCACGTGACAAGGCCCGAGCTATTATAATAAAATAAATGATATAACAACGGTTTCATGCCAACTGCTTTGTTATCATCAATTTTAATAATTTTTAAAAACTGTTAATTTACGAAAATCAATTTATTTCATGTCGTAACTCGATTTATAGATAAATATTATATTCGAAGACGGCATTTTAATTTCTATGTCCTCTAAACACCTCTTGGCGTGTACAAGTTCATTTGTGACTAATACAAATGCTTTCCAGTTAATTGGGCAAGTAACCTTGCTTAGAAATATGTTAATGTGTTATTATTCATGTATCTATTCTTATTCTTAAAACGGCCCGTTCGATAACGGTACTGATTAAAAAAAATAGATAGGAGTATTTTAACAACTTGTCTCTGATTTCTGTAGCGAAATCCTAAGTAATTATTTGATTTATATTTATATATTTATAATTATATATAAATATCCATTACACATCATAATATATAACTACACAATTTCATCAATGTTCCAAATGATCTCTATTAGGTGTCAATGTACGTGAACTATATAGTTAAAACATCCACTGAAACTAATTTTCTAAATGTCGATTATGGTGAAAAATGTTACTAAAAATTAACCAATACAGTCTTGAGGTTGAATAATTATTAGAGCAAAAATATATGTATAGGTCTAGAAAAAAAACTTTGATTGCCTTCCAAGAATTACAGATCGTCCTCATTAATCTGCTATAATCAAACTTTCGTGGTTTCCCAACGTTTTGGGTTCAGTGAGTATGTGGTATGGGCCGTTTTGCTGCCAACGGTTGAGCAAGGAGGTGGTTGTACAAAATAACTATCAACCTACAGGTTGAAATTTAGGATTATTCTAGATTCCACGGGATTCATCCATGCCTGATAACATATTAAACAATTCTCGAACCCAAGCACTATAAAGTAGCAAAACAGTGGGCTAACACACTGGCTTATCCAGCTCCTCTTTAAAAGACTTTACAAAGTTCAAATCGGTAAGGTTTACTGATCACACATTGTTTTACTCTCGATTGACCTCAGTATCTGAGGGAACAGTAACAAAACTCGTTATCCCGACTTTTTTACCCGACGGTAAACACTTTTTTACAGAGATTGGATATCGAAGTGGAATCAGAGCTTATTCCTCAGTGTAATAAATCCCCACGGTGTCTTAAACTCGATTTTTCCATTCCTCCCATATCCTTTTAGATAAACTTCTGATACTTTCCGACCGACAAACGAATGTATCATGCTATAAATGTAAACTTTATACCGAGAATGGATTTCGGAGTGGGATAAGTCAGATATCTTGAAATATCCGGGTGAGTACAACCGCTGCAGGGAATATCAATGGGGGAGCTAAGGAGAATATTGAATGGCTATTGGAATTGTCCGCCGGATGAACGTGGCATAATTATAATTTTGTGATGGTACGCCGCGTCGTAGGCTGTTTTCGGCATCCTTTGCTGTGGCACAAAAATTGACCCATTTATCCTTCACTAATTTTTAAAAAAAACTATTTTTTAAAATAAATTAATATGTGATTATTGTTTCTACATTATGAGACATATTAAATAACTTCCGGCCATGCTGGTACGAAAAGAAGTTCATGTATTACACTTTCTGGATTTTAAAATTTCCGATAGTTTTATGTTCATTTATTCTTTTATTTCAGCTACTGAGAACAGATACGTCAATTCTAAACAATGTCTATAAAACACAAAAAGTTAGGTATTTAAGTAATTAAATATTTTTCCTTAATATTTATTTGCGGTGCAAAACGTACAACACTAATCTTGTATGAGATTCAGTTTCTTATAAGATTCATAAAATATATTTCCTATAACTCTCAACAGACGCCAATAAATGTTTTAATAATTAGACTGGTGTAATAATGAGTCTAGTGTCAACTCCCGATCTTAAGAGCCCTAAAAATACCTGCAATGTGGGTCGAAACGTTGGCTTACCAATAAACAGTTCTCCCTATATAGAGAATTTTCTTGATCTCCACCGGAACCATTTTCTTCCTCGTTTTACTAATTACTTTAAATGCCTAGAACAGGAAATTTCAGTAGAAAAATCTTTTTTTTAAATATATATAAGGCAGAGCTTAAATCCGAAAACAATCTCAACAATCGGAAGGCTGTCTTCCCGTCCATTTCGAATCGAAGTGACATCAACTTGTCACTTTATTATATCAGTCTTTGTATATTAAAAAGTTAGTCTGTAAGTGGTACTGCTTCTGCTACATGTTATCCATCTGATATGTTGATTCAGTCCTTTGATTACAAATAGAAAATTGAGTTTTAAGCTTTCGTGTTGATTGAAAGCTTAACAGTAGAAAATTGATGTATTAAATATTAAAGTTATAACATCGCTCCTTCAAAAGAAAAACGACATGGGCATTTTTCAATTAAGCCTTCAATAGAAATTGGTTGAAACATTTTAATTTATGTAGTTTTCAGTCAAATGTTGAGTTATATAATGTTTGAACTTGAAGGTTTATGGGAATAATTTTTTTAAAAGCTTAAAAAATTTTCTAATGGTTAATAAAAGAATTTCAATACCAGAGAAATGCTTTGCTTCACCAATACCCAAATTGCTGTTGCAATATTTTGTCATCTATAAGGCGTAACATCACGTATAATGCCATAGGTAAAATTTGTATGACGATACAGACTGATTTAGAATGAACCTTGATACAGTTTTTTCACTCTCCTGAAAAGTGTTTTTTTATTTTTTTTTATCGATATGCCAATAGTTATGGCGTTTGTATCGACGGTATGTTTCTATTTATCATGTTTTCCTTTAATTTATACCAGTAATTTAAAATAAATAGGTTTGCTTGCATATTACCTAATGTATACTCGATTTGGATTAAAAGTCTCGAATGGATCACAAAAAGAATAACATAATATCATACTCTTAACAATATGAATTGCTAAGTTACGAAAACAGGTCAAGATCCGAACTATTTAATGTTGAAAATAAAAAATAATCCTAACAGTCAGTAGTTATTTTCTCTTTAGGTAAATAAGACTATCACAAGGAACACATGTTTTATTTATCGGTTCTATGCTTAAATTATAAAATAAAAATTCACGGCTTTATAACTGCAGTTTATTGCTTAAATCTTGCTTTGACTTGGGAAAAAGATTTGTTTATCTCCTTCTTCGCGCACTTGAGGCATGGCACGGTAACCACCATAGAGCCATGTTGCTGAGGTGCGAGGTGCCCACTGATGCGAACACTTAATGAGGCAGCAAGAGTTGAAAGAACTAGGAAGTGTGAGCACATGGCCCACCAGAGCGGGTATCCTCCCTTTAATTGCTCGGGATCGCTCGTCTGGAACTTGCTCTGGAGAGATCTGTATCCCCTCAGGATCTACCCTGGGGAAATCAGGGGGAGTGCTCCTCATATTTTATGAATAGGATCACCGAGTGTCTACTATCATCTTGGCGTTAACTGGAATAAACATCCACGTCGCATTCACAAAACTAATCTTAAATGCAATAGTGAATATTTGCATATGAATCCTTACTTTCAGTAATGAATACCGTCACTGTCAAAACAATACCGCCTTTTTGGGCTATTTTACAGGAGAGGAAAAAAAACGCGCCACATATTATACTGCCTTATATATCGGTTATCTATGATAAAGATAACCGATATATAAGATGTAGTTCAACCTGTAAAATGCGTCACCGTTACTAACTCATTTTCACCAAAAGTTGTGGATAGGCGGTATTGTTTTGACAGCGACAATGCATAACTAAATTGCAAGGGATAATGACAATACTCATATAAAGGAATTCGGATTAGAGGAAGATAATGAGTTCATTTTACATGTTTTTTTCTTATACTAATGTTTATTGGAAACATGTAAAGACTCATTAATAAATTATGTATTGTATATTTGCTATTATCCGATTCTGTTAATATCATATATACATGTATATATATATAATATATATATATATATATATATATATATATATATATATATATATATATATATATATATATATATATATATATGTGTCTTGCTAACATTTGATAAAAGTTCACTGATCCATCATAGAACTCATTTTCTCTGCTGAAGACCTACTATCCCGACCAAACAGTTGGACAGTAACAAAATTCCACTCGGGAAATCAGCCTGATCATCTGTAAAACTATGGGTAAGTTTAAAGAAATTTAAAGTGATCATATGCTTAAGAATCTCTTTTATTCATTGTAATAACAATCGAAGCGCGAACGCACGCAATAATAACAATAATCATTAATAAAACTTTATAGAAATTCATCATTTATAAAAATGAAGATCATTTTGATTAAAGAGTTATGTTGTGAGAAGACATTTCTCTCATAGAGCTAATAACCTCGGGGTCTATGTTCCGTCCACAAGGTTCCAGCTTATTATTTTTTTCTTGTGGGTTATCCTCATTTCGCTTACAAGTTTTAGCCTATTACAAGGTGTCTTCCATTAGTCTAGTTTGATTTTTTTTCTCGGTGAAAAAAAATTCTTCATTATAAAATATTCAAGAGAAATATGATCCACAACTTACTAAAACCATAGTAGTATATTCAGATCACAAATATCATGTTAAACGGTACAGTGATTTTTTCTGGAACGTTATTTATTTGGAGAATACAATTTCATGCTGATGATCTGACACCTGCTCGTTAAGTACTTTAGTTGCAATCTTGTTATAAATAAATAAAATGCTGAAATAAAATCATGCGGACGCATTCACTCTACCCCAGGTGATTTTGATTCCTAACAAGAAAAGCTTAGACGCCGCCCACCATAAGGTGACCCGGAGCTAGGATGATTGTAAGCACTCGACATCTGCTATAGCAAGGATTAGCCGTGACCCTGTGATCAGCCAGTTTTGTGGAAACTGCGTATTGTTGGCAGCTGTAGCGATCACCTGCCCCAGCATCTGGGCCTCTCTGGTCTATTTCAGGTCTGGTCTGCTGCCTGTCTGTCAGACGATCCTCCTTGGTCAATGGGAGAGCCTTTGTCGTCCGCAATTCTTGGTCATCTCAGCCGGGAGGCATCACTTGAAAGCTGAAGGCATTTTGATAAACGAAATAAAAAAAGTAACCATGTGCTATGTTCTAATAATGTATAAAGCTCTGTTGCTGGGAGCAGTTGAGGTTTCTTTAATTCCTCGTTTGTTTGCCCTTATTTCTTGTCAGAATGATTGATACGTACGGAGGTTGAAGATAGGGGTTGTGAAGGACTCCTCGTAAAGTGACACCAAGAGAAAACACAATATTTTTTCTCTTGTTTTTAAAATTACAGATCTTGTTTAGACTATCTTAGTTGGTTGGCAGACTGCTTCCGGGGGTTATTGTGGAGCCGAGGTATCTGAAGTTTTCTGCTTTCATACTTTTTTTTTACTTATGGTACATTCGTTAACGATTTATTCTGAACATAGATGGTGTCGTTAGGGTGGCATTTATGGCTCTCTTTCATGTATGTATTTAGTTTGCTTCCCTTATCAGAGTGTTAGAAAATCTCGTTACTATTTTCAGTTCTCATATATACCTCACCATTTTCACTTGAGGTCTCCTTATAATCTTCTCTACGCTTATGTTGAACAGTATTAGTGATAGTACTTCTCCTGTCTCATTCCTGTCCTTAATTCGAAAGCTTTAGACGCATCTAACTATGCATTTAGGATTGATTATTTTAAGCTTTTGTCAATCTTTCCAATTCCCCATGGATACACAGTTTAATCTTAATATTCCATAGATAGTTTCTGTCCACAGAATCATAGCCTACTTTAAAATCGACAAATAGGGCCCCTTCTACAAAGGATAGTATTGCGATTGTCTCTTTTAGAACGATAGTCTGGTCTACTGCCCTCCTTCCTCTTCTGACGAGGCACTGCCTGTACCAACGCCAAGGTAGTCGAGGACAGTGAAGCAGTCCAGAGGGGTAAATTTCCTGAATTAAAGATCTAGTTTAGACTATCCCAGAATTGCTCGGTCTTGAAGAATAAATATATATACAAACAAAAATTTCCTGACCTTTGTCGTGTATTGTTTTACCTTGTTACTGCCTACACAGAACACATTCCCTACTACCGTGGGCGCGAATTCCCATTTTGTCAAGCCAAGTTCCGTTAGTTTTTTCCTTAAAACGATTGAGATGGTGAAGTAATAGTTAATTTGAATTTTATTTATTCTCGGAGGCGTACTCATTTTTGGTTGTTCTTTATGTATTTTTCAATAAAAACAAAAAATGTTTTTGAACAACTATTTCATTTTCAATTATACTATACAAATATAATAAATTTAAAAACTGTAGTTTTTATATAACTTTAATATTTTAAGTTATTTTATTAAAATAACAAATAAAATCATTGAGATGTTAGAGCCCACCATATGAAAGAAAAAAAAAATTCATTACCATAGTCATAACGTAAAGAATAATTCAGGAAACTGGACAAAATAAATATTTGGACATCCGTCCTGCAATTTATATTCTATTAATGACATAGTGGAGGTTGAAGTATGTAAACCATTGTATTGAGGTTGACTTATATACGGAGAAGTTTGTGGAAGGATTGAGGTGTTACACCTGCTTTTATAATTAGGTAATACGGCATTAAGTAGTTATGAAGTATTGATATTCAATGGTTCTATTTATTATTTATGGGTGGATTTATCTTATTTCTACATCCTATATCTCTGTGCCCAGCGACCCTATAATTACTAAGGGGGCCATACCCATACTTAAGGGTATCATCTAGCTAGTGAGAATTGCTCAATAATATTACATACTACTAAATATTTTGTCCAGCTAATATAATGCATCAGTAACCAAGTTGTTTACGTACATGTTACTTTATTTAGAATGGACATCAGCATCATATGGATTCAATGGTAACTGATCGTACTCCATTTGTAAGATGTAACGCTACATATACGATTTATCGTTAATTTGTATCGATTTAGCTAATAATTAGTAATTAGCACAACCATGCGTTATCAGAAACTGATTTAGGATTTTCGCTGTAGAGAACAAGATTAATTTTGCCCCCTGAGTCCTATAAAAAAAAGAAGAAATTGTAACGGTATCTTAGGTAATGTAATTCGAAATAAATATCATCATTTCAAAAAATTAACTGAATTCATTTCGAAACGGTGAAACACATTTAGCAATAGCTTCCTCAGAAAAACTATTTTATAAATAAGCCGTTGAGTGCATATTATAATGTAATATTACATTTTATACAAATTTGACTTTGCTAAAGATGTCTGTTTTAGACAAGTCCGAAATGGAAAAGCTGTTGAAAAGAATTAATGACATTAACTTGATTCGCTGATCTGTTAGCTGTTTTTCAGATTTTCATTGGTTGGCTAAACAATTTTTTTATTTTATATTTATTTGATTTTGTTTGACATCGCTTCGACTGCTGGGGACGATTGCTCTTCTTAAATTAACTTGGTTGCTTTTAAATACATCAGCGTCCTATGTATTTTATTGTCTTTTTTAAATAGTAGGCTTGTTCCAATATTCAAATGTATTCTTCCTATTTGAAACTTTTTACATTCAAATAGACCCTTCGCTGTAAGGTTGGATTATTACAACTTCGGCAGGTTGTGATAATAGAACCATATAACTGATAATACCGCCCTAAAAGTAGATTGGGATTATTTAGGTTTGCATGCCCGAATCTGACGCTAGGCCGTTTGGAGGGATCCAAACAACGTTTTTATCTTTTATTTGGCGGAGGTAGTTTTGCGGAAGCCTCTCCCACTCTTCGTCCCAATTTTATTTAATTTTAAATATTCCGCGAATAATTTGGATCTGAACAAGGGAACTCACCACTTTATTCTGCTGCTTAAGCCCCCACATCAGATCGTTAAAATTTTAATATTTTATTAATTAAACTTAAATGGGTGGTGACAACTGGATAGCAGAATTGTCTCACATTAATATTCCTTTGGTTTCCAGTATAACGTTTTTGCGAGAGACCTCTACTTGTGGCCCTGTCACTTTAGTTGCTGCGTATTTAGATATCAATACAAACATTATTATTTCCAATAAGTTATTGGAAAACTTATTATCTATTTATAATGAACCCTTGGTTTTGCGACGCCGTAGGTCGATAGTGAGCAAAGCTAGTCTGTCACGGTCGGGAGGAACGAAGAACCGTAAAAAAGCGATCCCTCAACTGTGAGTGGCGTTACGAAGCCTTCCAAGGCTTCCAGGATTAGGAAGGAAGAAGGAACGTCGGAGGATCTAATTGTTAGTGCGCTACCTCTCCTCCGGGGATCAATTAATTTTACCTCTCTCCTGGAATCCAGGTCATGTAAAAAAGTAATAATCCGACCTAGAAATAAATGGTGGGTAATGTGTTAAGGGTTGTTGTTGTGAAGGCGGTAATAAGTGAGCATTTGAAGGGTTGGTTACCTAGCTCAGGTTTGGGGATCTTTTTTCCTTTACTAATCACAGTGGCGGCCGCCTTAGTTTGGGCTAATTGCTCCAACCTCTTATGGTTAAGCGCCCACTAAATTGGAGCGCTCGCTTCAATTTCATGGATGTCTGGATCCCGGCATTCTTTACCCAACCGCAGCTCTTGTTTCTTCCGCAATCTGCCAGTCTTACCAATCCCATCTCATCTTACTCCTTCGATGTTGAACACGATTTGGGGTAGTTGATCAATTTGATTAGTACACTTTAACCGTTTGTAAATAAAGTATGTACTCTGCAAGGTCTTGAAAGCAAAACTGGTATTAGATTACGGTTATCACAAAATTATTGTGAAATTTCCTATATCTTGATGGAACTAAGATAAAACTAATCTTGATAGTGTGTGGAACTAAGGAGTAGAGTTTTGGGGCTCCACTAATAATTCCTCTCGTACCCGATACTTGTGAATAATGCAAAAATCTATGCAAAATCCTTTGTAAAATCCATAATCCATAATGACCTCAATGCCTCATTTGTTGCTGATTTTGCCCGAACCCGATATCAGTCATAACATTACATACGATACCAGTCTTTCATGACAAACTTTGTTCCCATTCAAACCTAGTTTCAACCCAGCTACTTCTTCGATTCCCCATAATCCTCCGAGTATTCTGAAGAGAAGGCCAGGTGACCTTTTTAAATTGAACTTCTTAGTGGGTAGTTTCTCTATTTGCCATTATAACCATACCATTATAATAATTATGGCATATTATATCCATTGTCTATATTTATTATATTTACTTGTTGTGCTCTTGTAGTACTGTTTCAAAAGCAAAAAATAAATTATAAACAAAATAATGCAACATTAATCAAAACCATAAATAAAATTTTCGATTTTAAAATATTTATAAAACCTTGATGAAAAATTGCTGTACCTATCTCAAAATTTATAATAATAAGTAATCCTGTCTCACTACAACCCATAGAGATACAAATCATCGAATATATGGTTAGAAACAGTATTGTTTGTTCTACAGTGCATGATTTGGCAGAGATCGAGCATAACCGCCTGATTTGTGATAGTCATTCAGTCTTTATAAAAGCTGGGGGATCCCAAGTAATGTCTCAATATCACGCCCGTCCGATCCACAGCTGAGAATAAAAAGAAGAGTTTTTGCATCACATAGCTAGTCTGGAATCTAGAAACTTCTGAGACTAGGTGCTGAGTATGATGCATAGGTACTGAACTATTCTCAACTCCCTCGTAGCTTTGTCAAATTTGCTAAAAATACTTTTGCAATAAACAGCTCATATGAATGATACTTTCTCAGAAGATTGTTAAACGTTCGTCGGTTAGAACAGCAATAGAAATAGCTTTAATGAATCTGAAAAAGCCTCGAAAAACAGTGAGATTTTTCGACCATCGGTATGCCCCGGTTGTCTAAAACTTAATGACAAGGAGCTGTAAGTAGAAGAAGAGATACCGTTTGTGGTGTCGGTCGGTCGGGGCATGCGCAGATTGGATGAGCGCATTCCAATTGACCGCTGGACAGGAACGCATTACTCCATCGCGTAGAGATATGAATCGATACTAACCGCAATATCGATAGGCTTCCGACATCTCTTCCATACGCTAATAATTAAATGCTCGACGTGGTTTTGAACCAACATAACAGTCGGCTAATTGAAATTCCTATTGACTTAATAATTGTTATGCGACTGGTCAGGGCCTCGCACCGCAAGGAAGCCCACAGCGTAATGAACGCATGGCTCAATAAATTTGGCTTAAGTAATGTAGCGAACAAAAAAAAACTATATATTTATATTAGTAGCAAAATAGAGAGTCAAAGAATTATCTCTCATTGTGTGGCAAGGTCTACGGACCCACTCAATTGCTCCATCTTCTCATGTTTATATAAGTCAGGATTTCAAAGAGAAATAAAAGTGAAAATTACTACACAACAAGCTATAAGTTTCCAAAAAGCTACACTTCAAAAATATCTGGTGTATCCATGCACACGACTTTCTAACTTAGACTAGTTACTACTGAAAACGATGGGCTGTATTCCTGAGGTTAGAATACTCCGAGGACACCCAAGAGTGTCGGTATTATGTTGAACGCCTATGCGGGATACAAGGCAAAACATCAGGGAAGTTAGAAACCTGACTAGAAAACGAAAAGAATGACGATCATGGCTAAACGCTCCCAAAGATGAAAGGCACTTAAGAGTGTGGGTGAAAGATGAAGAAGAAAATAATTTTATCTTTCAAATTACTACGTGGAATGTTTCATGAGATGTGCCATTGTCGAGTCATCATCATTATTAAGTAAACCTGTTTGCATTTACTATATATTTTGTTACACGGATCTAAGTTCATAAAAAAAATTCCAGCACTATAAGCTCTAATAGACGAGCTTACTAATTTGAAACCTATTAAGAAAGGATTAAAATCCAACAAATCCCATATGAAACTAGTAGCCACCGAGTGATTCCGACATCTAGAGTTGTCCCTTGATTATTGAGCAACCTAAGAGCCTTCGAAAAAACTGTATGAAATCAAGCTTACTGAGATGGGAATGTTAAATAGTAAAGATTTTCCTCTAAGAGGAAAAAAAGTGAGGAAGACTTTTTGAAGCAGGTGGGAGTGGAGGAGGAAGCATGGAAGCATGAAGTCGAGTGAGGCACGGTGGATCTGGGCCTCCGCATTCATCTTGTCAATTTTGTATCTGGAAACATATAATCTCAAACCGGGTCTTTTGAGTTATCATCTTTTGATCGATCACAAAGGTTTATTACAGAAAATTATTAGATTAAAGGTATAATTAGATGTTTCCCTTTAAAGCCTTGGGTATCCTGGTCCTAAAACAGTTTACATTGTTCGTATATCTTTAGAATTGGCAAAGTTATAAGCGTATTGAATCTCCAATCGGTAGTCATTTTGAAATGAAAAGAGAATATTCCGTCGAGTCCCGAGGATAGTCTTGGGTGAGGTTAGATTTTTCTTTCGTGTATACGTAATGAGTTGATTAGTGCAAATATAAAAAATACTGACTATTTTGTTATAATAATGAATATGATAGACAAGACTTGTTTCGTAATCGTTTCATTCTAGCGGAACCAAATTGACTACGTTTTACTTTATGTTCAGATATTATTACAATCGAGAAAATTTTCGATTTCAGATCTAACGAAAATAACTAATTTGAATTGATATCAACTATTTTCTTTTTAAACTTTATATGCACTTTTATTATAATTTTTTAATCATTGCTTTAATTTTTAAATATTTTGCCCGGGCCACAAATGGCTAGAGCTTTGCCACGGTGAGACCAAGATCCGGGTTCGAATCCCGGCAGGTGGCAAATCTTTTATCTTCAAAATAAATATATGTACTTTTGTTCATCTGTGTACTTTTTTCGTTAAATGATTTACACCCGTTAGATATTGTATTTAATGCAATTTTTATTTAATCTCACCTAATTGCCTTATTAAATGATTCATAAGAAATTAAAATTGATAAAATGTTTTAGGAATAATGTCTAGACCTTTAGTTCCGAAAGAATTACTCATCATGGGCCGTTGAATGGTAGGCATTCTTGGGCCCCTCGAAATTGTAAAGAATTTCCGTTAGTGGTCTGTTGAAAATAGAATCCCGAAATCCATTTAGTTTAATATACATATGCCATCAATATAGATTTGTTTTTCTTAGAATAGGTTCCAGGCTTATTTCTTTAATGTTCACTCATTTTTCTCATGTATAATATTATTCTGTCTTAGGGTTCTTAAATTATATTATATATTATTGTAATATTTTTACAATAGCTCTGATAAGTAATAAGGATTTCTAAGCATTGAATAAATAAATCTTTTTCATTTTTCTGTTTGAAATTGTTCTATCAAAAATTAAATTGTTTCTGAAGAATTAGAATTCATTTTAAGTTTCTTTCAAATCAGGAGTTTTAAATAGAAATTATGTTAAACATTTTGTTAGAATATGTCAAAGAACTTTTGAAAGTCTGCTTATTTGCGATTTTTTTTTTTTTAATCAAAGTTTTCTAACTATTTTACACTCCATAGCATTTTATAATCATTGGGTCTATTGCGATGGTGACTTATAACGTTATATCTATTGACTTATGTTTCTGTTTTATTTACAGACCTCTCATAAAAAGGCTAATTAAATAAAAAATAGTAGATATTTAATGCCCTGGTTGCGTGAACAAAGAATGCATTGCGTGAAATATAACATGCATAGAATGCACAGACGCATACTAAAGTAGATTAATTCTGCAGAAAATGCTTTGACAGAAGAGATTTGGCGACTTAACATATATCGGCTGTGGAAGAGGCCGTCTTCGCCGCCGAAGAACATCAAAGAGCAGTTATCTCTCCTTTTGGTATTTATAGGAATGGCTAAATGTTGGTCTCTGTTCTAGCTTTTTCTTATCACCGCTCCCAGATAATCTCTATATTCCATATCTTTCGTCAATTCTCTTTCGAGATGTCTTGTTTTCTTTTCTCGTACAGGTTTCTCAATCTATGCAAACTTTCATCATGACTAACAGAGTAATTTTAAATATTCCAAAGCTGTCTCAAAGAAAATCAGAAAAATTGTTATTTTTTTTTTATTGTGAGTGGGACAAAGATAAAGAATTTTGTTACATTTATTCATCCAGCGAAATACAAGGTTAAAATAAATTATTAAACGTTCAGAACTTCTCCAAAACATTCAACTGGGATTAGACCAATTAGTCTGAAGATGACTCAGTACAGGTAGCAAAAATTCGCCAAGCTAAGTTCCGCAGCTACTAAGTTTATGGAGCTATACAAACTATAGTTTGACAATCTCTGCACACCAGTGTGTATGACTTTTAAGCATGTCCAGTCGGAGGAAATATATAGAAGAAAAATTGTTGGGAATTAACTCGTGGACTAGGGTCGAAATGTCTTCATGTAGGATAAAACTAAAAAATCAACATTTTTGAGTTTCTACTTTTTATTTATATTTCCCGGAGAAGTTAGACCTATCGAAGTTGGTGTTCGTAATCAGCATCCCAAAATAAATACATGGAAAATGTCAACTGTTTCTGCTAAAATCATTTTCTGAGCCAATACAGATTTTCAATAGCTTATGGGAGCGGAGATAGTTCATATAGTATCTTGGTCATATACCATCTAGGACCCTCCTGGGGCTCACCCACCCTCTATAAAGTGGGCATACAAAATAAGGGTAATCTGGTGGTTGAGCGTGATCTAGGACAAATCACCTCCCTCCACAGCCGTTGTCCTTGAAACAGTACAGTCATACAGCCATATACTGAACCCCAGACCTATTCACGGGTTGAAGTGGTACATAATTTTTTATAGGACAATCATATTATCCACCAGAGAAGATAATCGGGAATTTAGTATTAACAATTACTTTAATTTCTAAAAATATCCATGCTCAACCGGACTAGATATTTCTGCTCTAAGCAGTGGATAATGATTGTTAAGGGAGAAAATCAGATGAAAATATATTTAATCATTGATATTTTGGTTTTAATTTTGCATGATCAAATACTCGATGGATATTTATTAATGCAATTTACGTTTGTACCAGGTGAGCTAAGTTATCTGAGCTGATGTTTGGCACCAGTACACATTTTTTTTTTCCGACGTAAGTTTTGGCCGAATAAATTAGGTCGTAACGGATAAAATGTCAGTTTCGTTTGTTATGTTTATTTACAGTTTTCTTTTCATTAGGGATTAGATTATTTGTACACAGACAATTATGTATACCTTTTTATTTTGAGAAGAAAAAATTTGTCCAGGACCGAGATTCGAACGCGGGTCGGCTCTGCCACTTGAGCTATCCTGGCACGCATCTCGTTCAGACAAATCCCTTCTCTCCACCGGTCCCATATGTTTTCGCAATTTGCGATGTACACAAGGGGAGAAATGTTCATTGAACACTACTTTAATTAGGATCTGGCTGACTTACGTCATTATATTATTTATAATTTATTTTATTTTATTTTTTATAATTATTATAATTTTTAAATATTTTTATTTTGAAGAGAAAAGATTTGTCCAGGACCGGGATCCCGAGTCAATGCATGCATTGTATACATCGCAATTTCCGAGAACACGGGGATACGGGGTCGGTGAAGAGTAGGGATTTGTCTGACCGAGGTGCGTGCCAGGATAGCTAAAGTGGTAAAGCACTGCATCGGAAATGAAGACGACCCAGGTTCGAATCCCGGTCCTGAACAAATCGTTTCTCTTCAAAATAAAAATATTTAAAAATTATAACAATCATAAAAAAATAAATTATAATTATTATACCGTTTGGAAGATCATTTAATCCTTTTTCATATTCAGTCTTACTTTTCCTTTTGAAAGTGAAGCAACGTTTTAAAAATAAATAAGATTAAAATTATGTCTTCCGCGGTAATTCGTATAATTTTTCTCCACGAATTTAAACTTGGCCACAGCGTCACGGAGGCGTTCCAAAACATTAATATTGTTTACGGTGAAGATAGAGTGAGCGAAAGAACAATCTTCCGTTGGTTTGAAAAATTTCGGTCAGGGGATTATGACCTTGCCAACAAAGAACGTGGTAGCCCGAAGACTAAGTTGGACAACGAAAACTTGAAAGCGCTGGTCGAAGCGGACCCTTCCCAAACCACTCCTGAATTAGGCCAACAACTTGGAGGAAGTGCCATGACTGTTTCCAGGTACCTTAAGAAGACAAGAAAGCTGGAAATATCCCGATTGAAAACCTGCTCCTCACTACTGTTGCGAAACAGAAATGAACCTTTTTTAGATCGTTTGGTATTTTATCTTACCGCAATTAGATAAAAATGAAAAACTCAACATATGCCGCCACCAAACCTTCACTCCAAAAAAGTAATGATTACTGTTTGGTGGAGGATGGCTGGTTTAATCCACTATTCTTTTTTGTCAGCTGGTGAAACCATCACTGCCAACAGTTACTGCGAAGAATTGGAAAGGTTTCACGGAAAATTGGGTAAGAAAACCTGCTCTGGTTAACAGAAAAGTTCCTATTCTGCTCCACGACAACGCACGCCCACACTCTTCAAGGTTGACCGTGCAAAAGCTCCAAGAGCTGAATATAGAGGTCCTTCCTCACCCACTATATTCTCTAGGTCCTTTCACCCACTGATTTTTACTGTTTCTATTCTTTGGCTAATGTTTTAAGAAATAAAAAATTAGACAACAAAAATACCCTGAAATCGGCCTTCCAAGACTTCGCTTCTTCCTTGACACCTATTTTCTATAGAGCGGGGGTAGAAATGCTTGTTTCACGTTGGGAGAAGTATATTGAATGTGAAGAATCCTATTTTGATTAATAAAAGTATTGTTTGATAATTTTTTTGCTAATAATTTAAATTTACACCTTCACTGACATTTCATATGCTACAACCCAATATCACTGATACGGAAACGAAATACTTATTAGCTATTTTATCTAGTGGCTGAGGACAGATATTTTTCTCACCAATTTATTAAGTAATATTTTATCTTTTGCATTAATCTATTTTAATGATGTTAAAATTTTTATTTTTTTTTCCACGAATCGGCCAGCAAGGACCACGCGAATATCACTTAACTCTTCCTCACACTCTCCGCCTTCCGTCTACTCCAATACTCTCTCATCTTCCTGGACTGTTCCTCTCGCTCCTCCTTAGTCCATTTTCTCCCTCATCTCTTCTTCCTTCCCGCAAGAACCCCAACTTCTTTTAGTTTTTTCCCGAAAAGCTCTCTATCCAAGCAGTCCTTATCCTTGATTTTTAGCCTATCCAGCTCATCTTTTATTTGCTTCACATATCCACCTATACCCTTGTAGCTTAATACTTTATCAAAGATTTTTTTCTTCAGCCTACCATTGTTCATTCTTACCATGTTGCCGTAGAACCTCAGTCTCCTGGTCCTGATGACTGTTTCAAGATCTTCCAAATTTTTGTATATTTCTTCATTGGATTTTCGCCTATACCCCTTTTGTGTTACTTTGGGTCCATAAATCCTCCTCAGAATTTTTCTCTCAATCTTCAGGACCTTCTCCAGACTTCGAAGGCTGACTGATTCCGTACCATACAGTATTACTGGTCTTATTACTGTACAGTAGTGTCTTATTTTTGCATTGGAGGACAAATTTTTCTTGATATACATGTTACAAGTGGCAAAGTTCAGTCGTTCCAGTTTGGCTATTCTTTCTTCCACGGAAGCCCTATCTGTTCCGTTGTTACATATTATCTCCCCTAGGTATTTAAACTTTTTCGTGACTTTTATTTGCCTATATTTTGTGTTCAACATTTCCTTGCTAAAGGTTGCATCCGTTGTCATAACCTCTGTATTTTCATACGAAATCTGTAGTCCCATTTTCTCAGCTATTTCTTTCAGGGTGTTTTGTCAGAAATCATTTTGTCAGAAAATTCTCATAAAAATAATTAAATTTATATGTCATTAATTTTTACATTGAAAGCAGAGATTAAACATCCTACTATTCTTAGAGTTACTACAAAAAGAAATCTACTTTGGGACTCCTAAGAGTAATTTTATACCTTACAACTTGTTAATAATTTATGTGTCGATAGATCACTAATACTTATTGCCAATAAGTGTGGCTGATAGTACTTTTAGTCATCCAATAAAAACAAGTTTATATCCTTACAAAAAAATTAGAAAGGACCTTATAACTAAGAATTCAATGCTTTCTATTTTCGGCTAATGAAGATGCATAAAGAAGTGATATTTCTTCCATTTTATTTACCTGGTTAGAATCAATATTGATCCCCAACGAAGGCGTATTAGCAAACAAAACCTTTGCAGACAAGTTAATGTCCATTGTATACTCTTCGCTACATCGTAGGCCAAAAAACGGTTTGTTAATATTTCATGTGGTTTATTTCATCTCGTTGGCATATCTTGTTTTTGCTAACTATTTATATACTTAGAAGAATTGATGATATAAAATTAGGCATCCTATGTATCTAACTTAAATCTTTATTTATTAATTCATAACCAATTGTGTAAAGCTACGCTTGCTTTCTAGCTAGACTCCAAACAGGGGATCGTTGCCATTAATTAAAAAAAAAATACACTAACTAGTCGGTTGATTCAGAACGGGCTCCTAGAAGAAACAAGAAGCACACGGCTACTGGCTTAGGTTTGTTTAGCCAACTCCTATTAGCAATGCTCTTCGTAATTCCCTAATAACATGCTATTTTTGTTGCCACGGGTTACATGCGCTGGTTTCTTTATTTTTACGAAACGGTAGTTTTCTGTTACTACCAATGTTGTCTAAAACCTCTGTCGAGCAACAACTTGTAAAAACTACAGGTTTCTGGAAAACAATTGGGTTAGTTTTGCTGAACCAATTGGTCTTGCTAGTTAGAAGTGATAAATTGCTTATACTTTCCAAAGGTGTAATTCGAAATAATGTCTAGGCAGGACAGTCATAATCCTTGGATCTATACCTATTTGTAGCTGACTTTGACCCCGAATGTATGCCGGATAGTTCGTAAAAAGGAAACAAATTGTTGGAGGATATTTGGTGGTAGAATCTATTTTAAGAAAAAGTTGGTTGAGGGTGTGCTTAACGAAGAAGTGTAGACATAGAAATGTGACTTTTTTTTTATTGTGAGCTAAAAAGAAAGTAAAAAAAACATATAATGATAATTTTTTGCGTATAAATTTTTTTCAATTGCAATTTCATACATGATTACATAAAATATTTTCTGTACATTACTAATAATAAGTTATTAGGTTGGGATAAACTTAGTAAATTTCGATTTCCAATACATTTTTGCTTTAATATTGAAATTGAAATGATTTTTTATCTGCCATAGCACTTTAGGGAGCGGAGTGGCTCGGTGGTAGAGCGCTGAGTTGCCGTGCCGAAGATCCTGGGTTCAAATCCGCTGCTTGGCAGACTTTTCTTTAATCTGTTAGCAGCCGGAGATAGATCTTATGGGATCTAGGACCTTCTTGGGGCTAACCCAGCCTCTATAAATTGGGTACCCAAAAAGGAGGAAAATCTGGTGAATTTGGACAAATCACCTCCCTGCACAACCGTTGTCTATGAAATAGTACAGTATCTACTGCGTACTGAACCCAAGACCCTTCATGGGACCTCATAGTAGTGGTACAATTTTAATTTTGTTTTATCACATACATGTGCACCAATGTATAAAACGAAGTGAGGAAATAGTTAACCCTTTCATGCCCAAAGTGTCAAAATAAAATTTTAAAAATATCTCCTGTGGTTTTTTTGTTAAAAATGGCCTATATGACCATAAAAATGTTTTTTCGCCCTACCATTTTTTTCTTTAAATAATCCAATAATCCGTCCAAACTGAGGTTAGAAAGACTAGCATATTCTGGAACTATTCATGTAGAAAACTGGGTACACTGAGCATTAAAACGCTAACAGGAGTACATAACAGATGTTGTAGCCAAATTAATGGGTTAATTGTTGGTATATAAGCCTCCGCTGATGGTATTTGTTTGTAGACGTTGAAAGAGGGGAATAAGATTTCTGAAGCTGGACATCGCTTGTTTCTTCCATCTACTTGGGAGGCCGTCTCCCAAGAGCAACTTTTTTACCACTTTTTAACGCGATTACCTGAGTAATCAGTCACACTACCTCCCTCTTCTTTCTCGGGAAATTCCAAGGGTTTAGCCTAACAACGTATCCTCCTATGAATATTAGGTGTCGTTGAAAGAAGTGTAGATTTTTCTCTCATACTCTACATGCAAAATATTGGAATATTTGAGACATTAAAGAAAATAGACAAAAGATGTATTTTATAATCATTATACATTTATGTAATTTTAAATCTCCGCAGTAATTAAGACAATTCATTGATCTGAATCAAACAATAGTTGCATTAAAAATAAAAATTACAAATTATGTAGGACGCCCTATCCATCAAATTTCAAGTTTTCTGATCATCAGATCTCATAAATTTGTAAAAATATATTCAACAGTAACATCGTTTGCAAAACAGACAACGCAGTATTTTTTTTTTTTTAATTTAGTTATATAGGTGTTTAACATTCTTTCCTACTCCTGTTAAGACAAGCTGGGCGGTGTATTTCATGAGGTTACCAACTTATTGTAACCAAAGCGTTCCACTGGTTGAGATACGTTCCATGGGTCCGCCATAAAATAAATTAATAAAGTTATATCGCATCGTGGCCTCTGAAACTAGGGTGATATCACTGGAAAAAAATTGAATATACATATATATTTTTTATTAATGTTGTATGCGTGTAAGCCGTACCTTAGACTCCATATTCCCATTCTGATAATTATATATTTTCTTTTTAATACATTACGGGAATAGAGGTTCGGTCTGTACAGTACCTGCACAGTACTAAGCTGGTCTAACGTTGGATAAGGCCTGACTTACAGACAGTTGCTAGCAACAATCATAGTGTTACATTTCTGTATTTAACAATTAAAATGTTATCCTGTTATCATATTCTACATGAATTATAACTTCAAAAATGATTTACCTTTTCCTCTCTGTAATTTTTCCTCAACTAAGATTTCAGCCCATGAATATTCAATTAAGGTTTATCCGCTTTCACTTGCAGCTATTGATAAATGCAGTAATAACGACGTCCGCCTCCAATTTAGCCTTGCTTTGAGAAAAATATCTTAAGAAACAATTGTGAAGGGCTCTAATGGTAGATGTCTTCATACTACCGGAAACAATATATCCCAAACTTTTGTTGTACTCATAGTTTGTTAAGTAATTGAATAGTTCAAACAGATCTTACTCTGTGTTTAATTTATATTTCAATGATCAATATAGTATTATTTATAGTTTTTTCTTTTTTTTTGTTTATTTACAAACCCTTAGGCTCTTAAGGAATCTTCCTCTTCTGAGGTATTTCAGGTAACAAACTGTCATTATATTATTTAATGATTTGTATCTCTTCCTTCACGATATTTTCCTGGAACTTCAATGGTTATAGCCAAGAATAATTTTACTGTTATCCTTAAAACATTGAACTATGTTGCAGGCCCAATTGAGCCATTTGCAGTTCACTGAAGATATGTTCAATTTTTAATTAATTAAACAATATTTTCTTCCAACAGTTTAGTTAACAGGTAGCGGTTGGTTCCTGATTCATCTACGAGGAAGTACACTTTTTTTTTAACATAACGGGTTTTTGTTATACATTACTTTTTGTTTGAAAAAACAAATAAATAACTTTAACCTAGAGTAGAAGGACCAGTAAAATGTAATAATTCTTCTTACAAAATACAAGTGAAATAGATTATTAAATAAACATTCCAAATCATGAGCAGGACGAATCTTTCTAGTTTATTTATATTTTTTATTTACTTGCAGTTCTCGCAGATTGGATGAACGGACATTAGTTAAAACAAATTACTTTTCCATACTTTCTAATTTTGTACTTAAAAATAGAAAATAAATAGTCTAATTAACTTTCTGGATAAGATATTATAATTAACTAATATTACCAAATGGATTTTTAAGTAATACTCTATAGTGTCAAGCATGCATTATCATCTACGAAGGAATATAACCAAGCCCAGCCATTACTCCCGGTCTTTGCTTAAACGCTTCATTTGGCTGAGGTATATTCCTCCTCTATTTCCAATCCTCTGAAGGAACTCCTCAGATATGAAACGCTGGGATGCCCTCGTGGCCTCTTCTCAATGGATCTATCGATCGATCTATTGTATCTTTGTAAATGTGTTAGACTCTTTAGGTATTGATTATTCGTCTTTTCTGATGACTCGTTTGAGGGTTCTCAGTAAACCAGACTACTTACTAGGCACGGAACTTAAAGTAAAGCTTGCCAACATTTTGAAATACAAAATTTAAGCCCACTAAATCATCAGGCATTGTACGTACTCAGGTAGGTTTCGATGCAGGTAGGACCATTGATGTCGGTCAAAAAAGGTGACAAAGATGAACTTGTGAGGGCGGTCGGTAAGTATCAGAGAGAAGACTTAAGTCGCTAAGCCCCCGAAGTTGGCCCCGAGCACGGAGGGGCTACAATTAGGAACCTACCTGCCTACCTGTATTCCTAGAAACGGTAAATGCAGAGGTGCGAGATCGAGGTGGACATAAGCCCAGCTTGCTATGACTCTGTCACGTAGCGATAGTTTACGGCCTCTTCTTCAGGTAGAGTCAGTTGAAGTTAATGTTCGAGGGGTGGTCTAAGAGCGTACACATAGGATCCATAACTGTTAGGTGCACTTAAACAAATTGACTTCTAATGAATTCATGATGAAAGAACGATAATAAGCAAATCCGAAGCCTAATGCCACCTATCGCTATTTATAATCGTCCATCCAAGAATTATCGCCCAAAACTTAATCCATAAGAATACCCTCTTAACTCAATCCTCTCCCTTACACCACGGTCTACCTCTCGGTTGTTTACTAGTCGCCTTTTTAGTAAACCGTTCGTTTCTATCTCAATATTCTACAAGCCATCTCAATCGCGAAGGTCTCCTCTTAATATGAACCTCGTGCATGCTCTGCAATCTCACTTTGTGTGAACTCCTCTTTCTTTGTTGGAATGAATGTTCTACGCAATTCCTTAACGTATTCATCCTTTAAACATGTGTGAATCGGCCACTTTTCGCATCCATGCAGATTAATAATTTGGAGGATAATAGATTTATAAGCTATATTTTTCTTTAATTTCGGGACAAATCCTTTACAAAACTTACAGGCTTTTTCTTAGTTATCACGAGCCATAGTACGAAACTTCTTAAACTCCAAGGCGTGTTCAAACCTTTCTATTCCGTTCAATTTTATCATATGTAGTACAAGAGGCAATGTATGACAGGTTATTTGGAGTGTATGCATGTAGAAATCATTACATGCTTGTATGATTGTTCAGTGTATTTAGAAGGTTATATTGTACCAGCTTGTTTTGTGGTTCTAAATAAAGTATAACTTCAAGTCATTTATTTCCTTCATTTATAACAATCAAATTCCAAGCTTCATTAACCTTGTATGAATTTGGATAACTTCCTCGCCATCACTTAACAGAATTAAATAATCCGCAAACACAAAGAGGAATACTTAACAACTCAAATTCCTTTTTCGATGCATATAATCCTTCTAATTACATAAAAATGAAAGGACTAAAGACGTATGAGATGTACATATTCTGGCACGTTCTGAAAACATCGTGAACTGGACATATCCCAATGGGGGTATTACGGAGGATAGGTAAGAAGGAAATAGCACTGAAAAGAAGGAGACTGAATATTATATGAATAATTATCGGCCATCTAATAAGACATGACAGATACCGACTTGTACAACTATTAGTCCAATGGAAGATAGAGAGCAAACCCGGACCCGGTAGAAGACATTCGTGGCTCCACAACTTACGCCAGTGGTGTGGACTGGCATCAGTACAAACAGGGTCGAAATCGCTGTGATGACAGCCAACGTTCTATATGTAGTCACTACCGAACCCGCTTTGGACTTCTTACTCTCTCTTTTTTCAAGACCTTCAGCTTCAATAACATCCCTTATCCCTTAACATACCTTTATAGGTATAAGTGCTTTATATAAAATATATTTATAACTTCAAACCTAGTTTGCAATTTTTAAAAATCAATTATTATTGATGAGTTTTGATATGTGATGGTTTTCCGGGTCATAAAAAAAAAATGGTGGAGGATATGATGGAGGTGAATGGAGAGAGGAAGCAGGAGAGGAGTCTGTTTCCGGCCCTCCATTGTCTAGCTCATCAATGACGCTCCTTCCACATCCGCTTTCGCCCTCACACTCGTCCCTGAGTCACGATGATCGAGGAGGCCGTGTACTTTACGGGTTAGGGCAGTTCATGGCGCGTGTCCAACCGAAGTAAATCCTTCGAGAATGAATTGTGCTTCATGCTGCACACCTCAGCCTTATACTGTTCTAATTTTGTTCATATTGTTGCTTTTATATTTCTCCATAGTATTCGTTTTATTGGATGGGTCTCATTTATAAGTTACCTCAACAATACAACAAACCTATTTTAAGTCAATAAAGGCTTGGCACTTTGTTGGAGTTCTTGCAGCCTTAGTCATTTTATTTGTGCTCTTCACTTATCTTTCTTGTTGATTTATTATTAGTAAACTAAAAACGGTTATTCTAAATGAAATTATGGGCCTTAGACAGATTACATTGACTCTAGAGCTAGCAAGGAAATCAAAATTTACGAATAGTTATTGTCACAATTTTAGTAAATTCTCTCAAAGTTTCTTCTACTAACACATATCGGCTTTGTATAATAGGTTTGATTGTTAGGTACGCCATGAACATTATTATTTATTTGTTCGTTCAAACATCAGACCCTACTGAGTATAGTTTCTTAAATTAAATAAAATACGAATACAAGATGAATTGTATGTTACGAGAATCGAGTCTGTGGGATAAAACTAATATAGGCTTAGCCTTCATAGAGGTGGAGAAAACTTAGCGGTTGAGCATGAACTCGGCCAAATCAATTGCTTCCACTACCGTTGGTTTGGAACCAGTAATAGAGACCGTACTGTACTGTACCCAATACCCTTCATAGGTTGTAGTTCTACAGGTTTTTAAAAAATTTAGCGGAGTACATACGAGGGAGAGGTTCAAGCAGATGTTTCTCTCTCACCCCCTCCCTCTCTCTCTCACTCTCCACCGACATGTTTAAAAAATATGATCATATCATACCAGCCTACAATAAGATTGGTATTTTAAATAAACCTTTTATAATAAAATAACAATTCAGGAAAGTATTTTAAAAAAAAATCAAAATAACATAATTTATATCAATAGCAGTTGGAATAACATTGCCCATAGTTGCCCGAAACGCAAGAAGAAGAAGATAACATATATCAACGTATTGTAACGCTTACAACGTTGTTATTAATAACTGTTCGTGATTATAGATGACTTGACTTCTTCATATCGAAAACCCCTCCACGAAAAGAAAAATTCTACGTACTTGAAAAGTGGGCTTCTTCCACAGCCTACAATGTCTTCAAGGGTCATGTCCACAAATTTCTGGAATCACAGTTGAACTCACTTTTACTGCCTTCGACCCAAACATCGTGTTGACATTTATGGCCGTTTGGGCCCCTTTTCGGAAGAGTTTGAACTCCTAAAACAAAATTATGCGAAAATCACGACTTGACATTGTAGTAAAGACTGAATAACTTTAAGTACAGAAATGTTACAGAGTTTAACAAACATTTTTGTTTGGAAGAGGATTAATAATTGTTTACATTTATAAAAGTCAAAAATTCAACAAACATATCAGTTTTACATAAGCAGTTTACTATTTGAGGGATATTTTAAAGGAAACAAAAACCTGCATTATTTTCCGGGCAACCCAATATTTATGTATGTACAATAATTTAAACAACTGTTTATATTCCATTTTTTTTAGAATAGAATAGTAACTTTATTCTGGGACTAAGCCCCTTTAGAATGACAAACATGAACAGAAAAAGAAACATTATATATATATATATATATATCTTCCAGAAGGCTCCTTAATACTTAATAATCTTAATCAAAGAGTTTTTAAAAAGTGCCAAAAAAAGTCAAATAAAATTATGAAAAATAATAATAAATTAAAAAAACGAATCATTACGATATATTAACCAATTTAAGAGAATAAATAGATTAATAACAACAGTTAAATGGCTAAGCTAGGACGCAATAATTTTTACATAATTTATATCTTCTTTGCACAAAAACAAAGACGGCTAAACAACAAAATCAATTATTCGATACTGATTCATTTAAGCAAAAGTCTACAATTATCCTGCTTAGAGATCATCTTTTTGGGAATCCAGAAGATGTTGGAAAATCAAGGATTTAAATGAGGATAGTGAAGAACCAAGTCCGGATTGTAGGAGGGATCGATTTCCACACTCTGGTGGCACTGGCGAGAAAGAACGCTCGAATTTTTTGGTTCTGTGGGACCGAGTATAGAGATCGGAAAGGAGAGATCTTGTTTCAAGGTGCTGGACCGAGGATTTGAATAGAAGGAGACTGTAGATATATGAAGGGTATTGGAGATTAATAGGTTTGTATAAGAATGCACCGAGGAAATATTGTCTATGGATGAGAAGGAAAACCACTTTAACTCATCATAAACGCGAGACCGCCTCGGGATTCCAAGGACTAATCTTCTAAGAGAGCAGTTCATTTTTTTAACAGGCTAGAAACTCTAATTTCTCTCATATTTTCCAAAATTGTAGATTATATTAGTGTTTATAAAAATAAAGTGAGTGAGGCGTTCAGGATCAATTGCGGATAAATCAAAAATTGACTTTTGTATGCTTTTTCCGTTGGTTTAGTCAATCTATTTTATGCTCCCGAAACTTCAGGTTCAGAACCGGACTAAAACCATGATAAATAAAGCGGTGAAGTGTCAATTATCCGGTGTTGATCCTAAACGCCTCAGCTGTAACACAACAAACCATGATCCATGCTTAGGTTCAGTACGTGGGGTAAGGGCCTGTTTCAATGTCAATTGTCCAAAGCTTCGGTTGAAATCACGCCCATAAAGAAAGGTTTTCTCATAAAGAAAAGTACCCACTTTTAGGCTGGGTAAACCCTAAGAAGGTCTTTCGATCTTCTCGACCAGGCTGTAAGATAATGTTACGTGTAAAGATAATTTTACTGCCACAGCCGGTCTCAACCTACTTTGCTGAACCGTACCCTATACTGATTAATTAACATCACATTTTACATAGGACGACAATTAGGCCTGAGATCAGAAATAAACTACCCAGTTGCTTATTGGTTTTATT
Organism: Troilus luridus; assembly: GCA_964056705.1. Classification (NCBI taxonomy): domain Eukaryota; kingdom Metazoa; phylum Arthropoda; class Insecta; order Hemiptera; family Pentatomidae; genus Troilus; species Troilus luridus. The sequence continues at coordinate 43,861,599 of OZ057412.1, read as the reverse complement.
AAATTTAAACATAAATAACAATAATAATCTTGAGGATCAAATTAATGGTGATTACAAATTAACTCCAATTGCTTAATTAAGCATGGCTAGTAGGCGAGAGCTATTTACCCATCGAATGTAGACCAGCCTCTCGACCCTTTCGAATTTCCCGGTTGTTATTCTACGTACGTAATTGACGGGGAGCCACCGCATAGTACCTCGGATCTTTTTACTGCTACCGCTACCTAGTATGTTTTCCCACATTTTTTGTTTTAATTTTTTTTCTTGGATCGTTATTCCAAGCATCTCTAAACACTTTTATAGCCAATCATCCGGGGAAAAAAATATTAAATTGTACTCAAAAAGGTTGATTTGGAGCTGTTTTTTCGTAACCGCCTAACTGTTGTTTATTCATAAGGTATTATACTATTTCGGTTAATCTGCCATTTAGGGAAGATTAGGTGGCCCATAAATTTTTATTTTAAATTGGAAGGTTTATGTAGTTTCAATTTTGATTTAGTTACCGCATACGAATTAATAAAATCTTAGCTTATCGTAAATTAAAGCCTTATTTTATAACCAAAGAACTATAAAGAAAATGACCGATAATTAGTAGCCTCGTAGTATAATTAATGGGGAAATACAAGTTATTGCTTATAACATATTATATTTATTTCATATTAATTTACCCATTGTAACATTTAAATAATGTAGAAAATGATTTAAGTAAATTATGACATAAATAAAAATACTTTTGTGACATACACATTTAACATTTTATTGATTTAAATTAAACTTAGAATATTGCTGAAAAAGTAAATGGCAGATGGCTTTAGTTTTTTATGCTTGTATTTTTTATGTAACAGTTTTTTTTATATAGCGGAAGAAATACATTGATAAGTTTACAAAATAACCAATACTTTGTACAAAATATTGACAATCAGCATATTTTCTGCCATTAAAATTACAACAAAATGAGATGAGAGGCATGGGGAACAACAATACACAGCGATACCCCTCCCGTGGCTTGGTTAAATATTTTTATATCAGATCCCTCATCCACAAGCTTTTTGGTCTCCTTCTTGTACCCTCAGGCATGAGGTTCGTGATCAACCGTTCTATCAGAGGGTTTGGGTTTCCGGGTAATTTAATATATCCATATCCAAAATAAAATTATTAATTTTCGTTTGTTACATAATGTGAGTGTGGGAGTGGGGTGGCTGATTGTGTAGAGTACTGTTAGTTATCTGTAGATCTCGGGTTCGAATTCGGTTGTGGCAGATGAATTACTTAAACTGTTAACAGCAATTGATCGACCTTGTGTGATCTGTAAATAATCCTGGGGCTCACCTAACTTCTGTAAACTTTAATTGATGGAAAAACTGGCAGTTGTTCGTGACCTCGGCCAAATAACCTTCCTGCACATACCGGTTAGAAACAGTTGTCTCTACCGTTTACTGAGTACAATACCTTAATGCATTGTAGTTGTACATTTTTTCCCTTTTTTGTAGTAGAGTAATTTCCCTCCGCTTGAATCAAATATACCGTCTCTAATCCCAACTCGTATTGCTGTCGATCGGTGGATTAACTAAATCCAATATTGAATGTTATCGATGAAACTATTGTTGAGTTCAGATACTTTCACCCACTCGTAATAAGTATGTCTATCTATAGCAAGCTTTAAAACAATCGTTGATATTCGTATGATTAACTATTTAAGTAAGAACGTAAGTAGCATAAAACTAACTTAAAAGTTGGTCCAAAACCCTCAGAAACATTGCCAAAACTAATTTTACCATCCAAATTTTACATGCATAATTTTGATTATATTTATCATTATTTTTATAAAATATAATTACATCATCGCAATAGTGCAGTAGTGCGCCATTCCCTGGACCATATATTGTATTGTAGTAACATTACACCCACTAGGCGAATGAACAGTGTATAAGCGAACCCTGAGTTCGTTATAATTAGATAACCAGAAAACTTCGTTAATTTGAACAGAGCTGAATCAGACAATGACGTCACTGGAAGTAGGTTCTATTTACACTGCTCCTTAGCCGCTACAATTCTAATTTTGTTTTGTTTTTCTTAGAAAAAATAAAATAAAACTTTTCGAAAAAAAAATAAAGAAGGCTGTGGGTCTGAGGGTGGGAGAGATTCCTACTGGGTAGTTAATTCTTATTACCCGCAATCTGCACAAACAAGCAGCTTCTAGGAAGGCAGTGGGACCTAACATGTCAGAAACTGTTTTCGAAATTATTAACAAGTTCATAATTGGTCATATTATTATGGAAGGTAACAGATATCATAGTATGATAGTAGAAACAAGAGTTTACATTCGGACATTCTGCTTAATTAGTTAAAAAACAAACCTGTGCCACTACAGACCTTAAAGGGTCTTGGGTATCCACCATTAAGTCTATTCTTCTTCTCCTTCTTCTTCATCTTCCTCCTTAGTGCCTCTCAGCGTGGAGGTGCCCCAATCCAAGACAGCAAGCCCCTCGATCTCCAGCCAGCGCTTTCATCTCATTCATATTCCTTTCCTTCCTTTCACCAATCCTTGAGATGTGGTCCATCCTTTGCGTTCTAGGTCTTCCTCGAACACGACGTCCGGTAGGCCTGGCTTCAAAAAACTTCTTTGGGTCCCGGTCCACATTCATTCTGCACAGATGACCTAACCATCCCAACTGTCTCCTCTCCACTGTTTCCCTCAGTTCGGGCACTCCCAGGTCTCCCCTTATCCTCTCATTCCTAACTCTGTCCCTCCTTGTTTTGCCTGTCATACTCCAGTGCTTGGCCATCGGGGCCCAGCTCTCGCTTCCATAAATAAGGGTAGGTAGGTATATGGACTTAAATATGTGCAATTTTACACGATTTTCCAATTCCCTTTTCCCCACTACTGAGTTGAATATTTTATTGGCGTTTTATAGTGCATTTAAGTCTATTCTTACTTTATACAATTCCACTTTATAGGGGCTGAGTGTTCTGAGGGTCTGAAGATCAAGCATTGTTCATTCGTGGCTGTTACCAGTGTAAATAATTAATAAGCCACAGCTAGATTTGAACCTGAAACCTTCAGCATAGCCACACAGCACCCTCCACACTGGCCCACCCCGCTCATTAGATTAATTAAGTCCTTATAAGTTAATATTTTTTATTACTTTATCCATCTTACACAAGCCTTTTCACTTTTAACAATGTTCTCTAAAGTTATGCCTGTTTCCTTAACTAAACATGCAATTCGAATTAATTTTTTTCTTTTCTAATCTTTAACCGCAAATCGCATACTGAACATATGGAATATGAATAATTGATAATTCTTCGAATGATGTAGAGTTTTCTTTATTGTATAAATTGAAACGTATTATTTTTGACTAATTGACTATTAAGATAATTACAGTGTTAATTTTTTATTTACCTTTAAAAAAAATAAAGATATTTTTTACCCTAAGTCCTTAGGGTACTTGATACTCCAAAAAAAATATTGTTGATTTAAAATCGTATGAATAAAATATTATAAATAAATAAAAGAAGGATTTTAATTATTCAAATATTTTTGTCAAGATGGACCACTTATCCAGAAATAGATAGAAGTGTAGTTAAAGATACTTGTAGAGACGGATACCTCACCTGCTAAGCAAACTAATTATACGTTTGATTGTGTATATTAGATTATGTATTGTGTATTCATTATGTATATGTGATTATGTGATTGATGATGCATGATATTGATTCCCGAAATAGCTTCTGCAAAAGAAAATAACTCTTTATAATAATAACCTTTAACTCGTATTTCCGAATGTTATTATTTAATTTATATCCTCACATCTCAATTATGATCTCACGTTAATAATTAACAAGATGCAAGTATTGTTTGCAAGGCGAAGAATTTTTGGACAACTCTACCAGTTTTGGGGCTTAAGAAGAGTAGATTAGCCTAATTAGGATTGACAGTTTTGGTATTGAATATTTTTGGATCCTCTTCTAGCTGACCCTCGAATTTGAAGTAATCTGAGTATAAACGACTCCTGAACAGGACCACGGTTGAGAAAATTTGGTTTATATTTTTGGATACTTTTCGAATATCGATGTGTTTTCAACTGGAAGTATGTAAACAGTAAGAATCTGAAGAAGGGCTGACCCAGTAACGGTTTGTAGCGCACCTGCCTCACAGCTGGGCCTCAACCAGGGCATCTTAAATCACTTTCCTACTTTCGCTCTGCTCCTACGATACTTGTAATTGATGTATTCTATAGGTCAATGAAATTGTCATTCGTCTCTTAGATATTGTGTAGCAGTTCCGCATTAATTATTATTTTACTGAAAAGTTTATAGATGATTGACTTTCCTACAATATCTGTACAAACACAAACGTTTGTTGATATATTAACATCTGTCAATAACTATTAAAATAAAAAATTACATAAGTATTCCTTGGCTTCTCTGAATGTATTTAGAAATACTTTATGTGAATCATTTGGGAAATTTACTCCACTACAAAGTCAGTTATTTCACTATAGGCTTACCATTGTTTGGTAGATGTTTACTTGTTTTACGTTTTCCTGAAATTTCAGGATATTATTCTTGATATTTTTTTCTCTTTTACTGATTATTGCTTATTTGTTTAACGTCAAATTATATTACTATGGTTTATTGGGCGATGCTGCTGTGAGAGTCGAAAATGTTACCTCTCCAGGTATATTTGAGATAGGAATATTTAACGAGTACCTGACATCATATAGGCTAAGGACAGGCATTTTATATCTCCTCCGAAGGAAGGTACAGCCAATGCCTCAAAACGACAGCATTTTACAACCTTTAAAGTCGTAACGCCACCTACCCGGTTGCGAACCTATGATCTTGGGTATAGAATTGTGTTATGGTTAGAACTTCATTCACATTCTGGACAAAACAAATAAATATACACATGTTTTTATAAGTTTAAAATAATAAGAGGAAGAAAATATTCCGTGTGGATATTATTATTATTTTTTGGTGTAAAATAATATTTCCATATATCTTAGTTGTTGTATAAATCAAAACTTAATTTTTGTTGTAATTATCAGGAGTTAAGGAAAAAGGGTTATGAAGTCATAATTGATATTTATGAAGTAATAAAATTGAAAATGTGATAAACAAAAAATTGACATGTAGGGGCTGTGCGGCAAAGAGAAAAACTCTTTTAACTAATCCAGCTCTGACAATTTAACCGGAGTTTTCAATATTAATAAGTCCAATAACCAATCCTCCAAAAAAGTTAAAAAAAATATTAGATATTAATATTTTAGATCTAAAATTTATTCAGTTCATTTCAACTTTTAATATTTTCCATCAAATAGCTACTACAAAATCAATATTATCAACTAAAAAAAAAGATTCGTAGGTCCTCTTGATTTTTTAATTTAATTTAATAAATTAAAAGGTAAACAATCAGGGTTAATATTTTATGTATGTGAACTCAATTCAACAGGTTATTTTGAGACTTGCAAACTCTTCTTTCTGAGACCTACATAGGCCGGAACAGAGTAATTATTTCTTGAATTTTAAATTCTTATCACTCTCCTGCGGAAACCAACCAGTTCTCAATGATCTCTTTATTCGACTGATATCGATTCTCAGTAATTTATTCTTCAGTTAATTTCATCCCGTTGTACAGGATACAGGAAACGTATAACTTATCTTTCAATTTAGTTCACGCAGCTAAAATTAATAAAGCTATCAATATCTTCTTGTTAAAAAATTAATATCCGTTCTTGTTATAACCCATTTTTGTCAGCACATGTCGAATTAATTTTATTTTCCTTGTAAACTTCCGATCGGATATATTATTTCAATAAGGGATATGAAGATAAGTGCAAAAAATCATTACAAAAACAAACGTTAATTGTGACTAAATCTATGTTAATAAAGTATTATATGTTTCTTTCTTCCCAAAAGAAATGAGAGGAAAATTTCCAAACAAAAAGCACTTAGTAACTAAACTAAAAACCAGAAACAAAAATACCTAGCAAGTAAAGGGACTAAATAAATAAAACGCATGCAAACATCAAAATGGAGCAAAATACCAACAAGAGAAAACATTCTACCACAACCAAAATCACTGATTTTGTTTTGATTTTTTCCCTTCATCGCGTTGTAAATCCACGTTGTTTTCTTTTGTATTAAGGACTTTGATAGCTTACTACCCTTTACATCTAATCAATAAATTAAATTATTTAATATTTTTAATGGATTTAGTTAATAATAAGTACTTTTATTACTATTTTATTTAATTTGTACTATAATTTATTTATAATATATCAAGAACATTATTGTTTATCTATACATAATATAAGGAAGAAAATAGTTGGGGGTGCAGTCAAATTAAAGTGGTTACTTATTTTATTTTGTGCCGACGTTTCCGTGCCGACCCCCAACTATTTTCTTCCTTACTCAGATCTTCCAGTCAACTATCTCCTCGCTTCTTATACATAATATAATTATGTTCGCTATCAAGTTCAAAACTACTTGGATGAATTTTCATGCGGTTTTCACCGAAGATGATTTATTAATGATCCGATAGGTAATGTTTTATAATTAGTTAACTTATTTTTTTCGTTTATAACCTCAAGTGTATGATTTACTTCGCGTCCGTAACGCAGCGCTGCACAAATTAGAATTTCGCATAAGTTCTCATCAAATTTCATTGATGTTTACCTGTATATTGAATAACAGTCGAAATATCCTATTAAGTAAGTAAATAGATAAAATGAAATAGAAAAAAATACATATTTATGTACACACTCTTTATACATAAAATTCTTCTGTTCTTATGTATGTCATTGAACTCTTAAACGTTTAGACTTATTTTGATGAAATCTTTTGTGTGTGTTCAAGTGCGTTCGAGCATGTTTTAGATTTTTTTTGTGTTTTTTTATTATTAATCTCAACGTGTTTTATTTACATAGGATCCGGCTAGCAGCGCAGCGATAGGGGTATTGAGATTTTTAATTATCCTCTCACATAGTTATAAAATTGATATATTGATAGTTATATTGTTGAAAAAAAATATATTATTGTATTTTCATCAAAACGGTCCAAATAATTACAATATGTTAAAAAAATGTTATAATATTCGGGTTTAAAACGTTTGAACATATCAACTTCTGTCGGGTCAGCTTGTACATTTGTAAATTTCGTTTTTTCCCGCTACAAATTCCGCACGTTTCCAAGTCCTGACTTGGATTCCAAGGTGTTGTATATGGTATTGTGGGCATACATATAACAATTATATATTAATTGCTCTATGAAGGAAATGCGCCGAGGGAGGCCATGAGAACTAAACTTGTCCCACGTAGAGACAGATGGCGCCCGACATTTACCATTTCCTTTTATTACTCTAACGGGAATTTTCTCGAGATGAAAAAGACCATAAAAGAAGGACCGATGGAAGTGCAACTACGCGCTTGTCCATTTATGAATACCTAATCAATTGTCAAGGAGAAAGGAACGCAAGGAAAGGAGAGCAGTCAATCCATTCTTATCTCACTCCATGCATACCTTTCTAATTATTTTTAATCCATAGGAGATTAATAATTTTTATGTAATCCATTTCATATGATGTTACATAAATCGATACCTTCTGGAGAATTAAATTAATTGCTTTAATTCAGCACCGATTGTTTTGGTTTTGATGTGTTATTACGTACTGTTAAGTCATGGTGCAAGTAAGAATACCTAAGCTTAGCGTTAATTAACTCTTTCATGTTATGATTTTCGAAATCAGGTTTAAATGGTTGAACATAAAAGTACCTGGAGCAACAAATTGTTTAGTCCTTTCTTTAAAAATTTATTTACTGAAATTTACAACTGTATTATAACAATACAAGTAAATATAACAACATGAATGACATGGATGAAGACGAGTAGAGATATTAGCCATTGGCAGTACTGTAATAACTAATTTAACTTAAAAGTTCGCGAGTCCATCCTCATTTCAGACACCTCTGAGGATTTTGGAGAATTGAAGAAGTAGCTAGGTTTGAAGCTTGTATCGGAATAAAGTTTGTCATGAAAGCACTGGTATCAGGTTCGGGCCAAATCAGTAGCAAATGGGGCATTGAGAGGTCATTATGGATGACTTGATTCGTAACAAAGTAAGAAGCATTGAGGATTTTACGAAGGATTTTAGATTGAATGGATTGGACACGAGAGGAATTCGATGACTTAGTAGAGCCCCAAAGCTCTACTCTAAAGTCCAAATTGGCCTTATTATAGTCTTGTACATACAGTATTCTCATCCAACTTTATTTAATTATTAACTAATGCAATTATTATATAATTTTAGTAATCATAATTGTATAATTATTATAAACATCAGTTTGACAGTTATTTTGTTGTTGAAATTGTGTTCTTTTATATAGGTATTGTTCTTTGATTCGGAAGTACACATTATTGCTCCATCTTCATAATATTACATCTCACATGTCTTTTGAAGTAGTATTATAGAAGTCATAGTATATCTACAAAATTTGTTTAAATGTTCACCGCTAGTCTCACCGCCTAAGAACTTTTTTTACCTTGGCCAAGACCGTTTTCTCTTCAATGATATTAATACGGTCAACCAATAGTTATTCGAGGTATATTAATTATATTTTCGGGCTTTTGTGTTAGATGTTATCTATAGAAGAGTAAATAAGTAAATAAATTGTTCTTTGTTAATATTTTTATTTTAATTTGCTATTTTTAGAGATATTTAATTAATTTTGAGATTGTATTATAATACAATCTCAAATTGTATTATAATACAATTAATAATTATTGATGTTTCGTACAACGGTTTTCTGTACATTAACTAGGATTGAGTCCTTTCATCATCCTAGGGCTTTAAGGATTTTTGTTTCCAAACAATTGTAGCCACCCAGAACCAGAACAGGGAAATAACATTTAATAGCTATTTGGTTTAAAAAGAAGTGGAAGGATTTTTGATTATGCAATGCCCTGTTTGGCAAATGTTCTGCGAATTTCAATGTATTTTGACTAGAATTCTTCAACCAAAAATCCCAATGAATATAGAACATTTTAGCTAACAGAGTATAAGGTTCTGCATTAAGAAAATAACATCTTCATTACTGTGCAGCTTAGATGTCGCCTTCTTACTAATCTGTTATAAATCTGCATACTTGTGATCTCTAAGTATTCTACTATCAATATAAGTTATGTTTGGGGGAAAATTGTAAATAGTAGTACATAAGTGAATGGAAATTTTATTAAGCAATAAAATCAATTTTTTCCAGAAGCCTGTGGTTCCAACTCAGAATCAATGCTATCCTCCCACCTACACCCCGGCCCGTTCCTTTGGCGCCATCCCGGCGGTTCTCAATTTCCATTGCCTTTTTAGTATTTCCTCCGTTGTCCTGCGAACTAACCTCAAACGCCCATATTAGCATCTACGTCATTTCAATGTCAGTTAAACCCGATAAGTGCAAATTTGTAGTTGTGCCTGCAATCCTCGAGTATTTGAACTTAAACTCGAATTGACTGAAATTAAAATAATAACTGTTTTGTTTTGTGATATTATTTAAATGATTACTGTTGACGACTTCCGCTCATTAAGATAGCTCAGGAGATAGACAAAACAACAGACCTCTTTAAATTGAGATAGGGGACTTAATTATAATGCAATTTTAATTGCATTACAGTTGTGGACTCCCACCCGCTCAAGAGTTGGCCCAAACACTCAAATTCTAATATGTCTAAATCAGACCCCAAATATAATTTTAATTATAACTTCTTTTAGAACAACTTCCACAGACTCGCATCAAATATATGGAATTAAATCAAGCAAAAGCAGTAATCGTTTTAATAATTCCAGTTGAATTTGAAGCACCGTGAACCTTATTAATAGATGAGAGTTGGGTTCAAATCCGGCTGTAGCTGATAATTTATTTAATCTGTTTACAGGGACTCACCCAGACATCTGTAAAGTGGGTACCCGTAATTGAGAAAAAATTTGACAGTTGATCTTGATCTCGGACATATCACCTCCCTGCACAACCATCATCTTAAAACAGTATAGTCTCTACTACGAACTGAACCCAAGACACGTGGTGGGTGGGTTATAGTTGTACAGTTTTTTTTTTGTAATTATTTCGCAGGTTGTCGCTGCGAGTTGAGTCGCTACAAGTTTTAACATTTTATTTAAAATTTAGGATTGAAAAGAAAATGTAATTATTGGAAGTGTATGCTTCAGTAATGAACGTTTCAACAAACATAAATCATCGATACTTCGAAATGTTAGTTGAAACTTTTATTTCTTAATGAAATGATTACCGAAATGTATTGCTATTCTCTTTTCTTTACTAAAACTCAAGATAACTTGTATTTTTGGAAAACATTAAAAATGAAACAAATAAACAATCAAAACTTGATGTTAATCAACCCGAAGCGACAACCTGTGGAACAGATACGATTTATTGTTCTGCTCGTAGAGTTTCAACCTCAATTACAGTCTCGTTTAATCGTTTAACACATGGTACATGGCATCTCTCAGATATCGGCTAATCCCCTCCTTGTTTCAGGGATGTAATCTCTATTATCCCTCTAACTCGGGTGTTTGTGTGTTTGTGTTTAGAGACAGTCAGGTGGAAAGAAGAACCGGGCGAAGGTAGTGGGAATCGATCCTGGCCCCCGAGAAGTAGATATTAAGGTGCCGCTATTGTCGGTGCCAATTATACACGGTAGCCTTTTTCTTTGCAGCACCGCCGGCAAAAACAAACATTCCATTGTCTCTTTTCCAATGCTACTGTCAGACCTCTTTGTTTCCTCCCTCTTTTGTTCCTATTCGTGAACTCCTACAATTTTGTTTCCATTTTTGATTAAATCCCAATATTCATAATGAAATATTTACCTTTGTGCTTTTAATGAACAGAAAACTAGGGAACGTACTTAGTAGACAAGAGGAAACAATACATGCGAGCAAAGATTTATTCTTCGTATGTTTCAAACTCCTTCATTGCAATCTAAAAACATCATTATGTATCTAATTCATTTCAGCCCTATATTATTTTTAATTGGTTATAGCCATTGGTTATTGGTTATATAGCTTTGCCGTAGCTGGGCCCTTTGGGAACGGAGACCTTCCTAGGGCTCAACCAAACTCTATAAAATGGTTACCGTTAATTGGGGAATATTGGCAGTTGAGCGTGATCTCGGACAAATCACCTCGCTGCACAACTGTTTTCTAGAAATAGTAGTCTCTAAAACGTACCGACCTCAGGATCCTTAACGTGTTATAGTGGTACATATTATTATTATATATACCTAGATGTGTGTGTGTTTTATTTTTGAATTTAGATAACGCGTAATTACGCAGCTTATACATAGAATTGTATCGGGACAGTTGAAATCTTGTTGGTCATAGTAACTAATCCCTAAAAAGTTATTTAGCGCTGAATAGTTAATTCGGTTGACCGAGGAGTTGACTGAAATGTAGGCGGGAAGATTGCGATAAAGACTATCTGTATATCAAGTGATAGTTGGCATTTGTATTCGTCTACCCCCTATGCTTTTTATTATAAAAGTTATTAAGGATAATTATAGAATTTACAAAAGAAAAAATTGTAACTATTTATATTTTCTATAACAATATGTATAAAAACTTACTAAAGCAATGCGTATTTCGACATTTGAGCTAAGTATATTACAAAGTTCATGGCTACTTAGCACTGTGGGAAAGAACTCACATGCTATAGAAAATTGAACTTTCACTGTTATGTGTTTTTCTTGTCGTTTCCTAAACTTTACTTCTCTCCACAACATTTCTCTGTAGACCGCGAAGGTCTTAACATTCTTCTATATGGTTACTAAAAAGATTTTTTCTATTTCCTTGTCATTTCAGTTTTCTCCCTATTTGTTAATTCTGCCTATATAAAAAAAAATAACTTTAGCGATAAGTTAACTTTTTTATTAATGTTCGATTAATATTTAGGGGATAATTCACTGAAGAACTTATGGTTTGGAAGAAAAAACAATAAAGGAACTACTGCCGAAAATATGGTTTAATCAAAAGAATCACTGAGTTGCAAAGTGATTGATTACCTACTTAAATTTATATTTCAGATTGGAAAGGCAAGAAACTGTCGGTAGTTTCAGGCTACTTCAGCACTTACTATACAAACGCTCTAAGCTCCCAATTAATTCATCTATAATCATTAATTTTTTTTTCCTCTAATGCGTTATTGTTTTTTTTAAATTACGCATAACAGTTTTATTAAATAAAGAAGAGGTAACTGTATTCTTTAATTCATTACAAAAAAGGCCTGAGTATTGTGGGACTACTAAGCTCTTGAAGAAAAGAAAGCGACCGGTAGTGGGAACTGTAGTGACGGGTTGTGAACATACTCCTAGGTGTTACCGCGTCTTATTGTCTCACCATCGTTGATTATGCTCTCTAACTGAACCTTTTTTCTCTCCATTGAATTATTTATTTGATTTATATTATGATGTTTGTTATTATTATGGCATTGTTTACTTACGTACCGTTACAATTACTACTTTACTCACGGGTGAACGTTCATAAAGACGTAACAAAAAGACAATGAATAATTTAATAATAAGTGTCTCCATTTGCAACAAACATTATTTTATAATATAAAACTTTAAAATAAATGCCAAAGATTTATTAAGAATTTCACCTCCACTAATTTTATCTATGACTACTTATACACTTAGACACCTTCAGCAGCGTTTTTAAATATTTTTAGGGGCGCAATGAACTAGATACAATTTGATGAAAATATGATAGAACTAAAAGAGTAATTGTCAAACTATAAATAATAGGGATAAATTTATTCAATTTACTTTTTTGTGTATTACACATTGCTGTACACACTTTGGGTCAAATAAAAGTGCTAAGTTGATTTTTATTCTATTAATTAAACATTTTGTTTTTTTATTGTAATGTATTATGAAATAAAATGTAAACAAACACACTTTGTTTGATGTAAATAAACAGAAGTATAAAATGTTGTTGAATGGATTTTCCATATTGGAACCGAGACAAATAAAAGTGCATACTTTATTTCTTAATGACAATGTGTAAATAATTTTACTCATCACATTTAATAGTCTATTGTACCATCTTTCATTTCGTGTGTTAAAACAACCTTTTATTTAATAGAAAGGCACAGATTTTTAAAAATATGTGGCTTTTTCTGAGTTAAAGCTCTAGCTGCCTTTTGGATACCATCCCTCAGATCTGCATCGGAATTATGGGCTCCTTTTGAGTAAACATCATCCGGGAGACATTTCCAAAAGTTCTCGGGTTCAAGTCCGGGGAAAGAAGCCATTCCAACAGCTTGATTTCCCTCTAATGGAATCCGTACCCAAACCATTGCCTTTGATTTGTGAAGGAAAAAAAAAATCTCGGTCTAGAAATATTGAAGACTTCCATGGCTATACCTTTTCCTTAATTAATGATTAATGAAATGTTATTGCTCCCCAAACCAAAACGCCTCCTCGACTAAGACTAGGCCCAACGAATAACTATTAAAGCTCTACATGAAAGAAGAAAAAAAAATGATTAGTAACCGAATGAAACGTCAAATTTGGCTTGTAGTGTTTTATTATACCTTGTAGTGTGATATCTTGATTGATTATTAGCGTGGTTTAATTTTTTTTTTCTTCATGTATATATTCAGATTCCTTAGAGATCTCGATGGGGCTTATTGTTAGTTGGTGCTTTTTATTTTAATTGTACCTGCTGATTTCATTCATGTGTTTGAACGAAGCAAGTAGTAAATTGCACAGACAAATTCTCAAGTGTTACAAAGAAAAGATCAAATTCTATAATTTTCGTAATATGAATGGAGTTTTTAATTTTAGTTTTCGTTCCAAGACTAAATGCGTGTTTATATATTCTTCTTCAACACGCAGGATAATTTTGAATTCAATATATCAGTAAAGATCAAGGGACTATAAAATTGAAGATGAAGTTCTAAATGAATATTTTTATATTAAAAATTAAGAGTAATGCATTTAAACGAGGTGAATTTGCACAACAATTATTTCAAGTTAATGAGAAGGAAAAAGTTCATGCACGTTTTTAATACGGGAATGATTTTTTGTAACTTTTTTTTGGGAGGGGTTAAAGATGTCGGTATCAGTTCCGCAGGTTGTCACTTCGAGTTAAATCAAGACAAGTATTAACTTTCCATTTGTTTCCTTTTTAATGTTCTCGAGAATGAAAATAATTTTATTACTGAGTGTATATGCCTCAGATGTAAGAACCGACATATATATGCAGTTTAGGTTACATCACCATCTACACACAAAATTAATGTTGGAACGTTAATTTCTTGATAAAACGATTAGCGAAATATTAGATTATATTTTAATACTAAAACTCAAGATTATTTTTATTTTCTAGAATGTTAAAAAGGAAACAAATGGAAAGTTAAAACTAGCTGTGACTTAACTCGAAGCGACAACCTGCGGAACAAATACCCAGGTGTCTGTTCGCCTATGAGTTACTGGACCCGATAAACATTGTTTTAAAATAAAAAAAATCTTCCACAGAAGATGGACTTAGTTGATTGAACAGGTCCCGCAAAAGGGACCAATTCAATCAACTGTTCTAACAATTTTTGGGTTTGGCAATGCCGTTGAAAATTCTACTAAATTATAATACACGGGCATAGTTAATTGTATAAAGTGGTGTCAATCTGGGAGAGCTTAGGATTACAGAGCCCTATCAAAGAGCAAAAACAAATATTGACAGAGGGGTGACCGGGAAGGGTAGAGCCGCAAATGGCCGAAGATACCCGATCTCTACCGAACATTGCCCCCTCCGGAGCAGGCCGACCACCGGCAGTGCTCCTCGAGCAGTCCTAGGGTTCGTGTGGGTTAGTGTTGCTGCTTCCAGGAAATTACGTCGTCATGGAATACTTGCGACATGTGTGAGTAGCTCTTCAATCCTTCTTTATTATATTTTATTCTTCAATAAAATGTAATTAAATGGTTTTACCCTCATTTATGTCAAAAAAGAAAGGATAATCTATCGGTTTCATACCTTATCTATCCACTTTTAAAAGGAAATTAATATTTAAAGTATCTCTTCCTTATGGATTGGAATCGAATCTCCATTATTAACATTCATTTTTTATTTTTATTATTAATAGTATTAGCCTATGACATAGATTTGTTTGGATCTTATGGATAATTTATTTTTAACTTATATATTGGCAAATAGATTTAATTATTATTACTTATTACGAACAGACTCCACGAGTATACTATACGATCCAATAAAATGTTAATCTCATCTGACAACCGCTTTCCGATGCTTTTCATGACCATTTTTTCAAATGTATTTTTGTGAAGTAATTGTATTCAGCGTGATTTAATTTATGTTCATATTATAAATGCTCCTTTAAATAAATTATTCCTAGTGTATTACCACCTTCCCCTCTGTAGTGTTCCCGAAAATCGAAATCCTTTGATTTATTCTGATGGTATTTTTTTGCTTTTACCATAGGTTACATGTACTTCTGTAGTTGTTATATCTAATTAGCAATAGAGAATTCTTTATAATAATCTTTGTAGAAAAGATTAAAAAATTAACTATACTATACCATAGTTTGCTGCAAGTTTCTTAGTGTTTTTAGAACATGTTTTGAAAAAAAAGAAATCATAAATAACTTCTTTATGATGTATCAGAATATCTAAATTATATGCATACTGCGTATTTACATATCAAAGTATATTAGGAGTCTCTTTAAATGTTCACGATTAAAATGTTTACTTTTAGAATATTTAGAATTGTGTGAAGATAATATATAATATAATTGAAATATCGCTTTGACAGAGAACTATTTAAGATTTGAAAAGCATTGAATAATTATTAAATGTAGAATTATACTCGGTCGAAAAAGTTTCTACTTTTGGTAAATGGTTGTTTTGACCTTCGGTGGAAAGCTGTTAATATATTTATTTATAAATTTTTTTATTATATTATTTTAGACAATATCTACTTATATCTTAATATAAACTATATATGTTAAATTATTTGTTATTCACTATTAAAATAAGTTTAATTCTTATGACTAAACGGTTTTGTGATATTTTCGTGGGCGTGAAGTCACCAACCTCTGCCACAAGTTTGAAAAAAAGTCAAGTTTATTTCAAGCCTAAAATTTTAGCAACTGAAGCCAACGTTATAGAATTATTTTTATCCGTTTTTTATAACAACTTCTTTAACTATTTTCTCCTTTTGTCAACTTGTAAAACTGTTGTTCTTATTTTTTAGCTCGGTACGTAAATTAATTGCGACTACATAACAAAATAATAATATAATGTTAACATTGTATATATTATAAAGTTCTAAATTTAAACTTTATTAAACCCTTTACAAATTAATTGTACATCTGCTTTTAGAAGTATAAGAAAGTTTTGCTAAGTCTTATTTATAACTATTGCTTTTTGATAAGTCGGGCATGTTTTTATTCCTTTACTTTCATTCGCATTATTTATTTTAAATAAAATATTTCAATAATTTTATCAGTTTATTGACAAAGGGTCCTAACTCGGATGTATAGCCATTATGGGTTATTATTTTTCAGTGAATTTACATCCCGTAATCCACTGAGAATTCCTATAAGCTTCTGTTTATTATTGTCAAGTCCATTGTTGCTACTAAGAAGGGTATTGTTACAAATATTTGATTTTAATAAATTAAACCGTGTTCTGATAATAACATTTGCATTGTTTATAAAATACAGTTCAGTTTTGGATGTTATAGAATATAATTAAAAAATAATTAATGATAATTCTTTTTTAAATATTTTTTTTTCTTTTAGGGCTTAATAAGCAAGAAATAACATGCTTCTGTTAGCAACCAATGTTTAATTTATTTAAACATTGATATGACTTGTAAATAAAATGAATACTAATTATAATTATGAGGCCTGGGCGTACTTGATGATTTATTTATATATGATTTTTTTTTTTCTTAGTAGAGTTATTGTTTTTATATACACATTGGTACCATTAATTAATTAGTACCCGAAATATATTGAATTCGGATATTATATTATACACAAAAGGTCCAATAGAATCGTTTTTCATGTTGAAAGCACCAAACAGGGATTACCCAGTGACGCTAATCCCTGCATAACCACAGCTGACGGAATGACAAAATTAGTAGATTTACTCTGTTATAGAAACTTTATGTTCAAGTTGTATAATCCCAAAGAATTTTGCTTCTTGTTCCTCTTTTGTTAAATAGGAGAATTTATTGTTTATTAACTGAAGTGAGAACTATTGAGAAATATTTTTATGATGATGGGACGAATATTGATGATACATTATTAACAGGATTCGTTGATTATTGAAACGATTATACTCTTTGAATATGTATTATTACATATTTTACTACACTATTAATTTTTTTTATCTTTTGAGGATCCTGTTTTAAGATTATAAAAAAATTGTGGTGGAACGACCCTTAAAATTAGACAGGATGTATTGTGGTAAAAATTGCCATCCTCATCAGACGTGAGATCCAGGATTTAATTTGTATGAGGGGGACTAACATCGTAGATCAGGCAGGGATAGATATAGCCAGCTCATACCATGTGGTTGATTTCTTGATTTATTTGTTGTGTTTTTGAATCTTTAATTAGTGAAAATTCATGTTAGGTTTTGCATTATTGGTGTTATGAAGGTAAGAGATAACAAGATATGCACTAGAATAGTAAAATTTGTTCGTTATATTCGCGTTGGACCGATGATATTGTTTTATTATTTTATTTAGCTATTCAATAGCTTTTTATTCTGGAAGCTACTACATATCATAATTATTGTTATGTTGTAACCAGATTTACTGCTATATCACTTAGACTATATAAATTAGACTGCCAGGTTTTACGCAAATGTGTGTAGCCCAGTGGAGCTCCAACAGAATTTTTTTAAGGGGGACTGTATTTAAAGTGCCTAATTACCCAACTTACAAAAACTGGCTGATTTCGAATTAGCATATTTTTTTCTCTGTAAAAGCTTCCTCCCTCAAGCTCCTTGGTTCCACCCCTACCTATCTGTATATGGCAGTTTGAATTATTAAATTTTGACGGTTTCGCTCGAGAAACTCAACATTATGTTCGAGTTCAATAAACCAAAAACTACTATGAACATTTCCCTATCTTTATGACGTATTCTTGTTGCAATATGTTGCCTCAAGTGAATTGATTGTGGAAAATAAAGAGCACTCTCCAGAGATGTTGCCTGCCCATGGCTATATCCTCCGAAGAACAACCGTTCCAAGATGAAATATCCTAGTTGTCGTAAACACCGACCGAACGTACAAATAGAATACTGAGAGGCCTATGGAAGGGTAAGCGCGCATTTTAATTGTTTTTCCAGGTTACCTAGTTCTCAGGCTTTGCGACCTTATTCCTCAGGTCACCTTTGCTATTTACCTGATCGGTCTTAGGTTGTTAGCATCAACAATGTTGTCACTTACTGCTTGTCTTGTGAAACATAGAATTATACAGTTCATTTCCTGAGATATTTAGCTCTATTTAAATAATGGTTTGTCTAGAAACGACACTAGAAAAATAAGTTAGAGTGAAATTCCATTATCTTCGACAATTATGTAGCCTATAAAGAGAAATAGGAATAATTTATCATGTAAATGAGTCAGTGACTCACTCCCCCTTGCTACGAGAAGATTACACAGACCACAGCAGCAGATTGTACTTCGGAGGGTGCCAACCCCTCATGTTACATTGTAAATCCTCTATAAATATTTGAGGAACGATCAATAAAAGGGATGGACATTTGCCAACAAGAACAATAACATTTCGTTACATGCTTTCTCCTTTTTCGGAATAAAACACAAAATAAAGTTTATGAACGTATTTCTTGCATTCTCGCCATGACGTTCATGATTTATTTCCATTATTATTCTTTAAAGGAGAGAAAACAAAATTTACCTTTTAAAAGCACCTTGGAAATCACAAAAAGCGTAAAACTTGCCCACTAACTAAGTTGCAAACTTTGAAGCTTAAAGCTGGTTATTAGGGGTTGAAACACTTCTAAAGGACACCAACTTACCTAGAACCTCACTTTTTTCCCCCCCAGATTTCAAAAGGATAATTATTTGTGAAAGGCACTTTGAAAATTTTAATCGATATTCAGTTGATAAGGTTTGGTAGTTCTTATGATAGATGTTAATTAAAAGGTTCTTTGTATTTGTTACAGTTTTTATTTATATTTGCAGTATATGAGGTAAATCAGTGGATAACTCGAATTGGAGAATCGTGCTTCCATCGTGTTTTCTGCTTGAAATGGAGTTGTAACATAAGCAATAACTCCATTTCAAGCCCTATGACTTAACCTCTTATCCACTACGAAAATAACACGATGACTCCACTCCCTTAAGTACAAGAAACTCGTTTTAGAGCAAATTCGTCTTCGGTTGTAGATTATATGGGGAAGAAAATGGTCCTGGTGGAGGTCAAAGAAAGAATTTCTTAAATAGAGATGAACTATTTATTTGAAATCCCTATTTAGGAAATTATTTCTTTGACCTCCTCTCGGGTCATTTTCTTAAATGACCTCAAAATAAGTTCTATACAGTCTTAACAGTTCTTCATCCAGTACAATTCATAGGTTCTACTGTTACAGTGTTATAGGTTTTTAAAATTTTATTTCGTAGGCTTCTTAATTTTAAATGAATATTTTTATTGTGTTGAAGCTTTACCTGTTGGGAAAATTCAGGAAATAAAAAAAATAAAATTACCCCAAGATAGCTATAGTTGTGGTAAGGTTACTAACTATAAGCCCCTCAGTGGTGGGGGCGGGCGGTGGCCATGGTAACAGGTTTTATGCACACGCCTGGCTAATCACCTGATCAATACTCCCCATTTCCTCACTTATTCCTTCCCCTACAATTATCCTCTTCATTATCCGATTCTCCCTCTTAATTGTACCTCTCTGCGCCAATTCGAAATTGCTAACCGTTTAACCTCTCTCTTTAAAACAACTGCCAATTTTGCTTCCAACTTCCACAAGCACAAGTCCATTAAGTTCTAGTTAAAATGTTTTCTAATGATTACTCTCTCAAAATACTTCTAAAGTACAAATGATTCGGTTTTGTTATATAGTTTTTAAACTGTTTTATAAAAAAGGTTATTTTTGTCCATTAAAAATAGACCGTTCAGGAAGGTGATGCGAGCAGTGATTTAAGTTATAAGAAATAGGGGGGGAAGTATATATATATATATATATATATATATATATATATATATATATATTGTGATTTAGTCCTAAAGGTTATGATATTTTAAATTTTAGCGATATATTCTAGAAATATCTTATTTGACTGTAAGACTTGTGTTCATAATACTCAATTGATCTTCCGTCAAAAATCCGTCTGCAGTCAATAATAGTCTTTTTTATTTAAAGCATTATAACGGTTTCAGCTATGTCTATCTCATGAATTAAAAAAAAAGTTTTAATTGTGCCCATCGTTGGGCTATAAGTTGCTTTTTCAATATTATAGTGGAATTTTCTTGGATTTAGTTTGTTTTTATTTTGCCTGACATTTGTACTCTATTCACTTCATATCACTGAAATCACTTCTTACAATTACCCATGGCCATGATTAATTTCTTATTATAGATTTATTGTTTAGTACTGGTTTTTTATTATTGCATTTCCTTCTGAAGAAATAACTGCATAAATGGTAAAATCTATTTTCACTCCATAATTAACTTTATTACTGATTTATTCAGTACATTTGTTAATTTACTTCATGCTAATAACTGCATAATTAGATAATGCTAATTTGGATGTGATATCAATTCTATCATAATTCTTACAATTGCCCATGTCCATGATTAATTTCTTATTATAGATTTATTGTTTAATACTGGTTTTTTATTATTCCATTTCCTTCTGAAGAAATAACTGCATAAATGGTAAAATCTATTTTCACTCCATAATTAACTTTATTACTGATTTATTCAGTACATTTATTAATTTACTTCATGCTAATAACTGAATAATTAGATAATGCTAATTTGGATGTGATATCAATTCTATCATAATTCTCTTAGAATAAATTTCAAAAGGCTCTTTCAAGGACAAGGCTTAAATATGTTTTTCACTCATGCCATTTTCAGAGAAAGTTATAACGATATTACGCTTAAATATTTTTAAAATAAGCTTATTTATTCATTTTCTGGTAATATAACTACCAATTATTACATTTTTTAACATTTATGTTTCTTTTTCAGGTAAGTTCATATTTACTGTTTGATTGCATTCTTCAACCTCACACAATTATGTGAGTATAATAACCTTAATTTAAGTTCTAAAAACATTAATTTAAATTTTTTTTTGTTCTGATAATAGTATGGATTTTATATATTATTTTGAAATTACTACAAGTCGATGAAATTTCGTTCTCCAACTCTTCAGTAACTTTTAGCCTTTAACAGTTTAATTTTTGAACATACATCGTTTGACGGAGAAATTAAACATCACTAAACGATACATATTTACTTGTAGACTTGACTCTTCCCCAACTATATTAAACACGTTTCTTGAAATGTATCTAATCGAAAATTAAGTGTTTAGAGACGGGTTAGTTATATATTTTACGACTATGCATTTGAGGCCTACTTGATCAAAACCAGATAATTCAAAATTTCGAAAACTGAATTTTTCACATTTTTCGCTAATTTATTCAAACAATGCTGTATTCTCCCGAAACTTCAGGTCTAGACCTAGACTAAAGCCATGAGAAATAATGGGGGAAGCGTTGTGATAGACGAAATCGTTGAATAAACCGAAAGTAAATTTTTGA
Source organism: Troilus luridus (assembly GCA_964056705.1). Classification (NCBI taxonomy): domain Eukaryota; kingdom Metazoa; phylum Arthropoda; class Insecta; order Hemiptera; family Pentatomidae; genus Troilus; species Troilus luridus. The sequence continues at coordinate 43,839,767 of OZ057412.1, read as the reverse complement.
AATTTTGGAGTTACCCACTTTTGATCCTTTCTCTAAATGATAAGTATAGTTCAGCTATTGTAATGAGTAATTTGGTATTATTGATATTTGATGTGTCTAATAAAATTTTTAAATCTATTAATAGTTTAAGTCGATATATTTTCAATTATTTCATTACTATGCAATTTATAGACTTGATGGTTAACTATATTCGCTGTAATAAATCATGGACTCATTGGTTAATATACTATTTTTTTTAAATTTACTTGATAGGGTATCTAAACCACGTAGATTGATTATTCACTTATCACAAATGGTCAGAATACTGTTCTGGGGAAAGCATCCATGAGTTGGATGTCGTGTTTTTTCTAAGAAGTGTAATTACATTAGCGGGAATTTCGTTAGTAATGTGTGATTTAAATAGTTAGGGTCCAGTTATTGTGTTGAATCCGCTCATGCCTCATCAACTTCAATCCAAGTCACTTCCTCACTTCCTCGAAACGATCGTATTCAGTATTCTTATAGGTTATGACGAAATGTAAAAACTCCTTTTACGCATGTAGGAACTAAACACGTAAGGACTGGGTAGGAGGTTGGAGGTAGGACAGCTGGGCGATACAGGACATGTTTCAACAGGATCTACCGCCTACCGTTTTCACTTTCCCGTCTTTCAGTTTGCAGTCTATCTGGCCTTTTATTGCTTATTCCGTAATCTAGTCATTTGTTTTATTTATTGAAATAATGAAATAATTTTTAACTTGAAATTATTTCAAATTCGGTGTTTTATCTGTTTTCGAATGAATACGCAACATGACGTAATCTTGAAGGTCGTTGCCAGATGACCCAGAAACGGACCTAAGTGATTCATATAGCTAGTAACTTATGAGGAATTTATATTAAGATGGGTATGAAATCTGATTGTTTACGTGTCCTTAACTATTAGAACTTCACAGTATCTTCAGATTTATAATGTTATGTTAGATTATAAAATAAAATAATAACGTCTTTTTTCAAAGATTTTGAAATATATTTTTTGCCAGTTCACAGCCAATTATGAATGGTTAGATCATGGGAATCGGTTCATTACTGTCGTATTATGTCATTATGAATCAATTATAAAATAAATCTTATATTAAATTAAATACATCTTAATAGGTTTTCTAGAGCTGGTTTAAGAACGGAATTGATCTGTGAAAATATAATACTTAGTGTTTATTCACTAATTCAATTCACTTTTGCCAAACAAAATAAATTACAAAATTAACCAAAAAAAAAATTTTCAATAGGTACCTGCAGAAAAATATATAAATACAATAAAGATCAGATAGCAAAATTCGTATTTCATAATTTAACTGAGTAAAATACAAAAGGAAAACAAAAATAATTCATTAAATATTTTTTTTATCCTTAATACTAAGATGATAGTAAATATTAACCTAGTAAAGTTAGTAGTGCTAACACCGAAATGGAACATTAGATAGTAAGCCAAATCGAAGGTTCATGTTAGTTATTCCTTACAAATTAACCAAAATATGTTATCCATGGTTTATACCATTAATCAATTTTAATTTTATGTATTTATAGTGCCTAGCTGTTTTATAAAATTTCTAAACAATTTACATTGGTCGATTTATGGTTTTATTACTGGTTTAAAGGTACGTTTTAAATCAGTAAATCCTTAATGAAATGTATATTTGCCCCTGACTCTTATTATTCTAATGTATTACAATATTGCCTTTTGTGTTTATATATATATATATATATATATATATATAATATATAATATTATATTTATTTATAATTTATAATTATAGTTATCCGTATTTAAAAGAAATATTTAAGAACATAAAAAAAACAAACAAATATATATACACACTCATACACAGATACACTTACACTATGACAGAGCTACATACGGGGAGATAGTAAGAGCGTAAGATGAATGGAGGCTATGAATGAAGGATGAGTCATAGAGGCGCGTACACTTCTCCACTTGCACGGCCGCATTAGCCGCCACTTACCTGCCATTGTGTGCTCTCTCATTCACTCATTTCTTCTTTCATACGGCTCTTTATCTCACATTCTCTCTTTTTTAGTTATTTCCAATAATCAAAACAACAATTTACTATGAAATATTGGGTACTTGTTTATTAACGCCACCACTACGGATTTTGCGGGGTTTTTAATTTTTAAGTGCCGCAAGTCTAAAAATAAAATTTTTGCGACAAATCATATTATGTAAAGTACAAATTACGTGCGTGAATTATGTGTTCTTGGATATGGAGAATAAACCAAAGAAGAAGATAGGTGGACCAGATTGCATTGTGGAAATTGATGAAAGTTTGTTTACTAAACGTAAAAATAATTGTGGTCGAGTATTTCGTCGAAATAGAAAACAGAAGATTCGTTTGTTGTCACTGTTACTACCCTTCTTGATAAAATTATTGAAAACATTGCAGATGGTAGCACAATTCATTCTTTTTTTTATTTTTTATTTATGATGATTATTTAAAAAATTAAAAAATTCTAACCCCAATAAATATATTTCATGGATAACATTCTTAACAACAACATTAATAAAGTGTTTTATTTTATGATTTATCGCTAAAATTTTAAGTGTAGACTGACGGCACTTAAAAACTGCAATATATGTAGCTGCGGTGGCGTTAATACACAAGTACCAAATATTGTATAACATACGCTCTCAATCAATATCTGTCGGGCGAAATTTCTTGAAACAGCATACCTTCAATCTAATATTAGAAAAAAATCCGTAATTGATTCTGTTAGTAATAAATTATTGAAAAAGAGTTCATGTTCTGAGTACTTTTTAGCTCCATAAAACTTGATTCTGGAACATTGACATTGAACAGAACAAAACAAAATTGGTTTCTTTTTGTTTGTTTTTTAAGAATAATGAAAGTAAAACAAAATTTTACTGAAAGAGGCAGAAGAGAAGTATTAATAGTATAAATGTCAAATTTTAGATTTACGATTAACGTTCAAAACATTCAAAAGTTTTAAAATTGTATTTTAAAAAAATAACCCGTCGCGGGACGCCTGGTAGATGTGAAACATAGAAGTTGGATGTTATTGGGAAATAATTAATCATTTATGTGTAAGAAAATGATGCAATGGGAGGAAATACATAAATTTTTTTTAGATTAATGTGATAAAAATAATATTATTTTCATAAAAAAATATACATAAAAGACCATTGTAATCCAAATAAAATATTAAAATTCAGTATCATCAGTTATTTCTGTATTATTAACACTCGATGATGTTTCTGATGGTATCAAAGTTACAATAGGCCGATGGTAACTAAAATAAGCAACGAAAGTGTTACTTTTAACATTATCGAGATGTCTTGTAAATACTGCATCTATTGTTGTGCCATATCTTGTAGATTCCCTTGGATTATTAATAATATACAATTGAAAATCTTGTTGAAGAAACTTAATCAATGGTGCTAACTCATCTTTTGCGAAATTTACATTAAAGTCTCCAGCTAAAATCTGGGGTAATTCATCCTATTTATTCGTTTAAAATTCTTGAACCGCTTATACTCTACGTAAGTAAACTACGGTGTGAAAATGAGATGATATCTTTGTTTTTTTGGTTAGGTGGGATATATACAACAGCCATGAGTATCTGTCTCCCATCATTTAATGTAATTTGAGAAGCACATTAAACTAGGTATTAAAACACTTAAAACGTAATTTTATAAGGATAATAATTTTATTAATATTAAATAAATGTTTAATATTATAATTTTAAAGCGTAATATTAAATAACTTAAATTTGAGCACATTTAATGTTTAATTAAATAATAAATTTAATCAGAAGCACAGCCACGGGGTTTTGCATCACGCCATCACGACATTAACAGTTGCTCTCACTCGCCAAACGCGCCATTAGATGTTCACATAAAAAAAACAGGATTATCGGATCTTAGATCTGTGTAATTGAATTTACCTTCAAATATTTCATATTTTAGTTTTGATATGAAATCAGAAAATTTATATATTTTCTCCAAACTTTACATTATTCTGTATTATTTTTTTTATACAAAAATATCTCAACCCAATCTAAATAATTAAACTACTTGCCTTCAGTAAAGCTTCACTTTTTTTTTCTTTGCAAACAAAGGCCTAAGTTTCGTATTAATAATGGTATAAATATTTTTTTATTACTTAAACAACAACAGGTGACCAAATTAAAACAAAAATCATATGTCTTTAATTGTGAGCAAGTTGAAATATATAATTGTTGGTAGCACTAAAAAAAGAATTAGAAATTCTATCCCCATATAAAAGTTAAACCTATTTTTATTACAGAGTAAATCGTTGTGATAATTTAAATTTTACTCATCAAATCTAACTAGTATTATTTTAATAAATCTATATTTTTCATTATATTTAAATATATCTTCGATTATCTATCTGCCCATTGTCGAAGTCTCTTATGATTTCTGAATCACTGGCGAAGAGGAACAGAAAGTGATTTTTTTTGTTTCAGCATAAATCAAATCCCGGATGACTCAGGAGACAAATTGAAAGTATTAAACAATTTATGAGGGTTAATAGCCTTTGAAAACATAGAAATCTGTTAATTGACTCAATGAGAGGTTGACAATTACCACTAATTGCTTGACCACACACGATCCATTTTGAAAAAAAACTCCTCAGTCACTAACAGGTCTAATCTAATCTAACAAAATCAGCCTTTGTTTAATTCTCTATTAGGGCTGTAATTGTAGTCCAAAAAGTCCCTTGCCCTCTTTCGATTGCTGATTCGCTGGGAAGAAAAATAATCTTCTCATTTATTAATTGTTATGGATATCATTTCGGAAATACTGAGTCTATTTCATTTTATTTTATGTTTCACACATTTAAATTCAGCTTGCAAGCATTCTACCGAGGTAGAAATTATACCAGGCCTGGAATCTCAGTAGAATAAAAAAGTAAAATGGAGATATTGTAGATATAAATACGACGTAGTCTATAAAAAATATTCTGCTGGCTCCAGCCATATATACTCAAGTGCGAGTGCCATGGAAGAAAGAAATAGACTTGGGAATGGCAGGAACGGCCCGCGACACTTCAGTGACTGCCAAATCCGACCTTCCTTGGATAGAAATAGATGGCTGGAATAGAAATAAATGGACCGTCCGAAGAGTTCAGAGGTAGTCCTCGATCATCCAAAGGGCTCTGAGGACATGGTGAAGGAGGCATGAGATTTATCGACGTATTTATTTAATTATATATCAATACAGTGCCAATAGTTGGGCGATACATTAGTCTTCCGCGCTGTTCGATATGGTTTACGTTGAAAGATACACACACATAAAAAAACCCTCAAAAATCCCAAGATTATTAATGCCTTTGATAATCTTGTAAAGTAAACATCGAGGAAGAGTTAACACTTAAGAGAAGAGAAAGAGTTTGAACTTGACAGTCTAACTTGTGATTTTTTTAATAAAAGAATATTTAAAAAACTACTGAACTAAATAAATAACAATAAGTTACTGGGGTATACAGTTGGCCACGTATTATTAGAACATTAAGTTACATAGAAGCTCAAAATATATCTCCCTCTTTACTTCGGTTTATTAAAATTCGCCCTGCTCTAAATGTAACTAGTCTTTTGCCAGTGCAGTAATAGATACAAAATTTAAATTGACTTTTTTTTATGTGCTTGTATAATATCATCCATTCTATAAACAAAGGGAACAGGATATTTTATCAAATTTTTAATACAATTACCAGTGTACTATTTTATAATTTTGATACTGAGATGGAGTACATGAGAGACTTGTTTACGGCCTGCAATTGCATTATTATTATTATTTTTTTATTTTCAAAATTTCAACAAAATAGAGAATCATACCGTACAACTTATGTATATGCTTTTTCGTATTTTCCTTTAAAAATCGTCTTATTAGCATTTTTAAATTTCAATGAGGGACTTCAAACAACGCACTTTGCTTAGAATCGACAATACATCGATTTGGGCCTTGTTAAAGGTTCTTACACCTTGTTCAGGTTGGTTTCCCTAAACGAGCCTGAGTTATTTTATGCGGTGAAAGGGATAATGTCACCAGGGGAAAACCAATGAGTATTTAAAGAACGTAAGTCTGACCGATCGCTACCTGTTTGTATGCAGTACTTCACAGCTAGACAAATATCATGTTTATATAAAAAAATATTAAAAAAATGTTTATTAAACTTTTATTAAAGATGACGAATACACTGGATAGCAGAGAAGGGTGACAGATGAGAGATAGACGGCCTTGGAGTCAGCTGACAGTGACTCAGGGCTGGCTAGCGGCCAGCTCCGTCTGCCCTGTCTGCTTCCTCGCTTCTCTGTCCTCTGCCATGTCCTATATTATTAATACATTTTTATTTATATTCTTTAATTTATTTGGTATAATTACTTATTACTTTAGGTGTTGGAAGCTCTGAATATGCTTTATACTTAACTCACCGAATTAACATGGCGCCTTGCTTGTTATTTTCGAATTATTTTATTTATTCTGGAAGTTTTCTATTTAAATGTAAAAAATTAATACATCCACAATCGATATCATAGTATGGATGTAAAAACAAAGTATCGAATAAGTATCAAACTCGTAAATCAAAATTTATTGAGTATTTAAAGAAGCCATATCGGGGTCACCTGAGGTCTAGTGGCTAGTATGACCACCCACTAAGCCCAATATCGCTGGTTAGCTCCCCGACAGGTTGCCTTAGCATTTTTTAATGTGAGTAAAATATCCTTAGTTACGCCGTCCATCGGAAGGGATGTAAAATGTGGTCCGGAGCCTGTACATTGTTAGGCTCTCGTTAAAGATCTCTATCCTAATTATATCTGAATATGCAAAATTTAGGACTCCTTCTGTAAAATCGTCCGATTAGTAGTAGCAGCATAGAGTGACGTTTAATGAATAAATAAATAAGTCGCCATATGCGTGTTTTGTTCACTTTCACGAAGGAGCATCTATTTGTTGGCTCAAAGGTAATTCAACATCCTGGCCTATATGTGAGGAGTAAGATTAATATTACGATTGTATCAGTAACTGTTAAACTAAAAAAAGACAGAAAGAAAAGATAACCTGTACCACTACAATCCATGAAGGGTCCTAGGTTCAGTGTATTGAAAATTTATCCCGTTTATAAGACAAAGGTTGTGTAGGAAGGAGGTTAATCTCAGCCATCATGGTTTCCGTTCAGTTGAAGATAGTTAAGAATGGATAATTATTTATACAATAATAAGGGGACTGGATGGTAACAGACGGTCACGAACCACAAATATCTATTGAGTCGTAGCTGAGGTACACTACTCCCGATCATTACACATTATCAAATAAATTCGTATCCATTAAAACTAAAATACCACTTACTCATTAATTATATATTATCCAGTGTGCTCTAATAGCGCTTTGGTGGGGTAGCCTGGCGATTTGGCGAATGAGTAATGTTTATTGAGAGCAGTTCCACTCACCTGAATACCCCTAGAACTGTCCATTATCTTATCGAGCAGGCGATCGTCATCTATCTGGAATGTGGAGGTCGCCAAAGGCCAACCACCAGGTATTGGGACGTGGTGGAGATATGTCCGCAAATAGTGCTCTAGATCGCATGGGCTATTAGGCTTTCTTGAACATTGCCCTTCCAGTTTCGTAATATAACATCACGATAAGACCTCTTTCGTGGTCGGAATAATATATGATAAAATTTGGATTATTATATCCGAAATTTCTTCAATGATTTCTTGAAAATTTAGGTGAGAAATCATCCTTGGATGTAATTTTCTCTCAATTTTGTCTTGGGTTGTACGAGTATGCACATATGATAAATTATATTTAGATCAATTATATTTTACTTCATCGATATTCTACATTAACTTGTTGATAGAACAATACCTTGTGACAACCGTTGCCTGATAAACATTACTTTTTTTACAATGTAGTGAAACCAAGACTCTACATGAGCTGTCAAGCTACACGCCATTTTTTAGTATTTCAATATAAATCTGTTCTGTTGTTACGTCATAATTTATTAATCATCTACTGGAATTCCTTCACTTTCCGGGTAACCAACCCATGACTTGGCTAATCAGGAGAAATCCATTTTTTTTTAAATTTACTATAATTTTTTAATCAAAGCTATAATTTTTAAATATCTTTATTTTGAAGAGGAAAGATTTGCCCCCGCCCGGGATTCGAACCCGGATCTCATTTTTTTTATTTTAAAGAAACATCAAATTTAAATAGTTAAATAATTTTCAAATATTTTGTTCTTCCTGTTTCATCTCACATCATTGTTTCCCGATAAAAAATATTAAAATCTTATTTGCTTATTTGGAACAAAACCATTAAGTTTTTAAATAAATATTTATAGAATGATGCTTATGAAGGATTTGGCTGGGAGAATTCTAATAGAATTGTGCATTATCACGAAATCCTATTTCGATTTGGAGACACATCGCTTCTAAGATAATGGAAATATTTGCGGAATCAGATTACTTCAACCACAGCATTAAAATGGTTTTCTAGGTTTGACGAAAAATAAACCAAGCTGTCTTTGTCAAAAAGAATACAAATGTTTAAACGGAGCCGCTAGGAGATTTATTGCCGTCTCGGAATTCATTCATCTCCCGCCAATGGTTTATATTTATTTTGAGGTTTCTTTGGAGTCAACAGAGAATCGGTGAGGGGCGTTTGTGTAGTGGAATACTATTTTCGAACCATTGATGATTGAGTTGTTGATTCCATCTCCGCTCTCTACCTGGACTCTCAGAATCGTCAGTTTTAGCGATTTTTCTTCTAGTAGCACTTAAGTGGTTCGTAAATCAAAAAATAGATATCTGGTTAGAAAAAATATAAAATTTTTAAACATGTTTTTCCACAATTTTCAAGTTTTAATTGCATGTTGCCGAAGTAATTTTGATTTTGATAACAACCTCCTTCATACCACCAAAAAGAAATTAACATAAAATAGAATATGAAAAGTATTTTTAAATTTACTTGTTCCTTAATTAAATTTACTCCTAGTTTTTGACGATCTTACATTTTGAATATATTGTGATTTTTCATGCATTACACGGTTATTATGCTTGTTGTACTGAGGGACGTTACAGTGGTTTCCAAGACGCTCGACTTTTTTTAACCCTTCTTAACCACAGATCTAGAAAAGAAGTCGTTTAAAGTTATTTAATGTCTATTTTATCACTTTCTGGAATTCTCTTCGACTTAAAATCCGTCATACCTCTTCCTTATTCACAAAACCGACCTACTGTGTTGTCCTTTAACTTATCTCAATACAGTTAAACACTGTAAGAGATTAGATTCATAAGTACGCTTTATTTTAACAAAATAATATTTGTATTTCTTTTTGATGGGCTTTATTCTTTATTTATGTATTGTTTTTCTATCATAATTAGATTTTTTTGTGACTCGTTCAGATTTTAAATGTTTAGGTTTTTCAGACTTGGATTATTCTTTTACTTCCCTCTTTCCTTATTTTTATTCGTACTTAACTGTAAATTTTATGTTAATATTATTTGTGTTTGGTTCTTTTATTGGTTAATATTATTTGTATTTGGTTCTAAATTCTTACAATATTTTCTCTTTATGTATTAATCCACACCTGTCAATAAAACAAATCGACAAACAGCAGATTTTCAGTAAATTCTTACAACATAAAAGTTTAAATTTGCAAATGTTTCTCACTATTTATGACAATAGTTGTATCTATATATCCTGAATGACTGACTGAGGTATCAACGCACAGCCTAAACCGCTGATCGTAGAGATCTGAAACTTGGAGGATGTGTTCTTTGTATGACGTAGGCATCCGATAAGAAAGGATTTTCCGAAATTCTACCTCTAAGGGAGTGAAAAAGGGGGGCAAAGTTTGTATGCTTGCTCACGTGTTTCTTACTTGCAAAATCTACATATTTTCCCTGAATAAAACCAATGTACATCGTACAGTACAAGAGACACCTCTCCATCCAATCTTCAATTCTACTTAGAACCCTTCAAAACCAGGGGCTAAGAAAAAAAAAATTTCACTTCTCCCTGCTACCGTACGACAAGTGAAACCGTTATACTAAGTAATCCTTTTCAATAACATTACATCCCAATTCTTTACTGACACGAACAGCAATAAACTTCGATCCGTCCCGTTTGTTAATCAGTGTCAATTTAAGTTTCACGGCTATGCTGATCAGTCTGTGATAAAATTTGATATGGATAATCTCAAGCCTGGGGAAGGACATAGGCTACTTTTTTTCAACACACCACACCACACAGGCGAAGTTTATATAAAACTGTAACCTGATTGACTAACACACCACGCTGTCAACGCACAGCCGAAACCACTGAACTTAGCATCTTGAAATTCGCAGATAGGTTCTTTCGATAGCTTAAATGAGCACTAAAAAAAGGAATTTGGACAATTTTAATTTTAAAATGATTATTTATTTATTTAAAATGATCTGTTCCATCTGACAAGAAACTTTATGTGGCAGACCAAAGTCCACACGAGCGAAGCCATAGGCAAAAGCTAGTTTTCGAATTCTTAATATAATTAATCCAGTAATGGTCGATGAAGCAATCTATTTTCAACTATTTCTGTCTGTTTATATTAATCCTTTCCAACTCTTGGGATACACCTACCCGCATCCTCATTCATTTAATAAGCGGAAGACGACTCGAGACAATTGTTCTATTTAAGAACAGAGACAGACGTTGGAGTCTTGGCCACTCGACATATATTTCGGAGCGGGCTCACTGACGCCTCCACCGATTTAGAAGCTGCCTTCAAAAACTACTAAAGGTAACTCCTCTTCCAGATTTAACCCCGCCTTACCAGAAACAGTAATAGCTCCTAAACGGGCCGTCACTCTATTGTCTATTGCGCTGCGTTAGTACTATACTATAGTACCATTGTCTTGCCATATTTGGGGAATGACCATCATTGGCAGGTAATAGGAAGCTAGTCAGCTTGCCGTCCTTCGTATCGGGTTGTCGTTTTCGTTAAGTAGGTCTCTGCTCTGATCAAAACAATATAAAAGGGTATCTTTGCAATAATAAGACGGCATTATCTTCCAGCTTATTTAATCTGTTTATTAAGCTGAGGATGAATCCTGTGGATTCTGAGGACCCTCCCCTAGCTCACACCCAGTCTCGGAAATACCCTTAATTTGGGGGAAACCTGGCGGTTGAGTGTGTCCTAGAAACATTACAGTCTCTACCACTTACTTAACCCAAAGCTCTTCATGGATTGTAGAAGTACAGGTTTCTTTTTTATCTTCCATCATTTCTCTCCTCGACTCGATTTTTCTTCCGTTGACATAATAGTATTTATATCATAAAAAAAAAAAACCCTGTACCACTACAATCCGTTAACGGGTGTAGGGTTCAGTACTTGGTAGAGACTGTACTATTTCATAAACACCGGTTGTGTGATATGTCCTAGATCACCCTCAACCGCCAGATTCCCCCCCCATATATTCCATACAATATGATCCATCTCCGGCCTCTGACAGTTTAAATAAAAGTCTTGCCAGGAGCGGGATTGGGCCCAAGACCTTCGGCATGGCGACTCAGCGCACTACCACTGAGCCACTCCACTCCATTTATTTTTCAATTATTATATATTTTGTAACTTGATCATCCTTAATTAGGTTCCATTTCGTAAAATGTAAATAGACCTTTATTTTCTCGCTTAAAATAATGCGATAAATAAAACCAGTATTAAAAAATCTAAAATTTTCAAATGATTTGAGTAATTTTTTTTCTGGTTTATGACTGGGCTCTCCTTAAATGAACGCAACTAAATATGAACGTGTTTTTGTAGTATTGATTATTTAAATGAATAATTTAAATAAATATGTTACAATTTCAATGTAGTGCAACGTTTCATGAGAACTAATAGAGGAATATAAATCCCATAGCTTACGTTCTAGTAAGAGTAATGGTAGAAATACAAACTAAATATAATATTATAGAATAGAAATTTGCTAATTTAATTTGAAATATTATCACTAATAATTAAACTTATTAATTTTAATGGCTAACATTTGAATAAAAAGTAATAAAATATTGCCAACAAACATATTTATTTGTTGCTAGATGCAGGTGTGCTATTTCCACAGCCCTGCGTAGAGGGAAATGGATCACGTTTTCATATTTTGCGTTCATGGCCAATAAGAAAAAAAAAGTGCTATTTGTAAAATGGCGGCAGGCATCGAGAGTAGAATTTAATTTTAGAACTGGGCTCTTAGGTTTTTTCATTGACTCCATTTTGACCTGTTTATCGCGCTTTACCTATTGCCATTATAATCGCGGTATTTAGAAACTCTACTGCTTGAATTATTGGCTGCTGAGGAATGCGAGGAATGTGTTTTATCCACGAGATATGCTTTAAGGGGCTGCTCCGACGCAAGAGATAGCGCGATAAAATGATTCATCGCCTGAACCTGGCTTGCGCAGGTAATTATGTGCAATGCGCAATGCGCCTGCCGCGCTTAATGTATGCCGGGACTAGCGCCTGTGTGGGACGGTAAGAATCCCATCTGTCTCTTGTAGGCGGTCCTCCACCTTCCTTCGTTCCTCCAGATCTTTAATCCAGAGATGGCCTCTTTCTTAATTCATGGTTGATAAAATGTTCATTGAAATTAACACCATCCTAAGAAATGTAATGAATAAATTTTATGTTGCATTATATAACATGAAAATAACAGGAGGGGGGTTATAAAAATTAGAAACGTTTTTTAAAAGTCAGATGAAAATTACATACTGATAGATATTGAGGACGTCTCAGACATCTCCAAAAAATATTGATAATCGATTAGGGAAAAGATTAATTTAATTGCTCAGTGTCCTAGTAATGTAGTGCAGAATACTTTTACTCGTACTTCCTATAAACATCCTCACCTCCTCAATTGCAAGTTTCTTATTTTCGGATTCCTGTTTAATAACACTGTTTTCTTACAAGAAGATCGTGTCAATTATATCAAATATCTTATGCAACTTAGGATTTAGAACTGATTCTTTGTTAAGTATTTTGACTGATTTTATCGGAAATCATGAACTCATGGCTTGGTCAACCTCCTACCTTTCTAGTTTCAGTGTAAATATGGTTACTTATTGTAGTATATTTATGGAATTACACGCAAGTAACGTTTCCATTTAATTTGGAAATAAAATGTTTATCATGTAAACTATTTGTATATAGAATTTCAATGGCAAAATTAGAAGTTATCAATATTTTACAGATATTGTAAAAGTTACAAATCGGTTGTAGTAAGGCTCGTTATGAGCTTTTCGTGTAATTTTCAGTTGTGTAATGAAAAATGTCTCCTTGCGTGGAATTAAAGAGGAGTCATACATTTCCTAGCTCCTCTCTCTCTTGAAGGGGACGCATCGACGACTAATCGGCCTTGCCTGGCCGTTGTCCGACCCAAATCCGGTAGCCGGAGATAGCAGAGGATATGAACTGTTATTGGAAGGATGTGGATGGAGCTGAGAAGCATTGGCGTGGGCCGCCCAAGGTATGTGGAGCGTGGGCGCCCATCTCCTGCCCGCTACCATTGTCTGGCTGGCTCTGGGTGACTGTCCTCCGCCCATCCTCCTCGGTCAACAGTCGGCAGTGGTCGATAATGATCCCGCAGTGTTCGCACAATAAATCAAACGACGTCCTCGACTCTATTTTGATTTCAATGCGAAGGAGTGTTCCCGCGAGCGCCAGCTTCGGTCTAGTCATTTCCTTCGGAATGTGCTTCGAAGAACTCCAAGACATTCCTAAGGATCGGCATCATAGAGTAGTCATCCAAACCAGGATTCAACTCAAAGGCCTATTTTGAATGATTAGGTACCCAAATTATGTAGTTCGGTCAAGTGTGTTTTTATGGTACTGTATGGTTGTAGCAATGATAATCATTATTAATGTTCGCGTAAAGTGAGTTTCGAATGGTGTTTTACTTCTCGATTAATAAAGAGTAGACGGCAGGTATATCTTGATTCTATGTACAATGGAAGACTTCCTTTTCTTCTACTGGGGTTTTTTAAAGATGGAAAATTTGTTCACCATCTCTCTCTTAAGGAGTTAACCACATTCCTGAAGAAAGCAACTCACTCGGAAGATGCGAGGAGGCCCCAGGTGGAGAAGAAGGTGCGTACACGCGGCGGGTGTCTTCACGTAGTCTTCTCGGAAGCCCTTCGCAAAGACAATGAGGAGTCGGCGCAGGAATCCGGAGCACTCGCCCGCTTACAAATGCCGCCATTTGTCTCTCGGGTCTTCCTTTTTACGATACTTGATGAATTGTATTGCCTTTGAATGTTGAATATGTATGGTTTCCCTTTGTCATTGATAATTCATGCTATTGATTCTTGTTATCATGTCGGGTGGCTATAAGAAATGGAGGGCTGTCGTTATCGATTTGGTTGTGCGGATGGAATGGAGAGAGTTCTAGATGGATCTTCAAAGCAATCCTGGAATCAGAACATCGGACGCTGAAATCTCTGTGACTCTGGCAGGTCTAATATTAATTTGAAACCGTTTCCGATTTACTGCACACTATTCTGCCATCTAGATATCAGCTATAATAGACATTTGGTGATTCCGGAATTTATGGCCTAATGAAAATTTTGAACAATCATCCAATCCATTAACATGTTGGTAATATGTAATTACCATTTATTTTGAGCTTCATGATGCGCTATAATCAATTCCAATGATTGTTATAACCCAATAAGCTTAAAATATTGTCATGTAACAAATCAACCAGTACAAATTGAAAACACTGACCACCTTTAAATAAATGACTAAAATGCTATGAGACAGACGACTGGCGTGTGAGAGATGTTTTCCTGTAGGGTGAAGGTCGTAGGAGCCCCTTCAACCCGCACTGAATACTAAACTCCACGACTTCTAGGATTTCAGTTCTCATTCCGAAAAGTCATTTTGAATTATTTTGTTTTCTCTTTACTGAAAAATCCTTGGAATTTTCATTGGAAGCGACTGGGATTGTTTGAAGTACATTTTAATTAGAATAGTATTTGCCTATGTTTGTAGTCTAGATTGCCAACTTGTTTCAGTTCATATGTGTCATGTATGTACTTTCTTTATTATGATTGTTATTATTTTAATATCCTTGTATATAGAGTAGTCCTTTTTTTTTTTCGTAGTACATTTTCTTCTCTTCTTCTTTTACTTTCTTACGATGTACTACCTTTTTTTCTCTACAAAAACCTAAAAATAATCTTGTAATTATATATTTTTCCCACAAAGATCTTTCTTCCATGACTTCTAACATATTTCCATTTACTAATTATTCATATTTCTATTCATTGTTTTCCGTAATTTAAAAAAATTATATCTATTGACTATTAATAAATACTAACAATTTAGAAAAACATCAGCAATGACTTGTTCTGTTCGTAAATGTATTGATGAATAAAATATCAGATGTTAACCAAATAGTAAATCAAGAAATCAATTCATTGTACTCTTATCAAACATATTATATTAACAATTTATTAATTAACAAGTTTTAACTTTCTTTTTTATATTAATTTTTAATATTTTATTTTAATAAAAATAATTTGATTACATACTGTGTATTGTGGACTGGCAATATATAGATTATATAACCGATTTACACATACTGTTAATGTGTGAGCTGATGACATTAATACTTCGAAATGTTTGTTGAAACGTTCATTTGTTGATGATTTGATTACCTAAATGTACATATTTCTCATAATTATACTATTTTTTCATTATAAAACTCACTATTACTTTTATTTACGAGAATATTATAAAGAAAACGAATGAAAAGTTAAAACTTGTTCTGACTTAACTCGAAGCGATAACCTGCCTAACTATTTCAATTTTTCGTCCAGATATTGATATATTCTTTTCAAAGGCTTAAGCAATCATTTTAAAATACAAATGTTTAAAACTTTTTGGTTTGTATTAAGCATGAAATATTTGGGCTGGCTGGTGGCGGAGACTTGGACGGATATAGTGGCGACCCCCTGCGGACTGAAATAGAAGAAAGGGTTCCATAACCCCGCTCTTACATTATATATCAGTCTCCAATATATTTATATACTTCTCTCAATTTATCCACGTCCCACTCTTCCGCTTCCACTCTCTCTTTTAATTCGAGAAAATACTCTAGTGTTAAGATAGAAAGTAAAGGGATTGAGTAAATAATCGATTATATTGTAATTATATAATTTAATTATACCCTGTACTATATAATCTAAAACATATATAATTTGAAATTAAAGCTTTGTCCATATTTTTGTTCCTGTATTTTTAATGAACACAGCTCAAACACAGACAGTTTAAAATAAATATGACACAATGATAATGAGAAAATAATAAATCCGGTATTTTCTTAGTAGAGAATCAAAATATATGATTTACGCTAAAATACTTAAATTGCATTGTTAATTTTAAATATGAGTTATGGAATTACAAATATTCCCATCTCAAATTTCTTTTTTAATTTTTAAAACCTCGTGGCAGATTTTTTTAAAACCTGCTAACAACCGAGAATGGATCATTTGGGATCTGGGATCTTCTTAGGCTCATCCAGCCACTATAATGTGGATACTCAAAGTAGGAGAGAAACCAGGCTGTTGAAGGTGTTATAGTACAAATCACTTCCCTTCACAACTGTGTTTCAAGACACATTGCAGTCTCTATCTCGTACTGAACCGAAGACTCTTCATGAGTTGTAGTGGTACAGGATTTTTTTTTTTGTGAAACTGTTCACGTGGTATCATTTAAGAAGTTGTTTATTAGAATTCATTATTAACTCGTTCTGACGGTACTAGTAACGAAAGAAATTTAGTCGTCTATTATTAATTAAACCACCCGACAAAAACAATATAACTTAAAAAAAAAAAAATGTATCCATGTATGGACTACTCATATATCGGTGTATACACATGATAGAGCCATCTAACGTTGTAGTCTTCATTTATGAAGAACCATAAAAATAAATAAAAAATAATATTAAAAACTTATTCCTTGTTTTGAAGTCGATCTAATCGGCAGTAGTTGTATTCAAAACTATGGTGGTGCTGTGAAATTGATATTCGGAAACTCCCGAGAAATTCTACTCTTCACGTTAAGACCAGGAGTATGTCTGTATCAGGTTTAAGTAGGTTGAGTAGCTTACATGAATTAGGAAGTTGCAGTTTAGAAAGCTGATACCATGGTCGGGAGGATTTACGTTTGGCTAGCCAGCATAAATATGCAACATCTGGCTTTATCGAAGGCTTCTATACAAACTCATTCACGAGATTACAATGTTTTTTGTTATAGTGCTTTTTTTCATATTTCGTATACTTATTTAACTAGGAGGGTGCCTCTTGGCTGCCTGACTACGGACCAATTCCTATTTTGCAAATTATAGCGCCTACAAAGTTTTACACGTCAAATTAACAAACCAACCAACGACAGTTAAAATCAATTTTTTACATTAATAATTCTATAGAGAAAAATAATTCTTATAAATGCTTGAAGAAATAATTCTGAAAATGGTGTCTTCATTACAGTCCATCCAGCTTTACAACTGTAAAATAAAATGTTATGTGGAGAATACAATTTTTTTTAAATATATATTAAAGAAATGTATTAACGGTAAATAAAACATTTCCGTTGGGGAGACAAGGTTAGAAAGGGTGGGTTTGGCAAGAGAGCGGTGCTCAGGAGCGTTAAGGACCCGTTAATGGGAAGGTGAGATCTCCTATCCAGTTCCCTATCGTAGCTGGCCAACGATATTAAGTGTTATCTCAATGTAACTCTGTTTTTATTTTTTGTAGTAGTCTTAGTAGTTACGGTTATTTTTGTGATATATAAAACTGCACAGAAACCCAGTTCAAAATCACTATTTTCATCACTTCTTGTTTGATGTTCTTTTTCTAAAAATATTGTATAATTTTAATTTTTATATAAAATCAGTTAAATTAAAGGTAAAATCAGTTAGATTCCTAATTTTTTTTTATTATATAACTAGCGACCCACCCCAGGTTTGTTCGGGTAATAAGGCATATTATGCCTACATAATTTGCCTGTGTAATTATTTTTTTTATTTATTTTTTTTTTTTTAATCACGTACCGGCCACTAAGGACCACGTGAATATCATTGGTTAGGCTTCTTTGGGAGTCTTGATTTTCTTCTATTATTATACATAAATTATAAAAATAAAAACAAAACCAAATATTTCTTTATATACAAATTTATTATCTTGCACGTTAGATAATTGCATGGGATTAGGCAAGCAGCGTCTTCGGTGAAACCCATCGATATTCCAGCCCATTTACCCAAAACCTCGACAAATTATATACTTAAACCTTCCTGGTGAATCACTCTATCTATTGGTGAAAAGTGCATGAAAAATCCGTGCAGTAGTTATTGAGTTTACCGTGAACAAACGCGGCTGAGCACTTTGTTTTATATTATGTATAGATTATAAAGCGACGGAGTGGAGTAGCTAAGTGGTAGAGAGTTGAGTTGCCTTGCCGAATGACCCAGGTTCGAATCCGGCTTGACAGATAACTTATTTAAGCCAAGTCAACAGCCAAGTATGGACGCGGTGGGATCTGAGGGCCCTCCTAGGGCTCACCCAGCCTCTATAATTAGGGTAATCTTAACTGGGGGGGGGATCTGGCGGTTGAGCGTGCCCATAGTTTATAGATATGTGAATTGAAAAATACATTTAATTATGATGTAATGCATATCGCTAATTTCTGAGATTGAACTGTTCTTGCACCGACCCCCAAGAATGTTTAGAATTGAGGAATCCATTGCAATACAACTAATTATCATTGTGGTCAAGGAGCGATTTACATTTCACGATTAACCATTAAAATGAAATATCTTCTATTTCGACTTTTTGTATTTCCACAATTACTTATTTTTTCCTAATAACCTGCTGACTAGCTAAGCTGACCGTAATCCAGGCATACCTCCGATACGACGCCAAGGTGGCAGACTGTTACGACGGGACGCGCGCGTGTTGGAGGAGCGGTGCGTGCCAAGGAGCCGGATGTGGCCACAACAGGGCATTTCCGCCTCAGTCATTCCTCTATCAGAGGCGGCGTCTTCCCTGGGTGGTGACGCATGCGCGGGATTAGTTCATTCCAAAAATAGTCCGTCACTTACACCTATGCTTATCTCCACCATGGTGACGTTCCTATCTTACGTCATCATCGGATATTGTCGCATCACATCGTTGTGTGGGAAGGTCGAGAGGTATTTCTTCGACCTGAAGAAGGAATTCGTTGTATTCCAAGTCCTTTCACTAGTTAGTATTTTCCTTCCTGTTATAGAATCCTCATTGATTAAGAGTTAATCATTGCAGTTCCATAGCAAAGGAACCGTATCTATACTGATACTCTTGGATGGGTTTAACAGTATTTGCCTAATTTATTACAGTACCTTCCATTGAGCAAATAAATTTAACTCCTTAACACGCTGACTGCGGTTGTAGTTCAAAAAACCCATTTTTTAATTTTCACTTCTTGTGATGAAGGCGTGGGAAATAAAAAGGCGTTAAGACAAGTAAGGCAACATTGTGCCAACTTCAATAATCTCAAATTATAATAAAATGTAGCAAGAAGCTAATTGAACCAGTCATTTTTTCTTTCTCTAAATGGTTGCTCGACTTTCTTTTAATAAATGCATAATGTTTGGAATAAATAATTGCGATAAATATCTCACTAATGAGTCGGTTCTCGTTATTATTTAAGTCCTCAAGTTTTATTTCTCTTCAACTGCCATTCCATGTTGGAACAAAACAGACAAGAAGCTTTCTTCTTGAGACATCTTTAACTTGTTCCTTTTGATGAGTGTTAGACAAAATGCAAATGTCCCCCGAGCCATTGTTGCCATTGTGCCAGGACCCCGACTCCTGTGTTGTGCCGATGTTGATCCTCCGCCACTCCTCGTATCCTTCTCTCCCTTTTCAACACCTGCGATTATTCACCGGTTTTCCTCAACACACACACATGTCCATAATCCCCTGACGCAACGTGGACCGTTATGGCGCTGGGAAACGCTGAGAGGCATTGCACAAGTCCTCGGCGGTCCATTGTCCGATCTCTATCTGTTGGAAAAGAATGCATTTTAATTGCCCTTTGAGATAACTCTTACGGTGTTTCGCCAATTGCGATTTTTTTGCGTTTCTACTTCAAAGGATATCAGCCGACGGAACAGGTAGGGTTTTCGTAACTTTGGAAAATATGCAATCGTTTTAGATATCTTTGCCTACTTCCTTATACATTTCTTCATTACATATTATATGTTATCTTATAGTCATTTCGATTCATTATTTCGTATGCTTTTTTCTCCGAGTGTCTTTTTTTTTTCTTCACTGTATAAAAGGTGGTTGATTCAATCTTAGTGACTGTCCTGTCGTACAGAATATTTAGGGCCAAATTTTTCAGGGGCGATAAGTAACAATTATTGAGGTTACTATTATATTTATATTATTAATATTATTTTATACTATTATTTTTTTCAATTTAATGTTTAATCCGATGCTGTAGATTATAGGTTTCTGAGTCTATTGGTCAGTAGATCTGTTATAACTGCTACAAAAAATGAAAGGTCTTAAACTATTTAAAATATGCATAGTTTGTCTTACAATATTTCTTTAATGATATAGCTAGAAATGTATTTTATTAGTTTAAAGAACATACTTTTTTTTTTATGTAGTGGCAATAGTTCGTAACAAATTACAACCGTATATATTTTTTATACAGCAAAAGTTCTATCGATTTTATATTTATCGATCAAAAGGGGAAAAAGAAGCTTATCACGCATTTATTCCAACCAAGTATTCTTAACTTGCCAATTATTTATTTATTAAAGACACGACTAACTTCTCAAAGCTATCCATGTTTTACTGCGATATTCTAATACTTCTTCTTTCTGCATTGTAAACGAATTTTAATATTAATTATAGTGTAGAAGCGAAGCGGAAAGGCTCAGTGGTAGAGCCCTAAGTTGCTGAAGGTCACAGGTTCAAATCCGGCTTCAGCAAATTTTATTTAATTTGTTGACAGCCGAGATAGATCCTTTGGGATTTGGGACCCTGCTTCTATAAAGTGGGACAATCCGTGCGGTTGAGCGTGATATAGGACAGATCACCTCCCTGCACAACCTTGTCCAAGAAACAGTACTGTCTCTACAACGTACTGAACCCAAGACTCTTCATAAGTGGTAGTTGTGCAGTCTTATATATATATATAGTATAGAATCCATTATAGGTAAATGTATAGTTTTATTATTAAGTTTGAACATATAAGCGCGACATAGACAGATGTAGAAAAGATATACACAATGCAATAGTGAGAAGAGAGGATATTACATTCCTGCTGGTGCCGCTCCCGAATCCTAAGTAGTCCTGCCTTTGTCCTCTCTCTGTCTTTTATATTTATTTTTTACTTTGTTTTACACATTTATTATCATGTAGATTTGGCCTGATGCGAAGGACCAGGTAGAAACTGCGCCGTGAATAGCTAAGCAGCCATATCCATCCAGTTTTTTCCTCTCTCCTTCGTCATCGTATGTGAGTTAATATTGTGATCGTCTTTGATTTATTTATCCATTTTGGCCGTGGTCTATGGATATGTGTTTCGATGGATCTGATAAGATGAATGGGCCGTGAGAGTTATGACGATAGATCTCTATACGGATCTGTATCCGTGTCTGTGTTCTTTACGAGGGTTGGACACTAAATTCGGACAGTTAAAAAAGTATTTTGAATATAATAAAACCTTTCTGGAAATGTATGCTTAATTTAAAACATAATATTGAGCAAGTTTATTTTTATTTAATTTGAAATTTACCTCAAACTTATTTAACACAATAAGTGCTTACTACTTTGCGTAATATAGGTCATCGAATCCTCAATAAGTAGGGACAGTGCCGATAGAAAATATATATTATGTTGTAATGAGTGGATATATATCGGGGTATACTTTTCTTGAAAGGTTATAAATAATTTTTACGTTTGAAAAGTTTATATATTAATGAAATAGTTACTGAATTATACATATTTTCCATAATTACACTCATTTTTTCATACTTAAATTCAGGATTATTTTTCCCCCCGAGAATATTAAGAAGGAAATGAATGAACAGTTAAAACTTGTGACTTAACTCGAAGTAAAAACCTGAGGAACTGATTGCCTTGCTGCATAGAAAGAGCAGTTATTCCAAACTTGTTTTAGGAAATATAAAATAAACTGTTAGTATTTTTGTGAAAAATTCTTGGAATTAGTTTATAAGTTGACTAATCGTTAGATTAATGGAGGCAACTCTCCAGTTGACCCGTACACAACTCTACTTGTGTTGATTAATCCCAACACTAACAACAAACCTTCCGCTTCTGTGTATTGTTTCTTTTTCATTATTAATGCCTTCTGTGGCCCTATATCACTATCTGGATACATATATACACTGTACACTATATCACTGGAAACAGTTACCATTTCACTTCCCAAATAGTTTGTTCCGGTTTTTTTTGTTCAAACTCGCCTCATGTACAACAAGCGATTTGTTCGTATGTGCATTAATGATTTAATTATTTAGCAATCAATTTTGGGCATGATATTAAGCATAGGTTAGCAGAAAACTGCCGACATATATATTGGATTATGATGTATAGATTATAATTACTCTGAATGCTTAGAAAATAACCTTGAGGAAATAAGACTAATTTTGTCAGGTGGGAAACTTAGTCACTACAGAGCTCTCATTAGACCTTGTGGGAAAAAGACCCGTTAGTTATCCATAACGATAAGTGTAGCTTGCAATTTATCGTGAGACCTCTCTACAATAGCTCCTCTGTTAGAAAAAAAAGTATAAGCATAGTCTAAAACAGGAACAGTTATAATAATTGTGTGTAATTAACGAAGTGAAATCCAGTAAAGGTAACACTTAATGGAACGCTAGTGGGTCTCACAAATCATCCAGTTTCTTTTCGAACTAACAAGAACCATTTTCCCGGGCCTATATTTTAATATTTAATATTATTTATGAATGGCGGTAGAGCACTTAAATATATCATTTAACGTTTTAATGATTACAATTGTAATTTTTTATTTACATTATCGTTCATTAAAATTTCACTTGGTCTATGAATCTCGGTTCATATTTTACACTATATCATTTTAGTCGATAGTGCATAAAGTTTTAAGGCAGGAGGGTAAAAACTATTAATTTATAGGATATTAATTAATCTAGGAAACAGAGTAGAGCGTAGTGATTAGAGCGCTGAAGGGCCCGGCTTGGAATCCGGCTGTGTGGTAGATTATCAATGTAATCGTTTTTCAGCCGTTTAATCGTTTACATAGCGTGATGTACAGACCTCCAGGGGCTCACTCAGCCTCTATAATGTGGGTATTCTTAATTGGGAGAAAACCTGGTGTTTGAGCGTGATCTCAATTGCCTTCTGTACAGTCTATTCCAAGTACTGAATCCAAGACTCTACATGGGTTGCAGTGCAACAGAATTTTTTACTGCAATGTTTTGAACTCCATTCAGCCTATTGAGGCAAAAATATTGAGCTATATTATTATGGTAAAGTTTTAAGGTTGTCTAACCATTTTAATACTTCTCTATTCCATCTTCAACCTTCCAAAATCCTTCCAAATCTTCAACCAACATCTTTAACATCTTGCTAATGCAATAGGATGGATCTCCCATCCTATTTATAATTTCGAACTTCTTAAGCGCCTTAAAAATTGCATTCTGCCGCAATCATTCTTGCATAACAGAATCATTGTGTATCTTATGAAGCCAAACAGAGTCCTCATCGATCAGTCAGATAGAGGTACTGTTAGGCCCTAAAAGGTTTTTAAGGTGGATTTGAGGAGTCCTAAGAAACAGTTGTGTACGTAAGAAGGTAAGAACCTGAGGCGGGTACACAAACAGAGGGTGCAGGGGTGCACTGACCTCAGTCGATATAAACATTGATTTACACGTGCTAGTATCTGGCGCGTGCTCTATTCCAAACCCTTCTTCTGGGCTTCTGGGCTCTGTCCGGAGTCCACCCTGTTCTGTCGACTGGCGTCCTTTTCGCATTTACGTACCTGCCTTTAAAGGAGTTAAGGAACCGTTTGTGGTATGGTACAACCATTAAAACAACCTGAGTATTAGAAACAGCTTAATATATATGGATTGGCCCCTAGTATCGAAGAACAACTGATTAAGGGAAGTTCTGTTTGAAGACATCGAATCAACAATCCCTTATCATGATTCGATACTGTTTAATTAATATCCAATGACTAATAGTTCCTTCTAAAGGCAGCTGCGATTGGTTCGAGATGGTCCATTATAGAAGAAAGCCCAGGAGTTGCATAGCCTTTGTTCGGCTAAAAGCTAGAAATCGCGAGAAGGTCCCACACTCTTGCTGACCCTGTTCTCAGCGAGAAAACTCATTAGTTCGCCCGCGATTGTTCTTCCCATTCTCTCTTACTTTTTCCTCCCGTTACTAAATCAGATATTTTTGTAGAATCGTTCGCCCAACTCTCGAGGCCAAGTTCTTGGGCACGTCCCGTCCTTAGTTATTCTGATCATGGTTTTTCGTTCCGGTCTTCCCGAAAATGAAACGTTAGTTTTCGTCTATCTGTTGAATATCGTTCCCTAGCTGAATACAAATGTTTTCGAAATAGGTTTCATAAAATTATTAAATTATAAATTTTATTCAATCCGAGTGTTTTTCTTAGTTACTTATTGACATCAATATATACGTAGAGTGCATCATTTTAAAAAGCTCTAACAGTTTAATTTTAAAAGATCATTGGAGAGTGCTTTCAAAATAATGTGCGTTCGAGAAGGCCATACATGATTTTTGATTGAAACATTTTTAAAACTTATTTTACCTTTTTAAATTTTATTTTGAAACTTACATTTACATCGGTCTCCACAACCAGAACTCTTTTGCTGGGTTATTTTTATGAAATTTAATATTTCCGTTTAACCTGGAATCCTCATACAAGACTGAAAAGACAAGAAACCGCTCGACGTTTCAGGCTACTTCAACACTTACTAGACAAACGCTCTAAGCTCCCAATTAATTACAAAAGACTCATCTACATGACCATCATACGACCTATTTGGACTTACGGAGTAGAGCTTTGGGGCTCCACTAAGCCATCGAATTCTTCTCGTATCCAATCCCTACAATCCAAAATCCTTCGTAAAATCCTCAACGCTCCTTATTTTGTTAAGAATATAGTCATCCATAACGACCTTAATGTCCCATTTGTTGCTGATCTGACCCGATCCCGATATCTATCCTTTCATAACAAACTTCATTTCCTCTCAAACCCTCTAGTTTCAAACCTAGCTTCCTCTTCAATTCCCGATAATCCTCCGAGGCGTCTGAGAAGAAGATGGCCACGTGACCTTCTTAGTTGAACATGCGATTTGAGTACTACCAGTGGGTAGTTTCTCTACTTGTCATTATGTATCACTCAGCCAATTTACTTGTTATATTACTGTAATATAGTTGTAAATATCAATAAATAAATAATAAAAAAAATAAATATATATTTCCGTTACTATAACCTTTCCGCCTGCTAACTACTTTTCTTTACGCATTCCCAGTTTATTATTTGTGGTATTTTTTTATCATAATTGTATACTAATGAATTGTCAAGAGTGACTTGATAGTTGTGCCACTAAATTAATTAAGTGGGATAGTCAGGCTGGCTTTAGGTTTCTTATCCTGGATGGAATGCCCATAAGGGACCTAACTGTATAATATGAAAGCTTTGTAAACCGATATGTTCGTATTGTTAGACAAATTAACTTATGATAATTGTAATTAATATTCAATTAATCATAGCATGAACTGGCCCCAGTGTTCTTTTTTCCCACGTGGGTCTGAGGTTGAAGACCCGTCGCCAGTTATATCTTCTTATAGGAACTATTTTAAATCTTTGGTTTCCTCGGTTGAAGTAGCTTATATAATGGAGTATGCGAACAAGAGCTATGGCATTCTTATATTTCAAATCTGGCTTTGTATACCGGAAACTATAATTGTTTTTTCCTAACTGAAGTTTTCATATTTCATTTAGTTTTATTTTAGAAAACAAATGATTCATAACTGTGATTTATGAATTTTACTATCAGGTATATCATATCAATAGTTTTAGTTATATGATAGTTATAGATTGGTGCGAAGGCGGTTAATAACAAATACCGATCGAGAAGTAAAGCGTTCTGTTATTTTCAGATTCATTTTCCTCGAGTCGTTATATACCATGGAATGTTTGTAATATCTTGTATTATATTATTATTATTATACAAAATGATGTAATTGCAACGTTGTAATAACCTATTTTATATTTTTATTTCCAGATGAGCGGTAAGAGACGGCGTAGCTTCAAGTGCGCCGTCCACCAGCTGGATCGAGAAGTATCTTCAGAGCACGACTTCCACCTGGTACTTCGTCAGCCTCCTCTATTTACTAGGTACTGCTTCTTTTTGTTTATTACTTATGTAAACACATATTTAAAAAAGTAATAACATAATATTGATTTACTTTTTACTATGACATTGTAGTCACTGTTTATTTTAGCGATTTGCAGGCCTTTATGCAATACGATAGGGAGTAGGGTGCTTAACCAGTAGGGGCTTACAACCAGCTGTGGCAGTTAAATTATTTATTTTGTTATAAGTCATGTGGGCTCTGCAAACTCCCTGGGGCTCACCAAGCATCCACAATCTGGTTTTCCTTAATAAAGAGAAATACCTCAATTTTAGTTAAGCATGATCTCGGACTGCACAACAGTTGGCTGCGAAACAGTATTGTTTCTATCATGTACTGAACCCAAGACTCCTTAAAAATTGTTGTGTTATTTTTTCTTATTTTTTATCTACAATAAACATTATAAAAATTATGGTCCTAATATTGCGGAAACACCGAAACGTTGGAACAGAAATCAATATGGAAGACTTTATTCTCAATTAAATGATTCAAGAAATTAGATTCTTTAATTAAGTCCTACTATAATAGCAGGACCTTTTACCTATAAGACCTATTTATATATATCAATTTAAATCACTGATGCTCTTATACGCGTGTAGGTGTGTGACTAACTGACTTGATGTTCTAATATAAATCCATAATAATAAACAAATTAATAAAATTTAATATGATTTGTATATCCACAAATATTTTAAATCCATAAATTATTTATTTACTTCAAAACTTTTCTCATCAACCAATTGTTTTTTAATCAATAATTATCTTATTTATATATCATGCACCATAATACTTAGTTTAATTTGTTATAAATAACTTTCCTAAAGTAATTATATATACTTTTGATGCAAAACTTCTTTCCCCGGTCGGAGCTAAGTTGCGTAAGAAGCGGGGATGCCCCGAGGTCGTTGGGAGTATTGTCGCTGGAAGGTGCAATTGATGAGATGGTAGTTAGTAGAGAGTCAGTGTGAGTCGGAATGATCGGGTCCAAACCTGCATCTCTACAGGTATAATATTTATCGTAATAGTACAACAACTTCATTTTATTACAGTTTATACTTATTAAAAACAGTTAGGTCAATTAGGCAGATTAGTTGTTTCGTTGTTTGCTTCGGAATTTTTTATATTTAATTATCACAGTTTTATACTTTATGGGGGTAATTTTTTTTTTAAAAATTGCCCGATATTTTAACAATTGAAATTCTGACTTGTATGTAATTTGGAAGGAAATTATGTTTTCCTGCTGAAATTCCTTCATACTGAAATGAAGTAGCTAATTTTGTAATAATATTCTTAATTATTTTATTTTCGATATTTCGAAGGTAGTAGAAAATTGTACGTTAAAATGTAACAAAATACTAGATTCGTAAAAGTTAAATAAATATTATACTTTCGATTTGGACCGATTATAAATAATTACTAATGAGCTAATTTTCAACTCTATTTACGAATATGTTTTAATATATTCTTTCCATTTTCCGAAAATACTGGGAAATTCCGGGCTAATATAATAAATAATAGCTAATAAGAAGTCTCATTTAAACGTTATACAGAAGTAATTCTATGCTCTTTTAGGTAAATACAAAAAGAACCTCAGTTTAAACTTTTTAAACTGAAAATGTATTACAAATAATATAAATTATTACTCAAATATAATTAGAAAAACTGCCTGAATAAACTGAATCAATGATTCTTCTTTATATAATGATATGAAAATTCAAACAAATGACTATAAAACATATGTTGCAAGTTTTCTTACTTCACTAGTTAGTGTAGGTTTACATTATCATTTCTACCTAACCTTTCCATGTATAAACTATGTTACGTACTTATATATTGAAATTTTTAAAGGCTTCTTTGGCTGGTTATTGAGTCGTACGCTATTGTAGGTAAACAATAATTTTTTGAGACGTTAAAAAAAAATATAATGAAAATAATCATGTAAGGGAATGTTACTGAGTATATGGTTAATATACATATGCTTTCAGTAATTTAAAAAAAAATTTCGCGACGATAAATGAAGCAATTTTTTGCTTCAATTTAATAGTTATTCTAAATTAATTGGAATGGTAGTTTCTTTATAACCTATTCAGTAAGATAATATGCATATTTTCATCTAATTATTACCTGTATTTATGTTTGTTTATGCCAACATGTGACAGTTCATGCCAATTATTGTTAATAATACAATTCCCGGAATGGTTCCATTGTTGGAACGTAGTCAGCTGCCCTTAGCAGAGGGCCGTGAAGGTCTTAGCTGGCGGCGATCGATACGAGGGACCCCAGCGGCCGATGTGAATCCCTTCACTGGCATTTTCGTATTAATATACATTTATAATTATACCTTAAGTACTATATCTGCTTCAGATGTGTCATATTCAAGGGTATATGTAAAATGTTTTTGGGGAGGGTTGTGGTGTTGATAGACGGCATCAACGTGCTCCCAAGTTTCTTCAATAGCCAAATCCTTTTTTATGTTATATTATATCGGTTCAATTCTATGATTTTAATGTGCCTTGATGGGTGTACTGTTATATTTTTCGCCGATTTATTTTATTTATTTATGTTAAGTTTATTGATTTTGATATTCATTATTGATTTGTGCATCATTATATGAGCGTAACTAATTAATAATGCACAATGTACAGGATGGTGCAGATCATAGCGGACGAGTTCCTGACCCACGAGAGGGACCGCAAGTACTACGCGGACCATTACACCTGCTGCCCTCCACCGCTCTTCATACTCTTCATCACCCTCCTAGAGGTGAGTAGTATATGCTTTATTTATATAATATACTGATTATGATAAACATAATCATATTCATTATAAAATGAGAACAAATATTATAAAGCTGGTCTTCACCAAATCATCTTGTAAGTCTTTAATCGTTAACAGCCACGTTTGGAGCCTGTGTGGTCTGGAGACCATCCTGGGGCTCGCCGAGCCTGTAAGAGTAACCTCTATGGTGTGGGTACTCTTAATTGGGGTACAACCTGGCGATTGAGCGTGATCTTCATAGACTGTAGTGGCACAGGTTTAAGGCTTTAGAACAGCGAGATTAAGTGTTGGTCTTTTAATAGCGATATAAATTCATCGTAAACTTTACAGAGATTCTATTTTAAGCGATCTAAAGTATCCTGGAAAAAAGTAATAAAATAAATGCATCACAAGAGACATAAAGCACCTATTAAGTGCACCAATAAATACATGTTAATACAACAATAAGCACACCCCAACCTCAAAATGCAACAAGACACTAACCAGAGGAAAAACCCCACCACCTCTTAGGTCCAAATGCAACCCAACACATTTACCATGAAGCCATGTTTTCTTTCAATTTTGTCGTCTTACTTTTAATATACACTGAAAAAACAAAACAACGTGGAAATCTCTTGCCGTTATAATTTTCTAAACTCGAGGTATAATATAAATAATGTTCTATGCGTTTTTTTCCCTCAGTCCTAATGATATTTTAATTTTTCATGTTTTTTTCCCAATGTTCAAAATTGGCAGCGGGAATCGCACACCCCTTCTCTTATAAGTACTTACTGAGTTAGTATCATTGTGTATACTACTGCCATTATTCATATGTTTTAATTTAAATTTATATGAAGAGACAAAGCGGAGAGGAAGTTGGAGAAGCGTAGCCACCGCCATCGAGATCATTACAATAGCCGTCACGAAATGTAAATGCAGAATAGCACTTCCGGAACATTATGAATGTTTCCTGTTTGAGCTTGCTATACTAGTCAAATTCCAGATTATTATTCCGTCCCAACCTAGGCTAATCAGGATCAATGTTAGAATTTAAACGCGCTCTCTGTAGCCAATACTCTTCATTCAAAAGGTCCTCGAAGGCGAATATCACTTGAAGTATTAAATACTCGAAGCGTATTTTGTAGCTCTGTTTGATATTTTAATTTAAACCTCAAAGTAGTTTTATTTTACCATTTTGTATAAAATTAAGTTTTTTCCCCTTAAATAAAGCAGTATTTGTATTCTTATTAAAACCGTTTCAATAATCAAGAACGCTTGCTCAAAGGTTAAGCTCACTGTAAAGTACAAAATGTAACAGGACTTGTCCCCTTACCTTGCCTAAATACCACACCATTATCCTTTTGAGACTATTTTTTTTTTTTACTATATGTGATCGATTTATATTTTATTTTGTACTCTGTAGATAATTCGGTGATAAATAAAGTGTAATGCTGAAATTATGTACAATAATCGAAAAATTAAATACAAATATTTATATGAATTAAAATGATTTTGTTTTCAAATAAAGACTTCTTCCATTCTGAATGCTCACATACGTTTCAGTTTCTTACGATGTCAACAAATAGTGAAATCTAAAAAGAAATAAATGAGTATTACAGTCTAGAAACGTTTATTATTTGTTTAGACTGCTTAAAAGCCTGAAAATAAAATAAATGATTTTTCTTCTACAACAATAGCGTACGCAGAATATGTTTTAGGGTTTTTACTTGAATGCTTTGTTAGGTCCCTTAAATAAATTTATTTCTTAATACATTGTCTTTTTGTTCCAAAATTATCACATAAAATACAAACACTTTATGTTGGTAGGTATAACAATCATTTGAAAAAAATCGTGATTCCCCAATCCCCCTCGGCCCAAACCAGTGACTATCCCTTAATTGTATTGATATTTTAGCTTATATTTCACCATAAGGTCTAGACTATATTGTCTTAGCCAACGTCCATGGTTTTTGATCATATTGGGAAGGTATTTTGTAAAAATTGTCCTTTGAGTCAAGTCTAAACTTCTTGTTTAGAATTTGCGTAGATTCTACTTCCTCTCCAGCCTTTATTGTTGACACTATTATCATCTATATTTTCTTCTCGCATTTGCGGGTTCAAAACAGAGATGGGGGACAAGTCCAAGCACCTGCAGTTATTATTTTTGGTTTTTATATTTTTCATCTCTAAACATTCAGAAATTTTCTGACGATCCTGGCTGTGTCTAGGAGAACTGCCTGTTGAGCCTCCTTTAAAACCTCGACCGGAATTCCCAGTTTCTCAATACCCTCCACCGTGGATTTAGGAACCAACCCATTCGTGGAGATTATAATAGGTGTTACCACCACGCTTTCCATATCGTATAGCTCCTTAAGCACAGCCGCAAGTTCTTGATACTTCCGAAGTTTCTCTCCAATAGTTGAGATTACATTATTGTCGTTAGGGATCGCAATATCAATTATACTTGATTTCCTCTCACTCGACTTTATAAGGAGGATATCTGGTCTATTATGATGCACAATGTGGTCTGTTATAATGGACTCATCCCAATATAGCTTAAGGGGACCTTTTTGTAGTAGTCTATTGAGTTGATACTTATAATATGGCGCCTTTACATCTAGAAGGTTGTATTTCACCGCCAGGGCTTGATGCAAAATTTTGGCCACATTGTTATGCCTCTGAAGATATTCAGTGCCAACCAACACTCCCCATCCACCAGTGATGTGTTGGATTGACTCCAATGTAGCCGAGCATAGTCGACATTTATCTGGCGTTGATGCGTCTTTTAAAACATGCCTTCTATATCCATGACACTATTATTATTATTAAATTAGATTTATTATCCAGCTGACAAAGCAGGAACCCTCAGCCTCGGTCCAGTCCCATCCATCTTGCTTATAAACTACTCTCGCCTGAAACGTGTTGACTGACCTTTCCCGTTTCCCTGAAATAAGTATCTAAAAGTACCCTTAAGTCGCCCGAGACCCATATATCAGGAGGCCTGCCGGGTGTCGCCTGCAGTTGCCCCTAAAATGGAAGTGGCACCCTAAGTTTGGGGGTGGATCTCATCCTATAAGGGGGGTATTTTTAGTATTTAGTAAGCCGTGTCTTCCACATTAACTGAAACTCCATCCCTTCTGTAGCGTCCCAAGGGAGTATTCAAGGCTCATCTCTATTTAAAATCCGATTTTCAAAGTTTCCATTTAAATCATTCTATTTTCAAATTGATGAACTATTTTATGTATATATTGCTATAAATTTGAAAAATTAAAAAACACAAAAAAATTACATTCTTGATAAACGTTCGTTTGATTTTTCTGACTTATACCTAAAAACAGTTGGTCTTTCGGGTATGTTTATATATATATACGTATATAAACATTATGACAAGCATTGTTGGCAATGTGTCACCCACAAAATAAAATCTGTAGATTTGTTTAAATTTTTGAATAAGTTGCCTTAGGCTTTGGCAAATTATCTAATTTTGTTTATTTCTAGTCATCCTTTTAAAAACATTATTTTTAAACGGTCTTGGATTAGGAAGAGATTGAAGATAAACAAATTCCTCTTTTATCCTTTATGTATTTAGAGTTATTCGCTCCTTTGGCATTGATTGAAGTTTAAACAGGCTATCAACAAATAAATAAATGTTTTGGTGAATTTCTTAATCCAATTTTTAAGAAGTTTAGTAATGATTCCTCCAATGCATATATATATATATATATATATATATATATATATATATATATATATACGTGCAATAGATTATTTGAGTTGTTATTATTTAAAGTAGAATAAGTCCGTTTGGAACCAAAAAAGTCATTTTTTCTTTTAAATGATCTTAATGATTATTATTTCGTAATACAATTTAAAAGGTGCAAAGGATTGAAATTAAAAAGGTTTGTTTGGTTACCCTTTTTTAACTTAAGAGTACTTGTTTTGAAATTTCTATTTAGATAACGGAGCCTTAATTTATGGGCTAATCTGGGACTTATCAGCCGGGTTCTGTACCACTCAAAATACCATGTGTATTTTTAATACTAGTCGTAATCTATATACGGTATCAAGATGGGTTCTAATGATGTTTGTTTTAACATTGTATTCCTGGCTTTTTTTAAAGATTGTTATACCATTTATTGATTCGACGTATTGAAAACATCTTAAGTGATTACTCTCAGGAATTCGTTCTATGTATGCAATCCTGGGGTTAGGTAAAACTTGAGTTCCTGTTACCTTACCGTATGTTCCTCATTATAGAATTAAATTTGGAACTTTTGTATTAGCCTGTCTCTGCGGACTACTATCCGCCATTGTTTATAAAATGAACCCTGATAATTCTGATACTGATAACACCTACCTTCTTAATAGGCCAGCGGCCGGGTGTTTCAAGGTCGCAATAAATTGAAGAGAGCTGCATTTTTGATATGTTGTAAGGGCATGTCTGACTAGTGGAAATCCAAGTTTGCTACCGAAAAACCGGATGGAAAAACTTTTGGTGGCCCAAAAACCTCGAAATTTTCGGAGATGTTTCAGATTTTGGCCTATATCTCCTAATCGGTGCGTTTATGATAAAAAAACTTTGGTAACTATTTTTAATGTAGATTAAATTTGGTACAATTTGAATCCAACCGCGGCTCTGTAGCTCTAATAGATTCTTAGTTAAGTCCCTTTAAAAATTGGTAATTTTTTCCAAAAAATCCCAGTTTTAAGTTTTGGCCGACTATTGCGACCTAAATCCCTTTTTTGGTACCTGGCCGCTGGCCTATAATCATTTCAATGGAAATTAAAATGTAATAATAAAATGCTAATTCTACACCCTTCCTAGCCACGTCCCTCATCTTTTATAAGTTATCTGCACTTTGGACGGAAACATCTCCATTTATATCCTTGTCAAAATCCATTTGATGACCTTTTCCCCATAATTTCCAATTTAGAATTCTTCCGAAGTTCTGGAAGTATTTCACAGCCTCTTCTCTTAAAGACGGTTATTCCCAAAGTGTTATTCTGTTCATTTTAAATAGACGATAACAAAAGGAATAAGATAAAAACACAAAATTAAATTTAATAAAAAATACCGAAATTTAAATAGACAATAAACAAAATTAATATGATAAAAACATTTTTAAAAACAATTTAATAACGCTCATACAAAAAACTGAAAAGGAGCGAGTGATAAGAAGAGGTTACACGAGATAAGAGGGTAGGTTTCATGCCGACCGGCTAATACACAAGTACCTTAAATTTTAATATGACACGTTATCAGTAAATATAAGACAGTAAATTGTTCTGTTAGCCGTCGAACGACTGATTAGGCCCTTCTTTGTATTTCATTTTATGTGGAGGGAATAATTAAAGTTTCCCCAAAGAGGAAGATGAACCGAAATCCTGATGAATGGAGCAAGACGTTCCCCTTGGCTGGGTAAAAAAGAGCAGGTGCTAGATGTTTGCTGGATCGCGGAAGGATGTGCCGGCACGAGCCGAATGGCTTCCCACTTCCTCGCTCGGAACGAACCCATACACCAACCTTTTTTTTCTCCTGTGGTCGAGATGATACTTCCTACTTAAGGGTTCATTCCGGTGATTGGCTATTGCCTTAGCTTCGGTGAGGCCTTAGTCTATATCGCCTGATAGTATTAACAAAACGTGAATATTTCTTATCGGTTGTTTATTGCGAATTTTAAAAAATATATTGCATGTAATGAGGAATTAATCTTGTAACTTATTTAGCTTACATACCGAAATGTGGCAGTCAGGAAAGTTAAATATTCAAATTATTTACACAAGCTTTATCTAAATTAGCACTATTTGAATACAATTCAAAAAGATTCTTATTGAAAGTAATAATTTTAAAACATATTAAGAAATCTATTCTAAAATATTTTATAACAATTCAGTTTCATATTCAGTTCTTATAATCTGTCAACACTGATTCAGTTATGGCATCCCGTCCTCTTCAATCGCATATCACTGAACATAAAAATTGGTGTCAAAACTGGAGGATTAAAATAAATTCATACAAATCTCATAAAATCACCTTTACGCTAAGTCGTAAACCAACGACTTCCTGTCCTCCTGTATCGTTTAATAACATCCCACTGATTCCTGTAGAACAGGTCCGGTACTTAGGACTACACCTTGACAAACACCTCCTCATACTAGGCTGAAACGACAAGAAACAGCTCGCCCTTTCAGGCTACTTCAACATTTACTAGACAAACGCTCTAAGCTTCCGATTAACTACAGAAGACTCATTTATATACGTGACAATCATTAGATCCATATGGACATACGGAATTGACATTGGGGGTCCACTCATTGTGCTTTGTTTCATTGTTACTAACAAAGTAATCCATAATGACCTTAACGTCCCGTTTATTGCTGATTTGTCCCGAATCCGATATCAATCTTTTCATGACACACTTCATTTTCACTCAAACCCACTAGTTTCAAACCTCGCAGCCTCTTTAATTCCTGATATTCCTCTGAGGCGTCTGAAAAGAAGATGCCCTCGTGACCTTCTGAGTTGAGCTTTTTATTTGAGTACTACCACCGGGTAGTTTCTCTACTTGCCTTTATGTCGGGACATGATTTATCTTTCATTATATTTACTGGATGTATTCTGTATACAGTAGTGAATTTCAATAAATATATTTAAAATATATATATTCTGTTCTGTAAATGAACATTAACTTTGAAGAAAAGAAGTGTTAAATTTATAATTACCTTTTACATGGAATTTGAAAAAAATGACATGTACCCTTTAGAATTAAGTTATCCATTAATTTGTTATTGAAGAATTTTTTTTAATATGTGAGAGGTATTTTAAATCAGAGTTATTAAAACTTTATTTATTATGCAAATTTGAACCCTTTGTTTCTTATTGAAATATTTTAGTACGTACAAACTAGTAAAAAATATAAAATAAAACCCTGTACCACTACTACCCATGAAGGATCTTGAGTTTAGTATGTGGTAGAAACCGGTTTCTTGAACAATGGCTGTGTTGGGAGGTGATTTGTCCTACAGCACGATCAACTGCCAAGCTTTCCCCTGATTAAGGGTACCAACTTTATAGAGGCTGGATGAGCCTTAGGAGGGTCTCTAGATCCCACAGGCCCACCTCCGGTTGTTAATAAATTAAATAAACTCTCTGCTGGAGGCGGATTAGAACCTGGGACCTTCAGAGGGAACTCATTGCTCTACCACTCAGCTACCCTACAACCCTTACAAACTTATATATTTATATTTTTTTAATGAAATTATATCCGAATAGCTTTTTATTATACCTAAACATTCTTTTTTTCCAGTTGGGGTTCTTCACCTATTATACAGTGGCTACGGGGGAAATGAACCCGGCAGGCCCAGTCCCGATTGATAGTGTCTTCATCTATAGACCAGACAAGAGGGAGGAAATATGGAGGTTTTTCTTCTACATGGTTCTACATGCTGGGTAAGTAAAATGTTTTTTCTGATCTGGCATCTTGTATGTTGAGGTATCTGTATTTTTCTTTTATTTAATCATAATTATTTATCTTCAGATGGCTACATCTCCTATTCAACCTTCTTGTTCAAGTCCTGGTTGGGCTTCCTCTAGAAATGGTGCATGGTTCTTTAAGAATTGGCACAGTATACATGGCTGGGGTTTTAGCAGGTAAATTTTTAGTAGATTAGTTTGAATTTTGTGTTATGAATTGAATATATTTATATTCTTTCCGGATAGTTATTTATTGGTTTAGAGTACAGTAAATGAGAAATTGGTCTAGGTGAAAATCAAAATAAAATCTCAAATACTATTTGCTACTACATATTAGAAACTAAATGATTTATTAGAGAATTTATTTTGACCTCTATCTGGACCTTTTTCTCCTCCATATTTATATTTTATAGTTTAGTGAAACATAAAAATAAATATTTAAATATATATATATATATATATATATATATATATATATATATATATATATATATTTTAGTTTTAATTTTAATGAATATTTCAATACAGGGTAGATAAATAACATTATGGCAATCAATAGAACTTTTGTGAAAATTTGTAATGTCTTTATATGGTTTTGGAATTCGTTTTGTACTGTCCAGTTTATTGGCAGTAAGAATTATTTTAGGTTTTTTTGAAGCTTTAGTAAATATGATATATGATATATACACATAGCCAGATTTTTTACTTCAGATCCTTGCCTGGGATTGGACAAAAACCATTGATTAATTAAAGAAAATGCTTATAATGACTGAGATAAAAATAAAATTCTGACTATAGAAATTATTTCCTTATGAAAAAATCCCATCCTATAAGACAAAGAGTCGCAGCAAAAATCAAGTCATGGGTTTACAGTCTGTTATTGTTATCATTCAAATTAATCTATACTGCAGTTCTTATATCTTATGTATATACATACTTGTAGTTATTAACATAAGATTAATTAGAAGCTAAAGTAAAGTTCATTGATACCTCGGCTCCTATAATTTTATGAAAATGATATGCTTAACGAGCAGCCTGTATAAAGGTGAAATCTGGGCTGGCGTGTGGGATATGAGGCTCCCATTCAGTGCGCGAACCAGCCAACCTTGGCGGTAATTATTTCCGTTATCTTCATGATGCGGAACAGTATGTTTTCCTCTGTTTCAAAAGTTCCTCTCTTTCACTTTTGACCTGTTTTTTTTTCCATTAAGTTCCATCACCTGTTTGTAATATTGCGAAATTATATATCCCTTCAAATTTAAATTTATTTATTTTTTCAGCCATGTATGTTTATTTTGTAAAATTGATTTAATAATTATTGCATTGCTCATTAAGTTTTATTTATTCAGGTTCTCTGGGAACATCTGTATTTGATATGGATGTTTATCTTGTTGGAGCTTCTGGTGGTGTTTATGCTTTATTAGCTGCACACCTAGCGAATGTACTTTTGGTGAGTATTTAAGCTAACTATTAGGTAGCACTAGAATGTTAGCAATAAGTTGTTGCTTTGTAAAGGTATCAATGATTATATATAACTCATTTGGGCTTTAATGAATAAAAAACATTGTAATCCCCTTCAGATATTCAATCAATATTATTTTTTTTTATAGTGGTTGACAGGTAGATTTCTAATATGATTAAACATTATGATTTATTTTTTAATTTTTCTTTTCAACTTCCAAAAATGTTTTTTTTAACCATCCAATAATGGGTATCATATAACTTCCAAAATTTCTTGGCATTTTATCACTCTTCATATTTTAAATTTGTTGGTAAATGCCTTTAAATTAGTAATATATTTATTTTGGCCTAATAAGTATGAAGAAATATTATTCATAGTCTTTAATCAGGTGTGCATATTTTTTTTTCTAAATTTTAATAGCTTCACTTGTAAAAATTGAGAGCGATTAATGCATAGTTTGGGTTATTTATAGTATTATTATTATCTGTTACAATTAATGATTTTTAGTTTTAAATTTAATATCGCTATAAATATATTTATATTTTTATTTCAGAACTACAACAATATGGAGTTTGGCATTGTGAGGCTAGTTGGAATATTTGTTGTTGGTGAGTAATCACATACTTCTATACCACTTTTGATGTATTAGGTTGTCACACATGAAATGACCGTTTTTGGAACCAGGAAGAAAATAAAAATTTGAGATCAAATCTAACATATTTTTTATTCAAAGTATTTACCACCATTTTCGATACACTTCTGCCAACGCCTTATCAAGTTTTCTATCCCAGATTTGAAAAATGTTGAGTCATGTGATGAAAGGAATTCAGAAAATACATTTTTAATGTCTAAATCATTGGTAAACAATTTTCCTCGCAAAAAGTTGTCCAAACTCCGAAAAAAGTGGTAGTCTGTAGGGAATAGATCAGAGGAATATGGGGGGTGTGGTAAGACTTCATAGCCCAACTCCTTTAATATGTTCACTGTCTGTATTGAAACATGAGGTCGGGCATTATCATGAAGGAGAATAGGTCCTTTCCTTTTTACCAGTACCGGCTGTTGCTTGATCAAATTTTGACACAGTTGTTCAATTTCTTGGCAGTATGATGTTGAATCACGCACAATTGTTTTCCCTTTGGTAGAAAAGAAAAATAAATGACCCCGATCATAGACCACCATACAGCAACCATTCACTTTTTTGGATGGAGATTCTGTTTTGGCATGTGCCCAGGAGGCTGATCGGCATCTAGCCATTGACCAGATCGGTGTCGATTGTCATACATGATCCACTTTATGTCACAAGTTATTAAGCGGCCGAGAAATGGTTCGTTTCTTTGACGAGCAAGCAAAGAAACACACATGTCTAGACGTTTCAACTGCTGATGTTCGTTGAGCTCGTGTGGTACTGAGCAATCGAGCTTTTTTGCCTTTCCGATCAAACTAAATGCCTGGCTTGTGACTTGTGCCTAGCTCTGACGCATATTCTCTGACGGTTTTATGAGGGTCTTCTTCCACAGCATTCTTAAGATCTTTGTCCTCTATTGATGCTTGAGGCCGTCCATGGGCCAGATTTTCTAATTTCGTATCTCCTGAGGAAAATTTTGTAAACCAACAGCGGATGGTTCTTTCATTAGCACTTCCTTCACCAAACACATGATTAATATTTCTTGCTGCGTGGGCAGCGGAATGACCGAGTTTGTACTCATAAAAAAAATCGTTGGAAAATCGGTGTTTCCATAGCCCCGGTAAAAATTATACTAAAATCTGTATGCCTACTTGAGAAAAAAACATACACAGTTTGCAAATAGAGGATTAACAAGTGCTTGTTATAGATAGTAAATATTTTGCTAGGATTCAACAGGCAACGCTTTAATCCTCTATAAAGATTAACATTTAAAAAATCGGACATTTCATGTGTGGCAACCCAATATTAGATATAAGCCTTTTCTTACATGGTTAAATAAGATTGAGCATGACCCTGGTATAATCAGTTACATTCCCTAGCATGTTGGTCTAGAAGCTGTAGGATAAATAAACATCTATCATAATTCTTCAATACGTTAGAAAAAAAGTTTTTATTTTGTTATTCTTCTCATTCCAATACGACATACATTGTTGTCTTAATTACCTTAATAGTTTTGATTAAATTGGGGTATTATCTAAAGTAATTAGGATAACCATTGTCTTGTGAATTAATTAATTGTTTTTGCTAATTTATCATTTGAATACAATTTAAATTAACTAAAAACAATCAGTTTCTTAAAACTGTTCCTGTACATATGTTTAGTATACTGATGGTTACAAATTAATTATTTATAGATGAATTATTAATTATTGTTTTGTTGTTTTGCAGCAAGTGCAGACGTCGGGTTTGCGATATATGACAGGTACGCCAGTGAAGCGGCTGGACCTCCCGTCAGCTATGTGGCTCACCTGACCGGTGCCCTAGCTGGCCTCACCATCGGCCTCCTCGTCTTGAAGAACTTCGAGCAGAAGCTGCACGAGCAATTGATTTGGTGGGTGGCTCTCGGGGTCTACGCAGCCTGCACTATATTCGCCGTCCTCTTTAATCTATTCACACCGACCTTTCCCCCATAAATTGTCTAATACTTATATAGTATGTTATATTGGTAATCTCTCTTTATCTCTTATTTGAATGATTTTTTTTTTATTGTTTGTATAAAACTATTGTATATTTATTATATATTGTTATAATAACAATAATTGTTGTAATGAAAATAAAAATAATATGTGCCCGTTTAAGAGCATTATGGACTGAAGAAATAAATTATTGTCTTTATTTATTCATTTTTTTGTCACATGTATATCTGGCTTATTGTCTGTTTGTTAAGGTTCAGTTTCTGAAATGGAAATATTTAGTATTTCTACTAAGCTCTCCACCCTCTTCAGTAATCTTGATATATAATAAGCCAAGATATTTATTTTATTTAAAGCTATATACCAAAGAAAGACTGATAAATTGACATGCATCTCTATCTTCATAAGTTAAAAAAATAAACAGGATCACTTAAGACTGTTGACATTGACACCTAACTTCAGAATTCTATTGATTTATTAGTATTATATTTATGTTTAATTATTTATAGATTTTCCTTGTTATAGTGATGCATGAAGCTAGTCATAAATTTATTGATAAATCATGTAATATAATTTTAATTAGTGTAAATCTAACAGCTGTGCATATAAATGTATAAAATTACCTAAGCATTGTATATTTGAGTTGTATATTTAAATGTAAATCTCATTAGTTAAAGTTTATTTATTTTGTCCAGCTTTTAGTCTGTTATAAATATTGAACATTGAACTTGTTAAAAATAATTATCTATTTATATTAAGTTATATGTTTTAAAGTATTATGAGTCAGAATTAATCATTATTTTATTAATTTATTATTCAACAATATTCTATACCAAAATGTGGTTATTTTTTTAATTTGTATTTCCTATTTGTATATTGTTATTTAATTGTTTATTAGTCTTTAAGTTTTTATAGAACATATTTGAAATTGAGAAGAGAGCTTTTTAGGATTATTGCAGTAATTACGGATTACTTATATTTATAAGAGTACAGTGTTAACCAAAGAAACTTCCAGTGTGGCTGTCCACGGCCGAAAAAACTTTGCTTTTTCTTTGTCTGCATCTCAGCACTTGCACATTTCTTATTCTTTTTGTTTTAAATGCACTTATCTAAAAACAATCATGATCAAATAAAATAATCAAATATATCAATAACAAATAAGATCATATCTTATAAGATCACTGCCTTTAATACTAAGTCTAGGGAAATGGTTAAAAGTTAATTACAGTTCTGTGAACTGACTTTACTGGTTATAATGCATAGTAAGCAAATCTTGTTTGGGCGAATGTGAATTACACATGTATCTTTGTTATATTTAATAATTTTGTGTATATATTTACTTGTAAATATAATACAAAATAATATAAATTATGACACGCTTAGAGGTTTCCAGTCAGTAAGAAAACTGTAAAGTTCACATTAATATATAAAAGTAACAACACTCATGACAACAATTACCTCGTAGTATTGTATGTGGCAAAGTATTATCTGGCAATTTTGTATTATTTTTCTAGTTCACTAAATATAACTTGTATATTTATAACAGATGTTTCTTTTCTTTTCTTTTTTTTCATATTTTACCTACTTTCTTCTGACCTTCCCCTCCTTAAGAAGCTACTGACACTTTTGTTCAATGCATATTCTTCCTTTTGTCTTCCAAGGATTGCTTGGAAGAGCAGTGTTTTTTGTTTTTTTTTACAGGGTATCCTGTGACAGGTAAAAATCAGATTCTGAAAAAAAAAGCTCAAGCAGTAAATTCACAGTTAAATCTTTAAAATGGGGATAGCATACCGGTTCTTGACATATACATCATATTTTAAAGAAACAAAAAGTTCAATTTTGGTTTATTATTTTCAATAATTAACTATTGTCATTGAGAATGAAAATATAACATTTTAAAATCCTTTCAGAAATCCAAAATATAACTTTAAAAAATTGTTTTATTTGATTTTCTTTAACATCGCTTCGACTGCTGGGGCCATTACCGACAACTTCTTATATTTCTTGGATTAACTTTGTGAGTTTTAGGTACATCAAAGTCCTCTGTACAATACAATACAATAACCGGCACAACAATTCATCACTAAGTCCGGGACACCTCAAGTAGCCTCCGCCAGTTGGCTCCATCCTGTGCAGCAGTCCTCCAGTCCCGCACCCCGAGAAGAGTCCTAGCATCCTCAGTCACACCATCCATCCATTTCACGCTCGGTCGTCCCACTCTCCTTGTTCCAGAGATCTGTTCTGTGGCCACTTTCTTCGGAATCTCGCCATCATTCATTCTGGCTAGATGGCCAGCCCATCGAAGTCTTCCCAATTTTATGATTTTGGATATCTCGTTATCTTCAAAGAGTTCGTACAATTCCAGGTTTTTTCGTCTCCTCCATGTCTCGCCTACTTTGATGGGTCCATAAATCCTCAGTATCCCCCTTTCAAACACCAAGAGCCGTTTTTCATCTGCCTTATATAAGCAATAGCCCATGCCTCCGACCCATAAATTAGTACTGTGCTGACTATTGCTTTATATATCTTGATTTTTGTCTTCCTTGACAAATATCGGCTCCTGAAGTTTCTTGATAAGCTGTAGTAGCACCTGTCAGCGGTTATTATCCTACGCTTAATTTCTTGGGTGATATCGTTTTGGTAGTTTATTTTGCTTCCTGAGTAGATAAAGTTGTTGACCACCTGGAATCTATGCTGTCCAACCTCAAAGTACGCCTCGTGGTTTCCTAGCCCTCCAACCTGCATATACTTAGTTTTTTGCTGCTTTACTTTTAATCCAAACCTTCTTGCAGCCTCCTCGAGGGCAAGAAATGCCTCCCTTAAGGCTCGTTTGGATGCGGCCATTATGTCAAAGTCGTCAGCATAACCCAGCAGCTGCACCAGTCTGTTGAACAGGGTCCCACCAACCTGGATACCCGACTTCCTGACATACCCTTCTGCGCCTAAGTTGAAGAGCAGGCATGCGGATGGATCTTCCTGCCTCCCTCCATTATTTGTGTGGAACTCCTCTGAGACATCGGCTCCAATACGTACTACACACTTTGAGTTCTTTATGGTAATTTTTACCATGCACGTCAGCTTTTTAGGTATTCCCATTTCCTCAAGTGTCCGGTAGAGCTCCATCCAGACCACACTGTCGTAAGCTGCCTTGAAGTCGACAAAGAGGTGGTGAGTCGTGATCTGGTGCTCCTTGCACCTTTCAAGTGTCATTCTTAATGCGAAAAGCTGGTCA
The DNA here is from genome assembly GCA_964056705.1 of Troilus luridus. Lineage (NCBI taxonomy): Eukaryota > Metazoa > Arthropoda > Insecta > Hemiptera > Pentatomidae > Troilus > Troilus luridus. The sequence continues at coordinate 43,795,726 of OZ057412.1, read as the reverse complement.
ATGGTAGATCTACCTCTTCTGAAGCCTGCCTGATAATTCACTAATTATCTTTCAGCAAAGGATGACAGCCGTTCAAAGAGGATACTTGAAAGTCCTTTGTAGTTCATTATTATTTTTGAAAAGGTTGGCATGTTTCATTGTCCTAATTTGCTCTTTCTATTTGATGCTTCTTGCATTCAAATAAATCCTTCATGGTAATTTGTTCATTATCACAGCTTTGGCAGGTTGGTTGGTACTGCCCTAAAAGTAGGTGGAGATGTGTCCGCTTAGTATGACCAATTCTTAACCTTCATATTCTTTTGGCATTAGGTCGTTTGGAGGGATCCAAGCAGTGTTTTCATCTTTTATTTGACCGAGGTGGTTTTGTGGAAGACTCTCCCACTCTTCATCCCAATTTTTTTTCTTATCACTGCCAGCTATTCAGCCATTCAAACCAAAAGGTGGATCCTAACAAGGGAACATCATTACTCTTTGCAGCTGCTTAAGCCCCCACATAAGCTCGTTCGTTGCCACTTATGCCTACATGCGAAGGGACACATAATAGTGAAACTATTTTATTATTTTCTTTTAAGGCCATATTCACGCTTTGAATTTTCTCTAAAACTGAGTTTCCTGTTCAAAGTTGTTCTAATGCATTTGTCACTGATAGTGAGTCAGTTACTATGACAGATTTCTCAATGCCATTATTTGTTATATGTCCGTATGCTTTTAGTATTGCCCATGCTTCACACGAAAAGAAATAGTTTAGTTCGTTCATTCGTCATTGGTATATGCTTGCTTCTGTCACTATACAGCACCCCACACTGTTCTTATATCTAGATCGTCTGTGAAAATCAATTCATGATTAGGGAATTGGTTGAACATGGTTTGATATCGAACATATTTTGATAATTGTAATAAGTTGAACATAATTTATCATTTCTGGTGTAGAGTTCTTCGAAATTGATTGCAGTTTTTTATAATTGCTAATAGGTGGAATCGTCTATGGTGGTGAATACCCAATTTTCAGGGGTTCAATATCCACTTGTACTGAAATTTTAAAGTGATATTCTGCGACTCGGTGGCAAAGTTCTTCCCCTCTATTTGAATACTATTTCTATTATTTGGGTTTTCATTGTTTGGTGTAACAAAATGATAGATATCCTTACCCAGGGTATCGTAACTGTGTTCTGGCATTTGTAAAATTTTGGCTGCACACCGAAGTGTCAGGAGTTTCCTTCTATGATTTAAGGGCAATTCTCCAGCTTCACTAAGTATCAAAGGCTCTGGGCTTGTTCTGAATGCCCCAAATGCGATTCTTAAAGCAGTGTTCTGTATCAAATTTTAACAGGCTGATGAGTAAACTATGCAAACATAATCAAGCTTAGACCTTATTAGAGTTCTATAAGGTAGTCACTTTCTCTGACTACTATTTTTTTCATATTTGTCACCAAAGTAATATTACATAAGGATGAATCGTGAAATCACATTAGTATCAATCCTTTGGTTTTAAACTGATTAAAATTATAATACATCCTTATCTTTTTCATCCATGAAGTTGGAACGTAGATATAAAGTAAGTGTTTTGGAAACATTATATATGGTGCTCAATGGAAAATGTCATGTTACTTTTTTTTATTTAGCAGCTATTCTGTAATAGATGGTTATGTTAAAATCACCCTTTTTGCTATTGATGTATTGTGTGTAGGGAGAAGAAGTCATTGTCAGAAAAAACAAAATAAGAAATTGGTTTATGAAAAAGAGTTAATACTTTAACTTTAATTTAGTGCAATAAGAGATCATCCATCTTTACGATAGAAAAATATTATAGGAATCTAAATTTCGAGTAGTAAAAAAATTTTGTTTTAGGGCTAGGTCCCTTTAGCATCTGTTGGGAAATCGAGAAGTTGGAAAAGGATGGATGTAATGAAAGAAGTTAGGGAAGAAGCATGGCAGATGTTAAACGGGAATGAATTCCTCATTTTGGTGGAGTAGGCATGAAGAGAAGCTCGGTTGCTTCAGTTCTGAGGGAACAGGTATAGTGGTGAGAAAGGCAGGATCTTGTTTTCTGGGAGTGGATTGAGGATTTTAATTTTTGGTGGCTGTAGAGTTTTAGATGGTGCTGAGAGTTGAATGGTTATATGAAAGAATTGAGGAAGCATTGCTAACATATTGAAGGGAAGAGGCACTTTTAACTTGCACAATGTGAGACAGCCTTGGGTTATCGAGGACAAATTTAAGAAAGAAAACTTTGGATTAAAATTTATTTTAGCCTTCTAAGAACTGGTCTTCTTTTATTGCTTATCCACGTTATTGCATAAAGCACGCATTTTTCCGGACATCAAAGACAAACAAAATAAATAAAATCATTATTTGTTTAATGATTATGAAACTTTTATATTAATTTTATTAATAATTATTATTATTATTGCGACTCCACCCCAATGACGGGTCCTGGCCTCCACCAACTGTCACCGTCCTGTGCACTTGTCATCCAATCCCATACACCAAGTATGTGCCCAGAGTCAATGACCACTCAGTCAATCCACTTCAGTTTAGGCCTGGCTATTCCAGGTCCCATAAAGTGGCTCTAAAAACAGTTTCTTCAATCTTTCTTTTTCTAACATCCTTGCCACATGTTCTATGATCCTAAAATCTTAACCGAGTCAGGCTCTGTGAATACTTGGTATATTTCATTCCATCTTCTCCAAATACCATCAAACAAATATTCTATGGAGGATTTTTTATTCAAAGATAAGATTCGCTTTTGTCAGAGTCCAAGTTTCTGATCCATATTGCAGGACAAATAAGGATTCTAAATAGTTGGAGTTTAGTCTGTCTGGATAGAATGTAGCCAATGAACTGTTTTCTAAGCCCAAAGTAATATGAGTTGGCACAGATGATTCTCCTCTTCACTTCAGCTCTCCTGTTATTATCTTGGATAACCAGCGAACTCTTAGAACTTTTCAAAGCTCTACTCTCCAAATTTTACACTCTCATTTGGTTCAGGCAATTTCAGATACTTTGTTTAAGCTGGGTTTACTTCAAGTCCTAGTCCAATGGCCAGCCCCACTATCGGCCTGAAAGGATCGTCCAGTGATGTCAATGTTATCAGCATAGGTTAAGAGTTGAAATAAATATTAAGAAATTTAACAAATGAAAAATAATATGGTAATATTTGAGTGGAAAATAGTTGACTGGATAATTCAAATGATGAATTGAATTGTTCAGGGGGTGCAGTCAACGATAACACAAAAAACAAGCAAATCTTAATTTTTATTAATTATGCCAACGTTTCAGCCTATGTTGTAGGGCATCTTCGGGGCAAATAGTAGGTGACTTGTCACAACACTAAAACTGAACTGTCAGCTCGCTCAAACAATCAAATCAAGGGTTGACAATTCAGTTTTAGTATTGTGACAAGTTACCGCACCTACTATTTGCCCCGAAGATAGCTTACAACGTAGGCCGAAACGTTGGCATAATTAATAAACATTAAGTTTTGCTTGATTTTTGTGTTATCATTGACTGCACCCCCTGAACAATTCAATCCATAAGATGGTAATATGTTAGACCTTGTCTGAGATTCACATTTTAAATGTTACCTCCTAATGGTTAAGAATTTTACAGTGAACTAAAAGTGCAATATGTAATTATTGTACAATATGAGTGTAAAGGATATGATGACAGTAATGGATCTGAAAGCTGAAATGTAAGCAAATTGGTGTATTTAAAATAAAATTTTTACTTCAATGGCCTAATACAGAGTTGATTAAGTCAAAGATGATAATCAGGTTAAGTTTACAATGTCCCACAAAAGAGGACACCTAGCATGTTTTGGTTTTTGTATTAAACAAAAAGTAATATTCCCAAGGAGAAATAGATAACACAAAATATTTTTAAGGATAACTTCTTAAGGTTCCACGGACCACAAGAAAAAGTCTGATACATTTGAACATGAGAAGTTGAAAGATTCATTAAATTCATAATTAAAAGGCTGTAATTGATAAATTGATAACTTATACTTCATATTAGCGATTTACCAGGCTGTAATTTTAATTGCAAAATTTATTCATTTTATTATTAAATAAATAATTCATTTTATAATTAAATAAAATAAGAGTAATCTTCACCTTTTTCTTTCATCCAGTATAATAGAGCAAAGCTTGAAAGATCTGAGCTAAGGGCTCAAAAACACACCTCTGAAAATTTAATTGGAAAAGAATGGAGGAGGGAAAAAAATTTAATTGAATACAATTCGAAACATTTATTTTAATATGCTCTAAAAGGTACTGTATACAAAATAATTTATTCTTATAATAATAACTCATTTTTGACACCAATTTTTTCAGATTGTATTACATAATGGTACAAAAATAATAAATGAGTTTGGACCTGTTTTATTAATTTTTTCCTCTACTCCTAGGCTCCATTGGAACTAAGACCAATTGCTTGAAGAATATTATTGGATGCAGAATCACAATTATTTGAAATATGAGACCGATTGACTGTGTCATCTCCCTGTGAGTGACAATAATAATATTCAAAATGGGGGGATTTCTTCACCTAGATGATACATTAAAAAAAATAATAAAGCACTTATTGGTAATTGTTATGGTGAAATGAAAAACTGGTGTCAGAATAAAGAATCATAATTATGTTACCTAATTCTTGGAATATGGATTGCCAAGAGAATGGAGAATTAGGGATTTTTCAGGGCTTTGTCTTCAATTTATAAAAAGGTTATAAACATTATGATGATGAGTTAAATTATCGTGGAATCTCAGTCCCAGCTCCTGCATGTAAATTTGAAATACTTCACAAAAAAAGTTAAATGTTTTCAATGAAGATTTAATAAATAAATACATTAATAATTAAACACATCTAAAAGAAGATTTTTTTTATGATTGGAGAACAGTCAGGGTAGGTGTGTTGGGAAATAAATTCCAAACAGTATTATAGGTTTTAAGAATAAATAACATATTCTAACATTGGCATTGGCTTTAATTCAACATTAATTAACAGATGCAAAAAAAAATCTACGTTTACTTCTCGCTCTTCCTTTTCTTGTTGTACCTTAGTGACAAAAAATGCAGGAATGACCAGGACAACACCATGCATTTTATTCTTATTTTTGAATCTTTTTATATATTCTTCCTCTGAGGAGCAAACAGTTTTTACTTTTCAATTGTTATTTACAAATATGGGAGTTATGATATGTTGTATTTGTGACCTTGTTTCCGTTTTCTGTGCCAGAAGGAATTGACCAGACATCTTGATCAATAATAAGTAATGACAAATAATAGACTTAATTAGAATTTCATATATAAGTTTCCAGTTATAAAACCAATAAACCATGTAAATAAGTTTAGTTAATTTAAAAATATAAAAGAAAACACAGAAGTTAAAATAATTATTTTATTTAAATTAATAAGAAAATGCAATCAGTATTAACAATTATTGAATTCCACAGACAACAATATGTGCATAACTTCAAGGAATATTTCAGTGTTTAAATACTATGTCTGTATGTGTGTTAGCCTCCTCCTCCTATATGAAAAACACTTAAAATGTCAATTTCAAAAATTTACATTTCAATGCACTGCTTATGAGACAAATCCAATGGGTTCTTTACTGAACATTTTACTACATGAGTTCAAGCCTGAAGGGATATTGTAGAAAATTAATAGCATTTCCAATTCATGTGGATCTCATCTGTATATCAGGCTCACGAGAGGAAAATTCGAGATTGGAAATGTACCTGGGATATGATAGCGAAGGAGGAAATCTGGGATTCACAGCCTTCAATCAAATAATTAAAGGAATATGAATGTGAAATAAATACTGGAACTATATTACAGAGAGGAAAAGGAGAGAATTCCTTTTGCCGAAAACCAAAGATGCTGAGAAATGAATTAATAAAAATATACAATGGAATGTTGCAAATCTCTTGTTGCAAAAGCTGTTAGCTTAATAAGCAGTTGTTCAGGCTACCATAATCAATTATATAGTATTTATTGTATTTTATTTGTTATTAATTTTTATTTGAAAAGAAAAGATATGTTCAGGACCGGGACACGAACCCGGGTCGTCCAGATTGCTAGTCTGGAACTCTACCATTTGTGCTACCCTGGCCCAATCAAGGACGCCTCTCGGTCGTGGTCATATCTTTTCTTTTCACTGATCCCAAGTCATCGCGTTCTCACAATTTCCGATGTATACGAGGGGAAGAATTTTGATGTTGAATCTTTGAACATTATTTTAATTGGGATCTAGTTGACTTACGTCATTATAACATGGGAGGTTACACACACTATATCTCAGGTTTCAGCGGATGGTTGCCATGGATACACAAATCGATTATCCAACACCCTCCTTATTTGTGGAGTCCTTGGCACTTGATACACTCTTTGAAAGTATCCATCTCAAGCGCCTTAGTCAAGGAGTCGGCGACCATGTTCTTGGTATGTACGAGAAGCTTCTCCTGCACCTTTTCTTTCATAAAATGGTGCCGTACGTCAATATGCTTGGTCCTTGGCTGATAAGCACCATTCAGTGCCAGATTCCTTGCTCCCTGGTTGTCGCAGAAGATCTGAGTAGGATTCTTTGAAGGCTGTTCAATCTCTTCAGAGAGGCCCCTTAACCATAAAGCTTCGTGCGCTGCAGAAGACATTGACATGTATTCAGCCTCTGTTGTTGAGATAACTACAGTGGGCTGTCGTTTAGTGCACCGGGATATCGGGGCGCCGGACTTGATAAACATATAACCTGTCACTGATCTTCTTTCATCTAGGTCAGTAGCCCAATCGGCATCAAAGTATCCATGAATTGGTCCAACTTTTGATCCATCAAATTTTATCCTGTATGAGGAGGTTCCACGGAGGTATCTCAATACCCGTTTCACACCTGCCCATTGCAACACGCCTGGATTGTTATTGAAACTGCTCAGGCTACTAACAGCAAACGCTATATCTGGTCTTGAGACTTGGGCTGCAAACAAGAGGCTGCCAATAGCTTCTTGATAAGGGATTTTTCTCATATTTTCCCTTTCTATTTCTGTTTGCGGCTCCTGAGTTTTAGAAAACTTCTCACCGTTGGACATCGGAGTTGATATTGGATTTGCTTCATCCATCTTGAACCGTTTGAGAATCTGCTCAATATAATTTTGTTGGCTAAGCCAAATTTTCTTTGATTGTTGATCACGGGTTAGCTCAAGGCCTACAAATGAATTGGCCTCACCAAGGTCGGTCATCTTAAATGATCTTGAAAGTTGCAATTTGACCTGATTTTTTAATTTTTTATTGTTTGAAAAAATCAACACTTATCAGGAGCCTAAAGGAATCCTTTGGCTCAATGGATTGGAGTCTGGCCATTATGGTATAGCAAGAGGGGTTAAAAAACGAGACAGTTTGAGCCTTTTGTTGTTCCTCCTATTCATGGATGAGGTAGCATCCATCTGTAGGAGAAGAACTGAGAGAACATTTCTGAATCTGAGAAGAAGTCTGTATCCGGTTGTAGTCCAGTTTCTTCTCTATGCGGACGATGTAGAGCTGATTGCTGACTCAGTTGGAAAGCAGTGACGGAATGGTGTGAAGAACTCCGACAAAAACATCTTACTTTTGTTGGCATGGATACGATCAATGCCAACAAAAGTAAGATCCTCCAAGTGGGTAGGCGGCAGGAAGAAGTACATATACTGAGATGAAGAGGAAATGGAAGTGATGACTGACTTCACTTATCTCGGCTCAGTAATAGACAGGACTGGAAAGCTGGACGCGGAAATATCCAGTAGGATTAATATGGCAAATACAGTCTACTACCAGATTTGTAATACTGATGTAGGAAAGCGGGAGGTAGGAAGGAACGTCAAACTCCACATCTTCTAGTCAGTGTACCTGCCGATACCGCTGTAGGGGCTGAAAGCTGGGAATAGACGGAGAGACAGGAAAGCAGAGTTACCGCGTCGGAAATGGAGTACTTGCGAAGAGTGCCAAGGAAGACGAAAAGAGACTGTGTTCGCAACGAGAGGATTCGTCAGGTACTGCAGATTGGCCTGAGAAAGAGCTCCTGGAAATCCGACAAACGAAATGGTTCGGCCACGTGGTCAGGATGAATGTTCACTGGGACCCTCTCAAGACGATGGACTACATGCCGGATAGAAAAAGACCTCGAGGACGCCCAAGGATGTGTTATCTCGAGTACATCGAACGCCTCAGCAGAAAAAGAGGAAAAGATCTACGACAGGCCAGAAACCTAGCAAGAGACCGGGATAGATTCAGCTCCTGGCTGGACGCCCCCCTACGCTGAAAGGCACTATGGGGGGGGGGAGCGAAAGAAGAGAAGAAGCAAAAATTCAACAGGTCATCCACACAGATAGCCACTATTATCATACACTTTTCTGTTATTTTGAAATAAACACAAGAGTCATATTTTGACTGTGTCAAGCCAAATTCCTGCAAAACTCCATCCAATTTTTTATTTCATGTTCGGCTAACTCGCTTGAGTCCGTACAAGCTCTTTTAAAGTCGACATACTATTGAAGTTCCATTGCTGAAACCAGGTGACTGAGACATGTAAATTTCCTCCTCCAGATCTCCCTGAAGGAATGCGGATACGGCGTCCATCTTATCAATGTCTAGATCGTACTCTGCAGCCAGGGATATAAGGTATCTGATGGAACTGTACCTTACAACTGGCGAGAACGTTTCTTCATAATTCTCACCCCCTCCTTTGGGCGAATCTCTTGACAAGTTTCCCATTATAAGCGGTTATTTTACCACTGGCATCCCTCTTCGTTCTGAAGACCCACTTGCATGCAAGGGGTTCTTTTGAAGCTGGGAGTTCGACCAATTCCCAGGTACTGTTGTCCATTTGATCCTTCAATTCACGCTCCATGGCACCAGCCCACAACTGATTGTCCTGACAAAATAACGCATCATCATAGGACCCTGGGTCTGATAGCTCGGCGCCGGTAGAGAAAGCTGAATACATCACAAAGTCGTCCAGTGTAGGTGGTCGTGTGTCTCTTACCGGTCTTGTCACTGTTGGATGCGATGTAGATGTCAGAACGGTCGTTGGTAGAACATAATGTGGGTCGTCATCATGGTTGGTTTCTGCAGCTGTGGAGAGATCTTCCATCCTTGAGTTAGTTTTGTGAGGACCGTTGTCAGACTGTACGTCACTCTCCGAAGAATCATCAGTCGATGTCCGTGATTCTGTTGTGTCGTCGGAGTCAGGACCACAGTTGTCCTCAACATTTACTTTTTCTAGACTAGACTTGTTGTGTAACACATAGAAGTTTCCATAAGAACTTTCGGAAATGTTTTCTAACAATGAACTGCACCACTGAAATTCGGAAAATGCTACATCTCTTGATATAAAGGACATTTTCTTCTGAGGATCAAACAACCTGTACCCTTTTGTGTCTTGGCAATATCCCACAAATATGCAAGGAGTAGACCAAGGGCTGAGTTTAGTTCGCTTCGGCCCAGGGATGTGTGCATATGCCTTACAGCCAAAAATTCGAAAATGTTGAAGAGAAGACTTCTTAGCTGTCCACATTTCTTCTGGAGTTGTAACTCCAGACTTGCACAGCGACCTGTTCAAAAGAAAAGTGGCACCGTTTACTGCTTCTACCCAAAAAACGGTTGGGAGTCCTGACTCTATCAGCAGACATCTTGCACGATCTAAAAGAGAGCGGTTAAGGCGCTCGGCCTTTCCATTTTGCTGAGGAGTGTAAAGAAAGGAGGTCTGATGCACAATACCTGACGACTTCAAAAATTCCCTTAATATTTTATTACAGTACCTCCATTGTCAGTGCGCAGAATTTTAATTTTTCTTTAAGTCTGATTTTCAACATGAGATTTGAAAATTTTAAAATAATCAGTGACTTGATCCTTAAATTTTAAGAAATCTATGAATGACTTATGACTGAAGTCATCCAGAAATGTCAGTATGTACCTGGACCCTCCTAAACTGTTTACCTCCATCGGCCCTACGAGGTCTGAGTGCACCAATTGTAAGCAGTGCTCAGTAGTGCAGTCACTCCTGGGGAAAGATAAACGGTGGCTTTTTCTCAATATGCTAATATCACGTGCTGTATTAGGGTTTTGGCTAGATAGATTGAAAGATTTAGAAACAATACTCAGCTTACGTAGGCTATCGTAGTTTAAATGGCCCGTGCGCTGATGCCAGAGTGTCATTTCACATTCGCTGATAACGAACATTCAGCACTGGGAGGAACGTCCAATTTTAATAAATTATTCACTAAGCTAGCAGAGGTGATCAGCTGTGTCTGGCTATTAAAAACATAAACTCCATTGCTATTGAAGACCGCACGGTGTCCTTTACTGACAATTTGGCTCACTGATAGCAAGTTAACCTCTAATTCTGGAACATAATATACGTTATTAATATTTACTTCTGAGGGCTTACCAGAAATCATCACTGGTAATGAAATATTGCTGACAGTATCTGACGTCATTCTCTCATTATTAGCGGCAGTGATGGATATTTTTTCAGCTACTCTAGCATCTGCTAACATTTATTGACTCTTTCAGAGGTGACTGGACGCACCACTGTCCAGATAAAATTCGGAAATATCAGATGACCGCGTTGAAAATGCTGCAAACAGCGACGTACCTTTGCCTGGGCTATTTACGCTCCTCTTATCATATGCAGGTGATGGACAGTTCTTGGCGATGTGCCGTAACCGTTATACTGAAAACAACGAGGACCTCTGGGATGATTTTTATCAGCCTTATCTTCTTCATAGTTCCTGTATTTCTTAACTCCCTTCCACTGAACAAAACCTCCTTTTGAACTGTGACCGTACAAAGCGGAATTTGAACTGCCATAATAAGTTTCTGAGCTCGATTTTTCCATCGAAAAGTCCTGCAATAACTTTGTTTTGACTAAATCTGCGGTTACTTTCAAACCCGAACTCTCAATACCCATAATCATGAGTTCGAAACGGCTTGGTAATCCAGCGAGAAGAATCGTTCCGACCCATTCATCACTCACACTGAGACCAATTGAGACTAATTTATGTGCAGTGGTAATAATCCGGTTCACGTATTCTTCTACCGAACTACAGTCTTCTAATTTCGTAGTTGCAAGAATACGGAGAAGACCAACTCGTCTCGTCAATCCGTCGTCCTGAAAAGCTTTGGTTAGATTTTCCCATGCTTCTTTGGCGGTGGTTGTGTGTTGAATATGAACATAATTCACCAGCTCAACTAATAGAATCAACTTAGATCGGCATTTCGTGTCTTTTTTCTTGTCGGGATCAGTTTCAGTTATACATTCCCACAGCTCCAAATCTTCCAGATACCCCTGCACTGGGAACTTCCATGTGTTAAAATGTTCACGTACTTTTAGATGTTCGACCGGCAACTGGCACTGAGACATAACGGATACACGAAACGAAAACATAGATTTTCACTAAAATAATTTTTCCTAAAAATTCACTAACTTATGACATCTGGACTGGGCTCATAACCTGTTAAACTACATATTGATGTATTAGGGCCAGACACAAGACACATTTAACATTATCTACAAAACTGTGACAGAGGATAACATAACTTGTGAGGTTACACACACATCTCAGGCTTGAGCGGATGGTTGCCAATCCAGTCTCAATCCAGGGAGAGAGGGTGGGACTGGGTGAGGAGGTGACGTACCTGGGTGTTAGGTTCAGGAGAAGCTTCGACGCCACCCCTCACCTAGCATACCTGAAAGATAGGGTGACCCTGTCACTAAATGGATTAGGAAGAATAGGGGGTGCATTCTGGGGCCTCAGGTACCCGGCAACTATGACCATTTACAAAGGCGTGGTCTTGGGCATCCTGAGGTACGCATCCCCTGCGTGGAGCCGTAACCTCACGCAGCAACAGAAGAGGAGGCTGGCGACCATCCAGAGACTGGCTCTGCTGAGAGTCTCTAAGGCCTATAGGACGGTGTCACACGAGGCGGTGCAGGTGCTGACCGGAGCGATGCCCCTGGACCTCGTCCTCAGGGAGGACGCCCTGAAATATGAGGTGAAGAGGCAGGGGCTGGCGGCGCTCCCGGAGGGACTCCGAGGAGGATCGGCGAGACCGTCCAGTCGAGATTGGTGGTGACATGGGTCCTCCCGGACTACTGGGTCTCGCAGATCCTTACAGGACACGGCGGGTTCCGGGGAAAGCTCAGTGAGCATAGGAGAGAAATCGACCCCCGGTGCCCGCATTGTGGGGTCCCTGAGACGGCGGAGCACGTAGTGCTCTCCTGCACCGCGATGGAAGGACACCGAGCCAGGTTGTCGAGAAAAACCGGGATCTTCGTCCTCGCCGAGGAGGACTTCCCCCGTTTGATGGAGGCTGACAAATATCCCTTCTTTAAGGACTTTGTCTACGGGTGGAAGGAAGTGGTCGGGCCTGCTCATTTCACGATTAGCAGGGTCCGGCCCCTCGGCGAGCCACCAGAGCCACCAGACGAGGTGCCACAAGACGAGGAGCCAGACGGGGAACCACCCCCGGAGGAGAGGGATGGAGATGAGGACCGGACGGATGCGGCGGACCAGGAGGGCTGGACGGCATCCGGACGGATGGAGTCTTAAGGTGCTGCCCCAACAGTAAGGTGCACATCCGTGCACCGGGCAGCACCACAGATGCAAAAAAAAAAAAAAATCTTAATGTACCCAAACAAATTAAATGGTACCCCCCCCCAATATAAATGTATTATTAATTTTAAATAAAGAAAAAAAAAAAAAAAGTTGATTTATTGGCAGTGGCGGGCGTGCGTAAACCCAACGCACTAACCCGTCACTGCCGAAACCCGTATGCCAGCAATGGCACGTAGGGAGAGAAAAAAAAAAAAAAAAAAAAAAAAAAAAAAAAGGTAAGGTGCCCGACCCGGCAGCACCACATAAAGTTTTTAAAAAAATGTTCCCATTAATTTAATGGTAAAGATGATGTACGAATTATAAAAATAAAGGTTTTAAACAAAAGAGTAGATTTTTGGCAGTGGAGGGCGTGCGTAATCCCAACGCATTAACCCGCCCCTGCCGAAACCCGTATTACAGAAATGGCAGGTAGGGCGAAAAAAAAAAAAAGAAAAGAAAAGATTGCCATGGATACACAAATCGAATCCAACAGTTTTCATATGTAAAACATGTGCATGGAATGGGATGGGGTGTTGTGGAGCTTTTGTCTTACCCAGATATAAGTTATATGTGAACATTTATTACTGTGAGCTGCAACTCGTGATAAAGATTTATTATACACTAATATAAACGTACGTGGAGAGGATATTAGGTTTAAGATTCATTCAGGAGCTAATACATCTGCTTGTGGTCCACAAATTTTGTAAGCTGAATTTATAGAGACATCATATTTATAATGTCCTTAAACCAGACAGAGCCAAGTTAAAGGCCATTAATGCAATGTCTGCTCAAAAGGTTTTATGGGCTTCCTTAGGTGTGATTAATCATTTAATCTAAAATATTACGCAAGGTACCGATCACGGAAATTCGTGAAGAGGATTATTAAGCGATATGAATGTGGATTTAAGATTATGAAACTCAATTTTATACATCAGAATATTTCCGAATCTTCGTTTCCGAGGCAGTCTCACCTAGAGTCCAACCCAAATACAAAACCACTCATGAGTTGACGATCTGGTCTGGTCTGGGAGAATACCCCATTATAAAAACTGAGGATATTCTGGGGTTTCTGAAGAATTTGTTGTCGAAGTAGGATTTATGTTTAAAAAGAGCTTGCACTCAGAACGCAAGGGAGTTGCCAAATGTATTTATCATGCCCAGAACCCCGTCAGAGGGCTGGGAATCATCGTAGCCAAAAAGAAAACTGTTTATCATGTTTTGAAAATTTCAGTTTAAGTAAGCAAACCTTTGTTCTTTTATTTTTATTTTTGGGGTCCTTCTGTTGCCCTGTCCTTTCTGTTTTGATAGTCCCCATCCCTGAAGGAAACATTGGAGTTGGATCCTAGCAAACATTTCATTGATTATCCATTAGTTTTAATTCGAGCTCCAAAGCTAATATCGGTTTCTCATAAGCCTTAAACTTCTTTTTTTTTTTTTTAATTCTATAGCCTTTTTAAAGATAGATCCATAGTTGGTTAGTAGGTATCTAAATAACATCCATTTTGCAATAACTTTATTTTTCCTTATATTTTTTTTTATGATAAGAGTATTAATTAATATACATATTAATTATTATTAATAAACAGGTGAGTATTAAAAACTAAATTACAAAGTAACATTAAAACATTTCTTTTTCTTCTTACTAGAACAATCATAAACCACAATGGCCTTGGTACAGAAGCTGGTTTTAGAGCACTACAATATTGCCAACCGAGAAGAGGAGGAAACCTTGTGCAACCTTGGACCAAATGATCTCATGTTCGCTCTCGAGGTTCCTTCGGAGATCAGTGTGGGAAAATTCAGCGGCGAGGACGCCAATTCTAGTCATTACCATTACGGTTGTAAATGTCTCTATCGAAGGGTAAGCGCCTACATTTAATGTTTTATATTGTAATTTCATGTCAGCACACTGCGGGTCACTAGTAGATTTTTGTTTGATACCCGCTATATAAAAACAAATTATTAGGTTGGGGGAAGTGGGGAAAGTGCGTCTTTTGCTTTTTATGAAGCTTACGGCAAAGCCACAATCTGAGTTTTCAGACTCAGCTACGTCAGTGCGTTTGTGATAAACCGATCATAGGTGAAATATTTGAGTAAAGTTGGTTTTTATTTCGATTAATGTGATAAGAGGTAAGTCTCTTATAATTTAGCAGTCAAGTATATTATTGATTTGTAATAAAAATATTAAATAATTTCCCAAACTCGCATGATGCTAGAGTTGTTGATACCTACTTTGAGATGATGACCTTATGTGCACTGTTGCCAAGTGACATTTGATTGCTATTAATTTAATTTTTTTTTTTTTTTTTTGCTAAAGGGCATGTGCGTCATTAAGTAAAAGCAAAAAAAAAAAGCAATAAAACATCTTTAAGTGATATAAAGTCTGTATTTTCTGATTTAAAAAATACAAAAAAAGTGCAAAAGTGACAGAAGTATCTACAGTGAAAATTTCGGAGGAAGGGGGGAAAATTCCTTGTAATGAACTATTCGCAGATTCTCGTCAAGAGGAGTGGATTATGTGGACATTGGATGCATGAAGATCGCACGGACAATAGAAAAGGGGAAAATTACTTTGTTTGCGACATTTCCCGTTAAATTTTTGTCAAGGCCCACTTACCCCGCTATATGCGGCAAGTGCGTCATTTGAAACTTGTTCATAGAAGTCAACGTTTTTTTGTTAAAATGTTTTATTTTACTTTTTTAATTAGTGGCTACAGATTCTAAAGAATACAAATTTATGTTTGTATACAACTCTTTTCATTTATACCTTTGTTATGCCTAGATTGCTACTCAATCAGGAAAACAACATACTTATAACACAATTTATTAAAGAAAACTATACACACTTTCACATTGTTGTTAGGGATAACACAATCGAGAGGTACTAATTAAAAGACCGGGACCAGAGACTTGATCAGTGATAATCGATACTACAATTGATACACAACAGTCTCCCACACTTATTAAAATGATTATGACATGCGTAAATCAAGGGGTAAATTGAGTAACATATTCTTGGAGTTTTCCTGGTGGCCTCCGTTCTCTGCTTGATCGTCTCAGCATGGGATGTGGCTGGGCCCTAGGATGTTCTTGTTGTTGCTGCAGGGGGTTCGATGGTCTTGGTCTTCCTAGTTTATAAACCCTGAGCTGTGTGCCATGTATGTTTAGAAGGCAAAGTCATCAACACATCAAGTAACAATCCATCACTGAAGATTGAACTACGCCTCTCTTGAAACTCGAACCCGTTTCTTCAAGTTTCTGTTGTTTTCAGTCTTAGAACACCTTCGTTATTAAATTTATCAAACAGGGGAAAACCAAAGCACGAATTTGATTATCATGAACCCTTATTGTAATATTACAGCAAGTTTTATCCTTTTAAAATCTCTTATTACGGAGTAGAGCTTTGGGGCTTCACTAAGCCATCGAATTCTTCTCGTATCCAATCCCTACAATCCAAAATCCTTCGTGAAATCCTCAACGCTCCTTATTTTGTTAAGAATATAGTCATCCATAACGACCTTAATGTCCCATTTGTTGCTGATTTGGCCCGAACCCGGTATCTATCCTTTCGTAACAAACTTCATTTCCACCCAAACCCTCTAGCTTCAAACCTAGCTTCTTCTTCAATTCCCGATAATCCTCCGAGGCGTCTGAGAAGAAGATGGCCACGTGACCTTCTTAGTTGAACATGCGATTTGAGAACTACCAGTGGGTAGTTTCTCTACTTGTCATTATATCACGTCATTATGTATCACTCAGCCAATTTACTTGTTATATTACTTATAATATAGTTGTAAATTTCAATAAATAAATTTTAAAAAAAATAAAATAAAAAAATCTCTTATTTGTAAAATGAAGTGTTCGAGTTCCAACAGTAATTTCATTTATTTATTTTGTATGCCTATTGTTTTGTATGATGAAGATAGACCGTCCCCGACAAGCACATTAAATGTTCATTGTCAAAGAAATGAAGTACGTTATAAAATCCCTTTGGAATACAAGAAGAATAGCGTATAGAATGATAATAAATCAATACCTTGGCTTAAATTTAATGTTTCAGTTCGAAATAGATATTGTTTGGCAATGAGATCTCTAGTAAACATTTCCCTTTCAACATGAAGTTTGTTACCTTATCTTTACTTACCTTTACAACTTCTTAATCAAACCAATAATAATGTATGGCACAATAACAGCCAGTATTTCTGACCCAGAAATTTAAAACTATTTGAAGCAGAGAAGATTTTAGACAAGGGAGTAATAAAACATACAGGAAAGAAATGGACAGAAGAGAAGAAATCATTTCACTCTTAACATTAGGAAGATCCGATTTAACAACACACATACTATTAGGTTCAGTTAAGTACAATATTTGTAAAATGGAAATTATAAAGGAAAAATAGCACGCGAATGTGACGAGCAACGCCAAATGATTAGCTCTTTAGTTATTCTCACTGAGTAAAAAAAATATTAAAAGTTGCACTTAATATTTTCTTGAGCTAATTTTTTATATTCTTGGTATGTGTTCAGTCGCGAAGCAATTAAATAAATTCATATTTAAATATCGCGCCACTGGTCACCGTGGCTCTGGAAGTCTTCATAACATAGCTGTTCTAATAGTTAAGTTCCAATCTTGTACGCCTTGATAGCAGGAGAGGAGAGTTATCTTCACCGCTCCCCATTTAGCCAGTCTTCGCCTAGCCACTGCCGGGACACAGTCGATCTCTGGCAGGCTCTGAACATCGCCTCTCGTCCGGCAGCACCTATGGTCTTTCTCTTTGCCCACCATTCGCCATGCTCCAGAGACGCTTTCTCGCCGCTAAGCCCGTCATGTCTGACCCTCTAGATCGCCGACCCACCAAATTGTCCGAACACGAGCAATAAGTCTCCACGTAAACATCAATGCTTCAAGCTGTGAGTTCTTTCAGTCTAATTACTAACCATAAAGACTCAACTCACCATGTGGCCCAAACGCCCTGTGTTCAAAGACCATATCTCATCATTCGCCTAGTGAGAGGATAGACTCAGACTCTACTAATGTGGCTCTCGCCCAGTAATGTGATCAGTGTTTATAATAATCTAATAAATATTCATCTCAGTTCAACCCTATATTAAATATAAGCAACTCTTTTCTTTCTGTATTTCATTGTAACATTTATTTTCTTGCATGTTGTTGGTCAGTACTAAACCATGTTCCAATTTCTGGCCTTGTCAATAAAATTCCCGGCTCCATCCTAAGATATTCATTATTTGCATTCAATTATTATTCAAAACGAACTTAAGTCTAATACTCGCCGTAACAGTATGTATTCATGTTCTATTGTTTAATATGTGCTTCTGTTATATAGTTAAATATAAGATTGATTGCTTAATTCACTACAGTCCGAAAACCAGTGAATGTGATAAATATTTTCATTTTCATTCATTCATTTCATATTTCATTTTCAAACGTATAAAGATTGGATGAACTTAAAGTTTAATTTTTTCAGTATTCCCAAGGATTGATGGACATGTGGGTGAAGGATGAATGTAGGTCGATTCTCTTCCTATCCTTAGAGGATATTAATAATGTAAGAAAAAAATGGAGAAAAGTAAAAAATGATCCAACAACTTTTGGTACACTTCTAATGATAACGTATGTATAATTTATTGTTGTTGATGTAGCTTAAATATATATGTATGTATATATAATAATAATGAAGCTTTATTGGCATCATAAGTTTATGACAAAAGCCTCTATAATACCTTAAGAGGTAAAATGGACTTCTGCTCCAAAAGACAATTACAGAATAGTAACAATATAAAATAAAATAAGCAACATTCATCATGAACTACAAAGACAAAACAAAAAACATTCTTTTAGAATAAATATAAATAAGTAACAAAACTAAATCTTTACAAATTTCAGTAGAAAATAAAATAAACAACATTCATTAAAAACTACAAAAATAAAAACAAAACTGTTTCCTTTTTATAGATTCTTTACAATTCTGAACCAACAGCCTCTATCCCTGGCCACTTTCATCCAGTTGGTTCCCACTCTTCGCTTTCATTGTTTCTTCTTATTTCCGATAGTCCAATAACATGCCATTCGAGATCCAGAAGAGCGTCTTCTAATTCTAATAACCTTTCGTCTTCCCTTAGCCTTCTAGTATTTAAAGTACCTATATTTAAAACTGCCCGGTGATTTCCTATTTGCTACCTTGCTCCGTTATTTTTTTGGCCGAATATTTCGATTGTTTCTTTGCCATATCCGAACATTTACTTGTGCCGGCATTTTTCCTATATTCCAGTGTTTTCGTCGACATGTATTTCCATTTGCCGTTTTCCCTGTTTAAAAAATACCGATCTAAACTGACTGGTCTAGATGTGGCGTGCCTTCGGCAGGGAAAGGACCTGTACGCTCGAGTGCTCTTACCAGAAGACACCACTTTGAGACCAATCTTATAATCTCATAATCTTAGCGAAAACTCTGTGCAAATGTTCTGCGTGTTCCGTCTCGTTCTTACTAAAGACAAGGACGTCATCCATGTAAACTTGACAGAAAGATTCTCCTAAGCCTCTGAGGAATCATCGGTAATAAGAGAGATAAAAAAAAATGTTTTTTTGTATTTTTTACCGTTGAGTTCTAAGTCATGTATATCGTATTATGTATGTTTATAAGACCTGGATAACATAAGAATGGAAAATAACAGGCTGGCCAAGATGACATACGAGGCTAAGGTTGAAGGAAGAAGGTCCAGAGGAAGACCCCGAAGTACCTGGGAAGATGGTATTAAGGAAAGCTTCGCAAAGAGAAGTCTGCAATGGAATAGAAGGAGAGAAATGGTAGAAGATCGTACGGTCTGGTCCGGGCTATACAGAAAGAAACCTCACATTGCAGAGCGGTAGAGAGGAACGACTAAAATGATGATGATGTGTATAAGACTTTCCTTCATTAGTTATGTTTTGGTTTTATATATATATATAAGGTATATAATTATATGTAATGCTTTATTTCATCAATTTATAAGTATATATTTAAATATATATATTTACCTCCTTATAAGTATATCGTCAGAATATTTAATAATTAATACATCCAAATCTGTTTCCAAATATATGTGTTTTATTTACAAATATGCGTTATATGATTTCCTGACAACCGCTCCGCGACATCTTACAAATTATGAAATCGGTTGAAAAAATTATTTATTTGATTGGTAAAATTATGAAATTGGTTGAAAAAATTATGAAATTCACTGAAAAAAGCTATATTTACAAATCCCGGAAATTGCAAATATAATAATTGACGACGAGGATTAAAATATCGTATAGTTCAGTGTCAGTGACTGCTATCAAACTGATTCAGAATCGTTTCCAATCTCCGTCTTTTTCATCGTACTACAGGTATCTTAGTTTTCGTTATACATACACTTTTTAATGGATGAGAATCAATTCAAAAGTTTTTTAGAAACGTTCTCTCAGACAACCACAACTTATCAAAAAGCTCTTGTTGAACAGTTGATAGCGGCTGGAGGCATTACAGGTATTGGCAATGTCGCACTGTTTAAACGATTTGAGTCAACAGTGGAGAAATTCACTTCATACCTCGAACGTTTCGAAAACTACGCCGCTATGAAAAGCGTTACCAGTGATACGATGAAATGCCAGTTACTTTTGAGTATATTCAATACAACAACTTGACCGCATTTCTAGGACGTGAGGATTACAAATCCCTTTCACAGAATTTTCGAGGAAGCTGATACCCGCTGGAAATATTGTTGTTTCTCAACATTATTTTCTATCTTGCTACCAACAGGTATGTCAGTCTATTTCTCAATATATTGCTACGCTACGACGTCATTTGTCAGATTGTGAGTTTCATGTCGAATGCGCTGAATCTACATGTAAGAAAAAAGTCTCCATATCTGAAGTTTTCTTGCGGGCTCAGTTGCATTATATCGTTCGAGGTCCCGATTAAAAACACGCCGTCTAAAGTTTATAAATTATTAATAATTATATAATTCAAATAATTTTCATTTTTTTAAAACTATTACGTTATAATTAATAATTATAGCTATTGATGAATCTACACGTCAGAAAACTGCTGTTATATTAGGAAACGATATAGATTTACTTGTCATTTTAATTGGTCGTACCCTATCTTATCAACAAGAAATTTTCTTTTAAAAAGTTGGCAAAGGAAATCTAAAAACTGAAATATACTCTTCCAAAAGTTTTGATAAATATCCTCGTTCTAAAAAACACATATTGTTTCTTCGCGCAATAAGTTGCTGTGACACGACTTATGCGCTCTTTAGAAAAGGAATAAACACTTTTGTAAAAATACTCGAGACTTCCGAATTTGGATCAAATTGCTGCAGCATTTGAAGAAGAAAACTGCCCGGTTCAATCATTATTTGAGAAAGGAGGGTGAACCTTGTTGGCAATCTATAATGATCCAAAATCTGAGGACTGTATCGATCGTCTTCGCTATGCACAGTTCATCAAGTTAACAAAACCGAATAAACCTGTGCAGTTATCAAATCTTCCACCAACGAGTGAAGCAGCTCACCAACATTTCAACCGTGTCTATTATCAAGTTCAGACTTGGTTAGGGCATGATTTAGAACCCCAGAATTGAGGGTTGGATAATGCGTGATGAATTCTTGGAACCTGTTACGAATTGATTAACACAATATTCTGCAACGGCAAGAATGGTTGTGGTTCGCGATGTGGATGCAGGAAAGCAGGGTTGAGGTCCTCTTTAGCTTGCGGCCAGTGTAATGGGCAAGCTTGTCTTAATGGTTAATGCTCCACCATATCATAGTGATATCAATGAAGACGGTACTTTTGTCCCTGGAATCCTGGAAGAACTGAAGACAAATGTCGTTGAACACGAGAACACAAAGGAATTAGACATTTTTCAGCGACTGGAAGACGATGCAGAAGCAGAAGGAGAAAATTGAAATTAGAACTTGTAGTTCTTATTATTATTCAACTTTTTAAATTTCAACGTTCATAAATGTACGAAATGGTATTTTTCAATAAAAACATTAATTCAAAATTTAATTATTTTCTTTATATTTAGTTAGTAAGTAATTAGTATAAATAAAATTAGAATTAAAAATAATGAAGGTATTTCACTTAATAACTTTATAATTGCACGAGTAGGTAAGTATTATTAAATGAATAGATACTGAATTATTGAAAAAAACATTAATTATAACGTAATAGTTAATAAAAAATGTAAATTATTTAGAATTATATAATTATTTATAATTTATAAACTTTATACGGCGTGTTTTTAATCGGGACTACAAGGTGACCTCAAATGATACTCTGATAGTTAAACACTGCGCGCGCTCTGCCCTCTATCTCGAAAATGGTTCAAGATATATTAAAGTGTAAAAAATCGATTTTTTGCTCTTTGCCCTTGGAATATCTGTAGTCGCGGACATCCAACGATAAGTAGGTTTTGAGACAAGTTTTAGGGTGCCAAAATAATGGTTTATACAAGTTTATAGCCGACTATCTCTCATTCCGAGATTCTTACTCTCATTTGACTAATTTTACTGGACTACAACTCAAGTGACGTTAACAAAGTTTCACGTCGTTCTCACCACTCCCGGGGCACCACTCCGAGCTCGCGTCGTCGTCCTCCGTCACATTCGGGGGATTTTTATCGCACATTGGGAATTGAGAATTTATGTTTTCGGTGCAGGAAAAGTTTTCATAAAACAAATGACTTCCAAATCGACCGAAAAAACTGAGATGCTCCATAGGATAACTCCATGTTTCGCACAAGGCCATGTTTCAAGAGTGTGTATCAAAACCTTATCTAAGTCATCTGTTGATTTTAAGCAAATCGAACATGAATCTGACGGAAGCCACTCTGATCATTCAACCGTCTTACGGATGGAATGCTATTACACATATCTCTTCTAGCGTAGTTGATCTGTATGAACTCAATGCCTGCTCAGGGAGGTATATCATAACTGTGTCACTCAACAGTAAACCTTTCAAAATGGATGTGGATTCTGGTGCGAAATTCTCCATTCTGCCGAAAGACAAATTACAACAGCCTAACCTCAAAAAAGACCTTTTACCTGCGCATATTAACTTCAAAGCATTTCAAATGACATCGTCCCCTGCAAGGTTACCCTTATACTTATACTTTACAGTAAATGTTGCAGTAACCTATAAAAACAAACGCTTTTTAGCCGACCTGTACATTGTTCCACTTGGCCATGACGCACTTTTGGGTCGCGACTGGATCAGGAAGCTTGGACTAGAGCTTAAGCAGATTGATGAAGAGATGTCACTTAAACACGTTCCTCAAGATTTTACAGATTTCTACGCCTTAAATGAGGTTGACATTCTTAATGTGTTTCCTGAGGAAAAAATTGGGTATTCGAGGAAAAAATTGGGTGTATCCCAAATTGCAAAATGCCAAACCAATCTACACCAGAGAACGCACAGTGCCATTTGCTCTTCGTGATCGAGTGGAACGGGAGCTTGACTCGCTTGAAAAATCATATATCATTACACCAATGGCCACGAGTGACTCGGGATCTCCCTTTGTAATTCCAAAACCAAATGGAGGAGTCCGACTTAGTGTCGACTACAACTGTGGTGTAAATAGGCGTCTCATTTCTGCAAATTTTGCTATTCAACGAGTGGAGGATGTTTTAAGCAGCCTTCGTGTAATTCCAATTACTTCTGTAAACTCGATTTGTTCAAGGCATACCTGCACCTTCCTGTAGATGAACAAAGCAGAATGATACAAACCATTTCCACCCATAGAGGGACATATAAGATGAATCAATTAAGTTTTCGAACTAAGACTGCCCTGTCAGAGTTTAATAGAACTATTTTTCAAATCCAGGAGGGTCTGCCCATATGTGGTGTTTACTACGATGATATCCTAGTTCACGGATTTTCCTTAGAAGAATGTCAAAAAAACCTTCGGCTATGCCTCAGAAGACTGTCAGAATATGACTTGCACCTTAACAAACATAAGTGTTCGTTTTTCACGACTGAGACTGATTACCTTGGACATGTCGTTTCGAGGAATGCTATCAGAAAAAATCCTCAGATGCTAGTCCGGTGGGAGTTGCAGCAATTCTTAGCCAGTCTATAGACCAACATGAAAAACCCATACCCTATGCCTCCCGTGCCCTTACACCGTCAGAAATGAGCTACAGCCAACTTGACCGGGAAGCACTAGCTATTGTGTTTGGAGTCTCACGATTCTACAACTACATCTATGGGAAACATTTCTTTTTGGTTACTGATAACCAGCCACTGTCATGGATTCTTGGACAGAACCGAGCTTTACCACAGATGACTTCAGCCAGACTACTTAGATACGCGTCATTCCTGTCAGGATTTGATTATACAGTTCGATGCAAGAAGATCAAGGAAAATCAGAATGTGGACTGTCTATCAAGGGCACCTCTCCCGAATTCGAGTAAGACTGCAGACATTTCGATTTATGACGAGGTTAACCTTATTCACTTTGACTAAGTTTTCCATGTTTCTAGTACTTCAATAACAGATGAGACCATGGCTGAGGTGACATCTTAGGAACCGGATATCCAGAAAATCATCAAGGATCTCCAAATGGCATGCCAAGACTCCCCTTACTCTATTTCACATGGAATCCTATTCAGGTTTGATAGAGTGGTTATCCCAAAGCTTCTTAGACCTGCCATATTGAAAGAACTCCATGCCACTCACGTTGGCATTACAAAAATCAAGCAACTGGCAAGAAGGTATGTGTATTGGGAAGGTTTAGATAAGGAAATAGAACACACCGTCCGAGGGTTAAGAAACCATTAAGAAACCTTCTTCCCAGTTGCTTCATTTTTGTAATGCCAAATAGATATCGAGGGATATCATTACGCCTCATCGCTACTGGACACCCAGCAAGCAACGAACTCGAAGAGCGAAGTGTCCAAACACTGAAGAGAAGGCTGAAAGCCACAGGAAGCGAACCAGGAACTATGTCTGGGAAAGTGAAAAGAATCCACCTCTGATGTTTATACTTTTTCTTTTTGTAAACTTTCTGTTTACTTCCTTCTTTTATGTTTGTAATTTTTACATCACCACCTTTCTGTACATTTACTCTGTAATATTTTTATTCTTATATATCCTTCACTTTTTTGTTCTAATTTTCTATTACTCTACATATATTATCATATTCTTATTTTTACCAACAACAAAAACTTATTAACCAAACAACCATGTATCCAAAATCATTCTCATTGTAAGGGATTATCCCACCAATGTTTAAAATGTATGTATATAATTTAAAATTAAAATCTCAAAAAAAAAAATCATATTCTTGGTACTGCATTGTTTGTTTATGTATTAACATGTTTCGCCAAAACACGTGTGTTATTTATAAATCCCGGACATTCCAGATATAATATATATGTATATGTATATGTTCAACTAATATTATTCGAGATCAATAAAATAACTTCAGACATTGCATTGATAAAATTATATGGAAATTTCTTAGCTTCGAGTTGAGTCATAACAAGTTTTAACTTTTCGTTCGTTTCCCTTTTAATATTTTCAAAATACAAGTCATCATGAGCCTTAGTGTGGACAATGGAATCTAATTGATGGGAATGTGTATACTTCGGTAATCATTTCATCTAGAAATGAGGGTTTCAACAAACATAAATGATCCATCGAAATGTTAGTTAAAACTTTTATTTCTTGATGAAATTATTACCAAAATCTACTTATTGTCCATAATTACTTGCTCTTTTCCATACTAAAGCTGGCATAACTTGTATTTTTTTGGAAAATATTAAAAATTAAACGAATAAACAGTTAAAATTTGTAGTAACTCATCTCGAAACGACAACCTGCGGAACAGATACCAATTATACTGTGAACTATATTGCTTTTGAAAGTCTTTTAAACGATGCTCCGGAAACTGCGGTGAAAATGCCAGCACACCCCGGCGTCCTCTACAACGGAGTGATGGTGTACGACGAGGTCACCGTCAAGACTGCCAAGAGGAGAGCTGAGTTGCTGAACAGGATCATCAAGTACATACATTTACCTGAATATGTAACCTTCCTCATGCACACAAGCGGCATGGAGATGACCTTCAACAAACTCCATCTAGATCAAAATGATTTTCAGGTAAAGTGTTACTTTTTTGTTATCCCTTAGTATAGAACCCCTATAAAAGATTATAAACTCATTATAAATACTGCAATATAAAATAATATCCAAGCCCCTTACAAGAAGGAGAGGTTCGCACGACTCAAATTCCCGCGCTAGGTATCAGGTTAAAAAGTTAATATGTAGTCCAATGAACAACAAACTTATACAACACAAGACGCTGCTAGATATTTATACGCTAGTTTATTTGTTAGTAAGATTATATACTTGTTTGTTTGTTTATTCATTTAACGTCACTTTAAGCTGCTATAGCTAATTGGACGATGCTGCATTGGGAGTTCTAAATTTTGGCTATTCAGGTTTAATTAGGATAGTGGTTTTTAATGAGTAACTGACATCACACAGTCTCAGGACCCCCTTTTTAAGTCTCTTACGAAGGATGGCATAATTTTTTACTTCTTTAAAAAATCCTGAGGACACCGGTCGGGCTGTGAAACCGTGATCGTGCTCAGATTCCATACTTGTCATTACTATATTGGAATTATACGAGCAATTGTATTCTTACAAACAATACAATATTAATATAGTAAGTTCATATAACGCACGCGTATGGTGAAGCCACATAGATTATAGTAGTCACAGTTTACTTATTGAGTAAATAACTTATCCATGTGGAAAATATCCCTTTATTTAATAATTAGGCAATAATGACCACGGGTTGTATACGTGCTTAACAATAATTTTACATGTAATACAAAGGTTTTGTAAGTAGCCAACACGCTTTTATTGCTACGATGTTATTGGGTCGTAACGGATGAAATGTCAGTTTCGTTTATTTACAGTTTTCTTTTCATTAGGGATTAGATTATTTGTACCCAAACAATTATGTTATGTATACCGTTTGAAATATCATTTAATCCTTTTTCATAATCAGTCTTACTTTTGAAAGTGAAGCAACGTTTTAAAAATAAATAAGAATAAAATTATGTCTTCCGCAGAAATTCGTGTAATTTTTTTTTACAAATTTAAACTTGGCCATAGCGTCACGGAGGCGTTCCGAAACATTCATATTGTTTACGGTGAAGATACAGTGAGCGAAAGAATAATCTTCCGTTGGTTTGAAAAATGTCGGTCAGGGGGTAATGACCTTACCAACAAAGAACGTGGTAGGCCGAAGACTAAGTTGGACAACGAAAAGATGAAAGAGCTGGTCGAAGCAGGCCCTTCCCAAACCACTCTTGAATTAGGATCACAACTTGGAGCAAGTACCATCACTGTTTCCAGGCACTTTAACGAGTTTGGTAAGACGAAAAAAATGGAAATATGGGTACCACATGAATTAACCGAGGTCCAGCAGCTCAACCGATTGGAAACGTGCTTCTCACTTCTGTTGCGAAACAGAAATGACCCTTTTTTGGTCACCTGCGATGAAAAGTGGGTGTTATACGATAACCGGAGATCTGGACAGTGGTTCGATAAAAATGAAAAACCTGAACATATGCCTAAACCAAACCTTCACCCCAAAAAAGTTATGATTATTGTTTGGTGGAGTATGGCGGGTTTAATCCACTATTCTTTTTTGCCAGCTGGTGAAACCATCACTGCCAACAATTACTGTGAAGAATTTGAAAGGTTCCACGGAAAATTGGGTAAGAAACAACCTGCTCTGGTTAACCGAAAAGGTCCTATTCTGCTCCACGACAATGCACGCCCTCACATTTCAAGGTTTACCATGCAAAAGCTCCAGCTGAATATAGAGGTCCTTCCTCGCACACCATATTCGTCGGATCTTTCTCCAACTGATTTTTACTTATTCCGTTGTTTGGATAATTTTTTTAAGAAATAAAAAAATTTACAACGAAAATGCCCTGAAATCGGCCTTCCAAGACTTCGCTTCTTCCTTGACACCTAATTTCTACAGAGCGGGGATAGAAATGCTTGTTTCATGTTGGGAGAAGTGTATTGAATGTGAAGAACCCTATTTTGATTAATAAAAGTATTGTTTGATAATTTTTTTACTAATAATTTAAATCTACACCTTCACTGACATTTCATATGTTACAACTCAATATCATAGGAATGAAGCTATGAAAGATGTGATATAAACTACGCAGCAATAGTGCGTGTTTTATGAAGTTTTATAGCTTGAGATTCGGGTACGGGATAGTACGTACGTTCTATTATTTAACATCACAATTCTAAATGTTTAGATACCATGAATTCATTATACAGAGCCATTGCGACGGTACTTTAAGTTGTAGTTCCAAATTGGGAGATATTAAAGATTGAAATTTCGACTACCCTAAAATCCCATGTTCTCGTTATTTCTATGTATTTTTTTTTTCATATTATGTGTCAACCATTAGGTCTGGAGATGTCTCCTTTCCAGAGAAAGTATATGCCATCCATCAATAGATCGCTCACATATCGTCGATACAAATGCAAAGTATCGAATGTGAAAAAAATAGTTTTTTGGTTTCCGATGTATAGCTTTTTGATATGGGGTTGATAATTTATATAAAATTCATATATGATCATCTATAAAATACAAAAAGAATGAAAAATTACATAGATAAAATATGTTTGAAGACACACACTGATTTTCAAAGAGTCTAACCAGTTTTTTCACTCTCCTCAAAAGTAGTGTTTTTCACTTTTGCATAATATGTACTTTTTCTCTTTTATATTTTTATCCACACCTGTCAATTGCAAATTATTGGCAGGCGGCGGATTGGCTCACAGGAAAATAATACAGAATGGAATGAAAGGCATGAAGAAGGTTTTTCTTTTTGCATAATACTTAACATTTGTATCAACGATGTGATCAACTCCCAACACATGATGGGTTGCAATGGTAAACGTTGTCTACAAAATATTTTTATCATATTTTCTGTACCTGTATCTGATTGTATATCTCGAATAAAACATAATTAAGTTGCTCAAAGGAAATTGTATTTAAATTTCATTAATCAGAGGAAATAAACTGTAAGCCTTTACGTAATTGCCGTAAAGAATTATCACTAAAATGCCTTTTACCTAGTACATAAAGCTAAAGAAATATCTCCTCTGTTTGTCATTTCTTCATTCAGGCACTGCATTCTGCGATGATTAAAACTGTGACTACATATTACAAAATGGATAATACGCCGGAAATAATCGCTTCCTTGAAGAAAACATTCTGGATTATATTAGGCCTCCTAGAGGATTCAAGTCACTGGAACGATTTTGGCGATCAATAATCACAACTGAATATGAATCAATAAAATAGTTTTTATCTTACAAATCATATATTACACTCATACAATATTATATCCAATCGATGAAGATCAGCCATCCTCCGATCCTAAGCAAGGATTAAGGCCAGTCCAGACGCTACGATCTGCACATTTTTTTGTCAGCACAGTTCAACACGTTGCAGTTCGAAACATTTCGGTTTCGAATCCGTCGCGAAGACGGTACAGTTGCAGCGATAACTGAGCTAGAGAGCAAGATGTCCATGAACTGTGCGGACAGGTCGGCGCATATAGACGGTAGCACCATTTTCCGATTCATTTTGTTCCTCAGTTTCAATTCGACAGGCGACAATAAATTAATTAGTGTCACTAATTCCAATAAATAAGTATAGGTGTCTATGTTTATTCTCAAGTAGTTCCGCCAATCATTAGGTTCATCACGGAATTCACGCAGTAAAACGGGAAAAGTACTGCCTTTTTAAAAGCCACTTCCACGACCACTTTACACCGGGTACTTCTGAAACGTTCCAATCTTTTTTTTAACAAGATACAGTGCCAAAATTGACCAGCGTAGTACCTCCTCCATGACGATATCACACTAAACTGAGTGAAATATACAGATATCTCTGTACCATGTAGACGCTCAACTAATTGCAACGTTTTCATTCCGTCTTAACACAGTGCAGACAAAAGATACAAAACGTAGCGCCTGGACCTGCCTTTAGACTTCTCGTTTATTAGTTGAATTTCTTATTTGGAATAAACTGGTTTTTTTCTTTTTCAAAAGTTAAAAAGATAGCTTTTTCCATTCTTCAAGGATGCTCAAATTACTACCCAATATTTATTTTAAGTTTACAGCTATTGTCGAATTACTTCATAGATGCTGATGCAGTCCAAAATAAAACCTGTTGGCTGAAGCTGTTCACTTCTGTATCTCACAGGAATAATCATTGCCAACATGTATCAACTCTCAAACCTATGTATAACCTAAAATAATACAATAAATAAACTATTATACTATAAAACTAAAGCACTTCAAGCAAGTTTTAAAATAACATGATTTTGTTTAACTCCTGTGGCCTACATTAGAAGATTCCATTTGTTTTTTAATGAAATTTATAACAATAAATAAACTGGTGTTTAGCAATTGGCATCAAACTAAGTTTGGTTAAAAAATAATATTTAAAACAAAATAATTTTCATTGTATAATTATTAATTGATCCTATAAACATCATGAAGGATAAATTGGTCTAAAAGGAGATCAAAAATAAATTCCTCAATAGTGAGCAACTATCCATTAGGAACCAATGTTTCGACCGGATTGCAGGTCTTCTGGGCTGAATAAACAAGATACACAAACAAATAAAACTAAAATTAGTGGAATCAAAGCTAAATGATATAAAATGATTGAAATAAATATGATACAAAAACAATTATAATAAAAATAGAGCATATATCAGTAACAATGATTATTTTATAATTAAGCCTTTAAAAGTTTTTTGTCAACAAACAAAACGAGGTGCAGGTATGGTTCTAAAAATCATCTATCCAGATTTTTGTTTTTAGTAATTATTGCTATTCTTTTTATGTATTTTGCTATATTCAGTCATGAGTTATGATAGGTATGTTTATGATGTATTGTGGGTGGTATGGATAGTGACATGAACCCAGGCCCCCCACCCCCTCCCTCAACAGGTAATTTTTTTGCTTTCCTACACTAATTTATCCATTCTCCCTCCCTCTTTTATCCATTTCATTTTCTTTCCCTCATACCCATTAACATACACAAACATATAAAAACCATTATTCATAAATATTCCATTCCTACAATTTCTGTAATGCGTTTATTTAGTTCTCACCTTTATTTACCATATTAAAATCATTAATTTGGCAATTATCAGTTTTTATCTCCACTTACTATCTTATTATATTTTTACTTAACAGCTAAAATTATTGTCTTTTTATATTCTTACTATTCTATAACACAATCCATCAACTTATTCATCGCACTTTTTATAGAATTTTACACATCATTTCTCACAATCAACTATGTTCTCCTCTCTTATTTTGTCTTACTAGTTATTACATATGTACTATAACTATCCTTTATAATATTCCATTAACAATTTGTATGTCTTATCCTCCCCGTTATTAGTAAATTGTATTTCTCATTTTTATTACTTATCATTAACGTATTTCTTATTATTATTTTCATTTTTATTACTGTATTACTCGATTTATAACTTAGTAAATTGTTTATTGTCTTTTATTATTATATTCCTTGTCATTTTGTAATAAATACTCTACAATGATTAACCCTGCTCTGTATACACACCTCAGGCTCCCCCCCCCCATTTTTATGTTCCACCACTCAGATACCTTTATACTATTGTATTTGATTTTAATATTTACCAATTGTAATTCTAATTTCTATCATTATTACCTTATAATTTAATTTTTAACTTTTTTTTTTAATTTCTTATTATTTTTTATTCTATAATTTATTTTACTTTTCTATTATTTATAATTTTAATTTTTTATTATTAATTTTCAACAATTTTGTAATTTTCAATTGTCTATATTTGGCATATTTAGCCCTGAAGAAGACCTGCAATGTATGTCAAAACATTGGCTATTTAATAAACATTTTACAATAAGAGAAATTTATTGACCTTCACCCGGACCATTTTCTTCAACATATTTTTATATTTAAGGAGATTTAAAAAAATATATCATAAAAATTGCCATTAACTCCCTGTAGGCATAGTGCCCACGGGTTCGGCTTCCATTAACTTTCTTGGATCCCTGTCTTGACTCATTCTGTGGTTATGCCTAAACCATTTGAGCTGACGCTTCTCCAGGGTTCTTACAGGGAGGCAATGCATAGCTCCTCTCGAATAGTATCGTTCCGGATCCTATCTCGTACATTTTTCTACTAATACCCAGATTCTAAATTAGGCAAGATTGTTAATTTTCAATTTCCGGTTTTTCTTTTAGTAGGATTGAAGTAGTCATTTCACACCATAGTAGTTTTTTCCAGTCATATCAAAATCCTCAAGCTGCTTTTTCTTCTTCAACCTTTGTCACTCCTGGTCATGTTGGCCGTCCTAAAGTTTCTTTTCTTATTATATTCACATATAGTAAAGATGACTATCCCATACTACTTCATCCAAACCACGACACTCATTATCTCAAGTTTGATTAGATTTGGAAAACTGTTTTTTGTTAAATTTTCTTTTTAGAGTTGGTCAAAGTTATAACTTCAAGGATTTTGTTAAACTACTGAACGGATTTGGATGAAACTTCACAGTAATATACGTTAGACATCAGAATAAGACATAGGCTACAATTTATAATGATTTTGTGTAATTTGGTCATAATATAATGATAAATATCATTAAAAAGTACTAGGTTATAACACATTTCAATATTACCTCCAACATATGGTCAGTAGGTAATCATGGTTATTTAATTTAATTGTAACATATTTTAAATATTGTTAGCAATGCTACAGGGCTCCCCCCCTGAGTAGCTTCCTCACATGTTTCTTACTCGCAAAATCTACATATTTTCGCTACTAATATTATAAATGCGAAAGTTTTTGAGGATGGATATATGTTTGTTACTCCTTCATGCAAAAACTACTGAATGGATTAGGACGAAACTTTACAGTAATATAGGTTATACCGCTAAACTACAACAAATTGATAAATTACCAACATATGTAAATTATTCTAATCCCTTCAGTTTTAATTTCTCACTGCAGCCGTAAGACAAGTGAAACCGTTATACTAAGTAATCCTTTTCAAGTAATTCAATAACATTACATACTAATTCTTTACTGACCAGAACAACAGTAAATAAAAGTAACTTCTGTCCGTCCCGTTTGTTAGTCAGTGTCAATGCATGTTTCACAGCTGTGCTGAAATTTGATATGGATAATCTCAAGCCTGGGGAAGGACATAGGCTACTCTTTATTAACACACTACACTGGCGAAGTTTATATAAAACTGTAACCTGATTGACTAACACAGGGTCATTCCACGTCAACTCATCCAGGCCGTTTCACCCACTGACTCAGATTTTTATGAAACTTGGTCCAGGTGTTCTATGTATAGATATGTAAAACACCACCAAATTTTAATTTTTTATCTCACATATTTTTTGAGTAATGGCACTTTAAAGTTTTGGCGTTTTTAAATTTCCGAGCCTCGGATAAGGCCAGATAAAACGTGTATTGGAGTAGAAAATAATTTCTCATTCACTTATTTAACCTCCTATCTTGTTGAAATTTTTAAGGCATGTTCTTATAACTATGAGGAATTGTAAAAAAAATGTAACAGAACCCCAAGTAAAACACAAAATATTTAAAAAAAATTATATGTTGGACATTATAAAATTTTAAAATTACAAACAAGGTTTAGCGTAAAATGTAATATATTGACAAGGGAATGAGATAATCAAGAACTTTTTTTCCCCTAAATTATCTACATGAAATGGGCTTTAATTTAATAATATAAAAGTTTTGTGTATTTGCCTCCTTCTATTTACTAAGACCACTGCAAGTTACAACACATTAATTATGAGCAATATGAGGTTGTGCCAGTCTCAATGGCTGAATATTGTTAATAATTAGACCTTTTAATATTAAATAAAATATTTTTACCTATGAAACTGTGCATGAAAAGCATACATTAATAATGTCTAAAATTTAACAGAAAATTTTTTTTATTAAAAACAATTATATCTTTTAATTTAGTTTAATATTAAATGATCCCATATAAGCATAGTTGAACTTGTCAAAAGTCAACAATCATGTTGTAATGGATTAGGAATCAGAAATAGACAGGCAGAAACTCTGCCTCCTATTCTGAACAAGTTGTAACATGAGATTTTCATGTCTTGACAGGCAACTGCTTTGCCATGCAGTTTGTATCTATCAGAGACAGAATATGAGCCAGTCAGTTACAAGTGTCTCTTGAGTTAACAGTGTTATTAGTGTGGAACTTTTTAAAGATATTCTTTATATATTGTGTTGGTGTGTGTGTCTGTGTGAGTTGATTCATGTTTTTTATCAACGTGTAAATTTCTCTTTGAAACAAAGTTTTTCTAAACCAAGAATACTAATTGCATAATTTAGCTTTTAACTTAATTTTGCAATTTTTGTTGTTTTAATTAGGCACTTGTAAAGAAGAAAAATTTATCTTCCTTTGAAATACAATTTTATCAGAAATGGACAATAAGTGTTGTGTAGGGCTTTTAAAACAGACAGAATGTCACAAATTAACTTATGTTACAAAAAAAGGGCTGGAAAATGTAAGTGATTTGTCTGAAGAGGAGCTCAACTTGATTAAGATAAGAAGTGAATTAGATGATAAAGAAATAATTAACATTTGTTTGCATCATAAGAGCTTATTTTTGTCAAAGTATGAATTCCTTCAGAAGACCTGCTGTGATCCTTTTAAAAAACATAAGAAACCCATTAAAAATAGTTTAAGAGTAATAAGTGTCCAGCAGAGCAAGACCTGTACAACAAAAGGTCTACAAATAAAACCTGGGGAAAAATTATGCACAAATTGCTCTAAAACTATATTCTCAACTCCAAATGATGATGTAGAAGAATCGCAGGATGACGATGTTTTTACTCTGCCAACTGAAACTGAAACCCAGATGCAAAAAGAAGAGACTATTGATTCTCTAAATTCGTCCTTAACTGATGTCGGGTGTTCACCTTTTAAACTACATGCGTTGAATGAAAACTCCAAAATTGGCTATGCACAAAATAAATTAGAAAAACTACATCAAAATGTAAAAAAGAAGATTGAAACAGTTTTAGATGTGCACCTGCCACCAAAAATACTTAAATTACACAAAAAAGCTGAAGAAAAGGCAGCAGAAATGGACCTACTTGTTGAGAATATAAAAAGTGAAGTAACTAAACTTTCGTCAAAAGAGAAAATACAACTATTAACGATTCCAGCATCACTGAATTGGTCAAGAACAAAAATCAAAGATACATTTGAAGTGTCCGATTATTCTGCTAGACAAGCACAGAAATTGTACAAAGAAAACGGGCTTCTGGCTGAACCTGAACCGAGAAGAGGAAAGAAACTCAGTCCCCAAGTTGTGGAGTTTGTTGTAAATTTTTATCAAAGTGACGAGCAGTCACGAGTTTTATCAGGTATGAAAGATGTAGTAAGCCTGGGAGGGAAAAAATATGAGAAGAAAAGATTAATTTTAAGTAATCTCAACGAAATGTTTGCAAACTTCAAAAGGGAACATCCTGACATAAAAATAGGGTTTTCCAAGTTTTGTACTCTTCGCCCCAAATGGTGTGTTCTGGCTGGTGCTAGTGGAACACACTCTGTGTGTGTGTGTACCATCCATCAAAATGTGTTGCTCCTAATAAATGCTGCACAACTGGAAGAGACTCACAAGGATCTACAAAATCTTATTTTATGTGAAACCCCATCTCAAAACTGTATGTTTAGGCGATGTGAAAACTGTCCATCGAAGGAAAGTTTAACAGCATTCTTACAAACAAAGTTTGAAAACTATGAGGCAGAAGATAGGATCGAATTCAAACAGTGGGTAGCTACAGACAGGACACAGATGATAACTCAAACTTCAACCATTGATGAATTTATTGATGAACTAACAACAAAAATAGAAAAATTTATCCCACATTCTTATATTGCAAAAAGTCAATCGAGCTATTTTAAAAGTCTAAAGGATAACTGCCTGCCAAATCAAGCCATTATATCAATGGACTTCAGCGAGAATTTCTCTTTTGTGATTCAAGATGAGGTACAGGGTTATCATTGGACCTCAGACTCCTGCACTGTTCACCCAGTAATAATTAACATGTGTGTTGATGACAAAAGAATAGTCTCATCACATTGTATAATTTCCGATGACTTAAATCATGATGTTTGTATGGTTTATAAGATTCAAGAAACCCTGTTAGAATTTGTTAAGGAACATTGTCCTAATGTCACGGATGTTCACTATTTCAGTGACGGATGCGCAGGACAGTACAAAAATAAATATAATTTTATGAATCTTTCACTTCATGAAAAAGACTTTAAAATCAAAGCCCAGTGGTCATTCTTCGCTACAAGCCATGGGAAAACGGAATGTGACGGTATTGGAGGAACTGTTAAAAGGTTGGCGAGAAAAGCAAGTCTCCAAAGGCCTCTTCAAGATCAAATACTGACTGCAACTACCTTTTATCAGTTCTGCATATCCACCATTTCAAAAATAAATTTCCGCTTCATCTCTAAAGATTCAACAGATCTCATTCGCCGCCAGCTTGAAAAACGCTTTGAAAACTTGAATACACTTCCAGGTACAAGAAGTTTTCACAACTATAGACGACTGGACTCTTCTGGAACATTAGAAGCAAGGAGAATCAGTACTGATGAAGAGCCTAGTCTAACATGCAATTTAAGAA
Organism: Troilus luridus; assembly: GCA_964056705.1. Taxonomy (NCBI): domain Eukaryota; kingdom Metazoa; phylum Arthropoda; class Insecta; order Hemiptera; family Pentatomidae; genus Troilus; species Troilus luridus. Next base: position 43,759,289 of record OZ057412.1, on the reverse strand, counting down.
GAGGGTTGACTTTAAATGTAAATGAAAAAGATTTATACCCCTCTCGCTACATCGCTTGCAAATACGACAATCTCTGGTACTTTGGAATAATAAGGAATGTTTCCAAAGAAGATGGGGACGTAACAGTGAAGTTTCTTCACCCAGCAGGACCATCCTCCTCATTTTACTGGCCAAAACGAGATGATATCTGTGATGTGCCGATTCCTCACATCCTTGCAGTAGTAGAGCCACCTCATACCCCAACGGGAAGGACATATCAATTTTCAAAGGAGTGCCTAGTATTAATTGAAAAGCTGATGATTTATTAACAATGCCTTCACAGAGAACTATGTTTCCCACATATTTAAGTGTAGTTTATTCTCATAATATGCGTAAGTATTATATTGTAACTTATAATGTTCATAATAAATAGAAGGAGGCAAATACACAAAACTTTTATAGTATTAAATTAAAGCCCATTTCATGTAGATAATTTAGGGGAAAAAAAGTTCTTGATTATCTCATTCCCTTGTCAATATATTACATTTTACGCTAAACCTTGTTTGTAATTTTAAAATTTTATAATGTCCAACATATAATTTTTTTTAAATATTTTGTGTTTTACTTGGGGTTCTGTTACATTTTTTTTACAATTCCTCATAGTTATAAGAACATGCATTAAAAATTTCAACAAGATAGGAGGTTAAATCAGTGAATGAGAAATTATTTTCTACTCCAATACACGTTTTATCTGGCCTTATCCAAGGCTCGGAAATTTAAAAACGCCAAAACTTTAAAGTGCCATTACTCAAAAACTATGTGTGATATAAAATTAAAATTTAGTGGTGTTTTTCATGTTTATAAATAGAACATATTTACCAATTTTCATAAAAATCTGAGGTTTTTGGTGAAAAAATTATTTTTTTTGGGTTGAATTGATGTGGAATGACCCCACACCCAGCGGTCAACGAACAGCAGAAACCACTGAACTTAGCATCTTGAAATTTGCAGATAGGTTCTTTGTATAGCTTAAATGAGCACTAAGAAAGGAATTTGGACAATTCAACCCTCAAGGGTTTCCCCCTTAATATTGGTTCAAAGATTGTATGGGTGTCAGTTTTGAAGTTAGACATCTGAAATTTCGGATGTACGAGTAACTTATAGTTACAAAAAATTAATTCATTAATTTAAAATGATCTGTCACGAAACTTTATGTGACAGACCAAATTCCACGCAAGCGAAGCCATGGGCAAAATCTAGCGCTAATATATATACCAAAAGGATTGAATGTAATTTTTTCCTCTTTTGGTGAGTTATAATGACACAAGATAACATAAACTATGATAATACAATATTCGACATGGTTCAGAAAACTAAGGGAAAAAAGATAGATTAATGAACTAAAATAAAAAGGTGATACACCAAATTAACTGTTTATTGTATAAAACAAAAAAATAAAAATAAAATCATTTCTTCAAATCACTTAACTTCCTTGACCTGGAGGCCTGAAAAAAAAGAAGGAAGAAAACACATTTAATTTATTACTAAATAATTGTTACTCCTAATATAATTAATGAAAACTATTTAATTTGATTTAATAAAAATTTGAGTTAGTTTATGAATTTGTTTCCACTAGATGCATAAAGCAGGTGACAGTCTACATCATAAAAATATAGCCAGCAGAGTTGAGTAAGCATAAGTAAATGTTATTTTTATTTCATGAGATAGGTCATCAAAATCATCTAGTCACATAGAAAGTAAGGTACTTGAGTATATAACGCACGGCACTAGCAGGCAAATGTTCTGTGCATGCCCCAGTGGTTACATTTTATAACAGTTACATTTCTACCAGTTACCTTGGATAACCTTTTAAAATATTTTGATTTGAATCTGAGATCGCCTCCCTTCGGATATTTTGAAGAGAAAAGATTTGCCGCCGGGCGGCAAATCTTTTCTCTTCAAAATATCCGACGGGAGGCGATCTCAGATTCAAATCAAAATAGGAATGTAATAATATTGGAAATAAATAAATCGAAGTAATAACAATATAATTTAATATATAACATATTATAAAATAATGTTGTATATAATGTAAATAAATATAATAACGAGATCAATACTTAAATAGAGTAATAATAATGGAAATAATTTTTCTTTTTTTTAAACAAACTCATCTATTTCCACAATCAAATTTGGTCCACCTATCTTCTTCTTTTCTTTACTCTCCATGTCCAATACACATAATTCCCGCATATAATTATTCCAATCTATAATAGTTTTATTGGATATTTTAAGCTGCTTTGCACAAAATTTAATCGAGGTCAACTCCTCGCACCAACAGTATATAAATCTTATACCTGTACATAGTGAAATTTTGCTTCCCTCGAACCAATTGTCTTTCCTAAATCCCACTTGCTCATTACACTGTTTGATATCACATCTCCAAAACTTACGATTTCCAAGGTATAGCTTCATTTTATGGGAGTTGCTACATTTCCTATTTTTCTGCAAAATGTTTTTCTCCTGGCAAAAATGAATTGCATCTTCCTCGGTTCTTGCCAAATCCCAAATAAGCATTGTCGTATAACTAAGAAACACCAAACAACAAAATATCGACATTATCTTGTATTATTAACAAAGAACAACTGAGCAACAAACACAACAACGCTCGAACAGACTAGTAAACAAACAATGATGTCTGTCAAAATTGTAAGGTTATCCAAGGTAACTGTTATAAAATGTAACCGCTGGGGCATGCGCAGAACATTGGCTTGCTAGTGCCGTGCGTTATATACTCAAGTACCGAAAGTAAAATTAAATTACTTCATTGATATGATTTGTAATAATGCTTAATTGTACTTCCATTGATTCTTCATTTAGATCTTTTGCACTTTTCTAGACATTATCACTATTAGTCGGGTTTCAAATAAAGACACTTAGGACTCATCAGCAAAGTGTTGCTGGATGTGGGTGGGAGGTGGTGCTATGAGTGGAACATCTTTGAGAGAGCACGCAACAGGAGATCTCAACTGGTATTAGACTCCTCTTACACAATTGATGGTAGAATGGTTAATGGAGGATTATTGATTAAGCAAAGGAAAATGGATAATTCAGTATAACAATGGTTATAGAATTGATTTATAAATCTAGAATTAAGAAATCTTGGGTCAGCATATTGAACAAGGCTAGGCTATTTTTTGTTCTTATTTTAATTTTAGTTGAACACAAGTTTTTCTTTATATACAGGGATATAAAAGAATAATTAAGAAATGAAAATAACTATTTTAAATTCTATATCATCCTCATATGAACACTAATTCCTTATCCAATGCAGTTCTTAAGTTGTAAAAAAAAAAAAGCTAAAATTTGCTAAGGTACTTATTAGAAAAGAAATTAAATTCTTTAAATAAAAAGTTTTCGGCTTGATGGATCTTTACGGAGCTTTCAGGATATGTTTTTAAACATTCTATCCAGCCATAGATGTGAAGCAAATTAAAATTATTAGCGCTCATTCCGTGTAGAAATTTATCATGAAATAAACATTAGGCTAAGAATTAAAGAGCTTCTAAAAGTTATTTTTGGTAATTATTCTGTGGTTTATGAAGTCCAATAATTCAATTTCAAAGCTCGGCAGAATTAACAAATAGCTAAATTCATATTTTTTTTTTTTTACAAATTCAAACACCAATAATAAAAGCGACTTACCAGGAGGTAGTGACTGCTTCAGTTTTTCTGCCTTTTCCTTGTCAGTAATAACAAGGGTGTAAAGGAACCTTGAGCATCGGACCTTGAATTTCACATTTTCTGGGTTCTTCTTTATCTTTACAGCTACAAAAAGAAAAAAAATATCTATAAGTAATATGAAGCATAACGAACACCTCCTGATGAACCATCCTAATAAGTTCAGATAACAGTTCCGCAGTTAGTAGCTCGAGTTGAGTTATAATAAGCTGTAACTGTTAAGTTGTTACCTTATTAATATTATCCAATAATACAATTTATCGTGAGCTAAAGTATGGATAAAACAGGAAATGTGTAGATTTTTGTAATTATCATCAAGAAATAAATGTTTCAAATAACAATTAGAAATATAAATAATATAATCAAAGTATATATGTTTGTTGAAATGTTCATTTCTTTATTATATGATTACCGAAATGTACACATTTCTTGTAATTAAATTATATTTTTCAAAGCTCACAATAATTTGTATTTTTGGTGAATATTAAAAAGAAAACAAACGAACAGTTGTATGTGACTCAACTGAAGGCAACAACATGCAGAACAGAAACCTAAGTTCTGGGCAAAAAAGTACTATTTGGAAGTAATTATGAAAGAACTCCTTCATTCCAAGACCTTATTTTAATCCGGATAGCCCCGTATCACTCATCTATAACGGGCAATTATCATAAAATATGTGTGTAAACTAAGGAACAACAAACCTATAATGCTGGAACAGAATATGAGGGTCATCAGTTTTCATGAAAACATAATGAATGCAAACATTTTCTTTAGTCATATATACTGCAGCATGAATAAAGATTCATAATAATTAAAAGGTAAACATAACCTATCAATACATAAGAAGTGGGTTATCACCATCTGGATGTACCTTTGTCTAATAGTTATACAAATATGTATAACATACTAAGGAGTTATACTTAGCCTAGTATAATAATTCTATTTTAATTTCCACAACAGTTCTTTTTATATCTCCTCACAAATATTTTAAAAACATGTTAAGGTGTCCGAAAAAAATTACCAGACATTCAAGTATGAATCAGTTAATAACTATGGTATTTTAAGGTTACAAAGAAAAATTCGTCAAGTGATCTAGTGTGCCATAAACAGACCTTAGCAATAATTAAAGCACTGTATTATTTGATTTAGATTTCTATTTAAACTAGACCTTTCTTAGCGAACACCCTACAACTATGAACAAAAATATTCATTATTGCTGGCCATTTTGAATAACAAAATCAGTAAAAAAGATTTTTCAGAAGCTCACTAAACTAGTCAGGCAAGATAAAGTACAAGTCTTAGAAAAACAAAAATGGATTTAACCTCAGGAATGAAAGCACTCAAATACTTACATTTGGCATCTTTCCTCCTTGCCTTGAGAAGAAAATCCTTAATTTCTTTAATTTCTCTGGGCTAAAAGCAGAGAATAAAAAGAACGATAAATGTAATTGTTAAAACAAAGTAAATATTTAAATTCATTCATAACCTATATTAAAAAACATACCATTTTCAAAGCCGTACAGATTCCTTCCTATAAGTTAACAAAAACGTGATATGAATTTAGTGATATAAATTATAACAAAAATAATATAATAAGCTAAAAATCTTAAATGTTAAATAAAAATTTCGATGAAATAAGATAAAATTCACTACTTACACGGCGTGTAAAAGAAGAAGAGACTACTTGCAACTGATGACTGAATTATTGTCAGATACAACTAGTCACAATCGATTGTTAAAAACAATGTTTGTTTATAAATTCTTATATAAAACCAACATTTTCTATAGAAAAGTGTTTAATTAAACATTAGGGTATATAATTTTTTTTTTTATTCTTAAGAGTGATTTAAATTGTATATGTATACATTTGTATGTGTATAATATTGTTTATATGTGTATAATATTTGTAGTCTCTTCAATTCAGTAACACTGAAAAATAAAAACGTTTACCCTTAGAAAAAAAAGCTTTTCTTTTTTGATTTAAAAAAAAATTATATTTATCTTTTCAAACTCAAAAAATGATTTAATTTTTATTAGACTTTTTGACCAGCCAGGAAATGTGCTTTAAAATAACTTTTGGAAAAGCATTCTCCTAGGTAGCCCTCTTCAATCATTTTGGGTCTTCGGTAATCCTCGCTCGTAGTATTACAGTAGCCACTGGACCTCCTCTTTTAGCCTCGAACATGTATTGATATTCTAATAGACATAGATTGAGAGGTGCATCTATTACTTGCACTACTTGTATACATTGATGACCCAAAGCTAATTACCCTCTGTATGGATGCCAACTTGATTTTAGTAACGGGACGAACGATTCCAGGCTGGAGACGTAAACTCAATGTTCTTAAATCCACTATTTTGTAGGAAAATCATTGCTGCTAGGTATAAAAGATCCCAGAAGGTGCGAATCTTACTTCTCATGAAATTCATGTGGTATTTCAATTTAAACTTTCTTTCATTTTTTTTAAGAAGGTAAGTGACAATACTACTTCTCCTTATTTATTCGCTGCAAAAAGGTGAGCCGTATCAGCCATTCTTCTCGAGAGTATAGGTGGGAAGATTTAGCATGACCGGTGGACTCGAGATGGTCAGAACCTACGGAGTGAAATCGAGTGGTGGGGACCCAGTCTTCAGGAACCACCGTATAGTGTGTTTTCTAAATGATTACTATGGCATCCCAAAATCAATTAGAATATTCAAAATATATCTAAGAGTATAAACATAGCAGAATTCTTATATCGCTCCACTTTCTTATATTAGCAGAAGTGCACAGCGCGTTCATCTTCAATCTCCATTTTAGCTCTAACGTTGGATCGATTTCCACAAGATGGAAATGGAAACAGAATCCTGTTGGAAGCCCAACTCCCTGATCTTCTTTGAAGAAGCTACCTCGAATTTTCGATGTACGGTCCTGGAAGTACATCCTCAAACAAGTTGCTTAATGTGAAGAGAATATTTCGCAGGAAACGGCACTTTGATTTCCCCAAAGATAATTTAAAATCTATCATAATGTTATTATCGTTTTATTTATTTGTAAACTACTACCAATATTTATTCAATTTACAGGCAAGGGTTAAAAGGAAAAACCAGGGCCGTCCAACGTCACTCTGCAATTATTTTTAATCGGTATATCAGAAGCACAGGAAGTTATATGACTCAGGGATTGTGAATCAGAGCCATTCGGGTTTACTATAAAGTTTTAAAACAGGCGGGTACCACAAGTCCGCTACTTTCCAAAACATTTATGGATAAAGTATGGAAAGTTTGTATGCTAAGACAATTTTGAGTAGGATTGGCATTTTGCAATTTTAGATACCTTTATGAAACAAATGAGATACCTTAGTAAAGTTCTTTTGCAAGACAGTGAATGATTTCTGAAGAAGTAAGAGTAAGAGAAGGGCAAAGGCTTTTAAGCAAAGCTAAATGAACATAAATGACAGAAAACATTTCCGGCTAAAATCTAAATACATCTAAAGACTTATGGGTTAATATATCACAACAAAAAATAATTATAGACACAACATAAGGGACTTTTTTGCGTACAAATATGCATTTTATTAATTAAGTAAAAGTAATAGTAATAAAATTCTGACTGAAAATAATGAATTCATTATCTAATTTAATTTGAACATTATTTTCTTATAGTGTAGCTACTACTAGAATTTCGTGAATAGATAGCATTCTTTTCGATATGAGAAAAAAGGCGGTTTGAACGAGGGCAATACTAGAGTGATCAAGAAAATAACTTAAATGTTTCAGTTTTGTGGCAAGCGTTGTTTGAGACACGGGATCCTGTTTCTTGCGAATAGATTGTCAATTTTAATTACAGGAGGTTGTAAATGCAGGGTGGGATGGTCGTATAATGGTTAAGTATAGGAAGTCTTGTCGATGATTCCACTTTGACGCGCAGTAAAGATGGGGCAGGAATGTGCCGCAACGTGTCAGCCAAATCTTATAAAGCATTTCATGATGAACTTCAATCTGTCCTACAGAACGGTTGTGTGACCACTGTGCATCACCCAGCTATAATCAAAATGGTTGAAAATAATTGAGAATACTAGAAGCTTACATTTGGGTTTTGGAAAAAGAGGTGGGAAGGATAGAGATTAGGAAGATGTGGGGTTTCAAAGATAGAGTTTGATCAATAGTGATGCCATCAGTTTTTAACAGTGGAGATGAAAGTAATGAATTGGTCATTGACAGTCAAAGTAGGAAGTGTATTGTTGGACGTGAAGAGAAAATTGGAACCCATGATGGCTTGAAGTTCCTTAGTCTTTTACTTTTAATTATTCCAGTTGGTCTAGGTATTGATCAATCCTATACTCTTATTTGAGTATTTTATTGAAGACCTAGGAGCGAGGTTGCTGTCTCGGATTGACGATTCTGTTTAGATTGTTGATGTGGAATGTGTTGCATTTGATCTTCATTGATGTGAACTGTTTTTGGAGTCCCGATAAGCCTATATTTGCTAAACATTGACTGTTTTCCTGCCTTTTAAAGACTTAAGGCTTTGTTTTTTTTAGTTTTCCCATTGGATTTAAAAATTACCTTCAGTCTTCTTTTGCTCATTTTAATTTATTTGGAAGATGCCATTGTTGATTTCAAAATATATTTTAATAAAATATAATACTGCCATAATATAAAAAATATGACATACAGAAGGAGAGGAACCTGCTTCTGTGGTTCCCATCCAAAAAAATCTGCTTACCAATACCTCAAAACAGCAACCTTAACATTTCAACTGGATTTGATGCAGGGTTATCAAATCATAACATTTGTTGTAAAATAATCAGTTAAAAAAAATAATATTAAAATGTGAATTTTAGCCAAATACTTTGTAATGTTACTTACTAAAGAATTTATAATTAATTTAAATGAACTAAAATAAATCAATGGGATTGTTGAGAAATGGGGGAAGCCCCTGGTTTAAGACGTTTTATCTACTTTTGTATAACTATTGTTTGTGGTTAATAGGCTTATTTGTAATAATACAAAAATATGAGGTCTCTCTCTCTCTCTTTTTAATTTATCAGTTATTTAAATTTTTTCAAGCTTCTAACAACAGTCTTAAATTTCATTTAAGTAAGAGTGAATACTCTTTAATTTTAATTTAATACAATTCTATTTACTTAATAGTATCTTAAAAATTACATTCAACATATAGATTTTTTTTTTAATAAGTTTTTTTATCAAATTTAACATCATAAATAAAACATTTAAACTTCTTAACATTGCTTTAAAATAATATTGATAGAAAATGTTCAATTATGGTTTATTATGTTCAACAGGAACATTCTCATGGCATAAGAAATAAATTATACTAAAATATTATTAAGAACATAAAATCATCTTATTTAAATAACTTATACCTAATTAGTCGGAATGGGGACTATTCAAACCAAAGAGAAGGCACATTAAAATGGGAATATGGAAACACATGACCACAGTGAGGTCGTTTTTGATTAAAATTAAAAGTTCCAATTCGAATTATTCTCAGAATAGATATCTCCAATTTTAATTTATGTTTAAAACGTAGTAATTACAAGATATGCTACAATTTTTCCTTAACATCGCTTTTAGTCTGAAAATATGGTTTCTGATGACTGCATGTTCCCAAGGGATAAAATAAATGCATTATTGTTTAGAATTTTCTTTGATCCTCTCTCGGATTATTATGTAATTTGTTAGGATTTAAACAACAAAATAATAAATAACAGTTCAGTAGACTCAATAATTTTTACACAAAATGTTTTTATCTTTCAAGATTGACAGTATAAATGTATTCTAAATACAATGTAAATAAAACAGAACAATTAAAATTAATTAATCAACAATTTCTTCATCCATAAATAGATAATATGTTCACCTTTATCTTATTAGATTATGGTTAAATTTTCTTATATACAAAAATATAATAGAGATAGCATTTTATTATAATCTTTAGAGCTAGTAAATATCAACAGAAATAAAAGATAGTATTAACAAGACATTTGATAATAGTTGACAATATTCCTCCTACTTCATTAAGTTATATTTAAGATTTACAAAAATGAAAATAGTACCATCTGAAATTATAACAATTATCATCACTGAACAATCAAGGAAGTTAAACAACATTAATATGTACTTTAAAGTGACCAAAGTCAAACTATATAAATAATATGAATGAGCATGTCTATGATTATGTAGATTTGAATATACTATAGACTAGAAATATGGTGAAAAATAAATTATTCAGTTATGATAACAAGATGTAACTGCTAATGAAACTGTGTTAAGTTTAATGATATAGATAGATAATCATGTTAAGAACATCACTTTTTTTTTTTAAAGGACAACAGATATAAAATTTGGATGATGAATGAATTGACTAGCTAATTTACTATATAAATATTTGAACACAAAAATATAATTTGCAAGACACATGAGCCAATCCTAAAGGGAGGAAAAGGCGAAATTACTTTGACCAAAATAGCTCCAATAAATAAATAAAGTACAATATGGCTGATTTGAAATATAACAATTCCCCATTAGGAACTGTCACACTATTCTTCACTAGGTAAAAGAGAAATTAACACAAAAATTAATCTTAGCTTATCTTGTGGGGAAGTGATTGTTGGATAGAATTATATAACTGTTAATTTTAATTACATTTTTACTAATAAAAAATAAGTGCTATACTTTTTTTTTGTTGATTGCCATAATAAAAATTCAAAACTTCAAAAAATTTCAGTCTTTTCAAATGAAGTACAAAATAAGGAAAGCTAGAAAATGAAAAATGTTAATTTCAGCTTAACAGTCAATTGGTGATTTAAAAGAAAATTAATATAATCACTTAACACAACTCCTTCACCATTAAAATTATTTTAAAACAAAACAATCTAAAGACCCATAATTCAAGAGAAATCAAAGTATTCTAAAAAAATAATTTTCACACGAATTTCTTTTCACTTTATTTAAACAATAATAGCTGAGGACACTTGACTCTAGAATTTTCTAAATTACAAAAGCAACTGTTTTATATCTCTTAGGAATGCACTAATATGATTTCCTTCTTTTTGGAGAATATATTAGATTGCACGGTACAATTAGATAGATGCACAGCATTATACAGTGCCAAAAATTGCTCTAGAAAAATCAGTTATAACTTAATGTACAAAAACTAAAACAGATGATTGGAAAAATTCTAAAAGCAATACTGTAAATACAATTTGTAAACAGCACTCATTCTTTGTTGAGATCATCTAGATCAACATAAGTAGGAAAAACTGGAAAGCATGAGAATTAATACGGATAAATTAAATATATCAATATATACAAACACACATATTTAATATATACTTCTGTGCTGTTAAATTTATCAAAATACCGTTTACATATATTACAACTTTAAATAAAGTAGTAGCTATAAAAAACTATATACAACTGATTTTAAAACAGATATTTTTTGTGAGCCTATTCATAGTTAGCAATAAATATCATCAAAGATACACCGAGGATAAGAGCAATAACTTCCTTGATAGACTGTACTAATTTACTGTCTTCGAGAAGATCAGGCAATACTGATACTGTTGCTATGTAGATGAAACCTCCAGCTGTTAGAGGCAAGACCCAGGATGAGGCTGCTTCATCTATAAGCAAACAAGAACAACATTTTTATTGATAAGCTCTTAAGTAAGAAATAATGATCAGGGATGATTGTCGTTTAAAGAAAGAAGAAAAAAATACGATTCCGACAATAACAGAGAATTAAGTAGCTCACTTTTATCATCGAAAGATAAATATATCCTAAATAAAAAAATATTTGTATAAAAAAAAAAAGTTCACTTACCAACACCTTCAGCTATAAGAGAAACTAGTGTCCCAGAAAATGCACCTAATGCAGTAAGCAGCTGCAAATACATTGCCTAAAAAATAAAATACTAATTATTAATCTAAATAAAAATTAACATTTTTAAAATACAAAACTCATAAATTTAATTTTGAGATAGTGATCTATTAACATAATTTTACAGCATAACTAATGGAGAAGTCAAAAGACATGTCAGAAACAAGGAAATCCATTCTATACTTTACTTTAACTTGGACTATACAAAATATAATCTTCCCAAAATTAATCAAGTAACCCCTGAGCGTGAACAATCCAGGTAATTAATTGCAGCACTTATATTGTCTGTCTGTTTAAATTACCAGTTGTCTATTTCTATTACAAGTCTATTATTCAGACAACTCGCTACCTTAGTATTACTAAGTTCTATGATACAAATAAATGAAAATGAGAAAAACAATGTCAAAGATTCTGACCAATGGATTCTTTAGGTGATGGAATATTATAGTTTTATTTCAATGTAGTCTGATGACATTAAACAGCAGAAAAAGAATCCCATAAAAATTGTAAATGACTGAGTGAAAGCATAATATTCATTGAAGAAATAAAATAACATAGACCTTTGTTACTCCGTAAAGAGAACAATAATTATGACAATGTAACATAGAACCATTATATGTCTATGTACAAGTTCATTTCTCTTCAAATCTTTACATATTTTGGCAAAACTAATTTCATAAAATTGTCGATCCAATCCTGGCATAGACTTATATATAAACTTGGTGAAGTTCAGCTAGTACAGCATCAATTTTATTTATCAGAGGTTTTCCTTTAATATCTGTTGTAACTGTTCTCAGATTAGATTCAGTGAGATTCAGGGGGTGTTCGGTACTTCACTTCGTAAAATGATTTACTGAATTCTAGGGATACGACTGTTCGGGACCGAATCGCATTATTTTTTTTAATTAGGTCACATTAAAATTTTGTTTAATGTTTACATTTATGTTTGTTTTATATAAAGTTACATTTATATGTATTTAGTGAAAGGTCTTTTAATTTAATAATAATAATAATAATAAGGTAATAACAACAGTAATAGGAAGGAAGAATGGAGGATTAGAGTCCATGTTTATCGTCAACAACATGTGAACCGTCCTGTTACAACTCTGGGACTATGACCAGTTCAGTGCTAACAGCCGGCCGGCTCAGTAACTTTTCATCGCTCAGACGAGCACTTTTTTTGTCATCGCTCAGACGAGCACCTTCTTCATCGCTCAGCCGAGCACCTTTTTCATCGCTCAGACGAGCAATAATGAATTTTACAATTCAGATACGGAAGCTAGAAGATTGATTTCATACGGAATCTACATCTGCCTGGGTTCGTACGAATTGTATTACGGTTTTATGCGCATAAAATAAAATTGGACCAGTTTAAAAATGTTTATAGTTTTAATTTATAGTTTTAATTTTTTCTTTAGAATAAAATTTTCTTTCTTTCATTTATGAAGTGTTTTTTTTTAAATTATTTTTAACGGAAGTTCACAATATACAAAAAACTAAGTGTTAGAAATTACAGTTGTATAATTTTAATTATGTATTTGGTGCAACAATCACCAATTAAAATGTATCACCTTTTATTGTCAAAACATCGCACTCCGGCGCAGTCCAGTTAAAATAAAATTTATTTTTATTTTAATTTTTTTTTTATTAATCATCCCTTTCCCAGTTGATAACGTTGAGACAGATTGGGTGATAAAACATTTGGTCCTCCGAGGTCGGATTGCGGTGGTGTGACAAAAAGGTTATACTATAAGTTATTTATTTAATATTTTTCTTTTTTATTAGGTAATGATTGTAATATTTTCAACAACAAAATTCTAGTTCGCGTGGGCTCGAACATTCTGTTCATTCACAGTATTCTCTGATCATAATTTTACCTTCTTATTAGTGAGAATTTTTTCGAATTGAACCTTCTAATAATAATTTTTTTTTAAATCTTTTTCCTTCTCTTTTTTTCTTAAACATGGTTACTGAGAAAGATATTGAAAAACATTTGAAGTATTTAAAGTCGAAGTTATCAACGCTTCAAGCCAGAATCAAGGGAGTGACAGACCAAGGAAGACGGGTTGCCACCGATGCTTCACACAAACCACTTTTTTACGCCATGTATGATGATTTAACTTCCCTTCGGCTACAAATGGATCAAACCCAAGAAGAAATTACACAAATGTATTTTCAAGGAGGTCGTGAAAAAGAATATCCCGATGAAAACGAGAAAGCAAGAAAGGAAAATTCCGACCGTTACTATTATGAATGTAAAATGTTATACAAACGTCTAACTGAGGAAGATGCCAAAACAACACGAATTGGTTCGGCAGACCAATCGGTAAATGCAACTGCCTCATTAAATGACTCCAGAAATCCATGAGGGCGTTTGCCCAAAATTAATCTCCCAATTTTCAATGGAAACCCCCTTGATTGGCCTCACTACCGCGATACCTATGAAGTTCTAGTTCACAAGGATGACGGTTTAGATAAAATTGAAAAATTTCATTACCTGAATTCGACTCTAAGAGATGATGCTCTAAATCTGATTAAAAATCTCCCAATTCAGGAGCTGAATTATGACTTGGCTTGGGAAAGGCTTATTACTCGATACAATAATAAACGCATTTTAGCCTCTCTTTATGTTCAACGGTTATTAGCATTCAAGCCAATAACTGGATCACCGACGTTATCGTCCTTAAGGCATTTCTTGGATTGCATGGTGGATAATGTAACACAATTTCAGCAGCTACACCTGGCGGATGAAACTGGATTTATTCTATTCAGCTTAGCCATGCGGTGTTTGGATGCATCAACTAAAAGAGCTTTCGAACAAAAGCATATTGACGTCGAGTTCCCTACCTTTGACCAACTTACAAAGTTTGTGACTCAGCAATGTAAAGTTCTGGAATTATCTTCATGCCTATCCGAAGATAATAAAATTCAAGAAAATACCAACCGCAAGCCCAAAGGCCATTCATTTATCGTTTCAACGCAACCAAATTCTCAACAGAATAAACAATTACGTACTTGTTTTTTATGCAAACAAAACCATTATTTAACGAGCTGCCCTCGTTTCAAGGCAATGACTGCCAAAGAACGGTTTGAATCAATAAAGAATTACCCAGGTTGTCGCTATCATCTCACCTTGACTCATTCAACTCAAGAGTGTAAAAACAAAACATGTTGCGCATATTGTCAAAAATCTCACAATTCACTGCTGCATTTCCCGAGCCGAAATAACCAATTTAATAGCCAAGCAAATGATGCCGTAACACCTGTGGCCAATCAAAATCCACCTGAAACATGTTCTTCAGTAATGACACATGCTTGCCAAGACAACAATGACATATTGCTAAGTACGGCTATCGTGCATTTACAGGATAATAAGTCGATGTTTAAACCAATTCGCATCCTCTTAGATTCCGGGTCACAGTGTACATTGATCACCCAATCATGTGCGAATGCTTTTCATCTCCATATTGAGAAAGTTAAAAGAAATCTTTCAGGAGTGGGACAACATCTAACGGAGGGAATAGGAACATCTCGTTGCATATTAAAGCCAAGAAACAGGCACGGTCCTTTATTATCCACGCAAGCAACTGTTGTGCCGAATATTACTGGTAAATTGCCAACGAGTCAAGTACCCCGTAGGGTCCAACAGAAAATCGCATCATATGCTTTAGCGGATCCTAATTTCTTTGAGCCTCGAGAAATTGACATTTTATTGGGAGCTGATTTGTTTTGGAAAATTCTTCGGAATGGAGTACGACGAATCGAAGGTGAGGAAGCCACGTTAATGAACACCGTATTCGGATGGGTGGTTTTAGGACGAATTCACAATGTTGAACCTAGCTACACAGCTTCGTTGCATATTTTATCCACATCAACAATTGACAACTTAATCGAAAAATTCTGGGAACTGGAAGAACCAGCTTCTCCAAATATTCCATCGAATCCTGAGGATGTCGCGTGTGAAACTCATTTTGACCAAACTCATTATAGATTACCGTCTGGACGATATGGGGTTCGTTTACCTTTTAAAGGTACATCACCTGATTTGCGTGATGGCAACCAACAGGCTTTAAAACGTTTTTTCTCCTTGGAATCTAAATTTTCAAAAAATCCAGATTTAAAAAATTCATATTCACTGTTTATGGAAGAATATCGACAATTGGGACACATGAGGCCAACCACTGATCAAGCCAAGTATATAATACCACACCATGGTGTTGTCAAAAGGGATAGCTCATCCGCTAGGCTTCGAGTGGTTTTCGATGCATCAATGCGTTGTAAATTTGGTTCATTGAATGATTTTCTTTACGCAGGGCCAAAACTGCAGTTGGACATAGCAGATATAATAATAAACTTTCGCACCCACGAAATTGCCTTCACTGCTGACATTTGCAAGATGTACCGGCAGATTGAATTACATAAAGATGATCGCTGTTATCAACATATTTTCTGGAGGTCAGCTTCCCACGAAGAGCTAAAACAGTTCGAGCTCACGACTGTTACCTATGGCATATCTGTTTCGCCATTCTTGGCCTTACGTGTCATCAAACAGTTAACAATGGATGAAGGCAAGTGTTTTCCTGAAGCCGTGCAAGCTTTGTCGCAGGATATGTATGTTGATGATATCGTCACTGGATCGGATTCACTAGAAGGAGCATTAATTCTTCAGAAACAGTTAATCGATATATTGGAAAAGGGTGGATTTCAGCTCAGAAAGTGGGCCAGTAACTCTCAAGCACTTCTAAACGTGATCCCAGAAGAGTATCGTGAACAGGCCGTGAAGTTGAACCCCAAAGATGACTTTTCAATTAAAATTTTGGGGATGCACTGGGACCCATCCAACGACATGTTCTCTTACCATATCCATGATTTACCAACAGTTACCACTAAGCGCTCCATACTATCCACAATCGCCAGAATTTACGACCCCTTAGGTTATCTCTCCCCCCGTAGTGTTTTATGCCAAGGTGATCATGCAGGAACTTTGGAAACATCGTTTGAAGTGGGATGACCCTATACCTACAGACATTAACAACAAGTGGTCAACTTTTATTAAAGAATTAAGATCAATATCAAGCATTCAAATACCAAGAAGTCTCAAACTAAAAACAGCTATCAACACCCAATTAATAGGCTTTTGTGACACCTCACAACGAGGTTATGCTGCTATGCTTTTTCTTAGGGTCGAACATACTAATGGAGACGTTCATGTTTCTTTGCTTAAAGCCAAAACAAAACTCACTCCCATTAAAACCATTACGATTCCTCGACTCGAGCTGTGTGGAGCTCACCTTTTAGCGCTACTGTATGACTCCATAAAAGAATTTTTAAGGCGCTTGAATGTTGACGACATTTACATGTTCACGGATTCGACAATAGTGTTAGGGTGGTTGAATACTTTACCCCATAAGCTTAACATCTATGTCGCAAATAGAATTCTACAAATATTAGAGAAAACCGAGCGGACATATTGGTTTCATGTGGATTCATCTGATAATCCTGCTGATGGTGCCTCCAGAGGCATGACCCCTTCTGATTTTTTGAAATACCCCCTATGGTGGGCGGGTCCTAAATGGCTACTTCAACCGACAACCGAGTGGCCTAAACCAGCCAATATTGATACAAATGTTGTACTCCCTGAAATTAAACATGAAAAGAACATCCTTCTGACATCAAACGTTCAAGCAAGCACTTATTGTTGGTGTATCTGGTTAGAGAGGTTTTCTTCATTCACTAAATTATTAAGAGTAGTCGCTTATCTCTTCCGATTTATTAATAACATAAAAACATCCAACATCAAAACGATAGGACCCTTTACAGTTCCCGAAATTCACTTTGCCGAGGTCACCATTATTAAATGGACCCAGCAACAATATTTTCCCAAACTTTTCGCTGAGCCAGCTCTGCTATGCCATGAGAAGGAATTAGCACGACTCTCACCTTTCCTTGATGGCCATGGACTATTGAGGGTGGGTGGCCGACTTCGTCATTCTGATCTACACTACGACAGCAAACATCCTGTTTTACTACCCCAAAAATGTCACTTATCTAACATTTTGGTTGATCATTACCACCGTATTACACTTCATGGGGGTTTACAGATGATCCAATCCGCTTTACGTCAAAAATACTGGATTCTTTCCTCCAGACGTTTAATAAAGTTCCGTATATTCAAATGCCTCAAGTGTTTTAAATTAAAGGCAAAACCCTCGCCCCCCTTGATGGGAGATTTGCCGCCTGCTCGGTTCACCAGTGGAAGAGCTTTTCTAAATGTTGGAGTGGATTATGCCGGTCCCTTCCAGTTGAAATTTTCGTCAAGAAGGAATTCCCCTACCACCAAAGGATACATATGCTTATTTATATGCTTAGCAACCACAGCCTTACATCTGGAGATAGTTTCAAGCCTTACCACTGATGCATTCTTAGCTTCACTAGATCGGTTTATAGCCAGACGAGGCAAACCTATTAACATCTATTCCGATTGTGGAACCAACTTCGTAGGAGCAGCTCGGGAGATGAAGGAAATTTCAAAATGGTTTGGAATACCTGCTAATCAACATACCATAGTAAATCACTTGGTAGAGAAAGAAATAACTTGGCACTTTAACCCCCCTGCAGCTCCCCACTTTGGAGGTATATGGGAGGCAGGGGTTAAATCAGTAAAACACCATCTAACAAGAATTTTATCTTCTACTCCATACACCTTCGAGGAATTTTACACAATTGCAGTCCAGATTGAAGCCATATTGAACTCGCGCCCACTATATCCGTTATCATCTGAGCCAGAAGATTTCCAATACCTAACTCCAGGTCATTTTTTAATAGGCGACTGTTTAACGTCTCGTCCCACTCATGACTGGACGAATGTGGCTGAAAATCGTCTCAGCAGATGGCAGCTGATTCAGCAACGTACACAACATTTTTGGACGAAATGGCGTCATGATTATTTGAACACATTGCAGCAAAGAATCAAATGGACAAAACAAGCTACGTATTCACCGCAAATTGGTGACTTGGTTTTAATTCATGACAAAACAGCTTCGCCCCTTTCCTGGCCAACGGCACGTATAACAGCCTTACACAAAGGTGCTGATGACGTAGTCAGAGTAGTCACCCTTAAAACAATTAATAGGGAATTCCAGCGTCCCGTTGTCAACCTAATTCCGCTTCTTAACTCTGAAGCTGATGGATAGCCATGAAGGTTCAAATTTCCATAAAATCTCATGGAAATTTTGGTGGGCGGGATATTCGGGACCGAATCGCATTATTTTTTTTAATTAGGTCACATTAAAATTTTGTTTAATGTTTACATTTATGTTTGTTTTATATAAAGTTACATTTATATGTATTTAGTGAAAGGTCTTTTAATTTAATAATAATAATAATAATAAGGTAATAACAACAGTAATAGGAAGGAAGAATGGAGGATTAGAGTCCATGTTTATCGTCAACAACATGTGAACCGTCCTGTTACAACTCTGGGACTATGACCAGTTCAGTGCTAACAGCCGGCCGGCTCAGTAACTTTTCATCGCTCAGACGAGCACTTTTTTTGTCATCGCTCAGACGAGCACCTTCTTCATCGCTCAGCCGAGCACCTTTTTCATCGCTCAGACGAGCAATAATGAATTTTACAATTCAGATACGGAAGCTAGAAGATTGATTTCATACGGAATCTACATCTGCCTGGGTTCGTACGAATTGTATTACGGTTTTATGCGCATAAAATAAAATTGGACCAGTTTAAAAATGTTTATAGTTTTAATTTATAGTTTTAATTTTTTCTTTAGAATAAAATTTTCTTTCTTTCATTTATGAAGTGTTTTTTTTTAAATTATTTTTAACGGAAGTTCACAATATACAAAAAACTAAGTGTTAGAAATTACAGTTGTATAATTTTAATTATGTATTTGGTGCAACAATCACCAATTAAAATGTATCACCTTTTATTGTCAAAACATCGCACTCCGGCGCAGTCCAGTTAAAATAAAATTTATTTTAATTTTAATTTTTTTTTTATTAATCATCCCTTTCCCAGTTGATAACGTTGAGACAGATTGGGTGATAAAACAACGACTTTTGAATGCAGGACTACATTATATTGCATTTTGGAAAAATACTAGCTGAGATCTAAAAGTATTCTGTAATGCTTTTTCGTATTCACTTTCAATAATACTCTCAAAAGTGAGGTAGAGAAATATTCTGATTGTCTCAAGCTCATAAATGCAAGAATGCCCGGGTAGGGAAATTTAGATAGTGATCATTTTAAAATTTGGACTTAAAATATCAGTGATGGAAAAGCTCATCAAACTATTGCGTTCTTATGGAACACAGCTATCACCCCATAATATCAAATGTTCGAATTAGGAATAATCTTCTATTACCATGTTTAAAATTTTGTATATTAAGCTAGCTAGTGGTATTACCAGTACCTCTATGCATCTCTTTCCAATTAGATGCTGGTCTAATATACTGTTCTTTTCTTCACTTATAGTTTTTTCTTTTATATAACATCTAATTCTGCAAACAGATCACATAGGTCTTTCGACAGTTTATTGAAAGAAAAGTTATACACATTGCAAAATATTTTTTAATAAACATGTAATTTGCGTTCCAGGCGTATTCCTAGTGCTCCAGTGTAGAATAATTCACATACCTGAACTTGATTATTAATCAGAAGGAAAAAGCATTAAAATCTCCATTACATACACCTTTGTATTTTTGGTCTTTAGATGATACCGTCGTGATTTTTTGACATTTTGATGAAGATCTATGGGTAGTTTTCGACCCATAGAACCATTAGATATCAAAATATCTGATTTTTCAATTTTGTAACATACATACAATTTTACAGGCCAGGGCCCTGCAAGGGCTGTAGAGCCATGGGAAGAAGAAGAAGAAGAAGAAGAAGAAGAAGAAGTAACATACATACAGCCATGTAATACTAAACTGAGGAAATAACTATGCATTAAAGATACATGTGCAGAACTTCTCATGTTTAGAGATGGTGAATAGCTGAAGCTCATTTTAAAGGAATTATTTTCACTATTACTTAGATTTGGCCAGTCTTGACCAAAAGCCCTCCTGATTTCTTTCAATTTCTAAGTTTAAGCTTTAACTTAGTACCAAGTGTCATGTACGCAAGTGAAGTTACATTTTCACATCGCTCTGTACTTGAGACATTATTTTCATGCAATTTCGTTCAAATCATCTCGTCAAACTCTACCAGAACAAAGTGAATAGACTGTACTACAGTTTACTTTCAACATTAGTGAGGTGAGTGACTAATAAAAACAATAGACCTAAAATAAATTAGTGACCGGCTGCTAAAGGCAGCAACGTGGCCTTAATCCTTTAGTAATATATAGGACCAATACTCAACAGAAAGCAAGATCAAGGTCAAGGCTTGGCTGCCTATCTTCTCCAGGCTACACTCAATAACGTCAACTTTTTATTTTATTTTATTTGTTTTTATTTTTATTTTTCATTAGTTTAGTTTATATGTTTATTTAAGTTAATATAATTAAATTAACAATAGTTTATAATTAATAATTTAAAATTTTTATTTTATTTGTTTTTCATTAATTAATGAATAATTTAAATATGAATGTGGACATCTCGGGTAGTGAAATGCCAGAGGAAGAAGCTCTGTTTTCCGAAATTAGTGAAACCGACTCACAATACCTTAAAAGAAGAACTCTACAACAACGTCAGAGAAAATCTGCCCCTGGCTCAGCAGGTAACTCGCCAAACAAAGAAACAAAACAAAGAGGCAAGTTCAAAAACTTCAGCCACAAATAACAAACCGTTGAAAGAACCACCAAAAACCCGCAGTAAATCTACTGCAGTTAAGCCACCAGTAGCCTCAACCAGCACCAACGCTGCCCCCAATGATAATACTCGTCAAGACAATCAAGAACGACAAAAATTCGATGACTTGGAACCTCCGCCAATATTTATCACGAAAATATGTGATTTTTATAACTTCGGAAAAGAAATATCAGATCTGATCGGGCAGGCAAATTTTAGATGTTACTCTCGAGTAAATGATATAAAAATCAACACCATCAATAAAGATTCATGTTAAAAACTCATAAATCATCTTACTACCAAAAATTACGATTTCCACTGCTACCAACTGAAACAAGATAACTAAGAGGACTTCACTCGACCACGCCTACGCCAGCAATCAAGAGAGATCTGGAAGAGATAGGCCATAACATCAGGAACATCTCGTCAGTGTTGCACCCAAATAAAAAATATCCCCTTCCTCTGTTTTTGTTGAACTAGAACCAGCGATAAATAATGTTGAAATATTTCAAGTTACTAGACTTGTTTATTCAACTATTAAATTCGAAGGAGCCAAGGCACAAAAACACCATAGTGCAGTGTACTAGGTGTCAAAACTTAGGTCACACAAAGACCTATTCCCACCACCAAGCCAGATGTGTCAAGTGTGCTGGCTCACATCTAACAGAAGTATGCCAGAAGTCCAGAAATGAGCCATCAAAATGTGCTCTTTGTGGTAGGGACTACCCGGCGAACTATAAAGGGTGCCTGGTACATAAAAACTTCCAGCGACAAAGAACACATAAAATGCA
Organism: Troilus luridus; assembly: GCA_964056705.1. Taxonomy (NCBI): domain Eukaryota; kingdom Metazoa; phylum Arthropoda; class Insecta; order Hemiptera; family Pentatomidae; genus Troilus; species Troilus luridus. The sequence continues at coordinate 43,737,080 of OZ057412.1, read as the reverse complement.
AGGGAAAAGCATAGAGATTAATGTTCCTCATCGACCTGAATTCAACAACTCAACTATATTCCCGGAATTACCAAAACCATTACAGATCAGCACATCACCAGAGTCCAACCTCCGGAAAACATAATCCCGACCTCAACGAACCAGCAGCAGCCTTAACGTTAGGCGCCTCTAACCTCCTAACACAAACCACAGACTTCCTATAACAACCCCCAAACCCCGAGATCATAGATCCAAGCCTCAGAAATTCAATACTAAAGTCCAACCTCCACGTCAGCATATACCTCTCCATCCTGAAACCTTAATAGTCTATCTACCGCTACAGCAACCAAATCCTATCCCTTCCAATCACAACAATCCTTCAGTTCATCAAACAATGAATGTAAATCCAGCACCTACGGTACAACCCCCAGCCAACCTTCCTTACCCGTTAATTATCAATATCAAACTCCAGACCCATATCGAGTCCTAATCCAAATACAACATAAATTCTATCCTGTCATCCTTCCTGAAAGATCTCCAAGAGACTATCAGGCCTCTCATCCCACTTAATTACCCACGATGACCATAAAGCCCCTAGCTATCGTCCTATGGAATGGTAATGGACTGCATAATCACCGTGACAAACTTGATATATTTCTACACGACAACCAAATAGATATTTCTTTACTTACTGAAACACACTTCACTCACCGCACACATTTCTACATATGTGAATACATCACTTACAGATCAGACCACCCAGACAAAACTTCACATTCCGGATCTTGTATTCTCATCCATAAAAACTTATCCCATTCCCTTATTCCTTCCACTCCATCTGATGCTATTCAATCAACCTCAGTAACCATAACGACTCATCCTTTCCAAATCACAGCTGTATACTGTCCTGGCAATTCTCTTCCTTATAACCTCCTTGATTCCTTATTCCAATCCCTTGGACCGCGCTTCATTGCTGGAGGAGACTGCAATGCTAAACACCAACAATAGGGTTTTCGAACATCCAACTCCCGTGTAAATATTCTATCTTCTCTCACATCCTCAAAGAGCTACTCTATCCTAGCCCCTACAAATCCTACCTATTGGCCTACATTCCTCAAAAACCATCCCGACATCCTTGACATATTTGTTACATCCCAAATTTCCCCCGCACATGCCAATATTGAATCCTTGGACGACCTGTCATCAGATCATAGTCCAGTCCTCCTTTTCTTGCACTCAAGTTTCGTTCCCAAGCCTTCCCCTGCCACATTGATCACAGGACGTGTCAACTGGGACGATTTTTGTTATGACTTGGAGGACAAACTGGACTTAAAAATTTCACTTAAGACAAAACAAGACATTGATACAGCCATAGAAAAACTTACAACATCAATCAGAAGCAGTTTACATGGTAACATCACAAATCATACAATTAATAGCTATCAACATACTGATTTGTCACAGCATATTCGTATCTTATTAAGAGAAAAACGCAGAGCAAGATCGAAGTGGCATAGAACTCGATATCCATCAGATAAAACTACCTATACAAAATTAACTAACAAATTAAAAGCAGAAATCAAGAAGTTCAAAATTCAAAATTTAATTACCTGGACTGAAAATCTCACAACCACCGATAAAACATTGAGGATGACCACCAAAAAACTCCTAAAGTTCAAAGAATTTAATCATCCACTACTTACTGAATCAAATAACTGGACAAGATCTGACGGAGAAAAATCACAGTTATTTGGTCAATACCTTTCACCTTTCCAAAATCTTTCATCCACATCCTGATATCATTAACCCAACTCACATTGAATATATAAAATCAGCGATAGATGTTCCCCTCCAAATGTCCCTTCCATCCTACAGAAATATCCAACATTATTCACAGATTACCTTCAAAACTCCTGGGCACGACCTCATCACAATTCATATCTTAAAACACCTTCCTAGAAAAGCCATTCTATTTCTTACCTATATATATAATGCTGTACTCCGCTCCAACAATATTTCCCTGACCCCTGGAAATTATCCATTGTAAAAATGTTACCTAAACCTAAAAAAAACAACAGAATTCCCACCTTCTTACCATCCGATCTCTCTTTTACCTTGCATGGGTAAAATCCTAGAAAAACTCATCCTCAAACGATTGTACTCCATCCTTCATGCAAATCAAATAATACCAGATCACCAGTTTGGATTCCGAGCATCCCACTCCACTATTCAGCAATGTCAGCGTGTGGTGGATGTAGTCTCCTCTGCATTAGAACGTGGATCATATTGTTCGGGCGTCTTTCTTGATGTGGAACAGGCTTTTGACCGAGTCTGGCATCCGGGATTGCTCTACAAACTCTGTAAATTCCTACCGCCTACCTACTTTCTCATCCTCAAATCCTATCTCACAAACAGAACTTTCCAAGTAAATCATAATAATGTCTATTCATCCCTCTTTTCTCAATCTGCTGGTGTTCCTCAAGGTAGTATCCTTGCCCCAATCCTTTATACAGCTGACATCCCAACTCATCCTAATACTATCCTTACCACGTATGCTGATGATACATGCGTATTATCAGTCAACACCAATCCAGTTATTGCATCCCAAAGCCTCCAATCCCATATCACTGATCTTGAATCCTTCGTAAAATCCTCAATGCTCCTTATTTTGTTAAGAATAAAGTCATCCATAATGAACTTAATGTCCCATTTGTTGCTGATTTGGGCCGAACCCGCTATCTATCCTTTCATAACAAACTTCATTTCCACTCAAACTCTCTAGTTTCAAACCTAGCTTCCTCTTCAATTCCCGATAATCCTCCGAGGCGTCTGAAAAGAATATGGCCCCGTGATCTTCTTAGTTGAACTTGTGATTTGAGTACTACCAGTGGGTAGTTTCTCTACTTATCATTTTCACATGTCATTATGAATCGCTTAGCCTATTTACTTGATGTATTATTGTAATACAGTTGTAAATATCAATAAATAAATAAAAAGTTTTAACTTCTTAACCTTAAAAGCCTCTTACAAATGTTACATTCTTCTAAAGTGTAATAGTTCTTTTCTCGTAAGAAGCTAAAGTAAATGCAAGTTATTTACATAAATTATAAAGTTAAATCATAATAACTATATTAACCCCAGAGCCTGAACAATCCAGGGAATTAATTGTAGCACTTATATTGTATGTCTGTATAAATTACCAGTTGTCTATTTTTCAGACAACTGACGAAAAAACTATGCACTAGAGATACATATGCAAGAACTTATCATGTCCCATATTCAATGCCTATAATAGTTAAAGACAATATAAAGACTTAAGACCAGAATCGGGACAGGTGTAGAGACATGAAAAATTCTGTATCATAAAAAAAAATCAATAATATTAACAACATTAGCAATACATTTTAACAAGTAAAAATTTAAAACATTTTTAAATATGAAAATTTATATTTATATAATATAATCCAAAATGCATTTTAATGTAGCCAAACAATTTAAAAAGGTGTAATACTAAGCTAATGATTTTCAAGATTACAGTTACAGATTTTATCACGTATCACCAACCAACCTTTTTTTTCGAACATCCAGACTGAACCAAGATGGCAAAATCACCGATCTCATGGGGTACTTCATGAATCAGAATTGTTATGGTAGTGACAATGCCGACGTGATGCCCTGCCAGGTAGGATGCTCCAATAGCAAGACCATCAGTGAAATTGTGAGCTATATCTGCTGCTAAGTTTAGGTAACCAGCAATCTTTATATTCTCTGCACCTTAATAATAAATAAAGCGTCAAATTAAATATAACTTAAGAATTAGTGATATCATATTGCCAATTTTCAATTATACAAATAGATAATATAGTTAAAAGCTTTTTTGTAATCTTAGTAGAAATCTCAAGAATTCAATTGAAGAAAAATTCTAAAATAAAAAAGTGAACATGAAAAAAATTATCATTCGTTCTCGCTTAAAAAAAAAAACTTAAAGCATTGAAAAAAAATTTAAAGCATTCATGAAAGCTATTTAATCTATTCCTTAATAGTTTTTGATGACCTTCATTAAATACCATATTGGATTTTTAAAAAGCTCTCTTTCAGAGCATTTGAGGACACTTTTTGGATTGGGACTAATTCAAAAAGTGCATCCTATTTGATGGTATGGCATACTCAAAATACCATAGTTTCTGGTGCAGTACTAACTGTACCCTTCTCTTCACTTTCTGCTGATTCTTTCAAGACCATGTGTACATACTTCCATTTTATCAGTCATTATTTCATTCCTCCTAGTTAAGATTTGGGTCTTAACTATTTTATAAATTCATTTTTCATTATCAGCCTTAACTATTAGCACATCATAGGCATCAACAAGTATATTCTATATAGAATATACTTGTTAAAAAAAGGAACTTGGTGGAATCCCCGCAGAAAAACAAGACCAATAGAGATGTGGTGGAGATCTGAAGAAAAGGCTTGGTTCGGGCTTGTAATACTACTCCTATTTGTTTCTGGCCAAGTATTACCAGCCCAAGCCTTTTCTACAGATCTCCACTGGTCTTGTTTTTCTGCGGGGATTCCACCAAATTCCTTTTTTTTTTTCAATAGTTCTATCCCCTATCCATTTCTATTTATTTTATTCTAAGGTGATTACACTGCATCTCTTTATTAGACATCCTCTGGAACTAACAGATCTCCAGGATTGTATGCAAACAGCACTTGATGAAGGAACAAAGGTGTCAGATAATAGAATAAGTACCTTCCAGGTTGCACTTTCATAGACCAGTACTGAACTTACATTTATTTTTATTTTTCCTTTTTTGGACATTTTCTGGTATTGGATAGTTAATTTCAACAAGTACCCCATTAGTTACCTGGATTTATATTTTAGCTTCTTTTATTGAGCCTCTAAGGGAGTCCAATGGGATTCTGATGCGCAGTACATGATCCTCTTCAAGTGAAGATCTCTAGCCTCTCTATTCTTATTCTACTCTCATCTGCACATGATAGATCCTAGGGTGAGCAACCTGGTGGTATATAAATGTTTGTGGAGACTGGGTCTCACAAGAGAGATGCTGTTGGCCCTGAGCCTACTTAGTCTCTTATACTAGGCTAATCACTCTTAGAGGAGTATTAATGAGTCGCATAAACAAACAAAAAAAAGCCCCCCCCCCCATGATGAATATCATTACAGGTGGAAGATAAAGAAGAAGAATGAGCCTCCTTCTTTAATGACGATGCTTACTAATTAAATGAATGAGCCCGATTTTAAACTTAGCCTTTAAAAGCCTTTTTTCTTCTGTCATGTCTTCTTGAAAACGAGTCCAATCATTTGCACTAAAGCCTGAGCAAGATTCCAATAGTTATACTATCAGTTCCAGCTTTCCCATTCTTTATTTCGCTGAGGGTCACATCAATATCATTGAGAGTGGGCAGAGATTAATCTATACTAGACAAACCAAGAACTGGCAAATGGTTAGCTTTACTTTCAATAATAGAAGCTTAGCTTTACACTTTTTGATGGCTACTTCTGAGAAATGCTCTTCCCATCTTTTATTGGAGTGGTGCTACATCTGGTCCATGTAACTAGTAAGGCTCATACCATTATTGCTCTCAATTCTTCAATTTTTTTGGAAGCCTTTTTTCAACAGAGCTTTAGTATTACTATAAAACTCCTTTGCATATTTTCGAGTCTGGTAGCAGTTGAAGTAGTATCTAAACAGAATGTTGAAAACATGAGATAGTGAGTTCTTCCCAAAAATAAATGTATTTAATTGCTATTAAAATGAAACGGTAATTCCAAAACTAGCAATCTATTTTTATACTCCTGCTGAACATTTAACTACCAATGCAGCTGTTGCAGTACTAAATACGTATATCAAAGATATTAGCAATGTGATTTCAAGAGGGGAAAAAAATATTTGATTTCTACCTGCAGCTAAAATGTATCGACTAATATCTAACTTTTTGAAATAATTAATAAAGTTCATAATTAACTCATAGTGACTTTACTGTACTCAAATAAAGTGCATTTAAGCAAATTATATAGAACAGTTATTATATCTAATTAAAAAAATCTTAAGATGCTCATTAATATAAAACTATGTTAATTAAAAAATGATTAAAAATTAGTTAATAATATATGAAGAATTTTTACCATGAGTATGATAAAAATTCTTTATAATATTTATTATAATTTTAATAGAATACATTCCATTCAAACAAGTGCAGCCATTCTATGGCATTAATCAAGAACAAGATAAGATAGGTTTCAAGAATCATAAGATGATGTATAACTACTTTATACAACTAAATTATCATGTCTCCATATCTTCAATATAGATAATGATCCAATTCAATGAGATATAGGTAATTATAAAATTAAAAACACCAATACCTTGACTAGAACTATCATCTTTCTTTTCTTCAGTCTTCGATGAATCATCTTCTTTTTTGACATCAACATCATGAGAATGAGAGTGACTCGGATTGATTAAACGAACAAACTTTTCAATAAAAAGAAATAACAAAATACCGATGAGTACCCACAGCCCGACTTTCATATCAGGTCCATGATCGTGACCATGTTCATGAGGATCTGAATGGGAGTGAGAATGCGAATGAAGATCTTTCTTAATAGAATGTGAATGATCATGGGCTTGAGCACTGAGTGCATGAGGTATCAGGTGAAGAAATGCATCACCTAAAAGTCCTCCAGAAGCAAAGCTTAACAAAATTTTTAATAAAGGTTCCTGTTCTGATCTATTGTCCAAAGGTACAAGAAACAATATAAAAAAGGGTGCTAAGCTGATTAAAAGAGTAGAACCTAATGCTTCAATCCAAAGTGTTTGTTTATCCCTTATTCGAGGTTCGTTAACTTTTTGTTTCTGAGCTTCATGTCCCAAATTAGCTTCTTTTGAGTATTTAAAAGACGGCGGTACTTGTGTGTCATGATGGTGATCATGAGAACTTACTAGTAATGGAAGAACTAAACAAATTAAAATAACTAATAAAGATAAGCGACACAATTTTGATGTGGAGCCATGATTCTGATAAAAATATGGAATGTTAATCTTGAATGACACCATATCTGAACTAGGACTGATACAAACTGAACTAACACGCGCCTTGACAAGACACCAGTGAAGTATAACCAACCAAAGACGAGTACGTGTATTGAGTTTTTATACTCCACATTTTCTTGATAAAAATGCCGCCTGATTCAACTAATCCATTTCTTGAATATTATTAAACCGAGGGTTTTTAATGTCTAATTTGAGTTAAACAAACAAAAAGAAAAAAATCGTAATGTAAAAGTCACACTCTTACAGCTGATTGTTCTTTATGATTGGTTACTTTAGTTGACAGGTTATTCTTGTCATGTTTAGGAATATATTGAAAATTTGTAATGCTAAACGTTGTTTTGTCGCAAAAAATAACTTCGATAATGGTAGAAAGATATGGCGTAAAAAGAATTATGATACACTTAATTTTAATAAATTGAATAGTGTGGTAGTATCAAGCCGTCGAGTCAATGGTTTATTTTTGCGTTTGACTCCTCAGTCAAAAAAAAATTCTGGATTATGGGGAACACTTGTGCTCTCGGGATTTTTTGGTTTGTTCAAAGAAAAGGAAGAAGAAAAGTCCGAATCAGAACTGATTATGACTATAAAACGTGCTGTTCTTTTGATACAGGTACATAGACTATTTCTTATTTATAACAATTACTCTCAAGTTGTTCTTAAGAGAAATGTTATTGTTGAGAACATTGCAGAGAGATGACTTCAAAGGTGCAGAACAGCTACTGCATATTGCCTTGAAACTAGCCCAAGATCAACACAATGAAGATGGTGTTACTTATATTTATGATTTACTAGCAAATCTTGCATTTGCTCAGGGGCATTTCAATGCTGCCGAGAAGCTATTTCTTAATGTTATGCAGAGGTTGATTCAAGTTGGTGTTCCTGAAGATGACTTAAAAATAAATCATATAAGTTTAAAGCTAGCCAAAATTTATGAAGAGAATAAGGATGATAAGTAAGTATCACCTTTTTTTTTTTCATATCTCTTCACTTTAGTAATTCCAAAATTGTGGGTGTGTTCAAGTTATTGTTTAGCTGTTGGAAATTATCAGAGCGTTTTGTGCCGGGTGTGTCAATACCGTAGAAGATGGGTGCAATTGATTTTCAGTCAAAATTTATTTAGAGAATTGATATGAATAAATGGCTTTGAATCAATGTTACTTAGATCAAAACCAAAAATATATTCCTAGTTTTCTTATCAAAATCATTGACATATTTCACAGTGTTACTTGACATAGTAGGTCTGGATGTAATCTACTCTGTCTTGATTTTCCTTAGTTAATCTTGTTTCACTCTGTAATATAAACATGAAACTTTGCCAGCACTTGAGAAAACAGTGCATCAGACGAAAATCTGCAAGATAAATGATTCGATCTTTGTGGATGATATTTATTAATTTTATGAATGCCTGTTGCTATTGACAAAATTCACCACAGGTGTGTCACGGAATTCAGAGTAAAGTTCTCTGCAGTGACTCCTTCTCCAGTACTGATCCGTAGATTTTTCCTTAATATTTTCCTGGTGAATACGGCCACCCTTTGCTCATGAATCTTGTTAATCACCCAGGATTTCAATCCGTAGGCGAGGACAGGCATGACCAGTACTTATAAAGGTTTATTTTTGTAATTCTGGTAATTAGCTTGGATTGAAAATGATTGACAAGAGTTTAGTAATTTCTGTTTTCCACCTGTATTCTTCTTCCAATCTCCTTAGCAGAACAGTTATTAGCATCTATATGAACATCCAAATACACAAAATCCTGTATAGCTTAAAAAAAATATAGTCTTATGCTTGTAAGTATATAAGTACCACTTACTTGTAAGTACGTCTTAAATTATTAACCACATGTAATAACTTAGCTTTATGGGTGTTAATGAGCAGCTGTAAAAGCCCTTGTTTCTGGCATAAGACTCCAGGTTGGTTGTTGGTTGTTCCAAATTTGAGGCCGAATAAAACCGATTGGTCATCAACGCCTTAGTTTAAATGTATATATATTATTTATATCCGTTTTTTTAGTAATAATTTTTATAAAACCAGAATAATAAAAAAAAAGAAATAAAACTAAATAAAAAATAAGTCTAGCCTCAGCTTCCACTAGCCCTGAAGATGACCCACAAAGTGGGTCAAAACGTCGGCACATAATTAAATAAGTACCCACTTATTTAGTGTTTTATTTGACTGCACCCCCAACTATTTTCTTCCTTACTCAGATCTTCCAGTCAACCATCCCCTCGCTTCTCATAAATAAAAAATAATAAATAATTTAATAAAAGTAAATGGAAATAATGTATATAAATAAAAAATAAGAGAAAATAAAAAGTAGGAGATAACTGTATTAGATATTCTTAATTAATTCTTCTTTTGATAGGAAGCCAATGACTTTATTAATGTACTTTTCCTCATTTCCCACAACCATTGATACATTGGCAGGTAGTCCTATTTTATGAATCGCTCTTTTGTAAAAGGTACAGCCTTTGTAGGATGTGGACTATTGTTAAGCGGTCGTTGCACTTCTCACATGTTGGCGGATGCTCTTTAGTGATTAGGTGAGCGTGAATAAGCCTTGTATGCTAAGTTGTGTAAGAACCACTTCATCTCTTCGGATGTTACAACAGGAGCCGCTCCATCGTCTAACATCAGTTTTTTTATGTTTCAGTTTATTTGGAGGGCCAATGTCCCATAAGGCCTACCACTCTTGGAGTACGTTCTGTCTTAGTGGTCGCACTAGCTCGGATAGGATCAAGATAGCTTTACCAAGACCTGGAAGAGCAAGAGCTTCTTTTGCTGCTCTATCAGGCATTTCATTTCCAGTAATACCTATGTGTGCCGGTGACCAGATTAAATTTATTGATGTTCCAACATCATGTAGCTTTTTCATTAGGTTTAAAATACATTCTATCTCAGGGGGTTCTGGGTACATGTTACTCATGGCTTTTAAGGCACTCAAAGAGTCTGTTACTACTATCAAATTTTCAACTGGTGATTTCATGGCATATCAGAGAGCCATTCTGATAGCATTGATTTTTGTGGAATTCATACAGCTAAGTAGATGTAGCTTACATTTGTAGGTACCATCTGGTGTAACAAAGGCAGAACCTGTTGAAGTATCCGATTTAGACCCGTCAGTGAATATTAAATAGTGCTCTGGTTGAGTTAATTATTTCATTGAACATTTCTTTATATTCTATAGGCTTTGTACTTTCTTTTCTAAATTTTGTAAGTTTCAGATTTAATTTAGGTTTTTCCTCCAATTCCTACCTCCTACATATTTTCTCATTATGCAATCCTATCTCACTAGCAGGTCATTTAAAGTAAATCACAATAATAATTTTCATCCCGCTTTTCTCAATCTGCTAGTGTTCCTCAAGGCAGTATCCTCGGCCCAATCATCTACACAGTTTATACAGCTGACATCCCTACCCATCCTAATACTATCCCTACCACGTACGGATGACACATGTCTGTTATCAGTCAACACTGATCCAGTTATAGCATCCCGTACTCTTCAATCCCATATCACTGACCTTGAAAATTGGTGTCAAAACTGGAGGATTAAAACAAATTGCTTTTACCCTCCAAAAGGGTTTCAGCAATAGGGAGCATGGTGTTAAATTTTTGTTGAAATTTGGTAGTAAATTTGGGTTGAAAAATGAATTTGTTAGCAGGATGTGTGTATAGAACCTCGTCATATAGTTGATGGTGAGTTTTTTTCCCTACCCTGAACAGTAGAGATGGTAATCCGGATTCGACACAAAGACTTAGGGTTGGGGTTGTTCGAAATGCTCCAGTAGCAATGCATATTCCTTGGTCGTGGACTGAATCAAGCTTAGCTAAAGTATTTTTACGAGCAGACCCGTAAACATAACTTCCATCATCTATTTTGGAACAGACTAAAGCTTGATATAGTTTAAGCATTGAGGCTCTGTCCACTTCCCAGTTTGTTCCACTAAGTACTCTCAGGATCTTAAGCTTTGTTTGACGCCTTTCTTTCAGTGAACTGATTTGATGTTCCCAGGACAGGCGACTACTGAAAAACAAAGATCTATTATGTTTAGATTATCAAATAATTTTCCTTCACATACCAGTGTGTACTTATAGTTTAAGGGTGTACCTATTAGTAAAACTGGTTCCTCTTATTCCCAAGATCGCGGGTTCGTAGCCCGGCAGGTGACCCTAGGATTTTTTTAAGAGAGTAAAAAATCCTTAGTTACACCGTCCTTCGGAAAGGATGTTAAACGGGGGTCCCGAGCCTGTACGATGTCAGGTACTCGTTAAAAATCCCTATCCTAATTAAACCTGGGTAGGCAAAATTTAGAGCTCCCACTGTAGCATCGTCCGATTAGCCATAGCAGCATAAAGTGACGTTAAATGAACAAACAAACCTCTTATTTTCTTTATTTTGTCCCAGACGACTTTGCGTTTGGTGGAAGATTTAACTGACTCTATAAATGATTTCCATGATTCGTTTTTCCTGTCATTTATAATCCTTCTACAAATAGCCCTTTGTTTTTTATATTCTTTGTGATTTTTTTTAAATTTTTAAAAGCCTTTCTCCGAAGCTGTTACATTTACTGTTAAACCAGGGAATTCGAACCAATAACCTTTGGTTTTGGGAATCGAAGCTTCGCAGCAGCCAGTATAGCCTCTGTCCTAGTTTGACATCCTTCATTGATAGTCAGACTATTTGCTGGGTCTTGAGGTGGACTTGCTAAAGAAGTAAAGAGAGTCCAATCTGCTTGTTAATAATAATCCAAGCAGAAGTCTCCAGTGCTTTAAATGCCTCTTTAAGACTTGCTTCTGTTCGTGCAATGTGATCAACTGATTCTGCATCTTGATCCTAACCATGTCGCTTCATCCTACAACAGCTTTATCAGATTTATGAGAACGTTGAATTCCTTCATATCCTTGTTGAGTATCCTCCTGTTAACCATACTAACCATAAGGGAGTAATCTTGAGAAAATTACATTGGAGAGTAAACTCCTCTCCAACAGTGGCTGAAAAAGTAATTTCATTTATTTGATTATGATAAGTAGTAGCTCAGGACTCATTAGTAAGCCAGTTTTAGTAAAAATATTTGAAAATTATTCTAAACTACCAGAACATCTCAAGGATTGATAAAGTATGATTTTTTTTTTTTGTGAAGTGGTCAAGCAGCCAATGCTTTAAAATATTTAACAGTTAATAATAAGTTAATATTTACAGTTAATCCATTTAAAATAGATTGACCCTGAAATTAGAAAAAAATTACTTTTTCCTTTATTTACAAACTATTTTTCCTCTCTTAGGAAAGCCGAAGAAGGATATAAATTTTGTTTAAGGAATCTAAAAAGTAAAGTGGATGCTTCTCTTGAAGACCATGATGCAGTAATGCTGTGGGCCATGTCATTGGACTGGTAAGTGATTTTGGATTTAAAATGTGCTGTATATTTTTATAAATATAAATTTCAGTACTGTTAAGAACTTTTTGAAGTTACTATTTATAAAAGAATATTCATCTGTACCGCATTCGTTGCTATTGTAATATTATGCTCACTAATTTTCATGGTTTAACCATGCTTATTAATTTTGAATAATCTTTTGACTAACAGAAAACATTAGAGAAAGATTGAATTAATAATTGAAAACATTAATAGGTAGAAAGACCTATTAATAGTTAAAAGCAATATGCATTATACCTTGAATAGACCTTAGGTATAAGCTCCATTAATTTTTCACCTTTTTTAACATTGCCTAAGATTACTAGGTAAGAAAGGTAAGTTACATTACATTACATTATTGGCGCGACAGACTCATAAAGAAGTCCTTGGCCTGCTCAACCGCTTTACCCCAATCGTCCCGATCGCCTGCTCGAGTGATGGAGACCTTGCTCAGCCTCAGATCTTCACAGACGGCATCCTTCCATCTAGCTTTAGGCCTTCCTCGAGGTCTTACTCCATCCGGATTTCCTTTATACAGCTTTTTAGCTGTTCTTTCTTCGTCCATCAATAAGTGGCCCAGCCACTTGATGCGTTGAATCCTGATGAAGCTCGATATCATTAGGTCTCCATATAACTCACTTAGCTCCTTATTCCTTCTGATCCTGAGTTGGTCGTTTTTTCGAACTGGGCCGAATATTTGCCGGGGAACTCTCCTTTCGAATCTATTCAGTTTTTCCACGGTGGATTTATTCAGTGTGAGGGTTTCACCAGCGTATGTTGCTACTGGCCTAATGACGGTTTTATATATCATCAGCTTGGACTTTAGGCTAAGGAGCTTACTTCTCAGGAGCTTAGATATCCCAAAACATGCTTTATTACCTGATACTATCCTGGCTCTGATTTCCTCCTCCTCATCCAAATTCTCATTTATACGGCTAACTAAATACTGGAAACTTGACACTCGTTGGAAAGTGTATCTTCCAAAAGTGTAGCTATGAGGTGGGCGGTTTTGTTTACTATTCTTTATTACTGTTTAAGTATGAAAAGGTGTATACAATTATCCAGGCCCGGAGGACCATGTTTAAGTTTGAGAAGGTGTTGTTCCCTTGACGGGAAATGATGCTTCTGGATGGTGGACTGTATTTTATGTAGAAATAATGGTAGTGATGACTATGAATGAAAGGCATCTTAACTACACATATTATAATGAGAAATATACATAATTTACATTACTGATGTTGATTGTTATTGTCCGTCTCTGTGGCTGGCATGTTGGGCCCCTAACTGGCTGCTGGACTCCGCATACTCCCCGCTCTGTCGGGTCTCCTTTGTTGCTCTACTCCATGTTGCCGGAACACATGTTCATCAACCAAACGTCCAGAGCCAAATCGAGCCCTTCTGAACCGGCAGTCGCTCTAGGGGGAAGATGATAGAGGGCACTGCCTCTGTGGCAAGGAGGTAGAGGAGAGCAAGGAGCAAGGAGTCGCTGTACATTAAACAATTGCCATGACCTTGGTTTTCTCCTCATTCACCTGTAACCCCATTTTTCCAGCTTCCACTTCCAGCCTCTCAAAAGCTTCTTTTAAGATAATTAGAAAGGTAAGTTAACCTAATAAAATCTTTGAGATCTGGTTCCCAACAGATCTTTAATAGGCCATTGGCCAGATACCAAAAAAGAGCTTTAGGTTGCAATAAATTGAAGAGTTATGTATTTGTTATGTTGTAAGGGCATGTCTTACTAGTGGAAATCCAAGTTCGCTACCGAAAAAAAGGATGGGAAAACTTTTGGTGACCGAAAAACCTCGAAATATTCGGAGTTATTTCAGTTTTTGGCCTATATCTCCTAATTGGTGCGTTTTTGATAAAAAACATTAGTGTCCATTTTTAAAGTAGATTAAATTTGGTATAATTTGAGCCCAACTGCAGCTCTGTAGCTTTAATAGATTCTGAGTTGCGTCCCTTTGAAATTGGGTAATTTTTTCAAAAAAATCCAAATTTAAGTTTTGGCCGACTTTCGTGAGGAACACCGGCCGAAGGAGTGATCCTATGATGAATGTCATGGGGAATGAAGCTGAAGTAAATTTAATTAGCTTTAATTTAAGCACAGACCGAGGCCTTTAGGTCTAATAGATTCTGAATTATGCCCTTGGTCATTTTTTCCAAATAGTCCCAATATGCCAGGAGTTTGAAGGTAACAAAAAATCGAAGAGAGTTACATTTTTGATACGTTGTGAGGACATGTCTGAATAGTGTAAATCCAATTTTGCAACCGAAAAAACGGGATGGGAAAACTTATGGTAGCCAAAAAACCTCGAAATTTTCGGAGTTGTTTCAGTTTTTGGCCTGTATCTCACAATCGGTGGATTTTTAAAAAAAAAACCGATGTGTAACCATTTTAAAGTAGATTACATTTGCTACAATTTGAATTCAACCGCAGTTCTGTAGGTCTAATAGATTCTGAGTTAAGTCCCTTTGAAAATTGGTCTTTTTTTCCAAAAAGTCCAAATTTTAAGTTTTTAAGGGTTCCCAGACTTTCATGAGGAACGGCCTGAGACCATCTACTTTAAAATGGTTACCCCTGTTTTGTTTTTTTTCAAAAATGCACCGATTATGAGATGCAGGCCAAAAACTGAAATAACTCCGAAAATTTCGAGGTTTTTTGGCCACCAAAAGTTTTCCGATCCGTTTTTTCGGTTGCAAAATTGGATTTACACTACTCAGACTTGCCCTTACAACCAATGTCCAATGACCAATTTTCAAAGGGACCTAACTCCGAATCTATTAAAGCTGCAGAGCTGCGGTCGGACCCAAATTATAGCAAATTTAATCTACTTTAAAAATGGATACCAATGTTTTTTTATCAAAAACGCACTGATTAGGAGATATAGGCCAAAAATTGAAATAACAACGAAAATTTCGATGGATTTTTGGTCACCAAAAATTTTACCATCTGTTTGTTCGGTAGCAAACTTGGATTTCCACTAGTTTGACATGCCCTTAGAACATATCAAAAATGCAGCTCTCTTCAATTGTTAGGAGGTAGACTGTTTTGTATATGTTGAACTTTGTCAATTTCCCTATATTGTAGTGTCCAACTATACTGTTGTAGATCTGGTAATATATTATGTTTGTTAATTTTATTTGTACAATTTCAACAGTATACATTTTATGGAAATTCTGTACTGAATATTTATTCCTTAGAAACAGGGGACTAAAAGTTCCTTTGAATCGAAGTTTTAGACTCACAGAACAAATTTAATCAAGTGATGTCTCAAAACATCTTTTTTATCTCTATTATGATACCTCTATCTTAAGCTAGCCATACATGTAGAGTTGTGCAGCATGCCAATTAAAACAGGAAAATAACAAAAAAGACACTCTCTTTCTGCGCTTGTCTTGTTGCTACTGATATGAGGTAAGCCTCACTGATCTAGAGGTCTCTTTGCCTCTGGAGTTTCATCGCATGCAGTGGCACATATGACGAGATTGACAATACCTTTTGAGGGGGACAATACAGGTATACGTCTGCAGCACACCTCTACATATTTGCTGTGGCTGGCCTTAGGGTAGTTGCTATCCAGAAAAAATGTACTATGGATGAAATGCCCGATTTAGTATCTCTCCCACGTTTTGATGGTATTTAGTTTCTTAAAAAATATGTATATTTTTATATTAAAATGATTGGTGTATCTTTGAAAATGTATGGTTAGTTTAAATTTAAAAAATAAATCTGGAATAGTAATAGTTGACCTTATATAATAGGTTGGGGAAAAAGAAATCCATTATTTTTGCGTGAAATTCAGAACTTTATTTAAGATGTTTCGGATTGTCCGATTTGGATCAAATATTCACCTTTTTGTTATATAATTTGTTGCCATTTTAAAGGTACCTTCATAATGCCTCTCTCATAGAAGTCTTGGTCCTTATTGGCGAAAAACTCTAGTAATTGATTTTCACAATGTTTTCTTGATCCCAATTTCTTATCACTCAGGAAGTTTTGCAATGCGAAAAAAAAGTGGTAATCGCTTGGTGCGAGGTCCGGTCTATATGGTGGATGCATTAAAACTTCCCAACCAAGCTCCCGAAGTTTCTGGCGAGTCACTACAGACGTGTGTGGCCTTGCGTTGTCCTAATGGAACACAACACCTCTTCTGTTGGCCAATTCTGGCCGTTTCTGGTCAATCGCTAACTTTAAACGGCCTAGTTGTTGACAGTAGAGATCTGAATTTAGTGTTTGGCCATACGGAAGCTACTCATAATAAATTATTCCTTTCAAGTCCCACCAAATACACAGTAGAACCTTCCTGCCCGTTAGTCCTGATTTGGGCACCGTTTGAGCTGCTTCACCAAAATCGTTATCGCACAATATTGTCGACCCATTTCTCATCCCCAGTCACCATCCGTTTAAGAAATGGGTCGATTTCATTCCGTTTGCCCAAGACTCCGCAGATGGAAATTTGATCCATCATGTTTTTTGGTGTTAATTGGTGTGGCACCCAAACATCGAGCTTCTTTTTGAATCCAGGTTTGCACAAGTGGTTTAAAACTGTTTTATGGTCGATCTTTAGCTCCTGGGCGATGCTACGACTAATAACATGCCGGTCAACTTCGATTATTTCTGTGATTTTATCGACATTTTCGACGACAGGCCTGCCTGTGCGAGGTGCATCTTTAACATCAAAAATGCCTGAATGGAATCGACGATACCAAAATTGCACCTACTTACCTGTAACAGTATCGGGACCATAAACACCATTCACAATTTCAGCGGCCTGGCTTCCATTTTCGCCTTTATCAAAGAAAAACTATAAAATGTACCGAATTTTCTATTTGTTGACTTCCATTGTTAACACCCTGTAACTCACCACTGAATGGAACAAACAAAAAAGAGCCAACGAATTTTTTTAGTGTGAAATGTCACCTTGACAACGAGCATTAACTTACTATTGTTTGATCGATAGTTTATGAGATATCGATCACTACACCCATCTACCGAGAAAATAATGGATTTCTTTTTCCCCAACCTATTATATGTGTATGGAAGAAAATAAATATTTGAGACTAATGACCTTTTTCTTATTTTGGCACATTTATTGAATCTCTAAATTTCTATCTATTAATTTAACTATTCTTTGAATTTTAATGTTTTAAAATATTATTTTTTTCAGGTATGCTCGATTTCTATTAGCTAAGGATCGATTAGATGATGCTTTGGCTAATTTTGAGAAAGCTTATGAATTGAGCATGAAGCTACATGGAGAGGTGCATGAACAGACTGTAGTTCTTCTCAATGATTTAGGTAAATGTTCTTGTTCAATTAAAAGTATTATCTCTATGACTATAAAGATGTATATTTAGTTCCTTCAACTGAAAATAATAGTTCTATTAACTATTAGACCGCCTTTATTGTCAAGCAATAAACCTTCATGCAACTTCATATGTTTATATGATAGAAATTTCTGAAAGAGGAAGGCTGATAGTTTTTTTAAGTAAACTCATACTCTTACTGAAATTTTGTCTAAAGTAAGTCAGAGTAAATAGATACATGAATTTATTTAAAATTTTGTTGGGAGTCACTATTTGCTTCAAAATCTATGGGATTTAAAGGTAAATGGTAAATGGCTTCTATCCCAACATAATTGATTTGAAAAAATTCCCATATTTACACATACCCCCTATTACCTTATATATTTTTAAGAGAATATATAAAAAGTAACTATTACAAGTTTTGTAAGAACTTGGAACATACTTTTAAATGTTAAACATCCAAGTGCTCTTACTTTGTATTATTTGTTTGTCTACTAGGAGTGAAGACAAAGTTAGTTGCTGTGTGTAAGGCCACTATGTTGCAAATCAGTATGTAGTTTCCTGTTTTGAGATCGGGTGTTTGTTATATTTTCTGTTATTAGCCATCCATCCTTGGCCCTGTGGGGTCTTCAGGCCTTTCTGAGGTTCGCCTAGTTTATATAAAGTGGTTGTAATTAATTGAGGGGAAAACCTGGGGATTGAGATTGATCTCGGTTAAATCTTTTTTTGTGCATATATTATTCTATATATTTTATTTTAGTCTCGAAAAGGATTTGTAAATTTTGATATTATGATTCTAATTTTTATTTATATTTGAAACTTTTATTTCAGGTACAATATGTTATCTGAAAGGCGATCATGACAATGCTCTCAACTATTTAACTAAAGCCATTGAAATTGGAAAACATTTGCCAAATATGGAAGATTTTTCATCAGTTTATGTTAATCTTGGTAACATTTATATGCAACGAAAAATGTTCGATGAGGCTAAAAAGTATTGCAAAGAAGGCTGGCAAAATGCGAATCGTCATAAAAATAGTGAAGGGATTCAAGAAGCTAACCTTTGCTTAAAGGAACTATCAAAAATGATGTCTGCATAGGATTTAATTTTTTGAAAGTAAACAAAACAAATGTGTTGTCATCAACCATCATTAGTTATTATGTGATTCTTTAAAACTTAATTAAACTAATTAATTTTTTTTTTGTAATTTTATGTATATACTTTATTATGGTAACTCATATAGATACCATTTTCAATGAAAAGTATTGATCAATGCTATTTCAATATATGTTAAAATTATAACACAACAGAAATTTTGAATCTATTCGATAATTTAATATGATTAAAAAAAGTATAGATAGTTAATGGCTCAATATTTTGAATTTGGTTGTAGATAGTTTTACAGAAAAGAGTGTAAAGTATAAGGTATAGGAAGGGATGGGTAGAGTTTGAGTCCTTCAATATTCTTTGACAGATTTTGGTTGCTATGGTATTTCCATGAGGTGTGGAATATGGTTGCTATGGTATTCCCCTGAGGGATGGAATATGGTTGCTATGGTATTCCCCTGAGGGGAACGTCAATTAATAATACCACTTTATTATAATTCTGAATATAAATATACTAACATATTCAAATATAACGAACTGTTGTATAAATTTTTAATATATCAAAAAATATTTGATAAATCGATATTTTTTCTACTTACTAAATAGTAATTTTATTTGACTATTTCATCAGAAAAAAAAATGGTAGTGTAATTTGCTTAACCATTAGGTGTTTCTAATGGTTATTTTGAAATGTAAAAGAATTTAATATAAGTAAATGATCTCATCATTCTAATTATAATAAAATTATTTACATCAATCTTATACTAGGAACTAGTTGTTTTTTTTTATAAGAATAAGAATTATTTGTTTGTGGTAAAAAAATTTATTTTTTAACTTGCATATAATACTTCTATTTCATGAAAACTAGTCTATTAACAGAATTCTTTATAATTGATAATATTCATTATTGTTATTACGAGTATTAAAAATGTATAAAAATGAATTAGAGTAGATTTAATGCACCTATAATTGATGTCGACTATGAATTGCCTTATTATTTTCTTGACGCTATTTCTAAAAGCACAGCATCTTTTGTTTTTAGTATAGTTATGTTATTAATTTGCCTATGCACCCATGTAAAACTCTTCTATTCTTGACGGAGAAGTTAAATATCAATAATTAAAATTATTGATGTGATATTTTGTTTTAGATTTTCAAATGCATTATGTTTAATGAAAAATATTTTGAAACAACATACCAATTAGAGCTTATTTGTCAGTTTTCATTTTCTAGTAGCTGGTTAATATACTTAGGAAAGTGACTATTTGTTATTCATTCTTCGGTTTTCTTGCTTGTTCTTTTTATGTTATATATATCACGTTAAATAACTGGCATAAGTCCTGAAAGAATTTATTAGAAAGTACAGTAGACTATTAGTTATCTAAGCTTATTGGTGAGAAAATTATCATATCAGTTACGAAACTTCTTTCCACCGTAATACAAATAAAAATAAAAAGTATTATAGCCTTGATCACATTAGACTAAATTCAAAGTGCAATAAAAATATCTAAAACACTACAAGAACTTCTTTATATTTCTAATATTGTGATGCCCCAATTTATTTTGTTGGAAATTCCATGATGTGTAATCTTGAAACCTCTGTCTGATTTCAAATAATCTTTATAATTTCTTTCTTTGGCGCTTTTAGTTTCTGCCAAAATTATATTTTTATTTTTTATATATGTATTTTGTGTTAGGCAATGTAACACGAGGCTTACGCATCAGCTGGCCTAATATTACTTAATTTTTTAAGGTTTTTGCTGACGTTTATTTTGCCTTTTCTTCTATTTGCTTAAAATTTGAAATTATATTTTTATAAATCTTTAAAATTTGACAATACTGTTGCCTTTTTCTTTACATTTAAGCAATGTATTGTTGATATTGTTGTGTCTTCGAGTAAAATAGTGACTGAATTTGTTTTATTTAAAACGGGTTTCACTGATAATAATTAGCTCTATGTTAGATATAGGCCTACCTCTATGATTGCCACACTACTTCCTTAATAGATGGCTTATATGATGTTGAAATATATTATTCTAGATTTTAGTATATAGCTGCTACTGCGCAAACAATATAACTCTAGTCATTTAGTTAAAAAATTATATTATTTCTAAGAGTTACGATGAAATCAATGCTCAATAAATTTGATTGTGTCATTATTTCAAATTATTGAATTCTTTCCTAACCGTTGAGCCTTATCAATCAGTTTATTTATGATGTGTGCGGAGTCATAATATAAATATCCGTCATAGTATGGCCTTTATATTTGTAAAGCCTCTACTAATAAACCTAGTAGGGTAGGTGTTGAATATTTGTTGTTCTATTAAGAGAGGGAATGAAGCTCTTGTTGTTCTATTAAGAGAGGGAATGAAGCTCTATACCAAAAATGAATAACATTGGTTCATAGCAGGAGGCAGTCATATCTTTAAGGCATAGAGGTTCTAATATATGTAGAAAAGATATTTGGAAGAAACAAAACCTAATGGATTTGTATAACAGCATAACGAATCATAGAAGTGGCCTATAATCTCTTTATCTTGCAGCTGTTTATTTATCTTGATGAAGCAGAAAGAAAGGAGTGAAGGTTGTATAAAATAATAACTGAAAACTTTAAAAGAATAATTCGCTGTTATATCTAAGCAGATTTCAACTAATTTTTATTAATAGTTTTATCTAAAAAAAAAAAGCTTTACTGTTCATGAGTTTGTGATTTTCACTTGATATAAATAGACATGAACAAACTTGTGTAATTCCAGGAGATTAATTAATACTATCGAGAATATATTTATAAATGTAGCCATACAAATATTCTTTATTGTCTATTTTACATGTTTGTAGTAGGAATAATGACAAATTTAAATGTATCTAGTACTTATTTTACACTCTAAAATCTTGTTAACTGTCTTACTCTGAATGGTTTGATCTGGATTCTATGTTTCTAATTATCTTACAGTTCTTTAGAAACTTTTTAAATAGAACATGGACTTTATCATATTATCCTGGGAGGAGTTGTTTATTTAGTTATGAATAACATTCAGAAAAGGAAACTCAAAAAATAAAATATTACTAGAGTTGAAAAAGTTAATAAATATAATGACAATATGATCATTATATTTTTACTGCACTATTTCAAATGTGTGAGCTAGTCAACTTAAACAATTTAAGTGTAAGTTAAACTTAGGGAGGGGTTATTGTGAAAAAGCTAAAATGGATAATAATTTGCTATGTTTTGTAAAATAAAAGTTTAAAGTGATAGTAATGATAAGAACCTGATAAAAATGTTTAATAAGTTATTGTTGACAATAAATAGAAGTGTGATTGTGTAATTTGAAAAAATAAAAAAAACTAACTTATTATAACCATTTTGTATAATGGTTAAAAGAGCCTTTTCCAATTTCCTTTACTTCCTTAAAAGGTATGTTTTTAAATGTTTATTTACTTTTGAAATTTAATGTAGTTAAATTGTACCTATTGCTTTATTTTATTACTACCATTGATACTGTAACTTCAAAAAAGGCATATGATCCAAAATTAACTTTGCAGAAGTGAAATTGTAAAAAATTATATACTCTCTTAACCTGATGAATGGATTTGTAAAAAAATCTTACAATACCTGAGAATGTTTGTGCCGCCCAACGTTTCCTTTTGGTAGCATTATTTAAATATTCCCTATTCCTAATCCATTACTTAAAATTAATATCAATGAGTATTCTTTATTCAAATGATGATGTTATTCCAATTTGCTGAAAGAAACATTATAACTACTTCATTACACGTTTTCATTAAATAATTTATGACTAGTTATGTATGTTATATGTTTATGTAAGTGATCAAATTTCTTTATTAAATGTGTTAATACATTTCTGCATGTTGTATGGTAAATATGGATAACAATCGAATAGTCTTCATCATGTTATTTATCAGCTCATCCACTTGACTGTATTCTATTCTTAGAGATCCTAAATACTAAGGGCTAATACCTTTTGGATCACTTCTGGCTTGTTAGTTCTCCCTTTGGCACATCTAATTGTCCTCTCAACCTTCTCCTAGTTCCCTCTGATCATCCTACTAAGCATGTATTATACTTTCTCGAACAGATAACTCCTTTATTCCTCACCTCGACTATCGGTGACTGCATTTACAATACCTCTATCGGCAAATAAGGAAACAAAAGCACTCTTATTAATTTAATTTTCTTCTTGTTAGGGTAATATTATGCATAGATATTCTTTAAGTATATTGAAATCATAAATGTATTTGTTGGAAAAAAAAAACACATACACTTAAAAAACCCTATTGCAGTTACAGCCTCAATTATACTATGTATGGTGGTTGACTTATCCTTAAAGATGTTAAAATTTTGATCTGTCATGCATTTAAAGTTTTTTTTCTATTTTTACTCTTGTCGACTTTGTCCCATATTGGGATTTTTAATTGTGTTTTTATTTCTGTAACTTTTTAAAATTGACATGTTTTATCATAAAAGTACTTACTTTTGAGATTTTAAGTAATGTGTAAATCATTGATATATTCGACTAAAAAAAATATGCATGTAACTCATTTTAAAGTTTTTAAATCACTAAGAATATTAACATGTTATTATAATTGAATTTCACTTTTAGGATAGATGGATTTTAGAACTTAAGGTATATATATATATCTTTCCTTTGTCAAAAAAAAAAGTCATGGATATTTACCAACTCTTAGATATTGATTTGTATAAAAAAACAAAAACAATATTCATGTTGAGAATACATCTAGAATTTTTTTTTTAATTGGTTTTACTGAGTTACCAATAGGTTTACTTTAGGGTAGAGTTTATTTTATTTCTGCGAGCAGGGTAGCTCAGGGGTAGAGTACTGGATTGTCGTGCGGAAGATCCTGGGTTCAAATCTGGCTGTGGCCGATAAGGATGGACCCTATGGGATCTAGATACCCTCCTGGGCCTCACCCAGCCTCTATAAGTTGGGTACTCTTAATTGGGGGAAAACCTGTCGGTTGAGTGCGATCTAGGACAAATCACCTCCCTGCCCAACCCTTGTCCCATAAACAGTGCTGTCTCTACCAGATACTGAACCCAAGACCCTTCATGGGTTGTATTGGTACAGATTTTTTAAATTTTATTTATTCTGCTTTACTTAGATCTATTCTAGTTAATTTAGGTTATTGCTATATAATTATATTTCTGTTCAATTTTTACTGCTGTGTTGTTAAAGCATGTTGATTTTCCCCCCCTAGAAAATAAGATAGACAGTTTCAGTACTTTCTTAGACTGTTTCAACTTATCAATATTAGAATCATTTTTACTTTTAATAGTCTTTATTATTATGGTTATCATTATCTTATCTGTTTTTATTAGTAGATATTTATTGATAGTGTTAATTAGTTTATACTTATTGTTTCCAAAACATTTTTTATTTGACTGAAATATTATTTATACATTGTTACCATGTCCAATAAATTTTAAAAACCAATGACTTTTGTTGATAAATTGTTTCCTTTATTGCTGTGTTCAAAATATATTCAAATATTTCATTATATTCATGTATTCAAAATTATTTAACAATATTTTCAATATGTAAAATTGGTAATGGCATGTTTACTTTTATGGGCAACAGTCACCACCAGTTATTGCAACAATAATTATATGACCATAGGTAGGATACTCTCAGTCAGAAGAAGACAATTACTGAGAGTTTCTCATCTGTCTTCATATATGATTTGTATGCATGGGGGGCTTAGAAGGTGGTTACTGTTACCCATATATGTATATATTATAGGAAAGAAACAATGATTATCTATATGCATATATATATATATATATATATATATATATATATATATATATATATATATATATATTTATTTATATATAAATTATTATTTAAATATAAATTATATTAACATTTTTTATTTTGATTGTTTGTGGCTTTTGCATTTTCACTTCAAGTTCCTTCAAAGGCTTACGTTTTTTAGGGAAATAATGAGAAACTATCCTTATGGGGGTTTTTATTTTAATAATGTGTGTATTTTATATATAACTGACCATGGTACCCCAGGACACAACATTATAATAAACTTTTTTTTAAATACATCATTTCGAAATAATAGAAATTTCATTTTCAAAATAATCCATTAAAATATACTATTATAGCAATAGAATAGTGTAAAATGGTCAGGGAGTGAAGTCAATGAATCACACAAAATAGTGGTGATTTATTTTATTGTGCCTATGTTTCGATTTAGGCCATCTTGAGGGTAGATAGTGAGATGGAGGAATTATTTCCAAGGACTACTAAGCCAGACAGAGGAACAAATAAGTGTTTTGGAATGTGACTCGTGTGACAGCCAAGACGAAGCAGTACCACCGGATAGAGAGGATATAGAAGATATTGTTATGAAGCTGAGAAATAACAAGTCACCAGGATCAGATGGTATCCCTGCTGAGTTCCTGATGACAGCTGGCAATACTCTAACTAAAGAGCTGCAGGAACTAATTGCTTAAATGTGGGAAGAGGAACAGATCCCGAGAGAGTGGAAGGAGTATTATAGTGCCTGTCTACAAGAAGAAAGGAGACTATACAGAATGTAAAAATTATAGAGGGATAAGCCTATTGAATAATGCCTATTAGATATTCTTGATAACTCTGTAAACCGCCTACTGCACTACGGTGAGAGAAATCTTGGAGAATACCAAGGAGGCTTTAGACCTAACAGATCTACTATAGATCAGATTTTTCCCTCAAGCAGATGTGCGAAAAAATGAAGGAGTTCCATAATACATTGTGGATGCTGTTCATAGATTTCAGAATGGCCTATGTACAATATCCAGGAGTGAGCTCTTCAGAGCCATGGGCGAAATGAAAATTCCATCCAAATTTGTGCACTTGGTCATGACCAAGATGGAAAACACAGTTTGCAGCATAAGGGTAAATGGCTCAACCACAGAAAAATTTAAGATTAGTTCAGGACTTAGGCAAGGAGCCTCGCTGGCACCTCTACTATTCAATATTGTAATCCAAAGTGTCATTAAAAGGGCACTGATGGAGGGAACCATCTTTAACCATAGTCTGGGTATTCTTGGATATGCTGATGACCTTGTTTTAGTAGGAAGATCGCTGATTCTCTTAAAAGAAGCTTTTGAGAGGCTGGAAAAATGGGGTTACAGGTGAATGAGGAGAAAACCAAGGTGATGGTAATAAAGAAGAGTAAACAAAACCGACCACCTCATACACGTTTGGAAGATACACTTTCCAACGCGTGTCAAGTTTCCAGTATTTAGGAAGCTGTATAGACGAGAATTTGGATGAGGAGGAGGAAATCAGAGCCAGGATAGTATTAGCTAATAAAGCATGTTTTGGGATTTCAAAGCTCCTGAGAAGTAAGGTCCTTAGCCTAAAGTCCAAGCTGATGATATATAAAACCATCATTAGGCCATTAGCGGCATACGCTGGTTAATAAATCCAGCGTGGAAAAGCTGAATAGATTCGAAAGGAGAGTTCTACAGCTAACATTCGGCCCAGTTTGAGAAAACAACCAACTCAGGATCAGAAGCAACAAGGAGCTGAGTAAGTTATATGGAGACCTAATGATATCGAGCTTCATCAGGATTTAACGTATCAATTGGTTGGGCCACGTATATAGGATGGACGAAGAAAGAACAGCTTTGCATGTCCAAGGTCCAGTATTCAAATACGCCTGTGGCAGATATTTTATTTAATTTTTAAAAAGCCATAGATGGATCCTGGACCTCCAGGGGCTCATCCAACTTCTATAGTGGGGATACCCAAAATAGGGGGGGATATCTGAGGGTGATCTAGACAAATCATCTCCCAGCACAAACCTTGTCATAGACAGTACACTCCATTCAACGTATTGAATCCAAGACCCTTTGTGGTTTGTAGTGGTACAAATTTTTTTTTATTGTTCTGAGGAATGTTATTGCTTCATAACCAGTCTATTCTGGATACAGCCATGGCTTCTATAAGGGGGGCATTTTCCCCCTAGTGCTTGAAATTTTTTTTTTACAAGTTCTGACCGGTGATAAATGATTCATGGAGTAAAATAATTAATTTAAGTATAACTAATTGACTTTCATATTTAACTGTAACTAAAAAATAAGATATTTAAGCATAAGGTATTTCAAGGTAAATATAAGTTCAGCAGGATGTCGCTTCAAGTTGTCACAAGTTTTAACTTTGTTTTGTTATCTATTATCGAAAATAAAAATAATCTTGAATTTTAATATGAAAAAAAGAATGTAGTTATCAGGAATGTGCATATTTCCGGGATCATCAAGAAATTATCGGTGTTTATTTCTTGTAATGATATATGTTTGTTGAGACGTTTTTCTTGATGAAATGAATACGGAAATATAAGCATTGCTCATAATTTCTCTCTTTTTTTCACACTAAAGCTCAAAATTATTTTCATTTTCGAAAATATTAAAAAGGAAACGAATGAAATGTTAAAACTAATTGTGATTATTCGAACCAACAACAAACCACAACAAAGACAACCCGCGTGTCGGACTGAACGGCTCGTGCAAGATCGGCCGTATTCGGCTAAGATCGGGTCGCCTTGGCAACAGAGAGGGCTTTGACACTGCTCAGTCTACGCTCCTCGAGCCGTGTGCCTTCAGTGTCGGGTTCTTATGGACTAACTCTTCGCCTCTCGTAGTCTTGTCACCTCCACTATACCTCTCGCCTACAGACCATCTCTTCAATATCCTCGCTAACGTTTATGGTGAGTATGATACGGCATGTTTTATGTTGTGTTGTGTGCATGTCCATGTTCCTATCAGTGGCTATCAGTGTCTCCTGTCTTGGACTCCTCGAGACTTTAACGCACTGACAGCTGCACTTAGCTTCCCTTCTCACTAACTCGCTTATCATGTACATGGAATTTTTCTAAATTCTATACTTGTTTATAATAATTATAAACATTTTTTTTATTTACTATATTTTTTGTTGTCAGAGAATTTTTTTTTTAAAATTACAAATCCTACTAAATATATCAAACTCTGATTAGTTTATGCTTCACATTTTGTTTGATTTTGTTTTTTTATGTGTTTAAAAAAACAAAAAAAACAACAGCAAAATTGGAAATTCTGTGCCTGATACCAGTTAAAGACATTAAATAAGAAAGTTGCTGCACTTATGAGTGCACTATTTTTATTTCTAACATAATTTTCAGCTGGATCCCGTATTTTTATTTTATTTATGAAGATCGAATTAATAAATAGTTTAACTCTGTCCTATTTTTTAAAAGAAATTACGATAAGTATTCGTATTTCATTTGAAGAACAAAATTGTTATCATATCCTCTCTGGAAATCAACTTTTTGTCTTACTACGTGATCTTAAAATTTGCACTGTAGTTTATCTAAGCACAAACAATATCAAAACGGTGATAAGAGTTATCAACATTCAAATTGTGCTAAATTTTGAAGGTGTGAGATCGGATTGGTGACTGCATTGCGGCTCTCGCCTGGTGGGCTCAGGCAAAATCTTTATCTTTGCAGCTTTCTGCATCACTTCAGCTCGCACCAAAATTTCTGTTCATTTTGTTTCAGTTCTATAGGGAATTATTCTCGAACGTTTTATTCTTATATTTCTCTTTTAAGAACTTTATTTGCATAAATTATATATATTTTACTCAATTATTGAAGTTCGTATTACCTATACATAAAATTGCATACACGTATATACAAGAGACGGACACGATTATACGTAAGAAAATTGCTGCTTATCATTTTTACCTCAGCACCTACAATTAGTTCGGGTTGATTAATGAAAAATTGAGTTCAAACTCGGCGATTTTCTTTGTTATCCCGTTACTTGTTCTTTCTTACGTTTAAAATTATTCTTATTATTTTATCAATAATAAAATGATAATTTTTGTAACTTGCCCAATAACATAATACTGTTAAAGATGCTGGTTAAATTGTATTCTTTTTCCGTTTCGACTCTAATTCGTTTTAATAATAGTCAGCAGATAATAGACCTGAGTTGGATTGACACGCTAAAATTCTCGTTATTTATGTTGTTTTTTTTAGATTTATTTTTTTTATCTGTAACAGGGTCATACATAAATAAAATTCACATAGATAATTGCTCGAAAACATTTCATATTTATCATTTCTTTATTTAACAAACTGTGTTTTACATATAAGAAAATGTTTTGTTTATCCATTTCTTTTGAGATAAAAAAAATTAAAGTGTCTGTAATTGGTTTATCAGTGTTATTTTAAAATACAGGTGTTAGTATGAATTTTAAATAATTTTCATTTACCTCGAATGAACTAGTTCAAAGAAAATTTACGCACTGTGAAAAAAAATTACACCTTTTATCAAAATCTGTATAAATTCGTACCTCCATGTTTCTATTGAAACCATCTCAAATTTGTAAATACCAGTCAAAATTTAAAAAAATAAATAGATATAACCACAATCCGGGACATTACTTCTATAATCCAACGTAAGTTATTTGTAAAATAATATTCATATATTCTTATACAAAATTTGTTAAAAGAAAAGTATAATTAAAAGTGTATTTACTAAGTTCGGTGGGGGTTGCGTGGCTAGGCCACTGTTTTTATATTATATATATAATATAACATATATATACATACATGTATATGTTATAATATGTATTATAATTTGTAAACAATTGATGAAAAAGACCTTAAAGTTATTGTTAAAGAAAACTCTCATCGTATTACAGGATTATTCTCAGTACAACTCGATTAAAATGGTTCACAATTTCTAGATACTTGAAGAAGAAAAATTGGATTTATGGGTATCACATGAAATCAGTAAGAGGATTACAGGCACACTTACAACGTTTTGAGATACGTGTTTCGTTGCTTTCTAGTAGGACAAAAAAATCTTTTCTAGAAATGTTCGTAAGTAAAAGGATTGAACATTACACTCGGTGGGGGACATTTCAGTAGGCGAATGCTGACAAAAAGCTGGGACACGTGTCAAAACTAAATTTACAAAAAAACCAACTAATGGTGAACATATGGCAGTCTACGGCTAATTTCAGTCACTCCTTTTTCAGTTAGATGTGATTCCATCAACTGAGCGCCCTTTCGCAATGATAGTGAATAATTATTTAAAAAATATTGCTATGATAAATCTTTGAGGGTCCTTTACTCCTACACGTCAACTGTACCTCCTACCTTCTACACTCCAGTCTTCATGTTTCCTGCCAACTTTTAGAAAATTAAAGTTATATGTTATATTATACAATTATATGATTTTTAACTATATAATTATAAAAGTTATATTTATATGCTAAATAAACCTTATATTGGTTAGTCTTGTCTCGAACGACTTTTTTTATTAGTGAAGAATTTTTGGAACTGAATTACGGGCAAAACATCGTGTTTTTTTAATTATTTTTCAAAGCAATTGAATTTCTTAGAAAAAAGTGTAACAAAAAATGTAGTGCCCTACTATGAATAAAGTGCCCGCGAATTAATGCATTTTTTAAACAAGTAATCTTTAAAATATACGAGTAACGGCCGCAATGTGTAAAATAACCCGATAGGAATGTTTTAAAATGAATTTTGAGAATTATAGTATATTAGATGGGGAGTGAATAATGTAAACATTTTTATAAGTTATTATTTTTACTTGGTGTTTCGATCTCAATTTTATTAGATGTAAGCTATCCCTAACTCCTCCAACTTCGCTGATTTTTATTTTGTTATATTAGTGCACTTTTCATATTTATCATAATTTTCAAAAACAATTTAAATATTTTAATCTTTTTGACCCAGTGTGTAGTGGGTATTTTTTAATTGTTTTTGTGTTGGTTTCTATTGATCACTACTGTTACAAGGTTACAACTCTAGTTTCCTTTCCTCTGCTGGAGTTTTCTCTGTCTCTAATATTCCTTCATGCGTTCACTGACACGATTTCATAATGGGCAGCATTTATTGGTTTTTGAATTTTTTTTTTGTTTTTATTACAAATCTTGTCTTACAATGTTAATTTTTAATTACATTTTTTTCATAATATTAAAACTTTAAAAGATAAACTATGGTAGTAAGATCGATAAAAAAAAAAGGATATGATAATTCACAGATTTTATTGAACGAATGATAGTTTTATAATGTTTTCAAATAATCTGATCGTAATTATAATGTTATGCGAAGATCAAAGTGGTCAGATTAAACTTTTTATGTTTTTCTTCGTCGTTCATCGCAGCCCTATAGTATTAAAATAGCACAATAATTGAACAAATGCATTTATGGTAAACTTACCTGTATTTATTTATGCTTTATATACCTATTTAAATTTACGATAAACCTACCTTTTTGAATGCTCAAACAATTATCGCTGCTATTGTAGATTAGAGAGAGGCATTATAGAAAGTTTTAATCGGGACAATTGTTTGGTTTAGTTGTTGCCTCGGGTCGCCTCACTTATCGTCTCGCTTTGTGGCCATAATCTTCTCCATTGCCCTCTTTAACCTTTTCGCTAATTAGAACTTCCATTTGCAGAACTTGTGTATAGTTGTTCGTGTTTTCACACGAGAATGAATTCGAATAGTCCCATAGTCCCAATCTGTTATATTTGTAAAATGAGTATTTTATATGAATGTATGAGTATATAAATATAATAAGTATTGCGACAGTTCGTAAATTGATTCGGTGTAACTAATTTTACTTCAGACGGCTGCTAGAAAATTAAATTAATAGAATTATAAATCAACGCAGAAAAAACAAGAATATTTTTTACTTAGATTTTATAAGATGTAAAATAGAAAAAGTTTTTAAAACTTGGATGTTGACACAACCAATCGAATCAGTCAAATGATTCCTGTTTATGATAAGATAAAACTTTTCTTAAAAAATCCTAAGCTAGTTAAAAAATGAAAATAAAATGAGCTTTGATATAGTTTATTAAAACGTCAATGCTCTTTTTTATTTTTTTTATTTATTGATATTTACAACTATATTACAGTAATATAACAAGTAAATTGGATGAGTGATACATAATGACATGATATAATGACAAGTAGAGAAACTACCCACTGGTAGTACTCAAATCGCATGTTCAACTAAGAAGGTCACGTGGCCATCTTCTTCTCAGACGCCTCGGAGGATTATCGGGAATTGAAGAGGAAGCTAGGTTTGAAACTAGAGGGTTTGAGTGGAAATGAAGTTTGTTATGAAAGGATAGATACCGGGATCGGGCCAGATCAGCAACAAATGGGGCATTAAGGTCGTTATGGATGACTATATTCTTAACAAAATAAGGAGCGTTGAGGATTTTACGAAGGATTTTGGATTATAGGGATTGGATACGAGAAGAATTCGATGGCTTAGTGGAGCCCCAAAGCTCTACTCCGTAAGTCCAAATAGGTCGTATGATGGTCATGTAGATGAGTCTTTTGTAATTAATTGGGAAGTTAGATCGTTTGTCTAGTAAGTGTTGAAGTAGCCTGAAACGTCGAGCGGTTTCTTGTCTTTTAAGTCTTGTATGAGGATTCCAAGTTAATCGTTTGTCGAGATGCAACCCTAAGTATCGGATCTGTTCTACAGGCACAAGTGGGATATTATTAAAGGATACTGAAGGGCAGGAAGTCATTGGTTTACGACGTATAAAGGATTGGGCCAAGGATACAACCTTGAGGAAGCTCTTTTTTAAAAATATTTCTTTGGATTTTAAAAGAAAAGTTTTGATGTATCTAGTATTAAAATACTGTAAATAAGTTGTAATTAAACATTTTTGATCCTGCAGTAAAATTGTTGAACAATAGTCACGACACGCATATTATTATTAGTTTCATAATTTAAATAGTAAACAGTTGACAAAAAAAAAAAAATCAGGAATAACATAGCATTTTATTAAAACACAACATTAATATAATTTAATATTTTTATTTTTCTTTTTTTATTTATGCATCATTTAAAAAAAAAATTAGAGTATCAAGTGTCGCAGTAATAAATTTATACTTGATATTTTAACTGTGTTATAGCAAAATTTAAATTTAAATTTATCTGCATTTTAGACAATATCAAAATACGCCAATATCTTTCCAGATTCTTCAATTGGACCTAAAAAATTATAATAATTAAAATAGAAAAACTTGAAAGCACCAAGAAAGCTGTCAAGGTATTTTGGGATTTCCTAACGGTCAGTTTTTAATTTATTGAAATATCAAAATGCCAGCAATAAACATCTAGTAAGACGATTGACATATGACTAAAAGAATATTGGATCTAATAAGAGGAAGCCCACGAAAGAAGTGGAAGAATAGTTTTAAGAAGGCCTTGGACAGGTCTGAACTGGCAGAGGCAGAAATGACTCAGGAATTGTCTTGTCTGGTTGAGGCGTTGAACGTTTTAACTTTTATACAGCTTTCTGATCAATTTTTAAAAAAATTCTTTTTTGGAATAATGAAAGTTATTTATTAAATTATATAATTATGAAATTTTACACAACAATTACTTCAGGCAAAGATAGATTTAGATCATTTAGTTGTTGACAGTGGATTCGTAAACAAGGAAACCGGAAGCAGCCGAGTTTACAAACATTTTATTTAGAGCAGTGTGGCGTGCTCTAACTAACTTCATAAAATAATCACGCCATACCAAGTTAATTGTGTTGAAGTTCTCTAGGATATCGGTCTATGGACCTCAAAGGGGTAGCGCTAACTTGCGTGAGAGGTCACAAATGTTTACTTTCATGAAAAAACAACATTAAGCAACATTTTGATAGGCCTCAATCGACCACGTTATATACAGCATTTATCTGTAAATTATATAATCAAAATATTTTCTTTATTGTATTGTAAAATCAATTGATTTCTCTTGGTAATTACTTAATTTTAAAAAACATAAAATCTTCCGAAATACAGGTAAAAGAAATACATTGTAAGATTTAGTTTTTGTAGAAACGAAACATATTAATGGACCATGAATTCCTTGAATTTCACTTCGCAATATTGTTACGAAAAAAATAAAAATAATGTTTAAACTATGTCTCAAAAACTCTTAAAAAATGTTGTTTGCTTACAATTTAAGCACTTAAATAAAATATTGCATCGAAAATTTGTAATAAATATATAGATTCTTATTTAGTTATTTAGAAAACAGTCTTAAGTTGGCTTTTGGCCGTTAAACCATATCAATATAGGACACAGTAAAAAAAAAGCAATAGTTCTTTACGATAAGATAAAACTTTGTCGAAAAAATCTGATTCAAGATAAAAAAATAAAATAAAAAAAAGAATAAGGAAAAAGATAAACGTTGATATAATTTTTTTAGTTCATGTTATTTCCTGAACACTTCAGCGATTCTGAAACATTTCTGGCCTGGCGGCACATTGAAGTTATACATATTCACTACATTCATTATTATTATTTGTTGTAAATAACCATAGAGTTAATAAAATAATACAAAAAAAAACGAATAAAATCGTCATAAAACACAATATTAATTGTATGTAATGATTTCAATTATTTATTTTGTTAAATACTTTAATTTATCATTTTAAAATATTAGCTTGGTTTTATATTTAAAAAATCCAGGCATATTAATAACCCTGTAACAGATTGTTACTTGATACTAGAACTCTTTTTTTCTTTTTTTTTTAGTAAAAGTTGTGGGCGCCTTTAAACGGGGTTAGGCAGAAAGGGCCATGAACATATTAAAAATAATATTTTTAACTCGAGAAAAATGATCCATGAAGTAGTTACAAAATGTTTTATAATCAACTAACAGGAATAAAATAAAATTTATTTACTTTCAAATTAAATTGCAACAGCTCTAAAATTTCTCAATTCCTATATCTAATCATTCCTTATATTTAATAAGGCCTATAGATAGTTTCTCAACTCCTTGAAAATGTTTGCTTAGAATTTCATGGTAAAATATACTTTTTAGTTTTAAAAGAAAGGACTAACATTAATTGTATCTACTGATATTTAGTTCCCATTGTTAGTATTTAAATTTATTCGATTTTTCAAGCTAATGTATCAGTGCATTTTTAAATTTGATGGGGGCGTTTCAACCAAGGAGAGGCCTACATCGTCCATTTTCTCTTCAACCCCACCCTCCCAACTCTTGAAATTAAAATTGGTGTTTACTCTTGGGGGCGCATCCTTACTCAGCTTCTTTTCACCCTTCATCGGGTGAGGTCGTAGATAACATGAGTCTTGTGGTCGTTGTGGATGAATTTGTTGTAAGTCTATGATGTTTATTTTAATTTTAGTTGAACTTTTACAAACAGTAACAAATGTCTTTTAACTCAGCGTATATAGTTTTCTGAATTCAGCCTCCTTTTCATTCTGGTTTCTATCGGTCTGTTAGTCAGCACTTTTTTAAGAGCTTCTCAGTTCATTGTATGAGATTTTTACACATTGAGATCTTATACATTGATTAGGCATTTTAGAAACTTCACAGACAAGTAGATATTTTACTGTCAACGGTGAAAAATATTAATCCAATTTCATCGCGTAAAAAAGACTTAAAAATCAGTTTTCTTTTAATATTCTCTCTTTACTTTTGATTGTAACCATAATAAGTGCTGATAGTACTTAACAAGTTGAATTTTAAAGATTTTTAAGTTGATTGCAATAATCTATGAACTGATTAAATTAGTTCACCTGACGTTGTGCCTTATGCTATTAAAACTTGGTGTATTTACTCTGAACATTTGTAATATATAAATGTAGAAAACGTTTCTCATTGGATGTTTATCGTTTAGGTTTTTTTTTTTTATAGAATGTGGAATAAACCATCAGGAAACTTAAGTTGTGACGACTTTTATCGCTAATTTTATTGATATATTTCGGATTGTAAATGTTTACCAAATTCATATCGCACTAGTATTTTTAGAGCGACATAAGACAAAAACCTAAGTTTTTGGAAAGACTATTGGTGAGCTTGGAATATCATTAGGATACTAAGAGTGACAAAAGTACCTCCTGACCAAAAATTTATTGATAAAGTTTTGATGAGTGATATAGAGTACTTTTTATGACTATTTAAGATATTTCTTTCATGATCATAACTCACCACTGACTTAACATCGATTTTGAGCTGTGTCACAACTTCAGGCTTAATTTCCAACAGTTCAATTCATCACCTTTGAAATAATCACGCGTTGTGCCTTTGGCCATAGGTAAAGCAAAGGTGCCCAAACCCAAGTAACTTGTTCCAAATTGATAGGTTTTATTTTTTTCTTTACTAAAAAAAGATTGTCTTGCGGAATAAAAGCGTAATATTAGACCTGCTAGGTTGGTGTTTAATTCTTAATGAAGAATATAATATGGTTACTGATGAATGGTCTTTGTTCTGATTTAACTCCTTGTATGGCAAGTGCTCCTTCAACAGTTCCTCGGGTTTCTCTGTTGTTCAATTCTCTAGGAGGCACTGTTTGTCAAAGATTTGAATGATTAATCACCTTTTTGAGAAGGCCATGTTCATTCAAGAGGAAAAAAACCGAAAAACCGTGTTACACAACTCTTTTTGGTTGTTTCCTGCTAGAGATCCCTGTACTCCAAAAAACGACAGTCTCATATACAATCACATTTATGTTTGAATATGCTTTATATATTTTATACAATATAGAAAGGACTTAACCCTATTTTTCTTGAGGATGATGGTAAGGATTGTGCATCCGACAAATAAGAATATTGTTCATGTAGGACTAGTACCCTAGATATCTTGAAGTGAATCTGATAAGAAGAGAAAGGGATAGAGCTGAGCCGTAACTTGTTGCAAGTTGGTCGAGGCGAGTTATATGTAACTTTATCATTCTAACCATCTCGTCCACGAGCCATATTTAATTTTTGCTGCTAAGCTCTAGAAGCGTGGGTCCGCTGTTAGTCGTGTCTCCGCGTATGCTTTGTATATTCATGTGCTTTTCTTATTATATGATTATGA
This sequence comes from Troilus luridus, assembly GCA_964056705.1. Taxonomy (NCBI): domain Eukaryota; kingdom Metazoa; phylum Arthropoda; class Insecta; order Hemiptera; family Pentatomidae; genus Troilus; species Troilus luridus. Next base: position 43,700,285 of record OZ057412.1, on the reverse strand, counting down.
ATCCCATGGTATAAGTTAATTGTAGTTGTACTCATGAAGGCATTAACATCGTATATCTCCTTCATCCTTGGTTACGTCCAGGTGTACATGAATAAATATTCATCGACTCATTTTTATTTAGATATTTGCACAAAGATATATTTTTATTTGTTTATTAACCTTTAAATATAAATAATAATTATTTGTTTTGTTGAAAATGGTTTATTTTTTATATTAAAGTGATTCTTTTAGACATGTTCAGAACTTATGCTGTTATCCAGTATGTTATTTTAAGAATAGTTTAGTCACTTCAAGTTTTTTTTTAATTTCCCGCATTAGATATGCGAACTGTGATTTTTGTTTTTTACGAATTTAGTTTTTTTCTAAAATATAATGCATCCTCTTTTTAGCCAACATTTTACAAACAATTATTGAAGATTTAGATTTCACGACTCTTTCAAAATTTCACGACGATTTAGCTTCCGTCCGATATTTTAGTCACTACGAAAAATATAATATACATTCTTATTTACATATGAATAAATATATACCTGTACCTCTACAACCCGTGAAGGGTCTTGGGCTCAGAGTATAGAGGGTGTATTATTTCTAGGACCACGATTGTACAGGGAGGTGATTTGTCCGAGATCACTCTCAGCCACCAGGTTTCCCCCAATTAAGGGTATCCACTTAACCCTCAGAGCTCTAAATACTCCAGGCTGAAACTGTCCGCAGGGACGGAGCTCAGCTAGCGCTGACCATCGCTGGGGCCGGAATACTTTTTCGCCACACTGAAGTGACTATTCAAGGCGCAAATAGTAATAAACTATAGTAATTCTTTTGCAGAAGGTTACATAATTAAAGAATGTTATTTTTAGTATTAAAATTATGTATATTAAACATTAAATTCTACAATCAACTAAAAATTTGATATTTACAACAGATTAATAATTGAATTGTGTATGAAAAATTTCAAAGCAATTATCAATGCATAAACCGACATCGCATTTTTTACATTCGTATCGCGTATCCCTCCTTCTGTTGTTTTTTTATGCAAACGACACATAAAAAACGTTTCTTCGGGTCAACTGTTTTGCGCCCGCACGATTCTCTCACTTCGACAGAAAATGCCTTTCAGTTAATCGAAACGGTAAATCCTCAGGTTTTCTTTTTCCTCCTGCCACGCTTCTGTTTTGCTGGTATTTTCGCAAAATGTCTTTTATTAGCGCTATATGAAAATCACTAAATTTTTGTTTTGTACCGGTGCAAGTTCGATGGTTTCTCCTGTGCGGTAATCCTTCTTCCCTGTTCGGAGCATGTAGCTTCATGTGCAGAAGACAACGTCCAAACCTCTTTCTTGTCGTGCCACTAATTTTTCCGGGAACATCATCGTAAAGGTGTCTAAGGGTGTTGATTTTGGATTTAAATTTCCCTTTACTCCGGAATTTTGGTCGTCAAAAATATGTATTACAGGAGTGAAGTCCCTTTTTGACCAGAATAATATTCCATCTTGGTGAGAAGTCTCGATATTTTCGCCCCCTTCTGAATTGTCCTCTTCCGATGACGTGCTTAACTTCCTGGGCCGTTTTCTATTTGTTCTTCTTTCACCAATTGATTCTTCTGATTCAATGTCTGATGATAGTGATTCACTACATTCTATTTCACTGTCGTCCCTTCTGAAATATTCTTCAAGATTTGACATTTTGTAGGGTGTCACGAATAAAAAATAATCTAACAAGTTATATACACTATCGTTGTTGACGCGGGCGAGACCGGGAGGTTGTTACGCTGGCAAGACGATACTGCTGACAGTCATATTGTGTGCTGAAAACAGTCATTTTGAGTCGTGAAAACACAGTAGAATCTAATTGGTTATAGGGTGGGACGTAAAATGGGATTTCCATTTCGGAAATTCCCGGAGATTTTTATGACCCTAACACTGACCGACCGCTACTTGAGGAAGGAAAATTACTAACGAATGCCCCTGTATTAATTTTACACGAAAATGACTGCACATTGATTGACAAAACTGGCAAACGCATATATGCGCCCTTAGTCCAGGCCGATGACTTACATAAATGCGGCCGTAGGCCACACGGATGACTTTCGCCAAACGCATATATGCGTCCATAGAGCTCTAAGGGTTAATAGAGACTGGGTGAGTCCTAGGAGGGTCTCCAGATCCCACAGGGACTATCCCAGGCTGTTAAATAAATTACCTGCCATACCCGGATTTGAACCTGAGGCTATCGGCACGGCAACTCAGCGCTCCGTTATTTACCTGTCCCGCTCACAAATAAATATGTATTACACATATATCTATTTATTAAATGTTGTAAAATACACACGAAACAGCCAACAATAGCTGCACAAACGTAATATAATGTTGCTAATACCCTAAAATACAAACTATTAATGTACATCATTAAAAGTTAACCTAAAGTTATTCCCAGTTATTGCTGTTTGTGGAGGGAACTTGCTTCTAAGGATGTGGTGGTATCGGAACTACCGTTGCGGAGGTCTACCTACTGCCTATGTACGAATGCATGCATTTTATTATACAGACACTAGTGATGATCTTAACATTTCAATTTTATTTCATTTGCGATATACAATTGCTGTATTCAGTATTCGATTTAAGTTGTACTAACTACTACTTATACTAGTGGTTACTAGTACTCAAAAGTTGTCTAGTTTTTGGAATGTGTGATATGAATTTTCCGTTGCAGTAAAGTTGAGACGCCTACGTCTTATCTCCAGTTTACACTGCGATAAAGTTCCTGGTTGTAAAGATATTTCAGATTCTCGAGATCTTTTATTTTTTATGGCTCCTTAGGCTGGTTTAGTAAACGCAATTCCTAGAACGTATAAAACTTCAATGTATACTGCATGTTAGATTTGTTCTAATCCTGCCTACAAGTATAAAATTGGAAATAATGGGAATTATGTATATTACGGTAATCACTTCATCAATAAATTATGTATATTACGGTAATCATTTCATTAATAAATTATGTATATTACGGTAATCATTTCATCAATAAATTATGTATATTACGGTAATCATTTCATCAATAAATGAACGTTTCTACAAACATCTACAACTCCATTTAAAGTCCAAAACTAAGAGAATGATACGATTCCGGTTATCTGAATGCAGTTGACACTCTTTGGACAAACCGAAATATAAACATTTCCCTTAATTAGATTCTACTTTTTATACTTAAACTCACGATCGTTTTTATTGTCGAGGATATTAAAATTAAACGAATAATAAGTCAAAATTTGTGACTTAACTCGAAGCGACAACATACTAATAATCTGCTTGCCTTACGTTGTATTGTAAGTTGAACCTTCTCTTCCACAAAAAATAAATATATTACGTTATTTTAACCATTTTTACAAAGAGATTTAAAAATCTAGAAGTTACAGATTCGCAGTTGTTTGTTTGTTGTTGCTTAGTGGCGTAAAACCCTAGGTTCATATTTGATTTTTATAATTAGTTATCTTTAAAAAATAATATATATATATATTTTTTTAAAGTTAACTAAATATAAAAATCAAAAATCTACAGGCGTTGATGACCCTTGGGTTTAAGCATCTAAGCAACAACAAACAAACAACTGCGAATCTGTAACTTCTAGATTTTTAAATTTCTTTGTACAAATGGTTAAAATAACGTAATATATTTATTTTTTGTGGAAGAGAAGGTTCAACGTACAATACAACGTAAGGCAAGCAGATTATTAGTATGTTGTCGCTTCGAGTTAAGTCACAAATTTTGACTTATTATATGATTACTGCATATGCCTTCCCCATATCGATTTAAATATCAATGTAGATTGTAGAATAACTGCTACATGACTTATCGAAATCGTAAATCGATAATAATATAATAGATATATATATATTTTTTGTCCTCTGTTTCCCCCCATTGTAACCCCATGGAGGGACCGTTTATTAATATTAGGACATGATCGATGCTTAAATAAGCATATTACATCTCATTACATGTGATTTTAATAATTACAGATCAGTTTAGTATTATAATTACAGAATACATTTTAGACAATATAAGAAATTTAAAAAAATACAGTTTGACTAAATTATTTACATGTGAGAATAAAATTAAAATTAGTTTAGTAATCATAAATTATACAATTTAAAAAATATAAAAATAAACAAAAATGAAACAAAATGAGTATTTTAAGCTCAGCAAGAGGGTTTATATAATATAATTTATATAACTAAAAACAAATGAAAAACTATGTAACTAGTGAATTGCCTTTCTTATGACTTAGAGTTGATCAAAATCAATGTCTTTTATAAATGATAGTAAGTCAGTTTTAAATTTAGAAAAAAGTATATGTAAAGTATATAAACTTGGTATAAGACAGGGGTGCAGCTTGAGCCCACTTCTCTTTATTCTGGTACTTGATTCTGCTATATCTCAGGCCAAAGCCCGGATGAGAAGTTTCCATCTGGGATTTAGATACTTGAATAAAGTTACCTACTCCTTGATGGCCTTTGGTGATGATATGGTAGTCCTTGCCAACAACGATAGAGACCTAATATACAATATCAGGATTCTTCAAGATGAGCTAGAGAAGATCAATATGGAAATAAACCCTGACAAAACAAAGGTTATGAGAATTGACAGGATGCCTCACCGAAAAATGAGAGTCATAAGAATTAAGGACAAGCCCATCGATAAGGTGAGAACCTTTAAATATCTGGGAGCACACCTTGATGAGAATGGAGTCATGGACAATGAAATCCGGGAGAGGGTCAACCCAGCTGGTAAATTGTTCCATGCACTAAATAAAAGCTACCTGAATAAAAGAGAAGTATCCAAGGGCACAAAGTTGAGGGTATGTAAATCTACTTTTCTCCCCATATTAACATACTCCTCGGAATCTTGGGCGTTGACCACCAAACATAAAAGTAGGATCCAGGCTTCAGAAATGAGATTCCTAAGGAAGATAAAGGGAAAAACAAGACGAGACCGAATTCGCAACTCGATCATTAGATCAAGCCTAGGAGTGGACCCTGCGGAAAAAGTCATTGAAGAAAACAGTCTAAGATGGTTTGGGCATGTTTTAAGAATGGAAAATAACAGGCTGGCCAAGATGACTTACGAGGCTAAGGTTGAAGGAAGAAGGCCTAGAGGAAGACGCCGACGTACCTGGGAAGATGGTATTAAGGAAAGCTTCGCAAAGAGAAGTCTGCAATGGAATAGAAGGAGAGAAATGGTAGAAGATCGTACGGTGTGGTCCGGCTATACAGAAAGAAACCTCACACTGCAGAGCGGTAGAGAGGAACGACTATGATGATGATGAAAAAGTATATGTATCTGTGTAGGCTGGGTGATTTTGTCGATTAAGTCCATGTAGTGTTCCATTTTTTAATTGTTTCTTCTGTTAGCTGTTTCTTGAGGTAAGATATTGGGAACTTACTGTTTGAGGGCAAGAGCTCACTGTTGGCTGCCTCTTTGGCTAAACGGTCTGCTTTTTCGTTGCCCTTATCCCCTGCAAGTGCTTTAAGCCGTCAATTTTATTAAAGTTAATCTAATGTTTTCTGTTAAAGGGTCGTGTATGTTAATCGTTAATGGAATGAATGATGTTCTTGTTGTCAGTGTGTTTGTCAATGTGCGTGTAAGTCTGTGAAGGATGTTCATATACTAATTCTACAGCCTTCAAGGCTAGCTCATTTCTCGGCTTGGTTGTATGAGCACCAGGAGCTCATTTTATACAGTTTTTCTCCAAACCATGCACATCCCACGTTGTCGTCATCTTTGCTTCCGTCTGTGTGTATGTGAGTGCAGTTAGAGATTAGAGTATTGGTCTGTGAGTTTATCAGTGAATATACTCATACGTATACGTATACGTGCTGGCTGTAACCAATTATTTGGTTTTATTTTCTGCTTCGTTGTAGGTCAGATTTAAAATATTTTTTAATATATATATAAAATATTTGGGGAGGTACGGTGTATCCCTGCGTCACGAACTCAGTACTACAGATTCGCAGTGTTTACATATTAATATCTTTATTTCATGGATGTCATAACGCCAAATATCCGTAAAACATCCTGATTTCTTGAATCTTCAATTTTCTGAAACATCTACGAAATATTATTGTTGACAATCAAATTGAAAAACCAAGGAAAAAAAAATCTTGTAATTGAAAGAATTCATTAAATAGCAGGTAGTCAAGAAATGGAATACTGAATTGTAGAACTGGAAGATAACTGAGGAAGATCTGTTTGTCTGGAAGATGACAGAGCAATAGGTACCGTTACTAAATACGTGAGGACTAGTGTGTGTGTTGTAGCGAGAGGAAGTTTGGAGTAGTGTAGTGTTAGTGGTGGTGTGTAGTTGAGAGTACAAGAGTGTAGTAGTAGTGTAGTGGAGAGAACTGTTTCAACTGATATAGTAATCCACCTCCTCCGCAATCTCCTCGGATCTTTCAACTCTCATAATTATACTGCATATGCCTTTCTCATATCGATTTAAATATCGATGTAGATTGCAGCATAACTGCTACAGGACATATCGATATTTCTTTAAAAAATATTGATGCTTTAATTTATTTACCTTGAAGAGGAGAATTTATAAATTGTTTAAAAAAAAAAAATGGTGTTCGCATCACACCGCCTTTAGTACATGAAATAAGTTTGTCTATAAAGATTGTATTTATTTTTCATAAAAAAAGATTAAGGTAATAATTATTAACCGCAAAAATCACTTAAATTAATATAATTTTCTACAACCTCCATTTCTTCTACGGCTCTCTTTGTTAGATAATATCTTGTTTTCCTAATCTTTAGCTTTCTAACGGTCTTTTTAATATTTCTGTTACTTCCTTTATTACTGACTTTTTTTTTCGGCTATAGAAAATATTTTTAGGTGTTTTACAAATTATATCTATATTTTTGTCTTTGTAAGCAATTTTTAAGTGCGTTGCGATGACTTCTTAATCTAAATTTTTTATTTTACATGTACCAGTATAAACATAAGTGCCGTCTCGAAGCAGTGCCTATAATACTAAATATACAAGAAAAAAAATGACGTTTCGAATGCCATTTCAAAATAATTTTTATTAATTATTTCCAAATACGAAAATAATATTTCAAATATGGATAATGTGGAAGACCAAATGCGTAATGAATTTTGAATAATGAAACAGATTTTCCATTGATGCCTTTTAGTAAGTAGGTTGTTGTCTTAGGTCCCCGAAATGTTGTCCCTTTTAATATCTTATTAAAAATTTTAGGATGGCGTACATTTACGATGAAGGATTTGTTATATTTTATTTCACTGCTCATGTTTTTATAGTACCGTTAAAGGTTTGCGATGGGTGCTATGGGAAGTTTGCCAATCGAAAAAAATAATAATTTTTTTACTGATAACACTTGTCATCGTTCGGTAGATAGTAATTAATTATTTATTTAATAAATTGCTCTACTTTATCAACGCTTTTCACTTATAAATGTAATTATATTAAGTGTCTATTATTTCACTTTTCTTTCATTTTTTTTGTTGTAAAATATCTGTATTTTTGTTTGGCCAATTTCTGCTATTATAAAGTTGTACTTTTCGTCTTCGTTAATCATAGAAGATACCAATGCAGATTTAATTTTTGAACAGAGGTTACGTTTTTCATGGCTTATACTCTTCAATTATTCCTCGGAACAAACGGGAATATTCATTTTTTGCCTACATTGGTATTAGTCCAGGATCCATGGTCCATATTTGCACTTGATTAGTAACAAGCTGAATCTTCGTGAATAGCTTTGTTTCGATGAAACGCCCAACAATTTCCTGTGCGAAAATTCTCGATTGTGGTAGCTACCAGAGGTAGCAAGGATAAAATATGTCGATTTGATGATTCTTAAAAATGCATTACTAACTGGATATTTGTTTGTTAAATCTCAAGATAATTATCTAAATTATTTGCAAAAATATTTGTCGTACAAAATGTATGGTTTGATCAAAAAGTCCCCTCCCTTCCAACGTGTATCGATAACGAGGTCATCAAAAATGATTACTAACCAGCTGTTTTTTTTTTTTTACTTCTTCTTTTTTGAAGGTATTACATTCATCAATATATATTCATATATCATTATATTACGAGGGTAAAAAGAAATAACATGATATGTGGATGGTTAGAATCGTTTTAAGAGTATAATGAAGAAAGTAGAAGCTTAGAGCTATAAAACTTGAGATGTATCAGCAACTTTCCCACTTTTTTCTGTAGAATCTTCAATTACTACTGTCTTGGGTTTGATTAAATGATGACCAGGCAAAGCTTATATGATGACTCTTGTCACTTTTTACTTACTGAATATTTCTAACGATGGTCAATTTTTTTGTTGTAATAATAAGGTGTTTCGCTATATATTATAGTCGAAATCCTTAAACAATCCTACTTTTAAGAGTTTTCGAGCTGCTAGTCCACGACGCAAAAGAAGTTTTTTTTGTTGACAAGAATTTGAATATTTTTAAAATTTAGATTAACCACATCCGTTGACACCAATGAGAGATCAAACCCCACTCCCATAAAATCGACCTAAATAAAAATAAAAGCAGATGGCCTGACTTAACAGAAATTGTCCACGCCCGTTAATCGAAGACATTAGTAGGGCTTACGCCCCCTCCTTACCAAAACGGAACTTCTTCAAATCGTTCATATCATTCAAGATTGTAATCTAGGTTGTTTTATTAATAATTTTAGCATGTCTAGTTTAGCAGTGTTCTTAAAGCAAAATGTTAGCTGTTAACAGTATTAGATGGAATCTCTGGGATCTGTAGAGCCTTAATTAGAGGGAAAATCTGGCGCTCGAGTGTTACCTCGTCCAAATCACCTCTCTACACTAGTCTTGTCTCTTCTATGTACTGAACCCAAGACCCTTCATAGTACAGTTTCATATTATTTATATCTTCTCTTCATATTTCTCCATCTCCTTCCTTCACACCTATTTCTCCCATTATCACTTCAGCATCCATCATAGTTTTAATCAAAAAGTTCATGTTCATAGAACATCATTATTTTTTATAATATATCTCCATTCACCCACTGATATCTTATATCTCTCATCTATAGTTTCTTTTATACTTACATCTTAATTTATATAATATAACATCATTCCTATTGTATACCTTTATATAACATCTGATACTTATATTTATATTTTACTTCTCTGCCTGTCATACATGAGATTCCTATTCTTTACTTTCTACAATATTCTTCTCTATTTATTCTTAGGTATCATAATTTTTAATTCATGTTCTTTCATTTCACTTATGGTACTCCCCAGGAGTCTATTTTCATACTATTGTTTTCTCTGCAATACAATTCTATCTTTATTATACTAAGTTTTCCATACTCATTATATTTATATCTTTTTCATTTTATTTTTTCTGTTTAACTTCATTTCTCTCTTTGTATTTTGTTTTGCATTATCACCTTTCTATACATCTTCTATGTAATCATCTTTATTCATATATCCTTTCATTATATATCCTTCACTTTTTTCGCTCAATTTTTCTATATCTCTACATTTTGTTATGTTTTCTGTATCTTATGTATTTTTACAGTCTATTCTGTTTTTGTCTGTTTTCTCATAGCCCTGAAGATGACCTACACAGTAGGTCGAAACGTCGGCACATATAAAATACAATAATTTTCACTTATTTGCTGTGTTTTCTTGACTGCACCCCCAACTAATTACACCCTATTAAAGAAAAAAACAATTAAAATACAAGTTGTAAGTCGGAATCGTTTCTAGTACAAAGAGCTAATCTTGGTATTCTTATTAATAAGTTAAGAACAATTGAATTCTGTAAAGTCAGGGATTTATGTTAATACCGAGTTCTCTATTTCTAAAAACCTTTAGTGCCAGGTTGACAGATAATCAAGTCCAACTTTTCGACTGCTACTAAAAATACAAACAGTATGGTGGGAAATACCAGAGAGTTGATTTTAAAAAAACAAATGTTCATACACTCCGACGATGAAAACAAAAAAAAATTTAATATTAGAGTCTAGATTATTACAACTTATTAGGAAGTCTGAATATATTTTTTTGCATTTGGATTTGATTTGGATACCGGAACCTGTTCTTAGGTCTTGTCGCGAATCCGGTTTGTGTCGTTGCGTGTTCACACGAGGAGTCGTCTTCTAGAAGGGATTAATGATTAATTTATGATTTATCGTTGTAAATTTTATAGCTCTTGCTGTTTATAATTAATTATATTATTTTCTAAACCTGTCACAACACGCAATATTTTTATTAGCTCTTTATACTTCACTATAAATAGCATCCTTTTCAAAGGTAAGAGGAATCTGTGCTATTGTATCTTTTTAATCAAAGTGCCTTTTTGAATACCAGCTTTCAAATAATCAAACAGCTGTTTTAAAAGATTACTGGTAAACGTCTTGATGCATCCTACTCAATAAATCATATGTTATTTTTTATCATTACACTGGTTTAAATAAATAGAACAAATCAGCGACAACCAGAGAGATACATTGAGGGGCCTGGATTTCATTTATTTTTTGCCTCATTTTAATGTGCTTGTTCGAATACCTATCATCTTGTCTGTTAGATTTTATTTAAAGTTTGATTGGTTTTTACATTTATTACGTATATTAACTTATTATTGTAAGTTTATACAATTAACTTATAACCCATTATTATTTATTCTATACAGCCCAAATTATTTATACATAATTGTAACTAAATTATCCAAATCCAACGACTATGAAACGCATTTTTTTTTAAAATTAACAATTTTATTATTTTTTTAAATAGAACATAAGCCAATTACAGGTTTTTAATTTAACTGTAAAAATAATGTATCTTGCATTGACAAAGAATTTCCAATTATTGCCCTAAAGATAATGAGAAGTCATTCATAGAGAGTAAATAATTTTATAAAATCAGTCAGTTCATTATTTAACTATGCAAACCTATGTTTCGAGCAGAATATGTGAAAAATCTTGGGGGGGGGGGGCTAAATTTAAATGAAAAATATTAAATACAGACAAAATTATAAAATAAAAAAGAAAATGTATAAATAATAAAGGATTGAAATTAATGATAAAGTTAAAAGAAAAATGTTGTTAGAAGAAATGTTAATGATGAAAACAGAGAAATTCTTTTCATTTCCCCCTTTATCTTTCATATCTGAAAATTGCTATGAACATACTTATGTGTTACTTTTCGTTTCCAAATTTTACATAGACTTGTTCTGAACTCTCAAACACAATATCGACTTTTTTATTTATTATTGCTGTATTTTAATACATTAAACAGGTATTTTGGGATTTCGGTCCTCACTCCTTTGTTTCAGAACCCTTCCTAGAATCACAATTTCTTCTCATATTTAACCAAACATAACTTCAACAATTAGCAATAAATTCTTTTTGGGTTTGTTAGAAGCCCTAATTCATTATAAATACTATTATTGGTGTTTTAATATACGAATTTCATTGTTTAATGCTGATATTATATTATTTTTCTATATTAAAGACTATGGATTTACATTTAAATTATTATGAAGGATACAATCAGTCTGGGGTTGCAGTCAATAATAACACTAAATAAGAAAAACTTTTTATTACTAGTGCCCACGTTTCGGGCTACAGTGTAGGCCATCTTTAGGGCTAAGAAGGACTTGTTACTAAGTTTTCCGTACTTGTATGTCCCACCAGTTTTACATTTGTAACTTTTTCTGTATTTTTCATATTTTATCTTACTTTCTCAATTATTTAACTTTTTATATTTCTTCACTTTATCACCATCCTCTTCACACATTCTGTCATTTTGTAGTGTTATTATTTACTGTATCCTTCATTAGATCTTCCAGTCAACTATTTTCTTCTGTAACTTAAATTATAATGGTAGTGAAGATCGAGGAGCGGTCGAAGTTCCTCAAATTCTGATCCTATTTTCGTCAAAATGGTTACGTAATTTTTAAGTATATTGCAAATTATAATACAAAAAATATATATTAGCGGTCATTTCCCTTTGGTTTTGTTTTATTTCAAGGTTACATTCTCCTTCCGACATTAATATTAAAAATGGAATGATAATTGATACTTTGGAAGTGGCGACTGGGAACATTCAACTGTTAAGAAAATAATTAACATAACCATTAACCTTTTTTCACCTCGTGTGAAAATGATCTCCCAAATTGTCAAGTATAATTATAAGTATGTTAAACTGCTATCATATTATTATTTTAGAAAACTTATAAAATAAATTTTGACGAATACACAATTGTATTAAATATTTTAGTTTATTAATATAATCATGTAACAGTTGCTAAGTGGGATTCGTACGAATGGATTCCGAGTAGGTTTTTGATTGTATCGCTTGTCATTGGGTTGTTAATTGTTTACACAATTCCTGAGTTCTATAAATAATCCGTTTATAATATAATTCTTCCGATATATACGCAATGAAAATCAAAAATATTTGGCGCTTAAAAATGAAGAATCTGAATTACTGTCATAATAATGTTCGGCGTAATCTCGATCTGCTGTGGAAGTATCCCAAAATTCGCAACGAGTCCGAATTAAAGGGAGTTAAGGAGGTTACGTAAATTATATAAACTTTTTATTTTTTAAATGTCTTTTACCATAATTCAGCCAGTGTTAATGTTGGGGAGTTGTACTATTTATTTCGGAATATAAAGATACAAAGAACAGTATCTTTGTATAACTGTTATTTATTGTAGATGAGGAGAGGAATATGATGGAGTAGAAAATTGAGCTTAACTAACCATAACTAAGCTATCTTGAATAATTTTAGTTGAACGTATATATGTGTGTGGAAGAAAATGATCCGGGTAGAGGTCAGAAAAAATTCTCTTCAATAGAGTTTCATAAGTATTGGAAAGCCAACATTTCGACCCACATTGCTGATCTTCTTAGGGGCTTGTTATACAAGATACAGACAAATTAAATATGATACATTATAAAGAATAAACATCATGATATGAGAGGGGAAAAAACATGGCAAAACCATGAAAACCATGTTATTTTTTTATATCATAGCATATATATATATATGAAGAATTATAAACAGATGATATATAGAACTCAGGAATTGTGTAAACAATTAACAACCGAATGACATACGATACGATTATTAACCGACTAGGAATCCATTCGTATTTGTACGTAGTAGGATTTGTCCTACTGTAACATGCCAACTTAACATTCCATATAACTAAACTACTTTAAACTATAACTACACTAAACTACTGTTTACGAAACAACTATTAATGTATTAGTGAACTCGATATTGTAATGGTATTGTCAAAGGAGTGCTGAACCTTCTCCTCTAGCGTTGTACAATAACGGTTTCTCGTTGCGGTAACTTATTCAAGGAGAGGAGATACGTATATATCTACCTAAAGGTCACAGTTACAACTTATTCACATATAGTTATAATTTCTTGCACAATTTACGTTCTGCGAGTCTCGTAATTTATATAGCTATCCATTACAAAATAATTTAGTATGTTCCCCATTTTTTACCGCTTGCTGTCAGGAATGAAATGAACAGATTGTTACAGAAGTATGTTACTAAAACCATATCGTTAATTAATTTTTTTCCGCTCGTCTATATGGGGATTTTAGAAATTAATTGATTATATGTTTTCTTATCATGTTAACTTGAGTTGATGGGAATAACCATTGCTATGCTTAGTGTCACCTATTTAACTTATTTAAGTATCTTTGTATAAATAAGGATTGATTAAACTGATAAAACGTAACTTATTGCTTATAAGAGCCATTCTTATAATTATTTGTTGTTGATCGTACGTTTTTTTTTATTAATGTTAAATGTATTTTTAAGACATATTAATATTGTATGAAATCATGTACTTCTATTCTAAGTATGCGAGTATTTTCCCTCTCTAATATTTGAAAATCGGAGTAATATCATATTTTTTACTAATCGAATTCAAGCGAATTGTATGGAGCGGAGTAGCTCAGTGGTAGAGCACTGATTTGCAATGTCGAAGGTCCTGGATTCAAATTTGACTGTTGGCAGATTTTATTTAATATGTAAGCGGCAGGAAGTGGATCCTATGGGATCTTGGATCCTCCTGGGGTTCACCTAGTCTCTATACAGGGGGTACCCAAAATAAGGGTTGAGCGTGATCTGGGATAAATCACCTCCCTGGAAACCATTGTTCAAGAAACAGTACAGACCCGACCACATACTGAACCCAAGCCTCTTCATGGGTAGTAGTGGTACACTTTTTTTTTTTTATGAACCAACAAATTTTTTTTAAAGTTTAAGGAATGCCAAAAACGTTGTAATTGTTAATGTATGTACGCTGGGGAACTAGGCCAGGTGTCTTATTATTATGCAAAAGTGAGACAAGAAGGCGTACCTCGCCCTTAAAGCGTTCGCTCATGATTCATTCACTCTCAAGTATTTTATCATAGTCATCCTCTTTGACCTATTCTGCTGCCCCATCACTGCCAAATCGACTTCAATGCTCTTCGCTTCACGAATTTCTACGGTATTGAATCCTGCGATTTGTCTTCGGTCGCCGTTATCCGCTGATTAATCGCACCCTTAACTTATTTAAAAAGTAGTTTAAGGATGTTGTCACCTCTCCGTAACTTAGAACGATACTAATTCATTTTCTAGCTCGGCCTCTACTTAGCCTTTCATTACTGCGGGTGGCTATTATCATGCGTATTAAGACAAATGCTATCTCTTCCCATACTCCTGTTCGCAAACAATTGCAAATGCTCCTTTAATGTTCGATTTTTCGAGATTGTTTTGTCAATGGCCCTTAAGATTCAAACGTGTATATATGTATAAGTGTAAGATATTTTCAATCGTTTTATATGGATAACAATACGAAGAGAAAATTTCCACAATAAAAATGAGTGTATAAAATCTGTCAACACAAGTTATAACTTTGAGATCAGCTATGTTTATGTGTGAATCCGTATTGGAAAATTTCATATAGAATATCACCATTAAAAAAATACTCTCCAATATTAAGTCATAATAATATTTACTACTACTAGCCGACCCGGCCACGCGTTGCTGTCTATGGTTGTTATAATAGTTTTAAAAAAATATTTCGTTAAAAATTGAATTTTAATAAAACAATGAATGAATGAAAAAATGAATTAAATAGATTTTGGATTTTACATTTTATTCATCTTATATCTAAGTATAGTATATAAAAAATAAATAACATACATAATTCTTAACTGGTAAAATATAAACATTAGTTTAATGATTGAGGTATATAATGGTTGATTTTTAATTGCGGCTAGTAATATCGTTTTAAATTATAATAATATCATTAAAATCGGTCGAGTAGTTTCGGATATTAGCCCGCACAAACATCGTGACATTAGATTTTTATATATTAAGACAAGATGTAAGTTATTTGTTATATGAAAGGGACTGAACTCAGAATCTATTAGACCTACAGAGCTGCAGTTGAGTTCAAATTGTAGCAAATTTAATCTACTTTAAAAATGGTTATTCAAATACAAATATTTTCCAAATCCGATTGGGAGATACAGACAAAAAACTGAAATAACTCCTAAAATTTCGAGGTTTTTCGGCCACCAAAAGTTTTCCCATCCATTTTTTCGGATGCAAATTTGGATTTACACTACTTAGACATGCCCTTACAACATATCAAAAATGCAGTAGGTTAGAAAAATGTATAATTTTGCAATAAAAATATCGCGGTCGTTAATCGAAATAAAATATAGCCTACATTTAAAGTTGTACAATGCTACATATCTGTGCGAAATTAAATTAAAATCGGTCCAGTAGTAGAGATTAGCCCGGACAAACATCGTGACATGAGATTTTATATATATTATGTTATTGCTGTGTAAAAAAACATTCATTATATTATATAATTAAAAATATCTCCATATAAAAAATATCATCATAGAAACCTTGGCTCCAAATAGTGAAGATTCGGCTTGCTTCACCACGGTTTCAACGTGGTGTTTCATACCATACGAGTTAGCCACTTCAGGGCATGCTCCAACGGAAGAGTTAAAAGTAATATTTTTATAATAATAAAAGATATGAGAATGATATTCAAGAAGATAAAAATCATTTCGTTGTCATGATTATTTTATGTTGTATAAATAGTTGGTAATACAAGTTAATGCTATAGTCCATGAAGAATGTAGAATCTCAGTATCCGGTAAAGGCTATCCGGTTTCTAAGACAACGGTTGTGCATGGAGGTGAGTTGGTCAGCCTCAGGATCACGCTCATTCGCCAAGTTTTTTCTTTAGTTATGGGAGAATCTGCTAATCCCACAGTGTCGATCTATGGTTTTGTTAAATAACCTCCTAACTGCAACTTCCAAAAATGTGGGAGTTGAGTGTTTTCATTAGGTTTTTTATTTTGTTGTATATATCAAATCTAAAATTTGATGTCATTCTTCCATTTAAAAGATGTACCAGAAAAGCGAATGAAATGTCCGGAAATTTTAATATTACTTTTTCCTTTCTATCTACCTCTAAATAGAACTGAAGAAATCCATCTGTAGGCCAGCGGCCAGGTACCATAAAAGGGCTTAAGGTTACTAAATTAATTAAAATGAAGAGAGCTGCATTTTTGATATGTTGTGGGAGAGTGTCTGAGTGGTGGAGGTCCAAGTTTGCGACCGAGGACGACATTTTTGGAGTTGATTCAGTTGTTGGCCTTTGTCTCCTAATCGGTGCATTTTGATAAAGAATATGGGTAACTATTTTCGATGTGGATTGAATTTTCTATTGTTTGAATCCAGCCGCAGCTTCTGTGGCTCTAATATATTCTGAGTTACACTCCTTTGAAAATTGGTCACTTTTTCCAAAAAGTCCAAATTTTAAGTTGGAGTGATCCTACGATGAAAGTCAAGGTAGTAAATTTAATTAACTTTAATTTAAGCACAGAGCAAGGCCTGTGGGAGTAACAGATTCTGAGTTACGCATTTCTGAAAACACTCTTCTGCACCAAAATCTGCCCTGGAAAAATAATGGTGTTCCTTATGTTTTTTGGTGTGCTGAACACGAATCTGATGTCTAAAATTCTTTAAAACGTACAGTTTTTTTTGTAAAAATCACAATTTCTTCAGGAAAATCGGAATTGGAGAATTAAAATCAATTCCAACAAGTCCCATCAAATTACCTTTACCCTTCGCCGAAAACCCATGACTTCCTGTCCTACTGTATCCTTTAATAGTACTCCACTTATCCCTGTTGAACAGATTCGCTACCTAGGACTCAACTTAGACAAACGTCTTACTTGGAACCCTCACACAAGACTGAAAAGACAAGAAACAGCTAGACGCTTCCGACTACTTCAACACATACTAGACAAACGCTCAAAGCTTCAGATCAATTACAAAAGACTTATTTATGTGACTGTTATAAGACCTATATGGACTTACGGAATTGAACTATGGGGCTCCACCAAACCATCAAATTCCTCTCGTATTCAAGCCTTGCAATCCAAAATCCTTCACAAAATCCTATACGCTCCTTATTTTGTCACAAATAAAACCATCCATAATGACCTTAACGTTCCATATGTTACCGATTTAGCCCATTCCAGATACCTATCATTCCATAATAAACTCCAGGCCCATCCAAACCCACTAGTTTCCATCCTTGCATCCAAATCCATCCCGGACAATCCTCCTAGGCGTCTGAAGAGAAGATGGCCTCGGGACCTTCTATAATAGAAATGCAATTAGAGTGCTGCCAATGGGTAGTGCCTCTACATGTCCTTTCATGTATTTATTTATTCATACAGCCTTTGTACTAGATGTATATATTACAGTTGTACAATTCAATAAAATAGTTAAAAAAAAAAAAAAAAATTGATGTGAACGTAGCACCTGTTGTCATAAATAGTATAAATCTGGTTTCTATATTTGTGAATTAAGAGCTTTATTAATATCCAATAATTCAACTCCAAAGCATGCAACAGCTAAGTGAAATAGAGGGTCTGGTCGCCGAGAGTCACTTTTTAATAATTGCTTTATTGAGAAATAATACACTCTGCCACTATCTTGGGCAATGAGTATTAGAGCTAAAAGAGATCATTCATTCCATATGTACAGATCATATCTATATACAATATTTACATACTGCCCCTGGGAACTCCGAATCGAACCCCTACACCCAGAAGTGGGTGCCGAGGCACAATGCCAGGAGATCCCAGCGCCTCTCAGTCAGCCGCGTCACCAGTCTAGCCAGTGGAGACTGAGTGAGGACGCTAGAGCCACACACTCTCAGGCATGAGTGGAGAAGCTGGCCATTGCCAGCACTCCAGATGTATTTTCATAAGAGATCTCTCGGCCACTGCCGCCTCAACCTACGAGGAGGGTTATAAGGATGGTTGGTACTAGATAGGGATTGTGCCAGGGGGTTAGGAAGAAGAGCAAGTTTCTGGTGGAAGGTTGAGAATTTGGATGGGATGAGATCAAGGACATAAGGGATCTTGAGGTCGTGATGTAAGGTCTTGTTTGTAACATAAAAGGGAGCATTGACTATTGTTCTAAGGACTTTGGATTGAAAGGATTGGATACGTTTGATGTTCGAAAATTTAGTAGTTCCCCATAGTTCAATTCCGTAGGTCCACATCGGTTTGAGAATAATCTTGTAAATTAATAGTTTGTTTTCAACGGAAAGTTGTGATGTTCTGTTCAGTAGTCTATATAACTGTCCGTATCTTCTGTTGAGCTCTTGTCTTTTAAGTCGAGTATGTGGGTTCCAGGTAAGTCTTTTGTCTAGTAGGAAACCCAGGTATCGGACTGTGTCGGAACTGGGAAGTGGTATAGAGTTAAAATGAACTTGTGGACAGGATCTGCGACGGAGGGTGAAGGTGACGTGCTTACTTTTGAATTGGTTGACTTTGATACGCCAATTGGCGCACCAATGTTCGATTAAGGAGAGGTGTCGTTGTAGATGGGCAGATGCCAGTTCTGGGTGAGAGTCACTTTAGCAATCTTGAGTTGGGTTTAAATTTATTTCTTCGTGGACACATAAATTGAATCTCAACCATGTAATTAATTAACCTTAGAATAGGTGGGTAACCTGTAGGTAAAATCCGCACGGATGGTCATAAGAATATTAATAATGGGGATTAAAAATAAACTTGTGTTGAAGATACTTTATTATTTTTTTCGTTTCCAACTTCAACATTTTCTCTCGTTTTCATGAGGTTTCCTTTATCCCTTTTTGTAACATACGGTTTAGAGAACCGTTCCATGCTCTATGGTCTGAAGAGCAGGCCAACGCTTGACCACAGAGTGGAACGCTCCTTCAACTTCTTGCAGCATAATTTTAATATTTTTGTTACGGTGGCTACACTGCCGGAGGATCGGAGGTACTGGACCAAGGAGATACTCCAGGTTTAAGGTTTTGTGAGACTTGAAAATTAATACATCTGAATGTCTAACGAGAAAAGTTTTTTTTTTCGAAAGAAGTGAAGAGAGGAAAGATGAGAGTGCAGACTAATAGCCGAGTTTGTTAAAAAAAAGGTATTAATAGCTACTCGGAATATGCCCTTGTAACTAGTTCACTCATCTTTATTATGTTGTGCTATTTATTTAGATAATGAAAACATGTTTATGATAAATTAATGTCTATAAACATTATTTTGTCTCTGGTCATGCCAAAAGTGTCTACAAGTATTATCCTCACTATTTCATTCAGTTTGAAGACATTTGAGTAAATCGAAGAGTTATGGCGTAGCCTGATATAATATATAATTCATACTAAAAAAAATCCAATTCTATTGTGAAAAAAACTCATCATCATATCATTAAGTATCTCTACAGATTTCCTCAACCACTGTTAATTGTTTTGAGCGTGGTATTAGATTTCGCGAATCTCTTTTAGTGATATTAATTGCCGCAGAGCATGGGAGCCATTATCGTCCCGGTTAATCGCAATAATTTATTGTTCAGATCAATTCGCAAATAAGCAACAGTTCGCCCATATGGGCTCTTTACACGCAAGTCGTTAGCAAATAATTTTCTTTATTCGCCCTGCCGTACTCTATTCGAATGCCATATTGAAAGAGTATCTATTTACCTACACTCTAGAAGTATCGATAGTATCTTGTTCGGATTATGTTTTTGTCTTATGAAAATATGATGCATAAATAAAGATATACAATCTTTTATATGGAGAGGAAACATGTGTAATGGACAAACAACTTTACAAAGCATATGTGCTTGATATGTTTATAATTTAACTGTCTAATCCTACTCTAAATTTCTTCTTTCAGTATTTTCCTACTAGATAACGCCTATATTTGAGGGATCGAGCACTTCTTTAATTTTACATAGAACTTGAGAAATGTTGGTAGGATGATCTTATAATACTTTTATTTATTTTTTTATTGAATTCTATTGCTTTAGTAAGCGTCATTAGAACAAAGTAAGAAACAATTCTCGGATCAAACTTAATGTAGCCATGTAATGTGTCATTTGAAAGGTAATACACAGCTGATATAGGTCCTTTAATAGTAGTTTGTGACTACTGATGATTCTGGAAACAATATTTAAAATAAAAATTATTTATTGAAATTTAGAACTGTATTATAAAAATACAAATAAATAGAATGAATGATATCTAATGTCATGAGATAAAGGCAAGTAGAGAAACCTACCCCTGGTAGTACTCAAATAATAAATTCAACTTAAAAGCTCACAGGTTCTTCTACTTTTCAGATGCTTCGGAGGATTATCAAGAATTAAAGCGGTGGGAAGGTTTGAAACATGTGGGGGGTTTGAGTTGAGGTACAGTTTGTCATGAAAGGACTAGTATCGGGTTCGGACCAAATCACCAACAAATGTGACATTCAGGCCATTATGACCATCACCAGGATGACTTTTTAGTAAGGAGCATTAAGTATTTTACGAAGGTTTTTGGATTGTAAGGATTGGAAACGAAAGGAATTAAATGGCTTAGTGGAGCCCCATAGCTCTACTCCAAATAGGTCTTATAATAGTCATGCATAAGAGTCTTTTGTAATCAATTGGGATCTTAAAGCGTTTGTCTATTAAGAGGAAACAATTTTAACCTAGTTCTTTTTATTTTTTGTTTATCACATAAACAAGGTTAAACGTTAATGAGATGGATGTATATATGTTGATGTTTATAGGACGTCTTCTTTTTTTATCATGGGAGTAACCATTGCAAGTAATTTAAGGTATGTTTTCTCGTCCATTCGGAGGTAGTTTTTAAAATCTTCTGGTTCAAACTTTAATTCATTCAATAAGTTAACATGACTATATGTTTTCCTTTTTAATAACCAATGCTTACACCACTTTTTTCGCTTCCTTTTCACTGTTTTTGCATTTTTAATCTTCAAAATTAAAGTAAGGCCTAGCAATGCCAGCACGTCATCGTCTTCAATCGATGCCATCGCAAGAACTGAAGACCGTACCGGTACACCGGAACGTCCCCATACATGCTACCAACATTCCGTTGACCTGCACAGGTAACCTTTCCGGTAGACCGTAGCGTGTATGGCTTACTTTAGGTTGAACCTAAATATTAAACCTGCCAACGAGCTAATAGAGGAAAACAGACTGAGATGGCTTGGACACGGATGAATTGTTGAATCCTAGCAGAATTGCTAGCGAAACCTATCGAGCCAAAGTGGAGGGAAAACGAGGAAGGACGACCTAGGAGGAAGTGGGAAGAAGAGGTGAGGAAGGACTTAGACTGTGCAGAATTCCTCCTCAAACTGCTTAGGCGGTAAAGAGGATTGATTATGATGATGCATCTTACTTTTATACTTTTATATATATATTATAATATAACTTATATATATATTATATATATGACTGTGTGTGGGGTTTTTTTTTTTTGGTTTTTTTTTTTTACGAGGGCAGGTGGAAATCTTCAAAAGACGCGGTTACCTATCCGTCTTTGGGATTTTTACCCACTAAAACCACCTCCCTACACCTGTTTTCCACACTCCACGGGATTTGCACTTTTGGGTTTAGAAAGGTCAATTTTTGGAAATAGAAATGCTATAATAGAAGACATTTTTTTTCACAATTAATTTACCAAACCTCCTTTTTCCGGGAAACAAATCCTTGTAATTTACTACTAACATTAGAAACGGGAACCAATCTAGTTCGGTTCTATAAATCACAAGGTGGAGTTTCAGAAAATATCCTGAATTAAATAAAGAAGATTTTCTGATAACATAAGCAATTTATGCACACTTGGCTTATCTTCGAGATTTCGGGAATATATATATTTGGATGAAACTCATCATGGACTAAACGGATATGGTTTTAAGTTAACTTCTATCGTTGTACTGGATAATTTAAGGCAGGGATTCCCATGTGCATTTTTTTTATGTAATAGAAACGACGAAATAATATCGGAACTATTTCTTAACTGTATAAAAGATCATCCAGGCTGCAGCCAGGATGCTGGCAGTCAGATGTAATCAGGACGGGTAGTAGACTCCCCCAGTGCTGCCAACCTAGTCCAGTTAAATACCCTCATCCACACTTTCCATTTCCTCTTCTTTCCCATCCAAACTAGTCCTCTCCTACTGCCTTATAATTATTGGCTTATTGCTTACATTGCCTCTTCCTCGCAGCCTTCTTTAATGACATGGCCATCTTCATCACGTCCCATTTGAATCATCTTTTGGTTCACTTTTTTTTATGCATGTGAACTTCTTGCGGCGACCATCAACTCTCCCTTCCCTCCCAGGAATAGGACGTGTAATTCTGCATCACGGCATTAAGTTGAAAGTCCTGCGACAATAAATTATGATTAAATTAAAAAATACATTTGAAACTTTAAGTCATCAGAAACATAAGTATAAGTAACATGCTCTGTGCATGCTGCAAGTTTAGGAAAATTCAATGTTTGAAAAATTAGTTATTCTCAATATTTTTCTTTAACTTGGCTCATAATTTAATACACACACACACACACAAACACACACACACAGATATATATATATAGAGAGAGAGATTATTGTCATTTTAAAATCTAATGATGTAAACATATATATATAAAAGTTAGTTAATTATAAATAACTGGGTCATTAATAATTTACTTGGTTGGCAATTCATAACTTTTGAGTTACGACCTCAATTATTTTAACATTGAGCTGATTTATTTTCGATGATTTGCATCGATCACTTGGAATAGTAATTCACATTCGTAAGGCTTATCTCTGCGTAAGGAATGCAACCAGATAATAAATTAATGTTGTCAGCAGAATTGTAATTAATGACCGATTTAAGTTACGATAATTTCGACCTCCAATGATTGCCTAAGGATTTCACTGCATTTATATCGATATCGAAACCAGAGAGGTTAAAATAAATAAATAGGGATTATTGATTTGGAGCTTATTGTCAATCCTTATATTCTTGCCAGACCTTTCTGTGATAGAATGTAGATTTGAAATGAAGACAGAAACAAGTCTGTTGGGAAGCTTAGTATGCTTGGTAGAAAACCTAAACTGTAATAATAATAAGTAGTTATGCAAAGGCCTGAAGATTAGGACAGTATTATTATTTTCAAATACATCTTGAGACTCCTTGGAATGATTGAAATTTCGGCGGATTACTCCCGATCTTGATCAAAATTCTTCGAGTCAGGAATGGAGGATCGGAGAGCTTTTCTAAATAGCCCGCCTTCCCGAACTGTAGCCGTTAATGTTGTTATAATGTCTTGATTTATCAGTTGCCTCTTGAAGATGACTCACAACTTGTCTGCCTGATTGCTCGTACGAGTCCAGCTCTATCTGACACCAATGGATACCGTTATATATCAGTTTCCCAACAACTTAGTAAATTTTCTATGCATCATTTTTTCTTGTTAACTTCAATATGAAGATAGGTCTGCGGTTCCAATCTTACTGTTCTATCAATTCTAGTTCACATGCGGCTATAGTCGTAAATAAATAAATAAAATTGTATATAATGATACAAGACAGAAACAGATCCTCCAAAAGGGTAGTCGACTACTTAAAGTACAAGAACATAACGATGGTCTGGATTTAGGAACTTCGTAAATATTTGGAATGATCCAACATCTGAAAGGTTCAGAAGCTGGATAGCGGCCGTTATTTAAGGTTTGGGTGGGTTTCGTAAGAACTACGGAAAGATTTAGAATAGATGAACGGAAACATCAGCACAACGTTTTTATGATATTTTCACCCTTAGACATTCCTCTTCTGCGTAAACATCTTCAGCAAGTGTAAAGTTATTTATTTATAATTACAAGAATCAACCTTATAGCTATTATATCCATAGCGTACATCCTGTTTGTAGTAAATTACAAGGATTTGCTGCCCGGAAAATGGAGGTTTGGTAAAGATTTGGCAAGTGGGGGGTCTGATACTGACATTTTTTAGCCTTTGATTTGAAATAATTTGAAAGGAAAAAAGGAAAGAAGATTTTATTAGAAGCATATTAATTTCCTAAAAAGACAAAATCAAAAACCTTTTATTTATTATAGCATAAATTGCTAAAATTCAACTTTGACCAGTTTATTTAAAATGAAATCCATCCAGCGTATATCAATTAGTGCAAAAACACAAGTCTGCAAGGTCATGGTTCTATAAAATATATTTTAAAAAAGATAAAAAAACAAAAATGAATCGATTATCGATTGTAAGATCATTTATACTTCAAAATGTTTGCTGCAACGTTCATTTCTCGACGAAATGAATACAGAAGTATATACATTTTCCTTTTCATTTATTCTTTGTTCTGTACTAAAACTCACTATTATTTTTATTTTCAAAAATATCATAAAAGAAACGAATACGAGAAAGTTAAAACTTCTTTTGACTTAAATCGAAGTGACATCCTGGGGAACTGATGCATAAAAAAGATATTGATGGTGCTCTTTCTCTCCGCAGCCTAGCCCATTCAGAGGGTATTGTGTTTTCATAAGCTGTGTTAGGCCTACTGCCATTTAGCCAATAAGTATATTACATTATATTCAAGTATAAAAGAGGTATTAAAGAAAAAAAAACGGCCCATTACTAGGAAAGTTATTGAAAACGTCAAGTGGAAATGGGGCTACTGGACTCACGACCAACGGAATCAAGCTGTCGAACAGAGTACTCACGCTTCCATTATTCCCCGGTTAGTTTAGTGCATCGTGATCATGTTGGGTTCCTCAAGCGTTGACAGTTGTGTGTCGAAACTTAGCCTCCATTTTGTCTAGCGGGGAACTATTTTGTTGTGAGCCCGACCGGAACCGAAGAATCATCAAAACCAATGGGGCTCAAGCTTACGCACACATAATAGTTTATGATAAAACTGGAGAATGAAATACTGAGCGAATACAGTTAGACGATTACAACTACTGGCGCTGAAGTCAATGGCCTGGCAGGATATGACGGCGGCGACAACTTGAAATCGTTGATGCATGATATGTATTTCCTCTTCCATCTCCTCTCATTATATTTCATTCATTTATTTCTCTTTTATGGTGGAGCATTCAGTTCCGGTGAGATTACTTCTTGATTGAAGCTAGAACAGATCAATTATTTTTAATTGTATAAAATGCGGACGATTTGATTTAGTACAATATTTCACATAAATTATAGCTTTGAAGTAGCGTTTAGCCACTTTTGGCAGGGGATAAACTTATGGTTTCACGTCAGCAACATGATAGATACTGGCGACACCTAGCGGCCTTTGCATGAGTTACACGGATTCTTTTAATCAACTTTAGTTTAAAGAATAGACTCCCATTGATATAGGAATAATTATATTTATCTAAACCTGTTTAATAGTTGTGCAATCGGTACTAATAATAACTTAAAGCATCAATAACTAGGTGAACTTTTCGTTCCTCCTAGAAGATTTTATTTGTTATAATTAAATGTCTTGTTTTATGAAATGATTGAAACTTACAAATGATCTATGTATTGTTGAACTCAACGACGATAATGCTAAAAATGAAAATAAAATCTATGTAAATACAAATACAAGGTATAAATAATATAACGATATATTATTTATTATTTCAATTAAATTATTGATATTTTGAAATGAGCTTGTGCAACACCTCGTATGTTTTGATTTATAAATAAAATGCTTGGAAATGTATATAATTATTGTTGGGAGTGTCAATGTATGTGAAAACCAGACTAATGTTAATTATTTAAATTAACAAATTTGAAATTTTAATAATTCAGAGTACAATCGATTTAAAAATTCTAAATAATAACATTGTTATTCCATAGTCTTGAGTTTTCACTTATGTTGGCAATACTCATGACTGCCTATTTAATTTTTTCTTTTACTATAAAAAAAAAAATCTTTATCTTAGGTAGTCGAGTTATACAAAAATTCTTTGGAGTTCGCTTGGCTAGTGACATGCCTTTATTTTAGTTGAGATTTCATTAACGATGTAGCTTCATTAACTGTAGGCAGTACATCACTCTCCTTATAGAAATTATGGGAAAATAATATTTTCTGCATTTTACTTATATAATCATAGAAATATATCTAACAGACATTAAAGAAGTTAATCAATCCATTATATTGTCAGTGTTTGGCAAAGTTAATTATTTACTTCAACTCATAATTATGGGTTGCTGAAGAAAAAGTAATTAAAATGGAGAACTAATAGTAAAAATGAGTTGGAAAGTGAGTGTAAGGTGAATGAAGTTTTAAGATCTTTGTGTTGCTTTTATTTCTATTACGTTAATTGATTTTTTTTTTAAATCGTATTTTGGTTCAGGCTTCAAAACTCATTTACTCGATGAATGGAAATCCTAGCAGCGACAAATTATTCACTGCTTAAGGGCCGCTCACAATGGCCCTTAAGTGGAAATGTAAATTTTCTTTTTTTACTTTATGCCGACTTGTAAAATGTAGGTTAAATATAGACCTTTCACCTCGTCACAGGCTAAAGCCATAGAAAATGTATTTCAAAGAGAAATTTTAACGACTTACTTTCTGCACTTTGCTGAGACTGTCGAACGGAATATCCTTTGTGACATTTCTTTGAGAATCGCTCCATATACCTCATACTTATGCCTGCTATAACACAAAGCTTATATACTAACTTTTTTGGTATTTTCATTGTTAATTATCGAAATTATCGTCAATTTTGTGATGAATCCTTCAATGGTCTATCACTTCCATATGGAAAACTTTATAGAAAAGAAAATGGAATTTCTTAAATAGGGTTGAACTATTTATTTGAAACCAACGTTTCGACCCACATTGCAGGTCTATTCAGGGCTGGATAAAAAATTGTAGATAAAGTAAAATATATAAATAAAGCTATTGGAATAAACCAGATAAAAGTAGGGATGATTTAAAATTATAAAACAAAATAAAGGTATTATTTGAAAGACATGAACTAAAACAATGGGCTATGAGTAATAACAATGATGAGAAACCATGTACATACATTGAAAACAAAGAGAATAATAGAATTGGAAAATAATTTGGTACTGGGTACAGGTCCCTTAAGAGTAAAAACAGTGTACAAAATTTAATAAAAATATATTTGCCCTAAGCGCTACATTGTGAGAATTATACAATATTTACATAACAACATGAAAATAAATACTAAAGCTAAAAGTTCTGTTCTGTTAGAGAAACAAAAAAAGTGCTACAAAAAAAAATAGCAAACAAATTTACAAGGAAAAGAAATGGGCTAATAGAAAAATAAATAAATAAGAGGTTCTAATATTATAAAAAATAATATCATTATGAGTGAGGAACATTTACAGTAATTCATCAATAGATTATGTTTGATATAGATATCAATTTTTATTGATAATACGTAACTAAAGAAAAAAAAGAAGAAAAGAAAGGAAAACTTTATTTTTCAATAATATATTAATTATATACAACAATAACATCTATACCTCCTTTGGTTTATGTTACTAACTATACTCTCGATCCTAAAGTCCAAGAGATGAAAGAGAAAGCAAATATCAAGTTATTGTTGAATGGAAGAAAATTTCATCACTCTTATTTTTCTTTGATCAAATTTAATTAAAATTTCAAATGTAACTTGTTTTTAATGAATTAACCAAAGTAGAATTGCAAATTATATTTATTACTTTCATTTATCACTTCATATTCTTGCAAGCCCATAGAAATGCCTCTAAAGTATTTTTCACACAATTTACCTTCCTATGTTTTATATTACTTATTTATGATAACTACTGATTTAAATGTCTCTAATTTTTCTTGTTTCGTTTGATGATTCATTTCATTCATTATGTGTGCATCGCTTTAGGATAACTGAGATTTATGTTATTATAGATATTGAAGGGATTAAGTTTAGGCATAACTATTGAACTTTAATTAGCCCATTTGTATGCAATTCTACAAATGTTAGTGTAAGTCAATTCTATATAATACGTTTTGTTTCTTACAATAAGATGAACTTGGAATAATAAATGTGGATTCATACGTAGTTAATGATTGACTCCCAGAAATTTTCATTCATAAACTAGTGTATAAAATACCGTCAAATAATTTATGAAATAACAATTTGTTTCGAATGAATATGCTAGGAAAATCGGGAAGTCAGTATAGCTTTTTTTGAATCTATTTAATAAAATTTCACCTAATTATGTTTTTTAAAAAAAATATATTTAGCTATTCTAGAACTCACATATGTACCTCTAGACGATCGGAATAATTCCCAAGATGAAATTCTGGGAAAAAGGTCATCAACTGGGTTTTAACAATTATAGAAATGGGGATGTTTTCGTCGAAAGTGTAGTGAAAACATTTTTATAAGAAGATCCGACATGAATTTAATATGAATAAGAAGGTAGGTGTTATCAGTATCAGAATTATCAGTTCTCAGGTTACGATACTTCGTGGAGTATAAAGTGTTGGGTGGCTGAGACCCAGTTGCCAGGTTCTGGTTCAGCTACCAGCACTTCATTGCGTCAGCTGCTAAACCCAGCGCCTTCCTTTTTTTCCTCGGCAGTCCTGTCTGCGGTCACAGGTTCATTTATTTGTTTACTTTCATCCCATTTACACCCCCTTTTGTTCGTGGAAGAAGAAATAAAATTATATCAATTTTCTTATCCAACACTAAATTATATGGATTATGGAAGGAAATAGTTGGGGGTGCAGTCAAATCAAACACTAAATAAGTGGGTACATATTTTTTATTTTGTGCCTACGTTTCGAATTACTTTGTAGGTCCATCTTCAGGGCTAAGAAAGAAAACAGACAGAACAACAAAAAAACTGTACCCCCAGTTCCTTACTTAGATCTTCCAGCCAACTATCTCCTCTCTAACATCTATATGGATTATATTTAAATATTTTTATTTTTAATCAATAAAATAATCAATCAATCAAATAAATAATACAAATAATCACCTTCAAAAGAAAAATAAATTATATATGAGATCTACTCACAAAGAAGTATATTTTTTTTTATCGCATATTTTTTTTATCGCATATGTATTTAGATAAATACATATTTTATATCTAATAGTGCTATTAGTATTATATAAGTATTCATAACTTCATAATTCAATTTAAAAAAGTTGAATTAAAAGCTTTTTTAACCATGCAGGATTGGGGGGTCGGTGGTAGTTCCAAAACTATGTGTTTGATCGGAATCAGAAACCTTTCTGCAGTATTCTGAAAAAGATGGTCTAAATTCATAATTCACAATTAAACCTAATCGGATTCGTAGAGTTTATATCTGAAAGGCATGCAAAAAAATATGCAAATATTGTTAAGAACATTCTCTTACCCCCTGGATATAAATATAATTCCATAAAATTAATAAAGTTTACAAAAAATGATATTGAACCAATTTTACAGCGTTCGGAAAAGGTCCAGAAAACTAAATTTAAACAGTTTTACGAGATAATTCAAGAAAGCATTATACGATGTAAATTTTTATTAATAATGTAGTATTAAATCGCTGGATATAAATTTAGAAGTAGCAAGAAATAATTTGACCTTACTCCAATGGAACGTAGCGTAATACTAAATTAAATTTAAACTAGCAATTACAATCGATTTAAATGGATGTTGGTGGAGCTGAATGAACAATGCGAATCCAAAATATAAAAATCACCAAAAAAGCTCGTTATATATTTCCTCATAACAATGATGGATTTTTATTTCGTGTGAGTTAAATCATCAATGTTCACTTCGTATTATGCAAATTTTAATTTATTTTATAGCAATGTTATTTCTTTTTAATCTCTATTCTTATGATTTAACACCGGTATTCTTTAATCCACTTCGTTTTATACTGTTCATTATAGCCTTGTAGAAATCACAAAATGTGGACCGAACGAGATATTTAAACTTTCTTTAACGCCATTATTAAAATTAATGTGCCTCGATCTTCTCCATTACTTTATCTATGCATTATCAAAATACTGCGGTCTACACTTGCAGTTACTGAAGATTGCATTCGCAGGCCATTTGTCGAACCTTGTAAAATTAATGTTTAGTCAATTCATGGCGTGTACATTATTTACCTTATCGAAAGGAAGAAATATGAAGATATTTTTGACTGTTACACGACAGACATAACAGGCCATGTTTTCCATTTTGAAAGAAGTTGAAATGCTTCACTGATATTTTTCAACAAGAGATCCAGTGAAGATCATGCAATAATACGTGTATAGCTGGACAAACCCCAGATTTGGGTGAACAAAACTTAAATTAACTTTTTTTTTGCTAATTTATTCATTTAAATTTACAACTGTATTATAGGAAAACAAGTTAATGGTAGGAATGATACAAAGTGGCATGGATAAAGACAAGTAGAGAAACTACTCATTGCTAGTATTCAAATATAAAATTGAACTAAGAAGGTCACAAGGCCATCTTCTTAAATAATTTTAAATGATATATTTCTACGGTATAATCTCTTTATGCTAAATGGACCTTCAATTCATTATTATTATTAATTATTGTTCCTAACCAAAGAACAAAACAAGTTTCCATAAGCCTACATGTGTATCTATGTATCCCTTCACAAGTAACAAACAGAAAGTCAAACAGTTAAATTAAAAATAATGTAACAACACTTATAAATAACTGCAAAAAATCATTCACTAGGTAGGAGGCAAATCAACCTTGGCTCACTTTGTGAGAAATCGTTCGATCGAAATTGTCAAGTGTGAATTATTTTGTCACCATGAATCTATGGAGGTGTTGAACCAAGGATTTTACTAAGGAGGCAACTTATATTTTCACAGTTTTAGTTACTTTTACTCTTGATTTGATTTTCAGAATAATTCAAATCGATCATTACTCGAAAAAGAGTGGGCCCAATAGCAATTTACTCCATAGGAAAATATGTTGAATTTTCTAACACGAAAAATCAGTATTGAACTTCCCTCACCCTTCTTGGCCATATGTTTTATAACATTCACAAACCTGTATGTGGAAAACGGCCCCAACAATATGGCACACATTTGGTGATTGTTGTAAAAATGGGCCTGTATCAGTCTTCTAGATTTTCCCTTCTACGCAGGATGTTATATTTTACAATCCATGATCTATATACTCCACTAAGACATCTTGAAATCAATCAAGAATCTTAGAGCTGTTGAAATCACAAGGCGTAGTTAGCTGACAACGCCTTCGTTCATATCTTCATGAATGTCCTTCCTGTATTGGAGATGCCTAATTGTAAGAACGTTTGTTGGCTATTTCTAATGAATTGGTCATTCGATGATATCATAGACAAAATCTTGCCTTGAAAACCGCTATAAATTAACTGAATAGAACTGATTCAGAAAGGACTAGCGAATCGACTGCTCATTCAGAGAACTACAACTTATGAGTCAAACAGGTCTTGGGCCTTTTTTTCCGCCTAACTACTGGGGCTGATCACTTACAACTTACAACATCCTCCTATTAAATCCAATTGAAATGTGTTATTTATACAAGATTAATTTATAGCTTCGAAGGGGATTAATAGTTTCTAAATCCGACAAGTATAGACAGGGTTAGAGGTCTGGGCTACCGCGGTAGAACGCTCGGAGAGGCCTGTTGTAGGGTCGTGTTCCCAGTTCAATAATAGCATCTCTTTTCTAGTTTTCTACCTGCTTCGGCCAAAGCTCCTCATTTCCTTCCACCCTCGTGGGAAATATGTTAATACTTATTCCCCATCTGGTCTTGTTCCTCTTGTTTGTTAGGTTTTTTTGCTTTATTTTTTTCCCTTAGTTCTCCTAATTTTTTGTAAACGTGAATAAAAAAACACGCAATTGTCATGGCTCACCTTACATGAGGCCTTAACCACTAATATACCACTTATTAAATACTTCCGGGCTATCATGAAAAAAAAATCTCGTTCAAAAAGATGTTTATTGCCACTCTAATTTAAGGAAGATGCCATTCCTTGCCTTTTTCAATACAAAGAAATCATTATTCAGTGGAATAAGTTTTTGAGAATTAAATTAAAAAATATATAAGAAGCGAGGAATGGTTGACTGGATGATGTAAGGAAGAAAATAATTGGGGGTGCAGTCAAATAAGACACTAAATAAGTATCCACTTATTTAGTGTCTTATTTGACTGCACCCCCAACTATTTTCTTCCTTAAAAAATATATTAAAAAAAATATGTATTTTCCAATATTTTTAATATTGATTTCTATATATAAATTCACTGTCCTCACTACTTACGCTGATGACACATGTGTGTTATCAGTTAATAAGGATCCATTTGTTGCATCCCAATCTCTTCAATCCCATATCTCACACCTACAAGAATGGTGTCAAAATTGGAGGATTAAAATAAATCCTAACAAATCCCATCAAATTACCTTCACCCTTCGTCGTAAACCTACGAATTCCTGTCCTACTGTATCGTTTAATAATATTCCACTGAACCCTGTCGAACAGATACGTTACCTAGGACTCCATCTGGATAAACGTCTCACTTGGAATCCTCATACAAGACTGAAAAGACAAGAAACTGCTCGACGTTTTCGCCTACTTCAACACTTACTGGACAAACGCTCTAAGCTACCAATTAATTACAAAAGACTTATTTACATGACAGTCATCAGACCTATTTGGGCATACGGAGTTGAGCTTTGGGGCTCTACTAAACCATCCAATTCATCTCGTATCCAATCCTTGCAATCCAAAATCCTTCGTAAAATCCTCAATGCTCCTTATTATGTCACAAACAAACTCATCCATCATGATCTTAATATCCCATATTTTACTGATTTGGCCCAAACTAGATACCTATCCTTCCATAACAAGCTCCATACGCACTTGAATCCGCTAGTCTCTCAGCTTGCTTCCCATACTATTCCTGATAACCCTCCGAGGCGTCTGAAAAGAAGATGGCCTCGAGATCATCTACTATAGAACTTTATTGGAGTGCTATCGATGGGTAGTTTCTCCACAAGTGTTTTCATGTCATATTCTACATTTTTGCACATTTACTTGATATAATACCATTATAGTTGTAAATATCATTGAATTAAATAAAAAAAAATAAAAAAAAATATATAAATTATTTAATAATAACTCTCTAAGCCATTGAAAATAAAATACTTGTGTTTCTTGATTATGACGAAAATGATGAATATTATTTCTTCAAATTTATACCTTAAGGTGGAGTATAGCAGAATATACCATACCTATATAATTTATACCTAATGAAGACTTTTATGTATAAAGATGGCTTAGTGAGTAAGCAACTTCATATAATTTCAAATTTGTATGGAGATATCTACAGCCTTGGTGAATAAGTAGTTAGGTAAAATTTTATCCTGAATGATTTAGTTGTACTGAGGGATGTTGACTTGAAATGGAGTTATATTTTAAGCAATAATTCAATTTTAACCCAAGGCCTGACTTATCCACTCATGCACTACTAGAAGGGAGTGTTGTGGGGAGATTTAAACAGGACAGTTTTAGTTTTCAAATATTTTCTCTGCTTTTCGAATGTTTTGATTTTAATTCAGTCAATGAGGTAATGAGTCAATGGAGTTAATGATTTTAGACCATAATATTTGTCTAATTAAGCTTGTACTGCGCAAGGCAAAATCCGTTGTATTTTATGGGACCAGATACCTGGTTATATCCAAATCTTACCATAGATCTTACCATACAATTTAGCTTACGGTTCGATCCGAAATTCTTCTTTTTAATAAGAGAAAACTTATCAGGTAAGATCTCTTGTTGGAGACGCCATGATTAGATATAACCTTCTTGTTATATAAACAGGATGGATATTATTCCAGTTTGGAAGCGGATTATTGTTGGGAGGCACTTATGCTGGAGATAAGGCGGTGGGCAGAGCGTACATGTTCCATATCGTGCTAACCACTTGCTGGCGATTGCTACATTTACATGTTTTCTCCTCACACGCCCTCGTGGTTAGCTTTTGGTTATCCTGTGTAAATTTAGGTCTTCGTGAGGTTGATTTGATCGAGGCGATTAGATTGTCTTGGTGGCCAAGACACCAATAATCAATTACTGAAAATATAAACCCTTGATTATTTGTTTAGCCAATTAAGGAGGAATCGCTCATATGAGCCCGCATCGTTCATCGTTCATTTTGGAATCTACTTTTTATTATAGATTTTTAATATTTTTCTAGTTTTTTAATATTTTATTAATTTTGTCCTAATTATTCATAGTAATACAACAAACATAAAATTGTGTAGAAAAGATATCTTTTGTTTTTGAGAGGCTCAACAAGCGGTCCGCGAACTGAATCCGAAAAGATGTGCTGGAATGTAAGAAATGGAGTGTCGTTCCGATCTTGGAGTGCTCTTTTTTGATTAATTTATCCGGTAATTAAGGTTCGAGAACTCTCCCAGTAGATCCTGGCAAATGCATTTCATATTCATCGTGTAAGTAAAGCTGTCATAATGACAACTAAGGTTAGAATTTTGGTTAAAATAAAATAAATAAATCTCACTAATATTGCTAACAAAGATTTACTTGTAGGTGTGTTCTAAAAATTACTTATGATATAGTAAAGTATACTATAATTAATGTACTAAAGTATATTATAATTAATGTACTTATAATTATAATATGTATTATAATTAAATATGTAATCAGTCAACATTTGATAACAACCTCATGCGCGGTGTTTGTACTTATGATACAAATGTTTTGAAGGTATTATCCAACATAGGGATATATTTTCATGTTTAAAAATATGCATATTCATGTATTTATTAAATAAGGAGTGGGGTAGGTCATTGGGTAAAGCGCGAGTTGCGATACCGAAGTTTCCGGTTTCGAATCCGGCTCTGGTAGATGAATTATTTAATCTGTTAACAGCCGTGGTTTGATCCTGTTGGATCTGACAACCCTCATGGGGCTCACCCAGTCTCTACATAGTGGGGACACTTAATTGGAGAAGGGTTGATCGTGATCTCGGACTAATTACTTCCTTGCACAACCTCAGAAATAGTACAATCTCTAATATGTACTGGTTCCATGACCCTTCATGGGTAGTAGTGATGCTGGGTATTTTTATTGTATTTCTTTTTTATGTATGCATTAAATATAAGTAAATGTATTTATTTATTTAAAAGCAACAATATATAGTATTTTAACTATTGTCCTAATTGTAGCTTCTTTGCAGAACACCTCATTTAAATAAACAATAGAAAAAATCGTTATATTATTATAATTAAGAAATGGATCGGCAACCAAAACACACTTATATATATAAGTGTGTGTGTTTAAATTATTTGATGTAATCTCACCTCTTTTAGTTCAAATAAAATGTCGAGGCTGTTGAAACGTATCTTGGCAACCTTAGCATTATGAGAGTGACTTTTAAAATATCTGATTACTTTCTCTGCTTCAATGATCCAGAACAGTTCCTTATCATGATTCATATGAGTACATCTAGAGGAGACTTGGCTCAAATATGTCTATACTCGTATGTAGCCTGTCTAAGTTGTTTCTAAAAATCAAGATATTTAGGATGATTTAAAACTAGAGCGTGTTACCAAATTATTTTTTGCCTAGATTTTTATATTAGTCTGTTTATGATATTGCCTCGGATTCCCATTCGACACTAGTTGCTTGCACTTTGCGTTGCCTCCATCGAAGTTATGCTCCTTTTTGGTAGAATGACTCGCCAAGGCCGTTATACGGCAGTCAATGCTCCTGCAAAAGTACTGCTACACTTATTACAATATATTATACAGGCTCCTGTTCTTATCATATTCTACATCAATTGCTTTATCTTTAAGTTGCGTGAAAAGTGTTTTCTTGCAATCTGTATTACATTATATATTATCCATGTATGATAATATAGTTGTTAATTCTGGCTAGAGATTTTTATTAAGAGAAATGGGAAAAATGTATATAAAGCCGTAGGCCTACAATTTTTACTATGAATACTCTGGAGAAAATAAAAACTTGTTAAAATAAGGACTTATTTTCCAGGTGCAAAATTACTTGATTCCCTCCTACTGTCCTGAAATGTCAAAATTAGTGTTTACAAGAATATTATATTGCCCAACATAGTTTGGCTGATTTGCACGTTTAGAGTTTCTATGGATGAATGTTGAGAAATCGCAGGACCCGTTTGTTTGTTTGTTGTTCTTTAGAAGCGTAAAACCCTAGGGCCATTAACGCCTGTAGATTTTTGATTTTTATAATTATTTGTCTTTAAAAAAAATATTCATATACACACTCATAATAACAAATAATATATCTATAACAAGGAAATAAAACAATCGGGAAAAAAACAAATGCATCTATAGCATGGACAATGGATGATCAAATATTGGTTATTAATTTACAGTTTGTAATGAATTTCACCACTTTGTCGATTTCAGATTTGCTGTCTCTAGGTGCTTCCTTAACATCGGGTGGTATTTTGAGCTGATTTAGTTTTTTTTTATAGGAGTAGCATTCCTCAAATATATGCCTGATACAAAGATTTTTATTACACCCAGGGCATATCGGAAGTGCAACCCTTGTAATGAGATGTGCGTGGGTAAGCCGGGTGTGTCCTATTCTAAGGCGAGCAGTAGCCACCTCTTCATGGCGTTTACTGCGATTAGATGTAGCCCAAGGCTTTACTTCCCTTTTTATATATTTCAATTTACTGGCTTGACTTTCATCCAACATTTCTTGCCATATTTTATTTATACATTGTTTAAGGGGGCGAGCATGTTCTTGGGCGGTTAGAAAAGCTGTGCCTCTACCTGGGAGAGTTAGAGCTGCTCGAGTAGCTTTGTCAGCCATCTCAATCCCGATAATACCCACATGTCCCGGGACCCAGATGAAGAATATTTGTTTGCTTATGTGGTTTACCATTGTTAGGTATAGTGGAGGCGGCGCCTTGATGCGGCCAAGACCCGTACTGGATTGTAGAGCCAGTGTTGATTGATTGAGATATTCGTGAATGCGTTGGACTATGGGGTTGTGTGAGTACATATTGTTAGATCCCTGGAGGGCGCTAATTGAATCGGAAATTATTACTATATTGTATATTTGTCATGGAGAAATGTAGAGCGGATGCTATGGCATATAGTTCGGCGGTATAGACGTTGCAGAGGTGGTGTAGCGTTTTTTTTTATGGGTTGAATTGGGCGCAATAAAGGCAGATCCAGTTGAGCTGTCAGAGTTTGAGGCATCTGTATATATTGCAGTGTGGTGTGGTAGAGATTGTATCAGTTCACAGAACATTTTTCGATATTGCGCGGTCGGGGTGTCTTGTTTATGGAACTTGGACAGCTGGAGAAGTACTTTGGGTGGTCTGTAAGTCCAGGGTGGTGTATATGTATCAATTATATTATGCAGTGATACGTCTTTAAGGAAGACGATTGCAAATGAGAGTCTTTCTGCGAGAGGGAGGGTCCGCATATGGTATTTATTACATAATTCAGTCGGTTAAATTAAAAGAGCTTGAAAGAAAAAAATTGATTAATCAGATGGATTAGCTTTTTGTGGTAAAGGGATGTTTTCTCTGGTCGCTATCTTGCTGTACTTCAGAATTGAGATGTTTGTTTTTAATTTTCTTCCTTCCCAATAAAGTTAGAGTTTGCGGTAGTATTTTGCTATTGCTTCAGTCACTTAAGGATTTTTTAAGGGAATTTTTCCTATTGGTTTTAGCAGATGATTAGTTTTGGGGGAGGCACAGAGAGATTTTCATGGAAAGCTTGGTATTCCTAAACAAGCATTATTGGAATTTATCGGAGATGATAAAATCCAAATGTTTTGCCATAATTTTTATTCGATTTCCCTACTATATAAAATATTTTTACATTTCTTAGCTAAATTATGAAATATATTCATTTTCGATTACTTTCCATTTCTATATTGAGAATATTCTTACTAGACAACAGTAATTTTTTCTGTTGTTCAAACTCAACAATTTATTAATTAACTAGCGGGCCTACAGATGTTGTCCTCTTTAAAAGTTTTAAATCCAAAAAGTATAAAAAAAATTAAATATTATAATTTTTTAATCATTGTTTTTAATTTTTAAATATTTTTATTTTGAAGAGAAAAGATTTGCCCCCAGCCGGGATTTGAACCCGGATCTCCGCCTCACCGTGGCAACGCTCTAACCATTTGAGCCATCGGGGTCGCTCCCTACTTAGGACAAATCTGTTCTCTTCACCGATCCCATATCCCCCGTGTTCTCGCAATTTTGCGATGTATACACGAGGAAGAATGTTCATTGAACATTACTTTTAATTTTAGGATCTTTTTCAATACGTCATTGTCTTAGGTAGGGAGCGACCCCGGTGGCTCAAATGGTTAGAGCGTTGCCAAGGTGAAGCGGAGATCCGGGTTCGAATCCCGGCTGGGGGCAAATTTTTTCTCTTCAAAATAAAAATATAAAAAAATTAAATAGATTGAAATTATTTGGACCATTTTGATATGTAAAAAAAATCAATAAAATACCTGACGCCATCAATCGTACAATTATCACAATTTGACCTATAAATTACATGTAGGTATTTCAGTAGACAATAAGCTTAAATGTGTTACATGTATATAATCTTAAAACTGTTTTAATTAATTACAAGAAAGAAATATATAAAGATATAGCGGACCCGGTTCAAATTTAAATTTATTTTAAAAAACATTACCGATTGGATCGAATTGTGAATCTAAACTATTTTTGAACACATAAAAGCTTTTATCAAATTCAGTGACACACACACGAACCGAAGACTTTTATATATAAAGATTTCCAATGTTATTGAAAAGATATTTTTTATTGGTTTTAAATTCTATTAATTCTTGGTTTAGAATCTTTTACCGCATTATCCGTAGTATGAAATAGGTTCTCCTACCTGAAATTTTCAATTATTTGGGAATCTCTAATTATTGGAAGGATTGTGACATTCCCTTTACCTTCTCGCCGTGGTTATATCCCTGTGGTAATAAATAATTTAAAGTTATACTTTATTTAAAACACTGCCAAACCTGGTATAAAGAACTT
This sequence comes from Troilus luridus, assembly GCA_964056705.1. Classification (NCBI taxonomy): domain Eukaryota; kingdom Metazoa; phylum Arthropoda; class Insecta; order Hemiptera; family Pentatomidae; genus Troilus; species Troilus luridus. The sequence goes on along the minus strand of OZ057412.1, from coordinate 43,660,863 downwards.
CTAAGTGCATTGAACTATCACTACGTATGACCACTATACACCTACTCACAAAGTCGCCAATCATTTGATTGCCTTTTCATACCACACCTGTTCCTAGAGCTTAGTTATAATTAAAAAGAGACTTCTCATTGCTTATTATCTTATGAGTTAGTTGTAAAAATTATCAAACTGTTAGACCAAGGACTTGGATCCTACTAAGGCCTACTGATGCCCCAGTAGCCCTAGAGCTGTGACTAGGCTAGGCTAGGGAGGTGAGGCGCAGGTGGCCCAGGAGGTAAGGAGACGTGGGAGGCGATCGAGGAGTCCTTCCTTATCCTCCCTGCCTCCTTAGCCTCACTATCCTCCGTTAGCCAGGCCTTGCCCATCCCACGCCACAGCTGTTCTAGAGAGTCAATGCCGTCCTGTCCATTTCGATGCTAATATCCGTCTCACTCACTCTCCTAAATCAGTTAGCCTTTAAAATATTCCTATTGGCTTTTAATTCATTATATAGCCATCAATTTATGGGACAATATGTCACAACGAATTGGACGTGCATTAATGAATACTTAAGCACTGATAGCCATGTTAACAATTGACTAATTACTTTCCTTTTCAATTTACATTATTTTTATTTTATTTTCTCCAATAATAACGCAGTTTCGAAATTGTAATAACGTTAAATTTAATATCTGATATATTTTTCATAGTTTATTTTTGTATAAATATAAAGATCTTTTTCATCTTGTTGGACAAAATTGTTTAGGTCACATCCAGTATCCTTCTAGAAGTTAGTGATACAATTAAACAAATGATATTGAATGAAAAAATTATATATATATATATATATATATATATATATATATATATATATATATATATATATATATATATAATACTACTATAAAGACATGAACGATTTGAGATTATACTAAATTATTACACCATAAATATGCTAAATTATTTATTTAAATTCATCCCTTTCCTATTCTGGGTACCTGGGTTTCCTATGAAAAGATTAAAAGGCAAATGCCTTGAGACCTGCTCAGAAAACATTAATCAGAGCAGAAAAAAAGAATTCAGATCAAATTTGCTGAATGCGATACTGCGCAGGTGCAAATATAACATAAACAAATAATAAATGACATAAATGATAATTAGATAGATACTCAATTTTTAAATTAAATATTTTAGCTCGGGGAATCAATTTGCGAGTAGTTTAACTTCATTAAACGAAGGGTCTTCACAATAAAGATAATTGAAGAACAATTATTTCTGCTATTGAAATTGACATTTAAAATCATAAATGTACAAAGGGAATTGTTAACGGAATCGAAGGACAAACTTACTTTCGATTGATGAGAAAACTGGAAATACTTATTTTAACAAATTTTTAATTAAAGGAAACCACACTCCATATTAATTAGCATTCACTAACTAATATCAATATAAATAAGGAGAGGTTTTTGTCTCTTGCAATTCTGGTACTTCCCGGAGAGGTCTAGTGAAGTTCAGGTCTAGTGCGATACTGCATATTTTAACATATATATATATATATATATATATATATATATATATATATATATATATATATATATATATATATTATGCTAAAATAATTCCAGCACTATTTAACCAACTTGAGGAAATAAATATCAAGTTTACATACAAGTATTAAAAGGCAGAAGTCTTCGGTGTGACAGGTTGTCATCAGCCGCCAGAAAGAAAACGAAAGTAACTCAGATCTTCTGAGCTTTCTTGGTATAAATATTTTTTCAATATTCTTTCACTTCTTTAAAAAATATTTTTTACAGGCTTGAGTATAAATTAGTAGCAATCTGTTAATGTACATAGAATACTCAAGGAGATACATAAGCGTTGCAATTTTTTGCAGCAGAACCTTCCAGGTCTCGATTTCTTAATTTATATGTATATTATAAGATGATAATATATATATATATATTAATGTTTTATAAAAATGGTTATTTTTAATGGTGTTCTTCCATTTTTCTCTTTATTCAGATTAGCTGATATTTATCTAAAATCTAATAAATATTTTAACATATAAATAAAATTTTAATTGGCTGTTTACAAATTAATATATTTTTATAACTTTGAATAAAGTGTATACTTAATATATGTAGTCTAAGCTTAATGTTGCTGTGTGTTAACCGCAATCAGATACCGTTTCTTTTATTAGAAGTCGCATTTCCCGGATCTGCATGAGTCCTTAATGTCAAGGGTCATGCGACTGACTTCATCTATACTCCGATTCATTCTTCACATGTCCACGTTGAACTGGATATCGATCGCCAACTTTACTTTTCACTTCACAAACTTTGCTATTACAAGTCGAGAGCTCGTCGGTGATTTAACTACTCCGGGTGAAAGTTAAAGAGCACTTTCTGGAACAGCGTTTTACTCACAACTCTAGTATTAGCATAGGTTACGTTATTAGTTCTTTGTGAGAATTCTGAGTGCACGTCAAAGGATCCAAAACCTTTGTTATGTGAGTGATGAAGGGGCCGAATCTGGTTTTGCTTCAGAATTTTCTCGATTACAAGTAAAGGAGCCTGCGACAATTGCTAATTTGGGAACAATGCCGTTGGGGAATTCAGTCAAAGTTTCACTCTTAGTTGATGTTAATTTATACTTTAGATTCTATTCTTAACAACTTTCTTCATTATTTAGACAACTGCTACATTTTCATGAATTAGTCATACACTGCTGGTTTTTGCATAGCTTAAAAGTGCACCAAGTAGTCGTACAGCCTCTCTTTTGGACTGAAATGTGGTTTCAATAAAGATTTTTTTCTTTGCATTATTCTTTGTTTGTAATAGATTCAATTGTTCATTTTCCTCAATTTTCGAAAATTGTAAGCGAATATAGAATGGATGTTATACTTGTAGCTCTTAAAGGGCGTGTCCAGATAATAATAAATCATTGATTTCTTTAAAAGAAGAAAGGTATTGAGTTGTCTACATGTTAGAACTTTACTGTTACTAGGACAACAGTTTTGCATGGAGGTGATTTGTATGTGATCACGCTAACTATCAGGTTTTTCCTCCATTTAGAGTACACACTTTATTGAGGCTTAGGGTCCACCCGTGACTGTTAAAAGATTAAATATTTTATCTGCCGCAGCTTAACATGAACTAGGTCCCTTCAGCATAACATCTCAGGGCTCTACAAATTGGGTTACCCCCCCCCCCCCACTTTCAAATTAAAACAAAGATGTTTTTAGAGACTATTAGAGATTTAAAAAGATATTACTATTAGTATGTCATCTATGAATTTAAAACTTAAATTCATAATCAACCTTTACCACTTTGGTGGTAAAGGTTGATTTTTCTTGTTGTTATTGCTCCATTTAGGTTATAAGGTAATCATATCGGGAGAGAGTTATTTATCACACGAGAGCAGCTGGTGGATGGAACTTATACAGCTGGGTTATCAGGATGAAAGGAGCCCGTGGAGTTGAATATTGGAGCTGACAGTTGATATTATTAGCTCCTCTAAGCGAATGGCACTCCTCTTCGCTTACAACACCATCCACTTTGTTCTATCTCCTGCCTTTAGTTCATCCTCTCTTTGATGCTGTTAATAACTTGTTATGTGTATGATAGTGAAGTAGCGATCGGAGGCCTCTCTAATCTTCAAACGGGCTGCAGGGGTATTCAAAAGGGTATGCATAGTACATAATAAATTATAAACATATATTATTTGGTGGCAACTTCAACATCTCTGAAGTACAAGTGGGTGATCCTGATCTTTCAGGAGAAATAAGATTTTCATGTTCTTCCTTCTATTGCAATCGTTATATCTTCAACTATTTCAGAGCTACAATAATTATTCGATATAGATATGCAATATTGTTTCTGACAGTCGCCAAAAGAGTAAACCCGAAGGACCAAGGGTGGCCAAGAAAAGCGAGACAATGCAAGAAGAGGTGACTGCCCCCAGTGGCTGCGAGGATCAGTTAGCTACGGTACCATTCCGCCACCCCCATCGCCGCGGCTAGCCTCAGCTTCTCAACCTATCTTAATCTCCTGGACAGATAAATAATTTAATCTTTCATCAGCCACGAAAAGATCCTGTGAGAACTGCATACCCTTTTTGGGCTCATCCAGCATCAATTAAGCGGGTACTCTTAAATGGAGAAAACCTAACGATTGGGTGTTATCTCTGTCAAATCGACGTTTCTCCCTGTAAAATCGTTGTCCAAGAAACCGTACAGTCTCTACGATGTATTTAATCCAAAACCCTCCATGGACTGTAGTGGTAATGATTTCTATACTATCTCTGAAAAGATGACTATTGGTACAAAGTTAAAATGTGATAAAATATTTTATAATTTAAAATAATATTCACCTTAAATTGTATACTATTAAAGATAGCGTAATGAAAAAATATACAACAACAGTTTATTCACGACCAGCTTGTTAATCGGATTCAGTTTCTGCGACCTGTACTGTTACGGTTCGTTTTAGTGCGACAATAAAACACTAGATCTATTGGTCGACATATACGTACATATGGCAGATTAATCGTGTAATCATTTGCAGTTAAGTTGGGCTTGAGCTTATTTTTCATGTTAGTAAAGTAGTTTGAGATTTCTAACATACCTCTATCTAAGTCTCCTAAGGGTCACTGCCCGCTTGAATATCTCCTCGGCAAGATTGACCCCTCATTACCTTGGTGATAAAGAAAATGCTGCAGTACTTTAATCCACGATACAGCTGAAACTGAAGGAATTGCGTGATAAAGCCGTACGTAGAATGTTTAGCTAAATAAATATCTTTAACTTGCAGTCTTTTATTTATATTACACAGTATGTCAGTAAAACAGAAGAAAACAAAACAAAACTGCACACCTAAAAATAAGATACGTTAAAATTATCCTGAAAACTATTTATTGCTGCCGACATTTTGGGAATTCTAAAAACATTGTTCCTCTTTTGGAATATCTGTACATGTAAGTAATAGTATATCAACTAATTCACAGGGTTCACTCAACATCATTTTAAAACTGGGCACGATAATTTATATTATATTATTTATAATTAATTATTTATATCTAATTGTTTGTGAGATTATGATTGTAGTGGATGTTTTCATTTGATGTACTGTTATATTAACATATTTACTTGAAAATGGATTAGTCCATTTTCAAGTGTAATCCTACTACAATCGCACTGAAGAAAACCTGCAATGTGGGTCGAAACGTCGGATTCCAAATAAACAGTTCTCCCTATATAAGATAATTTTTTTTTACCTATTCCCGGACCATTTTCTTCCTCTTTTTCCTTCCTAGTTTAATGTTGTTATGTTGTGTAAGTACCACATGGTGTATAAATGTTAATCTAACAGACAATTAGATATAATCAACAAATAATAATTAATATATATTGTATATTAACATATATACAAATAATGTTAATATACAGGGTGGCCCAAAAAAGACTGAAGGACGTCGTCGTTCTGCTCAATTGGGAATCTCCAGAACATCCCTGCAAAGAATTTTGAAGCGGGATCTTAAATGTTAATCTTAATGTTTCCGTATAAAATTCAAATGGTACAGCAACTGCTTCCCCAAGATCATCAGGCACGCCTGCAATATGCTACGTTTTAGTCAAATAGCCAGAGAAAATGATTTGAAAGGAGTTGTGTATATCAATAAACCCCAAACAATTCAAGAGCTTAAGCAGAACATTCAAGCAGAAATAAGGAACTTGGAACCAGAAACTCTACGGGCAGTAATGGAAAATGCGGTTAAAAGAGCCAATTTTTGTTTGCAAGAAAATGGACACCATTTGAGAGATGTTATATTTCACACTTAGATGTAAAAAATTTCCATGAATTAAATATTTAAAAACATAAAAAAAAATTAATAAAAAATAAAAACAAAAAAAATACAGTTATTTTTAATCCTTCAGTCTTTTTTGGGCCACCCTGTACAATATATGAATATATGTTGTACCTACATATATTGTTATGTGCAGTTTTTCCATAATATAAAGTATATTAATTTATATATAGAAATTAGTTATTGTTATACGATGGTGATTATTTAAATATTTTTTTAGTTTGGAGAGAAAAGATTTGTCCTGGACGGGATTCGAACCTGGGTTCTCTGCACCTCTAGTGCTCTTTTCCAACTAAGCTACCATGGGTCGCAACGAAGCCAGACAAATCCACTCTCTTCACCGATCCTATAACCCCATTCTCTTAATTTTTGCTATGTATATATGGAGACGAATGTTCATTTAACATTACTTTAAAAATTAAGAATACTACACGTATACTATATGTATATACCCATATATACTATATAGTCTATGTACTAGACAACCCCTACGCTTCCACTGGACAGGAATGAGGCATGAGCCCTACTTAGCCTCAGTGTCAACATCATTATCCCATTAGGTTCAGTTAAGATTAGCCTTAAGTGAAAGAAAGCCCATATTAACAGTTAGGGAAAGCATATTAACTGTACATAAGGTCTCTTTTAGCTCGTTTCTCTTGTTAGAACACATAATTGAAAAATTAACTTAACACTGATTCAATTAATTGTTAGTATTATATATTTGAATATGTACCTTAATTGAATTTTTTTTTAGTAAAGAAGATTACTAAATCTCTCGTTCAAAGTGTGTATGTGTGTGTATTGACAACACAGGTCTGCAAGTAAAAAACTGCATTGGTTTTTTATACATTTTCTTATAGATTTTGATGTCCTAAAACCGAAAAAAATATTTTAAAAATTCCATCACATCTTTTTTACAATTCTAATTTTTTTGTGTGTAAAATTCTGTTTTAGTTAAAATTTTGTATTTAATTTTTTAAGCTTCAAATTGGTTATACAAAATTCCCTTTTTTTCTATGTTTGTGAGATAGTAGAGGCAGAAAGCTACACTGTCGAAAAACTGACTGGCCACCACGACACGGTTTAACTCCTAGCGAGAAAAACGTTATCAATACCACTTTAGTTCCACCAGAAAAGGTTTTACTGCCACCTCTTTTTATTAAATTGGGGCTAATTAAGCAGTTTGTAAAATCACTCCAAAAATATGGGGATTGTTTTAGATATCTGTGTTACAAGTTCCCGAAATTGTCTGAAGCAAAGTTAAAAGAAGGAGTTTTCACTGCCCCCGACATAAGAAAACTTTTGTCTGATCCTCTCTTTCCTGAATCAATGGGAGAAATCGAAAAAGAAGCATGGGATTCTTTCAAAAATGTAGTGCAAAAGTTTTTGGGCGATACTAAGGATCCCGAATATAGAACTATTGTACAGCGCATGCTGACAGCGTATAAAGCTCAAGGGTGCAAGTTCACTTCTTACACTCCCATATTGAATATTTTCCTTGGGTCCCTACAGTGAAGAACAAGGTGAAAGATTTCACAAGGATGTACATGATATCGAGAGACGTTACCAAGGAAGATGGGATGTCAGTATGTCAGCGGACTATTGTTGGATGCTTAAGCGAGAAACCAAAGAAGTAAACCAAAAACGAGTTCGGAGAAGCATTAAAGAAAAGAAGAAATGGTTTCTCGCGGAAAAAGAGTAAACATAAAGTTGTGTATAAATTTAAATAAGAAAAATAATGGTTGATAGGTTTTGATAAATATTATGCTGTGTGTTTGTTGTAATAAGTAGTTGATTTTTCTCATTATTGTGTTCTTATTTTGCAAAAAAACTATACGTGATGGAGAGTAATAGAAGTCATTTTTGAAATCAGCGTACTTTAAACCATATAGCAGCAGTATCTCATGCAGCTGAAAAAAATTTTTTTTTTTGCAGACCTGTGTAATAAATGAACAATTCTGTATAAATATATATGAATTTTTGTTTTTTTTTTCGCTTCGGAAATACATTCATTAAGATAAATTATGAGCAGGAGGTTGTTCTATTAACTTTTTTTTTTTTAAATAACGAGATAATACGAAAACCTATACATTTTATTGTTGAAATCTGCTTTAATCAAGTGTTCACCTGTTTTGATAGCCCATTACCATTGGTGTCTGGTACTGATCTGCACGCATGAGAAATACCCAGCTGTGGAGATGGTAATGCTAGCGGAACGAAATTAGAGAAACTGTAGGCACCCCAAACAGAATAAATTTAACTATACATATACGATATAATATACAATATATGTTTGTATATTAACATTTCGAAACGTTAAACGTAGCCTAAAATAAAATAAATAACTAATGTTCTCTTCATGAGTAAAATACCAATTTACAGCTTATTTATCAATTAATACGCCGATGATTGATGAAACCATTCACGATTATTCACGCACGTCTTAACCCTCAAGGTAATTATTATGAGTAATAAACGCAGCAAAAATAGATTGTATAAAAGTGTAAACTATTATTTCTCTTATTTTTTTATTAACTCCAGTCGTAGTTTTTACCACATCTTCCGCTATAGCATCAAATAATTACATTTTATCACGAATTCGTTTTTCGATCAATGGTACTTCTCATATCAAATAACTCATCAATAAGCAGTGATTCAAATAGCATGTGATTTAAAACAATAAACGCAACCATAGACTTGTTAAATTCTATGTAATAATATACTTATGTGTGCTTAATTCGCAAGATGATCCCCATTCCCTATCTCTATCTACAATACTTCAGAACAGCAGAGCAAAATATTTTCCTACCTCACTCGCTTCATTAATTCCCACGAAGCTAGAGGTCTGGAATTGGGAACAGATGTTCTCTACCAGTTGATTAACTTAACAGGAAAGTGATCTTTCATTCTCATATTTTGTGATTGATTGGTGTCCAGTCTTACTTACTACATCTTTACCATCTGTATCGAACGATCCAGTAATCCGATGGGAAACATGTAGATCTGTCTTTAAAATATCCATCATTATATCGCTCTAAGTAATTAATCACAACAGAAGAGATGGTATGGATCTCGATATCTGTAGTACGGGTATGTTTGTTAACTTTATGGTGAAAAGGGAAAACTGACTTATGTAAAGCTTACATTTTTCATAATTTTTTCAGATGCAAATGAAAACTCTTTATTTTAGTGTTTCAGCGGATTCAGAAATATAATATATTCTATACCTTACATTATGCTAATATTTATAATATAAAATATAAGAACAGAAAGAAATTATACCTGATGATGCAGTTGTTAGTAATAGATTAGTCGAGTTTCCTTAAATTATTCAGTGGAATTGAAGAAAGACTGTTCTGATTGTGAGTGTAATGACTTGTATAGCGATGACGCATCATGTCAAGGTTAAATTAAAATATTTATAAGAATTTTCTCAGGATACTGAATGCGGTTAAAGTACACGGCAATGGAGGTTATTAATTATTCAACAGAGATATCCCGTCTCCAGAGATGAGAAACTATAGCGATGCAGGAAGTTCTTTAGGGGAGGTGCAGAAAATGTCCATCTGATCTCGAAGTCTTGAAAAGGAAAGCCGGTAGCTGGAGGAAGTTGTGGGATGTTGGCAGCACTGGAAGTCCTTGCAGAGGCCTTGTTGTGGTGTTCCTCATCGATGGCTTTTGGTAATTACATTATAAACGGTCACAAACTGAACAAAAGAATTGGCTATCTTGTCTTACCTAGCGTCGGAAATTCATATTCATTATTCTGAAAAGAACTCAAGGTACGGACTATTTGGGCAGTCGTGATGATATTTCGGCAACACCCTCATGGTACTCTAATAGGCGATAGTAGTTATTCCGCAACATGTTTTCTTTACTTTCGATTCGATAATTTTAACTTTCTATTTCCTTATTAAGACGAAGATGATACCAAGTAGTTTATTTGAAGCCTTCGAAAAGCCTGTGTTCTAGTTACCTTTGCAATCTTTTATTTTTTGAAGTGAAATTTTCTTTAGCCGCGTCGAGCGACGTTCGCTAGGAGAAAAACTTATGGGTTCGCGTCACCGACATTCACGACAGTCTCGAGACGTGTTGCACGAGACTGACGTAGCTCATATTATATTTATATATATATTTTCCTCGTTAATATTTGAAAATGGGAACAATATTATATTACTACAGGCAAAAGTGTTTTTTGAAGTGTTAACTTCTTTAGCTGCGTTTAGTGACTTTTGGTAGGGGGAAACTTATGTGTTCGCGTCACCGACATGCTCGTGACGTATTGCATGATACTAACGGAATATATTATCTGTTTTAATCAATTTTAGTTTAAAGGTAAGAATTCTATAGATATATGAATATGTTTAATAAAAAGGTCGTTTAATAGTTGTAAAATTCATAATATAACTGTATACTAATTATTATTTTAACTAAGTTGATTTGAGCTTTTACATCCCATCATATGTTTTGATTAATAAGTAAGCTACTTGAAAATTTATATAATTACTTATCGGAGTGGCAATAGATCCAAAAACCAAACTAATGTCAATAATTTCAATTTACAAATTATGAATTTTGAATAATTCAAATACCTTCCTGATTCCAACTTAGTTATTGGGTTTTCACTATATGAAAACCCGTGTTTATAACTGTTTAGTAATTATTATTTCAACTAAGTTTTATTGAAATTTTGTATTCCTTAGGCCTATGTTGAGTTCGGTCCTCTTTATTGCCTATTTTAATTTATTATTACTATTGAATACAACATATAAGCTCGTAAGATTCAGTTTTACGGAGGTACCTATGCAGGATGGTAACGGGGTTGGTTCTGCGTTTATGCCCGTAGCGTATTCCTTACGCATCAACGACCCCATGATCTTCACTACCCTGATGCTTACTCCCTTTCGCCCGTTTTCACCTTCTGCAGGAGTCTCTTGTTATTCAACGGCAATACTAACGTTCTGCTTTTCGAGAAAGTGTCGTTTTCCCGCAAAGTGACGATTTCATTGTGCCTAAGCCGGCGTAACAGTGACCTGAACAGTGGCCCGACTGCTAATCGTGTTTACTACCGAAGAAAGAGGAAAGGACAAAGTATTATCCCACTTTGTAGGATGTCGATAAATCGATATTGTTTACGTTTGAACCCAGTATGAAAAAAACCTTTTGTCGCTTTTCAGAATAATCATTAGTTGTTGAAACGCTTCTCTGAATGATTCGATTTTTCTATTTGTTGTAATTGTAGTCACATCATTGATTTATATAGACTTTATTAAGAAGATTCCAAATCACATTGCCAAATCCATGTGTCTTCATAAAAACATTTCTCATAAACAAATATATATCACAGAATATCGAACCTAAGATCAGAAAAAATATGAAAGTTCACGATTTTTGCCAAATAGTTATACCATACCAAAAATAAGAATTTCAAAACAGAAAAAAATCTTGTGGCTATTAGTATTTAGTAACAGAATGGTAATCCTCAACATGCATAGAATTTTTACAGGTTATTAATTAAGCAAGGCTTGTGAGGCTTAAGAATTTTATTTTCGTATCTTTTACCGACTATAATTTGGTAAAAATTAATGTAAAAAGCTACTCGCTTATATGAACTTGGTCGGTAGTACCATCGTGTTTCCGAAAAATGGGGGTCCCGAGCTTGTACTCCTTAAAGATCCCTATCCTAATTATACCTTGATAGGGAAACTTTAGGACTTTATCGCCTGATTAGCCATCGCAGCATATTATACAGAAATACAAACGATTGTAGCACGAATTTCTCACCTTAACATTAGATACTTCAGCACACCCTCTTACTTGCACTTAGCCTAATTTATTACCACGCAATACTTTCAGCCAGCGATCAGACCTAATGGTCCGGAATAGACCTGGGCCCCTGCCCATTGAGTGCTTCTTAACTATTTTAGCAGATCGAAAGGCCGCCCCGGTGAGAGGACGTTGGGTTGTGCAACGGCGCGACGTCATCTTCGGTCACGACCCGTAAAGGTCAGCCTCCTTGTCCTTCCCACTTTGTTTTCTTTAAGTGTGTGGCTTTTCCTCGAGCGACCCTCCCACACTTAGCTCGATCCACGGCAGGCATTGCCCGAACGTGTCGGAAATATGTACCCCAGCAACGGTATTTTATTGGAGGTACGTGACGCCCATTCCGCTGCACCTCGCCTCTTCCAATGCCTGCTCCTTCCAGAAGCCAACGTGCTCGGGAATTACCTTACCTCGGTTTTTCTACTCAATTATTACGAGCTTATTCCTACTTGGCGATAGTTACTACTTCAAAACGATTGTAAACTATGAAAAATCCTAAAATCTCATAAATATATTTTTCTTCAATGATGGATTTCTTGAATTATTATTTTATTATCAATTTATGATTAATTAAATTAGTATTATACAGACCAACCCCCTTTCTACCCAGTGTATAATTGTAATAAAGCGAACTCAATTGTTGTATAGTCGTTATTTTGTAAATTTATCTTGCGTGTCCGCCCATACATACAACTGTCCTTTCTGCTTTTGGATTAAATTTAAAATAAATAAAAACTGCAGTAATAATAAATACTATGTACTAGTCTGATTATAATTTTTTCCTTTATGTTCAGCTTTTTGTTAGTTAAATTATTTATCAGGCATATACTTATACAAGATAAAAAAAATAAATAAATACAGTTGCACAATATAATTTTAAAAACGTGTAATAAGCTGAAAACTCTACGTACCAAATTTATGATAACCAGGACGTACCCCCTGTGGGCCTGGGGGCGGACCTACCACATTTATTCCAATTGTGTGATTGTTAAAATCAGTAGAACTCCCAATGTTGTAGATTTGTTATTTTTTTGTCTAATGTAAGTACAAAAAAAAAATTATTCAAATCTTTCCTAATTAATTCAAGTTTTGGGTCCAGTTTTATTATTCCACTTTGTATGTAAAATAAAATATTACACCATGATCACCTTTTTATTTTTGGGGTACTGATGCTTAACTAAAATATTCTTATAACTATTTATTTTTCCTGGGGAACATATTGTATATATAAATATTTAGATAGCTTTAAATAGAAGGAAAGTCTCATAAAAATCCCTAGAGTGGTTTTACTTATTTCTATACGGCTGCCTGTGGTCCGATTTAGTGTTCATTAAGAACCATAAATCGAGAAAATAAATAAATAAAATAAAACATAAACAAACGGCCTACTTGCTTGCAACAACACAGCCACATATACTTGGCACAAGTCTCATAAATAAAGAATTTACACACTCTCACACTAACAGATAGTTCGAACAATGTGTTTTTCGGACACGGTAGCTCTAAAACGACTGGGTCCGTTGAAAACGTTTGTAATCGCTTGACCCGATCGCAATACTTTCCTTACCTAGTAGAAGTAGAAAAGTAAAAAATCTGGTACGCGCATGATTCAACTTTCACTTAACATCCTCAATCGAAATATTTTTTTATTAAAGTTTCTATTTAGTTTTCATGCGATTTCCAGTAAGTTTATATTAAAATATTAATCAACATAAATTATTAATTACTTCAATCACTTTTTAGTTGTTATATATTATATCATATTTTAATATGATATGTCAGATATTTCTTCTAACATACTTAGCTTTCCATTTTAGCATTTTAGTTATTTATCGAATTCATTCAAACTTTACATTGAGAAACGCATGATTATTTCAAATAAACAAAATTAAAGATACATTTGAGGAAGCCATTTGGATTATGCTAGTGAGGATAAAAACTAGCTTACTAAAAATCATCTATATATTGTACATCGTAAGAAGTGTAAGACAAAACATTTCAGTATTTTTCAAAAAAATACTAAAATATTTAAATTACAAATTAACTGCCATGAAATTGCACTTCCGGACAGTCCGGTTTTATTTTAAAAACAGCTGTACTATCCTTTAGTTATACATAAATTAAATTGCTTGGGAAACGCCTTACATAGGTTCTTCAACTTGATAATAACGAGCTTACTGCTACTTAGCTATGCTTACTACTTTAAGCGATTGTAAACTATACAAAATCCTAAACTCTCATAAAACGTACAATAGTACATTTTTCTTGGATGGTAAATTGGTTGGATTAGTATTAATTGATTTATTTATTATTTCATTATTAATTTATTTTGCTTCTCACCCCTACAAAAAAATACTACATTCATATTCTCCCATCAAATGAATGCATCACCTTACGTGTTACATAGGTAATCGTCTTATTGCATAGATAAGCAGTGACTTTGCAATAACGCAAATGAAATTAACGCCGTTTCGTAAAAAAAGTTTGCGCAAGATTTTTTTATCTTTGGTATGGATAATCAGTACGCAATCTTCCGTTCTACAAAGCTCTCGTATGATGGTCCAACATTGCAGTATTCCGTTTGTGTCCTTCAATATCACATTCCATTCGGTTAACATTTGTTTTTTATACCTGAAGGATTAAGAAATAATTTATTCGTAAAATATTAAAAAGAAAATATACTTCCTGTTATTATTGACATTTTGAATTCGGGGATTAATTGTAATAAGTACAGAAAAAAAATCGTTTACAATTTACAATTTTTTCGATTCACTGAGTAAAACTTAATTACAAAAATATTGTCATTTCGTCGTCTCCTATTTTCGTAACATGGTTCGAGCATCTTTTCGACGAATATGTACTGTTGAGTTTAGGAAAACGCATAAGATCATATGAAAAAGCATTAATTCCGTTTAGTTTTTGGAGAATATTTCTGTTCAAGGATTCTGACATCTGTTTATTTGACTTAGTAATTAGTGAGAGTAGTTTTAAAGCTCAAATGACGTAATGTTTTAAATTGAAATTCGTTATTTATTCTAAATATACAAATGTATTTTGTTAAGAATTAACTAAAATTATGTTGATCATTTTTTTCGGAGAGATTCATTTTCAGGCTAGATACTAAACCAAATTAATACAACTAAGATACCGTTTCTAAGATTCTTTAAAGGTGTGAATGCGTCTCAGTTGTTCTAGCTAATACTAGGTTTATAATTTTTTTTTTTTTTTGTACATGTACATATCTAATAAACAAATAGTTTCCAATTCAAGTCTTTGCAATTAGAATCAACACAGCTCTGAGAAAACCATTGCAAGTGTATAGACAAAATTGTTTAAGTTTTGCTTCTTACCTAGACAACCAGTACGTTCTGTTTTATTCTTACGGACAGTAAACGGGAAAAGATGAAACATTCTGATTCCAAAACCACTACAGAAAACCTACAAACACTTTATATCTTCCAGAAGCATTCTGGGTATTCATGCGAAATATATCGTCCCATTAAATTTTATACTTAGCGAACATAGCGTAGACAAGATCCAGTTAATGTAAATAACCGACCTAGACGAAAAAGAAGAAACGAACTCAAGACCCTGATTAATCAGGGAAGTATGTGCATAAATTACAGAAGCCAGTCTCGGAACGAAGTGCAAGCTCGAGCCTGCTTCTGAACGTTGTTTGTAAACCATGTCGTAGCTCCTTGCAGTCCAAATAAACAAGAGGCAGGCTTCCGGCTGAGAGTAACAATGCCTGGAGCTTCCTGTACCATCAACTTCCGGTTATCATATTTACCTGGTCGGTCGGCTCCACATCCTGGCCCTCCCTGTCCTCTTCTTCCGGCCCAGGTCCTCTTCTCCTCCACTTCTCCATCTTCCAGGGATGTTATGACAAAGGATAAGGACATTGCATAATTATTTGATAAGCTGTTCATTAGTCCTACTTCATAGGAAACTTTCAGTGTCCTTCATACTCAAGGATTTTATGTGTAAAGAATGCATTAAAACAATCATGGATTGTACAATAGCTATGTTTCTGATAAGCGATCGATAGTTTAATTATTTGTAATATTACGAATGTTCCAAAGAGTCTATGGCCACGACTAAAGATTTCACCAGTAATTAACTTTTGAAACGTTTTTGTGCAAATTAGATTTGAAGACAAATAGCGCTAGTATTTTTAAAGAGACATAAGTCAAAAACCTAAATTTTTGGAAAAACGGGAAAAATTATTAGTGAGGTTGGACATTAGGAAACTAAGAGTGACACATGTGCCTTCTGGCAGACCAGCTCTGAACATAAGTTGATGCAGTTTTGATGTGAGATAAAGAGATATTTAGTGAGTTGTTTCATGATCATAACTCACCACGAAAATCACTGAATTTTGAGTTGTGTCACTTCAGAAATGGTGAACCTCTCTGATATGCATATTTTTGTATTTTGGAATAAAAAGTGAATAATACATACGATTTTTCAGCGTAAATTCCTAATTATTTAACTCTGTTGGTATATTGGGTGGTATATTTGATTGTTATAAGAAAAACCTGTACCACTACAACCCGTGAACGTGCATAGTAGAGACTGTACTGTTTCATAGACAACGGTTGTGCAGGGAGGTGATTTTTCCTAAATCACACTAAACCACCACTTCTTTATTTTGGGTACCTAAATTATACAGGATGGGTGAGCCCCAGGAGGGTCCTAGATCCCACATGATCCATCTCCGAGCGCTAAGAGACTAAATAAAAGTCTTGCCAGCAGCAGGATTTGAACCAGAATTTTCTACCACTGAGCCACTCCACTCCCTCTTGATTGTTATAGAATTATTAGAACAGCAGTTGCAAGAAAATATGTTGTGTAGATTAGAAATTCTCAGTTTCTTACTGTTGGTGCTGAAATGCTCAAATTGGTTGGTACAAACCCCTGTGAAGTTGACCCTAAATCCATTTTCGATTAATAACAATACTTGCCTCAATCGGATGTTTTTCACCGGATTTTGCTATATTTAATGATTCATATCACAAGAAATGGATTCTTGATTGTTTTGCGGTATATTCTCTTGTAGAACAGCAATTTTTATTTTCTTCATAGGCCACACAAGCTTATCGCTTCCTTCTTCTTAACCTGAACTAAACCGACATGTACTTGCCCTTAACTCAATCCCATCTATTGTATGTGCCGGCCTATTGGAAGAACTCTAAGTCCTTCTATATCCTATTTACCTTATTTCAATCGGCTTAATTATTTCACGTTAAGGTGCAGATACATTTTCATGTTAATTATTATTATTTGAGAAAATCGATACATCGATACTTTTTCGCCATCCTAAAGAAAATAAAGGAATGGAAAGACCCATGGGCCCTTTCTCCTGGCTCTGTGATAAAATCATCGCCTGCCATTGTGGCCACAATCACCACGTCTCCGCAAAGATCGTATCCATTTTGTGAAAGCCGATTAAAACGGAATAAATAATAGTCTATTTTGTTCCTAGATCAAGGTATTAATGACCCGTTGGTGAAGCGAGATCGTACTTTATTTAATCAATCTTGATAACGAAGGGAATCACCAATTAGTTGGGTTGTTGATGATGCTAGGATTTCAGCTCTGTAAACCCTGGTATTAGAATAAATTTTTCACCTAAAAATTACCCAAAACGTCCTCTGAATAATTTCTGAGTGATAGTTCACTATCGGGCGTCTTCTTTACAATAGCACAAAAAAATAAACTATTTCTGTTATCAGGTAATGATGACTTTATCACTCTTCTCCACCTACTTTATTTAGTACCTATATAAACCTCTGCCTGAAAGAGATTCGCGTTATTAGAAATTAGCTAGGCGTAATTTTAGTTATGACAATTGAATAAGTTATTTTTTAATTTATTTTAATTAATGAAATTATTTAATTCAGCGTAAATAATAAAATCATGAATAAGTAATCATCCATCGAACTAATGTAATGTATACGTTTCATTAATCCTCAGTAAAAGTAATTCTTAGGGTAATATTGATATCCACCGTCCACTCAGAAAATAGAATAGGAAAACTAGACTAATAATAAAGCGTAACGTAACATTCGATTTTATTTTGCAGTTATAATATTACGGGCTACTGGGTGTAAAATGAGTTAAACTATTATTAAATTCAAGATACTAAAATTTATTAACAAATTAAAAAGACTACAATGAAATTATTTAAAACAATTAAATTATTAAACTAATATAAATTTACAATAAGAATACTCTACAGATTATAACCTAGGCTTAACTGTTATCTATTTACTACTACTATTATTATTATTATACAAATAATATAAGATATTGCTAATACTAAATAACTTAACTATTTATATAAATTTGTACAAATACAAGAAAACTAAACTAGAGTTTATAACTGCAAAATAACACTTACGGTTCGCTAATTAAAGTGCACCGACCGTAAGACTCTCCAAATATGACAAACTGACACACAGTTTATTACACTCACTTATCACTGCCTAGTTCACACTGCCACTGTCACTGAAGTCGACAACTTTACTACTAACTTACTACTCGCTTACCATTCCTTCCAGGCTGAAACAGCTGGCCTTTTATAAAACAGGGGCACTTCTCGGAATTTCCAAGAATTGTCTCGTTCCATCCAGGTTGATCCAGAAAGTTCGAATTGTCTCGATCTTTCTACACCGTTCTTTGATCGCTTCCGCTTAATCCTACAGCTCCTCTTAATCTCTCCTGGTCGTTTAATCCTCTCAGCCGCACTTTCTCCCCTCTCTGACCGTAACACTAATATCAAATATTTTCACGATATTATAGTATTTCGAAAATCTTGAAGTACAAAAGTAATTAAGCATTTTTTACTTGAGCATTCCTATTCCATATCATGCTTTAAAAAACCTGTACAACTCGTACAACTCACTACAACCCGTGAATGGTCTGGGGTTCGGTAAGTGTCAGAAACTGTTGTTTCTTGGACAACGGTAGTGGAGGGTGAAGATTTTCCCAGATCACGCACAACCGCCAAATTTTCCCTCCTTATTTTGGGTACCCACTTTATAGAGATGGTTTTATTTTAAACATTTAAAATGAAATTCTCTAGGGAAACATTTTATAACTATAATTTATTTTTATTTGAAAATATTTAATAATTAGTGAAAATATTTAATTATTAGTAACAAATAAAATAAAATAAATTATTATAATATATTTTATATTATAACTGAGTTTATAATTTTATATTAATAACAACCTGAACATGATCAATTTGATAAGATTTCTTCTTATCATTAAAAAAAGTATTTTAGATAGATAGCAAAAGTTCTTTAAACATATTAATTTTGTGACAGAATGATTCTTATGAAGAGAATAATGAATCGACGACCAAGTCCGATATAAATAAATCTTCTATTTTGGGATCGTGTTAAACTTTGAAGCTTTTAATTTTTGACATAAGAAAGGGAATAACATTAAACTTAGCGACTATAAAATTTATTTTCTTCATAAAGTCAATAAACCTAACTGAATAAATAACATTACTATTTATGGATCCGAAATTCGGGAATAATTCAACTATGAAATTATAAATGACCTTGCTTCATAAAAACCATTATTAAACTCTAACTTTCTCATTCCACAAAATTTTAAGCACTCAACATTGTTCAAAGTTGTTTACAAAAAGCTTTCTACTTTACTTATACATCGGTGATAAGAACTCGACTTAAGTGGTGTTGTGGTGAGTGACGACATTGGAATGCAAAACTCATGTGAATTTTTCAAAATTAATTTCCAGGGCATTTTAAGCTTATTAATAATGATAGATAATCCTGCGATTGGCGTTAGAAAATTTCATTTTTTATGAAACCTATTTATGAGCGATTGAGATTTGATAAAAGACAGAGGGGAAGGAAAAAAGATCCAAGAGTCACTTTACGAAGACGCCATATTGCTTTGTCGCCAGATAAAGGGATCTTAAGTATCTAGCTAGCCAGTCACTAATGATTCAGTCAGGCCTCGTAAAAGGCGGCTTTCATATCGCTCCATTTTTTATTTATTTTTTTATTTTGTGCGTTGTTCCTTGTCCAGTGATTATCCATGTTTCATAATAATCGGGCTTATAACGAAGACATTGTACCATCATGTGAATAATGAACAGAAGGATAATGAAAGAGGTTGATGGCACCGTTGGACTTTTTGTGTCTGTGACCGTGACTTTTTGATTATTTGTTTAGTTTAATCAAAGGATAAGAATTTACTCACCCATGCTACAATACATGCGAAGCGGAATTTCCAACGGGTGAGTCAAATATAAATCCATGATTATTATAACTCCCAAATTCTTTAATCCTACCAAGTGTTCATGATGAGCAACGTTTTACGTTGGTTTATATAATTTTTGAGAAATGATATTCCCGTTATTCGAGTATGGGACTCAAAACTTTAAGAATGTTCTTCCACATAAAGAGGGTTTCCCATAATGATAAAAAATATTCCAATTAATGTGGTTGATTTAAATTAATCGCTATTATTTAAATAGTTTGAGTTGAAAACTAATTATATTGTTGTCTTATTAGTTATATAAATTTATTACAATTTCCGCTTATAGTTTTAGATCTTAAAACAAAAAAAATCATTGAGAGAAACTTTAATTGCGGATAAACTTGATTTTTTTATGTTAGGAAGATAAAATGTTTCAACTGATGCTATGTTTTCTTTAATGGAAAATGTTTTATTGGCCACCGTATTACTACAGGAGAATGTCTTGGTGTATATTTTAAATTCCCCCTCTTCAGCAAATGTCAACGATTTAATAAATGTATTTTAAGTGATACATTATTACTGACAATAGGCATTACCTTTGCAATCCCGAACAGAATTAAACTAGACTTGAGAGGGTCGAAGTTTCCTTCCTTGTGACACCTACGCTATGAATACGACCTTCCCACTGTGGTTAGTATAGGTTGGTAACCTATAGGATTGATTATCTACTCGTTGTTATCTTTTCTTGATATGAGGGGAAAAATCGTAAAACAGGAATAAGAAACTTTTAATTTTAGTAAAATCAATCAAAAGGCTGAAACACGTATTAAATTTTAATTATCTCAAAAATAAATATTATTTGAAATCTACAGCCCTTAAATTGAGTCGATGGAAGCAAGTATCTTCTACTTCTGGCACTGCTTAAAAATATTTTCTTTGAACCCATTTTAACATTTACTGTTACCTTTATTGACACACGATATATAATAACCCTAACCACTGATATGATTTTGTTGACAAATATGAACTATTTGATTACTTATGTTACTAATAAATAAAAATATTGTTAATACATTACATAAAACCTTTTTAACTAACTGCTATGCCGGCAATGTAGACGAAATGCTCTATCAGCGAATAGAGGAAGTGATGACATAAAAAATTGTGTGTGATATGACATATACTAAATAAAGAGATTGCGATTTTAATTATTGCTCTTTTTTTACAAATTTACATATTGCGATTTTAATTATTGGTCTTTTTTACATATGAATTTAACATTTAAAAGTTATGTCAGTATAGATAAAGTATTAACCCCAAAACTATGTAGCCAGGACCCCAAATTCCACATTGTTGAAGATTCCTTAAGTGAGATAATGGAACGAAAACAGATATCTTGGCCTGTTATTCGCTGAAATGTTTACCAACTGAACGGTCTGGTTATTAACAATGCTGAAATTGGAGTTTGTACTCGCTAAATGCCGCATCTGCACTAATTCGCTTTGCTTGGACTAAGCTGCATACAAAACAGTTCTTTCATTCTAGGCTTGTAACTGAGCTCGGCTTCTGGGCCTTGGACATCCTATCCTGTATTCTCTAAGAAATATCCGCTATCCTGTATCATTTTTCTTATACTTCCTTTTCCCGTTGCCTCCATCAAGCTATAGGCTTTCTCTGCCTTTATTAATTTTTTTTATTCCACACTCTTTCCAGTATTTTTTATTATTAATACATTTTTATTAAAGTTTATTAATTCAAATTCTATCGATCTACCTCTTTTTATATTCAAATATCGTAGAAATAATTTCATATTCAGGTTATAATTATCTAGTTCATGTTATACATCAGATTAGTATTAGGCACATATGACGTCAAATGCTCTACCACTGAACCCTATGGTTCATCGCCTATGTGTTGATGACCTAACGGTTTCTCGCCTTTCATTATCAACAAACAACAGAATAACATATTAGGTCAATGGAATAATTACATGAATCGTATTAAATATAAAAAGTATGTAGTTTATTTGTTCACTGATTCAAAAGTCAGCAAAGGTGTAGGCTTAGAACACGGTTTTGGGAGTTTTGAAAAGGACTTAAATTCACACTCACATTCGATTCAGCGCAAGTCTGCTATTTTGGGGAAAAAACGACATAACTATAACCAAGAAAAAAAAGTAAATTAATTTTAAAAAATGTACAAGAATACGTTGACAAAAACTGTATTATTAAAATTAAAAAAACAATAATCCAAAAAGGTCCACTATTGTATTTTATTTTTTATAAAATTATCTTTATCTGAACATACCCTTTAGTTTATATTCATTTTCAAGTACTTATGGAAATACTGTATCATTCTTAAAATGTAGCCTCTTGGCCAGATAAATACTCAATTATTTTTGTGTATATCTGTTTTTTTCATGCGTCCTGTTCCGAGAATAAAATTATTTGTTCTACTATATTCTTTATATATATTACTTTGTGTGAATGGAAAACTTCGAAAAACTAAATCTTTAGTGGTGAAGGATTGCCGAAAGTTTTTTGGTCTCAACATAGTTTCACTAAATAAAAATATAATAATTTCTTAGCATTTGAAAATGGCTAAATTCCTTGTTAATATTACTTAAATATATGTTATTTTCAACATACTTTATCCTCAACGGGCTCGCGAACAAAGAAGAATAGTGATGGAAAATAATCACACGTGGAGAAGGAGGAGATAATTAGTAATATGAGGCACTTCCGAACGGCTGTGGGAACATGCGGGTAGCCTAGACAAGTCTCTAAGCTATAGCAGCACGTTTTTCATTCTGTTAAAAAAACTAAATAATTGTCTACATAACATTTTATTTGTTATCATTTATCCACGCAAAATATTTTATATTTAAATTCCAAGAATACAGATGCCATACAATGCATTTATACATTTAAATTGTATCGATTTTCAAATATATTGTACTGATAGCTGTTAACTATGTACAATAAATAGGGTAATAGGGGATATGGGGCCTAAAATAATTATTTAATGGAGAAGGGAAGGATATATTGAATTGAAGAATAGGGTATCATAAATTAACGCGTATTAGATATGTAATAATACAATTTAAATATTTATGCATTGCTTATTAATATGATTATTAATTATTCTTCCGTTAGTAAGATATTAGTAAGTAATTAGTCACAAGAATAGTCCAATATCAACAAGTGTGTTTTAGTTCTTAGGTTGTCAAATTCCCCCTCCTTTTAGTCACTTTTTTTCACAATACATTTTAATAATGATATATCGAATCGCCAATATCAAAATTTACAAACATTCCTTATGTGAAGTGCATTAGGAAGTTTAACTAATAAACGGATGGAATTTCAAGATCGACTTTATTTATTGATTAAGTTATCAATAAATTATTTTTTATTTATTATTTATAAAACTTATTAGCAATATCGACTATTAACTGAAAAAAGGCATACTTAGTCAAAATTATTTTTATGGACATGATACAATTTTTATTTCATTTATATATATACGATTAAACTTACACCATGATCAATTTTCCTAAATCGATGTAGAATGTTGAACAATAAGCTTTAGACTGAATTAAACCATATAAAGTTACCATTAAGAAGTGATTCAAATGGAATATGATTTTAAAAAATATAAAAATTGTAAAAACAAAAGTTTGTTTTTGAAAAAAATAAAAAATAAAAGTCACTCTAAAACAATAGAACACAGACATTTAACTTTATTTCGTTTATTTGGTATATATTTCTCTCTCTCCCTCTCTCTCTCGCTCTCTCTCTCTCTCTCTCTCTCTCTCTCTATATATATATATATATATATATATATATATATATATATATATATATATATATATATATATATATGTATGTATATATGTATGTATATATAGTATATTAACTATATTTGGTTGGCTATGACGCCTTTGCCAATAAAGAGCCAAGAATGAAACTAATGATGCGACTAATTGGTATTAAAAGACTTGTAGAACCCGCGGAACTAGTTTAATAGTACCACTCAAACCCTGTATTGTTTTACCAACTAGTGTGCTGTATATCTCATTTTCCTATTGGCAATAACTATTAGTTATAATCGTCATTATGTATTAGCTGATAATTTATATGACCTCATTTATATGTTCATCTCATATCTTCCCATCCTATATAGAATATCTAATCTATATAATCCAGAAATCTAACTCTACCCTTGAAAATTGTTTTTGTATTGAATATATATTTTTTTTATTACACATTATAATTGGGTTTTTTTAATATGAAAATATGCATTCATTATTAAGAATAAATAACTAGAATATGATGTAAATATTTTAAAAATATTTAATGAAAGCATTACAATTAAAATTGAAGGGTTTGCAGCAACAACGAGTTTTTATAATTTTTGGTAAAATAAAATAAACTATTTAAAAATAGAAAATGTATTTAAATCACCTTTGACTTTGTACAATTATATGTCTCTTACCACTACATGTTTTGCCCGAATTCCATTGAGAAATTCGTCAAATTCGCAATTCTAGAGTCGGTTATATTCTGGAGTTAACTCCTTTTTGGCCCAAATAATTGAAAATTTCTTTCTTTTTTAAACACAGTAACAAAAAATATGAATGCAAAACTACCAAAACTACTGATGATCATAGCATTCGGCGTCAATGATTTCTTCAGGATCCTCGTTTTGACCAACATACTTCGCAGCGAGTTAATGCTTCCTTACTTTAAACAGAAAGAAATTTTCAATTATTTGGGCCAAAAAGAAGTTAACTCCAGAATTAAATCGACTCTAGAATTGCGAATTTGACGAATTTTTTTAGCAAAACTTCCACTCCTTGTTGAACCAAACGAAAGAATGATCCCCCCAAGAAACGGTTGTTAACTCGGTTTGGCATAAAAATGGAGTTAACTCGGTGCTGCAAGCCCCTCAAATACTTCTTTTGAAACTCTCAGAAACTAGAAAAAACATTTAATATAATTTTATAACTATTCAATCTATACTGGAATTTCCGGAATGTGATTTGGAGAAGATTTTGAATCGATTTACTTGTTAGACAAATATTTTATGAAATATTAAATTACTGGCTGTCCCGGCAGACGTTGTTCTGCCCTATTACCCTGTACTATTAAAACAAAGGGCTTCCAAATTTTGTCCAACCATTTGAATGGCAACTTCATCGACTGTTGGTGCATTCCTACTGGAGTTTTATCCGCTATGATTACAATTTTTTGATTACCAGATGGCATAAGATCCACAACGCTGATCAATTTCTTCTGGTGTATTGCCCATTTATTCCATTTGCAGGAATTTATAGTCGCCATCTGTCACCGGCAACAGGAAACCTGCTTTATGATATATTTGGCCTTGTACCAGAAAATTAAACAGAAAACTTTTATTTTTACACAAAAATTTATATTATTTTATTATACGATAGGGACTGGACCCTAATAAACTTTTACTAACAACAAACGCGCCTTTGTTTTGCTTTGATTGACGTCAAGTGTTTGACAGCTGGGAACAGAGTGGTTTGTATGGGATAAGAAAATTGTTGTTTTTATTATTTCCCTCTTCAATTTTACGGTTATTCTCTCCATACCTTCTTTCACCTAAAAAAATATGAAAAAAACAATTTAGCCGAATTGGTCGAGCCGTTCTCGAGTTTTGCCGTTAGCAAGGAAATGGCGATTCATTTTATTATATAAATGATTTTTATAAATATATTAAATTATGAAATAATTGACTCATCTCTATAATTGTGAATTATTAAAAATAAATTTAGATACTGATCGTGTTTAATAATTATTATTTTTTTTATTGTTTTTATTATCTTTTATAATAGCATATATGAACATAATTCGTCGCTTTATCCTCGACGCGTAGATTCGTAAAACCTGTCCCACATAATAATAAAATACACGAAATATTTTTATAGCTTGTAATCATGATATGAGAACATCTGAGGTCACACACTCACGAGAATTTTCACTTCTTGTTTCACAAAAATTATTACTCAACTGTTTTGCCATATCAATTTATTTTATGAGTATAGACGAACCTTCTTTGTCGGTGTAATAACTTGACTACTTTCAAAACTCCTGGAATCTCTAGCAAGGAATGAATATCGTCTTGATAACGCTGGTAATAAATGCGTGTTCGATTTTTTATAGGTTTTATATATTTACCTACTCAGAGAAAAATATACTTAAATACTTAGTTAAGAATATTATTGTTGATTTACATAGTAAAGGAAAAGCGTAATTGAGACATCAAATAGGCATCGAGGCTTGAATGGAAGAAGAAAAGAACTACTACAGCTAGTTGTGTTTGCGCCTTGTTAGTGGGATAGTCTTTGGTTTGTGTCTCGGAGAGTTGTGAGATTGGGATGTGAATTATATATTTTTTCGGCATTAGTTCCACAGGTTGTCTCTTCGAGTATTAGAGCACAAGTTATAACTTTTAATTTGTTTCCTAAAAATAAAAAAATAAAATTATTCATAAAAATAATTTCATTGGTGACTGTATATAGTAACTATAATTGATTATGTAGATTCAACAACCGACTAACATAATATTTATGTTATCTCATCTATACTTCAAAATATTTGTTGAAACATTCATTTCTTGTTTAATGATTGATCACAAAAATTATACACATTTCTCATGATTTATTCTTGTTTTCATAATAAAAATCACAATTATTGTTATTTTCGAGAATATTAAAAAGAAAACTAATGAAAAATTAAAACTTGTTGTGGGTTAACTGAAAGCGACAACTTCCTGTACTGATACTATTTTTTTTTTTATTATAAAAAAATGGTACTATAGATAAAATTATTTTTTATTATAAAAAAGTTGTCATTTGTTTTCTGTTTAAAAAACTTAAGCCTTTTAGTTTTCCAAATTATCCATTCATGACTTATTCAATATGATATTTTCAGATAATATAAACGGAATCCAATTCCCTAAGTGCAAGGCTATGACGCATCGCGACTCAAGAAGCGTTATTGACCTAGCCCACTAGGTGGGCTGCTAACTGGCTCCACGGCTTGTGTAATCCGATAAATGAAGCATTACATCGATTATCCGCTATGATCGATTTTCCTGGTTAGTACAGACAAAGCAGACGGGACTCGAACCCACGCAGGTGATGACACGGCATAGGTTATCGGATGTGAGGGCGCGGACAGCACGGGACGTTTTACGCTCCAATTCGCGGCGCTCCTCTCTCCAGCGGGCTCACTCTCACTTCACACATAGCCTTCGTTTCTACGAAAGTTTACGTTTCTCTAGTCTTTGCTCATTTAGCCGCGGTTATAGCAAAAGTGTGGGACATTCCTTTACAGATAGATCGAAAAAGATTTCTTCGCCAGGTTCTAACGGCTTTCCAACGTTCCAGGTTCCATACTATATATTTATAGATTCACCAGACCAACGAGTTTTATTCCTAATTCCCTCCGTCAATGATTATCACTTACTTCAAATATTGCTTGAAGTCGTATTACAGATAAACATTTTAATCTCGCCACAAAAATAGGTCGATTTTAAACTATAGAACGGGTATGTCAATCGATGTACTTCTTTAAAAGTAATCGATTTTATTACATTATTACTATGCTATAACAAATTTAAAAAAAAATTATTTTTATTGAAATTTACAATTGTATTATAAAAATACAAGTAAATATAATGGCATGAATGATACTCGATGACATGGACAAAGGCCAGTTGAGAAACTACTTAGTACTCTGATTCTCCTGGTAGAAGGTCACGAGGCCATCTTCTTTTTAGACTCACCTGAGGATTACTGATAATTGAAGAAGTAGCTAGGTTTGAAACTAATGGGTTTGAGTGGGAATAAAGTTCATCATGAAAAGGATGATATAGGGCTCGCGTCAAATCAGCAACAAACAGGACATTAGGTCATTATGGACGACTTTAGCCGTAACAAAGTAAGGAGAATTAAGGATTTTACGAAGGATTTTGGATTGTAAGGATTTTATATATAAATTAAACAAGAGGAATTTAATGGCTTAGTGGATCATCAACGCTCTACTCTGTTAGTCCAAATAGTCATGTATGTGAGTTTTTGTAATTAACTGGGAGCTCAGATCGTTTGTCTAGTAAGTGTTGAAGTAACCTGGAACGGCAAACTGTCATTTGTCTTTTCAGTCTGGTATGAGGATTCTAAGTTAAATTTTTAAATCTTATGTATTGGATTTACAAACAACAATAATAACAAGATGGGGCGAGTTCAGGGGGAAAATACGCTGTTATGTACATTTTTTTTAAATATCGTTCCTATGGTTCGGTCTAAATCTTAATGAAAACATTGCGATGAAAGCAGAGAGAGAGAGAGAGAGAGAGAGAGAGAGAGAGAGAGAGAGAGAGAGAGAGAGTGATAAAGTGAGTTAAAGTGGTTCTACTTTAACAAATGAACAGAACATAGGAAATAAAAACCAGACGAAATTTATACACCAATAGGCTAACATAAATAGACACGAAGCCGTTTCTAATAAGATGACATTCCAATAACAAATGAAATTCTGTATTGCGGCTGTGTTCCTAAGCCGTTCTGCGACCTCAGGAATCCGACCAAACCGAAGCCAGATTTGTTTATTCTCGTTGTGGTCTCAGTGAATGTCAAAGAAAGCGATTCTGTAGAATAACTTCACGCCAAGCGTTTAATAAAAGACATCGGCTATCTCATATGAAAATAATTGAGTAAAAGTATCAAGAGTTAACAAGTATTAGAAACGTAATTATTTTTTCAGGCTGTTGTATTATTTCCGGTTTATTTTTTCACATAGTGATTTGGCAAAATTAATGATATGTCCTATTTCGAATTCATTTTTAACTAACCCAGACCTAGTTAAAAATATTTAACTCTACCATAGAATCTTTTTTTTTTTTTTTTAAATTTATTTATTGATATTTAGAACTGTATTAAAATAATACATCAAGTAAATGGGCTAAGCAATACATAATGACATCTGAAAATGACAAGTAGAGAAACTACCCACTGGTAGTACTCAAATCACAAGTTCAACTAAGAAGTCACGGGCCCATCTTCTTTTCAGACGCCTCGGAGGATTATCGGGAAACCATAGAATCTAGGAAGATTTTCCATTTTTGGGTATGACTGTACAAAGCAGGACCAATCCTTATTTCACATTTTTGGGTAACCCAATTAATGTTAAAGTTAAATGACCATGGACAATTTGTTTTTGTTTTTTTCCAGTTAGTTTATTGTAGTTTTTATAAAAAAATAATTTTATTTTACTTTATGAAAACATTGTAACTTGTCTCGATGATAATATTAATAATTTTGATTCATAGAGGTATTTGAAAGTTTCATGAGAGTTTAAAAACATTTTAAAATGGCCTTGGTAAAGTTAAGCTTTTTTTATTTTAAATTATGCCATTATTAAATTTGAATTTGATATTTGAGTTTGAAAAGGAATATCAGATATGTCGTTCCTGAATTAAAAAGCTTTAAATGATACAATTGCTACTGAAGGTGTTACTAAAAAATTGGCATTTTTTTAGTTACATCGTTGTTCTTTTGAAGGAGCTAACTATGAACTAAAGAGCTTCATGCCATTCGGTGACAGACTGCCAAGGTATTCGTTTCGTAATATCCTAGCTAGCACACAGAGGACACACAAAGGAAGGGACAGGAAAGTGATGGAAAGGAATGCTGAAGAGGTACAATATCCGAAGAGAAGGCACTTGGTATGCCGGAAGGTGCTCACCAGATCCCTGGCCCCGCACGACGGCGGCCGGTGCGATCTAGAAGTAGAGTTCCATCAGCTGAGGAGTGGTATCCTGACTGACCTAGATAATGACGGAGCTGATAGGATGGATCCGGGCCGTCACGATCTCTTGATCAGCTTCTACTCTCCAACGACTTTTATAGAGCATATCCTCTCTTATGTTGGATAATTCTGAAAGGATATCTCCCTAATAGCCCTAATAGGTACACGCTCGCTGGATGTAGATACGTTCGCTCCAACGATATCAACGCCACGGTACGGTCCTAATTAGGGCCAGAGTGAGATATTAAACTAAACCCCTGATATAAGTTTTTTTTTGTTCACTTGCTCACAAGGGTTCGCTTCCATCATTACTTTTATAATCATTATGTATATTATTCACAGAAAGAACCCATGAAATCGGTGTTTAGCCATACATTTAAGGGCAAGTAGTATTCTTAACTATTTAGATTTTTTAAGGGAGAAAAATACCATCACATGAATCAGTCTTTGAGCCAACAAGTCGGTTTCCTAAATTACTAAATTTACTTTCTCATTTATCAACTATCGTTTTATGATCCATTTTGTATATTATATAGTGTAATATATGGAAATCTATCTGTAAGCTTTCGCTAACATTCATTAATCCAAATTATGGGAACAAGTAAACATGCAAATTGTTTAAAGAGATTAAATTGTTTAACTGAATGTGCTAATGAGTTTAGATTAGCAAGAATATGATTATCTGTCTCGAGTATGGAAACTCGGGGAAAATAATTTTTAACTCATTGCTCTAGTAAACACTATTAATTTATACATAAATTATTTTAAAATTTGTGAAAAAGTATTGTATAACTTAAAACCTTAATGGATATTATCACTATTATGATCTTTTGTCCTCTCTACCGCCTAAGCAATGTGAGGGGACCCTTTGTAGAGCTTAATGCACTTATTAATGTTATATTATTGACAAACAAAAAATAAATGAGAAGTGAAAACTGACAATAGTTACTAAGAGGTGTCCGGCATTATAGCTTTAAACCAAGAGGTAACTTACCACTACGATATAATAACAAGAGTTTAATATTTAACTTAAAATACAATATAGTATTTTTGTATAGAAGTAGTGAATAAATAATTGCATTATTTTCTCCGAAACCTTCTATATTTGATTCCAGATTAAATATTCTTGCATACTTATTCTTTTCTTTCGTAAACATTTTTTTCTTTAACCACTTTTTAGGTATATAATTTATAACTTTTATAAAGTAGGCTATATTTACCGAATATAAAATTAGATCATATAATATAACACTGATTGTAATATTTTTGTTATTCATACTAGCGAACTACATTACAATCCCTGAAAAAGGCCCACGATGTGAGTCCAAATTTCTGTTTCTAATTTTTTTTATCTCCACCCGGAACTTTTTCTGCTCAATTTTAAATTTGAATGCACATGCATACTTTTCATTTCAATGTTCCTACATCTATGATGGTCCAGGTTTTATGTTTAATTTATTTCTTTGTTCTATTTTTGGTTGTAACTTATTCATGCAATATATTATGCCCCCTAGATATTGTTCCTATTATCCTACTAACTATATTTGTAATAATTGTTTAAATTAAAAATTAACCAAATAATTTAAATATATTTTTTTAAATTTTATATTATTATCATCTAGTATTCCTTCCTTACTATCCCTAAAAGGAATAATTCAAATGTTTAATAATTGGACTCAATGAACTAGAACAATTTTAGTATGGCTGTTATGAATAGATTGAGCTCATTTGTTCTGATGAGGGCGGATTGGTGTTGGTAATTTGGAGTAGATATTGGATGGTACTTTGGGAACTACCAGCATGTGCCTAAGTGAGTAGCTATCAGGAGGAGCGCTAGTCAGTTCCTACCGTGGGAGCCCTGTAATTGCGGCCAGCAGTGCTACTACTTCCTCTCTTATCCATCCATATAGCTGATAAATATTTCTGTCGCCATATTTTGTGCTTGTGTGTGTGTACGTGTATGTGGTATATTTGACTACAAATTTTGAAGAAATAAATCCACATTAGTAATATACATTTTGTAATTAATCTATTTAATAATTAAAGTTTAACAATGCCTATTAAACGTTGATCCATGCGTTTCTTATTTACAAGTATTTTTATTTTATGTATATCCGAAATGTATACAATTTCAAAACACCAATAAGGATTCTAAATTTAGCATACTAAAGTTGAAAATTTGGAATTAAAATTTTTACTATGCTCTCACAAATTATACCCATCATTGGTTAAATTAAAACCTTTCACGAAGCTTTATTGTTGCCACAAACATGTCTACATACAAGTATTTTATATCATTCCATTTATAAACAAAGTATTACGACACGAACCTCACCTTGAGAATTGAAAGTTGAGAAAAATAATAAAAAACTATCTTTTTATAAGATTTAAAAATTATCTACGAAAAATAGAAAAAGAAAACAAAACGATTTCTTCGTTTAGCTTGCAATTTTATTTAAACTTAACTTATAAAGAGCATTGATTGTGCCCTTGTATAAAATGTATTTATATCAATATCTGAAATTGTTGTCAAACCTTGGTTTTTTTCTCTACTCCTTTGAATAGTTTCTTATTACAACATCCAGAACATTTTTATGCATACAAACATGTATCATATTCGTTCCGTGTGTCA
The DNA here is from genome assembly GCA_964056705.1 of Troilus luridus. Lineage (NCBI taxonomy): Eukaryota > Metazoa > Arthropoda > Insecta > Hemiptera > Pentatomidae > Troilus > Troilus luridus. The sequence continues at coordinate 43,628,484 of OZ057412.1, read as the reverse complement.
TAACGAGAAAGCATTCAAAAGTGTGGATAAAAATATTTTAAGTATTATCACCAACATATAATTTCATGGTGCGAATGCTTAACATGAATAAGACTGTTAAACTCAAAATTTCTGATTCAGCAGTTTTTTATTACTTGGACGTTTATCATTCTAACCTATCAATAACAGCTTGATATCAAATATTAATTTCAACAGTAATTGTATTAGTACTAGATGTGTTTAGGGAAACATCTTAGAAAATCTCTACTGGAAATGTTAGAACACTTAACCTTCCTTCATTTAGGACGTACTACTCAGTCGTACGGGGGTTCTTGGAGCAACCTTTACTCCTCTGAAAAATTGCTTAGTGTTGTATTGCTTATACTGTATATAAAGTATTTTAATTTGTTTTTAGTTACACTTTAACTGAATGCTGACAAATTAAGAGATGTTTACCGTAAGAAGGCCTATGGTAGAACGCAACCTCTTCTATTGTTACTTCTGGAGCATCTCTTCTATTACAATTAAACTGCAGAAGATTGCAAGGAAAGGTTGCGATCATATTTTATTATATATAGTTATATACTACGTTTTGCAGGATTAATAACTCTTATTAAGTATCATTCATTTTTTTTTACCGTCAGACGAGATATATAATATAATTGGGGAAGGAATTGAGTTGATGTTCTCTAGAAACCCTATGGCTCCCACACAGCCGAACCATATGCCTCCAAATCACCCTCTTGATGGATATAATAGCAAACATTTACGTCCCTTGTCTTATTTTGTGGTCTGGAGACAGATGTTCCTTTTCTGTAGACCACAGCCTTGATGACGAACCGTGTGACACGCAAACCCTTTCAATTTCAGGGGAATCATGAGACCTAATAGTGGAAGGGCTATTACTAAAGGCAGAGGCATACTTTAGGAACGGGTTAGAGACCCGCCCGGATGAAACATAACGCATGATGTTGACGTCCCATTGTACCCTAGGAGGGGGGCCTGTGGCACGGCAACCCGGATCATCGCCTCTATTAATCAGCCTGCTCCACTTCTTTACTCTAAGTGTTTGTCTCGACTGCTCACTTCCGAATTGCGTGCTACGAAACTTAGCCATGTTAGTTCGGAATAGCACTAGATTTGAACATAACATTCTTCAAGGGAGTTAAGCTGTTTATTCAACAACAATGTAACATATGTTAGTAATTAGGGATGTATGTATTTTTTTTCATTTTTTTAAAGGTTTATTTTTAATTTTTCTATTATTTAAAAAACGAGTATGTAAGTAAGAAAGATAAAAGGGATTAGTTATTTCCATTATACTTAATTTGTATGTTTTAGTAATTATTACAAAACTATATCATACTAACATTACTTAATCACATTTAAAAAAAATGTATTTAATTTCGTAACACCTTAATCCAAAAATTAATGCTGTAATATTGACAAAAATTATACTTGATTATTAAGAAAATTAGACTCACTGAAATTTAATTCATAGGAAATATATGTTATAACAGCCTATTTCCCTCTATATCTATGCACATATATAATTCGCCTGTACCTGCACCTAATTTTATTTAATTATTCAGCCAAATGAAGAAATAAATGATATTAGCAATCTATTATTGAAAAAAAAGAAAAGAATTGCCAACCTAAAGTACAGAAGAATAATAGATAAAGTTGGACATAGTAGATAATTTGTTTTTTTTCGACCAAACTTAAAATTGTTTTGCTTCAGTATTTGAGAAGTAAGATTATCAAAATATTTTTAGGAAATAATAAGAAAAGCGCTTTACAATCGTCTGCGCAGTAGTTGTTTAAACAGTATTAAGTATCTTAAATTTCGGTCAATATTATAAATATATACGGTCAATTAATAAAATTATAAATAAATATGCTATGAATGAAAGCCGATTACAGTTATCTATTGTTGATGATAGTGGTAGTAAAACTGCGATAAGGTATCACATTCTGAGCCGTATCTGAATTCCCAGCTGTATGTTTAGTCGCGCACTTATCTACAAAATAAACCTCTCCTTGAACTATATATTAATTATAGCGAAATAGTCATTAACATTATATTTATAACTTTGCGAAATAAGATAATATTTTATCAAAAGCAGGTTTTTATTTTTTAATTGTTTTTTCTTATCAATGTAAGACATTAACACAAATTATTATATAGATGAAAAAAAATCATGAAACAGAAAATGCTTGATATGTAAATGTGGTGCAGTAAAATGAAGGTTTCTTGACACTATTTTATAAATAAACATGTCAAATTGGAATTTAAAAAAAAATGTTATACTTCAAACGTAATTAGTATTCGGCACAGTAGCCATTTAAATGAGATATAATTGCTATTATTCTGAATTGGGTCTTATCACGCATCCAACCTTATATAATTATTACAAAAGCGGAGTCATTATTTACAAAATAGTTTTTCGTAAATATCAATGGAACCATTTTTTTTTTTTTTTGCAGTATAGTTATTAATGTCATAAAAATATACTCTCTTTCATGGAGCGTCATTGATTCCTTTTTTCCCTTCTCATTTATATGTATTTATTTATCCATGAAATCACGACAATCTTGAAGACCTCTTTCAAAACAGAGTTGAGGTCATACGGCTACTATATCTGGTATCATCATGTATTATTTAACATCCCTTCTGTAGAGATAGAAAGGTTTTTTTATTTAATGTATAAAGGAAGAGGAACATATAAAATGGAAAACTTGGTAGTTTAATTAATTTAGAATTCTTGCTAACTCGATTGATTTGTCTTCCTGTTCATGTTCTTTTCCCTTATTTTTCGGATCTTGTTATTGATCTTTTGGATAACATTTATGGATAACTTGCTTCTTTTACGAATGGTGCTTTATTCTATATTTATTGATTTTATAGTTATTTATTCTAATATATTTTTTTTAAATCTTATAGAAGAGACAAGTCCTACAAAATTTTTGACTGTTGTCACATTCAGAAAAGTGACCTTTTTTCACGTGTTAAGAATTTTGGAAACCGAATGAAAATCATTCGGATCTTTATAGTGTAATTCTTAGTGAGTGAAATTCGAATTCATTTCAATGCACCCGTTAAATGTGTTAGCACAGCTTTTTTCCCCGTTGATTATTGTCTATTATAAAATACTTAGTAAATGAATTTGGACGGAAGGATATGGTTGAAAGGACTATTTCTAAAAATGCAAAGGTTTTTTTTATTTAAAAAAAAGCAATTATAAAGTGAATATGGTTTAAATTAACCTCTCCTACTCTGTATCCATGATCGAAAGCTATTGCGGCGTTGAAACTAGTACGTTTGTCTCAGTGAAGGTATAGAAAAACTGATCAGTAAAATTACTTAGAGCTCTGGAAACTCTAGAGCTTGTAAGTAAGCTAAAAATATCTATCTTATCAGGAATTTCAACATAGAGGAGAACTACGCCATAATACAAACGCCGATAGTCGCGTGCAGGAGGGCCTAATTGAGAGTTGTTGGTATAAATGGCGTAATCAGTAGTCGACCGCCGACCCCTTCCCTAAAAGAAATTCAGCTTTCCCTTGTATATTTGAATAATATGTCTATTTCCCATTTTTTAAGAATTATTATTATTCTTCTATGGTGCTACAACTCGGTAGCGAGTTCTAGCCTCCTCTAACAGCTTCTTCCAGTCGTCTCTTTTTTGCGCAGCCGTCATCCAGCTCCTGACTCCCAGGATATCCATCGCGTCTCTCTCCACACCATCTGACCAACTCAGCTTTGGTCCCCCCCTTTCTTCTAGTGGAGTAGTTTTTTTATTAATAATAAAATAAAATTATTATTTTTCATAGTTGTATTTCAGTACTACCTAAATGAGAGTTATTACTAGTAGCAAATATTATGGATTTAAAAAATATTTAACTCTCGAAATGTCAATAAATTTTGTGATTGTTTATTTAAAATCAATCCCCTCTTAGATAGTTTAGTATATATATATATATATATATATATATATATATATATATATATATATATATATATATATATATATATATATTAGTATATATATGAAAAAGTGAGTTTAAGAGAGCACAGTTTTAGAGCAGTAACCCAATTTAAGTGCCTAGGATTCCTCAAGGTAGTATCCTTGGCCCAATCCTTTATACAGTTTATACATCTGACATCCCAACTCATCCTAATACTATCCTTACCACATATGCTGATGATACATGTGTATTATCAGTCAATACCAATCCAGTTATTGTATCCCAAAGCCTCCAATCCCATATCACTGATCTTGAAGAATGGTGCCAGAACTGGAGAATTAAAATAAATTCTCAAAAATCCCATCAAATCACTTTTACCTTACGTCGTAAACCAATGACTTCCTGCCATTCAGTATCCTTTAATAATATCCCACTTGTGCCTGTAGAACAGATCCGATACTTAGGGTTGCATCTCGACAAACGATTAACCTGGAATCCTCATACAAGACTGAAAAGACAAGAAACCGCTCGACGTTTCAGGCTACTTCAACACTTACTAGACAAACGCTCTAAGCTCCCAATTAATTACAAAAGACTCATCTACATGACCATCATACGACCTATTTGGACTTACGGAGTAGAGCTTTGGGGCTCCACAAAGCCATCGAATTCTTCTCGTATCCAATCCCTACAATCCAAAATCCTTCGTAAAATCCTCAACGCTCCTTATTTTGTTAAGAATATAGTCATCCATAACGACCTTAATGTCCCATTTGTTGCTGATTTGGCCCGAACCCGGTATCTATCCTTTCATAACAAACTTCATTTCCACTCAAACCCTCTAGTTTCAAACCTAGCTTCCTCTTCAATTCCCGATAATCCTCCGAGGCGTCTGAGAAGAAGATGGCCACGTGACCTTCTTAGTTGAACAAGTGATTTGAGTACTACCAGTGGGTAGTTTCTCTACTTGTCATTATATCATGCCATTATGTATCACTCAGCCAATTTACTTGTTATATTACTGTAATATAGTTGTAAATATCAATAAATAAATAATTTTAAAAAAAAGTGCCTAGGAAATGTGGTCTCAGTTGATAACAAAATAGAGAGTGAAATACAACCCCGAATATCAGGAGGAAAAGGCGTTATTCCTCACTACAAAGAGTGTTTCATTTAACATCACTCTCTAAAAGAATACAAATTCAACTGTACAAAACCATAGTAAGACCGGTAGTCATATATGGGTGCGAGACATGGCCCCTGACCAAAACTATGGTCTTATGATCAACAAATGGGAAAGAAAAATATAAAGAAGGATCTGGGACGGAGTGGCCGAAAATAGTGTATGGAGAAGAAGACAGAATAAGGAGCTGATGGAGGTATATGGGGAGCCGGACATTGTGGCGTTGATAAAGAAAGCTAGACTGAGATGGATGGGACATGTGGAAAGAATGGCGTACCGCAGGATAGCGAAGAGAATGCTCAATGAGAAACCAGACTGTAAACAGCAGAGGACGCCCTCGGATCAGATGGCTAGATGATGTCGAAGAGGACCTGGAACTTCTGGGTGTACGAAACTGGAGGAGGATAGCACAGGATCGCGGAGATTGGGCGGCTGTGTTGTTGGATGCCCGGGTTCTTGCAGGACCGTAGATCCAAAATAATAATATATATTTTGAATTAGCTACATTGGAATTCAATAAAAAATACAATACAGACATTGAAAAGGTTAATAATTAAACACAATTATTTATTTTAAGTAAAATCCAATATAGAAACCTCAAGCCTCAAGAACGTCAATTATTTTTCATTAACGCCGATAGATACAAAGGCTTCCCTCCTTGGAATGTAGAAACCTATTTTTTTAAAGTTTATTATTTATTATTGAAAAATGTTTATTATTGAATATACAACCTGGTCGTTCATATGTATATAGTAAATTAATCCGATTGGTTAATATGGATTTCAAAACGTCAACGAATAACTTAATATTTTAGTCTTTCTCGGGGAAGGGGAGGATTTGAATGGAGGATCTAGTGATGGAGTTCACCCTCAGAAAATTTGAAATGTGTGGATCGATTTACTGTTTAATAATATCTGTTTGTTCATAACCACCTCATGAAGACATATTGGCCTGAGAGAAAGTATATTGTAATATAATAAAATTAAAACCAACAAAGCCTTTGTTTTTATATGAAGGTTATAAAAGAAGATTATATTCTTTTAAAAAGACTTCATTCAACACTATCGTTTTCAGTTTATTGTTTCCACATATACAATGTGGAGATGTCAGAATGGCGTGATAGGGACAATAAGTTCTCGTGACCTCACATCATTTGCACATTCTTGGAGTTAAAGCACAAGGATAACAGCCATGTGGGATTATAAACAATTGTTTACGCGGATAAATATTAATTAAAAATAAATAGCTATCTTATTTGTAATTAAGAATTATAGCAATAAAGCATTTTAGAATAACGAAATCTACTCAGAAAATTAAATGAGGTATCTTACTCTCCTGTGTTTCAAGTTTTGGTTTAACTTAATAATTTTACTGAGTGCCCCAATTTTTATTTATAAGTTTGTGTACATTAATATCTATCTATACATATTATAAAACAAAGTCCTCGGCCGCGTTTGTTTGCGGTAAGCTCAATAACTACTGCACGGATTTTCATGCCGTTTTCACCAATAGATAGAGTGATTCACCAGGAAGATTTAGGTATATAATTTGTCGAGGTTTTGTGTAAATGGGTTGGAATATCGATGGGTTTCACCGAAGGCGCTGCTTGCCTAATCTGTTATCTAACGTGCAAGGTAATAAATTCGTATATAAAGAAATATTTGGTTTTATTTTTATTTTTATAATTTATATATAATAAAGTACACTAGCTGAGATGGGAAGAAAGCAAATCAAGTCTCCCAAATAACCATAACCAATGATATTCACGTTGTCCTTGTTGGCCGGTACGTGATAAAAAAAAAAGAAGGCACAACACAGACAAATTATGTAGGCATAACATGCCTTATTACCCGAACAAAACTGGGGTGGGTCGCTAGTAATAAATATAAATACTATTAATAGATATGGTAATGGTATCGATCTATGGTTGAATGTTGTATCCTGTATTCAGTACCTACTTTGTTTGCATATATTCTGAGGTAGATGAGGTGGCTAAGTAAAAACCGTGGTTTATTTTAAAACTAATTGGCTGTTTAATTAATTATCAATTAGAGTTAAATAGGACAGTAGGTGCATGAGCTAATTGTTGTGCAAGTGAGCCCGGCTAGCGAGACACCCCCGCTGCTTCCCACCAGTTCTCTGATGTAACGTTGAACTTTAAACTGGTTGTGGGGATAAGTTCTTGCTCTCTGAATCATTCCCCTTTACCTTCTGTACATATTATTTATCCACATGCATTTTATTTAACCTCATCTTCTTCATGCTATACCTTGACAGTAAACTTGCCCTATTTACACTAATCGTATAACTGAAAAACAAACCATAATATCATTAAATATAACTTTAACATACGACCTTGATAGTCGGTGCATGGTATGGTATCATTCTTGCATCATTCTTCGCAGCCTTGGTTTCTTTGTTTCGCCCAGTGCTCAACCTGCTTACTCAAGAAGCTTCAAATAAACTATGAGTACCAAAAATCTTCAGAGGTTGCTCAAATCGACCCTTAGCATTACGGATCCAATAAGACATAAAACCGCTAAACCACAGGAACGATCGGCCTAAAATATTACTGCTATTTTGAGATATTTCGTATATATGTATATTTACGAACTCGATTCATATATATTAACGAATTTACGAATTTAGTTTTTTAAAACTATTTTTACTGAAAAAAAAAATATTTCTATTGTAATACAATTAATTATGTCTAGCTGTACCTATATATTTCCTTGTATGGATACCTTAGCAGTATTTTGCTCACATAGATGTTTAAAACAAAAATCAAACTACAAATTTGCTCCATTCTTATGGAAAGGGATGAAAACATATAAACCAACATACCTTATTCATCGAATATAGTTATTTTTTAGTCACAAATACTTTGGAAGATATTTCAGAAAAAAATGTCAATACCCGTGGTTATTTAAAACAAAGAAAATATAAAACCATATAACATATCAAAAAAACAATTATTCCAGCATTATACATTATTCAAGGAAATGCTGTAGTGACTATTAGATGAATTAAAACTGCTCATAAGTATATCCAGAACTTGGATACTATCCAAACTAGAAACAAATGCTAAATGTTATGCTCTGCCCCATGAGCTCATTAACTGCAAAACCGTTAGGACATCTAAATGGAATGTGATTTTGATAACATTGGTATGTTTTTTAATTTGTTTTTTCTAATAAAACTACTACACAGTTATTTCAGTTCTGTGGTGTAAGATTCATTAATAATTAAACACAATTACAAAACTTATCACATTTCTCTTAAAATCGTTCTCATATTTTTTTCTGAGTCCCTAGTGTATCTTATTCTTTTAACAACTCTTTCTTTTTTTTTTTCCTCTGTCCTGCAAATATTCTGACCATGGGGAATGGGAATATATATATATGGAATGATGGACTTATCCGAAAACCAGCGACGTTCACTTGTTCACGTTTCTGCTACCACAAACTCGAATTGCCTCTTCTGAGTCATGTTCATTAAAACTCCCCTTCCTCATTCCGTCCTTAAAAGTTGATGATGACAGGTAAAGAGCAATTGGGAACTGGAAAGAGACATAGCCCCTCGGTCGTTAGAGCTTTGGTAATTAAGAATAGAGATGATTGGTAGCGATAGAGATAGCTGAGAGTGGGAGAGGACAGGAGATGGCCGGGGGGAGATAGGGCGGCTCGATGCGGGGTCGATTCTCGCCGCACGCGATCGCATCGAACTCCTGTCTTGTCCTGTCACCTCCACCATCCCCAGTCCCTTCTCTCAACTTCGAGTTTATTTATACCTCATCATTAACAATACCAATACCAAATATTGCTGGAGATTCTTAAGGAATACTTGCTTTGCTGATAGTTCTGTACTCAATAAAATCCTTGAGCCTACTGCAATATATCATTTTAGCCATTATCACTAATTTTCTTCTGATTTATCTAGACCTGACGTTAAAAAAAAACACCTCATGTCATATCACTTCGCTTCATATCACGCAACTTCATATCATCTTGGTGGCTGATTAAAATTCAATAATTAAGTGGTGCTTTCTTGAAAAAAGTACATGCTATACTGCATTTATCCAGATTGTCAATTAATATTGATTAAGAGAGAGAAATTATTTTCTAGTCGGAACGGGGTATCTCAATGGTAGAGCGCTGTGTTGCAGTGCCGAAGGACCCGGGTAAAAATCCGGCTGTGGAAGATAAATGATTTAATCTGTTAAAAGTAGGGGATGGATTGTGTAGGATCTGAAGACACTCCTGGTGCCCTTCTGACTGAATAAGTGGATGATGAAATTCGAAGTTTTATGGACCAGAAAGTGATGACAATCTAATCAGTATCTTGTTCGAAGAAGGGGGTATGATAAGGATAACCTACTCGATTGATTTGATTTGTTTGTGATTTTATTTCAATAATATTACTTAAAGTACAAACATTATGGTGATGGATAATGTATGTAATCCAAATATCGCATTCCTTCCCATGTATGGTTGCGAAAGTGTTTTATCAGCAGTCAATACTTATCGAATGATAACAACGAGTACAGTAAGAATGCTTCTGTATTTTTGATTACTGCCTACTTGTTCAAATGTTAGTTTAAGAACTGCTGAATTTATCTTACCCATTTCAAAACTGCCTTACTTTATTATTATGTGTTATGTTTACATTATAAGAGGTATAGCTTATTCGGAGACGTATTAACTGTTAAGTAGTGAAGATTTTACAAATTTAAAATTTTGAGAAATTGTCAAAATTGATGGTGTTTTTTTTTTATTGTAATCATAAAATCACAATGTTACAAGGCAGTTATGATCATATAACTCATTAATTTTTAGAAAAAAATCAATATCCAAAAATTGATTAGGTACCTAGACTGTTCAGATTTCGACTATTCCATCATACTACGCTCATATCTTTGTTGGAGTTTTACACAAAACCCTTTCCTCATCATCATAAAATAGATAGTGATGATAAATAGAGCTATTATGTAAATTAATACGTTATTTATTTTGTTGAGTATCGCTTATTATGATTCGATATCAGCAATATACATCATGTGACTTCGGAATAAATATTGAATAATTCAATTCGATATTATTAGTTGAACAATGGCCCTTCCTAAGGGGGGACTGTCAGGGTATTTTCAACCGCTTATGTTCTTATGTTTTCGTGACAGCAATACATCGATCTGAAACTAAATATGGCCGAACATTTGCCGTAATAATAAATCCATTTATAATTCCCTTTGATATTACTGCAATTGTTGAGTCAGGCTCGTTACTATAAATAGTTGGGCTACACCGCTCGCTCTCCAAGGACAAGGCTACGGATAGCGGGATACCACTGCCATCAGGGTTCAGTGCGATCTTTGTGGCTCAATGAACACGTAGAAAAAATAACATTTATGTATATAATAAAAAACTATAATAAAAAAAATGTCTCCGCATGACGAATAAACAATGAAATAAGAATGGTGAAAAGGAGCTGATTATTAGATTTCCTTAATGAATGTTTAATAGCTAAATAGTAACATCATTAGCATCGCTGGTCAGTGGCTTATTATTTTATGTTTAACATTAAGCATATGTTCAGGAGATTCCCGATGATCTCTTCTATTTGCTGGATGTCCACGACTGACTAGGATCTGGGAGCCACTTTACTAAGGAAAACTTTAAAAAGGTTTAGTAAAACCTACTAACCTGCTCCCTTCAATTTTTATTTATTTATAAAAACAATACATCAAGTAAATAGAATAAATGATACCTAATAGCATGAGATAAAGACATGGAGGTCGTTATGGACGACCTTATCCTTAAAAAAGTAACGAGAATTTAGAATTTTACGACGGATTTTGTGTTATAAGCATTGGGTATGAGAGGGATTCGGTGGTTTAGTAGATCCCAAAAGCTCTACTCTGAAAGTCCAAATGGGTGTTATAATAGTCTTGTATATGAGTCTTTTGTAATTAATTGGGAGCTTGGAGCGTTATTAATGCTAATAAATGTTGCGGTAGAATGAAACAGCGAGCTGTACCTTGTGGTTTCAGTCTAGTATGCCCTTCAAATTTAGTAAGATCTAAATCTAGTTTATTTCAATTGTAACGCATTGTTCATCTTTATGATCTCTTCCTTGCGGATCACTTAGCTGTTGGGATTAGAATCAATTGATGGCACTATTAAGCTAATTTAGAAAATAAAAAGTTGGCTAGTTGTGATAAATGGCATAATAATTTTTTAGTTATGCCATTTAGTATTATCAGTTATAATTATCAACAAAAAGTTTTATTTATTAATCCAATATCCACTTACACTGTCATATAGCGTTTTCAGGCGGTAATATTTACAATTCGTTCATTATTCTGTTTTAAAAAAACATTTTCAATTTTATCACCCCATTATTTTCATTTTCCTGTTCGTTTTTTAACATATCTACGTCTAAATTTTCTTCCTATAATATCGTAAGGAGACAAAGTTAACATAAAGGTTTTACATTCAAGAAGGTCCTAATCAAGTTTTATTTTTGTCACTTTTGTTTCTGTCAATGGCACAATTAGTAACCATTATACACTGAGGTGATTGGTTACTAATTTTACAGTTAAAATAATAATAATTTGAGGTTAAAAAAAAAGTAATAAGAGTGATTTTTTGCAACCCTTCCTTTAATCGTATAAATAAATATTTGTCTATTCATTCATTTTTTTTATACCTATAGTATTTATACTCTTTTTTGTACCTTTATTATTTTTTAATTAACACCTCAACTTATTATTATTCGCATATCGCCACAAATGAACTAGATTGGCGCTCGGCAGGGGAGCAGCTACCGAGGGGGGGGGAAATCAGCCATGAAAATTATTTTTGTTTATATTAGTGTATTTTGTTGATACAAATTCTACCTCAAAATTGATATTTTTAACAAGGAAAATTTGTTATCAAAAAGTTTTAAACATACAATTTTTTAACTTTGTGGGAAAATGGAATGGAGGGAGGGGCGCAAAAGTCCTACTAAAGGCGCGGCCATACCTAGTTACGATGCTGCAGTTTTTATCAATTCCGTGTTGTGCATGAAGTTGGACGAGAGAAGCACTCTCTTTTATTTCGTTAGGATGACCAAAGGTGTAATACCATTTTCTGTCCTTGTTTCCAGTTTTCCTCCTCGTTCGCAAAGTGTCGCCCACATCTTCCTTTTCCTTAATCAATTCATTTTGCCTTTCGCTAACACCTGGCCGGAAACAAATCCTCTTGTTCCAGTCTCCAATCATTACCTCTACTTATTTGCAGTAGTTGAATGATTCATTTTTACATTTTGTTGTCCGCTGGAATAATAAGCTGCAACATGCTTTGTGCTTCAAACCGTATTTGTTTTTATTATATTTTTTATTTTACTTCTAATGGCTACAGGGAGAGGAGTGGCTCAGTGGTAGAGTACTGAGTTACCATGCCGGAAATCCTGGTTCAATTCCCGCTGCAGGCCATGATTTTCATTTAGTCTGTTTGCAGCGGGAGATGGATCATATAGGATCTAGGACCCTCCTGGGGCCCACCCAGCCTCTATAAAATATTATAAAAATAGGGTACCCAAAATAAGGGGGAAAATCTGGCGTTCGAGCGTGACCTAGGACAAGTCACCTCCTTGCAGAACCGTTGTCCATGAAACAGTACAGTCTCTACCATGTACTGAACCCCAGACCCTTCATGGGTTGTAGTGGTACAGGTTTTTTTTTTTATAATGGCTACAGTTTCCTATTATAACATTCTTCCTGTTGTTATAATTGATCTTAAACAAAGCAAGAACATAAATCATATAGATTTAATGATACGAAGTTTTCCAGTCCATTTATTAATAATATTTCTAAAATCATCGTTACGAATATTTTCTTTGTTATACAAATATTTCTAATAATAAACATGATCTCAAATCATCTGCAGCAATGCATTGTAAACAAATTTTATCGCAAGAAATTCCTGAAATGCTAAAAATTTGATCCAAACTTATACCAGACTAGAACTGGTGAACCAAATTTGTATTACACGTATACTTTACGCCTTAAAAAATTTTTTTTTTAATGAAATAAAAACATGGAATAACACCTTATTGTCATTCTGCGATTCGATGTTGTAAGGCAATCTCGAATCTTAATTAATGAGATATTTTTGTATCATTTCCTTTACTTATTCGCATTGTTTGTTGTTACTCAACATTTAATAAAGGAATTCATTCCATAGTCACACTTGTGCAGTAGAAAAAAATATTTTTCCTGCAACCATTTAATTATGCTATCCATTAGTCAACTAAAACTGGTGTGGAAAGTCCCACTTCTAGTGAGGAAAAGTAACAGCCACCTAGATCGAATTTGACAATCAGCACTCTGTTATTTTAAATGTTGAATGGCGGTATTATAATATTATTCATTTTATATTCCTAAAATGTTAAATAAATAATTTTAGAACAATTTTATATTTAATTCAAGATAGATTTTATTTATTTTGGAGCGATTTGATAGAAATATTTAATATAATCTTAAATGTATTAAAACCTTCACACATCAGAAATTTGCATTAGCATTAGCATTAGCATTACCCACTAGCACTAGTGTAGTTTTAACAAATCTAAAGTTTCACCTTTAATTTCTTAATTTTTAAATGGTTCCAGGAAAAATGTAATATTTAACAAGTGAGAAAAGTGCTTAAACACCCTCGTTTAATTACCACACTCGACTTCGGCTCCTGTGGTAAAATTCACTTGGGTGTAATAAAGTGGCACTTTCCTCACTTGTCATATAAATAACTATAGTACTTCTTGTGTGCCTCAAATGATAAGAAAAAGATTCTAAAGAAGCATAAGATCGTTTGTTAGGTAGGTTGTACAACCTATTGCATTGAACTGGATGTGATCGGCTGCGTGTCTTGAGATGCATTGATACATCAAGGTGGAATATTGATAAAGGTAAGAAAGAAATATTGGGTTCAGTTCAATCTTACCGCAATACCAACCCGAAAACTCTTCTTTAATATGGCAATGTATATACGAGATTGGTGAAGATTCCTTTGTATTGGTCACGGTTTTGGAATTTTGTTTATAGCTCAAAAGGGAAAGTTGAAATAGGCTAACTCCCATTTGGAACAATTTGTCATAGACCGACATTTTTAAATGAATTATTATTGTAGGTAAACACTTGGTCAGAGAAGAAAATTGATCTATTTTTATTCCTCAGTATCTTTTCTAGGGCTCTATTTCGAAGGAAAAGGAATACTAACGAAATATTATTTTGCAAATGGGTTTACTTAAGGTTTAACGTTTATATTCTGTCGCTACATTAATTTCTGTATTGAAGTTATTATATATTTAGAGCCACTATATGTTAATTTTGCGTGCAAAATCTATTTTAAATAAGGAAAAAGCATTTTATTTTTATTTAAATTAATTAGTATATATTATGTTGAAAAACTTGAAGGGGGAATGCTTTATATTATTTCTACATTTTAGTATTAACATAATTTTCATATGGCCTTAGGCTACAGCCCACACGCTCAAGTCTGGTTAAGTCATTCGTTCATATTCACTTCTCCTTTCAATACACTGCCTTTGGTTATTGAGCGTTTTTATCAATTTTCATTCAATTTTTTCAAATCAATTTATTATAATTTATTTCCAACTTAATTACAGTACCGAGACATGTGTGATTCTGGAGCTAGTAAATGAGTAAAACGTAAGAAAAATAAAACTTGTAGACCATCGAATTCTGTGTGCATTTATCAAACTTTATTTTTGGTAGAATTCACGATTTAGGAATTATAAGTGAATAAATTAAAAAAACTATTATTGTGATCGTCTATTCTATTTATTTATTGCTCTATTCCGCAACTTGAGAACTATTTGTGAAGAAGAGATTATACTTATTAAGGTAGGAGGATATGATGGAAGAGTTAATGGAGAAATATGATTTTCATACTTACCATTACCTAGCGAGTTAGTAGTACATTTGTAATAGAATAAAAAGTAACGATTTTATTTCGTTAACGTACGTCTGTTAACTCAAATAGGATGGATTATTAGTACTAATACTAAACCAACCTTTCTAACCAAAGTAGGAAGATAGAGAGTCATTAAGTTAGTCACGAAACAAATTTAAACGCAACCTGGCCGGATTCTAACCTGCGCCACAGCTGTTAGATGGTTGCTTATTCTATTTAACAGGAAGAGCCTAATTATCAAAGCCCTAGAACGTACTTGTTAGTTATAGAGACTTGTGATCACAGATGATAACATGCCTTCTTATCAAATCCTCCCCAGAAAAGAAATACGACGTCATAGTAAATAGTATATATATATATTTATTTTTTCTGCAAGGAGGGGTGAAGAACTTCTGTCTCATTTAATCCACTTTTTTGGTCAGACGCTATAAAAATACTCAATAATACTATAAACCCCTTAAGTGCAGGCGGCTATGCAGTCCATAGTGACCGCGGGCGCTCAGCTAAGAGAAACAGCCGAGAGTTGTATGCTTACCATCGCTGTGGACGGAATCCTTTTCTTTCGTGTCAGCCCTATTGGTTCATTAAAAATTTAAGGCGCGACAAATAAATTATTATAGTATTTCTTTTGCTCCAGATTGCATAATACCAGAACGTCATTCATTTTCAAGCATCAGTCATCTATTAAAATGAATAAAACATATATGGTTACAACATAAAAATAATAAAAAAATCTGGAGTTGGGCGATAACGAACAATTTATCTACAATATCTATATCAGTATATTTGAGCTTAATTAAACTCTTTAATATTTTGGATTTTTTTTTATCTATGAATTTGGCCAACTATGGACCGCAGATAACTCAACACTGATGGTGTCTCTTTTTCTTCTTCTTTTCCCAGTACTTCTTCGTTTTTTCTCCAACTGCTCGGATCTGATCATCTGTCCGTCCAAATTCTCTTGTCTTCTTCATAGCTTGCGTTTTCTGTCAGGCGGTTCTTGTCACATATTATTTCTTCTGTAACACTTATTATGATGGCATCTTCCTTCTTTGACTTTTTTATATATATTGTTCATAATCTTTCATCATTGCCGTAGCTACAGTTATACCTATTTATGTCTGTATCACATAACATTATACATTATATTTTAATAATAATTTCCTGTAATTATTAATTGAAAAACGCATCCGTCCTTAGTTCTTATTCATTCTTGTGCGTTCGCCGGACGCACATATGCGTCCATAACACTTTAAGGGTTATCAGTTATTAATGAAACTTTTTATTTGTTATTTGTTTTGGGAAGAATGATGAAGAGATGAGTATCCCATATATGTGGAAACGTTTCATTGTATATAGTTTAAGAATATGTTTATCCGATCCTTGGTGCATGTATAACTGACCTTTACTAACATCCCCCCTAACCACATTGGATGCGGCACGACTAACCCCTAGGATGATGCTGGTGATGGTGGTGGATTTACTGATATATTGCTATACTATACTAATGATGATGTTCCCCTGGGACACACGAAGACAGAAGATGTGGGTGGAGGAGGAGAGGCAGGTGAGACACAGCAGCTCGTTCAGTTGCCTGCGGGACCGGCCGCTGTGGAAGCGATCCCCGCGGCCCCAATCCTTCTACCTCCTCGACGACTTCCTAGCCCCGCCCTCGCCGCCGCCGCCGCTGCCGCCTCCGCCTCATCCGGTAAATAGCCTACCCTTTTTATTTATTTATTATCATTTTATATTTTATTTTTGGTATCTGTTCCGCAGGTTGTCGCTTCGGATAGAGCTACAGCAAGTTTTAACTGTTTATTAGTTTCATTTTTAATATTTTCCAAAAATACAAGTTATCGTGAGCTGTAGTATGGAAAATGATGTTCATTTCGGTAATCATTTCATCAATATTTTCGACTAACATTAAGAGGAATAGATGATATATGCTTGTTGTATATAATATGATTATATATGAAGATAACTTGTATTTTTTAGACATATTAAAAGGAATGAAAAGTTGAAACTTATGGCTCAACCCAAAGCGACAACCTGCGGAATAATTACCTTAATTTTAATTTTATTTAGTATTGGGTTTTCCGGAAAATAGTGCAGGATCTTATGTCTTATTTAAAATATTGCTCCAAATAGTCAACTGCTTATGTCTGTTGGCTTATGACTTTTGAATTTTATAAATGTATATTACTCCTCTTTAAAATAAAGAGCTACTTGGAAATAAAGCCGTGGATGAGGCCGTTGATGGTGATGTTCTTCGAGCTGTAGTGGAAGGAAATCCCAGAACGACTGACTTCGTTGATAATTCATTCTTAACTAAAATATCATAGCGTGGTTTTCGCATAGATTGGTTTCGCGAGTTCAAACTCGGCCGGAATGAGGCCCATACGGCCAGAAATAATGAAGTCTGGGCGATATATGTATAAGTACATTAATGCGTACATATTCATACACGAAGGTAGTATAGTGAGTGCGCTGTCCAGCTATGGTTCCAGAGATTTCGAGATGGAGACTTGAGCCTTGAAGACAAAGAAGGCTGTGGAAGAATCTCTGCCAACTTTCAAGCTTTTTCACCTTCCCAATCGCCTTGAGGTGGTCATCGATGGTTGGTTTCCTGACTTCGAGTTTCCCTGCCAGTTCTCGAACAGTTTTTCAAGGATTTTCTTCCGCCATTGCTCGGAGAACATCGTCATATATGATAGCCTGCGCTTCTTCCACGGCCTTATTTCCAAGTAGCAAAATGAAACCAACATACAAAGGTAAAACATTTTTTTTTAAAGATTATTAATGAGTGTTCATATTTATATAAACCAAAAGTCCAACAGACATAAACAGTTTACTATTTGGTGGGATATTTTAAAGAAAACATAAAATCCTGCATTATTTTCCGAACGCCCCAAAATAATAGATTCTACTTCTATTTAGTTTTAGTTAATATTATTTATATCACTTACTTTTATTAGTATTTATTTTTATTAAATATTATTTTACTGTTATTTATTTATATTTCTGTTATTTTTATTATTATTTATTTCAACGATTGTATATCAGTTAACTATTGGTGAAAATTTCATCCTTTTACTTTTGGTTATGAACTCTTATATAATTTGAAAAGAAAGAATGCAACCAAATCCTGTTAATTATTTTTAAAAACATTACACTTTTGTGTTAGAAACAAATGTAGCTTCAAGCGATGTTGTATGTATGTTCTCAATATCTTTGTATAAGAACAACAATTAGCTGTTTGAAATTGACATGAAATTACCTAAACAACATCCCATCGAATCGTTACCTGTCTATATATTTGATATATTGGAAAATGAAATTATTACTATGTTATATTGTATGCACACCAACAAGATGATCTTTGGATAATCGAGAATCGCCACAGCATGTTATATTATATTGCTATATTCCAATATATTTCAAGTTTATGGCGCTGTTTGTTTTATGTAGTTTGTTTAAATGTTGACACTATTTGTAAGCACACGGTATATCTTTTCCGGCTCCAGAAATGTCACATTAATATCAGAAAAGTTTAAATGGTCTTTAAGCACGGAATAACTCAAACCACATTCTTCAAACTTCATATCGTGCAAATGAGAAGTTAGTAATATAAAGCTGTCAAGGCGTGAAAAGGTGAACAAAGATAATTTGGTGACAGTTTTCTTTAAAATAAATTAATTGTTTCTTTTTATTCTAAGAGAATAAAAAGAAAGTTATAATTTGATTAATCTATCTGGAAAATCGTTCGCAGTTCTTTAACGACAGTGAAGTAATTGTTATCACGTCCTTAAGTTTTCTACCAGAGATTCCATAAAAACATTAGTGAAATATATTTCGGATTTATAAAGGCTTATAAATTGGTAATCCTAAAAAAATCTATTTTTTGCCTGGTCAGCGAAACATCGTGGTAATTTCTAATTAATTTCGGTTTATGGTGAGATAGATTTCTCGTGCTGAGCCTGTATTTTCTTGCTAGGTAGGTATTTCACAAGTTATTTCGATCGCACCAGGATTAAAATTTAAAGTTAATAAACAAACTATTTTAATGGAATTGTATTTTTTCTGATTCGAAGTGCTCTTTATGGGCTAGTATAATTCACGTTGAGGGTCTTTTGCGTATAAATAAATTTATCAGATATTTTTATACGCATAAATAATTATTTTCATATATAATAAAATTTAAAATAAAATAAAATTAATTTAAAAAATTTAAATTATTTAATTTTTTTAAAATTAAAATAACAATTATAAATAACTATTGTTTACACAAGTTAGATATTTTGTAAATTAGTCGGAAAGACAATACCATTCTCGCTGATCAATAGGGGGGTTCAATAGCATATATCTTAGTTTATATTTATAATTGTCAATGCTAATTGACAGTTCGAGAAACGCCCTATATTTATACAGAGGGATATTTCTGTACACGTCTACAATTCATCGAGATCACTTCAGTTTTCATACTAAAAGGTGTATTGGGAATTCCATTTGGTAAATACATGACACTGTAGTGCCAGTGGGAGTTCGAATGGGCTGTGAAAACTAGCTACAGGGTGTCTCAAGAGACTTCAACCATTCCCGTATTGAAAGGCCAATATTAATCATGTAAATTTGGTAGGGGTGGAATCATTTCTTTCAGTCATAAATGTAGAAAATTTAAATTGCTTAGTTACTTTAAAAAAACTCTCCTCATTCTAATTCATATTAATTCAACAGAAATTAGTTTTAAGAAGACCCTATTCTATAGAGCACAGTTTTATTTACTCACAAACATTAGAATTCATAAAAATGATCAAAAATTATAATTTGATCACTTAGCTATTTTATATTAGGTGAGTTTAATAAGAATTCATTTGTAACTTAATAAATTAGGTGACTTTGTATGATTAAGGAAGTTTGGGTTTATAATTATCACTTATGAGCATGATAGATCAGTAAGGCACTGTACTCATACATCCTGGAACCACTTCGAGTCCAGTTGTGACGGATAATTGTTTGTTGTATCCATCAGCCGTATTTCCTCCTTGAAGTCTTAAATAACAACCATTCGATGTGCATTGTTTTACATAAATTGGGATAAAAACCCTGGCGGTTGAGCTTGACCCTGGTCAAAACCAATTCCTTGCACAAACGTTGGTCTAAAAATAGTTCGTCTTAAGCGTTTAACGCATGGCCTTTCATGAATTTTGGTGGAATAGGTTTTTTTTTCTAATAATTGATATAGTTTAAATTTAATGTAAATCTAAGATAGTCAATTATTTCTACGCTAGAAAGTTAAATATGTTTGATGTTATGAAATGTGCAATTGCTGCAACAACGTCCATTTTATTTATTAATTTTTGCTTTAAATACACTATAAATCAAAATCTGCAAACAATAAATTGGCGATAATTGGTAGAATGGTGTAAGAGGAAAAAAGAAAAAAAGGACTAAATAGCAGCTCTTTCGTGACTCCTGGTGATTAATTTGATTTAGATAGAAATGTTTGCCATCTTTCTTCTTTTAACTCACTCTCTTCTCGGTGTCTTCCCTGACATAACGTTTATGAAAATATTTGTCTAAACCTTTTCAAATGTCTTTTTCAATTTATTCGTCTTTTAACTTATTCAATATAAAAGTTTCCTAAACATGTTATGGATTAGAGGGCAGTAACAAAAAGTTCAAATCGACAAGTGCACGATTAACGCTAATTACTGTTGACTGATCTCGTAGAGTTGATTTCTTGACAGTTTAAGTTTAAGTTAAGCCATCCTTCGATTAAGCCTTCTTACTTCACACTTTAAACTAGACTACTTTGAAAAATCCCACTCTATCCGATAATTTGTACCACACCTCTATCGGAAATTGGATTAAATTATTCCAATAGTTCATAACTATGGATAATACAAACAAATTATTACTTATAATTCAAATATAAATAATTAAAATGTAAAGAGCCCTCTCCCGTGAAACCAGGTTCCCTCGAGATCCAACGAAAGTGGTCGGACTTTCGGAACAACTCAAAAACATTTCGGCCCACGTCCACTCATGTTCCAGTACATTTCCCTCAAAATTAGCCACGCATTCGTGCCAGGAAGAGAGAATGAGAGTGTGACGGATATGTTTACGAATATGTTTAGGGGAAACGTAATAGTTTCACCTATCAAATTACAAAACGTTTCTCCAGTGCAATACGTTAATCAGGAGACATATGCTCCAGTGAATCTTCCTTAATGTTCCTCGCGTGTTCTTCCAGAGTTAGTTTCTCCCTTTGGCGGTGAGTTGTTAAAATAGTTTATATAAGACTCTTCAGACTCATTTGTAAGATCAGAGATGAGATTTAATGGTGACACCCACAAGTATTTACTTTATGTAGTTAATAATTATTTAAAAGCTAAATTTAGACGGACTATGAAAATAATCATCCAATTATGGTAATTAATAAGTATTTAAACAATTATCAACATTTATTGTAAGAGGCATTAGCTCTGAACCTAGAGGCAAGTTTGTATTGGTCTTGTCCTTATTAGTATGGAATGCTTCATCTTTCCAAGAAGTTCAGTTTGTTGACGTTCTGAGAACATCCGGGCCTTACAAAGAAACTCAGGCGTGCTCTATGACATCCAGCATGTCTTGGAACCTTTGTCTGCTCAATCAATTCAACGCATACTAGGCTAAGTTACAAGAAGAATCTATCCTGCAATTCATTGTCCATAACTCTCTACTAAAGTTCTACAACCTTATCCAGAAAGTTTTATTATCCCTTAAAAAAATCTTCTTGAAATTGATTTGTATTCATTTTATTAAATATTTTTGCAGGAAGGTAGGGTAGGAGATGGATGTGATTAACTGACAGTTTACCGTATGCTGAAATGCTCTTTTGGATAACCCCTAGGCATTTGTGTTTCGATCAGCGTCTTCTGAAATGATCACCATTCAAACAAGCCGTAATGGAGCACCTAATTTTATCATTGGCCAATACCATTCTCTAAGGTTGTTAGATTACGGTAAAAGTATATCATAAGTCACAAATACATACTCCAAATCGTTTTGAGTTCTGATGATATTATGTAGGCGTCTTCTAAATAAATAACGAAACTAACCATTAGGTGGTTATATATTATGGCCCGTTACTACAGCTGTTTATGTATCTGATGACAGTGTAACGAGAGTTCATTGATAAATATCAATAGTGCAGAAATATCTCTTTAAAAATTTATGAATGAAACTATTAAAATATCGAAAAATAGTTATTAAAATATCGAAAAATAAACCTTTGAAACCTTTTTATAAATACTACAAGTTGATTTCTAAGTTATTGTTGATATTTTTGCCCGTCTGCCCGATGTGCCCCCCTGAAAAAAAACCTGGATCCTCCCTTGAATACATGCTAACTCTACAACCTAATTAGATCAGATTAAATTGTTGATTAATCCTTGACTGTAGATAAATATCTAATGTCTAATTAAATAGTTACCGTTGTTTAACATTAACTACTTTCTATCGATTCTCATTAGAAGCAGATCTAGATGAAACCTATTAACAATCTGACTCCATATAATATATATATATATATATTCCATATATGTATATATTCGCAAAATAATAATCAGTGTATATTGTACAATGATTATTATGTTGCGAACAGCTGTTTTTTTTTATCAATCCGTTATTGGTAATCGATATATCGAATCAATTCAGACTGTTGATTTCGTTTATTTTTATATATATATTAGATTTCTGATGGAAAAATATGATCCCGTTATAATTTAAATTTAAGTCTTATCGGATAAGATGCTTTTAACCATACAGATGCAACTGAATCGTCGAATTTTCTCCTTTGATAATATTCAATATGGAAAAAAGTATAATAATCGCAAAGACCAAACCATCATTTGTCGCCATGTGTTAAAATCAACGAGATCAAACGGTAAAAACGGCATAATCGACGAAATAAAATATCAATATTTTAAGGCGCAATTTTTCTTTTACAACATATTTAAAATTGGTAAACAATAAATGACCCTGCCTATATTTGTTGCTTAGCCTACTTTTCTCGTGCCATTTTCCTCTCCTAGTTTCCTTTGTTTTGCCTCCGGTGGTTTGCTAGTTAGTTATCTACGTCCTTGCAGGTCGAGCTGTACCAATGTATTTGCAACACCCGGGCAACCTCACCCATAACAGCATCAGGACCACAAGTGCACCCCTCCCGGATGTCTTATGTTATCCTAGTCCAAGAGATAAGCCATACTTGATTTATCTTTCACCATTTGTTTAATGCAGAAAATAGGTCATTATTTTGAAGGCGAGAATAGTGGTTCACAGCTCTACTTTGCCGAATGGCAACTAAATATTTTATTATCTATGAACTGGGATTTTTTATGATAGCTAAATTACCTTACAACAACTATAATATGATCGGTTCGCTACAAATTTATTTACATTTAATAAAAATAAAATATGTTAATAAAAACACATGTGTATTTTTCTAGTAAAGTTTATTTTAAGGGTAAACGAGTTCGAAAACAAGAGTCATATTCTCAGTGCGAAGTGATCTGTGGCGTAGTGGTTATCTTAACAACATACTAAGCCCAAGATCGTGGGTTTGCAGCCCAGCAGGTGGGCATAAGATTTTTTAAAAGGGAGTCAAAAATCCTTGCTTATACCGTCCTTCGGAAGGGTCATAAAATGAAGCTCCTGAGTCTGTGCAGGCAGGTACTCGTCGAAAACACCTACCCTAATTACACCGGGTTATGCAAAATTCGGACACTCACTGTAGCATCGTCCGATTACCCATAACAGCACCAAGTTACGTTAAATGAAATAAATAAAGGAAAAACTGAGTTCGGAAATAAAAATAACCTTATCTGTATGACACCTTTACCTATGTAATTGGTAACATTTTTAATATCAAACTCCCAATGGCGACCACTCCATTAGATTTTATTCCCCGAAATTTGGGTAGACTCAGCCGATCTCAATTTCCTGGTTATGTTTTGATCTAACATGTAGGAAATATTTTCGGTCCGATTCGGGCTTATTTTAGGACCTAAACTATATGTAGAAATTTCCCGAGCCATATCAGTTGATTCTCCCCGATTATATGATCCTGTCTTAACTTTGAGGCTCAACATGATGTATACCAGTACACGCTTATATTCTAGACTATATATTAGTTTAATTAAATTGAAAATAAATAAAGCAGAAACTTTTAATTAATAAATATGTTTTTGTAAAATTACATTGAAGGTAGTTACCATAGTTGCCCTCCCATCTTGTTACTTGAAATTCCCTATTTCGGGAGTTAACATCACACCAACATTCAAGAGTGCCGCTAAATGTTTTAATGTTTGAATTAAGTATTCAGGTATACAATTGAATAAAATATATGATGAAAATAATAGGGCTATTTTGAAATTTCTTTTCATTTTTTCATGAATTGAGATAAATAAGGTTTTGCATTTCAATTAATTTAAAAATATGGGCAAACGTGATGTTTTTAACTCCTATTTATTTAGCAAAGAAAGATATTTTGAACACTATACAAGTTTTAAATTTTATTATGAAATAATTAAAATTATTTAAAAGAATAAATACTTTTTTTAGATCCAAATAAACATAAGCCAGTTTCGGAAATAAAAGATCGATTATTAAAATTGTTAATAAATGTTTTATGTATATTTTATATATTTCAGTGTATTAAAACAATAAACCAGTAATAAGGGAGTCATAAATATTGTTTTGTTTGAGGCTCGAAACTTAAAACGGTTAGAGAAGTGATTTTTTATTGAAATTATCCAATTGGTTGAGAATAGAATGCTTTTATTCAATACTTTCTATTCAATACATGAGCTAAGAGGAATAATTGCAAATATGTCCACATAATTCGTTTTTCGCAATAGAAATTAATGTATTAACCTCAATAGAATTCCTTTAATTGTTTCGAGAACGGTCTCCTAAACGAGCGAGGATTTTAGAATGCAAATCCTTAACAAATGGCTGAGAGGTATTCAGAAGCTAAGTGTGTCCCTCACATAATTAGGAGCTAATAAAAACACATTGCCTGGTTTATTTATATGCAAATGTCCTTAATTCTATTTGAATGCATAACAATATGTGTTATTCTTGTTTTGTTGTCTACTTTTGTTGCTGAAGAAATAATGAATATTGTTAATGACCGAGCTTTATAGAAGTACTTTCATTAGTACTATACGATATATTATTAATAATTCATGGTTTTCTATGAGGATTGTTCATGAGAATGAAAGTAGAGAGGTTCGTTAACTCTTTGAGCTAACAGCTTAGTATGATTTTTTCATCTGTGACCATAATCTGCTTTAATTAACTGCTAATACATAAAGTCCCTAAAAACATCTTAAGCGATATCTCCCTTTCTCAGTTAGTATTTTGTATTTGCAACCCAACATATAGTGGATCCTCAAAAAGGAAGGGTATTTGTGATTTCCCAAATATTACCTCGGAGAAATATAAAATAAATAACGAATAATTTAAAATATGCCTACTAGCAACAATCCTTAGAATAAAAGTGATAAATTATTATTTAATAGGTAGGAGATCAATAAAACTTAGCTCAACTTCAATCATCGAAATTTTCAAATGTAATTATGCAATTGTCAGTTTTAATTACAGCTGTTATTAATTTATTCAAGATAATTTTTGTGAACTCCTTCTGTGGTATTATTTATTGAAACTGATGAAAACTTATAATCCAGTGGTTGAGTCTTGGGCTCGTATAAACGAAGTCCTAATTAAGGTCAAAATAGTTTTAATTGTATAATTTGCAATTAGTTTATTAGTTACTGGCATCTCATGGGAATCTTTCCTGACTCAGGATAACACAAAACTATCATATATTTCTAGATATTATCTGTACCATACACCATAATATATGTAAATGGGAAAATGAAAAATGGTTGCCACCCAGAAAACATTGTTGCCACAATAATATATAATATATGATATAAAAGAAGATATATAATGTTATTCTATAACTGAAATTTTAAATATTTTATATTTTAAAAATTGCAGTAGGGATATCTCCAATCCCTAAGGTAATGTTCCTTGATAAGTCACCCAAAAAAATAAAATAAAAAAATAATTGTCTTTGGATTTTCACCTGGTCCTAGACTATCAAGCATCACTTAATTGCTAAAATTTCCAGTTTTCATTATTTTTCTTGTAAAAAAAAAGTTAGTCTGGTTTTACGTGAAGAAAATGCACGAAAACAAAAAATAAATAGTATAACGCACGAAAATGTTTTAATGATGATATTCTTCGTATCAGTTCCGCAGGTTGTCGCTTCGAATTTAGCCACAACAAGTTTTAACTTTTAATTCATTTCCTTTTTGGTATTCTAGAAAATAAAAATAACCACGAGTTTTAGTATGGAATAAAGAGTGCAATTATGGGAAATGTGTTTATAACGGTAACCATTTCATCATGAAATAAACGTTTCAACTAGCCCATTCGAAATATAGATGATGATAAGACCTAAACCATATGTGTAAGTCGCTTTTTTAATCTGTATACAGTCAGTAATAGTTACTATACCGGAGGATAATATAGACTGTACTCAAAATTGAACTATTCTATCAGTTAATTGAGAGGACAGCTTCGATGGTTAAGGATGGATGACGGCGTTCAGCGAAGAATACTATGGAGGCTAAACCAGTCGGAAAAGGGCCCAAGGGAAGTCCGATAGTGACTTGGGAGAATAACATCCAAAATATCCTAAAAGAGAAGTCTTGACAGAGAAAAGTGGCGCTCCTTGTGCAAAAATGTCTGTACTGCAAGGTATAAGAGATGGCAGAATTAGAAGAAGTGAAAGAATAGTTACTATACACTGTCAGTAATTAAATTATTTTTATTTTCGTGAATATTATTAAAAAGGAAACGAATAAAAGGTTAAAACTTGTTGTGACTTAATTCCAAGCGACAACCTGCGGAACTGATACCATTTTTTCAACATTTAATTCGTATATATATTTATTATCATATCCCTTTCTAATAATCACAAGCCAAGGAGAGGATACAAGCCCTTATTCCGAAATTTCCAGTTAATGATACAGGGATATTGATAGCAGATATGTGATATTAATAATATGTAAATTATTAATTTGGTATTGACAGATATATTTTCTCGCTAGAATCCTTTTTAATGTAGAAGAACCCGCCCTGAGAATATGTATAACCCCGACGATGGGTCAATGGTTGAGGCAATGGTTGGTCGGTTGGACGCTATTCTCTGCTAACAACCATATCCTGGAGGCCATTGTCGAGATACGGCTGTTATTCCGGGAGTGTTATCGCACAGGAAGAAGAGAAGATGAGGAGCCTAACTGAATGAAAGGAGTCGGGAAGGTGGTGGAGAGTCTCCGTCCGCCCGTGAACCTCACGCATGACTCACTCCCGTTTTTCTTTCTCTCCACTTTTTCTTTTCTCTCTTCATCGTCCTTCGCCGTTTATATCCTATGCGACCGTTTTAGATTGTTTAATCACCCTTGCCTTTAAAGTTAAATGCCTTCTCCTTTTCAATAAATTATCCCTCTCTATTTTACCTCCGGAGGCGTGGGTAAATGCTATGCTTTTAAAGATGACATTATTATGAAAACCATCTTCAATTTCTGCCTTAAAATAGAATGGAAAAATGATTTTATTCTGGAACCAGGTCCCTTAAGAATAACTGATCTGTAGAATAACTATTGGACATATATCTGGCCTATATTCTACTTAATAAGAATCATGTAGTATTTACATAAGTACTTGAAAATGAGTATAAAATAAAAAGTATGTCCTGGTCAAGAAAAAATAAATAAAAACCTAAACTAACCAAAATTAAGCAAAAGAAAAATGAAATAGGCAGTCATGAGAACTGCCGGCAGAAGTGAAAACTCAACACTTTGGAAAAACTATGTTTTTTTTTTTAATTTCTAATTCAGTTATTGTCTGAATTATTTAAATTTCAAATCTGTTGATTTAAATTGTCAACTTTAGTCTGGTTTTCACATATATAGACACTCAGAACAATGATTATATACATTTTCAATTAGTTTATTTATTAATCAAAACATATGATGGGCTGTACAACCTCAATGCAATATTTCAATAATTGCATTGAAATAGTAATTAGTATATAGTTATATTATTTATATCTTCCATTTGAATTGACTTAGATAGTGATGAACTTTATTTTCATATTTAGCATTATTGTCTACTATTAGCATTTGTACTTTCAATCATTTCATAAAACAAAATATTTAATTATGACAAGTAAACTCTTTTAGGGGAAACGAAAAGTTCAGCCAGTTATTGATGTTTTAAGTTATTGTTTGTATCAATTGCACTACTATTAAACGGCCTTTTATTTAAATATAATTATTCTTATATCAATGGAATTTTAGCCTTTAAACTAAAATTGATTAAAACAAATTGTATAACTCATGCACAGTCCGCTAGGACAGTAGTCGCCAGTCTTGAGCATTCTCCTGATGCGAACCCATTTGTTTATCTCTTACCGAAAGTCGCTAATCATGGCTTAAGTTTTTAAAAAACGCACATAAAATATGTAAAATGTAGTATCGTTATAACTGAAGAAAATTAAGCCTAAGTCATTAGTTACTTCTTAGGGATATGAGCTAATAATTATATCTGATTAGAGAGCTGTTTGGGAATTAAGGATAAGTAGGAAAAGCATGTATGCGAATTTGGATAGGGGAGAAACATGGCGGATATTAAGTGGGAGTGAGTTCCAAAATGTGATGGAACGGGCATGAAAGGAACGCTATAATGTTTTGGTTCTGTTAAAAGCTTACTTAATATTGTTTTATTAAAACAAGAATACTATTGTAATAATTAAAAATCTAATTTTGACTTTAACATATTTCATATATGAATTAATTTGTTGATGAACAAAACACACTAGTCAGAAAAGAAAAAAAACATAACTATTCTATATAAAATTCATATAACATATTTTATTCAAAAATCACGAAGTATTGTCTCTCGGCTGATTGAATACAGCTCTTGTTCGTCCTTCAATACAACCTAGAGAATAGCGCTACTTTTCCGATACATTATTATTAGTATTGGCCTGAGAGGCGTCATTTATTGGAGGTTTCACGAACCCCAGTATAGGGGGAGTACATACATAGTCCTCTGTTTAGCGATGCATACGGGTATATTCTTTGTTCCGTCGGAAAATTGTTTAAAAGGTATCCTGTCTAAAACGCATTTAAAAAAAATGTTTGCCTAATAGTTAAAAAAAAACATTGTAGAGCTACAAAAGGTATAAGGCTGAATTATTAGCAGGTGCGCGTGCACCTGTGGTAACTTTGAACTCACCTTTGATGGTTGGAGTTGCTATGATGTCGAATGACACTACGTTTGTATATTTTAATGTATTTTATCATTATTATTTTAAAATATAAGGATTTATTTAAATAGTATATTATTTACTACTGATCAGGTACGTTAGTTTATAAATAAATTGTCATATAGTAATATGTGTCTCAATAATATGCTAACTTACTATTACTAATTTTTAAACAAATATCACTTTACCTTCCTCTGAAGCCATAGTAACCTTTACAACAAAAGTTTGTGTATCGTTTAGTATGTATTATCCATCAGGTTTTCTTCAAATTCTACTCTCAAGGTAACAATAAAAATTGTTTCAATTAGTGTATTTGATTAATATATTAATAAGGGGATACTTTGTCCTTTATTCAGTATATAATAATAAGTTTAGGAATTAAACATTAACTGTGTCTGGTTTTGTTATTTTTATTTCATCAACCTTACGCACAAAACATAAATTTTTAATGTGTTCTCCTTTGAACAGTACGTAGGGCTAACGTTTACGATCATTTGTTTCATAAATTAATGTTAGCTTAGATGGTTTTGAAGGGAATCCAAACGTTTCTGGTTTGGATAACATTAATTTGTTTATATTTCGAAAACGCGTAATAAAAAATAACAAAGTTACTAATTTTCCCGAGGATATAATTTTAGGAGTTAAGAATATAAGATTTTTTGCCACGAGATCTAAATCTAAACAATCTTCACAAACAACAGCTGTGTTTGGTTTAAAGCGATGACCAACTGCAATAACATAACACTTAACTTTTTCACAAAATTATTTATTGAGTTTTAACGAATTACATAAACATGACTGACACCACCTTTCTACTCCATAACATAAAAATTGAAACAGTAATTCAAGCATTTTACATAATAATCATAGGTTGGGTAATCAAATGTGATTTTTTTTATTATGTATATAAAAATAATAGCGACCGTGATACATTTCAACTCCGATTATTTAACGAAAATTAATGTTTTAAGATCACTTCAAAATAGCCAAGTCTCGCAAAAAGGATCTGTGTGTGTGTAGGTGTGTTTGTGTGAGTGAGTGTGTAACATGTCTAGAGCTCTCACAGGAAATGTAAGAAACTAAAATAGCGACTTTTAATATTGGTATCCTAGACAGCATAATAACATTTTCACTAAAAACAATTTCACCAACTTCCTCTTTATAATATTGATTCTTCGTTTTTTATTAAAATTTACTCCAATTCGCGCTAGATTAAAATATAATTGTTGGTTTTGAATTGGTCAAATGACCATTTACCACAAATTAGTACTTAGGTTGCCGACATCTTTGATTAGTAAAATGTTTCCTCTAAAATTAATTAATTTTAATGATTCTGAAATTACAGCTCCTTACAGTTTTTGGAAAATGATGGACTTTTAGAATGATCACTGTGATAATACATCATTTAAAATAATTATTACAATAGAAGAGTGTAAAATAGTTGAGGGGTACAGTCAATACATTACACAAAATAAGACTAACTTATTTTGTGTAATTTATGAACTGCACCCCCCCCCACCCCCACCACCATTTTACACCATTCTAAGGTATATCTAGGCTACCATTTCCATATGAATACTTATAATAATTCATTGCTATTGACTGTCTTCTGCCTAATGTAGAAGAAATTGTTCATTCATTCCTTCTGTAACATTATTACTGCTGTTGGGAAGCTGTTTCCATGGATTCTATACACATCCCTAATCTAGTTTACTGAACTGTACTAAACCTCTTTTATTTTTCTTTAATGTCTGAAGATTATAATAATATTATTAATTTATTATAAGGAAAATCATAACCTGTGCCGGAATTAAAAATAAACAATTCTTAATTCATTATCATGCTTGAAATAATAAACAATAACATTACAAATTAAGTAGAAAACAATTAATATGATCCTAATAATTTTATAAGTGTAATATGTTCTTCATTTCGTAATCATAATCATTTAATTTATAGTGAAAATATTGCCCTAGAGCAGAGAGTATCTTCTAAGTGAAAGGCTTTTCCTATTTATAGGCCATTTGACTTGCATTGTTTGTTCCTTAGGAATTCACCATTGAAATACTAATACATGGTATCTGTAGAAATATTTATATGGTTTTTGCATCATTTAAAAAACCATTGATTGATTGACTTTAGTGTATAAAAATAATAATAATAATAACTTTGTTTTAATTTAATGATTTCTTTAAATGGTTCTGTAAAATTAAATATTTAAATTGAATTAAAATTAAATTAAATCTTTAAATCATTATAGTTCCAGTATATATATTTGGAATCCCCTTTAAAATGAATTCAAAATGTTATTAAATATAATAGTTATCAAATAATTTTCCTAATATTCTCAACATTCAAGGATTTTCAAGTAAATCATTTATAAATATATTCTCTATATTGTATGGAAATGTATGATGTTTAACATAAATATGTCATTGATATCCTTAAAATTTTATTTTTTGACATTTCTTAAGCTATTCTCATAAATATGAATTATAAAATTTTAAATTTCCCGGTGAAATCAAAATTTGGTCTTTTCTTATATTTAAATATGAAGTATTTATACAGTTATAATATTTAAAAATTAAAATTGTGGGTTAAAATTGTTTATACAGTTGTAATTATTAATAACTAAAATTTTGGAGGGTGAAAAAAAAATTACAGTTAATGCATTTCTTGAAATAGCTAAAAATAATTAAATATCTTTAAACAAAGTATGTGACTGGGATATGAATGTAGTTTCTTTTCTCACCACTAGAGTGTGGGGAGCTCACCTCAGACAACTGATATTCAACTATCTTATTAAATTTTAAATATTCTCATCCCAAGTTCTTTTGAAATTCAAACTAAAGCATCATATGATACTATAGTTTAATTATGATATCCACTGTTTTATGTGAATTGCATAAAGAAACTTCTATTACTATTGTTCAATTAAGGTATTCCCCTTAAGATGGGGATATTACCATTAATTTGTGAATGCCGGTTCTGAATAAAAACAGTTAGTGGACTCTATTGAAAATTAAAATGTAACATTTTATTTACCTAATTACATTTAACTAATTAACTGCTTACAGAAAAGGAAAACAAATGTGTTACATGGTTTAGATGGGCGTCTCTTTAGAGGTATCTTTGTTTTTTTTGGCGTTTTCTTCGGCCAGCTCTCTTCTCGTGCTGCCCATTCTTCAGTCTTGGTAGCCCTAGACTTATTCACTCATGTTTGTTTATGAAAAACACACTGAGTTATTTAACTTGTACATGATGTTCATTCGAAGGTGGCTAGCCAACAACTATACCCACAACATGTGTGGAAGACAAAAGAGTGTCTATGGGGTTGCCAGTTTTAACTTGATTTTCACTCCCCTTTGCCAAATTGATTTATTTCAGGGTGTACCTTGAACAGCTATCTCAACATGTAAACCTAAAATAATTTGAATGCTCATCTGATGGCTTAAAAAAATTAAGTAGATGATCAAACAAATAAGCTGTGTGAAGTATTGTTATTTAAATCAGTTCCCATTGCTGTACTCATGAAAAAAAAAGAGAGTTAGAAATATGTCATTCTTCCTTCATGAACTACATATATGAACATTTTTTTTTAATGTTGCTATAAAACTAGAAGTACGAACCGGTCAAAATGACCGGTTGCATAATTTATTTATAACATTTCCTCTTTAAGTCTTATTTAATATTTTACGATAATGTCATTTATGTAATTATTTTGTTCTTACGCTTCTAATTTTCAGAGATATCTATGTGTTATACCTAAATATACGAAGCGGTCATTTTGACCGGTCATGAAAATATC
Organism: Troilus luridus; assembly: GCA_964056705.1. NCBI lineage: Eukaryota > Metazoa > Arthropoda > Insecta > Hemiptera > Pentatomidae > Troilus > Troilus luridus. Next base: position 43,595,182 of record OZ057412.1, on the reverse strand, counting down.
ATGAATGCATGTTGTGTATTCCAGGAATTTTTATACATCTATAATTCCGGGAAATTCCCGGAATTCAAAAATTCTACATTTCCAATTTATTATGTGTAAATTTGTGTATATGTAATATATAAAATTTCAATTTAGTATTCTTCCTTCCCTTGTATAGTTGCTAGTTGCTACACGCACTATTCTTTATGCTATTATGTTGATACTACTCTTTATGTTATGTAATTACAATATTTGAATGAAATAATCTTATGAATTTATAGTTTTATTTCTTCAATTCTACTATTTTGTTTAATTAAACAAAGAAACTGGTCATTTTGACCGGTTGGTAGAAATAGGTATATGGTAAATCTTCGTAGTTCTAGTGTTAAACATTGCCTAATGGCTTTCTTGTCAATTTTTTGTCTTCCTTTCTTTCTAGAGCCTCTTCATTCGATCACTTATAATCTTTCTCTGCACCTCAGATATAACCAATTCAGTCCTACATTTTGGTGGTTATCCAGGAATGTTTTAATGCAAATCAACTTCCAAACACCTCTGTTGTAAATCACACCTTTAGAAATTCCAGCTTCAACTGCATTTGGACTTCTTCCACCCACTGTTTTGTAGCCTTTAGGCTCATTACGTATCAAAATATTGGATGGATGATTAAATTGTTGATTCCATATTAGATTTAGTATTTTTGATTTTTTTTTTTTTAATCAGGGATTTGTGGTTTGTCCTTGATGACACTCAATAGCTAGGTTTTTCCCCAAATAAAGGGTACCCTCAGAGGTTGGGTAAGCCCTTGGAAGATCTGACAAATACCACTGAGTCTAATTATGGCTTATAACAGATTAAATAATTTAACCGCCACAGCCAGATTCCAGCCAGGGATCTTCAGCACTGAAATTTAGCACTCCTTAGTGATTAAAACATATTTTACAAAGTTGTTTAGAAGGTCCAAACCTGTGGTCAGGATGAGAGGTTCCAAATCGGTGGTCCATAGACACTATTCACAGCAAGGAAGTCTGATAGCATAATCGTGTACCTGTGTTTGTAAGAATTTATTAGAGAACTTATTTAAGAAACAGTATTTATAATGAATAGTTCATCATGATTTAAGGAATTATTTTTACTTACACCAGTACCATTTTAATATTAATAAAGGTGAACTAATATTATTCAAGTGGGAACTTATTGTTAGAAATATTTTATTGTTTACCTTTCTTCGGATTTGTGAGTTTTTTCAAACATTTTAACAGGTTAATGCACTTTTAAAAAAGCTGGGAATGAGGATGATCTTTTTATGGTTGGATTCATTTCTAGCCTTATCAGGCCTGTTAAGGTAGGCACTGTTACATCCATTTTTTTAATTTGTTTTTTTGCATTAAAAATCGCTCTTCGTGGTGCTCTCTTTATGTGGTTAAAGCAATTTGTTTCAAAACCAGTTAAAGAAGATAATTGTTCATCTATTATGTTAAACCCCATCAAGTCCTTAGTTAGATAGTTTGAAACACACAGACAGATACATTGTATGCATTTTGAGTCAAAAGTGAAGCTTCACTGCATTCTACAAAAAGTAATGTTAAAATATAAACAAGATATTTTTCGAGATATTTCAATTAATTTTAGCTATAACTAACTACATGTTTACAGTTCCAGCAATTTCAGTTAACTCAGAAAATAAGTATAACTTTATGTTTAGTGCAACCCATTAATATGTATTTATAAAATAAGTATAAAATTTAAAAAATCTAATCTATCAATATCAAAATTACATTCATGAACGCATTAAATTTTCTATTTTTTACACTATGTAATAAAATTGTGTGGATGAAAATGGTCCGGGAAGAGGTCAATAAATTTCTCTGAATATCGAGAAATATTTATTGACCTCTTCCCGGACCATTTTCATCCACATACATCGAGGTCAACTATTTTCATTCAATATGCAATAAAAGAGTTGAGGAGCGGAGTGGCTCAATGATAGAGCACTGAGTTGCCATACCGAAAATCCTGGTTTGAATCCCGCTGCAGGCACGACTTTTATTTAGTCTGTTTGCAGGCGTAGATGGGTCATATTGGATCTAGGACCCTCCTTGGGCTCACCCAGGCTCTATTAAGTGTTACAAAAATAGGGTACCCAAACAAGGGGGAAAAATCTGGCGGTTGAGCGTGATCTAGGACAAATCACCAAAATTTACTGAACCCGAGACTCGTTCATGGGTTGTAGTGGTACAGGTAATAAAAGAGTTAGAATACTGTTTGTACCTTGAATATAAAACATTTAATTCGGTGTTATGTTACTTCTTATGTATAGATTTATCACTCCAATGTTTTTATAATGGGATTTCACTCTAATGTGTTATGAAACTGATAAAATAATTATTTTTCTGTTTACAACTTATAGTACTTTACTGGAATGAAAGCTTTCCTTTGAGTTTATTTCTTCTAAATGTTAATGATAGTAAAACAATGTTATTTTTTCTTCTACATATTGAACTCTTCGGTATGAAATGAAATTGGTATTCAGAAGATAAAGCATTTTAAAGTACTGAAGAGGATACCGTGGTATAGTATCCAGATGAATTCTCAGTTCCACTTTCTTCCATTTGCAGAATAAACAGCAGTTGCAATGTCAATGTTTCTCAAAGCTAATATCTCCTCACTGAGTTTATAGTGTAAACATCAATTGGTTGCTTTATATTATCTCCATTGCTATGATATTCCCAATAAGTGAAATGATTCTAATACATATAAACTTGTATACATATCAAATACATTTCATCTGTTTTTTTGGCATAATACATATTTCATTTGATCCTTTTATTGAAAGAAAAATATATTTTAAGATATTGATTTACTTTAACAATGACTGTTATCTGTGAAAGGTATTTTCTATTACTTCATTTTCCCATTTATAGTTTCATTCTGAATTATCTATTGAAAGAATAGTTTATGAATTTACTGCTTTAATAAATTATCTTGTGAATGGTTTCAGTAATTTTGTGTTAACTGTTCGAAAATTGTATCATTTGTTTTATAGGCAAAAATAGAAAATTCATCATTTTAAACATGATATTATAAAAATCATGCTTTTGATAAGGTTCATATATTCTTTGTTTTGATCATTTTTGTTTATTAGATTTAATAATGTTTTTGATTTTACTATTGTTGAATTAACAATTAAGCATTTCTTCTAACCTCTAGCATTCCCAATTAATTAGTAGCTTGTAATTTGTTTGTATTGTTGTCATTTATTGGTTTACTAGGACACTATTTTATCTTTTAAAATAGTGTCCTGAATTTTTGATTGTGTGTTCATTTCGTTTTTGTATTATGGTTAAAGTTTTCTATTGTAAAGGGCCTGTTTATTAGGTTTGACTGTGCATTCCCATATTACTGTTTGGTTACTCTTCCATGATAGTTAAATCTTTTTATGGATAGACAAACCCCATAGATGGGCGTTGATGATTCAGTTTCATTTTGCTTCCAGTTGTTTTTATGTTTTATGACTACTAATTTCGAATTAACATTACTGCTCACATGTTCTTGGTGTAGATAACATTTATTAATTTCCCCCCCAAAAAAAAAGTTTTTACATATATTGTCCTTTGAAAACAGCCTAAAAAAGTTTTTAGAAAACAAGAATATAATATCATAATAAAATAGTATCATAATATCATGGAAAATTAAAATAGTAATGAATGAGCGAAAGTTGAATGGCCATTTTCGACAAATCAATAAGAGATATTGATTGAGATGCTCATTCAATTCATTTAACATAAATATATTTTATTTAGAGGAATTTTAAATTTCCTGGAATCTAATTCTGGATATGTAAAGTATTTAATTTTTTTTCCTTTGAACAAAATTTCTAAGAAATATATATGGAAAATTTGAACAAATAGAAAATGTTGGGCACATTATATTATATATATATATATATATATATATATATATATATATATATATATATATATATATATATATATATATATATATATATCGCTCTTTCAAAAATACGACATAACTCAAAATTCTCATTTTTTTCAGTAACAATTGATTGAAGGTTTTTAATTCAGGAACAACATATTCCATTTCCAGCATGTTTTTTTTTTTAAAGGAAGTCACATTTTTAATTGTATCATGTTTGAACTTCAAGATTTATGAAAATAATGACATAAGTAAAATGAAAAAAGTTTCAAGCTTTTAAAAATGGTTAATGAAGGAAAACCATAATTAAAATAGTAATGCTTTGCTTTACCACTACCCAAATTTTTATTTTTTTAACTCACATGGAACTTTCAAGTACCTCTATTGAAAAATTAGGTTTTTTGAGTTATGACATTGTTCTTTTGAAGGAGTGGTATAGAATGATAGATTAATATATGCATACATTATGCATTAACATTGTGCTATCATTATGTTATAATATACATTTGAATATGCAGCTCCAGTGATTTTAGCTAATCTTTGAATGACTGCCATGACTCCTGTCAAGTTTATTTTTTGTATTAATAAAGTATTTTTATGTACTTGGGTAATAGTTCAAATCAAATAACACTTCATTTTTTTGACATATTATGCTATCTGGAAGTCGAAACTGTCCCTTGATAATGCTTCCTAAGTATAGAAAATAGAAGAATGTTTATTTCAAGTTCTGTAATACATATTTTTAGCTGGAAAAGTTTTGAAAAAACAAAGTTTTACTTTTAGTAGACGTATTGATATTCATTTGTTCTGCATAAACCAAACTGGTACACCTTTCATGAAATGTTTTCATTCAATAAAAAAAGTTCAATTAAAAGCAATTTGGAAGGTTCGTTGGCGTTTTAAAATAAGTCCAATTATTCCTCCACCCAGGTTTGGGCTGTTGTCCTTTTTCTTCCTCGCGATCTTTTAAATATCGCCAATAATTATAAGGTTGAAGCCGTTGGGTCATTACCTATCTACATGGCCATTAAAAATATTCCCAGCATTATTTAGCCGATAATTTCATTAATGACGCCATGCTATTCTTTATTTTAACCTCCGTTTCCTGCCTACTTAAGCGGCATTGGTTTATACTTAGCTATCGTAACGAAAGAACATTAATATTACATGAGATACGTCAACCAAGTCCTATCTTAGGCCGTTTAGTATTCCACTGTTAGGGACATTAGGTCCGCCTCCTTGCCTCTTGAGCTTCCTTTGTGGTCCCAGATCATTGGTTAATACTAATGTTATAATAATTTTTAACAATCATAATAAACATTAAATACCTGTTTTGTTTGATTATTGTTTTTTCTACTCTAGAACTAGTATTAGTCAGTTTAAATTATTTCACTGTCACTTATATTTACTTACGATAGTAGTTTCTGAGTTATTTCTAATGTTTCAACAGTACGTTTATTACAATACTTTCTCATTTCATTTATTTCCACTGGTTGAGTTGTTTTAATTTAATTGTTTACCTCATTTTTAGTTGCATTACTTTTTTTTTTTAGATAATTTAAAAGCATTTTGAAAAGTTTATTTCTTATTGTTGAGAGAAAAAATGCCTGATAAACCATGTGATGCAGAGGATTTAGTATTTTTCATAGAGTATTTATTATGTAAATAATAAGTAATAATTGGTAGTATTAATCAATAATGAATCATAATTATAAATTATTCACTTAGGATGACCTTTTCATGTACCGCTGAATAATGCATTGAAGTTATACGTCATGAACATTCAATACTACTTAATTTTTTTGATCCTCTACTAAATATATAAAACTTTAAAAACCTTACCTAAATGTATAAAAAAAATACATGTTTTACTCAATTTTAAACTTTAAGATCTTAAAGTTTAAAATTGACGAAATAATAATCATTGCTTTTACTATCACGTATTTATCAACCCCTCTAACATCGATGATAGTGATTTCAGAACGGTATTTTCATGAAAAAAAATAAAAAAATATTTACTCTTTATTTTACTATCAAAGATATACAAGTAAAAACTTGGTTAGTTTGCAATTTTAATTGGAATGAATATTTTTTTCATTGTGCTATTATTTATTCTTCCAATAGTTTTTTTCTGAATCAAATAACATTTAAAAAAATATTAATTTAAAATTTTTGTTTCATTTATTAAAAAGAAAACAAAAGTTATTTAGATACAGATAATGTAAAATATATTTTTTGTATTTATATGAACACGAGACTAGTACGTGCACACCTAACGAGAAAGCCTATTTGTTGTTGTTTTTTCTTCATATTTTAGTCTTGAAACAACCTTAATTTTTTAACTATTTTTATATTATTATAAGATTCCAGATTACAGTGTTCCAGTGATATCAAAACGAAAAATCTGTTACTCGCGTAACCCAACTTTCACTTTCCTCGCTATTATTAATGTTAAAAGTTATGTTTATTTTCCATGAAAACATTTAAATTTCAACATATAATTTTAATAATATAAATTATTAGATAAAAAATTTTTAGTTACCTCCGTTACCTTCTATAAGTTATAACAGATGTAATGAAATATATACAAATAAATATATTACGTTATATTTTTTGTCTAAAATCTTCAGCTTCCCTTCGTTATACATCTATATTTCTTATGTTATTTTTGGAAATTGAATGGACTAAATTTTTTTTTCTTGTTTTTGTAAGTTTGCTACCAATTTTTTTGAACTACTAAAATGAAAGTTAATTAATTCAAAACAAACACAATTGAGGTAGTTCAACTGAATACATTTTTAAAATTCGGTATGTAATGTGAAAACAAAGTTCAGTGTGTAGCGGCTTTAGCTAACATTAAAAAATCCAGCTAATTGTACATATAAGTTACAATTTCGGTCAAAATCGTAACATATAAACACCCCAAAATGTGTGCAATCGATTATACAAAGTCCATTTAAGGTTATACAATTTCGACGAAACACTTGCTGATTTGCATATGCCTGCCATTTTTAAAATGTAATGGACACATCATTTTGCGAGACTTGGCTATTGGGATCAGAGGCCTTAAAACTGTACTTTAAATTTGTTTAATTGATATAATTAATCCATTTTTTCTATGAATTTTAATAATTAATATAAGAAAAGATTTTAAAAGATATTTTAACGAGAAGAAAAAATAGCTTTTCCTAGATAGAAAAACAAAAATGGAGGTAAACGAAATCGGTGTCATTTACTCACCAATTTTATTTTTTCTAAACAATTTAGACTTCTTTTGACGAAATAATTGATTAGTATAAATCCACTAAATTCCTTTTTTCATGCTTCCATCTCAACTATTGAGTCAAGCCTTCTTCTCCAAATAATATTGTATAACTAGAAACTTAACTATTATTGTTTATATTTATCAGTGTAAAAATTGCGTATTAATATTATTGACAAATTCTCCGATTGACAACAGCCTCTATCGAGACATTTCCCCCTCCATCCAGCCTGTCAGAAATGTCAGCCAAAGCAACCAGTTGGTTCACTCAGTCCAGTCTTTTCCGGATTCACTTCTCTCAATCATGCGATATTACTTTGATCGAAACAGCCAAATACGCCAAACCATTACCATAATAACAGTTATTTCGATTTACAATGTAACGCTGTATGTTCAATTATAATTTTACAGCGCACTATGGTTATTATATTACCTATTAGTGTAGCATCTTTTGGAATTTATAAGTAATAACTTTATAGAGGATGGGTGGGCCCCAGGAGGTTCTCCCGATCCTACAAGGTCAATCTACAGCTAATAACAGAATAAATAAATTATCAGCCATAGTAGGTGTCAAACCAGGAGTAAATCAAGAACAGCAACAAAATGTCATAATATAAAAGATTATTTTGACAAGCTTTCTGTCATTTATTTCATTATTGCAATCTTATTATCCAAAAGTTATATTCATTCATTAAATCATTTGAAAATAGTAATAATATTGCCTATTATTGCTTTCTGTAAAGAAAATAGGCCCGATTAGAATTAATTTTAATCCTCTACAATGTTACCTTGTAATTGTAGGATGTGTTAGCTTTTATGCTGACATTCTCCAATAGTCTACTGCAAAAGCAGAGTTGAAAATAGACTGACAAATTACTGAAATGCAACTGAATTCTTTGTTTCACTTTACTAGTCTTTCCTTTTTAAGTCTTAGTGCATTTTTATATCTGTTGAAGCATGTAGTGTTAATTAGAAAAAATAATGCTGCATCAAAGTATTTGGGCATTGACTTTAAATGTAAATTTATATTACAAATTCATATTTTGCTGCAGATACCTATAAGTTACAAAATATTAAAAATTGCTTATAAAATTTGGAATAAACATTATTTCGAAGATCCGTGTACTCTAATACCAAAATTGGTTTTAAGCGTAGTCATAATTAACATTAAATCAACGATTCAATTGACACTTTAACATCATTATTTGTCCTCTAAATATTGTTCTAGTGTTTTTCACATTTTTTAATTTGAAGGGGGTGTATAGGTAGTTTATGCGGATTGCTTACTTAGAAACTTAAGTTTGTTAAATCATCATTAGTTTTCTTTTTTAATTTACATTTCACTTAACATCCGTGATTATGAAGGAACAAAAAGATGCTTCAAACAATGAATGGATGATGGATTTACTTACTTCATTTTTTATACCTCAGATTAATTAAGATGGTTAATTGAGCTGATACTCTGACTATTAGCTCCTGCCCAACTGGGTCGTAAGCTCAGCTGGGTATTGGGTTCATGGCCTATACCATCATAGGAATATGCCTTGCGGAAGTCATTTGTATTTCATTTAGGAAGCTTAATAGTTAAATACAACTGTCGTTAAGATACAATATTTTATATATGAGTTCATGATTTACCTTGAATTGTTTCTGATTGTTAAAATGTTTTCATCCCTTTTATTTGGTTACAACACTACAATAATCTAAAAATATTATATAGTGTTATATTATTAATTTTTAGACCTTACCTTGTTTCTTATACGGTTTTTATTGCTATCAAAGTATTTTCAATTATAGCCTTTTTATTAGCCTTTTTTTATATCACTGAGTTTATAATTATTAGAATGATCTGATCGATCGCTGCTAAATACAAAGAAAAATACAAATGGAAATTCCTTTAGCGATTACTATTATTACTACAAATTACTAAATCAGTCAGTATCTTGAGGTTATGATGGACGGGGCTTGTAACTGGATGCTATCTATTATGCCATGATACATAGCGTGGATGCCACACTAGTGTGTAAGAGACCACTTGAGATGGACAGAGTGAGTTTCATAGTCCTACATCCAATGAATTGTATAGAAATAATTCAAAATTTGTTAGAGAATAACATTTAGGCTTGAGAAGCTAATGTAGCTGTAAAGTCTAGAGAAAGAAAGATGTTTAATTGAGCTGATTGAGAAAAGTAGTTTAACACAGTGAATGTCACGGGAGTCCACCCCACAAAATGTCAATGCTTAAAAATTTGTATTACTATCGTTATAATTTTTTCATTTATTTTATTTAGTAATTTTGTCTAAATTATTTTATTAATAATTTTGTTTATAATTATTTTGTTGGTATTAATATATTTATTTTAGACAATTAGTTAAAATCCTGTCAAGTTTCGTTAGAAAACCTGAAAATAGTCTTATCACGCATAATGAGACAAAAAACAATGGGATGGTGAACTAGCACAGTCTCCACAATATGTCGCGCCTTTTTTGCAATTTTCCTTGAATTTTATTGATAACACAATATGTAAAAGAGTCTCACCGTTCGTTCTTTTCCCGACATTGCTTTTTATTCATGATGTGATTTTCCGAGAAATACTCAGGTGGAGAAATACAAACTTCAACTTCATGACCACCACATTTTGTTAAATACGTGTAAGTTTGAGTACTGGCGCCAAACTTAGTCATCTGACGCAGACGTGAGATAACCTTCAGGGACAGATGTGAGTGAGGTGATAATAGACATTGCTTGCTGAAAGACTCGCTCAAGTAAACATTGGTTTAATTTATATTATTGAGTGTTATTACGGAATATCGACTATTGTGTTGATTCAGGTTTGTAATTAAAGATACCTGGAGCTATTTAGTTAGTTATTACTTTATAAATATGTTTTTTTAATTACAGTTCTGAACTGCATCCACAAGTGTATTATTCTATTCACCTCCTTGGTTAAGTCGTTGAGTTCGTGGCTTACATACACTACGACTTTCTTTTGAAATTATAATATCATGGGTAGAGCACTAAACAATAGATGCGAAATTCAAAATTATTTGTAATATATAAATGTGTGGGAGCGAAGTAGCTCATTGTGTAGAGTACTGAGTTCCTATGCTAAAGGTGCCGGGCTCAAATCTGCTTATGGCAGATAAATTATTTAAAGGATTACCCTGTGGGATCTACAGACCCTCCTGGGGTTTACCCAGCCTCTATAAAGTGGGTACCCTAAATTGGGGGGGCTGGCAGTTGAGGGTGACCTCGGACGCCACCTCCCTTCACCTATACAGTGTTGTCCTAGAAACACTATAGTCTCTTTCATGTACCCTACACCCATCATGGCTCGCAGTGGTACTGTTTATATAAAAGTATAACGGAGGTTCTTATCTGATTGAACACTCGAAAAAAATAAAATCAGAAAACTAAAACTCAACAACGCAAAGAAACGATATGATTGACGGTCGCATATTTCCAATCCTCAATTTTCGAGACTCACTTATAAGAAATCGCACGAAATTACACTCACCGGTGACGCCCTTCGCAATTAGCATGTCAAATAGTTATATACTGCAACATATATTGTGTATATTAAATATTAGTTTACATAAATCGTTAAGGAAATGTTCTTATTCCTCATTAAAGTGATATAAATTAATAAGCTGAGTTGTTTGATATCACGATAAATTTTTTATTGATTTATATAAAGTAATACTCTTTATGCAGTGCTTACATCGAAGGTTTGTTAGTGTATTTAGAAGCAATGTTATGTGTGTATACCTGTAAATAATTTCCATATAATATTTTCCAGTTCATTTTATTTTTTTTGCCGGTCGAAAAAATGTCTTAATTAGAATATCTTTCATATTCCATATTTCGTTGTTATATTACTATGTTTTAAAATAATTCAAAATTCTATACATAAATGTATCTTTAATTGTTAAATAATACTAACTTTTTTCATGTTGAGATCATGAAATCTCAGCCTTTAAACGGATTTTTTAAATTTAATAATATAAACATATTGCATTTATTATCCTCTTTAGGATGAAGCAAAGTGTTTACGGAACAGAATATAACTCTTGAATATTCTATTAATTTTGAGTGACATTTCAAGACAGTATGGTAAATAGACATCCTTGCCCTGAGTATAGCCAGGCGGGAAGTGGCGAGTGGCAGGAAGCCATTGATATTAGTGACGTAACGTCGTAAATAAACTTTTGATTAATGAGTAAATAATTAATTAGCCTAGGGTAACTATGGAGACCCGGGTTGGCTAATGCAATAGAATAGGGGAAGTTGCATGCAATAACGTTTGCAACTACTTCTAATGACACTGTCTTAGTAACAATAGATGCAATCTGTTTTCATTTCGTCTTAATCAAGAAATTCAATTGCATCAATCATTAGTTTTTGTTTTTATTTCGGAATTAAATTTCAATCTGCTAATTGATCAGTTTTATAATTTCCTCCCCAGTTAAATTTAGTTCCTATGAATCAATTAATAATAAACTAACTAATAATTACTTATAATTAATCACAAAACAGCTATATATACTAAAAATTGAAAACAAAAATTCAATCCTAAAAGTACGTAGTTACTAAAAATAATTTTTAGTATCGGCCAAATTTTTATATCATATTCATATTTTTACTATTTTATTTCACTATTTATTAACGATTCAAACCGACAAGTGCTATAAATTTTACTCGTTTTCATGTTTCACTTTTGTAGGTTCTTAATAATTTATTACAAATAAGTATTTATTTATTATTTTAATTTCAAAAACTGTGGTAGCTGTAATGTTTTGAGGATATTATGAATTTATTTGTAGAACATACTTAAAGGTGGTCTGGTTAAATTGAAATGAACCAATGAGAATTGAAATGGTACCAGTCCTAATTTTAAAAAAAGAGGTTGAAATAATCCAAGACTTTAAGCCTTTAATAATCTTCAAAAACTGAAGGACACTCTTCACAAGAACTACGTATTCAGAAAGGTTCGGATGAATCAGTCGCAATAAATGCACATTCCTTGTAAAATCAAAACAATAAATAACGTATGAGTATGAAAAAAATTAGTATTAGCGTTAGTATTTTTATTTAATCTTTTTTAAGAATTTTCTGTCCAAAATCTCCATTTATATTCAGATTTTACTTCTAATATTCTATTTCATTAGTTGTAAATAATATATTTATAATTATTTTTCATAGTTAATCAATAGTTGTGCTTTGACAATAAAAATACAATATTTTTCCTGTTAGATTGGTATTTAATTTAAGGTAAAAGACATTCGCAGTGATTCTTTCGATAAAGATAATTTTGAAAAGCTTATTTGGAACTTATATTTCGTAATATACTCCATGCTTCTGAATCAGTTTGTAAAGAAGGTTCAGCATTTCCTTCAGATCGACCTTTATCGCGTTTATAGGAACTCTTTAAAAGGAATTATAGGCATTTCTTAAAATAAATAAGTGAGTAAACATTTTTTATTATTCACTCAGGTGCGTATATATATCACGTCATCGAAGCACTCTGTCACCATTTGTGACGTCTACGTTTTTCCTGGCTTTTTTTTCTGATGAATCATTAGGAATTCTCCGCCGCTCCACCGTCCATTCAAAGAAATTTATTTCGTTACTCCCATGGATGAATCGCCTCCTGTCATTCACTCATTCACTATTCTATACTCCCTTTGAATTTAAATAAGAACTTATATCCTTTTCTTTGCCAATATCCGTTTTATTAATAACTTATCACATCATTTATATATGGCCACATATTGGTAAGTGCGTTTCAGAATATTAAAATCTGGAAATTATACAATCATGGCTTTATCTTTGTAAATATTTCACTGACTAGATGATAGTATGTCGTTGGTCCCCACATTTATACTCTAATTGAACCACTGAGTGGAAAAAGGAAATAACTCGATTTCGATAGGTATTTCGATATAGGTATATAAGAATATTTTAAGGGAGCGAGTTAAGCTCAGTTGTGGTGGCTGAGCTGCTATGATGCTATGGACCATGTGAGATCTGCAGAACCTCTGACCCTTATGGGGTGCACCCAGCTTCTATAACAGTGGTTCCCAACCTTTTTTGTACCACGTCTCCCATGTTAAAATAAAATTCCTACTACACCCCCCCCCTTACAAAATAAAGTGTATGGGTATAAAAAAAAATATTACATTGAAAACAAAACATTTAGTTTTACCGTCACAAAATACAACATTATTAAGTTTCAATTTAAGGTAAAGAAGTACTGGCAACTCCCCCTGATGTCCCCCAGGTTGGGAACCACTGTTCTATAAATTGGATATCCTTAATTGGGCAGAAACCTGGCGGATGAGTGCCATTTCTATGTGCTACCATTGTTTTAGAAACAATACAAACTCTACATGTTCTGAACCTAAGAGACATCATGGGTTGTAGTGATACATGGTTTTATAGTTTTTATTGTAGTATAGGTAGCTACATTACTACTTCTAATTCCGGACAATTGTTTTAACATGGAACTCTATAGCTTATTGTGAAATAACTCTTCTTTTGTTTGTGATTATTTATTTCTATTGTTATATTTGAAGTAATGAGATGAGGTCTATTATTTCAAATAAACAAAGTTGTTATGTTTTCTTTACTCTCACGTAGTTAGAGCGTTAGCTGTAGACATTGGAGTAGATACACATGCTACTTATTCCTCATGCTGTCATAATCATTGCGATAATTTTATTGTGCGAGGCCGGATATGGCCTAAACGCTGCCTCAGACGCATGTTAGCACATGTTATTGTTGTGTATACGTGGAATTCGACGATCACTGTCTGCCTGGAGATAACCTTTAGCTGTTATCGATTTGTTTATTTCGTTTGAACTTTGAAGTATCGGCTTTTATCAATATAATTCCTCTGTTTGCAAATAATCATCTTTCCTTTTTTTAATTCTGACTTGGGCCTAATTAAAAATTGTACATATTTAATTTACTAATTATTGACACACCCAGTATTCCGCTGTTGGTGTTTTTGTTTGTTGATGAGATCGTTCTAAACCAGAAATAAATATTATTTTGTTTTTATTTGTATTAAAGTACTTACATGATTCAATTACCGCAGGCATGGAAGAGCAACTAGTATAAGAATAATTATAACAAAAAAATTAAATATAAACAACGCAAATCATGATGACAGGGATTTCATCTTTGTATTCATTATTTGCTTTTTACATAATTACGATTTTTAAATTATTTTAATTTGTGTTCTATAAGACCAGCTCATTCAGTTCTTTTGTTATTTTTACATGTTTTTATTTTATATAACATTTTTTTATAGTTCATTATCCTACTTCTCACGGCACGTTATAGTTTTTATTGTTGGATATAAATCTAGACTATGATAGTAATATAACCGTTAGCTATATTAATGCAAACGGAACTAAGGTCCTTCGTAATAATTTCATGCCTTTTCCATTTTTTATGTTTCACTTCAACACCAACTCAGTGATCCCAAAACGAATATTTATATACTTATAGCTATAACAAATGCTCATTTATTTTTAATATAACATAAATCAGTTTATATTACTCTCATTAAAGATCAATGTTGTACCATTACTATTATTGTGCTAATTTTGAGTCGAAACAAAAAGTTATAACAATAAAAATGTTGATTAAGTACGTATTTTTTGAATAATAATAATTTGTTCCAACTAACAACAGCAAGATTACAAAAAGTATTAATAAATCACAATAGATCATACTTAAATACTACGTACATCAGCTATGATGAGATTATAAATAGCAAATAAATGTTTACTTTTTTTAGGGCATAAAATGTTCTGATACGATATTTATTTCGAATAACTATATTAGCCAAAAACCAAACATCAATTGGTTTATTTTTAAGAGGGTGGGGTGGGAGAGAATTTAAAAAATGGCGGGAGTGGATGAAATTAAACTTGCCTCCCTAAAAAGAATCCTTTTTGTGGCCGTTTAAAAAAAAATATTTCAAGTGAGTTTTTGGTGAAGGATGCACTTCTTCATAATTGACAACTTTAAGTATTTCTATATTCCTGCGATGTTTTCTATCCCGGGTAAAGAATTCTGAATTAAGCAATATTCCTTGCTAAAAGAATACATCTATTTAAAGGCTTAATATATAATTTTAGTTTAAATGATCTTATATTTCTGAAAAGATATAAAAACCTATACAGCTACAACCCGTGAAAGGTGTTGCATTCAGTACTTAGGAGAAACTTTACTGTTCCTAGGCTAACGGTTGTGCAGACAGGTGATTACTTCGAGATCACCCTCAACCACAAGGTTTTTCCCAAAATATATAGAGGCTGGTTGAGCCCCAGGAGGGGCTCCAGATTCTATTATCATAATTATATTTTTGAAAACATAATATGTACATGTTTTGGCAATATTCTTTGTGATGATTAATAATTTATATTATTTTTTTCCACAGGTGAGTGCAAACTTCTTGTTCTTTTATTTTGATACAAATTTTATAAAGCTGCTTGGTGAGTAATGCATTTTTTATCCCTTTCTTGTTCCAATACATTGGGGACTTCGACATACATTCATTGCGGACTTTTTTTTTTACTTTTCCATTCTGTAAAGCATGGTATAACGGTTGGGCAAGTTAAGATAGGCAGACAGAGGAAGACTAGAGCGCTGTTGCGAAGGAAAAGGTGACGACGCCTGGATGCCACGGTGACCCAGATGAGAGGTAGCTGTGACGTCAGTCAAAATGGCCCGCCAGCATCCCTATCGATCCACTCTCTCACAGTGCTCTCTCTCTCTTTCTCTCTCTCTCTGTTAGTCTTAGAGTGGCGGTACACCATGCCATGTTTATGCCATTAATATTATTATAAAGTATAATATTATTCAATCATAAATTATATTAGTAAAACAATATCATAAATTGTTGAATAATTTTTACTACTACTTGGAGTGCTTCACATTCCTGAGCCTTAAGTGGAATTAAGTGGGAAGGGGTCTTAAGGCTGAAGACCCCAAACAAAACAACAAATAAATAAAATGCTTTTCTATATATATATATATATACAAGAAGCAGTGAACTTTTTTATTGTGTCAAAATAAAAATTAAAAAAAAAAATGGTTTAATCAATGACCTTCAAATACCTCCTGAGAGGACCCTGTTGCTATGAGCTATCCTTATCTCCAGACCCCGTTGTGAGCATCCCAACATCAGGCGATCGTTAGAACTCGTGGTTGGAACTATTTTAGGATCCGTTGTTGTCTTTATGAACTCTTATGCAAATATTACGCTAAAAGACCCGGAGGACCGTTTACTATTCAGTTAGATCTATTAATAGAACCTTAGCCTAGAACTTGTGCGCAATGGGCCCACTCGAGTTCTCACTAATTGGGATTGGGATAATTTACTCTGTTAACACTCGCCTTAGTTAATGTTTCAATTTATTTCCTTAATTACAAAGTGTTGTAAAAAAAATCGCATTAGACTCTTTTTACAAATTTATTCATTTCTCCATTGCTAATTAACTTCCGAAGTTATAGGAACCGCGTTTTTTTTTCATCCTCTAAGCTTATGTTTATTATGTACATTAGTTTATGATGTATCCCCCATGCATTTAAAATGTTATGATGTTTCTTATAGGGAACCGATAGGGTGTCACTTGGGGGGGGGGAGGATAATAATAAAGAATAATGCCAGGTTTTGTATGCAACGTTATACCTACTCAAAATAAGAAATTTGTTTAAATCAAGACCAATTATTGATTTTTAAAGTGTATTCGTAAATTAAAAAAAAAAACTGCCTGGAAAGAATTGCATATCTCTTCTTGCTCAACTGTTTTAGATACAAATTCAGAGTTGATACCGTAAGGAATGCTGTGGGTTAAGAGACAAACCTCAAGTGGCTGAGATTTAAACAGATTTTAGGGGTATTGTGTAAGTTAATTGTTGACGTTTTTTTTTTGTTTTTGTTCTCATCCCCTAAAAATTTATTTATAAATAATTACAATATACAAATACAACTGTAGATAGAAATTTAACATATCCTTGTGTTAACCTAGGGTATTTTAAATTAATTTTAAGGTAATAAACTACTCTAAAATTGAATTGTTGGAAATTTTTATATTAATTCAGTTGTTGCTGGAAAAAGGCCGTTAGTGAGTATACAACTTTTTTCCTCTCTTTTCACGTTTTATTAGGATTTTCTTCCCCTCTATAGCCCTTCAAAATTGAGTTACAGGATTGGAAATCTGTTGGTGAATTGTGTTGGTGTTGGAAACGGTCTTTTAAGTTCTTTCTCTCCCACTCCGCAATTTTATATTTTAGGTACGATTAGAGATGATTTCAAATAAGACCTTGGTGACGGATCTCTGCAGATAGTTATCAAGATTTTAGGGATTTGATGTAAAAGTAATATTAAATTTGTAAACTTTCTAATTAAAAAAATAGATGCTATGTACAAAATTATAAATATTATAGTAAGTAATTATAAAATACCTTATTGTAAAATCATTTCCAACAATTTTTAAACTGATTTTAATCATTTTAGGTGATTATTTTGTTCACGATGGTTAATAACGGATCTGTGATTAAAAAAGAGAAATTTGATTCAAATATGAGAAATCGTTTTGTAAAAACTATATATCTTGACTGTATCAAAACTATATAAGTTTAGGACCTTCTCCAAGAAAAAAGGTTATACAAAAGGTATTAATTATGTATATGAAATATAGCACAATTAACAACTTTAAGTTTAAGTGGAAAATAGTTGACTGGAAATTCTAAGAGTTGGCTTGAAATGGTCAGGAGGTGCAGTCAATGATTACACAAAATAAGTCATTCTTATTTTGTGTAATCATTGACTGCACGCCCTGACCATTTCACAGGACTCTAACAACTTTAAGATTTTTTAGGATTTTATATTTTCATTTGAAAATGTGTATAGCCGGAAGATACTGGTATAATACTTATCAGGACCGCAAGGAAGTGCACAGCACCGAGGTTAGCAAGTAGGTGTCTTAAATGTATATTATTATTTTCATATGGCCAATGGAATAGAAATATTCTACTCAAGATAATATTTATCATTAATCGTAAGTGGAAGTATTTTAATTTTTACTTCCTCGTAAAGAAATTACGATAATCGCGAAATTTACGCTTATTAAAATTAGTTTTGAATTTCAACGGAATTATCCATTGCTATTGGTTTCTTACTGACTCTTTAAGTTCATTCATATAAAATCTCTCCCTCGAAATATTGCTCGAAAATGTTTAGCAGTAGAAAGTTCAAATAATCTGTTAGTTACTGCTATCACACCAAGGGTTGTGTCTATCTTTTTGGTTCAAAATGTATAGCAGGCCTTTTAGGATTCGGATTGTAAACCATATAATAATACAAATAACATATTACAACTTAGTTTAAACAGATTCAGGTTAAAAAAACTAAATACTGTCGAATTAATTTTAAACATTAAGATTTTCACTTTGGAAATTGGTTTGAAGTTGTTTTGATTAGAATTTCAGCAAAAATCTTCGGACAAAAACCGTAAGTGGCTACTTTACTTTAAGACCAAACGAATTTCGATCAAAAAATATATAAAGGACTTAAAAACTACCGAGATTCATTTTTGTGGTTGCAAATTTTAAATATAATAATATTTTTATGTATTTTGTAATAAGTGATAAGAGTTAATTTTGTAATACTTAACACTAATATAATATAATTTGGTCATCATTACTTTTTGAGCAACAGATTCAAACATAGTTCAGTAAGCATACAGAGTAATCACATGGGTTCAAGGAAGCTTTTATAACTTCAATACACCAATTTGTGACGCTGTGTACAAAATGTTATCATGAACACAGATTATAAATATTATCTTTAATTAAAGGAAAGATTATTATGATTCCAAAAATAGAGCATGCTGTTGTTAATTGCACTGTTGCAATAATGATTCATAAGCATTATATTTGGTATGCACTGCATTTAAAAGAATATTTATATATCTCATTTTGCGACTCTACAAAATTGATAATCTTTAATTATATAACCAGTGTCTCATTTTATCTTCAATAGAATTATAAAAGTAGGTAAATTGTTAGACGGATCTTTCAAAATACTTCTAGATTTTGGAAAACTTTAATTTTTCATTGTTTTTTGCCAATTTTAATTTGAATTGCGATTGATCGTAAAGTGGAGCAACTCATAGAAATTTTTTATATTTACGTTCTGGTTGTATATTTCCGTGAGTCTGGAGATCCTCTTGGGGCTCACCTAGCCTCTTTAACAGCAAACCTTTATGAGGAGGAAAACCTGGCGGTTAAGCGTGCTCTAGGCCTTGGACATTAGATACCTTGGACCATGCCGTCGGCTTTGAAACTATACGATCCCCACCATGTACTGAACCCTATACCCTTAATGAGTTGTAAATATTGCTACAGTTTTTTTATCTGTTATATGCTATCTCCCTAAAAATTTAACAAGAAAAGTTAAATTTGCCTTCCTCATGTTTAGTCAAGAATTATATTCTTCTTATGTCTTAATTTGTTCTCTGAAAAATATTCCGATTAATTATTTGTATATCCATGCAACGTATATACTATATTTTTCCACCACAAGTTATATCCAAGATATTATATATTTCAGGTAGAAGTAGAGTTAGTAGGAAAATCGGTGGTGTGATGAAAGCTGTGGTTTGATAGAAGAGCCCACTCGACCGTGATATGACCACCTGCAATTAGTCACGCGATTAATCAGATCGTTGATGCTTAACACATTTTTGCTCTGTCCTTCTTAGTATCTTTTATCACCTTACCATAGAAACGCTTATCAATAAATAACCAATTTGGTAACATCAAGAGGAATAACTTCTTAGACTATTTTGGAGTAAACATATTATATTATTATATTAGTTATTAAATATTATAGCATATTTAAGAAAGTTGTGGATTATTTTGTTTCAATTCATGTTATAAACTTTTAACTTAAAATATTAATAACTATCTTTTGCCCACGGCTTCGCTCGCATTGAATTTGGTCTGCCAGAAAAAGTTACGTGACAGATCATTTTAAATAAATAATTTAATTTTTTTTAACTTTAAGTTACTCGTACATCCGAAATTTCAGATGTCTAACTTCAAAACTGACGGATTCCAAAAAATCTTTGAACCCCTATTATATTAAGGGGGGAACCCTTGGGGGTGGTATTGTCCAAATTCCTTTCTGAGTGCTCATTTAAGCTATTTGCGACAAAGAACCTATCTGCGAATTTCAAGATGCTAAGTTCAGTGGTTTCTGCTGTGCGTTGACCGCTGGGTGTGTTAGTCAATCAGGTTACAGTTTTATATAAACTTCGCCTGTGTGATGTGTTGATAAAAAGTAGCCTATGTCCTTCCCCAGGCTTGATATTATCCATATCAAATTTCATCACAGACGGATCAGCACAGCCGTGAAACATACATTAACACTGATTAACAAACGGGACGAACAGAAGTTACTTTCGTTTACTGCTGTTCGTGTCAGTAAAGGATTAGTATCTCATGTTATTGAATTTATTGCAAAGAATTACTTAGTATAACTGTTTCACTTGTACCGTACGGCAGCAGCGAGATATTAAAAGGATTAGAATAATGTACATATGTAGGTAATTTATCGATGTGTTGTAATTTAGCGGTCCTGCTTACTTACTTCTATATATACCTGTAAACTGTGTTACTTGATTTCTTTCGTTCAGCGAAAATTTTGCGAGTTGGAAACACGTGAGCAAGCTACTCAGAGAGCAGAATTTTATCAAACTTCCTTGATATTTATCGTTATATTATGACCAAATTACACAAAATAATTATAAATTGTAGCCTATGTGTTATTCTGATGTATAACCTATATTACCGTAAAGTTTCATCCAAATCCGTTCAGTAGTTTGCGTGAAAGAGTAAAACAAATATACATCCATCCTCACAAACTTTCGCATTTATAATCTTAATAGGATGTGGATGTTCACTCATCTAGTATGATATTTTTAAAAAAATAAGTGTAAATCACTGGTGGTATTGTTTGAATTGTTCTTCATTATTTTTTGTTTTTTGCTTAGTATAAATTTGAGATATATGTAACTATGAATTGTTTCTCTACAATGTACTACAATCCTATAATTAAACAAAAAAAAACTATTCTAATAAGTGGTGGTCCTACTTACCTACTGCAATATACTCCTGTAAACTATGTTACTTGACTTGTTTCGTTCAGCGAAAATATGTAGGTTTTGCAAGTAAGAAACGCGTGAGGGAGCTACTCAGGGGGGAGTCCTGTAACGATGCTAACAATATTTAACAATTAAATTAAATAACCGTGGTTACCAACTGACCATATGTTGTAGGTAATATTGAGAATATGTTATAACATAGTACTTTTTAATAATTAATCGTTACATTATGACCAAATTACACAAAATCGTTATAAATTGTAACAAACTTTCGCATTTATAAATATTAGTAGGATGGTAAAATTTTCAACCATTGATCTTGAGGCTATTTTTTATAATGGTAAATGTTTGCCTTGGCAGTCCTTACAAGATTTGTTTGTGAACATTTAACGGCATAAAAACAGCATTGGTCATCAGCGTCATTGATTTGATTAATTATTTTTTCTCATTTTATATTATTTTATACTGCGTATAATATTTTAAAGTTATATGAAATATAATAGGTTGTTAGATTTTAAAAGTTTGAAGATCGATACTATAGATTTTTGGTAAGCATTCCAGAACTGTAGTGTAGTGGAACAGACAATGGTGATAGATGTCAACTTATTATTGTTAAGATATCATTATTAGTATTAAATATTATTGTTAATATTACTGAAAAAGCGTTTATTTTGAGGTAGGATATTATTTCTCAAAATTGGTACACTAAGTTAAAACAAAAAAATACTTTCAAATTTCAATGCCATACATGATTTCGTTCTTTGCTCCTATCATTATCTTTTGAGCATCTTAAATTTTAAAAACTCACACGAACTTCTGCTTATGCTAATAAATAGAAAATACCAATTACAAAGTACTTGTACAACTAATGAGAGATAAGTCTAAATTGCATACCAATGATTAAATTTGATTTTTAAGTATGTCATCTTGTTATATATGCTACTTTAATGTAATTAATTAAAAAAATGCTAATTGCTTGTAAAGCTTTTTATCTCCAGCTGGTACAAAAATATGTGTTTTTGGCTCAATTAATTTGGGCTAAAGTACGTATTTTCTCCCTGTGCATTAGAAATTGAGTCAAAAAGTTAGCTTTATTCCCTAGGGAATAAAGTAAAAAGATGACAACCTAATTCGTCTAAATAATGTAGGTTTTGTACTGAAAAAGTTCAGGGTTAGGTTGGTACACCTGTCACACCGGCCATTAAAATCAGCTGTTGTTTCCTGATAAACAGAAGTTCATTTGTGTTCAGGTTGTGTAAGTTATGGATCCACCACATATTGTACAAGAAGCAAATAATGTTATTATTACTCGCATTGGCTCGGGAATAAACTTGCTGCTGAAGGAATAATGATCTTGTTTAGTCCCTAGGTGCATAAATAACTATTATAACCCCCTAGAAATTAATATGTATTTTGGGGTCACCTGCGGTCCAGTGGTTACCATAACACTATGCCTATGATCGCGGGTTCACAGCCTGGCTGGCCTTTAGGCTTTTTTAAAGGGAGTAAAAATTCCTTGTTTATTCAGAAGGGTCTAAGGTGGGGGTCCATAGCTTGTGCTATGTCGTACTCGTTAAATATCCCTATCTTAATTAAACCTGGATAGGCAAAATTTAGGGCTCCCACTGTAGCATCCACTGATTGCATATAGCAGCGTAGAGTGACCTTAAATGAGTTAACATAAACATAAAATGAATTTCAAGGTATGCCCTGGCAGAGCTAGCTCCTTGGAGTTGTTCCTCCAGCTAGCTAGAGGGTGACTTGAGGTGGTTGACACCGACAGGAGCCGAATGGACTCTCGGAACTCCTCGGCACCCCCCGTTCTCCAGCTCCAGACTGGAAGCGGCCAGTTCCACCATGGCATGGCATTCAATACGTACCCTCTATCGCGGGCGGAGACCAGGGTCAGGTGCCTGGTGAGTCCTATCATCTCTTCGTATACCTCTTCTTATCTTATCAGTGTGTAGTCTTTAGGGGAATCAGAGTAACGATCTGGTGCTTCTGGAATACGTCGTTGCAGAGTTATATGTCTTTTGGTGATCAGCTCTGTGCAGCTTATGCTGGAAAGAATGGTTTCTACCCCTTTGGGATTATATTTTTATCGATAAAGTGTGTCCTCAGTATTGAGGTTTAAAGTCAAACAGGCAAGAAAAAAAAAGGAAGTCGATGTATATCTTTCATTCACATATCTTCATGAACATACCAAAATATGATGTTTATATGAAAGAAACCAATAAAACTGGTTTGTTGTCATTGAAAACGGACATATCCGCATAATTTCGCCTAGTTTGTCTGCATGCATTTACTCTATAGTGTTCTTTGCGCTAGTTTTTTATGTGATTCTTTTTTTCTGTTCATTCTCTATGTTAATCAACTTGCATATACTATATAATAGTATCCGTCCCCTATTCACTCTGTTTATAAGCTTTATTTATGATGCATGTTATAGATACATTAGATAAGTAGTATCGAATTATTGAGTTATTTAAATATTTTAGAACTTATACTATGTTTTTATTATTTAAATCATTTCTATATATTCCAACTCCAGGTCACAATCATATTTTTTTTAACCGAATGGTGAAATAACTAGTGTGGATATAGCTAATATCATTTTTATATATTGTGCAAGTTATTGTGTTTTTGTGAGTTTTAATCAAGGCTGAAATGAAATCAGAAATACAAGCGAGATATGATATATGTTTAGTAAACAATTATCATCCCTGATGAAGGCTCACAATTTAGGATCGGTTAAATATCGGGTTATTTTATAAATAAAAATCATTTACATGTGGAAGTATTATTACATATTTCTTTAGATGTGTAAGTATTAAATTGGAATTATTATTATTCAAGAAGAAAAATTATTTACTATTGACTTCTTTATCGGATTATTTATTAATTATTATTGTTTCATTAACATTACTGTGTACTATTTCAGCTTATTTAACTACAAAAATTCGAAGGATTATATGAATAAACTCGTTTTATTACTACATATATGATATATATCTATTTGTTTATATATGAAGGATTTTATTATTGAAAAAAAGACGTTATCAATTTCATAAATGAAGAAATACTCCAACGTTCGCGAAACGATAATAAATTGTTTATTTGACTTTAAACAAAAACATATTCAAACAATATGTACATTATCATTTCTTTATAAATATTTGAACTAGTAACATAATAAAATTCCAAATTAGCGGAAACTATGGTTTACATTCATAATTAAGGAAGGATTAATATAGAATCTGGTTATGATTCTAAAGTTATAATTTTGATCGCTTCGTAGTAGTTTTTTGAATCCATACTATTCAAGTCAAAATATTTTTTAGTAATTATTTCACTACAATTATAAGACTTTAAAATGGCGGGAATCCTGTTTCCACATAGTGATTAATGAGAAGGTGCATAGCAAGAAGCACTAACTTGTGTTGGAAGATAATCCAGTTCAACACAAAATTTCAATATTCTTAGCCATGAACTTCACTAATTACGCTACGATCACCGGCGAACAGGTAGAAATTTCGGTCCCATTTACAAATATCGTTATGGAATTTAAGTCATATACACCTCATAGAAAAAAACTTCTACGAGATCTAAAGAATAATAACATTTCATATAAAGAAACAATATCACTAAGCGGAAGAGATGAGATAAGCTCCATATTGAATTATCTTAAATCAATAAAAAAATTTATTTAAGACATAAATATGTAAATATCTTCTTCATTATTACCAATTAATCAAATAAATATATATCTACCTGTATGGAAGTATCCAATGCCATTAATAAAAAAATTATAACTTCACTAATTACCCCAATGAGTATGAGTAGATGCACAAAACAATCCGTACCTCATAATGAATTGGCTTGTAAGATACCAAAGTTGTCTCCGTGGTTCTGACTTGTATTTTTCATTAAATGATTTTTTTTTTTTAAATTACTACAGCTTTTAAAACGGTTATTCAGTTCGCACTAACAATCATTATATACACGTGGATGGACAGATTAAACATTTTAATACGTTTCTTCAATTTGTTTAGCTTAAAATGTTGCAAAATATTCACCCATTTGTCTCATAAAACTTGAAAATTGGATGAGCCATTCTCTCAAAAAAAATGGTTACATACCCCCAGGCAGACTCGTCTGACGACTTAAATAAAACTTTTGTTTTAATAGCTTAAGTTCTAAATGTCTTGAAATATTCATGACAAATAATTTGCGCCATCAAAATTTAAAATAGGTTATGTAGTAAGTTTAAAAAAATCGCTACATTCCTGAAGAAGATCGAACGAATTTATTTCATTAACAAAAATAAAGTAGAAAATAATTACTATTATACTTTTTTTACGATCTATCATGCAAAGTAGAGAAGTCATTTTTTTTTTTTTTTTTTTTTTTTGTAGTGATTAAATTGTTTCTGAACTAACATGGATAGATTTATTATATTTTTAACACCTTTCAATTTAATTCCCACAACTTTTAGGTGAATTAAAAAGACTTTGCCATATTGAATTTAGTAATAGTGTTATCTGCAGTTATTTGTCGCGCTTTCTTCTTATTAGCAGTTACCCAAGGCATTGAGAAAACGAATTTCTTGAAATGGCTTCCCAACTTAGTTTCTCTCTTCAAGAATAAAAAAGAATATTGATTTATTTTGTATTTCTCTTTCAATTATTATAATGTCCTTTAGAATCCTATTGATTAATTAAGATTTCAAATGAATATCGCCTCATTAACGGCCGCAGATTATTGTTCACTATTTTCACCGTAGGAAATGTTAATATTTTCATACTCGGATCGAACTAAAAAATCAAAAATACAAAAAATAAGTAATCAAAGCATAGGTTATGTTTTGATTAAAAATTTGGTTCCGTTCTTTTTTTCTAAATAAGGTGAACTACACCATTGTAAAATATTTAAAATAAAATTCAAACTTTTGTTATTGATCATTTTAATAATGATAAAGCTTAGCAAACACCAAACACTCGATGCCGATACCACCATCCCTGCTTTCAAACATCACCACACAAACCCAAATCCACCAGATCACTCTTAACAATGATCATTTTATAAATAATTAATCTGGTTAGTACAAATATGGCCGAATGGAGTAAATGTGTGTTGCTTTGAAAAATGGAATAAGATAACTAATTAAAAAATTCCTGCATTTTTTTCGAAATAGCACACTTTTACCCCACTTCATCTTATTTATATAATCAATTACTTATTAATTACTATGTCAGTTAACTTAAGCCATTGATTAATAATTTAAGTGGATCCGAAAATTTCATTAGTTTAACTTCAGATTGTTCTCACTCTCGCAATTATTCGTGGATTCTTTCTTAATCTTGGCCACACTGTCATAAATATAATTTTAGAAGAATGTTAGCCAAATTTCCATATTATTATTTTAAAAAAAAAGCAACTGTACCAACCCATGAAGGGAAAAATAAAATAAAAATATGTAATGCCCATTCAAATACTATACCTGATCTTAACTTAATTCCATTTTGGTTGAGAGTTATACCATATGAAACAAGGTGTAATTCCTTGCTTTAACTATTTTCTTGTTGCCATTGCAGCGCACTATTCCACATATCCGTGTTTACTTAACTTGCAATGAAACATTCCGCAGTGTTTATTTTTGGTGTTGCAAGAAGCTACCTGATGAATGATCATTTTTTTCTTTTCCTAAATAAAAAAAATGGCAGAACCAAGGTTAGTCTGGTTTTAACCTCTCAGGAAATATAGGGCGCGTGCTATTATAAGTTATTTCTGCGTAATATATCTTCTACAATTGGCTAACTGTAAATAATTCTTTCGCAACCGTAAACACAGCTGAAGAACGAGAACTGCATAGGAAGTTAAGATACTTTGGAACTGTTCCAGTAGCTAGTGAACGGCATAGATTATAATATTCAGTTCCGAAGTTGGTATCGGTTCCATTCTACATAACTCTAGATTATGCCTAATCTACTGCATAATGAAACTTAGTGAATCACTGATAACTAGATTACTTCAAGATTTGTATTATCAAATATGTATATTAACCTTTATATCAAAGCTTTGAGCTTTTGGTTTTGGTAAAGGAATTTTAATAATCGATAAACCGTTCTTTCTTCTTCTTAGATAAACCGTTGGTTCCATTATTGTAACTTATCGAAGGTGATCCGATTCAGTAATGAAATCATACGTTTACCCAAGAATCTTAAGTTGTTAATATTATTAAAGCTATTTTAACAAACGCTGTGAACAGTACAGCTCAGTATAAGCATTGAATAATGTTCACAACACCTTCACCTTCATTCAAATAGAAAGTTTCAACCAGTTCAGTTTTTAAAGGTGCTGTAGAGTTGCACAGAAATTCAAAAACAGGGAAACACTACGGATGAAAAATGAAGTCACACACACATACGTGGTATTGTTGTGTCTGGAAAACAACCGAAAATAATTGATTAGAACAAATTTGATCCGCTGGAAGAGCTCCAATGTTCCTTGTTCTAGGTGTTATAAAAGGGGCGTTAAATGTATTACAAAAGGCTGAATCAAATTTTCAATCCCAATAATTGAGATAGTCTTGAATGAAGAACAAATATATGCACTCCTCCTTAGTTCATATCGTTGGTACAAATTGGAGGTCTTTGCAGACCAAACTGGGGCTCTATTTTGATAAATTTATTCTGGGATTCCCTTCTATATGGAGTTGTTTTTTATTTATGTTAATAACCAGCCAGGTAATAAACATTTTTATCAACGAGTCATTTGAATTATTGAGTTTGAAAATTATATAAAATTAGAATAAAATATTTTGAAAGTTAACACTGCCACGCACTAGGCTTCTGCGTTCACTAAGTTACGTTTTATTTCAGTTCTCAGGCTAGAACTTCTCTCCTATTATCTCTTTAAATAATAATAATAACTCTTAGTGAACCCAAAGGCTCGATGACGATACCACCAACCACTGCTTACGAATTTCCGTCCCCAATCCCACCTACGTCTCGTTGTACCCCTATGACGTTTACCAGTCGCATAACGCTTATTAGCTTTTTAGAAATTCGTTCGTTACCGACCTCAGCACCTTTACTAGCCCATCTTAATCTTCGTGGCGGTCATCTTACTGCTATCAGTTCAATTATATTAACCGTGCAGAGCCTCTGCAATTCCGTACAGTGTAATCTAAATTCTCCGGTGCTCTCATCCTTTTTTGATCCGAATATTCTACGCAACACCTTATTTTCAAATACCGTAAGACGTTGTTCATCCTCTAGAGTTAGCAGCCATGTTTCATCTCTTTAATTAGAAGTGAAAAACAATAAAGAAATGGCTTAAACATATATATTTAGTTAAATGTTCTGTTATGTACTAGTTTGTATACACACAGTTTTTACAAATATTTATGACTTGTTCAGGGAATGGCAATTGTTATGAAACAAAACTTCTCTTATCTTTTATAAAATAAAAGAAATTACTTAAATATATATATAGAATAAAATATTTATATAGGTTTCTACGTCCACTAAATAACGTTTTATGTCAGTTCTCAGGCTAGCGTATATCCTGTTATTTTTTTAAACTGGAGTAAAAAAAAAAAGAAGAACAGTTAAGCAGTTGCTGAAATATTTACTTCGTCAAATCATCTCTTAGTAAATATTTCTTTACATGCAGTTTTCGCAATGTTTTTAACCTATTCTTTTAGGGTCTGTCAATGCTTATTAATCTTTTCTTATCAGTATCGAAGAAGGAATGATGGCAACATCAGCACTGGCTGTTGATAAGGGAGCTACAGCGGTGTTGATGTTGCTGGTTGGTGGATGGGAAAGAGAGCGGATAGCTGCTAGGCTGACCCATGCGCTGAGGAGGGCGATCGATCCACGGCAGTCGACTCCGATCCCAGCGGCCAATTGCCCCGGATCGCCTAATCAACTCCCCAGTCGGCTCCGTTTCCAATTAACGTCCCTTAACGAATGGGATCTACACTCTCTCAATCGTAGTTCGTCATTCTTGGGTTAATGTTATTTTTTAAATATCAACAAAATATTTTATGATACCTCAATCAGCAAGCTTGAGAGCCGAGAGTGGTTTCTGTCGTGCTGGCCCGCTATACTAAAAATAAGAAAGCTCACGTGACTAACGGGAAACATCGATTTATATAAACAACTGTGCCATTTCGTTGAGAACCATCAGCCATTCGAAATTCCTTTATTTTTATTTCAAGGTTGAAATATAGCAAAGTCATAGTTAGGATTTGTAGACGAAGGTGTTGCTATGGAATTAATTTGACCTAAATTGCTTCCTCATTCTCATTTGTTTCTTTCTCTGTTCATGTTGTGCTATCACTACCTGGAAATATTTATAAGGGATCAACATTATAGATATACTTACTAGGTATCATTAATTGCTTTATGCTTTCCGATTGTTTGTACGAAGCATGAAATAAAGCTTGCTATTGCTGCTTGTAAAAAGGTAGATTTTTTTTGTTGCGATACAAAGCATTTTTTCCAATTACATGTACACTATTATTAAGTTTTTGTGATAAATGAATTTTGTTATTTAACAATTCTGGGATATGTAAAAAAAAAACTCCTGGGACAATAGAGGCTCAATAATTTCCTCGAGATATTTTATTGTTTTGGTATATTTTATAAACTTATATAAATTATAACATTTATAAAAAATAATAGTTAGCTATTTTACATTAAAATATAATTTATATTGTTATATGTCCTGTATTTTTTTTTAAAGTTAGAAACATTTTAAGCGTTCTGTTGTATATTTGGGACATCAGTTTATTGAATCCTTCCTCGAATATTTCCATATTATTACAACCATTTCTGTTCGATTAAATATACTGGTGGTTTTCTAATTTGTCTTTCTGTTTATAGTGACTGAAATTTATTTTAAATCTGAACTAATCGGTACGATCAAGATTGAAGAACGTACTGAATCTTCGTTACAGATGCCATTTACAATATGTAGTTATTTTTTTTAAACGTAACTTATAGTGTCACTAATAACCCTACAAGGAAAGCAGATCAAATGTTTAAAAATAAATGGTTGATTGGCAATGTTACAAAACCAGGAAGATAGGATTTAACCTACTGAATATTTTAGGAAAACAGCATAAATAAATATTTCCAACGTCCACGTTCAAATTATGATTATTGTGCAAATAATATATAAAAAATAGAGGTGGATGGAACAATGTGTTATTTATTGGATACTACAACATGTAGCATACTCTACATTCAACTAATGAAAATACTGTTAACGTAAGACAAAAAAAAAATGTTCAAGGTTCAAGAGAATGCCTTTAGAGGTCATAAAAATGTTTTCTTGAGAACTTATCAACAACTCATCAATATTTATTTTCTATTCCCGAGGATAGTCGAATCATCTTCATTCTAAATTTACAATAGAATCATTTACAAATAATTAACTGTCACTTTTATAAAAATGATGTAATTTTTTGTTATTTCTTAGTTTATCAAACTTTATAGGTTATTGAACTTTATCAAATTAACTTAAACTAATTTTTGTGTTGGTTGTTGCAATGAGAAATTTATATTTATATAACATAATTAATTTTCGTTTAAGTTGATAATTTCTTCATTGATCTGCTTATTTTTACATCCCCATTCTCGATATAATCTAAAATAAAATTAGAATTTAATTTTCTATTCAAGCAAACAAAATGTTTCGTTTTTAAGTTTACAAAGTGAGCAACTTCATAAAGTAACTTTTGTCTCTTGTTAACCAGTGTCTAATTTTGTCTCTTCAGTATTGGTATTATTTATAAATATTAGCATTAATATTACAAACATTAAACATTGAATAAACAGTTAAGAGCAGAGTGTAAAACAGGAAAAGTTTACATTTTAATATTTCCTCCATTATTACCGAAAAAAAAGGAAATTTTTCTCACGGACACGGACGTTTGTTGCAATGGGCTCTTGGAAACGAGAAATAAATAAATAAATAAAAACGTAATGAAACAGCTCTTTTTTATCCCTCGAGTTAGGAAAATGATATTGGCTGTTTTTTCTACCGAAATATCACTTATTTTTATGTACGCTATCTCTTTTTTTATTGTACACTAAAGTGAAAATACAAAATTTAATAAATAATGGCTTTTTAGTAAGCAAATTAGTAAAACATGTCTAGATTAATACCCTTTTTTTTCTTACCAGAATTTTTTGTAGATTTCGATTCACTCTATAAAACCTTAGTTTTAAAAATATTATCGAATATATTTTATTGAATTAATTATATGTTATAAAACAGTCTTCTTTAATCAAATGTTTTACATCAACAAATATCAAAAATATTTCTAGTTTCTTAAATGTTCGAATAGACAGAGTTCTAGTCAACAAATTTTCCCTTAGATTCGTTCTAGAATGTGAATATAGCTTTCTTTGATATACGGTTAAAACCAAATCAAATATCAGTTTTCATTTTTTTTTAAATTGGTTCCGTTAAAGAAAAGCGTTTCTATTTGTACTTAATTAACTCAATATACTGTTGGTTGGCATGGCTGTATAGTTTATATAAACAGTTAGTGTAATCTTAATTTTGAAACACGACGTTTCCCCCTACACCTGTGAACAATCATCAGATGAAAAAAAAATGCTTAAAATCGGTGGCTTATTGACTGCTCCCCACCCTTTTAATATTATTTAAACTGATAAGTAATATTATAGTACATCAAAGTCTTTCATTTTAAAGATTAGGTTCTAACATTAAAAGTACTTTATATTTTTACAGCTCAGTTGATAGTTACTGAACTGAGATAGTTATATGTCACTGATTTACTTAAAAACTTATAATATAAAGAAGTCTTTAATATTATCATCCTTTTATTTCTTTATTTATCAATCTATCTTGATTTTTATTGTATTTTTTTAAAGTTCTGAAGAAATTTAAAATTTACCCTTTCATTTGTTCTAGAGCTAATTGCTTACATAAATATTTATAAAAATATTATCTTTTTTTTTAACAACTCAGTTATTTATCTAATAAAATTTTAATCAGTGGAATATGGTTCGAAAAATCGGCCAGCAAATTCAAATAACAGTACCTTTAGAAATATTTTACTAATTATTATTAAAGTTGCAAACTCAGTCGAATATGATTGCCAATCTTAAGTCCTGGATATAAGTAGTACTACCTAAGTATGACAGTTTCATCAATGAGTGAGTTGTTCTGGGCAAGAAGAAGACTGCACCAGTCCTCATTTTATAATGTGAAATTAATAACCGCGTTTGAATTCCTCAAATGTAATTTTGATAAATCGGTTTGTTGTCTTGTGTTGTAGTCGACGTTTTCGTCATTATTCCTCAATTGAATATCCTCTGAAGGCCACACTCATGACTATTGGATGCCTCAAGGAAGTGCATTTATCAATCTGCTGGTTCACTCCTTTGTTATCACCACATACTTGTTAACTCGTGGCTTGAAAGAAGCCTCTCCTCACAACTCTCGTGCTGAAATAATTAGCGGGGACACAATAGTGTTTAGCCAGCCGTTAATTAGCAATCGAACAATAAGTAATAAATCTGGCTAGTTATAGCCCAAGATAATTTACTCAAGGGCTTTGACAATTTGTTTTCGATTCTTCAATATACCACGTGACCTTAGAACATAGGAAGTAGTTGCTCCACACTTCCTCGTCTGGCTTCTTCCTCCTGCTGCTGTCATCCTCCGGGCCAGGACGAAGACTAATTGGCGTTGCCGAACATCATCAAAGAGAGGGATAGGTGGCCTGTCGTGCAAATCTGTTATTAGATGTCGAGTGAAAGCGTTAAAGGACGGTTGAATCGACTCTTTCAAAAGTGAAAATGGCTAAACTTGTAACATTTATTTCAGTTCACAGTTCAATACATCAACTGTGGGCTAACTTTTAGGGACAAGTTTTTCTGGCCTTGTAAACATTTTTTCCCGAGGCAAAACTGTGCCCTAGGTTCTATTTCATAATGAAGTGTAAAACTACAAGTAGAAATGCTCTTTTCTCGATTACTTGTTCCTTATTGTGATTTGATATTAATAATTTTATTAATTTTCTCTTTTAATTTATTGTATTGTTTTTAGGAAATAAAAATTTATATTGTTCCAAATTCTCAAGGCTGGGATTCGATTTGTGTCATTGTACTTCATTATGAATTTAATTATGTTTACTTATTCGTCACATCAACATTTCGTACATACCTGCTTTTACTTACACTTTAACATAAAACAGGGCCGAAAGCAATTTATTTTTGACATAACAGTCACCCCAAAGTCATTTTGCTACTAAGAAAATTAATTTATAGCTATTTTTTTTTAAGTTAATTCAGAAAAAAAAATTGTCTTTTACACATGAACCTGTTAAGTATTTTTTGTTACAATTGATATCGGTCACTTTACGGAAACTTACGGTTTCCGAAAAGTGACCAATATGAATTGTACAAATAGTCCAATCTTGTGTTGTCTAGACGTAGTTCATTACAGTTTTCTCGAGACTGCTTCTATGAGCATCCGATGTTCGGAGAAAGCCGAAAAAGGACTTGCTTTCACCGATCTTACTTTTTACTGGTCTGGCTATTGGTATTTTTTAACATTCAGTTTTTCACCAAATTGTTAATTTGGTTTCAAAATATTTATTTATATTATATATTGAACTAAACCTAGTTAGTAACCAGCTTATCTTACTTTTATTGTGAAATCATTTGTATTTTTAAACGGTACAAATAAAATGTTTATTTAAAATATATATTTCGAATAATACTATTTTTTTGTCAGTTACTTATTAATCATTTCCTTTTCCTCATTTCCCTATATAATTATGAATCGCCCATTTAAAAGAAACATAAATACCTACCTTCAGATATTGTTATAAAATTAACTTGAAGCAATTCAATTTAAATTAACCACAGATGTCATACCCGAAGCATTTTTCTTAATTCTTATTTTTTTTTTAAATAGCAAAATGCATAAAGTCAGGTCATGTGGACACAAAGCACCAATAGATGACTAAATGAATATACTGACCAACTTTGACAATTGATCAATAGAAAGGGCTTATAGTACACCCCCCCCCCTTCTACTTTCGACAGGGCCAGACGAAGAAGGCCGATCGAGGTGGGGGCCTTGAACGGTAGCAACGTGTCACGGGCACCCACCTGGGGCAGCTGTCACCCGCCTCTGTCGCTTCCATCTCGTCTCCCTTCTCTGTTCCATCATCCCCCTTTTTTTTTAATTTATCATTAATTTCAACACGGTATCAAAAGTACTATCAGAATGGAAAGTATGAATCGAGTTTATAAAATTTTGTTTATTTATAAAATGATATATAATACTTGTCTCATCCTTTTTATTTTTCTTGATATATATTTTTATTAATATTTTCTATACTATTATATTCTTATCTTAAACTCCCCCCCCCGCATTGGTATTATAAAAATTATTACTATAAAAAAACGAATATAAATAATAAATATATGTTCTATATATAAATATATATTTATACCAATTAAACGTAGACGTCGATGACCGATAGGTTTTACACCTCTGATTTAAAACAACCAACCAACTATATTAAAGAATAAGCTTTTGACACAGCTCAGTGGCTAAAGAGGATGTTATTAAGTATAGTAACTATTAAATATTTTTGTGAAATATGCTAAATGTTATATTAATCTCTTTTTGAAGCAGTTGTATTTCTAAAGTGACAAAACTCAAAAATCGTTTTTGTTTTTTTTCAGTGGTGGTATAAGAGCTAATACCAAAGTTCATAAAGCTCCTAGAAAAAAAAATACATGAAATAAAAATTGGATGAGTATTAGGAGAGATAGCGTATTGAACTTTGCAGAGCACCCCCTGTCCCTGATTCTACAGGTCATTGCGACCTCTGCCCTTCTAAGTTATTCTGTCACATTTATTTCTATCATTCGCCTCCTACATTTTGTATTAACCTTTTACTGTTCGATCTAAAAAAACAATGATTCAGTTTCTGTCGATAATCTACGCCTTAGGAAAATAGTGTATTTCCATTGCATAACTGATTTTTTGATATTTTTTAAAACTTTTATTTGTTTACTTTGAGACTTTAATCAATTTGAATTATTAGCCATTATTCTTATGTCAATTTCTTCACTTAACTTTAGAAACCACTCTTCTTTATTTATCAAGTCGTTACAACTTTGGTATTTTGATCCTCTAGAAAATTCCATATGCTCTTTTGAAAAACAATATATTTGGTTGGAATTTAAACCAAAGCCAGAAAGAAAGTCTAGATATGGACACTCTAGATAGTTTTATAAAATAACTATAAGCAAATAAACAATTATACAATAATTCGTTTCGTTTTCTTCAATAAAACTAAATGCCTGCTATTTTTTTCATTATAGGTCCGTCTACCCGTGCTTTAGAAGTAATAGTTCTGCTGAGTATTGATAATAAACACTAGCGAACAGCACTAGCTTCAGTTTCAAACCTTATTTTATTTTATTTTTTTCGAATAAAGATAGTGTATAGTGTATCTCTAGGATAATCAATAAAATGAATTAGTCGCCTCCTACTTCAGATAAAAGGTATCAGTTTTGTTGACTCGGTAACTAAGGGCAATTAGCGCTATCTGGTAGCAGAAAAAGTAAACAAGTCTGAAATAAGATAGACGGTTTTATGTAGCAAGGTATATCACAGATACTGGTTCGCAAATCAGTTAGTTTTTTATTAACTTTACAAGCCAACGGTTCAAATCGATGAGTTCTGCCCCATCGGACCCACCCGCTGCGACCTCATATCAGGATTTTTATTTATTATTTAATTTGGTCACAATCTAAATAAACAAGAATGTATTTATCATTAGTTTGAAATATCTAAAAAACTTAATTCTTTGATGTTGGACCAGGTGGATAGTGCATGTCTGTTTATTAGTGAATGAATTACTAAAGTTGCACCAATGAATGATTGGAGAATCCCATCTCCACCTGAATGCAATAAAGGTCCATAAGGAACCCTAATGAAGCGAGAAATCCAGTGAATGCTCTGGTGCAACCGCGTCAAATGGATTTTGAATCCTTTGTGCAATATCGTGAAAAAGTTTGTAAGGCACCACTTTGGGTTTCATTTGTATAGATTGAGTCAGCCCTGTACATGCAGATGCAAGAGGATATTTTCTAATTACTTATCCCTTTACTTGTTTATTTAAATAAAATGCGCCATAAGGCTACGTGTAGTTTATTTCTGTTGTATTCCGCAAGAAGGAAGAGGCAGTCGCTTCCTTTGTGGCTTTATTTAGCACAGATAGCATTCCCAACACGGTTCCGTTATGCCGGGGAATTGGTTCGCATATTGTTGTTGACGGGCGCGTCAAAACCCTCCTGTAGGTAACTGTGAATATAGAGCACAATTGACATTATTATATTTATCATTTCAAACATTTTAAGTTTAACAACATATTGATTCATTAAATTAATAATGTTGTTTTATTGAATAAATCACTTCTTCATCAGAGGTTAGATTGCTAGTGTTTGTTATTGGCATTAATAATGATTTAAACTTTTTTTTCTCGCATTAATAATTTGTATACAGGCCCCTTACCATGAAGATTAAAAAAACAAACAGTTTTATTGAATTTCATTCAATGGAAATTACCTTTCTTTTTTTTAAAATCCGTTTGTATTTATTAGAATGAAATTGGAAAACTCAAAAAAAACCTTAAGTCTCTAAAATAATAGAGAATGGTTATTCAGATTGATGGTTATGGTTATGGCAAGTTCTTTCCAATAATAGTCTTTAATCTTTATTATTTGGAGTTTTCCAATTGTATTCTAATAATTGAAGCGTTGACATGGAAAACGTAGTTATTTAAAAAAACATTTTTCAGTTTCTTCATAGTAAAGGGAGTAATTAATCATAGGAATAGGATAAAAAGTCAGCTTTTCTTGTAAAAATCACTTTTTCATTACTTAATACCTTTTCCATGCCAACGCTTCAGTTATGAGAAATTTTTGCTCAATTTTAGGTTTGAATTTATTTTTAATAGATAACCCATATGAAATATTTAATTTTTTATCTGGAGCATATAAACAATTATAGGTATAGTAAACGTCTTTGCAAAATACAATTTAAACTTTTTTAGGTGCACAGCACACTAAATAAATTTCATTTAAGTTTTAATTTTTAATTTAATTAAAATGTTTTCATAAACATTCAAAATTTTCAAGAAAGGTAAATCTTAAAAAAAGATTAACATTTACTAAAATGTCGAGTTTTTCCAAGCGTAAAATTGGATTGTGTGAATTTATTTTCGCCAATATTTAGGAATCTTCCTACGATAATAATTTATAGTGCACTTAATTGACTTTAATTTGAATATTAAAATACATCATTAAATTTGTATAGATATCTATACGTCATATTAAATATTTTTAAAAACACTTTAGTACTTTACATTATGTATTGTTTTCCGAGAATAAACAAATATAATAAAAGATATCTACGTTAATTAGGAAACAAAACTTTTAATTATATTATATAAATGAGATCAGGTGTGGAAACTTTTGCCTTTCCTAACGAGGAGGAGTTTGTTTTTCATTATGTTAATAAATTATGCAAGAGTTGCCCACGGAGATGTTTCATCAGACAATATTATATTTGAATAAAAATAAATTAATAAATATTAATAATGAGTATTTCCACTTGCACTATGATTAATAAGATATGAATGAAGATTAGAAAATGTTATATAGATCAGGTTCTATCCATCGCATTTATTAGAATCTTACTCAGTTTCGCATGATATGAGCGTATGGTATGCGTCAAGGCAAAACCCCTACGTCAGGAGGAAATGTTGTTCTCAAGTGTAATTTCGTTATAAAAATTTCAAATCTAATAAGAATCAACTTGTTGTTGTTATTAATGTGAAGTAAAAATTCGTGTGAACATTTTTTGTATGAGTGAAAATGTCGGGTCACTTATCATTAAGCATTTATCTGTTTGTTTGTAACTGTTTAGAAAAACGCTCGTAGAAGGTTAAATGACTATTGAAAAAAAGGATTTGTAACGGTAAACAACATGAGGGAACAATAATCGATGTTCTAAAAATACTACTTAATCAACGTCAGGATACTTTGTTTTATAAGCTTTAGAAATTCTTTTTTCTCTATTCTTATATTTTTAAATGGTAGAGCGCTTAGTTGTAGTTCCGAGTTTCCGGGGTTGAAATCCGACTGTGGCAGATAATTTATTTAAACATATTGCAGCCGGGGATAGATCCTGAGGGATCTGGAGAAGCTCCTGGGCCTCACCCAGCCCCTACAAAACCTAGCGGTTGTTGGTTTGTTTGTTCATTTAACGTCACTTTTAGCTGCTACGGCTAATCGAACGATGCTACATTGGGAGTTCTAAATTTTGCCTATCCAGGTTTAATTAGGATAAGGATTTTTAACGAGTACCTGACATCGTACAGGCTCGGAACCCCCGTTTAACGTCCCTTCCAAAGGGCGGCGTAACTAAGGATCTTTTACCCCCTTTAAAAAATCCTAGAGCCACCTGACGAGCTACGAACCCGCGATCTTGGGCTTAGTAGTTTACCACTAGACCCCATGTCGCCCCAAACCTGGTGGTTGAGCAACGTCTGTACAAATGTTGTCCAAGAAGAGTATTATCAAAAAGAACTACTGTTAAATCAACGCCGACTGTACAATACTATGTTTTCTTCCTCAAATTAATATTTAGGTCAAAAGTAAAATGTCAATATGGATTCGGGACAGACTTCGGCCATGCCCTTTTGGGTTTTGCTGTTTTAAAACATATTCTGGAGCTAGGAAAAATTTTTTTTCTTGAATCTGTCAAGAAATTAAATCGTATTATTATTTTGTATTAGAAGTACGGTAAATTTAACATTTCAATCCTTTTAACAAAAATTATAGAGTGTGTAGAATTTCTGAACTCGGAATAAAAGCAATTTGATATCATTAATTCCATCTATGTTTTCAAACAAATCCCAAGGATTTTAATTTTTCACTTCTCAAACATGTGAACTAACTAACATTGAGCCGCCTATTAAATTGCCCATGTACAAACTGTTGAAGCCGATGTCCGAGACATTAGTGCAGCAGAATAGCAGCATCCTCATTCCCGCTTGATGGTAGTGCCAATAAGATTTTGTGGTTCGCGGTGGCAATGACATTGTGTCTGCGAGACATTGTTGCGCGTATAGGCTGATCCACCGAGAGGAATATCACTACATCTTGTGTGTCATTATGGGAGAATTTATTTATATGTTTTCATTGGCTTTGTTACAGTTAAAGTGTGCAATATCATTTTAAGTGTATTAATAGACTATCCTAATAAAAATGGATATCATTGATTAATTTTGAATCATAATCATTCTTGTTACAATAAATAGAAATGTTTGGTCAAAAATTTGGTTTCTGAATAAATAAATTTTAATTTTAATACACAATTACACTTGTTTCTCATTTTACATAATTTTAAAGCAAAGACATTTTATGGAACAGTACCCCACTAATTTTATTTGCGAACCACCACCACCTATGATAGAGTCTAAAATTCACTATAAATATTTTGATGTTATTAGACGACAATTTTGCCAAATTTTGTTTGTTAATTAAAATAAATACTGAAAAATACGGCATTGCACCCTTCTTCATTTTAATATTAATAAAAATTACGTAAATTTGGCAAATTACGTAATTTGGTCTAAAATTGAAATCTTTTGACTGATAATTCTGAAAATCTAAAATCCAGGTCTATTATAAAAATGTCTTCTTGCTCTCGTCCGGAGGTTAAGTAAAAGATGTGAATTTACATTTGAAGTTCGATATCTGTTTCTAGATAATTTTGTTTACTGGAATAGCGGTCGCGAATAAAATGCAAATCTGGTTCTAAAATAAGAACGTCTGATGTTTTGGGACGAAAGGAGCCATGAGATATTTCCATTTTTGACAATGTGGTCCGGACAACCTTAGCCTGGTTAGAATGAGGTAGGAACTGTTGCACAAGGGCCGGGCAAGCAGGGGACCAGATCCACACTATGATTATGGAGGTGGGCATTGGAACGGTAGGTAGGAGTCCAAACCTTCTTATATCATTCCAACCTCTTATATCATCATGATTATTTTTAAAAATCTTTGTCAAATAAAGTTTCGGAACAATGTCAGCATTAACACAGGCCTACGCCTAAGACGTCGTTCCGCCTTGGACGATCTTACGGACGATTTAGTTTCATAATAAAAGGAGTAAAGTTTTAATTATTTCCTGATGTTTTTCGATTGAAGAAGTATTCTTTTGGCTGGATAAAGAAAAGATGGCATTGTGCTCACTAGTTTCCGCCGGCCTCCCCACGTTCTCACCTTGAAATTTCACGCTGAATTACGCAATCATTACTTCCGTGCACTGACCGAGAATTTCGCCTTCAATGAGTGGAGACGCTGCCCCAATCGTAAGAAATTATTGCTCCTTATAATGGTCAGATTTTGGGAAAGATTACTGGATATAAAATGATTATTATATAGGCCAGCACAATAGGTTTGGTACTTCTTAGTTTTTGGATATTTGTGAATGAGTAACTTCTATGGTTTCAAAAACGAATATCTTGAATATCATCATACTATTGCAGAAGAAAAATAGTTGACTGGATAATTCTAATAATGGTATGAAATGGTCAATGATTACGCAAAATAGGCATAATAAAAGTCAAACAAAATAAGTCGCAGTAAAATAAGTCATTCTTGTTTTGTGTAATCATTGACTGCACCCCCAGACCATTTTCTCACCATTATCAGTAGAGAAACAGGCATCGGCACGGACTGTAATTATTTTGATGTATTAAACAATCTTGCGATTTGAAACAATTTTAATACATGATAACATAATAATCCGAGTCACAGTATGTTGCAGCAAAATGACAATTGTAGTATCTTCTCATGACAACAATATTGTCACATCTGGTATGAGTGCGAAGTTGAGTGAAATCTACATGTAATCAATAATTGAATAATCTTTAAATTCTATAATTTAGGTTATTATATGAAAAAATGTTGATATAATACTTGCGTCTAACGAAATAAAGGTTGTATCTTGTGTTGTTGAGGGATGTTCAGGGTCGGAAGAAGGGATTTTTTTTTGTATTGTTTGAGAGAACCTTCAGTTGCAGGGTTGCCAGTCATCATGCCTGAACCAAACAAGACCAAAACACTGACCCTTATTTATTCCACAACTACGTTGGCGAAGAATATAGCTGAAGTTCAGGCGCCATAGTTTTTTAAATAAATGAAATATGTTGCAATATTAGTAAACAATCTTATACAGTATAAAAAAAATATATATTTTTTTTAATGAATCGCAATTGATTTTCTCAAATGTATGATTTAGAAGAAAATAGTAGAAACGGGTTATATATATTTTCGATAAAATCTGTGTGTAGGAAACTAGTGAAAATATCAGTAATCGTCCAAAAATGTCTCGTTAGTCAGTCGGATTGGTGATGTGCACAAATTACAAAAAATAGTATGTAACAGCCTGTAAAAATACTGCATAATTAAAACTAAGTATAATAGTGAATGGTTATTAATTTTTTTATTAATTTATTCTTTAAATTTACAACTGTATTATAATAATACAACAAGTAAATGGCAGGAATGATACATATTGGATGAATAATGACAGGTAGAGAAACTACCCAGTGGCAGTACTCAAATAACAAGTTCAACTTAGAAGGGTTTTACGAAGGATTTTGGATTGTAGATTATTAGAGAATTTGTCTTAATTACTCCGGAGTTTATGTATTTATTTAAGTGAATCTGCTTTGCGTGAATGTTCTTTCTTTGTCACATCCCCTTTAAAAGATAGTTAAATAAATAAGTATATATATGTTATATCTCAAACTAATAGTTGATATATTCCAAATGTGGTATATAAACTTGCCATTTGTAATCAAACAGATAGAAACAGTAAGTAAACAAATAAAATTATTAATCTGGTAACATGGATTTTTTTTTATACTATTCGACTATAGTATAAATGTTTTTATTTATACTATCGATGTTGTGGCTTATTACAATAATAATTAATGGAGAATTTTAAAAATAAAAACGAAAATTAGTTTCGCTAAAAGTTGCGACTTTGACGGATTGTCAGACATTAACCATTGCCATTTTGGTAATCGCTAATGTTCAAGGTTTTCTTAATTGGTTTTTAATAACTGGTTACCCAAAGTGAGACTTTCGAACATTGATTATCGTAGCATTAATCTGCAAAACTATGGAATAATATGGTAAATATTATTTCATTTATGAATTTATTGATTATACGTTTCATTTTAACATATTGTTATGTATGAATGAATCTCGGAGGCAAAATGAAAGTTAGCCAAAAACTTGTAATAACTTTTTTCTTTATATTCAATAAATTTTCAACAAAAAAAATGTTAAAATCAAATATTTAAATTTGTATATAACTATTTTAACTATAAGGAAGAAAAATTTTTTTTCTTCCTTATGTCTACTTTCCAGTCAACCATTCCCTCGCTTCTTATTTTAACTATACTTTTGATATCGTATGCATCTATTGAATATAACAGCAACAATGACAAAATACCAAAAACTAAAGAAAAAATATATTCCGGAGAAACCTCCATTTTAGCTTTCATAACGTTCTTCGTACTTGTCAAAAGGGCGACAATGAGGAAATGTGCTGTGAAAGGAAATTAAAGTTAGTTCCTTGCACTTTTTTTATTTAGATCACAGCTCTATGAATAAAAGAACAAAACACTCTGGGGTCCGTTTGTGGCATATAGATATTTATTCTGTCATGTCAAACACATGAACGACTTTTGTTTAATAAAACTGTAGAAGTTTATTTAATTTTAATTTTAAAATTTTAAATTTGTAAGTCAAACTCTTTATTCTTAATAAACTGTTTTTATAAGTGTTATGATAACTAGTGACCCAAGAAAAAATCTAAAAGGAACTGAAAACTATGATTAGGTCATAGCTTAAGTTCAAGGAGTCTGAGTCATGTTTGTGAGTGCGATAAACATTACTAACAACGCAGCTTTATAGTGGCTTACGAAATCGCTACCGGTAAATTTTTCAGTCGTTTCAGTTCCAAGACTTCAACGTTTGCTACGGAATTCCTCTTGAAGATGACATTTTGTGACTGAGTGCAGCAAGAAACATTATCTAAAGGAAAAAAAATTGAGTAGGATAAGAATAGCGCTTCATTCTGTTTACATCGTCATTCCTTCAGGGTATCAGTGTTGTTTCGTTTATCGCGATAATGTGTTCCAAAGTATCAAGGGTTGTATAGTTATTAGGGTAATGGGTTTTCTACAGAGCATAAGGAAGTTTTATAGCAATTTAAATTTTATATTATTATCGATAAATATTTAGATGATGAGTTCTATAAAAAGCTAACAATGAATTGTTAAATTTCTGTGATGTATCTTTTTTTAAATATATTTTGCTATGTAACCTTAACTGTTCAAACAACGACCTCAGAGAAAATTAAGACTAAAATTAAAATTAAATATTTATACGGGATGCCACCCTGAGATCATTACAAGTGAGGTACAGTAATACTATATAGTTATTAATTAAAAAACACGTCCTCTCTTTTCCTAAGGTTGACATGGTTGATTGACTGGGAGTTGTTTAGTAAATAAAGATCCGTTTACAGGAGATAGAAAAAACTTTTATTATATGGAGATCTGGTTACAAAAACATATGATTACTCGCAAAAAAGGGGCATTGTATTGAGTGCTTACTTCTGACAATTACTTTATGAGGTTTTCGGCATCTAGACTTGCCCCCGTCTTGCGTATAAATGTAGCTTTACTGTATTTTTCCAGGTACAGATCCTGGGAGACGTTGATATACTTGATCGGTGAAACCAGATTTGTTTACGTATTCCTAGCATTCTGTGTCACATATAAGAGTTTTTTATGTTATTCC
This sequence comes from Troilus luridus, assembly GCA_964056705.1. NCBI lineage: Eukaryota > Metazoa > Arthropoda > Insecta > Hemiptera > Pentatomidae > Troilus > Troilus luridus. The sequence goes on along the minus strand of OZ057412.1, from coordinate 43,550,851 downwards.
ATCTATATTTGGGTGAACTGTCTACTTTTGATAGTATTAATTAGTATTGAGGTTGTTGAATTCTTTTGAAGAGGATCGTCGCAATTCATTCCTTCCTTGAACTTGTTTTTTGGATCAGTGGTCGATTCTGTTATGTGTCATGCCTTATATCTTCACTTATACTTTAAAAATGCTTGCGCCTTAATGGGAAAACATCAGTGATGAACCGGTAGAGGACAGACAGAAAAGTACTGTTAGAGCGATGACTGACTCAGAGTGGCCCTAACTGGTGCGCCTGCCATCCGTGACGGTGACGCATCTAATAGGCTTCGGCTCCTGTCGAGGGGTTGATGAAAGGCAGCAATATTCAATAGGGTATAGGCACCCTGCTGCTGGGGATTGCTGATTGCTGCCTGTCTGTTCGTTGATAAGCAGAAAAAATGTTTTATACTGCCCAAGTGTATTGGGCCTCTACACTCAAAATACATAAATTTATCTTAAACTACATTTTTTCTAGAGAAAACTCTTGCTGCGTTTTGCAAAATTTGGTAGGAGGGAACTTCGCGCCACCGACATATTCGTGACGTATTTCGCGAGACTGGCGACAACTACCGGCCTTTGCATGAGTTATACAATTTGTTTAAGGACTTTAGTTTAAGGAACCTGGATCCTACTAGCCCTGAAGAAGACCTGCAATGTGGGTCGAAACGTCGTGTTCCCAATAAACAGTTCCCCCTGTTTAAGAGATTTTTTTTTACCTCCACCCGGACCATTTTCTTCCTCAAAAATAATTATAGTTAACTAAAAGGTAGTTTAATAGTCATGTATTTGATACCAATAATAACTTGAAACATCAATAACTAATTAAATTGTTTGTTTCCCTTAAAAGATTTTATTTGTAATAGTGAAATGTCTTGTTTTATTGAATGATTGATAGTACAAATGATTTAAGTATTGTTGAACTTAACGATGCTACTGATGTTAAAATTGAATATAATGTTCACTAACTTCTATGTAGATACAAATACCAGGTCAATTACATTATTGATATTTTGTATTCAGCTTGTGCAGCCAATCATATATTTTGATTAATAAATAAAATACTTAAAAATGTTTGTAATTATTGTTTGAAGTGTCTGTATGTGTGAAAACCAGACTAATGTTAATAATTTCAATTTAAGAATTTGAAATTTAAATAATTCAAACCGTAATTGATTTAGAAATTAAAAAAAGAATGCATTTATTCCAAAGTTTTAAGTTTTCACTTCTGTCGGGAGTCCATTTGACTGCCTATTAAAATCTTTCCTAAAATGAAAAATATATAATAATTTTATTAGAAATATCCTAATAAGGTTCCAATGGTATTGTTCTGTACCAAAAATGATATTTATGAAAGAATGAGTGTACATAAAAGATTTTTTAATGGTTTATGGATGTCATCCGCTATTTCTTGCCAGTTCAGGTATTCGAGACGATTAAGAATCAGTGTTATACAAATTCCCGGAATGATACCGTTGTAAAATCATTTACACACTAATTTAGGCCTTAATCAGAAAAAAACCGTGGCCTTAATGACTAACTAGAGAACCCTTGACACACTGGATAAAGTATATTTATGAAATGTTTATCTTAGAATGATCTAAAATTAGCTGAATATCGTTGTTTTTACAAGACTTCAAATCAGTCACCTGGTGCCTAGGTGTGTTTACAAAACATGATTGCACAATTCTTTATTTACATCAAGTTACAATGATTTTATAGAAAGATAATATATAATATATATATATATATATATATATATATATATATATATATATATATATATTAAAATTTGTATTTTAATTTAAAAATATAAAATACGTGGAAGAAGAAAAAGGTCATATATTTGAAATTAGCCCTCTACAAAACTAAGGAAACGATATTCAAAACCACAACATGAAAAAACAAAATGTTAAGGAGTGTAATCGGAGATATGTTAAGAATAATGCATGTTAATGCGTTTTTTCTTAACTACTCTTGAGGAAGAGCAAAGCCTTGTGGGAGGGCGTCCGCTTGGTCCTATATCCGACAACCTATGGGGGGTCGGGATGTTAAATGTGCCGGAAACTATCTTTTTTAAATCATTATTTTAAGTAATAATTTGTTTATACAATCGACCGTTAAGTTTGCTTAAAAGACCTAATTAAATATTTTTGCAACAATACCCGAGGTTAGTATTGACTTAGACTTCAAAGGTTGCAATTATTGATGTTACCACGAAATTATTACTATAAGTAATCAATACAATTCAAAAGATGTTTAAAGCACTATTATTAACCATTTCCCGGACATCCAGTTTTTGAAATTATGTATTCAAAATGGTTCCTTGGAAAATTCACAGTAGGAGAAGCAGTACTGATCCCAAAGTGATATCAAACCTTTTGGCACAATAAGGAGCTTTAATAAATAAAATGGTTATCAACTAGACGGAGATAATTTAGTTAAAGTACATTAACGAACTCATATTAGTTACTAATTCCGTTTTGTACCTCAGGATATACTAATTAGCCTTCAGGAATTTATCTCATAAAAATAATAAAATAAAATGAAATACGAAAAAGAATACTCCTTGTTATGATCTTATCTCTACTGAAGTAGTTCGAAAAATCCCAAGATATCTAAGAGTGTTTTTGAAATACTTTTATGCTTTTCCAAGAACAACCAAATTCCATACTCGATAAAAATACTCCACGATATCAGTAGTACGTAAACCTATCAAAGACAAACAAGGACTTAATTATTATAGCCCTCCTTACAATTTGTTCAAAACAAATTGTGTGTGAGAATGTATTCTTAACCCAACGCAACAACAGCGTTCCTCAACGCAGAGCTTCATTAGATTAGATAAATTAGAGCTTCATCAAGTCACGGACTTCATTTCTATTGCACTTGAACTAAATATATAAAATATCGGACCATGTTTAGAACTGACTCGAGCATTAGTTAGGACCTGAAACCATGCTCTTCCTGTTATTCGAGTCACTTACTTAGTTTTGCAGTTTTCTCCTTTACCGGCTCTTCTCTGTCAGAGATCTTATAGTAAAGTAAATACCACCGCGTATTGCCTCCAGTTTACGTTAATAATCACCCCATAAACCAAGCAAATACTTGGGAATTAGTTTATAAATAAGAGCACAAATCAAAAGAAAACATAATAGGTTACGCATATAGGGACTATTATATTTAATAGTTCACAAACGTTCTAAAATAACCTGGTAAATGGAAGTACATATATTAATTTACTAAAACCCATATAGATGTGCTTGCTTAATTTACGGACATACTAAAAAGACGACCTTAATATTCCGACAACTACAAATCATATTCGTATGAATTACAAGCGATTACAAGACAAATTACAATTGTATACATTATATGGCAACGATTTTCATTTTTATTTAAACTCGGGGGAAGCTCAATTTCAATTGAGCAGCATTGGTTCCCTAAGCTGATTTTAGTACTACTGGGTCCTGTCTCTCTCGTGTCACACTAAAGGAGGGTGTGTACAAAAGGTGTGTACTTTCTGTAATATTTTTTATTTTTCCAATTAAATGTTTTAGTCAACAAAAAAAATTAATAATTGCCTCGTCACAGATAAGACCAGTTATTTTCCTGCAATTCCATGCTACTATTATTTGTTTTGATGGAAACTTATTTCATTTTAAGTACTCGGCCCTCCACAGCTTTTCCCCAAATAGTTTATTTACATAAGTCAAAACCGATGAGTGGAAGGTGAAATAACTAACAAAGCTAAACTACCTTAGATTGAAACTACTATTAGTTACTATACCAATGTTATGGTGATATTAATATTATAGTTCTGATATAAATAGCTTCAAAAATTCTAAGCTCGTACTAGCTGTAATATCGAAAAAAATATAAATTATTAGCTTTAAAACTCTTGGCAATATTCAAGGCCTCATGAATCTTTCACCGTCCTGTCCCAGGTGACCTCAATACCAGCCCCAAAGTACCCTAGGTTCTGGTCGTTACTTAGCTCCTATAACCTCTGATTTTGATACCCTCTAAATATTTCTTTATTTAAGTAACTACTTGGTTTTCCTCACGCGGCTGGACTGACCTAATTCTAGGCGTAAAATTTTCAAGAAAATAGGAACCCATCTCATGGGCGCTAGAAAATTCATGTCTTCGAATTTGGTGCTCTGAGAGGCCCACAAATTTACTTATTTGATTTGAGATGTATAAATATTATATTTTTGTGGTGTCCATGATTATGGGAATATAAATACTTTGTTTTTGCTTTATCGAGAATCAACATTATTAAAGAGAATCAACCAAATAACGTTTTATCCTACTTTATTTTATAAAATACGTGTTCCACTAATACTTTCTTTTAAAAAATATGAATACCTTTTTCTTAAAAATGCGATAAAAAAATTTGTAGATATGTTTAATTTAAGTTGTTATAACTCATATTCGAGGAGCAAGGTTAAAGTTTAATGAGTCTGTCGGTGTGAAATGTGTGCACTTTGTCTTTTTTGATGAGATTTCCTTGTGGAAGGTGATGTCGGAAAAGGTGACATGTCGACTGGTTGTTTTTGTTCCAGTATTTTGGAGACTCAAGGCTTTGTTTTAGAAATTTTTCCTAACGTAACTTATTTATAATTAATGACTCTTTTAAGTTTTTCTCACGTTTATCGATTAAGTTGTAAAAATATCTACCTTAAATTTCTACCGTGTAATTTATTTATAACGGTAGAATCTCACTAAAATGGATAATAATCTCAAATTTTCTTTTGTCTTCACTTGAGGCAATTTTAACCTTAATTTTTAATTTGAAGTTCTGTTTTGTTAATCGATAATCCAATTTAAAATGGGTTATGTTGAAGTTTTTATAAAAACGATGTTTTTTTTACAAAATAGATTTATCATATTGATCATATGAAGAACATATATTATGAATATGGAGAGGTTTTTTGAAATTAATTATATTGGATTTTATTGATTACAGAGTTGAGATGGCAATGTTAAACTACACAATTGGGGTATAAAAAAATATTCTCTTATTTTGATTATTCTTTTGTATAATTTATTTAGCCTTACTACTTATATTGTATATTAAAATGTAGTATATTTTATGTTAAAATTAATCCGCAAACGTTTTACTATATATTTAATCCTTATTAGACAAACACCATAAATCACTACTACAAACAAAACAATAATAGGCTTAGTGTTATTTAAATCCACTCTGCTTCCTAGAGACCCGGCCTTGGCAGCCTATAAGCGGGCTACAGTTTCTTTGTCGACTCGGTATTTGCGGAGTCTTTATCCCTACGCTGACAAATGTTTTTCTATTTCCGGGTGAAGATCCCGTCCGAAACATCTCCGCCATCTTGATGTTTGGAGGTCCGCCACAATTTAAGTGCAAGGCTGGATCGGCCCGAGATAACGGACTGTTCTTCCTCTAGAGATAACAGGACCCGTTTCCAGCGACGCCCACTGAATCTCCTCGCCCGTCCTTCCTACTTCTAACCTATCGTCGATAAATAGGAATGCTGTCATAGCAAAGGTATTCTCTGTCTTTGCAAAACCAACAATTCACAGCTTCAAGTATTTAGATCCCGATGGTATTTAAAAGTTAATTGAAGTATTTGTTTTTAAAGTATTTGTGTTGTATGTGTTTTGTTTTTTATATGTATGTGTTTTTAATTTTATATGAAATCAAGGCTACTGACGTTTGTAACGTAACCGACCGATCACTCCATGGTGATGATTCTTAATCAGTAAATCAATAGCCACGTTGTGGTGCTCATGAAATGGAAATATCATTTCCACATTAATATAATACAGAAGAACCAATGCAATTGTACCAATAATTTACTTCTACATATTGGAGGCTTTTATTGTTTTTATTTGGCATCATATCGGATTTTTAAAAGAGATGTACTTGTAAAGAAGATCGCATCGAATTCGGAGAAGTCGTGGGTAGAAAGAGAGGTTCCACTTCCGGTGTAATGTCGAATGTTGCAATTAGGACAGGTTATAATGATCAGTGATTACATACCTCGTAGGTTATAACCTAACCTGACGTGGGCGTGAGCGAGGTTCTTCAATGCACGCGAGATTCATCAATGCCGCCCTTAAAGATTATGTCATGGTATTTGGTCATTTACTTCAGTCATCAGTTCCTTTTTGAGTAAAAAAAAAAATTTATTCACTGATCAGATCTCTAGTCTTCGAGTAATCTTACAATTCGGCTGCCTGACATTTTGTATTATTATTTGTATTATTTACTAGTTTCACATTCCTTTAAAATTTACTTTTTATTAAACTTGTTATATAGTTGTTCTTTAATACCAGTTAGGCTTTATCCTGATTTAAATAATCTGATGAGGCTTCAATTGTTATTTATGATGATTCATAATATATAAATTTTTAATGTTTATATTTATTTTTTATCAATTCTAATCTCTTTCTTCTATTCCACTCTTGGTTAGATGAGATTTGATCTTAGATTTTGGATGAATATTTTAAAAAAATGCAAAGAAATAAGTTCTGTTTTAAGACTATCTGCCGTCTCCAACAATTAAAACAAAAAAGGCCTTTTTACAAGTTACTACTGGATGTGCACATTTTATAATGTTAAACCGTTAATTTTTAGATTTTTGAGTTACATGCCTTTTTCTTATATATATATATATATATATATATATATATTCTAGTGTCTGATTTGGCAGACTGCTTATTTTCTATTTAAATTAAAACACATTTTATAACGTTATATGGAACATTGGAATTTCATTACGCTATTGAAACTGCGATCTTACAGAACAGTGTACCCGTATATTGAAGAACGACTGTTGACTACTTTGAATGTTTGTCTCTAAACACTGGAGTCCTTTCTGATTTCTTACTGTGATAAGCAAGGTCACGTAGCCTACCACATAAGTAAGCCACCCACGGCAGTATGGTTCCACCAGAGGTAAAAGAACTGTTGACGTGTTGTAGCAACTTTGAGATGTATATAATGTTACTTCTGTTCAACTTATATTCGATGGCTAAGGTGACCGACTATGATGCTTCTTCTACTTTTATACTCTTATAAAGAGATACCTGGAGGATACGTAGGATGAGGATACGTCGTAACTTCCCGAGGAACTTATTTTTCGAAGAAACTGGGATTTCTTCATGAACAACAATGACTTGGCCACATTGATGACGTCCAGTAGCAGAGCCAAAGATGGGCTGCCAACCTCATAGAGGAAAATTATGAGACTCCAGCGGCCGTTGGATTTTTTGATGATGTAAATTAAAAATATGCTGGATCGGCGCTTTTTTGTAGTATGATGCTGATCTGAATGTATAGAAATATATTTTTAAAAACTGTCGTACACATTCATTTAACACTTTCAGAACAAAATAAATGAACGGAATAAATCTAAAAGAGATGCTAGATGTTGAATTTCTAGTAGACTGAAATAGTGTATGGGGTTGGAATGTCAACAACCGAAATCCGGTTTTTAGTATCAAATAGCGGTTCTTTTTTTCTTTTTTTTCACTACCTATATTTGGTGTGTGTGTGTGTGTGTTAAAACAAAATTAATTTATATAAATTTTCTATTTTCAGGACTTACACCCTACTGGTGTCGAATGTAACTGTCTCATAACAAGTGCGATTAGGCTACATCTCAAAAAGGTAATAGTATTTTTATTTTTTAAATAATTTATCACACAATAAAATTTCATTTCTTCTTTGTTTGATGTTTCCTCTTTTCCTGTACTGCTTTATAAAGACATTTTGTAGCTGCTTCGATTCATTTCCGTCCTCAATGATTTTTAACCTAAAATCCCTCCAAATCTTGAATGACGGCCCAAAACGTATCCTTGAACAACATTTGATATTGTATTCCCGGATGTTTGATCTTTCAAGATCCTTCCTGGATCCAAGATGTCGTTATCTGATTGTTAAAGAGGCAGTGTAGTATTCTTTTGGCTAATCATCTGGGATGTTTTATTATTTTTAAAGATCATTTTAACGTAGATTCCTTCACTTTTAATTTTCTCATCCTACTTGGCAGCTGGATATGGTTTCTTTTCCTTTTCCTTAGGGAACAACAATACTTGTTTTCATACAATGAAACGATTTGATGTTGCAAAATATTTTATTAATAAACATCTCAAAACCTTGACCACAATCCGAGGCTACAGTCAAGGTTCCTTGTTATCACTAATCCTAATTGCCGTCTGTATTAGTGACCTTCCATTTTCATTGATAATTTCCAATATAGAATATTCTGAAGGAAACCATCAATCGCCTTTACGAAGAAACAAATCAATACTACTTCGTAATAATAATAAGTCCCAACCTCTCTGTTCTCGAATCCAACCTATACCTTCTGGCTTACCTTTATCTCTCGTGTTCCAAAACCCGCTTCCTAACAGCAGCCTTATCTAGCTTCTAATAAGTTCGTAATTGCCAGTTTTTTTTTCTTCTCAACGAATGTTGTACGATGATAAAGAAATATCCATATTTATTTCGAATCCAAATGAAATAAGTTTTTTAATTCTGCCTTAGAGAATTACAAATTAAGTGGGGGTCGTGGTTTTTGTTTATTCTGATACACCAAACCTGCACACTAAGAACACAACTCATGTGGATCATTTTTCAACTAATGAAAAAATGAAATAAATCTTACGATTTCTCTCCACTCTCCAAATTTGATACAATTTCAGAGTAATCACTTTTCCCTTTCTTTAAACAATCACACATGTTTAGGCTTGAAAGCTGGATATTCCTCATCCCAAGATACAAGGACAGATGTTTATTATTAATACCCCTATTGTCATTACGAGTTCTTCACTAAATTGTGTACATTATTCTCTAAAGATTTTTTTTCTGTCTGATAACGCCATATTTCAGAAGTTATCTTTGGTGAGATGTATTTTCCCATTTTCATTTCTTAGGGGAATGTCAATGGCAACTTAACCCTTATCAGATCCGAAAGGCAGTGTCGCACGCGAGATGCCTCGTGCCCACCCCCAGCTACCTCGTAGACACTCGGCTACACACAGATATATAACGCTACACGACAGGGGGCATAACTTTAATAGCAGCCATGATATCCACTTTGGCTCTTATAATGTACGCCATCAGGGTTCTACTTCCCCTGCTTAGGTTTACTTTGGAATCTCTTAAGGGCGCATCTAGGATTTTTCTCTAGGGGGGGACAACGGGCAGACGGGAAAGAAACAACAATAACTTACAGATAAACTTGAAGTATCCATAGAAAGAGTTTAAAGGTTTATTAAAATATCAAAACAATAGTTTCACTCATGTTCTTTCTGTTATTTTAACAAGTATGATCATGTGATTTGCCTATAATTATGTACTATAATGGATTCTCCACAGTACACAAAAAACTGTCTGGGGGGGCACGTGCCCCCGTGTCCTCCCCCTAAATCCGCCCTTGCTCTTAAGTGGTTTGGCCAGCTAAGGTAAGTTGTGAAGAGGCGCTCGCTACTGTAAACGAGTATCATCTTATCAACTACATTGACTCCATCCAATAACGTCATCTCCATTTTGGGATCCGTTGTGATATGCTTAAAATTTAAAGTTCCTTAAGCTAGCTCAGCTGCTGCTCAAATAAATAGCTCCAGCTATTGATTCGGAAAATTGAGATCCATGGGTAGGCCTTGACAAGAGCGGTCCCTACTCGTACTATTTTATTTCCCAAAGGTCCTATTTGCAAACACCATTGGATTCTTCTACGTCACTTTCATCTGATTTTCTATTAACTTCCACCCAATTCTTGTTCCCATTATCTTGTTTATCTTTACCAATTTAGGATTATCTTGTTACTGGAAGGCTAATACAAATAATACAGGAATAGCATTTTTGAATTATTTCGATCTTTTAAAACAATAAACCCGCTTCCCCTTATAACTGCTCTTCATACAACGGAAGGGAGGACAGAGGAGTCATCGTTTTAGGATAATAAAATGAGAAGAGCCGGCATGAGATCGCGTGCCCCTTCCCCAGTTAAGTAATGGATATCTTGTACAGATTATGTGACAGAGAATAAATTCCGTGATGCACTGGCGTGGAAACATCCACAGTGTTTGCCTTCTATCAACTGGGCAACCATATCATCCCTCTTGCCTCATGTTAAGCAAGACCTTCGTAAGCCTGGCTGTTTTCAAAGGATATTCCCTTAATAAACAATGAATTTCATTTTTTTAAAGTTAGCCTAGCAATAACTACCAAAAATATTTGGAGCAAATAATTCGAAAACAGTCACATTGTGTGTTGCCTTTCAACAAAAATAGACATGCTAGTTTGATCATATCTCATTTAGTTTTTATATTATTCATTTATTCGAGTCATTTTATGTTTTTGTCAAATAAATACATCCTGCACAAAAAATTGCTTGGACAGTTCTCGGGGCAAAATTATAAAGCGGGCTCTATATTTTATGTTTTATTTTTTATTTAAAATTATATTAATGCATGGGATATGATTGTACATGAATGAAACTTACTACTAATAATAACAAGAGTTTATTCTTTTAAATAATACATAGCAATAATTGTATTGTGACATTGTTAGGAGCTCAATGACGTATTAAATAAGCACTCCTCGTGCCTTCCATTACTGAAGGATGGGCCGATCTCTAATGTTCTTACTAACTTAAAATCAATACATTTCCACATCTCTTTCAACTTTAAACACCCGAGGGTCACCTGTGGTATTGTGGTTAGCATAACAATCAATTGTACCCAAGATCGCTTAGTTGTGGCCTGGTAGCCTTAGGATATTTTAAAGGTAGTAAAAAATCCTTGGTTATACCATCCTTGGGAACGGACGTTAAATAGTCCACAGGGGATCCGAGCCTGTGCGGTGTCGGGTACACGTTATAAATCCCTATCCTAATTATACCCGGATAGGCAAAATTAAGGAATCCCACGGCAGCATCGTCCGATTAGCCATAGCAGCATAAAGTGATGTTAAATGAATAAAGAAACAGCCACAGCCTAAATTAGACTACCCTGCCAGAGTATGGTCAAATAGGATGCGTTTGTAATATTATTTATTTTAGATAGATTTATTTTTGCATGTATTAGATTAACACATCATAACTTTTTTAAATAATTTTAATCGGGCCTAGAATTCCCCCACCATCCTGTACCTTGCTGACAGAGTACCTGCATACATCATTGTTCACAATTTATATATGCGACCTGTTATAGCTTGGCCTAGTAACTTTCACAGCTCGTAAATTCGTTTGCGAAACATGTTTGTGTTACCAAAATAGGAATTGATTTAGACCCACTAGCTCTACTAGCTTCATTGCGAATTTTAGTTCATTCTTTTCTGCTTCGACATTCATTGACACTGCATTAGTCAATATTTTCAGGAGTATCATTTATATTAAATTCTTTCTCTCTATAAATATATTTATACAAACTTTACCCTACAAGTGTGTCATCATTAATTTTAATTTCATTTAATCGTTCTGCGTCGGGTACGATGACCTTTAGAAATCAGCACCTCAATAAATAAATAAACGAATGTAAATATAACTTTATGTGTGTGAACTCTTGCGATGTAGGAAAGGCTCAGAAATATCTTCAAAGAAGCCGGATAGGGTCAAGTTAATATTTTTAGAACACACACTGTTATTTATATACCTGGATTATCATATACATTTTTTTTTCTCTGCGTTCATTGTGTCCTTGTATATCGATTTTTGATTAATCGATATATATATATCATTTAATGGTAAATATAAATCATTTAAAGGCTGGTTTGCGTTAATGTTTTAATTATTATACATTAGTCTTAAGCGGTTATCTACAATGCCATCATGAAAACTGGCAGTAGATGTTGTGATAGATCTATTTGCTACCCTCACGAGATTGATTTGAGAAGTAGAGTTGGATGTTTAAATAAAGAAAGAGTATTTCTGTGGTATCGGGTACCCACGTTCTTTCGTCTGGAACGTGCCCACAATATTTGTCAGGTTTCTGCTCCTCGTGCTTTGGACACGTGTTGGTCTTTCACCATTTACATAACGCTCGTATATTGAACCATCCTCTCTCTCTATCTATTTACATCGCATCCGACATATAATTTAGGAGAATCCAAAAAAAAACAAAAAACAATAATCCCTTTGAGTTTTTGGTCTACATTAGGTTTAGCGATAAATCAATTAAACAAAATCTATCCAGCTACTTTTCTTTCCCAAAATACTTTCTTCTGTGTAAAATATCATTTAGGTTACTTTAGAAAAAAATGATTTTGTAAGGCTTCATAATTATTTTAAATAATTTACTGATTTTCTGTAATATATATTTTTTATATAAAAATTTTCAGACTTTTAAGCTATATCTTCAGTTATATACCATAAACTTTATATAAGTTACCAAAAAAAAAAAAGCTTTATGGTATAGGTTGCGTAAGAATGCCGAACGTAATCGAGAGTTGTATCAGTCAATAAGGTTTAAGATTTATCTGTTATTGCTATATATCAATGAAAAAGAGAAGTTTGTTTCATACTAAAAATAAAGCCATGTATATGTAATTAGATTTGTGTTAAAATAATTTATTTTCCATTCTATCCAAGAGACCTTATGTAAATATGCCATTGGAGTCCTGGCAGTGACCAGCCTCCCCACTCCTGTCCTGAGCATCCAAATCTCTGGTGCTTTTATTCACTGGTTTTACATCAAATGATGGGGTTGGGAAAGGAGCACTGGGATCTCGTGTGGTCCCGATTTGGTCTCCGTTCGTGAAGGCTGGAGCTGGGCTTGGAAAACTCTAGGGTAGTGTGTAAAGTTTGTGTTTCGGGTTTATTTTGAAGGTATTCATTTAAACTCTAAATTATTGAAGTAATTCATAGATGGCTTTATAATTCTTATTATGATAATGCATAATGTAATAAATACATAAAAAGCGATATAGTTATAGTAATATGATGGGTAATAACTTTAATCTTGGGGCATCTTGTATGAAATCCTCCTGTAAAAACCTCATGTTTTCGACATCCACGTTTCAGTGCGTTTTTTGCTATATGAAAAATCTGCCAATAAAATAGCTTCTTTAAAATTTCCAAAAACACTCGCTTTCGGTGAACATGGTGTAAAATATGGTAATATCTAATTTCATATAACAGCAAATTTCCTGCGCATTCGTAACGTTTTTGAAAATTCCATATGGATGCTAGTTGAGCCCTCCAGGATCAATAGTGGATCCAAAATTTGATATTTTTACATTTTTCGCTAGAGTTTATTCAAGCAATTTAGTATAACGCGACACTTTGCCGCCTTCTTTCTCGTGGTTTTAGTCCGGTTCTGAACATTAAGTCTCGGGATCATAAAGCATTGCTTGATTAAACAAGCGAAAATATTGGAAAAGTTAATTTTTGTAATTTGGAGTTACCCTTTTATAGCTTTTGATCTTGAAACAATTACAAAAAAAGTTAAATATGGCATTAGTTTCTCATTGGATTTGGTTTATTTGTACACCAAACATAGCATAACCATTAAGAATAAGCCTTTTTTTGTTTTTTTCTAAATTAATTCACTTCCAGTGGATTTAATGTAATGCAACTTATTTAATACCATATTTAAATACCATTAAGTTCAATATAACTTTGACTTGCAATGTTTTTTGAAAAATTGGAATAGCTACTGACTTACAGGGAAATCAAAATGTGCAAAAATTATAAAAGTTCTAATTATAATCGTATACATAAGAGGTTTCGAATTAGATGGGGTTAATTTCTAGCAACATGACGTTAAAGATTTCCATTATAACAAATTATAATATTATATTCCATTATAATAACTATCTGGCAATATTAAGGGACGCCTACCTTCAGACATTTATTAAAGTTTTCGCTGTTGAATAAAGAAGGTAGGGTTCACTCCCCCCGAATCCCAGTTTCCATCCACCATCTTTAATCGCTCAGTTGTTAGTTGTTGGTGAGATGGAAGGTTAATCGGAGCAGGTTAGAAGCAGTGGTGGCCATGCGCTAATGCATAAGCTTGAGATTCTATTGTTACGGTTCATGGAGAGTGTTGTCTCCTCCGTTCTCTGTGCTGTCAGCATTGCCTCCAGAATCGGCTATACATAAAACTTACAATAAATTTAACGTTGTCAATAATTGGTAACTTCAGTATATTTATATTACGTAGGCTGGAGTTATTTTAGAAAAACTGAAAAACAGCTTCTTCTTTTTAGCGATTATTCAAAACAGCAAAACACTAAGTGGAATGAAATCGCACTTTTAACAATAAGAAAATTCAGCTCTTTTTTCTAGAAGCAAAAATAGCTTATCTTTCGGGACAATAAGCTAATTTCCGTAAATCAGATTTCTAATTTCGAGATCTTTAATAGGTTTTGCAACTTGATGAATATAATGTATTTTTCTCTTGGAGTATTCTTTTTCATTTTTGACTCTCATATAAAGTACTCTGTTTCCGTTTTTACAAAGACTTTGAATTTGGACTTGCTGTCCACTGAACCACTCTACTATTTCTAAATTGATCAACTATTACTACTACTGTTAAAGTTACTCAATCTAATTTTCATTAATTCAATATACCACGATATTTTCGATAGCAAAAATCGTTCGGGAATTAAAATTGGAAAAATAGAATCGAGCTAACAGAGTATACTGGTGAGATTATACCAGTTAACTCTTATTATATGAATGTCGTTAGTATAAGGACTCAAAATTTGTTGTCAATATTTCGTTTCTATAATAATTATTATTATTATTTTTTTTTTTTTGGAATAACTCAGTGCATTATGGCTTGTTAAGAAGATACGGGTCTATCATTGTCAAATACGTTCAAATGCTATGTTATTTCGATTCAATTGCATTGTTTTTCGTTACTGGTTATCATGTTTCCATTAATATTACTTAAATTAATAGCCATGTATTGATGAGTATGAAACTTATGTTTCCATGTGTGTTTGTTTGGATGTGCGTGCGTGCATGGCTGGGTATTTGTTTGTGTTTACTTGCAGGTTTATTATTGAACTGTTTTGTTCTGCAGCTAAGATCTGGAAGAGTATACTCTGACCCAAATGATTTACAAAGGATTTACGAGCCTTGGAACAAGTCTTGCATGTTATCTTGACCACGGTCGAGATGGAAGATAGCTTTGATGTTAAACAAATATAATTAAACATATTTAAATATTCCCAAGAATATTAACTTATTATTTTTCTTCACCAGGGTACAAAGCGAAGTAGTGTGGATGGAAATGAACAGTGTAGCCAAATAAGTATGGGATTGGTAATTTTTTCAAGCTTTGGTTATTATTAGTATTGTGTTATTTTAAAAAATATTACAAATAATATGTTAGAATTGTTTATGTTTACATATTGAGTTTTAAATATACAATTGCCGTTTCAATAATAATAATGCGTAGCAAACCCGAGTCCTCGATTGGAAAGCTTACAAACGTCCACGGACCACCACCCAACCCAAATCAGTTAGATCATTTTTATCGCAATTCTCCCACCTACATCTCGGACGTTTATACGGCTCAGCGTTAATGTAAAAGACTGCTTACAGGTCTAGAACTTGGTCAATTAGATTTAATAAGTTTATATTTAAAATGAATTTCATTACACCTTCTATTTATACATTTGTTATTTTTGTTATATAAACTAATTTTATTATTTTCTCTATCGTTAGGAATGTAGTTTAGGTTTTCTAGACATAACAAATAGCTTTGTCCCGTGCTTACTCTCGCTCCTTCTTCAATTCTAAGCCAATACAAATCCCCTACCACAAACTTCAAAGGAAGGTTTATAAATAATCATTTCATTAAGTAAAGCTTGTATTTGTTTCATCCCTGTTTAACCGACCTTTTTGATCGTTCTTTGTCTCTCTTTTGATAGATAGCAAGGGCTTACTGATTTTAGTTCATAGTAAGTTCAATATATTAAAATGTTAATAGTTAACATATGGGATCAGCGAAAAGAAAGGATATGTTTATGACCGAGAGGCGAACCAGGATAGCTCAATTGGCAGAGCTCCAGGCTAGTGACCTGGGCGACCCGGGTTCGATTCCCGGTCCTGGACATATCTTTTCTTTTCAAATAAAAATAGTTAATAGTTAACAATTTGAAACTTCCCCTTCCTCATGTACTCTAATCATTGAGTAATAACGAAGTTCCAACAATAATACCAATGTAAAATTAACATTTTTTTTTTATGGAAAGGAATAGGCCAAGGTTAAAAGGTTTCATCAAACACATGATATATGAATAGTTGCCTGGAAGAGGGGCGTATGTTGCATTTTTCAGTTTTCGATTTTTTGTGGAACAAGGTCCATGTGATGGCCCCTACCCCTAACTTTAGTTTTTAGTTGCCTAAACAGTCAATAGAGGTCAGGGATAGCACAATAGTTGTCCATATCAGAGGATGATCGGTCTCTCAAGAGACAAAGTTCCAGTGGAAGAAAGGCGCATGTGAAGATATCCTAACCTTACTAGTGTCACTTAAGTGGAAAATCTATAAAATGTAAGAAGGGCGTATGTGACAGTCACCTAATTAAATGACCCGTTCTCTTATTTTGGCTCTCCCGTAAACTTTGAAAAATGTAACAAGCTCCCTTCTTCCAGGCAACTATTCATATATCGGAATTCTATGTGTTGATACCAATAATGGAACATGTATGTATTCGTTGAAAAGCGAAGGTGGCATACGTGACAGTTTGTAAACTGTTCTGAGTTTCAGTTCTGTTTGTAGAAGTATTGTAGATATTTCTTAATTAAAAGGGTGGTATTTTGGACCATTAATTATCGACGTCACTTATTCATTAAGATATTTTCAGGATTGGGAAGAGAATTAAAAAATTGCATGAAAATGTAATTCCAACAACTTTATGCCGACTATGTTTTAGCTAATATCACTTATATAGTATATTTTGTTGTGAATATTGGTAACCATAGAGCCGATTATATCTGAGATAAGTAATTGTACATCAGCTTCAATGTTAACATGAGTTGACCCCAGAATTGTTTTATCCCCGTCACTTCCGTTGTTCCATTTCCTTAGCGTGTGAGTTATCCCGAGTAAGTTTTTGTTTACACATTCACGTGTATTTTTCACCTGGGCGATTGACCAGCTGGAAAATGAAGATCATCTGAAACAAACTTACATGCTAGCGTGTATTAATAAAAATTTATATATGTACATATATACAGCTCTTTTCTTGCACCGGGTGCATTTTAAGAGGGTGTTGAGTATTGGAAGAATTGAGGTTATGGGGTATTCATGGATCAGGTATCTTGTGATGGGGCTCACTAGTTGGTTTGAAACGGGCGATTGACCTGCTTGGAGGGACATTTTAATGGTTGGAGCGGGGTGGGGGTAGCAGCTGACAAGCCCGCTAGACTGGCGTGACGTCACGGATCACTCTCCCCTCCACCGGCCTCCCTTTGAGGATTGTTCAGTTTGGTTCTTGTGCCCGATGGGAGTGGATGAACGGATGGCGGCTTGCGGGCTCCTTTCATTGGCCACTAATGTCTCCGTAAGTCTAGCTATAACTCTTTTAATTCATCGGTTTTTGCAACTGTACGGGTTGCTATAACATTGTATGCAATGTAATCGTCTGAGCCCACGTGTATATGCTGCCGTGTGATCATTTAAAAGTAGTAACTGCTCGTTAAGAGAGTAAAATATGTTACTAACTGCCATGGATTCAATGGGGCGCATATCAACGTATTTCTTTTTCTTTTTTCCAAAACGGAAAATTATTCTATAATTTACAATTAAATAGTGCTATTAATTTTCTATCAAAGATAAATTTTCTCTTGTAATCATTAAACTCTTTTTATAATGTTATCGTCAAACTTTTTTAGCAACATTTTTTCTTTTAACTATCTTTTATCATTTATAAAAAGATGAAGTTCACACTGTTGATACATAATACAAGGTGATAAATAAATACTAAAAACACGCACGAGACGCAAACTACACTCATGTTTTGATTTTTTACGCTTTATAAAAATGCCATTTTGTTTTCAAGTGAAGTTATGGAAGATAAATAAATACAAACCATCAGAATATTTTGCCTTTTATCTGATAGACGCCCCGTAATCACATAAATAATTAATCAAACATGCATTTCATTAATATTACTGATAATTTTAACTTTTATTAGTCATCATGGCTGAGAATATATTTCGATTACGGAAGTGTTCCCGTGCCCTTGACAGTTCGTCTACCCTTGTGAAAGAAATCCTTGTATGTAATTATTTATTTATTTTTAAGCAAATGTGCCTATTATAAACGTTGGGGCTTATTCATTTAATTATGTCTAACCAAGCGTGATAAACAAATACATACAATAAATAAATTATCAGTTTTGTAATAATAATTAGTATGCCTCTTAAATAATATTAGTAAGAGATTTGTAATGTTTGACCATCAGAGACTTCTTTGCCACCTTGAATTAACTCTTTATTTATTTTCTGTTTACGGAATTAGTATTTATTATTTATAAGAGTTTATACAGGCTGTATACCTTTAGTGCTTAAATAGGATTTCTGGTAATAGATAATATATGCGTTCCATTATTATTCCCTACTTTAGACGTATAAATAATTTCCATTTGATCAGTTTGCTGTTTTTATTTTCTCCTATATTTGTTTATTGCCATGGAAGATCGTGCAAATATACATATACATATCTGAATGTAAACAAAATAATACGTTTTATATCTATAAGAGGAAATTACTTACTATTCACTCACTGGCATTGTTAGTCATCACTGTATCTTGAAAACAACTACGAAGCTGGAATTTCCAATAGATATAAAAGAAGCCTGAGTTTCTAAATTTCGACTTCTAATTGATTACAAAAAATATTTCTAAAAATTTCCCGTGGATATTCATTCTATTACTGTTTGTTTTTAATATAATGTAATATCTAATCATCAGAATCATATTATTATCTTAATATGACCGTCTTTAATTATTTTTTGACAACTAAGTCTTAATAATCTATTTTAACCGTGAGCCTTGTTTTTATCAGTGAACTCATGATGCAAAAATCTACGTTCGCCGAGGGCTTGTTGATTTATTTATCACGTTCAGGGGTAACTAAAAAAGTTCTGGTAATAGAGATGTTTATTCAACGGACAAAAGCCCATTGGCAGTGACGATTATTACAGCTTGAAGGTTTTGTTTGAAAGTTCAAAAAGTGTCGATCTAAGATTAGTAGTTATCCTGTACTTACAGTGTTCTGGTGTTCTGAAGCTTGAAATTTTAAATCGTAAGGCCAATTTTAGTACTAAAATTGTTTATACCTTTAAGCGATTTTACTAGAAACTGAACCGTTATACGATTTAGGAGTATGGAGCGTATGCACCCTGTACTACTGTTTGTGCTCCTAATAAAGGATATTGCGCACGCTGAAGACTATACTTAACACTATACCATATAATGTATGATGTATATGTAGGGCGGAAGAAGTGAGGATAGTGCCACGCATACCCAATGCGTATAACAAGATGGTTGTTTTTAATTTATTTATTTAACGTCACTTAATGTCACTTTGGCTTATCGGACGATGCTATAGTAGTAGTCCTAAATTTTATCTCTCAGGTATAATTAAGATAGATATTATTAAAGAGTGCCTGATACCACCATTGGGGTCCTCCTTTTTTTTTACGTCCCATCCGAAAGACGGCATAACTCAGGCTTTCTTGTTCCCATTAAAAATCCCAAGGCCACCTGCCGTGTTTGGAGATAGAAATATGTTGTCTACTCGTAATCGCTACACCACATGTAAACAACAGTTCACAAGTCGTTATGTCAATGATAAATGATTAATTAGAGTGATTTTATCGTATATGTGTACAAATTGAATCCAAATTAAATATCAGAGAGCACAGTTGCTGGTTACAACTTGTATTTATATAATTGCAATGACTCATTCAAAGGTTATCTCTGTCCAACAAAGCATTAAACTATTAGACTTACTTTCCATTTGAGGAATAAGTTATATCACCATTTAAAAGCCAAACCATAATATTTTTGTTAAATTATTTTATCATTCAACAACATCATAATTTTTACTTAAACAAAATCCAAAATATTCAGATTTTTTTTTATTTTATGGAATTTATATTTTGCAAACCAGAATCACTGTAATAAGCAATCATGGTGTTATGTATTATTTAGGAATAAACATTGTGATTTAATGGATGTAGCAGTTGTGCGGCTTTGCTTATGCTAATGCCTGATGCCGTTGACATGTGACTCCGCGTTGCTAGGCTTCCCCCCCTCCCTTGCGTGATGACCCCGTAATCTCATGCCAAATCCAATTGAGTTCTTAAATACGTACGACAATATTCAGTTTAAATTTATGAGAATTACATCCACCACTGTTTCTTGTCTCGACACGAATATCCCCATGTCTACTTAACAATTTACACGTTAAGCTATTTCGCACTAAATCGGTAATTTGAACTTAGCAAAATTATTAATGTTAGGTATGTATAAAATAGAAATTTCTGACCCAATAATCGTTATGTCTTCTTTTTGTTTCTAAATCATTGGAAATTCAGTTTAGTTTTATGGTAAAATCGGGAAAATTTTTTTTCAACGTCAGTGATTACCAGGAAAAAAGGAAAGGAGCTGCGTTGAGGAAATAAACGGTCAAAACTGACAAGCATAATACAGTTTCTTGCCATACAATTTTATTTTTTATTTTTAAAGATTGCTATCGTGATAATGGATCCTTGAAATAGTAATGGAAACAGATTTGTTTCTTAAATGTAGAATCGATTGATTTGCAAATCAAACGGTAATGGAAAAATCACAATAACATGACCTTATTATCTTGATATGACCCCTGCTTACGGTATCGAACTTTAGAGAAACAAAAGGTCTTATTATTTCCAGTCTAGAACTTTTTTTTAGAGACGTATAAAAAAAATGTACCGACTCAAAATTTGAGTTTTTAACTTTGAAGATGGAATTCAGAAACTAATAAATCCACTAATATGAATTATCATATAGTCCAAAACAAAAATTGTTGAATGTTTCCCCTGTCGGTATTAGGAAGAGGCATCCTGCAAGTAGGTGTAATACTATTGCATTTTCCTAACTAAATAAATTTCAATCGATAATATTTTATTGCCCAGCCGTTATTAGGGAATTTTTAAAGAAGGCGAAAACAAATTGGATGAAGTCGATAACATAAATATTTTACACGATGGGCAATAAATACACTATAAATGAATATCAAAATCACTCAAGGTTTCCCCAAAAAATCTTATATCTCTTCTCCAACAACTTGGGGATATTCGAAGATCAGAAGATTGAGATTTCGAGAGGTGTACTTTATGGCATTTAAAACTTGTTTTACTCAGTAAACGCACAATTTATTATGATATTGTCCAAAGTTTTCCAAACTTGCAAAACCAGTAAACTGTTTTATTTTATCGATTTTGACTATACTTTTATTGTTTCTTTATCCCACGAAATTTACCCTAAATAATCAAGTTTGAAAACTGAATTTAATGTTCACTAAGTTAACTTTTTTTTCTCTGGAGAATGAAAGTTTGACCACTTGCAAAAAAATTTTGAATAGAAATGTACCAGATTTTGGCAACAAGACCCACCAATCCTTGTTGTTCCTGGTAAGAACTGTGGATTGAGGATGAGGAGCATTGCAACTTAAAGTGCGTTTGTTGAATAAAAATGTCATTGACTCCTCAACTATCCCGTCTGCGGCTTTTCTCCGACACATCTGTGCCAATTTGTTTTCACGTTGCACACCAAAGTTCACTCATGTCAACCCAGGAAGATATTTATATTGCTTTACAAAAAATATGGTTCCAGAAATTGTAAAAGGAGTGTAGGAGTAAAAGGAAATCGACGACCCGGGTTCGAATCCCGGCCGGGGCAAATCTTTTCTCTTCAAAACTAAAATATTTAAAAATAACAAGGAGTATACTTTGCCGATTTTTTTAGCATAATGATAACTGGCTGAGTTGGCGTTCTCATCGAACTATCTCTGTTTGTTATACGTTTCTGCCATGTTTACGTTTTTTAGTTTTACATCATTTCGGAGGCCATTGGTGGCCGTTCTGATCTTGTTACTTATTGTCATGGCATGAAGTAGTGTGAAACTTCATATTAAAAAACACGAGGCGGTTTGTTTGCTTGGCCTAGTAACCTGACACATTGTTAGACCTCATGAAGCAACAACGTTATGCTCCCAGTGACACAAGGGACAGTGGCGATAGATCTATAAGGATCCGTTGCATTGATCTTGTTGGCCGAAAGAGCCTTATCAGTTATGTAAAAGTGAAATCCTCAGTGTTCCGTTGCGCCATCTTCTGCACACGGGTTTCGTTAGCCAGCTCTGACTCAGATCGCCCTACATTCGCCATTCGATAGGGATTGACTAATGTGTAGGCCCAACAACTAATATAGAAGTGCTATATTCTCACTTGTTGATGTATCATCCCTACCTCTCTGTTCCGTTTGTTTTGTATTTAAAAGTTCCACGTCTTGTCAAAATAAAACCATAAGAGTTAAAAAAATACAAATTTGGGTATTGGTAAAGCAAAGAATTCATATTTTAATGGTAGTATTGAAATTATTTTATTAACTATCAGAAATTTTGTAAAGCTTCAAAGTTTTTATTTAAACTTATGTCATTATTCCCTTAAAACTTCCAGTTCAAACATGAATAAACGTCAAAATATGACTATTTAAAAAAAAATGTAGGAAATTGAAATCGTTTCTGAATTACAACGCTTCAAGCAATAAAGGTTTTACTCAAAAATGTCAATTTTTATAGTTATGTCGTTGTTCTCTTCAAGGACCGATATATCTTGGCTGATATGATTGTTTTTTACTTCATTGTATGAAGTAAAATAATTATAATTGCGAAAACTCATATTTCGATCATCATTGTCCTGACGTGTTTATATGCGTTTGTTCGTATTTAACGTTACTCAAAAACAGTTTGGTGTCCAAAATTTAATGTTTGTTCTTAGGATAGCTGTAACTAGCTGCACCTTTTTGATCATTGAAAGCTGTACTTTAATTGAAGATGATACTCATTTTTGCTATTATGAATTTCTGCTTAATTTCCTACACTTATTTTTTACTGTAACCTTAGTGTATATTATTGGTTCACTATATATTACTGCTGTTTTTAAGGCCTTTGTGTAATCAATTCCAAAAACTCCATTTTTCCTCTTTTCAACCCTCGATTTCAAGGGTAACTTGACTGATTTTATTTATTTATTTGTTTGTAATTACTATGATGTACGTATTATTTTAAAATGATAAACTGAAAATGTTAAAGCCGATTGAGTATTATGCAACTAACTTACATATAATATAAAATACTCACATTTCATGTTTCTCATCAGAAAATATCGATAAATTGAAAGCAGAAATTAATTTGATTCATTATGCCCTCACTTTGCTTGTGAAAATCATAAGATCTCAACGAAAGATTTTAAACCATAAAAGGTCAAAACTGAAACATAATACAGTTTCTTGCCATACAATTTTATTTTTTAATTTTTTAAGATTGCTATCGTGATTATGGATTCTTGAAATAGTAATGGAAACAGATTTGTTTCTTAAATGTAGAATTTATTGATTTAAATCAAATTTGCAAATCAAAGGGTAATTGAAAAATCACAATAACAAGACCTTATTATCTTGATATGACCCCTGTGTACGGTATCGAACTGTAGAGAAACAAAAAGTCTTATTATTTTCAATATATAACTTTTTTTTAGAGACGTATAATAAAATGTCTTCATAGGCACAAGGCGGTCCTTGGCCTGCTCAATCACTCTTGCCCAGTCTTGTCGGTCTGTAGCAAGCCTCAGAGGCACGTTAAGATTTCGGAGGTCCTCTGAGACGCTGTCCTTCCATCTGCCTCGTGGCCTCCCTCGAGCCCTCACTCCCTCTGGACAATCCTTATACAGCCCTTTGACGATTCTATGGAGGTGACCCAACCACTTTAGACGATGTATTCTGACCCGTGAAAGAAAATGGGGTATACCGTATTAGAAAGAATAGAGAAGTGTATTCCCTATATGACGATGTGAAGCTTTCCGACTGTCAGAATACAACGAAAAAAAATTGAGATTTTAACTTTGAAGATGGAATTCAGAAACTAATAAATCCACTAATACGAATTATCATGAAATGAAAGCAGAAATTAATTTGATTCATTATGCCCTCACTTTGCCTGTGAAAATCATAAGACCTCAACGAAAGGTTTCAAACCATACAAATAAAATGGAGAAAATCAAATTTCATAAACCAGGTAAATTGGGATAAAGGAATGACATTTTTCTTTAAGCTCTAAACAAAAGCTGTTTAAAAAATAATTAAAATATATTTTTAATTTTTTTTTAAGAATTTGGAAAGTGGGCTGAGTGGCTCACTGTTAGAGCGCTGAGTTGACTTGCCGAAGGTTCCCTCTGCTCGGCAAACTTTTATTTATTCTGTTAGAAGCCGGAGATGAATCCTATAGGATCTAGGGTCCTCCTGGGGCCCACCTATACTCTATAAAGTGGGTACCCGAAATATGTAAAACATCAGTTGGTTGAGCGTGTGATCTAGGACAAGTCACCTCAATGCATAACCATTGTCCGAGATCTCTATCATGTATTGAACTTAAGACCTTTCTTGGGTTGTAGTGGTACAGGTTTCATTTAAGAATTTGACATCAATTTCACAGGTTTTCTTTGGGTTTAGTTATAACAAGTTTTAACGTTTCATTTTTTTCATTTTTAATATTCTCTAAAATAATATGTAATTAAAATTTTTATTACTGATTATATATTATTTAAGCATCAAACAAATTTTGGTTGGATAATATATTTCAATTTATTTTCTTTGTAAATGTATTAGTTATTAATTTTATATCAACAGGAAAAACATATTAAATGTTAAAAATAGTTGATAAGCCAGAAGCCATACTTAACTTGAAACTCTAAACTGGTTTTTAAATCCCACCACCTTGGTAAGGGTCTCTCCCCCCTTAAGGTAGTAAGGGTCTGTGACTAACTACTAATCCAGGTATCTCTTTAGTAACCGTCTCTATTCTTTTATATATACTGTTTTATTCAACAATTAATAATAATTGCTAATTTAATATTTGAATTAGGTTTTATATATGATTCAATATAACTTTTTTACCCCCTGTTTTTCCCTATACTTGACTCCAACCTTTAAGTTGGAACGAAATAATTATGCAAAATTATATCTGGAGAAAAATGTTAAAGAAATGCTGGATAAAATCATTCCAGGAAAACACTGTCTGGATCTGTGACTAATGTGTCAAGTGGTTCCACGTACTGACGTTACGATTATCATTCTCTCTGGAGTCGTGCCCGTTTCTTCGAGTTTTACCTGTCCCGACATTCCCTCAGTTCTGAAATATTTATGTACGACTTAGATCATATCACTTCCTTAACTACAACGAAGAGATTTATCTAAATCAATTTATTATTGTTTTGCACATAAGAATTAGCCAATGAGCACAAAATTGTAACAATCAAAACTCTGATTAAATTTTGCGATTCCCTCTGGGAACACCTGTGCTCTGTCAACATTATAGCACATATATTCTGTATTTAATATATCAAACAACACCAATACGTTAGGCTAAATAACCCCAAAACTCTAACTTGAGGTTGTTCCACAGGAGAATATAAATGTAAAACAACCTCAAGTTAGAGTTTTGGGGTTATTTAGCCTAACGTATTGGTGTTATTTGATATATTAAATACAGAATATATGTGCTATAATGTTGACAGAGCACAGGTGTTCCCAGAGGGAATCGCAAAATTTAATCAGAGTTTTGATTGTTACAATTTTGTGCTCATTGGCTAATTCTTATGTGCAAAACAATAATAAATTGATTTAGATAAATCTCTTCGTTGTAGTTAAGGAAGTGATATGATCTAAGTCGTACATAAATATTTCAGAACTGAGGGAATGTCGGGACAGGTAAAACTCGAAGAAACGGGCACGACTCCAGAGAGAATGATAATCGTAACGTCAGTACGTGGAACCACTTGACACATCATGGAACTAGTCTTCAATCATCAAACGTACCTTCCTAGTCAACTAATTATAACAAAATTTAAAATTTTAATAAATAAGATAGTTTAGCTGGGAAAAATCTACTTACCTCCTTGAGGGATTTTCTCGAACTCTAAAGGGCTTGGTTGGAGTCACTGTTAGCAACAACCTTACTCATTTTGACAACAATTTTGAATTTCTTCTTAATTCCGTACCCTCATTTCTTACTTTCTTAATCTAGTGCACACTACTAATATTCACCACCGTCAGCTGCTGGTATTTTAAAGACCTTGTCTTACTTATTTCAAAACACTTTTTATTTTTCCTCTTCAATTTCAGGGGCAAGGGAAATAATTTTGATTTTTTTAGACAATTACTATGTTTTATTTTACAAAATGATAAAGTAAAGCTTTAAGGTGATTCCGTGCCTATTAACCAATTAGCTTATACTCCTAAAATATCAATAATATTTGCATTCCATGTTTCTCACCAGAAAGTATTGATGAAATAAATAATCATAAATTAGTTCGATACAATATGCCCTATAATAAATATAATTTTGTACTCATTGGCTAATTCTTATGTGCAAAACAATAATAAATTGATTTAGATAAATCTAGAAAAATCTCTTCGTTGTAGTTAAGGAAGTGATATGATCAATTAGCTTATACTCCTAAAATATCAATAATATTTGCATTCCATGTTTCTCACCAGAAAGTATTGATGAAATAAATAATCATAAATTAGTTCGATACAATATGCCCGCCCTTTGCTAACACAGGTTTGAATATTGTGACCCCAAAAAGTATTATTTAGTTTGAATAAGTGGCTTAGACCATGCCTTAGAGATAGGATGATGGTGCGCATTGTGGTCGGTACAAAGGGAAGCCTATATTGAGACCATTATCGACAGGAGTCCTCAAAGATTTTGCTAAGTGGCAAGGCCGATCGACTGATACTGATCGAGCCAGCGTTGAAAGACCAACGTCGTACTTCGAGTGAGAGAATTAGGAAGGCTATTTCAGTAGCCCAGTTCCAATTCCTCGCGCTTTTGTTTATTTATTTCGGTCCATTCTGTTTTCATTTACTACGCACAATTTTGCTAAATTTAGGAAGAAGCATTACTCTCGGCCCCCTTTTTTTTTTTAAATGTATAGATTTTCCAAATAAACCTTCATCGTCAAATATATCTTTGGAACACTGTTCTGATGTACTGTGTGTGTGTGTGTGTGTCAATTATGTTTTTCCCACTGGTAATTCATTTTGTCCCCGCAATGTATTTTTTTGAATAAATTGTATAATTTCACGAAGTTATTTAAAATATCATCCTACTTAGTTTATGCGGCACTTGAGTGAAAAGTAGAACTTGTTTGGTAAACAACTTAAGCCTAACTTAAGCCACCTCTAACTTAGTCATATTTAGTGTTAGTTACATACTGTATTGGATCTTGGATTTAGTTTTGGGTGGCTCATAATGACTGTATTTGCATGAGACATTTTCCTGTGCATCTCCAAGGAAAAGAAGCTTCCTACTCCAGGAAGTGTTTAGTCACTTATCAATGCTGCATTTAAGAGGAGAATGAAAACGTAGTTGTTATTTTTTGGCTTATATTATTATATTATAGAAACGAAAATTAGCCAGTGTAATAAAACATTTTTTGTTTTGTTTTGAAGACCTCCTGGTTGAATTACTGGTTACATTTACAGTGATTTACAAGAGTGTAAAATAGTCAGTGGGTGCATTCAATAAATTACAAAAAATAAGATAGATTTTATTTTTACCTACGTTTCGTAGTGTGTAGTTCATCTTCAGGGCTAAGAAAAAAAGAGAACAGAAAAAATTTAAATATTGTAGTGTCAAAGAAGATATGACAGTTTATATAAACAGAAATGATAGGAATGAAAAGTAATAGAAAGAGTAATACCAAATGTAAATTATGAAATAACTGATGAGAAATAATAAGAATGGAAAGAAATGTAGACGATAATAAAACATAGTAAAATCATAAGACCATGATTTAATTATAGAATATAATGATTACCATCTCATTAGTAAAATTACAAAATATAATAAATGTCATATAATTGGTTAAAGACAAAAATAGTTTTAACGCATAAAGATTGGAGGAAGGAGGAAAATAATGATAATACTATTGAATATGCACACTGTTGTATGTTAATGACCAAACCCTATTTTTCCCACTTCATTACACTTATATTCTCAACAGCTCTCCATTTGGTTTACAATTTATAAGAAAAAATAATACATATACATTAATTGTTCCTGTAAGAATGGTTAGCCAGTTGAAGTGCTTTTGGATTCTATACCTTGCTCATTACGGGTGGGTCAACAGTTGATAACCTGATTCAACAATTCTTTCCACTGAACGTAGATCATCCTCCTGTGGTCATCAGTTTTTTCACTGAGCTGGTGTATTACGATCTCCAGCTCTCCTCATCTTAACCTATTGCAATTGTTTTTGCCGAATCATGGGAGTGTCATTTTGGCCTTTTCCATAGAAAGGGTCATTTTTTCCCGTCACTACATGCTTGTAGTCGACTAAAAATCTACCATTATTTCTGTATCAGTATAATATATCCCCTTATATATTTTTTAATCCGTTCTATAAATATCCTGAGAACTTACGTGCTCCTACTGGATAAGCAAAATTGATTCTCACAGGTTCAAATTGACTAAGGATTGATAGTTATTATTGTTTCTTACTATTCTCAATGTTTGGTATCATGATTGGAATAGGGCTGCCATGATTATTGAGTACAAGTCTATAATGGGTAAACGTTTTTGTGGGAATTTTTAAAAAAGTCACTTTCATACTTGTGCCCTACATTCCAATCTCTGAAGACCTGCAACGTGGGTCGAAATGACGACTACCATTTAAGGAATTATTTCTTTGACCTCTACCCGGACCAATTTCTTCCCTTATTAATTTTAATATTTATTTTTCCTCAACCTTAATTAATATAGAAAAGCGCATTATTTGTCTTAGATCCAACCAGTTATAATGTAAGTGCAGTCAATAAGAGATACAATATAATAAAAGTATATATTACTCGAATTTGCCTCATCGTTTGAAATAGAAGATACGAGACTATGAGACAACTATGGGCATTCATACGAATTTGCCATACAAATTTTTGTAGAGCAAAATTACTTGAAGCCCAAGGGTGGTGATGAGAATCTGAATCTTCTGTTTATTACTTGGAATTACATTTCTTTTTTTTTTAATATAAATTTCTTTATTAGCCACCCCATAAATCCGCCATTGGTTTGACATTAACGTGGACCTCACGACAGACCAAGCCTCATCAGTTATCTCCTTTGAATGCCCCCCCCCCCCCCAAACTACTTATTTTTGGTTTATTATCGTGATGTAACATCCAGAGAAAGTGTCGCTATTTATTGAAGATTTTCACCTGGCACCTTTCTTATGGACAGCCATTAATGCTGAATATAAAATTCCTACCTTAAAAAAAAAAAACACATCGAAGAGCTCTCCCAAAAATATGAACGTTTAAAGTTAAAATAACAAACTAAAAAACAACGTTTAAAGTTATAATTTAGGATTTGATTTGTATGCAAATGCATAATTTTGCCTTTTTTTTTTGTTTCTGGGCGATTCTTCAAATAGTTAAGGATACGGTTAGCTGAAGTGCTTTTTTTTACAAAATAAAGTAAAAGAGGATTTAATAAAAATTGCTGAATTAGGAATTTTAGGAGATATTAACGAAATATTACATGGCTACATGCAGTCGATTGTAGCACTGATGTTAAAGTTACAAAGGTGTTAGTAATTTTGATAAAATTAAAAATATTTACCCCGTTATTTAAAACAATTAGTTTATATCACTCTCATAACTTTAAAACATATTAATAATAGTACCAACATCATAAATTTATATAAAGAAAATTGTTAATCTATCTTACTTCGTTTTCACCGAAGGCTCAATATTTTTTTTCACAATTTTATTGCATACTATACTCCATATTATCACATTTTTTTGATAAATTACACTAATTATAAATATTAACAACTAAATAATGTAATAACATAACTCTTAGCACCAATGTAACTGAAACCCTTCATAAACATTTTCCGTATCCATCTACGACTCTTTCGTTTCTTTTCAATTTTAGTAATTACAATAGATTCACACATGCTGCGATCCCAACTAACTCAGCAATATTTTAGAATTTATAATTAAGTGAACTATTCATATTTCTCCCCTAACGGTGATTCCATTCTTGCGGTGTTTATTGATCTACCGTACTGTTTTCTTTAGTTAGAACATAATCATTCATTTTTTATTTATTTTAAATGTTTATTTTTTACCTTTATTTAGCACATTAATGTTATGAGATGATTTCGAACTATTATTTACCAAACTGAACTGAGTATTCCTGAGGGGACTGTGAATGGGGGGAGGCAAAATTAGATTTTCCTCCCTCCCTCCCCTCTGGAAAAATCATAATACCCAGCCTTATAGAGCGGATTGGTATTCACTATATTATTATTATAAGTTATATAATTCTGAAATAGACAATAGATATAATAATATAAAGATAGGATGGAGGTGAAGAGCGGAGATAAAACTAGCGAGCGACGAGTACTGTTAGGGCCGTCACTTTCTTCTTTGTTCCTCGCCTCGGCGGGTCACTGCACTCCTCTAGTCCCATTATTATCACTATATCTTCTTTCTACGCCTTTCTTCTTCCTCACGAGCTATTTTATTCAATATAATTTGTTCAAAATAATTCTATCTGTCAGTCAACCAATCGATTTAATTGAATAATTGGTAAAGTTTCTCTGTTAAATCGATGAGAATGGTTTTGTGGCCAGCAGCCAGGACATACCCCCACTACGATCCCATTAAGTTCCGTTTACCGAATTTTAACAAGTCCCTATCTCTTAAAAAGAGGGAAATTAAAAATATTTTAAGATTCTAAAGAAAAATATATAATTATATTAGCATTTTACCTAAGGGGTACAATTTACTTTCAATTCATAACTACCTATCCTTTTCTGGTAAGGCTGTGTAAGCTTGAGAATTAAGCAGATGTAGCAGGGGTGACCAACCCAAATGCTCTTACATAGTTGAGATATAATTTTATAGTCCCACATTATACATTGAAAAATTGAAACATATGAGTAATGCTGGTTTTTTATTATTATTTACATATGTAATAATATAATAATAATAATTGCACTTTGTCATCATTATAATGATTTTATCTAATAATTTCGGCAGTTAATTTTTGAATTATAGAAGCGATAAAATTTTTTAGTTTTATTAAAATATTGGTTTTTACTAGTTTGGCCATTATATATATATATATATATATATATATATATATATTAGTAAAAGTGTGTATTTCGAAATCGTAAGCCCAGGTAAAGTTTTTAATCCTGCCTCAAGTTTAAATGTATTTATTTATATCTAAACATTATCTGAGGAGATTCTTTAAACAACAGTGTTTAATTAAAAGATATTTAATACAAAATAAATATTCTCTTTATTACACCATTTATTAATTTTCCCATTTTATATTTGCTTTTCTGTCCACAAAATAGATGTTATTTTAGGTAAATTGTCATAAACAAATACTTCTAATAATTATCAATGATAATAACAATGTAAACAAGCTTCTTTAAGCCGTTTCTATAAGTAACGAAGAAAAAAATTGTAATTGTTCAAAGTTATGGAAAACTGGCTATCTTGAACAAATACAAAAATGTGACATATAATCTATTCATTTGAAAAGAAAGTGACATATAATCATTTACCTACGGGGTACAGATAGTGCGAGTATTTGCTTGCTGCATGCGTATTATTTTTATTCTTTATAATATAAATCAACTATATTATAAATATATATAACAAACTATAGTAGAGACGCGGTTGGCATAATAGTTTTTCGCTTTTCAGCATAGACAAATAAATAATACAAGCATACAAATTTAACTAAATGGACTTTAAAGTGTATTATAAACAATAACTCTTTATAATGAATAAGACAACGCTTAATTCCTTTGTCAGTACTTGCTTAGTGAAATAAAGGCAAGACAAAGAGTTAGGAGTGACTAAATAAATTGCTTAGTATAGTATTGTGTAGTTAAATTCTGACAAACCCGTTTTGAATTTCAATAATAATAAGTTGCCAGAACTAAAACAAAATAATTTTGTGAATAAAACTAACGAAATTTATTTTCATTACAAATGGTTTTGTACTATATTTACTTGTCATTTTAATGTTTGTCTATGTGTCGAGCCTCTCTATGAGAGAAGTTATACAATAATGATACAGATTTGCTTTCTCTTATTTTTAACTGACGAATCATAAACATGGAACAAGATTTCGTTGGCAATCTTCAGAGAGAGCAAAAGCAGATTTGAAAAATTTCTTTTTTGAAAACCAGTTTTGAGAGTGACAAGTCTGGTAATTATCTGTTCGAATGAAATTTAGCATGCAGTGGATTGTTATTATTATTAATATCTTAACCTTGTTTGTATGAAAGTTGTATTATTTATTTTAGTTATATTATTTTCTCCGGAGCTACTAGGTACTAGCGTACCCTCGGAGGCTGGGGCAGGTGGTGGCCTAGTGACAGGTGCCAGAGTCTTACCTAAGACATAACTGCATCTCTCACTTCTAATTTCCATACTCACCTCGAGCTCATTTTATTGTCGGAAAGCTCGGTAGCCTTGCCTCTTTGCAGTCACTGTAGAAGGCTGCAGAATTCTTTAGTCGGCAATCGACTACATACGCTTCCTCAGTCTCCATCCTTCCCTTTTCAGGGACCCTATAATATTAAGTAACGTAGGAAGAAAATTTAAATAATTAATACAACTATTATTTTGATAACTTAAAGAACCTAATCGAGAGTGGACTAATTGATGGCAATGATTTACAACCATCTATTTTTCTTGACTCTTAATGCATATACTGTTTATTATAAAAAAGTCGACTTTTATCAGAGAGAATCAAAGAAGGGGGGGTTTAGTTTTATTAATAAAAAATTGTTAATGATTAATAATGTTTATCAGAAACATTATAATTATGTAATGTATATCTGCAGCCCCGGTGAATAAGTGGTCAAGTTGAATTTTGTCCCGAATCAGTTAATTGTATTAAGAGCAGTGAAATCGTGCCATCCTCGTAGTTTTTGGATTGAAATGGAGTTGTATGTTGAATATAGTCAATAACTCCATTTCAAGCCTATGTCTGTCTTTATCCCCTTATTCACTCAGAAAATACCACGGTTCCGCTTCCCTAAGTTCAAGAAACTCATTTTCGAATTCGACACTTATTCACTGGCGCTGTACATATATTTGTATCTATTCTTCTTGACTGTGAATAAAATAAGTTTTGTATTTTCTTTCTTGAGATTCAGTCAATACTTGTTAAAATATCATTAGGCCAGTTTCGAGCCTAATATAAATATACGTTCATGCATATTTAGAAGGTTTTTTGTTTAATATTCCAGATTTTGATTAATGTGCTTGTCATCTTATTCATAATTTTTACATGTGTTTTTTGTTGTAATCGCCCATTAGACAATATTTGTCTTATTACTTAATTAATTTCTAAAGGAACAGAGTATCTCATTACTGAAATGACATGGCAATGTGTTGCTAATTTGTATATGACTAGTTCGAGACTGGTAAATTATTTATTCTGCAAACAGCCATGAATCTGTAGTCTGTTCTGGGGCTCACCATGCCCCTCTATAAAGTTAGCATAGTTTATTGACTGATTTCAATATAATTATATCAATTATAGATTTCTCTGTTATTGAGAATAAGTAATTATTGA
The DNA here is from genome assembly GCA_964056705.1 of Troilus luridus. Lineage (NCBI taxonomy): Eukaryota > Metazoa > Arthropoda > Insecta > Hemiptera > Pentatomidae > Troilus > Troilus luridus. The sequence goes on along the minus strand of OZ057412.1, from coordinate 43,516,934 downwards.
TCGGGGTTTTACCACTTAATGTTTTGAAAATTTTCTTTTTGTTATATTTCTAAAAAAATATTCATGCCAGAAAGTTATTTGACCTCATGTTATTTTATATTACTGAAAGTAACAAAAACACCACCTTTCTAATGTTTTAGGGATAAACGTTTAGTTATGTCAGAATAGTCATCTTCCTCTCTCTTATTATCCATACAAAACAGTTGATCGTTAATTTTTCCGAATTATTTATCATATTCAATTACGAAACGGTTATGAGACAGCGATAGTCATGCGAATCCTGAACAATGGTATTATTATCGCAAAGGTGGTTTGCGTCACCTTCAACGTTCAGTCATCCAAATCGAACGCTAGGTTGAAAATCGAGAGCTCAATCGCCCACCGAGCTGTATCCAAATTCATCATATGATTCTCTCACTTATCCTTGACCAAGTTTATACAACCCGCCACGCATTGTTTGTTTATAGGGAGCTTACTGTATTTCATTATAGGGGGTATGGAACATCCTGCTCATCCGTTATTTAAAACTCCTAATTTTCGAATTAATCGTTAATATTTTTGTCTTCGCAGTTAACGGAAGTTAATGGTTTTCAAATACAATGGTTAATTTTTGAAAATAATAACACCAAATATTATTGTTAGTAATTAACATACCGTAGACAAAGAAAGTAACTTTCTTGTTAGTAAAAAAGAAATCGTTGACAAAGAAAGTAACTTAGACAACAGCCTAAAGCCACATTCAGTTTAAAAAATAAATATGACTTATTAATATTTTACTTTTTTTTTCGAAGTGTTCAAACTAATAACTTTAAAACGTTATACTATAACTTAACTGCTGGATTTTTTGTATTAAATTACTTTCAACTCTTCGTACACAAACTTCTTTATAGATATATCTGACCATACTCTCATTTCAGAGGATATACCAATTAATTAGTTGATAGGTCGTATTTAAAAATTTAGTTCATATTTAAAAATTAGAATAATAATAACTGATCCTTAAAAATAGAGTTATACCTTTTAAAAAACAATGCCCATAAAAAGAGTACGCATAGTTAAATTTATTCAATTTTTTATATATTTAGGTACCATATTTATTTTTACTTTTATAAACAATTAAGGAACCGTTTTTGTTGTTTTTTAATTTAATAAATAATTCTTTCGTACTTATGAATAAATATTCATTATTCAATACATGTATGTATTTACATATGTACTCAAATTTTAATTATGAAAACTTGTTTAATATTTATTATTCTTTTGATTACGTAAAGGTAATAACTCAACACAAATTTTAAAATAGCAAATTCAATATCGATACGAATTCTAATAAAATGAACGATATTTAAAACAAGCAGATTACTTATTCACGTCGATATTACGTTAAATGATCTCACTTACATTATTCATTGAACAATATATACTCTCTATGAGCTCCCGGGTAATTCTTACTTGAGAAACAACATTAAGATGTCTTAGGGGCTGAGAGAGTTGGTGGAGGGGAAGGCAGACATCCTCTAGGTAGGGGGAGTAGAAGCATGCCCCCTCTCTTAGCCCAGGGCAGATGTCTTCTCAAGAGCATTCAATATTCACTCCTAGCAGCTGGTTCAAAAAAGACTTGTTCAAACCACCTGCTCTAAGGAAAGTGGGAATTATCGAACATTATTTCCAACATTTCTAGTTTTTTTGATAACCTAGATTCAACTGACAATTTTTTATCCTTCCTCCTATTTATTCAAGATACATTCTCATCAGGGCTCTTTTTTTTTTTTAAATTAGAGAACTAACTGTTTGGAGATCTTTGTTTGTATATCATCAAATGTAAACAATGATAATAGTCTATGTATAATTATATATTTTTATTTAATTTTAGAAAAGTGGCATTTTTTAATTACATATTCACATGGTAAAGGAGACCGGTTAAATCAATACTCTGGTTTTTAATGTATGATAAAAGTGGGTAATAATATTCATCGATCGAAATGTTTTTTTCCATTGACAAGTATTTTTTATATTCATGGATTATAAGGTCTGTTTGCTTAAAACAAAGCTTCTTTTTTTTATGTGCACTATTGGGCAAAAAAGAAGAAGAATTTTGTCAGTCAGTTTCCTTTTTTTTTACATATAAGGGTGGGTTTGCTTGAAATAAAACAATTTTGTTTAATGCTTATCTCTTTCTCAAATTCCATTCAAAGTTCCTCTGCATTGAGTTGTGAAGTAGAAATTGAATGTTGAGGGCTAGTATTTTATTTATGTGTGAGAAAATATTTCATCAAATAAGACAGAATTTCAACTTGACTCTTTTACTAACAGATTTGAAAGCCTTCTCACATCTTTGTATCTTACATCATTTTTTAAATATATATTTATATAAAACTTATGCTAATATTGGGTTAAAGTAAGATATTGGAATTGGAAAAATTATAAATTTAAATACAGTTCGGTAATTTGGTAAAAAATTTTAAGAAATTTGATCACTTCCCTATCTCCAATACTTGTAGCAACATAGTTGCTTTAGCTCATGTACTTGAACTATAATCTGCTTCTTATCACCTGCTGTTGTATTTTAAAATATATCATTTTAATTATGTAAATAATCAAATTATTGATCAAATAAAATAGAGTTATAAAAAAATAAATTTTTTGAACATAATTCTAGCAGTAACCACTGCATTCACATGAATATGAGATAAGTAAATGCATTACTTCAAACAACAAATTATTAGTTTCCATATCAGGAAGTTATATCCGGGAGCTCTAGGGTAGGTGTATTGGTGACTTTGTGACCGTAATCTAAAGTGTAAAGGTTTATGTAGTGTGCTGTGTATTGTGTACTTTAGGTTAGTTTAATTTTAGATGTCCTTCTGACCTCGAGGGCTAGTGGCTGGGCAATAAGAGTGCCACTAATCTATAACACTTTTATAAAATCAGCCAAATAGATAATGACGGTTAACCATCTTGTTAGTGGGGCGTAAAAAAAGACATTGTATTTCTTTCAGTCAAAAGAAGAGATGTCAGTCCTGCAGTAACAGAAACTTACTTTCAGACTACATAAATAATACTAAATGGGTAGACCCTCAGTTACACCTGGTTAAACTATAACTTATACCTAGTTTTCATTAAGTTGGTGGTAGGATAACCATATGAATGTATATGAAAGCTAACCACATCATATTCTAAAAAGCCTTATTAAATATTAAACCAAATTCCTCCGTGAGATATTCGGGGTAAAGGCTTGAAACGGCTTTTCTTTTTTTATAAACATGTTTTTTTAAATAATTATTTTGTATCTCTTCATCTGAAAAATTATGACAGTTAATTTCAGAATTTTATGATTAATTTAATGGTTGAAATTATATTTTTCAGAGCCCAGTACATACGAGCAAGACAGCATTGTCCAGATACAACGGGGTTACTAAGGGGCTGCCTAGCTCAAACAAGATCAGCAATGCAATGCCAGCTAAAAGCTCTGCCCAAGAGGTAAGATATGTCTAATTTTAATGAACTGTGTTCATTCTGAATGAAAAATTGAATATCATCAGACTATAAAAAATATTTATTTTGAATTTATTTTTTTTATTACTCTCTCCTATGTTCCCTTATATATTTCCTTTTTATTGTGGTTTAGTGATTGATAAATTAACCTTATTTGTACCCAGTTGGCACTAAAATTTGAAAACTTAAACTTTATTGATTTTATTTACTTAAAGAAATCACAGTTGCTCATTTTATGATTTGCGACTGTTCTTGGGAAAACTTTTTTTCAATTATTTAGTGACAACATTCTATAATTTACATGTTTTTCAATTTTTAATGTTATTTAGAAAGATTATAATGCTGTTAAATTTCAATTGTAGCTCCCGGCTTTGAAGAAGCTGATCAGAGCACAGTTGCCGCCAGCTGGTAATCCTGGTCTTAACAATAACACAACAATACACAATAATAATGCAAATAATAACAACAGTCTTCCACCAAGCCCAACAGTCCCTAAGTATGATCCTCATGGAAGACTTCTCCCCCTCACACCGCATGGTAAGTTGTTTTACTTCATTGATAAATATATTATTAAATATTTAATCAGGGGAGAAATTTAAAATTGTAAAAAACAAACTAAGCGAAACAATCATTTATTTTTCAGAGGCTGTGAAGTACTACGGAAGTAGGTTGAGTGAATATGAGCGAAGTGAAATACAAGACTATGATGAAATATGGTATCTCGGCCTGGATGCCTGTAAAATTCATGGAAACGAAAGTCTTTTACAAAATTGTGGGTTTGATGATGATAATGGCAGTTATTATAAGGTAAGTCATGTCACGCTTTTAAAAAACCATAGGTGAAACTTCTTTGATTCTAGATTTTATTGAATGTTTTTATTGGTTTTTCAGATATTGCATGATCACATATGTTACCGCTATGAAATCCTTGAAGTTATTGGCAAAGGAAGTTTTGGACAAGTGATCAGAGCTCTTGATCACAAAACCAACCAACATGTAGCCATAAAAATTATTAGGTAATTATTATTACTTTAAATATGTTACCTCGTGCAATCAAAAAAAGTAATTGAATAAATAATATCAATTATTCCAGCAAATGCACCTTTATTATCAATTTAAATTCCAATTCTCTGTTAATACAAATTTTATACTTATTATTATAATTTTATAATTATTATTCCGTAATAATTCGTTAATAAACATCACTTGCATATAACATCACATTATCCATATCACCTCCAACATATGGTCAGTAGGTAATCGCGGTTATTTAATTTAATTGTTTAACCTTCTTAGCATCGCTACAAATACATGATTTTATATGATATTGGAATGAATTTCATACATAAATATCCATAAATGGTAATATCCAATCTAAAATATCTTCCTACTATATAAAAAGTTTTCAGTAATCACCGTGTAATATTTTATTTTACCTAAAGGTGGAAGAATAAAAAAGGATCATAAAAGATTGAGTTAAACTGATTAAAAACATAGATAACTTGTAAAATGGGGGATTGGTATGCTCTTAGGGGGGCAGAGGGTACTCCCTTAGTTTGCATTTTAAGAATAATTTAACTTTATTGTTGAGTGAATCAGCAGTTCAAATTAATTTCAAGAAAATCATTAAGTACTAAACTAATATTATTACTTCAAATTTGTTGTAGAAATAAGAAAAGGTTCCACCATCAAGCCCTTATAGAGGTGAGGATTCTCGACCATTTGAGAAAGAAGGATCAGGATACCACTCATAATGTAGTTCATATGTTAGACTACTTTTACTTTAGGAATCACTTGTGTATTGCATTTGAACTAATGAAGTAAGTTAATTTCAATTTAACTTTTAAAAATATTCAACTCATTTTATAAATATCAATTTTTGATTGCTTAATTTGTTCTTTATCCATTCTCTAATAATTTTTATTTTATTTTTCAGCCTTAATCTTTATGAACTAATTAAGAAGAACCACTATCAGGGTTTCAGTTTAGTTCTTATAAGGAAGTTTGCACAGTCACTGGTGCATTGCCTTAGGCTTCTTGCAAGAGAAAATATTATCCACTGTGATCTCAAACCTGTAAGTAAAGTTTTTATTATTTGGCTCATTGTACAATTTTTGATCTTAACATCCCAGTAGTAAGCATTTGTTATTAAAAATATTGATATGAAATAGGCCTGAAACAGAAACAAAAAAAAATTAGTCTGTGAAAACTGATTGTCCAAAACAATTAATGACAAAGTTACATTTTCTTAACTTTTATAACCCAAAAATAGTGGGGAAATTAAATGAGCAGCAATAGGTAAATAATTTAAGATTTTTTTTTTTAGTTCATGCTATAGATAAGTTTCGATCATTTTAATTATTGTGGTTAATTTCCACCCAGCGCTTCCCATCCTTTTTTTTTTTAATTACCCTTCTGATCCATCAAATTTGGTTTTTTTTAAAATGTTTTAATGGAGAAAACTAACGTAACTTTTAAGCAATCCTTCAAAAGCCTGACATTCATAACGGCTAAAGCTGAGTTAAATTTTATAACGGTTTCCTGGCTGTCATTTCCAAAGATTAGAACTGCTGTATCATTGGCAAAGGTAGTCTGGGTATCTTTTTCAGTCCCTGAGATAACAGCAGTATAGAGGAGAAAGAGTAACAGCACATATTTCATATATCCCAGATTATGTATCTTCTGGTTTTATTCTTAGATATATAAGACTTAGAACAGAAATATTTTATTTAGACTATCATCAAATTCCAAATTTACAGAAGAGGGAGGGCTACAGAAGCCTGATTACAGTACTTAAGTAGCATCTAGAACAAGGGTGGCCCAGCTTATTATTATATTATTAAACACAATAATTTTAACTTAATGTTGCCCCCTAGTTAGGATCCATTTCCAAAGTAGCCCACAAGGTAATTTTGGTCGGGCACCCTTGTTCTATAATAATTTACTATTAGTTGTTAGTTCAAATCCGTGAGGACTGGAATTATTATTAATTGTTATGGTGGATTCAGTGGCGGATTAAAGGTCCAGAGCGCCCTAGGCAATAACTTTATCGGCGCCCCTGTACCGGCCATAAATGGCCATCTTAATTTTAACTGATTGTTTTTGTAATTACGGTGACGTTGTATCGTCACATCCTAGACTAGTAGATCAGGGCCCTTGTACTTACGCTAATGCGCGATATGTTATTTTTTTTATTTATTTAAAAATTCTGAGCTCGCGCGCCCTTTGTAACTACGCGCGTAGGGGCGCCCCTAGGCACGTGCCTAGTTTGCCTTACGGATAATCCGCCACTGGGTGGGGTAACTTCTGGCTGGGCAACTGCCACTTAAATTGCCAACTACCACTATTTCAATCCTTCGTAGGATGTGATTTCAATTATTTTTATATTCGGTTATTGATGGTAAGTTGTTCAACTTACTGTTGTTAAAAAAATAAAGTTTTAAAAATATTTGCTTTCAGATTTTATTTTTTATAAACTCAAAAGAAAGTTTATTATATTTTTCCCTATGCTATCACATCTGATTACAAACTGTGAAATAAGCATTATCAATGAAAAGAAAGTTAAACGTAAATAGGAATCTTGCTCATTCCAGTAATAAGATGCTTAATTTTAAAATTGAAGTTCATCTTTTTATCAAATGTATTATTCTATGCTGTATAGATGCATATCTTTGTAAATAATATTATCCCATATGAATACAATAGAATTAAAATGCTATATTTTATTGTTATAAAAAGATGTGCACTCCTTCCCTTAAAAGATTATTTTGTATGTGACTAAACTAAGACATTTTTATTATTAATTCAAATATTTCTATTCTTCTTCTAGTATATTGTAGTTTATTTTTAATTTCACAATCTCTTTTCTGTTTTAATTTAGGAAAATATACTGCTAAAAGAAAGAGGTAGTACTTCAATCAAAGTTATTGACTTTGGCAGCTCGTGTTATGCTGATCAGCGAGTTTATACTTACATTCAATCTCGATTTTATCGTAGTCCTGAAGTTCTTTTAGGACTCCCATACGGAACACCAATAGATATGTGGAGTCTTGGTGAGTAATATTATTGAAGTTGTTTATTGTTATGTTCAATTTAATGATTGCTAAAAAATAAATCTGATTAGGTTGTATTTTGGCTGAGTTGTATACTGGCTACCCTCTTTTCCCTGGAGAAAATGAAGCGGAACAGCTGGCTTGTATTATGGAGGTACTTGGTCTACCTCCAGAAGAGATAATTCTCAAGGCGTCTAGAAAGAGGCTATTTTTTGGTAAATTGATTTTTTAAATGTATTTATGTGTTTGTGTACATAATATATATGAAGTATATAAGGTTTACTCTCTATAGAACTCTTAATAACATTGAAATCCAGTGTTTTACATTTGATATTTGTTGTAAACTTTAACTGAGCCTCCATTTATTTGAAAATAATATTATCCCTTCACACTCCTACAAAGGATCCAATCAAATATTCGAACCTATCCTTTTAGATTTTTTACTTTAAAAAAAATAATTTTGCATTAAAATTTTAAATTAATTATTCATAATTTGCTTAAAAAAGTATTTCTTTCTTTTTTTCAGATTCCCGAGGTTACCCTAGAAGTCTTACCAACAGTAAAGGCCGAAAACGAAAACCTGGATCAAGGGATCTTGCATCTGCCATTCGATCTAATGACAAACTATTCGTTGACTTTATATCTCAGTGTCTTTGGTAAGTTTTAAGATCAAAATTCAGTTTGCGATTTTTTTTAATTTGTAGATCTAAATTTTTCTCTTTTTATTTGCTTATGGCAAATCTTCTTTACAAGCTTTCATCAATGTTATTGATTTTGTGTTTGTGTGTATATACATGCATACGCAAATAAATCAGGCCAACTTCCCCTACCCCCAACTATTTGTATTTCAGGTCTACAAGTGCCTACAGCTCAGCTGAGTATTGTCTGTCTTATTAAGTATATATTAATATATACAGAAGGTTATTTAAAAACTTGTAATTTTCAAAATTATCAATAAATTATAAATTAAAAAAATCGATAGATTGTTGGGATGCTTTAAAAATTGTGATAACTATCTCAAGCACCCAGTTCTCTCTAAGGGTTGACTCCCTCATGGAAGTTGTTCATACTGTATAAGGGTGCCCTAGGCTGGAATAAAGTATTCTGAATATTTTCTAATTTTATGAATATAAAGAGGTACTATTAGCCCAGAAACAGTTATACCATAAATGTGATTAATTAATATAAAGCTGAAATATTTAGGAGAGTTTGATAATACTAGTCTTACAAAACCTCATTTCCATACATGCACTAATATTTTATTTTAAATTTTCATTTCTGTCACATAGAAGACAAAAAGCCCTATCATGTCATGTGCCAATGTGATAGGTTTGCCAGCCTCAGGTTTACAACCTTTGGACAGGTTGTCATTGGCCCCAGGCAGTTTGAATTACTCAATCCAACAAATATCCTCAAATTGGTTAGCTCCTCCAAGTTAAGGTTGTGGTAATCTCAATTCATTGGACCCACAATAGATCAACTTTGGATGCAGTGCACTTTCTCCCCCCCCCCCCTCAAAAAAAACAAAGGCTGGACAAATTATTTTGTTATACTCTCTTAACACTTAAAACAGAAATGTTGATATCAGGAATCATGGCACCAGAGACATAGATATTTATTATTTATTTTCTTGATTGCTTCCATTATTATGAGTGATGTGATGCTTTTCATATGTAACTTTGAAAGAGCTAAATAAGCTTATTTTAGATTTTTATCCGCTCCATTTAATAAAACATATAATCCACAAGTTGAAATTTGTGTTTATCTTTGCAGTTGGGATTCCCGTAAGAGGATGAGTCCTGAAAAGGCACTGAGACACGACTGGCTGAGAGGACGAGAAGTGAGGAGAAGCGCGAGCGCAGCCGCAAGGCCTCATCAGCAACCTTCCGTCGAGGTTTATCTACCCCCGATACTTTGATCTCTCTTTTGTAATGTGTGATATTTGTTAATGATTGCTCTTTGTGGCAAGCAAAGCCTGGCGTCTCGAATGAGGCCTCACTGTTTGGAAAGGTTAATATTTGTTGTATATATTAAGGTGGTCATAGGCTGAGAATTTTGTATAAGCCCCAGGGCCTATTATTTGTGTGGAAATCAGTGACTTGCCATTAAACCCTCCCATTTGTTATTTTTGATTTTACATCTATCTGTCTAGATGTGATATTTACGGCCTTCTCTGTCTCATTTTCGAGATTTAAATTTTTAATTAGTCACTAGATATGATGATTGCTATTAGTGTCATATATCCTATGAGGTAAAGTAAATATTTTGTAGATCTAATTTAATATTTCCTTTTACAAAATTGAAAAAATTAATTACCTTTACCTTGAATATTGATAGCAGTGAATTTTGTTTAGAATGAATAATCAAGGTATTTGTTTGAGAAAACAAGTATTGAATACATGGTTATATACAGTTTATTTACAAAATAATATATTTTATGCCCCTTTTCATCTATTATTATGATAGATTATCATATTTACTCAGTATTCTCTTTTTTTAGTATAACCTGCTGGAATTGCTTTTTCAATTTTTTTTTTTTTTTAACTTTATTTTTTCACTAATTGAAACATCTGTCCACCCATATTGGAATGCATTTAGAAAATCAGCAAACTGTACAGTAAATAATAATGTATGTTTCTTAAAGAGATAATAATTAGTCTCTTCCTTTCCCAATAAAGTTCAGACAATATAGCTCACAAATTCATCTCTATGAAAATGTGTGTATACTAACAAATTGTTCATCATGATTCCAGTAGATTACTTACTCGTATATGACTTCAAATAAGTGTTAATATTAAATTCTAGCTGTGAATTTTGTATATTTTTATTGTCCTTATACCTGTAAAATGTTTTATCATGTATTTTGTGTAATCGTGTAATATTAGCTGACAGTTAATGTCGTATATTTACATAAATATTTTTATGTATTATAGAAATCATACCTTTACTATGTTCATTTAAGTAAATGATCATTTTTATTTAAACAAACAATATATACCAATCACATAAAAAAAAACAAAAGATTAGCCTTCTATCTGGACACAATAGATCCTTTGGTAAAAAAATATGCCTTTGATACAATTTACGGTATTTCTTACTAATTCTTATATATATATATATATATATATTTATAATTTAATTTCTACTGAGCCTTTTATTAGTTACAAGATGAACTAGCATTTATTGTTTTATGAAAACAAGTCCAAATTTCTTGAGTAATTGTTTTAGGTAAATATCAATATTTCTTTTTGACAATCAATTTTTTTTAAAAAGTGAAGTTTTCAGTACATTTGACCTCTTTATTTGGAATTAATTTTATACTTGCAGACTTTCTATATTGTCTGAAACTGTCCATGACATTGGACGATTAAATGGATATTAATGCATTCTAAATATTTTCCATCATAGATAAAATATATAAATAGATACATTTCCACTTTCCTGAAATAATGGTTCCAACAGAATACTAGCTTCTCTATTTTAATTCTTTATATTCATAAGTCATTCATTACAACTCTATAAAGGCTGTCAAAATATTTAATTGTAATTTATTTTAGTTTCTGTAAAAGTTATATCAGACATATTTAAAATGAATGCGGCTTTGATGATTGATAGTTCATTTTTTTTTTTTTTAAATCTTTAGATTTATTAATTAATGATTTCCTAAATAGTTATTATAAGGTATATTGTTTAAAAATAAAATAATACATTATGCAGTACATAATTAAATTATACCTATATGATTTAAATTATACTAAGTTCAAGTGCTCAAAGAGTAGGCTGGTCATAAAGAATTTTTCAAAGCAATTAATCTATTAATTTTAAAGATCTTATTGTTTGTACTAAATTTGTTGATTATTGAAAATTTAATGTTGATAATTATTTAATAAATTGTTGTCACTTCCATATTGTGTTCCTGTTAATTTAGTTGTAGGAATGTCATACATTTATTTTTCCTAAAGTATTTTAGATGGTCATGTGATATTGCAATACTCTTAATTTTTTTTTCAATTTCTTAGAAGTAGTGATTGAACTATATGGTTCAACATGAAAGTTCTTGTTATAAAATAAATGTTAATACACACAAAAAATGAAAATATCATAACTTACTGATAGGCATATCATATTTGAATAGAAGTTATCATATATAATGTATAAATATATATGATATGGTACCTTTAAAAGTTGAATACGAACAATGTTACACATACAGTAAAGTAATCTTAGACTTAATGTTTCATCCATTTATTTTATGTTTCATTAATATACTTTTTATTTGATTGTATTGTTTATTTATTCATGTACTGCCCATGAACTGCTATTATAAATATTTTTACAATTATGAACTTTTATTATGTGTAATTAAAATATTGACAGCAACAATAGCTGTATAAAAGTAAAATTAAACTTAATGAAACCAAAGGATATTGAAGGCATAATTGCTTTACCAAATTTAGGTACAGAAACAGCAATACCTCGAAAAAAAATATATCACATCTGATTATTTAGATTAAACTGGATATCATAGAAACAAATCTGAAAGGTCTACTAAGTTCATGATATAATAGCTGTTATGAATGATATTTCTTCTTCATCTCCTGCTGTAAAGGAGCCTCTATCTGTCAGAGCCTTCCTTCTTGTTCTCGACAAATCCTTTTTTTTGGTCTCCAGTTTTCCTCCTTGCTCCTAATCTCTGTATGAGTTCTTGATAGAAGATCCTTGGGCCACCACGGGGCCTTCTGCCCAGTGGTCGCACTTCATTACCTTCCTTGGTTGCCATTCTTCATCCATGTGACAGACATGCCTGTATTTCTGTTGTCTGTTTTCAGTTCGGGCACTTGAAGCTTGTCTCTTATGGTCACATTCCGAAGTCAGTCCTGTCTATCCTTGTTTTACCGACCACTCTGCAAAAGTACTCTATTTCTGTATTTGGAATACAGTTTATGTGTTTGTCAAGCATGCCCCAAATTTCATTCCCATATGTTAGTGTTGGGAGGTAGACTGCTTTGTATATGTGGAGCTTCGTCTCTTCCCCTACATTTCAGTATCCAACTATACTGTAATAGATCTGGTAATATATTGTGTTTGCTATACCAATTCTGTTTTCAATTTCTTCATCTACCTTACCTAATAATGGTTTCTAGGTAGAGAAGGTGCTCTACTGCTTCAAGTCCCCATCACAGAACAAAGACACATTTCCATGGTCATGCCTGGACATAATCACTTTACTTTTAAGGACATTTATTGTCAATCCCCTAAGTTGTAGCTCTTCTTTCCATTCTACAAGGGCTTGCTGCATTTTTTCCCTGGAATATGCCAAAAGGATCAATGTCATCAGTATAGAGAACGACAGGATGCATATTCCATCTTCCAATTAGTGTTGATGTTCTCTTGCATATTTTATGGATCTCATCCATGAAAAATAAAAATAGCCAAGGACTAAGGCTATCACCCTTCCTGACTCATTTATCCATCTGAAATGCATTAAGTCTCTGCCTCGCATTGATCTGCATTACTCCTATTCCATTTTTATAAATAGATTTTATTGCATTTATTAGTGTGTTTACCTGTTCTCGTCACTCTGCTCATGCCATAGACATCTTTTGTCGCTCCCAAAATTGCTTGTTTTAAAGTAATCCACTGATTCCCTGCATTTCCCTCTAGGTTCAAATGACAGATCTTTTCCTCCATTCTGGCTACAGGGTCATTTTGTGCATGCACCTTGATTTTCTCGTAAAAATTTGGGTTGGGGGCAGTGTCTTTTTAGAATCCTTAAATCTGTCACTAACATTAGATGATCGGAACCTATTTCTACTCCATGAATGACTTTAACATCGGTGAAGTATCTTCTGATGTAGCGATCATATATTTCATAATCTATAATGCTGTTTCGATCATTGCTGTAGAATGTAATCTTATGGACCTTCTTATACGGATAATACGTTACTGATGAGGAGGTTGTTATCAACACAGAAGTCAATCAGTTCCAGGCCATTCTCATTCTTAATAATTTCTACAGCGCATCGCCCCATAGTTCCATAGTCACATCCAATTCGACCATTCAAAAGGGGGCTCATAACCATAATCCGCTAGCCTTCTGTCCGAGTGAATTTATCGGCTGTGAATTTAATAAAAGCCAGACAGTTTTGATTAGGTGGCAATATGCCCAAATACTACTAATTAAAGCTAGAAAAAAATTCATCAAGTAAATACAAATAAAACAATACAAAATGAGTAGTTGATAAATGTATAAAGAAAAAGAAAAGAACAATTACAAAAAATATCAATGTGCATAACTAAACTTAGGATGATACAATAAAGTTATTTTTAAATTAAAGCAAAAAAAAATCCACTAAGCTCATAAATACAATTATTTATACAAAAAAAAAAAAAAATAGAAATTAACTTATTCACTAGAAAGGATGGATGAGTCTTAAAACAAAAAAATATCATTGGTCTGTGAATCAACTAAGAAACTAAAAAATGAACTGAGTTCTTTGAAGTAGAAAGTGATGAGTTGAAGTGTCGATACGCTGATGACCGTGCGATAACTGAATGTCTCGTACCGGTAAGTCCCAGGTGAGGTAAAAATAACAAGGTTTTACTGGTGAGGTCTGACTGCGTAGAAGATAGTGAGTAGAGGGGCGACAAAAATCATAAGTTGAGCAACAACCTTCTCGCACGACAACTGTCTTGTTTTGTTTTTTAAACATTGCACAACTTAATATTACAACATAGGTTTTGAAAATTATTCTCTGAATTCTTTTTTTTTTCCTTCTTAACTAATTTTACTATTGTTAGAATTATATAAAACAAAAATATCTAGCTTTTAATTAATACTAGAAAATATTAATTTTGATTTTTTTTTTTTAAATAAGTAAAAGTAACTATCGATACCCGACAATTCAGATCTCCATTCAAAATGATGTACATTTGTTTTGTCCTGTAGCTATCTACTGTTCTTTGCATTTCAGAGTAAAATGACTCCTTGTCCAGGGCTGAAGAATTTTATTATTTGTAGCAACAATTAATTAAGAAAAAAAGTAATTGATTTCGTTCATTGAAAGTATAAATTTGTAATTGTATCAATAAATCAATTGTAGAATAGCCACTGATTAAGGATTAACTTAAACTTAAAGAAAGGTTGAACATGAAAAAAAAATTATAGAGAGAAAATCGTTGACTGGAAGATCTAATTAGGATGGAAATAGTTGGGAGTGCAGTCAATGTAAGCTAATAATAGCAGTTACAAGCTTCACCTATTTCGCGACTCCTTCGATTTGCCCTGAAGATGACCTACAAAGTAGGTCGAAACGTCGGCACTATCAATAAATAAGTCTCACTTATTAGTTGTTTACATTGACTGCACCCCTAACTATTTCCATCCTAATAATGAAAAAAAAATGTTGAACACTTTACTAAAGATTGTAGCCAATTTAGCCAACCAAATCAACCCTGAAGTTTAGTTTAAAACTGTTAAAAAATAACCAAGGGAAAATGAATTTCATGTCAGCTTCAAGGATGACTCTATCAAACCATTTATCTATTTATAAAATTTTATTATCTATTTAATTATGTACACATACAAATATATAAACTATTAATAAACAAATATATATTTCTTTACGATATGGATTAATTCATAAAACAACTAATATTAATATTGATAAAACTTAAAAACAAGCAACATAATATATAACTTTCATGTGCCGAACTTCTTTTATCCGTTTTATATGTCTCAGCATAGTAATTATGTTAAGGTACTTTTTATTTCCGATTTTAATGTTGCCAAGTTTGTCCAGATCTTCTGCAGTACAGAAATATGTTCCTGAAAAGTAAAAAAAAAAAAGGTAAATGCAAATCAGTTAACTATAAGTAAAAACTCTTGCTACCTATAAAAAATAAATAAAAATATTCCTGGTTGTATCATGAATGGGTTATTGACCTGTTAATCCATTATAGATGTGACCAAGGATGTCCATTCCCATTTAGTCAAAGATATATAACATTTATCTCATATAACTACACAAAATATAGACAAATTATAAAAGAAACTTTTAGGTTTTTCAAGAATATCATCTCTTAAAAAATCGATGTAGACAAAATTCCCACAATTTACAGCGATTATATGCAAGTCTCAGTATATAATAAAAACAAAACTGTTAGACAGTATGCACATATCATTTGTTGATCAATATTTCAAAATAAAACAAGAATTGTTTGCAAGCATAAAAAATTCTTCAAAATGGATAAATGTCATTTTATATATTTTTTTAAAATTCTGTGCCAATACAACCCATGAAGGGTCCAAGATTCAGTACCTTGTATAAACTGTACTGTTTCTAGGACAACAGTTGAGCACGTAGGTGATTTGTTTGAGATGACCCTCGACCAACAGGTTTTTCCTCCAATTAAGGGTACTCAACTTTTAAAGGCTGTGTGATTAAGCACCAGGATGGTCTGTAGATGCCACAGGGTCTATTTGTGGCTGTTAACAAATTAAATAATTTATCTGTCTGACTTCGAACCCAGAACCATCAACACTCTAGATCTGAAGCAAGTTCTCTGACTATCCTACTAATATTATAAATGTGAAAGTTTGTGAGTATGTTTGTTACTCTTTCACGCAAAAACTACTGAACGGATTTGGATAAAACTTTACAGTAATATAGGTTATACATCAGAATAACACATAGGCTATAATTTATAATGATTTTGTGTAATTTGGTCACAATATAACGATAAATTATTAAAAAGTACTTGGATATAACACATTCTAAATATTACCTCAACATATGGTCAGTAGGTAATCACGGTTATTTAATTTAATTTTTAAATATTGTTAGTGCGAAAGTTTGTGAGGATGATTGTTACTCTTTCACGTGAAAACTACTGACGGATTTGGATGAAACTTTACAGTAATATAGGTTATACATCAGAATAGGCTACAATTTATAAGGATTTTGTGTAATTTGGTCATAATCTACACATATACAGTGCTTTGTCCTGAATGACTGACTGACGGATCAACGCACAGCCTAAGCCGCTCATCGTAGAGATCTAAAACTTGGAGGGTGTGTTCTTTGTATGACGTAGACATCCGATAAGAAAGGATTTTCCGAAATTCTACCCCTAAGAGGCCGAAAAATGGGGCCAAAGTTTGTATGCTTGCTCACGTGTTTCTTACTCGCAAAATCTACATATTTTCGCTGAACAAAACAAATCAAGTAACATAGTTCACTTATCGCTGTTGCCGTACGACAAGTGAAACCGTTATACTAAGTAATCCTTTTCAGTAAATTTATTAACATTACATACTAATCCTTTACTGACAAGAACAATAGTAAACTTCTGTCCGTCCCGTTTGTTAATCAGTGCAGTGTCAATGTATGTGCGGTAATAAACTTGTTACTGCAAGGAAATAGTGATGCAACTTCTTGACAGAATCGAGGATGGACTAGGTTTCTTTCTAGGTTAAGCACAGGAAAATTTTTGATTGTTTGTACCAGACTTCATTCAATGAAATGAGTTAATGTTATTAGATGATAATACATATTAAGAAATATATTAAATATCATAGTTTACTTTTATTTAGGAGGTATGTTAGATATTCAAATTCCATTTTTTTTTTCACGGGCACCCGCGTCCCGGTCGCCCATTGGAAGCTGTCGCAAATGGATTGGCGACTGTAAACCAAGGAAATAGCAGCGAGGTTGGGGCTTTCAAAAACAAGTGTTTTGAGAACATCTTGATATTCGCAGATAGGTTCTTTGTATAGCTTAAATTAGCACTAAGAAAGGAATTTGGATAATTCCATCCCCAAGGGTAAAATGAATTTCCCTTAATATAATAGGGGTTCAAAGATTGTATGGAATCCGTCAGTTTTGAAGTTAGACATCTGAAATTTCGGATGTACAAGTAACTTATAGTTAAAAAAAAATTAAATTATTTATTTAAAATGATCTGTCACGAAACGTTATGTGGCAGACCAAATTCCACACGAGCGATGCCATGGGCAAAAGCTAGTCTTATATATATTGTTATATAAATGGTAAATAGTTTTCAGAGAATCAACAGACTTTAACCCTCACTGAACACTACAATTTATAAAATTGGACATTTCATGCAAGACAACTCAATACATATATACATCAATTGAATGCATAATTAATACCTTTTAGCTCCCCAATTTCTTGTTTTTTCCACAGCAAGCATTGTTCTAACTCACATTTGCTTTTATTTTTCTTTGACTTCTTCAACAATTCATATTTTTTCGTAAGTGTTACATTAAGAATATTTATAAATTCATTGATATTATCCATGGTGACTCGACCCCTCATATAACTAAAAAAACAACAACATGGAAATCATGAAATATTAGGAAGAAATTCTGTAAAATAAACTATTTTTTATTTAGTGATAACCTCTAACCACTCAATAAAAATGTTCAATATAGAATGTAAGTAAGATTTAAAATTCATAAATGCAGAAAAAAGATGAAGATAAAGTTGAAATATTTTTTATTTCTCTAATAAAATTTGATGAATTTGACACCTGAAGCATTGCATTCATCACAAAAATAAACCAAATGGTAAGAAATTATGTTGGCATTCAGTAATTATATATTAAAGGTGTTTTGGAGCTTAGTTGCTAATGATAATTTGCACAGAACCGAGAATTTTTATTAATGCAACAATACAAATTAGAGACAAGATATAATCCATTTAACAGACATCCCTAAAAATAGCAATAACAGTAATTGAATCGTTAAAAAATAAAATATTTTCATACCTAAGTACTACCTTAGTAATAATGATGGAACAAACATTGAATTTTTTAGACAAAATAGGAACTAGTTAGAACTGTAATTTTATAAAGCAAAGCTAATTTTACAGAAAGATAGTACAGTGGAATTCCGATATTTCGTATTTCTGGCTAATTCGTACAAATTTGCCGGTCCCCAGAGAAAATCCCGATAAATGGTATAAAAACAATCCATTTCAGACTCCTCGGTAATTCGTATTATTTTTATGCTCGAGGTCACTTATAACGTCTTATAATTTGTATTTCCAGCTTTAATATCTCGTTAATTAGTACTGTTTTCAAAAGGGGGGGAGAGAACAGTGATTGTAAGATAGGTCAGGGAGCAGAATGAAAATAAATGTTTTCTAGAAAATCACCCAATTTATATTGTTTTTATAGAGCCATAGTAGATCCTATTGTTTTTACGGGAGAGCGAGTGAGAGAGACAAGTTTTCTAAGAAATTTCATAAGTAATTCGTACTGTTTTCCCTCAAAGGAAATTGGGGGAGTAGAGAGTGAAAGTTCTAGGAATTTTATTAAGTTTTTCTTACAATTACACTTTTATTTACAATTCAGTCTCGTTTCTGTTACCGTTGTGACACGTAATCATGCCTCCAAAATACCTTAGCCTTTCTATTAAAGAGAAACAACAAATAATAAACGCTGTGACCAGTGGCTGTAAGCAAATTGTAAGCAAATCCAAGCGTTTCAACATCCCTCGTTCCACGATCACATCAATCCTGAAGAACAAGGGACAAAATCACTCCCAGACATGGGACAGCAAAGTAAAACGCTTCAAGACGGTGATTACCCACAACTTGAAGAGAACTTAAAAAATTGGTTCGTACAAGTAATGAGTTCAAATGTACGAGTTGGAGGAAATATTTTAAGGGAAAAGGCCTGAGTTTTCGCAGAAAAAATGGGAAATGAAGACTTTCCTGAAGTGATGGATGGTTCGATAGATTCAAAAAAAGACATAACATAAAATATAAGAAGCTTAGTGAGGAAAGTGCAAGTGTGTTAGATAACGTTTGTTCTGAGTGGAAGGATGAATTGAAAAAATAATTGAACCTTAGAGCCAAAGAACATATTCAATTAACGAATGGATAAGGTCAGTCAATGCAGGCATGGAAAATATTTTACTTTTCATTGATAATTGTTCGGCCCACAATTCTTTCCCATCTCTCAGTAATGTTAATGTTGTGTTTCTGTCCACCAATACAACTACTAAGTTGCAGCCTCTGGGCCAGGGTATAATTAAAACATTCAAAACTTGTTACCGCAAGGAAATAGTGATGCAACTTCTTGACAGAATCGAGGATGGACTAGGTTTCTTTCTAGGTTAAGCACAGGAAAATTTTTGATTGTTTGTACCAGACTTCATTCAATGAAATGAGTTAATGTTATTAGATGATAATATATATTAAGAAATATATTAAATATCATAGTTTACTTTTATTTAGGAGGTATGTTAGATATTCAAATTCCATTTTTTTTTTTCCTGTACCACTACAACCCGTGATATGGTCTGAGGTTCAGTACAGTGTAGAGACTGTACTGTTTCATGGACAACGTCTGTGCAGCGAGGTAATATGTCCTAGATCATGCTTAACTGTTAGATTTTTCCCACTAATTTTGGATACCCACTTTATAGAGCCTGAAAGGGCCACTGAAGGGCCCAAGTTCCTGTATGATCCGTCTCCAGCAGCCAACAGATTAAATAAGTCTTGCCAGTCACGGGATTTGAACCCGGATCTACGGCATGACAACTCAGTGCTCCATCAATGACTCCGCTCCCATTAAAATTCCATTAGCAAACTTAAAATTTTGTTTGCTCAAAACATTGAATTGCAGTTACTTAGCTTAGAATTCATTCCACAACATGACTTATTCCATTTATCATGGTAAAATTTAAAATATTAAAAGAATAAGTGTTTGGCAAAAACAATTATTATTAAAAAAATTTTTATTACTTTTGGCACATTGAAATTATAAGTTAATCAAATAATATTTAATTTCCTAATACTTACCCGGGAATCTGAGAAAACTCTTCATTGGTCACAAAGCTAACAGATATTTCAAGGTCTTTTCTGGGTTTAGGTGTCACATTCACTAATTCTTTTTTTAAGAAAGTTGAATTAGCAAAAGATGGAATATCTTCAGTAAAAGTATTATTCACCATTAGAGGTTCAAAAAAAGGCTGAAAACAAAATAAGTTAACTAACAAAATTATTAATGAGAAGCGAGGGGATGGTTGACTGGATGATAGACGTAAGGAAGAAAATAGTTGGGGGTGCAGTCAAATAAAAACACTATATAAGTGGTTACTTATTTAATTATGTGCCGACGTTTCGACCCACTTTGTGGGTCATCTTCAGGGCTAAGAAAGAAAACAGACAAAAATACATTGCAGACTAAGTATATGATAAATGAGAAAAAATATATATGTAGAGAGGTAGAAATTTAGAACAAAAGTGAGGGATATATAAGAATAAAAAATTACAGAGAAAATGTACAGAACAGTGGTGATGCCAAAAAGATTTTTTTACAAAGATAAAAGAAGGAAGTAAACAGAAAGTTATTTAAAAAGAAAAAGTATAAACATCAGAGGTGAGAAGTAAAATAGACTCCTGGGGAGTTTACATAAGTAAAATGAAAGAAGGTATAGCCAAAATGATATTAAAGAGTAAATAAAGAAAAAATAACAGTAGCAAGTCAAGATATAAATATAGAGTATAACAGTTTTTAAAATGCATACATATAGTATGGAGTGGTATAAATGTATGACATAAATATACAAGGAACGTATGGAAATATAAGTAACAATATGGTATGAGCATGGAAATAGAATGACATATGATGAAAAAGTGATGTTAAATGCTAATGAAATGTCAAATAATAATAACATATGATGTATGCCAAAAAGCTAATATGAGAAAAGGTGTGCAAATTGGAGAAGGAAAGGGGTGAGGAGAAGATATGAGTAATAAAAATGAGCGTACCTGTAGCAGCAGGAGGCTGAAGCAAGACTGACAAAAGGTCTAACTGACAAAAAAATACGTTATGAAGGTGTTGTGCCAGCGATATCTGACGGCCAAAAATATGACTAATTTTTGTTTTTATTTTTTAATTGTAAATAAATAGTAATTTTTATTGACTATTTTTAAGAAATATTGACTATTTTATTATATTTAAATGTGTATCATGACTATTTTATAGAGGGCCACGAAAAATAATGACTAAATTAATGGGAAAAGATAGGGTGATAAAACAGTAGGATTTGATGTCAAGAGGTCAAAATAAGTATTATAGGAAAGAGACTATAGTAGTAACAGAATGACAATGGGAAGGAATAACAAGGTAAACTAATTTAAGGTTTTTTTAGTAAGTTGAAAATTTGTGAGTAGAAAGAGGATAAGTTGTTTGAATCGATCTTAAGGTTAACAGTGGAGGAGTCTAAATTTATGTGGATAGTTTCAGAGAGTATGCGTTTATCATGGTTGGGAACAGAAGCTAGGATAGATGTATTATCAAAGTCAAAATTGTGTTTAAGGGATAAGGCGTGTTCGGAGAGTTTTGATGCGGTAAGGTTATGGGAGGAAATGGAGTATTTGTGTTGGTAAATACGGTCTTTAAGGAAGTTCTGTGTTTTTGAAGTTTAGTGTTTTTATTTGACTGCACCCCCAACTATTTTCTTCCTTACTTATAACAAAATTATTAAATAAAATTATTGAAACTGTTCTTATTATTATCAATCAATAACTAGTTCAGCAAGGAAAAAATTGTTCATAAGCTTAAAAATAGTAATTATCAATACAGAAAAGAATTTAGAAACAAAAGACACTAGGCTAAGCTAGACCAATCATAAAAATTTAATTTTCATTATAGTATAATTAAATGATCCAGAAGAAGGGCACAGTATTGTCTGCATTTAGATAATAAACATTCCATGAAAATTATTTAAACAGTATTCATATTCATGAAAGGTGCCAGTTAAATATTATAGTGAAGGATCATCAGTCCATTTATGATATATTCAAAATACATTTATTAATTAAAAATAACCAATAGTGGGAGTAAAGAATCTTTTTATGTATGGAAATAATGGTATTTAAATTTACATTATGTTTACAAAATTATAATAAAAACTAGTTTTTCAATGTTGATAGAAAAAAAAGACAAAATTACCTTTAATTTTGTATTTTTTTTAGTAAAACACCAAAATAGTAACTAATTTGTTTAGTTGGATGAGATGGCTGTATTTGATAGAAAACATTCTCAATTATAACCAACAGCAATGAAATAGTCCATAATATCTATCTTAAAAATACACAATATAGTACAAAAAAAAAAAAAAAAAACTATACAAATAACATCTTACTTAATTTTATTACTTACATTAATGTTTTCTTTTGTTTTCTGGGATTCAGTGTAAGTTTTTTCACGTGATGATATATCCAGATTCGTAATTTCTTTAATGATATGGTCTTGATTCTAAACTTATAAAATACACAATCAATAAACTATAATAAACAATGGAAGTGCACATTACTTTTTAAATTAAACTAGTTCATTTAAATTGACATTTGCAAAAAACATATATAAAAAAAAATTGATGAGAGGCAAACCCCAATAGTATATAATTAAAGTTCAAAATGAATTCAAAACATATAAACGTTAAATTGAAAGATCAATAACTGTTTTTCAAAAAACAATGTAAAAAATAATTCTTTCCTTCTAATGTGGTTTTATTCAATATAACACATCTCAAACGACAGACATTTTGATGATTTGCCCATCTTTAGAATATCACTAAAATATAATTAAACTATTAACAAATAATACTGCATAAAAAGTAATTGCATCATAAATTATTACAACGTTTAGCTAAAGCAATCATACACATAATTACCTTCCTTAATAACGTATTGCCCTAACAAGCGAAAAAATACATCCATAAAATATTGAAATATAGATATTTAGAATTTATTATTACTTTGGTCTTTGACAATTCTCTCTCTCTCTATACACACACACATCATGATTAATATTATTATTATATATATGCAACTCGGTTCTTTTATCTTCATTGACCAACATTTCCTATATTTACTGTTTACATTATGTTTTATCTCTATATTTTTATAATGGATATGACTACATTTTTAATAACTTTCCTTTTCCAATTGAATCAGTACAATGGCTGCTGAGATTCTGGTTATCTGTCTTAAAAAATAGCACTTTTATTTCTATTTTTCATTAATTGCTTACTATATTTTACAGATGAAATTAAATAAATTGTTTTTTAAACTTATGAACTTCCAAATTTTAACCCTCACAGCCACACCCTAATATGTGACTCGCTAAGCCACACGCAGGTCCCCGAGACTCCTGCATTAAAATATTTGCATTTTTCAGTTATTTTCTTTTGGTTTCCTTCACAATTACATTAATTAACCCTCCAAAGCCGAGAATTATTTTTTTGAAAAATATTTGATTTTTTTTTCCATTTTTCTATTCTTATAGTGATATAGAATTCGAGAAAAATAATTTTAAAAATTATCCCCTCCTTCAGAGCCCCTTGCAGGTAGATGCAACGGTAATTCACCCCGAGTAGGTCTCCCAGTCTCCCGTGTGGCCGTTAGGGTTAAAACAAATTGCTGATAAAATTTATCAAATAAATCATGTATTTTTGTTTTACCTAGTATAATTGAAGCTTAGCCTACTGATGAATATAGTTAAAAAAATAAAAACAATCTATATGTACATTATATAAGCCAAGCTTTACCAACATGAATACCGTCAAATGTTACAGATTTCTCATGAAGTCTCTAAAAATCACATCTAAATTTCAACTCAATTATTACATTCAGAAATCTTTAAAATGTAAAACAAATTATCATATAAAAAGTATGAACATTTTTTAAAAAGATTATAATATGATTGAGATTCTGGCTCAAAGAGCAACTTTAAAAAAAAAGAGTACCTATTAACAATCCACATCAACAGCACCTTTGCTCCATTTTTACTATTGTTTTCTTTTCCTATCAGCCTGTAATATCACTTTATTTTTAAACAAAGCCCCTATGAAAAGTATTGTTGTTTCATCTCTTTATTATGAACTTTGGTAACTCTTTCAACTCTTCCTCTTGGCATGATAGTAAGGTCAAGATCAGCTTTCTTGATTTAGTTTCAGGATAGGTTTTAAGCAACAATCCATACTAGAGGAATTAGTTCTAATATTGTACTTATTCATGGCACCATGTACTAACATAACATCACTCACTATCTTCATTCTCTTGAATCTTAGACACACCATTTTACTTTTACTATTTATTATTTATAATCCTAAATTTTACAATTCAACAGCAGTAGCACTATTCTGAAATATATAATGTGATTGTTACCAGTATTGTCTCATTCACTACATTTTTCTACACACTTCGATCCTTATGCCGGGTCCACACCAAACCAAAAAAACAAAACTGACAAGAAAACTGCAAGTTCTCGAAAACAGAAACAAATTGTCAAGTGCTGTCCATATATACAAAAACAATAATTATTATTAATCTTTCAACTTTGTGATCGAATCTGCTATAATGTGGCGTGCTCGAAATTTCATAATACAAAGGAACCATGACTTATTTATTATGACAGCTGGGTTTGTATTCTTAAACCAAAAAAAGGAAAACCGTTTTTGGGTTAAGCCGAGCTTAAAGAACCGGCCAAAAAACTATGTTGAAGAATTACGAAAAGATATCGGCATTAGTGGGGAAATGCGATCTAGCTTCTTTTTTTAAAATTATTTTATTGAATTGTACAACTGTAATATATACATCTAGTACAAGGGCTGTATGAATAAATAAATACATGAAAGGACATGTAGAGGCACTACATATTGGCAGCACTCTAATTACATTTCTATTATATAAGGTCCCGAGGCCATCTTCTCTTCAGACGCCTAGGAGGATTGTCCGGGATGGAATTGGATGCAAGGATGGAAACTAGTGGGTTTGGATGGGTCTGGAGTTTATTATGGAATGATAGGTATCTGGAATGGGATCGGTAACATATGGAGTGTTAAGGTCATTATGGATGGTTTTATTAGTGACAAAATAAGGAGCGTTTAGGATTTTGGATTGAATACGAGAGGAATTTGGTGGTTTGGTGGAGCCCCATAGTTCAATTCTGTAAGTCCATATAGGTCTTATAACAGTCACATAAATAAGTCTTTGGTAATTGATCTGAAGCTTTGAGCGTTTGTCTAGTATGTGTTGAAGTAGTCGGAAGCAACTAGCTGTTTCTTGTCTTTTCAGTCTTGTGTAAGGGTTCCAAGTAAGACGTTTGTCTAAGTTGAGTCCTAGGTAGCGAATCTGTTGAGCAGGGATAAGTGGAGTACTATTAAAGGATACAGTAGGACAGGAAGTCGTGGGGCGATCTAGCTTTAAAAACTTTTTAAGAATGACGAGTGCTCTCCTTGAAAATTTAATACAAATTATCGGACTCTCGATACAGAAGAAAAACACAAATTTTCGTAATGCCATTAGTGTAACAGAACACTTAGTGATTACTTTAATATTTTTGGCAACCGGGGATTACTAACAAAGTCTGACGCAGAAACGCAGACAAAACATCAACACTTTGATCTTTACCGACAGCCGGCGGGAAAATAAAAAGTTGTTGAAAACACCAACAAAACAAAATAGTTGCTGTTTTCTTTTTCTTTTGATGCTTTGGTGTGGATCCGGCATTACAATACTCTCAAGAGTATCCTTCATCTTGTCAAGATACCTCTACTATCATGTTTCTCCACCCAAGAGGTAGGCAAGTATGCTGCAAACTTTTTTTCAAGTCTTTCTAAGCATGCCCAGCCACAAACCATGAAAAAATTAAGAGTTTCAAGGCTATAAACTGTAAATTTCAAGTAACTTTTGATCAATTAATTGATCAATTGGATTAAATTCAAAACAAAATAAAAAGCATACAATGCTTTAACTGTAAGGCCTATGATAAAATATGCAATGATTATAAACATTGTTTTCCTGTTTAATAATTAAAATCCTAACTTTTTTAGAACTCACCGCATGTAGACAATAAAAATATCTAGAAAACGGTGTAGAAAACTATTTTAAAGAAACGTAATTAAATTGTAATATTGGAAAACATTTTGCCACAAAATTATTCATAAGCCTTATTAATATATAAATAAAGAAACAAACATAATTATAGAAAAAAAAGAATAACAAAAACCCCTCATCGTTGTTGCTCCTCGCCCTCAAGTGCAAGGGACATAATATAAAATAATACTTAATCAATTTAGGTGAATAATTATGTCATAACTCACCAACACTGTAGAATCTTCAACCAACAAACATTTAGAAATTTTCTTATTTTGAAGTGACATTAATCTTTCTTTTCTGTCTTCTAACAGTTTTATTAAGGCCTTAATAAATAAAACAGATAAACTAAGAGACATGACAAAATATCATTATTTTCTATATTAAATTTAATTAATATATAATTGAAGTAAAAACAAAAGAACATCACTTTCCAATAATTTATGAAATGGAGAGCTCAAGTCTAGAATAATTTGAAAAAAGATTAACTGAAAATAACAATTGCATAGATAAAATGTTACTAAGTCAACCGAAAGCTGCTGTTAAAATTTTAAAAATCTGCTACAAAATTTAATTTTGAAGTTTTTGAATAAAATATGAGCAGACCATTCAATTAAATAAGTGTTTCATCAAAGAGTAAACTTATTTACTTATGATAAAATGAATATGGAGAATAGGTAGTTAGCAAATCTATGTAGGAAATATTGACTAAGAAAATAATTCTATCCAATTTACCTCTTGCTCTTCTACTTCTTGATGATACTGGTTCAGGAGGCAATCTAGTTCATATTTCTTTATATTTCCATTATTCACTCTCTCCAAAAGGCTTTCACAATAATCTTTAGCATTATCATTGTAACCGTCAATTATTTCCATTGACAACTTCATCTCAGAAATTTTTCTTAGTAAGCTATCCATTCCATCCATGATAACATGAACAAGGAATCATAGACTGTTAGTTATAAGTATGCTTTGGCGGGTTTTTATGACAAGACAATGTTGCCATTTTAAAATTAAATCAATAGAAAAGATATATGTCTATATGAGGAGATCTCTCTAAAAGTTAGTTATCGACTTTTGTGATCTTGTTTAAAAAAAAAAAAACATTACACGAGCTTTTAATAAAGATAAGACTAATATTTATTATTCATTTTTTAATGTTGATTTCTTATACCTCTTTGGCAAGGCAAGATTAAATATTTGAAATAAACTGAATAATTTTTATAAATAGAATTTTCATTCATCAATAAAATCTTGATTTATGACATTCCAAATCCGATGTGGTGTATCTGCAAATTTTGCCATTTTAGGATTAAGCATATTAAGCGCGTAGTTATACGGTCCTTTTGCAATTCTAAAAATATTTACTGAATAAATAAATTATTCGTCAAAGTATGACCTATTTAAATTTAAACCGAGCGTTCTGCTATCCAAATATTTTGAGATAAGCCACTTGTAATTCTGCACTGAACCTCACTGGAAACTGGTGTTGCAGGCAATTCTTCCAATGCAGATGATTTTGACCCGTGGGAAATTAATCATCATTGGAACAAAGGAACCATCATCTGCAGCTGACCCAGATACAAATTTCAAAAATACAAAAAGCTCAACAGGTAAGAACCAAAGCCAATTAGGTTTTACAAAAGCGTTAAACAAGATGATAGCCTAACCCTGCTACTTTTCATAATATGCAATGTTAAGTTTGGAAATTTCGTAAGCGAAAAGCACCCGTCTGGAGCAACAGTAGAGTACTACGATTTAATTATTTTGCAGTCACAACCTATTACCAGATAACGTTGACTTGCTGACAACCAAGAAAGGTTATAAGGTAGCTATCAATGTATGGTATAACTAGCTGTGCCCGCGACTTCGTCCGCGTGGAATAGTGGCTTTGGTCAGCATTTTTTGAGGATGGAAATTGTGTGCTGTTAAAGTATACACACAAATAAGTGAAAACTTATTTTTTATTTGTGCCGACGTTTGTAGGTCATCTTCAGGGCCAATAGGGGTGGCTGCTCAGTGAAACGTGTAACTGTCAGTATTTTTAATTTAATTTAATTTATGTCAGCATTTTTAATTTTTTAGGCTAATTACTTTGCAAATAAAATACATAAATATATTGAAATAAGTGTTTTACTGCAAATAGCTTATTCAAGTACATTTTTATAAACAACGTTTTTTGTTTTTCCATCTTTTCCCAGGTTTATTGTTCGGAGTGTAGAAGGGAATAGGAAAAAATTAAATTTATATATGTTTTAGGGTTATATTAACGTTGTAACAAAGTTTTTTTTTTTTTATTTATTTATTGATATTTACAACTGTATTAAAATAATACATCAAGTAAATGGGCTAAGCGATACATAATGACATGTGAAAATGACAAGTAGAGAAACTACCCACTGGTAGTAGTCAAATCACAAGTTCAACTAAGAAGGTCACGGGGCCATCTTCTTTTCAGACGCCTCGGAGGAATAAAGTATTTTAAATAGTAAAATCTAAGTAAATTGATGAATGGTTAATTTAGCAGACATACAATTTATAAAATTATTTTGAAACAAACTCACTTCTAACATGAAGTAGTAAGAATTCGTTCATTACCTTATATTATAGTTGAATACTTTATTTTGTTTGTATAAATCGTACAATTTTAGTTTTAATAGTTAAATTTAAAATTACAACGATGTGCGGAGTTTCGGAGCCGGAACCTGACTGGGAGGTACGAAGTGCAGGTTCAATGTTCACGCAGTAGAGGGGAATAGGAGAATAATTAAATTTATATACTATTTAGTGCATTATGAACGTTGTAAAATCTAAGTAAATTAAAGAATGGTTATGATAACTTCACACGCAAACCAACTACAAAATTAACGAAAACAATGGTATTTTACTAATGATTCTAAACAACAATCTAGATACTTTATTTAATTAGCTTAAGAAAACGAAAAATTGTACTGAGATTGTACGCCTAGGTTTAGGCATATTTTCCACCTACGCTCATAAACCTTCCATATTTCCATATAAACTTTCATCCCCTATTTTTAATTAACCCCCGAAGGGGTAAAATTTTTACAAACTTTGAATGCCATATTTATTTATATCTAATCAAAATCCTAAAAATCCTTCTCCGGCTCTAGACTATCTCTGTACCAAATGTCATTAAAATTGGTTAAGTAGTTTAGGCGTGAAAGCGTAACAACCAGACAGAGTTACATTCGCATTTATAATATTAGTATAGATAACATGATACAATTTCCCGAATTTTACACTTTTATGGGTCGATTTTCAAAAAAAAAAAAAAAAACGTATTTCTTTATTTTTAATGTAGAAACTAAATCTAAAATTTCATGATGCTCGCTAAAATGACGTTGTTTTTTTTATTACAAACGTTTGTCACGTTTATTACACCCTTTTCACCCTCTTAGGGGACGAATTTTCAAAAACCGTTTCTTAGTGCACGTTGGCCTTATAAAATGTACCTACTGTCCAAATTTCAAGTCTGTAGCTTGTGCCGTTTTGTCTCTGCGATGGTCTTTTCAGCCAAGAGGAACTCTTTTATATATAGATGAACTTAATAGAAAAGAATTAGAGTAAATCCCTTCAAAGGATATTGTATCGACCGAAACAAGGAATTCTATTCACAAATATGCAACAATGATCTGCAAAAGAAAGATGATAACTACCGATACGTGGCACAATTTTCAGAAGCGAAGGAAGAATCTATCAAGGGGCTTTGTACGGTCAGGAAAACCGTTTGTTTTTTATAATTCATATGTATAACTATATAATTTCCTATAGAATTAGGAAAATTGAAGATAAATAAGGATACGAATTTCGTCTGTTCTGTCTGTTAGTAATTCTCGGGTAGGACACAAGCATGATAAATCTAAAACAAAGTAATGAGATGCGTTAAAAAAGTATTCGCTGAGATAAGAGTTGATTGTTAGAGAATTAAAAGGATAAGAAAAGAACTAGTGTAAGGTCTATTAAGCAACTTTAGAAGATCGTTTAATCATATGTATCGCATGGTGATAATCGAAAAAATGAAAGGTTTTAAAACCAAAACCAGGGAGACATTTTTAGTAATGCGTTTTAGATAAAGCATCATGCCTTATTGTTATACAAAATAATTAAAGATTCCTTCGATGAAAAATCTATGAAATTATATATCTGCAGTTGGTCTACTATAGATCGATTGATTGTAATTCCATAGTAACTAATAAACAGTCACTTATTCTAGCCACAAGATGTTTACGAATAAGAAAATAAAAACTGAAGAGGAGATAGAAAAAATAAGATTCACAGAATTGGAAGCAGCTTTTGAAGAAGAAGAACGTGAACATTATTATGTACTCAAAGAAGCTTATAAGAAGGTAAGTTTTATAGAAAAACGAATGAATTCAATCCTTTTTTTTAAATTGAGTGGAATAACACTCATTTACATTTTTTTTATTGTCTAATTAAAATTACCATGTTTCGCTAAACATTTACCAGGAGATTATGTGAAAATTAATTTAAATAAAAAAAAATCGATTTGGTTGATAGATATTGATCATAGCACATATATTCTCATTATAATTTTTTTTTTAGATCACCGAGTCAACCAATGGAGCAAAGGACAAGAATATGATCAAGCTGCATCACAATTTATTTCAAATTGTAGAAAATTTTGGAGCTAAATTGGAAAAGACTAAAAATAAATAATATGTTATATAAAAGTTCCAATTCTTAATTTAATGTAACTTATTGTCTGTAATTTATGAATAAATTAAAATTATACGTTGCTCCTGTTGGAAATTATTTTTATACCTAGATCATTTTTATGCCTACTAAATATTTAGCAACAGTATATATATATACTTTAGCTTTGTTATGAGTACTTCTCTTATGGACGAACCTTTTTGTGATTTTGAGTTATAAGTGATAAGTGTTGTGAAGTGGCAAACAAGGGCGGATCCTGGATTTTTTTTTGGGGGGGGTTCAACGGACAGACTATCCAAAAAATCAACAATAACTTAGAAATAAACTTGTAGTATTTATAGAAAGGTTTATTAAAATATCAAAACAATAGTTTCACTCATGTTCTTTCTGGTATTTTATTCATATATTTTAACAACTCTGATCATGTGATTTGCTTATAAGTATGTACTGTAATGGATTCTCCACAGTACACAAAAAACCGTCTGGGGGCACGTGTCTCCGTGCCCCCCCTTAAATCCGCCCTTGGTGCCAATGTTAGAACTATGTACTAGGAATTGATATATCTCCTCTATTCGTGGCAAACCAGACGGGACGGGCTATATTGACTAAGAAAGAAGAAGAGGAAGATGAATCTTTTTAAATCTTCGGATGGAAATATCAGCTTGAATAAATGTAATAATTAACAGCAGACATTCATTCTTATTTATTATTATTTTGGAATGAAAACTTCTTCAGCCGCGTATAGCGATTTTCGGTAGGAGAAAAACTCACGAGTTCGCGTCACCAATATGTTCGTGACGTGTTGCGCGAGACTGGCAACGCGTTCTGGGCTGTATATGAATTATACAATTTGTTTTAATCAATTTTAGTTTAAAGGTTAGAATTCGATTGATATAAAAATAACAATATTTAAATTAAAAGTCGTTTAATATTCGTATAACTCATACTAAGAATAACTTAAAACATCAATTACTAGCTAAACTTTTCATTTCCCCGAAATGATTTTATTTGTTATATTTAAAAATTAAGTCATACAATTATTAAAAGTAATATTCATGGAATCACTGTCTTCTGGTATTAAATAATGGGTCGTATAGTACACAAGAACTGATTTAAGAAAAATGGGCGTTGCACTTCGTTAACCTTCTAAATGACAACGAGGTGGGGGAGAGTGGAATAATAGTTGGAAAGGATAATAAAGGAACTGGAACTATATCTTCTGCTGAGGATATCCCACAGTCTGTAGACGAGGTGAACCCCTCGACAAGCTAAAAAAAAAATCCTCAGGAAACTATGGTATACCAGCTGAACTGCTTAATGAAGCAAGAATTGACTTTAACAAGCGGCTAACCCAGGTAATAAATAAGTCGGTGCAATGTGGGAGTGCATTCGCATTCCAAATATGTGGAGGACTAGTGTTGTATACCTAGTTCATAAGAACGGTGATCCATTCGAATGTTCCAGCTATAGAGAATTATCTCTGTTAAACAAAGCATGTAAGATTCTATCCATTTTATTTGCTAGAATCTTATCTTATGTGGAAGGTGCAATAGAAAAATACCAGTGTGGATTCATAGGAGGCAAGTCGACCATGTATTTCAATGGTCATATGAGACAAATATTTCTTGATTTCAAGTCAGCTTTTTAGAAGCTAGTTAGGAGGTTTCCATGATTGGTGCATGCGGCCGTATTAAAATTAAAGATTTCTTTAAATGAAATATTTTAATGATTGTAAAGTCTTTTAACTATGTTATTTTTTTTTCCTTTTCCCTTATTATAAAGGACTTCATTCCAGAATAAAGTTTCTTTCCTATTTCTATTAAATTCTCCTATTTCCTATTTCTATTCTTTTGAATTGAATATTCAAAAGCTTCTTCTGCCTAATATTTACAATAAAAGTTTCTTCTTATTAATAGTTTCATATTTACATAATCTTGGCAAAACAAACCTACGAAGCGAGTAAATCTACATGATCGCTTCTGTTGCATCCACTTATTTGTGTATTTATATAAATTATATGCTTATAAATTTTATTTTATATTTTTAAATAAATAACATCAGTTTAAACCAAAATTAATATCCGATAAAAGTTGAAATCACCGGAGTAGTACTATGGGAATAGGGTTTGCTGGGGTTCATAAATGCCTCCTTAAATACGCGTTTGTGAGTGTTTGAATTGCCTAGGCTTGGCATGTGTGTGAAGGCGCCTTATCATCTACTTAGATTAGTTTGACAGGTGGTTGTTGTTCTTGTTTGACCGCAAACTGTTGCTTTCCTTTTTTATTCTATATAATTAAACCTATTGTTCACTGATATTTGATGTCATTATGAATGAAGAGATTTAGTTTTATTTTGTTTAAACTTTAATACTCCTCCTGATGTGATATTCAATTTAAAAAGTATTAGTACAAAATTTTATTGTAAACAAAAAAATGTGTAATATTCTCTTGCCTGTCGATGGAAATGTGGATGTGGAAATTAGAAAATTGACTGCAAAAACAGTTTTCGATTTATCTCAGATTCTTGATGTAGAACAGAGCTGGAAACTAGTTATGGCCAATATAGAAGATGTAGAGACTGGTACCAGTAAATACAGCGTTGAACATATAAAGTAAGTTATCAATATGTTTTTAATAGACAATACTGCAGAATTTGGAGTTTCCAAATAATCTTTTTTTCATTGTATAATTATTAAATTACAGTTTAATAGAAAAGACTTCAGAAAATCAAAAACGTTCATCCACTGAAATTCTTTTGGAAGAATGGGGAACGAGTGGTCGCAGAAGGCCTCATATATCTGATTTATTAAATGTGTTAGTGAAAGCAGAACTTTATCGTGCCGCAGATTATGTTTCTCTTCATCTGCTGAAACGTGAGTTGGAGAAATATGAATATTAATTTTCATCATTAATATTGTTTGTTGTTTATTTATTTAATGTCACTTTATGCTACTATAGCTATTTGGATGACACTACAAGAT
The DNA here is from genome assembly GCA_964056705.1 of Troilus luridus. Lineage (NCBI taxonomy): Eukaryota > Metazoa > Arthropoda > Insecta > Hemiptera > Pentatomidae > Troilus > Troilus luridus. The sequence continues at coordinate 43,482,789 of OZ057412.1, read as the reverse complement.
CTGATAAGGATTTTGACTGGAATATTTATAATTTTCATTAGTGTAAACTTTATAATAGTATAAACCATATAATTTAGTGGGTGTATGTTTTGAACAAATGAGAATTGATTAGTTTTTGAATTTCAATAGCAGATGTGATATTTTCAGGATGGTAGACTGGTCAGAGCAGTTGGAAAAATAAAAAGTTCAAAGCAAAGATATGTTTTAGGAAATAATATGTAATTTAATTTTTCATATTTATAAAGTAAAAATTAATTTAAAGAAACTAATTAAAGATGTGTTTATTTCAGAAGCACTCCCTACGAGACCATGCAGTGGTCCAGCTGCTCCTGTTGCTATACCTGAAGATATTCTTAAACCTTCTGCACCACCTCTTTCTTTGTGTGACTCAGAATCCCAGAAAGAAACAAAACCATTGATTAAAACAAATAAGGAAATGTAATATTAATTTTATTTTGCTTAAACCATAGATATGGTATGATTTTCTAAATTATTCTAAGACATCATTTTTATTCAGAAAGTTATTGCCACTTCAGGTCATAATGAATACTGTCAGTTTTGAAAGCCCCTGTTACTAATTTAAGTGTGGTTAATATCATGCAGTAATTTCTTACATTTGTGAGTGTTATGTTCTAGTTAAATTATGCGTTGTTGCATCAATGAAATCTAAAATTAATGAAAGCTGAGTCTTATCTTCCACTTTAAATAGGGGGCTTATGTTTATAGGAGTGAAATAAAGAAAATAACACAGATTTGTTTTAACCTCTTCTTTAAAATTTTTAATCATTTATAAATATATTAAATTTCATTTCATTTTTGCTTGTAGATAAAAAAAAATTATGTACCTTAGTTTATTTGGCTGAATGTGTTAATGCTTTTTAAACGTAAGTTTGGGATCATTGCTGCCTCAAATTTTTTCTTGATTTTCAATCTTTTGAGCTGGAAAGAGGTCATTCTACAGTTTCTATCCAAGCATATTTAAAAACATAATTTAAGAATATGAAGCTCTTCTGGAAGGAGACATACCATTACAATGAGTCATTTCATACTAACTGAAAATAATAATAGTAGTATATTCTCTCTTGTCTGCTGCTTCAGTAGCAGTGGTGTTAATTGTGGCAACATGTTAAAGTTATATTTAAAAAAAAATTAAAATAGTATTTTCACACTTTCACATAAAATGTCTAAAATGATTCTTTAGAAGTATTGTGATTAACTTTTATTATAAAATCATTGAATTTCTAAAGTCATTTTATGCCACTGAACTTTTATAATTTTATAGGATGTAAATAGTTGGAGGTGCAATAAAAAAAAACACAGCAAATAAGTTGAAACTTATTTCCTGTGTTTTTTTGACTGCACCCCCAACTATTTACATCCTATATTAGTATCTATCAGTCAACGAATTTCTTTCCTACTTTTATAATTTTAAATATTGAAGGAAATTTCCAGCTGTATTGATAGTGTTAGTTAGAATACCATTCAGAATTACATAGTGTTGTCAGTTAACCCTTTCAATACGTGTTTACAAATGGTTGTTTTAGTCCCCCGCAGATTTTTTTTTTTTTTTTGCATATCAGTCTTATTTATTCTAATTTTTATTCCTGAAGGGTTTATATTTAAACTTAAATATATGCACGGAATTGAAACTTTATTGGTGCATTATGTAATGCTCTCCGACCAACATGAAAGCTAGTCTATACTCTGCCTGCAAAAAACAATGTAGAAATTTTACATGTTTTAAATTCTAATTGAAAACTGTATAATTATGTATTTTACACTATGATTACATTATATATATGAAATATTTATGTCAAAATTATTATTTTTGTTTTTAGACTGAGCAAAAAAAAATCTATTGTACTATCTTTTCTCAATGGATTTATTTTTTTATTTTATAATTATTTACATTTCAAGTGCATGTTGAGTATACATTTAAAATTTAAAGGGTAAATTTACCTTTAGAGGTTTTAATTAATCAACATTTCTTAGAAAAAGAAACGGACACTTACTCTCAATGATGAAACCCAACCAAGGGCCAGACAAAAGGTTTAAAGCAAATGTGACAATTGGAGCCCCAACCATGTTAGTTCAGAAAAGATTAACAGACGGGAGCATCAAATAATGCTCTTCGACCGACACTAAAACTCACATAGAATTATAAAACGCTCTCGGCATTGAAAGGGTTAATGAAGCCAGATGAAGTTTTAAAGGCACATGTTTTCATCTTAATGGAATGCAGCATTAACAAAAAAAGTAATTATTCTAAGCATTGTTTCTGATTATGCTACAACATTAATATTTTGTTATAGATTAAATTCTGTTGAAATCGTCCAACAAGTGAATTACAAAAGTTTACAATGTGGAACTGATAATTTCTCTGATGAAAAAAAAATTGGAACTGGGGGTTTTGGAAGTGTTTATGTGTGTAATTTACATTTTGGAAAAGTTGCAGTAAAAAGGCTACATGATTCCGAAGCAGTTATTCCAGGTTCTTTCAATATATATTTAACATTAACCAACTACTTAATTAGTTTATTTTTTCATTAACTGAAAATTTGTCTAAAATTAAATATTAAATCATTTGTTATATTTATTTTGGTTTTATAATTTTCAATCATTGAAAACTGATAAGAAGTTACAAGTATTATATCAATGTTATATTCATGAAAGCTCTCCCAGCTATTAAGAATGTCTCTGCAATTTTTAGAATTATTATACTAAAAAAAAATATGTGCTACTCAAATCACAAACTCCTGTTAGAAAAATCAGTTGAAAAATATAAATTACTAATACAGGTTATGTCAGAAATAATATGACACATTTTGAAGGGCTGTAAAAATAACAAATTTTTTTGAAGATAATTGTCAACAAATACAACAAAAATATTTTGATTCTAGTGGGTTTAAAAAATTGCAAGAGTCGTTTAACTTTTAAACGAAACAAAATTCAGAAAAACGATTCAGGTAAAAGTTGTAGTTTAGGCCTGGTTTGAAGAAATAAAAAAACATTTTTTGATTTTTCACTTTAAATGGCCAATATCGACCTTCAAAAGATGTAGTTTCCTATTGACCCCCATGTATTTTTATTTTTCTGAAATGTACAATCCAAAACATGGAAATTATGTATGTAACATTTTTTTCTATCTTTCGCATTTTAAGTAGAAAACGCATTCAAAGTTCACTACTTTAGTACACCTCCTTTACGAGGAAACGTAATGTAGCATTCAGTTATTTTATTTAAGAGTTTTTAGTCGTAATAACTTACTAATCAAGGTATTTTGAATGTTTCAGAAAATGTCTGGACATTTAAAAACCTTCTGTTTCGACGTTTTTATAGAAAAAATTGTTAATTTTTTACATTTTCCAGCCACTGTTAATAATTAAAGAATTTATATTTTTATATTGTTATATGAATTTCTATTTTGCCACTTTGATTAAATTTGGGGAAATTGGGTTAAGAAAAGTGAAATTCATTACTACATTACGATTTTTATTTTAAATTACAAGTATTTCATTATGAAATGTTTGACCTAATTCCTGAATCCTGCTTCATGAACAACGTTTTCAAAAATACCTCCTCTCTTCCGTAAGCACAATCGAAGTCTCAGTTCAAGATTTCCAACAACATTTTTAAATAATTCGCTTCTTTCGTTAAAACACAACTGCACTAGATCACCTCTTAGTTGGTCCCTTGAAACTGGCTGCCTCTTGTAGACTTTTTCTTTTAAATTACACCAAAGGAAATAGTCAAGTGGGCTAAGCTCTGGTGATCGTGCCGGCCAGTCGACTGGTCCCATTCGTCCAATCCATTCCTAGAAAAATGAGCAGGAGAGCCGTCCTGTTGAAACCACATTCTTCTGCGTATATTAAGCGGTACTTGTTCCAACAGCTCATGTAGTTTCTCTCTTAAAAATCTCTCATACGTCGGCCTATCAACATTGCCTTAAAAAAAAAAAGGACCAATGATTTTGTTCCCCAAAATACCACACCAAACATTTATTGACCAACGATGTTGGTGATCAACTTCTCGATACCAATGAGGATTTCTAACAGCCCAATAGTGATAGTTTTGTCTATTCAGTTTACCGTGGCTTGTGAAGGTTGATTCATCTGAAAATAAGACGTACTTGAAAAACTCAGAATCGTTTTCTAACATTCTCAAGCTCCATCTGCAGAAATTTACCCGTCTTTGTTTATCTAATTCACTTAGGGACTGGTAAAGTGTCATGTGGGGGTGATACCGAGCCATTTTTAAAGTTCGATGGACTGAACTTCTTGGAATACCCGTAAATTCTAGAAATTTCCAGTGAACTAATAAAATGTTACATACATTTTTTCCATGTTTTGGATTGTACATTTCAGAAAAATAAAAATAAATGGGGGTCAAGAGGAAACTAAATTTCTTAACCCAATTTCCCCAAACTTAATCAAAGTGGCAAAATATAAATTCTTTAATTATTAACAGTGGCTGGAAAATGTAAAAAATTAACAATTTTTTCTATAAAAACGTCGAAACAGAAGGTTTTTGAATGTCCAGACATTTTCTGAAACATTCAAAATATCTTGATTAGTAAGTTATTACGACTAAAAACTCTTAAATAAGATAACTGATTGCTACATTACGTTTCCTCGTAAAGGAGTTATACTAAAGTAGTGAACTTTGAATGCATTGTCTACTTAAACTATGAAAGATAGAAAAAATGTTACATACATTTTTTCCATGTTTTGGATTGTACATTGCAAAAAAATAAAAATATTTGGAGGTCAAGAGGAAACTACATTTTTTGAAGGTCAATATTGACAATTTAAAGTGAAAAAACAAAAAATGTTTTTTTATTTCTTCAAACTAGGCCTAAATAACTACAACTTTTACCTGAATCATTTTTTTGAATTTTGTTTAATTTAAAAGTTAAAAACGTTTGATCCACTTGAAATGGGACACCCTGTATATTTAATTTAATCCACAATTGTGAATAACTGGGCTGATAAAATGTTGAAGTTAATGACAGTAAATACATAATTATTACATTTGTGCATTAAACTATTATTTGACAAATAATAAACGAACAAGTTTTATATACTTTCAGGATTGACATCTGATCAATTTGAAACTGAAATCAAACTGTTGGGTGGAGTAACTCATCAAAATATTCTTCCTGTCATTGGCTATTCAAATGATGGCCCATACAAATGTCTTATTTATACTTTAATGCCTAATGGATCTCTTCAAGATGCTTTGGAGGCTAAGGTATTTTAGTTGTTAAATTATTTCCATTGTTTTAACTCCTTTTTTTTTTTCGAAACTCTTTCCTAGGTCCTCCATTTATGGAGATTCTGACAATAATTATAGAACACTATTCTTTAGTATTTTCAATCTTATATCTAGTTTACCAGGCGTGTAATTTTAAACTGAATGATCATAGTTAAAACAAGAAAATGGACGAGATGAGGATGTGGCTAGTTTGTGAAATAGTAGTAGTTGAACTAATTTGTAGAAACTACATTACTGTTAACCTGAGAAATAATTCTGATTAGGTTTTAGTCTCATGAAAACTGCATGTAGTTTCTGATTTTAAAGTTCCTTTTCATAATTAGTAATCAGTTTTCATAATTTATAATTTTTATGGTCAAAATCACCACATTCTTTCTTCTATTCTTTTTCTTCAATTAATTCCTGAACCTAAGTTAAAAATGGTAAGTTTTAAAACCTACCTAAATTTAATTATAAGGTTTGTTTGTTCATTTAACGTCACTTTATGCTGCTATGGCTAATCGGACGATGCTACAGTGGGAGCTCTAAATTTTGCATATCCAGGTTTAATTAGGTTAGGGATTTTTAACGAGTACCTGACATCGTACAGGCTCGGGACCCCCGTTTAACGTCCCTTCCGAAGGACGGCGTAACTAAGGATTTTTTTCTCCCTTAAAAAAATCCTAGGGTCACCTGCCGGGCTACGAACCCGCGATCTTGGGCTTAGTAGTTTATAAGGTTTCTAACATTTACTATTTGAGATTTTATTTTTGACCTCCATACAAACTATTTTCTCCTGCATTATATTTATTTTTGGAATAGTTATTTATTTATTGATAAGATCAATTAATACCTATTCAACCATTTTTTCTTATTTTGCTTTCTCTTTATTTAAATTTGATTTTGATTTTTAGAACAATAGAAATGTTTTAAGTTGGCAAGAAAGGCTTCGGATATTACATGGGACAGCAAAAGGATTAGAATATCTTCATTCTATGGAAAAACCCCTCATCCATAGAGATTTGAAAAGTGCAAATATATTGTTAGATGAAAACCTCATTCCTAAAGTAATCATACTATATTTCTTTGGCACAGCATTAAGATGGAACTAACTTATCAGTAGGAGGTCACCATGCTCTAGCACTCTAATACCTTATGTGTTAGATAACTGATTTGTAATTTAATTCCTGTTCATGGGAATCATTAAATTTTTTAATGCTTTAAATATAATTTAAAATAGCCATTTTTATCAACTTCCACTCATTCAAAATGGATTCCTTGTAGTTGAGATCTTACTGTAACTTAAATTATAACTTCTCTAGATACAAAGTTTTTCAGAACAACAGAAGTCTACAGTACGAATAATATTAATCGATAACTAATTAAAGCAGTAATAGTTTTGATTATTCAAATGAATACAAATTTTACAATTTAATACAAATCAGTTAGTTAGCTCCAAAATGTGAAAACACTTAATACAGTAACTGCTGCTTATAAGGAAGTTCCATCATAAAGTTGTGTCATTTCTTCTATTCAATATTACATTATCTTGACAAGAAAGTAGTTTCAATTTCCAGACAGAAGCTTGTTCTGGCAATGAAAAACTATTGTTTAAGCCAAAATACTAATTAAAGCAATTCTCTCTAAGTGTGGCTTAGAAAAATACTTTCTTGTCTACCAAATTATTACCAAATATTAAAAATAATATTTATATTTTATTAATTGTATTTTTATTGAATTAATGATTTTAATTTGCGATATCATTTCATCTTAATCGTCATTATCATCACTAAAGTGTTTAAGATAGGCTTGTATAAAATACTGTGGGATTAAGAAGTGCATAGGATAGCTGAAAGTTGTATCAAAAGCTTAATGAGTGCAGGAAACAATTTACATTCTAGTCAAGTTCTGCAAAGATTAGAATTGAATGTATTTAAATGAAAAACACAAGTACTTGCAAGATGGAGACAGAATTTAATGATCTGTTCAGTATTCTACAGATATGATTGAACTTCTCGATGAAGAAGAAATAATTGTGCCTATGCACAATTTTAAAAATATTAATAATATATCTCCTTAGATGATTTGGCATCTGAGCTCTTCAAGTTTGGTGATGAGAGATGTCTAAAAAGATATGCTTGACATCATCAGTAATATATGGATAGAGGAAAAATATCCGCAGCTTGCTACTAGAATGTCATCTTTCTTACTCACAAGAAGAGACACCAAGTAGAGTGTGATTTATAGAGATCAGATTTTCATGTCATAAAGAACTGCAGTAAAAAAGAAAAAACAACATATGAAGTGATAACTTTTTAAACTATTTTTACATATATTAAATATGTGATATCTATGCTCATTTACTCACTAACTCTTTTCATTACAAGATGTATCATACATGCGATAAGGGATAATTCCCCTGGAATCAATGTTATATTTCGAATAATATATCTATTTCCTAAATGTTAACACTAAGATCTTTCATGAGACTCCTGTTTTTTTTTGGTGTTATAGTTCTGCAAGCTTTGAATCAGAGGTCTCACATTGAGTTCATTTTTGCAAACAAAACTCCTTGAATTTCTAAGGAAAAGGGTTTCACTTATTATATGTTTACTTCACATATTTACTGCTTCATCGAAAGTATTACTTTCATTCCCTTTCCTTTAGTTTCGCTCTCCTCCTTCTCCTTCTACCTCTTTATATTCTCTATCCCTACATTCCTTATTAATGGAATTGTAATTTTATGTAGAAATTGATTATTTCATTCACTTACTAATTCAATTGTATTCAATCGTGAATATCTGATCTCTAATTTGTTTATTTTTTAGGTTGGTGACTTTGGTTTAGTGAAGGCTGGGAAACCATTAGGTAAAGTTACCATGTATACTTCCACAGTTCTGGGTACATCAGCATATATGGCTCCAGAAGCATTTAAAGGAGAAATATCAGCCAAAGGAGATGTTTTTAGTTTTGGAGTGGTTAGTATTAAATTAATGTTGGTTTTTATTTTATCTTAACTTAAAACATTGGATCATGGTTAGTAGGGATTTTTTTTTTACAGCTGAGGTGTAGAAATGGCTCCTAAAGTTTTTTTGGTTTTTATCTGTTACATCCTCTATGTATATATTTGTATTAAATGAATTAAGATTGTTGGTGCAAGAAGGTTCCATTACCCTTTATGGGGAATAAAGATTTCAGCCTTCCATTCTTTAAACTTACGACTTTGAAAAGGTCTGTTATGTTGGCTTAACTGGCTGAACAACCTTTTGTTTTGGATCCTTCATTTGTAGAACTTTTTTTCTGCTTCATTTATATCAATATTCATTTTATTAATAATAAATTGTAGCATTTATTTAATAATTCTCATTTCCTCACCACTGCATTCAATGTGCCTTGGACTCATTCATTGAACATTATTATGAATTATTCAGGATTTTGTTTTTCAAATCTATGACAGGCCAATATCCTTTGTGAATCTACAACACAAATGGAAGTACCGTTTTGACTCATTCTCTCTTTGAAATGTAACAATCAAACAAAAAAATAATTAGAATCAAAAGTATATATAATATACTCTTCTCTTGTTTATACAATATAAAAAGTATATCTAAGATTATTTGAATAATACATGGTTTTCAGTTATTCACAAATTATTTTTGCATTTCTTTTAAACATTTGGTCAAAATTCGAGGCGGCAATGTTGAAATTTCTCGGTCTCGAGATTACATAACTCACCTCTTTGTTACCAAACTTAGAAATAAGAATCTATGAATTTCCAGTCCTTTCAAATATTCTTTTTGGGTGTGAGTCTTGGCCAATAATTTTGAAGGAAGATCTAAGGTATTTGAAAATGAAGTATTGCATAGAATATTCAGATCGATAAAGGATGAGTCCACTGGATATTTTAGGTTACACATCTCATGCAACCTTTTAATAAATAAATTCATAAAATCATGAAGACTTGTTATACAGGGTCCGGCTAAAGTAGCTATATGATTTTTTTTAATAATAAATACTGAATGGAATGAAAAAAAATGAAAAATTGAATGATAAAAATAAAGTTTATTTTATGTTATTTTTTTACATTAATTATGAAAAATAACATTTCTTATAGCATTTTCCATAACTTTGTCGAGTGTTTCTTGTGGTATACAATCAATTTCTTCTTGAATGTTGTCCTTTAGTTGCTATAAGGGTTGGCCCTTATTCACATAAACTTTGTCTTTGAGATAGCCCCACAAGAAAAAATGTGGTTCAGTCAAATCAGGCGATCGTGGTGGCCTACAGAAGATTTTATGGTGTAAGAACTGCTCCAACGGGTTCAGCCATTCGTTCGTTGGTGGTCATTATTTTTCATAATTAATGTAAAAAAAAAAACATAAAATAAACTTTATTTTTATCATTCAATTTTTTGTTTTTTTCATTCCATTCAATATTTATTTAAAAAACAAATCATGTAGTTACTTTAGCCACACCCTGTATCTGTAAAATTGTTGGACTTAATAACGAATGAATCCCTTAAAAGTGAACAAGTGCTGAGCTGATCAGTCAATCAGTTTCATTACCCTTCATTACCAAGGCATGGGTAAGCGTAGTATGTTAAAAATGATCTTGGGGTAGACTGTAGTGTAGGTGAGAGGAATGTGTTAAAAATGATCTTGGGGGTTTGTTTTTGGTATATGAATCATCAACAGATTATTGTAATCACTTACTACATTTAAAGATGTAAAAAAATTAAATAAATTGAAATAGCAATTATTATATAAGTATTTGAAGACCATAGGGGAATAACAAGGTTATTAACAAGTGAATAAAATTGATCTCGGAATCTTTGAGTACTCTTCACATGAACCAAGTTGGACAAATCAAAGTTGTTAAAGCTGACAGTGACATTTGGGTAAGGATCTAGAAATAGACCTTACATTTTGTTACCATTTAAGTCTTCTGGGAGATAAATTTTTCTGACCTTTTCAAACTATAGCTGAGCCCTCTCTTTTTTTTGTCAAGTTTCCTCGTTTTCCCCAAAGGTCTTCAATTATAACACTAGTCTACATCAAATTTACCTTTTACATGAAAATGTACAATATTGATAGTATTTCACTCGCTGAAGATAAATATACAAGTTAAAATTTATAGTTAGCTCTTATTGTTCATTTGTGCCATATTTAATATAATCATGATTAATGATGATAATTCCAAATATTTAGGGATTACCCGCAGAAACTTTATTATTTCTTATTTGTTTGTTGTGTCTAACGCTGACTGTGTTTTGTTTACCAGTTAAAACCTGAAATTGTCATCTTTTTTTTTTTTTTTTATATTTTTAGTGAAAAATCTACAGTTTTCATTATGTTGCCTAAATGTGTTAATAGTGCAGACAATGTTTGCTGTATATGTGACCCATATTAACCAAAGATGCTCAATAACTCAACGTTTAGGAACTGCATACTTCCATTATTTTGGAATTAAAATTAAAAACCATTATAGCTGCACAACTTGCTCCACAAATTTGATTAAGTGGCTAACAAAAAGAAACGTTCATTGCCTTTTGGTGTTCCAATGATGTGGAGGGAACCTACCAATCATGCGAATGACTGTTACTTTGGCTTGACTCCGCCCATCCAGCACGGTATATCAAGAAAAAAGAAACGAAGTGTGGTATACCCTGACATACCCTTTGTATCGCGACCTGAACCACACGGAACCGATTTACCTGTTCCTCGACCTCCCGAAGAGTACCAGCAAGATTCTGAAGAAGAGATTAATTTGATGGAAGTTGACCACAATGAGTCTACATTCTCAAATTCGTTACAGTTTTCAGGTGACAATATTATTTGTGACAAACCTCAAAGAATTTCGCAAGATAAACTCAGTGACCTTATAGGAGATTTAAATTTGCCAAAGATAAAGCGGAATTACTGGGATCAAGACTTAAGCAATGGAATTTGCTTCAACCGGATGTCAAAATCAGTTCATATAGAAATCGTCAGAAGAACTTGATACCCTATTTCAAATCCCAAAACCAGCTTGCATTTTGTAATAACATAAATGGCTTGATGAACGCTTTGAACATTGAATACCATCCACAGGAATGGCGGGTGTTTTAGACTCCTCAAAATTGAGTTTAAAAGCTTTTCTTCTCCATAATGTTAAAACACAACCATCAATTCTGTTATGTCACACTGTGCATACTAAAGAAACATATGAAAATATGAAATTAATTTTAGATGCTATTTATTATACTCAGAGCACGAATGGCAGATTTATGGGGATCTAAAAGTCATAGCAATGGTGTTGGGTCTACAAATGGGCTATACCAGGTACTGTTGTTTTTCGTGTGAGTTGGATAGTCGGGCTAGATCTTTACATTACATAAAAAAAGATTGGAATCCAAGACTAAGCCTGAATCCTGGAGAAAAGAACGTCAAGCACCTTCCTCTGGTAAATTCCAAAAAAATTCTTCTACCATCTTTACATATTAAATGAAAAACTTTGTGAAGGCTCTCAACAAGGATGGACCAGCCTTCGAATACCTGCGAATTAAATTTGCCCGTATAAGCTACGCCAAATTACAAGAAGAAATCTTTATTGGACCTGATATAAGAGAGATTCTAAAGGACCAAAACTTTGATTGATCAGTTTTATAGGGCTTTGAAAAAGAAGCATGGGAATCTTTTAGAGCAGTCGTTCATGGTTTTTTGGGTAATAAGAGAAATGAAAATTATGTTGAACTTGTGAACAATCTCATTCAAAAGTATCAACAGTTGGGTTGCAATATGTTCTTAAAAATTCAATTTCTTCATTCTCATCTTGATTTTTTTCCTTCTAACTGGTGGTGATGTAAGTGACGAACATGGTGAACGATTCCACCCAGATGTCTCGACAATGGAAAAGAGATACCAGGGGTCGATGGAATGCGGCAATGTTAGCGGACTACTGCTAGAATTTGAGAAGAGATACCCCTGAAAGCGATTACCGTAGACAAATGAAAAAGAAGAAAAAATCTTAATTAAAAAGGTTTAAATATTTTGTTAATATTTCAAAATTTCCAATTTTCTATAAAAAGTAAAAAATAATAATAAATAAATATAGTCTTTTTTAAAAATAAATTGTTCTGTTTTGTACTTTAACATGTTACTAAAAGTCAAATTTTGTATTTTAGGTATATTTTCAAAATAAGAGCTAATTAAAAAAATATATTTGTGTTTTCGTATTCAGTTACCTCAAAGCAGTATAAAAATATAGTATTCAATTGAAAGGCACACAAAAAGTTAAATTTTGTAGACCAGTGTAATTCGAGACATTTATGAAAATTATTTATTGCATTAAAATGTTGTTTTTATATCAGGTTATTCTAGAAATAATCACTGGGCTTTCACCATTTGACGAAGAACGAGAAACAGTTGATTTGGTAAGTTAATCGTAAAACGTTTATTGGTTGTTGATTGGTAAATTAATTGTTTATTTTACTATTTGTAATTTTAAAGTAATATTGCAATATTTTGTTCAACCATCTTGTTCATTCTTATATTTATATTTTCACAACTCCAAAATTCAAGCATGAAGGTTTTTGCATTTTTAAAATAGCAGAGTTCTGATATTACCTCTTTTTTTTCAATTTTCATAATTCAATTAATTATAAAAATCCAATTGACATTTCAATTAAGTAAATACTTTAAATATTGTTGAGTAATTAAAGTTCCAGTTAATGAAAATAATATATTTCTTTGAATTGCCATATTTCAAGGTTTCAAGGTCATGCACACACTTAATTATTGATGTACATTGTCTCTGTGAGTATTCTCTTCTATTTCATAATCATCATCATAGTCCATCCTCCCTACTGCTCATGCAGTGTGAGGTTTCCTTATTCTCAACGATACAGAAGATCTATTCAACAAATACAGAAAAGACCTGTACAAAAAATAAAATAAATCTTGTTTGCAGCTGTTTGTGCACTACAGAATGGATGACTGATTTTTCATTGTTTACCAAAATGAGAAACCAATCTATGGTTAAAAGATTTCTTGAGAGGTGGTGTTTATTTAGAAAAGTTAATGCTGAAAACAGACAGATTCGCACTTTTAACAGCAAAAAAATGTAATTTTGGATTTCCAAAGAGCTTATTCAGCTTGACTTAGCCGTGACCAGTGAATTCCACGTTTCTATTCTTTAATATATTTACTGAATATATTATTGTTATTTTTAAGCAGACTAGTCTGAAGATTAAGTTATTTTTCTATCCATCAATGTAGATTTTTCCTCATACATGTTTTTTATTAAACTTATGATCCAGAACTTTTAATATCAACTGAATTAGTGAAAATGTTTTTAATCGGAGACAAAAATTTATTCTTTTGTATTTATTCATTTATGGTATGCTATTTTAATTTTGCTATAATTATATTGCTTCTTTTTTTTTTTTTAGCTTACTTACATTAATGATGTTGATGACATAAGTGTATTGGTTGACAAAAGACTGGATCCTGCAAGTGAAGCATTTATTCAAGGATTGTATGATATATCTCAAAAATGTTGTTTGCCTAATAAGAAACTCCGTCCAACCATGTCAGCTGTTATTGAATTAATTAGTGAATTGGAAAAAATATAGTTTGTTATATATTTAAAAATGCCTTTGTTTAATACCTGGTTGTTTTAATTCAGTTCTGGTTTATAACTAAAAGATTTTATACATATGATACACACACACGAGTATATCTCACACCTGTGGTAGAATTTAAGCACAAATCAAAAAGTTAAAGTGTCTGTTAATTTTTTTTTCTTATACTTATGAAAACTTACTTATTGAACACTGAACATTCATAATACCCTACAAATGCTAACCAAGTTTGTAATATAGTTATTTGCTTTATAATTGACAAAATATGATTTTGTAAGTTTTGAGTGATGCCTTTACTTTATGACAAGTGCACAATATTTCTGTTTGTTTGTTTATTTAACGTCACTTTATGCTGCTATGGCTAATCACAATATTTCTGTGTATATCTATACATATTATAAAACAAAGTCCTCGGCCGTGTTTGTTCGCAGTAAACTCAATAACTACTGCGCGGATTTTCATGCAGTTTTAACCAATAGATAGAGTGATTCACCAGGAAGGTTTAGGTATATAATTTGTGGAGGCTTTGTGTAAACGGGTTGGAATATCGATGGGTTTCACCGAAGATGCCGCTTGCCTATCCTGTGCAATCTAATCTAACGGCAAGATAATAAATTCGTATATAAAGAAATATTTGTTTTTGTTTTTATAATTTCTGTATAATAAAGTACATTAGCTGAGATTGGAAGAAAGAAAATCAAGACTCCCAAAGAAGCCTAACCAATGATATTCACGTGGTACTTAGTGCCCGGTACGTGATAAAAAAAAAAAAATACATTACACAGACAAATTATGTAGGCATAATATGCCTTATTACCCGAGCAAAGCTGGGGTGGGTCGCTATTTATATATATATATACATATATTTGTTTTAGATATGTCCAAACTTTAATTTTAAAAATCTGCAATGCAGTTTCCTGTAGGCTGATGTTTGTTTTGTATCTACTACATTATTGCTGGAGAAAGTTTTAGATGATCATTGTCCTTAACATGACAAGACATGCACATGCTGAGCTGAGTGGAGATAATCTGATTAAATTAATATTTACAGCACAAAATAAATTTATTGTTGAATTGATGTAGAAGTGGTATGAATTTCAGTCAATATATCTACAGCCCCAGTGAATATATGGTAAAAGAGGATTCAAAGTGAGTTTCTGGTACTTAAGGAAGAAGAATCTTGTTATTTTCGTCATGAGTAAAGGGCTAAGTCAGACATTGGTTTGAAAAGGAGATATTGCTTATTATACAACTCCGTTTCAAGACAAAAACTACGAGAATGACATGATTCTGCTTCCCTCAATGCACCAGTTAAATTTTTCTGAACAAACTTATTGAGCTTGGCCACTTATTCACTGGAGCTACAGATAACATATATATTGTTAAAGCATTTTATAAGTATGGTTCTTGTTAATACAAATTAAAAATTACTTATTTGTTAGTTTTGTCTTAATTATAACACCATTTGACAATTATACTTATATTGAATAAAATATAAGGGAGCAATGATAACCCAAACTTTGGTAATGTGCAAGTTAGCTCAATCTGAAATTAAGTTTTATGCTTTGGAGTTATACATAATTAAGTAAAACAAAGCACATTGATCAAAATTCTGAGTCAAAAATTGTACCGAATTACATTGATTTGGAAAAATCTATTTTGATTTTTGTTGAAGAGAAGGATAATTGTTCTTGAAGGCTTATCAGCCTGCCCCTTAGTTAAATGAAGACTTGATAGAGTTTTGCTCAATGCAACTTCGTAGCTTAATTATACATCTAATACAGGTGTTGCACTTGAGTGAGTAAGATACTATTTTACAACTATTCTACTGGAATACAAATTGCTGTCGCCAACTGCTTTAATTTTGTGTATTAATAGGTTCTTTAACGAGAATCAGCGATTTGTTGGTTCAATTAACTTTCAACTTTGTGATTGTTGGCCAGCAATCACTCCTAATTTTCATTTGTGTCTGTGTAACCTAGGAATATTTTCTCAAGAGCCCTCATACCTGTGCGTCCCAGTCCCTTAGAATTAATCCGCCACTAGATTTGGTTACGTACAGACAGATAATCACATGTTTTTATGTAATGTAAGTTTATTTGAAAAATTATAATGGTTAATACAAAAAAAAAGTTGTCAATCCAGAATGGGTCTGGCTAATAATTTAAGATAAATGGGACTAATTCAATACCAATGTGGCATATCTGAATATTTATGTAGCTTTCTTGATTAAATTGGTCCCATTTTGTACCTTTAATTAGTGGTATTAGTAAGCATCTGCAAAGGTAGTAGAAAACTACTCTCCAAATTTTTTAAATAATGAATAAATCATAAAAATAAAAGTAAATTATTACATTAATTCAATTTTGATGAAATTTGGGTATTAAAAACATATATATAGCAAAATAAGTTTATTGTATATTTGTACAGTTTCAAGAGTTTTCTAATAATAAATATCATTAATGAAGTTTTATTCATTAATAGTTCGTAACTTGTTTAAAAGTTCTGAAATATTGAGCCCATATTTAGCGGATAATTTTATTATATTATCTGCTCCAACTTCCTTTGTCAGACTTTCAATGCTTTCCTAAAAAAATGAATAAAATAAAAAATAAAAATTACTAAATAATATTATTTTCAAAATCTTTTACTAATTTAATTATATTTACCTCTGAGTATGGAAGATCTATTTTATTTAAAACGATAAGATTTTTTTTTTTTGTTAGATCATTTTTAAAAGCAGCAAGTTCTTTTTTTAAAATTAAAAAGGTTTCATAAGGATTTTTCGTTACATCTAATACTATTATAAGGCAAGAACATCTTTCAGTATGACGAAGAAATTGGATACCTAATCCTTTTCCAAGATGTGAACCTTCTATTAAACCAGGTAAATCAGCGACTAAAATTGAAAAAAAAATTATGCAAATTATAAACAAAAGGATTTAATTTTAATTTTATACAATATTTTAATGTATAATAAAAAGTAAGTATTTTCGAATACCCCATACAAATGAATGGCTATAGGATAAATTAATTAATCTTAGTGATCTTACAATGTAGCAGTTAAATTTGTATGCATTTTATAAATAAGGAAGAAAATAGTTGGGGGTGCAGTCAAATAAAACACTAAATAAGTGGATACTTATTTAATTAAGTGCCGACGTTTCGACCCACTTTGTGGGTCATCTTCAGGGCTAAGAAAGAAAAACAGACAACATACAATGAATACAATAAAAACATTGTATGTTGTCTGTTTTTCTTTCTTAGCCCTGAAGATGACCCACAAAGTGGGTCGAAACGTCGGCACTTAATTAAATAAGTATCCACTTATTTAGTGTTTTATTTGACTGCACCCCCAACTATTTTCTTCCTTACATCATCCAGTCAACCATTCCTCGCTTCTCATTTTATAAATATTTAAAAACACAACATACTTTGTAATAATTTTGATATTCTTAAATATATAATTTTTCAATTTAATCTCAAATTTTATCTCCCAGTAAGAAACACCTAACAAGCTACCAGAAAATTGACGTTTTAAGCTCCAGGACACCATTATGGATGGAAGTGTTGATAAAATATGGACAGGAATATAAAAAGCCATACTGGAGGCAGCAGCTTCTACTTGAGGAATTGCCAATTACCAACACTTAAAAGATCCAAGTGGTGGAGGAATAAGATGAAGCCATAAGAGAAAGAAGGCAGCATGGAAGGAATATAATAAGCACAACACTCCAGCCAATCGGGAACTGTATGTTCGAAGGAGAGACAAATCCAAGTTAGTAGTAAGAGTATCAAAAAGAAAGAGCTGGGAGGAATTCGGTCAAAACTTACAGAATAATTATCACGAAGTATTTGCAAATTGCGAAAATATCAAGGCAATGAAAGGTTAGACAAATAAACCAAAACGAAATGTAAAGGAGGAAGGAGGCAGATTGATTACCGGGGACCAAGGTATTTGAGAGAGATGGAGACGGCACCAAAACAAGTATTTTCAGGAGATGCAGAGGAGGGCATGCCTACAGGGAGAATATGATGTGGTGATATGGGAAGAGGAGGTGGAAGCAGCGGAGAGATTAAGACTCGGGAAAGCAGCAGGAAGAGACAGCATCGCCCTAGAGTTCATCAAATATGGAAGGAGCGGAACTATTGAAAGCACAGCATTGTCTTTTTCAGAAGTTACTTACTGAAAAAGCGGTCTATAAGGAATGGACCATAACAACATTAGTTCTATCTAAATTTCTTTGATTCTTATACAGACTAAGTATGGCCCTCTAATATTTATAATTTATTATAAAGTACAAATAAACCTAACTTTAAAGCTTCACTTGTAAATTAATTAAATGTATATAGATAGATCTTCTATTTTTTTTAAAGTAAAAAATTCTGATAAAACAACAAAAATACTATTATTTTTAAATATTTTATTTTGAAGAGAAAAGATATGCCCAGGACCAGGATTTGAACCCGCGTTTCCTATGTTTCCGTCATGGTACTCTGTCACTTAAGCTATCCTGGCTCGCATCTCGGAAACATGGGAGACCCGGGTTCGAATCCTGGTCTTGGGCATATCTTTTCTCTTCAAAATAAAATATTTAAAAATTATAATTATAAAATAAAATAAATTATAAATGATATAATGACTTAAGTCAACAAGATCCTAATTAAAGTAATGTTCAATGAACATTCTTCCCCTTGTATAGATCGCAAATTGTGAGAACACAGGGATATGGGATCAGTGAAGAGAATGGATTTGTCTGACCGAGATGCGAGCCAGGATAGCTCAAGTGGCCAGCGTACCATGACGGAAACATGGGAGACCAGGGTTCGAATCCCGGTCCTGGGCATATCTTTTCTCTTCAAAATAAAATATTTAAAAATTATAATAATTATTAAAAAAATAAATTAAAAATGCTATTAGTTGTAACTTAATTATAATACCTGATACTTGCTTGTAGTCTTTATAATGGACCATTCCTAAATGTGGTTTCAATGTCGTAAAGGGATAAGAAGCAACTTTTGGTTTCGCCCGAGATATTGCTTGTAATAATGTGCTCTTACCAGCATTAGGAAGTCCTACCTAAATAAGTTATAAACAATTTAAGTATTGTAATGATTAATTAGTTAAAAATTAGATTATCAATTTGCATAAAGACACATAAACACCAAAAGAAAGCAAGTATAGCTGAGGAAAAAACAAATATTTACAGGTTGTAACTTGAAAAATGTTTAAAATGATCAAAGGGAACAGTCAATAAATTATACATATGTATATTGTACTTATTTGCTTTAAAGTTATGACTGGGATATGACTTTAAACTAAAAGGAACATTAGAATTTTTGTTCCTCTAGCTATCGATAGTTTGAATAAGTCTGCAATTGTTATGGGGTAGACCTTAAGTTCATGAATGAAACTGAACCTGATGTTACAGATGCTCTGATTCAACATTCACCAAGATATACTATTATTCATATAAGTAAAAAAGAGATATAATCAATGAACAACGCATTAAAAAAAAAAGGAGACAAAATAAATTTGAATTTAAAAAAATGGCAAATATCATAATCAAGAAGAAATAATATTTACGTAAGTGAGCATTTAGATCAAGTTATTAGGGGAGAAAATTATTAAGATGAAGAATATAAAATACCTGCAAAACCAAATTAAGGCTATTATTTCAGTAGCACTTACAGGGGTATGCAGGTATAATGTTTATAATAATCTAGTCTTCCATAAAAGAACCATACTCAACATAAAATAATTATTACCAAGCCAAAGTTCGCCACAGATTTGAGTTCTAATGTATAGCATCTGTCTTCACCATCAGCTCCATACTCTGCAACAAGAGGAGCTTGTTTCAAGTCCGAAGCAAAGAATTTGTTTCCCCTGCCGCCAGCACCACCCCTGGCTAGTATAAACATGGAACCTTCTTCGCTAAGGTCACCCACAACTGTAGAATCACATTTTACAACTGTTCCAATAGGAACCTGTAAAAATAAAAAATACAAAGTTGTTATTTATAGATGACTATCTATATTTTGCTGAAACCATCCGTAATTAAAAAATTTAACAATAATTTATCTCCAACAATTTCTATATTCATGTAATTTTTCAAGTATTACCAAAACATAATGTAATTAGTTAGAGATCAGTGTGGTGTCATATCTGGTCTGTTCAACTTGTCACACACAATAAGCCCACAAATTCAAGGGGGTACTGGCCCTCTCATCAAAAAGCGGGAATCTTACATTTAAAACAACTGGTTAAATTCCACAAAATCAGCCCAATTTTTTTCTCCTAAACTTCTCTCAATTTTCTCCCTAATCTAACAACTTTAATCCCAATTTTTAAATTCCATCTAAATTTTTGCCCAACTTGACCCTAAAAACATAATAAATTTTCATAATTAATTTTATTTTAGTTGTTACTAATTTTTAAATATATTCATTTGAAAAGAAAAGATATGTCCAGGACCGGGATATGAATGGAGAAAAGATATGTCCAGGACCGGGATAGCGAATGGATTTTAAGGATAATAAATTTTCCTTTAAATCCACTAACCTAAACCCAAAAGTTTTCTAAATTTTCCTTTATATCGTCCAACTTAAAACTAAAAAAGGTTTGTTAATTTCTATAGATCTTACCAATACCTACTAATTAAAATTATTTATTAAATTAAATAAGTTAAATTAAAAGTTTAAAAATTTAAAAGTTATTAAATTAAATTAAATAAGTAACCACTTATTTAGTGTTTTTATTTGACTGCACCCCCAACTATTTTCTTCCTTACAATACCTACTAAGATAAGATCAGTATAAACGATTAA
This sequence comes from Troilus luridus, assembly GCA_964056705.1. Lineage (NCBI taxonomy): Eukaryota > Metazoa > Arthropoda > Insecta > Hemiptera > Pentatomidae > Troilus > Troilus luridus. The sequence goes on along the minus strand of OZ057412.1, from coordinate 43,462,089 downwards.
AAGTAGGTGCTCATGGTTTACTTAATTCTGTACCTTAGAGGTAAAAGTAGTTACATTTTATGAGACTGGAGAAAAGAAAGCTTTTTTTCTAAGAAAATAATTCATAATTTTCTTATGAATTTATTTAAAATTATCAGATTTGGACATCAGTGAGACAAATTAGCTCAAATGATAAATATAGAACATAAAAATGCATGTTGTAAGTCATTAGCAACAAAAAATTTATTTCATTTATTTAATAAAAAACCTATCACCAATGAGTTTTTCTTCTCCCCACCAACAATCCAACACGGTATCTCGCTTAAAATAAAGTCGAATATCTTTAGCGCACAGTGAGGAATAGGAGTGAAGGTCAAAATTTTCTGGAATCTGATGGACTCAGGTTTTGAAAGTGATTGGTAGACAAGGTGTGCAGACAGTAAATAACGGTTATAATATATAAGTGGTGTTAAACAAAACCTTTGTGTCCGCTAAGTCTGTTATTTTTTTTTGGGGGGGGGGGGAGATGAGGTAGGCAATAAGCAAGGGTAAAAAGTTTGGGTCAGGTAGTTTTAGATAATTATTTATTTTGTTATCACTTGTGGATTGACCCTCTTGTGTGAACCCAACTTTTATGAAGTCATTATTCTTAACTAGAAAACAAATCTGGTGATTGAAACAGGATCCTCGCCAAATCAACTCCTCACAGAGTCGTTAGACTAAAACCAGTATTGATCTCAAGAACATTAAAGGGTCGTAAAGATACAGCCTGTTTTTTATTAAGATTGTGAATATCTAGATAACAACAACTCAGTTCTTGTTAATCGACATTATATCATATTAAACAATACCTTAGCAATTGTGTGTTGCCCATTTTTACCATTACAATCCTTATTGAATCCATTTTCTCCATTCTGTCCTTTCATAATAGAATTCAAGTGGTTTAAACTATTTATGCTGGTACAAGCCTAAAAATAAAAATTATCTTTTTAAATTTAATTTCTATTTTCAAATACAAAGACAAAAAATTAAAATACCTCAATCAATACATGACCTCCATTCCCTCCATCTCCACCATCAGGACCAGCATGGTCATTTTTCCAAAGTCTTAATAATGAAATACAACCATCTCCACCTTTACCAGCAACTGCTCTTATTCTCCTTACATCAATCACAGGTTTAACCTGAAAAAACTTTTATGTTAATATTTAATGCAAGTTTGGAATGGCCAAAAACCAACAATGATATTAGACAAGCATTTAATTAAATTTAGAGAGATAGCAAAGTTTTAAAAGGTCAAGGTATCCACAGAACACGTTAGCCACACATAAAATAGAGAATTACCCATGACAAAGCTGAAAAATTCACATTCTTTGATTCTGAACATATTAATGAATTATTATGACTCCATTGAAAAATATATTTTCAAAATATTACTAAAAATTAGTTAACTGGCTTCAAATAGTTTGCATGGCATTCAAGTAAGATATAAATACTAATTACCTTAATTAATTCTGTTTTCCTTTTGGTTGTCCTTAAAGGTAATTTTTCTATATCAGTTGAAAAATTTCGACTTATTAAACCTATTTCCCATCTTGTTAATAAATTAAAAATTAAACTGAAAAAAAATTGTATTGGTAATGAATTCTAGTAACACACAAACAAAAAAAATATTAACATATAAAATGAATATAAACATACTAGCAATTAAAACTGTACTTTTGATTAGTAATCACTAATCATATTAATGAATTTTGACATGAAGTATACTTTCTAGAATTTTCCCAACAACATAACGATGTATATCTATAACCAACTTCCTATAAAGAGGTCTTTCATATGATTTATATACAAGCCTATAACAGTATGATTTATCAAGAATATTGGGATGTTGGTAAACGCTCAATAATTTCACTGAAGCAATCAAATTATCAGGAGTTTGATGCAATACATTAAAAAATTCAACTTCATTTAGATCCTTTTTGGAGACAAATGACACATCAAAAGAAAACTCCAAAGGATACAAGCTAGGAGGAAATAAACGAAATGAAGCTTCATCAAAAACTGTTTTTTCTGCCCAAATCTCTTTTAAAGACACTTTCAATATAAATGAACACAGACAATCGAGATCGATTACTATAGAATTACAAGAAACGTCACAATATGCTAGTTTCCTACAAGACATCATATCCCTTTCAGTTAGAATTGACCATTCATTATCACATTGTTTAAGGGATAAACTTCCATCAAAATTAAATGATTTTTCAATATAGTCAATAAAACCTTTAATCACTAAGAACTCAGTTGATCCTCCAATTATGGCTTGGCAATGAGTACTTAAATCACTGAAATCAGAACCAAATTTTTGAAAAACCAATCCTTCTGCAATAAAATACGACTTGCTACATTTTGGAATTACGTCTAACAAAGTTGAACGTAAAGAATGAAGTGAATCTTTAAACTTACATGGTGCTTTAGTTGAGTCATACTCAGTGTGATAAGGTAAATCAGAAATAATTATGAGATTCATGAGATGGTTGGACACAAATTCGTGCAATTTTTTAGTTAAATAATATTGAGCACTTTTAGGATTTTCTAAAGGATTTTTACTCATTGCTAATTTGTGGGTGTATAATACTGATAGACCACTGTTACTTTCCAAAACATGGTAATTACAAATCTTATTAATGTAATCACTATCAATGGATATCACAGGAAATGCAACTTTTTTGAACACATGCAAAACAGAAGATGTGATAGAAAATTTTTGTTCTCTTCCCCTATAGCCAACTGGATGATAATCTTTGAACAGCAAAGAAGGAAAATTGTCAATAATGGACAATACAAAGCCCCCATGTGCAGCTTGTTCAACTATTTGCCAAGTATCATCCCATCTACGATTTTTGCTTTCAAACTTTGTACCGCCTTGACCAGCACAAAGAGTAACCAAGACTTCACCATCGGCTGCCAAATTATTAGTACAACTCATAAAAAATCTGCACAAAAGTGCACGATTTAAGTGAATTTTCATTTTCCCTCCAACATGAGGAAAGTTAAAAATGATTTTGTTAAATTTAATAAGTTTCAAATTTTCATCATCTTCAAGTCTAGTAGCATCGATCCCCAATAACACTTCAGCTCCTAAAATAATGTCAGATTAGATATTTTAAAAGAAAAAAGACTAAATTCAGGGTTGACTGTCATAAAGAATAACCTTCTGTTTTTAAAAAATTCACATTATTCACTGCTAAGGGAGACAAATCGTTTTGAAAACAAGTAGCATAGATATTTGAAAATTTGATTATACCGCATTTTTCTTTCATAAGCTTCAATAAGCAGCAAGAAAACGAAAAATTTCCTTCCCCCAAGAGCAGAATTTTATCATGAACACCAACGTTTGTGAATAAGTCCATTGGTTAATTAGAACGTTTTATTCATCCAAGCAATTTGAAACTCCTTTCTACAATCTGGTGAAAGTAACGAACTAGATCAGTGAAGGTGCGTTCATATCTTTGGAAAAATTGGCGGCCCAACCACTAATTCATACATTTTGGGAACCACAAGTGCATGGACAGAATGTACATTGAATTTTGGCATTTTTTTTAAAATCCCAATAGCAAAAGAAAGTTTCGTCCTAGAAAGATACTAAAAGGTAAGAAAAATAAATCAAAACGAGTCTTATTTTCATGCAACATTTATAATGTTACAGGAATTTCAAAAAATCGGATTTCACTGAGAAAACTATCTGTGTTTATAAACTTAAAGCAACAATGTAAATGTAGTATATCTAACCATTATTTGATTCAATAAATTTTTTTTTTAATAATAGTTCAAATCAACTAAAGCTTCATTCAATAGCTATCAAATCTAACGAATCTCGTTCAAGCACTCTTTAATTAAAACCTAAACAAGTTAGAAAAATAGGAAAAATCATATAGTTTTGAATTTTGGCATAGTGAATGATCATGGTAAATGCATTTTATTTAACATCATTCATAATGTATATGCAGATCGGTTGTAACTCGCTGGTTGGCCATTTTGAAAACGTGCATCTCCTTCAGTGAATGGTCTATGTTCATTATTATAAGAAGCGCTTATTGTAAAATGAAAAAGAATGTTTTACCCATAAAGTAGGTTTTTATTAGCAAACAAAACATTATGTAACTTTATAAACATTATACTGCGTCGTTGGCGCCAGGAGTTAGAGTGCCTCTTAGTGCCAATTGTTGAAGGGAGACCGTGGATTCTGATCAATCTTTTCTTCGAATGAGGGCGTAGTGAGGATTAGCTTCGAGTAATTCGACTTCTTCCACCGGATCTTCATATTTGCTATGCCTCACATTCCGTTTGGCAAGTACAGGGCCAGGTGTAAGCCATGATGATAGGGTAACACCATTGGCTGTTCGTCGCAGATAACTGAAAAATCTTTCATGTGGTGTGCAATTCGTAGCGGTACACAACAAAGACCGAATGGCATGGAGAGATTCTGGCAGCACCTTTTCCCAATCTTCGGCTTGCAGACATTGGGTTTTCAAGGCCAGTGTAATCGTTTTCCATAGCGTACCGTTTAGGCGCTCTATTTTCATTGTTACCTTGTATGGTGTGGTTCGGTTTGTAGCAACTCCATTTGCATGGAGAAAAGATTGAACTTCTTGAGACATGAAAGAACCTCCTCGATCTGAGTGTACAAACATCGGTATTTCAAACAAGCAGAAGAGATTTTTCAAACAATTAACCACAATACCGGCTGAAACATCCCGACATCCATAAGCAAAGTGAAATCGAGAATATTCGTCGATAATTGTAAAAAGGTAAAAGTTACGTGTTTTGGATGGAATCGGCCCTTTAAGTCAATATTGATTCGCTCAAATGGAGAGGTAGCCATATCGAGAATTCCCGAGGTTTTCAAAAATCTCGGCTTTACCTCAGCACAGACTTGACAGCTGGTAGTCATTTTCCTGACATCCTCAAGTGAATATGGTAGATTCTTACTCTTAATCCAATGAAACATGCGAGTTAAACCACACACACAGGGTGACACAAAGATTGATGGAGCTGAAACAATTCAGTAATGCTGGTAGCATTGCAAATTCAAGAGAGAGTGTCAGCTTTATGTATTCTCGTCGCCAGGGCGGTAGGTAATATCATACACAAAAGGTGCTAACTCCAACCTCCATCTTGTTATTTTCTCGTTTTTAATTTTACTTGCATGCTTACGGTGGAAAATAAAAGAGAGGCTTCCTGATCTGTGATGAGTTGAAAATGTTTCCCTAGAAGAAAATACCTCCAGTGTCTCAAAGACTCTACAATTCGCTTAACGGGAATTTGAAGTAATCTGGCTTTAATGCTTGTCATTTGTTCTTACAAAAATAAGCTCTTCATCGTAGACACTTAAGCTCAAATCATTATAGATCTTAAGAAAAACTTGGTATGTGAACAGATTCTAAAAGACGAAACTTTTGCTGTTCTCTTCAGAAGGCCCCCCTTCCTAATCAGGTTTACTAGTCACACTAGTGGGAACATTCTCAAAATCTCTTGTATACACATACAAAGTCTCCGCAAATAATGTTTTCGTTCCAATGAAAAACTTAGTTCTAAAATTTTAAGGAAGAATGTAAGGTTTGAATATAGGATCAAATATAGACCCTATATATGATCAAAAATAGTTTCTATCACGATTGATAGAAGCACTATACGAAAACTGTGCTTCTGATAGTATGTGAGGTTGACGTCTAAGATATTTCAACAATCGAGCGTTTTCTTCCGCACTAACTATTGCTATTTACGTACGTTTCAAGTTCAAAATGTAATTAAAATTGACTAATCTTTATTCTAAAATTTTTTTTCGGAGTGAAGGTGAATAAAAATACTTCCAGATCTCAAAACAATGACATTGTATCTACACTAAACTGGAGAGAGATCAAAAGAAAAAAGAAAATCTTCTGCGAATCTAAATTCAAAGCGGCCCAGAACTTTTAATTTTCTGTAGGTTGACGCAACTAATCAATATCACAACTAATCAAATTTAAGTTTGAGACGCTTTCCGCGAGCAATGCGAAAAATTGAATGTTGTTGGAAGCAATTAATGTTTCCAAAAACAACAAATTTTGACTGTTCATAAATAGTTTGAATCTACTGCGTTATAATGAATTTCAATGGCCATAATATGAGGAGAGTGGTGCTCCATGACACGGAATTTTCGGAACTTTTTTTTAGTCTTAATTGAATGATAGCTACACTGCAGACTAATAAAATTTGTCTGATTAGGGAAATAAGTTATTAATTTTTTATATGTATGGATATCAACTTGATGTTCAATTTTTTTCCTGTTTTAGATTTTTTTTTTACCACCACCACTACAACCCATTAAGGGTCTTGGGTTCAGTACGTAGTAGAAACTTTATTTTTCTTGGACAACGGTTGTGCAGGGAGGTGATTTATCCTGGATCACGCTCAACCCGCTGGTTTCCCACCTATTTTGGGTACCCTCTTTATAGAGGCTGAGTGACCCCCATCAGGCTCCCAGATTCCATAGGATCCATCTCCTGCCGCTAACTAAAACCGCAAATAAAAGTCAGTCAGGGTGCGGTATTTGAACCCAGGACCTTTGGTACGGCAACTCAGCGTTCTAATTGCCGTAAAGCCAATCCTGTTTAAAAAAAAAATCAAAAAAGCTTATGATTCCATCGTCTGCCAAATGATGTAAATACTATTGACTGGATCGAGTATACTGAAGAAGTTAGTAAAACTAGTGAGGATGGTTTGATATGATGAAAACATTAATTAAATTAGAATCGGCAATTATTATTTGAATTTCTGATAAGTTCGAAGTTCGTTCGGGTTTAAAGCAAGTGGTTCGCTTTCTCCTGTACTGTAGCAAACGAATTCCTAAAACTTTAATCAGTATTGAGCTGACTGTAAAACGTTCGATGGGCGGAACTAGGGGCAGATGGAAAGATTGCATTAATAGTTATCGATCTGATGGATTATTATATTTATTTTTCCAAAAATGGGGTAATGGATACTGTAACGGTATCGGTAATTTGAAATGGCCCTGTCCAGGGAAAGGATTGGATTAGCACAGGTACAGCATGGAACAACTTTACCCTAACTTTTATCATAAAACTGAAAATTTGATAAGTTAATCTTTGGAATAAACTATTAGTAACCTACCAATAGCGGCTCGTGAAAATTTGATTTTATAAAATGTATTATTTGAGCAGTTATTTTCGTCCATCTAATAGATTTTTTACGAATCTTCTTTTTACTCCATGGAAGGTGATAATTATTCAAAAGTATGAACTCCTTTCAGCCACCTATTAAGTTTGTATATTCTATCTGTCTATTATTTTCCAGAATCATTCCCGGTGTTGTTCCCATATGAAATATGCCCATCACAAAGACTTGGAGTATATCCGCAATATAGGTATTTCTGCTCACATTGATTCTGGCAAAACTACGTTAACAGAAAGAATTTTGTTTTATACTGGGAGAATAAATGAAATGCATGAGGTATATGTCTTTTTTAGTATATGTTGTTGTATAATCTGTGGTAACATTAAATCTGATATGTTTCTTCAAGGTTAAAGGAAAAGATAATGTAGGTGCTACCATGGACTCGATGGAACTTGAAAGACAAAGGGGTATCACTATTCAGTCAGCGGCTACATACACTGTGTGGAAAGATTATAACATAAATATCATCGACACCCCTGGTTTGTTGTTCTAAATTATTATCTTATGGAATTAGATTGAATTTTAATTAGTCTACTCTAGATAGAAAATTTTTTTTAGTAAGGAAATTATTTTTATTTGATAACAATATGATAGTTTTTATCTATTTCTTTGGAAAGATGTATTTTTCTTTTATGTAAAGTTCATAGTTGAAATTATATTTAAAACTATTTTGAAGGAAAAGGAAAATATTGATTGTTATTTACCTAGAATTATATTTATTTAAATAAATACTTTATTTAATTATGATTTTGCCTGTTATCTTTGCTTGTAGGTCATGTAGATTTTACAGTTGAAGTTGAGCGAGCTCTTAGGGTTCTTGATGGTGCTATTCTAGTTCTATGTGCAGTGGGTGGAGTTCAAAGTCAATCACTCACAGTCAATCGTCAAATGAAAAGATACAATGTTCCTTGTCTAGCATTTATCAATAAGTTAGATCGCCTTGGAGCTAATCCAAAGAGGGTTCTTTCTCAAATACAGTAAGTTGATTTTAAATGAAAATGTTTCAAGTGAAGTTTCTTTACTAAAACTAATCTTCTACAGATATCTTTAAATTAATGATACTTCATTTTAAAGATTTTATGGGAGAAGATTGTGGAAAGAATCACTTTTAGTATATCTGTCAATTTTCTGGTTTCTTGCTTGTAAGCTATTTATTAAAAATTTGCCTCCAATATTGTATAGAAATATAATTTTTTAAAGGAGATGGCTTGGGTGATGGTAAACTATAAGATGAAATAGTATGTAACTATTTTTTTCCCTTTGTTTCAACCCACATTGCAAATTTTTATCAGGGCTAGAAATAAATATTACAAAGTTATATTGAAGTATACTGACGTGTTTGTTAGTAGTTATTAAAAACATTTGATTTTGTATATATCTGATTCAGTCTTTAATAAACATTAAAAGTGTTAACATGTTTATTTATTAAGTATGCAATATATACAAAACTTATTTTTAAAGAAACTGATAAGGAAGCAGGGTGGTAAAAGATAACAGACATTAAGCGAACAAAAGTACATAACATTTAATGAGAGTACACATAAAGATAACACATTGCCATACATAGAATGACAGGATAGGGGGAGGTTACAAGAACTGTTTTTAAATACAACTCAGTGTTGCCATGGCATATTTTTCATTATCCTTAACACTTCCCCCAAAAATATAGAATGACAACGCACTCACTGACTTGACATCAACATACAAAACGAATGACCATGCACATTATCACTCCCGAACAATAGTACACACACCAATGAGACTTCGAAGGCTTTCAAATTGTGGTCTGGGGAAGGGCTTTGTTAAAATGTCCGCCAGCTGAGATGATGATGGAATAGGCTCCATGGAGACAAGTCCCGACTGCACCTTTTCTCTCTTGAATTTTAGACGTACATCAATCTGCTTGGTATGATTGTGGAAAGCAGGATTTTTCAAGAGCTGGATAGTACTTATGTTGTCTACTCTAAGTAGAGGTGGCTTCTCTAGTAAGGGAACTAATCTCATTGAACAGTCGTCCAAGGCAAGTAGCTTCCCCCATAGCCAGACTCGGTGTAGACAAGACAACACACCTTTGCTTTTTACTCATCCATGAAACAGGTCCTCCAGAGAACTTGAAGAGAACACTCAAGGTTGATCTCCTCGTTACTGTGTCCCCAGTATAATCTGCATCAGGAAATCCCTCATGATTGGCTGTTGATTCACTTCTATAATATATGCCATAGTCATGTGTTCCTTTCAAATACTTGAAAACTCGTTTAATCATCTCCCAATCTTCCAACTTTGGACACTCCATTTTCCGTGACAAATACGCAATTGAAAAAGAAATATCCGGCCTTGTTCCAATAGATAAATAGAGTAAGGACCCAATTGCTTCTCTATAAGGCACTTTTTCCTTGAGATCATTAGTAGACTCAACGTATTCACCCTTTTTCATTGGTGTGGAAATGGGATATGAATGTATATGGTCAATCTCAAATCCAAGGTAATATTTAACATCCGAAATCCTCACTTTAAATGTAGAACTTAAGATTTTCAAAATTTTTTCCATTCTGGAAGTACTTCTCAATGCTACTAGGCCATCATCCACATGAATAGTGACAATTAACAACTTATCGCGACTGACTAGTAAACAAGGATCATTGTCACTTTGCTCTAGTTCAAATTTCTAGAGGATATTTGTAAAATTTTTGTTTCAACAACGGGAAGATTGACGAAGACCATACAAACTTTTATGCAAAAGGCATACCTTATCTGTGCCATCATTAAAACCTTCTGGCTGTTTTATAAATATTTGTTCCTTAAGATCACCATACAGAAAAGCACTATTGATATCAAATTGCTTTAATTGAAGTCGTTCCTGAGCACTGACACTAAGTACACCCCTTACAGTGTCCCATCAAATGGTTGGACTGAAGGTCTCAATAAAATCAATTCCTGGTTGCTGAGAGAAACCCTTAGAAAACCGGGCACTATAACGCTCAATAGTATCATCAGCATTATACTTAACTTTGTATACCCATCGGCCATTGGTTATTTTCTTACCTTCAGGTTTATCCACCAAAGTCCTTGTACCATTTTCCTATAAGGCCTTGATTTCTTCCTGCATTGACTTATGCCAGTTATCCGCTTCATCAGAACACGTTTCCATGTACAATTTAGGCTCATCGTCAGATGCTAACATAGCATAGTCTGTTGCTATTCGTTGAGGTAACCTGATCTTATCTCTATCTCGCAATTTGTAGACATCTGCTATAGGATTATCAACCTGACTATTATCAGTTTCATCTGTCCCTTTGTCAGAATCAGATTGTTTCTCTTCTTCCATAGAAAACTCTTCCTCGCCAGAAATGGATGTTATTTGTTCAAAGATGACAGTTGAAGTATTTTCTTCTTTAAAGAACACATCCCTAGACAGCACAACTTCAGAGTCTTCAGGAATCCATATTCGATAGCCATCTTGATCTCCACAGTATCCTACAAGAAATCCTTTCCTAGCTTTCCTATCCAACTTTTTCCTGTTCTGCCTGGGAACATGGACAAAGCACTCAGTACCAAATACCTTTAAATGTTTAATTTATGGCTTCTTGTGATGCCACAGTTCATAGGGAGAAACACCTGTGACAGATGATGGTCCCGTTCTGTTGATCACATAACAGGCGGTCATAACTGCTTCCGCCCACAGTTTTTCAGGCAAACCAGAGGCATGCAACATTGTCCTAGCCGCCTGCACTAGAGTCCGATTCTCCCTCTCAGCCACACCATTTTGCTCAGGGTTGTAAGGCATCGAGGTACGGTGGTGCACGCCATAGTTTTTTGTCAATTCCTGAATATCCTTGTTTATAAACTCCTTGCCGTTATCGGTCAACAACTTAATTACAATATATCCAATAGTCTGAGCCTCTGCCAAGAACTGTCGCAACCTTTCCTTTTAAAAAATAAACAGCACAATATTTAGAAAATTCATCCGTGAGAACAAGAAAGTATTGGCTACCACCTACTGACAGAGTGGGCAGGAGTCTGCAGGCATTGGCATTCATCCTATCTCCAGGTATATTGCGCCACATACCTTTTATTCTGATGTCCCAACCTTTCATGCCAGGTTTGTAGATTATCATGAACTGAAATCTGAGCCAGTGCCTAGGTGACAGGCAGAACCCTTATATTCATGGTAAACAGACCATCTGAACGAGTTGCCTGTGCAGCCAGTTGACCATTCTTATACAACAAACACTCATCCCTGCTTAAGGTGGTTGTGTACCCCTTATCAAGAGCTGATGTAAGAGAAAAAAAAGTTTTTACTAGTATCCAGAACATACCATACGTTCTGTAGAAAACCATTAATCCATCTATCATGAATCCACGTTTATGTTACCCTTTATTAGGACAACTCTTTTTTAAATTACCAGACTGATGACAATGCTAACATAACCTTTTTCGTTATTATTCCTCGAATCAGCCTAATTTATGTTTTTACTGTACTGAGAAGACTTACTGTTGCTTGGTTTAATGTAAAATGCAACCGATGAACTACTATTACTGTCAGATCGTTCGTTCATGCGCATTTCTACCACACAAAGCCTCTCTTGTAATAGATCTAATGTTCTCTGTTCCTTAGGAACAGACTCCCATGCATTAATAAACTCATGATATTCACCCGGCATTTTGTTTAATACACAATTAAGGAAAAGATAGTCCGGTAACTTAACTTCATCTGCTTTCCATGTCTCATCCCGTAACTCTTGCCACAATTTTTCTAACTTTGCTATGTGTTTTGCAACTGTGTCACCGGGATCTTTTTCTTCAATGCCAAAAAATTGGTTTAAAAGCCTGTCTTTGTTCTGTCCTCTGTTCATACACAATATGTAATTTTGCCCACATAGATTTTGCATTTGAGGACATATTTATGAGTTGTCTTACCTGACTTGACAATGAAGTAACTATAATATTCTGCGCCATAAATTCTAATTTATTCAAGGCTACCTTCTTGTTATATTCTGTCTGATCGGCAGTAGGAATTGGCTTCCCTGGGTATTCCAGTTTCCCTTCCACAGCGTTCATAACACCTGAAGCTGTATCTTGATTTAGAACTTCCAATCAACCCAATTGAGCTTACCCTCCAATTTGTCTATTGATATCCTGGAAACCTCCATACTTGAAACTTGTTACCACAAATAATCAACAAAGAAGGATCAACAAAGATTCTACTCATTCTATTGTTTTTAATATTTATAGTTTTAGAGGGAATGTGTTATCAGCCACCTGACTTGCTCCTCTATCTAAGGGGGGCCTGGGGAAGTTGACCTCAGTGTGCGTACTATAGTTGTCGGTAGGTGTTTTTCAGCCATGTCTGGGTTATTGGTCCCCCTTACATGGAGGTTCTGTGATAACCCTTCCACTCTATTCCTTTATATAGTGTGGAAGGGTTATCCTCTATATCCCTAAATCTTTTATTTTCTTTCCAAGTTTTTCATGCTACTAATATTATCTTCTCAGCTTATCTCCAAATTTAAATGGTAATCCAATTTCATATAATCATGATCTTGTTTTATATTAAATTTCTTTTTTACATATTTTGATATCATTATTTTGTCTTATTTCTCTCTGTATTGGTTTTTCCGGCCTGTACTTATCTTTTAATTTACTCTTTCTCTAAGTACAACAGAGGCATGAAACTAACCTTGATCAGCTCAATAGGAGCCAATCTTTTCTATAACATCTTGCTAAAGTAACATAGTTACATAGTTTCTGAATTGCAATAGTCCCTACTCTGCCCTCTTTCTCTGCCGGCCATTCGGCTCACAGCCTGGTTCCACACCATCAGCAACATTCATGTACTCCTGATGATTCTTTCTTCATCTCTTCTTATATATTTTTTTTTATTCTTCTTATGATTTGATGAGTGAATTACTTTGATCTTAAATTATTGATTTTTCACTATATATTTTTTCTAATATTTAGGAGTAAATTGGGGCATAATGCAGCTTTCCTACAGTTACCAATTGGTTTAGAAAATGATTGTAAAGGTGTAATTGATCTTATTGAAAGAAAAGCTCTATATTTTGAAGGAGATTTTGGGTTAGTATTTGTTAATTTATTTTTATATTTTGTTTTATTGTTAATGGGCAGTATAAGAAATACCCTGCTGATATTATATTTCTTTGTTATATATACAAATATAAAATTTAAACATGGAATAATAACAAATCTTTCCACCCCCAAATTAAAAAATAAAACTGCAACATCTATATAATTGTAAGCAATAAACCATTATAAAATAGTTTGCATCTATTTGTGTTTTATTGCCTTTAAATGTTTTATCTACAATATTACAAATATTTTATAAGCTGGTATAATTTCTCTTTTATTATTGGATTTTCAACAGATATTAACATTAGTAAAATAATTTACAATGCTTATTTGCTATAATATGTCAATGTTACAGAGATATTGTCCGAGAAGACGAAATTCCTAAAGACATGGTGACTGAATCAGAAGATAAGAGACAAGAATTAATTGAATGTTTATCTAATACTGATAATACTTTAGGAGAAATGTTTTTAGGTAAAACCCAATCTTTTATTATTATTTAATCAAACCAAAAAAGTAATTCAAAGACAAAAAATTAAACGAACATTTGCTTACCATAAAAAATCAATCTTCTACATTTTCTGTTTTATTTTCAATGTTTGCCATGGCACACTTAGTTTTATTTATTTTTTTATTTGATGTATAATTATGTGTTACAAACATAAAATAAATATAATTATTTATAAGTTTATTTTTAAAATTTTATGTAAATTACTTTTATGGAGGTTATTGTTTAAATATGTAGTTTGATTTTATAATTTTTTTGTTGTGTGCAGGTTCAATCTCTTTAGGGCAGGTTCAAACCATTATCATTTTTGACTCGAGATTTCTGAGATGCATTTTACTTTTCTGCTCTAAAATACCCCTCTTACTTTTACATGTAATTTTAGTAAAAGTTCTGTTTTGCTGCAATTGTTAATTATATTTCTTATTAAAATATACAAATTTAGAGATTAGAGGATGTAGAGGTCAAGTTTACATTTTTTATCAGACTCATTTTAGCTTGTGACCCCATGCTAAAATGAGTAACGGCAAGCCACAACCGAAATATAGAAATCAACTTCCTAGCCAAAGCTTTTTGGCTTTGTATAAAGTCCCCTTGTAATATTGGACTTGAAAGAGAATCAATTGAATAGTAAAGTCCATTTTGCAGCCAGTAGCTAAGGTTTTGGGAAACTGAGTGGATTTTGCATGCAATATAACCTTTTATACAACAACGCTTCAGATGTTTTTGTCAAATTATCCTTGAGGGTTAATCATTTCATTTTATTTTAGAAGAAAAAGTTCCATCTGAAGAAGATATTGTAGCTGCAATCCGAAGAAGTTGTCTAAAAAGAGCTTTTACACCTGTACTTTTAGGAACAGCTCTGAAAAATAAAGGGGTTCAGCCTTTGTTAGATGCTGTTATTTCTTATTTACCATGCCCTGGAGATGTGAAAAATTTTGCGATCAACAGTGTAGAAGGCCAGTAAGTACAATTACAAGTAAACTTACTATGGTGTTAAAAAAAAAAAAAATAATCATAAAAAAAAATTATATTTCTTTTTGTAATGGTATCCGGCAGAAAACTTGCACCTAGAATAAATGCATAAACTATATTCAGAAAATCTTTATTTCTTCTCCCAGGAAGCAGAAGTAATTTTTTTAAAACTTATTTTCTAATAATTTGTAATATGCTTTAGCAGATATTTAGGAAAGGGCTATGGGCATAAAGTGATAGCAAAATTTTATAGGAAACGTGAATTAATTTCATTCCATTATTAGAAAAAAAGGGTCTTTTTCGTTTAATCCCCGCATCTATTTTTATATTAAAAATAAAACACATGTTATGAAAAAAATAACTACATTTAATAATAGTTATTCAATAGACCAAAATATAGATATATGATTTATAATAACCTCAAAAAGATTTTTGTCTTTTTGCCTCTGACTCCATATAAATAGACACAGATAGGAGTCCAATAGGGATCTTTAAGTTCCTGCCTCTACCTTATTTCTTCTTTTGGCTGAAGCCCCGTAGTAACTGAACTGTGACTGCGTGAGCGCTCCAGTTGACGGATCCACAAAATGTTCTGAGTGGTTGACTTAACGTTTGTGTTCATATTAGACTATTTTTTTCTGTTTTTGAGTAGGCCTTCCATAAGTCAGACATGATAATTGTTTGGGATGAATGCATTCTAGTGTTGTTTCATTCTTTTTAGGCAGTGCATAAATGAAGCATTCTTTGGTTTCTAGCCATATCCCACCGAAAACCACTGTTGTGGATATACTCGACCTAGATTTTATTTTTGTCTGATGAAACAAGATTCATCAATTCTTTTCCTCCCATTTTCTCCTATTCTGATTGGGTTTATGATGAGGGAATCATACTTAATTCTTCTTTACAAAATAAGGTGATTGTATATTTTGTGGCCCAAGCATTTAGTCTTTCGAATAACTGTTATTAAAAGTAGTTTTTTTTTTCATAAAATGTGTTTTATTTTTAATATAAAAATAGATGCGGGGATTAAACGAAAAAGACCCAAAACAAATTAAGTTGCCTCACTGTTACTCACCCTATTGATTGGAAACATAAGATTTTTTCTGTATGCCTTTTAATTTTCTATCCTGAACCACCCTTCTTACTTTTCTGTTGTTTGTTGTTACAAATAAAAATGTTTATTAAAATAAGCTATTTTTTTTTTAACCAAAAATAATATTTATCTGTGTCCTAAATTTATGTTAAAAGTCAAGAAAAAAAAACTTAATAAAATAAAGTAAAAAAAAAAATTAGCTTTTTAGTTTTTACAGCAAACAAAAAGGAGTAATTAAGAAAATGAAATACTATAAAAATTTTCATCAATTTAATTGTTGTTTTGATAAAATAATTTTATTATACAAAAAACTTCAGTTGTTTCTTCTGGGTTAGACCGTGTCGGTGAATTTTCTGCCAACGTTTCGCCAGACATGCTGCTGACTTCCTCAAGGCTTAATTGAGACTGAAGATGTCCAGCTAACCCGCGGCGTTATATAGTAGCCACTAGGGTCCACTCGTGATTCATCGGTTCCTTCCGTTAGTCGATCGGGTTTTTTCGTGTCCGAGGTCGGAGTCTGCTCTTCCATGCCTGTGATTGGCTGGTTTCTGATTGCTTGGGCTCTGATTGGCTGGACTTCGGCTTGATTGTCGCTGCTAGGTTGATTTGTTGTTCTTGTTGATTGTCTTTCTTCTGTTCTATGTTAGGGAGCCATAGTTTACTTAATTTGTACCCGTCCTCCCTGTTGAAGTTTTCCGGGTGTTTAACTATTTCTATTGCTTCCAGTATCTTCCTTTCTGTGGCCTTGCTACATTTCTTAACTACTCTGATTATATCAAATTCAATATTGTTCCTATATTAACCACAGACAGGAAGATAGGTCAGGTTTTGCCGAATCCAAAAGACAACTTAGGACTCAGGACACCTGGGATCCTGATCACAAAAGTGTGAAGAAAATGGACAGCAAAACATCGGCTTTGGCAGAACATTTCACTACTACTAACCACGCCATAGAATTTGATTTATTTTTTTAATATAATTATTATAATTTTTAAATATTTTATTTTGAAGAGAAAAGATATGTCCAGGACTGGGATCCGGGTCCTGGACATATCTTTACTCTTCAAAATAAAATATTTAAACATTTATAAAATAGTTTAATAAATAATTTATCCTATGAAGTAATACTCCGTCGAGGATCGGATCAGAATAATCCTGGGGTATCTCCTGCCTGTCGTAAAAGGCGACTAAAAGGGGCACAGAGGTGGGGCGGCAACTCAACCTGCGTAAACTATATTGCTAAAAAACCTCAAAATAGCCTCGGATTTGGACTGATTTATGGTAAACAACCCGGCATGAAAAGGACTAAAAAATTTGCTGACTATTGGAACATGGAATGTACGTGGACTACTGGAAGCGGGAAAAAGTCGTATGTTAGAGAGTTGTCTCGAGGTATATGGGATGGATGTTGTGGCATTGCAGGAAATTAGATGGAGGAAGGATCCTACTATGGTCGAGCTAAGCAAATATGTTCTTATTAATAGCGGGCATCATAGGAACATTGTTGGGACTGGTTTCATGGCGAAAAAGCAGCTGAAACAAGCTATACTAAAGTATGAGGCAACAAACGAAAGAATATGCTACATAAGGCTTAAAGGTAAATTCTTCAATATATCTTTAGTGAGCGTACATGCACCAACAGAGGAGAAGGGAGATGAAGAAAAGGAAGAGTTTTATGAGGAGCTAGAAAGGACCTATGACAAGATTCCTAAAATATGACGCTAAAATTATATTGGGAGATTTCAATGGAAAAATTGGGAAAGAGAAGAACCTGGGGAGATCAGTTGGAAACTTTAGTTGCCACAATATTACTAATGACAATGGATATAGGATAGTAGATTTTGCAACTAGTAGGAACATGAAAATAGCAAGTACTACCTTTCAACACAAGCCTATTCACTTAGAAACCTGGACATCTCCAGATGGAAATACCAAAAACCAAATAGATCACATACTGATAGAAACAAAGCACCAAAGTGATATAGAAGATGTAAGGAGCTGCAGAGGAGCTGAAGTAGGTAGTAATCATTACCTAGTAAGAGTGAAGTATAGGCAAAAATTGGCAGTAACAACAAAAGGAAAAGATAGGAAAAGTACCCATTAGTATAATATAAAATCCTTAAAAATGTCAGAGATCCAAAAAGAATACGAAAGGAAAGTGGAGGAGAATTTAAGAAATGTGGAACTAGAAGAAATAGAAGGCATTGAGAAAATAAAGAGAGCTGTTGTAAATTCTGCTGAGGTAAACAATAACAGATGAAAGAAATGGGAAAAACGCACTGGTTTGATCAGGAATGTCAGGCTTCCGTTTATGAAAAGAAGAATGCTTACATGAAGATGATTCAGAGAAGGACTAGGCAAACTGTTAAAAACCATACAAAAAAGAGAGAAGCCACCAAAAAACTGTGCAGAAGCAAGAAGAGGAAGAAAGAAGAAGAAGATCTAAAATCAATGCTAGATGATTTTGAGGGTAAAAACAGTAGAAGCTTCTACCAAAGGTTGAAAAGGCTAAGAAAAAGATTTCAACCCTGGATAGGTTTCTGCAAGGATAGGGATGGCACTCTATTGGGAGACAGAGAAGATATAGCCGAAAGATGGAAAGAATATTTCAATGATTTGCTTAACCCCGGCAAAGAAAATTCTCAAGAAACCACAACAATAAACTTATCGGAGCCAATAGTAGATGATATGTCTCTAGAACCACTAGACCCAGAATAAGTTGTCGTAAAATTAAAAAATAACAAGGCACCAGGATTTGATGATATTCCTGCAGAAATGCTTAAATATGGCGGTGACCTGTTGCACCGTGAAATTTATGAACTAATCCTGGAAATATGGATTAAGGAAGAAATGCCCAAGAAATGGTACAAGGCCATTATTGTGCCGATACACAAGAAGGGAGATAAATTAGAATGCCAAAATTATAGAGGGATAACACTGCTTTGTTCAATCTACAAAGTGTTATCAATACTACTATTGGGAAGATTAATGATAACAGCAGAAGCAGTTTTGGACGACTATCAATGTGGGTTCCGCCCTGGAAGATCTACTGTTGACCACATATTTACCATCAGGAAGATGCTTGAGAAATGTAACGAATGGAACGTAGAACTACACCACCTCTTCATTGACTACAAACAGGCATATGATAGCATAGAAAGAAATGAGCTGTACAAAAACTTGATGTTTCTTGGGTGCCCTAAAAAACCTATCAGATTGATAAGGATGACACTGCAGAATAGTAGCGGTGTGGTTAAGGTCCAGGGAGAAATTTCCAGAGACTTCCCTATTAAAAAAGGAGTTAAACAAGGAGACCCTATATCTCCAGTGTTGTTTAATTTGGTGCTGCAGAAAATAGTAATGACAACGAAAGCAAGAAGAGAGGGGTGTATTTATAACAACATGACCCAACACCTCGCATATGCTGATGATGTGGTTATCACAGCAAGAAATGAAAACGTGC
The DNA here is from genome assembly GCA_964056705.1 of Troilus luridus. Taxonomy (NCBI): domain Eukaryota; kingdom Metazoa; phylum Arthropoda; class Insecta; order Hemiptera; family Pentatomidae; genus Troilus; species Troilus luridus. The sequence goes on along the minus strand of OZ057412.1, from coordinate 43,442,751 downwards.
TCTTGGAAGCATTATGGGAATGTGAAGAGGCAGCTAGGAAGGCAGGGCTCATTATAAATGAAGATAAAACAAAATACATGCTCTCATCCAGGAAGCTGTCATCCAGTGGATATCTCCAAGGAAGCGGGTGCAGTTTTGAAAATGTTAAGACATTTAAATATCTTGGCACCATTATAACAGACTGGAACATGAAATAAAGGCGAGGATTGAAAACGGTAACAGATGCTATTGGTCCCTCAGAAACGTGTTCCAAAATAGAGGTGTACCCCGTAGTCTCAAAATAAGGGTATATAAGAAGATACTTTGTCCTGTCGTTGCCTAAAGTGGGGATGCGTGGACTTTAACCTAACAGCATGAGAGATTATTGATTACATAGGAGAGAAAGATTCTTAGAAGAGTGTATGGCCCAACCAAGGAAGGAAATTGTTTCCGCATGAAAAGGAACCAAGAACTTAAGGATCTATATGGAGAACATGACATAGTTTCTTGTATTAAAAAACCAAGATTGAGATGGTTGGGGCACGTTCACAGAATGGACAAAAAAAGGCTCCCAAAGCTGATTCTGGAGGGACGTCCAGACGGAGAAAGAGGAAGAGGAAGACCTAGAATGCAATGGCTGGACGATGTGGAAGCAGACCTTAAGCTCCTGGGGGTAAGAACGTGAAGAAGAGCAGTGAGAGATCGGTCAAAGTGGAGGAGAATTAATTCAGTCAAAGTTGAGGAGGCCAAGGTCCTCCATGGACCATAGCGCCATGTGATGATGATGATGAAATAATATCTTTTTAAAATGAATGAAGTCCATTTTTATTAGAATAAATAGATTTTTTTTATAAACTATTGCATATTGGAAAAAATATGTTAATTTTGAAAAAATAATAATCTTTAATTCTATGCTAGGGATAAAGATGCCAAAGTTTTGCTGAATCCAAGTCGAGACTCGTCAAATCCATTCTTGGCTTTAGCATTTAAATTGGAAGCTGGTAGATTTGGTCAGCTCACCTATATGAGATGTTATCAAGGTCATCTTCAGAGGGGTGATTATTTGTACAATGCTCGGACAAAGAAGAAGGTAATTTGCTACTTTTACTTTCAATGTAAATGCATGTATTTTTAGTTAATTATTTTATTTATTCTAAGATATTAACTCATATATAGATTCTAAGAAATTAACTCACTAGAATTTGTTCTGCATTAGCATTGAAAAACATTAAATTAGTTTTTGATCTTTTAAAAATAAAAAATCTGTAAGCTGTTATAGGTACCAACCCACCAAGGGAAGTATCTCATGGTTGGGATTAGTGGAACGATATAACGATTAGTGGAAATTCCTCCCGGCTAAGTTCATAAACATAGATCATATTAATGTAAAACACCCATAATACAGAGCCAATTAGGCCCCTGTTCTTGGGTGGAGGGTGCTTCATGGAATCCATAGTATATGTTCATAGATAATTAAACTGACAGAAGGTAGAAGGTGGTCTGCTTCATTTGTTTGTTGTCATTGTTTTTTATATTGTAACACATGCAGTGTTATAGAGGAAGGATATCACAGTGGCCCTATTTAAAATTTGTTCATTTAAAATTTAAAATAAAATAATTGCATACGATTAATAAACTTTGGTATATATAAAACCTATTAATCTAAAGTACTGCGTTTAAAAATAATGATATTCATAAGTCTACGCGGATATCGTGGGATTCACTAACGCGAAATGATATTGATGTATGTATTCATCAATGGTACAACTTGATTGCAAAATAGTATAATCAACATGAGATTTTTTTTGTTCCCATGAGAATTCCGGTGAAATAGACTGCAGATACTATACTATTCCCTTTTTCGCTGTACCGGGCTTAATACTATTGGGTGTGCCTGGTGTCTAATGTGGCTCAATCAGAGACAGTATATTTTTATAACTTCCAGTCAATCAGCCACAGCCCAAGCTCTGTTTATTCGGCCTGGATGTTTTAAGAGAATACTATCATGTGAGGGCTTCCTGCATTTGTCATCTGTATCGCTTTTCTGAGTTTCCATGGGGCACCACTTGCAGATGGCATTAGGCATGGTTAGAGATCGGAAGAATAGAAAACATTTCCAGCAGAGTTGGGCATTTTCTCTGGATCATTTCACATGGGGTGGGGGTAGATTCCCACACTTGTCTCTCTCTCTAGTCTCCCTCCTTCATAGTCTATCCATTTGCCCCAATTTTCTGCATTTTTGAGTAAGGATTACCCACTGGTATACACACTGGTCACTACACATATTTACTACAACTTCTACTTGGCAGCATGGCACTACTAAGCATGAAAAATATTACTAACTGAAGAACTTCCAAGGTATGCTACCTGCTGGAACAAGGAAAATGGTCTTATGAAAATGCTAAATCATTTAGATCCGTGTGTCTAACATTGGATAGGTACATTAGAAAAGAGGTGCTGGTGAAATAAGCAATCCCCTCAAATAAATATGGCTAATAACATGCAAAGCTTTTTCTACAAGGGCCATGTGAAATAAGAAGCAAAGCCTTGATGGGATCACTCAAAGAAAATTACAGGGCTATTTACTGTCCACTTTAAACTTAAGAAACATATGGCCAATGCTCAAAATTTGGAGAGAATGTTGATGGAGAATTCAAAAGGAAAAAAATTAGGAAATTTGCATCTTTTTATAAAATGTTAAAGAACTTATCTTTGATTTTTTTATGACTTTTCTGTCACCACATTAATTTTAGAGACACTTACATTACTTTTATGTATTCTTAGTTGTATAATAAATATTATAATTCAGATTCTTTCTTGGTAGATTCTTGGATTAAGTTCCTTAATTAAATTTTCATCTATTGAAATTAACTAAGAGTCTTTTTTTTTATTATTATAATATTTGTTTTTTAGGTCAGAGTAGTACGTCTGGTTCGATTACATGCAGATCAAATGGAAGATGTAAATGATGTTTTTGCTGGAGATATTTTTGCCTTGTTTGGTGTAGATTGTTCGAGTGGTGATTCCTTTGTCAAAGATCTGAAGTTGAATTTAACTATGGTAATAATAACAGCTGTAAATATGTTTAAATTTATGATATGAAGTGGTATTTGTTGATCATTAAGAAAAAGAAAAATTATTTTAACTCTTATGATTTTTGTGCTTATAGAAGTTATGGATTTGAGATAAATAATAGTTTCAGGTACAAACTAATAACACTAATGTATAAATATAACCATGTTTATTAACCAGAGTGAACATAACATCTATCCTCCATTAGACAGAACCTTCCAATCTCTCCAATGCCCACTATATTACACACTGACCAACAATTACAATACAGACATAATAATTACAATTAAATATTCTCATTATGTACTTATCCTTTCTCAGACTTTCCTTTTTCATAATAAAACAATGTGCATTCTTCAAAATTTGTGCAAACTTGTTATTCAGATAAATTTCTAAATCTAAAATAAAGATTATATGCCTGATCATCCAACCTTTAAAAAAATCTTGTTCAGTTTTGTTTTTTTATGACACCTATTTCTTCAGAATTGTAGTTAGATCACCAATTTAGAGCGAAAGATAAATTTTTATAGTTTTTTTTTTAATATGTCTTTGTTTACTATAAATGTAATCCTTTAATATTTTAGGAGTCCATTCATGTACCAGATACTGTTGTTTCGATGTCCATTGTACCAAAAAATCCAAAAGATCGTGATCAATTCAGTAAAGCTGTTGCACGATTTACGAAAGAAGATCCAACCTTTCAGTTTTATTATGATCCCGACAATAAAGAGACGATAGTTTCTGGTATGGGAGAGCTTCACCTTGAAATTTATTCTCAGGCAAGATTAAGATTGATTCTTAGATATGTGATGTAATATTTATGATAAATTATTTTTTATCAAATATTTTTTAAGTTGCCTATTAGCATTTATAGCAAAATTAAATCATTACTTCTATTATTTAAGAATATAAATGTTATTTCTTAACTATAAATTTTGACTTAATAAGGTTTTAATTTGTTTTATTATTATATAACTTAGTATGCTTTATGGTTATAGCGGATGGAAAGGGAATATAATTGTCCGGTAATCCTGGGTAAACCAAAGGTTTCTTTTCGGGAAACACTTGTTCAACCATGTCAATTTGATTATTTGCACAAGAAACAATCCGGAGGATCTGGGCAATTTGCAAGAGTTATTGGTATTTTAGAGGTAAGTCAAAGTACAGATAATAAATAATATTGTTAATAAAAATATCAATAATGTCCAAAAGGAAATAGTACAAAATCATTATCTGGCAACAAAAGTTAATAAACAAATTATATTTTTGTGGATTAAGATGTGGGGATCCGAAATAACGAAATAGTGGACAAAATGGCTAAATTACCAGTTACAACAGGCCAATAAGTAGACACTAAAATACCGTATACAGATTATTATAAAATCATTAAATTAGATGAGGTAGAAAGTTGGCAGAATCAATATCGAGAGAACTCCACCAGGCAGTTCTATAAATCGATATTTCCGAAAATTTGTATAAAACTGTGGTTCGCAAATATAAATATAGGAAAAGATTCAATAAAAACTTACATTAGGCTGAGAACAAATCATGGAATTTGCTACAATTATTTATGTAAGATAGGCCTAAAACAAAGTCCTAAATGTGAAAAGTGTAATCATAATGAGACCCTTAAGCATATTATACTTGAATGTCCAGCATACATACAACAAAGAGAAATAATACTCAAGAATTTAAATTTGAAACAAAATTCCTTTCTTAGTGCTCATTTCTTAGTGAACTTTTTTTTTTTTCTTAGCCCCTTTGGTTTTGCAGGTTTCTAAGTAGAATTAAAGATAGGATGGAGAGGTATCTCTTGTACTGTACGATGTACATTTTAAAAGGAGGATGAGAAGGTGGAAGGTTCTAATTTATTTATTTATATTTATTAACTTTAGATTTTTCCGGTGATGGGGCTCACCGTATCCTTTTCCTTTTATTTGTTTAGTTTATTAATTTCCCAGTTTAGTCTGAGACTTTGTACGTGATCTTGCCACTTTTGTGGCCGCCCTGCTTGGGTGAGTGTCCGAAAAAGAGGGTTAGTACAGTATTTCAGGCTGTCGAAAAATTTAATGTGTCTACGTTTTCATAAAGTCTGTAACTTAAAAATACAGTTTCTCTTTTCTGCCCTGAAGAAGTCAGCAACATGTCTGGCGAAACGTTGGCGAAAAAGTTAGCGACATGGTCTAAACCAGAAGATACCACTGAAGTATTTTGTATAAGTCTGTAACTGTCGGTATGTCGAGAGTAGTGTGTAGGAGGTCCGTTTTTGTTTTGTTTAATATTGTGTGTCTCACTATGCGTTGCAATACGCCATTCTGAAACTGTTGGAGCTTTTTCGCTCTTAGTGAACTATGTTACTTGATTTGTTTTGCTCAGCGAAAATATGTAGATTTTGCGAGTAAGAAACATGTGAGCAAGCATACAAACTTTGCCCCCATTTTTCACCCTCTTAGGGGTAGAATTTCGGAAAATCCTTTCTTATCGGATGCCTACGTCATACAAAGAACACACCCTCAAAGTTTCAGGTCTCTACAATTAGCGGTTTAGGCTGTGCGTTGATACCTAAGTCAGTCATTCAGGACAAAGCATTTTATATGTATAGATATACATTTTTTTTTAATACATTTATATGTTTTTGTATTATGTATGTGAGTGTGTGTGTATATTTATGGATATGTAAATACATATGTGTGTACGTATACGTGTGATGCAAAAATTTATATAACAAATACACTTAAAATAATAAATTATAGCAATGCCAACAAAGTGATTGGGCTTACTGAGAATATAACTTTCATATAATTCAGATATGGCTGTATGGAATATAGCAATGCCAACCCTATTGGGAAAAAGTAAAAAAAAAAAAAGTACAGAGTGATCATAGTTACATAAGTTCTTATATAATATTCTATCCATCAGTTGGCTTCATCACGATAATAAAATGAAAGGGATGAAAAATTAAAATATAGTTATAATTCCATAATCAAACTTGGACAACATAAAGCACATACTGAAAATGAAGCCTCCTACCTCAGGAAGGCAAGGGTATAAAAGGGTGTACTTCAAAAAAAGGTACATATAAGGTTACTAGAAATTCTTGGGAGGAAGAGAACATGGAAGGAAAAAAATAAATAAGCCTAAAGATGCCCTAGACAAAGTGAGCCACCTCTTGGAGAAGGGGTAAAAAGGTAAGAACCAGAAATGAAAAAACCGGCAACTAGCCTGATATAGTACAGGCACATCTAACCTTTAACCTGTACCACTACAACCCGTGAACTGGTCTGGGGTTCAGTACACGGTAGACGCTGTACTGTTTCATGGAGAACGGTTCTGGAAGGAGGTGAGTTGTCTTAGGTCACGCTCAACCGCCAGATTTTTCTCCCTTATTTTGGGTACCATGTTTTTATAATATTTTATAGAGGCTGGGTGGGCCCCACGAAGGTCCTAGATCCTATGTGATCCATCTTCGGCTGCAAACAGACTAAATAAAAGTCTTGCCCGGAGCGGGATTTGAACCAGGATTTCTGGCATGGCAACTCAGTGCTCTACCACTGAACCACTCCGCTCCCACAGTCGCATCTAGACACCAGAATTTTGTAGAGAAATGTTCAGAACAGGTAAATGAATATTTCATATTCGACTGAGTTTGAAAAACTCAAGTATGTCATGTTTGTTATAAAAAGTAATTAAGCGGATATAGTAAGTAATTTTGGTTGAAATTGATGGAAAATATTAGTAATCTGTAGCATTATTCCTTTCACAACCCTTTACCTTACACAAGGTAGATCTATATTTTCACAAAATATACACAAAACTAGAGTAACTAAAAATAACATCTAGTTAAATGGTTGATTAATAAAAAATAATTAATTAGAGTAAATAATTATTTAAAAATAAATAATTAGAGTATGTAATAAATAATAAAAAAAGAATTTTTGACAGAAATAATTTTGTACTTTTTCACTCTTATTTTAAAATTTAAAAAACAATTCAGATATTTTTCGAATATCTTCCATCAAATTCTTCTTGTATCCAATTCTTACATTCCAAAATCCTGAATACGTCTTTCTTTATTACAACTAAAGTCATTCATAATGACCTCAATGCCACTTTTTTGCTGATTTAGCTCAAACCTGATATCAGTATTTTCACGACAAACTTTATTCCCTCGCAAACCTAATAGTTCTAAGGCTCAGTTGAATTTCTGATTGGACTACTACCACTGGTTAGTTTCTTTACTTGCCTTTGCCCATGCCATTTCATATCATTCATTATATTTACTTGTATTGTTGTTATATTGTCATTTTCTATAAATAACATTTATTTTAAATGTTTTAAGTTTCAAAAATTAAACTTAAAAATTCATTTTGGAAGACCGGAAGCAACTGGAAGTTAACAATTGTTCTTTGAAGTCAAAATAAAAAATAAAAATAAAATAAAAATTCTTCCTTCAGTTTTTACTATGAAGTTGTATTGTGTATGTTAACAGCCATGAAATTCATGTTTCCATCTACTACCTGCTTTTGTCTTATTTATATTGAAATAACTAAAAGCCTGGTAAGGGGATTATTTTTGTATACTATTAATACCGAGTCTTTCATAATATATATTGTTGCTTCTAAATGTAAAAAACATTGTTTCTCAGAGGTGAAAGTGTTCTAAAACTCTAGGTGTCTTAAACATCCTTGAGATTTATTCGCCTTTACAATAATATTTAAGCCACACAAATAAATATTTTAGATTTTAAATTATAATTATATTAAATTAAATATAGGTATATTATAAAACTATTTTTATTCAATTGTTGTGCTGGTAAATATTATCAAAAAAGAAGATTAAAATCTGCAAACATCGACATAGTAAACAACAGAAGTCCACTGAATCCACTTTGAATTTTAAAAATAATAAAAATGGACATTTCAAATGAAACAACAAACAACCTAATAATTTGGAATTTAAAGAATTATGTTAGTAATTTAGATTTACTTACAGCCTCTTCCCCCAGAACAAAACACTCAATTAATTTTTAAAGATGAAACGTCAGGACCTAATGTCCCGAAGCAGTTCGTTCCTGGAATTGAAAAAGGTTTCCATCTTATGGCCCAGAAAGGTAAACTATTGTCATTGTATCATCCTTTAGATTATATAAAATATTATCTAAAAATTTCTGTATCAACATTACAGGTCTTTTATCTGGTCATAAGTTGTCGGGTATCAGGTTCCGACTACTTGATGGTGCTCACCATGTCGTAGATTCAAGTGAACTTGCCTTTACTTTAGCAACTCAAGGGGCCATCAAGCAAGGTACTCCCTTACTTTAGGAATTGATAATTTAGTATGAAATACAAATTTTTAAATTGTACATTAGTATGTTGGTTCATTTCTGCCTGAAATATGACCACGTCTTTATCCATTTAAATAATTCAGAAAATAAATTATTACCATTTTTATCCTTGTCCAATTACAAAAGTTCATTATTATTAAACATTAATTCTTTAAAGCCGATTTATAAATTTTGTTTTCATACAGCGTGATTCAGTAAAAAAAATTAACATTCCTTGAAAAGCATGCAATTGTTATCATTTATCAATATCTGTTTGCTAAAGCACTTTTTAAATTTATTTATGATTTTAATTACAAATCATCGATTGAATTAGGACTTCATTGTCATTGCAATCAGTTAATTATTTTTATGATTTACTACTCACTGTTAACAGGAATTATCTTGATTTTCAAATTAATCTGCCCGTTGAGTGTTTTTGAATTATAATATTTTTAAAAAGTAATGAAATATATTTTATATTCAAACTACTATCATTCTTTTATATGAAAAAACACTATTATATATTTACATCTTCTCTGTAAATAATCTGATAATGTACAGTTAGGGGTGTCTCTTGCACGAGACGAAACCCACACTTTCACTATGTGTTAAATCTTAAAATTCATTATTAAAAAAATCATGTAAGGCTAGGAATAGCCGATCTGGAAATAAAGAGAATAAAAAAAATATATATATTGAAGAAATCAAAATACTATCAAATATTTTAGGACATTAAATATAAAGTGTCTTTACTTTTTTTTAATGTGCCAACACTTGAAATTATTTCATTATTTTTATTGCAGGTAATTTATTTGATTCATTACACCTACCTTTAATTCTGTTATTTGTTAGTTAAAATATTTTTTCAAATGTTTTTATAATTGTATACTTTTAGTTTACCATATCCATATTAGTTTACTTGGATCATTCAGTATTTATTTATCTTTTTCAGTATTTGAGGATGGAATTTGGCAAATTCTTGAGCCAATAATGGCAGTTGAAGTTTCTATTCCTGAAGAATTTCAAGGAACAGTTATGGGTATATAATTTAAAAAAATTTAAATACTAGTTTTACAAAATTAAATGAATATACTGTTTATTTTTCAATGAAGTAGCTATTTTGTTTTTAGAAATTTATATAAGATTTAGGTTTAATTAATTATGTTAAAGTTGTTTAAGAGTTAAAGTTTATTTGGTGAATATAGTTATAAGAACTGATATAAATAATCACCAACTAATTAATAATAGTAATATTATTTTGCTGCAGTGTCATTCCATGTGAAATCACCCAGGTCATGTCACCCAATATGTTAGATTTGCCATACGTTGCACATTTGCTTGTACTTATGCCCTAAGAAAACCTGTGAAGTTTTATTGTTCTAGGATGTATACTTTTTTTTAATATAAATTTAAAAATATGAATATTGCGATAATTTGGTTCCGCGGAATCGCTTGCGGAAAATAAGTAATATTTACAAAAACTATGACATTTCAGGTATTAATAAAGATTTTGATCTGGAAATTTTTCCACAATTTAATAGAAGTACACAGTTTACAAAAATGGATTCATTTAAGTAGCCATAATATTAAAAAAATGAACAATAAAAATTCATATTGCATGTCATTATTGTGGTTTCCGAAACTAAAACAAAGGTTTACAGAAACGCTTGTAACTTTTTTCTCCAAACAGCTGGGAAGCTGTTCCAAATAAAATCTAAGATTGTGAGCTTTATATTAACATAAAAGACCAATTAGCTTTTTTTTTTTGAATACATTTTTAAATAAAGCCATTTTCAATAAAATTGTGTAAATTTGGTGCCAATTGCTCAAACGTTACGATTTTTGCATTTCAGCCCCCCCTGGTGGCGTAGAGATCTAGGAAACATAGTGTATGTCAGTTCAGGTGTAATAAAGAATCTACGTTTAAAATTTCATAATAATCATATAATATTTGATATTATATTATTTATATAAAATAATAATAATATTTGAAAAGAAAAGATTTGAAAAGTCCAGGACCGGGGCAAATAAAAAAAAATATTTAAAAATTAATAAAATCAGTAACTAATATAATAAAATAAATTATAATTATAATGACGTATGTCAACAAGATCCAAATTTAATAAATGTTCAAAGAATTTGGGACGTCGGATCAGTGAAAAGAAAGGATATGACCATGACCGGGGAGCGAGCCTGATATAGCCAGGTTAGCTCAATTGGTAGAGTTCCAGACTAGCGATCTGGACAACCCGGGTTCGAGTCCCGGTCCTGGACATATCTTTTCTTTTCAAATAAAAAAAATATTTACAAATTAATACTCCTTCGGATGTCAGGTATGAAAAGTGTTGCACCGAGCTTAGTGTTTCCCATAGTGGTGCTGGGAACAGCATTTGAAATCCGAAAAACATAAAAATGCAGATCGTGACGCTGCTTCCACTTCTTCAATGTAGAAATTTTTCATGAATTCAATTGCGCCATCTTCAAAGGATTTGGATATTGCTGCGGCTGAAGGTGTCTGGGCTTATCGCACTATACAAGAAAACCACATATTCCGCGTCAAAATTAATCCAATCCTGTTTTGATCAGAAATTCACATGGGCGTGCACGAAGACGTACATCCTAGAACAATAAAACTTCACAGGTCCTCTTAGGGCATAAAAATAAGCAAATGTCGTTATAGTAATCAAACTGATCTCTTACTAATTTTTTATATCCTTATAAATATTATTAATATGACCTGTTGATATGGCAGAAAGAGTGGGTTGAAGAAAAAAATATATACATGTGTGAATATACGAAGGAAGTTTGAAAAGTCCAAAAATAAATGAATTCTGTTTAACTTTTTTGGGATAAACCTTTTATATTTTTCAACACTTCCTCAAACGCTGCTCCAGTTTCTTGACCCCTTCTGAAAAATAGGATTTGTCCAAGACTGCCTGTCTTGAACTGAAATTCATTTGTTACTACAATTATCCCAAGTTTGAATAAAATCTTATTCCTGCGAGCCATTTCTTCATATTGGGAAACAAGTAATAATAATAGGCCAAGGGAGTCTAGTCTGGAGAATAAAGGGTATTAAAGACGAGCTGGAACCCTATTTCCATTAATTTTACAGCCACATCTGGTGCAAACCGTCGCTGCAACACCATATGATTATTTTTGGTCAATCGTGAGAAATTGTGGCACCCATCTTGCGGATAGCTTTTTCATGTCCACATGTTGCAAAATATTATGTACCCATTCATTTAAGATGCTCACAGCACAAGCAGTCTCACACACCCTCGCACTTCTGTCATCCATAAATCCATCATGGATTTAGAAATGATTTCTGGAGCAGTGACATCCACAGGTCGACCAGAATGTGCAGCATCACTTGTGCCCATATGGCTACTTCGAAAATTTTGAAACCTCTAATTAACTGTTCAGTCATAGGTGCAGATTTAGTCTCTTGGGGCATTTTGCCTTTCATAAAGTAGTGTTTAACCTACACTCGAAATTCTTTTTTGTCCTTTTTTTTAATATAATCTCATTTTCCTTGATTCAAATAACTGCCTAACTCAAAGAAATAGACTGTTTTGGTTGAAACTTGATTTGTGTTCTTCCAACCATAGTATTGTTCTTTACTTGAGTTTCAAATAATTAAGCTATGTTATTAATTAATTCTTTTGTTTTTATAGGTCAACTAAACAAAAGACATGGGATTATTACTGGAATTGAAGGAAGTGATCAATGGGTTACTGTTTTTGCTGAGGTTAGTTTTAAAAAAAATATAATTATGTTTTTTTTTAAATTTCATTATAATTATGCTCATAAAATTTCAACAATATTTTTATTCTTGGTTAGTGCTGGGCCTCCTCAAAAATTTGTTACTACTCTTCTCTGTCCTCTACAGCAGCCCTCCACTGCCTGACACCTATCTGTCTCAAATCCTCATAAACATTTCCAACAGCTCCTAGTTGTTAGTTGATCAAGTTCTGTTCTGTTGTTCCTCTCCTGGATACCTTTTGTTCGAAACCGCCTGGAAGTGCTCTGTCCAACTATTGGTAACTGTTAATTTTTAACGACAACATGAATTCCTTCTTTATTATTACTTAAGTAGTGATCTACTCTATCAGCTGGTCTCATTGGGTGCTTTCATCTTGTCATAATCCTGTGTATTCATTCTCATGAATTACTGAAGTGTTTGTCACTACTCTCATTTTTAATTTCCAGCTTGACTGCATTTGTCATCGAACCAGTCATTTCTTACTGCCTTTCGTCTTACAATAAGCTTTTCTGCAGCTGGATTAATAGCATTTTCGATTCATCCATCTCTTTTTTACATTTAGTAGACCTCCACAGCCCTTGAGCAGTTCTGTTACTCGTGTCACAAAAAGCTGCCTTATATTTTATACCTTTAACCACTCTACTGTCGCTAAAAGATGAGGTAGCTCTGTATTTTGTTTATCACAATGCTATAATGTAGCAATGCATTGTTTATAACTACCCATTCCTGGTTCTGATAACTTTGATAACGTTCTGATAACTTCAGTATGATGTTATCTCACGTATTTCTAAAACCCTCACAAGTATTTTTGTTAATGTGGACCCTGGTAGCTTCTAAATTTTCTATTTAAATGTTTTAAGCTTCTAAAGTTCTATCTAAATGTTACTTTTTCAGGATTTATCAATAATTTAAGGTATTTCTCATTTTATTATCGATTATTTATCCTTGATTGTTCTTGTAACATATTTAATATTATTTATTATTACATTAATTTCTTTTGACTTACCACTTTTGAAATATTTAAAAAAAAAAGTTGGATTCCATAGCTGCTCTTATTTTAAAGGTATTTTATCATTTTAAATATGATAACATTATTTTTATAGGTTCCTTTAAATGACATGTTTGGGTATGTGTCGGAATTGAGATCTGCGACGCAGGGTAAAGGTGAATATGCAATGGAATACTGTCGCTATTCACCAGCTCTCCCAGAAGTACAAGACAAGATTATTTTAGCATACCAAGAAAGTATGGGTATTCTTCCTCAACATAAGAAAAAGAAAAATTAGTGATAATTTTATTTAGTTATTTTTAATTTATTTAAACTAATGGCTTACCATTACTCATTACTGGATTTCAATTATTATCTTGTGTTATAAACACTGTGTATAAACAATGATTTCTTTTTATATGATTTGTTGTAGATATCAGGTTTTGAAAAAAAATGTAAATAATATTTATTATTATTATTAAAATAGATTGATCATAATGTTCTGGTTACTTTAATATTTGTTTCTTAATTTTAATTCATTAAAAAAGGTCAATAACTAGATATTGATATTATGAAATTTTCCTTTTCTTTTTTTTCTATTGAATATGAATGATCTTAAATATTAGTTGAATTGAACAACAGTTTTTAATTTTTATAAATATTAACTGTCTGCCATGTACTGAATCCAAAGTCCCTTCATGGATAAGTATTATAATTATAGAAAAACACAGATGGGCCATGTTAAAATGTTGAATGATATTGTATTAATTTTATGTGTTTAAAACGACGTAATAGAATTGATTAACAATATGAACTGAAATTATTTTATCTTGAATGATATTAGTTGACCTTGATAATATATGTGGAAGAAAATGGTCCGGGTAGAGGTCAATAAATTTCTCTTAGATGTGGAGAAATGTTTATTAAGTAGCCAACCTTTCAACCTACTTTGCATTCTGTTTTATTCCTATTTTACTCTTTAGTATGTATTTTACTAGCTTCCTGTCACTTGGTTATTAATATTATACTCTCATACATTTTAACCTTTATATTTACCAATCCTAGCAATTTTTTTATTATTTTTTAATTTTCAATTGTCTGTATTTTGCATATTTAGCTCTGAAGAAGACCAGTAAAGTAGGTCAAAACGTTGGCTAATTAATAAACATTTCTCCAACTCTAAGAAACATTTATTGGCCTGTACCTGGACCATTTTCTCCCATATAAAATTATTTTCCTATCTGTATGATGTCAAAATATAATAATTTAATAACCAATTACCACCCTCTGACATTTACTTTTCCAAGAATTTCTGTGTCTTTATTCTCTATAGTTAAGTTATGTATTAGGTTCCCAAATAAGTCTTCAGTTTGTTTTCAATTTAATTTTATCAGTATTGTTTGTACATTGCAGGAAACTATGTGTACAATCCTGCTTATTTTATTTTGGCATAGAAGGTTGTTTGTTATATTAACCCATTCACCCCATTAACCCATTCAAGACCGATTGCACACCATGCATGCAATCGATTTCCGAGGCTATAAGATGGCCTGCACACCGTGTGTGCAATAACAGTAATGTCCAATTATCAGTTATTCTGAGTAAACTAGTCGTCGAAGTAAGATTTTTCTTAAACTAATAAAATCTGTAAAGTACAGGAAAACAAAATTTGGCATTGGTTTTACTGTGTTCCAAAATCTAAAAATTATCTGAAGCCTACACACTCATTGTGCAATGATCTTATTTATGTGAATTCACTTACAAATTGGGTTATTTCCCACAAATGAACAATATAAAGAAAAAAAATTTCGCTACTGCGGACGGTGTTGAAAAAAAATCGTCGTCTCGAATGGGTTAAACTACATGTGAACCCAATTATTACTTAGTTGTAAATATTGTAGTAAATGTTTATTAAATTGGTAATTCTTTTATATTATAGTGGTAAACAATTGTAGATAACACTCTTCATTTCATATAACATAGAGACGAAGATCACTGTAAATATATTTTAAACAATTCTGTGATATTACTATGTATTTATAAATTAAAAATCTATTCTTTTTTTTTATTATTATAATTTACCCATAAAATGTTTCTTCAACTCTTTTCAAATAAATGATTCCTTTAAAAATTTTTATTTTTTTATTTATTTGAAACTGTGTTAATTTTTATCATGTTCCAAGCTCCTTGCTATTTGGATGAGACCTAATGCCAACCTCAAATTGGTAGATTATTGTAATGTTCGAAAAACCCCTTTACTGGAGAGTAAAAGCAAGTTCTATATAAGTTATAAGCAGTATATAATCAGTTGTAAACAGGTGGTAGTTATAGAATAAGTTATGAACAGTACCAAATAAAAATGTATATAAAAGCTGGGCCTGTAGATTGTTAACTCAAGTTAATTACAAATAGTGCATTTCGATTTTTTAATATCATTAATATTTTTAAATTAGTATTACACATTCTAAGATGTGTATGTTGAGTTATTAAACTATTTCATTTTTGTTTAACCTGTAATTGGGTTTTTGCCTGTTGATAGATGAAGGCTATGAATAAATTGCTAACCAGGATGAGGTTATATTTCTATTGTAAGATTTATTCACAAGAAGGTTATGCAACATAACATGAGCTGGAACTATTTTCAATTCTGATAAAATAAATCAATTCAATCTTTGGATGGATTTTATTAATTAATTTACAATATAATGTACAATATTAACAAAAAATTGTGTTTAATTTACAGTGTTAAAACACACTTATAATCAATCATTTTATCTAAACATATGTGTCTATTTACATATAATATTCATTTTATCTAAACATATATGCCTATATACATATAATATTTACACTCTATGCTACACATCAATAATTTACAATATATTATTAATATATAATTCTTTAAAACGCTGGTGCGCCCTCTCTCTTACATTTTTGTATATGAAATATAGATATATTTTAAACTATATGACATTCTATAAACAATGCAAGTAATATATATATATATATATTTTTTTTTATTGGTTAAAATTCTCATTTAATAAAATAAAAAGATTATATATTCTTTACAAAAGGAACTTTATATGCATGCTTAATGTGCTTGTGCAAAAGAATAACAAAAAAAAAAAGTTAAAAGAAATTGTTATTTACAGGAATATAAAATTAACATTAAGAAGTTTATTAAAAGAAAATTATTCTTGACCAAAGCCTTCAGTTTCTTCAATAGCATAATTGAGTTTTTCAACAAGTTGATCATAACTTTTATATGGTGGGAGATCCAAGCGATTAAAACATGTATGAGATCGAGGAAGCCATGTTTCTTTGCCTACTTTTTCAATGCAGAACCTTTGAGGACCATTGCTTCCTGGAAATTAAAATACATTTTCATAGCAATACTTCATACATTTCATAGTAAACTTGACAGAAAAAATAATTGTTTAAATTGTAAAGGTGAAAAGGTTGGAATATTCGTAACGATAAAATAATGTATTTATAAAGTGTTTTTTTCTTATATATATATATATGATTAGTTCTTAAGATAATTAAAATATAGACATACCCATAAGTTCAGCAAAACCTCCGACAGGTACCCTACAAGTTCCAGTGACAAATTGCAACAATCTTGCTCTTTTTTCACTGTCTGTTTGACGAACAAACTAAAAAAGGAAATATAAAAATTAATTCCCCATATTAGAATAATGCCATTTAAATATCAAACAAAAGTTGAAAGTATTAAGAAGAATAAAAATGTTGAGTAAAAAAAGGTAAACATAATTATTTGTAATGGAGTCTAGGGACTGCTAAGGGGAATTCCTTCAATCAGCACCAGGGAAAAAACTGTGTGAAACTTTAGCATTGGCCTTGAGGACACTACAACAGGATAGTCTCTGCACAATAAAAAACTGATACCTATTAGAAGTTGCTCTGTTACAGCATGGTGGATCAAAACTGGGAAATTGATAAACCCACCAATTTTGTAGCTTCCAAAGTATATGGAGGACTACCATGCTTCAGCAGCTGCAGAAGTACGGTAAATTTCTCCAAGCAATTTATCACCCTTGTAAGAATCTACATCCAGAACAGGCATGTGAAGATCACAAAAAAGGTATTATTAGATGAAGGCTTCTATAGAGATACTTACAGGTTCACATACCAAAGCTGCACAGATCTAATAATAATGGTATCAACTGCTATAATTATGACACCAATTCTATTGGGCAAATATACATCAGTTAGTAAACACAACGTTCTCAGGGCAGTCATAATAACGGCGAGGTGCAGAAAGGCAAGTAAATATAACTCCTTGCAATAACTAGATGCCGATTGGAGCATTAAATAGTTATATGACAAGATCAAGAATTGTATGGCACTGCAATGCAGCTCAAAATAACCAAGTCTACTAGCCAATGAAAAAGGCAATAAACTGTGCAGGCTAGATTCTGTGTATAATCCCATTCAGTACCCCACAGTCCATGCTAGGGTTAAAGGGGAATTAGAATGGCGATAGGACCAAACTGGTAAGGGAAAAAACATCTATCCAATCTATTTCTTAATGGTCTCTGTTTAAGTAAAAGCAATAGACTCAGGTATATCTTTGGTGTTTAGGAAATTCTTCCAAGTGGTTCAAAGCCAAAGGCAAAGGAAAGGTAATGAGATAACACTTTAAAGGGAGAAAAATTAAATTGATATGGACTCGAGGTATTAATCTAAAAATGATCAATGAAAACAATAATAATTTATTAGTGTATAAAAATATTAATGATTATAATTAACTATAGCACAAGTTATAAAATATTAAAAAGGAGGAAAAACCACGAACAATTGTCAGAATAAAAAACATCATTTTGTATCAATATAAAACTTACCTGCCAAAACCAAAGAACCTGTTTACTGTTTCTAGTATAATGCCTGTAAATTGTGTTACGTTGCCAATCTTCAACATCAATTTCCTGCATACCACACAACATTAACTCCAATTCCCTTTCATCAAAATACTTTAACCATTCAAGAGGTACAACTTCATTGAAGCCATCCAAAAACGCTTTTGTCTGTTCTTCAATACCACGAGTCATGCGCCATTCAGTCATTAACCTAAAGAAATATAACAAAGAAACATAATTTTAAAAAAAAAATCATTATTAATAATGAGAAATAGGTTTCAATATGAAAAGAAACCTCAGATATTCTTCTTTATTAGTCTCATCAACTCTGATTTTGTCTCCATTTTCTTTTAACTCATGATGAATAACTTGACCCAGTACTTCGAAGTCAACAGAAAAAAACATTTCTAGGCCACAATCATCAATATTGTTTTCGCGTATCCAAACTAATGAATTATAGAATTCAGGATCAATACTCTCTATATCCTTCATAGTTAATTTTTTATTAAGCATTCTTTTATAAAAGGGCATAGTAAAACCAGAATAGATGAATCTTGAATGGTAGAGTGCCTAGAAAGTTTAAACAAAGAAAATAATAAAGTAAGGAGATGTGTGTATTTTTATTTATATAATACATTATATATATATTTAATGAAAAGAATATTTTAAATTTACAAAAATAAGTAATATAATACCCAGTATTACATTATAAATTATCAGGTACCGAGAAACTTCACTTATGAAAGATTAGAAAAGTACCAAGCATAACGCTACTAATAATGACTAAATATAAACTCACCATTGCGATGAACCTTCCAATAAACTTAAAATAAAGCAGATGATCAGGATTGACATACGATGCTGGATTTATCTGCAAGCTGTAGTTGTTTTTGTTGGCATATTCAAATAGGCAATACATTGGATTCAAAACCTCATGAGATAACAAGAAAAACCACTCTCTGAAACATAAATTTAATGACGTAAAAGTAATGTTGTAGTTAAGATAACAATATTTATATTGATACATTGTAATATTAAGGAGAAAAATCATGTCAATGATCGAAGCATTGCAACCCAATCAGTTCCCACGGACAATTTTTGTAGACATTACAGACATTTGTAAAGGAAAGAAACATTTGTTCATGAGAAGTGTCTTGATCTGATCTGAGGAAAGATTAGCTCTGAAGGTAGGAGTATTTTTTTCTTTAGTCTGACTTTATTCAGGGTGTAGCAAGATAGTAAGTAGTTTGACAATCAAATTATTTTTTTTGTAACAGCTTAATCACTAACCAGATGGAATTGTGAATCTTGTTAATTGAGTATTAGATGGTAGTTATTAGTGCAATAATGATTATTATATGTGAGAAAGAAATAGTTGACTGTGGGTACTATAATAGGATGTTGATAGTTGGGGGTGCAGTCAAGAAAACACGCAAAAATAGGTGAAACTATTTTATTTTAAGTGCCGACGTTTCGACCTACATAGTAGGTCGAAACGTCGGCACTTAAAATAAAATAGTTTCACCTATTTTTGCGTGTTTTCTTGACTGCACCCCCAACTATCAACATCCTATTAATGATTATTATAATTTACAGTTGTTGGGCGCATTTTTTGTATTGAATATGGTATTTTTTTCTATTTTTTTTTTTTGAGATTTGATGATGTTCTTGATGACAGTTGAAAACGCCATATAGTAAGTTTGGAAAGCTATCAACAACATAACCTTGGAATACTACTGACTTTGTGTCAGCAGTAAATATTTTTTTGTGTGTGTGAAAATGTCATATAAGCACTTTGTGGGAAGTTCTGATTTATTTCTTTAATTTAAAGAAATCTGCAGCTGAGGCATTGATTGCTTGTTGAACCACACGGTAATGCTGCTTTAATTGAGAGAAGTTTTCATGAGTGGTTTCATAAGTTTAATAATGAAGAGTTTGAGGTAGAGGTCAAAGAACGTAGAGGAAGGCCAAAAGTGTATGAGGATGTAGATTTGGAAGCATTATTGGAGGAAGATGCGCATGAAGAACATGCACTTACAATAGGATCGAACCAAGAAGCAATTTCGCATCCTCTAAAATTGCTGAAAATGATTTAAAAAGAGGGAAATTGGGTTCCATACAAAATGGTCAAGAGACATTGAACATTGTGCATGTGTGAAATGCCCCTTGCAAGACATAAAAGAAAGGTTTTTTTGCACCAAATAGTCACTGGTGACAAAAAGTGGATCCACTATAACCCAAAGAAGAAAAAATCATGGGATCACCAGGTGAACCTTCAACATCAACAGCCAAACCAGATTTTCATCGGTAAAACCTCATGCTGTGTATTCGGTAGATCAGCTTGGTGTTGGCAATTATGAGTTGTTCAAGTCGAATGAAATTGAAGCTCTCTACCACACACAATTAACGAGATCAAGCCTAGCCCTGAAGTAAAAATGGTCCCATTACAACTTTAGACACGATAAAACTATTTTCCTACTTTCTTACATCATATGAAGATACAAAAAATTGCGATAGATTCATAGATAGTCTTAAAAGGTAAAAAGTTTTCTCGATGTGGTATTCGAATTCTGCCAGAAAGATGGGAAAAAGTAGTAGCTAGAGTTGTAAAATATTTTAATTTAATCTACCATTTCTTATAATCTACCTTTTTTATTAAAACTGGCGGAAACTTACTTGTACTCCTAATAATAGGTTGGGGAAAAAGAAATCCATTATTTTTGAATGAAATTCAAAACTTTATTTAAGATGTTTCGGATTGTCCCATTAGGGTCAAATATACACCGTTTTTACAAAAAACTTCAGTTGTTTCTTCTGGTTTAGACCGTGTCGGTGAATTTTCTGCAAACGTTTCGCCAGGCATGGTGCTGACTTCCTCAAGACTTAATTGAGACTGATCAAGATCTAGTCAGTCTCAATTAAGCCTTGAGGAAGTCAGCAGCATATCTGACGAAACGTCAGAAAATTCACTGACACGGTCTAAACCAGAAGAAACAACTGAAGTTTTTTGTATAAATAATGGCCGTGGAAACTTGAAAGAGTATTTAATACACCGTTTTGTTGTATAATTTGTTGCCATTTTAAAGGTAGCTTCATAATGCCTCTCTCATAGAAGTCTTGGTCCTTATTGGCGAAAAACTCCATTGTTAACACCCTGTAACTCAGAACTGAATGGAACAAACAATAAACAGCCAAAGATTTTTTTTAGTGTGAAATGTCACCTTGACAACGAGCATAAACTTGCAATTATTTGATCGATATGTTACGAAATATCGATCACTACAACCATCTACCGAGAAAATAATGGATTTCCTATTATTATATTTGTTTACTTTTATAAATTTATTATTATTTTTATGTTCGTTTTTTCGTACTGAAATTTAGACATTAGAATTTATTAAACTATCATCATTCCAACTGTTATTTATAGATGTAAATCATAGACATTAATATTGGAGGTTGAACATCTGAAGGTATTTTATACCTTGGACTTTACAGGTAAGCTAGCACTTATTAACTTACAAGGAATTCTTTCATTACCAAGACCAACATTTTTACAAATCCATCTCAATCTTCTATTATGTTAACCGGATGCATGCTCTGAAATTGTCCATTGTGCAGGCACTGATTGATTATTCTACACAATACAAAATAATAAAAAAATAATAATGGTAAAATAATATTTACCTTGACACACCACCATAATCCAATCCTTCTTCTCCTCTGAATGTTATATACAATCTTCTCCTTAGCTCGTAAGCTGGAAGCCTCATAACTTGATGATAAGAGTCTTCGAAGAGAGTTTGTCGGCTACAAGTTATTTTGATGTGAGAGGGTAACACATTGCTTTGGCAAAGATAACGAAACTGGCTAAGCTTCCAACGAAAAGATCGTTCATAAGCTCTTGGGACCCCATAAACGCCTTTGGGCCTAAAATAAAAATCACTAGTTAAATCTAGCCTTTCAATATAGCATGAATTATTTTCTGTACTAAATATTTCACAAGTAGATGAGTAAAAGTAAAAACTATTATGTATTTTATTTCTCATGTCAATCCTTTATCAATTATAACTAACTGAAAAATAATATAAAATTCTTTTAAAAAGCAATAATTTTCTCAGTGCTGGTAGAAATAGATATAACACATAATGACACTTTTGGCCACTCAGTTTGTAATTATAAATAATTTGTATGTCCATGTTTAATATTTTTTTGTATTTAATTATTTAATAATTTAACAGCATTGGGTATTTAACAGTAATTGGGGGTGAGGGTAGGTATTAAGCACCCAGGGAGATAGGCATCTCTCAGTCCGATAGGGTCTTGGCTTCTGAGAATTTTTTTTATTAGTACCAGAACCCAAGCGAGGTGAAGAGCCTCGTCCTGCACGTGGTACCCCTGCACAGTGGGGAGCTCCTCCTCACTGACGAAACCCATCGGAACTAGACTGGGAAGTTGATAAACATCCCCCAATCCAGGGGGAACTGCATAGGCTATTGGAAGGATGGCTGAGGGTGATTCAGTCGTACTATGCGAACACTCCGAGAAAACTACTAACAAACTTCAAGACGAAGTCTGGAAGAATATGACGCAAGGCAAAAGAAGAAGGCAACTCCCGCGGAAACTCAACCCTCAACCTCTAAGGATGAGAGGAAGAGAGGCAGGGAGAAGAAAGAGACTCCTTCACCCTGCAAACAGTGAAGAAACCCAAGATGGACTATAGTGGAGCAGCCAGAAGTATTAAGGTTGCAGTTCCTCACTTAGATTACCCTCATCAAAAACTGAAGGATGAAGTTATTCAGGCCCTCATGTTTAACCTCCTGAAAAGAGTTAAAGAGAGGAAGGCTGAACTAGCCCCTGTCGGTATTAACGGCTACTCCCTGAGAGACGGAACACTAGTAGTTAACTGCAATGATGAGCCTACCAGGGAGTAGCTAGTTAGTAACATCGCGGAGCTCTCCTCGTGGGAGGGAGCGCCACTGAAAACTGGTGACCCCAAAGAACTTGAGGGTTTCAAGAAGGTGGGCTTATTCATACCAGCCTAGTGGAAGGCGTCAAGAACCTAAAGAAACTGCAGGTACAAAACACGGGCCTGCAGACTGACAGGTGGAAAATCCTTGGTAGCAAGGCCCATAAACATGGGATGTAAATAGTGGCATCCATAACAGATTCTGTGGCCTAAGTCATAGAAGACAAAAATGGAAGAGTTTACCACGGGTTCCACAACCTACAGGTAAGATTCTTTTAAGGCAAGGACACACCTACCAGGAAGTGGTGACTGCAAGTGGAACAAAATGGGCGGTAAGGGTGCGCCTGTGTCGGTGGCTGGTGTCTCAGTGCCCTGGTCCATTTCGGGTCAAAATGCATTTGTCACTGTTTCAAGCTTGGTACCAGGTGGCAGCCAACGGAACACGGAGACAGAAGGGATCGCGGGGCGGGGCGTCAGGCCGTGGGCGCGGCCTGGCCCATAGACCACAAACTGTCCCCGGGTAGTGAGAAGAAGGAAACTCCATCACATCCCGGGGGTGATCCCCCTCATCACACTGATGATCAAGCTGCTACAGATAAATCTCCATCACTGCAGGGAGCCAGCGGAACTCTGCAGCAGTATGTGGTAAGTCATGGCATTGATATCATACTCATACAAGAGCCGTGGATCAACAAAAACAGCAAGGGCCTGAAGGGATATAGACTAATTCAAGCAAACTGCCCAAGGCTCAGAGCCTGCATCCTTGCTGAAATAGAATTAAATTGTTTCCCAATGTGGTCCTTATGTTCCAGGGATTCTGTAGCGGTGACGACCAATTTCGGGGGGCAGGAGGTTGTCCTGGCCTCATTGTACTTACCCTTTGAGGAACAAGTTCCAATTACCTGCCTTGAGAGAATAGTTGACTATCTCAAAAGACAGGAAACGATGGGAATCATCGGGGCGGATGCCAATGCCCATCATAATAGGTCTGCAACCTATAGAAATCCCAGAAACACAAACTGGGAAGGATTTAGGACAAACCTAAAAGATTCAATAAAAGAATGCCTCCGTTCGGCTTTTAACACCTATCAGCTGGAGTTCTTACTAAAGCACTTATCACTGCATTCAAGGATAACTGTAGAACAACCACTTTAGGGTCAAACTGCAATGCACCCTGGTGGAATTAGTACCGGCAGGCTGCCCCCAAGGAGGGGTTCTTTCCCCACTACTTTGGAACCTGGTAGTGGATGAACTATTACACCTCTTGAATGAGGCAGGTTTTCAATCGATAGGCTATGCAGATGACAGCAATTATCATCAAAGGCTTTGATCAGCAGACTATCTCAGAGTTGATGACAATGGCACTAAGAATGGTGGTGAGATGGTGCACGAAAGTAGGATTCAACCCTAATAAAACGGTCATTGTACCTTTTACTAACAAAAGGGCACTGAGGGAGCTCATCCCCCTAAGATGAAAGGGATGACCATTCAATTTAACAAGAAAGTTAAACCTCGGCGTTATTATGGACAGTAGCCTAAACTGGAATGAACATATCGATTATGTTACCTAGAAAGGCACTAGAATTTTGTGTACTTGTAAGAGCCTTTGCGGCAACAGGTGGGGAATCAGCCCCAAGATGGCTGGTTGAATGTATACAGCAATAGTCAGACCTATTCTAACTTATGGCTCAATAGCCTGGTGGCACCGAGCTGGAATCCAACAAAATAGATCGAAGTTAGAGAAGGTGCAGCAGCTTGGGTGCATCATGATCACTGGAAAATATACTTGATTCAACTCATCTTATATTTTGGATCCCTGGACACAGTAATATACCAGGAAATGAAAGGGCCGACAAATTGGCAAAGAAAGGAGCAGGGATTGCTCCAATAGGACCAGAACCATGGTGCTGGGTCCCCCTCTCCCTGGCTAAGGATACAATCAACAAACTAGCCAAGAGGAAGATAAAATCGCATTGGGATAGAGCCAAGATAAGGCATACTAAACTTTTTATAAAGTATCCCAATGACAAACTTTCTGAGAAAATCAAGAAAGAAGCCACTCACAAGTCGAGAACCGACCTAAAAAGTATGGTTGAAGCCATCACTGGGCACTGTAAATTCAGGAAACATATGCATCGCTTGGGCATTGAACAAGAACCTCAATGCAGATGGCGCACAGAGGAGGACAAAACCCCCTGGTACGTTCTCTTTGAAGGTAAAGCATTATGTCGAATGAGGACATTTGACCTTGGCCCTTGGACATTTGGACTTAAAGACTATCTAAAATTTCTCAGAAGTCTAGACCTATGTTAGGGATTTTTAGGACTCGAGCACAATGGGCCTCATTGGGCCGAAGTGCATGGTAGTGGAAGAGTCATACATAAATAATAATAATAACAGTAAGTAAAACTAGGCGAGCTGACAAATTCAAATACCTAGGCGAATGGATAGGGCCCAATATCTCAGAGAAGGAAGCCTTCGCCTCAAGTATCAGAAAAATGGAGACTGCGTATAATCTGACCAAGAGTATCTACAACAAGAAGTCAATATCCCTGAATGCCAAGCTCAGACACTATCAAACAGTTATTCGACCGGAAGCCCTATATGCTGCAGAATGTCTTACAATGAACCAGAAAGGACTGATGGAGAAGCTTGAAGTTAGAGAAAGAAGAATTTTGAGGAAAATATTGGGTCCAGTAAAGGAAAATAGTCAATACAGAAAGCGGCACAACCACGAACTCTACATGCACATTTAAAAAATAACTGATATTATTCGGAAGAGAAGGATCACATTTTATGGTCACATGGCACGAATGAAACCGCCAAGATTGACAAACAGAACTTTGGCCTACTTTCTAGGAAAGAAAATCAAAGGAGCATGGTTCACAGAAGTAGGAAAAGACCTGCAAGAAGTGGGGATTACGTGGGAGGATATTCAGGAACGTGATCCTCTTAGGACAAAACTTCAAGCATTCTGGAATTTCCAGGAAAAGCCCAAGCTCAAAACAGGCAAGGAGTGGACTGAAGAACGGAAACAAAAACATCGAGAACGGATGCGACAGTACTGGGGAAACATAAAAGCCCAAGGAAGAAAACAGTTGAAATAACGTGGTCCCTAGCTGGCCGAGACGAAAGAAGAAGAAGAACAGTAAGTAAATCATGCTATGTAATAATTCTATTTGTTAAAAATAACTTTGCTGAGGTTCATCTGAATCATCTCTATGACAACAGATAATTTTATGATTCGGCCTTTGAAACTCTGGAATTCATCGGGATCGTCTAGTAAAGGCAGCCGAAATCCTCAAGATTCATTGCCAGGAACATCTGAGAAATGCATCCACACATGCACTCACATCTCATTAAATCATAACCGAGGGTATTTAGGCATGTTTATTTCTTTAATTGTTCAATTGAAAGATCCCAATGGATTACAGAAAAATAAGAAAATTAAAGAAAAATAAGATTATATTTTCACTAATGGATGTATTACTATTTTAATAAAAAAATTATTACTAACCCTTTAGGAGCACCAGGCCTTGGATCCTGAAAAGTGGTAGTTCTCGTATTATGATCAACAAAATAGCGAACTCCATCTTCTGTCAGTCGAATTTCCCACCCTGGTGGTAAAGGAGGCTCATCAGAACCTACTTCTTGCCTGTAGATATAACAAAGTATTTTAAAAATCATTGTCATTGATCAGTACAGAGTTTTTTTTATTAAAAGTTAAAATATTTACTTCTGGAAAATTATAATGGAAACATCATATGAAAACAATGCTAGTTTTATTGATAATGATTTGTAACTGAATAATTTTTAAGTGTATAATTTAAATGTGTTAACAAAATCTTTATTTTTGAGGTCTATATAAAAAAAGTAAAAATAAATTACAGCTTAGAATCATTACGTTCAATAAACAAACAGATAAATAAGTGTTCATATGAAAAATTTGACTATCAGTTTTGTTTGGCAGCATAATTTCAATTTTCAACAACCCTATATATAAAAAAAAAACATAACACAATGATTATCTTTTAATGTTATAATTAAAGAGGCTATTTCACAAAAAGACTTATGTATCACTCAAGATTTCGGAAAAAACCACTCATAACTTTTAGTGCTAAAATTCTAAAAAATGAAAATCAGAAAGTGTATGAATTAATCTGTATATTATTTAAGCCAGCTTTTAGCAATTTAATACTGGTCAAAATGAAGCAAGTCATTTCAGAAATAATCGATTTAATTATATTAGGTATTGGAGTGCTGCCGATGGGTAGTTTCTCCACATGTGCTTTTCATGTCAAAATGTACATATCAGCAGATTTACAAGTTATAATCATATTATAGTTGTAAACATCAATAAATTAAATTTAAAAATAAAATCATATTAGAGAGGAAAATAGTTGACTGAAAGATCTAATATAGGATGGAAATAGTTGGGGGTCAATAAATAAGTCCTCACTTATTTAGTGTTTTTATTTTGACTGCAATCCCCCAACTATTTCCATCCTACGATTTAATTATAATTCAATTGTGTACTCTTGTATTCTTTACCCTTGAGTCCTTGGATCTTCCCACTGGGTAGTTCTATTTTTATGGTTCACAAAGTAAACCCTGCCATCAGGCTGGACCCGTTTTTCCCAACCTGAAGGAAGAGGTCCAAGACTTTCTTCTTCATCAGTTGTTCCAGTGTTATTAGCCTGTTGCTTTAAACATACAAATAGAATTACTAATTTTTAATTAAATATTTTTATTTGCTAAGTTCCAAGCTATATCTACAGCCCTGGTGAGTAAGTGGTTAAGTCAAATTTTCTCCAAAATCAGTTTCTTGTTCTTAAGTAAGTGGAATTGAGTTATTTTTGTAGTGAATAAGGGGCTAAGTAAGGTATTGGCTTGAAAAACTATGAGAATGATAATATTCCGGTTATCTGAAAGCAGCTAACTCTCTCTGCAAAAAATCGGACTTAACCAGGGCTACAGATGTTTTCTGATAAAATTCAACTTAATTTGAACAAATGGACTTTTGTGTGTATGACTTTACATAAGAAAGCAATAAGACACCAAGTAAAAACGGTGAAATGGCAAGATGTTATGAAAAAAAATTAAAATAAACTATTCACATAATACATCAGAGCCACACGATCCTAAAATCACACTGAAATTGTGAAACTTTAAAAGTATTTTTGAATTTTTTTCTTAAATCACAAATGAAAATTTGTCTTAACACAGATATTTTGAACCAGTACACAATCCCAAATTTAATGATTTATTAGCATATTTAATCTAAGTGAGTCAGCCTGATTTAAATCAATTATCAGCGAATAATGAAAGATTTAAGTGATACATAGGTATCTGTTAGGCTAAATTCTTCCTTTTGATTCTTTAAATTGCCAAAACTAGCTACCTTATTATTTATAAAATTCAAGCCAGATATCAAAGTTTACATTGGCAACTATCATATGCATGATTTTCATAAAATTTATTATTAAATTTTATAATAATAAATAAAATTTACAGCGGATTTTTTACTTATTCCCAATGTATTACAGAAGTTTCAGGTTGTTGACACTGTATACATAAGCTGAGTCAATGATAAAGAAAGAACAATAATACTTTGTGTAATATTAAATTGTAATAAAAAAGATATTGACTAATTTAATTTACAAGCATTAATTATGTAGCACCAATGTCTAACTAAAAAAATAAAATAATGTCTTAATAATATTTGAAAAACTTATAAATAAAGCAAACCTGCTGTGGATAAAGAAATCTCTGGTTTCCTTGTTGTACAACATGTTGCCTTTCTCCTTGCCAGTGTTGGAAATGTTGAAGTCTTTCTGTATTTGGACGCTGCCAAGTTGTAGTTCGAGTATTATGATCAACATAATAAATACGCCCTCGAGGATCCCTTCTCATTTCCCACCCTTGTGGTAGAGCCTGAGGTCGTTCCCAAGATGTAGATCGAGAATTGTGGTCCACATAGTATCGCCTTCCATATACATCATATCTCATCTCCCACCTTTAAATAAACAGACAAAAATTAAAACAATATATTAATGTAACAAATATAAATTTGATATATTCATAAATTAAAAGAAAAAACTAATGTTATAATTTCAGAGTAAATTTGAACAATTTACTCGATAATTAAAACTTCATGCTATAAAATGGTTTGCTTAACACTATTAGCATTTTTCTCTTTAAAAAAATATTTTAAAAATTATTATTTTAACATACACTACATTTATTGCAAATATATAATATTAAAGTGATGTAGAAGTTATCAGTACTTATAAGATTGACAACTACCACCATCATGACATGTTCTGATACATCCAGTAGTAATAATATCAAATTGAATTATAAAATATTCCTAAGCAACCTTGTATCAATACCGAAGGTCATTGTTGTATTATTATTTTACAAAAATCAAACGAAAATTGTTGGTACTAAATTTTAAGAAGTATTCATAAAATGTTAACATCATTAGTTATTATAAGCCATAATGTAATAGAGAATACACAACAAAACATAATGCCTTACTAACTAACAGCAGATATAAATTTTCAAAGGGGGATATTAAAAGTTTATTAAATTTTTTGTAGGTCTACCGAAAATTGGTACTTTCATATTTATTGCATGGAGGTGACAACATATTTACACTCAAGTAAATATATTTAAAATAAACCAAATAATTAATTAATAGATCTAATTACCCAGGTGGAAGTGGTTCCTCCGGAGTAATATTTGACTGACTTTGGCGAAGTTCCGCATTTCCAGCAGCACCAATACCCTCACCATTAATATTGATTGTGGATCCACCATTCAATGAACCAACTGGATCTAAATCATAGTTCATTTTGAAAAATTATCTAAGAAACACACGATAAAACTTATAATTAAAAAAATAAAAGACAATAAAAATATACCTGTTGAATTATTAATATGATTAGTAGATTGCTGGGATTCAGGAGGACGATTTCTGGCACGAACTCCACCATTTAATACAGAGCTACGGACATCCCCACGATTTGTACCTGTAAAACATATTCCAGTTGAAAATGAATAAGTGATTATTATATTGAGAAAAAAAAAAGCATTGCCATTATTTTTTAAAAAAGCAATGCCATTATTGAAAACAAATCAATGACCTATGCAATAAATAAAAATGTTATATGAAGTAAAAGTTACACAACACAATTTTAACTAAAGAATTGCTAAAGAAATAATTTGTACTATAACATAGATCACTAAATTTATGTTAACTAGTATAGGAATTAGTTGGGTTGGGGGTATGGTCAATAGAATTCTACATCAATAAAAAAAAATGTCTCAATTATGTGGCCATGCTTAGACCAAAGTTTGAGGCACATATATTTACTCATCAAAATACATTTTTGTTAGATATGCTTAGGCAGTATTTGAAAGTGGTTTTATAATCTGATTCCAAATTGATCTTAATTTAGTATTTTGTTTATAGTAATCTCATTTTCTTAAACACTTTTTGTTTTTAAAATCCTACTCATAATTGCAAGCATCTTTAGAAATGGAAATTATTATCAGGAATAAATTTTTATAGTCAGTTCCACCCAGAGAAATCACTAATTCCTATGCATCATAAATAACAAATTGAAAATTTATAAATTTCAATAATAGGATGTGAAATTTTTCCTTCTTCCTCATTATTACTTCATTAGAACTCATAAATAATCACAACCAACATTTCAGGATTTACTTAACTTCAGGATTTAACTTGTTATTTTAATTAAATCATTAGCTCATCTAAGCTAAATTTGTCAACAATGTACCTACATCACTATTTGATCGAAAATAAAAAAAACAAATTATTAACAAACACAGTTTTGATGAAGTATATATATTTAAAAAATAATAATAGATCCATTAATAGTATAAATGAGTAATATTTTAATAATATTTAACTAAAAGAATGAAGTAATATTTAAATAAACAAACCAACCTGTATTTCCCACATCTGACATCATAAATTAACTTCTGAAATAACTCATAAGGAAAAAAGAATGGTATGAAATAACAAAAAATAAAATAAAATACTTAACAAATTGCTTTATTGGCTTAATGAAATAATTTAATTGTAAATATAAGATATATCAAATTTAAAAATATACTATGATTTAACTTTTCTAGATAAAATATCACATGTTCAAATAAAATAAGGATATCAGTTCAAAAGTCAACAGTTAATAACTCATCTTAAAAACAGATGGTATCTTAAGTATTACATCAAGATTATTTGTTCAACAAAGTAAAAAATTTCACTAAGCTATTTAAAGTAATACAAATATGAACCTGAAGTGTACCAAAAGGTTGTCATGCTAGATGTAAAATCAAGGCAGAAGTCTAATGGTCTATGAACTTAACATTGTTTCAAGTAAACATATTCTAATACCTTAACATCAAAATTCTAAATGAATAGTAACAATGAATTTGCTTATAATACTGTATTCAGCTTGTAAGTTGTAACATCTGCATTTTTAAAAGATTTTAATAGGCTTTAACAACCTTTTTTCAACTGTAATTCGAAAACTAATTGCATTGCGAAAACTATTTTAAAAGATAGTTACGTTTTATTTTAAAATTTATCTTAAATTAGAAAAAAAATTTCCTCTTATTAAAAGATTTTATACAAAACAAATTGTATGTAAATATAGAAGTGTTAAATGATTAATTAATTACTCTTTATCTCCAATAGTGCAATCATTTTATTTAATATTTTAATTTACTACAACAAAAAACAAATACCTATTAAAAAGAGAGGTAGGGCTGATTTTTTTTTTTTTTTTTTTAGTAACTACTAACTAATAATTTTTTTAGAGACGACACACGTGCATAGGAGATAGACACAAGATATGAATAAACAGCCTTTGTGCTTATTATCTGGTTACGAATTTTCAAACAGAGAAGGTATATAAAAGAAATATTTCCTCTAATCATGGTTTTTGCCCAATTAATTGCAGACCAAGTTAGAAATATATTAGCACAAAAATTCTAATTTGATATAGAGCTAAATAATATTAAGGAAATAATCAATTAAAGTAAAAACAGGAGTATGTTGAATAAAGCAAAATTCAACAGAAGGCGACTGAGGAAGGTGAACACAATAATGACGTGGAAAACATGATGGAAATTCAGAAATGGTGTACTTTATGGGCCCCCATGATTTTATACCAGACAATAGCGATTCTATGAATATTACTTTTAATAATCATATGAATTAATTTTTAAATACAACAACCTTATTTCCTATGTACGAAAAAAACACAGATTATTAACATATTTTAATATGTAATAATATGCAGCAAAAAGATGTCTGGATAGAAATAATAGCTTGAGAAAAGTAACAGTGAATCAATTATAGCCATGAAAAAAAATTATAATTATATAAATATCACCGTGAATGAGATCATGGAACATGGACAACTGGGATGTTAAACAAATTTTAAGCATTGATTTTTATACCAATTGTAACACCTTATGTTTTGTTAATAAAGATTCATTCTTTTCATGCTTTTTAAACTGTCCACATGCATTTCTATATTTTTATATATTTCTAATAGGTTATGGGCCCAGATAAACACTAAAATAGTTTTTTAAATAATTTTTTCTCGTTATATTTATAAAAAGTGTGATAATGTCAAAGTCGGGTGAATCAGCGGGTTCGCATCATGTGTTCGATAGACTTACCGAACAGGAAAATTTTAATGATTGGAAATTTGGTATGAGGATGACTCTAATCCATGAAAATTTGTGGGACTGCATTGTAGAGTTTGCTGAATCGGATAAGACTCCTGAAGATGAAAGGAAAAGGAAAGATCAAAAACCACTCGCTAAAACATGTCTTTCAATCCAGCTGATTGGTTTTCCACATGTGCGATGTGCAGAAACAGCCTTAGAAGCATGGGAAAACTTGGAAAAACATACAATGATAAGGACCTTTATAGAAGATTAAGTTTACTGCGTTCATTAGTACAAATAAGGTTAAAATTTTTTTCCAATATTGATACCTATATAAATTAAATAATGAATATATCTCAAAAACTCAATCATATAAAATCACCAATTGATGATGAATTTTTGGCAATAATTATGTTGAGTGGATTGCCACCAGAATATGATCCAATGTCCAATGATATTGGCATTGGAAAGCTCAAATCAAAAAATTTCATCAGATTTTATAAAGACTAAATTACTTGCATGTGACAAATATGAAAAAAGAACCTAAATCACAGACACAATGCGTAGGTGAAGAATTCAGTTCATGGGACACATAGAAAGAATGGACCCAAACAGACTAACGCACAGAATACATACATTCTTAAAAAGCAAGGCTACTAGACCGAATTGGTACAAACAGACAGAAAAGGACCTGAAGGAATTAGGATCAACAAACTTACACGACCAAAATGAAATCAGAAAAATCACTCACACAAAGGGTTTTGAGGAAGAAGAGAGAAAGACTACCCAATATACATGGTCAGTGCAATGGAAACAAACTAACTCGTTGCGTATGAAGGAATACTGGGCCAAAAGGAAGGCGAGAAAGTGTTGATTTTGCGTGGTCCTGAGTGACCCATTCGCGAGGAATGAAAAAGAACCTAAAGATAGTGCACTAATCACTAAAAATAAATTCATTAAAAAAACCTATCAAATGTTTTGGATGTGGAAAATTAGGACACAAAAAGATAAATTGTTTCAAGAATAAAAATATAAATAATTCAGATAAAAACTCTAATAAATTTAACAATAATAAAGCTTTTCAGGCTGTTCTACGATCAACTAACAACAGTGATGATATTTGGTTTTTAGATTCAGGTGGGACTGCACACATCACATATAAAAGAAATATTTTGAGTAACTATCGTCATAATTCTTCTGAGAATATAATGGTTGCTAATAATCAATTTTTATCAAGCCAAGGTATTGGTGATACTGTCGAGACTTCAACAGGATCTAAAAAAGTGACTGACGTTATATATGTACCTGAATTGAGAACAAATTTATTATAGATTGGAAAAATATTGGAGAAAGGACATTGTGTTATCTTAAAAAATGATTATGATAAAAATGAATGTCAAATTTATGATGATGTGAATTTTAATTTTAAGGTTTGATTGCAGCTAAAGGTATTTTGAAAAATGGACTTTTTCAAATAAATTCTACATCAGAGAAATTATTGCTTTGTACAAAAGAAAAATCAAATATTTATGGCATTGTAGGCTTGGTCATTTAAATTGTACTAGCATGGATCTACTAAAAAATGGTCTTGCATCTGGAGTTAATTTTCAAAATATAAATAATACAAATTGCATCAGCTTTGTCCTTGGAAAAGAACAAAGAAAACCTTTTAAAATCATAGCTAGCAATCGAGCTAAAGAACTTCTAGGCATTGTCCATACAGACATACTGGGACCTATGTGAATTAATTCATGGAATGGAAAAAGGTACATTTTGATTTTTGTTGATGATTTTAGCATATTTTTTAAGATCAAAAGATGAAGTTCTATCAAAATTCAAGATTTTTCAAAACATGGTAGAGAATCAGTCATAAAGAACAATTAAAGTACTCAGATCAGACAATGGAACTGAATATATAAACAAAGTTTTTTTCAAACTACATAGAAAGTAAAGGAATAATTCATCAAACTACTGTAACATATTCTCCAGAGCAGAATGGTGTGGCAGGAAGAACAAATAGAACAGTCATGGAAACTGCAAGATGTCTAATGAAAGATTCTGGTGTTCCAGATGAAATGTGGCCAAAGGCAGTAAATACTGCGATTTATCTAAAAAATCGCTCTCCTCATAAAGCCGTAAAGGGAAAGACATCGGAAGAATTTTGGTTAGGACAAAAAGTGGATTTATCGCACTTAAATTTTTTTGTTGGCATTGCATATGTACATATCCAAAAAGAAAAAAGATAAGACTCAAAAAGTGAGCCATACATATTTGTAGGATATTCTGAGACTTAATGAAGAACCTAAAGAATTTGATAAAGAACCTACAGATATTGATGAAGAACCTACGCATATCGATGAAGAACCTGAGGAACATACAGAAATCAACGAAGATGCTAAAGGTCAAATTAACAACATCAATTCTTAAGGGAAAACAAGAAAACCAAAACCCTATCCAGACTATGAGCTCTACCTAACTACCACAGACGAACCAACCCTCAACATATGATGAAGCTATCAAAGATCCTAATGCAGACAGATGGAGAAAGGCAATGGAGGAAGAATATCAATCTTTAAAAATAAATAGGGTATGGAATTTAGTTAATAAACCTCCAAATAGCCACATAATTGATAGCCAATGGGTTTATACTAGAAAAATTGATCTTAATGGGGAATTAAAATATAAAGCCCAATTGGTAGCGAGGGGTTTTTCTCAAAAATATGGTATTGATTTTGAAGAAACTTTTTATTTGCTATATCAGTAGAATTAAATTTAGAAAATATTCATGTTGATGTAAAAACAGCTTTTTTAAATGGTAAATTAGATGAATTTAGTATACATGAATCAGCCCAGAGGTTTTAATAACGATAGTAAAAAGGTATGTTTATTAAATAAAGATATTTATGGATTGAAGCAATCATCAAGAGTTTGGCATAAAGAAGTGGAAAATACCATGAATAATATAGGTTTTAAAAAATCCTTACATGCAAATTGTTTATACCTTAAGACTTTTTTTGATAATTCAAGGATATATATAGCAATATATGTTGATGATTTTTTTATTTTTAGTAATAATAATGCTGAAAAGGATAAATTTATTAAATCATTATAAAAATTGTATGAGATTAAAAATCGTGGACCTGTTAAGAAATTTTTAGGCATAAATGTAAGCAGATCATCTGGTCAAATTAAATTAGATCAAAGAGACCTTATTTTAAAATTGATAGAGGATTTTGATATGGTGGATTCAAAGCCTGCTATAACTCCTATGGAACATGGTTTAAAGTTAGGAAAGGCTGAATTTAAAGATGAAAAACTTCCATATCAGAAATTAATAGGAACACTCATGTATGTAGCTATTAATAGACGCCCTGACATTGCTTTTGCTGTAAATTATCTTAGCCAATTTAATAACTGTTTTAATTCAACTCATTTTGTTTATGCTAAGAGAATATTAAAGTATTTACAGGGATCTATTGATAAAAGTCTAATATTTATTAAAAATAATAAAAATTTTGAATTAACAGCATATATTGATGCTGATTGGGGTAATAATATATCTGATATAAAATCTTATACTGGTTTTGTTTTTAAAATGTTTTATTATTGTCTAAAGCAATATATTGGGATCCTGCGTTGCTCTTTCAAGCACGGAGGCAGAATTCGTGGCACTGTCTGAAGGCACCAAGGAAGCAATTTTTTTAAAGAATATAATCTCAGAATTAACTAATAAAAATAATGTAGTAAAAATATATAACAATAATCAAAGTAATGTAGTAAAAATATATAACGATAATCAAAGTAATGTAGTAAAAATATATAACGATAATCAAAGTAATGTAGTAAAAATATATAACGATAATCAAAGTAATGTAGTAAAAATATATAACAATTATCAAAGTGCCCAAAAATTAACCAACCAAGATAACAATTTCAAGAACAATACCCTTTTAACACATAAACCGCTTCAAAAAAATTGTCCGGCATGTACTTTTAAACACCTTCCCAGTCCATGAAACATTTATGGACTCAAGTCATTTTGAATCCAAATTTAAGCTGAAGAACCAAAATATTAGATCAATAAAAGAATATATAACTAAACTGTTGGGAGAAAATTACATTCACAAGCGGCTTCAGAGTAGATCAAATTAATCTCAAGTAAATGAAAATGATACTCTTATACAAATGACTCCATACAATATATTAATGGGAAACTTATGGCTGGACTATTATAGTATTCTATACATAAATAAAATTTTGAGCTTCCAGGAGTGACTAATCCAATCCAAAAACAGAACAACAGTAGATAAGGTATTAACAGATGGGAAATTTTACAAAAAAAGGGACATCTTAATTTTTCATACTAGGCTTACTTAGAAGTAGAAAAAAAATTGGAAGGTTTAAAAATTTTGATAGTAATTAGTCTGTACATTAGAAGAGTTTAAGTTAGAGGAAGGAATTTTTATACAGACATAAAAGTTCATAAAAGAACTTAAGCATTTTAACCTCTAAAGCCAATCCTTTTAATTTCAATTATTGCTTAATTGTTAAATAGAATGGATATTTTTGAGTTGGATATGTTAATGACTTATTTATTTACTACTTATTAGAGTACAAATTAAGCGCCTTCTTCAAATGTGTGTTTAAAAAAACTTTGTTTATATATTAATACTAGCAACCATTTTATTTATTTTTTACGAATTTATTTTCATGCCTGTTAAGTTTTGCGATAACCCATAAGATACTCATTTAAATTATATGGTATAAAATATTCTAACAATGCGCAAAGATGCATAAGGTAACTAAAGTATAAGTTGATGAGTAATACTGTACTCGTCTAAATAGCTTTCCAAATACCGCACTGTACGTTATCAATTTTTTAGAAGATAAAATAGGTATAATATGCTATCCTTAAAAGATAGATATATGCTATCCCGGACTTTTTTGTAGATCTATAAAAGAGGAATATACCACTATGACAAAGGGATTAGGCAGTATCATCGATGAAATCTCCCAGGCGGCTTTACTTTTTCCACCAGTTTCAACAATTATCGTTATATTACAACCAATTTACACAAAATCTTGACAAATTATATACCTAAACCTTCCACATGAATCGCTCCATCTATTGGTGAAAACTGCAAGAAAATCCATGCATTAGTTTTTGAGGTTATCGCGAATAGACAGACAGACGCGGCAGAGGACTTTGTTTTATAATATGTATAGATAATATCAATGTTACAATTGTATGAGTAAACTTGTTTCTCTAATATCTCCTATAGCTCACAAACAAGGGAGAAGGATATATTCTTAATGCTAGAGTTCTCACAATAAAATAAAAATTGTGTATTCAATATTTGTTTGCATTAAAAATGTTTATTTTCCATTTAAATTTATATTAATAATAGATACTTATGGATAAGCAAATTGTCTGATAAAATAATTGAATACAAATTAAACTTGTATTTAAATAAGAACTGTACACCCGTGGAGAAACTTTCATGTTAGATATTTATACTTCTCCATAATGCGTTGTGAGTAATCGCAATATTAAGGTAACACGTTTATTTAAGTAAAAATATGTAATTACCAAACTTATTTGATGAAGCTACATAATTTTCCACTAATATTTAAGTAATCCTTTAAGCCAAACAGGTTAATAAGGCTTACTCATTCTGAAACTTGTAGCAACCCAGTGTTATATAAAATGATACCTTCCAAACAGGTGGGGTCTTAACCCTTTCATGCCGTTTGGCTACAACATCTGTTATGCAGGAGTACATTAGCGTTTTAATGCTCAGTGTAGCCAGTATTCTACATGAATATGTCACAGATTGCAGCACATGCAAGCTAGTCTTTAGGACCGATTATTGGATTATTTAAAAAAAAAAATGGTAGGGCGAAAAAAATGAAAAATTATTTATGGTTATTTAGGCCATTTTTAACAAAAAAAGTAACAGGAGATATTTTATAAATTTTATTTTGACACTTTGGGCATGAAAGGGTTAAGACTAGTAAGCGTGTCTTTCTTATATTGACAGCACTTTGTCGTTAAAGTTTGTACACTGGTTTTATAAATTCTTTTTAATTCTTCCTCGAAGAGTTTATGGAGAGACAGTATACTGCCATATTTTTTTCAACTGTTAATTCTCACTAAGAGTAATAACAGATCTTGAACGATCCACCTGTGACAGATGGGTATTTAGCTCTGACTAACTTCAATTAAAAATCCTATATTTTTTTAGGAAGAATGTCAGGTTTTCTATATTATTTCAAAGTAAATTATTAGGCATAAATTAATTTAATTTACCATTTATTTAATTCAAACCATTAATAGGATTGAAAATCATCTAACTTCCTTCTACATAGGCGTAAACAGTAAAATAATATTTAATAGTAATGAATAAGATACACGAATAAGTTATTGAAATCACTCAATCAATTAAAAAGGCTCCATCTGCCACTGACATGTTTAGTGACAAACTGGATAAAAAGAGTATTGATAAGCATATTTATTTAAAATAAAATGGAGAAAAATAATTTTTTTGGTACAAAATGCAACAAACTCATGTTAAATGCTCCAAGAACTATGAAAAGAAAGTGTAAGGTGAAGTAACTAATATCTGAGTTAAAGTATCTTTGACAAGGATATTGTTTAGTTTGAAAGGTTATAGATAAAGTATTTGTTTTTTTCTAAACTACAATTCTTTTTAGTACGAACAAAACATGTAAAAACGAGAGTTTTAGTAGTTATTACTAGTTGAACATAATTAAAGTAATAGAACCTCAACAGTTGAGGTAGACTAAGAAAAATACACGGGGCTAAGTATCAAACAAATCCATAAAAAGTTAATAAGCATTGAAAAATGTCCGAAATATAGACCAAGCTGAAGCACAACTTGAAAGATTTTGATAAGAATGCAAATTTGGGTTTAGACAGAGGTTTGTAAACAACTAATGGTAACAGCATCGAATATTTGGATGTACCAAGCCTTATATAATTAGTTTTTCTTTAAACAAAAAAATATAAAATATGTTAAGGAATTATATAATTACTGTAGTATTTCAGTTTTCTAAACTTAGTTTCTTCTAAAATTAATACATAAAGCAACAATGAATAAAAGAGCACATTAAAAATTGCACAAACGGAATAAGATTTATAAGTTATCAAACAAAAAGGAAAATTATTTAAGCACCATAAAATGTATACAAATAATCTTGATGGGTCTGAAAAAAAACACAACAGAAAGCAGTTATCGATAAGTAACTAGCTTTCTGCAGTAATGCAGTTGAGAATTGCTAACTCCCCATCACAGCAAACTCATAAACGGAAAAGATAAAATAACCAAAGTTTAAATAAGAATAAATAAACATAATGGATGAGAGTCGAATTTGTTTCAAGACTTACTAAATAAGAGAAGAGATAAAGAGTGGTCTAAATCATTGAAGAAAGTAATCTATGTCTGTGCCTAATAAATTGAAAAAAATAATTTTTAAACACTTTTTTCCAATGAAAATAAACCTAAATTTAATAGATTAAAAAACTAAAATAAATTGTGATTTTAAAAAACAAAATTGTTAAAATTTGGAAATCAATAAAATTAATAATGATAATAATAATATTACATCAAAACATAATGGGTAGCACAAATTAAGGAACAACACTTCAACATAAAACAACAAATAATTTTTCGTTGTTTTTATTTATCCAATGCCAGTAAGTGGCATTGCTGCCATACTTCAACGAGCCTCCCAATAAAGACGTCCATCAATAAAGCATATAAACATTATGTCATATAATTTAAATGAAACTAGTGTTAAAACTAAATAACTGACTAAACTTACAGGAAAAAGACTTACAACATAGAAACATACAGCTTGAATTATAGAAAGTTTCCACTAATAAAATGTTTTCATGGTACCTGATTGTGAGGCTGCTTGCACATGGTCAGGAGGAGAAACCACAGAAATATCCACCTTCAATCCATTAAGTAAAGCAATGAGTTCCCCTACTTTAACTGGACTGGGTAAGTGCTTATCACTCATTAGATCCATATTAAGTTCCAAATGTTCGCAGCGGCCATTATAATGTTTTAAAACATCATATAAACTAAGCCGTTTTTCACCTATCACACTGTCTTTTCGAAAAGTGCTATGATTTAAAAGCCTGAAGTGTAAAAAGGAAACAGGTGTCACCAACCTAAAACCATAAAAATAATTACAATAAATATATCAAAGTTTCAAACTATGTTAAAATAAAAAGATATCATCGATACTTACACAGTAAACTCTTCATTCCATTTTGGTTGATATGTGCATTTAACAACCTCAGTCTTTCGAGGATTCTTATCATCCACAAATATTTCTACATAAGGATTTGGTTTAAACAAACTGCTACCAACTCTCAAGTGAGCACATTCAACTAAGAAAAAAACCCATATCATTTGAATGACCAAAACAAAAAATTATACAAAATAGATAAAATGGAATAACTTACTGGTAACACTAAGCTGATAGAAGCCTGAATTAGTTTGATCTGACATTCTTACACTTTAAAGTAAACCACTGATATGTTGGTGAAAATCAAAAGATTTTGAAATATTGTACATGATCACCAATAAACACATTCTAGCATTTAAAAGCAATATCGGGGACTGACCATGGCTAAAATGAAATTAACATGTAAATCAAAACATGACAACTTTTTATCATATTATTTAATCATTAAATGTTTTGCAATATTACGTTTGGAATGGGTATGCCCGATTTAACAGTTTAAAGACAACTAAAAAATCTTTGATTTAAAAGAAGTCCTATGGAAGAGTATCTTCCAAAATCATATCACCATTAATTAGATATTTACGAAAACAATTGTAGAGGTGTTATCAGTCCCGACAGTTCCATCCACCATTTGTAATTCCTATACGAATTACGTCATATACAAAGGAACATAGAGAAAGGAATAAGGTCGAAATATTTACTTTCAATCTATTACAGCAATCATTAAAAACAAAAATAATGATTATAAACACAATAATATAATTAAACAATTTTATACATAATAGGCTACTTCTCAAGACACACTGTTTTTATATCATCTAAGTTAGATATAAGTATGAATGAATGATTAAAGTATTTTAGAAAATTATCTTGTTTTAATATTTAAAACGCCTTTCACTGGAAACATCTATCTTCATGCTTCAATTTTAATGTGATTGAACCCAACAACAGAAACATTGTAACCGTCAATATTTTTGTTCCAATTTCTCATCTTTTCAAGCCCTATTTATTAAACAGTAAAAATTCTTAGACTTCGCTAAAAATTTTAAATCTTTGGCCATTCAGTATTTTTTAATAAATTAAACTATTTATTATCTTCAATTAGCTCTAGCCGCTGGGTCCTACCTTCTTCTTCTCCTCTTTCCAATTAATGTATTATTAATGGAGCGAGACAGATTAAAAATCCATGAATACGACGATGGGAAAGGTTAAACCACTTTAATCCTTCATAAAATTGGGAGACAGAGCCATCCGTCTGATGAATTTGACAGGAAAAAAGTTTATTTACGTACATAGAATGGATAAAAAAAGGTTCACAAAGCTGATCAACAAAGGAACGTCCAGATAGAGAAAGAGAAAGAGGCAGGCCTAGACTGCAATGCCTGGAGGATGTGAAGGCAGATCTTAGGCTCCTGGGGGTGAGAACAAGGAAATGAACCGCGGAAGATCGATCCAAATGGAGAAAAATTGTCGAGAAGGCCAAGCTCCAACTTAGTAAATGAGGAAGTCCTCTGAGAATGATGTTAATAGCCGTCCCCAATTGGTGGTAAGCATGAGATCTCTGGTTTGACATTAGCTAAACATTGATATTAAGAAATTTCACTTTACATAGCATCTCAAAATACACTTTTACCCACTTTCGCTCTTTCTACTTTGGTTAAAATGTATTAGAGAAAATTACAGCAGTTCCGTGGATTACTGAAAATTTGAACAAAAAGTTAATGAATGAGTTATTTCGAAGAGCTATTGAGGTATTACTAAAAGTAGTGAGGTGGTACCACACTAAGAGTAGGCACTCCGATATATTATGTCTCATAGATCCCTGGTCCAAATCTCTTGGTTATAAAACAATGAAGGAGTAGTTTCCACATCCAGGCTTGACGAAGTTTATGTCCTGGTCGCCAGGAGTTTGAACCATGAACAGGATTACAAGGTCAACATCTTCATCATTATTTTTTTAGTAGACATTTGACAGTGTCTACTTCTTTTATAGATGTGTTTCCATATTGAAATGGATGTCGGCTGACTTGCTGAGGATGTACAGCTTTTGCTGTCTAGTAAGAACTATGTCTGTGCATGCCTCTAAAGCTGGCTCCTAGACAATAGGAACAGTATTTAAGGAAATCTTCTAGACCATTTCAAAATCAATGGCCATATTTTGGATTACTATTTCAATAGACTCTGACTCCATACGTTAAAAAAAAAAACATTTATTACAGTTAATTGTTTTTTTTTGTCAGTATTTTCTAGTCAAATTACACCTTGCTTTAAATTCTATGGAATAGTGTAAAGGAACAGCTACTACCTATCTGAATCTTAATTTATCTGAATCTAAATCTGAATTTTAACCCAAACAGACATGGATTAATTTAATTTTATACATCCCATTACTGAAAAATAATAGCTGCTCGAAATAAAATAATTTTGGTATATTCATCCAACATCTCTGTTCGTTTAATGATAATTGATCTCTTCCCCCCCCCCCCCAATAGGGGTGGTATTGGTATATTCCACCATATAAATATAGTGTATTTGTTATTTTATAAATATTTGCGTAATATCAATAAATAAATTGTATAATATACATACACACATATGTATGTACATTCATACACACTCACATACATAATACAAAAACATATAAATTTATCAAAAATGTAGC
The DNA here is from genome assembly GCA_964056705.1 of Troilus luridus. Classification (NCBI taxonomy): domain Eukaryota; kingdom Metazoa; phylum Arthropoda; class Insecta; order Hemiptera; family Pentatomidae; genus Troilus; species Troilus luridus. The sequence continues at coordinate 43,399,121 of OZ057412.1, read as the reverse complement.
TCTCTTCAATTTATTGCAACCTTCAAGTACCTGGCCGCTGGCTTAGAGAGTCACTGTAAGTTAGCGAGTTGCTAATAATTGCTTGTCTCACCCATAAATCTAGGAATTATTATTTGTTCCAGTTCATGTTGATGGACGTTCGATATTTCAGGAAATCGGCTCTCAATAGTTTAAAGAAGTTCTATAGACTACTACAACAATATATTTTATAAACATTAAAATTAAATAATACTTTTATGTTTATTATTTAAGAGACGAAATAAAATATTGAAGTTAACAAAACTATTAGAAATGTCCCTGTTTTAATTAAAATATACAAATGTATAGATAATGAAAGAGAATTGATTAATGTCTAGCTGGATTCAATTGTATTGTACATTATCATGGGGAAAATTGTATTTATTATAAATATTTAAAATATTAAAAATAAATATAATAACAATAATTTGGATATTGTAATTTAATATCTATAACTATGAAACATAAAATATTGAAATATATTTATTTAGTTAAAAACACTAATTTATACATTTAAATAAATACTTCATTTTATTTACTCCCAACATTGGTAACAGGAGTTACTAAGGAGATATGTTCAAACATTATCTCTTTGTAATATATTATATAAATATATTTGTATGGTCGTGGTAAATATAATAACATTTTTCTAATAACACTATCGGTTATTGCCATTTAATGAATATATTTTTTTTAAGTTTTTGGAAATTATTTATTATTTTACTTCCCACCGGTATGATTTAAGCATTAGATGATTTTAGTTTATTTGAAAAAAACTGTTCCAGTGCCTTTTATGATACTTCTCCATTGGCATTGTTCAGCCTGCGCAAGATCCACCATTATGTCTAATTTGTGGAAAATGCAAAGCGTTCTTTATCAGTTTTGTGTTTTTTAAGTTAAAATTCTGATACTTCTTACATAATTAGAACAACTTTATTGTCTAAGGATTTTATTAGGGTTGGTTTCTGATCACCATGAAGTTAGTTGATCATGTGGTTCGGAGCTTTAAAGTTGCAAAAGTGTTTCGGGAAAATACCGATAAAATTAAAAGTATAGATTTTTCACCAAATGGAGATGCTTTAATTTCTTGCAGTGATGATGATCAAATCGTTATATACGACTGTGAAAGAGGATCCTTAACCAAAACTGTCAATAGCAAGAAGTATGGTGTAGATTTGATTCACTTTACTCATGCCAAGAATACTGCCATACATAGTTCTACCAAAGTAGATGACACCATCAGGTATCTTTCTCTTCATGATAACAAGTATATTAGATATTTTCCTGGTCACACCAAAAAAGTTGTGTCGCTTTGCATATCACCAATTGAAGATTCTTTTATTTCTGGTTCAATGGACAAAACCTTGAGGTTATGGGACTTAAGATCTCCTAATTGTCAAGGCATGATGCAACTTACTGGTAGGCCAGTCACTGCTTATGATCCTGAAGGATTAATATTTGCTGTAGGAATTAATTCTGAGAGCATCAAACTTTATGACTTAAGATCATTCGACAAGGGCCCATTCGCTGAGTTTGATTTAGCCCAGGAAAAAGAATGTGATTGGACTGGGCTTAAGTTTAGCAGAGATGGGAAAACGATTCTTATATCAACAAACAGATCAATTATACGACTCATAGATTCTTTTAATGGTACCCCTCTTCAAACATTTACTGGGCATATGAACAATAAGGGTATACCTATAGAGTCTTCGTTTAGTCCAGACTCTCAGTTTATATTTAGTGGTTCTACAGATGGAAGAGTACATGTTTGGAATGCGGATACTGGTTTTAAGGTTTGTGTTTTGAATGCAGACCATACTGGTCCTGTACAGTGTGTTCAGTTTAATCCAAAATTTATGATGTTAGCTTCAGCTTGTACTAATATGGCATTTTGGTTGCCGACTGTTGATGAGACTGCCTAGTTATTTTTATACAATCATTCCCTTATTTCTATTCTTTAACCTGTAAGTTTTTTAATGTGATATTACCCTATCATATGGGTAAGACATGTTATCTTATAAATAGTTGATTCCATTTAAATTTTTTAAAGACATTTGATGAGAAGTATGTAATTTTAAGTGTAGATTAGAGTACATTTTAGTAATATCCAATTTTACCACAGCCTTCCTTCTGTATTTAATTAAAATTTTCTTCCTTATAAGATTACATGTACATATTATTAGTTGTAAGTTGGATGTTGATTGTACCTGTTAAGTTTAGATTTGTAAATACTTTTTTTTTTTTACACTGAAATGTCCACTGTAGTTTTCTTTTTTATTTTATGATGAATTATTTATTAGAAGTAGATTGACAAACCCACCCATGTTAGTCCTCTATGTTAAGATTAGGTGTGATGCACTGTTGAACTTGAGTGATGTAAATCTGTTGCATCTTTCAGCTACTACAGTGGACATTTTCATCTATAAATTTTAGTAGTTAGTATATTGTAAAATGATATCTTTAGAATTTTCTTTTTTAGTAAAAGTAATATGAGATAAGAACAGTCTGAGACGTTTTTTCATTGTTAAGGGGTTGTAAAGAGAGAAAAAATAATATCTTCCTTGCACATGTTATTATTGTCTTCTTTAACTGAATTGGTACATTTTCTTTTAGGGAATGGTTATTTCTTTCTTCAATTTAAATATCTGTCACAGGTTGTTAAATGTTATTGTAAGGGTTGTTATTTAAGCTGTTATTTAGGAATTATTGAACTAAATACAGCTTGGGTTTGGAAATTATTTCATTCTGGAGGAATTATTTAGTGTATCTATGTTGTGCTATTTACTTCCCCATCAGTTCTTATAGTCATTATGTTATGTGATTAAATTATTTATTTATCTTTTGAAGAAAAAAAAAATGTTCCTCTATTTTTTATTTGAAAGGAAATTACCTGTCTAAATGGACTTGTAAATATTTTTGCATGCATGTATAATAAGAACAAACTTTTTGTAAATTATAAATATTTAATTTTCTTGTGTTTTGAGTTTATTTCAGTATTTTATTGTGATAACAATACTTGTGATACTCCTGATTTATACTGTGTCTATTTCTTTTTTGACGTATCCTATTTATATTAAATTAAATAATCTCCAATTTCCAAAAAATAATATATATATATATATTGGTATTAATTAGATGTCATGTTCTAGATTTAACAACAATACAGTTAACATACTATCTGTCCAATTCCTGTATTTTCCTTTGTCTAATAAACTAAATGTTTTTAAGCATTTTTCTTATTTTAACAATCTTAATTTACTTATTTATTCAATCCTACAAAACAAAGTTGTTTTATGCATTTCCTGAAGGTCTACAATGGATTATAATCTCTGTATGTAAACAAATATGAAATGCCAACCCTGTAATAATTTTGCCAGCCTTGGTATTGGAGTCAGGCTGCCATGCCCTCTTAATCAAAATCAATTTTACCTTTCTCATTTTCCTTAAGTACAATCATTAAAGTTCTGCTCATGTCTTTGCATTGGCAATTCAAAAGCTTTAGGGGAAGGATTTTTTTTTAATCAGCTGTTTATAGTAGTGCAGGTCATGAGTTTATTGTTCAAAGAAGAGAAGAAAAAACTGATCTAAGGGTACAATTAACAGAGATAACAATAGGTATATGGTCACATAGGAATGAAATGAACTAAATAAGAAAGTTCTTTTGAACTAAAGTTGGAAGGAAAAATACTATTATGTCTTAAGATTCACTCTAGATGGCTCTTGAGACAAAACAAAGAGCTAAATCTGAAAAAAAGTTAACTGGAATATAATACTTTTACTATCCTATATCAAATAATTGATTATTACTTTTGTGTAATTAAAAATGACTAAGTTCTGTGGTCATGTTTTTACATATATACATTTTCGCTTTCTTAGCTAACCTAAAGAAGAGTTTGTAAATACAAAACAAATGTGACAGATCTTTAATTTGCTACTCCTAACAGTATCAATAATTTTGGTATAGGTTATTTACCTGATTAGTCAATTCTTTATTTATTTACCAGGACAAAAATTAGTATACAAACTAAAGATTATTATCCTAATTTACTACATTTTCAGTACCCCTCTTTATGTCTCTTCACTGTCTGTTTAGATATGTATGATTATGTCCTAAAGAAGAAAATGATTGGATGGGGGTCAGAAATAAATGGTTAAATAGTGAATGACCATTTGTTAGACTTCAACATTTCATCCCAAATTGCAGGTCTTCTTCCGAGCTTAATAAACAAGATACAAAAACATAAAACTAAATAATTGGGATAAATAACAAAATGACAAGTGAAAATTAAATAATTGAAATAAACAAGGTATAAGGAGAAATATAATTAACTAAAATTTTTTAATACTACAATAATAGGATTTATATTTATATTCTTCTGATTTTTTATTTACTGTTGCCGTATACAAAACATTAGTAGTTTTTACTGGGTGAGCTTGTCAGACTCACCACAACCCTCCTCCTTTATCCAGGGTTGGGACTGGCAGCGGTCCTAGCTAAGCTAATCTCACTGGCATAAAATTTTTGGACCTATCAGAGTGGATTATCTGGTCAAATAAAGAGCTAAGGGACCAAAACGAAGAGCCTGATATAGTGAAAGTCATCCAGCTCAAAAGACCACGATGGTTGGGGCATGTGGAGAGGATGGACCCAACGAGAACTCCAAGAAGGATGATGTTCGAGATACCGAATGATGGTTCAAGATTAAGAGTCTCAGGTAGCTCGACGATGTGGAAGGTGACCTGAAGATGATCGGTATAAACCGCTAGAGGCGTCTTGTGGCGGACAGAGGAAATTAGCAGAGGCCAAGCTTCTTCAAGGACTATAAAGCCCAGTAATAAATAAATTCTTCTTCTTCCTTCTTCCCTTAGATGATTAGTTCAGGGGTTAAAATGAGGAATTGTCTGGTCTTTCAGGTTTCCAAGTAGCTTTTACCTCACCTCATTTGGTGAGGGCCACTCCATCTTTCTTTGTACCTTCATAAATTGAGAATTCCAATAAAATTACAAATACAGTAACACCTACTTGATGTTTTATTTTTCTCAACAGTTAAAAGTTTAACTGTAAGAACAAAAAAATTGAATTTATTTTTATCAGTAAAAATTATATTTCTTCAGAAATATATTGCTTAATAACCAAACATATTCAGAAGTTGAAACTCTTATTCTTCAATTTCTTTTCTAACCAGGGCAGAAAGTAAGGTTTAATGCAAGTTCATATGTATTTAAATGTATTAAGGTGTAAATGATGCAATGTTTTATGCAAATTCATGAGCACATAAATGTATTAAAATACAGAGGTTTGAATAAACAGATGAGCTTTATTCGCCAAAACTTCTTTTACTCGATCCAATGTTGGTTTTTAGTTTTTGGCTGATACTTTAACTTACATTGAAATTTAGAAAAAATTCTATAATTAATTAATGGTTACTTTTAATTCATTTGATTATGAACTCAATCAAATACTTGGTAAAAACTACTTTATACTTTAAGATAAAATTAAAGATTTTATTTTAATTGGTCATAACTAATGATCAAAGGATTCAATAAAAATGAGAATGCACAATGTATTTGCTGTCAATTTTGATTCTAAATTGAAAACAGTGGACACAAATCCAATTGGATATTTCATATACTTTTGAATTGTATTTCTTCTAAATCAATTATCTTTAAATGATCAAATTAAAACATAATGAAAAGATTGTGTTTTACTGAGATAATATTTAGAACTGTTATATCAATTTAAATATATCGACGCATTTAAAAAATAAATAGTTTTTGACCAAATATAATTCATCAAATGTTCTTAAATATTCAATGAGCTGCCCATAAATCAGGAATTCTTCGAACTATTCAAAGCAAATTTTGGACCTTGGTAAACGTTCTTAAACTATGCGATTTGCTTTAAACATTGTGTTTCCAAGTTTTTAAAAATCAATGTTACCTTCAAAAACCTAAATTTTGTTTTTAATTGATAATTTTTTTTATACAGACCTTTAAGATATATTTGCTTGTGTTTGGGAATAAGGATCTTCCCTCTGCATATGAGTTTAAGAAAATAGATATTAGAGACCCTTGAAGATAACCTCAAATCAAAATGTAATTTTCTGGCTTTAAAAATACTTGACCTCTGGAATTTTTTTTTTAAGATTTAGGTTTCTTAGAGTGCTGAATCAAATTTTGTGATAAAATAATTAAAAATTAGCTTATACAATTATATAAAGAGTTTTTAAAATTTATTTGACCAAAATTCAGTTATTTTTTAATGTTTCGCTTGACAAAAACTATGCTGATAGCATTTTTTGAATTGAGGTATTAAATGAGGCAGTTTCTGTGAATTAATCCTGTAGGATCAGCCTCAACCAGCCTTTCAAATGATTACCTATTGTTTAAGCAAAAACCTAGCAGTTGTTGAATGAGATTTCGGCCTAATCATTTTCCTCCACAACTGTAGAAACAGAACAATCCTTACCAAGTACTGAACATAAGACCTTTCAAGAGTTTTAAAGGTACAGGGTTTTTCAGTGTTTATAAATTAATAAAATAGTATTTTAATAAAACAGTTGTAAAAACACTAGCGTGTAGATACTTTATTTGGTATCTTATACAAAAAAATATTTGTCTTCATGTAATACCATTTATAGAATCAATTATAATTTCATATAACTTATAGATTGGATAAAAATACTGTTCTCTTTAATATAACAAAGTTTTAAATGATTGTGATCATTGTATAATATTTTATTTTCTTCTCAATTAATTCCATTTTTAATATTCTACCTTACATATAAAAATTGAATCGATTAGGAAGAAATATTTTAATTAATTTTTTGTTTGTCCTTTCAATAGATAGAAAAAATATAATATAACAATCATTAAACAACAAGAGATTTATAGATTTATCGAGTGGACAATTATACAATTGGAACAAAGGGAGTCGGTCCACTGCTAGGTAACAGGGGATCACCCTATTATTACAATAAAAATAAAATTATATTTATTAATACTATTTTGATCCATTATGCATACAGATGTAGTTTTTAAAAACATCTGGAAAAGAGGAAATAAAAAACAAATATATGTAGAAAAGTAATAGTAACACTTTGTTTTATTAATACTGAATAAATAGTAAGTACTTTTGCATACAAATTATTCATTCGATATTTGTGTTTTTAAATTTAAACATGTTACACATTCATAATGAAAGGAGCAAAACATAACATTTGACATAAGTTAATCACCCGAGAAGCCCCTAGGTTGTTTAATTAAATTGCTGAATTTAGAAATTTTGAAAACCTCTCTTTCATTCAGGATGTTTAATCATAATTTGTATTTCATAATTAAATTATTTCTTTATTTAATTATAAAAAATAATATTAGCAACGTATTTTCCAACTGTAAAGTTAGTATTAACTTTTAACAGGCTTTTGTTGTTGAATTTGGAGATGATAATAATTCAAATCTTCATCTGATACTGAGGAAGGAGCTCCAGACAAAGGATCATGGCCATCAGTAGTTTTTGGAAATGCAATTACATCTCTGATTGTTTTGGCACCAACCATTAGCGATACTAATCGGTCAACTCCTTTAACATAAGAGGGTTATATTCATTACACGACAGTATAGTGAATATTTAAATTTATAAATGCTTAGCTTAGATGATAGTTTCTCAAAACATATAAATACACAAATACAAAATAAATACTTAGAAATAGACTGGGGTCCAGCCAATGATTGAAATTGACATTGGTGGCTTTGAAATACAATTGCTGGATTTAAAAAACAAGGAGATATGGCGCTCTAAATTCGAACGTCTTTGTGTTGAATTGGAAATATTGGAGAAGAAAAAATGTGATCTTAGTTGACAACACAAGTGGTCTGGTTTGAATGACCTGGAGAAGGAAGACATGATCATTTTCAACGCTTGGAATAGTATTCCTGACTCTTACGATCAGCTGAAAAAGCTCGTGTTTGCTGTTCTTTCCCTTTTTGGTTCTACATATATATGCGAACAATCTTTTTCAAGCATGAACATTATCAAGAGTAAACTGAAAAGTCGTCTTATTGATGAGAAATTGGAATCATGCCTCAAATTAAAAACAACAACATACAAACCTGACTTACTCAAACTTTCCATGGAGATGAAAGCACATTGTTCGCATTAATATTATTAAGTATGAAATTTAGTTTTATTTAGTGTAATAAAAGTTTACTAAACAAGCAGATTTGGCTCCCAATTTTTTTTTAAATTGTTGTAATGTTCATATTTGGCTCTTTGGCTAAAAAGTTTGGCGACCACTGACCTAGAGGAATGCCACCTGAAATGGTATGTTTGTAGGATGGGAGATGACTGTAAGGCTCGCTGGCTGAAAGAAGCAAGGCCATTAGGAAACCGCCCTGTAGGTAGGCCAAGACTTACCTATAGTGAATATATAGAGGGGCTAGGAAAGGAACGTACCTGCCCGATGGATCAACTACGAAGAATGGCTCTGGAGAGAGAAACTTATAAAAGATGGACTGAGGCTACTCCACGCCTAACAGCACTATGGAGGTAGATAAAGAAAAGAAATATATATTTCTGGAGCCCAATGATGACAATAGCCATTTACAAAGTAGAGGTGAGTTTCTTGAAGTATCCTCTCTTCTCCTTGAATCCAAACCTCACTGAGTTGGCATAAACCTTGAGTATGGTTCTGATAATGGTTTTGTCCATAGTTTCTCAAACTTATACAAAAAAAAGTAAACTTTTATATACCAATAGTGATCTTAGCGAGACTGCCAAGTATATAAGCCACTACCTACACTAAGAGCCAAGCTAAATATGAATACTGCAGTCTTGCTGAAAATGATTTACCTCTTCTCCTTATTGGAGAGGACTTACTACTCATACTTTAAGCAATCACTTACAGATGGAAAAAATCGGGCGCATACAACAGAATTACAACCTGGGAATTTTGAGAATGACAGAACTCCTCAGAAATGTTACTTGGAGATAGTCAGATAGCTATGACTACAATGACAATTTCTTGAATAATTTTGAAATGGAATTAAAAAAAAGGTAATTTATGTGTTCATGACCTTATCTTGTCAAATATTAAATACAAATAAATTAAAAGATTACCTAGTGCAATCCCACCATGAGGAGGAGCTCCACTCTCTAAAGCATCAATGAGATGTCCAAGAGAACTGCTAGGTATATTTAACATTGAAAGAATATTTTTTTGAAGAACGGGATTATGGATCCTGACAGATCCTCCACCAACTTCATAACCATCTAGAACTAAGTCATAATGTAATCCACGTACCTGAAAAACAAACCAATTCAATGATTTAACAAACAATGAATCATTAAACTGTTCAGTTTATCAAAAGTATTACTGATAGGTATAGGTATCAAATCTCTTGAACTAAAAAAAATGTGATCCTTCACAACTTTTTTATTTCATTACTAACTTATTGACATTCATAAACATTGATGTTTCTCCATAACTTCTTTTTAACCTATATGACTACAGCCCATAGAGAGTCTTGGGTAAGTATATGGTAAAGAATATACCATTTCTTGGACAACGGTTGAGCAGGGAGGTGATTTATCCTAGATGACACTAAACCACCAGATTTTACCCCTTGCTTTGGGGGAGAAATACTTTACAGAGGCTGGGTAAGTTCCTGGAGGATCCTAGATACCATAGGATCCATCTTCAGCTGCTAACAGATTAAATAAAAGTCTCCGCTCCATGATGTTTCTCAATAAATAATCCATACTGTCATTGCTGCATTAACCTTCGGTTGGGTGCACCTAATCTGTGAGATAAAGTACCTAGTTTTTTTTTGTGTCTATGGGCGGAATTTGTCAACAAATGTGGAGGGCTACAGTAGCTTACTAACTTCCCACCTCTCAAGGAAAGGTACATAAAATCTTCGAAAGGTACGTAAGTAAGGTAAGTAAATCTTCGAGACAGAAGTTTTAATCTCATGGATGAGTTGTGGCCGATTACGTAAGTATTTCTGATTCAGAAATTTTAAAAACATTTGCTCAAAATATTTTTTTTACCTATAGCAATCATATATTTATGTATACACTCAACGAACATATAGAAGCCGAAATATTTAAAAGCTTTGTTCAATGAATTGTCTTTGGGACTCCAAAGAAGGAACACCCAAACAGTTTGAATGGCCACTAAGGTATAACACAGACCACCTCCATTCCAACCCAGCTTGATTTTAGCGAATAACTTTTTAACCATATTTTAATTACTCCTTTTTTATTATCATAATTCAATTTGATTATTATTCTGTATTGCATATGAAGATCCCGGCCAGGAGAAATCTTTTCTCTTCAAAATAAAACTATTTAAAAATAATCACCATCAAAAGAATAATAAATAAAAAATAAATTATAAATATAAAATTGACAAAAGGCAACGAGATCCTAATTAAAGTAATGTTCAATGAACATTCTTCCCCGTGTATACATCGTAAAAATTGCGAGAACACGGGGATATAGGATCGGTAAAGAGAATGGATTTGTCTGGCCTGGTTACAAGCCTGGTAGCTCAGATGGTTAGAGCACCGCACTAAAGATTCGGAAGACCCGGGTTCAAATCCCGGCCAGGACAAATCTTTTCTCTTTAAAATAAAAATATTTAAAAATAATCATCAAAAGACAATAAATAAAAAATAATTATAACTATTTTTAGTTGATTAATTGAGGTTGTGTTAGTTTTTCCCTTCATTCTAATCAGAAACTTAATTTTTAATCTCATAGATGAGTTAAGCTTGAATGTTTAAGGATTTGTATTCTGCCTGACCAAAAGTTAAAGTGTGAACAAATTGCCATATTTAAGTAACAAATATAAACAATCTATCAAAACATATTATTTTACCAGAAGTATCTTTCCAAAACAAAATCTTCAAAACACAAATATAGAGCTCATAGCAGTAAAAAGGCCTAAGGATAAATAATTTAGAAGAATAGGAAAGATGAAAGTTAAATATAAATATTAAGACATAAATGGAAAAATTCAATTAGTGGAATTATAAAGTTTTTGCTAGCCGCTATATTCACATTACAAATGAATGGGTGAACAAATAGAGCTATCTACTAAATTTTCATTGCAGACAGCTTTATTGGCCAACCGTTTTAAATAATTGGACTGTTACAGACAAAGACAGATCAGTACAATGACAATACAAATTGGTTTGCCAATCATTCTTGTTAATGTAATTATATTAAAATTTTTAATACCAATTTCAGTACTTGTGTATTAGTTGGTCTGCAGGGACTGTTTATAACCTAAACACTGATAATTCAGATTCTGATAACACCTACCTTTTTATTTATATTAATGGAATTTGAAATATAATAATAAAATGCTAATTCTAGACCCATCTAGTTTTCTTCATATATAAATGTTTTCTCTACACTTTCGATAAAACATCTCCATTTCTATCCTTGTCAAAATCCATTTGATGATCTTTTCCACATAATTTTATCTTTGGAATTATTCCGAACTTCGGTAAGTATTTTACAGCTTCTTCTTATAAAGATGGCTATTCCCATGTTATTCTGTTCATTTTAAACAGGAAATAACAAAAGGAATAAGACAAAAACACAAAATTTAATTTAACAAACAACATAGAAATTTAAATAGACAATAAAAAAAAAAAACTAAAACAAAATACAGAAAACAATTTAATAACGCACACACAAATAACTCAAATGAGACGAGTGATAAGAAGAGGTTGCATGAGATACTGAGGTAGATTTCATGCAGGCCGGCAAGAACACAAGTATTCCAATTTTGTTTGTGTATCCATCTCTATTCCAATATTTGTTTCTTTTCAGCAATAAGTGTCAGATAAATCAGTGAGGGAGTGAATCATAAGATTCTATTATACAATAGACCATGGGTTCCTATACCAATTTAGTCTGCAGACATCATTCTACTAAGTCTATGTATTTAATTTTTAACTAATTATTGTTTTGTTTTTAGTTAGTAACTCGATTAGAAACAAAAATAAGTATTGTCTGTGTTGTTTAAATAATATAAAACAATAGGGCTTTTAATGTTGTCATAATTGGTTCATTCAGGTATTACCATTAATGGATTGGTTGAAAGAAGAGATACATCATCAGGATGAGGTGCTGTGAAAGGATGATGTACACTCTTTAAACAACCGTCTTCTCCAATTTCAAACAAAGGAAAATCAGTTATCCATACAAACTTTCCTTTATCATTACTTTCCCAAGGTCCAGTAATACCTTCTGAACGGAGCCATCTCAAATACCATATTCGACATTTTCCAAGTAATTGTAACTGAAAAAAAATATTAATAAATATTAAAGAAACATAACTGGATTTGAAAATAACTTGGTAAATGTCTTATTTCATGTTTTAGAACTAATTTTAAAATAATCATAGTACTTCTTGATCATTGAATATCAGTTACCACATTATGTAAGTAGGTTGGGGGTGAAGGGTAGCTACAAAGCACCCAATGAGATAGGCATCTCTCAGTCCGATAGGGTCTTGGCTTCTAAGAATTTTTTTATTAGTACCAGAACCCAAGCGAAGTGAAGAGCCTCGTCCTGCACGTGGAAACCCTGCACAGTGGGGAGTTCCTTCTCACTGGCAAAACCCATCGGAACTAGACTGGGAAGTCGATAAACATCCCCCAATCCAGGTGGAACTCCATAGGCTATTGGATGGATGGCTGAGCGTGATTCAGTCCTACTATGCAAACTCCGGACACCTGGGCGACCTCCGGTTTCAATAAATGCCTTCCTATAGTAACAAGGCTCTGCTATAGGTGACCGTATAATTCCTTGATACTCGTGAGAACAAAAATGAACCCTAATAATAAAATAACTAAAGCTAATGAGGATTCTATGGAATCCAATACAACTGATTTGTCAGGAATTAGCCAATCAGTCTCTGAACTGATGGCCAACCTAGAACAAGAGGTCTCAGACCTAGCAGAGGAAAGGGAATCACCTGCACAGCAGTTGACAACCACCTCTGAGATTAATACAAACAAACTTCCAGACGAAGTCTGGAAAAATATGACGCATAGCCAAAGGAAGAACTTTCTACGGCAAAGGAAAAAGGCGACTCCCGCCAAAACTCAACCCTCAACCTCCAAGCATGAGAGGAAGAGAGGCAGGGAGAAGCAGGAGACTCCTCCACCTTACAAAACGGTGAGGTTACCTAAGATGGACTATAGTGGAGCAGCCGCAAGCATCAAGGTTGCAGTTGCCCACATAGAATACCTACACCAGAAACTGAAGAAAGAAGATTTTCAGGGCCTTATGTTTAAGCTCCTGAAAAGAATTAGAGAGAGAAAGGTTGAACAAGCCCCTGTCGGATTTAATGGCTACTCCCTGAGAGACGGAGCACTGGTGGTTAACTGCAAAAATGAACCTACCAGGGAGTGGTAGCAACATCGCGGAGCTCTCCCCATGGGAGGGAGTGCCGCTGAAAACCTGTGACTCCAAAGAACTTGAGGGCTTCAGGAAGATGGCCATCTTCATACCAAACCGTGTAGAAGGTATCAAGGAATGTCTGCAGGTTCAAAACACGGGCCTCCAGACTGAAAGGTCAACAAGGCCCATAAAAATGGGATGTACATAGTGACATCCATTCCTGAATCTGTGGCCAAAGCCATAGAAGATAAAACCGGAAGAGCCTACCACGGGTTCCACAACCTACAGGGAAAATTCTTTTCAGGGAAGGACACACCTACACAGGAAGTGGCTATGGAGGAGGCGACAACTAGTGAAGAGGTGGGGAAAAAAGCAGGCTGTGGGGGTACGGCTGTGTGCGCGCCTAGGTCCACTCACGCTGGACCAAAATCTGGCCAAAGTGCATCTGTAACTGTCAAGCTTGGTACTAGGCGGCAGCGTACACGCAAGGAGGCAGGAGGGATCTCGAGGCGGGGCGTCAGGGCGTGGGCAGGGCGGGGCTTCAGGGCGTGGGTGCGGCCAGGCCCGTAGACCGTAAACTGCCCCCGGGTAGTGGGAAGGAGGAAACTCCACCACATCATTATGATGATCAAGCTGCTACAGATAAATCTTTATCACTGCAGGGCAGCCAGTGGAACTCTGCATCAGTATGTGGTAAGTCATGGCATTGATATTATACTTATACAAGAGCCATGGATTAACAATAGTAGCAGGATTGCGGGACTGGGCCTGAAGGGATATAGACTGATTCAAGCAAACTGCCCAAGGCCCAGAGCCTGCATCCTTGCTAAAATTGATTTAAATTGTTTTCCTATTTGGTCTTTATATTCCTGAGATTCTGTAGCAGTGACGACTAATTTCAGGGGTCAGGCAAGTTGTCCTGGCCTCATTGTACTTACCCTTTGAGGAACAGGTCCCATCGACCTGCCTTGAGAGAATAGTTGACTATCTCAAAAGACAGGAAATGATGGGAATCATCGGGGCCTTTGAAATCTCTAACAGACAGGAGGTCATAGACCTCACTCTGAGTTTCAGGTCAACTAGAATGATAAACATCACAAACCGGCATGTCTCTAAAAAATTTTCCAGTTCTGATCATAAATATATTAGGTGGGAACTTGAGGTCACAACCTCAAGGTCTGCAACCTATAGAAATCCCAAAAACACAAACTGGGAAGGCTTTAGGACAAACCTAAAAATTCAATTAAAGAATGCCCCCGTTCGGCTTCTAGCACCTTTCGGCTGGAATTCTTAAACGAACTACTGACTACAGCACTTATCACTCCATTCAAGGATAACTGTAGAACAACCACTAAAGGGTCAAACTGCAATCCACCCTGGAAGAATTTGCAGTTAGAGAAGTCAAGATCTAGAACCAGAATACTTTTCAATAAAGCAAAAAGGACTAATGAATGGATCGAATACAGGCACACTCTAACTGAATATCATAACCTTATTAGGAAAGCCAAACGGAACTCATGGACACAGTTCTGTCAGGAAATTAATAATACGAACACATGCGCCCATATGAATAAAATACTCTCTAAGAGCCATTCTTGTAATACCGTGGGCTCCCTAACGAAGCCAAATGGGGACCCCTTGAGCATTAAAGAATAATAACTGCTATGCTGGAATCGGACTTCCCGGGAAGCAAGCTTGAAACCTCGGACACAAATGTTTACCTCCCTGAGAACAGGTGCAATCCGGACTGGACATCAGTCCGGGAAATCTTTAATACCAGCGCCATAAAATGGGCAGTTAACAACCTCAAGCCGTACAAAACACCAGGTTTTGACGGAATTTATCCTGCCATGTTAAAAGAGGGACTTGAAATTATCATAGGCAGGATTTCCACTCTATTCCAGGGCTGTCTGGCCTATAGTTATATTCCAACAGCCTGGAGAGAAGTTCAGGTCACATTTATTCTCAAACCAGGGAAGGACACATATGTTGAACCCAAATCATATCGCCCCATTTGTCTCTCCTCATTTTTGCTAAAGACAATGGAGAAGATTCTTGATAGATTTATCAGGGACAAACATCTCAAAGATGGATCAGCACTGTTGCATTAACATGCATACAGAGAGGGCAAATCTTGTGACACTGTGCTACATGCAGTGGTGGAACAGGTGGAAGAGGCTCTGCAGTGGAAATAGATTGCGCTCGGAGCATTTTTAGATATAGAAGGGGCATTTAACAATACCCCTACTTATATTAACTAATGCCCTACAAAAGCATGGCATTAAACCAAACATTAATAAATGGGTCATTGCCATGCTAAAGAATAGAGTTATTCAAGCCAATATGGGCAATTTTCACCTTAAGCTTAAGGCAGTGGCAGGCTGCCTCCAAGGAGGGATTCTTTCCTCATTACTTTGGAACCTGGTAGTGGATGAACTACTACACCTCTTGAATGAGGCGGGCTTCCAAGCGATAAGCTATGCAGCGCAATTATCATCAAGGGCTTTGATCAGCAAACCATCTCAGAGCTGATGACAAATGCACTAAGAATGGTGGTGAATTAGTGCACTAAAGTAGGATTGAACATCAACCCTAATAAAACGGTGATTGTATCTTTTACTCCCCTAGGATGAAAGGGATGAGCATTCAATTTAGCAAGAAGGTTAAATACCTCGGCGTTATTATGTACAGTAAACTAAACTGGAATGAGCATATTGATTATGTTACTAAGAAAGCCACTAGAATTCTGTGGACTTGTAAGAGCATATTCGGCAACAGGTGGGGAATCAGCCCCAAGATGGCTCTTTGGATGTACACAGCAATAGTCAGACAGGTGCTAACCCATGGCTCAATAGCCTGGTGGCACCAAGCGTGAATCCAACAAAATAGATCGAAGTTGGAGAAGGTGCAGTGGCTTGGGTGCATCATGATCACTGGGGCCATGAGAACCACCTCTACCGCTTCCCTGGAAACTGTACTCGATTTAACTCCTCTTGATATTCTAATTGAATCAGAGGCACTGAAGACAGCCTACAGGCTAGTGAAAATAGGAGGGGTTAGGAAACCCACAAACAGTTTTGGACAAAGAAGTGTCGTTGACACGATCGAGCGAAATGCAGAGTTAAAAATGCCTTCAGACCTAATGCTGAATAAATATAACTTTAACAAAAGATTCCGCGTTAATATGCAGGCGATTTGTAAAAGCAAAAATGACTCCTTTAACCCACCCAATGGTCTAAATGTGTACACTGATGGATCCAAAGGGAAGCATGGCGCCGGCTCAGGAGTCTGGTTAAGGGGATGCCGGAGCACAGGCCATTACCTAGCTCTGGGCACGAAACCCACTGTATTACAAATGGAAATTTGGGCAATACTTGCAGCTTTAATCATACTTTCATATAAAATAACAAGAGACCAAAAATCATTTTTACCATATTACATGAAGGTTGTAACATTTTTACCAAATTTTAATATTTAATTTTTTTTTTTTTTAAAGTGGTTTTCCCCTTCCCCCACATAGTATAAAAGTAACAGGAATCGTGCTAAAAAAATATTTTTACTTTCCTTCATGAAGTACACATCCATTAAACTTTTTCATATATACTTTTGAATTAATTTGATTTAGGATCATATTTTGAGTCACCAATTGTTTAATAGACATACAAAGAAGGCATGGGGGAGGGTTTCCTCTTCAGACATTAACAAGACATAAACCTTTGTAAATCTCAGATATCATTATCAATGAATTATGAGACAAATATAATGAACTACAGAAAAACTTTTACTTAAAAAAATTCAATAAATTAGGAATTCCAAATTATATAACTACAATCATGGAGAGTATAATCAGCGAATCAAATAAAACTAATCTGCCTGACATCATTTAATATTAAATGACATTATGATATAAAATTGTTATACAAACCACCCACCCCCTGGTGATTTGGCCAAGATCATACTCAACTGATACGGTTTTCACAATTATGGTTATCACTTTATAAACATAAGTTCTTGAAGCTTTAATAGATTCTAAGATTTGTGGCAGTGCCAATACTAGATGCTCAACAAGAAGATTTTAATTTGAATTAGGATTGAATTTTGAGCCACTAATTTACAGGTCAATAGTCATGTGTAAACCACATTAGATATTTAATTCTAAAAATGCTTGACTTAAAGATTCATAAAGGCATCAGTATGAACAGGATTTAACAACCTTTCATGCAAAAGCATTTACAGCCCCCCAGGTGGCCTTAGGATTTTTTAAAAGGAGTAAAAAATCCTTGGTAATGCCGTCCTCCACAGGGGAAGTAAAATGGTGGATGTCAGATATGGATCCTAATTATACCTGGATAGGCAAAATATAGGACTCCAACAAATTACATTTTATTTTACAAAATGTAGCATCCTCCAGATTAGCCATATTAGCATAAACTTTTGTTAAATAAATAAACAATAAAATGAACAATATAGAAGATCCTACAAAGATTGATGGCTAGTAGCATAGCAAGCTAATACTTTGTCATTGATACTAAGAAGAAGCAGTTACTGTAAAATAAGCCAAGCTCAAAATTTCAGAGCTTCTTTACAACTTGGAACCTTATTTCTCTTTCGGATCAAGAAAGTTTTTAAACAAATTTTGTCTTAAACTATTTATCTCTCAAAAGTATTGGGTAAAACTGATTATATAAAAATATTGAACATAAAATTGATAAGTGGCAGGATGTTAGTTGGTACATAACAGAAAAATATAAGGTAAGAAGGTGCTGGGTCTCAACTCGCCCATAGCAGAAACCTCCGTAAGATCTGCTATTAGCAAAACAATTTTGCCAAGAAATTAAAAAAAAAAAAAGGATAGAAATAGATATGTATTGTCAATACTGTACTTACTACTTTTTTCTCTTCACCACGAGCAATGAAAACAATATCCCCTGATTCAATACAATGGTTTCTTGTAAATTCCTCAGGAATAATATTAAAACTCAATAATGTCTTTTTATATTTATTTAAATTTGTCTTCTTATAATTCAAAATTGCAATTTCAACAGTACTGTCTAGAGTAATTTTGGATATTTCCTTTTTAACTTCATCACTGAAAAATTCCTAAAGCAAAAAAGCCAGTTATTACATTTTTTGTGTAATTCTACTTACTTATTATCAGACTTTAGTTATGTAAAAAAAAGAGTTCAGTTAACCAGTTCTGATATTTAAAAAATAATATTGAACTAAATGATAATGGAAAAATATTTAACAAGAACTTTTTTGGCATATCAAAGACCATTTTATTTACTTACAGCAGCCTGTGGTATCTTCACTCCCCTGGTGGTTGTGGAACCTGTTTTATAATTTTCTACTTCAGGAACTTCAAAAATCTAATAATGTAAAACTCAAAATAAATTACGAATAGTAAAATAATATATAATAAATATTAATACTTATTTATATCAATGGTTGAGGATAACGATATGATGACTTACAAGACATTGGAATGAAAGATCAGGTTGATCAGTACCGTAGATCTTGAATGCATCAGAAAAAGATAATCTTCGGAATGGAATTTGTAACTGTTCAGGCCAACTAGAGAATAACATTTTTTCAGTAGTTTCCATAACATTTTCTGAAGAAACAAAGGACATTTCCAAGTCCAACTAAAACCCACACGATGATTAAACATTGTCTGTACAATTTAATTACACACTTCAATAGTATAATAAAATATAATTAACCATTATTCAGCTTACCATTCTTTTTACTGAGCACCATTAATATTTTGCAGAAACAAGTTACTCATGTAAAACTACTACCATCCCTTACCTTATTCATGAAAAAAAGCAAATCAAAATCTCTTGATTTGAAGACTTTATAAAGAATCATTTTTGAAATAAGTGCGTTTATTTCTTCTATTGATTGATTATTCTATTTAAATAATTAAATATTTTCAAGGATGATTGCTTTGAGAGATTGGCTATGTTATAACTTACCAGTATGCTATGAGTTATCAAAAGTATCTGAAAGGTTATTTTTGAATTCAGGATCTGACTAGACGGAACGATCATGACTACCCTGACCACTATTTCTTGCAAAGGGCAATTGACTATTGGTTACAAAAACTATCAATTTAATCACACCCCATTGCATCTAAGGTCACTGCACAATGTTTTTTTATAAGCACTGCTCAATACTAATGATTTTATTTTTCAAATTTTATAATTTAATCCTATACTGCTACCTAATCTGTAAGGTATTGTAAGTTGATAGCACAGTAGGTTATTTAAACTTTACAGGACTGTAGAATATTTATTTTTTAAGTTAGATTCTTTCTATTTTTTATGGCTTGATCACGATCATTTTGTTGAGATCAATAATTTAATTTAATAGTACTTATTGCACACTTGAACCTGTCTTAAAGGGTAATGAAAATGGAATATGAAACATTTTAAAATAAATATATTGATCACTACTATCATGTTTTGCAGAGACCACTTTTACTAGTATTTTGAATAGCTGCTTTTGGCGGTTTCTCTTACAGCAAAAATAAAAATTATAGGTGGATAAACACTGAAACATTTGAACAACAAAATTGAATCATCCAGCATAATCAAATAGTTAGAATTGATATCTTTATTGATCATAATCCTGCTGTTGGATTAGCAGTGCAACAACTCATCGCTGAGTCAACATCTCCTTTATCAGCCTACGCCACAACTCATTATAATTTATCTTAACCTGAGAACTACTTAGGCTAAATTATGATACATCGATGTTTAAACTGAATGATATCTTCATTGGTTATGACTGGTGAATCATCATCTTCTCATCTCCATCATCATGTGCCCAGAAACCTTCCCAAATATTTCAGATTAGAGATTATCTATGTTTCCTGTGATAACATAGGCACAAAAAGATGGAACTGTTTCACTAGTGCAGCATGTGATATTTGTTTCGCTTATGTGAAGATTAAAACCATATTAAAATGAGATATTAAATTACCTGTGTAAATTCAGGTTGACGATCAGGTCTAGCACCTTCATCTCTATAACATCTAGCTACCTGGAAATATTTATCAATTCCTCCAACCATAAGAAGTTGTTTTAGTTGCTGGGGACTTTGCACCAGACTGTAGAATTCACCAGCAAATTTTGTAGGCACAATATATTCCCGGGCACCCTAAAATAGTTTTGTTAATTGTTTATTAAATTTATATATTAATTCAAAAGTATAATTATATTCTAACTATCATCAGTTCAAAAAAGCTTAGATTAATATTGTATGATGACATTGATTAAAAAGACTGAAGTTCCTTTATTAGTTTGTATAAACCTTCCTCATCAAGTAACCAACATAGCAAGAAAAACTATAAAGGGAAGAGTAATAAAACTATGCTAATATCCATCTTTCAATTGAATCAATAATTCCATCATTTTGCATAATCAATTATATACAGCAGATAAAGCAGGAGGTGTTAGTATGAATTTTAAGATACAAATTGTATCATAAACTTCAGAATTGGTTTTTAACATTTTACCAAAAGTTACAAAAAGAGGAGAATGTGAGTAATGCCTCTACACCTCTCACTTCTCTAATTTATCTATTTCTTCAAAAGTGTTTCCTCAGATAGAGCTGTTTCGCATAATTTTTTATTCTTTTAATTTTCCTATGTTCATATGGCACATTCATTGACCATTGAGTTGGTGATTTTCCTTTTTTTAAGCAGCACTAAAACACTTCCTCCAACAGCAAATGTCATGCATATTTTGTGCCATTACCATTCAGTTTCGCATGTGCAAGTACTCTCTAGTTTCATTGGCCATTCCATCTACCTATAGCAGCTTTGGTCTCCTAACTATGTGATGGAAAAAAGAAGAAATTCAGTCAGAACATCAATCTCATGATCTAAATCTTACAGCTTTTGATTACTTTTCCAACTATATTAATTGCTTTCATATACACTCCACAAATTTGATGGAACGTTTTCCCACCAAATATAAGTAGATCTTCCACTCTAGAAGTAGTTCTTGCCTCTGGGGCATGTTAAAAAGCATAAAGTGGCATTTGCCTTCATAAAACTAATGTTTTCTCAAAATTTCAAATCTCTTTTTTTCTCCTACACCCAATAAGCACTTAAAATATTTTATTAATTCCTCCACAAGCATTATCACTATCAATAGGGTTCCCTCTGCATTGCACACATATAGTCTGGTAAATAATTTATTAACGTAATATTTTCTAGATATATTTTTTTTAATTGAAACTTGCCCAGTTTATCCGGGTAAATAATACTTTGTTGTCTTTTCTTTCTTTATGTCTTGGTTTTTCTTCAAAATTTTATCTCGAGCACTCCTCAATATTTATTAACGTGTAATGATCTTGATGACTCCATCTATTGATCATGGCTTTATAGACTTAGTTCTGTGCACTCTTCATTAACATTATATATTTTTTTTTTGCAGGACCTAAATTTCTTCGGCAGTTTTTGCAATGGCCAAAGAGCATCTCACCCAATACTCTTTCACATCTTCATGTGTTCTTTATTCAGGTCATTGGCAAAGGCACTGATCCAATTTATTGGAGGCTGATGCTGTATTTCCTACTCTGTGAGCTTCTTTAGATTAAACAGCCTGATAAGTGGCACCAATTCAAGCCTGGGACAGCTTATATACACAAGCATATGCAATGTTTAAGAAGTGGTCTGAATCCGATATAAGCACTTTTGAAGACCCATTATCCAATAAAAAAATTTTGTTAGTACAAAACATGAAGAGAAAAATAAACATAATATATAGCTGGCCAGAAGGCTACATAAAACATACAAATCATGAAGCATTTAAAAAGTGCCAAATAAATAAGAAAAATAAAAATAGAAATGAAATTACTAAAATTTACAGAGTTCCACACTGTGATGGAGCGGGCGAGAAAGGAACGCTCGAATGCTTTGGTTCTGTGGGAACAAGTATAGAGATCGGAAAGGCGGGATTTCGTTTTGTGGTGCTGGACTGAGGATTTGAATTAGAGGAGACTTATATGAATGGTGTTGAGAGTTAATGGATTGGTATAGGAAAGGACTAAGGAAATATTGTCTAGGAATGGGAGGGAAGAGCCACTTTAACTTATCATAGTGGTAGGACATGCGGGATCACCTCGGAGTACCAAGGACAAATCTTAGAGAGCAGTTCATTATTCGCTTTAAACGGCTCTCAAGCATTTTTGAAAGGCCCCCGTATACCACACAACAGTAGTCAAAGTGGGGGAAGACGAGAGATGATACGAGAAGCTTACGGGAAGGTTGTGTAAGGAGATGCCGAGATTGATGGAATAACTTCAGGGAACTTATTGACTGTCGGGATATTTGGGCGACGTGGGGTTTCCAGGAAAGGTTTTGGTCAATAGTAATGCCTAAGTTTTTGACAGAGGAGTTGAAACTGATGGGGTGATCATTTAAGATTAATGTTGGGAGGGGTGTGGATAGCTGTAAGGAGGGAATTGGAACCTAGAACAATGGTCTGGGTTTTTGTTGCGTTTAATTCTAGTTTGTTCAGCTTTGCCCAGGCACTGATCCTATCTAGGTCTTTCTGAATACTGGCAAAAGCAAATAATAGCTCAGAAGGAGGGAAAGAATAATAGATTTGAAGTCGTTCAGTGGTGAACAGATTTAGGAAGATCGTTAATGTAGCAGTTGAAAAGAAGATGAGAGATGCTTGAGTCCTTTGCCACACCTGAGGAAAGATAAAAGGGGTTGTTTAGGTGTGGAAACTGCTTGAGAACTGCTAGAGAGGAAAGATTGGAAACAGTGAATAGAGCTGTTAGAAAAAGACAATGGTTTTAATGATGGATTGAATTGGTCAGGGGGCACAGTCAATGATAACACTCCAACATTTGAATTATCCAGTCAACTATTTTCCAAAAAAATAGGTAAAAAGGATAGAATGGTCTAAGGAGTCAAAAGGTTTAGAAAAGTCAAGTAGGATTAGCACAGTTAATTTGTTGAAGTCCGTAGCTGTATGTATGTCACTGGTGATTTTAGTAAGGGCAGATTGTTTGGAGAAATCAGGACGAAAGCCTGATTAAAGTGGATCAAGGAGGACACAAAATTTTATATTTGAGACTGGACTATTCTTTCGAGAGGTATGGAAAAGTTGGAGAGAATGAAGATTGGGCAATAGTCTTTGGGAGATACCGGGTTAGAGGTTTTGTTTATAGGATGGACCTAGGCTTTTTCCCAAGAAGCAGGCAATACTGTGTTTTGTAGTGAAAAATTATATATGAAGAGTAGGACAGGTAGGATATCGATAAGGCATAATTTGAGCAATTTGACCTGGATCTCATCAAACCCAGTAGAGCTGGAGTGGGATTTCAGAACGGAGGAAATAATGTCTTATTAACTTTTATTTCTTAATTGTCGGGGTTGAAAGATGGCGTTAGAGAAAAAACGGGAGAGGATGATTTTGAAGTGTTAATTGAGGCAGAAAAAAAGTACGAGTTCATCGGGAATGGCAGGAAAGGCTCTGGAGGAAGATGAATTACAGAGGGAAAGCTTTCAGAGGAGTTGCCATTTAGATTTAGCATTGGGAGCAGCGGAAAAGGCTTTGTGGAAGTATTTTGATTTTGTCTGTCTGATTGTAGACTGTGTCAAATTGTGGAGAGCCCTGAACGCTTGATAGTCATCAGTTAGCCTTGTACGTCTAAAGTGTCTACGGGCAACAGTGTCAGTGATTTTGACCGTGGTAGGGAAACAACTTTTGAAGTATTTCAGTATATAGACACCACTACTTGCTGTTTTCTGATTCATTATTCAATGTCTTTTTCAAATTAAAATTTTTTAGACACGTAGAGTATATTACAGATAAAAGCACTTTATTTTAATCCACAGTAAATGATTGTGAACAAGCTAACATTAAAGAAATACATGATTAATAATTATATCTCTCTTACCCCTGGCGTTTTCTTGAAAAGGGTAGGAGTTTCTACTTCAACAAAATTTTCTGTATTTATAAGGTAGTTTCTCATCTTCATCAGCAGTTTAGACCTCTCTCGTAAATTTCTTTGCATTACAGGATATCTTATATCCAAATATCTATGCTTTATACGGAGATTTTCTGAAGCCTAAAAATTTTAAAACTGTAAAACAATGAACTCCTGATTTTTTAGTTAAGAAGATTAGGACAATATTTTAAATAACAATGATAAACAATTATTATTTTAAAATATTGTGCATTAAAAATATTAAAAACATACACAATATGAATAAAACTATTACCTTATTATAATTTCTTATTGCAAAAGGCAACTTTTTTTGAACAGCATTAATAACACTGAATTCATTGACCACAACTTCTATTTCTCCAGAACTCATATTCTAAAAACAAATATGAAATGGTAAAATACGAAATAATAATATGTTTTTACAATTATATAATCAATTAACATCAAACAAGACTTTTAAACTACCACCCATGATGAAAACCAACTGGACCGACCAGTTTAGCATGATTAAATTATAATTTATATTGGTAAATTATGCGAAAGAACAATCTTCCTCTTCGTGTGGCTTGATATGCCATCCATAATTAGAACAATCCGGACAAATTACAATAACATATTTAGAAAAATTACTTAGAAAATTTTTAACTTGGAGTTAAGGACTGTTAACTTTCTTGGAAGAAAAACTATGAAAATAGACAATTTAGTTTTTAAATATGTAAAAGTACCTAAATCTTTACCTTGGATTTCAAAATTCTTTGAGAATGACCTTTCCGTTCTTTCTTTACATTTGTAATCTATCAGGGAAAATTTCAGGGACTGCATTTTTGACAAGTTTCCACCGAATCCTAGGAAGATAAACTTTATACACGTCATTAATATACTTGTCTCACCTCATGATTAAATGTAAGAGATAACATTCACCATCCGCACATAAAGTAGTTATTAGGAAATTTACCTTTTTTATCTGTGACTCTGGTCTTTTCTCAACAACTCCAGAAACAGTGACAACAGATTCAATTGGAGTTCTTTTTAATTCATTAATAATCTGATTTCTCTGAAACCAAATTACCATTAACTCAACAAACATGTTTGTTTATTAATTTTTAAAACATATAAGCTATTTATAATACCAAATTTTGTTTATTCATGTAACATTACTTTATGCTGCTATGTCTAATCTGACGATGCTACAGTGATAATATTAAATAAAAGTTAAAATTATAGACCAGTGCTGAAGCCTTTTGAAAATGGTAAAAAGTGAAAAAAAATTATACTAGGATGAAACCCATTGGAAAAGGAAGAGAATATAACTAATATGAAAGGAAAAATAATTTACGGGCGATCTGAGGTTGGGAATCGGAAGGGGAGGGGTTTTAAGGGTAAAAAACGGTTTATCTCTATTTCCGGCAAAACTATAAGTCTTATGGAAAAAAGTAAAATCCCAACCTTGTAGGTAATAAAAAGATCTACAACTTTAGTATTTATACTTTTTTCACATAACCTCAAAATGTATGTGAAAAATTCAAATAACCAAGTTTTTGGTTTTTCATTTTTCTTTTACAAAAAAAAATTTTTTTCACGAAATTTGGAGAAAACTCATTTTTTTATGCCTCAAACACACTGTAATTTTTTTTATTTCAAATATTTATTTTTTCACCTTATTTTGACTTAATATCGAAAAAGCACCCTAATTTTCAATCGAAAATTGTCACGTCAAAATATCTGCTTTTTTTAAAAAGTCGGTGGGCTTTTTGTTCGTTGAAACCTCTACTTTCTGATGGTGTAAAATATATATATACATATATGTATATGTATATATATATATATATATATATATATATATATATATATATATATATATATATATATATTATATCACTATGGTAAATGTTCACAGAAAATTCCAAGAAATGAAAAAAACTTGAATCCGAAAATTTGTTTTTTAATCATTGTGTACAATTTTAAGCTATTTATTAAAATTTACAATTTAATTACT
This sequence comes from Troilus luridus, assembly GCA_964056705.1. Lineage (NCBI taxonomy): Eukaryota > Metazoa > Arthropoda > Insecta > Hemiptera > Pentatomidae > Troilus > Troilus luridus. The sequence goes on along the minus strand of OZ057412.1, from coordinate 43,372,707 downwards.
CGAAAAACGTAAGATTCCATGTTACATTGATAAACAAAAAAATTGCAAATCGAAATATAATACTATAATTAACAACCAAATAAGTTAATATTTAATAAGACATCTACAATATTTTGAGAAAGTTGTAGAATCTTCTTTAAATTATAAGCGTAGATGCTTATTTATTGCTATTTTAACTTATAAACCTGAGTGACCTATGGAAAATTTTAGCCCATCATGGTATTTCATAGCAGCTGTAAAAACCGTCGTTCATAACAATACTCGTGCAGGCTGAGTTACTTTAAGAGAATTGTGAAAAATTCAGTTTAAAAGAAACTTTTGGAATCTACATGGCAAGGTAAATAATATCGGAACTGTAAAAAATCTACTTTTCACGTCTAATAGATTCAAATATGAATCCTTCAAAAATATCGTTGCATTTCTGCATTGTTTTTCTCGTTGCAATACAACATCTGGATTTGCCGGAAAAGTATCGTAAATTCATTATTAGGCGATAAAAATTTGGCCAATATTTTTTATTAAAAAAAAAATGCAAACAAAGAAGATTTCGAAAAAAATGGATTACAATTAATTGAATCTATTTATAAATGTAAAAATGATAATATAACACTGAATTAATACAGATTTAATATAATATCAATTGGCAAAAATCAAATCATCTTTCATATTGGCATCTCCCACCCACAGAAGGTGCAGCAGAACAACACTGTTACAGGACATATTATCAGCTTCAAACTTGGCTGGGTAACGAACTGACAGCATCAGATTGGGGCTGGAAGCATCATCAACGTGGCATTATACACAAATTTACAGAAAAGGAATTAATTCCGGAAATTTTGCTCAAAACTATTTGCTGCAGGTGTGAAACTGGATGTAACAGTTTAAAATGTGGCTGCCGAAAACACGGTTTAAAATGCACAAATTTATATATTGAGATTTTCTGTGACATTAGCGTAATTAGAATTTAATAAATCAACTTTTTACTGAACAATCACATTTTTTTAGATGAAATCCCGTTTAAATCCTAACTTTAATATTTAGAACAATTTTTTTCGCATGTTTTTTGCAATCTTTATGTTTTATGGATTTGTAATTTTTTTGTTTATCAATGTAACATGGAATCTTACGTTTTTGGAGTAATTAAAGTGTAAATTTTAATAAATAGCTCAAAATTGTACATAATTATTTAAAAACAAATTTTCGGATTCGAGTTTTTTGCATTTTCTGGGAACATTTACCATAGTGATGTATATTTTTTTTACACCGTCAGAAAGTAGAGAGTTTAACGAACAAAAAGCCCACCGACTTTTTTAAAAAAACATATATTTTAACGTGAGAATTTTCGATTGAAAATTAGAGCGCTTTTTCGATATTAAAATAAAATAAGGTGAAAAAAATAAATATTTGAAATTAAAAAAATTCCAGCGTGTTTGAGAAATAAAAAGGTAAGTTTTCTCCAAATTTCGCGAAAAACATTTTTTTTTTTTGTAAAAGATAAAAATGAAAAACTAAAAACTTGGGTATTTGAATTTTTTACATAAATATTGAGGTTATGTGAAAAAAATATAAAGACAAAAGTTGTAGATCTTTTTATTACCTACAACTTTGGGATTTTATTTTTTTCCATAGGACTTGAAGTTTTGCCGAAAATCGAGATAAACCGTTTTTTACCCTTAAACCCCCCCCCCCCTCCTTCCACTTCCCGACTTCAGATCCCTCATAAAATTATTTTTCCTTTCATTTTAGATATATTCTCTTCTTTTTCCAATGGGTTTCATCCTACTATAATTTTTTTTGTTTCAAAAATTATCGACCCTGGTCTATTAGGATAGGAATCTTTGATCAGAATTTGAAACCCCACAAGTTCAGGATCATGTCCCCTCTGAAGGAAAGTATAACCAAGGATTTTTTAGTTTCTTTAAAAAATCTTAAGTTCACCTGCCAGGCTGCAACCCTGTAATCTTATGCATAGAAGTTAGTTAAGCTAACCACTACACCACAGGTAACCCTATAATAACTATTATGATTAAGTAAATGACATGATGTGATAATGAATACAATTAATAAAAATAGTGAATAAATTTTGTAGGTATAGATGCTACAAAAGGTCTTTCGCTAAAAGACATCTCTATATTTCATACTTCAAAGATAAATTTATAAAAAATTTGGATAAACTATTATTCCCTATAATCACTGAGCCTGAACAAGAACTGAAGTGTTCGAAGCTTACAAGAGGTTATCATGTTATATATTGATATGACCACCTAGGTAGGCTCAATTATCAGCATTTTTTAATTTGCTTTTTTTGGCAATTATTTTACTGTACTTTGCCTCAGGTCTTTTAGTGCCAGGGCGTATTTAATTTTTTCTTCTCCTATGGCTACCAGTTAAATGTTATTTTTTAAATATAAAAACAAAATTATTTAATATTATTTTGTTTCTGCACACCACCTTTCTAATTCAAAGAATAGATCACTAATGAACCGCTTCCCACGTTTAAGTGGAAAAGATCAGTTTGGCTGATAAGAAGATTTATCTATGTCATTGTAGAGCAAGTGCAGATAGCAAGGGTAGCGGCCTCAGCCACAAAATAAACCTCACTGGATCGCAACAGTTGTAATCTTGGTACTTAGAGGGTTATGGATAATGTAGTTAATTAATCCCTGGGAATTTGGCCTAGCATCTTATGCCCCTTAGAGACTGACCTGCAGCACCAGCTCCTCTCCTCTAGGAGACCTAAAAACTGCACTAAAGAGAGCATGAAGTAGGGCATTGAATGTATCACATGTTCTCTGTAGACTCTTCGGCATCTGCTATCACTATACAGACAGAAAGGTGACTCCTAAGTAAAGATGACAGTATTCCAGTTGATGTCCTCTCCTAGGCACTCGCTGCACCACATTCTTCTGAGCTTCTGGTTGTCTCTCAAGGGCATAAGACCAACTTCCCAAAAAGATTATAAATCGTTTGTGTGAATAAAGGTCTAAACAAAACACCTTGAGTTTCATTGGGGATCTGGCAGACACAGTGGAAAGGATTCCTATTAGGAGCGATGACAATATTTCTATTCCTTCTTTGTTTTATAGACTCATTCTCGCAATAATTTTGAGCTGAAATTGAGCCAGTCGGTCAGGACTCATGCTATAAAAGCCTCCTTCTATTAAAAAAAACTTTGGTTGTAGAAAAAACCATCCTCAGAACAAAGGAATCCTCCAAAACCTTCCTAAAGGAAACGATTATAGACTAGTAAAGTATAGACTCGATAGGGAAGAGGGAGAATAAAATAAGACAAAGAGGCTCTAGCAAGAGGAAGTCTATTGAAAAATTATAATGCATTTTTATTTTTTTGTTGAAATTTTAACTGTATTACAATACAACAAGTAAATAGAAAGGATATTACATAATGAAAAGAGATAAAGGCAAGCAGAGAAGCTACAGAGGCCATTTACTTTTTAGGCGCCTCAGAGGATTAATAAGAATTGAAGAATTAGTGGTTTGAATGGAAATAAATTTTGTAATGAAAAGACTGGTATAGGGTTTGGGCCAAACCAGCAATAAATGAGATATCGAGGTCATTACGGATGAATTTATTCGTAACAAAGTAAGGAGCATTAAGGATTTTGGATTGTAAGAATTGGATACAAGAAAAAAAATGTTGGGTTAGTGGAGCCCCAAAACTCTACTCCATAGGTCCAAATGGGTCTTATAATAGTTATCTATATGAGTCTTTTGTAATTAATTGGGAGCTTAGAGCTTTTGTCTAGTAAATGTTGAAGTAGCCTGAAATTATAAGCAGTTTCTTATCTTTTCAGTCTAGTATGAGGATTCCAAGTTAAAAGTTTAGCAAGATGTAATCCTAAGTATCTTAAGGATTTTTTAAACAGGAGTCAGTGGGGTTTTATTAAATGATACCGGAGGAAGGGAAATCAATCGTTTCCTGACGAAGAGTAAAGGCGATTTGCGGAATTGATTCTATACTCCAGTTTTGACACTATTCTTCAAAGTCTGTGATATGGGATGCAATAACTGCATATGTGCATATGCAATCAGCATATGTGGTAAGGATAGTAATAGGATGGGTTGGAATATCAGCTGTATAAACTTAGAGAGCAGTGGTTCCCAGCCTGGGGTGCACGCCATAAGTCAGGTGTGCGAGTCTAAGTCAGGGGGGCATGAGACCAGTTGAAAATGAAAAATTCTCACTTAATTTTAATTATTTTTCTCTTACTAGTATTTCTTAAATTGAAACTTAAAATGTTGTATCTTGTGACAGTAAAATTAAATGTTTTGTTTTCAATGTTATACATTTTTTTTTCATATGCCCATACAATTTATAGTGCAAGGGGATGTAAGAGGAATTTTATTTTAGCAGAGGGACCATGGAAGGTTTTCATTTGAACAGGAGGGGTGTGGTACATAAAAGGTTGGGAACCACTGGTATAGAGGATTGGGCCTGGAATACTGCCTTTAGGAACTATTGTTATGTTTTACTTTGCATGACTTGTTAGTAAGATAGGATTTAATTATGAGAAAGTAAGTAGCGAGTATAAATTCGCGGAGTTTGTATAGCACTCATAATAATAAATTTTAAATAAATATTAATGTAATAAAAAATAAAACAAAAGAACCCCCTAAAACCTTCCAAAAGGAAACAAGCCTATGGAAGAGTGGAGGCAAATGAAGGAAATAAGAAAGAGGAGGCCTATAAGATAAGAAGCCCTAGGAAGAGAAAAGAGAACTATAAGAACCTATAAACAAAAAATAATAAAATAAAAGACTTATTAAAGTAATACACCAGAATCTATATCATGCTAAAGATGCAAGATTCTCCAATGATGACATTGATGTTGGGCTACTTAAGGAATCCTGGGTGTTACAGGACTGAGTAAAAAAGTATAGATGTGGATAGACCAAGAGTGGCAATCATAATTTTTTGTGATCACATGCAGATTCCAACAAAACCAAAGCATAGGAAAAACTTTATTAAGGATCTATAAGAGCTTTTTTTAAAGGAAAAAATAAGATTTTAAAATCAAAATACAAGAATGGTTAAATATAGGGTCATTCGACCCATGATTACCATGAATGATGAATGGTATGATTACCATGATTACACACAGTTTTTACTATTTTATCAGAATACAGATTTTCTTTAGCACCACTACGACCATTTTATAAAATACATGATCAACCAATGATAATTGAATTTGTATTATGCTTGTTTAAAAAATCATTTCTTTTCCGCATAGCGAAAAAAGTTTACTATCTTAACAGTTCCTATTGATAAATTTATGATATTACATTGCCACATAAAATTTCATATATTATGCTAATGCAATGAACTACATTTGAAAAATTGTCATAAGTATTTTAAAGATAATTTCTCTATTATATTGTATAAGAAGTTAAAAGTGACCTTACATTTTCCGGAACAATTACTTGGGTAGAACCATAACCATCCCTTATTATTGCAAAACGGTCTAATCTTTGAAATTCAAGCCAGCCACACAATGAAACATTTTGTCCAACATGAGAAGAATTCAATTCACCACAAGTATGAGTTCTCTGATAACTCTTCGCCACAGGTTCCATCTAGGAATTAATTTCTTTTCTGATTAATATTAAAGTTACTTATAGAATACAGTTTAGGATACCATTGTAAGATAATGAGATTTAGTTTACCAATAGACTAATATCAGTTGATAATACTCTGTAGTTTGAAAGGAGTGGATTTATATGTTTAAGATTTATTACTTTACTAATAATTAATCTAAATAAAATACGTTCCATTTTTATAACGTGTTTATTTTTATGATAATACAAAACACGTTATCATTTGATAAATTAAAATAAAACAAACACTAAAACCCCAAAATCTAAGTCCCTCCTTGGCAATTAAACTTCTTAGTAGACTGCTAGTTTTTACCGCTATGTACAAAGAGCTAATTGTGATACCATCGTTCTGAGGTAAAAGTAATAAACCACTTGCATTTAAGCAGAGCTTTTGATTTAAAATGGACAGAAAAATACTTTAGAAATAGAAAAAGAAGAAGCTTCCAGCCGTGAAATACTTCCAGAAGTTCTGAATAATTTCAAAGATAAAATTATGTGATAAACGTCATCAAATGGATTTTGACAAGAATAAAAATAAAGATGTTTCGTCGAAAGTTATAGAAAAAATAAGAACTATTCTAATCCTTTTTATCTACTTTGCAGGGCATATTTCAGCTCCAGGATAGATTTATAAGTGGTACAACTAAAGTAAATATTGGACGATTTTTCACTTCCTCCCCACGTCCGACCCTCAAGGTGTATTGATTGTTTCAATTCAGTGAATGATTTAGTTAAATAATAAATGAGGATTCCTTTAAAACACACGTTTCATTAATTGGTATAGCCAATAAAAATAAATAAAATAAAAACTGTATGTCCATAAGTTTTTCCTTCACTTCCTTCCAGAAAATGTTTTGAGGCGTAGCTTGAAGGGCAGTATTGCTAGGTAGCTAAAATTCGAAAGTAGATGGATTGTTCCTGGTCGCCAGCCAGACGCTAAGACGCATGGTTCGGTTTTGCAGTGACAGTCTTTGTGGAGAAACTGTGCTTTGGTCTATTAATAAAAACCATTTTTATATGGTAAATGTTAATTTTTTAACGAATTAAAAAAACTTTAAAATTTCATTCCTTCATTTTCAAACATTTTCGATTAAAAGGGAGTGAAGAACTTTGTTTGAAAAGAATCAGGCTCTTCGTTTTTTAATTAATGGAGACTGCTTTAAAATTAAATGCTGTTACGCGGATCATTGCGTGCATATATGAAGAAAATATTGAGTAAAGAAGAATCTTGATTTTCGTTTATATTAATTAAACTAATTTTAAAATCCATTAACTTTACATTTAATGTGATTGAGCAGACATGTGGCATTCCGTACTTTATGACAAATAACAAGTCCGTTTTTTATTATTAAATTAAAGTTAAAATTTAAAAAATAAATAAATTATTAAGTTGAAGCAAATTATATCAATTAGTTAACCAAAATGTTTAAGTGTGTATGGGTGCGTTAGTGAAAATATATTCCTGTTTTTTTTATTTATTCACTCCTTCAATAAATTTTTGGCAACAATTATTCCTTGTCAATTCCAATTAATATTGTTTTAGTGTCGAAACAAGTTTCCGAAAGTTTTGATAATTGAGGGTAAGGATAACAATTTTACTTTCAAGAAAAAAGCAAACAAAAAACTGTAGCACTACAGGGTGTTGGGTCCAGTACGTGGTAGAGACTGTACTGTTTCTTGCACAACGGTTGTGCAGGGAGGTAGTCCTTTTCATGCCAAATGATCCGTCCCCGGCTGTTAATATATTAAACAAAAACTGCCAGTAGCTAGATTTGAACCTGGGACCTTCGGCACGGCAACTCAGCGCTCTACCACTGAGCCACTCCACTCTCTAATGGAAATTTCTTTAATCCAGTGGTGCCTCAATTTTTTGTGTAGCTTGTCAACAAGTATTAAATATTTAAGCTTAAAAGCGTGTGAAAGAATGAACGAAAAAATCAATCACCTAGAATTTTGAAATCTACGGTATAGATTCAGGTACTTCTTTTTTGGAGGTAGTCTCTCAACTATCAAAAAACATCTAAAGTAAAAATCCCCTCTCTAGGATACCATGATTAAACCGGAAGCCCTCTATGCAGCGGAAACCCTATCCATCACGAATTGAAAGGTTAGATATTAAAGAAAATATTAAGGAAGATATTAAAGAAAATTTTAGGACCTAAATTCTTCGACAAATTAGTCCTAATACGGAATGAGACCTTTTAAAAAGGAAAGGTAAGGGTCTTCGATAAATTGAGGAAAATAAGGTTTAATTTCGATGAACATAACCTGTGAATGAATACAAGTAGGCTAACGAATAGGAAGGTTTGAATTCCTTAGAAATAAAAAACTGAACGGAACAGGTTTAAGGAGGTAGAAGGGACAGGAGCAAACTCGAGGTTACGGAGAATATTGTTTGGGATTGGAATTACCAACGGCATTGCCCGAGACAAGAGGGTGAGGTTTGAAGCAAGAACAAAGCAGACAATAAAAATCTCTGACGAGGCAAGGACGAGAGTGTATGATACTGGACGGAGAGAAATTCGCGGAACAGGCACTAATGACTGATCCAGAGTACCACAAAGTTAGGTGAAACTTAAAAAGAAAGTGGTATGAGAAGAAATATTATAGTGTTTTGTACAAAATATTTTAAAATTGTGGATCGCCTTTTCCTTGCCCAATGTAGTTAAATTAATCAATGACGATTCATTTGGAACACTAACTTTACTAAAAATCAGTTTAATCATTGATTCAGGGGTTCCAGATTTATAATAAATATAAATTTAGTTCTGATTATTTGAATTATAACTGTTTTAGAAAACAAAAATTAAAATAGACTAGTTATAATTAAAAGTATAAATATGAGGTACACGCACTGGTAGATAAAATGGAAAATAGTTGGAACCCGCTCACTGCTGAATAGTAGAAAGAAATCGATTCTTAATTACAAACTATTTTTATACATATATTTTTTTTGGGAGTAATATTTTACTTTTAAATAATTTGGTTTAGCCCCTATTAATAATAAATTTAATAATTTGAGGTTGGTTTACATTTCTTTGCTACATTGCTTGTTGTGTATAATGTATGTAGTTCTTCGCAAGCTGTTGTAGCTTCCATATTAGTTTCTCGTGGCCAAGCGTTGCTTTGAAGAATCGTTTGTTTTACCGTTTTTGTGTAAGTACTTACATTTTCCCTGCTTACTATTTTTAGTAATTTTGGATCGAAATTAATTTTGATTTTATTTAACGCGATATTTTCTTAGTTTTGTTTTTTACCCGGCTCTGAGATTGCCGGCATGAAGGGTTATTCACATTAGAAAGGAACGGATGTTTTTCTGCTTCACAACTTCATGTTTTTTTAATTTATAGCTTGAAAAATGTTACATTTATCCTAAGGGCTCTTACTATTTTTGCACAAGTGTTAATAATTTTTTTGGGGGGAGATGAAATTAAGTAGGTTTATTTGTCACAAAAGAATGTTTTCATGATTTTTTTATTGATTGGGGTTGCTTTGTGCAGTATACATTTATTCATGTTAAAAATAATATTAGTTTGCCTGTATTTGTTTGTTCTAAGTGGTTAGGCGATAATTTTTCAAATTTTATAGGATTTCCAAATTAACATTTCATTAGATGATGCAAAATTTGGTATTGTTTTCAGGTAGTGTTATACAGCATGGCTGATAATGATGATTTGCTAGATTACGAAGATGAAGAACAGACCGAGCAACCAATTGTTGAAGGTTCAGGAGATACAGCTCCCCGTAAGGTGGATCTGAAAGGCACCTATGTGTCAATTCACAGTTCAGGTTTCAGAGACTTCCTTTTGAAACCTGAAATTTTGAGAGCAATCGTTGATTGTGGTTTTGAACATCCTTCTGAAGGTTAGCTATATTCCATGATGATAACCTATCATCTGATTATATGTTCTTGATGTAAAAATATAATTTATTATCATGTTATAGTACAACATGAGTGCATACCTCAAGCAGTTCTTGGTATGGATATTCTATGCCAAGCTAAGTCAGGAATGGGGAAAACTGCTGTTTTTGTACTAGCCACTCTTCAGCAAATGGAGTTGACTGAAAATCAAGTTACAGTTTTGGTTATGTGTCATACCAGAGAATTGGCTTTTCAAATAAGCAAAGAATATGAACGATTTTCCAAATACATGCCAAACATCAAGGTATGTTGAATATTTATTTAAATAAATTTTTAACCCGCATGTCAGTATCTTTAGTTTTCCCTTTTATATGTAATGCTTTCATGTGATGATCGTTTAAATTGCCTATTGTCGTGTTACATTTTAGTGTCTTGAAATATTTCAAGGGATATATAAAATAACCGTTAGAGATATATTGTAATGAATCTTATTTATCTTACAACCAGTAGCAGAAATCTGCACCTAGCATACAATGTGCAGATTTTGTGTATATTATATGATTCAGGGCTTAGACAGGTTTTAATATAAAATATAATTTAATAAAAATTGTGTATTTCAAATTTTACTAGATTGGGATATAATTTTATTAAAAGTCTTGTGTAACTAAGGTTTTCTTGTATGTAAGTAAATCTAAGTAATTCGTAGTTACTATAGTAACAGTAACAGAGGTTATCTGATACCTCTCCCACTTTATTTGGTTTTTTAATTGTGGAAATTACTAATAATGCTCTAGAAGTATGGTACGGTTTACTGTTGCATATGATTGCTGTTACATTAACACATTGTTAAGGTCACTGCTTAATTGTTTATCTTGATATCAAGAATATGACAGATACTGGTCAGCTAAATCAACTCCAGTTATGTATAAACTATAATCTGTAATACTTTTCAAGTTTATAGATTGCTTAAGTAATTACTACTTCTCTATTATTATTCCAAACTTGTAATAAAATATCACACACGGTTTACGTTAAAGTTTACTATAGTTTTTTTCTTTGTTCTTGATAAATTTCTATATTAATCAAACATCCAGTTTGACACTCAGTTAATACTCGTACAAGTTTCTATACTTGTTGAGCTTTTGTGGATTTTACATCTAAAATTATAATATTTTCCACTTCTTTGTATTGAAAACAGTCTATCATTATGTCATTCACTTTCATCTTATTGTTAAAAATTATATATTATGCAATCTGTTCAAACCTGTTCCTGCTCAATAAATTTTGAAATGAGTGTTGTCAGATATAGATCGACAGACCAGTATTGTTTTCCTTTAGTATTTGCCCCATTAAAATATATATCCCAAACAAATCCTTTATTTCTAAATATATGACTTTCTTCCATTTCCCTTGTTTCTTCACTAGTAACTTCGAAAAATTCATTTTCAAATGTACAATCAGTTGTTTCCTTTTTATTTTATGTTTTTTAATGATGACAAACCAAAAATGTCTGTACTTAGTTTCAAATATGAAAAAGTATCCTCTTTTTTTCCATTCTTTATCAATCGGTTCATGTTGTGTCTCCGTTTAGGTATTAATAATATTAAGAACACAATGTGGCACAATATCTGTTTTATTAACTTATATATGGTTACATATACACATGATCACAACTCATCTCATGCGCGCGCAACTCGTGGGGATATAACAACTCTCCCCCCGCATAAGATGATGCTGGACCATTTACATTTGAAATAAATGTCTTTGACATGAAATTAATTAATGAAAATATTAAACAAATTTCTTAAAAATACTTTTGAAGTAAAAAAAAGAATTCCTTAACTTGAATTAATTAATGAAATACAATAAACAAATGTAATAATTTTTTTTTTCTTTTTTTTTTTTTTTTTGCTTACAAATTTAGGCGGTCTGGGAGACGACGCTGTCTTGTTGAGCGACGGAGTGGTACTTCAGGTGGTGTCTCTTGTGCCTCAGGCAACTCCGTTGTCTCTGTTGTAGCTGGGTTAGTTGACCATAACAGGGTTGACCAATCGGTTTGTTTTGGTTCTTCTATTTCTTTATTTGGCGTTGGTGTTTTGTCCGGTTCTTCATCTGCTAAGCCAGCCTTCCTTAACTGATTTACGTGTCGTTTTAGGCTGTAACCACCTTGTAACGTTACTTGGTAGTGTAATCGGCCGAATTTCTGTGTAATTTTACCAATTTTCCATGTTGGCTTGTTGTTTTGGTACCATCTCGCCATTACAGTTTCTCCGATGTCGAATTGTCTGGCTGGCGGTAAAGGGATTGTAACGTCCGTCTTACTGAGCCTTGTTCTTGGGGGTTTAAAACTATCTAGTCGGCATCTTATGTTTCTCTGTAAATACATCTCCGCCGGTGTTTTTCCGTTCTGCAGTGGTGTAGCTCGATACCTAAATAATATTTCCCTTAATTTATGACGTATTAGCCCCGATCCGTTCATGCGTTGTAACTTTGATTTTAATGTCTGGACGTATCTTTCCGCCAGTCCATTTGTCGCCGGATGTCCGGGTGCTATGTACTTCTGGATTATGCCACTGTTTTTGCAAAATTCCTTGAACTGCTCACTGCAGAATATTGTCGCGTTATCTGAGACGATTACTTCTGGAAACCCATGTGTACTAAAAATATCCATTAGCAGTTCTATGGTTACCGCTGTTGTTGGGGCGTCTTTTGTCATCTTGACTTCGGCCCATTTTGATTTCGCATCAACCAACACTAGGAAATGGTGATTCAACAGTGGTCCTGCGTAATCGATGTGTACGCGTTCGAAGTTGTTTCTTGGTTCATCCCATTGATGCAAGGGGACCTTAGCCGGACTTTTTTGAGCTAGGGCGCATTCCTTACAATTTTTTACGATCTCTTCAATGTCCCTGTCGATGTTTACCCAAAAACAAGTCAAGAAAGATAAAAGAAGTCAAGTGAAGAGGAAAGAGGAAATAAATTAACATTATTCAATAACCGAGAATACTGAAGGCCGCCATCGATACCAGTTAAACGCAAGTTAACCTTTCTACTACATAATGATAACAATTAATGAATACACACTCTATAATAATAATATAAGAGATATTATTTTATAATAATAGAAATATTAAAAGTGATTAATTTATAGTCAACAGAAGGAATAATTTAAAATTGAAATGGATCCAACACAATTTCAACAACTCCTAACAGCATTTAACCAACAACAGGCTACACTAATCAAATCGGTACAAGCATTGGTGAAACCCCAAGTAACACCAGCACCAGCGGTGGCAACACAGATGATCTTGCCATCATTCGAATCATTCAATTCATCGAAGGAGACATTTAAAATATATAGGAAACGGTTTGAAAATTACCTCAAGATGAAAGGGGTAATAGATAATAAAATGCTCTGTACACAGATGTTTCTCAATTCAATAGGGACGGAATCTTACCAACTCATAACGTTACTGGTAGCTCCGAAAGGACCGGGCGAGATGGCGTACGAAGAGCTGGTCAATATATTAGAAAAACATTTGTGCCCCAAACAAAACACACTGGTAGCTCAACATCGATTCCTGTCGCTATACCAAAAAGACGGTCAAAGGATATCGGAGTTCATCACAGATTTACGCCGGGGACTCACTGAATGTGCATTTAATTGTGCGGCAGCAGATTGCGGGAAAAGTGTTGCTGACTTATTTCTGCGAGCACAATTCATCAGGGGTATCCAAGACAACTCGATCAGAGAAAAACTCTTAGAAACCGACGGGGAAAAGACAAACTTTGAGGAAATAAAAGACAAAGCTCTGGCACTCGAAGCATGTAAAATTGACAGTCGGGAAATTGCAAATCGCAGCCACGTAACATACCCCCCTTGCGTGGAAGGAAGCGACATAAATAAAATTACACAGAAAAGAGATAACAAAACACCACGGCAACGTTCATCGACCTGGAACACTAAAGGCAAGGCATCCTATAATAAAGACAAGACGCTTAACTACCAGCAGTTAGGAATCGAAAATCGCTGCCTACGATGCGGGCGAAGCAATCATGTGACAAGGGAATGCCTAATTGACCAATCAAAATTGAGATGCGACGATTGTAAGAAGTTAGGACACCTCGCGTCAGTATGCATCTCAAGTCGTATGAAAAACCTTAGGCAGATCACAACGCAGGACACTAATTGGACTGATTTTACTACCATTGACGAGCTAAATTCAATTAATAATGTAGTAGATATTCATCGGAACCAAACTATCCTGGGAAAATACTCTTGCGAAAAATATTTCGCAGAAATCAAAATAAACGGGACGCTACAACGATTCGAAGTTGACTCGGGGGCCGGATATACACTAATACCGGAATCTGAGTTTAAAAAACTAAAGACAGCGAAAACAAAAATAAGCAAAACGGAAGTTATCTTTAGGTCATATACACTAGGCATTATTAAGCCAATAGGAGTAGCCGAAGTCAAAGTAGAATACAAGGAAATGAGTCAAAGGAAATATTATTCATTGTTCCGGACCAATTGGCACCGATATTAGGAAGGACATGGATTAGGCACCTAGGCATACGGCTTGAAGAAATAGATCTCAATCCAGCAGTCAACTCAATTAAAATAGACCCCGAATACACAGACATTTTTCATGAATACGCAGAAATTTTTGAACCAAAAATCGGTTGCGTTCCAGGGTTTACATGCTCTCTCGAATTACGCGAAAAGGCGAAACCCGTCTTCATCAAAGAACGGCCGATCCCATCCTCGTCGCCAATTCTGTTGTGTCTCCGTTTAGGTATTAATAATATTAAGAACACAATGTGGCACAATATCTGTTTTATTAACTTATATATGGTTACATATACACATGATCACAACTCATCTCATGCGCGCGCAACTCGTGGGGATATAACAACTCATCAGCCTCCTACCCTAAATCTTTACTTTTACATGAAACATTATTATTTGTATGCGGTCTTCTTTGTTCAATTATATCCCTTAGTCTAACCACTTCGGTACGGCGCTTACCAGCCACTAAACCTTGTCCACAGCCGGCACTGGGACTCATAGAGCGTGCGATACATTGAGCCAAAAAGATGAATCTGTAATGCGCATAATTAGAGTCTGGAGAGCACTATAATTCGTTGTTTTATATAATTAATCTACAAGCACGCGCACACACACACTCAAATATATTTATATATATAAATTAAAATTGTGTATTTATATCCATATAATTACATGATTTTATTAAAGAGACCAATTCCTTAAAATTAATAAATAAGAGATATGAATTGAAAAGAGCGATATCGTTTGGGAAGCCGATCTCAACAGATCCATTGGTTCTTGACAAAAAGCGAAAATTTATGCTCTCCATTCTAGTCCTGTTTTACAGATCTGTGATGAGGAAAGCTTGTTGACATTACAGGCAGCTTTACAAGTAATGTAAATCAGTAGAAAATGTTGTATAGCGATATTTCTAAATGATCACAATTTTATTTTGATAAATGAAAAAAATTTGAAAATATAATTTAATTCAAATTTATTGTTTTATTACATTCATTTCATAAAGAAATAATCCAAGTTTCTGGATTTTACGATACATTTTAGTCTCTGGTATCAATCATTTATTCTATACATATGCCAATATTACATCGTTTTCAGTAATACCTATTGCTAAGCCTTTTATTATTTTTTTGAGCATACAATCTATTTCTCTTAGATGGTATATATCGTTTGAAAAATAATCGTCCTTTTAAAGTGAAAGACTTTAAAAAAAATAATTGTCCATTAAAAGTAAAAGACTTTCTAAAAAATAATCATCCTTTAAAAGTAAAAGACTCATCAATACTGATGCATACATTTCTGAAGGGACGAAATGACTTTTTGAATGTTTTGAGCAGTATATAATAACTTCCCCTAATTTTTGTAAGTCAGTTTTCTGAACAGATTCTCAGATTCTTTATCGCTGATTAGCTCCTTATGCAACACTTTATATCAATCTCGTGACTGATGTTTCTTGATTATATTCGATCTAAGTACTTCATTGGTGTTAATCCAAGGAAAGTCCATTAGTTTTTGTGCCGGACCAATTCAGTAATGAATGAGGTAAGTTATTATCTAGAAAAGTATATCGATAGTAATTGTTTGTTGCATTTACTATATTTCCCCTTAAATTTTGGCAAAACAAAAAATCATGGAAAAAGCTTTTAAAAAGTTCAAAAACATTTTTTTTTTTAAATTGACCTTACACAGTTTATTATTAAATGCATGACGGTTTTTTAATTTAGAAACATTAGTGTTAATTTGAATATCTCTGCACCAGGTCAAGTTACAACTATGTAATTGGCATGGTTGTCTTTAGAAAAATCTTCTCTACAACAATGTTTATGTATTCTACCCCAAATACCCTTAATTCTAAAATAACCAATCACAATGATCTCCATCTTTTGGAACTGAAAACTTGAAAATCTGCTTTGAAGACCCCAAAATAAAAACCATGGTGTGATTTATCTGAATGTATTTTTTCTATCATTAGATATAACAAACTGCTGGATCAATAACACTGATAAATTTTACCTTAATTTTTTATAAATTTGAAAAAGTTTGGAGCTGGTTATCTCTGGTAGGCCTAGATTAAAAAAATTGATTTATTCACATTTCTTACATCCATATGGAAGCAAAGTACTGTACAAATTTCTGACTTTTGACTCAGAAAAAAGATATTAATTTTTGAAAATAAGGACATAATTATAATAGAGATGTCAATTTGATTATCTCTGCACTGAGCTTAATTACTACATTTTAATTGACATGATTAAATTTTGAAGTTTCCTATAAATTTTTTGAGGTCTAGCTGAACGTTCACACTGTAACAGCAGAGCAAAAGTAAAATTGCTTTGTTGTCAACTAAAATTGATGCTCCTTGTGTTGGCATTGATGACTGGCTGTCGACTATAGTTGACGCTCGGCTGTCTGTGCTCATCTCTGCCTATCGACTATAGTCGACCCTTACCGAATTGGATAAGAAAGTCACCATTATTACTGTTCATTTTCATCTAAAGTATTTAAGGTGTATCTGATAAATCATCAAACAACAATTCATTTTGATTTTGATTTTCTTTACTTTTATGTCATCTTGCTATATTTTTTTTAGAATTAGGGCATATTTATTTTAAATATTTCTTACTATAATTTCTCATTAAAAGACTGATATAAGATATAATACATGATGAACATAGATCTACAGATGTAATGACTTTACTGACATTTAATGACTAGTTTTTACACTCATGAAACGTTGACATCCATTTATTTTGCTAACTGTAATGTGTGAGACTCTCTGGCCCTGTTAAAGTAATAACAAAATCTATTTTTTAATTCCTTAAAATGTTGATCGATTTGAAAAAAAAAACATAAATACAAGATATCTTCTCAGCCTGCTGTAACATTCGGTTTGCTACAGATGATTGATCCCGTCACCCACAATGTGTTATAAAGCAAAAAATTTAATCAAAAACTTTTTTATTTTTTGTCTCATCAAAAAAAAAAAATTATTTACCTGAAACCATATAGGTGATTATCAGCCACATATAAGGTGTGTAATAAGATGCAATAGGCAATTAACATCCAAGTACCTACTACTGAATTATCCAAATTTTTAATTGGAAGATACTTTCATAATGATGAATAAGTTGTTTTTCTTTTGTAAAGACAGCATTAAAATTTCCCTTCACGTTTTTTTTTAATCTTTCCAATTTTAATTAGATATAATTTACCCAAAAAGTTCACTCATTAAAATATTTTTTAGTTCATTTTTAAATTAATGTAAAACTGGACTTTAAATCTTTGGATTTTTATATATTGGGAAAAAACCATTCTCCAGTCATATTAACTTCTTAACTTATATAATTCCTTAAAACGTTTTGACAACTATATGTCATTATCAATCTTTTAAAATAAGTTTTCTGCATCGATACAACAATTATACATAACTTTTAAAAAGTATAAGTCTAAAAATCTGCAAAATAATAACAATTATAATAAGAAGAAATACATAATTCAAAAAAAATGTCCCAATAACTAGTAAAATTAAGTATAGATACCATATTTATTTCTAACATTTTTTTATTATATATTTTCTTGGGGATTATCTATCCTCCATGGTCAAATTATTAATATTAAACTGATATAAACTTTGATCTTTGAAGTACTAAATTAGTTTAAGTAATTATGAACTATTTATTTTACTGTATTTAAAATTTTTTATGTATTAAAGTATTTTAAAATATATAAAAAACAACACAAAAAAAGAATCTTTAAATTTTTTATTTTTTTATTTAACTGATTTAATCAAAATATGATCTTTTGTTAAAAGAATTATATGGAAAAATCAAATATATAAGTTTTAATATATAAATTAAAAAAATATAGGGTCATGTTTAGGGTTACCAGATCAAAAAATTCATTTTATGAGATTTGTGACATAACTTTTTTAATTTATACACAACAATATGACTCTACAACCCTAAGTGAGTCTTAGCCTCCTCAAGGAGCGAGCCTTTGCCAGGTGGCTCTATCTAATGCAGCTGCCTTCCAGTTGCGGACGTTTAAGATGCGTCTGGCATCCTGTGCCACTCCATCTTAATCTCTAAATTTGTATCGAAGTAATGATGTCGGGCATCCCCAAATGTCATAAACTTCTCTGTTGGTTCGCCTTCTCCCTTGACCATTTACACAAATAGCTCCAAAAACTCTGTGGAGCAGGATTTTTTGGAAAACAGCCAGCTCTTTTTCCTTGGCCTTAGATAAAGTCCATGTTTCAGAAGTTTTAAGTTATATATGATTGTTAATTGATGCAGAAGAATTTTTTTAGAAAATTACGTAAATTTTTTCAAAATGTCTAATAATTTTAATAAATTAAGAATTTATACAGGCTGGATAATGTTTTTTTCCAATTTTTTTTTTTTGAAAGTTGAAGATTTATAGTCCAGTATTTTACATCGTTTTTTAAAAATAAATTCCTGTGAAATTTTCTATAAAACTATTTTGAACGATTCGTAAGTGTTAAAAAGTATTTCTCGGAGCACAAAATATAAGAACGATGATCTTAATAATGTAAAATTGATTTTTAATAAAAATCTGGAGTTTATTTAATTTTTTTATTTCTTTCTTTACCTGAATTGTAGAGTTAACCGTGTGCTTCGTAGACCTCACAAAAGCATTTGACAAAATAAAGAAAGAGGACATCCGCAAGGCTTTATCAGAGAGAGGCATTAACAAAGGACTAATGCTGGCAATAATGAGCTTCTACAGGAACACCCGAAATGTAGTGAGGACATCCAATTGTTACTCCAAAGAGTTCACAACCAAACTTGGTATAAGACAGGGTTGCAGCTTGAGCCCACTTCTCTTTATTCTGGTCCTTGATTCTGCTATATCTCAGGTCAAAGCCTGGATGAGAAGTTTCCATCTGGGATTTAGATACTTGAATAAAGCTACCTACTCCTTGATGGCCTTTGCTGATGATATGGTAGTCCTTGCCAACAACGATAGAGACCTAATATAGAATATCAGGGTTCTTCAAGATGAACTAGAGAAGATCAATATGGAAATAAATCCTGACAAAACAAAGGTTATGAGAATTGGCAGGATGCCTCACCGAAAAATGAGAGTCATAAGAATTAAGGACAAGCCCATCGAACAGGTGATAACCTTTAAATATCTGGGAACACACCTTGATGAGAATGGAGTCATGGACAATGAAATCCGGGAGAGGGTCAACTCAGCTGGTAAATTGTTCCATGCACTAAATAAAAGGTTCCTGAATAAAAGAGAAGTATCCAAGGACACAAACTTGAGGGTATATAAATCTACTTTTCTCCCCATATTAACATACTCCTCGGAGTCTTGGGTGTTGACCACCAAACATAAAAGTAGGATCCAGGCTTCAGAAATGAGATTCCTAAGGAAGATAGAGGGAAAAACAAGACGAGACCGAATTCGCAACTCGATCATTAGATCAAGCCTCGGAGTGGACCCTGCGGAAAAAGTCATTGAAGAAAACAGTCTAAGATGGTTTGGACATGTTTTAAGAATGGAAAATAACAGGCTGGCCAAGATGACTTACGAGGCTAAGGCTGAAGGAAGAAGGTCCAGAGGAAGACCCCGACGTACCTGGGAAGATTGTATTAAGGAAAGCTTCGCAAAGAGAAGTCTGGAATGGAATAGAAGGAGAGAAATGGTAGAAGATCGTACGGTGTGGTCCGGGCTATACAGAAAGAAACATCACACTGCAGAGCGGTAGAGAGGAACGACTATGATGATGATGACCTGAATTGTAGAATATCCGGATGGCTTAGAATTCTATCGGGGCAAGGGCATCCCACACTTAGACCGATATTTCCCGGACATGTCCGGAAAATTCCGGATGTATGGCAACCCTAGTCAGGTTACATTACCCTACCAGTTTTGTTTACAAAGCTGAATATTATGTGTTAATGTTTTTTCAATTTTAACATAATAGATCACGTATGCTGATGATACATGTGTATTATCAGTCAACACCAATCCAGTTATTGTATCCCAAAGCCTCCAATCCCATATCACTGATCTTGAAGAATGGTGTCAAAACTGGAGAATTAAAATAAATTCTCAAAAATCCCATCAAATCACTTTTACCTTACATCGTAAACCAATGACTTCCTGCCCTTCAGTATCCTTAAATAATATCCCACTGGTGCCTGTAGAACAGATCAGCTACTTAAGGTTGCACCTTGACAAACGGTTAACCTGGAATCCTCATACTAGACTGAAAAGACAAGAAGCCGCTCGACGTTTCAGGCTACTTCAACACTTACTAGACAAACGCTCTAACCTCCCAAATAACTACAAAAGACTCATCTACATGACCATCATACGACCTATTTGGACTTACGGAGTAGAGCTTTGGGGCTCAACTTAGCCATCGAATTCCTCTCGTATCCAATCCCTACAATCCAAAATCCTTCGTAACATACTCAACGCTCCTTATTTTGTTAAAAATACCGTCATCCATAACGACCTTAATGTCATGTCCCATTTGTTGCTGATTTGGCCCGAAACTGGTATCTTTCCTTTAATAACAAACTTCATTCCCACTCAAACCCTCTAGTTTCAAACCTAGCTTCCTCTTCGATTCCCGATAATCCTCCGAGGCGTCTGAAAAGAAGATGGCCACGTGACCTTCTTAGTTGAACTAGTGATTTGAGTACTACCAGTGGGTCGTTTCTCAACTTGCCATTACTCATGTCATTTTGTATCACATAGCCTATTTACTGGATGTATTTTTTTTTTAATACAGTTGTAAATATCAATAAACAAATTTAAAAAACAAAAAAAAAACATAATAGATGAATATAGCTTACTTATTTCAACTTCTTTTTTACTGTCATTCACTACATTATTTATTTCATCATTTATATATAGTGTTTCCAGGAATTTTCTTTTTATTGTGTTACTTTCTTTATGTAAGATTTTTGGTTTGTTATAATCGAAAGTCATTTTTACAGTGTTTTGACAAAGCAGTGTTTGTTTTAGATTTGGGATTTAAATTATTTTTATGGTGGTAAATTCTGTTTTTCAAATGTGTGCTGGTATGTCCGATGTAATGTTTTTTACAGTCATTACATCTAAGTTCGTATATTACATTTTTGTTGTCTAGAAGGGGTATCATATCTTTTTGATTATTTATTATATTTTTAATGGGTTTCTAGTTTTGTTTGCCAATTTTATATCAGGGATGTCATAATTTTTAAAAGGTGGTCCAATTTTTTCAGATAGGCCTTTAATATAGGTTATACTTTTATGTTTTATTTTATTATGTTTTGATTCTATATTTGGTGATTCTGTGACCTTGTGAATTTTTCTGTTGTTAATTTGTGGATATATACTATTAGCTTCTTTTAGAAAAAAATTTGTAATTTTAGATTGAGAAGGTTTAGTTGTTAATGTTTTTTTTATTATGGTTAAGTATTTTTGAATTATTTATAGATTCCTTAGTACTTAAGTTATTCTTTATATTTATTGGTAAGTTATTTTCTTCTTTATTAAATTGTTTTGTTTATACCATAAATTATTTATAAGTTTGATCGGGAAAGCATTGCTCAGAAGGATCTTGAAAATTTTATTTTTCGTTTCTTTTAAATATTCTACGTCTGTTACCTTAATAGACCTCCCAATTAAATTTTGAGCAATATTTAATTTGATGCATGGGGTTTTCCCAATATATAAAAATCCAAATATTTTTTAGTTAACTTTTGACATATGAAATAAGTCATGACAACTATTTCAGACAACCCCTAAATGTAAATTCTAGTGACAAATTTTCAAACACCAGTGTGGTGACAACATTTTTAATTTCACGTATAAATTGGGCGATTCAATTGCAATTTGGCCATTATAATTTAAAATTTTTTATAGAGGATGTTTTTTAACTGAAGGCTAGGAACTTTTGAAATTAATATGATAATACACTATTGATAAACTATCTACTTATTAATCTAGTTATTATGTTTTTAATCTTTTTAGATTTATAAACTTACTGTTTAGGAATGTAGTTTTCATTAGTTGTTTATTGAAATATATTTTCAATTTATAGACTTTAGTTATTAATGCTAATTTTACTATATTATCATAATTGTCTTGTACCTATTTAATGATATATTATTATTTTATTTTGTTATGATTTTGAAAGGTTGCTGTATTTTTTGGTGGCTTGCCTATTCAGAAGGACGAAGAAGTTCTAAAAAATAATTGTCCACATATTGTAGTTGGCACACCGGGACGTATTTTAGCGTTAGTGAAGAATAAAAAACTGAATTTAAAAAACCTTAAGCATTTCGTGCTAGATGAGTGTGACAAGATGCTTGAGCAGTTAGGTAAGTTATACCTATGAATGAAGTGACATGTGTAGGCACATTTTACTAATAGCATAATTATTATTAAAAGAATCACATAGATTGAGATTAAAAATGATTTCGCCACCATTGTTCACAATAGTATTTGATATGGTATAGGATAAAACAGTCTATTTTAACAAACCAATATCGTTTAACTGGTAAGAAATATGTAAGTTACGGAGACAAAATTGAAAAAGTATTATTTTACTGGTTTTACAAGATGTAGAAAATGCATGCACAAGAAGAAAGTTGAAAAGTTTTTTTTTAACTGGAGGGGCTGTAATAATTATGTCATGACTTTGAATCTTTTTAACAAGAATAGGATTCCAATATTAAGAAATTATTGAAATGTTTAAATGAATGAATCAATATTTGCAATAATTAAGAGAGTACCGATAATATATTGACCTATAAATAAGTGTAAATTTTAATCAAAAACAAATGGCCACCTATTTACACTCTGTTTTGGAATTTAACGTTAAGAAATTAAATGGTAACAGGGAAAGGCAAAATTCTAGAGGTGATAAATGGACAGTTAAAACAGTACCACCCATGGAAAACTTTTTTTCTCATTTTATCCATAAAAAAAAAAATCTACTATTTTCTTTTAATTATCTTGAAAAAGTTGACTTCAATAAAAATCTGTTAAAAAAATTAATATTTTATTTATCTTGCCTAAGAAAGTTTCTTAGTAATTGTAGGAAAAAACAAAAATTGGAGGAAAATGGACCTAGTTACATGTTAATTAAACAATGCTATTATTTTATAATTTGTCTACTAATGTTTACTCTACAAATGTATTAATGTCAATGTACTTAATTCATTTCTCTTTTATTTACTGGCCAATGAAATTGATTTACAGACATGAGGCGTGATGTTCAAGAAATTTTCAGGAATACCCCCCATAGCAAGCAGGTTATGATGTTCAGCGCCACTCTTAGTAAAGATATAAGACCAGTTTGTAAGAAATTCATGCAAGATGTGAGTATTTGGTCCTTTTTTTCCTTTCTATTAAGATAATGATCTTAGGTAGTAATCAAATTGTAATGTTCATTTTTAGATTTGATTATTTTATTCTTTGATTTCTGGCCCTTCTGTTTTTTTGTTGTGGTCACAAATCCTGTTACTCTAACTAAGGCTGATTTGTTGAAGTGAGCTTCCCTTATATCACTTTCATCTAATTTTAGGTCTTCCATGTTGTATATAGAGTGTCATTCATGGTTGTATAGAGACAACCTGATAAACAGTTTAAAATCATTTAATTTGAATCGAATACTAGGGTACAGTTTTTAAAAGTCTTGGTAAAGTGCACTTGTGCACTTCTTATTACTAGAACATTAGGTTACTAGAACACTTCAATGAACATTGTTTCAAAATTCCCGCAAGTGTGACTTTTGTTTATATTTTTCCTTTCCTGAGTGGATTACACTATCTTGAAGACATTTTTGTAGTTTTTAGTATCCTTACCATGCCATTAGAATATTTTCATAATTAATTATTATCATTACACTTGATTATCTGAACTTGCTTTTCTAGCTTTGTCGGGGCTGTTCTGATAGTAATCCATTTTTTCTATTACTGATTAACTACTTTATCCTAGATTAATTGTATAACTAATATTTGGTAACCAGTTTCTGCATTCATCGATATCTGATTTTATTCCTGGGTTCATTTTTCAATACAGGACAGATTAATTCTGTAGTCTAGTAGTCTTGAAGGATTTTATTTTATTCTTATTTTAAAAATTAATTCTACCAATTAAAGAAAAATAATATACTATAATATAATATAATTTAATACATATTTTGCGTTTGTCAAGGGTTCCGATTTGTAATCCTCTTACCATTTATTAGAATAATGCTAATGATAATTTATTAATTTACAAATATTCTTTGGATAATATTTTCTCTAACTAAATTTTTGTTGAATTTATTTTAAGTTATATTTTTATTTTAGCCCATGGAAGTATATGTAGACGATGAAGCAAAGTTAACCCTGCATGGGCTTCAACAGCACTATGTTAAGCTAAAAGAAAATGAAAAAAATAAAAAATTATTTGACTTGCTCGACATTTTAGAGTTTAATCAGGTAGGTAATCATCTGTTATATATATATATATATATATATATATATATATATATATATATATATATATATATATATATATATATATATATATATTATTAATATATGAATATGTTATATATCTGTTATATATTAATATATTTATGATCAGATTACAAAGAAGTTTGAAATATTACAATTTTATGTTATGAACTATGCTATGGAGTTGATTATCAAGTAATGAGTGTAAGATACTGTTTCTTTGAAAATTGTGTATACTGTGAATGATTGAACATTTTAATCATGATATTTAGTACTATATGACTAGCGTATACTAATCTTGTTTTTATTTGTTTAGTAGAAGTTATAATATTAACTTCCATTGTGGTTTCTAGTTTATGACATTATCTTCTACGATAAAATGAAATAAATATATGCTTATTTTTTTGTAAATGGTGACAAATGAAACCTAATGTTTAATGTTCCAGGTTGTAATATTTGTAAAATCAGTCCAGAGATGTATGGCTTTGGCACAGCTTTTGTGCGATCAGAATTTCCCTGCTGTAGCTATTCACAGAGCCATGAGTCAAGAAGAGAGACTTGCTAAGTACCAAGAATTCAAAGATTTTCAAAAGGTTTTTATAAATGCTTTACATCAAGTATAAGAAATATGTTTTGTTTTAAAAAAATAAATAATTACTTACGACTTATATTATATAATATAATTATATAATACATATAAATATTATAATGATACTTAACTTACTTAAAATGATATGTCACTTCATGTTCTCTGTACCGAACATGTTAATTAGTTTTATGATTTATATTTGTAAACAAGTACAAATAAAGTCCACGGATTGCAATTTTTACCAATTTTGACTGTTCTTTTAGAATTGGTTATTTTCATATTATTTTATTTATATTGGACTTTTTTTGTCAGAGAATTCTGGTTGCTACCAACTTGTTCGGCAGGGGAATGGATATTGAAAGAGTGAACATTGTGTTTAACTATGATATGCCAGAAGATTCAGACACTTACCTTCATAGAGTAGCAAGAGCAGGACGTTTTGGAACTAAGGTAAATCTTATGAAAGATCATACTAGAACTATATTAAAGTATGAAAGTTTGCTGATTTATACTTCTATTATCTTCATTAAAAAAATTTGTTATTTATAGGGTTTGGCAATTACATTTGCTAGTGACGAAGCTGATGCTAAAGTTCTGAATAATGTTCAAGATAGATTTGATGTTAATATTACTGAGTTACCTGATGAAATTGACCTTTCATCTTATAGTGAGTATTGTATATTAATCTTGTTCTTTCATTTTTTAGAAGAATGTGTAATGCACAGTATATGCTATGAGAAGTTTATATTTTACGAGGGTCATTTGAAAAGTTAGTGCAAACAGAGATTTGGCATTACCAGTGCTTATCAAGGTAATTAGGCCCGGCACATTGGAACCAGCCCACGCACAACTCAGACCATGGGATGGGTCGAATACCGCATATTGAACCCAGTTGTTGTCATCCAGGTTTCGTGATGTCAGCATCAGAACTCCTAGAATCCGTGTCAGAACATGAAGAAGTGGTTGTACTATATTCGTTAGTGAAGAGGAAGAGAAGCAAACATATTTATTTAGCTGGGAGGAAAACATACGGAGAGTTCAACCTGTTACAGGAAGTTCCTGATAGTGTTTTTAAAAATAGTTTTCGTCTCAGCCTTCATTTTGGATCTCATATAGTCGGAGTCGGAGTCTCATATAGTCATATACACGAATAGTGTTAAATAAGAAGGGATGGCTCCGAACGATTTCTATTAACTTTTCGAACTCCTATTGGAAAGCACAATGGTACCCATGCTCACAAAATCTGTGCGGAGAGGACAATCGTTTCCACGTGTGGATTCCAACAGACTGGGCTAGCCGTGGGCTGGGTCCAATGTGCGGCGACTCATTCAATTTGTCTTCTGTTCTTCACAGAACCACCCAGGGTTGGGATGGGCGTGGGCTGGGTCCAATGTGCCGGGGCTTAGGGTCTCTTAGAACACATACCATGTTTCAGTTAGATCGGTCTATTTCTTTGTGTTTGATGTTTGTTTGAATCGAGGAAATGAGTGATTTTCAAGAAAATTAACTACAAATATCATTCACTTTTAAATTATTCAATATTAAACTTTTTTTTGCAATTTGGAGTGAAATGGCCAGCCAAATACCAGAGGAGCATATCCAAGCATTGTATACTTTTTGAGTTTCGCTAGATTGGTAACACAACAGTTGCCCCAAAAAACGTTAGTGATGTTTATCTAAGTGCATTAGACATTTGTTAATGTCAAACAAAGATGGTTTGCATCAATAGACAACAACATGATAAGGGCAGAAGTGGAAGCAAATCTATCTTACACAATCGAACTCTCAAACAGCTTTAACCAACCTTTGTCGACAATCTAGGAAAATTTACTGTATAATTTGAAAATCTGTATGACGTCCAAAATGGCATCTTGTGATATTTTACTCAAAAACCAATAGATTATTTTTGGTCCAGGATTCAAAATTTGCACAGTAGATGTAAAAAGGTTGTAGATAACGATGGTGATTATATTATTGATTAAAAATAAGGACTTATTAAAAATTAATTTGTTTGAATTTAATGTAAGAAAGCGGCATTACTTTCAGGCCCCCCTAACATAATTTATTTGTTATTAAAAGTATATTTTTAAAAACAGAATATTTTTTTTTTAAATATATTTAATATTTTCTTTATATTTTTTTCAGTTGATGGACGATAACCAATACAATATTGAGGTATTTCCACTTCAGTGTATTTTATTTTACTTAAATTAATTGTGCGTGTCAGTGATTTTCAAGGACTCAGTTGTATGTTGTATGCTTTCCTTTTTGTAATAGATCCTCTGAAGAACTGATTATAGTTATTCATAAAATAAATTCATTTTTAACAATATTCTGGTCATAAAAATCAAGAAATATTATCTAGAATGTATATTCCTTTTGTACATTAATTTTTAACTGTTATAAAAGTTATCTTTTTAGTTAAAAATAAATGATGATAAAGAGAATGATGTCTACTTTGAAATAGTTCTAAGAACAGTGTAGAAAGTTATTTGTCCTTGAAGTAATTTTGTTCCATGAACAAAGTCTTTTTATAATAAATATTTTTAATTTAAACCTGTAATTACCGATGTGTTATATTTTTTTCCTTTATGTTTTATTTTATTATCATAATTTAAAAAAAAAACAACTGCCATATAGTTAGCGTCTAAGGAAATCTGGAAATTTCAAATTATCAGATAAATATTCAAAGTTATTGACTGACAAAATTGAAATCTTACTATAATGTCGACCGTCTATCAGGACTAGTTAGTAAGTATTAATCCATCTATTAGATAACCAGTTTTTCATTCCTTAGTGATCTACCAGTTCATGATACTTGAAGTTGTAGTAAAAAAATAAATTATGAAGAACAAATATCCGAACAGTGTGACAGCATTGATTGATTCAAAAGAACAATGGATACACTTATGAATCTTTATATCAGCAGTTACTATGTAATGTTAGTTTGACTAAGCCTGTCAAGGATTAAAATAGATAATTTTGGCAGAGTGATCCAAGGAAGGCTTAAAAAGCATAACATAGTGTATTAACAGAATAACAGGGGCTAATATTTAGAAAAATAAAATGCAGATCTTTCACGATTTTGAAATCCCCTTGAAATCAAACTTGAAAATTAAGAGGAACGTATTTAGTTGATTGGTAGCAGACTATTTTCAGTACTCGGGTTTGAAATTGGTAATTGAGTATAATACTTTTAAGATTGCTGTACACATGGTAATCCAATAGTAATACTTAGTTCAGAAAGTTAGCAAAACATAATTTTCCTAATTGAAAAATTATTAATGAAAATATAAATTCATCATTCAAATTGAATTTCTATCCACTTTGTATTGTATCAAAAAACTTAATACAGCCAGAATCATAAATATTTGTACTTCCGAATAAATTAAATTTATCTTTCAATTATTAATACTTTTTTATATTTGTATTATTCTAATAATAATTTTTTATGTTAAATGTGTTCCGAGTCAATCAGGTTAACAGTGGGGTAGAGCCAAGCACTCGCAATGTAGACCTCTCCTTTCTACTAAAATGATTTATGTACATTATTTGGCACCTAATGTAATGAATCATATTAAGAAATAATTTTTAGAGCCTGAAGCAGAAAGACCAGCTTCGTTAATTACATTAGCAATATTTATCCCTTTAATCATCTTTATGAGAACTCAAATGCTCCTATGAAAATTAATACATTGATTCTTTTTTTGCTTTCAAAAAACAAATAATTAGAACATAAATAAACGCATTAATTGCGAAATTGACTCAATTATTATTAAAAAAATAATATTGACAAAAAATGCTTGTTGAAAATAAAAATGTTTGAAGGGGGCTAAAAATGTTGAATAATTTTTTTCATTTATTCATAGGTTAATTGTAGACTCAATTTCATTAGTATTTTATTAATTTTAGTAACAATACTTCAGAATGTTCGAAACATTAAGTCAGCTTATAATCATCGTGGTATTATTTTATCCTTTCTTTGTTGACTCCATTGATTTAATTTTGATGCTGGTTCAATAAATAATGATGAACAGTCCAGGGAATGTTTTGGCCAAATAATGTCTGCGTGAGTTGAAATGATTTCCCAACCTCGATCAACATCACTTTTGCAGATCAATCTGCTGCACAGAGCATATCTTAGAAAACATTTCTCTCCAAATTGTCCTTGGTTTAGAAATATTTCTTTGCTTTCTAAAAGAATTTTCAAGAGATCTGATGTCAGTCTATCAGGGCCCTACACATAACAATTTATTATTTACTAATCATAAAAATGCTTATTAAATACAAAGTTAATTACAAGTTAACCTTAAATAAGGGTACTGTTTAACTTTGACATTCGACAATACTAAAAAACTGTCGCAATTTAAAAAATGAGCCAAAGAATTCCAAAACAATTTTAAATGTGTATAATAGTTATTCCAATGATAAAATTCTTCTTCAAATGAGGTTCTGCGATATATACATAATGTTCCTTATTAACTAAATTTACTTTTTGTAAAGAAATCTTTTTTTTATAATTCTTTTACATTTCTTAACAGTCCAGAGGAATGCGCACCGCAAGTATATTTGGTAACAATCTAAAATCGGTTTTGCAAGGCCACTTGGCACCCTGAACGAGCAGGTAAATGTAACACTTTGGAGAGCGACAAATGAACGTTTGATTTTGTTTATGTTAATATTGATTTCTTCTATTTGTTAGTTCTGAACATATTTCAGTCAATAAAATGTGCTAATATATTCCACGGTCGAAATACATTAGCTGAAGTACTGTAAATTGATTTTTATTTACAGATTATATCTGGATAGGAAAAATTTAAGACTCCCTTTGGAACATCATCCGATTAGCCAAAGCAGCATAAAGAGACGTTAAATAAATAAACAGTTAACAAGTTTTAATGCGAACAACTTACTTTCATTCTGAAGCATACTAAACCCATTGATGTCGGAGCAACTATTTCAAATCTATTGTCTTTTCTGACAAGAGTTTCAAAATATTTAGCAAGTCTTATATGGTTTCGAATATAGTTTTGTAGACCGCTTACACCATATAATCTGAGACTGAACCATAATTTCAGTGCTCTGAATCGCCTTCCTAATGATATTTCCCAGTTCTGAAAGAAATGCATTAAAAAGTTATTGTTAATATTCGTGAAACAGGGTAAAAATAGATTGATTGGATCATTTTAATAAATACTATAATATGCATAGATCCTGAAAAAAATAAAACAATCTTGGTAAGTAGATCACTGAGACCGGAGCTGTAACAGATATGATTCAGTTTCATCAAATGAAAGTGCACTACTCATACGCTACAATGAAGGTGATAGATAGCTTCTGGATCATTAGTATATATTTTAAAATTGTTTCCCAATGTAATATCTTACACCAAATGGATAGCAGAAGGGAAGTCACAGCTTTTCTAATTGATGTCTGGCTAGAAAAGAACGGTAAAATTATATTTCTGTATTATTGATGTGTGCTACCCAACCATAACATATCGGCCACTCTGGATGATGTTCAAACTAAAAAACACTATTGTGATTAGTGATATTAATACAATGACTGGGTGTTGTTAACATAAGTACATTTCATTGATGATGTTAACGCCCTATCCACAGGCTAAAAACTAACTTAGCTCTCATTCTCTGGCCATCTCAGCTGCCCAGAATTTACC
Source organism: Troilus luridus (assembly GCA_964056705.1). Classification (NCBI taxonomy): domain Eukaryota; kingdom Metazoa; phylum Arthropoda; class Insecta; order Hemiptera; family Pentatomidae; genus Troilus; species Troilus luridus. The sequence continues at coordinate 43,341,918 of OZ057412.1, read as the reverse complement.
CTGCTCACACCAATGTGAAGATGAACCCACGCACTTAAAACGAAAGATCAACGATGGAACATTAATAAATTACACATAACCTCGAAAAATGAAAACGACGATGCCTCAGAAAACCAAAACATTATTACGAAATGCAAAATCTGAGTTCTACACCACCCCTGCCATAGAAAAACCTAATACAAACATCTTTCCTCAACTTCTGAAAGCAGCAGCACTCGAAATAATTGTATTAGCCTACCAAGAATCCGCACAGATCCACAATTAAGTTGAAGAATCACAAAAAAGGGCTCTGGAACTTCTATTTTGGGTTATAAATCGCAGCGAAAAGTGGGACAGTTAATTTTCTGTTTTTTTTATCGTATCAGTTGAAAAGTGTTTTTTCTTCCACGTTTGATGTCTCATGAGATTCATTATGGAGTATCAAGAAAGGTTGCTACATCTTCAAGCAGTCACCGGAATCCACTTACAATTATATACCGATAATTATGAGCAGACGAAGCATACTCCGTTGCGATAAAATAAGCAACTTAGTCTCAGTCTCATCCTATACAATACATTGTAGAATTTTAGAATTTCAGATTCATGGATGCAAGTTGAGAATCGAATTTACCCAAAATCTAAACACCTGTAGGCCAGCGGCCAGGTGCCAAAAAAAGGGCTTTAGGTTGCAATAAATTGAAGAGATCTGAATTTTTGATATGTTGTAAGGGCAGGTCTTAGTAGTGTAAATCCAATTTTGCAACCGAAAAAACGGATGGGAAAACTTTTGGTGGCCAAAAAACCTCGAAATTTTCGGAGTTACTTCAGTTTTTGGCCTGTATCTCCTAATCGGTGCGTAAAAAAAAAAAAAAAACCCGTGGGTAACCATTTTAAAGTAGGTTAAATTTTCTATGATTTGAATCCAACAACAGTTCTGTAGGTCTAATAGATTCTGAGTTACGCCCCTTTGAAAATTGGTCTTTTGTTCCAAAATGTCCAAATTTTAAGTTTTGGCCGAGTTTTTTGAGAAACACCGGCCGAAGGAGTGATTCTACGATGAAAGTCAAGTAAAATGGAGTTGTAGTAAATTTAATTAGCTTTAATTTAAGAACATAACGAAGCCTGTAGTTGTTATACTTCTCTTGTTAATTAAAAAAAAGGAAAATCGGGGAAAAAATGATTTCACACGTGGGTGTGAAAAAATGACCAATTTTCAAAGAGGCGTAACTCAGGATCTGTTACAGCTGCAGACCTTAGTTTGTGCTTAAATTAAAGCTAATTATATTTACTATCTTGACTTTCATCATAGAATCACTCCTTCGGCCGCTGTTCCTCAAGAAAGTCGGCCAAAACGTAAAATTTGGACTTTTTGGAAAAAAATACCAATTTTCTAAGGGACGTAACTATGAATCTATTAAAGCTACAGAGCTGCGGTTGGGCTCAAATTATAGAAAATTTAACCTATTTTAAAATGGTTACCCACGGGTTTTTTTTTTTTTTTTTACGCACCGAATATGAGATACAGGCCCAAAACTGAAATAACTCCGAAAATGTCGAGGTTTTTCGGTCACCAAAAGTTTTCCCATCCGTTTTTTCGGTACCAAACTTGGATTTCCACTAGTAAGACATGCCCTTACAACATATCAAAAATGCAGCTCTCTTCAATTTATTGTGACCTTCAAGTACCTGGACGCTGGCCTACTGAGGGACTAGAGTTGTATCGTTTAGTAAACCGTAGCCATTTTGATATCGGGACCGTTTTACTTGGTGGTATTGAGTGGTACACGTAAGAGCTCTGTTGCACACGATTGTTTTCTATTCTTAAATGTTAATGATACATTATGTCACAAGTGTATTAATTATTCTAATGATTACGCTGAGTTGTTCATAATTCGGATATGATTTCATTTAAATGTATGGAATTTCTTAGGCCTAAGGAAATATGTAGTAATGAAATATATACTTTACATATTAATATACAACAATATTTTAAGATACCTTTAAGTCATGTTTTAAATAATTACATACCCTAAAATCTGGAGCCCATTTTTCAATACATTCACCTCTATCCCTGAGATAAATTCGATCTACAGAGAATATTTCATGTATATAACGTCTATCTTTTATCCTAAAAAAAAAATGTAATAAGTAGTTTTACTCTGTAATATAATGTTAACTAGCTAAATTATATACTGATCTAAGAATTATCAGACTATAAATTTTCAAATTATTACCTTGTTACTTCAAATAAACTTGATTCACGTTAGTGCAATGGCAATGAATAAAACCTATCTTGTCAGAATGCAGGTGGCTCTCTCTCCTGAATGGAAGACTTTAAGATTAAGGCAAGGAGTTGCCTTGGCATGCCTACTATTTAATATGGTCTTAGAAAAGATTGTTAGAAGTCAAAAATTCAGGTCAACAAAACAATTTACAACAGGCTTGTTCAATTATTGATCAACGTGGATGACCTGTCGCTTGGTCATTCGAAGCACTAGTGTTCATGTGCACTAGTGTAGCATCTAGTGTTCTCTCGCTGATGGAGGCGCCAGAAGAGATAGGTCTATGTATCAATGAAGAAAAAACCAAATATATGAGGAAAGGTGAATCTTTCAAGCAATGTAGTACAGGAGCTTACGACTTTCATTAGGTTGATTGATAGCTTTACTTATCTTGGAAGTATTTTAACCTCTTCAATGATATGTACCAGGAGATAAACAAGAGAACCATCAGCGCTAATATATGTTATTTTGGGCTGGGGATTGCTTTTAAGGAGCTCGCTATTATCACAGCAAACTGAAATCATGTTATACAAGACCCTGATACGAAATGATGTTAGTCCTGACCTAAGCTTCTGAAACGTGGACTTTATCTAAGTTCAGGGAAAATAAATGCGACTGCATAGAATTTTGGGATCTATTAATGTTAATAGTCAATGGAAAATGCGTACCAACCGAAAAGTGTATGAGATATTTGGAGAGCCCGACATCATTACTTGGACAAAAATGAATAGATTAAGGTGGGCAGGCCATCAGGCCAGAAGGAGTGAGGAGGGTCCCCAAAGAAGCCAGGATACCAGGGGTATCTTGAACATCGGTGACTGGAGGGCGACCGCATTGGATAGATCCGCCTGGCGAAGGCTCCTTGTGGAGGCTGACCTACAATGGTTTGTAAGGCGGTGATGTATATCTTGATGCGACGAAGACCCATACCGGGTTGTAGTGCCAGTGATGATGATGATCTCTCATACGCCACTGGACTGAATCATGAACATTCATACACTAGGTCGAGACATTCATATTTCCAGCATTTTTATGTTATCAACTATATTTGTTTAAGCATAATACTACGTTGGTAATATAAACAACGAAACTATCTTACAATATAATAATATTTTCAAGACAAATATGAATTTTAGTCATATTTACTATTGAAAATTAAGACACCTTCATCATTAAAATGTACAAATAAAATACAACTCATATTTCAAATAAAACTCATTTTATATTTACCAAAATGCAGAGCAGTCGAAATTAACCAGAAGCCATTTATGAGGATTCATGTTGATGCTGTCTGACCATTCAATTCCTTTCATTAAATAACGATATTCCGGACATATGAAGGCAGCACCTGCAAATTTCCTCCATATAATGTTTAATAATTAAGTGGTCTAATTTTTTTATTTGTGAGAGCTTTATGAAATTATTTCTTTATTTGGAGTAATAATTCAAGTTTACAGTCCTGTCAACTAGAAAGTTAAGGAGAATTTCTGAAAATTCTCTTGCTTATGTTTTTTGGAGTGCTGAAAACGAGTTTTTACTCTGTCACCTACATTTTTTTTTTCTGGAAATATAAAAACATGATTTAAACTATTCTAAATTAAGGAACAGTAATTTAAATTTTTCTTTTAATTTTAATTATTGGAACGCTTTTTGGAACATATGGAGGGGAATGTCTAATTATGAATTTTAGCTTCATTTTTTTCTTCAGAGAATATATAAAATACAAAATGCTCAAAAAACATATTTTAATTGTCTGCCTCATCAATTCGACTCATGCTCTCTTCAAAAGGAAGCAACAAAACAAAAATAAATATTGGAACAAAAATATTATATAACCTACTCTTATTTAATTTCATATAAAATGAATATTGAAATTCATTCAATTAATAAATGATTCGCCTGTTGTTAAAAAAAAAAAAAGAAATACAAACAATGCTGATTATTTTATACTTCCGAAATAAATTCGAGGTAACAAAGACGACATTTTTTATCATTTCATTAAAACAGACAAACGACCCATATGACAGCACTTCAACATACCTTCCTATTTCTCTTTTGATTAGACCTCAGGAGGTAGTGAATACTCCAAAACGTTGCTCGAAAGTACAAAATTATACTCTTGTTTAACTTATTTAAGCAGTAGTTAATAAGTTTTGTTTTGTTTTACAATGTTCTTCGTATTTGTGAGAAAATACGAAAATAAAAAATAGATGTAGTGCTCCTTTTTCTTAATATTTCTGATTAAAATTTGGGAAATTAAAGTTGACATTCATAATTATAGCCCAAAACAACTCTTACGGAGAACGAGATCCTTTATGAACTTAGCAGACCTTTCTGGCGGAAGAACCTGGAAACGTTTTAACTTCGAAGTTGGACTTATCTCCCAACATCTCCATGTTAAATGTAGCTTTGAAAAAATATCACATCATAAAACTCTACTATATCTTTTAGTTTATATTGTTAAATTTTAACAATTAAGTTCAAGTTACGGAATAAGTATAGTCTTCCCAATCGTTTTTCCTTAGTTTCATATTTTACCTATTTAAAATAAGGTCAACTAATAGTATTGAAGATTAATATATTTTATTTTATGTTTAAGATAAGTGGGACTAGCCCCTTGAGTACGGTCCTGATGTTACCATTTATCACTAGCCCCTTAAGTACGGCCCTGATGATACCATTTAACTTATTACACCATCAACACTTATCACAGCCTGGCATTTTGGTTCCATGCGTCCATTTTTTTAAGCAATGAAAGTATCTTGTACTACTGATTCTATTTTTTTAAACTATCATGTATTGCACTTAATTGACTTTTTTTAATTTCTTAAGCGCAAAATAACAATACTTGTGAAAATAGCATATAAAACCTGCATAAGCCGCATCTACATGCATCCATAATCCTTCTCCGCGGCAGATTGGTCCAATTTCTGACAAATCATCAAAGGCGCAAGTTCCCGTAGTTCCAAGCGTAGCAACTACCTGCAAAATAAACATTTGTAAATACTTGTTCAAAAACAAACGTTTATTAAAAGAGAAATAATGTTCACCCTCCTACTCTAAAAATTAATTATTTTACGATCCAAAATAGGTAGAATCCAATAACTGAAAAAATAAAGAACGGCTGTACTGGTTTTTTCTTCCATTTAAGCTCAAACACATAAAAATATTGTAATATGGGGATTTATTCCTGTCATAAATCAGGCCTCAAATTATATCAAAGAGCGAGAAAATTAAATTGAAAGAAAAAAAATATAAGGTTTCAAACAAGATAATAAATTGTATAGCGTCCTATATATCGTATTGAAGTTTCTTGATGAGCTTAAAACTCCAGGAAATACTGTGTTTCCAAAAAAAATAAAAATATCCAAAAAATTTAACTAAGGAAAAATTAGTAGTAAAATTAATACATACGAAACAGGGTATGAATCCAGATTCTCTGTCTTGTTTTATTGCGGCTAGTAATGTCGATGCGGTTAATCGTCCAGTGTCGTCTGAAGGAAGTAATCTCGATTTCATTGAACCTAAAAGACAAGCTTTCTCGACACATGAATTTGATTGATCTGAAAGATAGAACACTATGTTAAATTCAGTTAAAAAGAAGTGTGTGTTATAACTAAAAAATAGCAATACATTATAATAATTATTAATACCAGGAAACGAGGCAAATCCTTATAAGCCATTCAATGCTATTACAGTCACTCTAATCGAGTTCAGCCTTTCGCACAAAAACGTATCTATGAATTAATACGTATCAATAAATTTATTTTCCTCTAACTTTAAATGCAATGAAATTGAGTAGCTGCATTTGCCGAGCGAACGACGAAGTAGGAAAAGATGCTCAACAGATGAAAATTGTTATTAGTGTCTTAAGTCAGCGTCATTTCGAGAGTCACCAAATTTAAGCGCTAGTCCAAATGGAACAGAAAGATGCTTGAACCAGCCTCAATTATTGGACTTTACCAAAAGCCACGGGTGTTAAAGTCAAGGAATGAGACGACACAACTCGCTCCTATTGCACCTGGGGGTCGGCAACCTGTGGCCCTTTAATTCAATACGAAAATATTATTTAGTTTATAAAAAAAACAACATTTAAAAATCGATCTGAATCGATTAACGAGAATTAGGCACCGATTCTATCTCTCAGCCACTTGTAGAATAGAATAGAATAGAATAGAAAAAAAAAATTTGTTCTGGGACCAGGTCCCTTTAGAATAACAGAGAAGAACAAAATAAATGACTATATATCTGGCCAAAGGCCTACATCAAAATAAAACAATAATTACATAATATCCTGAAAGTAAATTACTAAACAGGTGTGTTTTGTATGTAGAGAATAAGAAAATGTGATACAACATTAAAATGAAAGAACAGACATATTTACAATAAAAAGGAATAAGCTTATGGAAAAATAAGTGAATAAATAATAGCATCTGATAATACAAAAAATCAATGGCATTATTATGAATGAGGAATATTTACAGTAGTTCATCAATCGATCAATTTGAATATATCTATAAATTATTTATTGATTATAAAGCATCTGATTGGGAATTTAGAAGATGTAGGAAAAATTTGTATTTAAATGAGGTTAAAGAAGACGCATGGCGGATATCGAGAGGAAGAGAGTTCCAAAGAGAGATAGAACGGGCAAGAAAGGAGCGCTCAAAAGTCCTCCTTGTACTCGCTATTCACCGCACCCCTCCCCCGTGACACCCGTCGTCACTGTCCTCAGTCGGTCGGAAGCTCTCGAATGACGCCGTCGTCGGATGTTTCTATGTAGGTTTTAATTCGCTTTCGCCGCAAGACAGTTCTCCAGTGCTTTGGTTGTGACGTATAGTTTGTTGTTCCCCGGAATCCTGCCATACTCAAGATCTTCTTTCTAAAAAGCTCTCTGTCCATATTGTCGTCTTCCCTTGTATTGTTTCTTTCCAAACCCTTCTTTACTTCTCGAATCCAGCTAATTTTAGACTTTTTCTCCCAAAGGTACTTGAATATTCTTTTTGTTAATCTCGAGTCATCCATTCTGAAAACATGTCCAAAAAATAATAGTCTCATTTTTCTTATCGTTTCTGTTGTTTTCAACGTTCCTGTATATTTCATCATTAGATCTTAATTTCCATACTTCTGTGGTTTTCACTGGGCCTAGAATTTTTTTTTTTTTTTTTTTAGAAAACCAACTTTATTCTGGGACCAAGTCCCTTTAGAATAACAATAATGAACAAATAAAATAAACATAATATTCATCTGGCCAGAAGGCTACATAATAATACAAATCATGAAGTAATCAAGACTGACAAAACATAATAAAATCAGAAATAGAAAAAAAAGATATATGAATAAATAAAAAGTACGAAACTTGACAGGATTTTAACTAATTAAGATACTGAAACATGTGGGTTTTATAAAATTGAAACACAACTACAAAGCTATAGTGATATTTTAAGAACAATATTAACTTAACAATTCTATTAGGAACAAGAACAAAAAAAAAGTGAACAATGAATATAACAACTTTTGTTTGAAATAATGTTAGAAAGAACTGTTCAATACAAAGCTTCTACGAGAAATGAAGTTTCTTAATGGCGAAATCTCATCATTGAGGCGACGGGGCCACTCGGCGAGGGACGGTGGACTCTTTATATCGGATGGCGATGCCAAATAGTCTTTAAGTAAAAGTCTAACCGCTAAGGGCACTTCTTAATTCAAGGAAAGTAACTTACAATTGGTGGACTCTTATTCGCCACCTGGACTTCTAGGTTAGCTGGCTGCCTGGTCCTCGGCTTCAGATAATCACCGCTTTTTTCTGTGGAAGATGATGACAGCAGGGGGACCTCAGAGATTCCAGGTTGACCAATAGGGACCCTCAGTTTGATGTAGGAAGTCTCAGCTCGGGAATTCGGAGAACAGATGGTGCATCAACATTTCTTTTGCAGGCACTTATCCTATCTAGGTCTTTCTGAATACTGGCAAAAGCAAATAATAGTTCAGAAGGAGGGAAGGAATAATAGATTTGGAAGTCGTTCAGTGGTGAACAGATTTAGGAAGATCGTTGATGTAGCAGTTGAAAAGAAGATGAGAGATGCTTGAGTCCTGTGCCACACCTGAGGAAAGATGAAAGGGGTTGTTTAGGTGTGGAAACTGCTTGAGAACTGCTAGAGAGGAAAGATTGGAAACAGGGAATAGAGCTGTTGGAAAAGGACAATGGTTTTAATGATGGATTGAATTGGTCAGGGGGTGCAGTCAATGATAACACTCCAACATTTGAATTATCCAGTCAACTATTTTCCAAAAAAATAGGTAAAAAGGATAGAATGGTCTGAAGGAACCGTCCTGGTTTCTCCAAACAATCTGCCCTTACTAAAATCACCAGTGACATGCATACAGCTATGGACTTCAAAAAATTAGCTGTGCTAATCCTACTTGACTTTTCTAAACTTTTTGATTCCTTAGACCATTCTATTCTTTTTACCTATTTTTTGGGAAAATCTATTATTCCAAATCTATTATTCCTTCCCTCCTTCTGAGCTATTATTTGCTTATGCCAGTATTCAGAAGGACCTAGATAGGATCAGTGCCTGGACAAAGCTTAACAAACTAGAATTAAACGCAACAAAAACCCAGACCATTGTTCTAAGTTCCAACTTCCTCCTTACAACTAACACTACCCTACCAACATTAATCCTATACGACCACCCTGTCAGTTTCAACTCCATTCGAGCGTTCCTTCATCGCCCGCTCCACCACTGTGTGGAACTCAATCACTCCTTTCATCCGCCATTCTTCTTCATTGGCTTCATTTAAACCACTGCTTTTCCTTAATTTCCTACTGCATCCCAAAAAGACGCTCTCCAGACTGGTCAATCTTCCGCTTGAATAAATTAGTATTGAATACTCGATCTTGTTACCTACGTGTTTTGCTTATTTTTCCAACAACAATGAAGATACAGACTTTGTAAATACGTTATCGCATGCTATGCCATTCACTTATTTTATTTAGCAATTTCGTTGTTAACTGTTGTATAGAACCAGCACCAGCCTCAACGTCAGGCGCCTCAAACCTCCCAACATAAACCCCAGACTTCCTATAACAAGCCCAAAAACTCCCAACCTAATCCCCGAGATGCTCGACCCAATCCTAAAGTCCAAACTCCACGTCAGCAAATATCTCTCCACCCTCAAAACTTAAGAGTCAAACTTCCACCACAACATCCGAATCCTGTCCCTACCCTAGTTCAACACACGTTGAAAACAGAACTAGTACCTCAGGCTCAACCGGCAACCAACCCCCCTATTTATGTAAATTATCCACCCCAACCTCCAGATCTGTATCCTATCCAAATGGAAAACCCCAACGACATTAATTCAATCCTAACATCATTCCTGAAAGATCTTCAAGAAACCATAAAACCGCTCATCATCCTATTGACAAGAATCCTAACCGAATTCCCACATAACCGTCCACAATGAGCATAAAACCCCTAGCTGTCCTATTGTGGAATGCTAATGGACTGAATAATCACCGTAAAGAACTTGACATATTTCTACATGACAAATAAATTGATATTGCTTTACTGACTGAAACACATTTCACACACCGCTCACTATTCTACATACGTGACTACATCACTTACAGATCAGACCACCCAGATAACACTTCACATGCAGGATCTTGTATTCTCATTCATAAAAATATATCCCATTCCCTGATTCCTTCCAATCCAACTGATGCTATCCAATCAACCTCTGTAAACATAACGACTCGTCCATTCCATTTCACACTTTCAGCTGTATACTGTGCTCCCGGTAGTTCCATTTCCCATAACCTTTTAGATTCCTTATTCCTATCATTTGGACCGCGCTTCATTGCTGGAGGAGACTACAATGCTAAACACCAACGATGGGGTTGTCGAACATCCAACTCCCGTGGAAATATTCTATCTTCCCTCACATCCTAAAAGAGCTACTCTATCCTTGCCCCAAAAAATCCTACTTATTGGCCTACAACCCTCAAAAAACTTCCCGACATCCTTGACATATTTGTTACATCCCAAATTTCCCCCGCACATGCCAACATTGAATCCTTGGACGACCTGTCATCAGATCATAGTCCAGTCCTCCTTTCCTTACACTCAAGTTTCGCTCCCAAGCCTTCCCCTCCCACACTGATTACAGGACGTGTCAACTGGGATGATTTTTGTTATGACTTGAAGGACAAACTGGACTTGAAAATTTAACTGAAGACAAAAAAAGACATTGATACAGCCATAGAAAAACTTACAACTTCAATCAGAAGCAGTTTACATGATAACATCACAAATCATACAATTATTAACTATCAACAGACTGATTTGCCACAGCATATTCGATTCTTATTAAGAGAAAAACGCAGAGCAAGATCGAAGTGGCATAGAACTCGATACCCAGCAGATAAAACTATCTATACAAAATTAACTTACAAACTAAAAGCAGAAATCAAGAAATTCAAAATTTAATTACCTGGACTGAAAATCTTACAACCACTGACAAAACATTATGGATGACCACCAAAAAACTCCTAAAGTTCAAAGAATTTAATCATCCACTCCTTACTGAATCAAATAACTGGACAAGATCTGACGGAGAAAAATCACAGTTATTCGGTCAATACCTTTCCAAAATCTTTCATCCACATCCTGATATCATTAACCCAACTCACATTGAACATATAAAAGAAGCGTTAGATATTCCCCTCCAAATGTCCCTTCCACCCATAGCATTCCATCCTACAGAAATATCCAACATTATACACAGATTACCTTCCCGCAAAGCTCCTGGGCACGACCTCATCACAATTCATATCTTAAAACACCTTCCTAGAAAAGCCATTCTATTCCTTACCTATATATATAATGCTGTACTCCACTCCACATATTTTCCTGACCTCTGGAAACTATCCATTGTAAAAATGATACCCAAGCCTAAAAAAAACCCAGAATACCCTTCCTCTTACCGTCCTATCGCTCTTCTACCTTGCATGGGTAAAATCCTAGAAAAACTCATCCTCAAACGATTGTACCCCATCCTTGATGCAAATCACATAATTCCAGATCACCAGTTTGGATTCCGAGCATCCCACTCCACTATTCAGCAATGTCATCGTGTGGTGGATGTAGTCTCCTCTGCATTAGAACGTGGATCATATTGTTCGGGCGTCTTTCTTGACGTGGAACAGGCTTTCGACCGAGTCTGGTATCCGGGATTGCTCTATAAACTCCGTAAATTTCTACCGCCTATCTACTTTCTCGTCCTTCAATCCTATCTCACACACAGAACTTTCCAAGTAACCCACAATAATGTCTATTCATCCCTCTTTTCCCAATCTGCTGGTGTTCCTCAAGGTAGTATCCTTGGCCCAATCCTTTATACAGTTTATACAGCTGACATCCCAACTCATCCTAATACTATCCTTACCACATATGCTGATGATACATGTGTATTATCAGTCAATACCAATCCAGTTATTGTATCCCAAAGCCTCCAATCCCATATCACTGATCTTGAAGAATGGTGCCAGAACTGGAGAATTAAAATAAATTCTCAAAAATCCCATCAAATCACTTTTACCTTACGTCGTAAACCAATGACTTCCTGCCCTTCTGTATCCTTTAATAATATCCCACTTGTGCCTGTAGAACAGATCCGATACTTAGGGTTGCATCTCGACAAACGATTAACCTGGAATCCTCATACAAGACTGAAAAGACAAGAAACCGCTCGACGTTTCAGGCTACTTCAACACTTACTAGACAAACACTCTAAGCTCCCAATTCATTACAAAAGACTCATCTACATGACCATCATACGACCTATTTGGACTTACGGAGTAGAGCTTTGGGGCTCCACTAAGCCATCGAATTCTTCTCGTATCCAATCTCTACAATCCAAAATCCTTCGTAAAATCCTCAACGCTCCTTATTTTGTTAAGAATATAGTCATCCATAACGACCTTAATGTCCCATTTGTTGCTGATCTGGCCCGATCCCGGTATCTATCCTTTCATAACAAACTTCATTTCCACTCAAACCCTCTAGTTTCAAACCTAGCTTCCTCTTCAATTCCCGATAATCCTCCGAGGCGTCTGAGAAGAAGATGGCCACGTGACCTTCTTAGTTGAACATGCGATTTGAGTACTACCAGTGGGTAGTTTCTCTACTTGTCATTATATCATGTCATTATGTATCACTCAGCCAATTTACTTGTTATATTACTGTAATATAGTTGTAAATATCAATAAATAAATAAAAAAAAACACAAAAAACTGTTGTATTAATGTTATTTTGTTAACATCATTACTTTTATTTATTTGGGACAATTAGTTAAAATCCTGTCAAGTTTCGTACTTTTTATTTATTCATATATATATTTTTTCTATTTCTGATTTTATTATGTTTTGTCAATCTTGATTACTTCATGATTTGTATTATCATATAGCCTTCTGGCCAGATGAATATTATGTTTATTTTATTTGTTCATTATTGTTATTCTAAAGGGACTTGGTCCCAGAATAAAGTTGGTTTTCTAAAAAAAAAAATTAAAAAATTCTAGGCCTAGTGAAAACCACAGAAGTATGGAAATTAAGATCTAATGATGAAATATACAGGAACGTAGAAAACATAACAGAAAAGATAAGAAAAAGGAGACTATTATTTTTTGGACATGTTTTCAGAATGGATGACTCGAGATTAAAAAAAGAATATTCAAGTACCTTTGGGAGAAAAAGTCAAAAATTAGCTGGACTCGAGAGGTAAAGAAGGATTTGAATAAAATCGTTTCAATAGCAACGGGTGGAGCCAGAAGTATGACAGGAAAAAATAAAGGGGCAACAACGATACTTCAGAGCAAAATAAACCATGAAATTCTTACGTTTCACTGCATAATACACCAAGAAACGCTTTGTGCCCAAACATTTCCGGCCAAAATATTTGAGGTCATGAATTTATGATAAGATTGTTAACAGTATCTTGTCAGAACCACTCTACCATCGCCAGTTCAAAGAATTCTTAAAAGAAATGGAGACTCAGTATTCCGACCTCCTTCTTCACAATAAAGTGCGTTGGCTTTCCAAAGGTAAGGTGTTGAAACGTTTTGCTTTGTGCTTGAATGAAATAAATACATTCCTAAATGGAAAAGGCATTAATCGCCCTCAATTAGAGAATGATAAATGGTTGCAAAAATTTTACTTTATGGTGCATATCACAGCGAAATTAAATGATCTGAATCTAGAACTGCAAGGAAAGAGAAACCCAGCCTATGTTTTGGCAGAAGAATTGGTTTGTTTTGAAGAAAAATTAATTCTTTTTGCAGAAGATATTCAGAGCAGTAAATTACTTCATTTGAAATTTATAAAGCAATATCGCTATAAAACCAGTGCAACTGTTGGCACCAATTACTTCAGCACAGTTATAAAAACAACTTAAGATGAATTTGCCGAAAGATTTGAGCAATTCAAAACCAACAAAACCACTCTAGCATTCATAGTAAATCCTCACAACACAAATAGTCACGAAATCCACATTGAGCCATTTGGAATTGATACTGGATCTCTAGAAATACAATTGATCGATTTAAAAAGTAAAGCTTTGTGAAGTGGAAAATTTACAGAGTTGAAAAGCAAGTTGGAAGAGTTGGAGGTCCAGAAATGTATTTACGTAACGCAACAAAAGTGGGCAGCTTTAAAAGAAATGCCGTGAGTTTAGGCACTTATATTCGACGCATGGAATAGTCTTCCAGATTGCTTCAGCGGGGTGAAGAAGTTGGTATTTGGAGTGCTGACTTTCTTTGGATCGACTTATTCGTGCGAGCAAGCGTTCTCTTGCATGAATATAATTAAAGGTAAAGTAAGCCTACTATAAATCGATCTTATTGTCTTCAGGGCATTTTTGCACGGCATTCGCTATATATTCCCCTCTAGTTTGTCCCGAGAGCTGTAGCAATCCTAGAAGTTCTTCTTTTAGACCTTGGGAAGACATATACCTGACAAAAAGGGCAACTTGTGCTGTGTCTTTTATGTCGCAAGACTCATCTATAGCAAGTGATAAGGCTGAAGATAGTTGAATATCTTCCACCTGCAAGTATGTTACATTTGAAGACATTTTAGCTATACTGTCTTGTACTGTTTTAGTGGATAGTGGCCAATCTTTGATTTTTTCAAGATTTCTGGTTTGTTTTTGAAATCACGAAAAAGTTCTTCAGATGCGCGTATGAAGCAATCTTTGACATACTCACCATCTGTGATTGGTTTGCCTTTTTATGCAATTTATGGTGATACCGCGAAGCTTGCCAGGTTACCATTGCTTGTAGTTTTCGACCAGTTACTTGATTGCTTGATTTTTGTTTTGGAGCTCGTCGACAGCTTTTTTTCGTTCTTCACCGATTGGATATTTACTAGCAAATTGAGTATGGTTTTTAGTGATGTATCTCTCTAAATTTGATTTCTTATTGTGTGCGAGTTTTTCGTGGCAAATGAGACAAGTCGGAAGGCCATCTGAGTTGCATATGAAAGCGAGCGCCATCCATTCCCGATTGAATTCTCGATGCTCTTCTTCAGTTCTTCTCTTTTTTTTTGTAGATGCCATGGTTGCGGTGAATCTGTAATAAAGAATTTTGATAAGCAGATGACAAGTTTTGCAATTATTTACTATGTCAACGTATACCTAAGTAAATACACACGAGAAGCTGGCCACAATGAAATATAATTTATCAAAAAACATTTTACAACCATATTTACCAATTAAAAATACTTACCTAAATAATTCTCTGCTAATTTAATTATTAAAATAAATAATTTAGACACGAAACACTGTTTGTCTCGCTCTCTCACGTACTGATTGACTATAAGTGCATAGTTTCGTCGCACTTGTGGTCGCCTCCCGTGCGGTGATCACTGACTTGCACGAACAGACTTGACAGAACGTGTTTATCACGGCGCAGTCTACACATTTTAGTTGTTTTTTTAAATTATTGTAAATATTAGATACTTAGTTTACGAGTAAAGGTGCTATGCCCAGCTATAACGAAATCAATGAAAATTGCCAAACATATAAACAGTCTAAAACTGCAAATACCTATCCTACTATTTCATGATCCTCGGAGTTCGAAAATAGGTTTATTAAATAACAATTTATAGGTACTTACACTTATAATTATTACTTTAACGCTAATTTTGAATAAAAAAAACTATAAAATAGAGAAATAATAAAATAGGTAATTTTATTAATTTTTTTCTTCCCCCCGATGAGGCCAGCTGAGGACCACGTACCAATTTCAATTCTTCCCACTTGGCTGTCCACTCTTCCTTCCTTTCCAATATTCCTTCATCCTTATAATATGGTGTTTCTTTCTGTCCTCCGACCATCTCACCCAGGGGAAACCCCTCACTCTTCCCCGGAATCCTGCCATACTCAAGATCTTCTTTCTAAAAATCTTTCTGTCCATAGTATCGTCTTCCCTTGTATTGTTTCTTTTCCCCTGGGTGAGATGGGGAAGAAAATGTGTAGACTGCGCCGTGATAAACACGTTCTGTCAAGTCTGTTCGTGCAAGTCAGCGATCACCGCACGGGAGGCGACCACAAGTGCGACGAAACTATGCACTTATAATCAATCAGTACGTGAAAGAGTGAGACAAACAGTGTTTCCTGTCTAAATTATTTATTTTAATAATTAAATTAGCAGAGAATTATTTATTTTATTTAGGTAAGTATTTTTAATTGGGAAATATGATTGTAAAATGTTTTTTGATAAATTATATTTCATTATGCCCAGCTTCTCGTGTGTATTTACTTAGGTATACGTTGACATAGTAAATAATTGCAAAATTTGTCACCTGCTTATCAAAATTCTTTATTACAGCTTCACCCCAACCATGGCATCTACAAAAAAAATGAAAATTTAGAGTCGTGTTTGAAACTTAAAACAACAAGTTATGAGCCAAACTTTCTAAAACCATGCAAAGCCAACGCTCCCATTGAATTTGCTTGCTCAAATGTATGTTATTATTATTTTAATTTCAAGTACAAGTTACTTTGTTTAGTAAAGTATAAATTTTCTACTTGAATAACCATGCAAAGCCATCGCTCCCATTGAATTTGTTAACTCAATTGTTTGTTATTGAAGTACAAGTTAGTGTTGTAAGTAAATGTTTAATTGTTTTAATTTTTTACTTAAATAATAAGTAATTATCTAATAATGCCATATGTATATACATATATATTATCTAATTTGTTGTGAAAAAAACAACTCATATATGAATAAGTAGATATTTTTTCTTATGAATAAATAGATTAGCTTTTTTTTTTATCAAAAAACTTTATTTATGCGAGTTCTAATTATTGTTGGCAAGAAAAAATGTTTTGGCTGTTTAAAAACTTTGAAATTTTGTAAATTGTAATTTTTTACTCTTCCGACTCAAAAGGTTGCCTACCCCTGCACTAACTCAATCCAACTGGAATAAAGGCTAGCACACACTAGTAGACATGTTGGATAATTTTTTTCTCTGGTATAAGTAAGTCTAGGGTTGTCTATAGATCAAACGTCTATGAGTCTGTTGTGAGACTAAAAATCGTATGTCTATAGTCTCCCAGACAAACAAACAAACAGACAAACAAACAGATTGGATGAAGGCATTCGACTAATTAATGGTGTAAGCTTTTAGAATATCCTAAACAACTATACAGCCTTACTTCCTCATTCCTAGACAACAGACCGACATATTTGGGAGTTTGTGATGAACAATTCCGATCATTTCCACTAATTTTCGCAGTACCTCAAATTTTATTTTCGATATTTACAACTTATTTAAATTTTAGACCGTAATAGTAATTTTAAAAAATGGTATGTAAACTCACCATACCGATTACATAAAAGAGTGTCCTAACATCTTTAATGAAGTTAAGAAAACAAAGATTATAGAGTAAAAAATAAAAATAAAACGAACATTTCTTAAAAGGATAGAGAGGTGGAAAAATATAGTAGAACCTAGAGTAGATGATAAGAAAACATTTATACTCGTTATGGTGCAACTTAACAAAGTATTTACGTTCATTTTTGTACATCAAAAAGTCACCTTACGTATACGAATTTTCAAAGATATCGAAAAATGGACTTTTACATTAAACATTTTTACACTTCTGAAACCCACTAAAAGCGCTTGATTTCTACTTGATAAGTCACATGATACTAATGAATTAGTGCCTACATTACTAAAAGCCTCTGTTACATTCTGTATTTTTTTTTATGCGTTTAAAATTATTAAATTCAATCAGATAAATAATTTTTTCATTAAATAGTTTATGAATTAGGAAAAAATACATGTGCATTAATAAAGAATTATGTAATTCAATTATAAAGGTATATTAATGAAATATGATATAAAAGCATACTATTATTTATTACGTGGAAGAAAATGGGACCGGGTAGAGGTAAATAAATTTCTCATTGATATGGAGAAATGTTTATTACGTAGCCAACGTTTCTACCTACTTTGTAGGTCTTCTTCAGGGCTAAATATGTAAAATACAAACAATTGAAAATTAAAAAAAAAAATGTAAAAAATTGCTAAGCAAGGTAAAATATAGATAATAAAAGCATGGTAAATATAGAAAATTTAAAATTAAAAAAAGAAAAAAATTGCTAAGCATGGTAAATACAATATAAACGTTAAAATGAATGATTGTATAGTATTAATAGCTAAGTGACTGAAAGGTAGTAAAATACATAATTGAGAGTAAAATAAGAATAAACCAGAACGTGTTAAAAATTAAAGAATAAGGTAATAAAGATGAATACTAAAATAAAATGGGTAAATATTAAATTAATAATGGGCTTCGCGGATGATATAGATATAGTCGGAAGAACACAGAGGGATTTACAGCAAGCGTTTCTTGCTTTGGAAAAAGCTGGACGGCGAATGGGTCTTCAAGTGAATCAGGCAAAGACCAAATATATGCTTGCTAGCACTTCAAGCCAACCAACACCCTCTATCACGTTTGGCACCTACACGTTTGAAAGTGTCGACAGTTTTGTCTACCTTGGCTCTTTGGTCAAAGCGGATAACTCAAGTGGAGCAGAAGTTCAAAGAAGAATTTTGTTATTTTGGGATGGCAAAAATGTTAAGAAGCCATCTGATATCAAGAAGAGCCAAGGTGTTACTTTACAAGACGTGCATAAGACCTGTTTTAACTTACGGATCGGAAACCTGGCCTCTGTCCAGGGCAGATGACAATAGTTTACTGCTCTTCGAAAGAAAAATATTAAGAATGATATATGGAGCAGTTAGAGTTGGCGATCAATTTAGACTCAGGCAGAATGCAGAGATATATCGGGTGTATCAGGAGCTAGACATGGTTCAGTTTATAAGAATAGCTAGGCTTAGATGGGCTGGACATGTGGCCAGAATGGAGGACAACGCTACTCATAAGAGACTGCTTTTTGGGTATGTTGACGGAAAAAGAAAACGCGGACGGCCACGATTAAGATGGGCAGACGAGGTCGAGAAGGATGCAGGTAGCATTGTTGGATCCAGAGCTTGGAGGACTTTGTCACAGGACAGAGAAGAGTGGAGGCGACGCCTTGATGCGGCCAAGACCCGTACTCGGTTGTAGAGCCAGTGTTGATTGATCGAAATATTAGATTTGAAATAAATAAGAATCAGGTATCTGAGTGGTGGACAACAAAGATGGGGGAGGGGAGAGAACAAGAGATATATATCAATACAGAGCAAAGATGATCATGTGGGGCATTAATAACCATAACAATGAAAAATAAAAACTAAGTAAGCAATAAAATACAGTAAAAATAAAAATTGCAGTAAGAAATAAATATAAAAATTCAGAGGTAATGAAAATGAATAATACAGTAAGTAATGACATAGTTGATATTAAATTAAACATGTAAAATTGTATAAAAAGTGCGATAAGTAAGTTACAATATGTATTGGACAAGTATAATTGTAAAAAAGGACAATGATTTGTGGTTAAGTAAAGATATAATATAAACATAGTGAGTTAAGATGAAATCCGATAAATGTCGTAAAAAAGATAGTTAAAGGTGGGAAATAAATAACATACTAGCTGCTACTACTTAGCTCACTACTTCTGTAAGGTATTTACTATTTCCCACCTTTAATTATCTCTTTTACGACATTCATCTGTTTTCTTCTTAACCCGTCAGTTCCCAATGCACCCCCTAGGGTGCAGTCACTTTTTTTGTTATGTGCTATAAAAAAATTTTTTTTCGAGGTTATAGTGATGTTTTTGTGTACTACTGGAACTAGGTCAAAGGGTAGGACACATATGGAGCTGATATCAGGTGTGGTCTAGACAATATAATCTTTCAAACTCAGTAGTGTTCTGGTTTCTGTTGGTGTTGAAAATTTATCTTCTATATCACTCACAATGACGAGAAAAACTTAAGTACTCAAATTATTTTTGCATTTATAGTTTGGTGGGCATTTTCTGGAACAAATGGTATCAATATTATATATAAGCCACCAAAAATAAAACTTCAGAGCCAATCTAAAAGTAAGCATCACCTGTAGGGTGCATTGGTCACTGAGGCACAATCATGCTCAGAACGTAAGTGTAGAAGAAATGAAAATTGTTGTAAGTATCTTGTTACTTACGGGTTACATGACAATTAAATATATTAGAATGTTTTGGGAGACTCAAAGTGATACCTATAACAAAACAGTAGCCCAAAGTGTGAGAAGAAATAGATTTCTCGAAATCCAAAAATACTTTGCGACAACAATAAGCTCCCAAAAAAATGATAAATTTTCAAAAGTCAGAGAATATTTTACAGTTCTGAACGCTGCTAATAAGTAAGGATTTATTTTATTTTTAGTAGGACTGTTCCTTGATTTTATTTTATACGACATGATATTTTTCATATTTTTTACTTTTAGGTAGGTATATGTAAGTGAAATAAACAAATATCAGATTTAGTTTATGAAATTGAGTGATTTTGTTATCCGGATGACCAATGCACCCTACAGGGGGCACCTTCCCAGCGGATTAATCAATCCATAGAAAAATTTAAAACTTGTTTATTTATTCTTCTTAGAGATCAATAAGCATAAATAAGTAAAAAAAAATTAAAGTTCATAAGTGGTTCACATTTGGGAACTGACGGGTTAACTCACTGTGTTTATATTATATCTTTACTTAACCACAAATCATTGTCCTTTTTTACAATTATACTAGTCCAATACGTATTGTAACTTACTTATCGCACTTTTTATACAATTTTACATGTTTAATTTAATATCAACTATGTCATTACTTACTGTATTATTCATTTTAATTACCTCTGAATTTTTATATTTATTTCTTACTGCAATTTTTATTTTTACATTATTTTATTGCTTACTTAGTTTTCATTTTTCATTGTTATGGTTATTAATGCCCCACATGATCATCTTTTTGCTCTTTATTGATACATATCTGTTGTTCTCTCCCCTCCCCCATCTTTGTTGTCCACCACTCAGATACCTGATTCTTATATATTTCAAATTTAATAGTTACCTATTTTATTTTAGTATTCATCCTTATTACCTTATTCTTTAATTTTTAACACGTTCTGTTTTATTCTTATTTTACTCTCAATTATGTATTTTACTACCTTCCTGTCATTTAGCTATTAATACTATACAATCATTCATTTTAACCTTTATATTGTATTTACCATGCTTAGCAATTTTTTACTTTTTTAAATTTTCAATTGTCTGTATTTTGCATATTTAGCCCTGAAGAAGACAAAGTAGGTCGAAACGTTGGCTACGTAATAAACATTTCTCCATATCAAAGAGAAATTTATTGTCCTCTACCCGCATCACCACCATTTTCTTCCACATATTTCATCAAGGTTGTAACGAGTTTTCTTTTTTTTTTTTGTCGCTAAATTCGTCCGTCAGGTGTCTCTACCTACCTGACCTCACTTAACTGAGGATCGCCATTCCATACGGATGTATATCAGTGGTTTATATGGCCAAGTAATTGCCAAATTTAACTATTTTTCCTTATCGTATCTTTGCGGCTCAGCGGTAAGCATCCTATTAATATTTTTAAATAAAACTGTATATAATCTTTGTTTTTATTAATTATTTATCTATAATTTTTAGTTGGTGGTGTTACGTTGATGTTATGGTTATGTCGTTGGTGTTACCGTTGATGTAAAGTATATGAATACAACATTTTTCTTTGGACAATCGTTTATTTAATCAATTTGGACCTTGGACCGAAAACCCCACAACCTGGTCACAAGGTCAACTAATATGATTCAATATTATTTATTACTCTTACGAATGTAAGGGAACAAATAAATAACTTAAACTTACCACAGGCATAAGCTATAAGTTTTCCACTTATTGTATTTTCATCCAAAGAAGGATCATTTTGCAATAATTGGCGGGTTAGTTTATGTTTCGCAATAAAGAGTGCAATGAGAATTCCTTCACTCCCAGAGCTCTAAAAAAAAATATATATATTAAAAATGATGATCATAGAGTTCACGTCACAACAATAATTTTTGTTTTATATCAAACTTTAAGATATTAATGAAGAAAAAAAATTGGAAATTGGCCGTTTCATCTAACATATATGTATGAGTCTGAACCAATAGAGATTTTATCTAATGGGAGATTATGTCGAAAAATAGAGGCCGATTCTTGCTTCAGAGCTGATATTTTTATAATTATTATTATCATCGTTGTAGTCACGTTTATAATCAACAACTCTCTACCTAGCAAGTAGTTGGTTTTTGTGTTTTAAGATTTTTGTAAGGTTTTACGAACCTGTATGATTCCACCACCAGGTCCATCGGAACTTGCTAAATAGAAATCCGGGAGATCCATCATCTTTGCTAGCCAATCGAGGACAATCACTTCAAGTTCAGTACATGCTGGGCTGAGAAACTGAAACAATTTTTTTAAATAAATATTTTCATACCATAAGTACATTCTATATCTAGAGGAGTCTGTTCCTGATAGCAACATTTCCAGACTTATCTGTTATCGAATAAACTTTTCTGAAATGATTCGTGTAAGAATGCTCTGACTTATGAGGTGAAATCCATTTTTTCCTGTCACTAAATTCAAGATATTGTGTTTTATACAAGTTCCTTTTATGTATCGTAGAAGGAAATTGAAAGTTAATATAACATACCTCAAAGATTCCTTTAAAATCAGAAACAATGTTATGCATATCCTCTTTTGTGGATGCTACAATATGTCGTCCCACATTACTATGTCCATACTGTGTAAAAGAAGACTCGAGAAACCTGCTTCCTGGAGGACAATAGCACTTAAATGAATATACCATTGATGGGTTGTTGAATCCATGATGGGAAAGATACAGTTAGAAGTGAACCAGGGAAAGAGTGTGGTGGTGATCAAGAGGAATGGAATCTTTGACACATGTGTAGAGATTGGAAAATTTATTTTGAGATTTAAAGACAACTGGTAGGTTTGGGAATTGAGGAGCGCAAGATTTTTTTTATCAAATAATCTTTTATAAAACTTCTTTATTATGTTGTCAAGATATTGTGAAGACGCCTACAAGTTAATTATATCAGGTCTTATAGTATTTTTTACAAGGAAATAGTACAAGTTTTTTGATAATTTAGGGGTCACTTGATTAATAAATCGTCTAAATAATTCGAATAGAACTTAAAGGAACCTCCGAGATCATGCAATGAAAATATAAAATTAATTATCGAGAGTGCCTAAGGCCGAAAATGAAAGCACAGAACCATAATCGAGCATTTTGTGAAAAGATTTTCAAACTTTTTAAATTTGTAATCACTCGTCAACTATTTTAAAAAATGTTCTCACCCAGTTAAATCCAAGGCATCCAATCCCAGAAGAAAGTATATCACCAATAATGCTGGGGTATGAGCTTCCTTGTGGAAAATATGCATTAAACATGGGTGACGTCCAATGCGTAATCTGAAACAATATTCAAGAAATTCAAACGTGATTATATTTAAGTAAATTTAGATTGGGAAACTACATACACCCGGCATTATTTTTTCTTCTATATCTGGAATAATTTGTCTCCAATCATCTGGATGTTCTGGTCTAAAGAAGCACCAGAACATCCAGATGATTGGAGACAAATTATTCCAGATATAGAAGAAAAAATAATGCCGGGTGTATGTAGTTTCCCAATCTAAATTTACTTAAATATAATCACGTTTGAATTTCTTGAATATTGTTTCAGATTACGCATTGGACGTCACCCATGTTTAATGCATATTCTGGTGCAATCATCTGGATGTTCTGGTGCTTCTTTAGGTATTAGGTGATGAAGGTATCCTGGCTCGACATTTGGGAGAACTGTCCTATGGACAATAATAATTTACAAGCTGATTGCAATAACATTAATCAATTAAATACATCTCACAGTATTTTAATTTGTAATGTATAAATACATAAATATAAATATATAAAACCACAGATTTAAATTATTTCAACACCTAGATTTTTTTACAAACAATGTTCTATAAATTACGACCAATTTATATTATGACAATTTCATTAAACTATTTTAAAAACCTGCACTAAAACAACCCATGATTTGATTCAGATATTAGCTAGAGGTTTGGTGGAGGGTAGAAAGGATTCAGTTTATCGCTCATAAGGTTCCGTCAATGAAATTTATTCAATCATCCTACAATCATAAATGCGACGAAATACTTTGCAAAGGCTAGACAAAATTTGCTGAAGCATAGAATAATGTATATTTTTTTCGATTTGCATATATCATTGTTTATAGTGTAGCTGGTCACTAGAAGTCCTTTAATATTCCTGAGAAACAAATCTTGCAGTCTCACATCCTCAATCATATCTCACTTTTACAGCTTTCAGAGCCCTGCTAAATTTAAGATTAATTTAGGTTTCACTTAATATTTTTATTCTTTCTGCAGGATCAGCCTTATTTTTTTTGTTTGAATAAAGATAAATTTTGACAAATAATTTCTTTAAAGAGCTGTTCTCTTGCCACCATCCAAACTCCATCATCATCCAAGATTTAGAGCATGATTTCAGCCCGAGTTCTAACGTCGTGCAATAAGCTCAGAGGCCACCAAGAGATCCTGAAACTCTTCCTATTTAAGTGGAAAATTCTAATAATGATATGAAATGGTCTAAGGGTTGCAGTCAATGAAACTCTTCATGATTTGCGCTGCTCCTTGCCTTTTCAAGCATGGAACCTTGGATCATCCGGCGGTAGTCTTGTTCACTATATTTTACGAGGTATATTACAAAATCATATTGCTTGTAACTTACTATTTTTAAATACAATTTTTTTCTTAATTTTATTATTTGTAATTTAAACTAATAAAATGGTAATGATTATAGGTATTCATAACTAAGTCATTCTCTTGTAATTTTACTATGTTTTATAATCTTCTAGATTTCTTTCCATTCTTATTATTTCTGATGAGTTTATTTTTTATTTTTTATAATTTATCTTTTACTTTTCATGTATATAGAGCAAAAATGAAACGGGATATTGCAAATTTTGTAGTATATACTTTACCTATAGCATTTACATCATTATATATTTAATAACTACATTAATATTTAATGGATTAGTGTAAAGTTTTTTAAAATGCTAGAATATTAAAATGCTAGGCAAAGTAAATACAACAAAAAAAAGTAGACCCCCTTCCATTTTTGCACAGTCAATTTCATAAACCGTTAAATCTTCATTGGTACTGCAAGGTTTATATAGTTTTTCTGTTTTCTTTTAAAACATTAGATAGAAAAGTCGGCATAAATAAAATAAGTCTAACTTAATTTGTGTAATTTATTGACTGCACCTCTTGACCATTTTCTCTTCTTAAATATATATATGGGAAAATCTTAACTTACAGAGCATTACAATTTAACAAGTAAAAATGTAATAATGCTTAATTAAATACCTGTTTCGCACGGATTCTGTATAATCAACTATGTAGTCTATTGCGTCTTTGGCCAGTTGTTTAAAATCTTCTGGATCCATAGTCAACTGTTTCCAATTACTGTATAACACATAATAACTAATATTATTTTTATTCTGAAAAAAAAACAAAAACCAAACTGATGTAGTGAATTTTAGTTTATTATTTTCCAAAATAACGTTTGTAATCGGCCAAGAAAATCAGAACTACCCCTGTATATCATGGTAATTGAAAGTCGAAAAAAATCCGATCGCCATTAGATATTCACGGGCATTCAAAGGTTATGAGAAAATGGAGCTTTCAGACTTAAAAATCAGTCGGTTATATACCTTCAAAAGAATAAAAGAAAGTTACTGTATTTTAGATTTAAAACATACACATTTGTACGCATTATAATTGAAAAATGGCTTAATTTTGTAATATCTAACCAGACTATGATGGGAGTGAAAAACGTTGTTCATAAAAGACGTCATAAAATGGATGTGCGTAAGATAATTCTGAATCACTCGCTATAGTTAAATTCGATTTTTGGGCAAAATGTGTTAATTGTACTGAGAGATGTGGAATCGTGTTATCCTTGTAGTGTATAAGTGGCAAAGTCAGGAAGTGGCTAGAAACGGAAATATTGCGATCGATGATCCATCTTATGATTTGATGACCATAGATGGTTAAGTCGAGTTAACTGAATATGCACAAATGTTTCAATTTGTGAACAATTGTTTAAGTAAAGTTAACCAATTATTCACGTCTAATCCAACGGGTTCAAGTCAAGTAAACCACTAATGTACGAACAATTTATCAAACATACAAACCTGTTATGCCTTTAAAACTAGTTTACTACAAAATTATGCCTTTGAAACTAGTTGGTTAAACCTAGATTACTACTTACACATAAGCGATTCTCGGTAGCTGTGGAGTATTTCCCGTAATGTTTTAGAAGCTTTTAATAAACATCACTACTATCACTTACCAGAACATGAGTAATGACTTCTCCTGACTTTCCTTTCTATGCCTGAGTTAATTTCTAGAATTTTCTATTTAAACAAATCCACAGAACAATGTGAATATTTAGTATACATCGCGATAGTTTCAGTATTATTCTCATTTTTGGTGAGGAAACTACAAAATGCCTTCACAACGTCAGTATTTAGAAAAACAAGGGTTTTCAAAAAGCGATAATGGTTCGTTGTGGCTCTAAAGACGTAAACCACAGGAACAACAAAGAAAAAAAAGTTCCTGGATCCTAGTTTCACTAATTCCAAGATGTATGATTAATATAAGGAGAAACGTTAAAATGCGACCTCTTTGATGCCAAATATGAATATAATATGAACGAAATAATAATAGTATACTTGGTGACCTGAAATTAGTGGCGGAGCCATCAAGGGATGGTAGCATGGGGCAATTCCAGTCGATATAACTATGAAACCTACTGTCCTAAATTTAACCCTTTCCGAGATATTCCTACTTAAAGAATTTTACAAAAAAATCCTATTTAAAATCTTAAAATAGATATAAATCCTAAAAATTGGTTTTTCTGGCCCACTTTTTTGTTTGTTTTGCAACAAAGATATTCAGAGTAAACCCGTAAGAGCGGACTGAGGCAGGGAGGGGCAAAGCAAGGCGCTCGACTCCTGCGTCGGAGCCATTTGTTCGCGGGAGTCCTTTATTCTTTGGCTCTACCCGGGTTTTTTCCATTGATCGTATCATCATGGTTTCTTAACCGATTTTGGATTTTAATACCTCATTTAAAAGGTAATGTAACGTAGATGTTTTTTAATTATTATGAACAAAATAATTTAGGGGGACTTTTTTGAGTAAAGCGACGTTTCAGAGGCAGTTACCGTATTTTTTATTTTCATTTAATTTTTTTGTTTAACGATTTCCGCGTAAGATACCGACAATTAAGAATATTTGACTAATAATATTCCTTATTTAGAATATATTTTTTGGAAAACAAAAAAAAAGTGGGCAGAAAGGCCAATTTTTATGATGTATAGCTATTTTAAGATTTTTTTGTAAAATTCTTTAAGTAGGAATATCTTGGAAAGGGTTAACGGTAGGTCTCATAGTAATATCGACTGGAATTGCCCCATACTATCACTATATTTTTGACTGAAAGAGAAGTACAACACGCAATTGCAAAACCTGTCTATGAACAATAGAAAAAAAAAAATTCGCAGATGATCAGCCAGCAAAGCCGAATTTGCTTTTGATTTGCAATTCCTTCCGACCATTCATACTAAGCCACCAGTTTCTTAAAATAAGCATCGACTTTGGAATTTTCAATCAGTTCAAGGAATCGTTTCTTCTCTTTACCAGTTGTTAAGGAATTCAGGAGATGTATTAGAAAAAGTTAGAACGATTCAAGGTCCTAATGTGATTAAAAGAAAGATGATAGCAGAGTCCGATTCTCGTAGCTAGTACCAATAGTAACAGCACGGGGCGGGAGGGGGACAGCTTTATTTCAATTATTCTTTAGACAATAAGAATCTTTTAAAACAATTAATTTCACGCGTAGAAGCCGTATAATTTCTATTTCCTTACCAAAAAGTCCGGTGATCAGTCCAGCAATATCAATCGATAAAAAAAAATTTGTTTAATCTGTTACGATTGATAGATATACCATTCCACAATTATGTAAGTATAAAATCAAAAGATTATCATCCTACAGGCCCCGATTTGGCTGATTGAGATCCAGATGAGGAAAATAATAGTGTCCAACAAACCAAGTAAGCAATGTTACGATTTCGAAGTTAGTTCTTTTTATCATATTTTCACGTGTTTTTTTTTCACCATTAAAATAAATATTTACGTTACTTTGAATTCTTATATTTCTTAATTAAAATGATTTTCACATTACTTTAACTATAATGAAAGTATTTTTTTTTTTTTTTTTGCATTGTCATAATGTCTTGATGGGTTTTAAATTTTTTATACGTAATATTAAATTTTTAAGTAATCAATTGCACCGTTGAGATTTTCGTAGAGCTAGTTATTAAATAACACTGAGAAAGAAAAGTTTTCTCATTTTACTGACTATCAAAAATCTAAGAAATGATAACAAAAATGTTTATTTTTAAGTGAGTGATTGGTCAAGTAGGTTCCACATGGTCGGTGAATAAATGGTTAACTTTAATATCTAATTCCAAATATGACCAATCAAATTGGTGTTGTAATAGTGAAATATGGACAACATGCTAGTAATTTACACAAAATTTCAACCATCTAACATAAAACCCTGATTTAGGTGAAAGGTTTAAACTTTAAACTTTAAAAACGCTGCCCTGAAAAGTAGGCAAAGCCGAGTTAACCACTTATTCACCGGGAGTGTAGATATTATGAATTAGATTTCACTACGAACGTCCTGATTATGGTATTGTCCTAATTTTATCACATTTACGAGTAATAAAAAATTATCTGAAATAGGAGATCAATACATAAAAAATTGGATAATTATTGTGAAACATTGAAATAGAGTTAATAATAAATGAAACAATCCGATAAACAAAACAAAGTCATTAAAAGATGGACATCTCATTGTCTACGTAAGAAGAGGGAAAAGAGCTGGGAGGTAACTGGATGTATATGTATGGTTTCGGGAAAGAGATGGAGGATACGATGGAAGAGTTCAAATGTAGAAATAAGACATTGAAACAGTGTGGGAAACATTGTGAATCCAGAAGAAGAACTGAAAAAAAAAAAGTTTTAACAGAATATATCAAAGGGTTGGTCATTTAGGTACTGCAAAGAAAGTTAGTGGATTAACGGATCTCAGGAAAGGTTAACACTACTTAAAATAAATTTTGAATAGTTGTTTTAGATGTCCATACTATAAATAAGGGTTATAATGAAAATAATATGAGAATTTGATAATTCTTTCGTTATTTTAAACTTTTGATATTCAGTGTTAAGAAAATTTCCCTTTTTTAGGCCAATGAGAATAATATATCTAGTATATATTATATATCTAATAATATATTCTATTACAAACCAAAGTAATGAATAAAAAAAAGTTAGCCTCATCATTAAGGAATGTTACTGTGGATTAAAAAAACAAAACATTCCCGCTTGTTTTTACCACGAACAAATAATTTACCAACTCTAGATGAGAACAACCATTGACGGTGTTCATTAATCAGTAGTGTTGAGAATTTTTAATAACATCTTAAAACTAGACAAATATTTTAGTCTTCGTTGTTAGGTTTCTATTTATCCCAATATCTAAATCAAACACACATATGTGTTATATATATATATATATACGGCGAGTTTCTTTTGCTTAAGCTTTTTAATTTCAATCTACTTGTAATTAAAAGAATAAGCTACGAATGATTAATTAAAAATGTTTGCATTATTATTTGAAAAACTGAAAAACTAGATGTATACCAATGCAGTTCCTAACGGTAATGTTAAAACCATATTACAAATATTATTGACGCTACTCCACATACTGTGGGGAGGACTGACGAGCGTTTTTCTGTCATCAATTTGATATGAAAGGAATAAACTTCAGATTTATTAATTATATTGTTCAAATAGCAAACTAAGCATTATTATTGTAGTTATAATAGCTGAATACAGTTTTAGGGTTCAATATAATGAAAATAATTTTTTTTAATATCATTGTTACACCAAACGAAAATTTTTCATTATTTAGCCTGATTGCTAAAATTTAGGAGCTCCCCAAGAAAGCATTCAAGCCATGAAATAAATTTTAGGAGTATTATTAAAGTCTCCTCATTCCATTTTATTCCATAATAAAGAATATATTTCCCAGCACTATTTTGATAGGAAAGTATTTCCCAAGGAAAAATCTTTAACCAATTATCTGAATTACTCCGTTCAAAAATTAGTTAGAAAAATAAAGTTTAGTATAGAATTAAAGTTATAAAAAAATTAATTGATTTGTTGACTTAAATCATAATATTAATAAATTGGAAATAATTTAGGCTTGTTATTTTGCCATTACTGTTCGTAATTAGATAATTGATCTTAAGCTATAGCTGAACTGAATGTTAAAAGAATTGCACCAGTAGAGCTCCCTAATTGATCATTTGAATTATTTAGTTCAAAGTTTAGTATGCATTAAGTACATTCTGATGTTATTACCTCAATAGAAATGGCCTGATCAAGTTGTTGGGAGTCTGTAGTCTGTAGTCTGTAGCGTGGACTAACCATACTTTCTTCATCACCCTCGTTTATATATTTTACTTACAGGAGTGGGGGACGAATTACCTTTCAGTCATCACTTCAACTTAATGAGCATCCTATATTTTTTTTTTATATAAAGGAACCCTTAACCCCGTTTTACGTAAGTAAAGTTGGTTAATCTACGATACACCATCTATAATAATGTCCTGTACAATCTTTAAGTAGCATGAGTGAATTATAGCAACTTTTCGAAGACCAAAAAGAGCTTTCTTTAAGTTTAACTAATAATAATATTTTCGTGATATTTTTTCTATTTAATTCGTCCGGCTTTTTTGACTTATGTTGGTGTTCAAAAGATTTTATTTTGTAAATATTCTTATAGAATGGTGTGCACATCGTATATTGCAATAAAATCTTTTTTAGTGATTCTGAAAAGCAATTAACTGGTGCAAGAAAGAAGGTATGGACCAACGAAGTCACCAGGAATAAAATGGAATAAATAAAACACACAAAATATTATTTATTTTATGGTATTTTCCAGTCAATTGTTTTCCAAATCAAACGTAATGTTTTCCACTTCAATTATAATCTTTTCTATTTGAAACGTAAATGGTTTCCGTAGCTTAAATTTGTTTAATATAAACTGTTTTAATTGATAGTAACTAAGAAAAGGCTCAAATAATTTCTATGACAGGTATACTTTTTTAATGTGTAAGAAATAAATCTTTAGATATATATTTAATCTTAAATATTCGTTCTTAGCCCTGAAGATGGACTACATCCCGGGCCGAGACGTCGGCAAAATAAAATAAGTTATGGTTATATTGTGTTATCATTTACTGCAACTGACTAATTCAATCTATTATTATTTAATATTAATATTAACAAGAATGAAATTTTTTTATTTATTTCGTAATACGATTTAATTGTAATATATTTTAGTTAATCCCTGGGTGGTTGTTTAAACGAACAAACTTGATGGTTTGCCAACCCTTGAAAAATACGGATTTTCTTAATCCAAGCTACACATTTATTTTATTTGGCCTAGTGACTTATTAATAGTTATTGCAAACTCCAATCGAATTGGATATTACAGATGTGGAAATGGAATTTGTGTGTTAGTAGAGATCGTTGGAATCTATGGTAGAAGAATGATTTCACCTTGAAACTTACTTTGCCAGTACAGATAACAGTGCCGATCGATTTGAATGATATTTCAATGTCAGGCAATAAATGATATAATTTAAAATCAATAGCGTCACCATCTATATTTTTTCAGCCAAAATAGCTCACTCAAGTAGACATGAATAATTATTATAATTAGCTTGTAAATATACCTTCAATCAAAGCATCTTTGGTACACGCCATGTTTAAAAAAAAATTCTGGAAGTCGAATCAATTGTGTATTTTCATGTAACTGAATTTTTCCGTTGCCAATTCCAATAAATCATCTTGGATATGAACATGCATATCTATGGTAAGGCATAATTTACTAAATCTTCGTTTTATATATTGTTCTTTTAAACGTGTGTTAATTTTGTTCGCATTAACTATCTTTCTCGCTTAACCGTCAAACTTCAACAAAAAAAAAAAAAAATCAATAAATAGTAAAATAAAAATAATAATTCATTAAATTGAAATAGCTCTTACAATAATGCTCGCATCAATGTGAATATCCTTTCGGGGTTTCGTTCTTATTTGTTAGTGTTTAAAATCTACATAAATAATCTAACGTTAAATTTTTTTTTAAATAAGCCTTTTTGATGAAATATTTTGAGATTAAAATTGGACTTAATTTGCTAAGACTTCTATTCAAAGATACTCGTCATAATTGATCTTTGGGCCACAGATTAATTAAATAATCTCTTAAAAATCATTGAATTAAAACCTCTAAATTATTCTAAACCAGAAAGTTAAAAATCAGTTCAAATAATAATTATCAGTGCGGTACATTAAAACGTATATAATATGTACTTATGTAAATAGTAATTGAATTTTAAGTTTTACTAAATAAATAAAAAAAGGCCAACGATTAAATGCGGTTTTTTTTCTCCCTCATCCTCCCAAAAGCATTCAGGGTGTCCAGAAAATATCTGGCCACATTATTCATCATCTAGCCAGTTCCTAACGTTATATTTATAAGATTTAATTTTTTATGGCGTAATTAAAAGGACAGTGCTTTCTACTCTATATGTTCCACAATAAACAGCATGAATGCCAATAGAGATGACAATATAACAATAGATAAAAACTTTAATGACAGTATAGAAACCAGCATGTAAGAGCATCCATCATTTGTAGACAACGGACTGGAATATTAGAGGTCAATAATTGTTCTTTAGTAACAGAATTTATAGGTAATTATCTCATAGTATCAGATCCTGACCAATATTGATGAAAAGAATAATTAGGAGTTAGACAAGTCTATTGTGAATAATAACAATTACGTCATTCTTATTCATTACATCAATATGAAAATCGTAAACATACCTCAATTAGGTGGCCAATTATATACACACCACAAAAACTGTCTTGTATAAAATTACGAATTGCTAATTTGAAAGCATATTCGGAATCTACGTAGACACAGACATTGCAATCATGGGAAAAAAAAACCGATATAATTAAAATAATAAAGATTTTCTGTAATCTTAATCAACGAGGTGCATTGTTTTCATGGCAAATGGAAACAAATTAATAAGATAGCAAAAAAAAACACGGACAAAAAATGAGTTGGCTAATCTAAGGTGGAGTAATTTTGATGCTGAAATATGGACATCTTCGTAAGAAAAAAAAATCATTCAACCACCTCCCTGTTAGCAAGCGAAACATATTAATTTTGTCTTTTAATTTCCTATATTTAAAGTGAAAGAGTCTTAATTTAATAGTCTGTGTAAATAATAGCGTATACAAACAGGCATACTTATACATATTTCCCACCTACCATCTGTGTGTACACAAACAGGTAATGTTCAAAATGATAAGTGTTATGTAAAAAAATTTCATATGGATAAAAAAATCTATGCTATCGAATATTCTTATGATTTTGTAAAATGTATTCATTAAGCACTCGCACATTTCTATTAACTATAACTGTTGGAAATAACTTCGGTAAGAGTATTTTTTTTAGATAATTACGAATTTAATTTGGGGTTTTCCTTGATAATCCTTGGTTATACCGTCCTTCGGAAGGTACGTTAAAAGGGGCCTGTACGATGTGAGGTACTCTTAAAAATCCCTATCATAATTAAACCTGGATAGGCCAAATTTAGAGCTCCCACTGTAGCATCGTCCGATTAGCCATAGCAGCATAAAGTAAATAAACAAACAATATGGGATTTTCAATCGTACGTGAGCATTTCAATTTTCCTTTAATTTTGGATTGTTCTAAGCTATAGGAC
The DNA here is from genome assembly GCA_964056705.1 of Troilus luridus. Classification (NCBI taxonomy): domain Eukaryota; kingdom Metazoa; phylum Arthropoda; class Insecta; order Hemiptera; family Pentatomidae; genus Troilus; species Troilus luridus. The sequence goes on along the minus strand of OZ057412.1, from coordinate 43,308,125 downwards.
TCGTTTATCAGGTTGTAGATGTTTCCGTTCAATGTCTTTATTTATCGATGTTTGATCAAGCATGTGCTTCGATACCGATAATACTTTATTTTTAAAGATAACGGAACGGTTTAATAGTTCTCGAAGGAACTATTTTGAAGGTATATGAAAGTATTACCAAAACGTTGAGAGCCGGTTATTCTTCTTCTTCTTTTGTTACTCTACAGCCCATTAATGAGCCTTGTCCTCCCTGTCTAGTGCAGCGGCCTTCCAGTTCCGAACATTTAACAGGCTACTGGAGTCCTCCCTGACCCCATCCAGCCATCGCAGCTTGGGTTGCCCTACTCTTCTTGTGCTCTGTACCTTTTCTTTAATTATTCTTATGGGCCCTTCGATATCTGTCATTCTGGCTACATGACCAGCCTAGCGCAACATAACAAGCTTTATTAGATTAACCACGTCAGGGGCCCGAAATAGACTTGCCAACTCCGCATTAGTACGTCTCCTCCATAATTCCTCCTCTCTAATAAGTCCATATATCCTCCCTCAAATCTTCCTTTCAAAACTTTAGAGTGATTTTTCATCAGCTTTCTTTCTAACCTAGGCTTCTGAACCATATAGGAGGGCAGATCGAATGAGTATTTTGTAGAGAATCGTCTTCGTATTCCAAGACAAGAATTTGTTTTATAAATGTCGGTTTAAAAAAAAAAACACATTGAAAAAGCATTTATTTGCCTGAGCCACTAGCTTCTTGATCTCTATCGAAACATTATTGTCGCTCGTGACAGTGGAGCCTAAGTTGGGGGAGTTTATTCTTTCAATATCAAGGCCTCCTATCTTAATAAAACCAGTTAATTCCATCGGCCCTCCCGCGTGCATATATTCAGTTTTGCCCTGATTAATTACTAATCCCACGCCCTCAGCAGCTCTGACTTGACTAAGGAATACATTCTGCAGTTCATTAAAGGAACTTCCTATGATGTCTATATCATCTGCGTAGGCCAGAATTTGCGTCAACTTGTGGAAAATTGTGCCGGTTCGTTGGATGCGTGCTTTGCGGACCACATAATCCAGAATTCGATTAAAGAGTTTGCATGATAGTGCGTCTTCCATAGTAATTTTTATCATGCTTACCAGTTTATGTGGAATATTTATTGCATTCAAAGCTTTGTACAACTATTCTCAACGGACACTGTCATATGCTGACCTGAAGTCAACAAATAAATGGTGAGTTTGAAGGTTGTACTCCTTTGCCTTTTCTAAAATCATACTGGGGGTGAAGATTTGATCTGTAGTGGATTTGTTTCTTCTAAACCCACACTTGTATTCATCTATCTCTCTCTCAGCATATGGTAGCAATCTACCATATAGTATGTTGGAGAAAACTTTGTATGAGCGGTTGAGTAGAGAGATTCCTCGGTAATTATCGTAGTTAAGCTGATCTCCTTTTTTATAGATGGGACATATTACTGCATTCTTCCAAGAGCTAGGCATAACTTCTTTGGTCCAGATATCCAAAAATATCTATCGCATTTTTTTTTTGAGATCCTCGCCGCCGTATTTAAGTAACTCCGGGGGTAGATTGTCACTGCCGGGTGCTCTGCAATTTTTCATTTTCTCTATGGCTTCTCTAATCTCTTCTTCGTCTGGTGGCTCCATGTCTTAAGGTGCTAAGTATTACAAATATGCGGAGTGAGCCGGAGCCGTGACCTTGAGGTCATTGTCCTCTCTTGCAGGGCGAGGGGGTGTGACCTTGAGGGCGGGAGGGGTCTAGTTTAGGGCGAGGGGGTGTTGACTTGAGTGTTGTTCAGCTGTGCAAAGTAGGATTTGGCAACGTCGCAGAGGAGATGTGGCAACACCGCAGTTGAAACTAGGTCGCGATTTCTTATGAATGGGAGTGTGACGTTTTATGAATGGGAGAACTGCTATGAATGAGAGTGTAACGTCATTTTGTTTTATGAATGAGTAGTAATTAAAACAGGCGGGGTGAGCCGGAACCGTGACCTTGCGGTAATTGTCCTCCCTTGCAGGGCGAGGGGGTGTGACCTTGAGGGCGGGAGGGGTGTAGGTTAGGGTGAGGGGGTGTTGACCTTGAGTGTTGTTCAGCTGTGCAAAGTAGAATGTGGCAACACCGCGTTGCACTTGGTCATGGGTTGTTATGAATGGGAGTGTGACGTAATTTTGTTTTATGAATGGGATAAGTGTTATGAATGGGAGTGAGGCTTTTGAGATAGGCTCTTGGATGACGGAAACTAGACTCATTCATAAATACAGGGTCATTGAATTAGATTATTTTGCTTTATCTGTATGACGTATGAGCTTGGATGACGTATGCTTCACTATATATGCTTCTGCGTTATACTTACCCTTCTTCCTGAACTGTAGTAAAATATAGGAAATTTTTAAGGAGCTGGATTGACAAAAAGGATATGTGAAAGAAAAAAAAATACAGTTGTACTGAACATTTATTTTATATATACATCATATTCTTAAACATATTTTGTTTATTGTTATTAAATAAATCCTGTACTCTAATTACATGTCTAATTTTCTAACCTGCATATTAATTTAAGTAACCAATAATAATACTACAAGTAGACATTCTTGAAATAAATCTAGTACTCTAGATATCTAGTACAGGTCTAATTTTCTAACTACATATTAATTTAAGTAAACAAATAATACAAGTAGACAATCAATCAGTTATTAGTTCTTATACATTTACAATAAAATTTACAATACAATGTTAAATTCTTTGTTTTTTTATTCATTGAGGCTATAGTGAACATAAGGAAGTGTAGTTATTCCATCGTGTAGTTTATACCTTTTATTATCGAATGAGCATAATGACTTTTTATTTATTAGTGTGAATTGAACGTTATGTTTTTTAGATTGAATTGTATAAAATGAAGAATATACACTTTTGCTGTCTTTAAATGAGTTTAGGTAATCGTTAAAAGTAAAACCGTTAACAGCCGATTTTTTTATTCCCTTTGACTTTTTAACCGTTATTTCATTCTTTGTTATGTACGAATACATTTTGGGTCTCAAGCCGACAAATTCCACTATAGGATCTCCAAAGGTTTCATCTTTCAACAAACCTACGACTTTTTTATTTTTTTTCAGAATAACAGAAATGAGAAGTGGGAAAATTGCTTGTATCAAAATATTTACTCTCCAAAAATATCGGAATAAATGTCTTCAGTCCTAATATTGTATAAAAATGAATCGGTGTCGGTATTACATAAAGTAACATTTTCTATACCATATTTTTTCAAGAACACATTGTAGTGGTAATGATACATCAAAACTTTGCTGAAGTCTAACACTGAAAATCCCACGTACAAAGGTTTATCAAAAATAATGCTTTATTTTTCCAGCTGAACCGCCGAAGTTGCCGAAGCAGCTTGTTATTCATCAATTTGTAAAAATCTGACTCGAATGTATTTTTTGCTGATGCTCTCATCATTGAATTAATTTCTATGCATGGAGCCAACCAATTTTTTTGTTTAAACTTCTACACTCTATGAATTTTTTAAATCTTTACCCCAAGTTGTACAGCTTGTTTTAAATTCACGTAATGTACTATGTAACGTGTTTTGGGTATCAAAGTCGTCAATAGTTTAACAGTTTTAGTATTAGGTGGATTATTTTTTTCGGCTAAAAAAGGTAGTTGAGAAAGATTATCATGAATTTCTTTGGGGTATTCAACATCAACGTCTAGCACATAACCGGTTTTTGATTAGTTTTCAAGATCTAATACATTTAAATTTTCATCAACCCACTCAAAATCGGTATACGGCAGGAGAAGGTTCATGGCATAACCGTAAAGATTGTTGACATTTAGATATTTATTGTTAGCTTTCGCATACCGAGAAACAATTTGGCAAATACCTACCCTTATTCCCTTTTCAAAAAACTGTACCATATCAATATCTTTGATTACATCTAATTTTATTTTCGTATATTTCAACATTGCGTTCCAAGATAACTGTGGCAAAGTAAAAAACCATGCAGGATTTAGTTGATAAATTTGTTGACAGAGAAGTCCAAAGGCTTCAAAAACTTCGCACTCCATAAAACTTCATAGTCCACGTCGCTAATGGATGTTTTTGTTAAATCATTAAAAAATGAATTTTTGGAAGGTAGTCGAGTTTCGTTTAGGCGATCAAAAGAATTAAAATAATTGTACGGATATACACCTTTCCTTGTCAATAATTTAATTTTGTTTTCATCATTAATAATATTTGGCATATTTGGAAATACGAGGTGTGGCTATTAGATAACGAGACTGACGTTTCAATAAAATTTATTTTTATTTTATACATGATCACTTACTATCGCCTTCAATATACACCCCTTCTCTATCCATACAACGCTCCATGCAAATTTTCCATTGTTGGAAACAGTGCTGGAAGTCATCTTCTGTCAGCTCCTTCAGGACGCGTGCCGCTTTCTCTTTTACAGCTTCCACGGACTCAAATCTCGCCCCTTTGAATGAAGATTTCACCTTAGGGAACAGATAGAAGTCACATGGTGCAAGATCTGGTGAATAAGGTAGATGTTCTAACACTGGGATGCTGCTTGTTGTTCAAACGTGAGAATTCTAGGCACCATTTTGGAACTCACTTTTCGCATGTTATAACTTGCCGTACACATTCTTTATCAATGCCTACAGTTTCACCGATTGCAGGAATACTTAATCGACGGTCAGACCGAATCAAATTACCGACTTTTTCAACATTGTCATCCGTTTTTGACGTTGAAGGGCGACCGCGAATCATCTTCAACGTCTACTCGGCCAACTTTAAAACGCTTAAACCATTCAAAAACACGTGCCCGCGATAAACATTGACTGCCATACACTTCTTTCAGTAAATTATAAGTTTCAGTAGCGGTTCTTCCAAGTTTGAAGTAAAATTTCACAATAATTCGTTGCTCTATTATTGCACTTACCATTTTATCCGGCAAAACAGAAAAACAACACTAACGCGAACGTAGGCTCTGACTTAACGGTATTGTTTACAGAAGCCAGACTAACTGCATACTAAAGAGAAAGCTTCACACCAAACAGCTGTCAGTCAATGGCGGTTGGCGCATGCGTACTTGTTCCGCAGTAACGTCAGTCTCGCTATTTAATAGCCACACCTCGTATATCAGTAATTGATTTAGATTTATTTCGCAAATTGTTCACTAATGTATCCAAACTTGATGATAGATTGATCGAAAAAATTATAAGATGATACGGCCCAAGAAAGGGATTATAAAATAAGAATCGTAACCCTGTAAGTTGTGCATAAAAACAGGTATAAAATCGGGCTTTTTTCTTTTTTGCTCTTAAATTACATGCATTATGTGCTGGGCCAACAAATTTTCCTGATAAATGACAGTGATGTCGTACTCGATCTAAACATATACCTTCATAACCTGCTAAATAATAACAAATAGGTTATTGAGTCTAACCTTTGTTATAGTGATGGGCTTAACTGCTACTTTTCAGTAACAGGCTAACCGTTACTGTAATTTTTCTTACCTGTGATTTCATAACAGCTACAACTGTGATTCGTGATTCTGACGAAATGCTACCAACAGTGATTGCGTCGGCGTACGTGGTTCCAAATCTTGAATATAACGATCTCAGAATACGCATTGCATTATAAGGATAATAATTACTTCCACACTTGTATAATTCACAATAATCCTATCAATATACTTGCAGTTGGAATTATTTTCAATATCCTATATAACCTAAATTTTCCTCCTATTAAGTTTAACCCATTCAAGACGACGATTTTTTTCGAACACGGTCCCCTGGAGCGAATTTTTTTTCCCTCTTAATATTGTTCATTTTTAATAAAAAAACATGTTTACTATGGAAATCACCGACAAAACGGATGGAAAAGCTTTTGGTGGCCAGAAAACCTCAGGGAGACTAGGTGGCTCCCCCTCCCCCAAGGGCGGATCCAGGATTTCTTTCTGGGGGGGCAGACGGACAAAAAAATCAACAATAACTTAGAAATAAACTTGTAGTATTTATAGAAAGGTTTCAAAGGTTTATTAAAATATCCAAACAATAGTTTCACTCATGTTTTTTTCTGTTATTTTATTCATATATTTTAACAACTATGATCTTACAATGTGTATATAGTACACATTAAAGTTATTAAAGTACGTACTGTAATGGATTCTCCTCATTACCAAAATAACTGTCTGGGGGGGCACGTGCCCCCATGCCCCCCTACATAGTAGTACCTACTAGTACTACCATTATTTTTTGTATAGGTAATTTACAAGTAATATTTATACTTTACAATAAACAAGCTGTAAATAAATATCTGACTTTCCCTTATATTTAAACATTCAAATATAATTTAAATGTATTACTGAGCAGTTAATTTTCTACAATAATATTAATTGACCCAAATTAAGGCAGCAGCCTATCAGAGTTTATTACTACAGGGAAAGGTTTTCCAAGGGTGCAATCACTCTTACCCTTAAGGCACCCTAACAACAGTAATCACTCTTTTCACCTAAATCACAGTAGTCCCAATCACGCTTCAATTCCGTTCGCCCACGACCAGTTCCCATATGTGAAGAACAGTTTAGGACTGTTACTGTAGTCACAATAACAATCACGCATCAATTCCGTTCGGTTCTATCGCCAATCACTGTGAAGAACAGCTTGGAGCTGCTACTGATGAATTTGTAATCACAGGTCGACCTGTGACTTTTGAGTAACAGTGAAAAAGTTCTTGATTTCTGGCCCATCGCTACTTTGTTATGGTTTGGGAAGGTTATACTACGTTGACTGTTAACTGGAATGGCAAGTTAGATATTGGTAGTTAGTATTACCAATTTCGAAATATTAGTTTAACGAGTTCGAAACTATTATAAAACATGACAACAGCTGCTCGGCCAACTTTTGAGCCTGCGAGAGGTGGGCAAGGGCGAGGAGAAAAGGACCTTAGTGCTATTTCTAAACAATATTCAAGTAGAGACCTTCCCGGTCACACGAAGTTAAAATTTAGGTAGGTTCTTCATTAATACATAAAATTGTGTATATAATATTATATGATATTTCTATTTTAGTTAATTGAAATAAATAATAATAAATTCATTTATAAAAGGTATTACTGTAGATACAGCTTCATATTATTTCGTTAAACGTTATCTTAAATAATGAAAAATGGTAATTATCAAGATACATGAAGAAACCATGTAGATAGTTAAAAGGTTAATAATCCAATTTCGCTACCCTAACAAGGCAATTAGCGTAAGCCTTAGATCATAGAACCTACATGTATTTGCCAAAACTAGGCATGTATCTGATCCATTACTAATTAGTTATTACGCTGTAGGGTAGTTCTGCGTTGAAACCTCATTTAAATTTTTGGTGTAACATTTAGTATTTTTATACATTGAAATATTATCTTGTGATTAAAATTATTACTTCTTTGATTGTCTTAAACTATTTTAAGGAACTTTCACTTTTGATTATAATTTTTAATTTATAGAGAACATGGTCAGGGTACTTCTGAAGAACTCCGAAGCCGAGATTTCAGGAGGGAATTGGATGAGAGGGAGAGAGAGAAAAATATTAGAAACAGAGCTTCAGATCAACAGTAATTGATAAAAAATGATTAACTTATTCTGATTTTAATTTTAATTTTGACTTCCTTGTATACAGTTTTGTAATCCTGAATATTCTCGTTTTTTAAATTTAAACAAAAGAATCTATTTTTGGTAGTATTTTTTGTGTCATCTGTAAGCTTATTTGAACCTTCTTCATTATTTTAACTCATTTTATTTAGCCATAGAAAGTTGATCAATTTCAGATTTCAGATTTGGAATTGTAAGATATGCCACCTCCATGTTTGGTCACAACATAAGCACCACAAGCAATAGATTCATACAAATTTTGTTCCAAAATTATATTTTAGTAAAACAAATAATTTTTAAATTTAGCATTCAACACTTTTAAATTAATGGAAAAAACATATTAAATTATAAATATGGTTGATGAACCAGAAGTGATTCTTTACTTGAATTGTAAATTGCTTTTCATTTCAAACATAAGGGAGGTATAGAAACACTCTAACTCACCCATCAAGGTTTTGGCTCTAGTAATCATACCTGTATTTTGCACATGTAAGTGATAAGTTATTTAAATAGTGTTTTATATGCTGTACATACAGCTTTTAATTTTACTTTGATTCAAGATCATTTTTTGAGCCACCAATTTATTATTTAAAAGCGTACAATGAAGTCATGTGGTGTAAGATTAGTGTTAGTTGCAGTTATCAGAAATATTTTTTATTGATAAAAAAATTTGCTTTTTTTATTAAATTTTAGAAGTAAACGACTGAAAATAGATCAAGCACCAGCTGCAAGTTTAGATGCTGATGATCCTTTAGATGATGATGAATCAGATGACCCAGATTCTGAAGATGATACTGCAGCACTTTTAGCAGAACTTAGTCGTATTAGGAAAGAAAGGGCTGCAGAACAGCTCAAAAAGGTAATTACTTTCATATGTAGTTATTTATTTTTTGGACGTATTGAAATTTTTTCTTATAATTATTTCATATTCTATACTTACATAATGAGTGGAGCTTTTCTTTTAAGTTAAGATTTCTTTTTGTCAGGAGTTTTTCTTAATTGAATTATTTCTCAAGCCTCTCTCTTGTTTTCTTCTCTTCAATTGTCTCCCCATCTGTCAATCCTTTAGTTAACTTTATTTTTCTATTTTATTCAACTGTTAATTAGTTCTTAGAATTCTCATTACTTTTTTTTTTTCGATATTACATCTCACATTATATATTTTTAAAACTTAATTTTGCTAAAAAGTACCAAGTGTCAAGGCCACAAGTGAAGTGTAACTTTAACATCGTTCTGTACTTGAGACAATATTTTCATATTATCAGTTCAAATAATGTCATCAAACTTTACCAAAACAAAGTTAATAGACATTACTTTGTTTTATTAACAACATAAGTGAGGTGAGTGAATAATAAAAACTATAGACATAAAAATAATTTAGTGACCGGGTGCTAAAGGCAGCAACGTGGCCTTAATCCCATAGTAATAGACAGGACTAATACAATAGATAGCAAGATCAAGGTCAAGGCTTGGTTGTTTACCTTCTCCGGTCTTCAATCGAACCCCGGTTACGTAAACTTTTATTTATTTGTTATTTTTTTCTTCCTTAAAATTTAATAAAATAAAATATGTTCATTATAATTAAGATAATTGCAGTTAACAATAGTTTATAATTGATAATATTTTTTTTCATTTAATTAATTAATAATAGCATGATGAGTGTGGACAATACGGGAAGTGATATGTCGGGAGGAAGAGACTCCATTCTCCGAAATTAGTGAGACTGATTCTCAATATTTAAAAAGACGATCGCTTCAGAAATGACAAAGATAATCTGCCCCTGGCTCAGCGGGCAACTCGCCTAACAAAAAAAAACAAAGAGGCTATTTTAAAACCAGCAGCCACTCAGAATAATTCAACATCTGAACCACCAAACACCCGCAGTAAATCTACTGCAGTCAAACAACCTGTAGCATCAACCAGCAGCAACTTTGGTCCCAAAGTTAAAGCTCCTAAGGAGAATCAAGAAAGTAAAAAATACGATGACCCAGTACCTCCTCCTATATTTATCACCAAAATAACTGATTTTTATAATTTCGGAAGAGAAGTAGCGGATTTGATTGGGCAGCCAAATTTTAGATGCTACTCTCGAGTCAACAACATAAAAATCAACACCGTTAATTAAGAATCCTACAAAAAATTAATAAATCATCTCAATAGCAACAACTATGATTTTCACTGCTACCAGCTCAAAGAAGAGAAATCACATAGGGTAGTTTTAAGAGGGCTTCACTCTACCACGCCTAAGGACGCTATCAAAAGAGATCTTGAAGAGACAGGTCACAACATCAGAAACATCTCTTCAGTGTTGCACCCCACTGAAAAATATCCCCTTCTGTTGTTTTTTGTCAAACTAGAACCGGCCAAAAATAATGTTGAAATATTCCAAGTTCCTAGACTTGTCTACTCAACAGTAATATTCGAGGAGCCCAGACAGGAAAACACTGTAGTGCAGTGTACTAGCTGCCAAAACTTAGGTCACACCAAGACTTATTGTCATCATCAACCCAGATGTGTCAAGTGTGTTGGCTCACATCTAAGCATGCCAGAAATCCAGAAACGAGCCTGCAAAATGTGCTCTTTATGGTGGGGACCACCCGGGGAACTATAATGGTTGCTTGGTGTATAAAAGCTCATTACGACAGAGAACACACAAAATACAAGAGAGAAGCCTAGAAAATAATGTTCCTCAGCCACCAGAAGTTAACAATTCCACTATCTTCCTGGAATTGCCAAAAGAACCGGACATTTTACAACAATCTACCACAATAGTTCAACCTCCGGAAAAGGAAAACAGAACAACGAACCAGCCTCAACGTCAGGCGCCTCAAACCTCCCAACAAAAACCCCAGACTTCCTATAACAAGCCCAAAAACTCCCAACCTAAACCCCGAGATGCTCGATCCAATCCTAAAGTCCAAACTCCACTACATCAAATATCTCTCCACCCTCAAAACTTAAGAGTCAATCTTCCACCACAACATCTGAATCCTGTCCCTACCTTAGTTCAACACACGTTGAAAACAGAACTAGTACCTCAGACTCAACCCCCAACCAGCCCCCTTTTTATGTAAATTATCCACCCCAACCTCCAGATCTGTATCCTATCCAAATGCAAAACCCAAACAACATTAATTCAATCCTAACATCATGCCTAAAAGATCTTCAAGAAACCATAAAACCACTCATCATCCTATTGACAAGAATCCTGACCGAATTCCCGGTTAGTCGCCCACAATGAGCATAAAACCCCTAGCTGTCCTATTGTGGAATGCTAATGGACTGAATAATCACTGTGACAAACTTGACATATTTCTACATGACAAACAAATTGATATTGCTTTACTGACTGAAACACATTTCACCCACCACTCACAATTCTACATACGGGACTACATCACTTACAGATCAGACCACCCAGATAACACTTCACATGTCGGATCTTGTATTCTCTATATAAAAATATATCCCATTTCATTATTCCTTCCACTCCAACTGGTGCTATCCAATCAACCTCTGTAAACATAACGACTCGTCCTCACACTTTCAGCTGTATACTGTCCTCGCAGTAGTTCCATCTCCCATAATCTTTTAGATTCCTTATTCCGATCATTGCTGGAGGATACTACAATGCTTAACACCAACGATGGCGTTGTCAAACATCCAACTCCCGTGGAAATATTCTATCTTCTCTCACATCCTCAAAGAGCTACTCTATCCTTGCCCCAAAAAATCCTACCTATTGTCCTACATCCCTCAAAAAACGTCCCGACATCCTTGACATATTTGTTACATCCCAAATTTCCCCCGCACATGCCAATATTGAATCCTTGGACGACCTGTCATCAGATCATAGTCCAGTCCTCCTTTTCTTGCACTCAAGTTTCGCTCCCAAGCCTTCCCCTTCCACATTGATTACAGGATATGTCAACTGGGATGATTTTTGTTATGACTTGGAGGACAAACTGGACTTAAAAATTTCACTTAAGACAAAACAAGACATTGATACTGCCATAGAAAAACTTACAACATCAATCAGAAGCAGTTTACATGATAACATCACAAATCATGCAATTACTAACTATCTACAGACTGATTTTCCAAAGCATATTCGTATCTTATTAAGAGAAAAAGGCAGAGCATGATCCAAGTGGCATGGAACTTGATATCCAGCAGATAAAACTATCTATACAAAATAAACTAACAAACTAAAAGTAGAAATCAAGAGGTTCAAAATTCAAAATTTAATTACCTGGACTGAAAATCTTACAACCACTGACAAAACATTATGGATGACCACCAAAAAACTCATAATGTTCAAAGAATTTAATCATCCACTCATTACTGAATCAAATAACTGTACAAGATCTGACAGAGAAAAATCACAGTTATTTGGTCAATACCTTTCCAAAATTTTTCTTCCACACCCTGATATCATTAGCCCATCTCACATTGAATATATAAAAGAAGCGTTAGATGTTCCCCTCCAAATGTCCCTTCCACCCAAAGCATTCCATCCTACAGAAATATCCAACATTATTCACAGATTAGCTTCCCGCAAAGCTCCTGGGCACGACCTCATCACAATTCATATCTTAAAACACCTTCATAGAAAAGCCATTCTATTCCTTACCTATATATATAATGCTGTACTCCGCTCCACATATTTTCCTGACCTCTGGAAATTATCCATTGTAAAAATGATACCTAAACTTAAAAAAAAACCATAATACCCATCCTCTTACCGTCCTATCTCTCTTTTACCATGCATGGGTAAAATCCTAGAAAAACTCATCCTCAAACGATTGTACCCCATCCTTCATGCAAATCACATAATACCATATCACCAGTTTGGATTCCGAGCATCCCAATCCACTATTTATTCAGCAATGTCATCGTGTGATCAGGTTCTTGACGTGGAACAGGCTTTTGACCGAGTCTGGCATCCGGGATTGCTCTATAAACTCCGTAAATTTCTTTCGCCTACATACTTTCTCATCCTTCAATCCTATCTTGCAAATAGATCTTTCCAAGTAAACCATAATAATGTCTATTCATCCCTCTTTTCCCAATCTGCTGGTGTTCCTCAAGGTAGTATCCTTGGCCCAATCATTTATACAGTTTATACAGCTGACATCCCAACTCATCCTAATACTATCCTTACCACATATGCTGATGATACATGTGTATTATCAGTCAATACCAATCCAGTTATTGTATCCCAAAGCCTCCAATCCCATATCACTGACCTTGAAGAATGGTGTCAAAACTGGAGAATTAAAATAAATTCTCAAAAATCCCATCAAATCACTTTTACCTTACGTCATAAACCAATGAATTCCTGCCATTCAGTATCCTTTAATAATATCCCACTTGTGCCTGTAGAACAGATCCGATACTTAGGATTGCATCTCGACTAACGATTAACCTGTAATCCTCATACAAGACTGAAAAGACAAGAAACCTCTCGACGTTTCAGGCTACTTCAACACTTACTAGACAAACGCTCTAAGCTCCCAATTAATTACAAAAGACTCAATTACATGACGATCATACGACCTATTTGGACTTACGGAGTAGAGCTTTGGGGCTCCACTAAGCCATGGAATTCCTCTCGTATCCAATCCCTACAATCCAAAATCCTTTGTAAAATCCTCAATGCTCCTTATTTTGTTAAGAATAAAGTCATCCATAATGACCTTAATGTCCCATTTGTTGCTGATTTGGCCCGAAACTGGTATCTTTCCTTTAATAACAAACTTCATTCCCACTCAAACCCTCTAGTTTCAAACCTAGCTTCCTCTTCGATTCCCGATAATCCTCCGAGGCGTCTGAAAAGAAGATGGCCATGTGACCTTCTTAGTTGAACTTGCGATTTGAGTTGATCTCTACTTGTCATTATATCATGTCATTATGTATAACCTATCCTATTTACTTGTTATATTATTGTAATATAGTTGTAAATATCAATAAATAAATAATAATAAAAAAAAAATATTCTAATCATTTTTTTCTAATGTTATCAGAATTCTTTTTTTTTGTAATTCTTGTGGAAATAACAATTATTCATTTGCTAACACTATGGAGTTATACACGTTAATATTTTCAGATTGTTCAGGGGAATCGGATAGTAAAAGAAAAAAAAATCGAATTGTGGATTTATGATTTATTAGGTTTTGAAGAATACCTAGTCAATGGACTGAAGAAAATAGGACCTAAAATTTTAAAATTTTCTTTAAATTACAGAATTTGTAATGGGTTATCTTTGTTTGGCACTTTGTATGCAATCAATATTGGTTCTTGAAACAAATTGACAAATTTACTATTACCTGTTTTAATATTTCCAGGAACAAGAAAAAAGGGTTGAAGAAGAGCGTATCCGAATGGAAAATATTTTAAGTGGTAACCCTCTGCTAAATTATTCTTCGCAAGCCACAAAATCTGATCTGAAAGTAAGCATATATTATATTTACTTTACCTTTTTTTTTTTTTTTGTAAATTTGTTTGTTTATACTTTCTCAATTGACTAACATAGAGAATACTCGAGAAAAATCTTAAAATATTTCATGAAATATTATAATTAACACGTTGCCGCACACTTTTAATTTGACAATCGTCCTCAGAAACACATTTTTTTTTCAATTGTTTATGACTGCCTGATAAAATCGAGTGTTAGTTATGTGTTTGGAAGTGAAAATTATCACATTTGGCCAGTTTTTCCAAAAAAGCTGTCAACTGCTATAGCCGTCATTTGCTCATCATCTCATTTCTTCTCTTCCCGGAGCAAATGACGGCTAGGCTATGACCGTCGTGACGACTATACAGCATTTGCTTTACTAATTCAAAATGTTTCCTATGAATAAAAGAGAGTAAATAGGTGTAAACTTAACACAAGAAAATCAGTTTGAAACAAAATTATCATTTGTAATTTCTTTTGCTTATAAAATAGTAAAAATGAAAAGGCAATAAATATGCTGTCTGGCATGCTATATCTTTTTTTTCCGATGTATTACTCAATAATTAACTAGTGTATGGGTCAGTACACTTCGTACTAGCGCTGTTCTTTTTTTTATTGATTAAAATGTGCACGGCGGCTATCGCCATCGTTTGCCTGTATATCGCCAAAGATCAGACGGCTATAGCCGTCATTTGCGGCAACGTGTTAAAATTCTTTTTATAAAAATAAAATAAAAACAAAAATGCACCTCATTTTATGATAGAAACAATTACGAAGGGTTTTTCCTTGACTAGGGTGGCTGTTTCACGATGATGTGTATCCTTTTACTTTTTCAAGAAACACCATATTTTTAATTTGTTGATCATATCTAATCATCTTATCACTCATGCATTTATTATATTTTTTTATACTGTTAAAATATTTTTTACCTTGAGTAATAAAATAAAAGATTATTTTATACGTAGCTTTTGTTTGCTTGTTTATGTATCACCTGAACATCCTTGTATACTACTGGTGTTATATGTATAATTATCTGAGAATCCTGTTTGAAGCTAAAGGAAACCTTAACTTTTTTTCTGAGCCAAGAGAACTGGTGATAAAAATTTCATTTTTATTCTATACTGAATATAATTTATGTATATATATATATATATATATATATATATATATATATATATATATATATATATATATATATTATGTTATTATTTCAATGTATAGGAAAGTATTCTCAAAGTACTTGTCAGTTTGTAAACTAATAAATTATTATTCGTTTTATTGTTATTACATTTTTTTTTTCAGGTGAAAAGAAGGTGGGATGATGACGTGGTTTTCAAGAACTGTGCTCGTTCTGAGCCTGAAAAGAAGACAAGTCAATTTATAAACGATTCATTGAGATCGGAGTTTCACAGAAAGTTTATGGAGAAATACATTAAATAAAGTATTGTTGTCTTCTTGAGTTCTGTAAAAATTAATTATGTATAAGATGGATGACCTTAAGTTAATATTATATATATAAGTATATGTATATATATATATATATATATATATATATATATATATATATATATATACAGAATTATTATATTTATGTTATTTTTTTCACCTATATCCAATATTTTTATGTCATTTTTTTGGCGGTTTTATTATTTTTTTAATTAATAATATTATTATAGAGGACAATATAACAATTAGTCTGTAAGGAATTTCACAAATGTGGTGCAAGTAGTAAGAATGCTATTCTTGTGGACAAACTCACTTTTTAGGGGTTGCATTCAGGGTATTTAAAAGGGAAAATTATCATTTTATTATCCAAAGCTAGATAGATTTTAATGTCTGTAAAATTGGATTTTAATTTAAATGGGTACATAAAATCCTCAAAAATGCCTTTCTTGCACTTCAGAAGTGAGCAGTACACGATTTTGAGGTTGATCCTTAAATACTTAGAAATTACTCATTAGCAGATATTACAATATATTCATTGTCCGTCATGATTCACATTCATTTATTTTCCAAATTTACTTATCTTAAATTTTTTTTACCAAAGTAGAGTATAAAAAATAGCCAAAAAGATGAAAATAATAATAATTTGTAAACGTAAACATGAAACCATGTAAAGAATATGAGCCATGTCATCTATTAAATTAGGGATATGAAAACAAATTTTTTTTAATGCCCAGTATTTAAATACTTTGACAAAATTCACATATTGTGTAAAAATAACAGATAAAATAAAGTCTATCTTAATGTAGCCATTATCTTCTTTTTCCATTGTATTATTTTAATAATATAAATTTGATCCATATATTTCCAAGCTATAGAACTTACTTTTGGAGCTTAAGAGGAAAATTATCTGTTGTATATATGGACCAAATTGCATTAACCAAGCTTAAGAATATCTATATGGATGTAGATAAAGTGCAATTTATTAAACTAGCCAGGTTAGGATGGGCAGGTCATATTATTAAAACGAATCCAGAAGAAATCTCACTGCAGATATTCAGTCAACGAATACATAAAACCTAAAGAGTCGATTGTTGAAAGCTGTCATGGCAGGACTTGATAGCTTATGACACCTGGACACTATTCTGTACCAAAAATTGGAAGGTTTAGCACCTGATCACAAAAACTATCGGTCGAGACTGGTACAGGGCCAAGTCAGAACTCAAGATGTAGCACCACAAAATAATATTTTATTTTATAACATCTTGGGGAATGGTATATAATTACATGTCATATAATAAGAGACCTGAAGTAGTAAGTCTATGTCAACAGAATAAATGAAGACATACCAAGTCAAGGAAACATTGTATGTAGAAAACATTTTCGCCATCTAAGTAAATGATGATTTGCCTTAAGGGAAAGGGAAGATGGCTATAGTAGCAGACGCTGAAGAAGGCCTCTAGAAGAAAATTTTATATAAAATTGCAAAGTTAAAACTACAAAATTTTGTTATGATTGCCTGAATCAATGCTCTTCGCCATAATACTTGTGACCAATCTACACTCTTTGTCCCTCAACAGTCAATTTGTGCACCTAATCCTAAAGCTTTATGTCCAATTGAACTGAACTAAACCCTAAAGAGATTGAGTCAAATCTGTCCTGTTTACTTTTATTTTTACAGTCCGACAAGTAATTTACACATAATAACCTCCACGAGTAATAGATTTGAACTAAAAATAAAATTAATAGTCTCTCTAGTAAGTATAAATAAAAATATCAACTTCTGTTCTAACTAAAACATACATTTAAAAAATGAAGGTTTTATATTTAACATAATAAATAACAAATACACAATTAATCTTTTATTTATTGATCACATTTGTTTTAAATATAAATATACTGACAGCTAGTTGATCCATGGTTTATAAAACAATTGCAACAGTACTATTGTTTTAAATAATTAATAAATATGTATATCAGAATTATATAAAAACAGAGAGAAACAAAGTGAAGCAAAAAAAAAATTAAACGTATTTACAATATATTAACATCTTTAAAATTTTTTTTATTTTAGCAACAAATCAATTATTTGCCAAATATTATGATGAGTATATATATATATATATATATATATATATATATATATATATATATATATATATATATATATATATCAAGAGAGTGGTGCTTTAATATGTGTGTACATGTAACATATATCGTCTAGTATTTATATAATTATAATTTACAATAAACAATTTTAATGAAAGCGTATAATCGTTACTGGAACAGTAACACAAGCAAAAGCTTTGACCATAATCACAACCTAATGACTTGTTAATAACAAAACTTAAATTTAAAAAAAAAAAAAAGAAAAGCGAATTGGCACAGCATTCATATGTGGTAATATCAATTGAAATCAATTTCAACTTATTTTGGTTTAAGAAAAATACATCTAGATGGTCAGAACCCTTGTCTATTCTTTCAGACTAATATGCAAGCAAGCCAATATGGCAGCTTAGGTAAAGTAACCTAATCCTAATTTGATTCTAAATGTGATGCAATTTTTTTATTATTTTTTTTTGTTTAACTTAGTAGGATTAATAGTTTGTAATAATGACCTTCAAAAACCATAGAGTCTTTCATCATAATTAAAATAAAATTTCAAAAATCAATAAATTTATAATATACTGATTTCTATAAAAATATCCTATTAGCGTTTTAGTAACTATTAATTTTATTTTTTTATTTTTTAGTAATTTTAAACTGAATTACATTTAAAACACATACATACACAATTATATATATCAGCATGTATGTAGATAAATAGAATATAAATTTGCAGTTAATAAATAGTAATTTAATTACAAGTCCAAATATAAATAATGAATCATTAAAAAAAAAAAAAAAAAAAAAATGAAGAGTAAATATTGATACAAAAACAAAACAAATACATCTAGACCATTCATATAATAATTTATACTGGTATTAAGTACCCAGTTAATACAACTTAAAAGCTATCTTAATGTTATAAAGATCAATTACATTATATACAAGAAAATATTAATTAGCTATTTATACAACAATTAGTCATCTGTTAACATATAAATATATATAACTAAAATGACTAAATTACAAGAGTCATATCCCTCTTATTAGGTAAGTTGACTTTTTTTCCCTGCCAAAGACTATTATGTATGGTAAAAGCATCTATTGTGACTGTCAGGTGTTTGGTATGTATTTGAGAAAAACATTTACCACCTGAATTGTATCTGAAACAAATAAATAATATTAATTCAATCATTGTTCATCAACGAGTTTTAGTCACCTACTTCATTTATAATTGTTTATGACACCATTTAAAAATAATTTGAAAAGAAACTTCTTGGATACAATTTTTTCCGAGGTTAAATAAAAAGTCAGCAATAAAGCGTTGATTAAATAGGAATGAGATTAACAAAGATATCATAAGAGCATAAATTGCCCAGACATCTTTTTATCCATTTTTTAAGAAGTCCTCATCAATTGTTTTAAATTGATTTAAATGTTATCCATTCATTACACAATATTTTAAGAAAAATTTCTCCATCCTTAGAACTTTTTTTTTTTGTTCTATTTCACTTCATGCCATTATTCCTTAATATTCTTTATAGTTAAGAAAAAGAATAAGATTGGGTTCCAAGTCCAACACAAAAGTATTGCAGTTAATAAAAATTTAAAGAGGAGAAGATATTTTAAAATCATGAAAAACCAAAGAGAGCATGAGAGAAAAAAGACTCTAATTTGGGGAAATACACCATTACAAATAAACACTATTTACAGTAGTATATAAAAAATATGTGGCAGGTGTTGCCAACTTTTTTTGTGCCCCATTTATCAAATGAAAGTCTTCCAATCCCCCCTTGCATAAAATATTATTTTATCGGCATATGAAAAAAAAAAGTATTAAATTTAAAACAAGATACAAGTTTTATTATCACAAGATACAACATTATAAGTATTAATTTAAGGTAAAGAAAAGTAACTTAGAACTAATAAGAAATATTATAAGAAGTTGTAAAGAAAAATAACTAAAATTAAATAAGAATTTTGTCTTTAGAATTTATGTTGCCCCTCTTACTTGTATTCACAAACCCCAGGTTGGGAACTACTGTTTTAGAGATACGCAAATATATAAATATAAAAATAAACCACAGGGACAGAAGAAAAATTGAGATCCTAAAAAAAAAAATTTCTTAACTGAAACAAAATCTTTTTAATCACTTATCATTTTCAGAAATTTTTCCATACACTAAGCATTTGTAGTCAGAGCTCAAATTCAGTATTTTTATCTTTAATATCAAAGAAGAAGATAATCAAAAATAAGGAAAATATAATAATATTACTTACTTGAAAAATTTGTCAAACATTCTATCAGTGACCTGCTTTGGTCCTGTTCCATATAATTTGATAACATCTTCTGTATCAGGCCAATAAGCATACAAAGCCCTAAACTGACAGCCAGAATCCCTGAAAAGAACTAGGAAATGTTTAGCATCAGAACGATTCATTTCTTCAATTACTCTTTGTTTCGCTTCTCGGTTTACAACACCAGGGAAGACACAATATTCAACAGCATTTAGGACTATACCCTGTAAAAATAAGAAAGCATTTACATTTTTTTGTATAAAAGTTTATCAGAAAAAAATTAAAAAGTATTGAGGGGAGAATAATCTTCCTCTATAAGAAAGGATTACTCTCTTCTGTGCACAACACTACTATTGCACATAAACAATTATAAAAAGAATAAATGAATATACAACTAGCACAGCCATCGGCAACATTTTATCAAAGGAAGATCATTACATTTACATGATTCAAAAATTAATATAAAAGATTATAACAACCTAAAAAGCAAAACTTTCCAAACTGCCATTTATTACACAATTACTTATATTGTCTACGAATATAATTTCTTTTACCTTTATAACAAACACTACAAGATGTGAATAAAATTATAGTAAATTAACTACAGAAACCCCTAAAAAATTAAAGAGGACCATTGAGTAAATTTGTAATGGACTGATTGAGAGGAAAATTGTTGACTAGAAGATCTAATGTGGGATATAGATAGTCTGGGGTGCAGTCAAAAAAACACTAAATAAGACAAACTTATTTATTATAAGTGCCGATGTTTCGACCTACGTGGTTCGACCTAATTGTAACTCTTCCTATATAGGTGAAACAAAAAACGTATTACCCAACTTAAATACAACATATCTTCCCGTAACAAGTCCGCCTCTAAACTTTCCGAACATGCCCTGACTTTGAACCATAATTTTGACTTTGATAATATTTCAATCCTTGCCTCAGTTCCCAACTATGATAAACGCATCCTCTCTGAAACCATCCACATCAATTTAGAATCCTCTCCTGTCAATCTTAAGACCGACTCACAAAACTTTCCTCAACCTACTCCCAAATATTTAATTTATTCAAAAAACCGTTAATTATTTTACTTAGTTACTGCTTCAACAATCATTTGGTTACATCTATGAATATAACCCCCTCTATTTTAATAACACATTCCGACACCTTGACGTATTTTTATAGTTATTTTAATATTTTAATCTCTTATTTTTTCACTTTTTCAAATACAACTTTTTTATTTTTAAATTCTCTTTTTTTTTTAAGTTTCATTTACTTTTTAATATTTTAATTTATGATAATATTTAACTTTAATATTTTAATTTTTCACTTTTTAATTTTAATATTCACTTATTTTAACTTTAAATTCACTTTAATTTTTATTTACTATAATATTTAACGTTAATATTTTTCTACATTACTTACGTGTCATATCACCATATATTCTCACCCCCCCCCCATTCCCACCCTACTCCTTCAGCTATACTTTTGACCGTTAACAATTTTTTTGTTAGCTAACCCTACGAAGGCTGTCTGTCACAGTAGCTCCAGCCTTCTGTCAGGTTCTTACACTCTTTAATCTTTCCCCATCACTCATACCCAATTCTCTCTTCATCTCAAGGCATCCATCTTTTGTTATAACAAAATATCACGATTTTATAATTTATCTTCATTTACAATCCAGTATTTTATATCTTTACTCTCTATACATTTCTTCTATAGTCATCCTTTAACATCACATCTTTGTATTAATATAAATTCTATATATTCATATCATTATATATATATATATTTATTTATATAACATCCCATAGTTTTTACTATCTACATTTTACTTCATATTTTCATACATATTTACTTATATAACATTCTATAAGTAAATTACCATTTTACATCTTTTATATATCACCTGTAACTTAACCTAGATTTCCATAACTTTATATCTCACCTTTTTACATTTGTACCTTTTCTTTATGTTCATCCCCCCTTTTTCTATCTCTACTTGCCATTACAACCTTTTTGTACTCTTGTAATATTTTATTCATAAATACCCTTAATATTATATTCATCACTAATTTCATTACTTTTCAATTTCTATGTTATAATATTCTTTCTGGGTATTGCAATGTTTTTTATAGTGATTTTTGTTCTGTTTGATTTTCTCTCATAGCCCTGAAGATGACTTATAACATGGGTCGAAACGTCAGCACTTATAATAAATAAGTTCTTCTTATTTAGTGCTTTTTTTTTACTGTACCCCCAGACTATCTATATTCCACATATAATGGACTGGCTTTTCTTAAGATTCAAAATTTCTTTCTTATTTGTAAGGTATAGATGGTTTAAACTAATCAATGGATTTTTATTTAAGATTACTGTTGTTTAATTCTATACCATCACCAGTTTGGATTCCGAGCATCCCACTCCACTATTCACGCATTACATGACACATTACACGCAATGTCATCGTGTGGTGGATGTAGTCTCCTCTACATTAGAACGTGGATCATATTGTTTGGGCGTCTTTCTTGATGTGGAACAGGCATTTGACCGAGTCTGGCATCCGGGATTACTCTACAAACTCCGTCAAATCCTACTCCCTACCTACTTTCTCATCCTTCAATCCTATCTCACAAACAGAACTTTCCAAGTAAATCATAATAATGTCTATTCATCCCTCTTTTCCCAATCTGCTGGTGTTCCTCAAGGTAGTAAGTATCCTTTGGCCAATCCTTTATACAGCTGACATTCCAACTCATCCTAATACTATCCTTACCACGTATGCTGATGATACATGTGTATTATCAGTCAACACCAATCCAATTATTGCATCCCAAAGCCTCCAATCCCATATCACTGGTCTTGAAGAATGGTGTCAAAACTGGAGAATTTAAATAAACTCTGAAAAATCGCATCAAATCACTTTTACCATATGTCGTAAACCAATGACTTCCTGCCCTTCAGTATCCTTTAATAATATCCCACTTATGCCTGTAGAACAGATCCGATACTTAGGGTTGCACCTCGACAAACGATTAACCTGGAATCCTCATACTAGACTGAAAAGACAAGAAACCGCTCGACGTTTCAGGCTACTTCAACACCTACTAGACAAACGCTCCAAGCTCCCAATTAATTACAAAAGACTCATCTACATGACCATCATACGACCTATTTGGACTTACGGAGTAGAGCTTTGGGGCTCCACTAAGCCATGGAATTCCTCTCGTATCCAATCCCTACAATCCAAAATCCTTTGTAAAATCCTCAATGCTCCTTATTTTGTTAAGAATAAAGTCATCCATAACGACCTTAATGTCCCATTTGTTGCTGATTTGGCCCGAACCCGCTATCTATCCTTTCATAACAAACTTCATTCCCACTCAAACCCTCTAGTTTCAAACCTAGCTTCCTCTTCAATTCCCGATAATCCTCCGAGGCGTCTGAAAAGAAGATGGCCCCGTGACTTCTTAGTTGAACTTGTGATTTGAGTACTACCAGAGGGTAGTTTCTCTACTTGTCTTTATCATGCCATTATGTATCACTTAGCCCATTTACTTGATGTATTATTTTAATACAGTTGTAAATATCAATAAATAAATAAAATTTAAAAAAATAAAAAATTCTATACCATGTGCATTTATAATTTTTTTTTATAACATTCTGATTATGAACCACTCTTACTGCCTTACTAACCACACTTACTGTCCCCACTCCTAAGAAATAAGTCATTTATTCTATAAGCTAGTCCACTTTGCATGTAATTGACTAAACAACTCTGTAATTATAGTTAATAATATCTTAGTTCATCTGAAAAATTAAGTATTTTTCTGTCAAAAAAGTCTGACACTGAAAAATAAATTTATTGTGTGTTAATTTAGTGTGGATGACAACATAATTGAAAAAGAAAAATACTTTAAGCTTCTATTTATAAATTAGTAGTAGTGGTAGTTAAGGTCGTACAGAGCGGAAAATCGGTCTAATCACAAGCTATGCAGAACGATAAAAAATTATTATAAACAAAGATAAAAGTACAGGTATGGTAAGGCATCACTCCAACCTTTACAATTAAATGAGACTTCAACTAAGTTAAAGGAAAAAAGCTAACCTTATTGCTCTTAGTTGCAGGCTGTCGATAGAGCCTGGGACCATTATAGTCAGAACCAGCATCAGACAGGCTATCATCAGGTCTTCGCCTCCCTGCAGGCAATGATCCAGGACCGGAAGGTGAAGGAACTCTCCTGGGTGGAGTTGCCCTTCCAAGACCAGAATCAGTATCTGTATAGCGATATGCTAGGCTATCCTGGTCACAGCTTGAACCTGTATTGATTAAAGCAGGACATATATATAGAAGCCATAAAAATATTTTTAATAATACTAAACCAGGAAAAAGTCATTTGATCCAGAAAAAAAACTAAGATCAATATAGATCAATATAGATCTAGTGATCCATTATAGTTCACTAAGTAGAAGTTCAAGCTACATATTTAAAGTGTTTAATCTTTTCTTCAAATCAAATAAAATATAAATACCGATTTGTTTCATGTAGTACACCTATTCTAAGAATATCATTAGAAAATATTATTAATAAATAAGGAATAGTTATTTAATGTCAACATTATTGAAATGCTGAAGGCTTCTATAAGATATTTTACATCTTTTTCTAGTATTGAACAAAATGAAATACTGCTTTACTATTTGAATAGGACTTAACAGATTTCTATCCCACATAGTAAACATAAATCTCCTCTCAAAAGGATCCATTAGGAATCATTTGTGTCTTAATTGAATAAAGAGAGCATGAGAAAAAAACTGTCATCTACCTAATACAGTATTAATCAAAATAATCATTTATATCTAAATTAATGGTGTAACATTTTCAGCTCTGTCTGAAGTAAACTTAAAGAATTAAACTAATAAAAGTTTTCTAAGTAAGCTTAGAGAATAAAAAATTAACAGCCTTTTCTACATCACATGTCCATTTAACTAGTTTTTTCTACTTATATTTTTCATCAATCATTAAACATTAACACAATCTGAACAAACAAATCGACTAAATAAACAAATTGACCATTGATGAAAACACTGCAAACATAGATAGTTAATTGTTGTCATGTCTTTGATAGGTAAAGCATATCAGTACCCTAATTTATAAATGCAAGAACTGCTAGCACATGAACTAAAATAACAAGAAATATTCAAGCCAATTTCTCCACACCATGGTAAATAGACCTATTGCAAAAAGACTTAAGCACTATATTATTGACATTATTACAATAAATTAAGGATTAAAACACATGAGATAAACAGTGTTAAAATGTTATAGAAATACTAAAGCTTCACAAGATATTTTGTATGAATTTCTAGTATTAAATAACATAATAAATTTAAGAACTGCTTTACTCTACTTTACTCACTTCCATTATATTAACCAAGTGCAAGCTCTATAATTCTGCCTTGTGTTATCTCCTAAATTCTACTTTTTCCAAATATTCTATGCAATACCTTAAGAAGTTGTTCATTCTTCAATGCTAATGGCCATATATAACATACATAAAGAACAGTTGGAAGGTTGATAGTTTTATAAAATCTAATTTTTAAAGTAAAATTACAGAACGACCTAAGGTACGAGGCAAGCTTAGTAATTTCGAGACCAAAAAAATATAATTTCCTACTTTTAAACACGCCTTTATTTCTTCTTAATTTTTTTTTTTCAGCTATCATCGATAAGTGTTTAAATGGGGCTTAGAGCTAATACACTCCCATTTAGAGATTAAGACTTAACAAAAATAGAAAGTGTAGATAAAATGTACATAATCTGAGAATCATCTGTATTCATAATCACACATGTATAATGTAAAAAACATGCAAAAATAGTTAAATTCCTAATTAAAGTAAATTAAGTCTGTAAAATATTAATAATTTTAAATATGAAAACAAAATCACTAACAAAGCTAATTTGACAATTAATAGAAACTTTGAAGCATGTAATAAAATACATAAGAAAAATTCCTGTTCCATAAACATTAAAAAAGCGATCAAAATGGGCAGGTAGTATGTTTCAAATAATTGTAATTTCATTTAAAATATACATAGAGTACCTACCAGACATTAACAGACAAAAAAAAACAAACACATTGCACTGGGTTAATGAATCAAGGAGGAATAGAAAGTGATTGACCCCCATATCCACATTACAAATGGATTTATTTACTGGAGGACCCCGGAATCCCTCTTCCTCTTGAGTAATATTTCATACCTCACAACGAACCTTTTTAATAGTTAACATGCACAACACTCCTTGTTAAATTGAAAATATTTTCTTGTAAACATATTAATTACAAACTTTAATTTATTACTATATTCTAACTTAATTATAAAGGTTAAGGATTTAAAAACATATAATTAACTAAAACAAAATAAGTCAACCGATGTTTTCCTAAATTTTTTTGTTAGGCCTTTATTTATACCATTCTTTCATATCTTGTTATAAGTTAAACTACTGTTTTATATTGGATTTTTGTTTGAAGACAAGAAAGATCCATCCTAAATTGAATTGAAAGACAAAATCTTACTCCAATTATCAGTTATTTCAAGATTAAAAAGGCGTTAAATTTAAAGTACCCCTTAATCAGGAAAAGATTATTTAACTGTAAATAATTCTATACAAGGCCTTCCCTGAATACCTATTGCATTTTGATGCTGAGTAAGTAATCTTTTGTCTTTTGTAATTACATTTCTTCTTAAGATCCAAATCTATGGGCATCTTTTAATCCCCAATTTATTTTTTTTGTTTTGCAAATCCAATGTGAATCCGAAAGGAATCCAATTGTTTGATCCCTAAAAAAAAAATCTCATATACGCTAATTTTTTTCCACACAAAACTTTAATATTTTTGGAAGGGACTTAAATATTCCTTATCTTATCCTCAGCTACCAGGAAATCACAACCTTGCAAGAAATCAGAAATTATAGACATAAAGCAAAAGAAGGACATGAAATAACCAAACCAATAAACCAATTTGTTATTATTAATTATACATAAAGTTTAGGTATAAATCGAGTTTTAAATATACTTCTTACACAAGTGTTTATAAATCCCAGTCTGGCCAGAGACACTCACCTATCCACATCCCTCTCTCTTAATCCCAGTTGAAGTTTTCTTTGTTTTTATTTCTCTCGTAGTGCAATTCTCTTTTTTGTTAGTAGTTTAAATATCTTTATTATCATTTATTGTTTATTATATCTTTCCTACCTGTCTGTGAATATATAAGTGATCTTCAGTGAATTTTTTAATCAACATTAGAAGTCAGTGTTTGGACTTGTGTCATTTCGACGAATTTCAAGAATATTTCACCCACAACTTTTACCATATTATTGCAGTCTCCGAAACTTGGCTTAAACCACATATCCCTACATCCTCCACCACCCTACCTGACTATGTATTTCTCCGCCATGACCGCGTTAACCGGACCTGTGGAGGGGTTGGTCTTTATGTCAATCAAAACCTAAAAGCCCAAATCCTTTCTTCCATCTTATGTCCCTCATTTTGAATTCCTTTTCACTGAAATATCCTGTAATGGCTACCTTTTCCTTTACGTAGTTGTAAACCACCCTCCTTTAGTGCCTTTTGACTCTACCCTTGAATCTATCCTTTACAATTACATTCCCCTCTACAACCATATCATTATTTCTGGCGATTTCAACACCAATTTCCTTGCTAAATCAAACTAATTTAGTGTTCCATACTCTGGGTCCAAGCTTTCCTCTCGGATAGGACTCAAGCAGTCTCCATCCTAAATCAACCCCTATCCTCTTTCCTACCGCTGAACTCAGGAGTGGCACAGGGTTCCAGTATTTCACCACTCCTTTTCAACTGCTACATTAATGACCTTCCCAAATCAATCCTCCATTGTTCCCACCATCTGTACACCGAAGATTCCCAGATCTATTTGTCCTTTCCTCCATCTGAGATAATAGCTGCATTTAACAATATTCAAGGTGACCTAGATAGGATCAGTGTCTGGGCAAACCTTAATAAACTGTCGTTGAATGCAGCGAAAACTCAGGCCATTCTAATTGGTTCCAATAACCTTCTTAAATCTATTAACTCACTTCCACAATTAACCTTAAATGATCACCTTATGGTTTCAGTTTCTCTGTTAGAAACCTCACAATCATTTTCGACCAATCCCTCTCATGGAAACCCCACATTGCCCAAATTTCATGTCGATCAATATGCTCTCTAAAGTTATTCTACCGTTCCAGGCATCTTTTAACACTACCTATCAGTAAGCTCCTCATCACTTCTTTTATCTTTCCATACTTTGACTATGGCTGTGTGGCATATGGTGGCCTCTCGAATAGGCTCGAGGGGAGGTTGAGGCGAATTATGAACTGTTCGCTTCGATTTGTCTTTGACGCCCCGAGGAGGTCTCATGTGTCCCGCCTTTGCGTTGAGAGAAAGTGGTTCTTCCCTTCCATCCGTAGACTCTATTTCCTAAGTTCTTACTTATTTTAAACCATCAACTCACAACATCCATCTTATATCTATACTCTCCTACAGTTCAAATCCTCTATCCAATCCCAGGGCATAAGGTCTTGCCCTTCCGATCTTTATATCCGTTCCCATAGAACCAAAACATTTAGGCGTTCCTTTCTCGCCCGTTCTGTCTCTCTTTGGACTCACTCCCACTCGATATATATCATGCGTCCTCTTTAACCTCATTTAAATCCAAACTTTTCCTACATCTTCTAAATTCCCAAACAGATGCTCTATAACCAATAAATATCAACTTAATCCATTGATGAATTACTGTAAATATTCTTCACTTATAATGATATAATTTTTTGTATTATTAGATGCTATTATTTATTCACTTATTTTGCAATATAAGCCTATTTCTTTGTATTGTAAACTTGTCTATTTCTTTTTTTTATTGTTGTATTACATTTTCTAATTCTCTACCAAAACATACCTGTTAGTTATTTACTTTCAAGATATTATATATTTATTTAATTATGTGCATATCTGTTATTATTAAGGGACCTTTATTTTTAAATTAAATTAAATTATTATTCTATTCTATTCTAAATGTTCCTATGATCTGCTAAGCCGATGCCCCCCCCCCTTTGATGGCACAGGCATCTCTATCATGGGCTGATTTTAATTCCTCATGACACATCCATTTCATAGGAAGGGCCCATTCAACTAGTGAGATATTCAAATTTTTAAACAAATGGCTAATTTATACTATTAAAGATAACTAAAATCATGTTTACACACTTTGGTTGCGATTGAGCATTTCTAATCTATATTACTATATTTAAAAAAAAAAAAAAAAAGCACTTCTAAAAAGTTAATACAAGAATTATAGACATCAATGTATCAAATTAGCAAAGAATATGAACAATAAATGATGACCAATTAAGTATTTATAAATCATGGAATGTATTTTTGTTTTTCCATATTTATGTTTTTTTTTACTTATGTTACTGTATAAATAACTCATTAAATTATATATATATATATATATATATATATATATATATATATATATATATATATATATATATATATATATATATATATACATACACACACACATATATACACATTCACAAGCATAAAATCATCTACTCTCTCACTCATACATAAGCAAGCACAAATATGAATTGTTAGTATCAAATTCTCCCAACTATGCTTATATATGAAACATCAGGATGCCTTCCTTTCGTTATTTGGGTTTAGGACTAGTTTACCTAATAATTTCAACTTTTTGTTTTCAATTTATAGGAAAAAAATTATTTTTTAAAGATTTTATGTACACATTCAGAAAACAATCCTTTTGGTGGAAAAATCAAGTCTACACCATTTTTCAAATTTGAAATATAAAATAAAATAAAATAATATAAAATAAAAGTAGAAGGAATGTTGAGGCCCATTTTTTGGATACCGAATCTCAATAAATTATTTTGTGAAAACCTATATAGGACCGATTGATTATCCTCCCTCCTTTTAAGTTTGTTTCCCACAGTACTTAGTGAAATATTCAATGGTTTCAATGTCAAATATAACTAGGTTTTAATGTCATTTATATCCTATGCATGGTTACCAGGAATAAGACAAAAAAAATCCAAGAACAATTGATCTCCAGCAGGATAGGATTTCAAGGCTATAAAATGTAAAATTGATTTATCTACCTTTTTTAAAAAAAATATTGGAACCATAAAATGCTAATTAAGTTGATTTATGCAAAAATGAAAAATTTTAGCCCCGAGAACAAATTTTAAAAGTTATAAAAGTTAAATCTCTGATAATTAAACACTCAACTTGTTTTCATATTTCAATACAAAAATCAAAAAAATTTGAAAATATAGCAAAGAAACAATAATTTCCGCAATATACCACAAAAAATAAAAACAATTCGAAAATACAGCAACAAAGATACAAAAATGTTAAGTGAAAATAAAGGCACAATTATTAGAGTATATATTTTAATAATTATTAACGGATGCCACTACCACTGAAATTAGAATTCTTGAATAACTTCAAATGAATCCCATATAATTACTTGCATTTACTAGTACCACAACAGTTATGATGAAGTAGTATTGGATGGATCCATAAGTTTGTTCAATTTTTCTTAGTTTTGTGATTTGTTGTCAAATATATCCAGTTCTCTTTGCGTTTTCTGACAATAATGATACTTATCAGAAAGGTCAAATTCCGCTCTTTGAAACTGGTGTGTTTGGTTTCATTGGCATTAGTTTTGTTTGTGCTACAGCGTAGAGAATATATCAAACAAAAAAGTGCGTTTTCAACATATTTTGCTTCTTTATTTATAAAAAAAGGCAAGTGAGCTTCTGAGACCTAACAAAAGCTGCTCAAAAACGGTTTGCCAAGCGATTCCAAGGCTCTAATCGAACAAGACTGGTCACAACAAGAAGAAGAAATTGAAAAGACACTGGAAATAGGTTTTGTAACAGTTCAAAGGTATTTAAAACAGCTTGGCTACACGTCCATCCTCAATCATTGATGTCACACAAACTGAAATAGTCACAGGTGATAATAAGTAGATCATCTCCAACAAACCAGTGCTTAGGAGTCCTGGATAACTGCTGACGAGCCAGCTGTCTAATCCACCCCAAAGGCCAGCCTACATCCAAAAATGACTTTGCATTCCATTTTTACGAGTTGTTTACAAAGAAAAAACGATTGATTCAAAGATCTACAGCGTGCAGTTAACCAAATTGGAACAGAAATACCTTGACCTAATGAATTGCGAAGGTGTTTTATTCCACCATAACACCAGACCACACTCTGCAATAATCACAAAGCCATAGTTAATGCAACTTGGTTGAGATGTTATTACACCCACCATCTGCTCCAGAACTTGTACCAACTACCACTTTTTTTGGTCTCTCCAAAACTTCCTTAAATAGAAATTGTTCACTCATGAGAGAAATGTGAAAACTTATCTTGATTAATTTTTTCACTTCTATGCCCCAGATATTTCACGAGAGCAAGAGAACTTATTTTAACTTAAGAGAACTTATTAACTTAAAACTTGTTTTATTTCACCCTTAAAAAACCGAACGAACTTATGGATCCACTCAGTTTTTATCATTAAACAGTAATGAGTTAATTATTAGAAAAACAACTGACTGAAGTATTTAAAACAAATTTAAAGTGATTTGTTTATAAGAGTTGAAATGTTTCCAGTAATTAATATAATCACATTAATCTTAAAAATTACTTTTAAAAAAATTAAATGGATACTTAAGTATATATAAGTCCATTCTAAAGATATACATATATAATTCTTGATTTAAATGAAACAATCACTGTTCCTAGTAAGCAATTTTTAATGAGGCCTAACCGGATCTATTTGATTTTTTAAAAAACTATTTTATTATATCTCAAGCGAATTATATCATTACACAAGTAAAACATAAGAAGGAAAACATCCTGTTAAATTAAATTCCATCACCGATGCCCAAAGCCGACACCTTTTATTGGTCTTACCGGCGAGGTTCATGAGGGAGTTGGACTTGCGTCTTGTTGCTGGGACAACCCTTGGCCGTGTCATCGTCCGTACCTCTGGTGAACCATCTGTAACCAACCATATCACTTCCGAACCCTATTTCGACTTTTTTTCTTTAAATATTTCTTAAAGCTTTTTATAAACATAACTTTGTCTTTTTTCCCAAATGGCATTATTTTAAGCTGTAAGAACCAAGATCAATACTTGGATCTAAAACTGTTTAAAAAAATAAAGTTTATAGGATTTGTTATTAAAAGAAACTGTAAAATTACATGCCACTATATTCTGTTTTGATAGAATGTATGTTATATTGTACACTGCAGCAAGTTAAAGCATAAAAGTTTCTAAACAAAAAGAAAATAACTAATACCAACCCCTTGAAGTTTTATATGAAGACCTCCTTCCAAGTGATCTTCCAGGAGAGGTGCCACGGCTTTCATCCCCTACTTCTGTAATGAAATGAAAAACAAATTAAAAAATTACAAACTAAAACCATACAAACTATGTACTATAAAAATAAACTAAGCATGATAAATGACTTAAAATACACCAAAAACAACTAATTAAAAGAATCTACAAATTAACAAAGATAATTCCAAAACCCAACCAGTTTCTTAAATTTATAAAACCAAATAGTGTACACTTCCCTTCCTTTTACAAACTCTCCCCTAGCCTGTGAACCTCTTGTAGTGCCACCATATCTAAATTGTAACCCTTAACCTCACTTGAAACCGATTTTAGCCCACCAGCTGTGTTTAGACTTTTTATGTTCCAAGTCCCTATATGTAAATATCTATTTATTAACTAGAGCCATGAATCTCCTGAAGCAGTTTATGCAAAAAAGGATGAGTGGAAAATTCCCAAATAAATAATTATTACTATTGTCATATACCATGACAATTATGATGGTAAGTATGAAAAAATTTATGAGAGAAATATATTTTATTTTTTAAATAGTAGAATTATTTCTACTAAATGTTAAAGCAAAAAAACTAGTGTAAAAACTTAACCCATGAAATAATAATGAACTATTAAAAATAAATAATAAAAATATATATATATATAAGGAATTACTAAAAATAAAATAATTGTTAACAATACCATGATTATTAAAAATGAAAATTAGAATGATAAAAATTAAAAGCTCTGACTGAAAATATAACATTTATATTTTTAAACCCTATTTATTTGGATGAACAGAATGTAGTTGTATATAATTTAACAAATTTTTTACATTACGGGTTGTAATGTAATCGGATGCCGTCCATACCCAAATAAGAATCAATACTCTTCTAAACTTAGTACACTAATTTGCTTTCTACATGTTTACATGCAAAGAAGCAAAGAGCATTCTCTGTATTTTTGTTTGCATAGATGCATGGGCCATCTATTGCAGGTACATACTAATATGAAGTCTTAACATTTGCCATTAGAGAAGTCACCTGACTATTTTCATTAGTTTCAAATTCATAGACTTCAATTTCATTGGCAGCCACCAATGTGATCACAAGAAATAGTTGGACCCATCTACTTGATGATGTGAGTCATTCACACAACAAATTGTTGCATACCCCTACGTTTCTTTTCTTTTTAAGCTCAAATGTTATGAAAATATACATAGGATCTCAACAAATAATTTAAACTATCAAACTTGAAAATAGGTTGAGCCATTAGCTTAAAAAATAGTAACATAATTATCAACTGATGCTAAACACATTACTTTTCTGTTCTGTAATGGTAGTGGATAACAGTAACAATGAGGTTACTTCTGATGTCACTTTTTATGTAGCTAAATTTTAAGCATTTTTATATCATCTTAATTATGGAAATTTAACAGAAAACAAATAATATAATATGTAAATATGTTAAGTGTGGAGCTAAGTTGAATATACTACTTAACCAAACAGGTATTTAAATATTTATCATGCTGTTAGGTATGAGATAGTTTACTTACCAGTTTGATCAATAGACATGTTGAAGAAGCTGAAGAATGAACAAATATTTACATAAAGCTAATCAAATTCAGGAGCATAAAGAAAAACAGAGAAGATCCAATCCTTACTAGATATTAATGTTTAAAAAGATAGTGGATTGAAAAAAGGTTAAAAATAAAGAGTTTAAACAAATAATAAGCAAAAAAAGGTAATAATATCCAAGCTCTCGTTCTGTTTAAAGAAGTGCATCAAAAGCAGCTGTGAATCTAGTGTGAACAAAGAAAACATACATCTGTCTAAATGGAAAGTGCAGACTTTCGAAAATATAGTCTGCTAGTTGGAAATGTTCCTGTGCTTTGTAAATATTAGGTTATGAATATATATAAATAGTAAATGTGAATCCCCCCAGAAACAACAATGATTAACATTTTAATGGAATTATATAGTATACATGATGACTGTACACCTTAAAAGCAATTGCTTAATTGTTAATTTAAAAAAATAGTGGGTTTCAATCAATTTTAAAAATTCTTGTAGAATCTAAAATCTTAAGTAAAATAATTTTCAAATGGTGTCTTCTTTTTAGTGCAGTAGCCCCTTGGCAATCAATAAAACCACCAATATACTACACAATAATTAATATCTCCTCCCCCTTTCTCACTTTTATTTTATTTATTCTTTTAAATTTTAGATGTTTGGGTTGAAATAACGACCAAATTGAAACACTCACCAATGCTTTAGCTTTCAAACAACTGATTTAGTTTTTAACAGAGGTTAAGCTAAGGTAAAACTAATATGAAACAAATTAATATTTACCTGGAAAGTGGTGTGGCTTTCTAGTTTCAGTAAGACAGTCCTGAGAACCTCGGTAATAGTCCCTCCTCATTGTTGAGTTAAGTGCTATTTCAAACCAAATGTCACAACATTCACTACATTTATTTAAGCAATAAACAACATAAAACAATGCATAAAATAATCATTGGTTACTTTTGAATCAACAAAAATATAAAATTCAAAATAATACAGCACATAATAAAAAAAATATCTATATTGTATATAATATATATAAACAAATAAATTAAGAGCAAAAATAATTTTAAAATAACATGCAGAAAATTAGTTTTAAAGGAAATAAAAACAAACTAACAAATGCCTCAAATAAAGGAAAATGTATGTATACATGCATGTACAAGGGTGCATAATATACATAATACATTAGTGAATATTTGCGGTGTAAATTCAAAAATCATGAAACATATCGCATCTACAGAATTAAATGGGCTCAAGTCAAATATAGTTAGTTTTTATTGCCAGAAAAATTAGACAAAGGTTAAGTTCTACATAG
This sequence comes from Troilus luridus, assembly GCA_964056705.1. Lineage (NCBI taxonomy): Eukaryota > Metazoa > Arthropoda > Insecta > Hemiptera > Pentatomidae > Troilus > Troilus luridus. The sequence continues at coordinate 43,272,858 of OZ057412.1, read as the reverse complement.
AAGCCCCTCAGATCTTTCCTTTAACATGCGTGTTTATTGGTAGATCATCTATTATGTCTATTTGTTTGGCATGACATTTGAAGATTTTGCTCAGATATTTAGTTAGTTGAGAACAGTACTACTAACTATTTGAGATTACAGGGCCATATATAAAAAGAGATCAAATTATCGGCAAAATTAGTAGCACGAGTTGAGTTTGAGCTAGTAGAATGTAACAGTATTTGCAAAACATTGCTTATGATATAAAAAAAAGAGTTAGGAAACTCTTACTCTTAATGGAATCATAAATAGTGGCTTATTGCTGGTACAATAGTGTATTTATAAAAATATTTGTTGGAGATTGTTTAGTTAATACTTTTGGTTATAAATATTGGTTACAAATAACAGTTTAAAAAATTAATTTTTGAACAAATCAATTAAATTAAAACATTTCAATACATTATGAAACAGGGCAACAGGTTGAAAGGAACATTACAAAAATATTTATTTTGCACCATTTGTTATGGATTCAATGACTTTGGTTGGTAACTTAAAAGTTTATTTCTTCAAAGTTCGATGTTATATATGACCTATTTAGCCATGAATGATCTCACTGCTTCTATTACCTTGGTTCTCTGATTTTCTCGCTTAAGTATTTAAAGTTTCCCAAATTTTCATAGTTTTCCTATTCATCATCATGCTTCCATATCATACATAAATATCAGCACAAAAAAAATTAAGAAATAATTAATAAATAAAATTATTGAAACTGAAATTTGTATGTCCAAATAAGTATTTTTAATTTTCAATCTATCAACACTGGCTCTACAACCCAGTAAACAAAGACCTCCAAGCTCTGCATCTAATGATGGTCTGTCCAGATACTATTTTTAATTTTCAAGTAAAAAAACAGTAATTCTCAACTATAACAGTTCTGAATAGATTCAAAGCATGCTGTGTTACATTAAAAATCAAAATATTTTACCAGGAAAAAGTTAAATTTGTTTTGGAAATACTATGGATTAATTTTGTTGTGATCAGGAGCAAAATCAACAAACAAAATAGGGTTATTGCAAAATGACATCCTACACCTCACTAGTCTCTTCTACCAGTCTAGCTAACACTAAGTTATGTGTTCAGGATTTCAAAATATAATTTACAATAATCACATGAATTACATAAGGTGCAATATAAATAAAAACACAATGGCAATTTTGTTCATATTAATATGGGTTAAATTAAGTATATAGATAATTTAATTTAAGTAAGCAACTGAAGGAGGCGGAAAATCAAATACAAAATCTGCTAGAAAATCAAAAACCTCCTTAAAGTCAGCTGCATATCGAATACTTTAATTGGGTGTACCAATACTAGAAGCTCATTCTAGTGAGCATTGAGTTGGTACATTAACAGGACAATGGATGATACACAAATTAAATCTTACATACATATATTATGTTTAAAGAATACATTCTTGCATACAACGCTATATTTTATTGTAGCTTTACCAAAAGACTCTTGATATCTATGTGCTTTAACTCTCTTAATATCTACGTTTGTATTTTTCATAAAAATATACAAAAATTCAATAAATAAAAATATTTACACATTGGCATTGCACATAATAGTTTAGGAACCTTCACATTGAACAAGTATAACTTACATTATAAATTTATTTGTATTAAGTACTTATTTGATATATAAATAACGTGGTTTAATTCTTGAAATAGAAAAGTTTTTTTTCAGAACCATTTTGGAGTATATTCCCCATAATTATGAGGGAATATAAGTATGTGGTGATAAAAATAATTGAGTTGTTTTATTCAACAAAAATGTTGATAGCCTAATGAAAACTCCTCATTTTCATTTTTGTCATTGATTCCGAAAAATAAATAAGCATAATGGCTACAAAAAACATAACTATTTTTAAAAATATTAAATGTTATTTTTTTTTACATAAATGATATTAATTTTAAAAGTATTGGTAGATTTCGAATTTTTCTTTAAACCCTAAATTTCCTTAACTAATTATAATATTAAACAAGACTGCTTTATAATAACTGTTAATTTTGTAACTAAATAATAAATTCTAAACCTTTTGTTATTATGCCAATGACCAAGATACGAAATAGGATTTCCCAAACATTAATTGTTTTAGCAATCAAATAAGTAAACTTTACTATTAGAATACTTACTATCCATTATTACTACTTAGTAGATAGATAGATATAAAATGCTCTTTATTATTAAATTATTTACTGTGGTTTCTTTTTAATTTTAATTACAACATTAGCAACCACAGCAGGGTAGTTTATACCGTCTGCCGGGAGTTTGATTTAACTACTAAACAACAACAAAACAAAAAATAAATTAAATTTCTTTTTGACATTAATAATTAAATTCTGAAATTAAAAATTTTCTATAACGACCTGCATTACTTACAAAATTATATAAATCTATTAAATTCTCTCCATTCAGAATATCTATTAATTTTTGTTTTGAGATCAGCTCTTGTTTAAAGAATTTTTTTCTATACAATTTTAAGACGGGACACACTGCCAGGAAGTGATAACTGTTTTCAATTTCATTCAGATTACACAGTGAGCATAGCTGTATATTTTTCGAATCAATTTCAAATGGTTTGTAATTTAGATTCAGAAGTTCCCCTCTGCATTTCATAACTACGCTAATTTTTTTTGTTACTTGTAAATGTCTATGGTAATCTATTGTTTTATTTAATGAGCTATTGAGGCCGTGGTGTGTGCCCTCTGCTGCTTTTGCATGGCAAACTTGGATAAAATAATCTTTGTACAGCTCTAACATTTTGGACATTTCTCCCTCCCAAGTACCCACGGAGTTTAAAGTTAAATCTAATCTATAATTTATTTTTTTTGCAATCTAATATTTTAAAAATATAATTGAATTGCATTTTTAGTGTGTACATGTGTACTAATTTCCTATTCATTTCTAGATAAACAAAGTAATTTGGGGTATTAACCGGTAATTTAAAATTTTTTTTAATGAAATATCTTTCAACTTTTTCTATTTCCTCATAGTATTTGTGGCCCCAAACTTGACATCCATAGGTTATGACATTTTTAACTGTTGACTCGAATACTTTAAATTTTGACTCTAATGGCACTTCTGGATTATTGAACAGTTTTCTCCACATCATATTAATCCCTACTTTTGCCTTACTTACTTTTTCTTTAATGTCATATTTAATTTTTAAGTTATTGCACATCACGACCCCTAGATATTTGTATGATTTTACACATTAAATTTGCTCATTATTTAGGAACCATTTCTCTTTTTTTGTGCACATTTTGCCTCTATTATTCTTCTTAAATACTATAATTTTTTATTTGTCCAGATTTACAAATAAATTCCATGTTTTACAATAGATTTCTAATTTACCTATCATGTACTGCAAACCAACCGGATTATCTGATATTAGGACTATATCGTCAGCATAAGCCAACATGTTCACTTTCTTATGCCCCATTATGACTCCTGCCCCGAGATTCTCCGCTAAATCGTTTATGAATAGAGTAAACATATTACTACTTAGTATCTAATTTTAATTATTTAGAAACTAAAATTATATATAAATAATCTATTAATAAATATTTTGCCAACACTATTAGAATAAAAACATAAAATCTACAATACCAGAGAGATTAGATGAAGATCCTTTCTTTCCCCTTGAGGGTGTCATCATTCCAGTCTCTTCAGCTCCTGAATCAATGTGAATTGTCTTTGGTCTTGGTCTACCTCCTCCACTCGCTTTTTGCCTTAATTTAGGAGCTGAAGTATTATTAGCGGCTGGTAATGAAGCTTTTAAGGAGTTCAAAAGATCCTTATCCACCTGTTTTCCCTAAATGCAACAAATCAATTTCAGAAGTGGAATATTTTTTTCGGAAGTTTGTTACACTTTTAAGTAAACTTTGACACACTTTCTTAATTACATAAACAAGTAATTAAGGGTAGCTAGAAACCATGAGGATTATCATAAAATTATTTTAAGAGAAAAAGTGGTCAATCACATATTTTGTTTTTCCTACAACTTAAAATTTTGTAATTATTTTAACCTCTTTATACATTTCAAGAAATTTTGATTATAATTTAGAAAAAAAAAAGTAATTGGAGATCGAATTATATTCTTCTCAACACTAGTGTACAGCACAGAATTAACATTTTTTTCATGAATCTCGATGCTAACCAGCTCTCTTTGAATAGCAGGTAGATATTAAATGTAATGGTTGTTGGTTTGCCAATTTACAGTTCTCCCTACATAGAGGATTTTCTAAACCACCACCCGGAACATTTTCTTCCTTACATTAATTATCATACGATATGAAATTTTTTCAAGTGACTTTTTATACTTTTTAAAGTACTGGGAGCAAAGTACTTTACAGCTAAGGCCATGGTATAAACTTTTTTTTGTGATCAAATAAAGTGTTGGTTTTTAATTTAAAAGAGCATCGGACACACAACTCACTGAAAAGCAAATTATTTTTAAGCAGTAACCTACCTCCCTTTCTGCTTCCTCGATAGCTTTCTTGACCTTGTGACGTTCTAATATGGCAGCCCTTCTTCGTTTTTCTTCTTCTTTTTTTCTTAGCTTTTCCTCTTCTTTCATCTTTTCTAGATCCCTTCTTCTAGCAGCTTCGGCTTCTTTCAGATTTCGTGCTTCTTCAGCTGCTTGCCGCCTTTGTAATGACATCATTAAAATGCGTTCTTTCTTTTTTTCCATTTCATCTAATTCAGTCTGAAATATAATTAATATTTTTAAAACAGGGATAGTACCAAAAAATTAACATTAGTAGTTTAAGGCTGAGTTAACATAAAGATTTTAAGGTGACACTATTGATCACTGTTTAAAATTCTCCATCCATGAATTATCACCAAACCCAAATTTTCTGTAATACAATATTATCACCTACACTCTACCTCTTGAACTTTTATCAGTCAGACATCCTTATTAAACTTATCAACTTCTTTAGTATAACAGTTCAATGTTATAGATCATTTAGCAAGAGATGAAATAATAAGCTTTTTTTTTTTTTTAAATTTATTTATTGATATTTACAACTGTATTACAATAATACATCAAGTAAATAGGCTATGTGATACATAATGACAAGAGTTAATGGCAAGTAGAGAAACTACCAACTGGTAGTACTCAAATCACTAGTTCAGCTAAGAAGGTCACGTGGCCATCTTCTTTTCAGACGCCTCGGAGGATTATCGGGAATCGAAGAGGAAGCTAGGTTTGAAACTAGAGGGTTTGAGTGGGAATGAAGATTGTTATGAAAGTATAGATACCGGGTTCGGGGCAAATCAGCAACAAATGGGACATTAAGGTCGTTATGGATGACTTTATTCTTAACAAAATAAGGAACATTAAGGATTTTACGAAGGATTTTGAATTGTAGGGATTGGATACGAGAGGAATTCCATGGCTTAGTGGAGCCCCCTCAAAGCTCTACTCCGTAAGTCCAAATAGGTCGTATGATGGTCATGTAGATGAGTCTTTTGTAATTAATTGGGAGCTTGGAGCGTTTGTCTAGTAGGTGTTGAAGTAGCCTGAAACGTCGAGCGGTTTCTTGTCTTTTCAGTCTAGTATGAGGATTCCAGGTTAATCGTTTGTCGAGGTGCAACCCTAAGTATCGGATCTGTTCTACAGGCACCAGTGGGATATTATTAAAGGATACTGAAGGGCAGGAAGTCATTGGTTTATGACGTAAGGTAAAAGTGATTTGATGCTATTTTTGAGAATTTATTTTAATTCTCCAGTTTTGACGCCATTCTTCAAGATCAGTGATATGGGATTGGAAGCTTTGGGATGCAATAACTGGATTGGTGTTGACTGATAATACACATGTATCATCAGTATACGTGGTAAGGATAGTATTAGGATGAGTTGGGATGTCAGCTGTATAAACTGTATAAAGGATTGCCCCAACCCAAGGATACTACCTTGAGGAATACCAGCAGATTGGGAGAAGAGGGATGAAAGGACATCATTATGGTTTACTTGGAAAGTTCTATTTGTGAGATAGGATTGAAGGATGAGAAAGTATGTATGGGGTAGGAATTTACGGAGTTTGTAGAGCAAGCCCGGATGCCAGACTCGGTCAAAAGCCTGTTCCACGTCAAGAAAGACGCCCGAGCAATATGATCCACGTTCTAATGCAGAGAAGACTACATCCACCACACGATGACATTGCTGAATAGTGGAGTGGGATGCTCGGAATCCAAACTGGTGATCTGATATTATGTGATTTGCATCAAGGATGGGGTACAATCGTTTGAGGATGAGTTTTTCAAGGATTTTACCCATGCAAGGTAGAAGAGAGATAGGATGGTAAGAGGAAGGGTATTCTGGGTTTTTTTTAGGTTTGGGTATCATTTTTACAATGGATAATTTCCAGAGGTCAGGAAAATATGTGGAGCGGAGTACAGCATTATATATATAGGTAAGGAATAGAATGGCTTTTCTAGGAAGGTGTTTTAAGATATGAATCGTGATGGGGTCGTGCCCAGGAGCTTTGCGGGAAGCTAATCTATGAATAATGTTGGATATTTCTGTAGGATGGAATGCTTTGGGTGGAAGGGACATTTGGAGGGGAACATCTAACGCTTCTTTTATATATTCAATGTGAGTTGGGTTAATGATTTCAGGATGTGAATGAAAGATTTTGGAAAGGTATTGACTAAATAACTGTGAATTTTCTCCGTCAGATCTTGTCCAGTTATTTGATTCAGTAAGGAGTGGATGATTAAATTCTTTGAACTTTAGGAGTTTTTTGGTGGTCATCCATAATGATTTGTCTGTGCTTGTAAGATTTTCAGTCCAGGTAATTAAATTTTGAATTTTGAACTTCTTGATTTCTACTTTTAGTTTGTTAGTTAATTTTTTATAGATAGTTTTATCTGCTGGATATCGAGTTCTATGCCACTTCGATCTTGCTCTGCGTTTTTCTCTTAATAAGATTCGAATATGCTGTGGCAAATCAGTCTGTTGATAGTTACTAATTGTATGATTTGTGATGTTATCATGTAAACTGCTTCTGATTGAAGTTGTAAGTTTTTCTATGGCTGTATCAATGTCTTGTTTTGTCTTAAGTGAAATTTTTAAGTCCAGTTTGTCCTCCAAGTCATAACAAAAATCTTCCCAGTTGACACGTCCTGTAATCAATGTGGGAGGGGAAGGCTTGGGAGCGAAACTTGAGTGCAAGAAAAGGAGGACTGGACTATGATCTGATGAAAGGTCGTCCAGGGATTCAATATTGGCTTGTGCTGGGGAAATCTGGGATGTAACAAATATGTCAAGGATGTCGGGACGTTTTTTGAGGGATAGGTAGGATTTTTTGGGGCAAGGATTGAGTAACTCTTTGAGGATGTGAGAGAGGATAGAATATTTCCACGGGAGTTGGATGTTCGACAACCCCATCGTTGGTGTTTACATTGTAGTCTCCTCCAGCAATAAAACGTGGTCCAAAAGATTGGAATAGGGAATCTAAAAGGTTATGAGAGATGGAACTACCGGGAGGACAGTATACAGCTGAAAGTGTGGTATGGAAAGGGCGTGATGTTATGGATACTGATGTTGATTGAATAGCATCAGTTGGAGTAGAATGAACAAGGGAATGAGATAGAGTTTTATGGATGAGAATGCTGGATCCGGCATGTGAAGTATTGTCTGGGTGGTCTGATTTATAAGTAATATAGTCCCGTATATAGAATTGCGCAAGTTGAGTGAAGTGAGTTTCAGTCAGCAAAGCTATATCTATTTGTTTGTCATGAAGAAATATGTCTAGTTCGTCATGGTGATTGAGTAGTCCGTTTGCATTCCACAAAAGGATAGTTAAGGGCTTTATGCTCATCGTGGAAGGTTAAGTGGAACTTCGGAAAGAAATCTTGTGAGAAGGACGATGAGTGGTTTGATGGTGTCTTGAAGATCTCTCAGGAAGGAAGATAAGATAAAGTTTATGTCTGTTGGATGGTGGACTGGATATACATCTGGAGGTTGGGGTGGCTAATTTATCTGGAAAGGAGGGTTGGCTGGGAGTTGAGTCTGTGGAGCTGGATTTGTTTTTGTTATATTATGATTTTAGGGAATTTGTTTGAGGGTTCTGAGAGGATGGGACCGGATTTTTTTGTTGCGGCGGCAATTTGACCCGTAAGGGTAGATGATAGGGAGGAATTTGCTGACGTGGAGGTTCAGCTGTAGGATGGGATGTCTGGAATTGAGGTTGGGATTCCCGAAGCTTGGGTTGGGAGGTCTGAGCCCTGTTAAGGAAAGTCTGAGGCTTGAGTTAGGAGGTTCGAGGCGCCCGACTCCGAGGCTGTTGCAGATTAATTGAAGTGCTGTTGTCCTCTGTGGACGTTGTATTAGTTAAATGTTGCAGTTGGAACGTTTTTGGTAATTCAGGGAAGATTGTGACGTCGACTTCAGGTGCCTGAGTCGTAGTCTTCTCTATTCTATCTTTTATTTTAAAAGTTCTCTGGCAATGGAAGTTTTTATAGACCGCAAAGCCTCTATAGTTTGCGGGATGATCTCCGCCACAGAGGGCACATTTTGCACGTTCGGTATTAGATTTTTGGCAAGTGTCAGTTGGGTGTGAGCCTGCACACTTGACGCACCTGGCTTCGTGGTGGCAATACCTCTTAGTATGACCCAAGTTTTGGCATTTAGTGCATTGCATTAAAGTTGTTTTTTGTTTGGGCTGTTCGAATTGAAAAATATCCTCATTATTGCGTGCTGGTTCCAAATCCACGAAGAATAATGGTAGTGGATATTTCTCTGTGGGATGCAATACACATGAGACATTTCTCACATTGTGGCCTATTTCTTCTAGGTCTTTCTTAATGGCTGACGCAGGGGTGGATGAGTGCAGACCTCTCAACACCACTTTGTATGATTTGTCCTGTCTCAATTGATAACAATGAAAATCGTATTTTTTCAGTCAGGTGATCTACAAGTTTTTGTATGTATCTTTGTTTTGAGTGTTTATTTTGATGTCCTTCACTCTGGAATAACAACTAAAGTTTGTCGGGCCAATCAATTCCGCAATTTCTTGGCCGAAGGCATAGAAATTATTTATTTTTGATATAAAGATTGGTGGTGGCTTCGGTCAACGAATCCCTGATTTATGGTTTCCTGTTTAGGAGCTAAGTTATTTGAAGCGGAATTGCCGCTAGTTCAGACTGATGGTGGTCTATTTTCCAGGCTGTTTATTGAATTTTTGGCTGCAGTAGTTTTACTGCGAGTTTTAGGACGCCCTGATACCTCATTGTTTTGTGTGGGTGTCTTTTTTAAAGCTGTTGTCTGGGTTTTTTTTTATTAGGAGAGTTCCCGGCCGAGCCCGGTGCAGACTTTCTCTCTCTCTTCTGTAGAGTTTGTCTTTTTAAGTATTGTGAGTCCGTTTCACTTATTTCCGAGAAAGAAGTTTCTTCCTCCGACACTTCACTACACGTATTGTCATCCATTGTCTATTATAAATAATAATAAAAGGAAAAACATATATTTATATATAAGATATATAAATAATTAAAAATAAATTCTTAACCCTAAATTATATCCATGCATCCTGTATTAAACATAATTAAACTAATTAAAAAAATAAATAATTAATGTCTCTCGTGGGATTCGATCGGAGGATCAAGCCTTGACCTTGAACATGGTGTTGCGACTATGCTAAGTCCTATAAGGATTAGTTGCCACGTTGCTGCCTCAGCAAACGTCCACGAGTTAATAATTGTTTATTTATAATAGTCACTCACCTCAAAATCCTGGATTAAAATAGGTTCATATTGTTTATAAACTATTTCCTACACATATCCAGATGTAGCTGTTGAATTGTTCATTGTATAAATAGTAACAAATGCGGAGCGTTATTAACAGTGAACTGTGTATGCGGCCATGACACTTGATACTAATAAGCTTTTTAAAAATCAATATAAAGCTGATGAACTACCCTGATTGTATTCTAATTTTTTCTCTAGTATTTGGAGTAAGGAAAATATTTGATCAATAGTTAAACAGTTTCTGTCTTCTAAAACCACATTGATAACCTCCGATAAATTCCTCAAGCTATTCTTAATCAGAAACCCAGTACCTGAACAATAGTTATTGCTTCCTCCAAATCCAATAGTGTACTTCCCATCTGTTAATGAACGCCCTGGCCACTGAACCTCTTCCAGTGCCACCATATTCTGAATTGTAACCCTTATTTACTTACTTAATTATAAGAAAAAAACATCAGATTAAAGAAGTTGATATTTAATAATTCACCTGAAATTTGCCTCAAGTTAACCAGGAATACTACAAACTTTCCAACAATAACATAAATAATTGACTTAACTGAATAAGAAAGACAAAAGGAATAAAACATTATTAAACAAATAAAAATAAACAGATAACTTAGAATGCAATATTTCACAGCTATAAAGTTATTACAACTTTGTAAATTTGAATGTTTCGGGAAGCTAAAGAAAAAAACATTAGGAACAAATTAATATTACCGGATCAGGGTTAGCACCAATTACTATTGCTTCTTCATGGGGAGCAGGAACTCTTTCTTCTCTTCCTGGTAGAGAATGAACAACTCTGGGCCTTAGAGGAGTTTCATCAACTGAATTTATAGTATCCACTGCGGTACTCAGCAATTTAGGTTCAACTGTCTGAGTCAAATTTCGCTCCTAAAAATATTACTGTTCTGAAAAATATCCTTTAAAAAAACTTAAATTTATGTTAATTTTAAGAATTATTTACTCGCTAATTTAATTAATAAGATATATCTCATTCTATTTTGGAAAAGAAAGTACTTAGTTTTAATGGAAAAAAAATTTGAACTAAAAATGAATAGACAGAAAAAAATGACCATTGTAGCTATCAAAACAATTGTAATTGTTAAGATTTTATTAAGAGTGCATGAAAATTCAGTTATATAACAACGAAAAGACTAGTTGTCATATACAACAATGAAGTAAAAATTGACAAAACTCAAGAGGATTTCAGGTAAATGAAAAAGTCTTGAGAAAATTATATCATTATAAGGGATAAGAAATAACCTTGGAGAATTTATATAGATATAGAGAATCGCATATAAATTAATAAACTTCAATTAACTATAGTTGTACGGATAAATGAATATACTTCTATTTATTCAAGAGACTACTTAATCTCTAATCTTTGGATTAACGTATAATTGTTTTTAAAACAGGTTAAAGTAATTTTGTTATATGGTCCACTTGTGGTTAGATAGTTAATATAAATAAGGTGATAAGCTATAGTAGTTACATTTTTATTAATAATAAAATGTTCACACATTTATACATTTTAAACATATTTGAAAAAAACAGCGGAAGAGATGATTAAGCAGAGACAAAAGTGTTTGTGTTTGTTTTAAAAAATATATGTGTAATATACATATAATACTTATATATAAACTGTATATACAGAATAATACAAATCTTTAATGCTATTTTTTCTAATTGAAATATATCTAAGCTCTTTGGTTTCTGTTTTATCCTCTCCCCTTATTTTTCCCTTACCATTATTTCAGAAATTGTTGTTGTAATAAATTACAATAAAAATGGAACTATTAAATATTATTACTTTATGGAGGATGGAAATAGTTGGGGGGTGCAGTCAAAATAAACACCAAATAAGTGAGGACTTATTTATTAATTGTGCCTACATTTCGACCTACTTTGTAGGTCTTCTTCAGGGCAAATAGAATGAGTTGCGGCTAGGTGAACCGTGTTACTCACTTATTTGGTGTTTATTTTGACTGAACCCCCCAACTATTTCTATCCCCCATTAGATCTTCCAGGCAACTATTTTCCTCTCCTACATTATTACTTATATAGATATATAAAAAGAATCCGCCAATGGACATAATAGTAAGAACATATATTTTTGCAAAAAGAAATATATCACACTAAAAATAAAATGCTTCCAACAGAAAATATAGAAAAAATCCTTCCTACCCTCCTCACATACAGCATAACACAATCTCAAATTTAATATTTACACTTAATTATATTATGTACAATTGATTTAAGGATCAATTAAAAATTGAAAGGAATTAAAACTATTTAGGATTGATTTTTGAAAAAAAAACAAAATACGTTTTTCTATTTTAAAAACTGGAAATCATTTAAGATTATTAAGAAAATGTTTTACAGAATTATTGATTTACTTTGATTTTTCCATGAACATTTTTGTTCAAAACACCATATTTTTTAAAGGTATTTAAGAAAATACCAAAAAAAAATCCTATTTTTCGATGCTTCTATCCTCTTCTCACAAAAATTGAACCTCAAACCTCGAACAATTGGCAAGAGAAATTGACCATTTTTTCTGGAAATTCCACTTTTTTTTAATGATTCATACATATATAATGGACTGGCTTTTGCCAACGGTGTCGCTCGTGTGGAATTTGGTCTGCCACATAAAGTTTCGTGACAGATCATTTTAAGTAAATAATTTCATTTTGTTTAACTATAAGTTACTCGTACATCCGAAATTTCAGATGTCTAACTTCAAAACTGACGGATTCCATACAATCTTTGAACCCCTATTGTCCAAATTCCTTTCTTAGTGCTCATTTAAGGTATGCAAAGAACCTATTTACGAATTTCAAGATGCTAAGTTCATTGGTTTCTGCGGTCCGTTGAGTGTTAGTCAATCAGGTTACAGTTTTGCCTGTGTGGTGTGTTGATAAAAAAAAGCCTATGTCATTCCCCAGGCTTGAGATTATCCATATCAATTTTTATCATAGACGGATCAACACAGCTGTGAAACATTCATTGACACTGACTAACAAACGGGACGGACAGAAGTTTACTGTTGTTCGTGCCAGTAAAGGATTAGTATGTAATGTTATTGAATTTATTGAAAAGGATTACTTAGCATAACGGTTTCACTTGTTGTACGGCAGCAGCGAGAAGCGAATTAATTTACTTGATTTGTTTAGGTCAGCGAAAATATTTAGATTTTGTGAGTAAGAAACTTTGTTCAGCGAAAATATTTAGATTTTGCGAGTAAGAAACTTTGTTCAGCGAAAATATTTAGATTTTGCGAGTAAGAAACTTTGCCCCCCTTTTTCACCCCCTTAAGAGTAGAATTTCGGAAAATACTTTCTTATCGGATGCCTACGTCATACAAAGGACACACTCTCCAAGTTTCAGGTCTCTAAGATCAGCGGTTTAGGCTGTGCGTTGATCTGTCAGTCAGTCAGTCATTCAGGACAAAGCATTATATATGTATAGATTGGACTTTAACTGCTTAGAATATGAAAAATCAAATTTGTATAAATTCCTTAGTTTCAAATAACTCAAGCTATTACACCATGGAATATACTTAAGAAGTCTATTAGTGAGGAAACGTGTTTAAAAATCTACTGATGAGAAAATTTGCTTAAGACTTTATGTATATACAAAAGAAAATAAAGACTGTTTTAAATATCAGCTAACAATATGTGCTAACAATTTTCAAATGATGGATGGGGTTTCTATACATACCTTTTTAGGAGAACCTCTCTTCGCACGGAGAGGGGGTTTAGGCCTTTTGGGTGCAGATTCTTCATCAAAAGAAATATAAAATCCTTGTTCTTGTTTTTCACTTTGATTTTTCTGAAAAGAATTTCGAGCTGTTCGAGTAGGCGATGGTATTCGATATGTTCGATTACCGGAAGTAATATTTAATTTGCTTAGTCCACTGCTTAACTGCTCACTATCTTCGGCTGAACCTGACACAATAAATTTTACATTTATAAATGCAAATAATTTTAAGCTTAATGTTTCCTTAGCATTAATAAACTACTAACCAATAAATGATATACTCTGAGGTTCCATATCATCAACTGGTGGTGTTGGAAGAGGTGCATGGTTAAGCCGTGGAGGTGGAATTGGTAATTCTCCACCATTTTGTTTAGGAGAGCTATCCAGAGAAACTGGTTCCCGTCTAAAAAATAAAACACATAAAAAATATTAACAAGTCGAATTTGTTAATTAAATCATTGGTAAATAAATGTTCACACATTATAAATTGAAATTAGATTAAGTAAAACTTATAGGTGAAGGTTTATTTTATATAACAGACTATAAAAAAATAATTATACATTGGTTGGAAGAACATTTTTCAGTCATAGTCGTTTTCTTCCAATGAGACTGTAGTTATTGCCTATGAAATGATTGAGTTCCAAAACACCATTTTGTCTTTAGGTCAAGCCTTTGTATGTCATCCATTTTTGTTGTTGTTTATTGACAGTTTAGTTGTTTATGTGCTTTTTGGTAGGAGGTTTTAGTGGTAACATTGCATTTCTTAGCCTGATAGTTTTGTTTGCTAACCCCCGAATGTTCACTGAACACTAAGCAGAACCTTCTTTTTGCAGAGGAAAGACATTTCTTGATATTTTGATTTGGTCAATGATGTTTTTGTGTTCGTTGCTAAAGCAGATTTTTTTTGTTCAAAAATTTGGACCACCAAGAACTAAAATCCCCTTTCATTTCCAAAAAAAGAAATTTTTTTGGAGTTTATTTATTTGAATTTAAAACAAAACAAGAAAGAATATTCAGAAGTTACCCACCATGCGCCATCTAGTTCCCTATCTGCAAAAACAAAATATTGATAACTTCATCTGAAATTGGTTCGACTAATCAAGATGACAATGAATGATACTGATACTTTGTTTACAGTATGGATCCAGCCAGATCTCTCTCCACAGTGTGAATCAACTAGAGATGTTAGGCAGGGAAATGGCATCCCCTGTTAACTGTTCAACATAGACTTGGAGATCGTCCGTGATTAGGGTTTATAGACCTCTAATACCATCTTCAACCGGCTTGTCAAGATCCTCGGTTTTGCTGATGACCTGGATATAGTCGCAAAGTCCTTTGAATTCCTGAAAATCGCTTTTCTCGGGTTAGTGGAAGCTGGGAAAGAGAATGGGATGTCCGTTAACCAGTAGAAGACAAAGTATTGGGTGGTAACGGATGAAATGTCAGTTTTGTTTATTTACAGTTTTCTTTTCATTAGGTATTAGATTATTTGTACACAAACAAGTATGTTATGTATACCGTTTGAAAGATCATTTAATCCTTTTTTATAATCACTCTTACTTTTCCTTATGAAAGTGAAGCAACGTTTTAAAAATAAATAAGAATAAAATTATGTTTTCCGCGGAAATTCGTATAATTTTCCTCTACGAATTTAAACTTGGCCATAGCGTCACTGAGGCGCTCCGAAACATTAATATTGTTTACGGTGAAGATACAGTGAGCAAAAGGACAATCTTCCATTGGTTTGAAAAATTTTGGTCTGGTGATTATGACCGTACCGACAAAGAACATAGGCTGAAGACTAAGTTGGACAACGAAAAGTTGAAAGAGCTGGTCGAAGCAGGCCCTTCCCAAACCCCTTGTGAATAAGGTTCACAACTGGAGCAAGTGCCATGACTGTTTCCAGGCACCTTAAGGTAAGGAGCTTGGTAAGACAAAAAAGCTGGAAATATGGGTACCACATGAATTAACCGAGGCCCAGCAGCTCACCCGATTTTTTTTCAGGAGCTGAATATAGATCCTTCCTCACCCACCATATTCTCCAGCCTTTTCTCCAAATGATTTTTACTTTTTCCGTTGTTTGGATAATTTTTTAAGAAATAAAAAAATTGACAACGAAAATGCCCTGAAATCAGCCTTCCAAGACTTCGCTTCTTCCTTGACACCTAATTTCTACAAAGCGGGGAAAGAAATGCTTGTTTCACGTTGGGAGAACTGTATTGAAAGTGAAGGATCCTATTTTGATTAATAAAAGTATTTTATAATAATTTATTGCTAATAATTTAAATTTACACCTTCACTGACATTTCATATGTTATATGTTACAACTCAATATATGAGAGATGGTCGACCCGTAGTTATGGGCCCATTCACTTTCCAGAATGTCAACCTGGAGTCAGTAGTGAGTTCTGGAAACAGGATCTTCAGGGAGACCAGTCAGCGACTCATCAAAGTTAATGGTGGATTTATTTTTCATTGAGTGTGATAAATGACTAAAAATCCTTGAAATTGAACTATAATGTCCACATTTTCAAAAATCACTTTTCTATCAACTACTTATATAACCTAAAATAAAAATGACAATAGATAATAAAATTCTCATTACATACCTTCCCCATGTTGTTGGATCTGGAGTAAAGGGTTGTCCCCAAGTTCGCCGTCCAGATGAAGATTGCGGTTCATGAAGATAAAATTCAGCTTGACTCTCACGTCTTCCATTATAACTGTCGTCAAAATTATCATGTAGAGTAAAACCTTGATTATACCTAAAAATCATAAAATAAATGTTTATTTTTTAAAACACTTAATGTTAAATGTGATTGTATGGATGATGACAAAAAAGCTATTGTCACTCTAAACCTTCATAAAACTTCCAAATTCATCAAGTGGAGGTCCAAAAAACAAAAGTTAAACTTTACGATTAATAAATTAACACCAACACCATCCCAGGTATGGTGGCAGAAAATATTGCAATGAAGAGTGTTTCTAACTGGCAAAATTAATTTTAGGTTAATGTTTGTTATTACAAAGAACATTGGTGAACGCCAATAATCTTCATTAATTTATTCATGTTACAAATTAAATAACATTGAGGTAAATTGTGCCATGGAAAATCTAGAAAAATTAAAAACTTGATTTATTACATACCAGAGAATCAGTTAATATCAACCAGTAACACCATTAGGTAAATAGTGAATAGTCCCAAATATATACTAAACTCGTTATATTTTTTACAATAAATGTTATTTGAACTTAAAATATAAAATAGAATCTAAAATGGTTCAAAATTAGGTATTGCTAGGTAGCAGGCATAGCTCAAAGATTCATCAGAATCAGAATACAACTGTCGCTCAATTTTTAAATTTTAAAATAACAAAAAACTGAATTAAGTTATTAATTAAGTAACATTTGTTCCTAAATGAGTTGGTGAATGCAATTCATCGATTACAGGACTATAAAATAAGGCTAGATTAGATGATTTCATTGCTCCTGTAAGGCTAAATCTGACTAACTGGATTAATAAACTGGTAGAATGCATCTGATCATCCTTTAAATAGTTGGATTAATGTGGTCTGATTCAGTCATATAAAAAGAGCAGTTTTGCCTGATTACTGCAAATATATGATGGATGTTGTTAAACCAAAAAAAAACTAAATATGATTAAGATAATAATAAGATATCAAAAATAAATATTTATATAAATACCTGGAAGAATAAGTGTTGTAGTTTGACTGAGGAGGAGTTTGTTGACTTAAACTGTGCCATTGTTGGTTATTGCTATAACTTGTTTGGCTATTATTTGCACCTGTCATCAGACTATGCATTTGTTGCATTTGGCTTTGATGTTGCTGTTGAGGACCACTAAACGATCTTCCATTATAATATTCATGTTCATTGTTTTGTGGTTGGTTATTATAAGTGAAAGTTCCAGGTTGGTTGCCATAATTGATAGGTTGTTGTTGAGAGGTATTGAAAGTCATTTGAGATGGCTGTTGATGTGTAAACGTACTATGCTGTTGAAGCTGAGACTGGTTCACATTATGAGTTGGTGTTGTGTGTTGACTGCTAAAATTAATATGCTGACTTGTATAATTTGCTTGTTGATGATGGAGGGAGGCAAAACTCTGCATCTGAGGAGGCGGTGAAGGTTGAACAGGAGGCTGGGGTTGAACATTGGCTTGATTATTTTGTAACTGGTTCTGCTGATTTGCGAGTCGTTGTAAATCTACTTGAATTTCGTGTAAACTGGAATTCATTCTAAAATAAAAAATTAAAAAATCAACAGGTATTTTTTTAAACATAGAAAAAATTCTAACAAATTAAAATTAAGTAATACTTACTGTGCAATTGATTTCTGATAAGTTTCTAAATCAATATTTTCCATATCAGGAGTTTTTTGCTCTTCAATAAAGCCATCACCAGATAACCATTTTTGTTCAACCTCAGATATATCCTGTATCACAATGAAAGTAAATGATTTGATAACAAAGTCCAAAGACTTTTATCAACTGATCAGCTTAGCAAAATAGTTATTCCCAAAATAAGAGCTTCCAGTTTTAAACAGTCAGCCCATAAAATCTCAATATAAACAGGACATTTTTGAAAGAATTGACTTTTAAAAACTGAATTAAGTTATTAAGAATTATGCATAAGACTTTCTACAAGCATGGGTCTTAGAAGAATTCTTAGTAACATTTGTTTCTTAATGCAATTCATTGATAACAGCATTATAAAATAAAATAAATAATTTGTATTTATTTACAATTAACTGAATTACAAAAATGGGCAATAATTATTTAATAAAACAGAAAAAATATAAACTAAAACTGAAAATAGATAAATATTTGTACAAATCTACATTAGTAGTGTTCTCTAACATTTGTATGAATGACTGATGGTGGAGAAGGTAAATAAATGATGAAGTTATGGAAGAAAGTTATAGAAGAAGCAGGTAATTTCAGAAAGAAGTTTCAGGAATGAGAAATGATTTTTCAAAGGAAGTTCTTTGAGAACAGATGAAATTGTGTATTTAGAAGGTGGATGGATAACACATTGTGAGGTCAAGAATATAGAGAGGTTTTTGATCCATAAGGTTTGTAATAGGAAAACACTTAGAAGGTATTTTGGTATTTATAACCTGTTAGGAAATGATAATGATTTGAAGAACAAAATCATACCAGGGCAAGGAAAATAACAGAAATCACTACTGGTGAGAACATGGAAGATATATACGAGATAAATGAAAATTAGTTATGTTATATGATAAATGAATGAATTAACCAGCAGAGGAACTACAAGATCCTATATCTTCAAGGAGGGGGGAGGGTCAAGTACATCTTACACTAAAAAGTTATGTACACTATACCATGGCAATTTCATTTTAAATATCGTTTCCATTGACTGCTAAATAAGCCGCAAACAAAACATATGTTATTTTTTAACGGTCACCTGTGGTCTAGTGGTTAGCGTAACAAACTACTAAGCCCAAGATCGCTGGTTCGTAGCCCGGCAGGTGACCCTAGGATTTTTTTAAGGGAGAAAAAAATCCTTAGTTACGCCGTCCTTCGGAATGGACGTTAAACTGGGGTCCCGACCCTGTACGATGTCAGGTACTCGTTAAAAATCCCTATCTTAATTAAACCTGGGTAGG
Organism: Troilus luridus; assembly: GCA_964056705.1. NCBI lineage: Eukaryota > Metazoa > Arthropoda > Insecta > Hemiptera > Pentatomidae > Troilus > Troilus luridus. The sequence continues at coordinate 43,253,651 of OZ057412.1, read as the reverse complement.
CAAAATTTAGAGCTCCCACTGTAGCATCGTCCGATTAGCCACAGCAGCATAAAGTGACGTTAAATGAACAAACAAACAACATATGTTATTTTATTTAGAACTATTTCTGTCTTTGAAAAATGGATTTATTTAGTAAGTCCAGTAAGTGCAATTATGTTTACACATATAAAAATAATTACAATCGATGAATTTAAATTTTTCTTTTCTACTTACTTTTTTTAACATCAAGAACTAAATAGTTTATTTTTTAAAAGCTTCCGCTTACCTCAGTTTAAAATATATACATATAATTTTTTTCAAACAAAATTTACCTAGAAAATACAAAAGGTATTGTAAATGTACTTGAAAAATTCTGAACTATATCAATAGTAAAAAATCCACCTTACTTAACAAAAAAAAACTTAAAATTTTTGTTCTTTTTCCTTTGAACTATAGTCTGACAATTTAGAAACCAGCCTGTGAAAAAGATCCCTCATGGCCGGCTACTAATATTCAATCCTTTTAATAAAAACATCAGCTTAAAAAAACATTGTGAATATATAGTCTAGATTAATGTAAATTTGAAATTTAGTCTTAAATAGTTCATAAAATTTGAGATTAAAACTTTCTAATTGATGGATAAATAATGTATTTGATATATATATATATTTGCATATGGTTGTTTATGTGTGCATCTGTATGATTGTATGTGTGTATATAGATACATTTTCTTTCTCTTCTAATTTGGCTGCTCACACTTCCAGTCACATATTTTTATATTTATTTATTTTTTAATAGTTATGATAGTTAGTATTGCTTATATTTTTCTTTTATTATTTTTTTTGTTTTGTTGTTATTTTGTTTTTCATAAAATTTGGATATATGTATGTAACTATCAATTGTTTCTCTCTATATAATTATTCTAATGATATTTCTATTTTCTGCTTCCTTTATAGGAAATAGTTTTCTTTAAATATTGTTTTAGGAGGTAATTCAAAATTGTTCAATTAATTTTTTTATTTCTTCCTCATTTATTAATTTAATTGTAATTAATTAATTAAATATATTATATTTTATTCTAAGACATTTTAGATTATACATTATTCCTGTATTGTTATTCTAAAGGGACTTGTCCCAGAATAAATAAAGTCTTTATTATTATTATTATAAGGAAGAAAATAGTTGGGGGTGCAGTCAATTAAAACACTAAATAAGTGGATACTTATTTTAATTAAGTGCCTGTATATTTTATTAATCCACTTATTTAGTGTTTTAATTGACTGCACCCCCAACTATTTTCTTCCTTACATCATCCAGTCAACGATCCCTCGCTTCTCATTATTATTATTATAAAATGTTTTTTTGCAAAAAATTATAATTGACCATTTTTATAATTTGTTTTGGTGATTAGCATTTAATAATTTCTAATATACCTAATTTTTCTTAAGATATTACTTAGTTGCATATTGTCAATTTTGTGTTTATTGTAAAACTTAATTTCGGGAAATATTAGACATACAGATGTCAATTATCACTCGCAATGGAGCTAGTAATATAACCTATAAAGTAGTTTATTATTAATTCATTCTTCTTATCCAATTTACTTAGAAGTCCACAAATCACCTTACTAATCATTAATCATTTATTAATCACATGGTGTAGTTATTTGAGCATTCGAAGTTTTAATTAAGGCTTATTCTGTTCAACTTATGTTATCTTGTTATGTCTATGTTTTGAGGATATTCGCCCATTACAAGCACATTTTTGTGTATTTTTTTAGTTTCCTTACTAGTTATCGACTATATGCCATTTGTATTGAGGCTACTATAAAATTATCATCTCATAACTAATGTTGTAGGATTTAAATTAGAATAAAGGCATTTGAGAGCTGATAATTATGTAGCCGTTTCAGACGAAATAATATCTGATGGATAATTAGGAAAAAAAGTAAATAAAAAATGTCCTGATGATGTGGGAACATTCCCAAAATGTAAGGCATAATTTGGAGTTAATGTAAGGTTAATAACCTTGAAATGTCTAAATTGATACATCAATTGATTCAATAGACTGAGCAGTTTCCATGATCTTCATAAAAATATTTTAAAAACATTTTTATTTAATTTAAAAAGCTATATAAGATAATATATTACATATTATAACAGATAACATATTACATATTATTTGAAAAATGACTTTTACAATTTTTTGTCTGCCGTTTTTATTGACAAAGGTTTCACTACATCTTGGACGTTGAGGGTCCAATTTTTTTGAGGTATACATTTTACTTCTTGATGGAAAAAAGTTTATAAAAAAGGATAAAGAAAAATTATAATAGAACTTTTTTTCAGTTTCTTGCTTTTAAGCACACTAGATTTTATGTTGTAAAATCTCACTTTATATTCAAGATGTTGCATTTTAGTGTACAGTCAAGAAATGAATGAAATATATTAATAATTTTTAGATTTTTTCTTGAAGGAAAAGAACTTGCTATTACTGAAATAGTTCAATATCCCATTTTCAAGCCTTATAACTGCATGATAGTCAAGGGAAAAATAATATTATTTTTAATTGTAAAAATGAAATAAATAAATGAGTTAAAAATTATTATATGTTTAAAAAATAAGAGAAAAGAGAAAGCTTTTAATAGGTGAGGTAAAGTTTTTACTTTTTGATGGTAGAAACTAAAAAAAAAAAAATCACAGTTGTAATCAGAATTATTTTTTTTCCCTATTTGTCATGCCTTAATTCATTATTATGCCTTAATATTGCACGTAATGTCATATGATATAAAAAAATGCATGCATTATGTAAACAAAATTAACATGCCCTATTTGCCCTATCCCAACATGAGGAAAGAAAGAGAAAATAGGAAGGGAGAAAATATATACACAAACATTAATCATAACATTCATTAAATGGAAACATTATTCATTATAAATTATTATAACAGTGCATTATAAAAATATTTAAAAAAAATTAATAATATAAAGAATATTTGTATCATGAAAAATATTTATGTTAATAACCAATTTAATATATATATATATATATATATATATATATATATATATATATATATATATATATATATATATATTATATCATCATAAAAATAGAAGGATTGAAAGTTTTTTTAACTGTAGTTATATAATTAAGTAGAATACCATTACACAGATATGATTGAGAAGGGATGCAGGGGAGCAGTAAAAATAAAACACAATAAATAACTGCTCAATTAGTTAATGTTCACCAAGATTTAATAAAGGGTGAAAAAGTGAAAAACAAAACCAAAGTTATGTATTTATATTAGAAATTTACAAATTAATTTCCCTAACAGATGAATGGTTAAAAATAAAATTATAAAAAACTCCAAATTTCTGAAATAAATTGAATACAAAACAACTTTATTTTTCTTGAATTTTTTATGAAAGAATATGAGATATAAAATTTTAGCTAAATTTAACCTTTTCAAAATTGACAAGTTATTAAATTCATATATCTCAGAAACCATACAAGATAGGGAAAAATTAATGAAGTAAATCTTGAATAGAATAGACTCATTGCTTTCTTAGATATAAGCAAAAAACCTAAAGAACAGATCTTCATCATACTGTTTTCTCTCATCCTCTCCTCACCAATGACCATAAGTGACTTCTTTTTCAACAAGGTGGATTTAGACCCTGTAAGCAGACACAGGACCCTATATTGGTCCTCAGGAAAGTAATGGAAGAACCATGGGACCAGGATAACTGCATTTTCCTAGCCTTTCTCAACCTGAAGGCTTATTTTGACTCCATACCATATCAGGAGATATTCTTTAGAAAATAAAAACATCCCAGTAGATATAATCAATGCAATGAAATCATCTTATAAAAATGGAAAAGGGGAAGTATGGATCAATGGGAGACAGACTAATTCATTTCAGATGGATAAAAGAGCCAGGCAGGGTGATAGCCTTAATCCTTTACTATTTATATGTTTTATGGATAAGATACATAAAATATGTGAGAGGAGAATGTCACTAACATTAATTGGAAGATGGAATATAGGTCTTGTGGTATTTCAGAGCCTTCTTTATGCTAATGACATCGTCTTTTTGGAAGACTCTAAGAAGAAAATGGAGCAAGCCCTTGTAGAATGGTAAGAAAAATTTCAACATAAGGGAATGACAACAAACATGTCTAAAATTAAAGTGCTTATTGTGTCCAGATATTAACATGAAAATGTGCATTTATTTTGCAATAGTGAGACTTTCCATGCTCGAGCAATTAAAGTAATAAAGGAAAATAATGGAAGCCCGAACATAGGATAAAAGGCTCCAAGAACCTTATATTATATTATATTAAGAACATATTGAAAGAATAGAAGCAACCACCAACTGTTATAGTGGGTAGCACCAGCAATAATCTACCTCTATCAGTCCCTTGATTTAAAAGTTATTTTAAATGTTAGCTGCCCTGAGAGCTAACATTTAACCCTCCAAAGCCGAGAATAATTGTTTTGAAAATATTTGATTTTTTTTTTACATTTTTCTATTCTTATAGTGATACAGAATTCAAGAAAAATAGTTTTAAAAATTTGCACTAAAATGACTGTCAGAGCCCCTTTCAGGTAGATGCAACGCTAATTCACCCTTAACAATAATAAAAGAGAAAGTGGAATGGGAAACCCGGGCTACTTTCTACTGTGACATAAACGTCACACTAGGCTTAGTAGGATCAAAAATCAAAAGGAATTAATCCAAAAAAATAATATTTGAAAAATGTTTATATATGAACAAAAATAATAAATCAAAACATAAGATAAAAGAGTGGTGTACATCACATGAATATATAGACAAAATGCAATAAATAAAAGTAAATTGATATTTACAAAGGAACATCAGTAATGACATTTCAGTTAACATTAGGTGAAACATGTTGAATAAAAATGTTATAAATTTTAATTCTGATAATTCCTTCTCACAACCATCTAATGGATATTGAATTAATACCAATATATTCATATCGCTCACTGACTAGATAATTTGGCAACTATAAATCTTCCATTTCTAAGTCAGGACCAGAGCCAAAATGAGATGTATGGCATAAAATGAAAACCTCACCTTTAGGTCACTAAAGGACTTGAGTTAAGGGTCATAAAAAATAAATAAAGATCTTAGTGTATTGTATTAAGAATTTATTCTAAGATACCATATTGTTTCCACAAAATTGAATCTTAATGCTCCATCAAAAAACATAATTCTAGTTTCAATTTCAAAATGAGTTTATATTACAACTTAGTATAATAGACACTACTCAATAATACCCAGGATCTTTTATACTGTAGTATAATCCAAGTCAGTATGATTCTTTTACCATGTTGTTTATATTTATGAACAGAATAAGGTAATTTTGTTTTTTGCCTTACTTTCAGTTGGTGATTGAATGTGTTTTGATTATTGAAGTATAAAATTGTACAATACTACAACAAATTCTGTAAGTGCTGTATTGTTTAAAGACTAACAAAAGACCAAAGTGACGATTACAAATTTTTACTTTAATGTGAAAATGTTTGACTGTAGATGAAATAAACATGTAGAAGTTGGGCAGTGAGTGGTCAATGACTTTGTATACACTAAACAGTATAAATTATTATTTATTACAAGCCGACATGTTAGCCTGACTTTTAAGCTACTATCAGGGCACAGGAATGAAGAGTCTAATGCTAGCTCAACTGATTATGAATAAGTTGTAGTTACCACAATCAATTTCTACTCATTTATTTAAAATTTTGGGAAAATCAATCCAAATAAGATTATCATGTTTAACTTGCAAACAATGACAGTGGTGGCTTCTAAATACTTTTCTAAAACAATGCAACAATTTCAGCGTGGTATTAGGCAGTATATTTAGTTTAATGGGAAGAAAAACTTTGAACATATTTTCTAAAAACAAAGTATTTACTTGTCATGTTTTCCAAGACAGTGAGCAATATATTTAAATAAGTTAGGTAAATAATTTATTGAACATGAAAATTTGTTTACCTGAAGTGAGAAGGGCCTTGCTGGTTTTTCATTAACTTCAATAGTCCCCCGTCCTGGATCTGAATCGGGTGATTTCACCACCTTACCCTACACCATACACAAATTGCAAACATCCTCCACCATTTAAAATAAATTGGAAACAATATTTGGTGAGTATCAGTGAGTAAAAAGGAAAATATACACCATGCTCAATATTATCATTACTACCTTAACCAAAAAAACTATATATAATTCACAGTTTGATCCGATAGATAATGTTTTTAAATTAATTTATCCTCCTCCTAAACGTTTGAACAGGACGTCTGTCAGGTCTACTATATCTTTATATATATACTAGCTGACCCCGGCCACGCGTTGCTGTGGCTTTTATAATAGTTTAAAAAAATATTATGTTAAAATTTGAATTTAAAAAAAATAATGAAAAAATGTAAAAATTAATTAAATTGATTTTTAATTGTATGTATTTATAATTGTATTGTATTTATAATATATACCCAATATTAGATTCAGACTCACAATATACATTGTTTTTGAGTAAAAATGAAAACATAATGAGTTATTATGATTTTAATATTATTCTTACATGTAATACATTAACAATGATACTAAATGTACATTGAAATTATTCTGACTATCATTTTTTAACTCATAATTTCAATAGTTAATTTTAGAATCTAAATAGATGTACAAATAATGAATTTCATTAATCAATCGGTTTTTGCTGCTTTGGCCATTATAAAATAAATATATTTTGTAAAACTTAGATGAATCTCATGGGCCAGAAAAATGTTCAAAGCGGCCACATGCTCTGGGTTGGCTAGCCCTGGATTAGGCTGTAAATTAAACAATTTTAACTTGTTTTGTTTAATCTACAGACATTACTTTGGGTAAAGTTTTATTTTATACTTTTAAATGTTTTAACTATTAAAAAACTTATTTGTTTTATTTAACAAAGAAAATTGTGACTAAGTGTTATTAATTCACTACACTAGAGAAAATTTCTCATCTCAAAAATCTCATTCTCAAAATACTTCTTTTTGGAGAAAACATAATTTCCCTCAATTAATCAAAAAAACGGCACTTCTTTTCAAATCATGAACCAAATCTCAACAAATCCCCAAAAAACATTGAATTAATTTATTTTAAACAAAAACTTAACACAGTTAGAAGGTTTCTAGAAGTGGGGTGTCTTTAGCCCAGCAGGTGGCTTTGATAATCATTCATAGATAATGTGTGATAAAAAAAATATATATATATTTAATTTTCAGCTATTTGCCCACCAGCCCCTTACATGGTGTACATCATCCACCACTAGTTAAGTCAAACTTAATTGCTTTGAATATTTTTGAGTTTCCCTTCCGATATGACAAATAAAGTGACTCACTTAAGAAAAACAGAACTTAAATTTCCACTTTTCTTAGGGGAATCTGATTAGGGTATAGTTAACTGTCTTCTTTTAAACATTACCTGGCATTTACATGGATGTAATCTTTTTATGAACAAAATAATAGTGTGCATATTTCTTATTCATGTATATTTATTACTATACTTTTTTTTTTTAAGGTGTTCATTGAATATTGTAAACAGAAGGACACATTAAATATTTTTTTAAAAGCGTCTATGTTAAATAAACTAGAAACAAAAATAACAGTAGAATAAACATGAGTTTCCAACGATTTAAAATTTTGACCGGTAACTTTAAACTGTTGCAGGTGCAACAATTTAAAAATTATAAATATATATAATAATTTAAAAAATATAATTATTGGGCGTAGCTGTGAATCGAAAATTCATTTTTGAAAGGAGAGCAAAACCATTGTTTGATACATTATTCAAAATATAAGTAAAAGAGGCTGATTTTGTATTTATCGTTGCTTACACTGGCAATATAAACATTATACATAATTATGCAGTCATATTAGGCAACTTACCTTGGAAACAGCTTGTAAGAATGCAGCTTTTCCAACTTTTTGGCGTTGCCTGTTCATCTGGGCTTCCATCCTCCTTTTTTCACTTTCAATTCTTCTTCTTTTTTCTTCAAGTTTCAGTCTTATATTGAGTAACTGAGAGCCCATGACGCCATTATCAGCTGTGTCACCCAAGCCTATTTCAAATTGAAAATAAATTCAAATAATATTTTGAAAAATACTTTTAAAATGTTAATTTTATAAATTTCAAATGAGGAAAAATTTGAATAAACATTGAAAGTGATATATTATAGCAGTATATTTGACTGAATTTAAAGATCTCATTAGTTGTCTATCAACAAAATTAACTTGTCATTTACTTCCTCAACTACCTACTTCAGGAAGAAACCTTTTCAGTTTAAATAACCCGAATGTTTCTTGATATATGAGTTACTAATTGTTGACATACATTAAGAAGTTAAATAGCTCAAATTGAAAATAGAGTAGCATGATCACAATGATATAAAAGTTAAATTTTGGTAAGGTTACCATTATCAACATGATCTGAAGACTGATGGGCAAGTGATTGTTGCTGCCAAGTGGTTGTGTTGTTTGGTAATGCTGCAAAAGTTGTAACTTTCTTTTCACGCTCTTGCTGCTTTAGTTCTACAATAAAATTTTACTTTGAAACAACAAATAAACAAAATAGGAAAATGTAAATTATACAAATAATGTTAAGTAACACATAATTGTAACTTTTTAACTGCTGCTACCAATATTTAATCCAATGATTGCATTTATTGAATTGTTCTTAACAGTTCTCTCCCCTCTTCTCCCCTCCCCTTCATATGTATAACTTCGATTTGACAATAAATTTCAATATTGGTAATCAGGAAAATTCTAATGTATGGAAAATTACTATTTAAGTTCTTAAACTGAGAGTTCAACAAACATGCTTTGCAAATTCAAATAAAGAGTCAAGCTGACCCAGGGGTTCCATCTCAGAATGAAACGGAATAAGCTGAAAATGTGTATTCAAATTATTATTGGCATGAAAAAATGTCAAAACACCTTCAGTCCATTACAAAATGTCATTGCCATAGCCAAACATGTCAACCAATCCGCACTCCGTTCGCTATACCTAAAGCAGGGGAGGGGTACGAAGTGTCCCTGAGTCACGATACCCATGTCAGATCAGTCTTATCGACTTGAAAAACACAAATCGCCCTTAAATGGACAAGCAATTGCTACCCTAAAGCAGGTATAGGATTCGCTCAGTTTTCTTTCTGGTTTCTTACTTTACATAACGAATCATGAATATGTCACTACACTCCTGAGTCAAAAAAGCAGTCTATACAGTGGCCCCATACCCATTCACCATCAATCAAAAATACAAAATTTAGTTTTCAGAGAGAAAGATCATGGCATCTTTCTTTTGGGGTTGGAAAGGGATCTTGTTGGTCGATTTTATGCCCCAAGGAACCGCTCTCAATACTCTGAGACATTGAAAAGGTAAAAAATAATTAAAGACAAGAGGAAGGGAATGCCAGACTCCAAACCGGCTCACTCAGAACCTGCTTGTCTCATTTGGATGAATAAAAAAAATGAAGGTGTTTTTGGGTGGATGATTAGCAAATGAAAAGGAAGCCCAAGAAAGAAGTAGAAAAATGGTTTCAGGAGGTGGAGCAGAATGTATACAATGAGGGAAAACAAAAACTTGTTTCCAGACTTCAAAAATGTATTCACCTTAATAGTGATTGGATAGGGAAATAAGGACATTTTTTTTTTACTCATATTGTTGTAAATTTCATTTAATTATATGATTTGTTTTCTATTTTTAACATGTTTTGTAACCATAGTTTCTGGACGTCCCCTGTAACATCTGTTGAGTACAAAATTATCTGCAAATTTTTACCTTAAACAATTTTTATACACTTAACCATTTTTGAAATAAAGCACTAAGGGTGCAGAGTACTCAACCATACAACCATACAAACCATAACGCAAGGTCAATCGTAAATCCTAGTTTATAATATGGATTTTTAACTTAATTATTTGTTAAATATTAGTTGATCAGCTATTTAACACATTATATTTATATCTATAAATATTACTTATAAATCGAATAAATATTAAATATTATTTACATTTACATATTAGATATTACTAAAGTTTTGATAAATATCTCCATAGTAAAGAACACATTTTATTCTTACATTTGTTTAGTGGCTGTGACACAACTTCTGCTCTTTTTAGGAAAGGAAAAAAAAATCTGTCATCAAAACATAGGAGAAAATACCCAATTAGGATCGACTGGATCAAGTATTTCAACAAGAAAATTGTCCAATGCAAACATAATTTGAAAATGGAACACACATTTTTTTGGCAGTATATAATGCTCCGAAATCTGAGGGAAGTGTCGATCATCTTCGTTAAATATATTGAGTGGAAAATAGTTGACTGGATAATTTAAATGATGGATTGAATTGGTCAGGGGCTGCAGACAATGATAACACAAAAAAACACAAAAACATTGGCACGATTAATAAAAAATAAGTTTTGCATATTTTGTTATCATTGACTGCACCCCCTGACCAATTTAATCCATGGTTAAATATAGTTCATTAAGTCAACAAATAGTAGATTAACCTGTGGAGTTAAATCGGGAGAAGAGGAGTTTTGGGGCAACAAGAATCTTATATCTTCCAGCATGCAATTTATAAGGTATTAAAGTATGACTAATAACAAATCAATGACCTTTACTACTAGCTTGAGGTTCTAAAAGTGTTTGCTGAATTCCTGCACTACTTCTTGTTTCCTCTGCTCGTTTCTGAGATTCAATAAAGCTATTATTTCTTGATAGTGACATTCTAGGTGGAGGTTCTGGGGCTGGAAAAATTAATTTAATTTTATAAACTTAAATTAGCTTGTACAATAAAAGTCATAGACAGCCAACCAATTTCTACATATTCATGGAATATCACATGTTACACATGTACATAAATAAAATATTATTGCTAAGACTACATTTCTTCAGCTACTATTAAGAGTATAATAAAAATACATATAAAAAGAATAAATAATATTTTCTTATATGGATCAATCAAAAACAACAATTGTCCATAAATATATTATTACATAAATCTGAAGAGATTGTTTGAAAAGTTAATTTTAGTAACTACAATATGAAAAATCCTTAATCTATATACAAGTAGTATAGTAAATACACACACAAAATAAACCTTACAATGAACTGAAATTTAAGAAAAATAAGAAAACTGGAAGTTTGGAAAATAACTCCTCAATAATGTTTAATTTTGAAATAACCCAAACCAGCAATAGATTTTGATAAAAACATATAATATGAGCTGTTTTTGATTAGCCACTAAAATTTTAATGCTTCTTTTTCAAACCCTACTACACTAGTCTGATGTTTGCTCACAAGCTTAATAATTGGCTTCACACTGTCGACGATCAGTTTTTCACTTTCAGTACATTAGACACTCTATAATCCCGCACTGCTCCAGTCCGGCACTCCAGTAATCCGGCGTATTTTTACGGGCGTGGTGGGGGTTTCAAGTTGAGACACGTTACTGAAACTATAGTAAGCAAACAACTAGCGGTCACTCAGTTGCCTCCCCGTCTCTTGGTTTACATATATACCAGTTTTATTCGTGGTGTCTAGTGTAGTGTTGAGTGCGGTGACATTTTATAGTGCAGATTAATTTATATTTCAAGATAAGTGAAAATGTCTCAGTGTAAACGGAAGCACAAAACTTTAACACTGATTCAGAAAAACGAGATTTTAAATAGACTTGTTAAGGGTGACAAGCTTACCAACCTAGCAAATGAATATGGAGTTGGCCGTGCTACAATACATGACATACGTAAGAACCGGGACAAAATTAAGTCTTTCTGTGAAAGCAGTGAGAATGTTAAAAGTGTCCGGAAAACGTTGAAAAAGGGCGAGTTCCCTCAGGTTTAGGATAGCCTATATGCTTGGTTCATTCAAGAAAGGAATAGGCACACACCAATATCAGAGGAAATTCTTAAAGAAAAACCAAAGATATTTTACGAAAAAATAATAGGGACAGACGATTTTAAGGCTAGTGAAGGATGACTTGAAAAATTCAAAAAACGGTTTGGAATTCGTTTGGTAAGTATGACAGGTGAAAAACTTTCTTGTGATGTTGCTGCAGTCGACCCATACAAAGAAATCATTAATGAACTAGCCCTAACTCCTGACCAAATCTACAATGCCAATGAAAGTGGATTGTTTTACCGGCTTTTACCAAAAAAAACCTTCATTCACCGCACTGAAGCAAGTGCTCCGGGACTAAAGCAAGCCAAGGACAGAATAACATTCATGCCGTGTTCAAATGCAAGTGGTGAACATAAATTAGATTTATTGGTGATCGGTACGGCAAAGAATCCCAGGGCATTTAAAAATGTCAACCTGCCTGTTGATTACAAAAACGCGGGCAGGGATTGGATGACCCAGTCAGTGTTTAAGGAATGGTTCCACGGAATATTTGTGCCATCGGTAAAAAAGTATCTGAAAAGAAAGAAATTGTCCCAAAAGGCCTTACTTATTTTGGACAACTGCCCTGAAAGAGAAGATGAGCTGAAAAGTGAAGGCTTCCATGTCATGTTTATGCCGCTTAACATTACACCTCTTCTACAACCCATGGACAAGAATGTCGTTTAGACTGTTAAAATGCACTATAAAAAAGCTTTGTTTTACAAAGTTTTGTCAAAGGAAGGCAGTGTAATCCAGTCAATGAAAGAAACAAACTTGAAAGAAGTGGTTTTCGACCTTGCTAATGCTTGGGAAAAGCTCCCAGAAAAAACAATTGTTTGTTCATGGCGCAGCCTGATATGACTTTGTTGGAGCAATAGAATAAAAACAAAAACAACGAAATGGGCAATGATCAAAACGAACTTATTGAGCTGCGAGATGCCATTTCTGAAAAACTTGTAGACCGCAACGAAAGCCTGACAACAGAGGACGTAGACATGTGGCTCGAAGAAGAGGAAAACGGCCAAATTATGACACAGTGAGCAACGATGCTGCCATGGATGCATTTGCAACTTTAGTGAAGTGGGCGGAAGAAAATAGTGTGTCTGCTAGTGACATTATTATTTTAAAAAGACTTCAAAAGAAGGTGTTGAAAGTGTCTTTTCAAGCAAAGAAACCAAAGAAAATTGACAGTTTTTTTACTCCAATGAAATAAGGCAACAGATACTGTACTGTACCGAAGTTGAAGGTTATGTTTACTTTTAGCTTTTTACTGCAGTACTATTAACATTTAATTTCTTATAGATCAATTTTGATTAGTTGTTGATAATTTTATATATTAAACAATAGTTTGGAACTGTACAAGTCCAATAAAACACGTATTTTGTGCATTTAAATGTTTTTATTAATAAGCTTCCAGTAATCCGGCGTTTTCACTAATCCGGCAGTACCCTGGTCTGATATCTGCCGGATTAGTGAGAGTCTACTGTATATAGTATTAGATGAAACTGAAAAGTTTATACTTGACCTCAATAATTTTAGAAACTACCAAAACATTTGAAAATTATTTTTATATTTCATAGACCGCTTACCAAGCCATAAGAAAGGAAAAATACCCATAAATAAATTGCTAAGAGAATAATTATTCAACTTAAATACTCTTTTAAGGTTCCACGGCCACTATTTATAAAAAAGGTTTCGACCGTTATCTAAATTTCTCACCAACGTTTTATCAGATATGCTGATGGCTTCCTCAGGGCTTGAATTGAGACTAAAGATGTTCTGCTGCCCCATGGCCTTATATAGCCGCTTGTGTCCACTCGTAGTTTATGGGGTCCCTTCGTTAGTCGATCAGGTCTATTTGTGTCCGGGGACGGAGTCTACTCTTCCATGGATGCGATTTGCTGGCTTTAAGCACTTAAATGGGATACACAAAAATATTCAATTCACAATGGAAGTTGAAGCTGAAGAAAGTGTCCCATTCCTAGATGTGAAAGTTGAAAAGAATGAAAACCGTTTGGGATACTCAGTGTATAGAAAACTGACCCATACTGACCGGAATTTGATTGGGTGCTCACATCATCAACCTGCACAGAAACATGGTGTGATTAGAACGTTGATGATAAGGGCCATCAGGATTTCAGAACCGGCGTATTTGAAAAAAAAAGAAAGGCATCTAAAGAAAGCTCTCATGAAAAATGTTTATCAAGAGGATATAAATTTTAAAAAGCCCAAAAGACAGGCCCGCAAGAAAGGAAAGAGGAAATAAAGAAAGCGGTGATCCCATATGTCAAGGGCACCACAGAGAAAATATCGAAAATATTAAAGAAATTTAAGATAAAGACGATATACACCAAGGACAGGAAGATAAGTTAGGTTTTGCCGAATGTGAAAGACGACTTAGAACTCAAGTCACAAGGGATATAAAACATTCCATGCTCCTTTGGAAAAGAATACATTGGACAAACAGGAAGACTAATAGCCACAAGACTTACAGAACATATTAAAAGTGTAAAGAAGATGGATAGTAAGACATCAGCTTTTGGAAGAACATTTGGCTACCACTAATCAAGCAATAGAATTTGACAAAATCAGAGTGGTTAAGAAATGCAGTAAGGCGGCAGAGGGAAAAATACTAGAAGCAATCAAAATAGTTAAGCACCCTGAAAATTGCAACATGGAAGATGGATACAAATTAAGTAAGTTGTGGCTACCGAACATACCAGAGAATGAAAAGAAAAAACAAATCAACCAAGCCGAAGTCCAGTCAATCAGAGCCTGTCCAATCGGAAACCAGCCAATCGCACTCATAGAAGAGTAGACTCCGTCCCCGGAAACGAATAGACCCGATCGACTAACGAAGGGATCCGATAAACATGAGTTGACCTGAGTGGCTATATAAGCCGCGGCGTAGCGGAATATCTTCAGTCTCAATTCAAGTCCTGAGGAAGCCAGCAGCATGTCTGGTGAAATGTTGGTGAGAAATTTGATACACGGTCGAAACCAAAAGATACCTTCTGTACAATTATCCAACTTAGTTACATGCTGTCATGAAAACTTTCTACTCGTAGAGGTAAATTGAAAACACAAACTTTTTAATAAGTGAGAAATTACTGTTTAGAAATATTAATTTGTGAATAAAATAGAAGAGTTTGAAATAGAAAAATATGAAACTTTGAAGCCTCCTCGGCAGTTACAAAAGACTATTGTTGTTTTGACCCTGTTTCTTGATAATATCTACAAAATATAGGTTGTTACTAGGTACTTTATTGGGGTTAATCAAAATTTATCACAGATAAGTCTGCAGGGCATAACTAGCTCAAATATAGCTGGTCATTTAAACGAAATATCAATAACAAATAGTAATGATCAAACAATAATAAATAGATACAAAGAGCTTAGGTTTATTCAAACATGATATATATTAGGAATATTTAAATATAAGAATAGCCAACATTAACCAATAATATGCATAATCAATACATTTTATAGAAATCATTAAATATAAAAAATAACCTTGTTTTGAACTATATCCTTCCTGAAGGGCGTGGTGAAGAGCATCACTATTATTATCAAGAACACTTGACCTAGCAGAAGACTCCCGCCTACCACTATGAACAGCAGGTTCTTTGTCTGGATTACGGCCTAAAAGATGAAGATTTTCTTCTGAACCCCCAAAATTTTCCAATGTTAACTGTAACAAAAATAGAGGTTTTCATGAGACAACTTACATCAACTTTCAAAGATGAATTATTAATATACAAAAATAACAGTAAATACAATTAAAAAACTATATTATTAGTAAACAGACCTCGTAAACAGTTGATAAACAAAGGATTGAATAAATATCTGTTATGTATGTTATAATCTTTTTAAGTCCACCTAATCAGAACAGATAATTATGATTTATACACTTTCTAGAATAATTATATCTGTCTATGGTTGCAGCACTCATTTTTGTTGCCTTTTTTATTAACTAAGATTGATAATATTGTACTCCCAATAACTGAGAGTACTTTTTTCGTTGGTGGTTTTCTGAAATTGACCCTGGACCACTCTTATCATTTTATGTCCTTATTTAATAAGCTTTGGCAGATACTGTCTCATTCGGGTGTTTTTATTCTACCCATTTGATGCTGTCTTATTCTGTGATCCTTTCTGCTCTTCTTTTATTTCCTTACCATTAAGGGATATCAGTGCATAGTACTGTCTCCTTAAGCTATTATTTTCTTATATACGTATTTTACTGGGGATATATTTCGCATTTCTTATAAATTTTCACTTCTTGTCTTTCCGAGTTTTATCTTCCTCCTAAAAATATTCATTCATTCATTAGTGAGCTCTACAGTCCTTGAAAAACTATGGCCTCTGCTAACTTCTTCCACCACTTCTCTCTGTCCACTGCAAGGGGCCTCCAGCAGATTATACCCATCGCCTTCAGGCCACCCTCCACATTGTTGAGCCACCTGAGATAGGGCCTTCCTCTCAATCTTACACCATCATTCGGTATTCTGTACATCATCCTTCTTGGAATTCTCGTTGGGTCCATTCTCTCCACAAGCCCCAACCATTGTAATCTCTTGAGCTGGATGAGTTTCACTATATCGGACTCATCGTGTAGGCCCCTTCATTCTTTATTGGACCTGATACACAACCAAAAATTTTATATAGGATTTTTCTTTCCCATACTTCCAATTCCTGGGTATTATGCAATAGCAATTTTTTCGTAAGGATTTTGAGATTATTTCTAAGGTTCAGGATATGAATACCAAGGTGTGGTTAGGGCACTCATATGTTTTTGACATCTTTCAAAAGCTTTATAACCGTTTACTGTACCGGAAGTAGAAATAATATTGCTGGTATTTCTTTCATGAATCCGTAACGTAATCTTGAGGTCTTTATGGAGCGGAAGTAGAAAGCTATCAATTCAAGTAAACTGAATTAAAAATCTATTGAGTGTGGTCAGTAACTAATGTTAATGTCATTACTAACTTATTCCTAAAATATCATTACTAACTAAAATATCAGTCCTAATGTTCTAAAATTTATGATAAACATAACCTAATTATACTGAATTATTTGGACAGGCAAAACAACCAATTTTACAGAAAATAATAATAAATTATAATTTTTTAATCATTGTTTTAATTTTTAAATATTTTTATATTGAAGAGAAAAGATTTGCCCCCGGCCGGGATTCGAACCCGGGTCTTCCGCCTCACCGTGGCAATGCTCTAACCATTTAAACGACCGGGGTCGCCCCCCACCTAGGACATATCTGTTCTCTTTACCGATCCCATATCCCCCGTGTTCTCGCAATTTTGCGATGTATACACGAGTCAACAAGATCCTACATTTAAAAGTAATGTTAAATGAACATTCTTCCTCCTGTATACATCGCAAAATTGCGAGAACACGGGGGATATGGGATCGGTGAAGAGAACAGATTTGTCCTAGGTGGGGGGCAACCCCGGTAGCTCAAATGGTTAGAGCGCTGCCATGGTGAGGCGGACGACCCGGGTTCGAATTCCGGTCGGGGGCAAATCTTTTCTCTTCAAAATAAAAATATTTAAAAATTAAAACAATGATTAAAAAATTATAATATATTATTATTTACCTGTGATTCATCTGATAGTGAATTCCTTCTAGAACGCCTTCCTGCATATGAAGGTTTTCTAGGTTCCCAATTTGTAGGTTTTCCTGCTGGTTCAGTTGATTTATTTCCACTGTCTCCGCCAATAACAGAACTTAAAGTTGGAACTCCTCGACCACGATGAACCACAAATTCATCATTACCATTTTCTAACCTAAAAAAGTAACCAACAATTAAAGGAGGTAAGATTAAGACTGTATTCTGGAATGTTATAAAAACTATTGTATAAATATCTCGTCTCATAACATTATTAATGGAATAATAACACTGTTCTGCACGAAAATCCTCCTTCAAACCAAAACATGCTTTTTTATTGTTATCAGATGTGGTGAACACGAATTTGAAGTCAGATTTTGTCTATCACGCACAGTTTCCTGAGAAATTCTAGTTTTTTATCCAAAAAGGTGAGTTTTTTGTGGATTTGACGAATTTTTTTTCGGCATTAAAACATAGTGAAAAAAATTCAAAAGCCCGATGATTTTGAGCGCAATGAAGTATATTTGAACGAAAAAAATTTGATGGGAATATTACAAGTGGTTAAAGAAATATGGCTAAAAGTGTTTTTTCAGTTTTTCAAGGATCTCACTTTTGAAGCAAAGTTAAATACTACTGAGAAAAAGGCTTTGATTGCTTTTCGAGAGGTATGTGCTAAGTTTTTGGGAAACAAAAAATCTAGAGACTACCGAAAAATAGTCCAAGAACTGCTTACTTCATATAAAACATTGGGATGCAAATGTCCTTAAAAACACATTTCCTGCATAGTCACCTAGACTTTTTCGCCCCAAATTTGGGTGCAGTTTCGGACGAACATGGAGAACGATTCCACCAAGACATATCCAGAATGGAAAAAAGATATTCTGACAAATGGAATGAGAAGATGCTGGCGGATTACTCCTGAACACTGCAGCGGGAGACAGAGGAGGAAGAGTACAAAAGAAAAAAAACTACTCATTGACGATGTGTGTATATTTTTTGAGTTGTGTCATATCTAGTATTATACCTGATAGCATGCAGGATTCAATTAATTATATTTTATTGTTGAAAAAGAAAAAAAATCTGTTCTAATAAAGACAATAATTTTCAAATACAATTTTTCATTTTTTCCAAGTTTCACCTCTTTTCTCTCAAAATCAGAGGGTGATAGAATTTTTCTGAGTTCGGATTCGGACTCAGCACACCTGAAAACATGAGAAACAGGCAAAATTGTTCAAGGGAGGGGAGAAAAGTTTTTTTTTGCAGAACAGTGTAATTAATCGTAGATTACAAAGTTGTCAATGTATCTCAAACTAACATCAGATAATCTTATAATTTTATGATAAGATAATTTTATTCAGATATTCTAATTCTATAATTTTTAGGTGGGGGGGGGGCTTGTACATATTAAAGATATTACAATATCTTTGTAATATTTATCAAAATTAAGATGAATTACATAAAAGCCAACATACTTATTTTCAGAGTTCTGTTCCAGCTGAAGATTCCCAACTTTTTTAAGACCACTGCTGGAGAGAATTGGAGAACCTGCAATATATAATCATTGTAAACTAAAAAATGTAAAATTAACAGATAGATAAACACAAAACTTCCAATGTTAGAGAAATAGTATGAAATAGGTCTGAAAAAGTCAATTGAACATAAGCTCAAATATTTATATCACCTATGAATAAAATTATCACATGGAAGTGTGTGACTATAGCTAATTCAGTCAGTTAATAGAACACAACTAAAACCTCTTGCTGAAGAAATATGTATATTTGTATACAGGTATGTGTGTATGTATATTATATATATATATATATATATATATATATATATATATATATATATATATATATATATACATACATTTTTGCATTAACATTGTCATCTTAACGTGTAACATGTTGAGAACAAAAAATTTTGAAATGTCACCAAAATATTTTTATCTTTATTGACAGAACCTTAACCTTAAGTAGAATAAAAATCCATATTCAAACCATCATATAACTGGGTGGATTCATAAGTTCGTTCGGTTTTTGTAAGTAGTGTGAATTGTAGGGGATGAAATCTTAACAAAGCATATAGCCTAAAATTGGTTTGCTAAGTTTTGTTCTGGAGATGCATGAAGAAGTCTCAAAGATGCACCCTACTGCAGTGGAGCCAACGAGGTTGATTTGAATAATATCAAGCCTTTAATCAAACAAGACTGGTCGCTACAGGTACGACGAATTGCAGAGACACTTTGAAGCGAATCAGCATAACTAAGTGTCCCGCCTTGATTTTTGGGTGCCACCTAAACTGAAACAGAACACTCTTCTGAAGAGGCAAGAAAAGGGACCCATTTCACAAACAAATAGTAATGGGTAATGAAAAGTAGATCATAAACGACAATGTAGTTTGCAGATTATGGACAACTGCTGACGAGCTGCCTAATGCCACCTCGAAATCAAGCCAACATCTGAAAAATAATTTGCTCTCCATTGCACAGATCCAACAAAATTGGATAAAACGCCCATGGTGGTATACAATGCATTGTTGTATTGGTGGTCTTGTTTCCATCATGACAACACACCATACTCGGCAATTGTCGCAAAAAAAATGAGAGCAACTTAGCTGGGATGTTTTATTACACCCACTATATTCTGCATAACTTGCCCCACCTGACTACCAAAACTCCCTCAACAGAAAAAATTTAAGCTGATGAGAGATGTGAAGACCTATCTTGATAAGTTTTTCCCTCATATGCCCCAAATGTTTTACAAAATCAGTGTTAATGCTCATTAAACTAATTTCTTAATTTTTAGTTAGAGTACTTTTTGGCAGTTCCACTCCAGCAGTGTTGAACTGTGGATCACTCTTTACGAATTCCTGTTTCTGGGTTTCTCCAGTCAGCATCCTTCTACTCATTGGGAGTATTGAATGCATTGACGATCGCCAATAGTATTGAATTTATACCGCTGGCCGCTCTGATGTAGTGCTCCATAATATCAGGTGTCTCCAATTAGTACTAATAATAAAGGCCTTGAAATTGAGAAGATATATAATCATTGTAAACTAAAAAATGTAAAATTAACAGATAGATAAACACAAAACTCCCAATGTTAGATTTTTATTTTGAAGAGAAAAGATTTGCCCCCGGCCGGGATTCGAACCCGAGTCGTCCGCCTCACCGTGGCAACGCTCGGGTTAAAAGTCGGAGAGAATATTTTTGCTATAACTTATTGACGTTTAAGACTATTGTATTTTTTAATAAAATTAAATTAATAGTTAATATATTTCTTATTTTCATTTATCAATGTTAAATTCTATTTTAGTAAATATCAGGCCTGCAAAGTAATAGTTTATTATTAAGTTGTACATTTCATTGTTCTGTATATTTCATTAACCATATGTTTTATTTTATTTTATCTTTCATATGTAATTCTCTTGGTCATTAAATTTATTTCTATACTTCTTGTTGAATATTCTTTTTTTAAATACCATTTTTAATTATTCTTTTCCCATGAATAATTTTATTTACATCGTAAGTGCTCAAAACAGCCGGCATTATTGACACGGTGTCGGTGATTTACACCTGTTGGTAATTTTTCCTTTATGGTGTCGCTCTCCCCAACAATCAGTGTATATATCAGCCATAAGCCCATAGCTCAAGATATAATAAAATTTCTGAAAGCGAATCCATTGGGGTTCATTTATTAATTTAATTAATAAAAGAAGCGCATTTAACAAATATAGAAAAAACATAAACTTATGTTTAAAAAATGGATAACATTTTTAGCAATAATTTATTGGGACCATGACCTCCTAGATATGTTCTTACTATAAAAATCTAATGTCCGACCCTTCCTCCTGATTATTTATAATATGTTTCTGCATGATTTTAAATTAAATTAAAATTCTTATGAAAAAAAACAGTTTAAAAATTAAGCTATTAAAATGTCCCTATGAGTTTTTAAAACAACACTGATAAGATAAACGCACTGACTGAAGTATTTAGTATTCATAGTGACCAAGAGTACGCCGCAGTTATTGGGCACGTCATGGGAAAGGGATAGTGAAATCCCATTAGAAATGACAGCTGTGAACAAGAATACCCAATAAGCTGGACTAAGGCTGCAGTGTGCTGCTAGTGGATAGTGCATCTCAGATAAATACCATAGAAATTTTATAACGATATTGTATCATGAAAGATCAGAGCCGCCTATCATCCTACTTCGTCCCGACTGGCATGAGGTTGGAACCCTGGAACCGAAGAAAAAGTCTCTGAAAAGAAAGCCAGGGGCAGATTTGGTCCTGGAGTTGGGCGTAGGGTTCAGTTCTACCTTAGAAAAATTTATTGTTCAGAAACCAAAATACCAAAGAAAGCCAAACATGTGATTAAGGGTCAGAGACAATGGAATTGGGATATGGTATCTATGTAGGTAGTTAAAATGGCAGAGCAGATGTTTAACAAAAATTGACTGATTAGCATATCATGAGACCTCCACCTGGTAAAGGGCAGGGTAGATAAAAAGGAATATACCGTGCTATATTTTGGATTCAATGAGAGAAATGGAAAAAGTGGAACTGGTTTTATGATTACTAGAAAAACTAGAAAAAGTTCGTTTCTGTTTCAATAAATGAAAGAATATGCAAAATGAGATTAAATTACTATATATAAAAACTTATAAACTTCTGTTTGTAACAATTAAAGAAATTATATTGATTTTTAAATTATTAAAACATTTGTTTATTGATGACTTTTGTCAATAATTTTTTTTTCAGCCTTAAATATTATAATTAAATTTAGCATTTAGCATGCAAACATACATTCATACTTACATACACACACAAATTCAGTAATAGATCAATATAACTAACATTTATTAGAATAACATGAGGCATTAAGTAAATATAATTATATATAGTACAGTAATAATATATGGTATTATCTAAAAGACATACAACCTTTTAACAACTACAAACATTTTATAAAATTGTAAAAATCAAAACTTTGTACTTAAACTAAAATATAAGATTGAAAAAAAGTAAACAACAAAACTGTAATTTTGAATTTTTTATAATCTTTAACATAAAATAAGCACAGAAGACAAAAACTAATCCATGTAAAGTAAGAGTTGAAAACATGCAACACGTAGACACTATTATTAAGGTTATGATGAAGTGCATGACAAACAAAAAGCACTTTTCACAAAAAGACATGCCTTAAAACAAAAACACAAAAAATAAATCGTGCAAGTTAAAAAACAGAAACAAAAACAATATTCAGAAAAATCAAGGTATCAGCTATCACTACTTAAAACACATCATCTAGAGAATATATCCTTCCTGGCCCATTCTTTCTCTTGATTAAAGTGGTGATTATATTGTGTGTGCATGTATGTGAGTGCATATACCCCCTCACCCCAAAAAATAAATAGATAGCTAAACCAATATGGAATCCAAGAGAAAACTATGAATATGATGTGTCAGAAAACCCCTTAACAAAAACAATAAGAGCATTATGCTTTTCTGTTACCAATAGTTTAAAGACTCCTTTATGTAACCTTAAACTGATCAATATTAATTTAGTTTATGAACCTATTTAATGATCTTTTTTCCATGATATTTATAAATATTTTCTAAATCCATTTTGAATTTTATTCTTAGATATACTTTGTGTATAATACTTCATTTAAGCTTTTAGATAATATATATCAATGAAGAAGTAAGTTTGAGGATGAAAGTTTAATAATATTATCCCTTAATGTACACTGGCCCACAAAAAATATCTATATAATTGATGACCTAAGGTAGAAATTTGTTTTACAATAAAGAAAGTTAAATTTAATTATGATAATAATTATATAAAATTTTCCATTCTCCAATTTTCCTCTATATATAAAAATTTCCTTAAAAACAAACAGATTACAGTTTTAAAGAGAAACAAACATTTACCCAACCTCGTTAAATATTTGTCAGCATTATTCAATTTTTGTAAGATTTATTTCAATGATACATAAAACTAAGATGCATAAACAATGTATATTTTTTATCACTTCGTTGATAAATCTTAAAATATACATAAAGCAGCGAAAGGTGAGCCAGTGAGGAAATCTACCTGAAAAAGAAGATCTGGAGTCTAATCCTGAACGAAGGTCAGGAATTGCAGAAACTGCCTGAGGTAGGCTCCGCTTATGCGCAACTCCCTGGTTGTTTCGACCTTCCACTACATAATATAACCTTACTCTTAGATATAAAAAATATTATTTTTACTATTTAGTGACATACTCTTTTAACTTTAAAATTTTCAAAATTGTTTACTAATTAGTATATTAAAACATAAATCTCTATGGAAGTAGTAAAATACATTAGGTGAAGATTTAAGTATATGACCTATATCCCCAAAAATAAGTTCATTTTTGAAGAAATATGCATTAAAATATTCATTACCTCACAATAAAAAATAACTATTTAATTTCCTTGTTAATCAAAACCTTTTTTTATTGATAAAATGGTTATAATTTAAAAAAATCCCACCTTAATCAGAAATCATGTTTTAATTAAATTAATTATCCTAATAAACTTAAATAATTCAAAACAAAAGACATACCTTGTTGAAAAAAAGAATAATTTAAAAGAAATGATAGTACTCATGTAATTCAATATTTAAGCCATTTCAGGTTATTTAAATGGGGGAAAGAACCTCTGACCTCAAAGAGAGAACTGGTTTGAAAGACCAACATCACTTTATTCTGTTATGGCTACATCAGGAAATTTTGCCAATCCAGGTTTAATTAGATTAGGGGTTTTTAACGAGTACCTGACATCGAACAGGCTCAGGACCCCCGTTTAATGTCTGTTGTTAAAGATTGAAGGACAACATAACTAAGGATTTTTTACTCTCTTAAGAAATAGTTCGAGCTGTTTTCAAGAAAAATTTGAATACTACATATGTAGTATTCACACTTGAACAATACATAAATTCACACATGAACAATACATAAATAGCATTTCCGGCAAAGCCATTTCGTTATATCATTGCTGAGACTGGTCCAATTAGACTGATATTTTTTCTATTTTGTTTTTTAAAATTGATTACCTTTTCAAGATGTCTCACACAATCAACCAGTACATACTTTTTCAGTTACGCACAAAAAAAATTATCTTTTATTCATAAATTTTTTTTCTCTGTTTTCTCGCTGATGTGCAATATACAGAAAAAATTAACAGGCTTTAAAAAAACAATTGAGGAAATTTTTATCAAAATTGCTACAACTTTTGTTTGTTTAAATAAAATTGTAAAATTAAAGACTAAGTCAATTTCAGTGACTGTTTCACTGGTTAGAGAAAGATGCTAGGCATACATCTATCACTTATCTTATTTATGCAATTTCAGTTATTTATGTACCTTTCGTTGCTGAAATACTTTGAACTCTGAATATCATAAATCTGTATTTCCTTGGAAAGTTCAGATTCAGGATTTTTATTTTTTTTCTTCCAATATGTATTTCAAAAATAAATAAGCAAAAGTAAAAACTTAATGCAATTAAGGAATACATGTTTCTAGAATTGTGATTACTCCTCCTCTTTCTAGGAGGGATCAGAAGTTTGGTTGTGCTAACTAGCAAGATGACCAATAGATTAGGGGGCATTTATTAATATAAGCAGGGATTGAATATAAGAGTTATTTTTAAAACAAAAAATTCTAACTGTTAACCTTTGAGTGATATGTGTTTTAATCAGAAATAAGAGTTATTCTGCGATTTTTATTTTTTCTCTTAAAAAATAAAAATCACGCGTGCTGCATTTCTATGTTTACCCATCGAAAGACGGTCCTGAACGATATTTTAAAGTTGCTGCCTTGTTCTTTAGTTCATCCTATTTTAATATTCCCAATTTCAACCCAACGGCTCAAGATAAAATAATTTTCAAGTGCTCATTTTATTATAGTTAGTAGTTGCATAATATGACATGGGGACATTAAGTCTTGTATATCACTTCAATTTTAACTTTTTTACTTCCGGACCGAAAATTTTATCTTAATTCCTTATAAAAATAAACTGCATTTTAAATTGAATTGTTCCTAACAATCCTAACCTTAAGTACTTGGCTAGTTAATTATCACACAATTTTAATATTTTACATTAAATAGATCTACTCTAACTATAGAAAACAATTGATCTATCTAATAATTATACATTATATATTTCTCCAAATTGCTTAATATGATTTTTTGATTTCTCTTCTTTTTGATGATAATATATTAAGTTTCTTTCGTGTGAAACATAATTTTTAAGATAACATATTTGATGGTTAAATGATTTGTTACGTACAAGTTGCGACATTTGTGATGGACTTAACATATTTTTTTACCTTCGTGAGGTTTATTTAATTGGGTCCGACTCTAAGAATTACTGGGACATTAATGTGTTCAATTTTATCAAAGAAAATGTGCGAAATTAAATTGTTTTGAAAAGTTTGGTTTTCTGAAAGAATCTATCCAAACCGTTTAAGATAGAAGCATGTTCAAAGAATCATTTATCAAAAATTTTGTAGTCTACAATTTCTGTATTTTGTATCTTCCACCCATAGCCTCAGGATTCTACTCATAGTTCGGAACCCTCTTTTAATGGGTAAACATAGAAATTCAGCACGCATGATTTTTATTTTTTAAGAGAAAAAATAAAAATCGCAGAATAACTCTTACTTCTGATTAAAACACATATCGCTCAAGAGTTAACAGTTAGAATTTTTTGTTTTAAAAATAACTCTTATATTCAATCCCTGATTATAAGCAATATTGGAAATGGTCAGGGTGGGGGTTCAGGATCAATAAATTTTACTCATATTAAAATACTTATTTATTTATTGGTGTAAAATTCATTCACCGCCTCCCCTCCCTAATCATTTTCAACCATTTGCTCATCAATATTTACTATTATACTTTTATATGCAACCAGTGTGATGAGTGGAGATTTAAGCTAGGACTATTCACAAACAAATAAAGCAGTTGTAAGAAGCAGAATACAAAACTTGAATTATCATAATAAATCATGTTTCATATGAAAGATACTTTCCTTGGCAAATTCAACTTCCAATCTCATCTTTATATCCTTTAGTGTTATATATAATTCTTAAATTATTTGGAGGAAGGGAGGGGAGGATTTTAAACAGCACTCCAAAGCTTTACATTCTGTTCGGAAAAGTTCTTAATTATCGATCCTTTATTTTCGAATACACTACTAAATTTAAAACAGAAACTTTATCTGGGCAGGAGTATTTCTAAATAATTATTAGTTTGTTAAGTTCTTGAGTTAGATTTAATTTATAGAGTTTTAAAGGAAACTATTTCTAAATAATCATCACTATTCCATGTCCATTTAAATTGTTCGCAACTGTTGAATTTTCTCTGACATAAAGATTGTTTACTAGGTTTTCACAGAATCTAATTCAATTTTCTTCTCTTGGTTTAGGTGCCATTCTCCAGTCCCTGACACCCAGGAGCGATAATACTTTTAGATGGCCAATCAAATGTTTCTAACCAATTTGGTTTTCATAATTTTACTTTGAATTACGTCAGCTGTAGGACCATTATTTCAGCTAAACATTCCATCAAGATTTAGAGTGTTCAATATATTTTGACTATAAGATTAGTTACTATGAACTCTAATCAAAAGTTACAAGCATATTTTAATTGTTTTAGGATTAGTGATTGGTCAAGAAAGGATTACTATATAAATTAATATAAGGCATTGATTTAAATAGTAGATGTTTGAATTTTTTTCTTAGATAAATTATTTGTTTATCAAAGAGATTTTCAAATGGCCAATGGTCTAATGGTTAGTAAACCAGAGGCTGAAAACATCTTATTAAAATATTAAATTAAATAAACTAAAAACTAGTAAATAAACAATATTACTTACCATTGTTGATATTATGAGTGGCTATATTTAATGTTACACATTGAGCAGGATGAATTTCCAACATATTAAATAAATCAGCTAAAAAAACGACTAGATTCTGTTTTAGAGAGCTGCAAAGTAAAAATTAAAATTACGTTATAGTATGTATAAGAAAGTCATTAAAAAATAAGAAAAAAATAACAAGTAATTACTTTTAAAAAAATAACATTCCCACCCGTGAACGAGTCTGGGGGTTCAGTACAGGGTTGAGACTGTACTGTTTCATGGACAACGGTTCTGCAAGGAGGTGACTTGTCCTAGGTCACGCTCAACCGCGAGGTTTTACCCTCCTTATTATGGGTACCCTATTTTTATAATATTTTATAGAGGATGGGTGAGCCCCAGGAGGGTCCTAGATCCTAATGATCAATCTCCTACTGCAAACAGACTAAATAAAAGTAACTGCCCTCAGCGGGATTTGAACCAGGATTCCCGGCATGGCAACTCAGTGCTCAACCACTGAACCACTCCGCTCCTCAAGTCTTTACAAAGTAGATGGTAAAAATGCCTGCGATGCAGTGAATGAAACCACTTCTTACTGTTGTTATTGTAATACTAAAATCTTAGTAAATAAACCAAAATATAATTTTAATGTAATTATAGTATAAATATTTCAATGAAAGAATTACTTATAAATGAGTCAAATTTTTATACACTTGGTTACACTTCTAACTTAAGTCTTAAACAAATGTTGGAACATGGAAATTTTGTTTAAATTTGTAGCATGGATGTTTTCACCAGAGATCCCTTTTCTCAATAATTGACAAATTTGAAACAGTATCACTATGGTCACTCAAATGCCTCTTTGTTTTCTTTCAAGATACACAATTCTGATATTTCAAATCCCCAAAACTCACTTTGCTTACTATCCGACATGGTTTAGCAAAAGTGAAACTTTTTACACATTTATTTTTTTATAGTAGATAATTAACATCTAGTTGGTTATGCATAACAATTATTACTTAGCATGTTTGTTTTTATAAAAAAACATACTATACAACCATCTTTATAAGGCTACATAATTACTTACAAACTCAAATTATTCTCTTCAGAATAAAAATATTTAAAAATTATAACAATAAAAAAATAAAATAAATCAATTTATAAATGTTTTAAGATTGTGAGATTTTCACTCACGATATATTTAATATTTAAGTGAGCAACAGAAAACCTACAAATTTACTAAGAAAACAGAAAAATAAAACCTGAGGATGAAAGTTATCAACCATGTGAACATCTGAGTAAATGTTCGGAGGAAGGATGACTACTTCAAGGTTAAAATAAATCTTAATTATGAATACTTAGCAGGGGATATAAACTTTTAACATTCAACTATAAGCTTACCCTCTCATATAATAAAGTTCTTCAGGAGCCATATGGAATATATTAACTGGCAGCTCAGACGAACAAAAGTCAGCAACAAGAGATAGATTCCTGACACAATCTGACACGGTTGGAACAGGTGAAAGTTTAATATCGCATGAACTGACTCGATCAGGACAATAAAAAGCAAGTAGACCAGCCAAACAAGCTCCATCACAAAGGTCTGATACATCCTTTGGTACAGGAAACTCATGACTTTTTTCTTGCTTATTCTGAAATATAATGAAATGGATCAAGAAAAATAATTTAATCTCAAATATTAATTCTTCATATAACCTTTACACCACAAGATATATTCAATAATTTTAATAACAAGTTGTTCAATGAGATGATTTAGGAAAATACTAGAGACTACAAAAACAGAATATATTTTTTATAGGTCCTTTTAAATGTGTCAAATAACAACAAATGATTTTTAAAATCATAAATGTTAAATAAAAGAGAAATTTATTTTCTTCTGCACATAATAAAAACTTGAGTAGAAACAAATGTTGTTATACTAAAACTGTCACATTGGAGTGAAACATGAGGTCTGGCATTGTGTAAGAGTATAGGTATAGTTTTTGTTGCCTTGTGGCAATATCCCAGCAGGACAATGTGGATGCAATAGATTCACCTCTGGGTAGAAAGGAGTAATGAATTATTCCTGCCATAGACCACCAGATTATTCCTTAATTATTCCTGCCACAGAAACCAGTAATATTTTTGGATGCAACTTTGGTTTTTGACATGTGCCCTGGTCTTTTGTCGATATTTAACCACTGACCTGACCGATGCCTGTTATCATATACAATCCACTTTTCATCACACATGTTTATCCTTTTGAGAAAAAGCTCGTTTTTTTGCCTAGCAAGCAGTGAAACACAGGTCTCATAATGCTTCAGCTGCAGCCATTCATTAAGTTCATGCGGTACCCATTGATCAATCTTTTAAACTTTAACATGGCTTTTTTTTTTTTTTGAAAGGATGTAAACTGGACTGAATTTATCTAATAATTCCTTCTCTCAATGAAAAACCTTTTTCCAGTCATTTGTGCTATACAACTTTATTATATAGAAACGTTTCGACTACATGTCATTTTCAATCCATCTAAGAACTTAATCTTCATCATCTTGAAAAGAGTTACAAGTCACATTTCTCTTTTTCTTATTTATTGTCATTTTTTTTAAATATTTTACTTGGAGGTCCATTATCCTCCATGGTCCTTTTGTTTTAACATGGCTTTTAAATGTAGGGAAAACGTCAATACAGTAGTATTCAGTTGTGCAGTGAGTCCTATAACTGTTAGGTAGGCACTTCCACAGTAAGCCTAAATTCATCATCGCCCATTGCTGGTGGAGGTCTTCCTCTAGGTTGCTTATCCAAATCTGGGCTGAAATTTTCTCAAACCAACAGTGAGAAATCGTTACAACTATAGCATTTTGGTTCCCGAATCTTTCTTGCAGCTAGAGCTGCTGATTGTCCAAGTTTAAACTCATATTTTAAAAAATACTTTTGCTTTAAACAACTGGGTATACCCAAAATGTAGATGTTTTTTTAATACTTGCCTGATTTTTTATTTTATAATTTATAATAAAATAAAAAAAGTTGTGTTGAATTGAGTCATAAGAAACAAACTTCTATTATTTAATACTATTTTTCAGCTAATCGAACTATTTTTAAGTCTATCATGGTTTGATTGTACGTTTATCGTTTTATCAAAACACAAGTTTCAAAACTATCATGCTCCAATTTTATATTTATCGTAAAACACATCATTTTGTAATTAAAACATAGTAAAACCATTGCCAGTCCATATCTCTGATATAGTTATGTTTTGGTTATTCCGTTAATTACATGTTACATGTATTGCTATTTCCAAGAATACAACATTCGACATTAAATTAAGTCATAATACAACAAGATACAAGAATCAACAGAAAATTTGTTGTTTTATTGCATTTTCTCACAGTTTTTTTCCCAATAATAACATTTATTAGTGGAATATTTAAGGAAAAACTATTGATTACTGAAAACTTCATACAAACATGTTTATTTTTAACCATTCATCTATATTCTGAGTATCATTATACTTGTTTATCTTCATTTACAGTATACAGAGGTATTCATTGATATAATCATTAATATTTGGTAGACCAATTATTAAGAACAAATTATCTTGGCCTACCTTTTAGTTTAAAAGACGAAAATTATAGACAATATATTGTATACTAAAAAAAAAGTACAGGTATGCAACAGGTAACTTCAGTTGCCTTGCCTACCAGTAAGCAGTGGAATTAGTAAACAAGAATCTTTAGGTATAACACAGAAGCTGGATTGAAAATCTATAAGACGAAAACATCATCTTTATATTATTGAATGTGGCGGTATTTAGATTATATTTGTACTTTATATGAACATTATGATATTTTGCAAAGTAAAATTTTAAATTTAAAAGTAATAGAAAAATTAGACAAATATTTTTACTAACCTCTTGAGCTTGCCTTTGGCAAAGAGAAGATACTGCTTGAGTAACCCAGTAAAGGAGGGCAGATTCATGATCATTTGGAGCAGGTGGAGGTACAGCTGGACTTAACCTTTTCACAGCAGAACTAACAAGCTCTGGGGTAGCAACTTCTCTTGCATACAATGCCATTACCCCTTGCATTACAGTTACATGAGCACTCTAAAACAATATATCATGAAATTCAATGTTTTTATGAACCAACCAAGCAATTAAACTGAAAAAAATCATATCAATGGCACTAAAGTTATTAGGGAAGCCATGCTTGGGTGGCCATATGGCCAACAATGAAGGAGTCTGAATTCCAAAAAGAACCATGGTATGAGAAAAATGGGGAGACCTGGTAAACATTAAACTTAAAAAAAGAGGCTACTATAACACCCTTCTTAACAAGAATCCTTCTTTTCAGATCATCCTCAACCAGTGGAAGTCATACAGCAACATTTTGTTTTTTAATTTGGGGTTTAGCAGCCTTATCAATTAAGGCAAACAGGACCAGTTTTCCTACAGAATAACAACCCAACCTATCTTGGCCAGAATGAGAGGTCGAGATTTGTTAGGTGGATCTTTATGAAATAGTGAACATCAATCTGCCCAGGATGGATTCAAATCAGTGCCGCTTGGTATTGGTCGTTAGGGTCTGGCTTAACAATCTTGCCAACCATGATCTACACCAACTTTCATCTAAGACCTTGCCCCTTTTGCTATGATACCTCCAGGTTTCTGGTTTCCCAAGCTTTTATTTCTTGTCTAAAGCTGAGAAAATTGTATTTGGCCGAAAAAATCAAAATATCTTTTGATTCTTAAAAAAAATGATTTTTTTCAGTAGAAAAGTTTTAAGTTCATAACAATATTAATTATTACTAATTTATGTATTAATTTAATAATATTGATACATGAGTGGTACAAAAATAATTTTTCATTTCGTCACATTAGTGCTGCAATGGCTAAATGACACTTAGGACATTCAGTCACCACGCATTTAATGTACATCAGATATCGTAAAATTTTGTATAACCTAAAGACCCAGAAAAAAAAAATTACTGCCAAACAAACACTATAACTGGCAAATAACAGAAGAAACAACTAAGAAATCCCAACAGAGCACACTTCAACAAATTATTGACAGCATAGTAGATTAAATCGGGTGTTATACAATCTTATTGTTCCTAAATCGAAAAAGCTTGGATACCGCAAAATTCTCAAAACCTTGGTATCACATCGGGTCGAACGGCATGGTAAATAGCCTATGAAAAATTAAATCAAATCAGTGAAAAATTGGAAGTGGATTCCTGCACACTGCACTAGAACTATACAGGAGAATGAGAAAAAGGACAAACTGATTAAGGCTGGGTCTGTCTAACCATTGATAGGTGCCAAACTTTACAGACCTGACTATTGGTAAAACTCCCATAAGAAAATATGGAATGCAAAAATTCACCCAAATATGAAAGAAAAAGTTATATCTAGACTAAAGCCAAATCACAATAATAATTTTCATTTTTATAAAAATTTCAAAATAGGACAAAGGTCCATGTGTGAATATGATAAAAGATAATAATTTTTTTGTAATTTCCTTAAGTCTGGGTCTAGTAGAGTACCACCCTTTTAATATAAAATAATGCAATTATTTATTATATACATTTTTGAAAAAAATAGTAAAACTAACAAGTTTTAATGGAGTTGTTTGAATAAGCACAGTCTCAGTTATATGGGGATCAGAAATATAGACTCCTTTTCTTGCAAGTGCCTGAAGAATGTTCCAATGATTCAAATTGTTGTAGTTTGGGTCTGAGTATATATTAGATAATGCCATGCAATAAAGCTCGGCATTAGCTAGATAATGAACTACAGCAGGTTTCAAATGTTCTTGATCCTGGAGGAAAACAAAAAAAAATAAATTAAAATACATCAACATATTAACAAAGTAACAATTAAAAAGATTCAAATAAAGAAACAGGCTAATAAATCATTTTCAATAATTTATCATTTGTTAAAAAGAAAGGATTTTATATTAAACATGAAACTAAAATTAAACATATATTAAATACTAATATAATGTAAACATCTCTGCCTCATTTCAGAACTACTCTGTAATTATTTACTTAATGTTTTGTTCAATTATACTTATATAATTATTATCCTTTTTGATATAATTATATATTATATCTTATTTATTTATTTTCCTATAAAAAAAGATTTACAATGGTATATTTGATCAGAATTTGAAGATAGAACCATATGGGATGAATTATTAAGGCCACATTTCGCCTCATAAAGATTCAGCAGAATTTTAAAATCATTAAAGTATGTTTCATCTGAAACACCAACTTCTAAACACCACAATGAATAAAAATTGAAATGCGTAATAAATACGAAAGAGGAAGGAACAATTTTCTCATCACTTTTTCCAAATTACTATTGTAATAAATTATGTATTTAACTGAATAAAAGTTTTTTTTATTTATAAATTTTAACCGCTTAACTAATGTGAGATATTAAGATTTTTACTAATAAAATTGTCAACATTATTTAACTTACATCCACAATCTAAATGTTACACTTCTCTTTAATTATTATTCTAATAAATAAATTATTAGAAAAAAAAATGATCTAAGTTTTAATTCACTGTTAACATTGACAAAATCATACGCTAAATCAGGCAAAAGCAGTCTCTGATTACAAGCCTAAGATAACTAAGATTTTGAAACCGTCTATTTTTTATCTTATAAACATAAAAAAACTTTTTTCTGGGCTTATCTTAAAAATTAATTAAAAATGAAACAATCACCTGAATTGTCACCTATTGTTTCTACAACATCTTTCAATTTACATTTATTTCTTGGTACAACAATTGCTGTAATATAATACAGCTGTGACAACATAATACAGTAATTAAAGCTGCAACATAATGTTCATTTATACCCACATTGTAACCAGACACTGAGAGATAGAGTTGTTATCTGGTGACGTTTCAAAATGTGTCAAACAATTAATGTGTTACAATTTTGACATTAGTGTGTTTGACACACACACACACACACACAAACGCGCGTGCGCGCCTATAGCAGGGAAAAGATGGAGGGGAGGCGCTAAGTGATATTGCGCAATAGTCACGATGGATGTAAGGAACACCTTTAACACAGCGAGATGGAGCTGTATTCTGGATGCTCTGCAGGCAATGAATGAATGTCCCTGAATACCTCAGGAGTATAATCTGTGACTACTTCAAGAACAGGACCTTGATATGTCCGACACAGGATGGCTCGAGAAGGCTTAAGGTGACTGGCGGTGTACTCCAGGGTTTAGTGCTTGGACCCCTCCTGTGGAATGTCATGTACGACGGAGTCCTTAGGCCTAAACTACCAGAGGGTGCTGAAACTGTGGGCTTTGCTGACGATATCGCTGTGGTAGTCGAGGCATAGTAAAAAGAAAAGGTGCTAAAGGCCAACCATTGTGTCGCATTGACTCGAGATTGGCTAGCGTCTGTAGGGTTGCAACTAGCAGATGATAAGACAGAGGTCCTTCTTGTCAGTAGCAGGAAAAGAAGAGAAATTATCACCTTGAGAACGGGTAGGCAAGAGATCCTGGCCACCTTGCCTCTTCCAGGAAGAGGCTTGGGTGAATAGGAACCACTGGGAGGTCGACTATTACATCACTCAGTTTCTCACAGGGCAATTGCTTTCGAGCCTACCAGCATTGGCTTAAGCTCGATGATACAGGTGTGTGTACATTCTGCCCAGGAGCGGAAGAGAGCGCAGAGCACATATTCATCTTCTGTCCCCGCTTTCAAGAAGAGAGGATGGAGTTCTGATGTGTACGCGGCTCAGATCCCACTGCAGATAATGTTGTCAACCTTATGCTGATCAATCAGGATTATTGGATGGCAGGCCAAAGGTTAGCAGCACAGGTGCTACAAAAGCTAAGAAAGGAGGAGAAAGAAAGGCGAACGAGGAGGTAGCTGAAATCAATGAGGCGGCACTCAGCCACTCCTTCCCCCATGATGTAATGCCTAATGGCGGTCCCGTGGAGGGTGAGAAACAGGTGTAGGGAGGTTGGTTTTAGTGGGTAAAAATCCCACACACAGATAGGTACGGGCCTAATCGCGTCTTTTGAAGATTTCCACCTACCCTAGTAATATAATATAACCTAATCTTAATCAACCTATGAACAGACACATATACAATCATAAATAAGTTTTATAACAATAAATGGTTTTTATAATGTTAACAAAAAATTGATTATATTATATTTTCAGCACATAATATAGATTCAATACAAGATGAATAAGTTATAAGCAAAAATTAATACCTCATGATTACGGTAAAATGGTTCACGGAGGTTTTCTGGTACTCTGTTGTTGTATGCCTTTGATAACAGCCATTTCACTGTAGCTCGCTGTTTAGCCTACAATATAAAAATGCATAGATAAAACCTAGAGTCATAACTGACAATTTACTACATTTAAGAAAAACATTTGCTTTGAAAAGGTATGAAAGAAAAAGAAACCAAGCAACTCTTCATTGTTATATGTATTAATAAATTTTAATTGTGGAAGTATATTAAATTCTATTAAAATGGGTTA
Organism: Troilus luridus; assembly: GCA_964056705.1. NCBI lineage: Eukaryota > Metazoa > Arthropoda > Insecta > Hemiptera > Pentatomidae > Troilus > Troilus luridus. The sequence goes on along the minus strand of OZ057412.1, from coordinate 43,217,675 downwards.
TATGAATAAGAAGAATGAAGTATAGAATAAAATTACGATTATTTAAAGAATTTTAAAAAAGACATACATTTATTATTGGTATTAGCAAGATCACAAGAATATGCCTGAATGTATGCAACAAGATTTTAATCACACCTAATAAGGGATGCTGTACATACTTAAAGCCATTAGTCAAGGAAGGGAAGAGATTAAGGCCATTTCCTTTAAAACTACAAAACAGAAAATTAAAAAAAAAAAAATCATTAAAAAGGTTCTTTCTTTCATTCATTCACAAGTTTTGATCATAAAACTGAACAAATTTTTCCAATGTTTTGAGCATTGTATGGATATGAAGTGATTGAACCCATAAGATTTTAAGGTAAGAAGGTTATTGGATGATGAATAGTAGAACGTATAGAGATTCATAGGAACAAGGATCGGAAAGATATTTCAAAGCCTGCCGGTTAGACAGAGCATTGTATATATAACAGATCTAAGAGCCGAAAATGAGTCTTAGGACAATTGGAAGGATAAAGAAACCTTAACTCTCGTAAAATCGCGGATGCTCAACCGTTTTAGTTTTGCCTCTAGAACACCACAGACACCTCCCTAAACTGTACAGCAATAGTCCAAGTGAAGTTAAATTAAAGAAATGGCTTGAAGCCTTAGGGTCTTAGCGATTCCTCCTTACAACATTTCGTTTAGTTGTAAATAGGCATTTCATTTTTTTTTCCTCCATATAATTAATTCATACGTAAATATTCATATGTTTTCCTTTTTTATAATTATTGGTAACTATTTTTTAATTGGTTATTAGAAATTCCCACGTACTTTTTCATTTAATTGATTTTATACATACATATATATGAAATAAATTATTAAATTACACATAAAAATAATACTATATGTATATGCTTTTATCCTTTGCTCGAAGACACTGAAGATCATGTTTCACTTTCTGCATTAATATTCTAAAGGGACTTATCCTAGAGTTAAAAGAAAAAAAACGGCACTAAAAAGTTTCACAGGAACGAGGATCGGATAAGGAAAGATATTTCAAAAGCTACGGGTTCATGCATATATATGTGGTAATTTTTCGTTGCATACTATAGTCGATTTTTAGGGCATATTTTGTGGTTTCAAATTTATTCCTTCTTAAGTGGTAAATTTTTCTCTCTTGAAAAAGGATTTTCACACACGTATCGATAAATATCTTATTCGATTAATAAGGATTCCTTTCACATGAGCTAATAGTAATGGACATTTCTTGTGTATCACTAGAACGCCCCCTAGATAAGTGCGATGTCGGTCCGACACCTTAATATTGTTTATTGGACTATGTAAAACAACCCTAACGCTGAAATAAGTATTTCAACATGTCAGAATAATAACTTTGTTAGAATTCTATGATCCATTATATCCAATATATTGCACAAAACACACCCACAAGCACAAAAAATGTCATGGACAGCGATGACGCTTATAGAATAACTGTCGTATGTTAGGTCAAGTTAATACGCAATGTAATGTAGCAATATAATGATAATTTTTCAAAGTGATTAATGTATATATTAATAAAATGTTATGAATTGATTGTCTCATTCAACTTGTAGTATAAACACTTAACCATTTTTCTAATTGCGGTAGCTAGGCTGAAAAATGTTAGTCCACTTCACCAAAAATTCCACATCTAGTCATATAGTTTTCAAGAGATAGTAATTTTACAAGGATGGAATAAACCAAATGCAGGTGTTAGAACTAAATTAAATTGTTTTTAAAGATTAAAAAAAACACGATCTGTCCTACAAAAAATGTAACCTTCGTAATATAGTTGGATCATGGACACAGGTAGGTAGCCTGCCCACATAGAATTTCGTCCTCATCCAATAAGAGCACGTATCAAATCAATTTTTACATACTCTTTGGTTTGAAATACATCAAGCCAATTAGATTCGGAATATTTTCACTAAATTAGTTAAACTAAAAGTTAAATGATCTATATAACCAACAACTAGGGCTGTAAATAGCAAATAAAAATAATAACAGATTTTTTAAATTGAAATAGTAGAGAAATTCTGCGACAAGAAACTTCATTTTGGTGCAATTTAGAGTACAGTCCTCTTTTTTTTGTTCTTTTTTCTGATTTCGAAAAACGCATCAAAAAGAGGAGGTTGAAAACTTGGATACATAACAAGAGATCCAATCCATAAAAAATAACTGCGAATAAAACTTTCTACATTTTTCTCTAAATACCTCTACTGGGCTAATAGGCTAATTACAGGAGATAGGAAGATTGCCAGTTTCAAAAGCTGTACTTGAACGAATCAGAAAATATTTGTGCTCAATGTAAGCAAAAATTGACGGCCAAGATTTTTTTTACATGATTTTCTTCTCTTAAAATACTCTTCTCCATACTACAGATTTATATGGAGTATTGTGCCTTTGCTCTTGTCAAATTTTCTGTTCATGACCATAGATTTGTCTATGTAATACATCTATGGTCTATGTAATACATCGGTTGAATTGTGGTGTACTATTATCGTGGTGAGGTTTTCACAGAATTAAAATTGTCTTCTATCCAATAAAGGAGTACATTTACCTTTTCCATAGCACACACCGTTAAGGAATTGGAGATGAAAACAATTTTTGTCCTTAATTGGTCAAGTATTTATTTGGCTATCATCTGTTCAGGTTGCATACATGCTATTTCTACAGGCTATCGGCCGAGATAGCCATAGAGTAGTTACATTAGGCATTTTATAGTAGATACATTATAATATAGTCTTTCTGAAAAAGCAGGGTTTCTTGACAATAAATTTAAGATGAGTTGAGAGGACGAAAGTTGTTCTCGGACGGCATGCCTGTATGAGACAATAATAAAAAAAAAAATGTCTGTTATATTGATTTTTGTATCAATTCCGTTCCTTTCTGTTTTATCTTTGGTATTTTTATTCGACCAATTTATAATGATGAATTATTCTCACATAAAGAATCATTTAAAATGTAATACCAACAAAAATCATCAATTTGTATCCAATGATTCTTTTACATCTTAACAAGTATTGCATAAGAATGTAATGATAAATCATCCATAGAAAAAAAAACCTATCCCGAAAAATTATTTACAAACTATATTTGGAATAATATCCCCCTTAGCAAAATTCTTGGCGAATGTTCCTCTAGCGATCGTCTGTATAATAATATGTTCAATATAGACTGTTACACGCGTTATTTAATTCTTTTTACATGCTTATGAGGAAGTTAATCAGTTCCTTTTTGTTGAGTATTCACTATTAGTTATAGAAATGTCGCACAACCAGCAGAGACAAACGCATTTGAGTTCATAGTATCGCAATGCATTTGGTAAGCAGCGTCCTTCGTTACAGCATTACCAACTTTTTACAATACTTGGCGAATACCATAATTATTATAATTATAATGATCTTTAAATATAGTGATACTTTTGTATTGTGAATAACTTTATTCTAGTACTAGGCCCCTTTAGAATAAAAAACATGAACTATAAAGAAAATCATATATCTAGCCGGAAGGCTACATAATAAAAATCATTAAAGTATTTTCCATTAAAAATGCCAAAGACATACCTACCCATCCTAATACTATCCTTACCACACATACGGATGACACATGTCTAATATGAGTCAATACTGATCCAGTTATAGCAACCCATACTCTTCAATCCCATACCACTGACCTTGAACGATGGTGTCAAAAACTGGAGAATTAAAATAAATTCCCACAAATCACCTTTACCCTCCGCCGTAAACCAGTGACTTCCTGTCCTTCTGTATCGTTTAATAACAACCCACTGATTCCAGTAGAACAGGTGTCTGATACCAGACTGAAACGACAAGAAACAGTTCGCCGTTTCAGGTTAATTCAACATTTACTACATAAACGCTCTAAGCTCACAATTAATTACAAAAGACTCACATACATGACAATCATTAGAACCATCTGGACTACGGAGTAGAGCTTTGGGGCTCCACTAAGCCATCGAACTCCTCTCGTACTCAATCCTTACAATCCTCAATGATCTTACTTTGTTATTGATTTGGCCCGAATCCGATATCAATATTTTCAAGACTAAATGTATTCCCACTCAAACCCACTAGTTTCAAACCTACCAACTACCAACCTCCTTAGATCCTGATAGTCCTCCGATCGCGTCTGAAAAGAAGATGGGCTCGGGACCTTTTAAGATTAATTTGTTATTTGAGTACTACCACTGGGTAGTTTCTCCTCTTGTCTTTATCCATGCCCTTATGTTTCATTCCTGCCATTGTTATAACTTGTTATAATACAGTTGTAAATTTCAATGAATAAATTAATTAATAATAATTAAAAAATTGCCAAAAAAGTAAATGAAAACAAACATTACTACATTTTGTAGCAAAATACCAAGCAACTGAAGAGAAAAAATAAATAAAACCATAAAATGTAAAGATGTTACATGAAAAAAGATTAAACAATGAAAATCATTATTTACTGTCAACCTGATTGGGAGTTTCTGTTTGGGAATTAAGGAGACGTTGAAAAAGCAAGGGCTTTAATGAGGATAAGAAAGAAGAATGATGTATATTAGGAGTGATTGAGTTCCGGTTGGTGGTAACAAAGGAACGCTTGAATGTTTTGTTTCTGTATTAACAGGTAAAAAAATCGGAAAGGCGAGATTTTGTTTCTTGGCGCCGGACTGAGGATTTGAATTGAAGGAGACAGTAGATATAGGACGGATGTTGATAGTTGATGGATAGATATAAGAATGAACCGAGGAAATATTGTCTAATGGTGAAGGGAAGAGCCACTTTAACTCGTAGAAGAGGTGGAACACACGAGACCGCCTCGGTATACCGAGGACAAATCATAGTGAGCAGTTCATTATTCGCATCAATCTGCCCTCAAGCATATTAGATAGGCCCCGCATACCACACTACAGTAGTCAAAGGGGGGAAATAATAGATGATATGAGGAGCCTGAAAACAATGTAAGTTAAGTAGATAGGGGTTGATTAGGTATGGAAATAACTTACGTCCCGTCAGAGAAAACGAAATAAAACCGGGGCATAAAGCTGTTGGAAAAGGATAATGATTGGATTTTAATTGAAAAAGGTTAGAATGGTCCAAAGAATCAAAAACTTAAGAATGATCAAGCAGGATTAGGACCGTTAGTTTTTATCGTCCATAGAAGTGGAAGTACATATGTCACTAGTCGTTTTAGCAAGGGCTGATTGTGTGAAGAAAGTGGATCAAAAAGTTTGGGCCCTTCGAGATAATTTGACATTTGTGATTGGACTATTCTTTTGAGAGGTTTAGAAAATATGAAGATTGGGAGACAGTTTTAGGAAAATGTAGGGTTAGAGGTTTTGTTATTGTAAGGGGTACAGACTACTGACTGTTTTTTTTTTCAAAGTAGTGGGGAGTACTGCATTGACACAAATATGATGAAAAAAAATGGTAGTATACCTGGGAGGCACGATTTTAGCAATTTGACGGTAATCCCATAAAAGCCTACGGAGTTGGAGAGGGATTTCATGAAGGTTGAAATAAGGTGGGTGGGCGAGAGATAAAAGTTATCACAGTTAAAATATGGCATTAATGGAAAGTTAGGAGTTGATTAAAATTAAATTATTTAAATGCAAAAGAGATTAAATAACGTTTATCATATTATTCTAAAATCACAAGTCTAGAAATATGTTATGGGTGCAATGTTTATAGAAGATTTTAGTTTTTACTATTTGTATTTATTCAGTAAAGCTATTTATAAAAAAAATTTACTATGTACGGCTGTCTTATTTTTTTTTTTTGTAATTTGACAAATTAATTACAGTTTAATTTAAAATTTACTTTATTTTTAAATTTTATATATCATACTTTTAAATTAATTTAAAAGTATTTTATGAATGACTAAATATAATAGTAAATTATTTCCTGAATATGCAGGGAGCTTTGGGCGGTTCATTAATCGAGCCGAAACCCAACTGATTAAGAAAGAGAATTTTATTACATATTGTTTAGACTGGAGAGATTTCTATGGCGAATATATTGTCCTTAATTTTTCCACAGCTGAAGAGGATAGCTGAGGGTATAAACATCCATTAAGTCAGGATAGAAATAGCTTAAGAATGAAGTTTCTTAAAATCCGTTTGATATTTATAATGGAAAAACTTATATAATTATAATTATAAGTAATAATATGTATAATATATATGTAATATATATATTACATAATATAATATATATGTAATATAAATATATATATATATATATATATATATATATATATATATATATATATATATATATTTAAACCAATATAATATATGAACCAAATGGAAATAATTTTCATATTTATGGTGCGCTAACATGATCTGTTTTTAGTACTTACAATCTATACAAATATATTATAAAACAAAGCACTCCGCCGCGTCTGTCTGTCTGTTCGCGATAAACTAAACAACTACTGCACGGATTTTCATGCGGTTTTCACCAATAGATAGAGTGATTCACGAAGAAAGTTTACGTATATAACTTGTCAAGGTTTTGTGTATATGCGTTGGAAAATAACAATAATTGTTGAAAGTGTAAGAAAAAGTACACCGCCTGGGAGGTGTAACCCTTACTATCCATCCACCTATCTATCCATAATGTAATACTAAGACCTCCGCCGCGTCTGTCTGCCTGAGATAAAACTACTTCACGGATTTTCATGCAGTTTTCACATCGAGGAGTATTATCGTAATCAATATTTGCTTCTCCCAAAAAATTTCCCCCAGTAAGTTTCTACTCAGCCAATAAGCGTAAATCTGCTAATGCGCACCACCTTACACCTATACTCGCATTTCTGCCAGGATAGAAAAATCTTCGTAGCCTTCTCCGAAAACTCTCATAATCATTCCTCACGTCACCATTGGTGATATAACCACCCACAGGTGAAGCATTATTAACTAGGTGGCTGGCATTATTTTTAAATATGGGTCACGTATTGTCAAATGAACAAATAAATCAATAATTATTTCTATAAACAAGATATTTAGAGAAAATTATTAATATTTAGATTAAAGAATGCGAAATTTGATAGTAATCAAAAATTCAAGTTGTCTAGTAGTAAATTTTAATACAGATAAAAAAATGTCTGTATTCGTTCCATCAAACTCATTAACAGTAGAATGCTCCAGATATTTACATTCTGTTCAAAATTACATTATTTTTTTTAATATTATATAAATTATCTTAATTCTAATTCTAAAGAAGTCAATTTAAAAAAACAACAAAAATAATTAAATATGGACGGACTATAATCAAGCACTAATGAAGTTATGAACAGTTTCGAATTTGGATGTGGGCTCGCTCTATGTTAATTATTTAGTAATTATTAACAAATTGTTAATTATTGCTTATAAAAAAAAAATCTCATTTAAATAAGTTCATTTGTTTCATTTTCACTGTTTAAAGATAGGCAATTTTTTTTAAGCAAGAAGTCGCTTAATATGGAAGTGGACATTTGTTTTGTGGTAAACATTAGGCTGAACAACTTTAGTTTGAAAGTTTGTTAGTGTATAATAGTTAAATCATCAACGACTTCAACGCTTACTTAAAAATATGAGGCTTTCTGATGGTGCAATCTCGGTGAAGTGTCCAGAAAATACAAACAAAGTAATGAAGTAGTCGTCCGGGACTTCGTATTATCGTATGTTTCTTATTACGACCAGCCTAATAAGAAAATTACACTTCGTCTTCAACCTAAAATTAATATTTCTGCGAAGTCATGTTGTTAATTGGCTGTAGGCGTTTTGTTTTATTTATTTTTTTTATAATAAATTCTCAAAATGATCTTAAATTTCCAAAAAAATTAACCAGTTAGCGTAGAATAAATGATCTATGGACAACACATCTTTTTACGGATTGAACATTTATTTATGGTTTCGTTCATAAATATGGACGTAATTACAATTGCACCATAAGTTCAGTGCTATCTCGAAAATTAAAATTTATAAAATTCAGAATGTCAACTTTACAGTAAAACAATCTATGTTTTGAGACGATAATATTTATACCTGTGTATTAAATAAGTCACTGTTAAAGCTGTTTACTGGTATTAAAGAGGAATAAAAGAGGGATGGCAAAGGAAATTGACGGGGGAGGTATGGCGCATGAGTATACAAAATATTACCTGATGGTTTCTCTTTTGAAATTCGTTCAATATTACCCAAATAACGCCCAACTCACAATTCCAAAATTTAAAAAAAATGTATCCCAAAAACTAGAAAAATTGGAAATAATGCCAACTGATCGAGTTTGATGCCGTTTCAAACAGAACTTTCACAGAATTGATAGGTGCCGTTATCAAATCGATTCTAGCTACTCATGACCAAAAATTTTCAATATACATATTTAAAATATTGCGTAATTTTGAAAACCCCCTAGTTTTATAACCTGGTCGTATTTGGTATCCTTATCCACGTAATTTTGCCCGTAGAATTGAATTAACGGTCAGGGGGAGATCCAAAACTTATGTTCAGAGAGGCACACCGACTTGCTTTTTAGAAAAATGACTTACACACAAGAATCTTATTTAAAAAATCTACGTTATCAATTCTATTTTCAGACTGTTTGGGATGGCTGGTAGGTTTTTTTTTTGTTTTTACCTCTAACTTCCCCGGAGATTAGCCCTTGATAACTGTGCATTTTCTCATGTTAAGGAGCTGTGGATGATAAAATTTTGCAGGTAAATGTCTAACAAAACTATCTGAAATTCTTTATATTTCGAAAAACACGAAGTAACATAAATATACAAGGTAAACATTTCATAAACAGATAGGAAAAGAAATAGGAAAGTGTCATCAAAAATACCATACAACTAGCATTTTTCATGCATTCCTCTTAAACAAACCCACACAGTTGTATGCAAAACTCTGTGTTTTGTAGGCCACACTTTAGATTCACCTCATAGCTACACGTTTGGAAGATACACTTTCCAACGAGTGTCAAGTTTCCAGTATTTAGGAAGCCGTTTAACGAGTATTTGGATGAGGAGGAGGAGGAAATCAGAGATAGTATCAGGTAATTTAGCATGTTTCGGGATATCAAAGCTCCTGAGAAGTAAGCTCCTTAGCCTAAAGTCCAAGCTGATGATATATAAAACCGTCATTAGGTCAGTAGCGACATACGCTGGTGAAACCCTCACACTGAATAAATCCAGCGTGGAAAAGCTGAATAGTTTCGAAAGGAGAGTTCTTCGGCTAATATTCGGCCCCGTTTGAGAAAGCAACCAACTCAGGATCAAGGAGCTAAGTGAGTTATATGGAGACCTAATGATATCGAGCTTCATCAGGATACAACACATCAAGTGGCTGGGCCACTTATATAGGATGGACGAGGAAAGTACAGCTAAAAAGCTGTATAAAGGATATCCGGATGAAGTATAACCTCGAGGAAGGCCCAAAGCTAGATGGAAGGATGCCGTCTGTGAAGACCTGAGGCTGAGCAAGGTCTCCATCGCTCGAGCAGGCGATCGAGACGATTGGGGTAGAGCGGTTGAGCAGGCCAAGGACTTCTTTATGAGTCTGTCGCGCCAATAATATAATGTAATTTTAGATTCAGGTGTACCCTTTTGCGTTAACAAGGTGGAATAAGATACCCGAGTACTGGAGGATATGAAATGTGTAGTGGTAAGAGATTTCCATAGCATATCTGCATTTAAGTTCGTTGGATCCAATTTTGGGTACAAAGAAATGCTTGCATTTTTCCATATAAGTTTCGAGTGACGCCCGCAATTAATGCAGCTTCAAAGCGCGTGAAGTGCACTAATTTCAGAAGAAAAACCGCTTCGGAATAATTTGTATATTCATGCGCCAAATCTCCCCTGTCTATAAGCTTCTCCTCACGCAAAAAAAATGCACTTGTTATTGTAGGTTCCTATCTCCTTATTATACAAATTTTTCATGAATAATAATTTTAAAGTATGTTAAACAATATAAATAAATTTTCTATTATCTTGGCTTTTGCCCCTCTCCCACAAACGTCACCGAAGCGGCCACCCCGTCGTCCCTTAGATATGCAGGATTTAAGGTTTAATGAATGCTAAGGTTTAATGAATACAACAGCATAATAATTAGGTTAAGTGGTGTGGTCGAAAACCATGCTTGTCACGCCATTACATTAGGTACTAACGATTTAGAAAGGCTATTCGTTAATTTTTGAAGTCCGATTAGACAGGTAAGCATGACTAAATAGAGACAAATATAACATCGAATACAGACAATAAAATAAAATAATAGAACCATGTATTTGAAAGTGGTAACAATCTGAATTTTTTTTTAGTAAGTTCTATGGAATCTATTCATCAGGGAAAAGAGTAGATTTACGAATCTGTTCATTAACAAAAAAAAACTGTTGAAAGTTAGTATTTCGATTGAAAGTTAGTATTTCGATTGAAAGTTGTATTCCAAGGGGAAAATAGTGAAATAAAAGTCATAGAGGATTCTGCAAGGTTTCCTATAATTTTCAGATCAGATACGGGAATGCAACGAAAATTCCACAAAAACATTCAAACAATTAAAAATTAAATATATCTGTTGTTCCGCTTTAGATGTGATTTATTAAAATACCGCATAAAACAAGGAACATCACGATGTTGAAAAAACTGTCAACCTGCGAATCAGGAATGTTTAGGTACTTGTTTTGGTTTTTCATTTACAACTTCTAACTGTTAATTCTATCAAAAAAGTTGCCATATATTAAATTAAAGAGCATTAACAACAGAGTATGGATGTCTGCCATTGTAATGAATTTTTGTTAATTCATTTTAAGTCACTTTATGCTACTATGGCTAATCAGATAATCGTACTGTGGGAGTCATAATTTTGCCCATCCAGATATAATTAGGATTATTATCCAGATAATCATAAGATAACTTTTATCTTATGAGTTTTTCTCTTGAATTCTCTTGAGGGAGATCATTTGGAAGATGCAATACAAGTATTAGACTCTGTCTTAGTTTTTACCAAGTCGGAATAAATAGTTCCATAGATAAATAAATGGTTCTGCTATTTTATTTTTTGTCTATATTTAATTATCGCATAATTTTATTAATTATTACATCCACGCCTGCCTATTACGATATTGACAGTTGGCGAATAGCCTGCATAACTCGGTAGTACATAATGTAATGGCATGTCAAGCATGAGGAAGATGGAAATACCGAGCGGTATCTCTTCCTTGGCATTATTTAAGCAATAGGAAAATTACAGAACGTCTCTCATCCGCGCTACCCTTTTAGTCTTCTAATCATGTCAGGCATGCTGTTTCAGGTCAATGTGACAATTAGTGGGTTTCATAAATATATTATAATAATAAAAATAATAAATTATGTATTTAGTTTTCATACAAGTAGCAATCGTTAAAAATAGATGTGTATGTTGATGTAATTAGTTAGGCCTTAGCATTTGTGTTGAGTAATAACAGTCCTTATTAGGTCTAGACATCCAAGGAAAATTTTATTAATATGTATATTTTCATTTCTAATGCAGTTCTATGTTCCTATCATCTGAGGTATAAACAACTTACACTGCCACTGTCCTAACTACCCTTAGCACAAAAATCAGTAATTCAATACTAATTTAATTACCTAGTCTATTGCTGGAGAGGCTTGTGGAGGCAAGTGGCCACCGGATGATCGCGGCCTCCTTGAGTTTGCTGAGGGTTTTTTTCCTTTTATACCTCATTTTATAGATGGAGAGTATATTTTCGAATTTTCGACTATTTAGAGGAGACTAATAGAAGAATGAATTGTATTCAACTACTTTTTTTTTGTTTTGTTGCCTTTTTGAATGGGTGAAACAGATTTTCGCCCTTTAAATGTACTCGTTCACTCTCGAGATAAAAAAAAAATGTGGGACAGCTCCGACGCACGACTGGAGTATACTCCTTGTTAAGAACTAGTATTGTGTAGATTATGTGAAAAGAGGTTAAATGAAAGTATCTTAAAAAATAATCAAAGCATATATAAATATTTATTCATAATATTTACATCATTCCAATGAAATATATATCATCAACTATTTCACATGATAATAATTGTTAATATTTTTATATAAATCATTCTTGGGAAGATTCGTTTGTCTACCATGAACATTTAACATGATTTTGAACAGTATTTAGTCCGTGAATAGAATTATCATCATTATTAAATACTGTGACAATAGGTTTGTGGTAACTAAAATACAATACATGAATGTCAGAAGTTACATGGGATATGAATCGTGAAATCATTGCATATTTGTACCAATAGTTGTACCATATCCAGTCGTCACGAGTAATCTGCCAGAAGTAAAGCCTAAATATAGCCCTAAATTAAGTTCATTTTTCAAGAATTGTTAAGTGTAAACTTTCATCTTTACTTAGTGAAAATTAAATTTACTTTTCACTATAAAAATTTTACTTAGTGACGTTAAGTGAATAAACAAATATCCACTGTGTCTTTATCTTTGAAAGAACCAATGATAAATGATTCCATACTAAAACTCGTTTCGCTGTAAGTATTTTTTTTTCAATTTTACAATTTGACAACACAAATTGACGGTTAGGCTGCTGATATATACATAAATAACCTCGGAGTGAGAGGTGCGCAAAGGAACGTAACGTCTATCAATATATTTATATTTTACTGTAAAGTTTATTTACTAAACCTCCTCCCTGACCATTTAAAACATTTGTAAATCTATTCATATAATAACGAAACATAAAAAACATCTAAGCTCAAAGGTAACGTTGAGGTTATATATTTATCTTCTTAACTAGTTCAAACCACATTTAGCGAAAATTCGATTTTACTTCTATTAAAATTTTTATACCGCGGGCGGAATATGAAAATCGTTTCTAAAGGAGTAAACTCCAAAAACACAGTTTTTTCTTTTATCTGACACAGTTGGAAAATTGTATGGATATATTAATATTTTCACGTTATCAGAGAAGAAGCGAAATAAACATAAAAAAATCGTCGACATCACTAAAATTCATTCACACGTTTACAAGGAGGAAATACAATTTGAAGATTGTACACACGACAGTAAAAATTGCATAAAATAAAAAAATATATACTTTATGTAATCAAATTAATATGATTAATCAAATAAAATGAATCCATTGTGACCTCCAATAGTATAAATTCATCGATGGTCTTACTTCAGTTTGAGAAACTTGCGATCAGTGATAGATTCTATTTAAATTATCTTTTCATTTGTGCTGGGAGTTTGGACTGGAGTAATCATGTCAATAATACCACATTCTCAAACGATAGTGTGCATGTAAATTGCACTAACTTCTTTAATTGCATCAATAATGAGCCAACAACGCCCATAACAAAATTAATAAGTTTAAGTAGCCGATTCGGCACAAAATGAAACATCATAGTAAGAGACCTTTTTCAAATAGGTATACACCCTACCTACAGAGCTTTAAATCGTTCGGTAAAACGTGATGTCATTAGCAGGACCATAACTAGGTACGACGGCGCCTTGGCAGGATTTAAAATTTGCTTTTAAATTAATGAATTTAAAATTGTTAATAATAAAATAAGTATATATGTATAATATTTAGAAAAAACTAATAGTATATTGACTAATTTGAAAAATTGAAATTAAATAAACAGATAGTCGTTAGGAAAACAAAACAAAAAAAATAATCAGAATTTTATTAAAATCATGAGTATCTAATAGTAATGCCTGTTTCAGTTATAAACCAATACTATATAGTAGTAAAATAGATAAAGTTGTCGTGAAAACGACGCCTACACAAGTTGGACATTTTTTCTTTTAGAAATATATTTATGATTTCTGCACTATATACACTATATTATATATAGTAAAAAAATATATTTTTTAACTTTGACTGATAGTTAATGAAATTAATGTATCCATACATACAAACTCTGGCTTTATAACCCGTGATACAAGCCGATGTGACAGTATGTATATTTAACATTGAAGCAGTAATGAAAAGAAAATCCCAAAGAAAAGAGTTAACACAAAACAGGACGGAGTGGGTGAAAAATATGGTTCAGCGTGGGCCTAGTCATTTTTGCGTGGGACTTAAAAGGCGTGGTATTACGACAACGTTAGCGAGACTCCTACTTATGCAGCCCTAACCTCATATACTTCTCGATTATTATGAAATTCGAAAATCGCTGGGGCACCTGGTGTGAAGTTTAGAAGGTTCTCGCTGCTGCCGTACGACAAGTGAAACCGTTATACTAAGTAATCCTTTTCAAAAAATTCAATAACATTACATACTAATCCTTTACTGACACGAACAACTTCTGTCCGTCCCGTTTGTTAGTCAATGTATGTTTCACGGCTGTGCTGATCCGTCTGTGATGAAATTTGATATGGATAATCTAAGCCCTGGGGAAGGACATAGGCTACTGTTTATCAACACACCACACAGGCGAAGTTTATATAAAACTGTAACCTGATTGACTAACACACTCAGCGGTCAACGCACAGGAGAAACCTTAGCATCTTGAAATTCGTAGATAGGTTCTTTGTATAGCTTAAATGAGCATTAAGAAAAGAATTAGGGCAATTCCACCCCAAGGGTTTCAACCTTAATATAATAGGGGTTCAAAGATTGTATGGAATCCATCCATTTATAAGGTCAAAACAGTAATTTGTCACGTGTGTTAATTATATCATTATAAATATAGTTTTTATAGCATTTCTTAATAAATCTATTACTTTTATTATCCATCTCTCATGGCACAGTATGAGACAACCCAATCGAGTAAAGGGAAGGGGTCCCTAAGGAAGTTTTCTTTCAGTTTTATGTTTATAAAATTATTGTTCGTGAAGAAAACGTCTTCGAATAAAAAAATAAGATAATGTTTATTGAAAAAACGGTGAAATACATTTTTATGTATTCCTAGTACTTCATGAGATATTGAGCCGATAAAGTAACAAGTTAAAAAATATGATTAATATCTTACTGTGATGACAAGCCTAGACATAGGTTATATATTTTTTATTTTCTTATACATTGGAAAACAACAGTGATATTTTTAAACCGTTCACACAAAAGTTGTTTTAAAAGTAATTGATATAAACTGTCAACGATAAAAATTCTAAGATTTAGAATCTACAATACGTATGGAGCCTATATTCTTTAAAAATCTACAGCCCCATCTTAAATATTCTAGATGGTTCCTTAGAAAAAAAAAATGTATTAGCGATAACGTGTTAGGCACATAAACACTTTCATAATAAATCATGTACCGCGTCACCATTTCATGAAATTAAATATCTATAATACAAAAAGAGTCCAAAATCGTTTTTACTTAAAAATTATTATAATGTTTAGATTCATAACACTTTGTCATTAATTATGTAAAATGTTTATCTGATCATTCTGAATATTTTAAAATGTGACTATTAGTTTTTAAAGCATTCTCAAACGATTGAACCACATCATTTATGCAAATCACATAATACCAGATCACCAGTTTGGATTCCGAGCATCCCACTCCACTATTCAGCAATGTCATCGTATGGTGGATGTAGTCTCCTCTGCATTAGAACGTGGATCATATTGTTTGGGCGTCTTTATTGATGTGGAACAGGCATTTGACCGAGTCTGGCATCCGGGATTACTCTACAAACTCCGTCAATTCCTACCGCCTACCTACTTTCTCATCCTTCAATCCTATCTCACAAACAGAACTTTCCAAGTAAATCATAATAATGTCTATTCATCCCTCTTTTCCCAATCTGCTGGTGTTCCTCAAGGTAGTATCCTTGGCCCAATCCTTTATACAGTTTATACAGCTGACATCCCAACTCATCCTAATACTATCCTTACCACGTATGCTGATGATACCTGTGTATTATCAGTCAACACCAATCCAATTATTGCATCCCAAAGCCTCCAATCCCATATCACTGATCTTGAAGAATGGTGTCAAAACTGGAGAATTAAAATAAACTCTCAAAAATCGCATCAAATCACTTATACGGTTAAGTCGTAAATCCACGACTTCCTGCCCTTCAGTATCCTTTAACAATATCCCACTTATGCCTGTAGAACAGATCCGATACTTAGGGTTGCATCTTGACAAACGATTAACCTGGAATCCTCACACGAGACTGAAAAGACAAGAAACCGCTCGACGTTTCATGCTACTTCAACACTTACTAGACAAACGGTCTAAGCTCCCAATTAATTACAAAAGACTCATCTACATGACCATCATACGACCTATTTGGACCTACGGAGTAGAGCTTTGGGGCTCCACTAAGCCATCGAATTCCTCTCGTATCCAATCCCTACAATCCAAAATCCTTCGTAAAATCCTTAATGCTCCTTATTTTTTAAAGAATAAAATCATCCATAACGACCTTAATGTCCCATTTGTTGCTGATTTGGCCCGAACCCGCTATCTATCCTTTCATAACAAACTTCATTTCCACTCAAACCCTCTAGTTTCGAACCTAGCTTCCTCTTCAATTCCCGATAACCCTCCGAGGCGTTTGAAAAGAAGATTTTTTTTAGCCTCAACTGCATAGCGATTTTTTTTTTAAATTCAGTATTTAAAGGGCATTAAATATTACTTTGTATGAATATCCAGCATTATAAATTTTTTTCAGGAATATGGTTTAAACACCAACGGTCGAAATAAAATACTGACTAGCAACTGAAAGTCAAGAAATTCAACTTGCACTATGGCAACGACAATTTTAAATTAAAAACCATAAAAAAACACGTAGCATCAAAATTAGTGTTAAGAGAGTAACTTTGCCTTTTTTAAATCTAAATATTATCAAGACCCTAACCTTGCATAGCTTCATAACTCAGTTTGAGTCAGGTAAGGTGAAGAGTCAATCTTCATTCACTAACTATAACTTCTTAGTAGTTATAAATACCAATCTGGTAAAATTTTCGCAAATTCTTAATTATGACCTTCAACTTAATTTAATCCGTGAAATAAAAACGCTTTTCCAGAGAAGTGACATTTAGGAGTTGTAAATCAATAAAAGAATAAAGCTCTAAAACGGCATGTCTGATTGGTCGCCATTTTGAATTCCCGAAGCTTCATGACGGCAGACGCCTGTTTTTTTACTTCTCTTCAACAGCGCCAGCTCTAGCCCATGTTGCGCCGTGTGCAAACGTGGCCTAGGCGCCCTCTAGTAGGCATGCGATTAAAACTGAACACTTGCAATTATACAAGGTGTTACAAAAAACGGCAAAACCCATAAGGAGGTGAATGTGCCCATGAAATTAAACAAATTTTTCTATGGGATCAACATGAAATGAAATTTGTTGAGACCCTGAGAAGCCTCCAGCGCCCTTGTGCCCCGCGCACCCTGCACTTAAGGTAAAGCCGGCCCTTATTTGATTTACTTATCTCCATAATTATTAAGAGTCTTCAAGGACATAATTAAATCAAATAAGTGAACCTAAATGTAAAATAAGTCAATTTTGTCTGCCCGGGCTCCAGGATTTCTACTACTCTTGAAGTCTCAACATTCGTGTAAACAATTTGTATACATTAAATTTATTATTTTTTTTAGAGATTAAGACAATTATTTAACTGATTATTTTGTCAAATGATTTACCAACATCCACGTTAGTCAATTACGTCGAATATATCAATCAATTTGATAAATGTTGAACAACAGTGACTAAAAAATTAATTAAATTCAAATTTCTAAGCCCCCATTACGTTATGACGTGGCCAAATTTTTAATCACAGGTCACCAAGTACACAACTATAAGATGTTTATAGGAATGTGGTGAAGATAGCGATTGGACCTGTGATGAGGGATACACGGGACGAGCGAAGTTACAGCTTTTGAGAGAAGAATTCTGCGACGCATTTATGGCGCCTAGGAGAAGGTCAAACATAGCTCAGGAGAGGTAATCAATAAATATATAACCTCCTTAAACCATATAAGGCTCGGGAGATTGAGGTGAGCTGGTCATTTTGCTGAGGTCCTCAAGAAAATGACGAGTGAGGCCACTCCATAGTACAAGGCGTATAGGAAGACCGCTGCTTAGATGGATACAGATAAATGTAACGGAGGTTCCTGGGGGTTACAGACTGGCGAACCGCTGCCCAACAGTGTGCAGTTAGGCGGAAATTATTGGAGGAGGCCAGGGAGCAGTAATGGTCTGTTGAGCCATTAGAAGAAGAAGAAGAAATTTTAATAAAATAAAGTTTATTTATTACATTTATTAAAAACCTAAAACATAAATCTAAAAATGGTCCGATAGATTAAGAGAAGAATTTAAAGTTTGAGGGAACCACCGGATAGCTCAAAGGATTCACCATAGGCTTCAACCTAAGTCTAGACCACTTCTGAATCCAAATTAGTTTTGTTTTGTTTTTAATCCGAAAGATGCACGCTGTAGGCAATTCTATATTATTTATTAAACATACTGAAACACCTTGAGGAGGGTGATAAAACAAATAGAGTGAACCCTCATCATGTTTCCCACGGACATTACCTGTTATAGGTAAAAGGTGAAGGGTAAGGACAGTTTTATCCAAAAGAGTGAAGATCCAGAAGCTGAGGTATTTCCTGAAGGTGCTTTCCACATATGAAACGTTAACTACAGAAAGACAATCAGTCTAACATTTGAGATAATTGATTTTAAAACTATAATATTTTATTAAAGACAGAACACATCGCTTACTTGTACGCAATATAACACTTGATAACACCTTCAATATTTTGTTCGCCAGGAATGATCCATTTTTTGTCTCTTGTAAAATTTTGGGCTAGTTGCCTTTCTGCATTTAGCGATACATGTGTAATATCCACATATAGTAACGAGGACATCAAGTAAGTCCTTGAAACATATCTATACCTTGAAACATTAATGAGACTAAAACCTATTTTTTATCTTATATAAAAACGTATTCATTCATTAAACAACTTTCCGTCAATTAACATTTATACCAATGGAAAAGAAAGGAATCGATGTTTTTAATCGATAAATTTATACATTGATGAGCGAATACAATACTTACTTTAGTGCATATAGGAAAGCACCAAATACCGATTATTATCCTCGATTAAATATTCGTTGATAATGTAATTAACGTTTTGGTGTTGACCAGTGCAAACTGTAGGCATCAAAAGTTTAATAAAAACATCTTATTAACAACGTTATCAGTTATGTTATTAGCATGTTGTTGATCGGTGTAAACGACAGGCATTAAAATGATTATAATACAAATGATAACAATTCTGCTTATATTTTGGTGTAAACCCAACATAAGGCATGCCTTGACCTACATTAATTCTTATAAATTTTGTCTAATTTTCAGTAATTATTTAATGCAAATTAATTAACACTTTTCATTTTATTTAATATATTTTTTATTCATTTTAGCAACCGATCCAAGGCGCGTTTGCCTAATCGAGAGAAGAAAGCAGGCCTGCGTGCTAACTGCGATCTTTCGAGGCAAGGGATAGTAACATCTCAGCAGGTGAAAGCATCGGCATTAATGGTCATTCTCCACTAGTTACTACTAACACGGCTGATAGTACATTCTCACCTGACTGACTCTGAACTATACATCTTTGGATTACATGGGAATTAAAATATTATATATTTAATAACTTATATAAAATAAGACGACCTTCATAACGAAATAGAAATGCAATCAGATTTACTAAAGACGGTTGAGGCTCTATATCCGCAACGTAAATTTGAAACTTAAAAAATGTTGTGCATTCTCGAAACTAAAATATTGCAAATTTTTTATTTTATTTTTTTTAAAAGATGAATTTTTACCTTAAGTATTTTTGGTATATTTGATATATAAAACCTAAAAAGCAATGCTTTATTTGAAAAGTGATTACTTATTTTTATTTTCCTTCAATATTTACCATATATATATTCAATATTAAAAATTACATATAATTTAAAAAAAACTGTTTTCCTACTTATTTTACACAATGATTTCATATATATGGTCCTCAGTAATAAAAGTAAAACCTAAAACTAAACAGCCTTAGAAAATTATCAAATGATAAATGCTCAACATAAAAATTCGGCCTAAAGTACTTCCAACCGCCAGGTTTTTGCCTTTTTTTCTAGTAATGAAGCCTGTAGCTATTTTTTTTTGTCTGCCAAGTTAATATTAATTTAACAAGTTTCATCATTTTTTTAATCGTTTTTCATCTTTGTTTTAATTTGAGAAGTCATTTCTTTTATTATTCAAAAGGGCATTAATCCTTTATCAAAACGAGCGATAATTTATTTTTAATTTAATTTCGGAATTTCACGACTCTATTTTAGGTATGTGTTCTCTAACACAAAAAAAAAAAAGTTCATATTAACATATATCTCAAATTCATTTATTAAACAGATATTAGAGGTTAAAGATTTATTATTTATTATTACTATTTATGTATTAATATTACAACATTTAGAATCTCTGTTCAGAGGCGCCTCCGTTTTGTTGAATGCAACATTCAGCACGACGAATTCATGCTTCTCTGACTCTTCGTATAGCATCAGGATGGTGCTTGATAGTTACTGCTACGATTTCTTAGCACTTCTTCCGTGCCAACTGCCAACTAAACTAAACCATAGACTTCATCCAAACCCACACAAAATAGCAAATGGCGTTAAATCCGAAGATCGTGGTGGCCATTTAACAGGTCCGGTTCGACCAACCCATCGGTCTCCATAAGTTGGATTTAAATAATCAGTGACACTATAAGAAAAGTGAGCTGGAGCACCGTCATGCATAAACCTAATGCCTAGCGGAATATCTTCTAGTTCATGAAGATTATTTTGCAAAAAATGCAAGTAAGATATACCTGACAGCCTAGGTGGCAAAAAGAAGGGGCCGATGATGTTGCCTAGAAGACCACACCAGACATTTAAAGAAAAGGTATGTTGGTAATGTCCAACAGCAGTCGTATGAGGGTTTTCTTCAGCCCAACTATGGGTATTTCGAAAATTAAGAATCCCATTTCTCGTAAAGCAAGATTCATCAGTAACCAAAATCCAGTTCAGGAAGTTAGGATCTCGTGTGCATTGTCGAATTAACCACTGGGAGAAATTTCTGCGCTTGCTACAATCTTGTGGTAATAAATCTTGCCTACTCAATACGTGAAATGGATACAATCGTTGTTCGCGTAAAGTTCGCCATACGCTGGTAGAGGAAACATCGAAACGACGTGACAATCTTCTGATACTAGTAGTAGGGGATAACTGAACAGCATCGAGTACTTCTTCTTTAAAGTTTGCAGTTCGTCGAAATCTTTGTCGACCGGCGTTTACTCGTATAGGTTTTAGCGTGCCATTATCCCTAAGGCGTCGTTCAATGGCCTCAAACGTTTTACGATTTGGTATTCTTCGGTTAGAAAAATTTTCACGATATCTTCGAACAGCAGCAGCACCTTTTCTATGTACCTCGCCATAAGTTAAAAGCATGTCTGTTTGTTCTGGAAAAGTGAATAAACTTGTGGTGTCTCCCATGATAATCATAAATTGAATTGTTTCACAGTATTCACTCACACTAAAACACACAGAACTAGACAAACAGATGAGCAACTACTGTCATTGCTTATAGTTCATTTGTTTATCAGGTGATTGCATGATTGCACCTGTAATAGCATTAAACACGCTATTATCTTAATGTAGTAAATAAATAATAAATATTTAACCTTTAATATTAAACTAGTTTAATATTAAATGAGTTTGAGATGTATGTTAATACGAACATTTTGATTATTTTGTGTTAGAGAACACATACCTATAATGGTGCCGTGCAATTCCGAACCACCCTGTATATATTTATTTATTTATTTATATATACATATATATATATATATATATATATATATATATATATATATATAAATATATATATTTTGTAGTTTTTTTTCCGGAAGAGCCTGAAACTCACAGAAACCCTACTTTGGCTACACGCCTGCCTCTAAATACGAGTACTCTCACTTTGTTGAGTATGTCCTGATAATTCATACTTACAACCGGTCCTGAACCTGCGGCCTAGAGATAAGTAGCACAGTGTTGAACATACGAGCTACCCCGTTTCCTCATATAGTAATAATGTTATAAAAGTTTAGGTTCAACTTTACAATAAAGTACTACTAGTAGTAAAAATAAACGCAATCGATCAAAAACAAATAATAATAAATACAAAATATTACTAATATTATTAATATTTATTGGAATGGTCACCGGCCTCTAGGTTAAAAGTAACATTTAGAAAGCTACATTAATGCGATGACCTGATTAGTGAGAGTTAAGAGAAAGCTCCAATTAAATACAATATTTATCAAACCTAACTAACTCGTTATTAAGGAATCGTGCGGGTTTATTTGTAATTTGTAGGTTGCTCGCAAAAAAAAAAAATATAATACTACCACAAATAATACACACATTAATAATTTTCAAAAAAAATTTAATCCTAGATTTCAGCTTCAAACGAAACTGAACTTAAGGAAAGCTTCCTTTATATCAAAATCTTAATATAAAGGCTATTTTCAAGTGCTATTTGGTTTTCATTAATCGTCTATCGCGTTTTTTATTGATAAATGTTGGAATAGATAAACGGTTAGACAATACTTAATTCATTATTAAATAACAAACAAAATTATAACAAGATGTAAAAAGTATTTTTACCAACTTCGTTCTTTTTAAGTATCTCAAAAAAATTTTCGTTAAAAGAAAAAATTGTCCATTAATAGAATTTCACAATAGACAATCGTTACTGCAGCTTACAAATTTCATATTCTAGATACATATCCTTAAATATAATATAAAATAAAGAATTACGGATATTTAAGATGCAATAAGTAATTCGAATTCAATATATATATATATATATATATATATATATATATATATATATATATATATATATATATATATATATATTTTATTTTTGTAAAACAACGAATAGAATATTAAATATTTCATATTTCTAAAGAAATTTTCATAAATCTAACAGAACCTTAATTAAAATCACATTTTTTGTTTTTTTTTCTTTGAAATAAGCCTGAGAAGAATTTCAATCGTATTTCTAGCCATGACTCAGCAGAAATCCTCACGATATAAGCAATTCAAGTAAATAGGAAAGAAAGTCAGCACATTAGAAATTCGAAATTAGCTGTTAATTTTAAACCTTCCACAGCTCACTAGAAAAAAAATTTGGGAGATAACAAATGAGAAGACCATTTTTGTTTATAAATTTTAATGCAGTTGTTTATTGTTAAAGTATATAATTTAAAAAAAAATCAATATGGCTCAAAATAATGATTGATATTCAAACCAAAGGATGTTCAGTCGAGCCATAATAACAATTTAAAAGTTTTAGCTTATATAAAAATATTACATTAATTAACTGTTTGTAATTAATTGTTAATATTTCTTGGTTCCTTCAATTGATATTAAACAGTATGGAAAGATCTGTTGTGGATTAACGTTCAATAATTTAATAGTAGTACATGTCTTTTTTTTTTGTATGCCAAGTAAATTATAAATTTGTGGCTAAAAAAGTGATCTTGATCACCAAAAAAAATGATCATTATTTGGAAATTCGATTCCGGAAACAGCAGTGTGATAACGACATATAATGGCGTCGGTTACTTTTTACAATACACTGAGTTCTAGATGTCCCCAGGATGTGCTAGTTCTTGTCGAAAGAAGCCTTTATGCGGTACAAATAAGAGGAAGATATAATTTATTTTTTAATTCTAAACCTTAGAAGAAATATATGGTTATCAGGAGAGGTATAGGTGATTATAATCTGTAACCATTAATTATTAATGTTATTCAAATTATTTCAAGCCCGTTGAGGTATAAAGCAGAGCACGTAGTTCATGCCTTTTGTCTCGAAACTTAAAAATTACAATTTATAAAACTATTATCCTTCCTACTGTTATTTATAGTTGTGAAATGTGGCCGCCAGCATTGAAGATAGTTGCACATGTTAAGGTCTCCGAAGTCTTCCGAAATGAAATGTGCATATTATATCCGATTCGGGCTTGCAACTGCATTCTGCATTCTGTGTATGTATAAAGCCTTCAGCCTTAAAAACAACGGAGTTAGCAACATCGATCGCGGGTAGAATGATGGTCCCGACCTGAACTTGTGAGGGTCAAGAATCTGTTACGTTTTGATTGTATTTAAAATAATAAAACTAAGTCGGCAGCAATATTGGTTATAATAACATCAAAATGAAGCGGCAATAATTTGAACTTCACAGTTGAATAAAATGCACTTAATTGACACGGATTCCGCAAGGTACCGCCAATACAGTGCCGTAAACTGAAAACGGGAAAGAATTCTGTAGAAATACAGAGAAAGAAATACGGCATTGCTTCTTCACTCTATATTTAGTTAATATTGACGATTCTGGGATATGTCACAATCATCAGAAAATATTTCTCACTGGCTTCAAAATGTTAAATTACCAATCGATATGAAATTTTAATTCTGACACATTTGTCTGAGTCAGCTAAGCTAATCACCAAGCTGTGAGATTATTTGCAAACAATAATTATAGAGTTGAAGATAATTTTCTATCTACTGACAATTTTGACATCATTTATACAGTAAGAAATATGTCTGCTTATGGGGCACATCCTCGAAAACGTACTTGACAGTTGCAATGTCTATAATGAAATAAAGATTATATTCTCAATAAGAAGTAAGGTCTAGAATAAACAACTAGAAATCCTCAGGCAGTTCCCTTCGTTTCAAATCTATCTGTGAATAAATGATAAATTAAGTCTCTAATTCTAGGCCTCCCTTGGGTTGGGGGCTCGTGACTTTGTACCGAAGTTCTAGTTATGGTAATGCATAGAAATGATTAAATGAATATGGATCAGGAATTTCGGTAGTTCAAAGTTGCATCGGATAAACAATAGTAGGAGCAAAAGCACGGTATCGCCCCACAACAGAAATCTTCACTTTTCCTTAAAATATTTTGCCGGAAGAAGTGCGGCTAGTGCTTAAAAAGCGGAGACGTGTAAATCACTAATGTAATAGAAAAAAACCTTGAGGTAAATAAAGACTAAGACAATTGTGGAAAGTTTTAATTAATCAGTTAGTTGGTAATGTCATATAAACTGATATGATTCTTTTTAGCGAACTCTCGTGGTTAATTTCTGAAATATCCGTATTTAGAATTAATAATCCGTAATTAGAATATGAAAGGAAATTCTTACCAGCCGAGACTGTATATTGAATGAGACAATTAAGCACTTACCCCATATCAAATTTGAGAATTTTCTCATTTAATATACAGGGTGACTGGTAATTAGTGGCGGAGCCGTTAAGGGGTGATAGAATGGGGCAATTCCAGTCGATATTACTATGAGACCTACTGTCCTAAAGTTAACCTTTTCCAAGATATTTCTACTTAAAGAATTTTACAAAAAAATCCTGTTTAAAATCTTAAAATAGCTATAAATCCTAAAAATTGGTCTTTCTGGCCCATTTTTTTTTTTGTTTTGCAACAAAGATATTCTAAATAAGGAATGTTAATCGTCAAATCTCCTTAATTGTCGGTATATTACGCGAAAATCTTTAAACAAAAACATAAAATGAAAAAAAAATACGGTGACTGCCTCTAAAACGTCGATGTACTCAAAAAAGTGATTCTTTCGGAAGTGCTCTCTTAGCTTACTTGCTCTCAGATTAGATTTTTCTAGCAACTTAGGTTTTTTCTGGACTTTTGTGATTTATTCTTTTCGGATGACCCTGGACTGACCCTGTTTTCTGTGATTCCTTACGATTTGGCTGCTGTGTGACTGATTGTCAGGTTAATCTGACTAACAATGGCTGATAGAGAAAGTAGAATACCGATTAGTATCGAAGAATACGCAGATATTAAGAATACCCTGCTGAGGTACAATTAAAAAATCAATCACGGAAAACAGGCACAGTCCAGGGTCGTCGGAAAAGAATCAATCACAAAAGTCCAGGAAAAAGCTAAGTCGCTAGAAAAATCCAATCTGAGAGCAAGCAAGCTAAGAGAACACATCCGAACACGGTAAACCCGTAAAAGCGGACTGAGGCAGGGAGGGGTAATACAAGGCGCTCGACTCCTTCGTCGGAGCCCTTTGTTCTCGGGAGCCTTTCTTCTCGGGCTCTACCCGGGTTCTCCATTTTCCAACGATCATATCTTCGTGGTTTCTTAACCGATTTTTGATTTTAATACATCATTTGAAAGGTAATGAAACGTAGATGTTTTTTAATGGTTATGTAAGCAATAATTTAAGACTTTTTTGAGTAAATCGACGTTTTAGAGGAAGTCACCGTATTTTTTTTTTCATTTTATGTTTTTGTTTAACGATTTTCGCGTAATATACCGACAATTACGGAGATTTGACGATTAACATTCCTTATTTAGAATATCTTTGTTGCAAAACAAAAAAAAAATGGGCCAGAAAGACCAATTTTTAGGATTTATAGCTATTTTAAGATTTTAAATAGGATTTTTTTGTAAAATTCTTTAAGTAGGAATATCTTGGAAAGGGTTGACTTTAGGACAGTAGGTCTCATAGTAATATCGACTGGAATTGCCCCATTCTATCACCCCTTAACGGCTCCGCCACTAATTACCAGTCACCCTGTATAAATCATAAAATTGACCTGATAATATCTCGACGACTGTAATGTGTTGAGCCAAGTAACGACTGGCACCCTAAAATGTTAAAGTCTCGAGCCGAAAGGTAAACTTCAGAGTAGTAGTCCGAGACATAATGAGAGAGGGAACATTATGTTAAAGGCGGATCTAACGCTTTGGGTTTGTAATTCGTCGACTAAGGTTTGTAAACAGCGATTGCACATATCGGCATCAGGTTCGCTATGCCTTTAATATTATTATTTTAGAATTCTTATATACCAAATTTGAGAAATGTTTTTTATATTTTTGGAGAGACAAAAGCCGATCGACCAATGGAAATAAAAAGTATTTCTATCTTTTACAATTTTAGAAAAACCAATTGAATCAAATAGTCCAAAAATTCGTAAGTATTGTATATAAAATTAATGTGAACATTTTAAAAATTTTAATGAAAGTTTTTTTGTTTTTTTTATATAATGTATTCCTTTCCGCTGGTGCTATTCAAAGGGCCAGGCTAATGGGGATTAACGAACCCCCGAGTTCAGTACACGGCAAAACACACACAACACAACAGTATACTCGACAATTATTCTGACATAAAGTCATGTACAGTACACACCTCAGGGCCTTCCCTGGGAAGACAAGTTTGGAGGGTACAACCAGACAACCAGTTGTCCCGAGGTTACGAGGCTTTTCTTGCTGGGCTAATCGCCCGTAAGAGAGTACATTTGGTTCAAAGAAACTCAGCGAATAGCCTGACTAAACGCTCCCCAACCCTGAAAAGCACAAGATGGTGTTGCGAAAGAAGAAGAAGAAGAATCTATTCCTAAACTATGATGAAACACTCATCTGTTATTTGATTTCACTAGGAAGTATTTCGAGAGATGGTATATGATATTGGGCGAGTCAGCCTTTTCCCTTTCCATCCTTACTTTGTTTTCCTTCTTTTTTTTTTTTAAACATTTCCGTAAAAGGGTTGTTATGGCGCCGTCAAAATAATAATAACTTGGTTTGCTTTAAACAGTTAAATTTTATTTAAACATTTAATTTTGGCCTTTACTTTAAACATTACAAACATAAATAATGCAAGAAACAATTCAAATAAAAGACTGGACAAGGGAAACTGCTCAAATATTCGTTCAGCAATACGGAGAATTTTCCAAGTGACGACCACAGAAAGAACCACTATTGAAAGAAAAGAGTGCCCGACAAGATAATATATACATGTCTTAGAAATATCGGTATGAGCTATAACTTCTAAATCGGTCGACCACCTATTTTAGTGTATGTTTTTATAAAAATCTAGTATTAAATACCGAACTAGGCGATCATGAGCAAACGGGGAAATAAACAAATCAACAACGACATTAAGATAATATGAAGGTATCCATTGAAGATGAAGTTTTATGAACATATCTGAAAAAGTTAGTCAAATCGAAAGATAAGATCACAAAATTAATTTAACATTTTTAAAACAAAATATTTGACAAATTCAATTCTTGCATGACTAAAATTAATGATTAGCTATATCATACCTTTTAAACAATGAATCGGTAAATTCACAATATTCGATAATGTCACTGTCTTTCACAATAATCTTCCAGCTTTCTACCTTCAAGACTATTTCAAAGAAAATTGTCCAATACTCCAAAAATAATTGAAATCATCAACATAATCCTCAAATGCATGATCTGTCCCCAATGGGTCAATCTGGAAATATGGATGGCTTAGACTGGGGTGCTCAGTGGGCCATTCAAAATACTCAGTTGTAAATCCTTAGCCAGGATCAAAGCTCATGACATGAAGATAGGATGAATTTCCTCACAGACTATATAGGTACAATACACAGCAATATGGAGTCCAACAATGAAGTAAACTAGCCAAGGTAGAACAAGTGGAGAGAACACCAGGGATAACAAAAATATTATTCATTTGGTGGGCTGGTTAGAAAAATAACCTTAAAGGGGTTGATATATTTTAGAGTAAAAGAGGTAGGTTTAAGTAATGAGGGGGGGGGGAGCATACTGGACCTAGAAAGGTCATCCATGGGAAGACTGAAAACCAAATATTCGATCAGCCTCGGCAATTCAGTAGCGTTGTTGTAGAGCCAAATTTGAATGGACCCTACTACCTAATCCTTCGCTTTCGATCAAAAACCGTGTGCAAAAGCGTCTTCTAAAATCTCTAAAGTGTCTTATAACCCTTTAAAAGAAGATTCCAACAATAATATTAACCATAAGCCACCTTAAGAATCCTGTACAAAAAGCCAGCTCAACTATTGATGAGGATAGATCTAGAGCAAAGATCAAAAAAGACTTAGCGAACCCGAAGACTCGATGCCGATACCATCAACCTCTGCTTATTAACTTCCGTCTACGGCTACTACCCAAACCCATTAAATCTTTCATAACCAAAACCAAAAACCTACGCCTCGATCTACCCCTCAGTCAGAAAAGCGCCTATTAACTTCCAGGAATATCTCCGTTATTCAGCTTAACAACATTACAAGCTTATCTTAATTTTAATCGTCGCGACTGTATCACTTTAAATATACCAATCCAATGCTCCATAATTCCGTGTTTTTTAACGCAACACCTTATTTTAAATATCTTATGGCGTTGTCCATTCTTCAGATTTCACGGCCACGTTTCAAATTAATAAAGAACAGTTGGGAGACTGTAGTTTTATAAATTCTAATTTTTCTATTTCGGGACTAAGGATGCATCTCCATGAATATAATCAATAATAATTTTTTAGAGATCCAGAATCCATTTGACAAGACTTGGTTATAGATGTGATACAGGTGACTAGAGGGGACAAGCGGGAAATCCTTCCTAAAAAATACATTTCTCCATGGATCACTCTAAAAAACCACAAAGGGGTACATCTTTAGATGATATAGCTAATATAGAAAACAAACCTATATTTATAAAGATAAATAAAAAAAAGGTACTTGACTTAATTTTTAATAATTAATTAGCATAACTGAATACAAAACATAGCATTAGCAATTGGCAAGTTCCTTCAATGTCACTATGTATTAGACGTAATAAGCATAAAGGATACAGAACATTGGGGATAGAAAAAAACAACATAAATGATTTGAAAGGGGTGACCTGTGGTGTAGTGGTCAGCATAATAACATAGTATCCCAAAGATCAAGGCTTTGTAGGCCTAGGATTTTTTAAAGGGGAGTAAAGAATGATTGCTTATGTCATCCTTCGGAAGGAACGTAAAATAGGGGCCCAGGCCTGTACAATGTCAGGTACTCATTAAAAATCCCTATTCTGATTAAACATGGATAGGCCAAATTTAAGGCTCCCACTGCAGCATCTACCGATTAGACATAGCAGCATAAAATGAGGTTAAATAAGCAAACAAACAAATTATTTGAATACTTAAACCCACTGAATGAAAACTACAAAAGAAAAGAAAGTCCTCCTAATAAGGATCGGAAAAACCAACCCAGATCCACAAACATCTCACGAAACCTCAAACAAAATGTTTTGGCACAGGAGGGAACATGGTAGATATAACTTAAAACTCACTTTTCTCAATGAACGGTTGGGGAAAAGGAGGATAGTCTCACTAGAGATGATCTGGTCTCCAGATCAACAAGTGGGCTTATAATGAAGTTAATAAAACAGTAATAAGTAAGTTAATAAAACCCCAACAAAAATTAAATGGGCTACAAATAGATTAAGCCATACAAAGTTCCTGGGGGGCGATTAAATAATACCTTTCCACCTGAAATACAGGTGGAGAAAGATGATGCCAGAAGGATTGTTTGGGGCTAGTTACATGGTCAGATATATTCCAAAATTATATCTGAAAAAATCGGAAAAAAAAGAAATACTAACTTTCTTTTTAATTCTTATTGCCGTAATTGTTAATTAAACCAAATAGTAACAAACTTGACTTTAGAATAAAACAATGCAAACAAGTAACTACTGCATCTATAAGAAGCGAGGGGATGGTTGACTGGAAAGTAGACGTAAGGAAGAAAATAGTTGGGGGTGCAGTCAAATGAAAACACTAAATAAGTGGTAGCTTATTTAGTGTTTTCATTTGACTGCACCCCCAACTATTTTCTTCCTTACTGATTCTATAGTTAAACTTGGCAGTTTTGTATATAGATAATAGACAGACATAATACACATTATATTATAAGTCATAATAGACATTATGATACGATATTCTTGATGTTTTTATGTTTTATAAGTTTGAATGATTACAAAATAAATAGGAAAAGACCTGTTTGGAACGATTCAAGCATCAGTAGCCTGCGCTAATAACGGGTCGTTATATATATAAATAGTAATAAGTTCATATATATAAATAGTAATAAGTTCATATATATAAGTAGTAATAAGTTCATATATATAAATAGTAATAAGTCCCTATAAAATATTCCATTCCGGAAGTGGCATTTCATTTTTATAGTATTAGCTTCATAATACAACCAATGTTATCACTTATCTGTGGCCACAGATTCAGAAGTTTCAAGAAGACATTATGTCAAAAATACAAGTTTTGTGGAATAGTATTAATGATGGCATCTGCTATAAACCTCAAATAAAATAATAAAAAATAAATAAAATCATTCTCCAGCCAAAATAAAAGGTTTGGTATCATTAACACTAGTGCATCATATTGATTAAAGAAGTCTTAACTTACAAAACAATGATCAACAGAATCTAAAGCTTTATCCTCTAGAAGCCTGGGTGATGGTAAGTGTAGAATTGACGTTAATCGTAACACCATTACAATGTCAATCTAAGTAAAATTCAAGTCATATTTAACACTATATTTCAAATGTATTCGGATATAAAAAAATATACAAAAATGATATCGGACAAAAACTCAAAAACTTAACCAAACACATATGAAGGAAGAAATGAAACTAACTTGAGTAATGAAATACAGTCAATCTCCCCACTTCAAGTGTTATCCCCTCTAATCATCATTAATCAAGGACAGCTGTTTCAATTTACAAAAATAATAAATAAAATAAAACCATAAGATAAAAATGAAAAACAAATTTCTTCTGCTAGCTACAGAAAAATTACTTTATGACAATAGATTAAAAAAAACAACAATAGTAAACTGATTATAACATTCTGCTGGATTCCTGATAACTTAAAAAAATAATAAAAAGGAAATCAATATATGAATCAGACGAACAGTTTTCTTAAATATAAAAAACAACCTCAACCAAAAATAATTATCAATAAATTGAATTAAACAAACTTTAACATCCAAGCTCTTGTATCCAAAACAGGGGTTCATGTCAAATACAAAGAATAAAAATCCACATTAAATCAAGAAACTTACTACTGTAAACAAACCAAAATTCTAAACTAAGTACTTTTTAACTTTCAAAACTACCTTTAGGAATATAATAAATAACGAATAAACATAGCTTCAGAATAAAAATTTCATTGCACTGTAGCGCACAAATCACAGATATATGTTTCTAAAAATCTTTGGAAATATTTTAATATGTTTAAACAAGATGTTATCATTCATTTAAAGAGATAAATAACCTATATCTGGATACTTGGAAAACAAACAAATCCCAATTTTAACACATATTTTGATGACTATAACTTGATAACTAACATTATTCCAAATATTATTATGAAAAATGAACAATTTCTTCAGTGAAACAGCATTAAACCAATTCCACTTACTTGTCTAGTTGCATGGGTCTCAGTATCAGATTCTTGTACTCTCTTTCCCTCTCCTTTATCCATTATAGTTTCCTCATTTGAAATTTCTGATTTATCTTGTTTTTTATAAAATATCCTTGATATAGCACCCCACATTAACAAGTTTCCGGTGATTAATCATTTCACAATAACCTAATGCACCACTGTTTCTTATAAGAATTGGCAAATTACAATTAAGGTATCCACAGTTTTCAAAACAGTAACCAGGATTATAGTAGATACTTTCTGATATCATTTGTTTGTTTTTTCACGTAAGTTAAAAATCAGTCAAAAAAGACATATCAGGAAAAACAATCAAATTGAAATAGATAAAGAGAACCACTTTAGTTCCGTCTGATTAATGACAAGAAAACCACAAAACCCAAGTTTTACGTTACTACAAAATGCATTGCAACTCATGATTCAACATTAAATCTTATGAAACACTGAGGAAGAACATACAAGACATTTATACAAAAATACTAAATCAAGAATCAAAATCCGGCATTACTGTCCCATGATGCCAGTCAGTCTATACTTTAACGACATCTATGATGCAACGGATAAACTAAGTCTAACTTACAGAGAAATATATAAAAATATTTTTAATAAAAATAATGAATTACAATTGATTAGTGTATTTTATGTTCGAAATATTTAACAATTGTGAAAAGTGAACTTTTATATTTCAAAAACGTATATGTCAATAACAGTAATAGTAGGCATATTAAAAGAAAGTGACTATTTAATTAATTTATCTTTATTTTAACTGTTGTAATTTTCAAATGATTCCTATTTAGGGCATATCTAATTAGGAACTGAAGTGAGCAAAAATACAACATTGCTGATAAAGAATTTAATTTGTTGTCAAAGATTATTTAGTACCTGCAAAATAAAAAAATGAATAGTGAATGAACATTTAGTTGGCAGATTCTGTAGCCATCCTGAACTGATTTCTGAATGACCTGTTTTTTTTGTTTTTTGTTTTGTTTTTTTATGAACATCTGTAAATCCATTTTTTTAGATATCTTTAATAATTAAATCTTTAAAATCTTAAAAATAAATATTCTTATCAATATTTATTAATGTTTAGATATTTATTATTTATAATAAAAACATCCACTTGTTCAGATACCTTAAAACAAAAGTAGTGGCACCAGGGCCAATTCAAGATATCCTTTATAAATAGCTAAAAATTGGCAATACATTTTTGAAAAAAAAATACATGCCCTATATGATGAGTGAGCACAATGTCTTACATTCTAGTCAAATTCTACATTGGAGTATGAAATTTAAGCAAGCTATATATCAAATACTTTTTAAAAATATTACAATACTAATTCCCTAACAATAATCTCAAAAAAAGTGAGTTCAATAAATTTGCTCAGCGTAAAAAGTATTGGCAGTGGATGACGATTTTTAACCCTGGGACAACCTATTTGTGACATAAGCTAATGACACCCTGGAGTGGATCCCACACCACTTTTTAAAACTGCACACAAAAATTATTAATCAATTTTGATTGATGAAAATTGAAAGAGCCAAAGTTTCCCAAGTATGGTTTATTAAACTTTGAAAAAGTGAATAAGAAGGCAGGATTTAGGGGGGGGGGGGTCCAAAACATTGTTTAAAAACTAGAGAAGCCGCGTTAAAGGGGGAAAAAATAATTTCTTCAAAATAAATTTCCCAGCCTTTTCTTTTTTACTATGAACATTGACATTTTCCTGTGCAGAATGCTGGTCTGCACTGGACACGCGTTAGTTTGGTCTTTGTATCTTTCTGTCACACCTTACTTGTTTTTTCAAGTAATGGGTATATTTTGATGAACAGGAGGTTTGTTTTTTATCGAAATCTCCCCGAAAACTTGGATTATCAACGTATGTAGTGGCCTGGAAATGTTACGCATATTTACTCGTCCATGAGCAAATGGTTTCACAAGAGCTATCCCCAATCCGAAATGGTCATTTATTGCATTATTAATTTTCCGATGAAACAATACTTATCCTTCTCAATTGCATCTGGTGGACTTTCAATAACTCGAAACTTACAGAACCGTTGATGTATGTTTCACCTTAAATTAATTAATTAGATGCCTTAACTTAAAAATAAGTTAAGGCTTTTAACCGAAATAAATAAATATTTTATTACATGAAAAGCGTGAATTTACCCCATTAGTATCTTATTATTAAATAAGTGAAGTAACCGATTAAAAAAAAAAATTTGATTAAACTGTTCACAAACTGAACGAAATCAAAGCTGTCTCTTTGTTAGCTTCTTCACATTCTATGAATAATAATTCGTATAAATTCTTCATAAAAATCTTTCTTATTTAGAAATAGTAGTAAACAAAGTGTTAGATCCTACGAGAGAGTGAAAAATGAACATACCATTACGAAAATTAACTGTTTTCTTTTTAGATATGAATCTGTCAACCCTCATAGGATTCTTTCTATCTGTAATATGAAATAAAATGTTTTAATCGAGTTTTTCATAGAAAACAAACAAAAAAGCCACGTGAGTATCTTCTTGTATCACGCTTACTTCTCGCGAATGCACCTTTTCTGTGGCCGTAATTACAACGAAACGATCTTATTCATAACTTGGAAGATAAAATTAAAAACTTTTTTTTGCAAATAAAATAAAATTGAATGCTAAAATCGATGTAAGCAACTATTGCAGGGGAATAACTGATGAGTAATTAAGTTAGACAGTTACTTCACGAAAATACCTGCATTTACTCTACATAATCGCGGGACCTTAAAGGAATGTCTTTTCTGAACATACTGGTATCCGCTTGACATCTATTGTCTACTTAAATGAAACAGATTTGTGAGGTTCAGTATTGTCTCACAACCAGTCAACGTGGCGTTTATAAAGCCCATGAACTTTTGAACCTGAATAATAACATTGAACTCGATCCCCAGCCTCGGAGGAACCGAAACCCGCCACAGGCGAAGTACTTTGAGGAGTCTCTTAGAATGGTTTTGTGTCTTCCAGGTGTATATACCACACAGATGTATAGCTTTCAGGTACATAATACGTTTTTAATTTCTTCATCTAAGCTGACAATTTTTACCACGATTCGCCAGAAATGAAGTGATTTAAAAAAACAACACCAAGATTTTCTGTTTCCAGGTATAATTTTCACGCATCTTCATTGAAAAGGAATAAAGGTGGTGGGTGAAAGTTCACATTGAATACACTTTTTTAACAGATCCTGGGCTTTAGTGAGATTTATATTTTATGAAAAAGAAGTATCAGGTAAACTTAAGTACATTACATTCCATATGCATTCAAAGTGCATTTTTTTCTTTATTTTGTGAGCACGAACTTCATTCATGTTTTATTAAAGTATGCGCAAAAGCTACATATTATATTTGTCACCAAAAGATGGTACGTGGTGTGTCACAATTCTCTTTGAACTTTTATCTGAATACTCTCTAAAATTGCCACGGTCAATATTCGTAATCCATTCATCACGAATTGTTGAAAACAAAAGAAGGTTCCGACCGTATCATCTAACTCTGTTTCACTGCCCATAGTGCAAGCTTCATCAGGACTTAATCTAAGACCTGTTTTATCTACTCTAATATTAAGTTTTCGTTGTTGCACCAGAATAGATGAGATCGAATGTATCCTTTCACATTCTCATTGGGAATGACAAGATCAGCACATCTTGAAAAGTAACTTAAATAAATTTTTCCATGAGAAAAAAAATCACTGACAAAGGAACTTCTTTGGGATAACCAACGATTTAATATTATAACAATTATATCAGAAAAAAGAATATAAATAAATTACAGAAACACATAAATTAGTAATAATAGAAATTATTAATATGATTATCCTTCCTTCCTTCCAATGTAGTCATACTCAATTGAATTAAAAGCAAAATTTTAAGGGGAAATGATAGAAGAGTAATAACATGGCAGGAATATGACCTAAATGATGTTGATATATTTTTAAATTTTCCTTTGAGCAGAATTGGTTATTATATTTGTTTTACGTCACTTTATGTTGCTCTGGTCAATCGGAAGATACATCAGTGGGAGTACTAAATTTTGTGTATCCTAGTAAAATTAGGATAGTGATCTTTAACAAAAACCTGATACCAAACCGGCATGGGATCTACATTTTACGTCCCTTCCAAAGAACGTCACAACTAACGATTTTTTACTCAATCATAAGGCTACCTTCCCGGCTGCGAACCCGCGATCATGGGCACAATAGGTTGTTTTCCAAACCACCAGACCACAGTTGACCCCAGACCAGAATTGGATCTAGGCCACTACAGATAATTACTATCCAGTTATTGCGGGTTTTTTTTTTTAATAATCCTTTGGCGCTACTATATAGGCCATTTTAAACCTCATATGCGGTTTGAATTTTGAGGGACCTTTTTGAAAATGTGCGAAATTCAGCTTATATTTAATAATTTTTACCTTCTCCACCATCTTGGTGTTATTTGAATAGGGTATAAGAACAGGGATAGTGAAGTACAAGACTATCACTATAAACGTTGGTAATCATCGATAACCACGGAATTGGTTTCGTATTTCTACTGCATCATTAAGAAACAGTTACCATTAATTGGTTTGGAGACCATTCGATTCAACGGCAATTTATCAATGTCCACTAAAATTTTTCCGTCATTTAGACTTGCTTTGTCTCAAGAATTATAAAATATAGATCGATTGGTCATCTCTCCTATTTTATGCAGAGAGGCTTTTATTTATTCTCACAAGAAGGATGTGTTATAATCGCTATGGACGTATCCTGGAAGTCTAAAAAATAAAACAGGCTTGATATGAGCACTGCTAGCTGAAGCATTGATATCCATAAACGAAAACGCAAAAGGAGTGCATCAAATACAGTAAAGATGAATAGATTTTTTGCTGAATGGTGGAAGAAATTCTTCCTTTGATCAGATACCCTTATTCCGTATGAAATAGTGGATTTTATTCCACTCTGCAACATATGGCGGGCATAAACTACAAAAAGGCCAGTGTTGCCGCCTACGCGGACATTGCCATATGCATATATCAGCAAAATGAGTGCCCAGCTGGCACTAAGAAAAGATGAAAATACCATGAAATCGTTGAAAAATTGCAATACCTCAACATTCAGGCGAACCCGGCGTAAATGGACGGGGGAAAAGTGCAGACTACCACGCAGGCTCGAAGTAACAGATAAACCAATCAGCCCTTCGAACCCAACCGTCTATTTGAATATATCAGGCTGGATCGCAACATGACGCTTTCGGACAACTCCTATTCAAAAATCCGTATGATTATGAGGAGATCATATAGGCTCGGCCATTTGCTGCTATCACATGCTCTATCGCTCAGACTAAAAATCAAAATCTAAAAAAGCATCCTACGGCCTGCAGTGATATAGGAAACCCTCTCACGTGCACTCAACTCAAAGATGGTATCCACTGCTATCTTCAACAGTTTCAAAATACCATGCTTCGTAAGATGGTACAGTTTACGTTGTTGAGGAAAATGAGACTGTACCAACTCTATGAATTCTTCGATCTCCCTACGTTAACAGAATTTATACAGCGGAGACATATAAAATTCTTCGACTCACTTAACTGTACATACAACCTATCAGCTTTTCAAAACCCTCACTCCAGCCTCAGCCCCAATAAGATGGCAGCAAGTGATGGAAGGAACGTATAGACATAAGTATGCATATGATTTAATTAAAGGGACAAATCCCAAATTAAGTGTGTCCCAGAACTTAAAGAAAAAATAAATAAAGAAATAAAAGCAAAACCCTAACCTTCCACAAATCCCTAAAATGTAATTACACTACAGTAAAGGGAAAACACGAATAATATACACAATTACGTGTACAAAAACTTGTGTCAACAATAAATATTTATATATACGGGTTATGAAAAAAAAGTACACGAGATGGCATCTTTTTTGGCGCTTATCCTCATATTAGCAGTGGATTTAAGAGTCATCAATCGCTTCATTACGGTTTTTTCAAAGTAGGTCAACGATATTCAAAACTGTTTTTGCCGAATCTAGTCAACTCTCTTATTCTCCAATAACTTTTCTCGGTATCGGTTCCACAAGTTGCCGCTTCGAGTTAAGCTGCAACAAGTGTTAAATATTTATTCATTTAATTTTTAATATTTTACAAAAATACAAGTTATCGTAGCTTTAGGAAAAGAGAATGTAATTATGGGGAATGGGTAGATTTAAGTAATTATTTCGTCAAGAAATAAAAGTTCCAACTAACATTTCGAAGTATAGATGATATATGTTTATTTCTAGTTGAAATTTTTACTGAAATATACATAATCACAATTCTCTTTTCCACACTAAAGCTCATCATAACTTGTATTTTTGGAAAATATTAAAAGGGAAACGAATGAAAAGTTAAAACTTGTTGTGACTTCACTCGAAGTGACAACCTGCGGAATATTTTCTTTTTTTCTCCACTCTATGTCTCATAAATAATAATTCAATATGGTTTATTGTGAGATGACTATCCTTCAATACGAACAATGAATATCAGGGAGACTA
Organism: Troilus luridus; assembly: GCA_964056705.1. NCBI lineage: Eukaryota > Metazoa > Arthropoda > Insecta > Hemiptera > Pentatomidae > Troilus > Troilus luridus. The sequence continues at coordinate 43,178,812 of OZ057412.1, read as the reverse complement.
GGGCCTTAAAATTCGTTCAGATGAACTCTATTTTGCACGCTTGGTAAATAAAACTAATAACGTCAATATATTATCTCAACACGTGTTAAATTTCTATAAAAAATCTATTTAATAACTTCACATTCAAGATTGCAACTAGTCATACAACCATTGAGTTGTGGTATATTGTGCTTCCCACGACCTCCAAAAATTGTATTCTCGATATATACATATATGATATGCTAGTGTAACCTCCTTTTGCGGTTCGGGATCACGGATTGTATCTACCATAAGACGGCATCGGAGGAACGATCTATCAATTCCTATTTTATCCGTCCTCCCCAAATTCCGGATCTTATACCATACGGTTGCCGACATAGAGGTAGTGGGTCGCGCCTGCCCTGGATGCGTCTTTCAGTACTCAGCAATTTGCTCATCTTTGAATCCGGTTTGGTACCAAATAATAACAATGTCATGTCTCTCATATTTGGAAAACTCCATTTTCAACAGCCCCGTAGTCCTATTCTTCCAGATAATCTGCCGAGTCTTTTCATTTACTACCTCGTCTAACTCCCCATCTCTGTCGGTCCCCGGATTCGTCATGGTCAGGGGAGTCTCCTTATTCTCAACGGTCTGTCCCGTGTTTCTTTCTCTCCGTCTGGCGTCAATTCCCAGATGAACCATTGCAGGTCCCCCAAAGGTTCTCCTACCTCTTGTTCGATCTCATTGACCTGAAGAGCACGGGATAACCAGTCAGCCACCCCGTTGTCTTTTCTCGGCTTGTATATTATCTCCAGATTGTATTGAGCCAATCTATGTATTGATCTCTTTCCACCGCGTGACACTAGCCGATGATTCTTTCAAACTTTCTACCCACAGAAGGTGGGGGTGATCCGTGTGAACTTTAAACCGTTTCCCAAACACGTAGGGCCGGAATTCCTGAACTGACCATACAATACCTTGTAATTCGCGTTCTAGTGCGCTATATCTGGCCTCCGCGCCCGTGAGCCTTCTACTAGCATATGCTATGCATCTTTCTCCCCTATCACCCTCTTTAGACAAGACGGCCCCTATGCATATTCGCTGGCATCCGTCGTGATCAAGAACGGTTTGCTAAAATCGGGGAATGCTAAGACCGGTTGAGTCTGTAGCTGCATCATGCACTTCCTGACGCTTGCTTCAATCTCTGGGGTAACCCGAACCATACGCACCTTTCTCAACAGTTCGTTCAGTGGGACAAGGTTTTCAGCCATCTCCGGAACTAAACGGCGGTAATAATTAAGGGTCCCTAGAAACCGTCTGATCCCCTTAACATCACTAGGAACTGCCATTTTGGCAATCACTTCCACTTCCTTCCTATCTGGGGCCACCACATCCGCCGATAGTGTATGTCCCAAGAAATTTATCTGACTTTTCCCTTTAATTGACTTTTCCTTCGAAAGTTTTAGCCCGAACTTCCTAATCCGGTTAAAAACTCGTCGCACGTCATCGATATGTCGACGATGGTTCGTGTACAGAAGGAATATATATATTTTAAGAAGTATATATATATATATATATATATATATATATATATATATATATATATATATATATATATATATATATATACATACCGCTTTTGCTTTGTTTGCTATAATGAAACACTTCCCACTTGTTGACTTTTTGTCTGAAGGTGTCTCTTTCTAAAATGTCCTTAGCACATATGTTTGCGTTTTTCAGGTCCTTTCGACCTATACATTATATACGAGTTATATATATATCAGTCTGGCCAAGGACAGCAACCAGTGTACATCGTCTTTTTAACTCGTCCATTTAAGTTGTGTAGTGTACTTTGTATATAATTTATAATAACAGGATAATTATATTATAGACATACCATATATACGTGAATATATACACATATATATTTCTACTGCCGATAAAGTGTAGTGAAGGGGCATTTGAAATTAAATTCAAACATAACCAGTTCGAGCTACAATAATAGGCTATCTCTTAAGCCCATCAGGATTAAAAGCAGCTGCTGCCCATAACAAACTATCTCCAACTATTTATTTATTTACTTAGGCACAATGGTTGTTTGCTCAAAATGTAACAACGCTATCGCTTGTGATGATAAAAATAATTTAACTTGCTACAAATTCAATTTAATTTTTCATGGGTGGTGCAGTAGTCTAGGCGAAAAGGGGATAGAGGGCCTAAAATCTTTAAAAAAACAAGAGAACCAGAAGACAAACAAAGTTCAGATAAAATAGCACAACCCTCACTAATGAAAATATTAGCGGCAATAAAGCATTCCGATCAACAAGTCCATGAGGAGATCAAAAAGATCAAGGTCGCGATTGATAAATATGGAGATTTCTCATTCGAAATGAATGAGAGGCTCACATCCATCGAAAAACACCTAGAGGGGCAAAATAAATATATTGAGGGCATAGTAGCAGAAAATAAAGCGCTCAAGGCACGTGTGGGGAATTTGGAGGTACGCTTCTACGAGCTACGCCTACACGAGCCGGAGAGACTCCTTCTGGCCTAGTTGCAAGCATTGGAGCAGGCCTGGGATTAAAACTAACTATCGAGAACCTGGACACGGTGCAGCGTCATAGAGCGAAGAATGACGACCCGCGACCTCCACCAATCATCGCACGCTTCACAAGGCAATCGGTGAGGGATGACCCGAACCAAAAGAGAAAAGGCAGGAGAGATTTCTCTACGAGAGATATAGGTTGGTAGGAAAATGACTGCCACCGCATCTATCTAAGCGAGGAAATGACTAGGACTAACAGGCACCTCTACTGACTCGCATGACAGAAGAGGGCAACGGGGACAATAAAATATGTCTGAAAAAGGGAAAGGTCAACAGAGGCATTAAATAACTGTTAGTACATTAGTGGAAAAATTCCAACTAAAAATCTTAAGTCTCTAAACTAAAACAGGAAATTGAAAATACCTGTCCCTATACGAGGTTATTTTAAGGATAGGTATTTTCAATTTCCTGTTTTAGTTTAGAGACTTAAGGTTTTTAGTAGGAATTTTTCCGCTAATGTATTAAAATATGTTTGGTTCTCTGGTGGTAGAGTGCGATGCAGAAAAGGAGATGGGCACCAAGTTGTCTTCATCGATCAAGCACATGACCTGGATGTATTCGGCTGACTACTGAAGACCGGTATGCCCTCAAGCTGCACTAATAACCATGGCTCTCGGGTTATTATCACAACGGTGCTCACGGGTTCATCTTGAATTACTCAGATAATCTCAAGTGTTTTTTAAATATTTTATTTTTTCCTAAGAAATATGTCGCGAAATTAATTTTTATTTTTCATATAAAATTAATTTTTATTTTATCTTTTATCTTCTTTTTTTTTGTTTACTGTTTAATTTATTTCATTATTTACGTATCATTCTTCCTTTCGTTATTCTTTAATTTTATTACATATTCTTTAGGATCAAGGTTTATAGCGGTTTTTAGTAATAGTAATAACTCGCCTCTGATAATCTTTTCTCGGCACTATCAAACTTTTCAATTAGCTCTGCCAATAAAATTTACTCCTCTTAGTTCTTCTCCTCAAATACTGAGAGCTTCTCTTCTGCTTCCCCATTATTTCTAATGTCCTAACCTCCTGTCACATCAACTCTCGATCTTTGCCCGCTCACTTTGATTAATTTCATCAATATTTTACCCATAATTTTTTCCACACTATTGAAATCTCAGAAACATGGCTAAAATCCCATATACCGACCTCCACTGTTTCCTTACCTGACCATTCCTTTCTCCGCCACGACCGAGTTGACCGGACTGGTGGAGGTGTCCACAACTCCCTAAAATCACGATTCCTGGATTCTTCACCCAATTTCCCTCACATAGAATTCCTTTTCGTCGAAATTTCATCCAATTCAAATCCTCTCCTATACGACGTAGTGTATCGCCCTCCTTTGGTCCCTTCCTATCTTTGAGTCGGTCCTTTACAGCCGCCCCCGGGAAGTGGGAAGGAGGAAACTCCACCACTTCCCGGCGGGGGGTCCCCCATCACCACTATGATCAAGCTGCTACAGATAAATCATAAATCTTCATCACTGGAGGGCAGCCATTGGAACTCTGCAGCAGTATGTGGTAAGTCATGGCATTGATATTATACTCATCCAAGAGCCGTGGATTAGCAATAATAGCAGGATTGCGGGACTGGGACTGAAGGGATATAGACTGATTCAAAGAAAAACTGCCCAAGTCCAGGATCCTGCATGCTTGTAAAAATTAAGTTAAACTGTTTTCCAATGTGGTCCTTATGTTCCAGAGATTCTGTAGCAGTAACGACTGATTTCGGGGGACAGGACGTTGTCCTGGCCTCAGTGTACTTACCTTACGAGGAACAAGTGCCACCGTCCAGTCTTGAGAGAATAGCTGACTATCTCAAGAGACAGGAAACGATGGGAATTATCGGGGCGGATGCCAATGCCCATCACAACATCTGGGGGAGCAGTAACACCAACAGTAGAGGTGAGTCCCATCTGGAATTTTTTATAGTTAACAAAGGTAATACACCGACTTTTGAAATCCTTAACAGACAGGAGGTCATAGACCTCGCCCTGAGTTACAGAACTACTGGCTAAAGCACTTATCACCGCATTCAAGGATAATTGTAGTACAACCACTAAAGGATCAAACTGCAATGCACCCTGGTGGAATGCGCAGAGAAGTCAAGATTCAGAACCAGATTACTTTTCAAAAAAGCAAAAAGGACTGGTGAATGGATCAAATACAGACACGCTCTAACTGAATATCATAACCTAATTAGGAAAGCCAAACGGAACTCATGGAGACAGTTCTGTCAGGAAATCAATAATACGAACATATGTTCCCTAACGAAGCCAAATGGGGATCCCATGAGCATTAAAGAATCATTAACTGCTATGCTGGAATCGCACTTCCTGGGGAGCAAGCTTGAAATCTCGGACACGAAGGTTCATCTCCTTGATGATAGGTGTAAACCGGACCTCCTGAATGAGGCGGGTTTCCAAGCGATAGGCTATGCAGATGACATGATGATATCATCAAGGGTTCTGTTCAGCAAACTATTTCAGAGCTGATGACAACGGCACTGGGTATGGTGGCAAGATGGTGCTCGAAAGTAGGATTGAAAATCAATCCTAATAATCCGGTCATAGCAGCTTTTGCCAACAAAAGGACACTGAGGGAGCTCACCCCCCCCCCTAGGATGAAAGTGATGAGCATTCAATTTAGCAAGAAGGTTAAATACCTAGGAGTTATTGTGGACAGTAAACTAAACTGGAACGAACATATAGATGATGTTACCAAGAAAGCCACTAGGATTCTGTGGACTTGTAAGAGCCTTTGCGGCAACAGGTAGGGAATTAACCCCAAGATGGCTCGTTGGGTGTACACAGCAATAGTCAGACCCGTGCTAACCTATGGCTCAATAGCCTGGTGGCACAGAGCTGGCATCAACAAAATAGATCAAGGTTGGAGAAGGTGCAGCGGCTTGGGTGCATCATGATCACTGGGGCCATGAGAACCACCCCTACTGTCTCGCGGGAAACTATACTTGACCTAACACCTCTAGACATTCTAATTGAAGGAGAGGCATTGAAGACAGCCTATAGGCTACTGAAAATAGGAGGGGTTGAGAAACCCACTAACGACTTTGGGCACAAAAGTGTCTTTGACACGATTGAGCAAAAGCTAGAGTTAAAAAAGCACTCTGGCTTAATAATAATCAAATATAACTTCGACAAAATATTCCGCGTAAACACACAGGCGATTTGTAAAAGCAAGAATTACTGCTTCAACCCACCCAATGGTCTAAATGTGTAGAGAGTGGAACCAAAGGGGAGCATAGTGCTGGCTCGGGATTCTGGTTTAGAGGCTGCTTGGGCACAGGTCACTACCTAGCCCTGGGCACGACACCTACTGTTTTCCAAGCGGAAATATGGGCAATACTTGCTGGTGCTTTCGCTTTGAAGGACCACAAGAATAACTTCATTAATTTTCTTACTGACAGTCAGGCAGCATGCAATGCATTACAAGTTAGTTGCAAAATCCAGACTAGTGGAGGAATGTTGTATAGGACTTGATTAATTAGCTGTACATAACAGAGTTAACATATTTTGGATCCCTGGACACAGTAATATACCAGGTAATGAAAGGGCCGACAAACTGGCAAAGAAAGGAGCAGTAACTGCTCCTATAGGACCAGAACCATGGTGGGGGCTCCCTCTCTCCCTGGCTAAGGATACAATTAATAAATTAGCCAAGAGGAAGATAAAAACGCGTTGGGATAGGGCCAATATAAGGCATACTATACTTTTTATAAAGGATCCCAATGACAATCTTTCTGATAAAATCAAGAAAGAAGCCGCTCATATGTCGAGAACCGACCTCAAAAGTATGGTTGAAACCATTACTAGGCACTGTAAACTCAGGAAACATATGCATCGCTTGGGTATTGAACGAGAACCTCGGTGCAAATGGTGCACAGAGCAGGATGAAACCCCTTGGCACGTTCTCTTTGAATGCAAAGCACTAAGTCGAAAGAGAACATTTGACCTTGGCCCTGGTGGTCACAAGGAATTTCAAGAACTGAGCTTTACAGACTATCTAAAGTTTCTCAGAAGCCTAGACCTAGGCTAGGGATTGTTAGGACTCGATCACAATGGGCCTTTCATGCCGAAGTGCATGGTAACATATAAGAGTCACAAATAATAATTATAATAAGGTATTCGAGCGTTCCTTCCTCGCCCGCACTATCACAGTGTGGAACTCAATCCCTCTTTTCATTCGTAAAAAATACAGACAATAAAATAATAATAATACATAGTTATGCTCTGGCTTCCCGAGCTAGCACCTTGAGCTGTTCAGTTTTCTGATTTGTTCTACGCGTTCTGGGCTCAGCCAGACTCTGAACAGTGACTAGATTGTGATCTCTAATCGCAACCAGTTTGAATGGCCGATCGTACCTCAGGACTTCCTTTGCCCGGTTCGACATGATCCTTCTGTAAACGATGGTACCCATCTCAAGAGCTCCCATAATATCATTTACACCTAAATTATCTCTAGCGACTCTTTTCCGCGACTATTCGTGCGTGCGATTTTCCTCATGTTCGTTTGAGTTCTACCCGGTTTGCGACCATTCGTTCCGCCGTGTCCTCATCCACAACCGTACCGCCCCCGTCCCTCCGTCGAGCACGTAGATCAAAGTCAAACTCTCTACTGCTATCCAAAGAAATCCTATCCGACACTCCAAAAAATTGAAACCATGTTTGGAGGGTGCTATTGACTGCGGGCGCTGATTTCTCCTTCACCGGGTGGGCCATGGCTATTTTACTGAAGGTATCCGCCACTGTCACCCATTAAAACCCCCGCCACGTGAAAGTGTCGATCTGGATTTCGGTGTATTTATTTATAGTGACCAGTAAATAATAAATGATCTGCATAAGAGTTGAATTCTGGAGTCAACTAGAATTCTGTGCTGCGGTTTGTGAAGTCTTCATAATCGCTCTAGCTTTTATTAAAATCACACAAAGAACACCTAATAATTCTCGTAGGTCACATATTTTCTACCTTTGTTATAAAGTATTAAATAATAGGGTATATTTTGTACTTACTGGAAGAATTATTAAGCAGTTCTGCTTGATAGTGGTAGTGGATTTTTTATTAGTTTCATCTACCTCTTAAAAAACTTATGTATAAAAGAACTTTAAAACAACATTTAAACTGCAATCAATAAAAACACGCATACATCATTACAATAATTAATGCGAATATACACTACATTCCATGACGTCATACTGAAGTTCTCTTTACCTTAGATGTTTGACAGAATTAGATCTATGCATATGATCTTGTGTTGATTTTAATTTATGCTCTTCACAGCGCCATTTCTTCAAAAGTAACCTACTTCATTGTTTGGATTTTATTTATTTTTCTATCTAATTTTTGTTGAAGGAATAGAAATAATTGTTTAAGACTATCTAGTAAAGATTATATTTTTAGAATTCTGTATTGTGCTTTTAGTTCTCAAAATGGCTCCAACAGATAATACTTTTCCTGATTCTCTGGATGACAATTTTAAATTAAAATGCTCACTTACTGTTAATAATTTGTTTCCGGTGCACAAATATGTTTCTATAAAAACAGGAATAACTGTGGTAGTTGCAGAAGTGGAAGGGCCTGTTGTTGATGGATACTTTTGCCTGGGTACAGTAAAATTGATTACACAAATTGATATAGTTGGCATTTATAATTAAACTAGTAAATAAAAAATACATGATGGTGTTTACAGAAGCAAGGGTTAGTTTTCATCAATATTTAATTCTATTTTAGCTACTGAAGCGCATGATGATGATGGGTTACCACATACTTTGGAACATTTAATTTTTCTAGGTAGTGAATTGTATCCTTACAAAGGTGTTCTTGATTTATTAGCAAATCGGTGTTTTGCCTCTGGTACCAATGCATGGACAGGTTTGTTGAAAAATATGTTTTATGTCATTGATGTATATATTGTACGTCTGCATGTACATGTATTCTTAATTAATTATATCAATTTTTCTTTAGATACAGATCATACGTGTTACACCATAACTACTGCTGGTGCTGAAGGATTTATAGCATTATTGCCTATCTATTTAGATCATATATTGTACCCGACCCTTAATGTAAGAAAAGTTTTCTTGTATTCTGATTTTATTTAATTAGCTGCTTATTTGAACTATAGATTATTACTATTCAGTGTTATGTTTTAACCAAACGTCAATTTAAATATTTTGTTAGTTATTGTTTTCAAGATTTTGTAAGTGAGGTGGTTAAATATGGCCTAAGCCTAGAAATTGATTTTTATTTCTTAAATGATTCACCGAATATATGTCAATCTCTATACTCATATGTGAATAGGTTGGTAAGTTTGTCTAACAATTATGTTTCCTTAATTTTATGAGACATTAATACTTCAAGAGCAATTCTACGAGGGCTAATTGTATTCTTAATTGGAAATAAATAGCATGTTTAATGCTTTCCGTGATTTTATTATAATTTAAGCTGTTTTGATGTTTTCTTTATAATATTACTCCAATTAAGTATCCTTTACATATAAGCTATAATAACTAAGAATATGCAAACTGATTTTACTCGGCTTTTTACTTACGTTTGTTTTAATATAAAGGGAAACTAGCTGATGAACTTAGGAACACAGATGACGACATTGACAAGCAATGGGAATGCATAAAAAATGCAATAATATCTACGGCAGAAGAAACCATCACATATAAACCTAAAATAAGCAAATCTAAATGGTTTGATGAGGAATGCCTGCTTACGACAAACCGCAAAAATGAGGCATACCGAAAAATGATACAAAGGCACACTAGGTACACAACTGCTGTCTATAAGGAAACTAGAAGAGCAGAAAAGAAGGTCCACCAAAGGAGGAAAAGAGCATGGTAGAATAAGCAGATGGAAGAAATAGAGGATTTCAGAAGATCACACGAAAGCCGGCAATTCTTCTGGAAAGTATATGAAGGGAAACACATTGTCAAATCCTAGGTAACCTGCTGCAAGAATTAAGATGGAACCCTCCTCACCCAAAGAGATGAGGTCCTTGAGAGATGGGTGAGATTCTTCAAAAAATCCCTGAGTAGAGAAGAACCCATATTCAAACAGAATGAGGGCTAGCCTGTGGAGGATACAGAACCCCCAGATGACGATGAGCTCGATGACACCATTGCCAAACTAAAAAGTAATAAAGCCCCCAGAATGGATAGTATTCAGTCAGAGCTCTTGAAATATGGCAGAGAAGAATTAAAGAAAGAACCACAGAACCTCATCCTCGACATATGGAAAGAGGAGCATATGCCTAGTGAATGAAGTAAGACAGTCATTTGTCCGATCCATAAAAAGGGAGACAAGACAGAGTGTGAGAACTACTGGGGAATCATGCTGCTATCTTGCGCATATAAGGTTCTTTCGAACATTTTATTTTCCAGGCTCTCACCACATGCAGAGAAAGAGCTGGGGAATCAGCAGGTTTTAGAAGAGGGTAGTCTACGGTGGACCAGATATTCTCACTTAGGATATATCTCGAGAAATGCAAAGATTACAAGGTGGTCAAACACCATCTATTTGTAGATTTTAAAGCAGCCTACGATAGCATGGACCGCAATGAATTATATTGAGCCCTAAAAGATCTGAATATACCCTAGAAGATCATTCGTCTTGTGAAAATGACAATGCAAGGGTCAAAAGTCTTGTAAAAGTCGAATCAGATCTTTCACAAGAATTCCACACTGATACGGGAGTGAGACAAGGAGACGCCCTCGCCTGCCTACTCTTCAACCTTGGAGCAGAAATGGCCATAAGAAATTCCGGAATTCATGTAGATGGAACACTGTTTAACTGACAAGTCCAAATCCTAGGGTATGCCGATGACTTTGACATATGGCAAGATCTAAAAGGGCACTGAGTGAAGCTTTCCTAGCACTGGAAGAGGCAGCCAAGAAACTTGGGCTTAATATCAAAATACTGAAGACCAGGTAGGTCTATATGCGAATAGGAGGAAACCAGGAAAAAGAGGATTACTTCAAAGTTGGTCAGTATCGATTCGATTGCGTTGACAGCTTCGTCTACTTAGGTACAGAAATTAACAGAAATTAATTCACAAAATGACATTTCTCAGGAGATATGAAGAAGAATTAAATCTGCTAATAGGTGCAATTATAACCTAAGGAAGCAACTAACTAGCAGGTTCCTCTTTGTGCAGACAAAGCTTCTGATCTACAAAACCCTGATTCGACCGGTACTCACATATGGCTCAGAGGCCTGGGCTCTAACAAAGGCTGACGAGAAAAGGTTCTTAATCTTCAAGAGGACAATCCTGAGGAAGATTTTCGGACCAATAAAACAGAGAGATATAAGACCTGAACGTCAGAACAATCAAATTTGGCTGTCTGCAATGGGCAGGTCACGTGGCACGGATGGAGGACATTCGGATTCCCAAGGAGATTCTCACAGAGGGAATCCATGGCACACGGAGAGTAGGGAGGCCAAATGTGAGGTGGATGGAAGCTGTAGCGGAGGATACACGTACCCTTCTTAATGCTAGAAACTGGAGGGATGCTGCGCAGGATAGACCTGATTGGCGGAGAATGCTGGAGGCGGCCCAGACTCGGTGACGAGTTGTTGCGCCTGATATTATTATTATTATTGTTTTAATATATAGATTAATTCACTTTGAAATGAGTCCATAATTGATTATCTAGATTATCATGTAATTTTTTATTGTTAATTAAGTCTGAAAAAACAAAATGTTACCTATTGATGTGGAAATGGTTGAACATACAAGTTATGAAAATATAGAAATTGTTTTGGTTTTTTTGAGATTCAAAGTATAAGAAATGTTTAAGAAGGATATGATCTTCTAAGGACGACCAATTGTTTTTAATACAAGGCGGTTTTTTTTAAAGAAATGTTCATGTATAAAATAATATTTTAATTTCATTTATTTAAATAACACAATCTAATTTCTGCTTATTCAAAAAGATTCCTCTTTTTTTCCTTGTGTATATCGTTGGTCCAAAGCCTGAGGCCGAAGGTGTATCTGTGTATCTTTTTTTTGTGGGGGGAAGAGTATTGGCGTTATATTATGTAGTAATCTGTACGCCTTATAATGCTGAAAATACCTAACTCTGTATATGATATCACTGATTTATGATGAGGTATTAGAGAATTCAGTGAGGAAATTAGTATCATCGTACATAATTAAACCCAGCATTCTCGGTTTCACAAATTATTTACAGAAAAAATATTAATATTTTTAGTTTTGTAAAACTGAATAAATTAATTTTAAACCAAATTCATTGTTGCTATTTCTAATTTCATCTATTCATAGAGAATTTATTTAAAATATTGGAGTAAAAACACCTTAACTGTTGTTATAAAGTAGTTTTCTAACATAATAAACTAATTCTATAATAATTAAATTTGAATATCATCCTTTAATTTTTTTATCGCAGGATGCTGCTTTTACTACTGAGGTTTACCATGTCAATGGAGAAGGTCGTGATGGAGGAGTTGTTTACACTGAAATGCAAGGAGTAGAAAACACTGGTGAAAGAAGAGTGAACCGGGAATTGATGAGAGCAATGTATCCAGGTGATGTTGGTTACAAGAGTGTAACTGGTGGTATTATGCATAATCTAAGAACTACTACTACTAATGAAAAGGTATTTATAGATTCCTATTTCTATTTATTTATGATTTTGTTAATGCCCATCATAAGGTTTCTGATCATTACCCCATTTTAAAATTGTATTGAAAAGTATTTTTGGTCAAAAATAGCACAACAATTTTGTCGATCTTTGATTTTTAAATCAAAATCATTATATTAAACAAACAATAACGAATCAACCACAAATACAGTGCTTACAATCAAATCATTATGTGGAATAATATGTACAGTCACACCATCTGCTATCATATCACAAGTTTTAAGTTTTCAAAATTTACCATTCACAAGCACTATTCTGCCCTACTCTTAACTCAAGAGAGAGAATTTTAATCTATATTTATAATGTACACTATTTATAATTTTCTCAGCATAACCATCGCTGTATGCTGAGACATCCTGATTTTCCGTGAGCCCTATTAGTACCAGACTTTCTCTATTGTTTCATAAAATGTAATTAAAGCATTTTGATCACCAAAGTCATTGTATAAATGGTCGATAGCTAGATTAAATAGTGAATGTGATAAGGTTCCAACTTGGGGCGCCCCTCATAGTACATTGATCAGGCACATCTGGTATGGTGTCTTCTCACCTTATGACTATCATTTTATTGTACATGAACCTCTTTCAAAAATTTCTTCCCTTCCATATTTAAACAATTCTGTGGGTATTTCAACTATTTCCAGATCTTATTGATAACTACTGAAATATAGTGCTTGATCACCATATTTCAGTAGTTCTGTGTTAATTCGGTCTATCGCTTGTTTGTTTGTTCGTTTAACGTCACTTTATGCTGTTATGGCTAATCGAACGATGCTACAATGAGAGTCCTAAATTTTGCCTATCCAAGTTTAATTAGGATAGGGATTTTTAAAAAGAACCTGTGATGTCATGCTCGAGACCCCCATTTTACATTCCTTCGAAGGGCGGCATAAAAAAGGATGTTTTACTCCCGTAAAAAATTATAAGCCCTCCTGCCAGTCTGCGAACCCACGTTTGGGTACAATAGATTGTTTTGTTGACCACTGGGCTATAGGTGACCCTGCCTATTCCTAGTTGTTTCCAATTTTACAGCTGTTTAATAATGACCTCTACTTCCTCTCCGAGATGCCATCATTTTTTTTTTTTGTGTGTGTTTCTGGGAATACTGTTATATTTCCAAGCTATCTTGTTTCACCTTAATTAAAAGTGAAAAATTGAATAGACTTAGTTTTTTGAATCATGCGACAAGAATGTGTGAAAAAATATTGAGCAAAGCTCAGAAAAGCTTTGAAATGGTTGCAAGGCCCTTCTTGACACCAACGAAGGTAATGTTGAGTGTTTGATGAGATTGAAAAGTAGTTGTTTATCATGAGCTGCTGGAGCAAATCATTAATTTAACTATATACTGTCAACAACTTATGTGATCGCAGCAGGCTATTCAAAACAAATGGCTGGAATTAATCAATTGTATACTTCTGAGTTTGTAAGAAATTGTTTTCTTGGTAGACTTTGTCTTGCATTTATTTAATTCCTTCATGCTGTTTTTTAGGTTCGTGACTACCATAAACAATATTATCGTCCTGAAAATTTGTATCTAATCGTTGTTGGAAATATAAAGCCTAGTCAGATTCTGGACGCTTTGAAACCTTTTGAAGAGAGAATATTATCAAAAGTAAGTTCCTAATTGTTACATTTATGTATTTGGTAAAACCTAATGAGTTAATTGATCATGATTAATGTTCTTGTAATAAATGCCTCATTGGTAAAAAGAAATGTAATATTTTTTTTAGTTGCAATACTTTAATAAAAAATGGTGATTTACTTCAAATGTTTGCAGCTTAAAGAATGTTCAAATAGTTAAAAAAATAGCTGTATTATTTTTTTGTTCTAACATTAATCTAGTGCTAGTGTTCAATATTTTTGTTACTACAGTGGAATCCCGATATTTCGTATCCCGATTATTCGTATTTCCGGCTAATTCGTACAAATTTGCAGGTCCCCAGAGAAAATCCCGATAAATGGTATAAAATCAATGCATTTCAGACCCCTCGGTAATTCGTATTATTTTTATGCTCGAGGTCACTTATAACGTCATATAATTCGTATTTCCAGCTTTAAAATCTCGTTACTTAGAACTGTTTTCGAAAGGGAGGGAGAGAACAGTGAAGCAGATATGCCAGGGAGCAGAATGAGAATAAATCCCTTCTAGGAAATCCCTCAATTTGTATTGTTTTTATACACAAGTATGTTTGTACTGTTTAGAGGCACAGTAGATCCTATCGTTTTTTTACGGGAGATCGAGTGAGAGAGACAAGTTTTCTTAGAAATCTCATAAGTAATTCGTACTGTTTTCACTCAAAGGAAATGAGGGGAGTAGAGAGGGGGAGGTCTAGGAATTATATTAAGCTTTTCTTACAATAACACTTTTATTTACAATTCAGTCTCGTTTTTGTTACCGTTGTGACACGTAATAATGGCTCCAAAATACGTCAGCCTCTCTATTGAGGACTTAAAAAAGTGGTTCGTACAAGCAAGGAATTTAAATGTACCAGTTGGAGGTGATATTTGAAGGGAAAAAGCCCGAGTTTTCACAGAAAAATGGGAATTGAAGACTTTCGTGCAAGTGATGGGTGGGTCGATAGATTCAAAAAATTGCATCAATACGTTTTTTAATTTTTTTATTTTGTACTCCCGATAATTGGTATTCCCGATAACTCGTACCAAATCTTCAGTCCCTTGACCATACGAATTATCGGGATTCTACTGTATTAATACTCCTTATAAAGACGACAATGGTTTTTAATTAATAAAATTACAAAGGTTTTAACAAAGGCAGGTTACTCTTGTCTTCAGCATTATATGCCCTGAATTTAATTGAAATGATATAATCTGAATGGAGTTGCATTGAGTTGAAAGGTGGATAATGGATATCTTTTTCTTACATTATCTGAATAAACTAAAATTTATTAGTCATTACCTTATTGGTAACTAGTTATTTACTATCCTTTATCCGATTTCAAAATTCCATGTTGAACTTTTGGTATCTGTTTATCTTAATCCATAAAGTCTAATATTTTTATTCAGAAAACTTTTCTTTATATATGGCAAAATAATAATTGGTTGTTTGTTTATTTCACATCACTCAAAGCTCCTATGGCTAATCGGATGATGCTACCGAGGGAGCTCTAAATTTTGCCTATCCAGGTTTAATTAGGATAGGGGTTTTTAACGAGTACCTGAAATTGTACAGGCTCGGGACCCCATTAAGCATTCCTTCCGAAGGACGGTATAACCAAGGATTTTTTACTTCCTATAAAAATACTAGAGCCACCTACGGGGCTACCAAGCCACGATCTTGGGCTTTATTCGTTGTTATGTTAACCACTAGACCATAGGTCACCCCTAATAATTAAAAAATAATTATTAACAGTATGATAATATGTAATTATTTTGACCTTTTGGTTACATTCAATATTGAGGTTTTAACTAATGCTATACTTTCCAAAAATACAATTCATAGTAAAATCGCATTGTCATGAATTTATTTATTTGGAATCAACGGATTTATTGGTTATTCGAATCCATCAATGTGTTATGGGTAATGTTGATTAAAAAAAAAAAAAAAATGGTTTTAAGATCATTTCTCAAGAATCATTCAATTATTTAATCCTAGTTCTATTTAATCCATATTGGGTCATCAGTGACATAGTTTTTCCGAAAATACAATCAACTTTTTTGATTTATTTTAAGTTTTCAGATTTATATAATGTTAGGATCAATTATTGACTAAAGGCTTTAAATTCTTATTTACATAAATACAATCAAGTTTAAAGTAGAGCTGTTGAGAATTGATTTATTTTCATTTTCCAAATACTGTTCATATAAAGTTATGTTAATTATTATTTATCCCTTACTAGATATGGGCTAAATTAAGATTAATTTTTTCTTTTCTCTTTACTCTACTTCCAGATCAGGAACGAGTTTGATTCCTCTCCTCTACCATTTGGTTATAGATCTTTTGTATCAATCATTCAAAACGCTGTAAACTTAACATTTTCAAACGCGGTATCAGTTTCACAGGTTGTGGCTTTGAGTTAAGTCACAACAAATTTTAACTTTTCATTTGCTTTCTTTGTAATGTTCTGGGAAATAAAAATAATCATGAATTTTAGAACGAACAGGAGAGGGTAGTAAGGGAAATGTGTTAATTTTGTTAATAATTGCATCAAGAAATAAACATTTCAACATTGAAGTATAGATAATATATGTTTGTTTAAATGTTCATTTATTTATGAAATGATTACCAAAATATACCAATTCCCACTAACCGCACTCATTTTTTCATACCAAACTTCACAATTATCTTTATTTTTGGAGAATATTAAAAAATAAACGAATGAAAATTTAAAACTTGTGTCTCAACTCATAGAGACAACCTACGGAATTACTTATTAAACTTTTTTTTGTCATGTGACATGGTACGTGACAATAATTCTCAATATTTTATGTAAAAACTGTTTTGAAAATTTTGTATAAGTGAAATATAAACAGTTTTGATAAAAATAAAATAGCCTTGGTTACTGATTTGACAGTCTATCTTCAGATAGTGTGGGACTCCAACCCACAACTGAGCTAGCCCAACAAGTCGCTCCTCTTTCACGTGAAAAAACTCGGGTGTGGGATATAGCCCATTGGCTAATCTCCCTATTTAGTGAAATTTTCTTATGTTTGGAGTTTTAATTTACTTTTATTCACTTTCGTAGCAAGTTACTAGGCTTCACTCTTTTAAGCCGCCTTATTTGATGCAAATCCTCCTCAGCTATGGTCTGCATTTCAGGGTTTACTTTATTATATAATCATATAATATTTCTTTGATACAGGGCAGCAGACAAGATAATTTCATTCGACCTTGGCAAGCTCCAATTTTACCCATTTCTTCATCTATTGATATTGATGTACCTTATCCTAATGATGAGGAGGACAATGGAATGGTATATATTGAATGGAGGGGACCCTCTGCTGTTAATGATTTTTATAGGTAAGCTTTATTGAATCTATGTAAGAATGAGAATCATTAGAATTAATTAGTCTAAATAATAAAACAATCAATAGATTTAATGTTTGATTTTATATCGACACTAATATTAAATGCTATGTTATTGAACCTTATGTACATTGAATCCTCAACTGTTCAAATTTCCCCCACTTTTCCCTAACCTTGATTAGATGGACAGAGATGATTATTGCAGTACGTAGATAAATTCCTGATACCTCACAGTTGCAAAATTATTTATTCTGTTTCTTTCCTTTCAGATCTTAAAAGTTTTAATTTCGATGAAACGTGGTTGCTTATCTTAATGAAAGAATGACGTGTTAAAGCTTATGAAATGAATTATTGCTTAGAATATTTGGAGAGAAGGATATCAATACTTGAATTTTCATTACCTTTCGCATCCAAACACTATTCTTTTATACTTTTATCATTCATCCAAAGATTTCAATTTTTTCTCTATTTGTTTAAAAAAAATTATACATGTGAGGATTATGCCACTAGATGTTTGTTCTTCAATAATTTTAATTTCATACTGATTCAGGTAAGCCTTCCTTTGTGGTGTATATGTGCTTTTATCTTTTGTTTTCATTCCTCCTTACTGCCTTGATAAATTGATTGTGATATCTTAGTTTTACCCAAAGCAGACATAAAAACGAGCTTTTGAGTCATGTTATTAGCGCAGGTGAAGGCAAGTGTTGTGAAGGATGCAAGAAGTATTACTTCCATCATTGGCAATAGAACTGGGAGAATTTATATTTTCATTTTAAATGATTATATTTTAGTTTTTTCAGGTTTAGAAATTACACAAAATTATATAGAGTTAAGGGTAAGGGGATCAAGAATAACAAAAAAAAATTGGCTTGGGATTTGTATATCGTAATTGCTACGGCATATTCATAGCCTCTTATTAACCTATTCCCTAAAAAAACAAAAAATCTAAAACAATATTTTTACTATTTTTTTACTTGAAAAGCTTTAAGGGCAAAATCTTATACTAGTTTCATCTACATCTTTTTTGCCTGCTTTTGAGAGAATTAATACTTTTTGTTATGTATTATTAATAAAACTCAGGTAACAAACTGTATAAAATACTAAGCATATAAAGCATAGGTTCTTAGATTAGTATAGCCAAGATTAAAATAGTCAGATAAAGAACCCCTAATCTAAAAGTTATCCTTGAAAACAAATTGAAATGCCAAAGCCTTATTGAAAATATTAGCATGAAGGAGCTTTGATATCTTTGGGCTTCCTAAAGAGCTGTGGGCTAGTTTTAAGGTTTAAAGCTAATATTTTACAAAAGTTAGACATAATATTTCATATGCTGCCACAGTATAGCAGGGTAGGGTTAAGCTTTATTTCACTTTTTTTAGTTAATAAATAATATTAATAATTTATTCAGATTTTTACTAACAAATTATAAGTAAAGTTTTTATTCATTAAAAAAATGAAAATATCTATAATGTTTTTATTTGTTATTCAATATTTGATATTTTTTTAAAATAAATAAGGTTATTGCTAAGAGGAACTATTATAAACATTTTTAGAATTTTCTTTTGTTTTTATCTTGCATTGTCTAAACGAGCGAGCAACAACGAAAATTTTTATATAACTATAGTTTCTTCCTGCCTATATCATGGCATCTATGGGTCTGGAATAGGGAAGGAAATGAACTCGAAAAAGTGGTGCAACATTTATTCTAAATTATATGGAATGGAGAAAGGTAAACTCTCATTGGTAATGCAAATTGCATTGTGGAATGTAAAATTTTAAGAAATAAATAATTTAAAAAAAAGTTAAATTCTATTAAAAGAATCAGTCATCAAAAGTTTCATAAGAACATTCTGATTTTTATTGGGACCTGAATGAAGGAAAAAGTAGTAACCAATGGATATAAGAGAAGTGAAATGTTAGCTTGAATGGATTCATTGTCATCAGTATTTCCTTGTATATAGACTTCAGCATTAAGAGTTCTCAACGGAAAGTCTAGCACTAAAGGAGATAGTTCACTTTCCTGAGAATTTAATAATACATCCTCTTTTTGTCTGGCTCAAAGTTCAGAATGATCTATTTCCAACTTGAGGACCCTTTCCTCTATTATTGCAGTAATCCATCTGATATCCGTGGGCTCTTTATTCCTGTTACTCAGTGATTTAGCAAAGGTGGAGGATCTTCTTAGGATCCTTTTCCTGTCGTAGTTTCTTCAACTACTTGGTACATGACCCAGAAACTTATAGCCTCTCAGAGGTCCAGTATGAGTTGATCACTGGCAATTCTTTCTGCATTAAAGCAGGCAAAATAACATCATCCCTAGATGATTTGTAAGGCTTGAATAAGGAATCTGTCCATTCAAACTTTAATAGTACAATTGCATTATTTTTATTCATTAATGTTTGGTGTCGCTATAGCTATCTATTATTACATTTGTTATCTATACCTCTACCTAGTATTGTACAGACTGGTAATTGTGCTAGAGCATCAAAGTGTCCTTTTCCTTTTGGTGTAACAACTACCTATATCTAGTGTTCCCCAAATCTCATTGTATGTTTGTTTTGAGAGAATTTTGTTAATCTCAAGTCAGAGGTTTATTAAGGCATATCTTTTGGCTTCCCAGACAGATTTTTGATATTCAATTAAAGCTTTTTTATACTTATCTGCTTTATTATTTTTCAGTGTTGAGTTACCTCCTTTTAAGGATTATTTGCTAGTTTAGTTCATTGTTCCTTCTGGAAACCTTCCTATGGTTTATATTTTTGATGAATATTGCTGTTGATGTATAACCAAGGATTCGTCCATATTTTTTAATCTATAACGGTCCACGAGAGTATGATACATATATTTGACATAAATATTTGGGGGATACTACCACCTCCCTCTGTATCAGGCTCTTGAACATTGGAGTGCCTCAAGTGGTCCGATTAAAGGCAGTGATTTTTATACATCCTATAAAATATCCTAGTCCACTACCTTTGTCTCATGTGAATTCCAATGGACTCTCTTGGTATCATCACAATGTCTAAAAGAGGAGCTTTAGTATTATTTATTTATATAGCAAGAGTAGCATCCAATGAAAAATTCAAATCCCCTTCTTAATATAATAATAATTTTAATTATTTCAACAATAGTATTTTTTATAATTATAATTTAAGACTAATCAAAATCTTTAATATAATTACTGCCCAATTAACCATAATAATTATTTATCTACTATTCACAATAATTATAGTGTCTAGTATTGCAAAAACTAATGAAGGGCCATTACGAGTAAAGAATTAAATTTGTCAATAAACCTATATGAAAAATACATCCATTATTTAAAATTATTAATGGATCTTTAATTGACTTACCATCCCCTTCCTCAATCTCATTATGATGAAATTTTGGATCCTTTTTAGGAATATGTTTAATAATCCAAATCATTATAAAGGACTATTCCTAGCTATACATTATACAGCAAATATTGAACTTGCCTTTAGAAGTGTAGTACATATCTGCCGAGATGTAAATAATGGGTGACTAATACGGTATACTCATGCTAATGGAGCCTCATTATTTTTTATTTGTTTATATCTACATATTGGACGGGGTTTATATTATGGATCCTATAAATTACATATAACTTGATCAGTTGGAGTAGTATTATTTTTACTAATTATAGGAACTGCATTTTTAGGGTATGTTCTGCCCTGAGGACAAATATCTTTATGAGGTGCTACAGTTATTACCAATAACTATTATTATTGGCAGTTCCATATCTAGGAAAAACTTTAGTTATATGATTATGAGGAGGATTTTCAGTTGATAACGCTACATTACACGATTTTTTACATTACACTTCCTCTTACCTTTTGTAATTGCAGCTTTAGTAATTATCCATTTATTATTTTTACACCAAACTGGTAGCAATAACCCTTTAGG
The DNA here is from genome assembly GCA_964056705.1 of Troilus luridus. NCBI lineage: Eukaryota > Metazoa > Arthropoda > Insecta > Hemiptera > Pentatomidae > Troilus > Troilus luridus. The sequence continues at coordinate 43,157,650 of OZ057412.1, read as the reverse complement.
ATTAAATTCAAATTATGACAAATCCCCATTTCATCCTTATTTTTCAATTAAGGTTTTAATAGGAGCTATAAATACATTATTAGCTATAGTGACAGTAGATAAATCACTTGAGTTTGAATCATTCTGTAAAAAGTGAGGGAGACTCTCTCATATGTCTCCCTCTTAGCCCTCCTGTTACCTTACCTATTCCTATACCAATCATCATAATAAATGATTATGAACTTAACATGAACATTAGTTAAACTAATTAAATTTGTCTGATGTTTACTAGGATGACTGCATGTTCTGTGCTACTGAAGTATTTGACTGACACCTCTGTTAGTCCTCTTCCTAAAGAATTTGTTGATGTTTCAGATCCATATGCTAGCAAGGTATTTATTATTTAATGGTTCAAAATTATAATTTATTTTATTCTGGATTATTTTTTTTTTTTAAATAATGTATTTGTGCTGGTTTGTATTTTGCGTATTAGTGCATGTGTGGGAACAAAAGTTTTTATTTTTTACTTTTATTTTTATTTGTATTTTATTTCCAATCCAGTCCCAGGATTCCTCAAGCATCCCACCACTCCTAAGGTATGTGGGGCTCATAAGCCAGTTGGAGGCAACTCACTATCACTGGGAGTAAAAGTGATGACTCTACTCCAAGTAGATGTATGGGAATCACAATGTGGTTTCCTGGTTGTCAAATATTAGCCTGGAGGTTTGTTTCAGAGAAAGAGACATAGGTCCTTGCATACCTGCTGATCCCAAAAACCTTAATCCTCGAATCTAGATCAATTTGCCACCCTCTTTGAACCAAAATATATGTTAGTGGGAAGGATGCTGCATAAGTTATAGTGATGTGCCAGATCGTTAACAAAGTATATCGTTGGATACGGATCCAAATACAAATATTTGGTGTCAAGATCCTTGTTTTATGGTGTTGAACTGAGGATTTGAATTGGAGGAGACTGTAGATATATGAAGGGTGTTGAGAGTAAATGGATTGGTATAAGAATGAACAGAGGAAATATTGTCTTCGGAAGGGAGGGAAGAGCCACTTTAACTCATCATAGAGGTGGAGACGCGCGATCGCTTCGGAGTACCAAGCACAAATCTTAGAGAGCAGTTCATTATTATCTTTGGTCTGTCTTCAAGCATTTTAGAGAGGCCTCCATATACCACGCTACAATAGTCAAAGTGGGGAAAGATGAGAGAAGATACGGGAAGATTGTGTAAGGAGATGACGAGAACGATGGAACAACTTCAGGGAACTAATTGACCATCGAAATATCTGGGCAGGTTATGTAATTAGAATGTCCAAGGATCAGATTCCTAATATGGTCCTAGACGAAAGGATTTATGGTACAAGAAGAGTGGGAAGGCCTCGGCTCCGATGGATCGATGGAGTGGCGGCGGATGCCAGGTTCATCTTGGGAATCCGCAATTGGAGAGCAGTGGCAACCAATAGAGAAGACTGGCAAACCAAGCTGCAGGAGGCCTTGACTCTTCAGGAGTTGTAGCGCCACGAATGATGATGATGATGATATCTGGGCGATGTGGGATTTCCAAGAAAGGTTTTGGTCGATGGTGATGCCTAGGTTTTTAACAGAGGAGTTGATCGTTTAGGATTAATGTTGGGAGGGTGTGGATGGATGTGAGGAGGGAATTGGAACCTAAAACAATGGCCTGAGTTTTCATCTTGTTCAATTCCAGTTTGTTCAGCTTTGCCCAGGCACAGATCCTATCTAGGTCTTCCTGAATACTAGCAAACGCAATAAATAGCTCGGAAGGAGGAAAGGACAGATATATTTGGAAGTCGTCAGCATATAGATGGTGGGAACAGTGGTGAACAGATTTAGGAAGATCATTGATATAGCAGTCGAACAGAAGAGGAGAGATGCTTGAGCCCTGTGCCACGCCTGAGGAAAGAAGAAAGGGGATGATTAGGTATGGAAACTACTTGAGATCTATCAGAGAGGAAGGGTTGGAACCATCGGACAGAACTGTTAAAAAAGGACAGTGATTTGAGTTTGCTGAAAAGGCTAGAATGGTCCAAGGAATCAAAAGCTTTAGACAAATCTAGAAGGATAAGCACTGTTAGTTTTTTGTCGTCCATAGCGGTATGTATGTCATTGGTGATTTTGGTCAAGTGCCGATTGTGTGGAGAAACCGGGACGGAAACCTGATTGAAGTGGGTCAAGGTTGGACTGTTCGAGGAAATTTGACATTTGTGACTGGACTATTCTTTCTAGAGGCTTGGAAAGGTTGGAGAGGATTGAGATTGGGCGGTAGACTTTGAGTGAGACAGCGTTAGAGGATTTATTGATAGGGTAGACAATGGCTTTTTTCCAGGAGGTTGGGAACACTCCGTTTTGCAGTGAATAATTGTATATAAAGAGTAGGACATGTATAATATGGATAAGGCAGGATTTTAGCAATTTGACAGGAATCCCATTGAAGCCTGTGGAGTTGGAGTGGGATTTCAGAACAGAGGAAATGAAGTCGTTGGGTGAAATGTCAGCGAAGTTAAAGTTGTCAGGGTTGAAAGATGGTGCTAAGGAAAATACGGGAGAGGATGAATTTGAAGTATTAACTGAGGTGGACAAAAAATATGAGTTTATTTCATTGGGAGAGGCTGGAAAGGGCCTACAAGGAGAAAAAGCTTTCGAAGGAGATGCCATTTGGATTTAGAATCGGAAGCAGATGAAAGGGCTTCGTGGAAGTATTTGGTGCGGAGAGCCCTAAACGCTTGATAGTCTTCAGTTAACCTTGTTCGTCTAAAGCGTCTTCGGGCCGCATCACGCTTCCTTTGAAGATCTTTAATTTTTTTACACATCCAGAGCGCAAGCTGGTGATGGAAGGTTGAAGTTTTCAGTGGGGCATGGGTGTCAAGGATATATTTGAGATTGGAAGTAAGTATGTCAACCATCGAATCAATAGAGGCACAAGAATAAATCTCTCTCTCCAATCCAAGGTTTCAAGAGAGGGTGAGATTATCTAAGTTGTGAAAGGTTACGGTTTTAGGTAGTATAACAGGAGTTTGGATATTATATGAAATATGGATAAGATCATGAGAGGACAGAAATGGAACGGGTAATTGAGAGGAAGAAAGGAGGTTCTGCCGTGAATCAATGACAAACAGGTCTAGCCAGGTGTCGGATAGGAAGGTGTGATGGGTGGGAGAAAATGGGACAATGGAAAGGTTTAGAGAGTAAAAGAGATTTTCCAGGTATAGTCGATCGTTGGATTGGACAAGGAGATTGGTATTAAAATCACCAGAGATTATGATGTGGTTATAGAGAGGAATTTAGTCGTAAAGGGTAGATTCAAAGATTGAATCAAGAGGAACCAAAGGAGGGCGATATACTACGACATACAGGAGAGGGTTTGGGTTAAAAGAGATTTCAATAAGAATGTATTCTGTGTGAGGATAACCGGTTGCGGGTGAGGAATCCAGGATACGTGATTTTAGGGAGTTGTGTACGTAAAGACCTACTCCTCCACCAGTCCGGTCTACCCGGTCCTGGGGGAGGAATGATTAGTCTGGTAAGGATATTGCAGAGGAGGGGATGTGGGGTTTTAGCCATGTTTCGGAAATTCCAATGGTATGATAAAAGTTTTGGGTAAAATATTGAAGGAATTCGTCAAAATGGGGAGGTAAGGATTGGGTGTTGACGTGACAGGAGGTCAGGACACTGGACATGATGGTGAGGTAGGAGAGAAGATCCCAGTATTAGAGGAGAAGATGCTGTGAACAATTAATTTTAGCAGGTAGATTAGGTAAAAGGCTATGAAATGTTCCAGACAAGAGACATGCAAGATAAAACTAAAAACAGATAAGAATATTAATAGATAGATAGATAGATAGATATAAAATGCTCTTTATTATTAAATTATTTACAACTGTTCTTTTTAATTTTATTTTCCACATTAGCAACCACAGCATGGTACTTTATACCGTCTGCCGCTAAGAATATTAATAGTAAAGAAATGATAATACTGTTAAAATATGTAAAAAGAGAAAATAATGAATAAATAATGAGAAAAGTAAGGTAATAGAATATACATAGCTGCTTGAACATGAACAAACTTAAAAATATAGAACACAAGATCCTAAGAAATAAAAATATAGACCAATAAATAGAGATTAATTGTATAGAGAGGATAAAATAACTTTTTAATTCCAAAAATAACTTTTTCATTGAATAAATATAATTTTCAAATATAAAAATTCTAAATATAATAATTAAGGGTAAATTGATTTTTATTTCATAAAATAATATCATACAGTGATTATAATTTTATCTAAATTTGGTTTAGTGATTATGTAAATCACAAAACCAAATTTGCACCGAAATTCATTATTTATAAATTAGAGAAATGGAGGTTGGTTGACAATACTTAGTATATTTTAATTTTTCATACAAACTACAATGTGTTACATAAGTAAAGGTATGTTGTAATATATAATTTTTGCATAGTAATGCGAAGTGATAAACTTTTACAAACAATAATTCAAAAACTTGAGGAGTGCCACAGTTTGGAAACTTATAAAATACCAAATAGCAATTGCAAACAGTGATTTGTATTGAAAAAACATAATAAAGGACAATAATTAATGATATAAAAGTAAATGACATTCAATATTTGAACTTTTTATTGAACTCCATAAAAAGGCATTGATTCTTAATTTCATTCTGATTTTCCAACATTTTTATTAACAATATCGCATCTTATACTATAACCAGCACAGAATCATATTTACTGAACAAAAATGGCAGCCAAGGTCCAGAAAAAAATAAAACCAACGCTACACAACAACAGTCAGATTAGAAAAATTAATAATATTTGACAAAGAAAGACAGAATTATTTTAGATGCCAGTTCCGGAATAGAATGACAAAAAAAATTTGATTAATCAAATTAAAAATTAACTTTCGAAAACCACTCGGCCATGGAAGCTCATAGGACACTAAAAACTTTGTGATAATTCTCTTTAGAATAGGAAGTCACATGATTGGAAGGTACTAAAAACAGCCATTTGCCAACCTAACCTCCCTACCTGCCTACATACGTATATTTTTTATGTGAAGTCAAGAAATGTTTTATAAAAATTATTAAAATTCATTTTGAAATGTAGTTAAAAAAAAATGAAAAATTTAGAAGAGAACTTACAGTAGAATTGGATCCAGTCGCATATTTGAGCATCTCTTTAAGCGTTTCGACCTCTTGCCTCAGCTCTCAAATGATCCGAGCGTTAGGGTCTTCGTTGACAACAGCATGGTTAACAATCCTCTTAGCTCGATCAGCATACCTCAGTGTTGATAGGGTTTCTTCGAAATTGTCTGCTGCGGGCGAAACTGTGGTAACCATTACAGTCTTCGAATTTCCTCCAAGATTGTCCTGATCATAATAGTACCAATTTAGTTCTAAAAAAACTTATAAATGAAAGTTTAAAAACATTATTTTACCTAATCTCTTTAAGACAACCAATTTTAATTTTTTGCCAAGGTATTAAATATAAATAAGCCGTTATTACCTTTAACAACCATGTAAGTACTGAGTCTCGATAAGGTACGAATTTATCCTTATTTTTTCCGTTTGATGACTGATCTGCTAGTTTTGATATCACAAGTCCTAGAGTTGTTAGGGATCTGGAAAATAAATAAGAATTACAAAACAAATGAAGTTTGTTAAAATGAATTTAACTTTAAATTGAATAAGTGACTACCCGAAGACGTCTAGATCCTGGGCCTGATCTATAAAGACCACCTGGTGACCATCTTCTTTTCTACAGTGCACTCTGCCTGCAGAAAACCACACATACTTTATCCTTCCCGCAGCCTTCTTCGGACGGGCTAACCAGTAGAGGTGCTTGTTTGCTATTGTCATCTCCTCGCTCAGATAGATACGGTGACAGTCATCTGGTAGTGAGTAATAAAATTGTCAACAAAGAAGTTTTTCTATAAACCTTGAAAGGATTGCCTGAGTCAAATGTTAAACGTCAATAGTTTTTCACTGCTACCTAATAATCTTTATTCAGGGTTATTATAAATTTACTGAAAACCTCTTAGGTACGTGTTAGTAACACCATAAACAACAACTTTTGTTCTGGACAAACATCGAAAACGAAAGAAAAATTTTTGTTTCTCCATACAAACTAAGATCAGTTGATCGGTCATTTGAATGGAGGACTGATTTTTTTTCATTTCAACGTTGGTCAGTACAAAAGTTACTGTTTATGGGATTACTAACACGTACCTAAGAGTTTTACTGTGAATATAAAATAATCCTATATAAAATTTCATTTATTTATTGAAAATTAATAAGGTAAAAGATCACTCAAAAAAGTCACGGATACCTAGATGAAATTTTATATTCACTACAAAACTCTTAGGTACAAGTTAGTAACACTATAAACAGCAACTTTTGTTCTGGAAAACGTCGAAATGAAAAAAAATTCAGTCCTCCCTACAAATAATTGATCAGCTGACCTTAGTATGTATGGAAAACAAAATTTTTTTTTCGTTTTTGATGTTTGTCCAGAACAAAAGTTGCTGTTTATAGTGTTACTAACATGTAGGTGGTTTTCAGTAAATTTAAAATAACCCTGAATAAAGGATATTAGGTACCAGTGAAAGCTATATACATTTAACATTTGACCCAGGCAATCCTTTCAAGGTTTTAAGTAAAACTTCTTTGTTGACAATTTTGTAACTCACTACCAAACACAAACGTTATCTATGCCGCCCAGTCCAAGTCGAAAACTTGAAACATATACTGTAGGCAGTCTAGCACTTGGTTATATTCCTCAGAAATGGAGAACTTCCAAGTTGTGCTATATTGGCAAACCCGGCAAAGGGGCTTACGATGACCCTAAAGCATTTAGGCCAATTAGTCTGTCATCCTTTTTGTTGAAGACACTTGAAAAGATCTTAGATAGATACATCAGGGAAGGTGCTTTGGCAATCAAGCCAATCCATCCGCTACAATTCGCATATCAAGCAGGTAAATCCTGTGAGGTTGCTCTCTTCAACCTGGTGTCAAGACTGGAAAGATCTATGAAACAGGGCGAAACTACATTAGGCGTCTTTGTGGACATAGAAGGTGCCTTTGATAGAATACCCTACAGTACCATAAGTGGAGCCTTGAGGGGCAAGGATATTGAACCAGTTGTGTGCAGGTGGATTAATTCCATGCTGGAGCAAAGAGCTCTCATCTCGGAACTGGGCGGCACCAAACTGTGGATAAAGCCCAAAGGAGGCTGCCCGCAGGGAAGTGTTCTATCACCCCTGCTTTGGTGCTTGGTGGCGGATTCTCTTCTGTCAACAATCAATGGAGCGGGTTTCTATGCACAGGGATATGCGGATGATGTGGCTATTCTTGTTAGCGGCAAACATCACTGTGTAATCTCAGATTTGCTTAAGACAGTAACGAACATTCTGTCGCGGTGGTGCTTGGATAGGGGTGTGGGCATCAACCCGAGTACGATAAACGTTCTGGCTTTTACAAGAAAGCGGAGGGTGGTCATAAGACTACCAACGCTCAATGGAATTCAGTTACAGTGGAACACCGCAGTTAAGTACTTAGGACTGACACTGGATGATAAACTGAACTGGAAACAACACGTGGTCAACACGACTAATAAAGCCATCAGATGCCTGTGGGCCTGTAAAAGGGCCGTGGGGAGGTCTTGGGACTTGAGACCGGGAATGGTCTGTTGGCTGTATGGGACGGACAGCCATCAGACCCATTGTCACCTATGCAGCCCTTGTGTGGTGGCAAGGCGCAGGTAAAAGTGGAACCAGGCTTAAGCTGGAGAAGCTACAGAGATTGGCCTGTCTAATGATGACGGGTGCTATGAGGACGACTCCTGCTACAATGGAGATGGTGCTGGGGCTTAGGCCTCTGACATTGGAACTTGAGTACCAGGCCATGGTCTCTACGTACAGGCTATCAAAACAGAACATAATCTCCTTGGATACGGGTAGTGAGAGCTCGAGGGAACTGTTCTCTAAAATTGAGGCAGACTGCATTTTGGCAATGCGATCTGATCTTCGGATTCGGGGCTCAATGTCACCAAACTACAGTGTTAAAATTGACACAACGAAAAGGCACAGGCCCTGCAACGGCATCAATTGTTATACTGATGGATCCCTTATGGCTTCTGGTGCGGGTGCAGGGTTCTGGAGGATGGACAAACCTAGGGAAGGAATTTGGATCTCCCTGAGAAGGCACTCCTCAGTATTTCCATCTGAAGTACTTGCCATCAATCACTGTGCACAGACACTGCTGGACGAGCGAATGTCGCTTAGAAGGATTACCTTCTTTACTGACAGTCAGGCTACCATAGGTGCACTTGGTGGACACTGCACTAATTCACGGATTGTGTGGGACTGCTATGTAGCTCTTAACAAACTGGCTGAGAACAACAGGGTTAGCGTTGAGTGGGTTCCTGGTCACCATGGCATCCCTGGCAATGAAGAAGCTGATAGACTGGCCAGGCTGGGTTCGGACAAAATTCCCTGCACCCCAGAACCAGTCTGTGGCATTAGTTTCAGCTATGCTAAGCGTAGAATAAAAGAAATCTACCTTAGAAAGATGAATCAACTCTGGTGCATGAAAAGTGGCTTAAAACACTCTAAATTATTCATAGAAGGCTTCAATGAGAAGATGAGCAAAGTCCTTCTGGAGCTGGACAGACCAGATTTGAAAACAATTATAGCGGCAATTACGGGCCATTGCAGTCTCAATGCACATATGTTCAGATTGGGACTGGTGGAGGTTCCCACGTGTCGCTTTTGTCATACAGCGGACGAAACACCCTATCATATTATCTGCCTATGTGATGGGTTGGCCAGCTTAAGGTTTGCAACCTTTGGCATGGACAGAGTCACTAACCCCAGGCAGTACGACTTAATCAATCCGTCAAGCTTACTTAAATTTGCGGGTTCGGCTGAATTAAGATTATGACAATCGCATCAATCAATGGGGTGCACAATAGATCAATAAATGGTCGCAGTGCAAAGTTCTTTACGCTCGCCTAAAAAAAAACAAAAAAAACATACTGTCCTGTCTGTCACGCAAAACGTCAAGTGACGAGAATATCAAGATCACACGCACGTACATCGATTGAGGAAGAAGTTAAGATCCGTATCCGCGGATCTTGACACCAAATATCCATATTCAGATCCTTATCCGCAGATATACTTTGTTAAAGATCCGGCACATTACTAATAAGTTGTGCATTTAAGATTTGGGTTTTATATTCTCAGCTGGATTCATAAGGATGAACAAAACAATTTCCCAAACTTTTGTTATCTTGTTAATTTTATTTAACAGGCTGGGTGTTATAGATTCAGTACCCTGTGGCTCCTATTTGGTGTGTACACGTCTTGCATCACTGGACATTTCATCAGAAAATATCTAGATTACCTCATATTTCTGTTCATGTATCAGTGAGTCTTTAATTTTCTGAGACATATTACCTTCAAAAATGAATATTTAATGAAAGCTCAATAATTAACTTTCCATTTAACACTTGTATTGATTTACTCAAATTATCAAGTCATAACTGACTATCTAAAATGGCTAAAGTTTGTGAGAATCTTTTAAAGCACAAGCTAACACATGTCCCAGCCTGTACGATGTCAGGTACTCGTTAAAAATCCCTATCCTAATTAAACCTGGATTGGCAAAATTTAGAGCTCCCAATGTAGCATCGTCCGACTAGCCACAGCAGCATAAAGTGACGTTAAATGAACAAACAAACAAACACATGTCCCAATATTTGTTGGCAAGTGTTGCACCCATCATATTGAGATCAAAACCCCCACATAGATGATACAAAACTTAATTAAATTGAATTTACTTCACCATTTCAATCAAGGGTAACATAGACTTGTCTAAGGAAAATAAAAGTATTTTTACTGAATTAATTATTCTTGTTCCCTTCCTTTTGCACCAAAATATAGTTTAAATTTTATATTTGTTCATTCTTTATTTTTTTATAATTGTTACATAAATTGTGTTAAAAAATTGTTTGTGTCAAACACTGCATGTTATAAAATTAACATTTTTATAAATTAATACAATTTATATTATTTAATGTTTACAAGAAATAAATTAGCATTATGCTGTTTAAATTATTTATTAATGATCTTTTAATTACTTTTCAGGTTTGGTATTCAATGATTGAAAACTCCGAATCTTTACTTCTGTTAAATTTTGATAATGTACCTATGGAAAAACTTAACCAGATAAAGCCAAAGTTAGACGAGGTTTTGTCTGCAATTCTTAATTCAGAAAAGCCAATTGATATGAAGAGACTCTCAACTGTAATCAATCGTCATAAATTGGAAATTTTATCAAATTTAGAAAATTCTCCTCATGATTGTATCGCATTCATGGTGATAGGCTATGTTCTTTATGGAAATACACCAGAAGATGTATGTATTCACAAATCATATATATATATATGTATATATGTATATTATGGTTTGCTTCTTGAGTCTTCTTTCAACTTCTTAAGGCGACGTTTCGAGACTAGGTTAGTCTCATATTCATGCCCTGACAGTGAAAAAATAAAAATCTATTGAATTTGAAAAAGATAATAAAATACCATTTTTTGACGTTCTCTTAATCAGAAAATGGAACGGAGAAATAGAAACTAAATGGTGGCAAAAACCTATTCACTCTGGTCGTTACATACACTACACAAGCCAATGCTCCAAAAGATATAAAATAAATACGGCTAAAAACCTTATAAATCGCGCGAGAAAATTATCATCCCCAATACACCAAAAAACAGCCTAAAACAACATAGTGGACCTCTTATTAAAGAATGGTTATCAACACAGCCTCCTTCGTAATTTACTAAACACAACAAAAACACTTTCCAACCAAAACAACCCAAATGAAATCAATCCTAAAAAATACTATACTAACACTTTCAGAAAGACTAGCAAAAGCACTCACCGGTAATAAAAGTAACATTGATTCCGCGATTACTTTTAAAAACACAGCTACTGTGTCAAGACTATTTACTAAAACTAAAGATTCGTATAAATTAGAGTTAAAATCAAATATCGTGTACGAAATACAATGTGAAGATAAATGCGGCAAATCCTATTTCGGAACATCAGAACAATACTTAAAACGAAGAGTATACCAACACAAATGTTTAAATAAGTAACCACTTATTTAGTGTTTTTATTTGACTGCACCCCCAACTATTTTCTTCCTTACAACACAAATGTAGTTGTGATTCAATTATAAAAAACCTCAATAAACCAGATCAAACAGCGCTCACTACACATTTTAGAAATACTCAACATACATTTAAATTTGATGCACCTAAGGTGATACACCAAGAGAAAAATAGCTTCAAACGAAATATAAAAGAAATGATAACTATAGAGAAATATAAAAATCGCGCTGTAAACAAAAAATCGGATGTTCAAGGTCTAAGCTCGTGTTATGCTAATTTAATTAATTCTTGGTGATATAATAATAAATAGTCTAATATGATTCAACAATTAAATAAAACTGCTGTTCCATAAAAATTGATTACTTATTCTTTGATCATAGCTTTTGCAATATAAACATACAAAAATATATTGCGAAATAACTGATTGATGATAAACTGATCAATTCTTTGGAACTTGTAAGTACACCCTATCCATTACAACTTACACATGTCATCAATATTTATTTTAGTCTGATATTTAATGTTTTTACTAAAAGCTCATTTTTTCACTGTCAGGACATGAATATGAGACTAACCTAGTCTCGTAACGTCGCCTTAAGAAGTTGAAAAAACTGACTGAAACTCAAGAACCAAACCATATTTCCATAACAGTCAAGATAAGTAAAAACCGATATATAGATATATTTTATTTATGGTTCATTTTGATTATTTAAATATTTTTAAATATATTTTTATTTTTTGAACTGGCTAATTATTTTGTTCAAATGTTGGGTAGCTTCACAAGTAGTTAACTTAGTATCAAAAATACTCCTGAGTAGGCTTATCTATGTTTTAATAGGCTTTATAGGTTTATTTATTACATTAAGTCGGACTTTATTTATTAAGCTGGGTGACTGGTAACAACCCTGTACCTGATATAATATAAGTACTTAGCAGTATTGAGTATTAGTTAACTATTTTTTTTATTACTTTTAATTTGCATAACAGTTGTCTGCAAACCTGGAGATCCGAAACAAGCTTCTTCCAGGATTCCCTATTCATTTCTTCTCTATCTTCATATGCCCATACGACTAAGGTTGTTGATCCATCATAACCAGGGTCTTCCAAAAGCATTCTTCTCCTGGGCAACTGTTCAATTACAGTAAAATAACTAAGTTTTTAGTTAACTCAATTTGTAACCGAATAACTGATATTTTTTTAATTAGTTGCAATTAATTTTGTTATTAGTTACTATGTTTCTAAACTAATTAATTAACTAAAATCATTTTTTTTAAATTAAGTTAGTTTTAGATTTGGTGAACATCTAACTTTTTTAGTCACGACAAATAAATTTAAAACTAATCAGGTTTGTGTTGACAATGTATAGTTGACAAAAACAATTAAGAAATAGTATGTTCTTTAGTTGTTTCATTTTTATCTGTAGAACCATTGTGGTAGCCAAACTATAAACTAAAAATAGTCTTAGCAAATTTTTTTCTTTAAAAAAAATTATATTCCCGAATAGATCTCATTAGCTAGCACATAGAGAAGCTCATTTTTTAGAATGGAACTAGGTTACTATAGGTTCAGAGCCTCGGTAATAAGTTCATTCTCTGGTTATTATGTTAAAACTGCATTCTCTGTAATGACTGGGTAGCAAAAATACTACCAGGTAATTGGCACACTACTAAGCGTCAGATGAAACAATACCTTTTTTTTTTTTTTAAGAAAAATTATTTTTTAGAAAATAAAATAAAAAATACTGATTAATTTAATTTTATAGAAACTCCAAATTTTATAAGCTTATATGTTTACGCTGAAGTTAATGTAATATTTATTTTGATGCTTTCTGTTATACTGACACAAATGCATTATTTTCTTTCTTTCCTTTCTTCCATGATACATATGGCATTTTCTCTCAATGTGGGGTAATTTCTAAATTGTTGCGTTTATAATTCTTTGTGTTACCATAAATTTCTTTTAATAACTCCCCTGAACATATTTGGCTTAAATTGGGCCTACTTACTATTTAATGAACCACATTATAAAGTTAGTTTTTAAAAGATGTACCCCATCAAAATAAATTTGTATGACAAATACTGTACATCTTTCTTTTATAATGCAGTTATATAAGTTATATCAAAAGTTACATTCTTGCCAGCTAGCATTAGCAGGCTTGGAGGGGGTTCAGAGTAGTGTTGGCAGGAGAGAGTAGGTTGAGTTTGCAGAGAGGTGTTTCAGAGAATAATGTGGAGGTGGTGGAGTAGCGCGAGAAGATCGGATTAGAATGTGAAGAGGGTAGTCACCAATAGGTGTGGGAAGAGTGGCAGGAAATAGGGCAGTGAGGGTAAGAAGAGTGAGTGAGGGAGCAAAAGGAAATTATCATTTTTATTGATGACAGGTTTAGGAATACATCTTTGGTTGATAACCTCGGTTGAAATTTCTAGCATTTCACGACATAAAAATGGAATAGCTGCTTGGGTCTCTATTCCTAGTTATGAGTGGGGGAAAGACTAAAAGTAATGAATATTATATATGAAATATTGTGTGCAAAAACCAGGCCATCATGGAACCTTACACCACATTTAATTTATCTTTATACCTTGAATCCCCTACATCTTTTAAGGTAAATATTTTAATGAGATTTCCAGGCTGGCTGTTGGAAATTATCTTGTACCTGGTATTTCCAACACAGTCTTAATGACCTCCTTGTTTCAATTATCTCTTCATTTTCTAAACAACATTAAAAAATTAATTTTATTGTTAACCCACGATCATAATGCAAACCCCTCTCCACTGCCATCTCTATTTAATTTCAACGACTCATTTTTAATTACCATCCTTCTATTGCCTCCTTAACCTTCGGTCGGGTGCAGTACAAATCCTAAGACATTTGCACACTCATCTGTGAAATTAAAAACTAAGTTTCTGATTAGAATTAAGGAAAAAATTAACAAGTCATCAAAAGTAGTTATATTTGTGTTTTAATATAACATTTTAAAATAATCATATAAATAATTACCATTAAAAATGATTGGTCTAATAATCCAAGAAAAATTGATAAAATAACCTTCTTTTTTTTAACAACCTTATCAATTTAATTAAACTTATTATATAACACTTATTAAAAGCAGGGAGATTAAGTTGATTTTTGTTAAACATTTCTGTAACTATTGATAACACATAAGGTAATAGCCCAAAAGTAAAACATGTTTTTCTAAAAAACTAAGTATGTAATTCAGAACAAAGTAATTTAAATATGGTTAAAAAGTTATTATTAAAAAAATAGGTTTGGAATAGACATAGTCTCTGTTATACCTCAGTAGACATTCCAACTGTTAGGGGTCCTCCTTTGGAGTTGTTCCAAAGGCAATTCCTTCACTAAAGCTTTAAAATATTTTCTCTTCTATTGGTTCCTTGAGTGTATGATAAATACACAAATATATGATTACTTTAGGTTAAATAAAAAATATTTTGAGCAATTTTTTTTTAAATTTTGGAAATAAGATATATTTTCGTAATTGGGATAAACTCATCCATTAGAATGAAACGTCCGTCTCGGAAATCAGTAGTGCTCTAAGGATATTAGAACCCCATGCCTTTGCTTGAGATGAGAATTTAAGAAGCCACCATTGCCCTCATTTGTTGTCAAACTCCGCCTGTAGGAACACAAAAAAAACTAGGTACTTCATCTCAGATTAGATTATCACAGATTAGTTGTGCCCAACCGAAAGTTAATACTCTATCTTTTTTTGATTTTTGATCGATCAATTTTAGTTTCTTCCCCCTCCCCTCACTTTTGACTTTTGAGATCTGATGTTTTTTGTCATTTTATTGTTTATTACATCTATAATTCTTATTCATTTTCTTGCACTTTTGTTGTAATCATTCTATTTATTTCTATTTTGCTTAATTTTTTTACAACTTCTTATTTGTAAATAAATCTAAGTTCAATAAAAGTCACTTTGTTATTTTTGCTCCCAACTAATGGATCGAGATGTTTCAATATAAATTAAAATGCAGCAACCATTTTTACTTTATACAAATAATAATTTATATACATTTTAATTATTAGTATTAATTATTTTAAAACTAAATGATAATTTAATGTTTTATTTTGATCTATTTTTTAGCTCGACGATCGGCTGAATCAGGTGAAACTAATTGAGAAGCTGCTAACTGAGCCAATTGAATTTTGGACTGATTTACTACGTACATATCTGGTTGAAGGATACTGTGTTACTGCTAAGGGAATACCTAGTATTAATGAGCAAAGAGAAATGAGGGAACAAGAAAAAAATAGATTTGAAGAATGTGTTAAAAAATTAGGCCCTGAAGGCTTAAAGAAAAAAGATGAAGAACTTGCAGCAGCCATGGCTATTAATGAAGTATGATTTTGAATTCTTTTTTAATGAAGCGTCAATATAAAGTATCGATTTTTTAAAATTTACTAGCTGTATTAAACATAAATTAACAATTTAAATTAAATAAATATCAAAATAAACTTTAAATTAGCTGTGTTTTAGACCAAATGCAAAGAATGTGACCAATATATCTATAGCCCCACTGAATAAGTGGTTAAGTCAGATTGTCCAGAGAGAGTTAACTGCTTTCAGGTAACCGCAATTGTATCACCTCGTAGTTTTAGGCTTGAAATGGAGTTTTAAAATAAACAATAACTCCTTTTCAAGCCAATGCCTTAGTTAACCCCTTATTCACTACGAAAATAACTCAATTCTGATTACTTAAGTACAAACAGGAAACTCATTTTGGAGAAAATTAGACTTAACCACTTATTCACTGGGGCTGTAGATATAAAGCATGTACTGTGAAATATTTCCATTTTGAAAAAAGAAAATTACACTTCTGCCATCTGAAACTTGAGTGGATTTCAAATTGGTGGCCAAACTTTGAATATTAGGATTTTTTTTTCTCAGATAATTCTTAAAGAATGCAATCTATTAAAAAAAAATATTTTATATTCTATTTAACAAAAAAATTCTGCTTTAATTTAAAAAAAAAAAGAAAAAAAAAAGACTGAGTACTAGGCATGAGTCTGTAGCTTGGAATTAAGTTTTCTAAGAGAAAAACTTCTTAAAGCAAAAGTTACTTATGAATATGACAAAGAAGGGGAATTAAACTAGGACCCAGGATTTGA
This sequence comes from Troilus luridus, assembly GCA_964056705.1. Taxonomy (NCBI): domain Eukaryota; kingdom Metazoa; phylum Arthropoda; class Insecta; order Hemiptera; family Pentatomidae; genus Troilus; species Troilus luridus. The sequence continues at coordinate 43,141,321 of OZ057412.1, read as the reverse complement.
TTAATTTTATTGGAATATTGTCAGGTCCGTGATCGTTTGCGCGGAATTTCATGATGGAAGTGCGTAGCACATCCTAAGAAACATGATAAAAATAGAACTTTTTGTGGATGAATCTATGGTCTATCTATATTATCCAGATCTATATCAGCAAAATTTTTTGAGGTAGGAGACGTGGATATGAAATGATGATTGAGATCACCATGTGGGACTAGAAGAGAACTAAGGTTTTTGGATTCATGCAAGGATAGCTTTTGAAGGATTTTCCATTTGTATTTAGAATCTGCAGCATTAGATAGGACATGATGGATATAGTGTGATTTAGCAAGTCAGACTGCAGACTTGGTCTGACTCCAAAATAACTTGAAAGACGCATAATATGCAGTCAAGTGAGTGTGACAGAATTTGCGTCTTGCTCCTTCTATTCTTTTAATCATTTATTCTATTGGTATTCATAATGGTGTGTTCATTTAAAAAAAAAAAATGCATAATATTAAATTATAGAGCAACTCATGAAACAATTCTATGTCTAATGACTAACATAACATAATAATTTGAGTAAGTAGTGTGGTTGAAAACTTCTGTCACTCCAATGATTTAGTCTAAAACAGTACAAGAGAATGTAATGTTTAGAATTGTAAATACAAAAATATTTAACAGAAACGAGTTATTTTTGAAAACTGAAAAAAAAATTTCTCTGAGTTTTTTAAGATAGCAAAAAGTGCAGTGGAAAGAGGAGGTTGAAAACTAGGATTTTTCTACAAAAGGGGCAATCGTGTAATAAATCAAAAAATTAAAAAATTTCCATTTTTAAAAATCAAAATGATATCTCCTATGCTATGATGATAGCAGTTTTCAGGAGCTGTTAATTTAACAACTTGACTGATTTAAATTTTTTTTGTTCTCAATGTATGCTGAATGTACAACTTTTATTTATTTTATTTTTCTCTTAAAGTACTTATTTTTTAGTCATAGATTCATACATGGTACTCTCTCTTCGTTTTATATAAAACCATTGTATATGACAGTAGTGTTTGATCATACCAGTTATCCCGGTTTTTATATTATGAATCTCAACAAACACCATTTGATTTTCTTTAATTAATTATATGTTTTCCCTATAATGCACAGTTTAATCCACCCTGATTTCATTGCAGGTACAAACTTTTTCTTTCACCCTGATCTATCAAGTGTTCGTTTTCTATGAAGTTCCAGTTACTTGCTAGGGTTAAGTCTTTTTATCTGTGGTTGAATCCACTCATCATTTTATTTTAACTATTAGAATTCAAAATATAGGGTGGAACATTCTAACAAATTCAAATTGATCACATTTTTTGCATCTGGTTCATTGATTATTTTGTTTCCTCAAATTTATAACACATTTACTATGCTTATTATTTGCATTGAAAATTTATTGTCTAAACAAAAAACTAACTTTGATTTAGTTATTTAAAACAAAACATTGGAAGAATCAAGGGTAATACCGCTCAACAACAGTATATATAGAAAATGATTTAGTTGTGCTATCATTTAGCTTTCAAAGAGTGCTAACACTACTTGTATTCTTAACTAGTCGGGAACATAATGTTGTAACATAATGTTATTCTCGACTCTTCATTTGTTATGGAAAAACCTAATGAAAAAAATAAACTCATCTCTATCTACTTTGTTTTCTTATTATGTTTTTTATTGATAGGTTTTCTTACTACCTGATTTTATTTCCCCCTGATTATATTGAAATTTACAATAGTCGTATGGTTTTTAATAAATTGTATATTTTCTTTTTATAAAAGTTTTCTTTCCCAACGGTTTGTTGATTTACAGATGTCTTATATGCTTTTCCTTTGGAAATTATAAGCCAATTCAAGGTGTTCCAATTACGTGCTGTATAGTCTTTTCAACTGTGATTGAATCCACTCATCATATTTTCTTTTCAAATGATTAAAATTAAAATTAAAACATTCTCAACAGGTTTTATTCTTAGATAAAATGCTTTCATTTAATGTCTACCTATAAGATAAGTCTTTTGAAAACAACCAACCTACAAGCAATATTGATTTTTTTCTAGATTCCACCTCCTGAAGGGATGCTTCGCTCTATTCCAATATCCTCCATTGATTCCATACATTTTCACACAATATCTAGTACCACAAGTGAATCAAAAGTTCAAGATCCAAGATTTAATCTTACTGATGTTCCAGTCTTCATGCAACTTGACCATTTGCAAACAAATTTTGTTTATGTAAGTAATGTTTACACAATAATTATAATAATATAATTTTTTCAGTTCTGTGGAAAGGTTGTGTCTCTAAAGAAAGCACTAAGTCTATAAAATACTGATTAAAAAACCAGTCAACATTTCACCAATACAAGCATCATCAAAAAAAATTCACATCAACGCCTCAGTTTATTGTCTGAATTCTGCACCAAAGCATATCCTCGAATAATTTTCTCCTAGAACTATTATTTTCTTTATGAATTATTCTAACTTCATTACAATCAAACAGATGCTTAAAATTTTTAGTGTGTTGTAGTTCAAGAGAATAACAGCTCTGGGAGAAAGTTCTCCAAGGCTATTTATTTTATATTTATATATTCAAGGGTATTGCTGATTATTTTATAGACTTGAGGTGGGTTTTTTTTAGTTTTCCCATTGCACTTATATTGTGTGTATTACCATACCAGGGTCATTACCTGAAGATGTGCAGATTTCGCTTCCTAAAATCTCAAAATTTAAAATCCTTATTTCGAACTGCAAAACGGCTTAGAACCTTTACATTTCTCACAGTGGCCACACACCAGAAGTAACTTTAATTATGGTTTCAAAAAATTATGAAAAAATGTTATGGAGTGAAGGAAATAAAAATGTGTCAATGGGAGAGTAAAGCGTGTGAAAATAAGGTATTTGGGAGGTGAAAAAAATATTTTTTTAAAGAAAAAATAACGTTTAGTTTAATACAATATTAATGTGTCCCAAGAAAAATAACAGTTTAACTGAACTACTTGGGCTGAATTGCCTTTCTTTCCAATACATTTAAAAGCAGTCTCCATCCATTAAAAATCTAAGAGCCTAATTCTTTTAATATAAATAAATAAATAGATTTATTAAAATTTGATTTAAAAAAAAAAGTTTTTTTACTAATTTAATTAATTAAAAAATGAAAAAGAGCATGGTAGTTTAAGTTTTAAGTTAGGCTGAAGCGTAGGCACACATTAAATAAATTGTTTGCCAAACTTCAGTTAATATAACTATCTGTAACTTATTTTATTTTTTTTCCAGATCATTGCACTGTTGGATTCTAGTTCTGTAGATGATAAATTGAGACCATATCTACCTTTACTTTTGGATTTGCTACAGGAGTCCCCAGTAAAACGTGGCAATGAGATTATTCCATATCAAGAAATAGTATCACAACTTGAAGAAGATACAATTGCCACAGTTTTCAGGGTTGGGCTTGATTCAAGTTCAAGATTTCAAGCAGGTCCATTTTCATCCACTATTAGTGTTATTCTTCAGGTACAGAAAATGCCTTAAATATCCATTTCATTTCAATTTTTTTCTTTGAATGATAATAGTTGACCTTGATATATATATATATATATATATATATATATATATATATATATATATATATATATATAAACTGTGTATGTCAGCTCCGATGCACGACTGGAGTTTACTCCTTACCAACTATTATTGTGTAGATTATGTAAAAAGAGGGTAAATGAAAGCATCTTAAAAAATAATCAAATCATATATAAATATTTATTCATATTATTTACATCAGTCTGTGAATAGTATTATCATCATTATTAAATAGTGTGAGAATAGGTTTGTGGTAACTAAAATACAATACCTGTACGTCAGAAGTTATATGGGTTATGTATCGTGAAAACATTGTATCAATAGTTGTACCATATCTAGTCGTCCCGAGTAATCTGCCAGAAATAAAGTCTAAATTAAATTCATTTTTCAAGAATTTTATTAATTTTAAACTTTCACCTTTATTAAAATCAATATTGAAATCTCCGCCAAGTATGAATGGAAGTTCATGGTAACGTTTCTTCAATAGTTTTGACCCTCCTTCTGTAAAAACTAACAATGCCTCATGGAGAAAACGTTATACAGATACTCCTCCTCCACGATTAATGCTTGGTCGTCTGTATTGTGTTATGAGATTAAAATTTTCAATTTCAACCAATTCGTCATAACCATGTCAAGTTTCTGATAACATTAACACATGTGATTTTTGTATTACATTACCACAAAGGTCAAGCGCATGTGCTCGGAGACGCTGACAGTTGAGATAAAAGATGATCATATTCCCTTTACTGATTTTTTCTAGTATAGTCCGATCAATTGTATTAAGATAGACTCTTGAAAGCTGTGTAAACTCATTTCGTAACAGAAGCATCGTTTTGTTTTATCTTTTTCAATTGTAAAAACGTTAGTAGGTAAAATATGAAGTCCTTCTTGAGTCGTTACTCTGGATAAAGCTACGTACACAAAAGGTTGCGAATGTGTTTTACTGTATTTGTAAACGATTTCATCAAAGGTTCCGCCTTGAGATTTATGAATTGTCAATGAACCTATTTATTTTGATTGAGAGGAATTGTTCCAGATCTACGATTTATAGGAACCGCTTCATTTTTATTGCTCTTGTATTTGTGTAGCCAACCATTTTTGCACGTATTTTAAAACATCTTACCTCATAGGTAACATTGAAATTATATATTTATCTTCTTAACTAGTTCGAACAAAGCTAACCTTAATTTGAGATTTAAAAAAAATTATCGCATTTCAACACTTCGAGAATAAAACAATAGAATACACCGTTACCATAGATACCATAAGTATCTCTTCCCGATTAGTCCCGGAATTGTACTTTTGATTTCTATCTTTTATATAAAACAAATAATACAATATTATCGAGAAAGGAACGTAACACACCACTTTTAGCTACTTACTACTCATACAATTTTCATACCGCAGGCTAAATATGAAAATCGTTTCTTAAGGAGTAAACTCCAATAAACATTTCTCTATATCTAAGAGAAATTTATTGACCTCCACACGGACCATTTTCTTCCACATTATTTTTTTCAGTTTTTCTTTTTTCAAACGATAGCTTACTAATTTTCCCTCTAGGTCTCATTATTTATTTGCACCTTTTGTTGATTGGTAGTATTCTATTATTATCATTATTATTATTTATTGGTGTTACATATAAAGTTGAGGCTTGGTCTGCCTCAGCATCGATTGTTAATTTTTTTTTTATTTGAGGCATGAAAAACAGTGAGACCAGTGTTGGTCTGTTGTCCGCCTTGTGGAGGGATGCAATACAAAACATGATCTTGGAAGAATCTACAAATTTTAGATTATTCGTAGGAATAACAACTTCACAATGCCCAGGGTCAGTGACACGATCCAGTCCAAAGGTCAAAACCTTAGGCTGGTGAACCAATCACTCAGGCAGAATATGTGATAGGGCGTTTCACCCACAATATGGCAGAAACCACACAGTGGAATACTCGCCAGGCCAAGTTCATACAAAAAACAAGGTTCAATTTTAAGCATGTGGCTACCTAGTCTACAATGGCCTGCATAAACCATTGTGGTTATCCTAAGTGACTTCCTGTCCTAGTTAAAAAGCAGTATACACCTGCTCACATTAGGGCCAATGAGAAATCGCTTTGAATGCAAAAGTTTTTTAATTATGCACTAGCATAGCTTGCTCTTGTTTTTGTAAATTCACCCATAAAAGTAAGCACTTTGTATAACAGTTGATGCCATTATAGGATTTGTACTGTTTTGAGTTGTAAATTGTGCGATTATAGTTAATAGTTAAATATTTTTGGATTCGAAAGTCAGATTGCATGGCTAGGATACAATCACCTTCAATTTTCCAAGACAGTTTCCACAACCCACTTTGAAATGGCACTGTTGGAATTATGTTCTGTTTGCTTAGTGGGTATAGTGAATTCACTGCCTTGGATTCGAGCACTAAAGAAAGAGGATTAGTCTCAACCATTACCTCTATTGCAGCAGAAGGAGTTGTTCTCATAGCACCTGTTATCATTAAACAGGCCAACCTTTTTATTTTTCGTGAAGTGAAGTTTGCGATGTTTTCTCCTGGTTTCCAGTCTTTTTTGTTGTTTTCCTGATAAATAAGATTTAGGGAGAGTGTGTTTATCAGAACTTCATTCCTCAAGTCAGGGGTGGAGGGGGTGCCTTCTAAACCTGCTGACTGGTTCCCCATCAGTGGCAGCTTCTGGGAAAGTTGACCCCAGGGTATGTACTGTTACTGTCCTTCTGATGTGTTGGGATGTTGTATTAGTGTACTGTATGTGTATCAGTGTGCAGTTCCTCCATCATAGAGGGTCAGTGGCTGACTTCAGTCAAAAAACCAGGGTTGTATTCTATTGTGATAGGCTGAGAGGCTTAAACTCTAAATTATTTATCTTTTTTATTTTTTGGATTTGAATTGATTTATAAATTACAGCTTTTTATGACTGATACCTCTAAATCCAATGGTTAGAACCAAATTATTGGTTTTTGGGCTTATTATATTAAGGTCACCTGTCCCATTGTCCCTAGGATTCAAGATAGTCCCGTTTTCCAAAACCACATGAAAATTTTAAATTAAGGAGCTTGCCAGACCTGTAGTAGAGTCTTTTGTCTAATGAATAAATTGTGGAGGTCAGAAAAGAATTACTTGCAGGTTCCAATTCTGAAGGTGATGTTGATAACTAAGGTCAATATAAAAAAACTTTATTCTTATTTAAAATCATCACCACCTTTACTAAATAAAAATTGTTCCTCTGGCAAATATAAATATAATTAAAACATATCGCTCCTAAAAAACCAACATTACTCAAAAATAAATAAGCCTATAGGAGCAATTGTATTGATTTAAGCTTTCAATTCAGTAACGACATATCTGTTATTCCATTTCCATAATCTCATGACTTTTTTTTTTTAATAAAGTCATATTTTGAGTTGTATCATGTTTGAATCTGAAGTTTTATGGGAATAATGACAAGTTGAAATAAAAAAAGTTTCAAGCTTTTAAAAATATTCTGATGCTTAATAAAAGAATCTCAATACCATCATTTCAGTATGAATACTTCGCTTTATCAATTCCCTAATTTTTATTTTTTTAACTCATCTGGTTTAATTTTTAAGACATGGAACTTTCAAATACATCTATTGAAAATTAATAGATTTGAAAGGTTTTTTGAGTTATAACATTGCTCTTTTGAAGGAGCGATATGTTGCATATAATTTAATAATTACTGTCCTGATAAATAATTAATAAAGCCGGTGAACTGATGATTGATTTTTATTCCAGTTCACAATTTGTTATGATAAAAATATTATAATTAATCTGAATATAATAGTGAAAACTAATTAAGTTACATTTTTACCAAATAAAGAAAATTAAAAATTTGTGTTTTCATTGTTGAGCTGCAAACAGGCTTATATCAACTCATACCCCATTTTGAGTTAAAAATAAGTGGCCAGTTCATCTGATATTCCATTAATTATTGTTTCTTATCTATTGTGTTCATTGTTTACAAATCTACAGACAAAACTCTGGATTTGTAAACAATACACACAGCTAAAGTTTTTTTTTTTTAATATTTTTAGAAAATGATTAAATATTAACTTCTGTTTTTAAGTTTCAATTTATAGTATTAAAATTCACTTCTTTTTTTTCTGTAGGTAGAGCCGAAAAAATTTGAACAAGGAATAAAATGGATCCAAGAACTACTCTATCATACAGTTTTGACTGAAGAAAGAGTTAAAGTTCTTGCAACTAAAATAGTTAATAATGTCTCAGAAATCAAAAGAAAAGGTAGCACTATGGCTTATGATCTTATGAGAGGTTTACTGTATGGAAACGGTAATTTTATTTATTAGATACTTCATTGGGACTGTATTTTAAACAAATAAGGTCTAGACCTCACAAAGGTATATTTAAAAGAGCTATTCGATTTAAGCTATAACTATTTCCAGATAGCTGAACTTTCCTCAAGTGGTATGAAGCACTTTTTTTTTCTGTATTAACAGGGGTTCAGAAAAAAAAAAACAGTATTTTTTTCCGTTGGATCTGCTATCTATTCTTTATCCATCATCACTTGAGTTTTGCTTTATTAAATCAGATCTAGCTATCTTTAATTGGGGGAGGGGACTAGCTTGTTGAAGTAAGTGAATTATTCTGTTCTGATGCCAGAAAAGTGTGGTTTTACTATCTCTCTTCATTGTAAACATAGAAAAAGAACTCTTTGAACCACTTAAAGAAGATATCAGTTATCTAGAAAGAGCTCTGATTGGCCAATATCTAATAGCTATTTTAAATTCACCTTTTGGGGAGGCCTTTTTACTTTGATGACCATTTTCAATCTCATAATTGGTTCAATAGCCTATTAGATTATTAAATTTATTACATAATCTTGTTATAAGGGTTATTTTTTATTTTTACTGAATTCAAATATATAATACAACAATCACCTTGCAAGATAATTACTATGCTAAATACTGCTTTAGATCTGATTTTTTTTTTTTTAATTTGTAGGAATGCCGATGTGATTTTGTTATTGGCAAGGTTTGGAAGGGTTAATTATATTTAAACTTTCATGCATTTACTGCCTTGGGACAGTAAATGGTTTATGTTTTCCCCACTTCTTTTCAATTGTTATTACAAAGTTTCAAATTACAAATTTCATATGGGAGTATATAATATTTTCCTAATAATATGGACGAATAAGTTATTTAGATAATTTCACTTTAAGCATTGCTTTACTTTAAAAGAATATTAATTGTAATCCCCACATCCATTTTATATTCTTTGGTTAATTTTAAATTAAGAAAACAATTATATGCTTTATAAGTGATTGTTATTAATTTAAGTAATTGTTATGTTGCCAATATTTATTAGTTATTTTATGTAATAGCAGTAGAAATAGCAGTAGTTGTAGTAGTAGTCACATATGACCACTTCAAAAAGTTGTTTATTACACAATTAAGAATTTTTTTAAATATTAAAGCAAGGAAAGTTATGTCATCAGTAATAATGACCACATCCCAATATAGCATAATGCTGCTCCTAATTAGTAGAAAGCATTGTGCTGTAATTACAGTTTGGGCAGGGGGTGCTCAGAATTTAAAATTTCTTGGCAAATTCTTGGAGAACGTTAAAAATAAAAATCTGCCAAGGCCGAATTCTTAACTGGTGGCAGTTCAATTGTAAGTTACTGAATTATCACCTTCTTCTTGATAAATTAATAGTTTCTTTTATATAAATGTGGTAAAACAATCCCTTCTGCTTATCTATAACTTCTTCCTACAAATCCTCGTTCTCTTTGATTTTTCCCAAGCCTTTTACTCTGTTGGTTTTTCTATTCTCCTCTCTTAAGTGCTTACCATTTCTAACCATACATACATCTCTTCCCAATAGGGCCTTAAGATCATTCCACTCTTTTTTGTCTCTTCACCCCCTTTCAGTTATTATTCCCTATAAACAACCCTCATCAATATGGTTTCCATCAATATAAACAACCTTCCATAATTGATCAGCCATTCCCAATATCATTTGTATGGAGATGGTGCAAATAACAAATTCTTTCATTCTCATTCTTATGGAAGACTGTTGCAAACTCCAAGATGACATTGAGCCCATGGGCTTTGGAAAGTAAGTTGAGTTTTCTTGGTACAATTACCTTCTTATTTCAATTGTCATAACCTACTAACTCCAAGTGGTCCTTTTATAACCCTTCCAGATAAACTATTCATTTTGAAAAATCTTTTATAAATTGTGGTACCTTGTTTTGGAATTCTTTATCCATCTTTGTTTGTCGATTTTCCTTTCTTACCTCTTTTAAACACCATTTATTTCTCTATCTTATTATTCGTCTTATGTTTAATGTCATGTCAATGCAAGATTGAACAAATGTATTTGTATTATATTTAATTTTTATTAAATAATTTACTTAATTTTTGAATTCATATACATATTACAATTAGGGATACCATTAATTACAAAAGTATGTAATTATAAAATAATTAAGAGTCAGGAAACCATAAAGTTAATAAGTATTTCTTAATTAAAAAGAACTCAAAATTAGGAATTAAAATGATCATATATTTTCTCTTTAAGATGCAATTAATTGAAATTTCTACTGTTTTAAAAATAAGGTTTTTCTAATCCTTTACTGTGCATCTAGTTCAGGCAATTATTTTTTTCTTTCCTTTATTCTTTTTCCCTTTTTCAGGAAGTAATCATCATGCTATTAGTGCTTTACGTCAATCCAGGATTCTTTCATCCCTCCTTTTAAAACTCGAAAAGGAAGAAACCGCTTCAGAAGTCATGAAAGACTTAGAAAATCTAAGATCTATTCTCACTCTTCCATCTAATATGGTAATCCATATGTCAGCAAATCTTGATATTCTTTCTTCACTTTATCAGAACCCTCCGTGTTTGTTTAATAATTTGCTACCAGAAAATGTTACCCCAGTAAAAGGAAGGTTTGTAATCCATTTTATCTTTTTTTCTTTTTTTTTGAGCCGATAAATAAGTATAAATAAATAATTAATTAATTTGTATGTGGATAATGTTAATGCCATTAAAACCTTGAATTAATTTTAAATATTAAAAATCAATAGTTAGGATTATGATTTTAATGGTGGACCGGAAGGTTTTTGTTTCATTTACTAGTTATCTTAATTTGAAATTATGAACTTTCTAGAGCCTGAAAACAATCTATGTTCCCCTGTGATGGCAAATATCTAGGGCCAATTAAAGACAAATGAGCCATTAAAGGCTAATTAATGTGCTGTTAAAAATATTCAGGTAAAAAAAGTCGGGTTTCCTTGAACAGTAATGGATGATGTTATAATAAGACAATATTAAGTAGACCTATCAGGGGCAACCTGTGGTCTAGTGGTTAGCGTAACAAACTACTAAACCCAAGATCGCGGGTTCGTAGCCCGGCAGGTGGCCCTAGGATTTTTTAAAAGGGAGTAAAAAATCCTTAGTTGCGCCGTCCTTCGGAAGGGACGTTAAATGGGGGGTCCCGAGCCTATATGATGTCAGGTACTCGTTAAAAATCCCTATCCTGGATAGGCAAAATTTAGAGCTTCCACTGTAGCATCGTCCGATTAGCCATAGCAGCATAAAGTGACGTTAAATGAACAGACAAGTAGACCTAACATAAAGATCTTTATATACTCAATTTATTATCAAGTAAGGCTACATTGATACCAATTTTTGAATGATAAATTTACAAATTGTAAAATTCTTATTAGAAATATAAATCCATTTCTACACCAAATAGTAAAAGAATTTTTCTACTAAATTGGAAAAGTTCTTCTGTTTTTCAAAAAATCTTATGTCAGTTGTCATTTAAATTTTACTCTAAGAATCATCATCAATATACAAGAAGAAGAATAAATAATTGAATTTTAAAGTCATAAGTAATCAGTTTGGTTTACAGTACTAAAACTCATTTAATAGATAAAGAAAATTTGTAATGGCAGGCTATGAAATATTATTTTGTAGTTTCTAGAAAGTACTTTTATTTAAAATGTATTTATAAAGAACTACCTTTTTTGAATATCAACAATAAAAAATGTCTGCATAAAACACTGATCCACTAAAAGAAAATAACGTATCTAATTAACAGAAGGAATAAAACATGTATATATTTTTTAATAATCACTATTGATGTTTGTTTACTTTCACTTATCTGTATATTTAGTTTTGAATATTCGTTAATTCGAATTTTTAAAAGCTTTATAGCCAACAATATAATAATCTTGATTTTTTTTTTTAAGACTAAAAGCTGTTCCAGACTGGAAGTTGTTACAAGAGAGAGATACAAAAGATTCCTGTGTTGCTGGTATTGGCTCAGTTGAATCAGCTTTTTTTGTTCAAACTGTACCTGGTATCTCTGATTTTAATGATGCTGATCTCCCCAAAATCCTTGTTTTTTTCCAGTATATTTCACAAACAGAGGTATGATGTCTATACATATTTATTACTGCCTACTTTATAAATAAAATTAAAACATTTTAAGTTCTCATTTATCCCTAATTTATCAATAGTGTTGTATTAAGAGTTTTTATTTTACAATAAATAAATTAATTGGCGCTATCCAGGAGATTAGATGAACTGGCCGGGGAATCCTTGGAGGAATCACTTCAATAAGTTCCTCAATTGCAAAGGCAAAGGCACCATTGACCAGGTAATGAATAGAAGTCAAATGGAAGAACATGAAGATCGAGAATTTGATCTTGAGCCATGTAATGAGCATGAAATAATAACGCCTCCTGTTCTGATGTGCTACCTCCAGAACTCCTAAAGTGTGGTGGAATTGAGCTTACAAAAGCACTACAAGATTTCCTCCTTGTAATATGGGCTGATGAGGTGATGCCCTCTGACTGGAATAAGTCAATTATATGTCAGATATATAAAAAGGTTGATAGGTTGTTACGGATTACAAATGTATCTCGGGGCTAGTGGTCTAGTGGTTAGCATAATAATCTACTAAACCCAAGATCGCAGGTGGCCCTAGGATTTTTTAAAGGGAGTAAAAAATCTTTGGTTATGCCGGCCTTTGGAAGGGACATTAAATGGGGGTCCCGAGCCTGTACAATGTCAGGGACCTGTTAAAAATACCTATCCTTATAGAACCTGGATAGGTAAAATTTAGGGCTCCCACTGTAGCATCCTCCGATTAGCCATACCAGCATAAAGTGATGTTAAATAAACAAACAAACAAAGGTATCCTCTACCTATAAGATACTGTTTCTGTTTTATTCAGGTGTGTCTTACTATTTGCCAAGTGTGAACTTTGTCCTTACCAGAGTAGATTAAGGGAAGGAAGATTTGCCTCAGACCAGAGCCTGTATTCTAGAAAGAGGTCAAGAATACAGAAGTGGAATAGACTATCTTTTAATAGATTTAAAATCAGCTTTTGTTAACACAATATGTGAAAAGCTATATTGCGCTCTCAGAGAATTTAACACTCATGAGAAACTCATATGCTTGATATAGCTAACCATGTAGGATGTTAGACGTATGGTTAGAATAAATGGTGATAGATCCAGAGAATTTCATGCAAACAAATGACGACTTCGGCAAGGAGATGGTCTAACCTGTATGTTGTTTAACCTTGAACTTGGGAAGGCCATAAGAGACGCTTGCCTATGCCAATGACAAGGGAACATATTTACTTGGCTTGTCCAGTTGTTGGCCCATAAAGTTGATATACATTTGTATATATTATGGGCCAGTCCCTTCTGGCTGTGACATGCTTTTCTGGCACTGGTGGGTACTGCCGGTAGACTAGAAGCACTAGAAGTCAATGAGTCCAAAACAAAGTACATTGTAAAAGAAGATATGAAAAAGTTTAAATAAAATATATGGTTAGTTTCACAACAATTTGTATTTTAAATTTCATATATAAACACATCTAATTAACAAAGACCCTTATGCAATTATTATTATTCAACCTTAATTGCTAAAAAAACATTTTTAACAATTTATTTAAGTTATGTGCTATTCAATATTTTTATTTTTTCAATTTTTTATCTTTTCACACCTATCAGTAAATTTTTTATTGCCAAAATATTATAGCCACAATTATTTATAACTAAAATAATAAAAAGATTTACACTTTGTCAGGGTATTAATATATTTGATGCAATGGCATACCATTTTGACATCTACCTTTTTCTTTTAATTTATTTCCTTAATGAATACCTTATTTAGATTAACTGCTATAATATATAGTAAAAATATTCCCCCTTTGTTCTCTAAATCAAATTTCTGTTACTTATTTAATTATTTTATTTCCAGGGGCCTTTGTGGAGGACTTTGAGAGGACAAGGACTTGCTTATCATTATAGCCTTATTGCACGGCCTAATGAATCCAAATTATTCCTATATTTTTATCGTGCAAGTAATGTGGTAGCTGCATATAAAGAAGCAAGAAATGTTATTGTTAGTTATAAACATATCTTTAATTATTAAATATTAACTAATTTTTAAGAAAATAAATACTACGTAAATAAAATAAAAAAACTGACTTTAAAACACTATAGCAGAACCACTAAAAATTTAAAAAAAGTAAGGTAGTAAAGTATTAAGGAACATAAGTGACTATTATAAAACAACCTGAACAGAAGAAAAATATTTTTCTTACTTGTTCATCCATTATTAAGGTGTTTTGAGTTTTTCGTTTTGGAGTTTCAAAGTTGACACAGAAACAAATTATATATATCATGAAAAAGTTGTACCAGCATCAAACATTTTTTTAATCATTATTATGTTAAAGTTTAGTTGGAATAGTTACTCTAGTTGATTTACGTTATAACGTTTTATGTAAAATTATTTATTGTTTTGTTTTTATTTTGTTTATTTACAGTATTTATTATTTATTTTTATTGATGTTTATATACTGTTTTAAGTGTTTACTTCATGAGAAAGCTTACTAACATATCCTGTTAATTTGGAACAACTAAAGATTAGTTTTTTTTAATGATTCGTAATAATAATAAAAGGCTTTAGGAACCTAAGGCTTGATGCTGATACCAACAATTGCAAATTTCCATAAACAGATTACCACCCTAACCCATAAGATCCACCCTTAATATAATCCTCCCACCTATGCCTGGTTCTAACTCCTAGGCATTTAACAATCACTACTAATTGTCTTTGATTTTTTTTTTCGTTATTAAGCTCAACAACTTCACAAGTCATGTTAATCTTTACGATGCAATTATATTTACCAGTTGCTTTGAAATTCCGCATTGTGTTATCTCCTTAAGATGTTGTCCATCCTTGAATGTTAACAGTCACAGATTACATATAAAGAAGAGATGAAAGGATAGTAGTTTTTTAAATCCTAATTTTTAGATTTCAAGACAAAAGACTTTTGTCTAAGTAATGCCTAGATACAAAAGCATTTCCTGTCTTTAATTAAACCTTTATTTTTGGTGATTTTTTTTTTTTTGCTAGTTATCATAAATGCTAGCCAAGTACTTAAACTTTTTAAAGTTGAAACTTATTCCCTCCTATATCATCACCAAAATCACCGCTGATTCTGCTGTTATCTATATACTTCTTCTTATCAGATTTCAAATAGAGCCATACTTCATTACAGGTTTTCATCAATGTTATCGTGTTTAGTTTTATAGTTTTTGCTTCTTCATCCTACAGAACCAAATAATCTGCAAAACCAAGTTCAAGGATATTTTACTACCCGGATTCAAACCTCTTTCAGTTTATACCACCTTTCCAATTGCATAATCTAGGGTTAAATTACTCCCTGTGAGTAGGGGATAGAATTTACCCACGGAATCTCTGCCTGTCGTAAAAGGCGACTAAAGAGGCCTGTTGTCCCGAGGTTACGGGGCAGAGTAAAACTGATTCAAAGAAATCAAAATGGTCTCGGAAACGGACTTTCTCAACGGCAATGACATAGAACGGAAAAGGACTTAAAAATTTCTACATGGAACATAGGGACACAGACGGAGAAAGAAGCCGAACTTGCGTTGGAACTGAAGAAGTTTAGACTAGACATACTCGAAATAGCTGAGGTTAAGAAAACAGGAAACGGAGAGATGACGCTGAAGAATGATTATATGCTTTTGTATTCCGGAGTACCTAAGGGAGAATTCGCTAAAGAGGGCGTTAGAATCGTTATGTCTCCTGCAGCATATTGTAAGCTAGAAGATTGGGAACCAATATCCTCTAGAATAATAGTGGCTGACTTAAAGCTAAGTATAGGGGAAGTAACGCACATCCAAGTCTATGCACCAACAGAATTATTCAGTCTTGGACAAGGAATTATTCTACTTGGAGCTACAAAGAACCGTAGTCAGGTGCAGGTCCAAGCAAAGGTCCATAATCCTGAGTGGGGGCATCAATGGTCGAATTGGATAGATCTATAGAATAGGCCATGGAGCTATGGGAGGATACGGTGGAGAGAGCACCAAGAACGAGAATGGCCATCGACTGATCGACTTTTGTGTTGATCACAATTTTATTATCGGCGACTCATTCTACCCACACAAGACAGTACATAAGATCACATTCTCCAGTGAAGGCTGAAACAGCATCATAGATAATATAATATACGATCGCTGTATCAGAAGATACTTCACAGCTGTGAAAGTTATCTGAGGAGTGGAGATAGGAACCGACCATCTGTTATTAGTAGCAGATACCAGAGTTATAAAAGGAGGCTGCCCTCAACCCAAAGAAGTCTGCGGCACGCACAGAGTGACAGGAAAAGGTAAACGTACCAAGTGGTGAGATGACAGCATAAAGGAAATTGTCGCCAAGAAGAAGCAAGCCTGGAAATCATATCTCAAGATAAATCCTGGGAAAAACTCATCGAGTATCACAGGGTAAGAACTGAATGTAAGATAGCAATTCAAGCGGCCAAAAAGAAGACTTGGAAAGAATTCGGTAGAAGTTTGGATGAAGACCTTCGGGATAATATTAAGAGGTTCTGGAGATCAGTTAAGCTCATAAAAGGTAAATATGAAAAGCCTTTAAGAAATATCAAATACCAGAATGGGAACATAAGTGCCTCTTATCTTTAGGGAGCTGAGACGATTCAGCTATCATTTCAGCTGTGTTGATTATTCCTTTCTTCTGAGAGGGACGGTGGTGTGATGTGGCATGGAGATATCTGTCTGTATGTGTAGGTTTACGGTAGACAGTGTGTCTAGAAATAGTTGGCCACCCTACATGAGACAAATTCTGACAAGCTTTTCTTTAATAGATTATTTGTTAATAGTCATTTGACTTTCTCTCTTTAATATACTTTTAGAACCCACCAGATCCAATAATCAAGATTGATAGTCAAAAAAAAGTTTTAAATTTGATGAATGATGGAGGCAGAGATATGACAGCACTACATCTGCTGTTTGACAATTGAGATGATGAAGATAATTTTGTTGACAATCCTGATACAGACTAAGAAGACATTAAAGTAGAATATAAAGATGTTTGAAAATTTTAAAAAGACAGATTTTCACCTTTTTTTAAATTTTTATTATCAACATTACTGGAATGGCAATATTTATGATCAATATCACTGTAATGCCAACATTTATGATAATCACTGGGATGGCAACATCCAACTATGCAGAAAATAATAATAAAATGTTGACATTTTCTGAAGTTAATTAGCCAAACAGATTTTGCAACAACAAATAATTCGAAAAAAGAAATGGAACCACAGACCCAAAAAAAAACTCATGAGAATTGAAACATTCAATGAAGTTGGAACCAGTAATTATTATTCATAAAAGTTTTAGTTTTGCTCCAGTTTAAAAATAATTGATTCCCTTTCACCTGCACTATTTAATTTAACCCTTCTTTCGCTGCCTCTTTCTTTGTGCCATTCAGCGTAGAGGGACCTCAATCCATTGGAGCCATTCATCCCGGTCCTGACAACTCCTCTTCATTTGAGCCATGTTTTTTCCTCTTTTACCTCCTATTCTTTGGATATAATCCTCATAGAGGATTGTCGGGCGAACACGGGGTCTTCTGCCTATCGGGCGGTCTTCCATAACCTTTCTACAAAGCCATTCTTCCCCCATGCGACAGACATGGCCGAACCACTTGAGCTGTCTTTTTTCAATGGAGGTCTTCAATTCTGCCACCTGCACCTGATCCCTTATGTTTATATACCGCACTCGGTCCCTCCTTGATTTACCGACCACTCTGCGAAGGTATTTCATTTCAGCTCCTGTTGCCTGGCTGATGTGCTTGTCAAGCATGACCCAACTTTCACTCCCATATGTAAGAGAGGTATAATACTTTGAATATGTGAAGCTTTGTCATACTTTCGGTGGCCAACTATGCTATTACAGATCTGGTAATATATCTGATTTGCTTTATTGATTCTATTGCCTACTTCTTCATCTATTTTAACAGACCTGCTAATGATTGTTCCTAAGTAGGAAAAATGGTCCACCAATTCAAGAGCCTCACCATTGCATAACAAAAACACATCTTCCTGTTCATGCCTAGATTTGATAAGCACTTTGCTTTTGGCAATATTTATTGCCATTCCCTTATGTTGGAGCTCCTCTTTCCATTCCACAAGGGCTTGCTGCAGCTTCTCCTTAGAGTCCGCAAGAAAAACGATGTCATCAACGTAGAGAAGGCTCTGAACGACGACAGGACGCATATTCCATTGACCGATTAGAGTTGGTGATGTTCTCCTCTTGCATATGTTATGATGGATCTCATCCATAATAGTAGGGGGCTAAGGCTATTACCCTGCCTCACTCCTTTATCCATGTGGAATGTATCGGTCTCTCTCCCATTGATCCGCACTACCCCTTTTGCATTTTTATAAATTGCTTTTATAGCATTGAAAAGATCCTCTGGGACGTTTTTATTCCCCAGAGCATTCCACATCTCCTGGTGTGGAACAGAGTCGACAGCAGCCTTCAAGTCGAGAAAGGCTATGAAAATATCTTTGTCTCGGTCACATGCTCCCTCTAATACTTTTTTAAGAACAAAATGTGGTCCTGCATCTGTCTACCGGGTCTAAATCCAGCTTGCTCTGGTTCGAGCTGTTCCTCCACAATTTGTTGTAGTCTCTTTTCGAGAATGCGTGTGTATATCTTATATACAACAGAAAGTAGACTAATCGGCATATAGTTTTTACATTCTGTAGTGCTGGCCCTGTGTATCGGAATAATTACAATGAAATTCCGATCCTCTGGTACTCTCCCTAAATCCTATATTTCTTAAAATACCCCTTGAAGGGCCTTCACCAGTTGTTGGCCACCGTATTTGATAAACTCTGGGGCAATGGCATCGGGTATCTCCTCTTCTTCTATTGACTGCTGGCTTGTGTTACCATTGGCAATAATTTGAGGGACCACATATTCCTCTTCCTTTAAGAGTTCTTCAAAGTGGGTTTTCCATATGTCGAGGATTCCTTCCGTCTCCGAGAGTATGTTCCCATTCTGGTATTTGATATTTCTTAAAGGCTTTTCATATTTACCTTTTATGAGCTTAACTGTTCTCCAGAACCTCTTAATATTATCCCGATGGTCTTCATCCAAACTTCTACCAAATTCTTTCCAAGTCTCTTAAAAAACGGATACAACCATGAAACTATTAAATGGGTAGAACGCAAGAGAAAACACAAAAAACAAGACAATAACAAAACAGACAACAAACCTAAAACTCAGACAACCATTCCTTACATCAAAGGTACCTCAGAAAAGATCGCCGGGATTCTAAAAAACCATGACATCAAAAAGATGGAGGAGAATTATTCCAATAAATAATGTTTTAATATTTGAGAAGTTGCTTAGATCTCCACCTAGACCTTCTTCTTCTCCATATAGTTTGTTTAGTCAACCAATAATTATTCAAAACGCTCACTACCCCTTAAAAAAATTAAAGATATTTTTTGTTTTAGGAAGGAAGATTAGGAGGAAATGTAATTTGGGATAAAACATTATTTGAATCTGCAAAATCTTCTTTAATTTTCGAAATAGTCCATAGAGAAAAATGCATCGGCGATGTTGTTGGTCAGAGTCTGCTTTCTTATTTCAAGGGCGTGAGCCATGATTATAACAGGTAGTTATAAAACTATTATTTTACCTATCAATTACTGTTTTTACTCTTTTAATTAATACATACCTTAACTTTATAATTCAAAAAATGTGGTTTTCAAATTGGTTTGTTATGAACATAAATTTTTATTTAAAGAATATTTTAGAATTTCTTTATTGCTATTCACATAATACTTTTCAATGTTTTTGAGGAACTAGTTGGCCTTATAAATAATTCATATATTTAGAGGTCAGGGTAAAAGTTTAAGTATGGTTGTATAAAGGGTTACCCATAAATATTTCTTTTATAATGATTTAAGGCTTTGAAATCGCTTGAGAAATGGTAATGTTAAATTTAGAAATGAATAAAAATGAATTGGTTGAACAGAAGATTTCTTGGGTGTCTATTCATACAACTTTCCTTATCGCTTTGATTTAGAATTCAAACAATTAGATTATCATTCAAATGAGCATCGGGAATGTTTTAGAAGATACATTGTTTCTGAATCATCAAATTACTAAACAAAGGTAAACCAATTTCCATTGGAACATGTGCAGAATATTTCATAAAACAAATCTAACAAGTATAGCAAAGAAATTAACAGTCGAGTAAGGGTAGGTAGTAATCTATTATAAAAATCTGAAACTTCCTTAATTTCTGCTGTTTTTGAAATGAAAGAAATTAACAGTATTTAATGATTATAATGTACTTTTATAAGCATTATTATTGAATTGTTTATCTTTACTTGCAGGCTTAATAGTAAACACAATAATAATAACTCATTCTGTTTCAATTTTCACTCCAAAAAATGTCTATCAGGAGTCTAAATCTAATATGGGACCATACTCTCGGAGACGGAAGGAATCCTCGACAGATGGAAAACCCAGTTTGAAGAACTCTTTAAGAAAGAGGAATATGTGGTCCCTCAAATTATTGCCAATGGTAACACAAGCCAGGAGTCAATAGAAGAAGAGGAGATAGCCGATGCCATTGAAAAAATGAAGGTTGGAAAAGCCCCAGGAAGAGATGGCATTGCCCTAGAGTTTTATCAAATACGGTGGCCAAGAACTGGTGAAGGCCCTTCAAGGGCTATTTCAAGAAATACGGGATTCAGGGAGAGTACCAGAGGATTGGAATTTCATTGTTATTTGACAATTATCAGGAATAATAATTGTCAAATGGGAGGAGTTACTGTATTGTTAGCAGTAGTGCCCAGAGGAACGCGAGCGGACGAAGTTAAAGTGTGCGTGAAGCGGTCTCATTTGTGGCCTTCAGTGACAAAACTAAGGCTTACCATAAATATGAGAGTCTATCTGAGGGTAAATGTTACTGCCGGTCAGTTCTCAGACCTGTTGCTTAAAATAGGAAATGGTGATTTCCCGGAACTGGATAATAATATAGTTCTCCCTACAGAATTAGTTACAATTGTTTCCACTGTAGAAGAGCTTATAGCTAAAATTGACCCAAGGATTAATAATATTCACGATAGACTCGCAGAATAGTTATGCGAGCATGCCATCCTAGCACCAAAAAACGAACAAGCCTCAGTCTCAATACTTTTGAGATCATTCGAAGGGGTCAAATATCAATATAAGTCCGTTGACTAAGTGATAAACACCGATGATGCCATTCATTATCCGGTCGAGTTCCTGAATAGACTGAAGCCTCCCGGTCTCCCAACTCACATATTAAAATTGACAGTTGGCGCGGCAATTATGTTGCTGCGCAATTTAAATGCACCAAAATTATGCAATGGCACCAGATTGCAAGTTAAAACATTGCATCGCAATGTGATCGAGGCAACTATACTGACCGGTTGTTCTTGAGGAGAGTCTGTGTTTATTCCTAGGATTCCCCTAACACCATCAAATTACCCCTTCGAATTCAAGAGAGTGCAGTTTCCCATCAAGTTTAAGTGCAAGTTTGCTTCGCAATAACTATAAACAAAGCTCAAGGTCAAACTCTTAAGGTAGCGGGAATAGACTTGAGGGAAAGCTGCTTCTCTCATGGCCAGAAAATGTGGCATGCTCCAGAGTAAGCGCGCAGAGTAGCCTGGTGATTCTAGGTCCCGAAGGAAAAACAAAAAATATTGTTTTCAAAGAAATACTGCGGTAGGTGTGTAGTATTTCAATTTCTTTGTAAAAAGATAATACCCCCGTGTAATTTTCACCAGATCAAAGGCTAAGCTTCGTGTTCACAAGATTTAACAAAATTTTATTTTATTTTCATGTTTATGTAACCTTTAAATTCCTACACTATAATAAAGATCGCTATAATTTTTATGTTATAACAAAATTAATAGCGTAAAACCCAATTAAAAATCCTATTATAATCATTTTCGACTTCTATGCGGGCGAAGTCGTGGGCAAAAGCTAGTATTGTATATTTTTTCACTAGCTTAGCCATCGTAAAATGAACATATTTTGTGAAAGTGCTATGAATCTTGCAGGCCAGAAAATGTTCAAAGTGGGCCATGGGTTGGTCACCCCTGCTACAGACTCATGGTTTGTTATAATACTTTTTTTTTTTTTTTAAAGCTATACAATCTGTATTTATAATCATAAATGTACATACCATTAAAATTCACATATTGGAAATATTAAAAAATTGTCTACAAATGATATAAATTGGTTTATAAAACTATTGTAATGTTGTTTTAGAAATCTTATAAAGCAAATTTCTGAAGTTGAGGAAGGAGATATGGAAAAGATTGGATTAAAATACATTGCCCCATTGTTAAACATGTCATTGGTTAAAACTGCTGTTGTGTGCCATACTTCAAAAGTGGATGAAATTACTAATGGTCTTAAACAGTAAGTTTTCCCTGTTGTTTATTATCTTAAAAATGTTGGATTGCTTTAATTTTATAATTAATATTTATAGTATTAGTATTAGTGTTAATAATATAGTCCAAAAAATGTTCAGTTACAATAATTAAGTTGTAATTTTTATTTCTGTCCGCGTTACATCTATGGATCATTAACAGGATGATGTTAAAACAACTGTCATCTTTAATTCTCTGAAGGTAAACACACGTCTCTTTAAACAAATTTATGAAGCTAGGCTCGAATTCCTAATAATCTATGGCAACTGAACATTGAATTAAAGTTATTACCTGTACTCTAGTTCAGTGGTTCCCAATCTTTTTAGTTGTGCAGACCACCAGTGTTGACGGGAAAACTTCGAGGCCCACCAACTAAATATAAATATACAATAAATGCACAACACCAATAGATTGTAGTGGAGGGGAAACACTAATCATGTCTATCTAGCTTATATTTAGGATCCATGTTGATGTCCCCATTCCCTTCTGGATTAAGCTATACAACCAGTAGTTACTTATAACTGAGTTACTCAAATTGTTTTTACTCATATTTTATTATCTACTCTGCACAGCCCAGTTCTATAAAGCCCCACGGGTCATTGCCCATTGGTTGGGAACCGGTTCTGCAGTTCATAGGCCTTAGCAAAACAAATCTTAATACCTCAAACCTTTCTGTGGCTCAGAAAGCACCCACCTTGAACAAAAAATGAAAAGATTAGAAGCCTTCAAAATGTAGCTTTTAGAGTGAGCCCTAATTACCAAATAAAGAATTCTTAGACAATTTGAAAAACCAACAGGTTTATTTGTTGCAGTTAGTTTATGAAGTAAGAACTCATAATTGTACTACCTTAAAAATATATCATCTCATAAAATTAATTATTTAACAGAAAACAATTGGGAAGCATATCATAGGAGGAATAAGGAAAATATCGTGATTATCAAGATGAGAGAATGTTTTAATTGTTTGTAAATAAAACATTTTATATCTGTCCTCAATAGAGTTTTCATTCATGAAAATATACTGCACTCTAAGAAGAAGAAGCAATACAGATTTAACGAGATATTTTCTAACTATACCTAAGTTAGTTGCCTTGACAAGGATCAGCAACCTACCTGCCTTAATTGGAATTATTAAAGTTTCTAAATATACAGAAAAATAGTTTAAGCCTGGGTAACTTGCATATGAGATACTTATACGGGTGGATAAGTAGAAAGTATTTAGAAATCTCTAAATACTGCATACTTTCTTTATTGTATAGAAATAAATCATGAATTTTGTAATACACTAAATTGTTATTAACATTGGAATCAAGCATAGCTGCACCTCTTTGAGGTTTTGTACCTTCTACACCCCCAAACTTGAAAATTTAGGAAACCTATCTTTTTTTAAAATTTACTACATAATAAGTATTTCGATTAAATACAAATATTTATAGGAGGAAAACAGAAAAAAGTCCCTAATTTTCAAGTTTTTAAAAAAAATTACTGCCAGAAGTTCTCTCGGGGTTAGCCATTACTCATGTTTGTATTTGTAGTTTTTACATGTCCACATGAATATAAACTAGATAAAAATAATTGCTTCTACCTCACATATTGAATTGTAGACCCCTGTTATCCTTCCCTACAGACTGGCCTATGGACTCATGCTACTAAACTAATTTTTAAGATATTTAATTATTATCATATTACAAAACTATGAAACTAATTTCTTGTTATTTTTACAGGTTGGGACTAACTTTAAACAGTTATGCAACTCTGGATCAAAGCTTCTTAACAACTGAATAAAAACCAATAAGCCTAATTATACTTTAAGCTTTTGCATTAAAATTATTATATAAAAAAATTTTCCTCCATATTGTCATTAATTTTCCTGTTTTAAGTTCATTCTTTTCATTATAATTTTAAACAAATAAGAATTTTTCATTAGAAACCATCAGTATTTTATGGAGGAAAAACTAATTAACTGTAGTAATAGAAACAAATCATGTGCCTTTACATAATGCAATCTACCTCACTGCAAATATGGATAACATTTCAGTGGGTTTTTTTTTTTTTTTTTTACAAAGAGCATTTATTAAATTTTGTTATATTAAATTAAAGTATGTTCTACCTAATTATTACAAACAAAAATTGGGTACTTCTGACATAGCTCGTACCCAGGCCCTGTTATTCACCATTGTTTATAACCTAAACACTGATAAATGTGATACTTAATCCTTATATAAATGTAATAATAAAATGCCAATTTTAGAGTCCTCTAGCCACATTTTACTTCTTATATAAATGTTTTTCCAAACACTTTCCACAAAAACATCTCTATTTCTATCCTTGTTAAAATCCATTTGATGACCATTCCACACAATTTCATCTTTAGAATTATTCTGAACTTTTGGAAGCATTTCACAGCTCCTTCTAAATGTCATTCTGTTCATTTTAAAAAGGCAATAACAAAGGAAAAACACAACTGTAACTAGTTACTGAAAGGAGATGACTGATAAGCAAAGGTTAGAGGAGATAAAGAGGTAGGTTTCATGGATACATGCTAAGTCACAAGTACCAAAAAATGATCTGATTAAAAGAATGAGTTGAAACTCATGATACTTCATCATCCCATGTCGTTCTGGGACGATTCTCTTCCTTGTTTCTCCTCTACTTTGGCTCTAGCTATTCTGCTTGGTTCTATTCCTACAAGTTGCTTGTCATCTCATTCAATTTACCTCTGTAGCATATTTAGCTGGTAGTGGAGTTACACTCTTTTTACATATTTATATTATATTATTTGTCTTCGATATTTCGGAGAAATCTTATTTCTGACACTTGTATTCTCTGTATTGATGTTAATTTGTAATAAGGATTTACAATGTACAGCAGAATCGGAGAAATATAAATATAGATTATTGTAACTTTAAATAAAAATCAACAAAAATTGATTTGTGTCATATTAGACTACTGATCTATTATTTACGGCTCTGCTCCTCCTCCAACATCAGTAGAGCTAGATTCTATCCATAATACATGAATCCAGATTGCAATACGCTTTTGGAACCAGTCCTATCTTTATATTATGTGCAGAATAAGGTATAACTCCCTTGCTGTACAGACTTGCAGCCCTAATAGTAAGTTTATATTGTATGAGACACTATGAAGAACTGTAGCACATACAGGGGTGAGTCATGAACCCTCAACAAGAGAAGCATGGACTCATTAGATAGGTTACCCTATATTAGTGCTGTGGGAAATGTATGTGCACTAATTTCATTCTTGGTGGAAAAAGCTAGATCAACGAATGACGATTAAATCGGCAATTAAGACTCAGTTTGACTTTCTGCAGAGATGCATCTGATTGGTACAGAAAGAATGCAAGCATAGGTAGTGAGGTGGTGGGTTTCCACATATTTCAGCTCTAACACGACATCTAGCGCCACCAACACGCAATACCCATTACTATAATTAAGAAGGTTCTGAAAAAAATAATTCGAATATAACAGACGTTATTTCGAAATTATGAAGCCGTTCCTAACCTGGTAAAAGGCTTACAGATCAAAAATGCACCCAACTTTAAATATTTAGGATCTATCCTTCAAAAAGATGGAATGTCTGAAGGGGATATAGCCCGAAGAACCAGAGAAGGAAGGAAAGCTATTGTCATGCTCAATTCTGTACTGTGGAGTAAAAACTACAACAAAAAATGATTTTCCATGCTTTTATAACGGCTATAATGTTATATGTGTGTGAAACAAGGAAATTGGGAAAAGGAAGCCAAGAGAAACTGCTTCTGAAGAAATAGTTGCAAAAGAAACTGTTGCAGAAATGGATTTCTGGAGTAGGGCAGCCGGAATTTCTAGACGTGAAAGGATTCCCAATTCAGTAGCGCGAGAGATAATGGGTGCCCAGAATACCATTCTTGAAAAAATCACAATAAAGAGATTAGAGTGGTTTGGACACCTCTATTATTAGGATGGATAATAATAGAATACCCAAAATGACATTTGATATCAAAACGCATTTGACAGCAAAACCTGTAAAAAAATGTTACTCTAAAATTTGGTTGAAGAAACCCTCAACTTTGGGGAAACTCTCAAATAAAAAAAATAAAATAAAAATGAAGCCGTTCCTTATGTTCTTTGTTGGAGTTGGTAAACTAAAGAGATATTTAAAGAAAATATTTACATATAGCATAAAATATCACGTATAATTACACTATAACCGTCTTCCTAGGTTTGTAATGTGTAATGGGAAATATGCCTCCTACATGCTTCGCCAATTATAACACCTGCTAACACTGCAGAATTCAGTGTATTTTTATATATACATGAATTCTCATCTCAGATAGCTTTCACAGTGACAACTCCAGTACAAATAACAGCGACGGGTATCAACAGATCCAGCAAGTCCACCAGCATGCCACCATGCAGTCATGTATGAGTATTAACAGTTCACAGTCTATGGCAGCTTATGGAAATGATCATCCTTTATTATTTCGAATAAAAAATTATCTAACTAATCCTTATTCATCCTTTTGTTAGTCTCCTCTAATAGTTGGCTCCTTGTTTATTTTACTATGAACGCAAAGGATGGAATAGAGAACCATAGAATTTTATTTTCATGAAAAAATAAGAAGACAAGAGCTCTTATTACTGAAACACATCTCACTCCATGCTCAAAAAGTTATATTTCAGATTATACTATTTTCAAGACTGACGACCCAGGAAAACAGTACTGCATTTATGATCAAATCGTTTTAAAGTTCACACAGTCCCATACAACCCCGAATCACCACACATGTACAACAAACATTTCATTATTTTACAAACACGTTTACTGCAGTCTACTGCTCTCCGAAGTTAAAGCTTACATTCTTAGTTTTTCAAACGTTTAAGTCAATGTTATATTGAAGGTGATAACACCAATGGACGATGGATTTCTCCAATGAGTTGGATTAGGTACTCCAGGATGTAGGAACGTCTATTAGAATATTAGACATGAGCTGCTAGTTCTCCTTCCTTTTTGTCTACTATAAGACGGAAAACCCTGGATTAATTTGACAACAAAAAGATTAAGAACAGTTAACAGTCTTTACGAATTTATGTACGAGCTCTGATCTTATCCTTGATCATTTCTTATTACTGACGATTCTTTTTTAAGTCTTCTGAGGGACAAAAAAGAGCTGTGTTCATACAATAACTAACGCATTGACACTTGTATTGTATTCTGACCTCCTGGATCCTTTTCAATTTACAAGAGGTTCCGGCAATAGAAAAGTTCACAAGTATATAATTCTCCAATTCACCGCCGAACCGAGGTACAGTAAAGTAGATAATTTATCAAGATATACTCAGTATATTAGAGATCTGATCAGGGCGAAATTGATAGCTGTGGTACATACTTGCCATAAAGATTAATGTAAGAAAATAAATGTGACATTATATAAATAATACACGTTATCCCCTCTTTTGTTTGTTCTCGTGCTGGGGATGGTATTCTTGGTAGGGAAAACGTAGGAAACAAAGTAAATGGTAAATGGCTAAGCAACTTACGTTTTGCAAATGACATCGTAATGTTTGCCAAAGACATGCAAAAATTACGAGTAATCCTCAAGCATCTTATAAAATTGTGCAAAGAAACTGGTCTTCGCTCTAACTACTTAAAAGACGAAACTAATGACAAATGGGGGAAAAGCTGAATGCCAAATAAACAATCACAAATATGGAATATGTATCTGGATCAGATAGTATCCTTCGCAGATAGAGGAGCAAAGGAGGTCCAGAGGAGAATGGCACTGGGTTGGAACAAGCTTTGGTATTTCAAGCATATCATGAAATGTAATCTAAATATAGAGCATAGAAGAGTAATCTAAATATATAGCATAATCTAAATCGAAGAGCACAGTCTTCGATAGTTGCATTAGCCCAGCGGTTACCTATGGATGCCAAGCGTGGTCACTTACCACACTTACAGGGCCAGTCACCCCAGGAAGTGATGATTATTACACCTGAAAGGGAAGCCCTATGGAAGGAAATGAAAGAAAATATAAATAATAACTTGTAAATAAATATTGAATCGTGTGTAAATATTTGTGCATAATAAAAGGCTATTTTTATTTCATTTCATATAAATAATATTCTTCTTTGAGGCGTAGGATGATTTTTTGGCTGTACTTAGCGCTATCTAGTAGGGTGCAAGATAACTAGATAATGTTCTATCTTTGATGGTAGTACTAGTAATCAGGCCTCATTGGCAGCTATAAACCAAGAGAAGGATTTAACCTTGATCGACCTTGATAAAGGTTTAGATACAATATCCTTAAATAAAATCTGAGAAGTAAAAGAGGGTTAAAGGAGGCTCATTATTATTTCTTATTTATTACTTAATTTACAAATATTATTTATATTTTTTAAATAATATGTTAGTAATTTTAATTAAAATTAATTTATATCTTATATCGAACTAGTTTCCAAATAACAAAAGTATAAGAGCAGATTTTTGGGTTTGAAGATTTAAGGTCACTACATATTCACCATACAATTAGTGAATGACCAA
Source organism: Troilus luridus (assembly GCA_964056705.1). Taxonomy (NCBI): domain Eukaryota; kingdom Metazoa; phylum Arthropoda; class Insecta; order Hemiptera; family Pentatomidae; genus Troilus; species Troilus luridus. The sequence goes on along the minus strand of OZ057412.1, from coordinate 43,112,359 downwards.
TTAGTCACAGCCTCAGGTGCTTACTACCTTCAATATAAGATCAGAACTTTAGAAAAAAGTACTCTAAACAATTATAAACCTTAAGATTATTCATTTATAATTTCTGATCCTCTTCAACTCATCGTACATATCGCTGACAATGGAAAATTGGCATCTTCCCCGTACCATCGAATTTAAGTATTTGGGGCATGGTTAAATGAAAAAGGAATCGTTAATGAAGATATCCCCAAAAAAATATGATCAAAAAAATTGTTGGGATCCTATATTCGATCTTATGGAATATAAATATTTAATTTGACAAATCCATTCCTTTCTACTAATAACCCTCCTAAGCTTTGGTGTAACTTGAACAATGAAACCTTATGGTCTTGAAAACACCAGATTTTCTAAGTAAAAGTTGCAGCATCTCAAGACTCCAGAACATATACAATAGCGTAATACTATTAGGAACCAGATCAAGCAGGAGCATAGTTTATTGTTTTATTAAGAGGAGGCTTTAATGGATTGGCCACCTAATGGAACGGGAGATAATAGATGGTCAAAGTAAGTTGTCTTATATAACCTGGAATACAAGAAGAAGATAGGACAGACTGGAAGAAACGGAAACCAGATCTAAAGCAGACAAGGACAACAAGTGGTCTATGAAAGGTAGCGGTTTGGTAAAACAGATTAAAATTGCAAGAATTACTTTTTTGAACGGAAATACAGTAATTGAAACAATATGAAATAATAATGATAAAATGAGCGTTCTATAACATTTTTCTTTTATTTGATAATGTTCATATTTCGGAATCGGTATATGATTATGATTCGATATCGGCATCTCACGGTCTGATCGGTCTCAACTACAACAAGCTTTCCGGCAACAGCTATTGCGGTTTAGGAGGATGATGAAGGACCTGTATCTCTTTTTTACGTTGTCATTGTAATTCCATCCCTCGAATACACACACACGCATATATATATATATATATATATATATAGTGAACATTGGATTTTCACAGTTCAAACTATTTGCTGACTGTTCAGATTTATACTATCCTTTTAGTCATTAATTATTTCCTTTTATATCTTGATTTGTGGCTTGATTGTGCTTAAAGGCGTAAAACACTTAGGCCATTAAAGCCTATGATTAGCTGTATAAAATGTTTGTATATATTATTGATCAGTAATACACGCCCACAAAATTACACATAAACACACTCAAACTGGAGGATAGAAAAAATTTGAGCAATAATTGAGTGATAAGCTTTAAAAAACTGAAATACCAACGCAATGGTAAGTTCGTTGGTATCTATTGCCTTCGATTAGGCGCTAGTCCTTTTTTAGTTATTGTTGATAGGTGATAATTGCAATCTTGAAAAGTATGTTTCATTGTTAGAATGGCATGAAGGTTAGATTGCTGTTTTTTATTAGCCCATTCGAGATGATGATTTTTTTCGAACACGGTCCCTAGAAGCGAATTTTTTTTCTTTATATTGTTAATTTTTAATAAAAAAAACATGTTTACTATGGAAATCACCCAATTCGTAAGTGAATTCACATAAGATCATTGTACACCGGTTGTGCAGCTCGCTCCTCGGAAAAGTTTTATTGCGAGGAGCGAATTGAACACCCGGTGTGCAATGTAAGGTAAAATTAAAATACATCATTAAAAAATTTATAAACATTTATTTCAAAAATAATTAGATAAGATAAAATCGTCATTTTACTTTCAATAATAAAGAACAGAATATAATGTAAAGACAATATTTAAAAAGTAGTATAAAGTTTTAAAACATAAGTTTTTAGATTTTTTGGTACACTGTAAAACCAATGCTAAATTTTGTTTTCCTGTACTTTAGAGATTTCATTAGTTCAAGAAAAATCTTATTTCGACGACTAGTTTACTCAGAATAACTGATAAATGCACTGTGATGAAAATGAAGGACGAATGATTTACCCTTAGAAAGGTTTTTATTAGCTTAAAACAACAACTGTAAAAGAATAGTGAGTTTACAAAACATATAAGTGGTTATCTGTCAGATTAGACAATAGTAGGGAAAGTTTCCCTCACATGAGTGGGATTAAAAATCACCACATTCCCCCTGAGTTTTTCTTAAAACATTTGGCAAAATTTAAGTCCAATATTTGAGATACATAGAAAGATTTAAGAAAACATTTGGCAAAATTTAAGTCCAATATTTGAGATACATAGAAAGATTTAAGAAAACATTTGGCAAAATTTAAGTACAATATTTGAGATACAAAAAAAAATTTAAAAACTTCATTCAAGATTTGTAACACCAGGATTGGTTTTCAATTAGTAACATAGTCTTTGAGGTAAGATGAAGCCTTGGTCACCCGTTGAGGTCTTGAGGGGCACACTGGGATTCCAATTTCATTAGAGAGAGAGCCATGAGCAGATGGAGTGGCAGAGTGTTCTTCCGAATGTACAATGTTGGAGGGTTCTAATATTGGAGCGGGTTCATCGCCGTTAGGGCAAGGCTTCTCCAACATTTCAGGAGTTCCTTTAGGTGCTAATTGTCACAGCGACACGGTCGATTCTGACCAATCCTTATGCGAATTAGGGCGTACTGTGGGTTAGCCTCAAGTAATTCCACTTCCTCGACAGGGTCTTCATATTTGCTGTTTCGCACCATCCTTTTGGCGAGCACAGGACCAGGGGTTAAACAAGACGGCAAGGAGACTCCATTGGCTGTACGGCGAGGATGGGTGAAAAATCGTTCAGGAGGAGTGGAGTTAGTTGCTGTGGAAAGTAGAGACAAATGGTCTTCCACAGAGTTCCATTGAGGCATTCAATTTGCCCGTTTCCTGCCGGATTGTATGGTTTTGTTCTGCTGGTAGCTACACCATTTGGATGGAGGAAATCCTTGACTTCCCTAGACATGAAGGAAGCTCCCCGGTCTGAGTAGACATAGTCTGGCATTCCACCCCATTACTGTAATAGCACATACAGTGTGCAGGCCGTCTTATAGCCTCGGAAATCAAATGCACTCACGGTGTGCAGTCGGTCTCGAATGGGTTAATAAAGAATGAGTTGGTCGAGTGTGGGCAAGTCTCAAGCGGACGAGAATTAGCTCGTCTGTAGGGCTGCAGCGGTAGGATGTAGGCAGTAGGACGTTTTAAAAATACTTTTTAGTTTACTAGGATGGCGTTCTTCACACATAGCTTGCCATCTCTTTGAAGTTTCGATTTCAAAAGCTCTACTAAGTTCTGACGGAGTGAGAACCGTGCTGCCTCGGCCAGGTTGTGTGAATGGTTCTAGGGCTGCCTAATCTGCGAGCTCGTTTCCCTTCTTAGCAATCTGACCAGAATCCATATAAAATATATGAACTTACCCAGTTCTTCGAGGCTTGTAAGATGATATTGGATTTTCACAATAAGTGGATGGTTCGGATTCATATCTTTCAAACTATCTATGGAGTTTAGTGATTCTGAAAATGTTCTTCTCATATGAATATGATCATAAATAGGTGGATTTTAGAGGTTCGAACAATTTTCGGACTACTTAGAGTTTGAATACAATAACAGAAATCTATTGAAAAATGTCAATTTCCCTCGTGTACATCCTGAAAGGGTGGATTGATTTTTGTTGTTCAGAAGACTATTTTTCGATTGCTTAGAAATAGATGACAAGGGAAAACAAGAATAAATATTTCAGACCTTTTATTCGTTTTTCTTCTTGTATCTTTTTAATGGAAGAACTTCCAAAGTCCAAATAGTTTTCGGACCTTATATACTCACATATTCCAGATGTACATACACACACACACGCGAAAGTGTGTTTACTAAATGCATGTACGCTACAATATCCTTATTATACAATTAATTTATTAACTGACTTTGTATCATGCAAGAATAAAATTCTAGAATAGCCCAAGTAGTGATCTAGTGGAAGGTTTCATCAATAAGTGCGAGCTCTTGTTTACTCAATTTTTCCGTTGGATATCTTGTTGTTGATTCCTGTTGCGTGGTGGGATGCTGTTATTCATTTATGTTTTTACATTTATTGTCGTAATTTTTTAGTGCCATACTTAAATTAAATTGAATTGTACTGCTCTGTTGGTGTACAATTTAGCATATAGTTGTAGTATGATGTAAATGTTGTATATTGTGTTTTTTTAATTTGCAGTCTAAATTGGTAACAATATGACAATTATGGACATAGCTGTAATAAAAACTAATCAAACTATGTAAGAATTTCTTTATATATTAATTTATTATCTCTAGTGTCGTGTAAATCACCAATTTTTTTTTCTTAAGTAATTTTTCTGACATCGGTGAAGATGAAACTGCAAGGGTCTTTTCTGAAAATGTATCAATCATTTCTCGATCTGGTGGTCATATTAATGGAAGTTCAAAACTAAAACTTAGTAATGTTGTAGACTATTCTTGGGAGGAAAAGTTTTATCCAGGACAGCTTTTAGCAGTTCATATGTCAGGAAACTATATTGCTTATAGCATTAAAGGTAATTATTTCTTTGTTTTACTTTTTAATGTTTCGAACATATATTTTTTTATTAATAAACCTATTAATTTATGTCTGTTATCTACTTTGGAATCTGCTGAGGTAAATTATATAAATTAACTTCACTTCTTAGTTAGAAGATGTGTAATAGTTGGAGTAAAGAGGCTGAATCGAGGTCAAAGTATACTGATTTAAAAACAAAGAATTATGATTATTTTTCATCATTTCTTCAATGGTCATTTCTGATGAGATTTTATTTTGTCTAATTAATTTATATCTGGAGCAGTTTAATAAAAACCAAACTTGTAGAAGTTTAATATGGTAGATTTACTGGAAAAATACTTAAGAGATATATTGAGATTGAATGTACTCTCATGATTAATTTGTTATGTATTTATGAACTACCTGTTTATAGCGTCTCTACAACCAGAATTACTATTTAAAATATAAATTACATCTGCAAGATTTATAATGCCTTACTTTTTTACTTAATATCACTATATATTATTCGACAGAAAAAATGAGTGAGTTTTGACAGATTTAAGTTATCATAGATAACCAATTGTAGTTTCACTACCTTTGAAACCATTCCTTAAATATTTCCTTGGAACCAAGTCTTTCAGGTTGGTTTTAACAACTAGTGATCCCCTCTAAGTAGGCTTCCATAATTAGAAAAATAGTTGAAAGGTTACTCCAAATGTAGAACATATTCTAAAGGCAATATATTAATTTTACTGAAAGGAGTTTTATGGCAGATAAGCTGATAATTCATGCTTACATTTCACTGTTGGTCGGGGTATTAAGGTATAAATAGGTGTAAAAATGTAAATTAACAACTGGATAGTGGGGTTAAATTGAAATTAAATAAAATTGCATAGGAGTAGTATTAACTATACTATCTTCGAGTATAATTAATTTATTGAATAACTAGGGGGTTTACCCCCTGTCATCCTGATGGCGGATCAACCAGTATTCTACAAATGGTAAAGCTATTCATTTAATTGTACTACTGCTAGCTCAAATTGCATAACTGTATATTCTGTAGTTCAGATTGTATTATTTTAAAATACAGTGTATAAAGGAAAAAATTCAAGTCTTTATCCCATTATTACATTTATTCCTGTTATTATTTTTATTTTACATTTTAATTATAATACATAAGTAAGATAAAATATTACATGGTCACTAAAAACTTTGTTATATAATAGAGAGATTTAAACTTGTATTGGTATGATAATGTTACTATTTCGTTTTATTTAATTTCAGTACCATCTGCTTTTGAACATTGAATTGTAAAAAATCAACAATAACCAGTAAAATTAACAAGTAAATAATGACCTTAAGTGAAAGATAAATCGAAAAAGTAAATATTTTATTTTATTTGTTACTAATTTTTAAATATTTTTATTTGAAAAGAAAAGATATGTCCAGGACTGGGACTCGAACCCGGGTCTTCCAGATCACTATTCTGGGACTCTACCATTTGAGCTATCCTGGGCCCTGATGAAGCACGCTTCTCGGTCGTGGTCAATAAAATAAAATAAAAATAAAAATATTGAAAAAGTATATATTTTGGCTTATTGTCTACTCATTTTTCTCGCAGTGCTTTTATATTTTTTCCTTTACTCTGGTCATACTGGTTACCCCCTATTCTTCCTATATGCTGGCTTATATAAGAAAGGCTCCTAGTTGTAATATATATCCTCCTGCCATAAGTTGTTCCTAATGTTGTTATTAGGTAGGCTTTGGAGCTATGGATGATAAAAAAATATCAAAATATTAAAAAAAAATCAATATAATTGTCCAATGCTTTTTATCCATATTAGAATTTGAATATCAAAAGCTGGCATTTAAGAAAAAAAATTTCATGGAAGCCGGTTTGACAACTACAAAAACTTTATTTTGAACCTATTTACAGTGGCTCCCTGTCAAAATGATACACCAGGATATTTATAGATGTCTTTGAATAAATAAATAGTTCAAATTATATTACATTAAAAGCTATAATTTATTGTAATCACTGAACATCCTAGAAGTATGTACTTTGTATATAAACATTTAAAAATAAACAAGGATTCAATAATAAAAATAAAACACATTTGTTAAGGATTACTTATCTCACAATGAACATGATACACCTTAGTTTTTCACAATATTTGTTTACCTTAAACTATTTTACTTTAGTTAAACTCTTGTGTCAAAAGTGTTTGGCTCTTTTCAAAGTGAGTTGAAGAAAATCTGACGTTTTTTTTTACTTTTTTACGAAAATGGGTGAACACACGTTAATAGAACGTGAGTTGGTTATTCAACATTTTAATGGCGGGAAATTTTAAAATTAAATAGCCGAAATTATTAAAAAAATAATAGTAATAATAGCCGTTCAACTGTCCAGCATACAGTGGAGAGATTCAAAAAGGAAAAGCGCATTGCCAGAAAAAAAATTAAAAGCACTAGAAAAATTTTAACTGATAGGGTTGTGACTTGGATCGTCAGGGAAATTAAAAGAAATCCACGTTTGAGTGCACCCAACAAAGCACAACCTACAAATAATTGTACTAAACTATTTTTTTTACTAAATACAAAGTTTATAAGCCATTAGTACTCATAAGTTAATTAGAAGTGATGTGTCATTTTGAGTATGAGGTGAAATAATTGATTTTCTTTTTGTCTGTTAATTTTTTTAAATAATCAAAGTAGACTATTTTCAAATTTATCTGTTGGTATATATTTAAATTGATACTATAAAGAAATATCTTGAAGAGTTTTCTGGTTTTGATCCATGTAACAATATAAATTTTTCTTTTTTCTTCTTCATTCTACAGGGTGTATCAATTTTACTGTGAGCCACTGTACAGTGGCTGTGTTCAAATCTGCTACCTGATCAATCATTTCAGATATACTCTTTTAGGTTTCCACGGCCACTATTTATACAAAATACTTCAGAGGTATCTTCTGGTTTAGACCGTGTCGCTAACTTTTTCGCCAGACATGCTGCTGAAGAATGACCCCTTAGGGTAAACCCACTAGTTATTCAATAAATTAATTATACTCGATGATAGTATAGTTAATACTACCTCATTCTCTTTTCTGCCCTGAAGAAGTCAGCAGCATGTCTGGCGAAACGTTGGCGAAAAAGTTAGCGACACGGTCTAAACCAGAAGATACCACTGAAGTATTGTGTACATTTCAGATATGTTTAAAAATGTGGATGTATTGGTAATTTTGGTTTATAGTTTTTATCTGATGGATCATTAATTTATCGATATGGAAATGGTTGACTATAGATGTAATAAGTATGTAACCAATGGTGGCGACTGTATTTAATGAAATTCATCATAATCTTTAATCCACCCTACTGCTTTTGCTGTGTGGGATTTCTTCTTAGAGAGCCTGGACCAGGTGTCTCTTTCTTGTGTCAACTCTTGTCTGCTCCAATCCATTCTCTTGCATGGTCTTCCTATAGGTCTCCTTCCCTCTTTGAATTTCATTGGTCTTCCTGGCTGTTCATTCTTGATCTATCCTTGAGAGGTGTACAAACCATTTTAACTCCTTTAGGATCGTCTTGGCTGGGTTAAATTTGAGACTGGTACATGTGGTGCTCTGGGTCCTATTTTGTCCAAACCTTTCCTTCCACTTTACCTATATAGCATCACCATGGTTTAGATTTGACTTTTGTGTTTTGAGGTGAGGGTCCATAGTTCGGAAGAATACAAAAGAGTAGGAAGAAATATAAATTTATAGACTGCCACTGGTTCCAGCTGCTACGATTCTCTACGACATTTCCACATATATGTACCTGCTTTAATTTAGATGTTCATCCAGATATTGGAAATTATTCACCTGTTCTAATCTCTCTCCATTTGTCTCGGCCATTGGCCACTAATGAGACAAGGCCATCAGCAGTGCTGAAATAGAAAACCTGGTGGGTTGTAGGTTTCTGTGTCCTAACTGGAACATCTTCATTCATGGTATGACTTTCCTGAGTTTCATGTCTAGGATTTATCTAGGAATAGGACTAGGATTATCTAGGACTACCCTATTGTAAATAGTAACCAACTTAAGCTGTTTTAAGCATTATTATGTGATGATTCTTTTCTTGAAGTTCTTGCATCTTTTCCATGGATTTTTCCAGGATTCATTCATCAGCTGAAGATCATGGTCTCTTCCAATCTCAAATCCTCTTTGACTCTGGTGATCTGCAGATCCTATACGTCTTCTCCTCTCATTAGAATATAATCCATTGTAGATTTTTCATTTCTTCTTGGACCTATGACAAATGGTCAGACATTTTACATTAGAAGAGGTACTCCTCTTCTCAATTTCCTATAAAAATGAATATGTACCTTTCAAGAAATATTTTACGTGGCATTCTTTCTGTCCTTGCCAAGTAAACAGAATATTCTATACAAAGAAAAGCAATGTATGATGAATTTAGAAACCAAATAACAAGAGCCAATTTTTGTGATATATAATTATTATTCCGTTGTTATAGTCCTATAAGTTGGTAATAGACTAGATGACAACTAGCTATTGAATTAAGAAATATAGAGGTAAAATGTTCATATTTAAAAAAAATAAGTGTGTTAGGGTAAATTTATTTAAATATATATTTTACCTTGCTTTATGATTTTATTTTTTATATAAGATTCTAAATGTTACCTTCTGTTCAAATCTACTGCTTATCTCATGTTGTATAAAAATGTTTCTGTTATAAATAAGGCATTTTGGATTTTTCTTTTGCCATGATCATTGAGATCCATCCCTTGACATATATTCAAAAAATAATACACACTAATGTATGAGAACTACTAGTAGAAAATAATACATAACTATAATTTAACATTTATTGCGGTAATAAAAACTAATTTCTCTAATTTTGATGTCTATTCAGTCCAACATAGCATCCAATGATTTTTTAACTGTTTTAATAAAATTTCATTATAGAAATTTCAAACGGGTCTTAATAAATAATAAAATCATTTAAATGTAATTTGAATTTAAAACATATTTATGTATTTCAGGTGCGAACTATGCTGTAAGAGTGGTAAATAGAGAAACTGCAAAACGTGCACTAATTAAGGGAATTGGTGCTATGGTTGAAGATCTAGCTTTTGCTTTTATTCCTAGTCAAACCACTTTAGCCTGTGTGGATGAATCTGGTGCTGTTTATGTTCATAATATTTTTGAAGATTCAAGAGATATTTCTACTACATTAATTTTACATATTTTACAGGTTGGTGCATGTTATGTTAAACTGTGTTAAAAGTAGCGTTCATATTTCATTTTTTGTTAAAATTTCTTTATTACCTGATTATTTTTTTCTTCTGGTAGCATGAGGCAGTGTTTATTTTTACCTGGAAAGCTTTGGAGATGTTCTGAAAATTTGCTCAGTTTTGTTTTTTTATGTACTTATTTTCAAATTCAACTTTTACAGCTAAATGTTTCCCCAAAAATATTTTTTAAAAAAATGTAGAAATGATTTTTAAAAAATCTTTTCGATAGCAGCTCTTTCTATAACATCGTAAGTCCAATAGGCCACATTTTTGTATTGCTTACTCAGGGTGGTAGCATCAACTTTTAGTAATCTCACAGTCCGTCAAAGGAGGGTAAGGGTTATTGTCTGGCTTTGCAATGGTTGATTTTGAGTTCTATTCTTCTGATGTAGTACGATTTCTTAGTCTCCTTTGTTCTTGTTTGGCATGTAGTAATGTTTTCTTGTTTGGCATTTACTACAAGAGTATCATCTTCACCAGGTTATAGTGCACAAATGTATTTTCATTCTTGATGAAAATGTTTTCTCTGTGAAGCACTGTTTTGGGGTTATAAATCAATAAATGAAAAAAGTCTAAAATGGAAATGCCATTTTGTATTCCAGTAGGCTCATGACAGCAGATGTCTTTGTTTCAGATTTTCTTGAAGGGCGTTATCGAAATAGGTGAACATTTGTGTTAATGACATTTTTTTTCATTGGCTATAAAGACTATTATGTATATCTGATCTTCTGTTATGCAGAGGTATTTCAATAAAAGCTGGACTACCTGCTGATTTCTTTATATGTTTGTTAATAATTGCCAAATTTCACTGGTTTATAGTTTTATTGTAATTTAGAAAATTTTTCCAAATTAAATTAAGCTAAATACTAAAAAGGTGTAAACTATAACAACACTTTGTAAGAGGATTAAAAGTGTTTTATTATTATTACATTAGGTATATTTCAGTTCCCATTAATATAAACAAGAAGGTAAGTATTATCACTATCAAAATCATCAGTGTTGGTGAATAGCAGTTTATGGCGATCTGCTAAATCAGAAGTATCTATTGCATTACTTGCATGAACAAATACACAAGAATCATTACTTATCATCTATCATGATCAATCATTATATATCACATATCATTTCATCTCTCTTATATCCATAGCTTACTCTGTAAACTCACAGAGTCTGAGCACTACCATTAGTTTATTCACCATTTCATTTAGTAATAAATCATTCTGTTGTTTTTCTAATAATACAAATCTTTCTTCCCAATTAATTTAATTTTTTTTTTTTTTTTCTCCCTCCAAGATTTATTTACAATTAATTACAAACTATAATTATTCTTATAACTATCAGCTTCTATATAAACTAAAGCCTTCTATTACCTTCCGGTATTTTAAGGCGATACAGTGAGCTGAGTCCGCTGATGGCGGTTTTTACTCAAACCGGCACGTGGCCGCTGGCTCTATACATTACAAACGGGGAGGGACCGTTTAACTGTAATTTAATTTTACACATAAAAGGGAATTATAAAAATGAGGAAAAAATTGAATTAATTGGGAAGAAAAAAATAACAGGGGGATCAAGATCCCTAAATACTTTTTATTATTAACAGAGAGAAATTATTTAAATTTTACCAATAGAGATTTAATTAAACTTATAAAGCTGAAACATAACTTATAATTATAGATCAATTATTATCAACATAAATTTGAGGAAATATTATTGTGGAGGTAGTATTTTTGTTCAAAACTATCAGGTTTGATGCAGTTATATTATGTTTTAGATTGATGCTGTGTCAGTTCCTCGAAGAGTTTTTTGGTGTCCGTACATACCAGATGAACAGGATCTTCTTGAACAGGATCCTTATACTGATGAAACTTCATTATTGCTCGCTGTTACTAGAGATAACAAGGTACTTAATTTTTTCTTATTCTTCTTCTAAGTTGCTTTAGGCATTTGGCTTTTTTACATATTGTTGGAAAAAATTGAAATAACAGACTTTCTTTTAAACTTATGTGATGCTCCATCTTATATACTAATTTAATTTTTTATCGAGCACATATTTTACCGTTTTCAAATGAGCAATTGTTACTCTTAATCTACACTAGTTGGAAATCATTTGTCATATACCATTTTTCACTAGATGCGGATTGGATTATTTGCAAATTTTATAATAATAATAATTAGGCTTAGCGAACTCAAAGGCTCGATGCTGATACCACCAATCTCTGTCCATGGACCACTACCCAAACCCTAATCCGCCAGGTCACTTTTAACTCAATCCTCCGACCTATGCCTAACCCTCAGACGCTTTCTCGTCGGCACAGCGTTTATTAAAATCTTAGGAATTCGTTTGTTACTAATCCCAGCAACTTTACACGTCTAACGTATCACTTGAATAATATTTACTGGATACATTCTTCGCAATTCCACATTATGTAATTTCCTATATTCCCCAGTGGTCTCATTCTTTTTTGGACCGAAGATTTTATGTAACACCTTATTTTAGAATACCTGAAGATGTTCATCCTTCAGTGTTAGTGGCCAAGTTTCACATCCATAAAGAAGAATCGGAAGGATGATGGTTTTAAAAATTCTGATTTTTAGATTTTGGGAAAAAATACACGAGCTATAATCGTTTAAGACCCTAAGTACTTAAACTTCTCCACATCTTCTTCTTCTTCATAGCCACGACAGACGCACAAGGCGGTCCTTGGCCTGCTCAATCACTCTTGCCCAGTCTTTTCGGTCTGTAGCAAGCCTCAGAGACACGTTAAGATTTCGGAGGTCCTCTGAGACGTCCTTCCATCTGCCTCGTGGCCTCCCTCGAGTTCTCACTCCTTCTGGACAATTCTTATACAGCCCTTTGACGGTTCTGCCATCATCCATTCTATGGAGGTGACCCAACCAGTTTAGTCGTTGTATTCTGATATAGTCGGAAAGCTTCACATCGTCATATAGGGAATGTACTTCACTATTCATTCTAAGACGGTATACCCCGGTAGAAAATTTTGTACGCTGTGTTCAGCAGGCTTATGCCTCTATAGTTCTTATAGTCTGTTCTATCCCCCTTGTTTTTATAGAGTGGAACGACTGTTGCTTCTGACCACTCTTTCGGCATCCTCTCAACTTGCCAAATGTGTGAAATTAGTTCATGCATCTCGCTAACCAATGACCCATTTGCCACTTTTAAAAATTCTGCATGTATTCCATCTGGACCAGGAGCCTTCTTACTTTTTAACTTCTTCACAATAGCTTCAATATCCTCTTTATCTGGTGGGATCTCTTTGTCGTCATCACCAAAGCTCGCATAATTAGCTGGTCTCATGGCTACAACATCATGCTCCGATCTCAGGAGTGTTTGAAAGTATTTCTTCCATTGGTCTTGCACCTCTACGTCTGCGACCAATAGGCGTCCATCTTCACCCCTTCTAACCATGTTATTATTTCTAGCACCTGTTTTCTGTTGCTGTACCTCCTTGTAGAATTTTCTGGTCTCATTGTTGCTTCTGGCTTCTTTTATTTCTCTAACCTTGTCACTCATCCAGTTTCTCTTCTTAGACCTGATGATTCTATTAGTATGGGCTCTAGCATCATGAAAATCTTTTCTATTCCGTCGTGTGTCCCTACCTAGCCACTTGGTTCTTAGTATATTGCGAGCCTTGATGGCTTCATCGCACTCCGTATCAAACCAGGATCTATTTGGAGGCTTCCTCCCCATTCGGCAATATTGCTCTGCTGCTCCAGTGATTGCCACCTTCAACTCCTTCCACTGAGTTTCTACCTCTTTGACACCACTTACAGCAGAGATGTTCCTTATGTTTTCTTCCAACTTTTCTTTATATTGTCTCCTTATATCCTCATTCCTTAATTTATCTCTGCTCCACTTGCTCGATTGATTGAGTTGCCTCTGTTGTGTGTGTGTTATTCTGGTCACAGTCTTTGCTATAACAAGGAAATGATCAGAGTTCACATCTGCCCCTCGATATGATCTAACATTATTGATCTCATTAAAATGCCTTCTTGAACGTGGAAAATATTTGATTGAACGTTTTAAAACCACATTGATAATTTCCTTGGTGTATATAGTAATAACTATCGCAGAATCTCATTTCTGCCGACTTGCTATAAAATATTCTCATCAATCCTAACTACTAGAATTGCAAATTTTAAAAGAAAATTTATGTAGGTTTATAAAAAAAAAAAAATATAAACCTATGTTTACATTTGAATATCTGTTGGCTATTCCTACTTTCGATGTAAGTCTTTTGATGTAAATGGCTTTGAATCGATCAAAGTAGTAACAGTGTAGCAAATATTTTATTTTAGGATATACAAATGCCATTTGGCACTTATTGTATCTGTGCTCTTCTTTTGGAAACCTTACCATAGGATTCATGAAAAGGCATGGATGGGAAAACCACCTGAAAACAATCCTGATTACCAATAAAAAACTTGTCCTAAGAATATGATTTTATGATCAAATAATATGCCTGTGGTAGAAATAATTTCAGTTTACATAGGAGACATTTATGCCACACTTAATAAAATCTTGTAAGCTTTCTTAGGCTACACCTACATTGGATCCGGTGTGATACGATGAGACGTCGCTAGCAAACCAAATGACTGAAATATGCCGAGAGTTATAACATTTGGTTCTTTAAATTTATAAAATTAAGATTGTTTATTAATTATTTTTAATACATTTATATTTTACTATAATGTATAGTAAAATATGTATTATGTATACACCCCAGCATCGTATGTGATAGAATCACGCCGCACCGAATCGGATCCAATGTAGGTGTAGCCTTAGGAAGCTGCTGTGCTATATTCCTTCTTTTCTAGTACCACCATAGTGGGATCAACCCTTCTATAATATTGCTATGGTGTAGAATGTGGAGATATAATACCAAATTGGTGGCAAGGAATTAAATTATTTACTTCGAAGAAAGGATTGAGCCGCTTTAACTATAATTTTTCATATATTTTGAAAAATAATGTTAAAAGATTGGTAAATAATGTTACTATATTATTAATTTAACTCTATCTAACAACTCAAAAAAAAACCCTGTACCACTACAACCCATGAAGGGTCTGGGGTTCAATAGATGGTAGAGACTGTACTGTTTCATGGACAACGATTCTGCAAGGAGGTGACTTGTCCTAGGTCACGCTCAACCGCCAGATTTTCCCCTCTTATTTTGGGTACCCTATCATTATAATATTTTATAGAGGCTGGGTGGGCCCCAGGAGGGTCCTAGATCCTAAATGATCCATCTCCCGCTGCAAACAGACTAAATAAAAATCATGGCCTGCAGCGGGATTTCCGGCATGGCAACTCAGTACTCTACCACTGAGCCACTCCGCTCCCTATCTAGCAACTCAAGGTTTAGAGAAACTACCAATAACCTCTATCATATATAAGCTCATAAAAAATACTTGGTTATGTCGTACTTTAGAAGGAATGTCAATGAGGGTCCCATGGCCGTGCGGTATCAGGTACTTTGAAGATCCCTATCCTAATTATACCTGGATAGTTAAATATGACCATTTGACAGTTAGGTAAAACTTAATCTTTCTATAAAAATTTAAGGAAAACATTCACTCTAAAAACGATAAAGACAAAGTCAGAAATTGAGGATGGGCCAATTTCTTTCATTAAGAAGCGACCATAAGTGATTTGTTCTTAAATTTATTTTATAACTTATATAAGATTTAGTATTTATATTTTTTCTTATATCAGATAAAAAGGTCCAATAAATAATTAATGACAAAGAAAATAATTCACGTTTTATTGAAATTTTGTTGTTGTTTTTTGCTTCCTAGCATATTATTATCATATATTTGCAACTTCAGTTCTATAGTTTTAATTACATTTTGTTTTCTTTAAGATTATTATAATATTTTTCCTGTTTCATTTAGATCGAAGTATGGCATGTAGGTAATGCTTCAAGCTATGGTAGTGGTCCAGTAAAGGCTGATTCATCTGTTGGAACCTGTGTGCAGATCTGTGCTCATGAGTCTACTATTGTGGATGCTGCATTTTCTCCTGATGGGACAGCAATAGCTACCGCATCAGTTGATGGAGAGTGTAAATTTTTTCAGGTTATTTTCTTTATTATTGTTTTAATTTAGTTATAATGGATCTGCATGTATCTAACTGATTAAATATATAAAATATATTTATTCCTAAAAAGGAGTTACATAAAAGTAAATAAATTTAGTCTTAAAAGAGATTGACGCATGTATACAGGGTGTCCCATTTCAAGTGGATCAAACGTTTTCTAACTTTTAAACGAAACAAAATTCAGAAAAACGATTCAGGTAAAAGTTGTAGTTATTTAGGCCTAGTTTGAAGAAATAAAAAAAACATTTTTTGTTTTTTCACTTTAAATGGTCAATATCGACCTTCAAAAAATGTAGTTTCCTCTTGACCCCCATTTATTTTTATTTTTCTGAAATATAATAACTTAAATTACTTAAATTACTCGTAATAACTTACTAATCAAGGTATTTTGAATCTTTCAGAAAATGTCTGGACATTTAAAAACCTTCTGTTTCGATGTTTTTATAGAAAAAAATTGTTAATTTTTTACATTTTCCAGCCACTGTTAATAATCAAAGAATTTATATTTTGCCACTTTGATTAAGTTTGGGGAAATTGGGTTAAGAAACTTAGTTTCCTCTTGACCCTCATTTATTTTTATTTTTCTGAAATGTACAATACATAACATGGAAAAAATGTATGTGACATTTTTTTCTATCTTTCATAGGTTAAGTAGAAGAAGTATCTGAAGCTCACTACTTCAGTATGCTGTCTTCACAAAAAAAAGTAATGCGGCATTAGGTCACTTTATTTTAAAAGTTTTTAATCCTTATGACTCACTAATAAACATAAACATATTTTAGAATCTTTTAGGAATCCCACGGACAGCCTAAGCCAGTTCCTCCCAGTATCTATGTTTATATCATTAGATCTTTGCTCTCAGAGAAAGCTCTTGGTTCTGTTTACTAACACTTTTAACTCACCCAGTCTCCATTGCTCTTTTGAATAGAAACTTATTAGTGCTCAATCACATTCCTTAGCTATCATTTAAAATAAATATCTCATGATGAATCAACTTTCCCCAAGTGAAATTGTTGACATCATTATAATATTGGGAGAGTGTCGAAGAAAAGCAAGGGCTTCAGCGAGAATATACTCCGAAAGATATTCTCCCAGGTATCACCCCTCCTATAAAACAATTTTAAAACTGATTGAAAATGCAAGAAGAGGAATATTAGGAAAATTAAAAAGGAATTTGCCTGCCAGAAATTTACGCAATGTTGTACCCGTGCAGACCCACATGTTAGTTTACGGCAAATTTCTAGAATTACGGGTATTCCAAGAAGTTCAGTCCATCGAACTTTAAAAATGGCTCGGTATCACCCATACCACATGACACTTCACCAGTCTCTAAGTGAATTAGATAAGCAAAGACGGGTAAATTTCTGCAGATGGAGCTTGAGAATGTTAGAAAACGGTTCTGAGTTATTTAAGTACGTCTTATTTTCAGATGAATCAACCTTCACAAGCAATGGTAAACTGAATAGACATAACTATCACTATTGGGCTGTTAGAAATCCTCATTGGTATCGAGAAGTTGATCACCAATATCGTTGGTCAATAAATGTTTGGTGTGGTATTTTGGGGAACAAAATCATTGGTCCTTATTTTTTTTAAGGCAATGTTGATGGGCCGACGGATGAGAGATTTTTAAGAGAGAAACTACATGAGCTGTTGGAAGAAGTACCGCTTAATATACACAGAAGAATGTGGTTTCAACAGGATGGCTGTCCAGCTCATTTTTCTAGGAATGCAGTTGACGAATTATTTCCTGGACGAATGGGATGACGACTGGCCGGCACGATCACCAGAACTTAGCCCACTTGATTATTTCCTTTGGGGTAATTTAAAAGAAAAAGTCTACAAGAGGCAGCCAGTTTCAAGGGACCAACTAAGAGGCGATCTAGTGCAGTTGTGTTTAAACGAAAGAAGCGAATTATCAACAATGCTGTTGGAAATCTTAAACTGAGACTTCGATTGTGCTTACGGAAGAGAGGAGGTATTTTTGAAAACGTTGTTCATGAAGCAGGATTCAGGAATTAGGTATGTCAAAACATTTTATGATGAAATACTTGTAATTTAAAATAAAAATTGTTGTATTGTAATGAATTTCACTTTTCTTAACCCAATTTGCCCAAACTTAATCAAAGTGGCAAAATATAAATTCATATAAAAATATAAATTCTTTAATTATTAACAGTGGCTGGAAAATGTAAAAAATTAACAATTTTTTCTATAAAAACGTCGAAACAGAAGGTTTTTAAATGTCCAGACATTTTCTGAAAGATTCAAAATACCTTGATTAATAAGTTATTACGACTAAAAACTCTTAAATAAAATAACTTAATGCTACATTACGTTTCCTCGTAAAGGAGGTATACTAAAGTAGTGAACTTTGAATGCGTTTTCTACTTAAACTATGAAAGATAGAAAAAAATGTTATATACATTTTTTCCATGTTTTGGATTGTACATTTCAGAAAAATAAAAATAAATGGGGGTCAAGAGGAAACTACATTTTTTGAAGGTCAATATTGACCATTTAAAGTGAAAAACCAAAAAATGTTTTTTTTATTTCTTCAAACTAGGCCTAAATAACTACAACTTTTACCTGAATCGTTTTTCTGAATTTTGTTTTGTTTAAAAGTTAAAAACGTTTGATCCACTTGAAATGGGACACCCTGTATGCAAGACAAAATATATTAGTGGTAAAACATAACACTTTCAGGGTTTATATTGGGTTCTCACACATGAAATGTCCGATTTTTAAATCTTAATCTTTATAGACGATTAAAGCGGTGCCTGTTGATTCCTAGAAAAATATTTACTATCTATAATAAGCACTTGTTAATCCTCTATTTGCAAACTGTGTTTGTTTTTTTCCCAAGTAGGCATACAGATTTTAGTATAATTTTAACCGTGGCCATGGAAACACGCGATTTCCGAACAATTTTTTTTATGAGTACAAACTCGGTCATTCCGCTGCTCAGGCAGCAAGAAATATTAATCATGCGTTTGGTGAAGAAAGTGCTAATGAAATAACTATCCGTCGTTGGTTTACAAAATTTTCCTCAGGAAATACGGCATTAGAAAATCTACCCCGTGGACGGCCTCAAACATCAATAGAGGACGAAGATCTTAAGAATGCTCATAAAACAGTCAGAGAATATGCGTCAGAGCTAGGCACAAGTCTTAAGACAGTTTCAAAACATTTAAAATTGATCGGAAAGGCAGAAAAGCTCGATTCCTGGGTCCCACACGAGCTCAACGAGCGTCAGCAGTTGAAACGTCTAGAGACTTGTGTTTCTTTGCTTGCTCGTCAAAGAAACGGACCATTTCTCAGCCGCTTAATAACTTGTGACGAAAAGTGGATCATGTATGACAATTGACGCCGATCTGGTCAATGGCTAGATGCCGATCAGCTTCCTGGGCACATGCCAAAACAGAATCTCCATCCGAAAAAGTTGATGGTTTCTGATGGTGTGCCAATGGCCGGGGTCATTCATTTTTCTTTTCTACCAAGGGAAAACAATTGATTCAACATCATACTGCCAAGAAATTGACCAACTGGATCAAAATTTGATCAAGCAACAGCCGGTACTGGTAAACAGGAAAGGACCTATTCTCCTTCATGATAACGTCCGACCTCATGTTTCAATACAGACAGTGAATAAATTAAAGGATTTGGGCTATGAAGTCTTACCACACCCCCCATATTCCGCTGATCTATCCCCTACCGACTACCACTTTTTTCGGAGTTTGGACAACTTTTTGCGAGGAAAATTGCTTACCAATGATTTAGACATTAAAAATGGATTTTCTGATAATTCCTTTCATCACGTGACTCAACGTTTTTCAAATCTGGGATAGAAAACTTGGTAAGCCGTTGGCAGAAGTATATCGAAAATGATAGTAAATACTTTGAATAAAAAATATTCAAAGATTTGATCTCAAATTTGTATTTTCTTCCTGGTTCTAAAAACGGTCATTTCGTGTGTGACAACCCAATAAATATAGGTATAATTATAAAATGTAAAGAGTTTGTACATATAAAAGCGCTAGACATAACTAATCTGATTTGAAAAATTAAGTTGAGTTATATAGACCATTTATTTAAGGAAGGCTTTAGGCTTTATAATCATGTAATAACTAAAGTCATTCACACACGGTTGGGGAAACCAAGACGAATATTCTAAAATCTGACCATTCGATCCTGGTCACAGTTTACAGGAAGATTTGCAAGTCAACAACAGATCAGATTTTCACTTTTTTCTCAAATTTCAGAAAAAGGTTTAGAATATAAATTTAGAACACAACATCTATTTGTTGATTTTCTGTCCGCCTATGACAGTATTGATCGGGATGAACTGTATAAGGCCCTCGTGGAAGTTAATATCCCTCCTAAACTTGTCCGGCTGGTCAGGATGAGCATGATGGGCATCAAATGCTTTGTTCAGGTTTAAAGAAAGTGATTGGGAAGCGTCATGACAATAAGAGGAATGAGGCAAGAGGATACCTTACCATGCCTCTTCTTTAACCTCAATCTTGAAAAAACTGTCAGAGAATCAGGAATTCAGACAACAGGAGCTGTGTTCAACAGAACAGTTCAGCTATTCTGATCATAAACCAAGACAGGAAAAAGTATATGATGTTGGATCAGCCTCCCTGACAGATTGGTAACAAAGTTGCATTTCGTCCTTACAAGTTTGAAGAGATGTTGGAGTTTACATACCTTGGGACACAGTGACCACAGAATCTCATCGGTAACATAGAGAACAATCGTGATCTCAGCGAATCGTTTTTATGGACTCCACTCTCCTATAGCGCAGGTTATCTTACAGCACACCAAGGTGATTCTCTACAAAACCCTCGTTCGCTCTGTTATGACTTTTGGATCTAAAACATGGATAACTGCAAAAGCAGATGAAAGAGACCTCCTTACTTTTGAAAGTAAAATCCTTCGCCAAGTTACTTTTTTTATGCCTTGGCCCAGATGGTGAAGAAAAAACAAAATCAGATTGTTTCAATCGTTGTGAGGAGATTAAAGTAATTTATTTAAAAGATAAATGAAATATAAGAATGACCCATAAATAAGTGAAAGTAAGCAAAAAATGTCAAAATAATATATTTTATTATTTCTAAATAATACCTTCTTTTTTTTTTAAGAAATTAAAGCAAAACAACCTTTCCTAATTAAATAAATACCCATCTGTTATTACTTGCAGGTTTATATGCAAAGTGAGGGAGAGCCAACCTGTTTGCACAGGTGGAAACCACATGGAGGAAAACCTGTTACTACTCTGTTTTTTTTAGATGATCATAAATCTGGAAATCCTGAGTAAGTAGATTTCTGCATTTCAAAATAAAAATCTTTTTGACTGATAATAGTTGACCTTGATAATATATGAGGAAGAAAATGGTCTGGGTAAAGGTTAATAAATTTCTCTTAGATGTGGAGAAATGTTTATTAAGTACCCAACGTTTCGACCTTCTTTGCAGTTCTTCTTCTTGCCCCGCCTTGCTGAATTCATCTTGAATGATAATAGTTGACTTTGATAACATATGCAGAAGAAAATGGTCCGGGTAGAGGTTCTTGTTATTAATGTTTTATCCAAAACTGAATTTGTTTGAGTACATCCCTTTTTTTTCAAGTAATATTTAATTTTTATTTTACGATCTAAGCAAATGTTTTGTTAAAATGGGTTAGGTTCTTTTCTCTGTATAATGTCTTGGGTTCTTTAAAAGGTGTATGAGTTACTGTGTAAAGCATTTTGCAGACCTTCACAATTTACATATTTTGCTGTTTTAGGTTGTATTTAATATTACTCTGTGTTTTACTTTGCTGCATTATATACATTTGGCCACTTGTTTACATAGGAAAATTTCTCAAACAACTGAAGAAATACATGGCATTAGGGATGTGTTATTGGACTCTGACTGTTTCAAATCCAATTTTTATTGTTCTTTGGTTTTCAGTATCGGATATATAATAATGTACAAGCTGATTAGAATCTTGTTACCTTTTTCTAAATTTTAATACAGATTACATTATTAATGCTATGTGCTAATTCATTTTTAAATTTTCCTATTTCTATATATTAGATATTGTAACATCAAACTACTCCCTACTGCAAAAGCAAAGTATTTTGCAGAAATACTGGAGTGAGTTGTAGACCACCGAATGTTACACATTTTAGTAGTTTTCTGGTTTTTGGTTTCAATTTTTTTTGTTTCTGGTTTTTGATTAACGATCCATTTCTTAGTTTTTTAAAACTTTTTTCAAGTCTCCTACTTGACCAGACCGAAATTTATTTTTCAGGAAAGGAAATATTTTCTGAAGATATTGGTCATTACTCCTTGTTTGGTGAGAAATGATCGGCTAATATGTTTGTTTCTTGTGGTTTTCATATTTTTGTTTAAAATTTTAAGGGACCCTGATGGCTGATTTCTTATGGCTTCTTAGATCTATAGAATACCCAATGGAAAAGTATAAGTAGCTCATTGGGGTCCTGCTACAGTATACTGCTGAAGACCATTATACTGTTGCATCATAATGCAGTACTCGTTATTTTGTTTTATTGAATCATTATAAAAATAAAATTACTTTACAGTTGCATTAACAACTTATTCTTTTTTATTTAACTTTTTTGACAGTTTGGATTCATTTCTTTGTTTTTTGTTTTTTTAGTGTCAAATTCTGGAAATACGCTGTTACAGGGACAGATGATAACAATGAACTGAAACTTTGGACTTGTGAGACTTGGAAGTGCCTTCAAACTATTAATTTTAAATTTGCTAATTCAAACCGACGACTGAAGTTAAAAGCTTGTGTTGACCTTTCTGCTGGTTTCATTTTTGTCTCAGATATGTTTCATCGGGTATATTTCCTTTTATCAATTACAGTTTCCTCTTGCTCTGTACTGTATTACATGACCTTATTTAATAGTTTGTGATGACCTTGTTATGTTGTTTTCCTTTTCTTTAAATATTGTTTTTTAAGTTTTTAAATTTAATTTCTTAATGTATTATTACGGAAAATATATATGCAATGTTTATAATATTTTCTTTACACTTTTTTCTCTGATTCTTTTGGGAATACCAGCAAAAAAAATTAGATGATTAAAAATTTTTATAGCACATATCATTTTATACTTCGACAGTTTTTCTTTTCTTTTTTTTTTTTTGTGTGTGTTTATACCTTACGTTCGTGAATGTGTAATGTTTCAAGAATAATAATAGTATCATTCATTGATTACAAAAAACATTGTTGAACTTGAAATTTGTTTTACTGTAGAAGATAAAAGCTATTTTTGGGCGACCTGTGGTCTAATGGTTAGCGTAACAAATTACTAAGCCCAAGATCGTGGGTTCGTAGCCCGGCAGGTGGCCCTAGGATTTTTTAAAGGGAGTAAAAAATCCCTAGTTACCCCGTCCTTTGGAAGGGACGTTAAACGGGGGCCCCGAGCCTGTACGATGTTAGGTACTTGTTAAAAATCCCTATCCTAATTAAACCTGGATAGGCAAAATTTAGACCTTCCACTATAGCATCGTCCGATTAGCCATGGCAGCATAAAGTGACGTTAAATAAAGAAACAACAACAAGCTATTTTATTTTAAATAATTTTAATCTGATCATTTCTATGTTAAGGCAGAGAAATATTTGGACACATTTTTTGATTTTGTTTTAACCTTTTGTTAATGATCGATGCCATGAATTATTGGCATATTTTTTTAACAAGTACATTGCAGTACGTGAGTAAGAAAACGAAAGTTCATTTTAAATTTAGTGATCCCATCCCTAAATGCGTTAACCTATCCTACAGTTCCCTTGTTAAAAATTTGAACTATTTTCTGTGATTTTATACATACTTACATTTTATTTTATTAATTTTGTTTTTGCTTTAGGTCCTTTATGTGCTCGAACTTGAGAAAAAAGACAATGAAACAGTCCCGTTTGTAAGAACTGTAACTGAATTTATGTTACCATGCCCTGTTTTAAGTTTTGCAATAGTTGATGCTGGACTACAAAACTTAAAACCAGGTTCTTCGTTTGGTGTTGTTGATGATCTTTGTAATGGTAATATATGTCAAAATATTATTAAGAACCTTGTTATTTATTTTTTAGGTAACAAACTTTTTGAGAAATTTCTCGTTATTTTGATTTAACTGAGTTTACCTTTGTAATTTTCCATGTTGGGTTTCCAAGAGTAGGAAGTAACAGTAGTGATAGATAAAGTGAAAAACAAAATAATAATTAAACTTCCAAAACTTAATGAAACAAATAAATCATTTCAAGATAATTATAAGTTGATAATTGTGGCTTCAAAGAGTTGTTTTTTACGGTTAAGTACACTGGCGAAGACTGAAGGGTTGTAAAAATCAAAAGAGTGATTGAGGGAAATGGTTGCAGATTTTGAGGCAAACAGGTTGCGAGTGGAAATTCTGACCTAAAAGGCATTTTTAAAGTATTTTTTGGTTTCACTGATATACCAGGAGTTACAATTGGGAATAGAGCAGGGAATGGAATAATTATATAATGGAATGGAATAATAGCTGTAAAAAAGGGACAGAGTTTTTAAGTTGAGTGCTTAATTTATTGTTTTTAAGACATGGACACTGGAAGATAACAACTTCAATCTCCTTAAACAAGCACACACTGACAGGGGGTTTCATAGAATTATTGATTAATTTTCTTTTTGCTTTCTGATAGAGGAAAAAAAAGAGAATCTTTTAATTAGATAGTCTGGCTTAAGGATTTTATATAATCAGATTATATTAATGTTATGAATTGTTGTTTTTGTAATTATACATACAAGATGAAGAATATTTAACCAAAATGAGGGGGTTATTTCGGTGTACTGATAAGAAAATCTAAAATGATTCATTGGTTTTTATTTCAGTGATGGGGCAGAGTTGAGGGTGGGAGGATTGAAGGCAGTGAGAATGGTGGGATTAAGGATTAATAATAATTTATTGTGTTCAGATTCTTTAAACCTTTAAATTTATATGAAAAATGGCACTACTTAGTTTTATATTAAATTACCATTGCTATTATTAATGCTAAACTAGAGATATTTTGTAGGTGAAGATGACGAAAACCAGTCGGCAGTTTTCATGGCTCGCATTTATCTTGTTCAACCTAAATCACTTCAGGAATGTAATATTGTTCACCAATTTAAGTCTTTTGTTCAAGGAAATACTGCTAGTGAGTTTATTATTAATTTTTTGGTTGATAATTTATTATTTAATTAGCTCTCTTGGTTATGTTATTGATATTTCCGTTATTTAATCACATTAATTTCAAATGATTCAAATAAATATATTTGTTTCTTAGGTATAGAATCTAATGGCCTTAGTAATGAGATTGATGAAATTCCTGACGTAAATGTTGAAACACCTCCAACTCAGCAAATATCATTGAACCTTATGACACCTGATGCATTTCATTCTCCTCATTCTTCTGAATCTACTACTGTAAATTAGTTTAATGAATATATATTTTTCTCTATTATATGTTTTCTACTAGTCAATTTACTTGTCATTTGATTTTAGTTGATGCCAAACAATGATGTTCCAATCAATGATGGGGTGATATCTTATTCTGGGTCTGCTGTTGTTACGTCTGGTGAACCTTCTGTATGTTCTTTTATTGAATCTGTAAATTTATTATTAATGTTGTGATATGATTAGTCATAATTCTTTAGTTTAAAATTACTCTTAAAGTTGTGTGTACTAATCGTCCATGCTGCCAGCGGCTATCCATTAATATATAGTTTCAAAGACTATAAGTTAACCCTGGCCTTTTGTTTGAAGGGCAATATTGAGCATGTATTTATAAACACATATTTGAATTTTTGAAGGAAATTTTGTTTAAACATTTCTAGCTGTATTAATCATCCTTTCTCATTATCTTTTTAGCATATTACACCATCTTTCACTCTTACTTTTGATTTTCTTTACAAAGCTTTTTTATTTTTTTGGAAGATATAATTAATATAGCTGATACAGATGGCTTTGTGCTCTAGGAGCTATAGGGTTTTTAATTGTCCAAATAGGATTTGTCTCGAGGTATTGGTCGATTTCATTGGTTATATTAATGTTCTTCTTAGTTGTTTCATTTTGAATTTATTGACCCCAACCAGAAAAAGTAATTAAAGTATGTAATTGGGAGGTGTTAAACTAAAATTTTGTCAAACTTGGCGCTGTAGTGTATAAAACAGTAGATAAGTAACTAACTTTTCAAAATGATGCATTCCCATAGTGGCAGTTTTAATGTCATTTTTCAAAATCAACAGATTTTTTTTTTGTTTATGGCGGTCACTCAGAATGTTAATGAAATGACAGTTTTAACCCCCTAACGCTCGGGTTTTTTTTTCACAAAAATGTAACCAAAAACATCAGGTTTTTTTGTTTTGTATTTAAAAAGTTTATATTGTTTAAAAAAAAAAAATAGTTTTATTATTTCAATACTAGCTGGGGTACCTGGCTTGCTCAGGGAGTTGATATGAGATTGTGTGGTAGTTGGAATAAAAGAATAAATTTTAAAATATATCGGATACAAATTTTTAATATTGAAAATATATTCTAACTACAATACTTCTATTTACAATACTTTCACTACAACAACATTTTTCATTTTGTTATGCGACTGAAAAGTTTCTGACCTAACAAAAATACAAGACATTTTTTCTGAAATTTTTTTAATTTTTCAACAGTCTCCTTGTAACTCTACACACTTCTCCCAGCTATGCTCCCATTTCTGTAACCCATCCAAAAAGGCGTTTTTCTCTGCAAAATAATTGTTTATGGCACGGTGTGTTGTCTTGGTGAAACAGGATTTTCTTTTTCTGCAGATGTGGCTATTTTTCCGCAAGTTCTGCCTTCAGCTTGTCAAGTAATGATGTGAGTATGCTCCCGTAATATTATTTCCTATTTGAAGATAATCGATTAAAATAACTCCATGACTATCCCAAAAAACAGTCGCCATCACTTTCCCAGCCGAGAAAACAGTTTTTGCCTTTTTGGAGCCGGTTCTTTGCCTTCTTGGAGCGATACTCGATTTTGTCTATTTTCACAAAAACACTCACATCAACTCACTCAAACGACTGTTACATAAAAACTGTGTGTCCAAAATGGCTGAAACTTTGGTGAGTAACTGTCAACAGATGAACAACGAGATTCACTTGCTTTTATTTACGAGTGCAGCCATCTTCACGTTGCGGTCGGAAACTTTTCAGACCACCCTCCCATTTCTATAAATTTTTTGAATTTCCTACTCCAGAGCAAGCTATGTATTATAGTCCAGGATCCATGGTCCATTTTTACACTTGATAGTATAAAGCTGAATCTTCGTTTCGATGAGACGCCCAACAATTTCCTGTGCAAAAATTCTCAATTGTGGTAGCTAACAGAGGAAGCAAGGATAAAATATGTCAATTTGATGATTTTCAAAAATTTATTACTCACTGGGTTTTTTTTTGTTAAATCTCAATATAATTATCTAAATTATTTGAAAAAATATTTGTCCTACAAAATGTATGGTTTGATCAAAGAGTCCCCTCCTTCCAATATGTATCGATAACGAAGTCAAAAAAGAAGAAGTAAAAAAAAACACAGCTGATTAGTAATCATTTTTTATGACCTCGTTATCAATACATGTTGGAAGGGGGAGACTCTTTGATCAAACCATACATTTTGTAGGACAAATAATTTAGATAATTATCTTGAGATTTAAAAAAACAAAAACAGTTAGTAATAAATTTTTGAGAATCATCAAATCGACATATTTTATCCTTGCTACCTCTGTTAGCTACCACAATCGAGGATTTTGGCATAGGAAATTGTTGGGCGTCTTATTGAAACGAAGCTATTCACGAAGATTCAGCTTGATACTAATCAAGTGCAAAAATGGACCATGGATCCTGGACTAGTATAGTTGACTGTGAGAAAAGCAGGAGTCTTTGAAGTTGATGCTGCAATATTTTGAAGTATGTCCTTGCGATTTGTTAATTTTAAAACTTTAGGCTAATTTGATTGGAAATTGCAGTCTTTTAAATTGTAATGGCAATTCATTAGTATTCTGGGGATAAATACTGTGTGTTCTTTGTCCTTCCCAGTCATAAGTTCGGCTATGATGATGTTATTCGATACCTGTTTGACGATCATCCTTGTTCCATTATATAGTTTTGGTGAGTTGAGATTTCTGAGTAGTATGATCGGAGATCCAATTTTCAGTCGAAGGCAATGTAATGTCATTTCTGGTATTTGCAATGAATTTAAAAATTCTTTAGGGAAGTTGACACTTTCTTCAATGTTTACCATCGTGTTGATCGATTTGTATATTCTCTCTTCCCCGGGAATTTTCTTTTGAATATTAAAGTTGATATTGTCGACAACATTATTTTTAGTTGCTAAAATTGCCCTCTGAAATAGCCACTCCGGATTGGTATAGTTATGAACAATGCTTAGATAAATTTGGTCGATGAGTTTGTTTTCACTTGTGGCTATGTTGCAGAAATTACTGTTGAGTTCAATGAGGCCAGGCGTCTGGTCAGTAGGATATGTGCCTTCGCCTGTTTGTAAATGTTGTTGATCAAAATGTGCTGTTGTTTCGTCTTTTGATGGTTCAACTCTCATATTTTTGTTAGTCGCAGCATTTGTGTGTATTGCCAGAGATATGATTTTTTTAAGCATGCATTGATTTCTTCTTCTGGTGTTGACTTGGAGATAACTGGAAGTGTTTGTTGAAAATCTCCAGAGATTAGGAGTAGAGTTCCTCCCATTACTTCAGAGTTTCCCGCAAGTCTTGTAATATTCTGTCCTTGGCTTTGAGTGATTTTTTATGTGCCATCGTGTATTCGTCCCGATAAGATAATTTTAGCTTGTTTTAGAAGTTCACCTCGTCCAGATACTCTTGAGATTTTACATACCGGGAATTGTTCTTCGGCTATTTAACGGTAGTTGTAGGGTGGAATGGGCAGTTTGTCCTCCTTCCATAAGTGGGGTGACAATGCCAGATGATGCGAGTGCAAGTGCAGTGTTGCCAGTGTTGTTTAGCATGTATTCTTCCAGCAATAGATTTATTAGAAACCTTTCCCGGTGCCGCCTAAATAATTCCCCTCGTGTTGTTATTGATCCAGTCGATGATAACGTTGTAAATTTTTTTTTATTGTCATTGAGAAGTGATTTGTTGTGAGCAATGTATTGAAGTAGTTCGTTGGGGTTGTAGCTTTTTCCCTTCGTAATTTTGAAGTTTAGCACACTGAAAGCATCTTGTCGTGGTGCTGGCATCTCAAGTTCTACTAAGTTCTGGTTTTTTATTGCTAAACATTTGTCTTCTAGACGAATGAATGTTTGATTGAAGATGTCGTCGTTGAATTCGATGGCCAGTTCTGGATTAGCTTGTCGGGTTTGGTACAGTATGTCATCACTCATACTCTCTTTGAAGGAGTCCCATAGCTGTTTTGGATTCGATGGGTTACATGTTGTTAGAACTATGATGAATAAGTCTCTGATTTGCTCAGTGAGGCTTCTTGTTGTGTTAATACCCAGTGGTTGTCATTTTCCAGTAGTCCTAAGCATTGGGATGCTTCTCTGTACATCTGGCATAGGTAACCGTCTACAGTCTTGAGATATGTGAAATTTGTTGGTCCCTGTATTTTGTGTAGCAACATCCGGAGATAGAAATATTCGGCGTTGTTCGGATCTACGGTGTATACTCGGCCCAGTGCATTAGTTTTCATGATTCCTAGATGATCCTCTTCGGGAATTCCTTGTTTTTGTTGTGTCCAACCTATAATAGGTATAAACGTCGGCATACAGTAATGTTTTTGTCAATTTTATCATAAATTGAAAAAATCATTTTTATTTTATTTTATTATAATATATATAATAATAATCATTCATTTATTATTTCAAAAAACACCTACAAAAAATTGTAAAAAGTTTTATATACTATAAGAAAAGAAACTATATGCAGAAGCAGGTACAAATGACAAGTAGCATGATTTGTCGTATGTAATAGTTACATATCGATATCTGTGAGCAGCACTCGGGTTGGTGCGTTAGAGTATGTCGACCGCATATGAGTGCTGTCGTTCAAAATCATGAACCGACTAATATGATGAGTTTAGAATAACAGTTGGAACTATTGTTAAAACTGATATACAATTTTTTTTTTAAATGGAGTAATTTCTTTTATCCGCATCTGCTAGCTAAAAAGTATTGTTTTCCTATACTCCAAGGCTGTTATATTAAAAATTGCCCTGTGAATAGTGGTTTTTCATTTAAACAGATTTAGCTATAATGTGTTATTATTTTTAATTTATTATTACAGGAGGTATCTTGTAACCATGATATCGATGATAACTGTGACTATTATAACCATAATATATTATAAACATATTTTTCTTTATTTATATATATGATCTAAGAACCACGATGAATTAGTTTTGAAATATGTTGGCAGAATGATGGTGGAGGAGGTGAAAGAAGGGGTTTTGTTAGTGGAGGAAGTTCACCGAGTAGGGAAGTAGAAGAAATACTGTCTTCTCCAAGATTTTATTCAGAAGAACCTAAGCAGACACAAAAATCATCTATGCTAGAGTCAAAAAAGTAATCTTTTTATTTTATTAATTTTTTTTATAGTGATTGATAAACTGATTTTTTTTTCTTAATTTTAAATAAACCATCTTATCTACGAGCCGATTTTTCACTCTCAAGGCTATCACTATAAAGTTTTTGTGCAATTCATAAAAAAATGAATTACGTTGTGAGGCTATCACAGTGTATACAGGAACCGTAAAGCATTTTATGCCAAAAGGGTGAGATTCACTCGTCTCAGTTCTCTGTGGCCCAGCCTTTATCACACTCCTCCTATCTAACTTCTTTGTTATTAATATTTCCATTGTCATCTGTAAATTCAAAATGAATAATGATCAAATATATATCTTATGGTATCATTTTTATTTTCACCTTCCTCAGTGCCATGTTGAGCACCACGATAAACAAAAATGGGCGAATACTGCAGTCCTTTCATATTTCTTGGATGATCTCAAAAGGATGGGCCTTGCTAGTCCTGAGTTTACTTCCTGGTCATTCAATGCCCTTAAATTATCTGTCTTCCTGACTTCATAAAATATCGGAGTTAGATCCACGAAACTGGCTTTCATCTCTTGGTTTTTTTCAGAGAACTGTCTCATTACAAAGATTGGATTAAATAAAATAAATTAAAAACAGAACAACAAATTTCACCCTAAGTTTTAGGCCATCAGGAAGAAAAATAATTGAATAAAGCACTAATTAGATGAACGTATTTATTTAGTTGATGGTATATGCATCTCTGATGGTCTAAAATATAATTTGAAAGTTAGGTACTAAATAAATAAGTTTCTTGTTTATTTGTTTCCTTATTGACCACACCTCCTACCTAACTTCTTTATTATACAATTAATATATAAAATATTTTTAACAAACTTTTTATATTTATATATAATTAACACACTTTTTTACAAAAACATATTAAAGCCAATCTTTTTGTTATAATTTTGTTCGATAATGTTTATTTTATATTAACAATAACTTAGGGGGTACTCATCTGTTATGACCCATTTTCGTTATTCCACCTTATAAATAAAATATTACAATATCACTAAAAACTTTTATAAAAATTTCAAATTGGATATTATTTATGTTTGTGTATGAAGCAAATGAAGTTGTACATTCGCTCATTGGGTGAAGCACTGTGACTGTGCGATATAAAACGGACTTGGATTCATTGTGGTCAGAATCCCATGGATAGAATGATAAGAGATGCAAAAAAAGTGGAATATTTCGGCTTTGGAGACCAATAATGTTGGGAATAAGAAGTGTGGTGTCTTCCACATGGTCCATTCTGCTTTACAACAGTAAAGTAAAATATAATATGGTCACTAAAAACTTTTTTATTTAATAGAGAGATATTTAAAAGCTTATTGAACCCTTAGATAAGATGTCATTTATTTTGGTTTATGCTATATTTATTATTTTTTCTGGTTTTCTATATTTTCAATGAATTATGTTGCAGTGTAGAAATGACTGACAATATAGGAGTACTTGAATTATCAATTCAGGAATTAAAGTCTGATATTAAAACTTTGTCTCATGCAGTTGGCATACAGTCTACTGATTTGAAGGTCTGTACTGTTTAATTTTTAAGGTTTGTATTTATTAACAAAGAAAAATTAATCTGACTCCTTTTTTTTTTTTCCACGAAACGGCCTTAGAGACCACGCGAATATCATAATTTTCACTTCATTCTCTCCTTCCTTCTTTCTTCCCATCTTTTCCTCATTTGACTCCTTTATTTACAACAATATTATTCTTATATGTTTTAGTTAAATAAATTAGAGAACATTTAAATAGATTATTATTGTTTGAATTTGTTCAATGTAACTTTAAATCATTTTTCCAACTATTACTTTATCATTTACTAATTTTTGAGTCACCATTACAAGAATTGTTTAAATACTGTTTTGGTTTTATTATCAGTATATTTTTAATTCATCAGAATTAATCCTCTAATTTTAGGACTGCCTATTTATTTTGTAATTGTAGCGACATAAAAAAGGGATCAGAATTTTAATTTTTAACCTGAAAATTCTATTTTGTTTGAAGCTGATAGGTAATGATAGATTTTATGCTTATTTCTTTTAAATTTGATTTTGTGAGTAAAACTCATAGAAAAAAAAATTGTTCGTGTATCTGCTAAGGGTTGCTGTTAGTTGTGCTGGATGTGTGTCTTAGCTAAAAGTTCAACACCTAGTTTCTGGCTATGGGAATATCCAGGGAATACTCTTGCGTCTAAATACAACTTAAGGCTGGACTTGTATGTGATGCTCCCATTTATGAATGCATGCCAGGGAGATGTACTACATCTAATCTAGAAACTATTGCCGAGCCAAATAGTCTTTATCCCTTTTAGTCCAATCCAAATAGTCTTTCCCTGCAAAATTAGTGCTGGATTTATTCTTGTCAGCATTTTCCGTGACCTTTACAATGGCATTAAAATCTTTCTTATGGCCACCCATGTGGTTTTATACCAGCTAGGTATGTCCGCTATATCCCTGTTTTGGATTCTTATCCTGTTCAATAGGACCTCCTTCATCCATTCCTTCTGCCCTTGGTGCCCAAAGAGACAGTGTATTTTTATAAATCTCCTGCTATTCAACTACAGCTCGAGCACCCTACAGGTGGCTTGGTTGTTTGATAGATCCTACAGGAACCCACCTCTTATTATTTATGAGTCCCATCGGTCTCCCCCAGGACCACCACTAGAGAGTTACATTTGGCATTGGTAGTGATGAGGAGGACTTGAAGTTTAAAAGCAGAGAGTAGAGCAATGAAGTTTTGATCATTTCTCAAAGATTGGCCTATCTCCTACTCTAGCCCTCCTGTTGCCCTACCCATCTACCCCACAACTTGATTAAAACTATATAAATTTTTAGAATTAATCTTAAATAGTTCACTAGATAATTGACATTTAAAACATTTTTTGTTTGTATCACAGAATCTGCAGGAAGAAATGAAGAGGTGTAGAGGTTCTTTCACTACGGACATTGAAGGGGTTCTTTCAAAGGCTGTTTCCACATTTAGACCAGTTTCTGAAGAAGACATAGCTAGGGCCATTACACCTTTAATATCTCAGGCTGTTATTGGCACAATTAATCCAGGTACAAGCTTTCAAATTATTTACTGCTCTCCAAACATTCAAAGCCTATGAGTATGGACCTGACACAATATCCCAATAAAACATCTAATCCTTATAATATTTAAAGCTTTTCCCATCAAAATTCCATTTTTTTCTCTTTCCTTTATTCTTACTACGCTGACATTTTCAAAACAAACTCAACTTTTTAATTTTCAAGAAGAACGTTCCACCTATAAACCTGCTCCAGTCTGGCTTTTAACTCAACTTTTCAATAAACAGCGATTTCATGAAATTCTAATCAACAATCAAAAAGCTTATAATCACCTTTAATCAAGAACTCCTCCTGTGAAATCCATTTCTCGGAGATCTCTTGTCATTTATCATCTTAAAGCAGCTTAATTAACTAAGGAGTCTATTCCAAAAATATAATGTATGATAAATTGCTTAGTATGATACATCTTCAAGATTCCGAGTGAAGCCTTTGTCTCCTAATTTTATGAAGAGTTAAAGTAGCTTTGCCTTCCTACTGTCGTGTTTCCTGACTTCATTC
Organism: Troilus luridus; assembly: GCA_964056705.1. Classification (NCBI taxonomy): domain Eukaryota; kingdom Metazoa; phylum Arthropoda; class Insecta; order Hemiptera; family Pentatomidae; genus Troilus; species Troilus luridus. The sequence goes on along the minus strand of OZ057412.1, from coordinate 43,078,283 downwards.
CTCTGCCTTGTCATCTGATTCCACTACCCCTAATCCATCGATCTTCAATTCAAGTAAGGAAGAAAATAGTTGGGGGTGCAGTCAAATAAAACACTAAATAAGTGGATACTTATTTAATTAAGTGCCGACGTTTCGACCCACTTTGTGGGTCATCTTCAGGGCTAAGAAAGAAAAACAGACAACATACAATGAATACAATAAAAATACATTGAGGACTAAATATATGATAAATGAGAAAAACTATATATGTAGAGAGGTAGAAATTTAGAACAAAAGTGAGGGATATATATGAATACAAAAAATTACAGAGAAAATGTACAGAATGGTGGTGATGGCAAAAAAAGTTTTTTTTTTTGTTTTTTTTCGAAGATAAAAGACGGAAGTAAACAGAAAGATATTTAAAAAAGAAAGAAAAGGTATAAACATCAGAGGTGAGAAGTAAAATTATGGAAAAGGTAGTAGAATATATATAAACTATAAAAGGTAATGTTTGAGCAACCTCGAAATAGTTATTGGACCTTTCGATGAGAGCTCCGAAATGGATAAGGAAAATAAATTTCTGATTCAATTATACCAGATCGCATGTCATTTTGAATGTAACCTTTTATTAAACTAATAACATAAATCAATTTTCATAAATTAAATAACTAATAATTTTGAGAATGAAAAACAATTAATTAAATTAAAGAACAATTTAAACGCTTTTATAATGAGAAATGAAGTTACTAATATTAACTAAATTATCAACAACTAATTAATAACAAAAAGAAAACAAATATTATTTAATCCTACGATAGTAAATTTAACTCTATTAAATTACAAATAAAATCTATTACAAAATAATGAATGTTTATGCGGTTTTCTGATTGCAATGATATAATAATGAAAACTCTTATCTGTCTGTCGAAGTAGTTTCCAGTAGATAGTAGATTCTCGGCAGGGCGAGCTGGATGTTGAGACGACAGAGGATTTTCGTCGGCAGGGCGAGCGAAGATGGTGAAACAATAGAGGTTGAGATGATCGACTGGGTCAATTCGAATTGGTCGAATCTATGACGAAGTTTAAACTAATTACACCTGCAGGTGGGCAGCAAATTAGTATCTTCTTCAAATTCACACAAAACAATTTTGGGCTCCTAAAGAGCATACGATGTGCACGGCTAAGGGCTCGCGTCAACACTGCCTTAAAATTCACAAAAACAACTTTGGGCTCCTAAAGAGCATACGATGTACACGGCTAAGGGCTCGCGTCAACACTGTCTTAAAATTCACAAAAACAACTTTGGGCTCCTCTAGAGCATACGATGTGCACGGCTAAGGGCTCGCGTCAACACTGTCTTCAAATTCACAAAACACAACTTTGGGCTTCTCTAGAGCATACGATGTGCACGGCTAAGGGCTCGCGTCAACACTCACTTAAAATGCACAAAAACAACTTTGGGCTCCTATAGAGCATACGATGTGCACGGCTGAGGGCTCGTGGCGACACTGACTGGCTCGGTCTAGCCGGAGCGAACAAAAGCCGATCGACTCGCTTTTGTTTTTCTCTCTTCACTTTTATAACATATGTTTTCACACTTATTACAAACATTACACTTATAAAACCAAATAAAATTACCTTTTAAATTAAATTATTCTAAACAACAATGAAACAAACGTTTAAATTATTATATTAAATAAAAAATGAGAAAAGATAATGTTCTTTCTTTTAAGAAAAAATGATTTAAATTTGTATTATTAAAACTGATAATACTTTATGAGATTACTACTTCATCTGGCCTTAACACACCGCCCACCAATTTTTGTCTGTGTACAAAAATTCAAAAGAAAGATATTTAGAGATCTTCCAGGTAAATGTTAGCTCCCACGAAACCATCAAAGCATAGAAGTTTAATTGACAACCCTAGACGGGAAACAAGAAACTATTGATTGGGAGGCAATATATTAATGCGTTGGTGAGTGAAGCTCCAAATGTTGTCCAAATGTGTAAACTCTGCTGCTCAATTGTGAACGTACAAATGTCAGAATTTTGCTTATTGCCATTGGGTTGCTAACAGATTTTAAAAGAAAACGACCACAATGTTCTACGCTGGCTCAAATCTCGAAAGAGGGAGATTGGCAATTGGAGGAACGATATCCTCCGAACGATATCGGTACGTACCATCTTTACATTTGTGGACAATTTTATGTGAAATAGTTCTACAATTTGGCACAACCCAATCATGTCGTTTCGTATGTGAATGCAAAAGTTGCGGAGTGGGGTGGAGGTACATTCTAGAGTAATGGTAAATTAACTGATCAGCTCAATGTTCAATGTAGTGTCGGAACTGAGGAAGTAATGCTGGTTTTATTACAGTCAGAAATGTTACAATTCTTGCATTGCTGGGCAAAGGACTGTTGCTAAAGTGACCGCCCACCCTGAGTATCCCTTGGAGATCTATGGATGGCGATGATGAACGGACATGCATTGTAACGGATTGGGAATCCGTTTCGAAATAATGCTGCTGGGCGCAATTTATTCCGGAAGCCCGGAGTCTATTCAAATGATACTTTTCAATGGGTTGAGAAGCACCGCAACGATATAAAAATTGTTAGTAAGGTAGGGCATTTAGATGCACTACTACCTGGACGATATTTATTCCGGAAGGCCGGAATCTATTCAATTGATACTCCTAAATAGGTTGTGAAGTACCGTTGGAAAATAGAAATTGGTGGTAAGGTAGGGCATTGTTATGCACTACTACCTGAAAAATCATTTGACATAAGTCCGAGGGCAGAACAAATCGAAAGCGTCAGAAATTAAGGTACGCGTGCCTAATATCCAATTGCAACTTAGGCCCAATTAGGAAATGGTCATTTAGAGATCCAAGCTCCATAGGCGACGATGCGTCTAATACCAATCGAAGTTTTGCGTAGGAGTTTTCTTTAATTATCCAAATATGTGGTAAAATATATCGAACCTTACTAGCGGTTGACAAAACATGGTAGTCGTCGATCAATTTGGAACAGATTCCTGTCAATAAAGGAATTTTGTTAATCCGGTGCTCTAATTTTGGGAACCGAGGTAATGCAGTGTAATAAGAGCAACTCAGATCTGGTGGAGAAAACTCTTTTAATGGTGATTGGACCTTGTAAGGCCCGCTGTACTCCCGAGGGTGAGTTGAACTAAAAGGTATCTCTGCCTTAGCATTTGGAGGATTTGGTTCGACAACTGGAGCAATCTTTTCGATTTCCTGAAATCTTTTAATTGGTTTGTCCAATGCTCTCTCTTGCGATTGGTCGCAAAATGAAAAGAGCGAAATGGATGTATTTTGTATGGTGGAATGAGAGCGCATAGGTCCCATGATGACCCACCCGAAAATAGTTTTGAAAGCGCTAGGATATCCGTCCCTTCTCACACATTTACCCAATAAGATATGTCCGAACAAATCGGCTCCTAATAGGAAATCGATTGGACCCGGTTTCGCAAATGAGTTATCCGCCAATGGGTATTGTTTGAAGTGGTCCTTTATATAGGCCGGTACTGGACAGACGGGTATCTTTTCTGTAATTTTGGAAATTATTGCAGCGTTACTTTTAAGCCGAGGCTGTTTACGATCTCTAGGCACTATAATACACGAGGTTTCGTACTTCCCTCCTTGTATCGTACTATCCGCAAAACCCCTCATAGACTGAGAATTAAGTCTTGTCCCAAGTCCTAATCTTCGTACGCAAGCCGAAGAAATAAATGATCTTTGTGATCCGCTATCGATCAAAATACGAATTGGGACCAACTTCCCATTACTGTCTTCTATTCTAGCCATTGCTGTCCCCAAAAGGGTGGAGACATCGGTTTTAGATGACGAGGATAAAACCGAGCCGTTCAGAGATTCGTTATTTTCGGTTTTGATATCTGATTTTCCTTCGGTTAATGCACTCGTTTTTAGCTTACCGTTGTTCTCTGGATAGTGAATGCGGTCTGAAGAATGACAATCGGACCCACCTGTCGACCTACTTGTCGATGTAGGAAAATGCAAGAGGGAGTGATGCCGTTTTTTACAGTGGTAGCATGACCTAGGAGAGGTGCATTTACCAACATAATGGTTTGGCGACAAGCAATTAGAACAAACCTTAAGCTGCTTTATTTTATTAAAACGTTCATTGGGCTCTAGGGAGCGAAAACGAGGACATCTATATAAACGGTGTTTTTCCTGACACAGAGGACAAATATTTTCTGGGCTAGAACTACCCGTTGACATAAAAACATGTTTGGCAATATTTTGGGGCCTACTAACTGATGAGCTTTGAGAATTGTGACCAAAATTCGAAGTTAATGAATCTGCTTGAAGCTGAAAGCACTGTCGGTGAATAAATGAAGAGAAATCATCGAAAGTTGGGACTTCAGATTTGGATCCGAAGTCGGTTTCAAATCGCTCGCGAGTTTTCGCATCGAGGAGCCTCAAGCAATAGGTAAACAATATGAATCCGGAAGGGTCCGGAAGATTCAATTTTTGGAAAGCGACTGCACTTTCCAAAACAACTTCGGAGAAAGTTTCTAAGGAACGTAAATCGAATTTGGTACCAGGTTTGTAATTGAACATATTGACTAGGTAGTGTGTGCCTTGGATCCGCTTATTATCATATTTCTTTTGTAAAGCATCCCATGCTTGTTCGTAACCTTCGGAGGTCAATTCTATTGTCGAGATGGTTTGAAGTGCCTGACCCTTTAAGGCTGACTTCAGATAATGAAACTTTTGAATATTGCTCAAATTCGCATTATTGTGAATTAATGATAAATACGTGTCCTTGAAGGACACCCAATTCGAAATAATACCACTAAAAGAGGGAAGGTTAATGGTTGGCAATTTAATATGAGATTCGGCACTGTGCTGACTGTGGTCACCACTTCCGGATTGGTTGTCGGCAACTTCACCCTCCCCAGCAATCCCAAAAGACAATGCTTCGTAATAATGGTTTGTAGTTTCTGAGCGAAGTGTGTCGAAACGATCTATTGATCCGTCGTCCGGAATTTTCGCGAGAGATTTAGCTTCATTAATTTTTTCTAAAAATTTATTGAAGGTGCTATCTAATCGTGATAGACGCGCAATTAAAAAATTTCTATCTTGAGGTCGGGTAGTGATATTGGACCCAATAGTTCGCGTTTCTAATATGTCTCGAGATAAATAATTGAGTTCGCCTTCAATAACGTACAATTTACTTTCGGGTTTATTTTGATCTGATTTAGGGGCCATTATTTAATCTAAATTAAAAATGGACAAAACCTATAAAGAGTGCACACAAAATTAGAAAAAATAAAATAATATGAAAAGGAGAAATTATATTATCAATTAAAAGGCGGTGCCAGTTATGACATGCGATCCGGCCGCCGGAGGACCAATTTTTATGTTTGAGCAACCTCGAAATAGTTATTGGACCTTTCGATGAGAGCTCCGAAATGGATAAGGAAAATAAATTTCTGATTCAATTATACCAGATCGCATGTCATTTTGAATGTAACCTTTTATTAAACTAATAACATAAATCAATTTTCATAAATTAAATAACTAATAATTTTGAGAATGAAAAACAATTAATTAAATTAAAGAACAATTTAAACGCTTTTATAATGAGAAATGAAGTTACTAATATTAACTAAATTATCAACAACTAATTAATAACAAAAAGAAAACAAATATTATTTAATCCTACGATAGTAAATTTAACTCTATTAAATTACAAATAAAATCTATTACAAAATAATGAATGTTTATGCGGTTTTCTGATTGCAATGATATAATAATGAAAACTCTTATCTGTCTGTCGAAGTAGTTTCCAGTAGATAGTAGATTCTCGGCAGGGCGAGCTGGATGTTGAGACGACAGAGGATTTTCGTCGGCAGGGCGAGCGAAGATGGTGAAACAATAGAGGTTGAGATGATCGACTGGGTCAATTCGAATTGGTCGAATCTATGACGAAGTTTAAACTAATTACACCTGCAGGTGGGCAGCAAATTAGTATCTTCTTCAAATTCACACAAAACAATTTTGGGCTCCTAAAGAGCATACGATGTGCACGGCTAAGGGCTCGCGTCAACACTGCCTTAAAATTCACAAAAACAACTTTGGGCTCCTAAAGAGCATACGATGTACACGGCTAAGGGCTCGCGTCAACACTGTCTTAAAATTCACAAAAACAACTTTGGGCTCCTCTAGAGCATACGATGTGCACGGCTAAGGGCTCGCGTCAACACTGTCTTCAAATTCACAAAACACAACTTTGGGCTTCTCTAGAGCATACGATGTGCACGGCTAAGGGCTCGCGTCAACACTCACTTAAAATGCACAAAAACAACTTTGGGCTCCTATAGAGCATACGATGTGCACGGCTGAGGGCTCGTGGCGACACTGACTGGCTCGGTCTAGCCGGAGCGAACAAAAGCCGATCGACTCGCTTTTGTTTTTCTCTCTTCACTTTTATAACATATGTTTTCACACTTATAAAACCAAATAAAATTACCTTTTAAATTAAATTATTCTAAACAACAATGAAACAAACGTTTAAATTATTATATTAAATAAAAAATGAGAAAAGATAATGTTCTTTCTTTTAAGAAAAAATGATTTAAATTTGTATTATTAAAACTGATAATACTTTATGAGATTACTACTTCATCTGGCCTTAACAGGTAAGATAATAGACTCCTAGGGAGTTTATATCAGTAAAATGAAAGAAGATATAACCAAAATGAAATTAAAGAGTAAATAAAGGAAAAATAACAGTAGAAAGTTAAGATATGAATATAGAGTATAACAGTTTTTTAAAAAACCATACCTATAGTATGAAGTGGTATAAATATATGACATAAATATACAAGGAACGTATAGAAATATAAGTAACAATATGGTATGAGCATGGAAATAGAGTAAAATATGAAGATATTTTACATCCTTGTTTTTATTTATATTTTACATTTTAAGATATTGTATATCCGTAACTTTATGGTTTAGTTTTTTATTTTTCTTCCTTACATCATCCAGTCAACCATTCCTCGCTTCCCTTTTCAATTCAAGTACTTTATTTGTTCCTACCGAACCCATTCTTATAGTTAAATTAATTATATTTTCTTTTCATTTTATTCTAAGGTGCATATCCTTGAGTAAATAAAGAATTTATTTTAGTTTCAACCAACTTTGGTGTACTCCGGATCAACATTAGTGCTTATTCCGTAACTTTCTCCGTGGCCAGTATCTTTTCATCCTCCCTGAACATCCTCTCACCTCGGGTTATGCACTTGGTAGTTCCATCCCTTAACATATCCTACATAACCCTGAGTTCTCTCATGTCCCTCTCTACTTCATTAAACCAGTTTGGTTTAGTTTTTTATTTCTAAGGAATTAAATTCCTTATCGTACTTGCATTCCTTCGCAGGACATATCCTTATAAATTAACCCTTCTTTTCCTCATTATGTCAAAGATTCTTTCTGTTGCTATGTAAAGGGTCTTTTTTGTGTTTGGACTAATTTGTCCTTGGAGAAAAATTTAGGGTCTAAAATTTTCCTTAATATCTTCTGTAAAATAATGATTATTATTATTTTATTTTTTTTATGTCTGATTTGTTTCCGCTGTTCTTTCCTCCTTTTCTTCCCTTTCATGTCTCTTTCATTCGTTCCCTGTGTTTTTATTTTTATTTTGGGAGTGCATTTTTCACATCATTCAAGCATGTTGGTGCAAGTTCTCCAGAATCCAATAACTTACTTGTAATATTGCTCTTGAGAATGGTGGATTGGTTACCACCTGAAGTATTCTTCCGTTCCTGACATTCCATCATGCTTACGTATAAAAATAATTTTTTAAGTAGGTTAATAATATTTATTATTATTATTTAAAAGAATATTTATTAGTAATTAAAAAATTATGTGTTATGTTAATCCTAACTAGTTAATTCCTAACATTAATTAATGTTAATATTCTTTGCAAACACATTTTCATTAGGTTTTTTATTTTTAAATGTTTGAATAATTGAACTTATTGTATTTTATGTAATGAATGTTGATTATGTTTTAGCTGTGATAAAATCTATGACAGACCTTCATAACATGGTACACCAAGAGGTATCTCAGAAATTATTTATGACTGAGCAGAATTTGAAAGATAGTTTGAACAAAGTTATGAAAAGCAAGGTATGTCCTTATTAAATAACAATAAATATCTAGCATATGAATTTTCAAAATGCTTAATCACTTGGTTAAATCACCTATCCTCAAATAAATAAAATATTAAAGATTCATTTGAATTCCATTATAAATTTACCATTAGGAAGATTTTAAAAGGTTATAAACTAATATCATTAGGTGTTTACTAACATTTGCATTTTTAAAGTAAAAACCATAAAAAAAAATTGGAATATTTCACACTTTCTGAAAGACAAATAAAAAACTCTTGAAACACAAATGGAAATTTTCAAAAAATCATTTCTTCAATTACTAGTCCTCTGTTCAAACAGACGATATTTTCAATTCAGTGAAAAATTTTATATCCATAAGTTCTGTTGCTCTATGGGTTTGCCCATTGCTCCTATTCCGGATATTTATTTATGTTTGTTTGTTTATTTATTTTGTAATTACAATAAACTAGTGACCCACCCAGCTTTGCTTGGGTAATAAGGCTTTATATGCCTACATAATTTGTTTGTGTAATGTATTTTTATTTTTTTTTATCACGTACTGGCCACTAAGGACCACGTGAATATCATTGGTTAGACTTTTTTGGGAATCTTGATTTTCTTTCTTCCCATCTCAGCTAATGTACTGTATTATATAGAAATTATAAAAATAAAAACAAAACCAAATATTTCTTTATATACCAATTTATTATCTTGCACGTTAGATAATTGCACGGGATTAGGCAAGCAGCGTCTTCGGTGAAACCCATCAATATTCCAACCCATTTACACAAAACCTCGACAAATTATATGCCTAAACCTTCCTGGTGAATCACTCTTATCTATTGGTGAAAACCGCATGAAAATCCGTGCAGTAGTTATTGAGATTACCGCGAAAAAACGCAGCCGAGGATTTTGTTTTATACTATGTATAGATATGATACCAACCTAACACAAAGAAAAAACAAAACAATTTATAATTATTCTCCTCGAAACGAAAGAGTCCCAAACCCTCTGATTATCACATTCATTAAACAAGCTCATGATCTAAAGGATATAAAGTAAGATCTGCAAAATAAATCAGTTAAAACGGCATAGTTAATCTTTAAAAAAAGGTTTATCCACAGTCTCCTATTTGATTTACTATAAATAACACCAACATTTTTTCAGCAACAGACATCAAATGAAAACAATGGTAAATTATTCCACATAATACCTTGTATACCAACACTTTCTGAAAGACAATTAAAAATCTCACCAATAACAAAAGTTATTACTTAAGATGTATATTCATGAAGCTGTTTTTTTTGTTATTTGTGAATATTCGTATTCACTTAAACTTCTTTTCAAGAATTCTGAAACTTATCAATATTAAAATGGTTGACCATAGGTAAAATGAGTAAAGTTTAAAATGGTATGCATCCTTGACCATTTTCTAAATTATTAAAAATTAGCATTATAGTTATTTTTATTATTATAATGATGAATTATAATTAATTTACAATTCAGATTGCAAGTTTTCATCAGACAATATAGTCTCTCCCACTCTATCAAGCCCTGATGATTATTACATTGTGAGACAAAAGATTTGTTTCCGATAAATAGTTTCTTATTGTTTGAGAATTATGTTGATCTCCACCGAGACCATCTTCTCAATATACAGGGTGTTTCAGGGTTAAATGGCCAAACTGAAAATTTGAACTAAAGACCTCAGAACAAAAAAAAAATTTCCTATGAAGGTATGTCCGCATCTTTCTTCAACAGCAGCAGTGACCAAACTGAAAATATGACCTAAAAACCTTAAAACAAGAAAAAAATATTTCGTACGAAGGTATGTTTGCAAACGCTTTGTTTAGAAGATAAATTTAGATAAAATACTACTACGACCTTTTCTCCCTAACTACATAAACTATGGACTTTAGGATTAATACTGTTTGGAATAGAACATCAATAACAAATAATAATAAGTATAGAACTATCAATAACATTTATCAGTTTGTTTCGCAGAGTACTCATTATGCCTTCCATTTATGCTAATGCTGAATATGCCGATATGGTGTTTGTGTACGGTTTTTGCAATGGTGATGCCAATGGTGCCCGTTCTGAATATTCCATGCGATTTCCAAATAGAAGATTACCTAGTAAGTCTACCTTTAACTCTACGTTTCAACGTCTTAGAGAAACTGGTACATTTGCTGTCGTACCACATACTGATGGTATTTTAGCCCCTTTACGAAATGAAGAAAGGAGTGCGACCGTATTATAATATTTTGATGATAATCCATCTGCCAGTGTATGAAGAGCTGGAGCAGAATTAAATGTTACGCCAACTACAATATGGAGAACTCTCATTGCAGATGGACGTCACCCATATCATTATCAACGGGTACAAAATCTATTACCGCAAGATTTACGGCAAAGAAGAACCTTTTCAGATTGGTATTTAAATCAAGCTAATCACAATCCACACTTTTCAGGAGAAATTTTATGGACAGATGAAGCTACCTTCACAAGAATAGGTATCTTCAATCAGAAAAATAATCATCTCTGGTTGCATGAAAATCCCCTTGGAATTCGTCAGCATCATTTTCAGCACGAGTTTCAGTGCAATGTGTGGTTCGGGATAATAGACAATATTCTAATCGGCATTTCTTACCACCTCGACTCAAAGCGGATACATTTTTGGAATTTCTTAATAATGATTTAGTTGAAGATATTCCACTACAACTGAGAAGGAACATGTGGTTTCAATTAGATGGTTGTCCTGCACATTACAGAAGAGCTCCACGACAATGGCTAAATGCTACTTATCCTAATCAATGGATTGGCCGTGCAGGACCAGTGGCTTGGCCTGGTCGCTCTCCAGACCTGACACCACTGGATTTTTTTTGTTTGGGGTGACATTAAACAAAAAGTCTATGCAAGGCCAGTGAATGACCTTAATTCTTTACGAAGAAGGATAATTGAGTCTTCTGAAACAATAACACAGATCCAGGCCCATTCTGCTACTGCTGCTGTTGAAGAAAGGTGCCGAACCTGTCTGAATGCTCAAGGAAATCACTTTGAACATTTAATACGAATGTTAATGGTTTACATTTAATATATAAAGTAGTTGGAACAAATAAAATAAGTTTTATTTATTTACTATGCCTAAATAATTCGTAACAATGAAATCTTTAGATGTGAATATCTCCTAAACAAAGCGTTTGCGGACATACCTTCATAGGAAATTTCTTGTTCTGAGGTCCTTAGTTCAAATTTTCAGTTTGGCCATTTAACCCTGAAACACCCTGTATATTGTATGGTCTACCAAGTTATTAAAAAAAAAAAATTTATATTGAGCGACATTGTTGCATGGTGTTTGTGTTTATGAGAATTTGTAGGTTTAAGTTGATGTACAATTATAGTCGTTCTATATCAGTTTCAGATAAAATAATCCATTTAAGTTTGAGTTATAAGTTTTTTTTATTTTAGGCATTTACTGAAATAATGGCCAATAGCTTAAGCTCAGCTGCAGCATCTGCTTTGGAAACTGTATTCAAAGAAACTTTTATACAGACGGCAGTTCCTTTGTTTGAAGCAGCCTGCTCAAATATGTTTCTTCAAATTAGTGATACTTTCACAAAAGGTGTTAATGATGGTAAGAATCTAAAACTAAAAACAATCAATTAAACTTAATGTAAACATATTGTGAAATCTCTCCTCTCATACAATTAAGTCATCTGGTGGGCGATGAGCGTAGTTGTATTGGCTGTAACATAGACTAGTGGATTTGTGACTATTACATTATTACATGACATGCAATTCATTTTCTATTTTCATGCTCTTACCACCAAACTAATTATGAAAGGTGGGATTGTGTAAGAATGAACAGTGGTAAATACTTAAGTTAAAAGTCACTGAGAAAATGATGTTTCGTTTCAGCGACATTCCCATATCATGAGTTGAAACTCATATTATAGAGGCCGTCTTCAGAGTTACAATAACAGATGTAAATATATGATTTCATATTTTGCTTTCTTACATTTTTTTCACATCTCACTTGTCTTATTTCATATTAAAATACGATCAATTTTATAATTCATAAGTCACAAAATATTTTGTTATATTTATGTTTATTATCTTCATAAGCTAATAATGAACTAAACTATTTCCTCAACAAGCTGTTATCTTGACAGTTTATTTTTGTTTAAAAAAAATTGATAACTTATTCTTCCTGAACATGACAAGTCAATAAAACTAAGGAAGTCTTCCATGAAATAATTACCCTGAAAAAATATCAGGACATCTTTAACATGCTAAACAGATGGGTTATTTGTGGTAGAAGGCCGTCTCAGTCACATTTTTATTGAACTGGAAAATTCACTGATATTGAAGTCTAGAATGTCTGGAATATTTATTCATGCCATAAATAAGATACTCATGAAAGTAATTCTTTGAAATAAAACCACCTTGTGAAAGGGGTGCATTCTGTACAAGTATCAAATACAGGCTTCCCTCTTCCAAAAAAAAAATTAAACATAGACTGATGGATGCTCTTCTAGCCTAACCCAAATCAAATAAGAATTATAATATTATATGAGATTAATTTCTTGGAGCTTCTAAGCATATTTCAATAAAAAAAATTACTTATTTTTAAAAATTTAATTTATTGATGTTTACAACTATAATAATATTACTACAAGTAAATCTGCTAATATGTACAATATAACATGAAAAACACTTGTGGAAAAACTTCCCATCGGTAGCACTCCAATAAAGTTTTATAGTAGGTGGTCTCGAGGCCATATTCTTTTCAGACGCCTCGGAGGGTTATCAGGAATAGTATGGGAAGCAAGTTGAGAGACTAGCGGATTCAAGTGTGTATGGAGCTTGTCATGGAAGGATAGGTATCTTGTTTGGGCCAAATCAGTAACATATGGGATATTAAGATCATGATGGATGAGTTTGTTTGTAACATAATGAGGAGCATTGAGGATTTTACGAAGGATTTTGGGTTGTAAGGATTGGATACGAGATGAATTGGATGGTTTAGTAGAGCCCCAAAGCTCATCTCCATATGTCCAAATGGGTCTGATAACTGTCATGTAAATGAGTCTTTTATAATTAATTGGGAGCTTAGAGCATTTGTCCAGTAAATGTTGAAGTAGGCAAAAACGTCGAGCAGTTTCTTGTCTTTTCAGTCTTTTATGAGGATTCCAAGTGAGACGTTTATCCATATGGAGTCCTAGGTAACGTATCTGTTCGACAGGGTTCAGTGGAATATTATTAATGGATACAGGGAATATTTGTTAGGATTTATTTTAATTCTCCAATTTTACACCATTCTTGAAGGTTTGAGATATGGTATTGAATATTGGGATGCAACAAATGGATCCTTATTTACTGGTAACACACATGTGTCATCAGTGTATGTAGTGAGGACAGTCCTTGGATGGGTTGGGATATCAGCTGTATATATTGTGTATAGGATGGGACCCAGGATACTACCTTCAGGACCCCAGCAGACAGGGTAAAGACGGAAGAGTAGGAAAAATTATGGTTTACTTTAAAGGTTCTGTTACTGAGGTAGGAACTGATAATAAGGAAGTAAGTAGAAGGTAACAATTTACGGATTTTGTACAGCAGTCCCAGATGCCGGACTCGATCAAAAGCCTGCTCTATATAGAGAAAAGCTCCCGTGCAGTACATTCCGTGCTCTAATGCGGATGAGACAACGTCCCTCACACTATGGCATTGCTGGATAGTGGAGTGTGATGTTCCGAAACCAAATTGGTGATCTGGGATTATTTGATTGGATTCTATGATAAGATGAAAACTTTTCAGAATGAGTTTTTCAAGTATTTTGCCCATTATGGGCAGAAGAAATATAGGACAGTAAGAAGATGGGAGTTCTGGTGTTTTTTTAGGTTTTGGTATCATCTTAACTATGGATAATTTCCAGGAATCAGGAAAGTATGTGGTGCAGAGTACGACATTATATATATATATATATATATATATTTATTACGTTACATTATTGGCGCGACAGACTCATAAAGAAGTCCTTGGCCTGCTCAACCGCTCTACCCCAATCGTCCCAATCGCATGCTCGAGTGATGGAGACCTTGCTCAGCCTCAGATCTTCACAGACGGCATCCTTCCATCTAGCTTTGGGCCTTCCTCGAGGTGATACACCATCCGGATTTCCTTTATACAGCTTTTTAGCTGTTCTTTCCTTGTCCATCCTATATATAAGTGGCCCAGCCACTTGATGCGTTGAATCCTGATGAAGCTCGATATCATTAGGTCTCCATATAACTCACTTAGCTCCTTGATCCTGAGTTGGTTGTTTTCTCCAACTGGGCCGAATATTTGCCGAAGAACTCTCCTTTTGAATCTATTCAGCTTTTCCACGCTGGATTTATTCAGTGTGAGGGTTTCACCAGCGTATGTCGCTACTGGCCTAATCACGGTTTTATACATCATCAGCTTGGACTTTAGGCTAAGGAGCTTACTTCTCAGGAGCTTTGATATTCCAAAACATGCTTTATTAATAATAAACCTAATACTATCCTGGCTCTGATTTCCTCCTCCTCATCCAAATTCTCATTTATACGGCTTCCTAAATACTGGAAACTTGAAACTCATTGGAAAACGTATCTTCCAAACGTGTAGCTATGAGGTGGTCGGTTTTGTTTACTATTCTTTATTACTTCTTTTAAGATAATCAGCGATCTTCCTACTAATACAAGGTCATCAGCATATGCAAGAATACCCAGACTGCGGTTAAAGATGGTTCCCTCCATCAGTAATCCTTCCCTTTTAATGACATTTTGCATTACAATTTTGAATAGTAGAGGTGCCAGCGAGTCTCCCTGCCTAAGTCCTGTACTAATCTTAAATTTTTCTGTGATTGAGCCATTTACCCTTTTTAACCCTTTTTTTTTTTAACTGTGTTTTCCATCGTCCTCATTACCAAACCACCAACTTGGATCAAATCCGCATTTCGCTCATAGGTCTGAAAAGCTCTTACGCTTATTTAGTATCATAAGCCGTCCTGAAATCTATGAACAGCATCCACAATGTATTGTTGTACTCCTTCATTTTTTCACACATCTGTTTGAGGGAAAAACTCTGATCTATAGTAGATCTGTTAAGTCTAAGGCCTCCTTGGTATTCTCCAATATTTCTCTCAACATAGGGCAATAGGCGATTATACAGAGCTATCGAGAATATCTTATACGCAGTATTCAGTAGGCTTATCGCTCTGTAATTTTTACATTCTGTAGAATCTCCTTTCTTCTTGTAGACAGGCACTATAATAGACTCTTTCCAGTCTTTCGGGATCTGTTCCTCTTCCCATATTTGAGCAACTAGTCCCTGCAGCTCTTTAGTTAGAGCTTTGCCAGCTGCCTTCAGGAACTCAGCAGGGATGCCATCTGATCCTGGTGACTTGTTATTTCTTAGCTTCATAACAATATCTTCTATATCCTTTCCATCCGGTGGTACTGCTTCGTCTTGGCTGTCAGACGAGTCACATTCCAAAACACTTATTTGTTCCTCTGTCTGGCTTAGTAGTCCTTGGAAATAATTCCTCCATCTCACTTGGACATCCGTCTCCAGCACCAGTAGTTTCCCCTCCTCATTTTTCACCATGCTCCTTCTAGAGCAGTAACTGGTTTTACACGACTCCACTCCTTTAAAAAATTTTTTGGTATCGTTGCTTCTTCTTGAGTTTTCGATATCTTTTACCTTATTGTATAAAGCTTTCCTTTTCTTCCCTTTCAAGATCTTCTTTGCTTCTCTTCTTGCCTCCTGGTACTCTTTCTTGTTATTTCTTGTGCTTATACTCAGGTATTTTAATCTTATCTCATTTTGTTTTCGAATCACCTCTTTACATTCTTCATCAAACCATATATTTCGTGATAGTTTCTTGTCCATCTTGCAGTATTCCCGTTATAATTTCTTTAATATATTTAAATATTCCAATGTGCATTCACTTCCCATCCATCTTCTACTACCGGTGTATTTTTGATTCCTTCCTCTACTCTAAGGGAAAAACATCTTTGTATTTGCTCATCTTTTATCGTTTCCTTGGACCATTTGTTGACCTTAGATTTAATCTTCCCCTTTTTGAAGGGAGACGTTTTGAACAATATTTTCATGATAACGAGGAAGTGGTCGGAGTTGACATCCGGGCCTCTAAAAGATCTCATATCTTGGATATTATTGAAATAAGAATTATCCACAAGGATATGATCAATTAGAGTAAAAGCGCCATTGGGTGAATGCCATGTCTGCTTGTGTTTATCTTTATGGGGGAATACTGTGCTCATAACTACTAGAGTCTAGAGTCCAGATCTTCATAGAAAACTTATTTTTCTTCGTCGTTCTTTTCCTCTGTTGGGGTGTGTATATTTATCACTGAAAAATGTCCGGTCCTTCTTCTCAATCTCAGAGTGCATATTCTTCCACTGATTGGTTGAAAATCAACTACGGCTGATTGTAATCTCTTACCAACAAGAAATGCTGTCCCGAACTCATGTTTTTCCTTACTTCCACTATAGTAGATAGTTGCTTATTTTCTTTTGAGAGCACCGGTACCAGTCCAACGTACCTCCTGAATTGCAGCAAGGTCAACTTTAATTCGGGTCAATTGTTCTACCAACTCTTGTATAGCTCCAGGTCTAAAAAGGGTCCTCACATTCCATGTTCCAAATCTATAAGCCGTGTTCCATTTTCCAAGTCTTTTCCGTAAATCAGTCCGACATCCGAGGCTTAGTTGTTGAGTTTTTTTAAGCAGGTTATTGTTTTTTGACAAAAGGGGGGTGGTCGGCCCCTCCTTTCAACCCTCCTGCTTTATCCGGGCTTAGGACCGGCAATGGAGTCTAGTTAACTAACCCCATAGGCACAGTTATATATATATTTATATATATATATATATATATATATATATATATATATATATATATATATATATATATAAGGAGTAGGATCGCTTTCCAAGGAAGGCTTTTTAGAATATAGGATGTGATTAGGTAGTGCCCAGGGGCTTTGTTGGCGGGTAATCTGTGAATAATGTTTGATATTTCGGAAGGATGGATTGCTTTAGGAAGATGGGACACCTGTAAAAATATGATTGTTTTGTGAAATGTGTTTCAGTCTATAGGGCGATGTGTATGTGATTGTCATGAAGAAATAAGTCAAGTACCACTTGATGGTTATGTAGGCCATTTGCATTCCACAGTATAGTATTAGGGGTATTAAATGGAATTTCGGAAAGGAGTCAGGTTAGAAGGGAAATGAGTGGTTTGATAGTATTATTAAGGTCTAATAAGAAGGTCGAAAGGATTGTGTTGATGTCTACTGGACTTTGACTAGGAATAGGATATTGGTCAGAAGGCTGAGGTGGAGGATTAGTGGGTCTTGGAAAGTTGGCTGGGAGTTGGACCCTTCTTGGGATACTGGGAGCTGCATCAACTTTCAATGGTGTTTGGGTTTGGATGTTTATTTTGGAAGAAGTTTGTGATGGAATTGTGGGTTCATTCTGAGGTGGAAGCTTCACCCTTAGAAGAAGATGGTGAGAAGAAATGTCTTGGCGTGGAGGCTGTGGAGGTGAATAAGATTTTGGAACCGTTGGCTGGGTTTGGGAGGTTTGAGGCGCCGGTTGCTGGATCTGTTGATGTCGAGGCTGCTGATTTAGGCTGATGACTGAATATGTTCTTTGTCCCTGTTGAGGAGGATTAATATATGTTGAGGTCAACGGCTGCAGTTGATTAATAAGAACTTGGTTGTCGTGTACTTTTTCTATTTCTTCTTTATGATTTATTTCTGGACTTTTTGATGCTGCATAGTGGGATCTTAGCCTTTGAAGGTTTTTATGCACCATACATCCTTTATAATTTGCTGGGTGATCCTCACCACATAGCACGCACTTTGCAGGTGTTTCCCTTGTTTTCTTACATGTGTCTGTTGTATGTGCTCCAGCACATTTGACGTAGCCTATGCCTTGGCTGTTCAAAACGAACGACTGAATAGACCAGTCTAGTAATATCAAATATTTCAATATTATTTCTGGCTGGTTCCAGATCTAAAAAAAATAAAGGTAGGGGAACTTTTCGACTGGATGTAGGACGACCGATATGATTCTGAAGTCCCTTTTGATGGCTTCAG
Organism: Troilus luridus; assembly: GCA_964056705.1. NCBI lineage: Eukaryota > Metazoa > Arthropoda > Insecta > Hemiptera > Pentatomidae > Troilus > Troilus luridus. The sequence goes on along the minus strand of OZ057412.1, from coordinate 43,059,989 downwards.
TAGGTTTGGTACTGTGAAGACCTCTCAGAACAACTCTGTAGGCCTTATCTTCTTTTAGCTGGTAGCAATGAAAGTGATATTTTTTATCAATGAGGTGATTAACCAATTTTCTGTAATTCTCTTTTGTGGCTGTATTAATTTTTATGTCTTTCACTGGAGAATAACATTTAAAATTGTTGGGCCGATCCGGTTGGCTATTTCTTTACCGAAGGTCATGAAATTTTGAACGTTTGAAACAAAAATGGGAGGTGGAACCGGTTCGGAAATCTGAGACATTTTTGATGTTTAGGAGGCTCTGTGGGTACATTTTCAAGGGCTGCAAATTGATTGCTGGTTGTAATGTTAACTGTTCGTGTTTTGATGGCTGCAGATGTTTTACTGCGGGTATTTGGTGCTGAGGTTGGCTTTGACACCGATTTGTTTTTTTTTTATTTGGAGAGGTACCATCAGTTTCACTAATTTCGAACATTGTTACATCGTCCTCCGATTCAGTACCTGATGACAATTCTGAATCCATTTTTAAAAAAATAAACTTATTTTATTAACTTATTTATTAAAAATAAAATATTAAAACTGAAATTAATAGAAAAATTATTTATAACAATAGATATAACAAAAAAGAAACATTTCTAAATCAATACTTAAAACTAAACTAATGTATTTACACTAATATATATGTCCAATTATATTTAAAACAACAAAAAAAAAAATAATAATAATAAATTGTCTGGTACGTATAGGCTACGTAAGCTTATAAGTTTCACCAAGGCCTAGACCTTGAGAAGGGGATCAAGATAAGGCCCCACTCTGCTGGCAGGTGAACTATTGTACTTAGTACGTTTAGCAATGTTAATAGTTGGATTGCTCATTCATCTCACTCACTGTAATTATCAGAGTGTACTGTTATTTATAATAGCACTGTCTACAAAATTTAACAGTAGAACACTAACTAAAACTTGATGAATAAAGTCAGTAAACACAGAGCATTATTAAACGTGAACCGTATCGGCGGCCATCTTGTAACAACTAAAATTATTTTAAAAGTAAAATATTTTTATTAAAACTTAGTTATTCTCTCATAAAATAAAACAGAATTATTAGTCTAAACTTAATTTATGATTTTTAAAAGCCTTTTTGAGTTGGCATATTTTATGAATGGCCTCCTTTTTTTTTCTTTTTTTTATCTTTATAATTTCTTTTTTTGTCCACTGATTGACTATTCTTTTAATGAAATTATCGACCTTTGAAATTATTTCATTTTATATCACTCAATTAACAAGGCAATGATAAATACTAATAAAGTTAAGATATTTCTGTTGAAGCAGTTTAAATAAGTGTCCAATACCAATACCCCTTAAATTGCCATTCATTTCCTCCATTGTTATAACTCATATTAATTTGTTTTATATGTGTAATTAGTGAATATGCTTGTTTATTTATTTATTTATTTATGGATATAGCAATGAAGGATGTCCAGAAATTTACCAATAAATTAAATGAGCGTACGAACCTTGAAGTTGTGGCACTTCAAGCAGCAACAGAAAGGATAAACCAAACAGCTCAACATTTTACTTCAACCGTTGAAAAAGAAGCAAAGGGGTATGATTTAGCTTCATGTAATTTTAATTTAATTTAATTTTTAATTTGTAAATAATGTTTTTATATTTTAAGAAAAAGATTTAATTAACATATAATCTTTATATATCATTTGTCTAACTTGTTTCTGATAAGGTTTGTTTACGTTTGAAGCGATGAGAGGATTCACACACCAAACTAGATTTTTAATAAAAACAGAGAAACACACAAAGTACTAGTGGTATCAAGAGAGGAACAAGAGGACGTCCAGCTGATCTGTAATGGGGAGGTACTTGCAGTTGTGGAAGAGTACACCTACTTGGGGACAATCATCAGCAGCAGGGGAAGAATCGGCCCAGAAGTAGTTAACAGATTATCCAAAGCCAACCAGGTTTACTACCCTATATGCAACAGTATAGTTGCGCATAGGGAGGTTGGAAAGGAAACCAAAATGCACATCTACAAATCAGTTTACCTCCCAACCCTCACTTATGGAAATGAGAGCTGGGTTATGCTGGACAAACAAGCTAGCCGAGTAACAGTGGCGGAGATGAAATTCCTGCGGAGAGTTGTTGGAAAGATCAGGAGGGACCTCATCAGGAATGAAAGAATCAGAGAGGAGCTGAAAGTGATCGAGCTGAAAGATTCTATAAAAAACCGACAGCTAAAGTGGTTTGGCCACGTCTGTCAGATGGACGAAGAGAAGGAGCCAAGGAAGGCCATGGGAGCTAGACCCACTGGGCAGAGGCCGTCCCAGAGTTTCTTATCAGAAATGTATCCAGCGCATTGGAGGGGAGAGAGGCAAAACCCTTCATGAAATGAGGCGGCTGAGTAGGGACCGCAGGGCATGGGTGCATTGGGTGGAGGCTCCTCGACGCTAGCAATGGCATAAGAGGAAGTCAAAGAAGAGAAGAAGAAGAGAGACAGAATATCACTCCGATAGTTCTGCTACCCAACCTGTTGTGCTACTTGTAAAAAAAAAAATCACATGGCATTTATAATAAAATTGTGCAGTTACAAGCCGTTTCTCTCAACTGGTTAATTCATCATTATCGTTTTCTACCAATCTCAGAATTGTCGCAAACAGTGCACCAGTAGTATTTTAAAGATTTTTTCAGTTTTTGGAGCTTCTTATAAGGTAAGTGCTTTTCAGCACTCCAAATTTCTCATTTCATAAATGTGATTAGGCCACAATATTTTCCAAATCTTTTTTTTCCACCCTCCCTTTTTAGAAAAAAAAGTGTTTAGTAATTCCTGAACCCCATGATAAATACTGGTTTTATTCTCAATGTAAAAGAATTTTTCAATTTTCACACTAAATTTGTATGAAATATGAAAGTGGGGTGTACTGGTTGTGTAATTTTCAATCTTCAAAGGTTTTGTCAAACTGTAATGAAAACACACTGTTTGCTCTTGTGTTGAAAGTTTGTGATACCACTTCTGTCACTTTTAGGTAAAGGTAATTTAATAACCTGCTATGATGAAACCAGAAACTATGAGTGCTCGAGAGCAATTACACTTTCCTTACATAAAGCTTCAAAGACCAAAGAAAGAAACATTTACTCCTTTTCTGAGATTGTACCCTGATAAAGAGAAGGATTTTATTGTACCATTAATATTATTTTACATGTTCTTTATAATAAAATACAATGTTCTGAAACTATTGTGAACAATAACTGTTTTTCATTTTTAGAGAAATGTTTTAATTTTATCTATTTTCAATTTTTGTCACAACAAAAATAGTAACTAACAAGTCAGTAACTTAACTAAACAACTAACACTTAACACATAATTTAAGCTATGAATATGTGAAAGGTTACCTAACCTAACCCAACTATGACTAATATCAGTTTTTCATAAAATATTTCCAAATGTGATGGCATCACCCGCTAACTGCAATTTAGTATCTGAGGTTAAAATTACTTGAAGTAGCTTTATCTATTTCCAATTCCAGTCTCACAACCAAGTACTGGGAAAGTCTTAGTATATACAGTTATCATGTTTCTTATGGTTCAGTAATGCATTTGGACCTTGCTGGTGGTGGGATGCTGTCTGTATATGTAACTTTGTAATGTTAGATAGTGGCTTGCATCATTTATTTCTTTTTATATATCTTTACTTTTACTATTTTCCTTCTGTTCTGATTAATTAAGAAATATCGACAGACATTTTTGTTTTCTGTTATTTTCAAGACTTAAGGCTTCTTGTTTGAATTTTTTTCACTCATATCCTTACAAAATTATTAATATCAACACACTATGTATCAGGCTGCAAAAGGTAAGTTATAAGTTAATAATGAGAGATTAGTAAAGTTAAAGGTCATATAGAGCACAGTTACATGTCACATACTAAGCTTCCATTAATAACAACATCAACAAGTTAGAAGGTATTTGTATAAATGCCATGCATATTTCTGATGTGATTGATTTTCAATCTCAAATTAATAGGATGTATAAAAAAAAAACTTTTTTTTTTAGTTTTTCAAATTCAAGATTTCAAAGGACTGTAAATATTTTAATCCTAGTTAATACTTACCAATACTTAATAATCCCTTTAGACCATTCTCTAAGCTTGTTTAATCCCATTGGACTTCTTCAAAAAAAGCATCAGTTTAGTTTCAAAGAAGAAACATGAAAGTAGCCTACGAATTTCTAGTAATTTTAAGGCATTACTGGAAAAAAAAATTCACAGCCACTGAAGCAACTTGTGAAATTATTAAATATGAATGAGAAGATGTCCTTGACCAGCGCACTGCGTGGCGTTGGTTTGAAAAATTTAGTAGTGGAGATACGACGTTGGAAAGGAAGAAGGGTTCCAAGCGACCATTAATGATTATTCATGAGGTTCTGCAGGAAGCTGTTGAGTTAAATCCATCCACAAGTACTCGCAAACTTTCCAGGAAGTGTGTATTAAAAAATACGGTTAGTCGCCATCTATGATCCATTGGGAAGGTGAAAAAAGAGCTTTAGTCTGGTCCCTCACGAACTTACTCCTCAGCAATCAGCTAAGAAGTCAGAAATTTGTGAAAATTTATTGAAAATTCTTCTGATATGAGTTTTATTTTTCATCCACCATATAGTCCAGACCTCGCACCATCGGATTACTACTTTGATTTCGATCCATGGCCCATTTTCTTTGATTATTTTGCGGAAGTTGAAATTGAACGATGAACATTGATACCATCTTAAGGAATGGGATCGATGAGGTGGCTAATGATGGTAGATAACAACGGATTATACTTTTTGTATTAATTGCATTTTATATCAAAGAAATAATAATGCAAACATTTGGTTGTAAAACGGTAATTTTTTGTATACGCCCTATTATTAATTGTTCATCTTTCTACATTGTGGGCGAGCTTTATGGTTTTTGGTCAAAATTTTCTTTAATTTTTTTGTTTTTAACCGAACAGTAATATCTCAATGCTTTATCTGTTCCACATTCTATCATGATTACGGTGTTTATCACAGATGTATCAATTTCTGTAAGGCAGTTTGTTAAGTTGAATATTTAAAAGATAAAAAATTGAATCTGTGGATTACCAATTAACTACAGGTGAATCCTACTATTTTTTTTTTATTGAAAGGTTAACATGAATGTTAAGTAATTATTTTATTTCAGGAATGTTTACTTACAGTTAACTATAATTAACCCCTATTTTGCGAATTTCTAATTGGTCATTTTATAATTGAAAACAATATAATAAAATTTTAAACAGGCTTGAAGATGTGGTGGTAGAAATGGAAAGAAGATTGAAAGCTTGTATGAACGGTGCATCAGTAAGGTCAGGAACTGTGACTCCTGCCCAGCATCTTGTTGATCCCCATATAATTCAATCCCAAATTGCTATGCTCATTAAGCAAGGCCAGTACAACACAGCTTTTCAACAGGTAATGTTTAATTTGATTGGTTCATCAATTCTTTTTTTTTTTTTTAATATGAAGAAGTTGTAGAGTATACTTATCTGTATGTCTTTATTAAGTTATTACAGTAACATATTTCCTTCTCTCATTTTTGAGGTAGAGATAAACTATAAAATTAGACTCGAATACTCTATTACAATCTAACTCGGATCCAAGTTTTCAATAGTCATCCATAACTATATTTTTTGGATTGGAAACAATTATTTTTTAATACTTTTGAGTAACATAGGCAACAAATATTAAGCTGTAGCTTTAATAGATTCTGAGTTACGTCCCTTTGAAAATTAGTCATTTTAAAAAAAAAATCCAAATTTAAGTTTTGGCCAACTTTCTTGAGGAACATCGCCGAAGGAGTGATTCTACGATGAAAGTCAAGGTATTAAATTCAATTAGCTTTAATTTAAGCACAGACCGAGGCCTGTATGTCTAACAGATTCTGAGTTATGCCCCTTGGTCATTTTTTCCAAATATTCCAAAGATAGGCCAGCAACCAGGAGTTTGAGGGTCGCAAAAAATCGAAGTGATTTGCATTTTTGATATGTTGTAAGGCCATGTCTGAGTAGTGTAAATCCAATTTTGCAACCGAAAAAGCGGATGGAAAACTTTTGGTGGCCAAAAAACCTCGAAATTTTCGGAGTTATTTCAGTTTTGGTCTGTATCTCATAATCGGTGCATTTTTGGAAAAACCCATGGGAAACGATTTCAAAGTAGATTAAATTTGCTACAATTTGATTCAAACCGCAGTTCTCTAGGTCTAATAGATTCTGAGTTACGCCCCTTTGAAAATTGGTCTTTTTTTCCAAAAAGTCCAAATTTTAAGATTTGGCCAACTTTCTTGAGGAACATCGCCGAAGGAATGATTCTAGGATGAAAGTCAAGGTATTAAATATAATTCGCTTTAATTTAAGCACAGACTAAGGCCAGTAGGTGTAACAGATTCTGAGTTACACCTATTTGAAAATTGGTCATTTTTCATACCCACTTTCCCCGATTTTTCTTTTTTCTAAATAACAAGAGAAGTATAACAACTACATGCCTCGTTATGTGCTTAAATTAAAGGTAATTAAATTTACTACAACTCCATTTCACTTGACATTCATCGAAGGATCACCTCTTCGGCCGGTGGTTTTCATGAAAGTCGGCCAAAACTTAAAATTTTGACTTTTTAGGGAAAAAAAATAAATTTTCAAAGGGACGTAACTCAGAATCTGTTACACCTACAGGCCTTAGTCTGAGCTTAAATTAAAGCTAATTAAATTTAATACCTTGACTTTCATCGTAGAACCACTCCGTTGGCCAGTGTTATTCACAAAAGTCGGCCAAAACTTGGATTTTTGGGAAAAAATGACTAATTGTCAAAGGGGCGTAACTCAGAATATATTAAAGCTACAGAGCTGCGGTTGAGCTCAAATTATAGCAAATTGAATCTACTTTAAAAATGGTCATCAATGTTTTTTATCAAAACGCACCGATTAGGAGATATAGACCAAAAACTGAAATAACTCCGAAAATTTCGAGGTTTTTCGGCCACCAAGTTTTCCCATCCGTTTTTTCGGTAGCAAATTCGGATTTCCACTAGTCATACATGCCCTTACAACATATCGAAAATTCAGCTCTCTTCAATTTAGTGCAACCTAAAGCCCTTTTTTGGTACCTGGCCGCTGGCCTATGTAAAAATATATGTGTAATGTTTTTCAGATCATGATAAAATCAAAGGAACATGTGTTAATTTAATTACTAATTAGATAAATAATACATATAATATTAATAGCAATAACAAGACAGATTTTCACACTATTTCCATCATCTGTTTGATAGATTTATAAATAAATTATAATCCTAATTTATATCTATTTTACTCTTTAAGTAGAATCAGGCATTCCTGAATGAGAAGTATCTCAATTATTATTTTTTTACAGGCTCTTTCTGCTTCAGACCTCAATCTTGTTACTTATGTATGTGAAAAAGTGGATACTAGCAAAGTTTTCACCAGGTGTGGCTGTGTTCTTCAGCAGCATGTTCTATTATCCCTTATACAACAGTTAGCTGCTGATATGACTTCGCATAGCGATGTGAAGCAAAAGTATCATATTTTTACTAATTAAAAACTCAATTTATTATATATTATAATACATATCATCTTCATAATCTTTTCCTCTTCTATTAATAATTAAATTATTATCCTTTTTAACCCTCCTAATAACGGGTGGGGTCGCCAACGACCCTAAGTTCATATTTTTGACTCTCCTTAAGTCAAAAATAAAGTTATGCTCATGACGGTTTAGGACAATTATCCTTAGACTATATATAATAGGAAGAATAGACCCCTAACAAATTTCATGCACAAAATAAATCACTGTGGATTCGTTTTTTCCCAAAAAACGAGTATGGGAAACCTTGTAGTTACTGTTAGCCTTATTTCAGATCTCCAATATTACATACATAATTTATTATATATATATATATATAATTAAATTATAATTTTAATTTATTACATTTTATATAAATTCTCTCCTGGGGTCAAGAAAAGTAAAGAAAGTAAATATCAAACTTGAAACACCAATACAATAAAGAACTGAACTATCTTTGAAAATTTCAGATTTTTAGTTTTTTTTAATAGACTATTAAATTTTTTTTCCTTTACCCTCCTACTACCGGTGGAAAAAAGTTACATGTGATACCAGGTGGGATCACTGGAGGACCCCATTTTTTTCTGCCATCAGCTACGATGACATCATCCATCTAAGAGTCATTGCTTGTAATTCTGATAGAATGGGACTGTAGAAAAGTAATAGCAATCATTTTTATTTATTTTGAAAATAACTCATTTTAGTGAACAACACATGTGTTCCAAGAGAACCTAAATTACCTAATTACAATGAATGCATTAATATGTTGTGGTTCTGTGCTCCTTACAAATATATAATGATTGCAAACATTACAAACAAGGTTTACTTTAGTGTAATTTTTTCTTGAGCATACGTAGTACCTTGCCCTCTTTTCACGTAACCTTTTCTGAATCATTTGTGCAGTCAGTTTTTTTCCAAGTTCAAGTAAAAAAAATAGGTGTTGATAAGCCTTATATATATATATATATATATATATATTATTACAGTTTATATGTTTTTCACGTTCTTAAGATTCAACAATAATATCATTTTTGTACATTTTATAATAAATTACTTACAATAAAGTACTTTATAAAGTATTTTATAATAAATTTTTATACATAAACTATATGATAAAGAATAATACTCATGATTATTCTTTGTACTAACGAATGGTTTCTTTAAATAAAAACATTTATTGCAGGTATCTAGAAGAAGCTGTGATGAATCTCTCCCCAGGTAATGAGAATACACGTGAACACATGCCTCAAGTTTTGACTGGTTTGCAGAAGCAACTACAACTGTTTCAGACTACAACCAATGATCCTCGATTGGCCAGTAAGGCAAGGATGTTGGTTATGGTGTGTCAGCAAATTGTACGAAATCTCAAAGATGAGTGGGATTGAAACAATGTGATTGATTTTATTTATTCTTCTTTTTTTAACCACATAACAATTGTAAATTATATGAGATTACTGATGATAGTGTATTGTAAAAAAAAATATTACACTTTTAGAAAAAAAAAATATATTTGTTATATAATTTTCATATACTAAGTGTTTTTTTTTGTTATCTGGCCTTTACTACTATTTTCGGTTTTCTTTTTTTTCTTTTTGCACGATAATGGATTTGGTCCACCTTTCTTCCTTTTTGACTTCTTAATAATCTGGGATAATTGAGTTGGTTCAAGTATTTCTTTCTTCATCAGCTTTATAACTTTTTCTTCAGAAACACTTAAATCACAACTGCAAAAATAATAACAAAGTAAAATTATTTATAAAACTTTTTTTCTGTGTAACAAAAAATTCAAAAACTTATAATTTTTTCTTAAATCTAACTAATATTACTTTTTAATATACAGATCAAATTGTTACTAATATTATTCTTACTATTTAATTCAAATAAGAAGAAGAAGTTTGAATTCAAATAATATTTAAAAGTTATTACAAGATTATGGTTTGTTAATATAAAATTTTATGTGATAAATTTTTAGACCAATTGAGAAGTAACTAATATTACTTTTTAATATACAGATCAAATTGTTACTAATAGTATTCTAACTATTTAATTCAAATAATATTTAAAAGTTATTACAAGATTATGGTTTGTTAATATAAAATTTTAGGGAGCGGAGTGGCTCAGTGGTTGAGCACTGAGTTGCCATGCTGGAGATCCTGGTTTAAATCCCGCTGCAGGCAGTTACTTTTATTTAGTCTGTTTGCAGCCGGAGATGGATCATATAGGATCTAGGACCCTCCTGGGGCTCACCCAGCCTCTATAAAATATTATAAAAATAGGGTACCCATAATAAGGGGGGAAACCTGGCGGTTGAGCGTGACCTAGGACAGGTCACCTCCTTGCAGAACCGTTGTCCATGAAACAGTACAGTCTCAACCATGTACTGAACCCCCAGACTAGTTCACGGGTCGTAGTGGTACAGGTAATATAAAATTTTATGTGATAAATTTTTAGACTAATTGAGAAGTAAAGACAATTTCTTCAAGAAAAGATCAACTACCAACTGAGAAAAATGTTTCTGAATAAACCTATCAGGAAAATTTGTTTTGATAGACCTGGATACTAGTAAACTTTCATGAAAAAATGGTCCTAATTTATCAAATGACTGCTCTGAAGTAAGGGAGTTAAACCAATACCATTTACAGGCTTAGATATCAAATAAATAAAATGACGTATAAATTATCAGCCTGTTACTTGTCATCCACCAGGTTAAAATAAATTGGGGAAAGATTAAAAACTTGGGTATTAGTCTCTTTTTCATAAAAAATAAAATCTTCAGAGCTATAAGGGTTTTTATAAAGCACTTCCGCACTTTTCCTACCAAACCTTTACCCACATACTGATATTTTAATTTCCTGAAGTATATTAAATCCTTGACTCAAAGAAGCTCCTCAACACCAGAGCTTGGCAGACCATGGCGTGAGACAGAGATGGGTGGAGGCGTCGTCTTGATGCGGCGAAGACCCATACCGGGTTGTAGTGCCAGGGATAATGATGATATTCAAATCCTTCGAAGGAAAGCACTTGATTTTTCTATTTTTAAAATTATTTAATGGTGATATTTTAGGTGTTGCTGGTAGTGCAATCGGATGGAACAACACTTGGAAGAAATGAAACAAACCAAATTGTATAGTGCAATCAATGACTTTTAAAAGGAACATGTAGCATGACTAGTATACTGTAATATTAACTACTTCACATTCTTAAAGTTAGTAATCATGTTCAGTATATTGGCCTAGCTCTATCTTACATTTCATCTTCAATCCTGGATAATGATGGGTAGCAGCTCTTAAAGACTAGAAAATGTTAGCTGAGGTTAACTGTTGTTTCTTTAGGTCAATGAACCAGGAGGAGTGCTAGTGGAAAGAATCTAGTTCCTTCGATGATCTAATTAGATAATACTACATGGTTAAAATGCTCATTGGTCTAGTGTTCAAAGAGTATATTAGAAGCTCAAGACAAAAGTTATATTTGATCAGAATGCTCTATTATATCACTCAAAGATCAATTATTCCGCAAATATTTATCCAAGAAAAGATCTCCAAAACCGTTCAATGAACAAATGAAGCTCTCACTCACTGAATCTATCTTCATTATTCCACCAATTTTTTTGACAATCAAACTTATAAGATCCACTTTGGTTTATTCTGACTAATTTTGTTATCACTCTATCAAGGTATGATAGTCGCCAAAATATTTTTAAATGATTTTTTGGCAATTAGATATACAGGACACGCAGGCGTAACAATAGTGTAAGAGCCATAGCAATAGCTAATGATTCCGTCTCCCGCCTGAGTGTGATTTATTTACTTCAGAGAACAGGCAATAATTACCATCGGAGTAATCATATTCTGTCTGTCTGCTAGATAACTATCACAAAGAGTTATTTAAGAGCTAGTTGTATATTCTTCAGAGAAAAAACTGTTTACCAATGCAAGATGTAAATAACTATCCTTAAATAATTGTGGAAATCTTTTAGTTTACTAATTGTTTTTGAGTTTCATTGTTTTCAAAGTTGATTAACTCAGTTGCCTGACATTTTACTAATCCACTTAAAAAAAGGTTCTTCAATGTAATATCTTAATGCATGGCATTACTCTTTGTGAGACATCATAAAGAAGCTATGGATATAACTCAGCAATTTCTTCATTTTCCTTGAAAATGATGGTATGTCAGTAAAACAAGCTTTTCCCCAGTTAACGATTTAAGTTTTTATCAATAAAAAAAAAAATCAATTGTATATAATAAATCTTACTTATGACTCATGTAGAGCAAAGCCAAAAAACAATAATAATATATAAATAACTGTTGAAATCTAAGAAGAAAAAAATTTGTTCCTATCCTAGTACATACCACCTAAATTTAGAACTAGTATCATAAAAAAAGTGTCATTGAAACCCATGACCCCATAGCACAGGGGTTGCTAAACCAAATCATCATAACTCTGCAGGTTGCATATAAAAGTATATAATCCCTCATTTAATCAGACCCACTAGAGAAAGTGTTTTGGTGTGAAAAATTGAAATGTTAAGAGTAATTATTACTGTATAAACTATTATTCTTAGATGTTATGAATAATATATTAATAATGTTACTAAACTCAAATTTCCATCATTATAATGATTGAATCATATTTATTTCAAAATTTCGACAGTTAATTTTTGAATTTATGGGTTCACAAATGATATTTTTTTTTTGATAGATTGGTTTTCATTAGTTTGGCTATCATAAAATAAATATATTTTGTAAAAGTGTGATAAACCTCACGGGCCGGAAAAATGTCGAAGGTAGGTTGGTCACCCCTGCCATAGCATTTTGTTTTAGATTTCAGGAAATTATAATTTTATTCAAAAAGTTCAGCCTCAAATCCACAAGAAAATTCTGAAAAAAATTTAGAGTGTCTATGTGGTTTAATTAAATATACACTTAGACTTTGGTTTATGTGGCCATAAAATGATTTAGAAACTGTAGAATTATTGTAATTTTTCTTCAAATTTTCCCTCAGGAAAAAACAATAGAAGGCAATATCCTAAATGTTAAAACAGGGCCCTAAAGACTGTTTTCCTATTAAACACTTGGGTAAGACATAACTTTAAAGAGGAAAAGGGCATTAATTCTAGCAACGGACTTAAAAGCAGAAGGATTAGATAGAAAAAAAATCTGTAATAAATATGTTGTTGTATGCAGGCTTAGATCCACACATATACAGGTTCATTGATAAATAATGTGGATCCAAAGCAAAAAACGTCAATTATTGATTCATTGTTTTGGATTATTTCAAAATATTTTTTGTCTATAATTTAATGGTATGCACATGCATAGTTATTCAATATAAATGTATATTTCAATATTTTCACAGTTTGCAACAAATGGATGTGGAACAGTAATAAAAGCATCGTCTAGGTAAGATGAAAGTGCCAGAAAAATTAGACATCTTAGTTAAATTAGATCATCAGGAAATTCGTTCGCACTGAAATAGCAAGACTAACTTAAAGATTGGACGTTGTCCTATAACCACTCAGCTGAATAAAAGAATTTTATGAAACAGGTGAAGATATTCAGTCTGCGTGTATCATAGATAAACCAATGGTTATAGTTGATAAAAGTGACGTAAGTACAATAAAAGAACAGTTTCATACAGAAGAAAAAGGCTGAAGTGGTATAAGAAATTATTTTTCCATTTACCAGACATTTCAACATGGAGCTTGTATATGTAATGTTAATATGAATTTGTTTAAAAAAAACTATGACAATGCTCATCGTTTAGCATAAGTAAATTTGAAACCAGTACTCAGAATCAAGGCAAACCAACCCTTATACTAAATCAGAATATTACTTACTGGCATTTTGGAGAAACAGATTTTCTAGCACAACAATAGAAATAAGGCTTTTAGTTAAATCGGGATGAGTTTCTGGCCTATAATATTTTTTTTAATGAAATGAAGTATAAATAAAATAAAAAGACAAAACAAAATTAAGAAAAATGGTGAACAAATTACTGTGTACCAAAACACTTTGATTAATTATGGAACACAAGAGCTATGAAGATATTTTCAAGACACTTGGATTCACTAAAGGAAGTTCTGAAGCTTTTCTAATTTTTTTGGGGGGGTGGTGCACATTTGTGTAAGTCAGCAGGCATTTATTGCTCCTTTGGCACTTAAATAAATAAAATTTATAATAGCATTCCAAGCTTTCAATAAAAGCATAACCTCAATAACAGAAAGGCTCACACAAAGTTATGTCATCTATGAGACACCTACAGATGACTATCTAAGGGAATGGAATGAAGTTGAAAGAGCAGACTGATAAATTTGACATTTCAACAAGTCCAGTGATATCGCTCTGCAATAACTTGCTTTGTCAACAGAAAGACTATTTGGTTGTGAAAAAAATTATCAAGAAACCATTAAGTTGATTTTGTACTTCAAAAATTATTTTTGTTAATTTAAGGGCATAAGTCAAAATAATGTGTTATGCATATAAATAAATAATTGTAAATCATCAGCTAATAACTATATCGAACCTCTGGTATAAATGTTGATTTGCTTTTTTCACACTTAGTTCATTTGGTGGCTTGAGTATAGGTGCTTTGTTGAATATATACAACAATGGAACTCCTGGAAGATGTGATACAAACTTATCTAAATCCCTGTCTTGTGATGCTAATATGTACCTAGAAAATCAAGCATCAAATGTTTTTTATTAAATTGTTGTTACTGTTTCTATTCAAAACATGAACAATAATAAATAGAACTAATATTTCAGAATAATGTTCATTTTGGCAAACAAGAATTAATATAAAGATTCTACTTGAATCAAAATCATAAACACCTGCAATCATTGTTGTTTCCAATCATTTTCTTAATGCAGGTTGCAGCAAATACAGGAGTTTTATGACCACATTGATGAACTGGAAATTGCTTTAAAATTAATGTAGCACCATACAAGGCAGAACCTATAAGAAAATCTATAATAAATAAATCTGAATACAAAACAGTGTATATATATTTTAATGGACACAGGTTTGATATATTTAATTTAAATGGCAGATCATAATGTATTTTTTTTCCTTTTAATCCTATGAGCTCCAAAAATGAAAGGATGACAGAGATAAATCAGCAAAGATGCTATTTTGAAAGGGAAAATTGCAATTTTGTAAAGGGAAATTATTAAAGCGACATGCACCACTTTTAAAAAATCCTCAACCAACTCCATTTTCATGAAATGAGACTAAAACATCCTAATGTAGAAAAAAATATGAAACAACCTTATTTTCAGTTAGAAAAAAATCACCAATCACTTCTGAGAACACTATGCTAACATTTGAAATTTTAAACCATCGAAAGAAAATAGAAAACCTTATATCTGTTATAGGTTGGTTGTTTATTTGATGATTGCTTGATTGTTTTCTGATGATTGCTATATCACTATTTTTCAGGGGAATAATTCCAAACCTTTTATACTTTTAATTTCACATAACCAATTGATATACTCAATGGGTTAATTTGAGCACATCATAAAGAAATGCCCCTTGTTCACTTCTAGAAGGCAGTTCCTAGTTCTGAAGATTCAAATATTCCTGCATACCTTCTTTCTTTGAACCCCATAAATCAGATTTTACAGGGTCATCCTTACTGAAATTCAGTCAACATCATTAACTTCTTAGGTATTGGTTGATGTAAACAAAACCAATAGCTAAAAAAACTATGCAGACTAAAAGAAGTTGTTCTGCTGTAAGTATTTTTTTTTTTTAATTTATTTATTGATATTTACAACTGTATTACAATAATACATCAAGTAAATGGGCTAAGCGATACCTAATGACATGTGAAAATGACAAGTAGAGAAACTACCCACTGGTAGTACTGAAATCACAAGTTCAACTAAGAAGTCACAGGGCCATCTTCTTTTCAGACGCCTCGGAGGATTATCGGGGGTTGAAGAGGAAGCTAGGTTTGAAACTAGAGGGTTTGAGTGGAAATGGAATTTGTTATGAAAGGATAGATAGCGGGTTCGGGCCAAATCAGCAACAAATGGGACATTAAGGTCATTATGGATGACTTTATTCTTAACGAAATAAGGAGCATTAAGGTTTTACGAAGGATTTTGGATTGTAGGGATTGGATACGAGAGGAATTCGATGGCTTAGTGGAGCCCCAAAGCTCTACTCCGTAGGTCCAAATAGGTCGTATGATGGTCATGTAGATGAGTCTTTTGTAATTAATTGGGAGCTTAGAGCGTTTGTCTAGTAAGTGTTGAAGTAGCCTGAAACGTCGAGCGGTTTCTTGTCTTTTCAGTCTCGTATGAGGATTCCAGGTTAATCGTTTGTTAAGATACAACCCTAAGTATCGGATCTGTTCTACAGGCATAAGTGGGAAATTATTAAAGGATACTGAAGGGCAGGAAGTCATTGGTTTACGACGTAACTGTAAAAGTGATTTGATGCGATTTTTGAGAGTTTAACACCATCCTCCAGTTTTGACACCATTCTTCAAGATCAGTGATATGGGATTGAAGGCTTTGGGATGCAATAATTGGATTGGTGTTGACTGATAATACACATGTATCATCAGCATACGTGGTAAGGATAGTATTAGGATGAGTTGGGATGTCAGCTGTATAAACTGTATAAAGTATTGGGCCAAGGATACTACCTTGAGGAACACCAGCAGATTGGGAAAAGAGGGATGAATAGAGATTATTATGATTTACTTGGAAAGTTCTGTTTGTGAGATAGGATTGAAGGATGAGAAAGTAGGTAGGCGGTAGGAATTGACGGAGTTTGTAGAGTAATCCCGGATGCCAGACTCGGTCAAATGCCTGTTCCACATCAAGAAAGACGCCCAAACAATATGATCCACGTTCTAATGCAGAGGAGACTACATCCACCACACGATGACATTGCTGAATAGTGGAGTGGGATGCTCGGAATCCAAACTGGTGATCTGGTATTATTTGATTTGCATGAAGGATGGGGTACAGTCGTTTGAGGATGAGTTTTTCTAGGATTTTACCCATACAAGGTAAAAGAGAGATAGGACGGTAAGAGGATGGGAATTCGGTTTTTTTTTTTTGGTTTAGGTAACATTTTTACAATGGATAATTTTCAGGGGTCAGGGAAATATGTGGAGCGGAGTACAGCATTAGGTAAGGAAGAGAATGGCTTTTCTAGGAAGGTGTTTTAAGATATGGATTGTGATGAGGTCGTGCCCAGGAGCTTTGCGGGAAGGTAATCTGTGAATAATGTTGGATGTTTCTGTAGGATGGAATGCTTTGGGTGGAAGGGACATTTGGAGGGGAACATCTATCGCTGATTTTATATATTCAATATGAGTTGGGTTAATGATATCAGGATGTGGATGAAAGATTCTGGGTAGGTATTGACCAAATAACTGTGATTTTTTCCGTCAGATCTTGTCCAGTTATTTGATTCAGTAAGTAGTGGATGATTAAATTCTTTGAACTTTAGGAGTTTTTTGGTGGTCATCCTCAATGTTTTGTCAGTGGTTGTTAGATTTTCAGTCCAGGAAATTAAATTTTGAACTTCTTGATTTCTGCTTTTAATTTGTTAGTTAATTTTGTATAGGTAGTTTCATCTGCTGGATATCGAGTTCTATGCCACTTCGATCTTGCTCTGCGTTTTTCTCTTAATAAGATTCGAATATACTGTGGCAAATCAGTCTGTTGATAGTTATTAATTGTATGATTTGTGATGTTATCATGTAAACTGCTTCTGATTGAAGTTGTAAGTTTTTCTATGGCTGTATCAATGTCTTGTTTTGTCTTAAGTGAAATTTTTAAGTCCAGTTTGTCCTCCAAGTCATAACAAAAATCTTCCCAGTTGACACGTCCTGTAATCAATGTGGGAGGGGAAGGCTTGGGAGCGAAACTAGAGTGCAAGAAAAGGAGGACTGGACTATGATCTGATGAAAGGTCGTCCAGGGATTCAATATTGGTTTGTGCTGGGGAAATCTGGGATGTAACAAATATGTCAAGGATGTCGGGACGTTTTTTGAAGGATGTAGGCCAATAGGCAGGATTTTTTAGGGATTTCTTGATAGTCTCTTGGAGATCTTTCAGGAAGGATGACAGGATTGAATTTATGTCGATGGGGTTTTGGATTTGGACTGGATATGGGTCTGGAGTTTGATATTGATAATTAACTGGTAAAGGAAAGTTGACTGGGGGTTGTACCCGAGGTGTTGGATTTACATTCATTGTTTGATGAACTGAAGGATTCATTTGATTGTTGTGATTGGAAGGGGTAGGATTTCGTTGCTGCGGCGGTAGATTGACTATTAAGGTTTCAGGATGGAGAGGTTTATGCTGACGTGGGGGTTGGACTTTAGTATTGAATTTCTGAGGCTTGGATCTAGGATCTCGGGGTTTGGGTTGGGAGGTTTGGGGCTTGTTATAGGAAGTCTGTGGTTTGTGTTGGGAGGAGAGAGTCGCCTGACGTTGAGGCTGCTGCTGGTTTCTTGAGGTCGGGATTATGTTTATGGAGGTTGAACTCTGGTGATGAGCTGATCTGTAATGGTTTTTGGTAATTCCGGGAATATAGTTGAGTTGTTGAATTCAGGTGGATGAGGAACATTAGTCTCTATGCTTTTCCCTTGCATATTATGTGTTCTCTGTCGCTGGAAGTTTTTATATACCAGGCAGCCTTTATAATTCGCCGGGTGGTTCCCACCACAAAGAGCACATTTTGCTGGCTCATTTCTGGACTTCTGGCATACTTCTGTTAGATGTGAGCCAGCACACTTGACGCATCTGGCTCGGTGGCAATAGGTCTTCGTGTGACCTAAATTTTGACACCTAGTACACTGCACTATGGTGTTTTTGTGCCTTGGCTCCTCGAATTTAACAGTTGAATAAACAAGTCTAGTAACTTGAAATATTTCAGTTTTTTTTTTGGCTGGTTCTAGTTCGACAAAAAGAGCAATTTCTTCCAGATCTCTCTTGATTGCTGCCGTAGGCATGGTCGAGTGAAGCCCTCTTAGAACTACCCTATATGATTTTTCTTGTTTCAGTTGGTAGCAGTGGAAATCGTAATTTTTGCTGGTAAGATGATTTATGAGTTTTTTATATGAATCTTTATTGATGGTGTTGATTTTTATATCATTTACTCGAGAGTAACATCTAAAATTTGCCTGCCGATCAGATCTGATATTTATGTAAGAAAGAAACATGTATACCTTTATATAACATATGATACTTATATTTTAAATTTATATTTATATTTCACTTCTCGGCCTGTCATACATTAGATTCCTATTCTTTATTTTCTACAATATTCTTCTCTATTTATTCTTAGTTATCATATTTTTAATTCATGTTCTTTCATTTCACTTATGGTACTCCCCATGAGTCCATTTTCATACTATTGTTTTCTCTGCAATACATTTCTATCTTTATTATACTAAGTGGTCCATACTCATTATATCTATATCTTTTTCATTTTATTTTTTATGTTTAACTTCATTTCTCTCTTTGTATTTTGTTTTGCATTATCACCTTTCTATACATCTACTATGTAATCATCTTTATTCATATATCCTTTCATTATATATCCTTCACTTTTTTTTTCTCGCTCAATTTTTTATATCTCTACATTTTGTTATTTTTTCTGTATCTCTATTTTATGTATTTTTACAGTCTATTCTGTTTTTGTCTGTTTTCTCATAGCCCTGAAGATGACCTACACAGTGGGTCGAAACGTCGGCACATAAAATATACAATAGTTTCACCTATTTTTGCGTGTTTTCTTGACTGCACCCCCAACTAATTACATCCTATTAAAGATCTGATATTTCTTTTCCGAAACTATAAAAATCACTTATTTTCGTGATAATTATTGGCGGAGGTTCCAAGTCATCGAATTTTTGTCGTTCTTGATTGTCTTGACGACTATTATCATTGGGGCCAGCGTTGGTGCTGGTTGAGGCTACTGGTGGCTTGACTGCAGTAGATTTGCTACGGCTTTTTGGTGGTTCTTTCGACGGTTTGTTATTTGTGGCTGAAGTTTTTGAACTAGCCGCTTTGTTGTTTTTTTTGTTTGGCGAGTCACCCGCTGAACCAGGGGCAGATTTTCTCTGACCTTTTTGTAGAGTTCTTCTTTTAAGGTATTGTGAGTCAGTTTCACTAATTTCGGAAAACGGAACCTCTTCCTCCGACATTTCACTACCCGAGATGTCCACATTCATATTTAAGTTATTCATTAATTAATGAAAAACAAATAAAATACATTTTTTAAATTGTTAATTTAATTATATTAACTGAAATAAACATATTTAACTTAACTAATGAAAATTAAAAATAAAATAAAATAAAAAGTTCACGTTATTGAGTGTAGCCCGGAGAAGATAAGCAGCCAAGCCTTGACCTTGATCTTGCTTTCTGTTGAGTATTAGTCCTATCTATTACTAAAGGATTAAGGCCATGTTGCTGCCTTTAGCAGCCGGTCACTAATTTATTTTAGGTCTATTGTTTTTATTAGTCACTCACCTCACTAATGTTGAAAGTAAACTGTAGTATAGTCTATTCACTTTGTTCAGGTAGAGTTTCACGAGATGATTTGAACGAAATTGTCTGAAAATAATGTCTCAAGTACAGAGCGATGTGAAAATGTAACTTCACTTGCGGCCATGACACTTGGTACCCGCTGTAAGTATTAAAAGCATGAATAGGGATAGTCAATAGCATTTTTGGGATTTCTCCATTTGTCATCCTGGCAATATCTCCTGCATATCTGAGGCGCCTCAACTTCATTTTTCTTACGATGTCAGTATCTTTGTGAGTATTGTACTTTGCTTGGTTCACGCTTTGCTTCCACTGGTTGCCAAACTTTACTTGTCCAAGAATATGCAGAGAATCTTTCTTTCAAAAATCAAAAGTTCCTTTTCTAAAGCTCTTGAAGTTGTACAGCGCTCAGAACCAAATAGAAGTACAGGTCACACCAATGTTTTATAAAAATGGAGCTTGGACTGTGTAGAAAGTACCCTGAAAGTATCCACCTGCTTAGCTGTTAGCTCGAACCATAATAACATCTGTTGGCTCAGGCCATGCTAATCTTCTCTGTACCCTTCCAATTTTCGTATATGTACCGCCAAAATGAATAAAGTAAAAAATCCTTGGTTTTGCCGTACTTCCGAAGGGAGGTTAAATTGGAGTCCCGAATATGTACAATATTATGTACTCTTAAAATCCCTATCTTAATTAAACCTGGATAGACAAATTTTAGAGCTTCCACAGTAGCAACGTCTGATTAGCTATAGTAGTATAAAAGTGACATTATATAAACAAAACACATCTGTTGGATGCTATGACTCTACTCTTTATCTCTATATCAGTGTTATTATCCTAGGTGACTGCAGATCATGTTAGGTAGGTAAACTCTTTAACCTAATCAAATCTATTCGCTCCAATAGCAACTGTCTCACCTTGCTTGGGAATTATTAAATATTAATATTCAAGAAGAAGCTCCTCAACACCAGAGCTTGGCAGACCCTGGCGCAAGACAGAGATGATTGAGAGGCGTCGTCTTGATGCGGCGAAGACCCGTACCGGGTTGTAGTGCCAGTGATGATGATGAATATTTAATGAGCCAAATCATACATTAGTACCGCATTGTGTCCAGTAAGAATAGGAGCCGTTTGATTGTAGATTAGGATACACCATGAATAAAACTGGAAATAAATTACAGTTCGAAAATCAAATATATTAATTTCTCATAAGAAAGCAAATTAAAAACATGAGCTCCATCAAACAGGTTATTGTCAAATCTTAAAAAAAAAAAATCAGTTTATTTACCCAGTTTCTCCATTTCCAAAATTACACAGGGGGTGGTTAATAATTTAGCATCTCCAAGATATTTTTGAATTTGTTCAGTAACGTTTATTTTATTCTGTGTAAAAAAAAACCCATCATTAAACATTATAAGTACACAGTTATTATAATAAAAAACGAATACACTTTCATACCTGTAAAGCTGTGTTACAGAATGTTCCATCCACCAACACTTGGAAAGGTTTTCTAAACCCGAAGTTATTAGAATAAAACCTTAAAATTCTGCTAACTTTCTTCTGACGATTAATTCTCATTTTTTTCTTTTAAATTCTCATTGGAAGTGAGATTAATGTCACAATAAAAGAAGTGAAAATGATACAATAGAAAATAGTTTTTTTAAACACACCACTGACACTTGTATTCAAATAAACCAAGCATAGTTCAATAATAAAGCAACAGCTAGGATCTTCAACAAGGAGGTCACAGTCGTAACATTTGAGAGGTTGATTTCCAACGTGTACTAAAGGACATTTTTTTTAAAATAAATATTCTGAGGAATTAGTTTTAGAGAACTCCTTTTTCTAGTTTAATAATCTGTCTCTATAGTAAAGGGAAAAAACTGATTTTTTTTTTCATTTTCAGTAATAAACGGGCATGGTATTGATGGGATCTTTCGATTGTGATCATTTAGGGCTAGGCAAGTGAGCTATCAATATATATATTTATTTATTTTACCAGATCGGACTGGTGGGCCTTTACATGGTTCTTATAATATTGGTTTTATTGATAACAATTGATTATGGGGGGGGGGTATAGTCTCGTACAATAGACACCCCTAACTAAATACATCGTTATAACTATTGGTTAAATGTCTAAAAATCTATAAATATAAAATAGTTGTAAAATAAATTTAAGGTAGTTATATCACTTTCTATATATACTTGTACAACTTATAATAAGATGTCCTGCAGTAACCTGGGCTTTAGTCTTCGAGATGATGTCTGCTTTCCTACCTTGTAATTTGTAGCTCCTTTAACTGCTGGTAGTTGGCTGTGAAATTTTCTGAATCTTTTTTTTATGTGGTCGTCTATTGTTTCTATTTGTAGTTCTCGGTGCAGTTGTCTATTTCTGATGAACCAGGGAGCATCCACTGCGATTCTTAGGACCTTGTTTTGAAAAGTTTGCAATATTTTTCTTTTCGTAGCGGATGCTGCTCCCCAGACTTCACAGCCGTACATCAGTAATGGCCTTAGGACTGTTTTATAAATGAGAATTGTTATCTCTGGTTTTAACTTAGATTTTCTATTTACGATAGGATAGAGCATTGATAACCGTGCGTAGGTTTGGGTTAATTTAATGTTGATATGGGTTTTCCATGTTAGGCGGCGGTCCAGGTGAACTCCAAGGTATCGTATAGCTTCGCTGGCAGGGTTCCATTTCACGTTTTTACCTACGAGGGTTAGCTCAGGTGGGTCTGTTGGGCGTCTAAGCGTAAAAACTTTTGAGGTGCATTTTTCGATGTTAAGAATAATCCTCCATTTAGGAAAGTATTGCTCAAGATCATCCAGGTGGCCCTGCAAGGTATTTCTGGCTATTATTATGTCGTTGTGTTGGGAGAAAACGGCTGTATCGTCGGCGAACATAGCTATGGAGGTATGTGTAGACTGGATGATATCGTGAAGATAAAAGTTGAATAGAATGGGAGAAAGGACTGAACCTTGTGGGGTACCTGCATGGATTTGTCTCACAGTTGAATATGTGTTATTTATTCTAACAGAGAATGTTCGACCGTTCAGGAATGAGCTCAGAATAGCATATAAGTATTTCGGGGTATCTACTTTCTTAAGTTTGTACAGTAGACCTCGGTGCCAAACCTTATCAAACGCTTGTTGGAAGTCCAAGAACGTTACCAGCGTATGTTTCTTCATTTCGAATCCGTTTATTATGAATTCTGATAGTCTTGCTAGTTGGTGCGAGGTGGAATGACTATACTGAAAACCAAATTGAAAATCTGGGATAATGTCATTATTGTTAAAAAAAGAAGAAAGATGCCTTTTTATAATTGATTCCAACAATTTTCCAATAATTGGTAATAAGCTTATGGGTCTATAGCTGCTGACTTGTTTAGGGTTTTTACCAGGTTTGTGAATGACTATGAGTTCGGCTTTTTTTCCACGTAACGGGGAAATATCCAATTCTTAGGCAACTATTAAATATGGACGAAATGAAAACGACAGCTTTCCTGGACAAATTCTTTAATGCTATGACTGGGATCAAATCATGGCCAGGACTTTTCTTTATTTTAAGTTTTTGTATTAATTCTTGGATTTCCTTTGGGGTAGTGAATTTGGGTGGAAGCTGCACTGTTGCAACGGGAAGATTTAAATAATCGTGGATGTCATTAGCAATATGCGGATTTCTTGCGCATTCTGCATTGGAGAACGTTTTCTCAAAGTAATCCGCGAACATTTCAGCCTTTTCTACATCGCTGGTGATGAATTCCCCGTTATCTACAAGACTGGGAATTTTCTCATGTTTATTCATCAGACGTCGCGTAGCCTTCCATAGCGATTGATCCTTAGGGCCTAATTCACCTACATAAGTCTGGTATCTTGCATATGTCCATTCGTCCAGTTCCTTTTTTATAGCGTGATGAGCAGGGTCTCTATTACGCATCCACTGCCTCCTTGCATAATTTTTTTCTTTAATTTTTAATAGAATTGAATTTGGACATCTACTCGAGAATGTTTTCCCCCTAAACTGGAAAGATTGTACGGTAGCTTCATGCAGGCTATGTGAGATAAATTCGTTGAAGTTGTATATGTTTGTATCAATTTCTATTGCGGTAGGATAATTATTCTTTATATTTATTTTCTCATCAATTAGGATTTTGTACATTTTCCAGTCGATTACTCCATTAATGAGGGATTTTCTCTTCGTTTCTTTGTGTATCTGTGCTGAGAAATTAATTAAAACTGGGATATGGTCCGAGTTCAGAGCTGCGATCACGTGGGATGAGAGAGGAAGCCTAAAATTTTTGGTTAGTGCTATGTCAAGGATGTCTGGTTTACAGCCTGATCTTAGTGAGCTAGATTTGCTCAAGGTGAAATGGATACACCCTGTAGAAATAAGAAAAAAAAACTTTTAATGGTCACGGGGAACAAAACCAGAAATTCTTCAACACATTTATTTATAATATAAATTTTAATGTGTACATACAATAAAATTAAAAATATCCAAATTTCATCATTCACAAAAAATGAATAAATGATTTTATCTAACAGTCAAAATGACATACCTAACTTATTATTAACTTTTGGGTAATATTAATTTATAATTTATAAGTAGTTCTGCGCCGACGATAGGGTGACTTACTTTGGCCACCAAAAAGCCCCACATCTTACGACGGAACCTCTAGTAGCGATTTGGAATAACAGTCACGCTAATCTGAATGGACGTTCCATTCACTCCTTACAGGGTGACCTCCTGAGATTGCTTTGATCTTCTGCCTTAATCAGGAAGACAGATACGGTAGCTCCAATATAAACGACTTTCTGTCGGTGATTAAGAGTAAAGGCGTTAGGAAATCCAAGCGACGGAAACCACCTCTTTTGTCACTGCGACTAATTTAACACTCTAGTTCAATAGAAGGCTACCAGTCAAAAGGCTGATGTCACTTGGTCGCTTTTACCGTAAACCTGTCGTGGTAAAAACAGAGGCACCATCTACTCTTTGAGCTTTACTCCTTAAGCTCCTACGATTCCGGTTATGCGTTCTGTTCTTTCACTGGCTAGTCCAACCCCCGATTGGCGGTTGGTTAATAGGGAAACTCCAGTATACGGCGTATAATTTTCCTCGCAGTCCTGCAAGAACCATTACTTCTTTTACTTACTTTTTTATGCGAGGTTATGTTGAGAGTGAAGATCTAGTAAGTCTAGTAATTCACTACATCAAATTCAAACGTAAAATTTGTTATTAAACTGTTGGATGACTCTAACGTATCGCTGATATTTAATAAGACATTTTACCCAGGTGTTATACCAAAAATAGGTAAATAAAAACTGGATAGTATTTATCCAAATACATATAAATCTTGATGGACTACCAAACATACAATAAATAAGTGTGTTATCTTTGAATGCACAAGTCGCCCCAATTCAAAGCGATAATAAATAAGTAAATTTGTTTCGGGTTCATAATATTTTTTATTTTACTATGACTAAGTTAAAATAATAATAATAATAATAAGTTTAGCTTAATAAAATATTTGAATCTGGGTAGTATTGGTGCTTGGATTCGCGAATGATTTGCTTCTTTTGAAAGGGAACGGGTGGTTAAGGGAATTGGTGCATTTCAAGTTGAATATTGTTCGATGGTTATCTCCTAGGTTTTTTGAGATATTGTCGAAACTGGATATGAATATTTTTGAAGAGTAGAAATGGATAGAATGGCCTTAAATTTTGTGATGTAAAGAGATTACTTATATTGATGTACGTTATCATGGAGCTTATTTCTCTTCTTCTTTGACTTTCTCTTATGCCATTGCTAGTGGCGAGAAACTTACATCCTCTCTATCTGCCACCGATGTGACGATTCTGACTTACTTAATAAAATTGCTGAGATAAACCTATCATGGCGAGCTAACCGGGGACCTTTCGATCTCAATCGGAACTTTCGTTTTCAGGACCGGGTTCCCTGGGAGAGACCTTATTGCTCCAACTGACACAGGATAAACTGGCTAATCCTCGGCGGGTTTTCACTCCGCAAATCTTTTTCGTCATCGGTTTTACATGAATTTCAATCCAATCCAATCCAACAGCGACGCAGCAACTCATCGCTGAGTTAAGGCCTCATTCATCAACTTACATGAATTAGTTCATGTAAGCATTACGAGCAGTGCCGGAGCATCCTGGGCAATCCTATTTCGCCACCGCATCCCTCCTATTCCTTAACGCCTGGCCCATATACTTCTGTGAGAAAGTTTACCGGTATTACCTGATGAAATAAATTCTTCCTCAAACATCTCCTCCTTCTTCATCAAATCCCGCGCCAACTCTGCGAGATCGTATAGGGAAGGTAAAATGTAGTTAAGGGTTTTGAATTAGGATAACTTTTCCAGTTTACAAACAATATCTAAAATTCATTATTTCCTTTGATATAAAGTTCTTAAATACGATATTTAAAAGAGTTCTCACATATTTAAATACATTTTTGAACTAAAATGTATTTGATGCTTATTGCAATGTAAACTGCTGGCTCCGCCAACTGAAACTTTATTCTATAAACATAAGTCTGAAATACTTAATGGATATACGTATTTTTTTTTTTAAATAATGCTTAATGTAAAGTGCTGGTTAACAAACTTTAGCCAATATATATTATTATCTATTTTTTTTAGATATATCTAATTATCTATTATTATAACTAAGTTGTAAGAAAGTATATTGAATTTACATTTTGATATCAGGAATGGATCATTTTTTAACTGAATTAATAGCAAAATATTCTAGTATGTTTAAGTTGAAGGATTTATTGATTTTTTAAACAATAATTGATTAATTAATGACCCTATAATCCTCATTTTTATACGATGTAGATTATAATATTAAAATAATAACTACTATAATCTCGGTTGTGAATATTAGACTTTTACTACCTCTATGGATTACAGTTTAAATGTGAGCCTGTTGCAAGGAATTGATGAGTGTTGTTTGTCAGTACAGATTTGTCTACATTGGGAAGTGATGATGGACAATGGCAGTAACTACTTTGGTGAACCAGGATTTTGTCCGGATTGTGGCTCTATACTGCCATTACTACAAGATTCAGGAACAATAAACTGTTACACTTGCAAAAGACATTGTAGTGCTGAAGGTGATGCTTTATTTATTTTTTACTTATAACTGAATCAGTTGAACCATTAAAACTGCATTTGTATAGTGATTTGTTGGTAAAATGGTGCAAAAGGTAATTATTCTGCAGGTTGTGGAAAAGAGAATGTTGTTATGGTAAATGTTTATACTTCGGTAATCATTTCATCTAGAAATGAACATTTCAATAAGCATATATCATCTGTACTTCGAAAGGTTAGTTGAAACTTTTATTTCTTGATGAAATGATTACCTGAATTTACTCATTACCCATAATTACATCTTTTTTTCTATACTAAAGCTCATGATAACTTGTATTTTTGGAAAATGAAATGAATAAACAGTTATAAGTCGAAGTGACTTCCTGTAGAACAGATACCTTACAGAATATTTTAGATAACAAATCAAGAAGAAATAACAGTTCAAGTATTGGACAAGCTTTGTTTTGTACAGTGAGACTCTACAATTAATCTCCAGCCCCAGTGAATAAGTTGAATTTTGTCAGAGAGAGTTAATTCCTAAGGGAATTGGAATCGTGTTATTCATGTAATTTTTAGCTTGAAATGGAGTTGTAACATAAGCAATAATTCCTTTTCAAGCCAATGCCTGACTTAGCCCCTCATTCATTACGGAAATTAAATGATTTTGCTTCTGTAAGTACAAGAAACCTATTTTGAAAAAAAATTGATTAAATGACTTATTCACAGGAGCTGTAGATATTATGTATGTAGTAAGTTACTGTTAGTAGAAAACATTGTGGCATGTGACAACTAATACACAGTACATTTCCTCATCAATAACTGAAGGCACAATTTCAGTAAGGATTATACAGGGTGTTTCAGGGTTAAATGGCCACACTGAAAATTTGAACTAAGGACCTCAAAACAAGAAAAAAATTTCCTATGAAGGTATGTCCGCAAACGCTTTGTTTAGGAGATATTCACATCTAAAGATTTCATTGTTACGAATTATTTAGGCATGGTAAACAAATAAAACTTATTTTATTTGTTCCAACTAGCTCTTCCATAATGTGCAGGACAACCATCTAATTGAAACCACATGTTCCTTCTAAGTTGTAGTGGAATATCTTCAACTAAATCGTTGTACGTTGAAACGTAGAGTTAAAGGTAGACTTACTAGGTAATCTTCTATTTGGAAATCGCATGGAATATTCACAACGGGCACCATTGCATAAACCGTACACAAACACCATATCGGCATATTCAGCATTAGTATAAATGGAAGGCATAATGAGTACTCTGCGAATGCCTCAAACAAACTGATAAATGTTATTGATAGTTCTATTCTTATTATTATTTGTTATTGATGTTCTGTTCCAAACAGTATTAATCCTAAAGTCCATAGTTTATGTACAGTTAGGGAGACAAGGTCGTATTAGTATTCTATCTAAATTCATCTCCTAAACAAAGCATTTGCAAACATACCTTCATACGAAATATTTTTTTCTTGTTTTAAGGTTCTTAGTTCATATTTTCAGTTTGGTCACTGCTGCTGTTGAAGAAAGATGCCGAGCCTGTCTGACTGCTCAAGGAAATCACTTTCAACATTTAATATGAATGTGTTAATGGTTTTCATTTAATAAATAAAGTAGTTGGAACAAATAAAATAAGTTTTATTTATTTACTATGCCTAAATAATTCGTAACAATGAAATCTTTAGATGTGAATATCTCCTAAACAAAGCGTTTGCAGACATACCTTCATAGGAAATTTTTTTCTTGTTTTGAGATCCTTAGTTCAAATTTTCAGTTTGGCCATTTAACCCTGAAACTCCCTGTATAATCAGTTTTTAGAACTCCTATGGTGCTATATTAATGGTTACTAACCGCTTGTTCAAATGTAAAGTTTGATTCTTTAGAATTTTTGTATTTGTTATTGCTTATATTATATATTATTTGGAATTGTATATCTGTTGATTTCCATTAGTTCATAGTTCACATCCACGGATTTCCTTAATATTATTCAAATTGGTTCCCATTAAATTGTCTAGAAAGCTGTAACAAACATTTCATGAAATCATCGGTTAAAAAGACCTTCAATAGGTATGTCATTAATTAACTCATATTGAAATCTGAATCATATTCATATTATTTTATTTTTTTTGTTATTGGTTGTATTAATTTTTAAATATTGTTATTTTAAAAGGTAAGATATGCCCAGGACCGGAACTCAAACCCTAGGTCACTTAATTTTTTATAAAATAATTTATTTTATTTTATTTGTTATTGATTTGTTTGTTTCTTTTTTGTTTCAATAAAAATATTTAAAAATTAATACAATCATTAAGAAATAAAATAAAATAAATTATAATAATATATATGACTTAAGTCAACAAGATCCAAATTAAAATAATGTTCAAAGAACATTCTTCCCAACATCGCTAATTGCGAGAACGCAGGGACATGGGATCAGTGTAAAGAAAGGATATGGCTAGTGACCTGGGCGACCCGGATTTGAGTCCCAGTCCTGGACATATTTTTTCTTTTCAAATAAAAACATAATCATATTAACATTCTGGGTACATTATCCCCATCTTCAACCATTTTCTATTTAATTAATACCTAAAATTTTAAGTCTAGTATGTGAAATACACTTTACGGTTTGGTTTTGATTTATATAAAAGTAGTTAGAAAAAATAGAAAATTACTAGATGACTATCTTCCATGTGTTGTCTCATCGCTGGGTAGGTAGAACCAGTACATTTTATGGAAAGATTGAAGATATCAATACCTCATGTAGTAAAATTTTACGCTTATTTTTTGGATGGTTTTTAGTTTTACCTATATTGTCTCTTAGCATTTAATAAATTTGTTTTTTTCTTTGCATTGTTTAGTGTATGATGTGTTTATAGAATAAGATATATGTTAATGTTATACAAGTTTACCAATATTACTTTAAAATGTACTATATCATGTCTATAATGTCTTCATTCTTAACTTGATAAAATTTAGCACACCTCACCTTCTAAAGGACAATGGTTACAGTTACTCCTCTTATTTAGACCTCATATAAGCTGACTGTTCCTTTTTCTTACTGATATAATTTTTTTCTTATATTTCAGTGTTCAAGAATCTTGAGTCATATTATGTCATCAATTTTAATTCTTTTGATAAGCAATCTAAAAAGGATGTTGAAGAAGCAAATGATGGTCCAACAGTAGAAAGGAAATGCCCTCGTTGTAATAATGATAAAATGTCTTATGCAACACTTCAATTACGATCTGCTGATGAAGGCCAAACAGTTTTCTATACTTGTACCAATTGCAAGTATGTATTTAACCATTAAATCCTACTAATATTACAAATGCGAAAGTTTGTGAGGATGGATGTTTGTATGTTTGTTACTTTTTCACGCAAAAACTACTGAACGGATTTGGATGAAACTTTACAGTAATATAGGTTATACATCAGAATAACACATAGGCTACAATTTATAATGATTTTGTGTAATTTGGTCATAATATAACGATAAATATCAAGTGTCGGATAAAATTCTGCCCTCTGAGTAGCTTGCTCACGTGTTTCTCTAAAAAAATTTTATATTTTTGCTGAACAAAACAAATCAAGTAACATAGTTTACAGGAGTATATTGCAGTAGGTCAGTAGGACTGCCAAAACTAAAAACTGCTGCCGTACGACAAGTGAAACCGTAATATTAAGTGATCCTTTTCAATAACATTACATACTAATCCTTTACTGACACGAACAACAGTAAACAAAAATAACTTCTGTGTGTCCCATTTGTTAATCAGTGTCAATATATGTTTCATGGCTGTGCTGATCCGTCTGTTATGAAATTAGATATGGATAATCTCAACCCTGGGGAAGGACATATACTACTTTTTATCAACACACCACACAGGCGAAGTTTATATAAAATTGTAACCTGATTGACTAACACACCCAGTGGTCAACGCACAGCAGAAACCACTGAACTTAGCATCTTGAAATTTGCAGATAGGTTCTTTATATAGCTTAAATGAGCACTAAGAAATGAGTTTCCCCCTTAATATAATAGGGGTTCAAAGACTATGAAATCCGCCAGTTTTGAAGTTTGACATCTGAAATTTTGGATGTACTAATAACTTATAGTTAAAAAAAAATTAAATTATTTATTTAAAATGGTCTGTCACGAAACTTTATGTGGCAGAGCAAATTTGACGCGAGCGAAGCCACGGGCAAAAGCTAGTTATTAATAAAATAGACCAAAGAAATAAACAAATTTTATATTTTTTGAATGCAAGTAATTAGCATATGTATCATCTACAGCACCTATGAACATTGCCTCTATTTCTAGCATAGTTAGGAGGGTAGAAAATATTGGTCAATTAAAATATGGATGGGAGGGTTCGATAGTTTTATATAATTTTCAATATAAATATATTCATATTTTTTGGGTTTGAGACCATGGAGTTCTTGGGTCACATGACTAAATTAAATAAAATCTGCCAGCTGGCAGAATCAAACCCAGGATCTTCGGCATGACAACTTAGCGCTCTACTCCGCTCTCTAGTGATGTAGTAATATTGCTTATATATTGTTTGGGGAGTGCTTTTCATTACCTGCTACTTGGAATATTTGTATTCCAAATTTACAATTGAGAACTTTTGATTTAGGCTCACATATAAAGAGTTTAAATGTTTTATTGTAGAGACTTTCAAAATATGTAGTTTTTCAATTCTTAACATTTTTTATATTACTGTTGCTTTGATTTATTTTTTAAAAATGTTTACCATATGATTTTATATGGTACTACTTATGGTACCTACTACTTATAAACAATATGTAGCTGAAATAGAATATACATTATTTTATTTTGTTTTCATTTCAGGTTTAAAGAGACCGAAAACTCATGAAGATCATATTTATGGTTGTCTTATGTTTCTCAATGAATAAAAATTTGTTTTAAATAATTAGTTAACAAAATATGTATATTAAAGAATGTTGTTTTATTTTATTATAATGAAAATTGTTTAATGGTTTTCATTTATTCTTATTTCATCTATAGCTAGTTCCATTGTCCACCTTAAAAAAGAATGATTTTGTCTCTGAATCCAAGCCAAATTTAAGACAGAGGCAGATATAAATCTATTAATTAAAAATGACTATTAAGATAACAACCTGTAAAAAATTGTAGAACATCAAAAGCTGTTTTCAATAAGCACAAAAAAATGTGATGATAACCCAAAAGGGTCTTGGGTTCAATATGTGGTCTCAACTGTTTTCCAATGGTTGTGCTGGTTCGAGATCATGCTCAACCACCTTTTTTCTTCTCAAATAAGGGTAACTAGCTTATAGTGTCAGGGTAACCTCAGGGAAGATTGGCAAATCCACAGAATCCATCAATGACTGCTGACAGACAAAATAATTTATCTGTTACCAGCCAGACTCTAACCTGGAATCTTCAGCAGAGAAGAAATTCAAGCCGAGGTATTTTCTATCATCTAGAACAGATCTGTTTCCATCTACATATTTGTTTGTCTGGTAATGGGCAGAGCACTGGATGAGCCCCAAGACTTGATAAAGTTGGTGCTATGAACTTGAAAGAAAATGCCCACCAAATAAAGGACCATTGGTATTCTTAGAGATTGGACACTTCCTAACATTTAAACTGCGAATCATAAACTAAGGTAGGGATATACCTTCTATATGTTGCCTGTAAGGTCATGGAACACTTTATCATTTCATTATCTTGTAGCCACTTCAGTCTACTGATTGAACAAGCCACCTACAATAGTTTGGGTAGACAAGAAAAATTGGACATGAAATATCCTGAATTGGGTATTCAGGAAAGAGCAGAGAGGTATATATTAAGGTTGGTGTTATTCAGAACATCTTATGTGACTACCAGCATTTTGTCCATTCCCATACAAATCTCTGAAGTTCCCCTTCCTCTGGTTCGATCCCGTTGACCTGTAGAGCATAAGATAGCCAATCTGCCACTACATTATCCTTTCCAGTTTTGTATGTTATTTCTATATTATATTGGTTCAGGATCTCCTTCCAGCGCATCACTAGCCGACGATTCTTTCAAATTGCCTACCCACAGAAGTGGACCTTGAACCGTTTTCTGAATATATAGGTCGGAAGTGTTGGACTGCCCATACAATCTCTAATAACTCCCGTTCAAGCGCGCTATACTGAGCCTCCTGCTCGCGTAGGCCACAGGCCGTTCTCCCTTATCGTCTCCTGCGATAACACCGCCCCGAATGCATATTCGCTAGCGTCAGTAGTGATCGCAAATGATTTTGAAAAGTCAGGAAATGCGAGAACCAGTTCCGTTTGAAGTCATCGCATGGACTTCCTAATGTTTGCCTCGATCTCTGCCGTGATCCGAACTGTGCGCCCCTTCCTTAATAATTCATTCAGAGGGACGAGATTTTCGGCCATCTCCGGGACGAATCGACGATATTAATTTAAGGTCCGAGCAATCTCCTGATTCCCTTGACGTCACTAGGCATTGCCATTTTTCCTATCGCCTCTACTTTCTTACCGTCCAGTCTTATACCTTCCGCCGATATCGAATGCCCGAGAAAATTTATTTGCTTCTGTCCCAATATTGATTTTTCCACTGATAGCTTTAGCCCAAATTGACGTATTCTGGCAAAGACCCGCCTCAGATCCTCTATATGTCCCACCTCCGTATTACTAAAGACCAGGAGGTCATCCATATATAATTGGCACATGTTTTCATCTAAGCCCTTCAAGAACTCGTCCATCAGCCACTGGAACGTTATGGGTGCATTTTTTAACCCGAAGGGCGTACGGGTAAATTCATAGTGCCCCCTCTCAAATGTAAATGCCGTTTTGCATTCGAATCTGGTGATACCCCGATACGGGGTCGTGCTGAACACCGTCGCTCCACCCAGCCGGTCCAAAATGTCTTCTAATCCAGGAATGGGGTATTTCTGGTCACGCGTATTTTCATTCAGGTGCCGAAAATCTACCACCACCCTGTCCCGTTCCTTTGTATCAACGGGTTTCTTCTTGACTACCCATAGTGGGCTGTTAAGGGTGATGTGCTATCGACGATAATTTCCTATCGGTTTAGCACTTCGATCTCCTCCCTAATATGTTCCCTTAACGCCTGTGGGTATCTTCGCTCTTTTACGTAAGTACTCTTTTCCGATTTCAAATGAATTTCGTGAAGAGTCTCCTCCGTCACGCTCAGTGGATCCCCCTCGCGAAAAAAAATATCCGCGTATTTCTCCCTTATGCTTGTCCTCCAATCCTTACCACGGGTAATTGCGCCGACGGACTTCGAATCCCTTTTTGCGTTTTCTATTGTTTTATACACCCTTTTCCCGATTCTGATTACCCATTGACCTTCTAAATTACGGAGTTTTGCCCCTAGTTTCCCGAGCACGTCACAGCCCAGAATCCCCTCGTATTCGCGCGGCATATTTCTCTACTACATGCAGAGTTGCTAACCCCCCCCTTCTTTCCCTATTTATCTAATGCCAAATCTATTCCTCCCTCCATCGTACAGGGACTACGATGGAAAGTGGTTAACTTCCATAGGTACTTGCTCACCTCTGGTTTACTGTTCCCTTTAAATATCATTTTTACACTATCCTTACTTACTAATGAACATGAGCTTCCCGTGTCCACTAAACATCTCCACTCCTTACAAAACTCTATAACAGGCAACCTTTCCCACTTTTTCACAATATTATTCACACACAAGAGGTTGCCCCTCCGCTCACACCATCCTCATTCTTTCCCTACCTCCTCATTTCTCCGCCCTGCACTCCGTTGCTTACTTCTTCCTACAGGGGTTCTTATGCCCCCAGATTTGCTGCCCTCCGTCTCGGATCCTGAAGTCTCGGGAGCTCTGGATGATTCGTATGGTACTCTCCTCCTCCGCCATATTCGCTGCGCATTAACTTCCATTGGTTCTCGTCGCTCATATTCTCTCCGCCGAATGTACGGACACTGCCGAGCCATATGCCCCTCATTGTGACATTCAAAGCATCGTGTGCGCGGGCATTGAGGCATCAAATGCCCCGTCTCTCCACATTCGTGGCACCTCCTGTCGTCTCTCCTTACGTTCTTCTTTTCTACAAATTGCCTTCTCTCTTTCTGTACATTGTCTCTCCTACCGACATCTCCCTCTCTCCTTCTCTCCAGGTCTGGCCTTGTTCTATTTCTTCCCGTTCCATTCCTGCAATACGATACTTTGCTCCATCCTGGTTCGAACACCTCCCTTTCCTCCTCATCGCGGGCACTCGCGTCTACCATCTCCTGAGCACATTCGACAAATGTTCTGTCCCTGGGTAGGCCATCCTTCTTACCCGTATCTCTGGCCAGCTGTACTTTGAGGACTGTGGTCATAAAAATCATCCAGGTCACTTCTCGCAATTTTTCGTTTATTTTGTTCGAATAGATGTTTGTAATGTTTTCGTTTATTTGTTGAAAAGTTTACAACTTTGCGAGAAGTCCTCTTCGACTCCCGGAACATTTGGAGCATGTCCTCCTCTGGGGCCCATCGCCCCCCTGCATAGGCTTTCTTCAATCGTTCTTTAATCACCTTCCACGAGGTGTCTTCGTCGGCTTGGATCAGGTTCAGGACACTCCTCCTGACACGGCGCGCTATGGTGATCCTTAATCTTTTAGCATCTGCTTCCTCTAGAAGATCCATTGCCACCTGGGATTGGATGCTACCCATGATTCCGTCTTCACTCTTGATTAAGTTCACCTACATCCCCGTTGAGATCTCCCTCCTAATGTCCTGCGCATTTGCCTTCTTGAGTTTCATTTTCTGCAACTCATTCGTTTCTTGCGCGATTCTATTTGCCTCTTGTCTGGCTATGTCCGCCCGCGCCAATGCTATAGTAGACGTCGGATGTTTTTGGAGCTCAGGGTTCACCTGTTCTGCCTGTGGTGGCTCCAACGTTAATGTTGCCGGTCTGAGGATGTTTTGACCTTGTTCATTCATGGTGGCGCTCGTTTCGTTCTTCGGAAGATTGATATAGAAAAGAAATAAACAAAATAAAGAAACTTAAGGAATAGAACTGTCCTTTTCTCGTTCTTGCAGAGAAAAAAGAAAAGGGAGAGAAAAAACAAAATCTTACTACGAACTGCTAACAAACTCCCGGGTTTTGGCACCACTTACGAGCTTCGGCCCACGAAACGTTAAAAAAAAGAGAAATTTTAGGAGAGAAACAACATGGGTGAAGGCTGACACTGCTTTATGCAGATTTAAATCCTCTATATATAGTATTTACATTTTTTACTAATCCCTGTTTAGATTAGTGGCCATACTGGTGTATGTCCTATCTTAACTTATATATATATTAAATATATAAGTTAAGATAGATATATATCTGTGGCACCTGTGCATACTGGGCTAAGTCGAATTTTTTGAATTTCGAGCTATCTACATCACCAGAATCGTAATTTTTTTATCTTTCCTTGTGTTTAACGGGCTAAGTGTTCCGTCCATTGGAATGAAGGATATTCCTTTGTAAATCGTGGCCTGATACTCCAATCTTGAACTTTTACTTGTGAAAAGCGAGTCACGTTTACCAAGCGCTTTTGCACTATAGGACAAGCTGGATACTTCGTGAAATGTGGGCTATATCATTACTTGTTTGAAGACAGCTCGTAAAAAAAAGTGTAATTTTTTTTTCAAATGGGGCACTTGGCCTGTTAGTCACCAACACCGGATGCAACTTTTCCTAAAACATGTCAATGATTTCTTTTTTCTAAGTATTCCTCGCAGTCCCTTCTAATTATTTTTTCTTAAAATTTCCTTCCTCCAAAAATGGAAAAGCCTGGCTTCGAATTTATAAAATATTATCTTAGTATCTCGCGTGTTGCGATTGTGATCACACTTACAATGTTTTCAATATGTACTCAATTGATAATTCAAATGGCTGAAGGAATAGCAAATGACCAAATAAATATTGCTTCTCCTGGTAAATTCCTTTATAGTATTGCTTTTTGTTTTATTGTGTAATTTATATTTACATAACTTTAATTTTCTAATATTTAGAGTCAAGCCCTCCACCTTCTATTCCTAAAGAATTCAGGAAACTGTTTTCAAACTCCGACGATTCGGATGTCGATGCTGATTTTGATTTCGAAAAACAGAAAGATCGAAATCTTTTTTCCGACGATGGTAACATCCCATCCCATCCAAAAAGAATTAAAAGAAAACAAGGAATTAAGAATACAAATCGTAGCAGTAAATCATTAATTTATAAATAGATTATAGGTTGTTCGGAAAGTTATTTGATGATACTTACTTACCTGTACACTTATGCCAAAAATATTAATTTTTTGTGGTACAAAAAACAAAATTAACTAGTTTCCGAACTGGCAATATTTCCTGAAAGCTGATGGGTAACGGTGTTAATTCTTTTTAAAGGTTAAAGCAGCTCTACAAATCTAGAGACCGAAAATGCCAATGATAGAAATGACAACCACAATGAGGTCGAAAGTGACTCCGAATCTCCACCAGGTAACTAATCCAACAGTAATTTAACAAAATAGGCGACTTTGAGAAAACGAGGATTGAAAGGAGACACTCGAGAAAAACGAGAGGAACGAAAAAGGAAGCGTCCCACGGGAAAGGAATATACCACTAACTCCGGGAAAACAGTAAAAAACATAGAAAGAAAAGACCTGGGCGAGTGCCGGAACAAATGTTTAAGTTTAATCGATGTTAACAAAATTGAACAATTATTTGAGGAATATTGGGGTTTTGGAGATTTTCACAGAAGGCTGAACTATATTACGGGACTTATAAACTTTGAAGAGCCTAAAGATCAAGATTCCCGGCCAGGAGACAGATCTCGGTTGAATATACCGTTGACGGCGCACGGATAAAGATTTGCCGAAAATGCTTTTTAAACCTTTTTGTAGAAACTAAACGATTCATTTCGACTGCTGTTAAGAATAAACAACATTCTTTATCAGGAATAGTATGCCTGTCTGTATCACTATTTCATTCCAAACTTGATCCTTCTGTGAAGTAAGGAACTATGTACTCTGACTCTTGCCCGGGGCAAAATAAAAGCAGCCATATCGCATCTATGTGCTGGGTAGCCCTTCAAAATTCGAATGCGCTACAACAGATATATCACAAGTTTTTAATCCCTGGCCATACGCACATGGAGTGCGACACCTCCCATGGATTAATTGAGAAGGCCCTATTGAACATCCCCATGGTTGGGCTCAATTAATGCGGGATGTGGTGATTTTGAATCCCACTCATGTGAGGGAAACTTTCCCTACTATTGTCTAACCTGGCAGATAACCACTTATATGTTTGTACTCACTATTCTTGTACAGTTGTTGTTTTAAGCTAATAAAAACCTTTCTACGGGTAAATCATTCGTCCTTCATTTTCATCACACGGGACACTGTAAAGAAAAAGAAATTTTTGTTATACAGATGGAGAGTTCCAACTTTTATAATTGTTTTAAAAACCGCCTAAATTAATAAAAAAAAGATAATGAAAAGGGCACTATGCATTGGGGAAAGGTAAGATAAGATGGCTTAACTATAACAATGATAGCTGCGGGGTTCTCTACTACAAGTCGACTCTCGATATAAATGTTAATTTTAAAACAGTAAGTTTTGCAAACTATTGTTCAAAACCTAGAAATTTAATATTTTGTTATCATGGCACACTTCATCTTGTCAGTAATAGAGCCCTAACTAATAAATCCATAAAAATTGACTAAATCAGTTGTATTTAAAGCTTCATTTCAACCACACAAAATTAAAATGTTACTAATTTTATATCAATCAATTGTTGAATATTGATAATATATGTACTCATAGGTGCTATTTTTTCCAATTAAAAAAATCTTCTGATAATGTAACTGTATATATTTTTTTCTAAAAATGCATGAAGGATTTTTCCTCATTTTTGAACTTTGAAGTGATGAAAATGACTTGTATCCAGGCAAAATTTTAGATATTTCATAGCTGCATCTCTCCCATTAATAATAAGATGCATTATAGCCGGCACACTCGAGTAAAACATTGTTTTTTTAATTTTAGAATAGTTATTTTCGAGAAAGGTTTTTTTTAAAGAATGGTAGAAACACCCTTATTTTTTTATTTCATAGTTCTTTTCGAACAAATTAAATGTTAGAAACCTTGCAGAGGACTCTGAAAAGAAAATTTAAATGAGATTGGCTAACTATTCCTCCTAAATTTCTGATAAATGGCAGGAAAATCAAAGCAGTGTTTCGATAGGTAGACAAAAAGTTTAAATTTTTGTTAAAAGTTTAGAAATCTGAAATATGTTATTGGAATATTGTAAACAATACTTCAAAACGTGCTAATCTAATATTTGTTTAAGTCTGACACACTTCACAGCTTGATGGTTAGATCTAAAGGAATCATAGCAACAGAATAAATCAGTGGAATTCAAGGCCTCATTCCGACCTCAATAATTTATTGTTCAACTACTTTTATCAAACCAATCGTTGAATATGGATATTAATTGTAATGGTAAGTGGTATTTTTTTGAAATGAAAATGTCTTCTGATAATCAAACTATATTAATTATTTTTTTAAAGGCCGGCCGAAGAATTTTTTCTTATTTTGAAGCTTTGAAGTGATGAAAATGCCTTTTACCCATTTGTATCAGGGCTAATATTCCTATATTTTATAGCTACACCTTTCCTATGAATAATAAGACACATTATAGTCTGCACACTTGAGTACAACATTTTTTTAGAGTACTTTATTTGGAGAAGATATTTTGTTTAAGAATGGTTGATGCACTCAAAGGAAGAAAGAAACTCTTATCTACTAATTACAATACTTAATTAGTCGAAAGAAATGCAAAAATGCGGAAAAATATGTTTGAGCAGCTAATTCTTACTAATCCAAACACTGTGTGGCGAGAGGTAAAGTTCCGGTAGCGAAATGTAGACGGCGCTGGTTATTACCTACGGCACTACACTCTGTGACGTCTAATTGACGTCACGAAACTGGAGGTTATCGAAGGGAGACCTTTTTTGAATTATTACCAACTCTGAAAATTAGTTAAGCACTTGGCTTTCAGAGGTCAATCAAGTAATTAGAAATGATGTATCATTCAATTATAAGGCCGAAATCACATGGAAAATGGTACCAAACACGATCAGATTGAAAAAAAAAATTGTTCCTGAAATTACGTCCCTTTTAAAATGTATGCAAGTAAAAATCAATAATTGATTTGGCAGTGAAATCTTTCAATCTTGTACACAATTTCCATAGAACACGACAACTAATTCTACCAGTAGTAAAAGTTCGTGGATAAATTTTTGAATTTCGAAAAACTAAGCCACAACTCCAATCGATAAGCATAGGTTTGGTTTTTTTCTTATTATAATACGTGAATTTCAGAAGAAAACCACCTCGGAAGATTTTTGCATACTCATGCGCCATATTTTTCTTGGTCAAGAGTAATTTCTATCGGAGTTTCCTTGGCAAGTTCATCAATTTGTTACAGAACTGTTCATGGGAAGCGAGAGAGCCGGATTTACAACAGTGTCAAGGTTGATTTCTCATCATCAATCATTTACCACCCAATAATAGCCTTTTATATATATATTATGTTTTCACTCTCAGGGCATGAATATGAGACTAACCTAGTCTCGAAACGCCGCCTTAAGAAGTTTAAATAACTGACTGAAACTCAAGAACCAAAACATAATATTTCCATAACAGTCAAGATAAGTAGAAACCGATATATATATAAAATTAAAAATTGGTATTAACTTCATCAGTAGTTGGTAACTCGATCCTCAATCTTGAAAAGTTAAAATAAATCTATCCTCAGACACTGGGACTTACATTAGATTGGATTTTCGGAAACTACGCCACCAACAACCCAATTGGTTAAATCGGAAAAGTTAACATAATTCGACTTTTAGTTTTATTCGAACGTACGCAGAAGTTGCCTCAGGCCAGCTGGGCATAGGAAATTTAGGCCCTTACCCCCACTATCTGTTTCGCTTCATTCGCCCTTTCTCCTCATCCATCAGGCCATAAATATACTTGAATTAATTTGGCAAAGAGAAGGGCATCGGCAGCCCACTTCTTCAGACACGAATCTAACCTGGATAATGGACAATATATTATTAGGCTGGCAATCCAAAATCCCCAGCATCACCTCCAATATAGGTAGATATCTAAATTGTTAAATACAATGGTACTCAATATCGAATATATCCAAAATATTCAAATAAATGTATTGCAATGGTTTGTTTGTTTGTTCATTTAACGTCACTTTATGCTGCTATGGCTAATCGGACGATGCTACAGTGGGAGCTCTAAATTTTGCCTATCCAGGTTTTATTAGGATAGGGATTTTTAACGAGTACCTGACATCGTACAGGCTCGGGACCCCCGTTTAACGTCCCTTCCGAAGGACGGCGTAACTCCCTTTAAAAAATCCTAGGGCCACGAACCCGCGATCTTGGGTTTAGTAGTTTGTTACGCTAACCACTAGACCACAGGTCGCCCGTATTGCAATGGTGTTTTGTAACTATAGGAAAAAATGACCAAATTTACAAAAAAATCGAGATTTTAAGGTCCAAAAAATTTCAAATAAGTACCGATGTGATGAATCAATTCTAGTTTATTCCAATAACATAATAAAAAAATATTCCATGCACTATTAAAAAAGTAACCAATTTAATTCATATTTTGAAATTGAAATTATTTGGAGTTCCTTTAGTCAAGATTCACCCATGACCTGTCAATGGGTGAGCTCTACCTTATTTTTTCTCTTTATTGATAACAGTATTATTTCAATAAGCTAGCAGGCCTTTTTATTGTTGAAACTTATAGCAATTTCAAGGCCAGTGATCAGTATTGGGTACTTATGACATTAACTACTGCCAGTGAAGAGCTTTAGGTCTATCACATGCTATGTGGGCCTGCTACCCATCTACTGGCCTCTGGTACATACCTTTTACCTGCACTCTATCCTTCATTAATCCCCTTTACTACTATCTGTTGAGGTATTTCATTGTTTCCATCCTCCCTGTTGAGTTGAAACTTATTGTTTAATAATTTAATTTTGTATGAAAATCTTCAAAGCATTTATCTATACAAAGACCAACAATACAATGTCGATATTCAACTTTGGTATCGCGCCGAATTGTATTCTTTGAACAAACGGCACATTATCAGTAGGATTGTTTTTTTGATGTCCCTACAGAAAGGGCAAGGCTATTTATAAACTTTGTTTTACTTGGAAACCAGTAGAATGAAGCAAGCTCCTTGAGCAAATAGATAGAAAAGCAGTGGGAGGGCATATATCATCTTAAGCAAAGGGGGCACACATTCCCTTAAGAAGTTAAAGGGTTAATAGTCACTTACCAATTTCCATTGTTTATTTTTTGTTATATATTATTATATTTCAAGAGTATTGACAGAGGTAATATTTAGGTCGCATAAACAATTGAAACCTAAATTATGATTATATGTTGATATTGTAAAAAAAAAACCATGGTATGAAAATAAATTAAAAGAAAAAATATATTGAATTTTCCAATGGAATATGTATTCACTAAAGGTCTTGTTATCCTTAGGATAATAACCCCTCCAATTGTCTTTTAACTTCTGCTTCCTAAACTCTTTTATTGATGTGTTATATTTTTCATTGCTTACCCCAATTAGGGAGATAAAATCAATCAAAATACAAAATAGTAAACCATTTTTTCAAGCTTGCAGTTTAATTTAAGTATACAAATTAAAAAAGTAACATAATAAACTTAATAAGTGTTAACAATAATGGAATTATTACAAATATAAAATACGTTAATTAATTCTACAATGATAAAAGCTGAAAAACATCCAGAGTAAGCAATAAGATGTTTGGTGGTTATAAAGCTTAAACGTCATCAACTTCTTGCTCTTGATCTTCATCAAATTCAGCATCCTCATCTGCTGTGGCTTCCTAAAATTTTTTAATAAAAATGTTAGATTCATCAATCAATATGAAGGTTGAAGAATGAGGATGAGGTCAATAAGAACAAGAAAACTTGATATAGATTATGTCATAAGATTTAACGGACATCAAAAAGGTTAAAATATTACTCTCCAAATTACCAGATGGGTTAGTAGGTCAGGGGCTCCTGCAACTTTAACTGCCAGTCATATCAAAACTTTTGTAATTGCCTTCTAGAGTTTCAAGACCAAAAATTCTCCAGCCAACAATCGACACATCTTAGCCTTGGTTTCTAGTACTTTTGTATCTCTTCTTTTAACAGCATTCGAGAAATATTTGCCTGGTTATATTCTGATTAAATGTACAATTCAGTGAAGTCTTGCTAACTTTTCATAGATAATCAAACTGAAATATCTATATATATATATATATATATATATAGATAATCAAACTGAAATATCTATATATATATATATATATATATATTTTTTTTTAACGATATTGCAATTACTCTCTTAAATTGCCACTGCTAATATTTTTAATCCATTCATCAGGTGTTTCTTCTGGTTTTGACTGTGTAATCAAATT
The DNA here is from genome assembly GCA_964056705.1 of Troilus luridus. Taxonomy (NCBI): domain Eukaryota; kingdom Metazoa; phylum Arthropoda; class Insecta; order Hemiptera; family Pentatomidae; genus Troilus; species Troilus luridus. The sequence goes on along the minus strand of OZ057412.1, from coordinate 43,016,193 downwards.
CTTTGCCAATATTTTGCTGATCATACTTTCAAGCCTCTTAAGAGACAACTAGATAAAAATAATCCTATCAGGTGAAGCAGGAAGGCTTAAACAGAATCAGTGGTAAGCTATCTAACTATTGCCATTTAAGGTCGAAGTTAATCACAAAGGTCTTTGTTCAATTTTTTATTCTAATATTTTGCCTAAACGTTTTCCTCGATATAAATTGCAGTATCAGTATTGCTAACCCATCTACAATGCTAACTTTATGTAAATATTTTAAAGACATTTTGTTCCTGAATATGCAGAAAATAGCATTGACAATTAGTGACCATTACCACTCCTTATTACTACCGAATAATATTTCTCCTAATGTTGCCGTGCCTATTTCTTTATTATTTATTGTCCTTGATTTTTAGTGTAGTATTAAATATTAATGTTTAAACACGATTCCAAAAATTAAAAAAGTAGTTTCTCTAATTCTTGAAAAAACGAGTTATAAAGAAATTGTCACAATTAATTGTCTTATTTAATGCATAAATTTAGCTGTTTCTACTCCATTAGAAAATAGTAAGTAAAGTTTATGAAACATAAGAAGTTTTCATTTTACACCATCTAAAAGCCCAGGTGAAATTGCCAATTTCTTTAAGAAGTTAGATGCAAGGTCATATATCCACATGACACTTTTTCGAAAAATTTAATTACTTTTACTTTTTTTTTTAATTTACAAGAAGGCAGTTTGTGATTACTATTTCTAAAAATCTTCACTAAAATTGGCATCAAACTTGATTGAAAAATATTACAAATTATTTCCATACATAACATAATTTGAATTTTGTTATGGCAGCACTTCCTTTTCCCTTTATCGATTATAAATCCCTCATGACCTAGATTATACAAGAAAACTTTAGCAGCTTATAGGGTAAGTCATCTGCTCATGAGGCCTTGTTATTTGTTAATGCTGAATTCATCAGAATTGTATTACTGTGCCCATATCTTCTTCAGAAAATCTTCTTAGCATTGAACTAAAATGTTTTTTTACTACTGTCAACTTGCAGATAAAATTTTCAGAAACTGGAATGATATGCATTTAAGATATAAGAGCACAATAGAAATGTCTTTAATCAATAGTCAGATAGATACTAATGAAGCAAAAGTGTAAGTTTCCTAATAGTCCTAACTTATTAAACACAGCTTTGCACAAGGCGAAAATAGAGGTAAAATTGATTGACACCATAGGGTTTATTTTCACCATCTTTTAGTTGTTATTTACTGGATGTATATCTAAGATCAACTATATATATAAATATGTTAATAACAAATTGGCTGTCGATGTTAAATTTAAAATAGAATAATAATATATAAATAAATAAAAAGCTAAAAGTACATCATTAATTACCTGATATTGCTGGTATTCAGAAATCAAATCATTCATATTAGATTCAGCTTCTGTAAATTCCATTTCATCCATTCCCTCTCCAGTATACCAGTGCAAGAAAGCCTAAGCGGTAAAAATTTAATAAGTACATACATACATTCTATCTATCTGTTATTATATATATATAAAATCATTATTCTGAGAGAATGTGCTTAAGAATAACAAAGTAGAAACAACTTCTCTAACCAGAAACATAGATATTAAAATAGTCAAATACAACCACAAAGAAAATGAAAACAATAAAAAAAAAGGAAAATATTTCTTGTGAAACATTATTATAATGTTACTAATAAAAAGAGAGAAAAAATGTAGTAATTTGAAAAGTTCAAAGACAGACACACTAAGCGATCATAGCCTGCTCAATCAATATTGTCCAGTCTAATTGGTCCACATCAAGTCACAGTGACGTTATAAGATTTTTGAGGTCCTCTGAGGCACTCTCCTTCCATCTGCTTTGAAGCCTCCCTCTAGCTCTCTCTACTGGGCAACCCTCATATAATCAATTGATGGCTCTTTCAATAACCATCCCGTAAGATGACCCAACCATTTAAAACGTATTTAGACTTGGTCGGGCAAACTGTGTATCGCCATATAGGGAATATACTTCTCTATTCTTTCAAAGATGGTATTCCCAGGTCCCAGAATGCACTCAATATTTTGCGTTGGAAAGTGGATCTTATCAGATAGCTAAGTGTCCATGCTCCACATGCGTACATTGTGGGTCTAATGAGGGTTTCTATAGCCTTAACTTTGTTAAGCAGCTTACCAGTCTACTTTTCAGGTGAGCTGTGGAGAAAAAACTTTATTGGTTGAGCTGACTGGATCTCCTGCTCCAATGCTTAATTGAACTGTGCAACAAGATATTTAAAACCAGGGGCACCATGTATGGTTTCCAGTTGTATAACACATCTGAGGGCACATGGACTTCTTTTTCCTCTTAATTAATTTCTAGACCAAATCTTCTGAACTCGCGCTTGCCCAAAGCATCTATATATATCACGAGAAAATATCACCTCTCCCATTCAGACAGGTTCTTACTACTATAGTTCGTAATATTAGTTTGAAAAGTAGCAGAACTAGAATATCTGAAATATTTAAGTGAGCTTGTCATTGATTAAAACTTTGCAGCAAATATCATTTATTGTGCACATCACTAGTCACGATAATTTTTAATGAAATAAATAATCCCTTCCTCTCTTTCAACTGATCGTATGCCACCCTTATCATAACATATGAATAGTAGCCACATATTTTACCTAAACAGTTTTCTTTTAAGTGATTTATTTTCCTTTAGTTCAAATGTTTTCTTTTAGCAAAATTATTAAAATAAAAACTTTATCTATTCAAGTAATTATCGATTGTTTTTACAAATTTTTTTTAAACAAATAAAACAATTGTAAAGCTTTATCGTAATTTTAAATATACTGTATTAATTACCTACATAATCTACAAATCTTATTACAACATTAAACCTATTGAGTACGTAGTTTTATGACTAAGTTTTAACTTTTATTTTTTTAAATCAATAATTGCAGATGCAACAGTTAAGTGTGATTTTATTGTACGAAGTATAAAAAACATACCTTTCTCCTAAACATAGCAGTAAACTGTTCTGAAATTCTCTTAAACAGTTCTTGGATAGCAGTAGAGTTACCAATAAATGTTGCAGACATTTTAAGACCTCTTGGAGGAATGTCACAAACAGCAGTCTTGACATTGTTTGGAATCCATTCAACAAAGTATGATGAATTCTTGTTTTGAATATTCATCATTTGTTCATCAACTTCCTTCATTGACATTCGACCTCTTAAAACAGAAAATACAAAGTAAAATTATAATATATTATTTCAAAAGAAATCAATGTTTTTACCATCTCAACTCACCTGAAAATGGCCGCTACAGTAAGATAACGACCATGCCTAGGATCACACGCAGCCATCATATTTTTGGCATCAAACATTTGCTGAGTTAGTTCAGGAACTGTCAGAGCTCTAAATGGAGAAAACACAAAAATTCACATAAATAAAAAACATTATTTACCTACACCATATGGTTACAAAATAAAATTACCTATATTGCTGTGATCCTCTGGACGTAAGGGGAGCAAAACCTGTTATAAAGAAATGAAGACGAGGGAAAGGAACCATGTTGACTGCTAGCTTTCTAAGATCTGCATTAAGCTGTCCAGGGAATCTGAAATTTATCATTTAATGTAAGAACATGTCAAACTAATTAAAATTTTAATGCAATTAATGACCCACCTAAGGCAAGTAGTGACACCTGACATCGTAAGAGAAACAAGATGGTTTAGATCCCCATAAGTAGGAGTAGAAAGTTTCAAAGTTCTATAAAAAAAATAAAAATAAAATAAAGAATAGAAAAAACAGTAAAAATTAATTATAATTATATTTTATATAAATATAAATTTAATCATTCCATAATTGGGTGAAATGTTTTAGTTTAAAGAAGGAAGTCCATTTATTATGTGGTTTTCACCACTGAAATGCAAACCAACTTCATGATACGTTATTTTTTGTTAATTAGATTGTGAAATCAGGAATAAGATTATTTTTGCATGTTATTTGTTAGAATAAAACTTTGCATTTACCATACATTTATTCAATAACAGTTCTATTGCTAATTTTCTATACAACTAAGTTATGTAGTAGTGAACTATACACTATCATCAGGTCTAATAAATCGACTGATGGCTTCTGACATGGTATTTCACAACAATTTTTGGTTTTTCTTACAAATAAAATTTCTTATGTACAGTACTCATTCCTGCTGAATGTTTTCTTTAAAGCAGCATTACCTCCCTCTTATCTTTCCATTTGAAAATTATGTCTGATTTACTTTTCCAAGCAATGAGTTCTTTATGTTTTAATTCTCCTGAATTTTCTAGTCGATTGTTTCATAGAGTAGCCACTAAATGTGTGTCTTTGTTTAATAATTTTTCTGCCAGATCAACACTCGTTTACAAATTGTCTCTGGGGACAATATTGAGCCTTATCTGATAAATCTTCGCAATGAGACAAAAGAAGCCTTACGTCATGCCCTTTTTTTGTTGCCTTCTTACTGTTCAAATTAGTTCCCAACAAGGAAGAGAGTAAATATAATGATTCAATTATAAATAAATCACTGATAACATTGGCCTTTATATAGATGATGTAATAATTTAAGGAGGAGGTGAAGAGGTACTTGAATAACAATACAGTATGTACATGAAATACATACAAAATAATAATCATACATTTTAAATAATATAAGTTTAGCAAACCTGAAGCAGATGTCATAAAGAGCTTCATTATCAATGCAATAAGTTTCGTCTGTATTTTCAACAAGTTGGTGAACTGACAAAGTGGCATTGTATGGTTCAACAACAGTGTCAGAAACCTAATAAATCATAAAATAATAGTTAAAGTCTTGAAGAAAAAATTATATTTACAAGCAATGTAACATTATAAAGAATTAATCTCTGTCTGTACCTTTGGTGATGGGACAACTGAATAAGTGTTCATTATTCTGTCAGGATACTCTTCACGAATTTTGGATATTAATAGTGTTCCCATTCCAGATCCTGTGCCACCTCCAAGGGAATGAGTGAGTTGAAAACCCTAACAAATAATTAATTATTAGCATCATTCAAGCTTAGTTAAGAGATAGCCAAGCGCACATGACTGATCAATACCTGAAGACAATCACAAGATTCAGCTTCTTTGCGAACAACATCAAGAACTGAATCAACGAGTTCAGCTCCTTCTGTGTAATGGCCTTTGGCCCAGTTGTTTCCTGCACCAGACTGGCCAAAAACAAAATTGTCAGGTCGAAATATTTGGCCAAAAGGTCCAGAACGTACTGAGTCCATGGTCCCGGGTTCCAGATCCACCAAAATTGCTCTAGGTACATACTTTCCACCTCCAACACAAGTACAATAGAACTAGATTATGCCAAGAATACAGTATGACAAAAGAAACATAGAAATCATAGTAATTAAAAAAACATCATTAATAACTTAGAGTAAAAACATTTAATTTTACTATCGATAATGACTTGCTTAAGGGGAAACGTATTGCTGTTGAGTGTGATCTTCCCAGCACAAAAAGAGTATTAGAAACAGCATGATATCTGCTAGGTAGACTGAACACTTTCCTGGGTTATACAGAGGGTTGTAGTCATATGTACAATATTTTTTTTCATATTTGAGGAAAAAAAAAAAATAGAATTAAGGAGGATGAATGAGAAAAAACAACAAAATTAAGTTGATGTCTCCCTAGTATTTTGCTATATTATAAAATGTCTGTTCTTTGTTGACCTTTTTCACAGGCACTAGTCAGAAGCTTGATACTTAGGTGGTATAATTTCTGTTCTTTGTCGACCTTTATCACAGCACAAGTCAGAAGCTTAATACTTAGGAGGTATAAGTATACACACATATAATGGGTGCTAGGGAACAACCAGTATTTACATACAGATCCTGGATAAGTAAAATCCCTTGGAGACAGGATTTCAATTCCACTTAAACAAGGTCTAACTTATCCAGGTCATTAAGGTTGCATGTACCACTAAAAGAGGTTCTCAAAGAACTTGTAATTTTCATAAATGTAAAAAATTATTACTTATGTTAAATTACACACAGAAGCTAGTACTATTGTATTTTAACTGACTAAACCTTTCAGCGAAGTAAGTTGTTATTTAGGATTTTAAAAAAATTGTTGATTGCAATTTTTAAGTCAACACAGTGAAAAAGAAAAAAAAAGACCTCAGTAACAACATCCGTACAAAATAAAACATTTTCTATTGTAGATAGAAACTATTGAGGTATTTTAGTAATCTTAAAAATTAAATGGAATGATTTTCAAAATCTAGTACATTTTATTCCTGAATGAATGTTAATATCTCAAAAATATTGGGCTAATTCCTTGATCTTAATTAAGAAATAAGAAGTATCTGTAATGCCTAGAGGCATACCATAATAAGATTAATATTTAAAATATTGAATAAATAATACCTGATGCTTCATTGTAGTAAACATTGATTCTTTCAAGCTGAAGATCAGAGTCACCATGGTATGATCCAGTAGGGTCAATGCCATGCTCATCTGAGATAATCTCCCAAAACTAAAAGCAAGATAAATGCTTATGCAACAAATGAATTAGAAATATAATTGAAAAAACTAAATGAAACCAACCAGCAAAAATAAGAAAATTATGGAATAAAACAAATGCTATACCAAGAATATGAGAAGTAAATTTTATTTATACACACACACACATATATATATATATATATATATATATATACACACACACAGGTACCATTCAAGTCAGTCCTTTAATATAGTCAGAAATAAAATTATTTATATGTTCAAGAATATTAAATAGGAAACTAATGAGAAGTAGAAACTTGTGCTTTAACTGGAATCGACTACCTGTGGAACTGATATCTCTCATTCACTATTACTCACATTTCTTTCCCTTATTATATACTTTATGTATTCATTTATTTTTTAATCTCTTAATATTAAATTGATGTTATCTCTTTATATTTCACTGTCACTTGTGACCTCATTACAAGGTATGCAGTATTATTTTATGCTTCCTTGTATATTCTGCTCTTTCTTACATCCCAAATATTAATTTTTAGATTATTCTTATTTACTTATAAATATTACTTAGTATATGTTGAGTAATATTAGTTGACCTTGCATATATGAGGAGGAAAATGGTCCGGGTGGAGGTGAAGAATTATTATATAATTATGTAACAAGCCATGTATTACTTTAATTTATTTATCTTGTATATTTAGCCCTGAAGAAAACCTGCAATGTGGCTCAAAACGTAGGCTTACCAATAAAAAGTTCTCCCTAAAGAAGATAATTCTGTTGACCTCCACCTGGACCATTTTCTTCCTCATTACTTATTATACTTTTGTTTTTAATTCGATAATAATACTTTTGGTTTCTCATCATTACGGTGAGTACTCATATCCCATTGTTCTACTTCATATATTTTAAATAAAACTTTTATTTTATTATTTAAATCATCCCTAAGTTTATATTTGATTCTTTACATTTTTTTCTATATCATTTTAATTTGTTTGTATCTTGTCACTCCAACCCTGAAGAAGACCTGGAATGTTGGTCGAAACATCAGTTTCAAAAAAATAGTTTATCACTATTTAAAATATTTTTTTCATTGACCTCTATCTAGACCATTTTCTTCATTGTAAGCCAGATGCAAAAAATGTAACATATTTGACCATCATTTTTAAGACATTATATAAAAACCATCTCTTATAATAGGTATCCAAACTACACCTACAAGAACATTCAATCTGGGATTCTAAAGGTAATTTTTATGAACAAATTATAAAATATATTACATTAGAAGGTGCTATATAGAACAGGGTAAGTAAATCAAACTAACACAAAGTTGTATAATAAAATTTATATAAGAGAGAACATAAAATAAATTCAGCTTTACAAATGGTATTTCAGGATCATGCCAATTTTAGATAATGATAAAAAAAATAAATAAATATACCTATGATAAAAAGAAATAAAAGTGAAAAGAAAAAAGTTGGACAAACCTACGAAAATAAGCACAAATAAATATAAGCTGATTACCATCTCAAATTGTTCTCTGAAGTTTAAATACATTTAAACTTTAAAGGATTATAATTTAGAAACTAGTTGTTAGGATTGGCGGAAATTTAAGTTTTCTCATATTTTGGTGGTCACTTTTATATAAAAATTTGGGTTAAAAAAAATGTATTTATTTATTTTCATTAAATGAATTTTTAATTAATTCAATTCCTCTAATCTGTGACAGGTAGAACATCTCTGGACGATTTAGTACCGCATGCCCCCTAGGTAAGACAGCAATAAAGTTAAGTCATGCAAGGAATAACTGAAAATCTTGAAACGGTTGTTTCCTTTTTAAATCTTTCTCAAGCATAGCTTTATAATAAATGCATATCATTAGTATGCAGGCCTTTTACACAATAATAATTATTAACTTAACCAGACTCATATGGATATAAATCGAATTGCACTAAAAAATGATAAAATCTTTAGAAACTCAATTTGGTTGCCACATTGACCGGCTTGAATATGAAGGAAAAAATGCATATCATTAGTATGCAGGCCTTTTACACAATAATAATTATTGACTTAACCAGACTCCTAATGATGGAAATTTTTTGGTTTCATATGGATGAAATATAATGGATAAATGGAACTGCACTCAAAAATTATAAAATCTTTAGAAACTCAAACTTCACAATGCAAATTATAGTTCTAATAATGTGACAGAACTTGTGTCATTAAAACAAATGAAGCTTATTAGGAAGTCTTTAAGTGAATGGGGCAAGAATATGCAACAAGATGGTTTCTTAAAACCAAGTATTTCACAAATTGGGTCATGCTGTTTCATTTAATATGTAGTTAGTTTAAAGAACAAATTATGGATATTAGTTGGCAGACTAAGAGTAATAAGATAAAATAAATGATCAAGATGCAGTCAGTACAATACTTTTTATTGTAAAAGCCAACATTTAAGCAAAACTTTTAGAACTTCATTCCTACCACGCCTTAAAATTTAATGCAATTACACACTATAATTGTACAGATATGGAGTTAAATATAACTATTATATTAATATAGACAGATTATGATTTAATTGCTCCAAAAGAAGATTAACTAAAATTATGTACCTAATTGAATCAAAGACAATATTTAATTGTGAAGTTCTTATAAATTACCTTAGCACCAATTTGGTTGCCATATTGACCTGCTTAAATATGAAGGAAAAAATGCATTTCATTAGTTTGCAGGTCTTTTACACAATAATTATTGACTTAATCAGACTCATAATGATGGATATTTTTCTTTCATATAGATATAATTCAAATTGCACTCAAAAATTATAAAAGCTTTGGAAACTCATTACCATGCAAATTATAGTACTAATAATGTAACACAACTTTTGTAATTAAAACAAATGGAGTTTATTAGGAAGTCTTTAAGTGAATGGGGCAAGAATATGCAACATGGTTTCTTAAAACCAAGTATTTCACAAATTGGGTCATGCTGTTTCATTTAATATGAAGTTAGTTTTAAGAACAAATTATTTATAATAATTGGCGAACTTAGAGTAATAAGATACAATAAATGAACAAGATGCAGTCAGTACAATATTTTTTATTATAAAAGCCAACACTTGAGCTTAAACTTGTGTCACTACATCAAGGCCATATTTTACAAGAATTTAAGCAAAACTTTCTGAACTTCATTCCTACCATACCTTAAAATTTAATGCATTTACACACTATAATTGTACAGAAATGGAGTTAAAATATAACTATTAATATTTTAATACAGACACACTATGATTTAATTGCTCCAAATAGAAAATTAACTAAAACTAATTGATTCAATGACAATATTTAATTGTAAAGTTCTTATAAATTACCTTAGCACCAATTTGGTTGCCACATTGACCTGCTTGAATGTGAACGATTTCCCTCATGGTATTGGTAATTTGTACTTTTAAACGGATAAAACAAATATATTGTTTAGTGAAAAAAGAAAATTTCTAAAGAAGCCAAGACAAGACTCTAAAGCTTCGATGGGGGACCAAATAACTCGAATGCGAACAACTCCAGCAAGGCGCAGCTCCAAAGTGGGGATTAAGGATGGGCGACGCGGTGACTAACGGTATTTAGGATAAATCGATAGTTCCAAACAAGGGATAGTCCCAGTAGTTAGTTTTTACCCCACCTCAGGAATATAATTTTGTTAATATAAATATTTTTTAATCAAAATATTTTTACTCCGGTTGTTGTGTAAATGAAAAAAAAAAACTAAAGAATTTTAAAATACTTTTAGATCTACTTTTTATTTCCTAATGAATTATAAGCTGTATATTCAAGACCATTTGGATCTTAAAACTCGTTTATTCTTTTAAATGATTATTATTTCTAATAACATTTAAAAGGTGAATAGTGTTTAATTTTTATAATAAAAAATCACTCTTTATAAAAAACATTTGCCAGTTGGTCCATCATCTATACATATTATAAAACAAATTCCACGGCCGTGTCTGTCTTGCGGTAAACTCAATAACTACTGCACGGATTTTCATGCGGTTTTCACCAATAGACAGAGTGGTTCACCAAAAAGGTTTAGGTCTACAATTTGTCGAGGTTTTGTGTAAATGGGTTGGAATATAATGATAATTGTCGGAAAAAGTATAACCGCCTGGGAGGTTTCATCGAAGACGCTGTCTAATATATTTTATCTATCTATTCTATACATCCAAGTCATTGCCAGCATCTGTCTGTCTGTTCGAGGTAAACTCAATAACTAATATACAGATTTTCATGCGGTTTTCACCAATAGATAGAGTGCAACGCAACAATGCATGGCGATATACTCCTCTTTTATAGATCTACAAAAAAGTCCGGGATAGCATATATATCTATATTTTAAGGACAGCTTACTTTATCTATTTTATCTTCTAAAAAATTGATAACGTACAATGCGGTATTTGGAAAGTTATTTAAACGAGTTCAGGATTAATCTTTATCAACTTATATACTTCAGTTACCTTAAGCATTTCATGCGCATTATTAGAATATATTAAACAAAATAATTTAAATGAGTATCTAAGGGGTTATAGCAAAAACTTAACGCGCATGAAAAGAAATATAAAGAAATATGTCATTTTGTTTTTATGTTTATAATATCTACATAATAGATAACATTAGACAGACAAAACATGTAGGCATAATATGCCTTATTACCCGTGCAAAGCTGGGGCGGGTCGCTAGTTTTAAAATAATTCAAATTGAAACCCTTAGATATTGTGAATATAAAAAAATGGACTTATACCACTTTCAAAAGTAACAACTCATTTTTTGTATTTAACCATATATTATGAAAGTGATGTTTCTGGTTTGTTTTGCGTTAATGTTAAATGTATTAGGTTTTGTTCACGTCGGCTAGAGAGAATAACGAGCGGGCTTCGTATAAATAGTAAACAATAGGCTCAGTGTATTTATCACAGTAATGTAAGAGGTCAAATATACGAGTGACTCAGCTCTCCTTCTGGTTTTATAAGTTGATATTCAACTCTTTTTCATCATCAACTCTTTTTCGTATTTAAATTGATCACACGTCAAACGTCGCTCACGAGCAGTCTCAGCATCATCGCTTGCCCCCTGCAACGAGAATTAGTCTTCTCATTAACTTAGTGGTTTCACCTCAGAATGAAACACAATAAACTGAAAACATGTATATAACTATGTTTTGGCACCTATGTAATTCGTTAAATCTCCTTTGTTTAATGTGTATCTTCACTACAACCGAAATGAGTAATCCACTAAGAAAAGGAAAAGGGAAAACAAAGAGAAATTTAAAAAAAATAGTTTTAATGATTTTTCCTTTTGATTAATAATCGAGTTCAGGTGTGCGAATGATTCTACACTGGATCACAAGGAAACCCATATATACTGTTCTAAAGCATGCAACATAAACGAATACTTTTCGAAATAGTACGCAAGAAAATCATGAACAGAAGTATGATACAGATAAAGCAAGAGATCTGATACGACAGCAATTGATTCCTTAAGTTGAGTCATGAGTTCATCGGATGTGATTTACAGTGGCGGCAAAAAGTATATGCACACGCAGTTTTTATAAAACTATCAGTCATAAAGGAAATAATAATCCCCTGAACTTCACATTAATAAAAAATATATTTAAAACTAAAACAATTCTATATTTGTACAATAATAAACTTTTTATATTTAATGGGAAAAAATAAAAAAAATAATGAAATCCTCTAGCAAAAAGTATTTGCACACTGTGTGTACTATCACTAATATCCTTTGTTTACTAATTATTGATTCTTACACCAGTATTATCTACTCTATTTAATGTTTTCCTACAATGCTAAAGCATTAAGAATTAAATTCTTTAGTCACTGGTTTACTATCATAGCGAAAACAAGTGAATTGAGTTTGGAAACTCGCGAAAAAATTGTTTTGTTGCGGGGTCAACAAAAATCATATAGTGACATTGCAGATTTATTAAGTATAGAATTTTCCACAATCAGATACGTCATAAAGATGTATGACCAACGTGGGACAACTGAAAACAATAAGCGAAAAGGCCGTCCGAAAAAGTTAAATTCCAGGATGAGGAGAAAGTTAAAAAATGAAGCTATGAAGCATCCCTCAGTAAGTTCTCGAGACCTGGCTAATATTATCCATACAACTACCGGTGTTCAGGTTAGTGACAGGACTATTAGATACTGCCTGAATTCTGAAGACCTGCATGGTAGATTACTTCTAAAGAAACCTAATTTAAATGAAATAAACCATAAAAAGCGTCTTGCTTTGGCCAGAGACTATTTACATAAGCCGCTTGGCTTTTGGGAGGATGTCATATTCTCTGATGAAAGCAAGTTCAATTTGATTGGGTCCGATGGGCGGAAAGTATTTGGAGGCAGCGTAAGAAAAAGCAAAAGGTTTCTGTTACAGTAAAACATGGTGGTGGACATGTTATGGTATGGGGGTGTGTCTCATATCACGGTGTGAGAAATCTTGTTTCCATTGACGGAATTTTGCGAAGACAGCTGCACACCCCTCCTCAATCATTTGACATAAATATTATAGACTATTTATGACACATCTTGCATCAGAATGTGAGAAAGCATCACATCACTGGAAGACACGATTTGAAACAAGAACTGGTCCAAGAATGGGAAACAATCAGTCTTCCCTTGGTTAAAAACTTGGACCACTCGATGCCCAGACGTCTACTGTCAATTATTGATCCCAATGGACTTTTTACGAAATATTAAATTTATATTTATTCTCAAAATAAAAAAATGATCGGATGTGTGGAAATACTTTTTGCCAGGGGATTTCATTATTTTTTTAGTTTGTCCTCATTAATCTAAAAAGTTAATTATTGTACACATATAGAATTGTTTTAGTTTTAAATACACTTTTTATTAATGTGAAGCTCAGTGCATTATTATTTCCCTTATGACCGATAGTTTTATAAAAACTGGGTGTGCAAATACTTTTTGCTGCCACTGTATCAATTCAAAAAATGTATGGTATATCTAATCTTCGTAGAACAGGTTCCAGTTTCAGTCCTGTCAAATCACATGTTTATCGGAAAATATTTTTCAACGAGTATAACTTTTCAAATAATAAACCGTCGAAAGACCTATGTGATCTGTTTGCAGAAGCAGATCTTGAAAAAAAAGGAAAAATCTTTAAGTGAAGAAAAGAAAAGTACATTAGAGCAACATCTAATTGATAAGAGATGCACTGACGAGCTGGTAATAGCATCATCGATAGATCTATATACAAAATTTTAAACATGTTAATAAAAGATTTTTCCTTAATGGAATACTTGATATTATAGAGCGATAGTTGTGTGTGTAATAATTGTTTAATAGCAATAATATGAGCTTTTCCATTGCTCATATTTTACAAATAAGTTTAAATTGAATATAATCACAATGAAAAATCCGTACCCGGGCATTCATGCATTCAGGAGGTGCTTGAGACAATATGAATAGTTCTCTACCTCACTTTTGAGAGTATTATTGAAAGTGAATAGGAAAAAGCATTACAGAATACTTCTGTATCTCAACTAGTATTTTTCCAAAATGCAATATATTGTAGTTCCGCTTTCAAAAGTCGTATCCCTTGAATTCAGTAAATCATTTTACAAAGTGAAGTACTGAAACCCCTCCGAATCTCACTAAAACTGTTGATCTGAGGAAATCTGAGAACAATAACAACAGAAAGTGAAGGGGTACCTCTGATTAATAAAATTGATGATATTATAGCTTACCTTCACCAAAATAAGTTAGATACTCTGAAATCTATATACAAATGTATGCCAGGATTGGATCGAGAATTTTATGGAATTAGTTTCGCCAAAACATGTAAAGATTTGATGAGAAAGTACTCTTATGCAAAAACATAAAATTTCTATGTTACATTGGCATAATTTTTGTTCTCATTATGGAGTAACAAAGTTCTATGTTACTTTATTTCTTCAATAAATATTGTCATTCTTTCATATTTCATTTATAGTTTTTATAGGATTCTTTTTCTGTTGTCCAATGTCACCTGACTGCATTGAAATAAAACTATAATATTCCATTATCTAAAGAATCCGTGAACTTCCCAGTACCTTGGGATCCTCTTCTTTTTCCATATCAAGGGGGTGAAATCTCTTTACCTCATTCCCCATGTACGAGGGTGGTTTGAAAAGTTCTCGGAATCACCGCTAAATGTCAGTGCTAGAGCAACGAGGTTCCCGCGCAATAATCACACATCCTTTGTGAGTGAACACGTGACGTAAGTGGTAGTGACGACTCTTTGTTGTTGTTTATTACGCAGTGATTTGGGACAATGGAAAAAACTGAGTTTCGAGCAGTGATTAAGTACTTTGTAAAGAAAGGTATGAAACCAAAGGAAATTCATGCCGACTTTCAGAACACACTGGGGGACTCTGCTCCTTCGTATTCAACTGTTGCAAAGTGGACCAGCGAGTTTAAATTTGGTCAGGAGAGCTTAGATGATGACCCGCGTAGTGGATGACCAAAAAGTGCTACAACCCCAGAATTTATCGCAAAAGTGCATATAAATGTCATGGAGGATCGTCGACTGAAAGTGCGAGAGATTGCTGAAGCTGTAGGGATGTCATCTGAACGGGTATATCACATTTTAACCGAAGAATTGAGAATGAAAAAGTTATCCTTAAGATGGGTGCCGCGGCTCTTGACATTAGGCCATAAACGCACCGGATTGGAAATGTCCGAACAAAATCTGGCCCGTTTTCAGCGCAACCAACAAGATTTTTGGCGCTGGTTGTGACTACAGATCAAACTTGGGTCCACTACTATACCTCACAGACAAAACAGCACCTAAAGCAGTGGAAACATGCTGAGTCACCACCACCAAAGAAAGCAAACGCAGTACGTTCGGCCGGAAAGGTTATGGCCTCAGTTTTCTGGGCTGCAAAAGGCATTCTGCTGATAGATTATCTTCCTACAGGCCAAACAGTTACGGGGCAATACTACGCAAACCTCCTAGACCAACTACAGGAAAAGATCCAGGAAAAAAGCCCTGGTTAGGGAAGGAAAAAAGGCACCTTTCATCAGGACAACGCCCACCCGCACACAAATGCTACTGTCAAGGCAAAACTTCATGAACTGAGGTGAGAATTGTTGCCACATCCACCTTATTCACCTGATTTGGCACTATCGGACTTTCATCTCTTCCCTAAGCTGAATATTTTCCTAGGTGGACAGAGATTTCCTACAAAGGAAGAACTGACAGCCGAATTGGAGAGGTATTTTGCAGGCCTTGAAGAATTTTCGAGATGGGATCAAGACATTGGAACACGCTGGACCAAATGCATTAGTCTACAGGGAGACTATGTTGAAAAATAATAGCAGTTCCACCGAGGTAAGACACTTCTTTCTAGTACAGTCCGAGAACTTTTCAAACCACCCTCGTATTTAAGCATTTCTAGGGTTACATCGTCTTGTCCTGCCACCTTCCAAGCTTCACTGTAGAAATAGTATCCTCGAGTTCATCCTCCCAAATATGAGTGATCACCTTCTCCCCCTTCTTAATTGTGGTACTCTTTTAGTGATGGGAATACGTCTTCGCCTTCAAGTAAATCCATAAAATGTTCTCTCCATCTTCCCTTGATTTCCTGTTCTTTTCTGAGGACAGTTCCTTTCTTATCTTTGATAAACTTAAGTACTGGCGGATTTTCCCTTCTCATGCTTCTAAGCACTCTGTAGAGTGGCTTCTGATCTACTTGGGCATCTTCTTTAAGCTACCTTCCGGATTCTTTCCAGTTCCTCCTCATCTGCAATGTTACCATCTTTTTATCTTCTTTCCTCTTATTTTTATAGAATTCGTACTTTGATCTGTCATAGGTCATGAGGCACTGCTTCCAAAGTCTCTTCTCTTTAACTACATCCTCTATGTCCTCCGTCCACCCAGCAGATATGCGTTTTCTGTTGCTTACTCTTTTCGTACCGCAGATCTCAGTTGAAGAATCAAGGTAAATGTTTTTTCAAACTTTGCCAGCAAAGTTCAATGTTATCACAATATCATTGATATTTCCGATCTGTACCTCTTTTTTTCATCTCTATTTGGCATTATGCCGCTTTTACTGGGTCTTTAAGTTTGTAGGAGAATATTTTCGTCTTATAGGATATTTGGAATTTTGTAGTGAAGGGCTAAATAAGGAAATCGTGATAAATTGTTTTGGAGTAGCTGCTACCATGTGATAACGTGTTCCAGTAACAGACTTGTCACTTGCTTTTAATTTATGACACTTGAATCGTTTTGTTTGGAGAGAAGAGTGAGAAACATATAGAGAGATATAGGTAATAGAAAAGAATAAGAATAAGAAGAAAAATACATAACAAAAATTAGAACATATCAAAGGGTGGTGAGAGTCTATGGCCAACGGAACAATATTAAATCAAATAGGAACTAAAAAACTTTTTTTTAGTGTTGCAAACTTTCTAATTTACATACTTTGAAGGACGGCATAACCAAGGATTTTTTACTCCCTTTAAAAAAATCCAACGGCCACCTGCTGGGTTACAAACCCACGACCATTGTGAATAGTAGGTTGTTATGCCAACGAGTCGCCCCATAAGTGAAGTGGTTATTCCAATTATGGGCCCATTCTGATGACACATCACGGCACAGTGGGCGCTACTTTCCAATAACAGGTTATCTTGCTGACTCCTACGTTGTTTCGACCCCACCACTAGATTCTTGTCTCATTGGTTTTAATGGTGTCGACATATTTTCTTCCTCAAGCTTATGGAAATGAATTGATGCCCATCTGGCATGAACCAACATAAATTGATTTGAATGAGAATTTATTTTAATTTACACAGATAAACTTTCAATAGGATATTTATATTTTGACATAATTGAGAGTCTTTGTTTAAATTTAAACACTTGCTGTTACCATAGTATAATTTCCTTTTTGGAGTAAAGGAGAAAATAAATAAAACTACCTATACCTCTACTTAACATAGGTTTAGTCTTAATTTCATTATCATTTGATAAGGGCTGAGCTATATATTGAATTTCCATATTATCCACACCCTTATCAAACAAAACCTTCTTTATGATTTATATTGGGAAAGAAAAAAAACCCATTTTCCAGTCGGTTAAATTTTCTTTGATCTTTATTTTTCTCTTGAGACGTTTCGACAATATGTCATTTTCAATTTTATCACATTTTTTGTTTTCTGCATCGGTAACGAATCATTTACATAACTTTATTATAGTTACAAGTCTAAAATATCTCCAAATTAAAATCATTTTAATTTTTATTTAAATAAAATTCTAGGGGATCATTTATCCTCCATAGTCAAGAAAATACATTCTGGAGATATTTTATACTTGTAACTATAATAAAGTTATGTAAGTAAATGATTCGTTACCGATGCAGAAAAAAAAATGTGATAAGATTGAAAATGACATATTATCGAAACGTCTCAAGAGAAAAATAAAGATCAAAGAAAATTTAACCGACTGGAAAATGTTTTTGTTTTTCTTTCCCAATATAAATTATAAAGGAAATGAGTCCAGTATAGAAGAAAAAAATGATAAAACAAAACCATCTTTCCATGACGTAACAAATGTATCAAGAATACCTATAGTAACAAATGTCATGGGAATGATGGTTTTGTTTGATAAGGATGTGAATAATATGGAAATTCAATATATAAAAATGGACAGGGCTTTGTAACTCCATTAATCAAATTAGACTAATTTATCAATGGATTGAATTGGTCAGGGAGTGCAGTGAATGATTACACAAAATAAGCCAACATTTAGGCTTGAGGTGCAGGCCATAGGCAGCCTAAAAATGAGCTACCTATTAGTGGTAGAAGGATTTCATTCACAATTAATGATTGAATAATTTGCAAAAAAATGGAAAAAATATCAAGTGAACATGTTTTTAAACATTAAAACTGCCCTTAGACGTTATCGAAGTGGCGCTATCTACGTTATCGGATAAGTTATTGAACTAAATAATCGTTATCGCAACTTTTGCTATTTTTGGGAAAAATAGAATTTTATTCACAGTTAATGATTGAAAAATTAAAAATTAATTAATAATGCATTGTTGAGAACATGATCTTTTGTATACTTGTGTTCAAAGTTTATTATGGTAAGGGAGTGAAGTCAATAAAGTTTACAAAAGTAAGCAAAGAATTTATTTCAGTTCTAGATAAAGTGAAAAGAATGAAATATGACGAACATAAGGTTGAATTGTAAACTAATTGACGATAAATTAAAAAAAAATAAAAAGTGGAATAAAATGTATGAAGATAATAAAGAAACAATTTAACAATCTATATTATAAGATTTATTTTTTTTTTTTTGGATTGACCCACTATGGCTACGTCTTTTTCAATGTTCAAATATATATATAATTGTTTGACTAAACAAGTAAAAATGTGAAATAGTCAGTGTACGGGCGTGATTAGACTGAATAGAACATAAACAAAGATAAACAATTATAATGATGTTAGTAGAATAGAGTCGGGGAATTAATTAATTTTGCCAGATACTGAAACATGTGGTTTATTAATTTTAAATATAATTACAGGTTATGCATGTTTTACAAATAAAGAAAAATATAGAAATTATCATTTTTACAATTAAAGAGAAAAAAAAGAAACATGAACAAATTAGAATATTATAAAGTAAAACAAATTAACAGTAGGCGATAGGGATATATGGCGAGGAATGTATAGAGTCTTTGCTTCTATACATTAGTACGGTGAATTAAATATATTTTCTTTGAGGTTGATGGCCGGTGAACTGCTCCCTCTTATTAATTGAATTAAAAAAAAGTGACTTCCACTTGAAGCGAAGGATTCGTTTCCTGAGCTCTGATTGTCTTTGGTTAGCAGCCGATCTGGTGGTATCGAGGGTGTACTTCTTGTATCTGGTGCTAGGCGATCTAGGGCTATGGGCGAATATCATCAATGTCCTCCCTGCGGTGAACGGCGAGCGGCGAGGTTGGCTTCAGTCGAGAAGAGTGGAGAGATGTGGTTTGTTTGGAGTCTGGATTCGAAGAGAAGTGAAGTGCGAGATGACGGAGCGGGGGAAACAAAGTCCCTTTTTTCCGTCCCCAAGGCAACAACTAAGAACGAGACCCGCGGAGATTTAAATTTTAATTTATGGGATTGATTTGCGACTGAACAGTCGATGTTCGAAATTTCAGAGCAATCCGCTTTTGATCCAGAACGCTTCATATATTGATAATTAATATTTTCGAGTGTTAATTTTTAAATATTTGTAAAATTTACGGAAATATAAGAAACCGAGACTTATCGTAAGTTGTTATGCTTTTATTGAAGGTCGGTTAGTTATTTCTATCCACGGAACACCACGAGGAGGCGCGACCTTCTTCATTCCCCAATTGTTTTATTTATCTTTTTTTTTTAAATCTAAATAATCAATGAACTTTATAATTGAATTGATGTAATTTCATTCTTCTTTCTTAAGCAAAAGTGATAGAGCTATTCGGTATTTTTCTATTTGAGTAGGTAAGGAATAGGTAAAAAACGATTTAGTTAAGTGTTGAATCGTGGATACTGGAAATGAAAGACAAACCAATCTAGTTCGGTTCTATAAATCACAAGGTGGAGTTTCAGAAAAATATCCTGAATTAAATAAAGAAGATTTTCTGCTAAAATAAGCAATTTATGCACACTTGGCTTATCTCCGAGATTTCGGGAATATATGCATATGTTTGGATGAAACTCATCATGGATTCAGCGGATATGGTTTTAAGTTAACTGCTATCGTTGTACTGGATAATTTAAGGCAAGGATTCCCATGTGCATTTTTTTAAGTAATAGAAACATTGGAATTATTTCTCAACTGTGCCAAATATAATGTCAATGTTTCATTAAATATAGCAAAGTTTATGAAAGATAACGCACCCTCATTTTATAATGCCCGGCAAAATGTTATGCCTGAAACCAAAATGAGGTTTTGCATGTGGAGGAAAAATTAAAGATTTACAAAATGCTTGAACACTGCTGGAAGAAACTGATGAGAATGCTTTCGAGAGGCTTCTACAAGCTGCTATCACAACCATGAAAGAATAGCCAATCACAAAAAGCTTTGGTGAATATTTTTTTTCAAAATTAGCTTTCTGATTTAGAAACCACACAGGCATCTAGAAAGGCTCCATAAAACTATAAAATGCATAGGAAAAAGTAAGGCGCCTTGGTGAAGCATTTGTTAGACACCCTTTGGCCAATTTATCATAACTAAAGGAAAACTGACAACGAAATTGGCAGAAGTTAGGAAAGGACATAAACATCATTACGTATTGACATTTAGGACTTCATTAAAAAATGCAGCGATTGCTGGGTCATTTCAGCATCCAAAATTTAAAAAAAATTTATGAAGCAGCACAATACTAATTGTAACTGCTCCTTAAAATGTACACTGCAAAATGTGCATACATTCTTTTATTTGCTAATGTACTGAAAAGGCAATAAAATGGAATATTAGTTATTTTATTTACTATTAAGGTTATATTAATATAAGAGTAATTTCTTAAAAGACAGTAAACACAAGGTATGAATAGACACTTCAGACTAGTTAGCAGATAGGGGTTCCAGAATCTAAAGGGGAGATCTCAGCTTCTTGGTTTGTAGGTCCCTAGACTGTGGTTCAGTGTGGTAACAGGTGTTCAGCCTGAGGTGACAGGTATCAACTCCATTATTATAATTATCCAGTCAACTATTTTCCACTTGTAGACTAATTTATGCTCATTATTTAACAATGTTTAAAAATAGGAATTAATTGTGATAACTCCAAAACAGCTTAGATCTTTTAATACTTTAAAGAATATGATATTCAAGGAAAACATAAAAATTCATCAGTGTAATCCCTCCTAATATAAAACATTAGAGGCAGTGCCTGATAAAAAAAAAAAACTTTCTTTTATTGCTCAGATAATATGGACAGTGTAAATAGGTATAGAAATAAATCTGATTATTTTGGTAACATACATAAAACTGATAAGATAAGTGAAGGAAATAAAACTGACCACAAATTCAGACTTGCAGTTTAATTGAAGTATAAAAAGGAAAAATGTGACAAGGTAAACTTAATAAGCAATAACAATAAATTAAATCATTATAAGTAGAAAAGGTAGTACTTAAATTTAAAATAATAAATGCAACAAGGCAATTTGTCATTAAAAAAAGGAATAATAAGTTGGAATGTCAGTTCTGAGTTAAGCATCATCAACTTCTTGCTCTTGCTCTTCATCAAATTCAGCATCTTCGTCAGCTGTGGCTTCCTAAAAAAAGCGGACAAATGATTAATGGTAAGTTCAAAAAACATTAATTTAAAAATTAACAGTCACTTATATTGAATTAAAAGGTGCAAATATTGCCAAAAAGTGAAAATTGATTACCTGATATTGTTGGTATTCGGAAACTAAATCATTCATATTGGATTCAGCTTCTGTGAATTCCATTTCATCCATTCCTTCACCAGTGTACCAATGCAAGAAAGCCTAAAAAATAGATTAGAGTAGCAATTAAAATAAACAGCTTTTAATTTCTAAAAACCGAAATATGGAGCTAGAATTTTATCTCACTTTTCTCCTGAACATTGCAGTGAATTGCTCTGAGATTCTCTTAAACAGTTCTTGGATAGCAGTAGAGTTACCAATAAATGTTGCAGACATTTTAAGACCTCTTGGAGGGATGTCACAAACTGCAGTCTTAACATTGTTTGGAATCCATTCAACAAAGTATGATGAATTCTTGTTTTGAATATTCAGCATTTGCTCATCGACTTCCTTCATTGACATTCGACCTCTTAAAACAGAAAATACAAAGTAAAATTATAATATATTATTTCAAAAGAAATCAATGTTTTTACCATCTCAACTCACCTGAAAATGGCCGCTACAGTAAGATAACGACCATGCCTAGGATCACACGCAGCCATCATATTTTTGGCATCAAACATTTGTTGTGTTAGTTCAGGAACAGTCAAAGCCCTTTTTATAAATTAAAAAAAATTTAATAATAATGAGTAAATGTTCATCCATTTAAATATAAAAACAAATAAACCCTTTTAATCCATGCCAACAAATATTAGGCAATTTACCTATATTGTTGTGATCCTCTGGAAGTAAGGGGAGCAAAACCAGGCATAAAGAAATGAAGTCGAGGAAAGGGAACCATATTGACTGCAAGTTTCCTGAGATCTGCATTTAACTGGCCAGGGAACCTAAAATTATACATTGTATACTCCACGGATAAATCCACTTTCAACATACACAATTATTTATTTCAGGAAATTTATGACTCACCTAAGGCAAGTAGTGACACCTGACATTGTGAGAGAAACAAGATGGTTAAGATCCCCATAAGTAGGAGTGGAAAGCTTCAAAGTTCTAAAAAATACAATTCATAAATACATATAATAACAATAATAATGAAAACAAAAATAAAAAGGCTATGCCATTTCAAGTATGTTAAATACTACTACTACAATTAATAGGCTAATTAAATTAAGTTCAATAATAAGCTTAGCGAACCTGAAGCAGATGTCATAAAGAGCTTCATTATCGATGCAATAAGTTTCGTCTGTATTTTCAACAAGTTGGTGAACTGACAATGTGGCATTATATGGTTCAACAACAGTGTCAGATACCTAATAAATCATAAAATAATAGTTTAAAGTCTTGAAGAAAAAATTAGCTTAGCTTTTACATTTACTAGCAATGTAACATTATAAAAAATTAATCTCTGCCTGTACCTTTGGTGATGGGACGACTGAATAAGTGTTCATTATTCTGTCAGGGTACTCTTCACGAATTTTGGATATTAATAGTGTTCCCATTCCAGATCCTGTGCCACCTCCAAGGGAATGAGTGAGTTGAAAACCCTAACAAATAATTAATTATTAGCGCCATTCAAACTTAGTTTAGAGATAGCCAAGCGCATATGACTGATCAATACCTGAAGACAATCACAAGATTCAGCCTCTTTGCGAACGACATCAAGAACCGAATCGACGAGTTCAGCTCCTTCTGTGTAATGGCCTTTGGCCCAGTTGTTTCCTGCACCAGACTGGCCAAAAACAAAATTGTCAGGTCGAAATATTTGGCCAAAAGGTCCAGATCGTACTGAGTCCATGGTCCCTGGTTCCAGATCCACCAAAATTGCTCTAGGCACGTACTTTCCACCTCCAACACAAATAGAGAAAGAACTAGATTACACAGTGAAGACAGTGTAAAAAAAAAAAAAAAAAAAAGGAACCAGTAATTATAAAACAATCATTAGTAACATAGATTAAAAATATTAATCCCTCACAAGTTTATATAATACATCAAGCTTATAGAATGCTTTTGAAGTTATTAGAACAGAATAATTAAAACTAAAAAATCACTAAATAAAACAAAGCAGTATTTATATACTGCTAAAACTGTGGGAAGTAAAACAAATTATGTATGCTTTTCAACTTGATTAATAACAAATATTATCTAATTCAATTAGAAAGAATGCAATCCAAAATTAACTTCATTTAGTTAGGCTGAAAGGCCTTACTCGAGTAATTGTTCTATGAGGAAACACTTTAACAAACATTTCAGTTTTGATTTAGGTCATAATCAGGGCATCGAACAAATTAATTATTTACAACTCACTGCCCTGAATATGGCATAAGACTTAGGCATAATAGTAAGCTTCTCCTAAAAAGTTGTCTATGGTATGGTCAAATATACTTACAACTTTATTTTGAATTATATTAAAATATAATATAAATACCTGATGCTTCATTATAATAAACATTGATTCTTTCAAGCTGAAGATCAGAATCGCCATGATATGAACCAGTGGGATCAATGCCATGTTCATCAGAGATGATTTCCCAAAACTAAAAAAAGTAAAGCACAAGATATGAAACTCTGTGGATTAGTGTTGCGTAAGCAGGACTAAATTTGAAATTTATGATTTTTAATTTATCCCTTAAATAACAAACAAAACCCAAAAAGTCCAGTATCGGCAGCAATTCGTCAGGTGCTCATTATATATTTTTTAATGATGATAAAACAAGCAGCATTTTATTTACAACAGTCCCTAATGAAAAAAGGTTTAATATTAAGATACAATTATAGAAAAGACTCAAATTCAAAAACCTCTCTGCTACTTATAATACTTGTATAACTACCAAAATAAAAAAATATGACTTCTTTAAATACAATTATAATGGAAGGGGGGGGGGTTTAATAATTTTCAAGGGATGTTTTAAGTAATAACTAATAATAAATAAGAAAACATAACCACTAAGCTTAAGTTATCTGTATACATCATATTTTTAAATGTTAAAAAGTTAGTTGTTTTATTTTAAAGGATTCCAAATATCTCAATATTTGTGAGCTAATAGAATGCATTTCTAAAACAGAATGATCCACAAGTTAGATTCTTACATTTTTTTTATTATTGTAAACCACTAAAAATTACTTATTATTTTTAAGCAAAAGTTTTAACTTGAACCATAAGGAGTATAACACAATTAATTTTAATTGCTTTGACTTCAATTATAGGATTTTAATTCATGGCAATTTATAAGTGCATTAATTAAAAATATTTTTTATGCAGACTTCTAGAAATTAGACGATCATCCAAAAGATTGATGAAGTATTAGTAAATTAATGTGTATATATACACACATATACATAAAACCCACATACCTAACCTATAAGTATATATGTATATATAACTAGAAGGTATGACTAATGTTGCAGTTGTAATAAATTGATTCAAGGCTGAAAAAACCTTGCTTTTTATGGTGGGTGGATAAAGAATGAGTGATGTCATTCCAATCCTCAACTAAAACAAGATTTTACAGTTTAGTAAGTTTTTGTTCTTAATTTATTTTAAAAAAATACACTAATATTACTTTCAAAACAACAAACTGTATATAAAATGAAATAAACTATTGAAATTAATTTATATGTAACTATTAATTGTTTTCTCGCTACAATTACTGTTCTTATTTTTTTAATCTGTTTAAAAAAATTGTCATTGAAGCTAAATCACAATTTATAAGAGTAAATAATAATAATAATCACTCATATTTAATTTTCATTTATTAATTAATTAGTCGTTATTATATTCTACTAAGCCATTATAGTTTATATTTTAGTATTCGTATTGTTATTCAATAGGTACTTGCCCAAGAATAAATAAAGATTTTATTATTATTAAAAGGTATGAGTAATGTTGCAGTTGAAATCAATTGACTCAAGGCTGAAAAAACCTTGATTTTTATGGTGGGTGGATAAAGAGGCGGTGTTGTCATTCCATTTCTTAACTAAAACAAGTCCTTACAGTGTCTGTTTGATAATAAGTTTTTCTTGTTGGTTTACTTTTAAAAAATATACTAGTTTCACTTACAAAAAAACAAACTGTATATCAACTAAAATAAAGTATTGAAGTATGTATATATATTGTATATGTTCTAGATATAATTATATTTAAAAAAAAAAAAAAAAAATATATATATATATATAAATATATATGTGTGTGTGTGTGTGTGTGTGTGTGTTTAGTATTAATTTACCTAGAATATAAACAATTTTAGATGGCATGCAAAACATTGTAAAACAAATACATTTAGTATATTTTAAGGGTAAATTAACAATACTAATTAGGAAATAAAGATAAAAATAACAAAATATAAAGATTAAAGCCAAGGGTTAAAGGTTAAAAAAAAAATTGTTCAAAATTCAGAATGTGGTACAGTACAGTATTGTCTCTGGTACAGTGTGTTTTATGAACTCTGAACTAGTACAGTATTGTCTCTGGTACAGTGTGTTTTATGAACTCTGAACTGTCAATTTGAAATGTAAAAAAAAATATGTTTAAGTAGTAACCAGGAAAAGTTAATCTAAAAAAAAATAGTTATAATTATTTATTAAGAATAATATAAGTTCCTACTTTGTTTGGGGATGATTACTGGTTTAATAAAAAAAATCAATTATTCTTATATATCCAGAAACATGTAAATTTATTCTTTGCTCGATTATTGATCTGCTCTTGAAGACTAATAGGTATGAGTAATGCTGCAGTTGTAACCTATTGATTCATGGCTGAAAAACCTTGCTTTTTAAGGTGGGCAGTGATGTCATTCCATCCCTTAACTAAAAGAAGATCTATATTTCTTATATTCCATATGAGATTTTGTTATTTGTAGGGAATAATATAAATGAAGTAAATACATTTGTCAATATAAACACACTAATTAACAACCCATTTATGTTTAAAATAATATAACCCACTTAATTTAGCAAAGGGATATAGATAAAAATAAAAAACTTTATATTTGTACAAAAATATTGTTACTTCATGTTATACTAACATATGAGATTTTGTTATTTGTAGGGAATAGTATAAATGAAGTAAATATATTTGTAAATATAAACACACTAATTAACAACCCATTTATGCTTAAAATAATATAACCCACTTAATTTTGCAAAGGGATATGGATAAAAATAAAAAACTTTATTTTTGTACAAAAATATTGTTACTTCATGTTATACTAAGTATTAAGGAGTTTGTAATACAACATAATAAAATAAAAAGAATCGTTAACAATAACAATTTGCAATGCATTTTATATAGGCCAGTCCATGATCATGGATGGAGGAGTCAGAAAATGGTTCTGGGTATCTTACAATGTTTAAAATAATAAAACATGTTATACAAAAAAACGTAAATTATTGTCAAAATACAGACAAGTCCTCAAGATTGCCATTTTTAGTGACAATTTACATTATGGCTCATTGTGGAGGTGGGATTGCCTCTGGACTCTTATAGACTGTGTTACAACACCAAAATCTAGTAAAATTGATAAAAGTTATTAATCCTTCACAACTAGTGTGATTAAATAACTATGTAAGCCAAATAAACCATAAGCCGGTATAAGAATTTTATAACTATTCAAAGTTAGAATTTAAATAAAACATAAATATAAGTTAGCACCTATTTAATTGTCCCATAAGTATCTCTCTCATAACATAGAGATGTTCAATATAAAATACCGGTAATAAAAGCCAGTTTCTATAATGGCTTTACATCAGCTTATAGGCCAGTCACAAGATGGCACTAAGGAAAATCGAATTATAAGATACTTCAGTGGGTGTTTACATGTAAACTGGAAAATTATTTTTCCATAGCAGGAGAAAATGCTTACAACAGAGAAGTCACTAAAATGTGACAATGATAACACTAACATTATTATTACCTAGCCAATCCACTGAAGGACTTATTGCTGAATAAAGTTAATTAAAACAAAACTATTCTAATAATTTCCAAGAGGTTATAAAAATACCTTGGCACCAATCTGGTTGCCGCATTGCCCAGCCTGAATGTGAACGATTTCCCTCATGGTAACAGTTAAATGCTAATCAATCTCAACCCTCTTAATACGAGCGAAGCTGAGAACAGTCTAGACGCCGAAAGAGCAATGGAGGGATTATAAGAGAACGACTTCCAGTTCTGCCAACTAAGACCCCACCCTAGTTTAAAATATATATATTATTTGATTATTTCTGATTTCATAAAGAATTTATGTAAAATATTTATATTTGATTTGTTTATTTTTATAAACCTAAACAAGGGAATTTTGTAATCACTCTAGTCAATTTTTAATAATAAATAAACTAGTATATCATAATTAATAGTTCTTTGTACAATGCCCATAAAAAGTTTTCATACAGGACTGATTAAAAAAAACAAACTAAAACTAAATTATCGTATACATGTATTGTATTTTCAATGATGGATTTAAAAATCGTTCAAGAAAACCAATTCTACCCCCCCCCCCCTCCTCTAATCAAAATTTGGTGTTTAACAGTTCAAGGTAATTAGATACCAAATATCTAATAACTTGCTTGATAATGAATAATCATTATTAAAATTATTCAAAAACCTAGTGGGTTAAGAATAAATGAAAAATTCAAATTATGTACATTTAAGGCTTAAAACTTTTTTAGCAATCAGTCTATTAACATCATACTATATTTAACTGAAAACAATATATATTGAAAATTTTCAATATATTTTCAAAAACTTTTGTTTTTATATATATGTTAATTTTATAAATATTTTACTAGTCGCTACCTTCGTATTACATGTATGTTACAAAATTGAAAAATCAGAGATTTTGATATCAAGTGGTTCTATGGGTTGATAACTATACATAGATCTTTAAAACCTCAAAAAACCGCGACAGAGTATCATTCAAAGACAAAAATTACAAAGGTGTATGTCGTGAAGATTTTAAATCAGAGTCACATAGTCCTATGGTTCACATAGAACCTTGTTATTCTAAAAAATGTACGACTTCGGAAGCACATGAGTTTATGTTATAGCATGCACCCAGTGGCGGATTATCCGTAAGGCAAACTAGGCACGTGCCTAGGGGCGCGTAGTTACAAGGGGCGCGCGAGCTCAGAATTTTTAAATAAATAAAAAAAATAACATATCGACAAAGAAAGAAAGAACTAAATGCTGATCTATAATATAATACAAGCATGATGCTATGATGCTGACAATCAGTTAAAATTAAGATGGCCATTTATGGCCGGTACAGGGGTGCCGATAAAGTTATTGCCTAGGGCGCTCTGGACCTTTAATCCGCCACTGCATGCACCTATGTAATCGGTCTAATGTCGGAATTTTTATCCTCATTACAAACGAAATGAGTAATCCACAAAGAAGAGGGAAAGGAAAAGCAAAGATAAAAAAAAAGTAATAGTTTTAATAAGTTATTTTATTTTATTTGTTATTCATTTTTAAATATTTTTATTTGAAAAGAAAAGATATGTCCAGGACCGGGAGTCGAACCCGGGTCTTCCAGATCGCTGGTCTGGAACTCTACCATTTGAGCTATCCTAGCCCTAATCAAGCACGCTTCTCGGTTGTGGTCATATCTTTTCTTTTCACTGATCCCAAGTCCCCGCGTGCTTGCATTTTTGCGAAGTATACCACCACGACCGAGAAGCGTGCTTGATTAGGGCCAGGATAGCTCAAATGGTAGAGTTCCAGACTAACGATCTGGAAGACCCGAGTTCGTGTCCCGGTCCTGGATGTCTTGGCAGCTTAGCAGTCGACAAATTCCTGGATGGAATTCGGGACCCCGAGACACAACAAGTAGTGAAGCTCTCCCGACCAAAAACTTTGGGAGACGCATTGTCCCAGGCCATGGAGTTCGAGGCTGTCAGACAGTCCGTACGGGTCATGCGCGAGTTCGAGCAGCAAAAGCGGAGCTTAATATGGTCCCTAGCGTCGAAGACACAGTGACGAAAGTTTTGGAGGCAAATGGAAAATTTACTAATCCTCAATTGATTGATTATAGTAAAAAAAACATTTTTAAGCGCTTTTCAGCGATTTCGCCCCACTGTGCGGCGCCGTGTGCCCGGCACACCCTGCACATAAGGTTAAGTCGGCCTACGTACCGGGACTAATTTCTGAGTTTTAGCGGAACGCACATTGTACACTTTCTTCTATAATATATATTGATTTAGAGATTATAACATTGCCATTTTGTAGCATGAAAAATGTATGAATTACTATTAAAAATTTAAATATATGGTGGTAGCTGAGCAGTCGTAAAAATATATTTTTTAATTTTTTAGTCGTTCTGGATGCTCAAATATTTTAAGGGCTGGTAGTTTTGCCCTCTAGAAATTTCTAGAACAGTCCAGAATATTCGATAGCATTCTGGAATGTTCGGGAACATCCCAGATCATTGTGTAATATTCCAGAACACTCTCGAATGTTGTGGAATATTCTAGAACATTGTGGACCATTCAAAGACTTTTTTCTATGGGTGAAGATACCTATTGGTAGAGGTACATAAAGTGCGATCCGTCATGGATTCGAAAGTTCGGGAACATTCCAGATCATTGTGGAACATTCGAAGTTTTTTTTGTATGGATGGGGGTACCCATTGGTTGGAATATATAAAGCGTCAGTTTCTCACCAGTGAAGTGCAGCGAATGAATAAAAACAAACAGTGAAGTGTGTGTAATCTAAGTGATACAGTGACTGAATTTAAATCGAAAATAAAGTGTAAAAAGTGTTTAAATTGTACTTAGTGTATTTCTTAATAAAGATGCTTTGATTTATATTTTATACAATGCCTAAATGTAAAAGAGCATGACATCTTCCCAGTTCTGAAGTAAAACGGCGAAAATTAAAAGAACAGCGAAAAAACGAAACAGTTGAAGAGCGCGAACCACGTTTACGTTCCCAACGAAAGAGAATGAGCACTGTGAGAAGCAGATAAACCGAAGAACAACGAAATGAACGAATTGAAAAATCAAGAATCGTGACACAATCTTATAATAAAAGACTGCAATCGCAAGCCACCCCTGAAAATATCGCTCTATGATAAGGATGGACGGCACTCAATAAAACTATGTAATGGAACAAGGATGGTCGCCGAACAACTATCGAATAACTTCATCGAAGCCGAATTTATGATTAGGAAGGACAAAGGACACACAGTATTTATCCCCAGAATACCGCTGATCTCTACTGAATTGCCATTCCAATTTAAAATACCGCAATTTCCAATGAAATTAGCCTATAGTTTTACAATTAATAAAGCGCAAGGACAAACTTATAGCATATGGTCAGTGGGTAATCGCAGTTACGTAATTTGATTGTTAAATATTGTTACCATCGCTACAGGGCTCCCCTCGGAGTAGCTTGCTCACGTGTTTCTTACTCACATAATCTACATATTTTCACTGAACGAAACAAATCAAGTAACATGGTTTATTCACAGGACACAAATGCGAAAGTTTTTGAGGATGGATGTGTGTTACTCTTTCACGCAAAAATTATTGAACGGATTTGGATGAAACTTTACAAAAATATAGGTTATAAATTAGAATAACACATTGACTACAACTTATAACGATTTTGTGTAATTTCCTCATAACCTATACATATAAAATGCTATGTCCTGAATGACTGACTGACGGATCAACGCACAGCCTAAACAAATAAATACCTTTCCATTTCTCACCCTCCTCTTAAAATGTACAAGATCCTCTCCATCCAATCCTAAATCCTACTTAGGAAGGGATTAAAGAACGGTGTAGAAAGATCGCGATCAGCGTGGAATGGCCGAGACCCCCACCCACCCCGTCCAACCTTGCCTATATAAACTGCTAGCTGTTTTCAGTAAGGGGTAGTAAAGTTGTGAGGAGCTACGCACCGACGAACGACACCGACCGTTCTTCCGAGGGCAGCCATCATAACACCATTCTGACCGCCTATACTGGGGCGCCACCAGATCACAACACCATTCCAGTATTCGACGGAAAGACGCCGTGGGAAGACTAAGTGACTCTCTTCGAGACAGCGGCTTCGATCCACGGGTGGTGACAGGAGGCCCAAGCTTCAGCGTTGTGCCTGGCCTTGCGTGGAGACGGCTTGGGAGTGCTGCGGGGGGTGCCCATGTCGGAGCGGTCCAACTAAGCTGATTAGAAGACTGGAGATGCGTTTCGGCCACCGCCACATGGACCAGCTATATCGCTCACAGCTAAGAAACAGGGTCCAGAAGGCCAACGAGACGCTGCAGGAATTTGAAGCGGATATTGCCCGGCTGGTGAGGAACGCCTACCCATCGGTCACCGACTATGTCTACGAGAGTTTGGCTGCCGACAAATTCCTAGATGGACTTCGGGACCCAGGGACACAACAAGCAGTGAAGCTCGCCCGGCCAAAAACGTTGGGAGACGCATTATCTCAGGCCATGGAGTTCGAGGCTGTCAGACAGTCTGTACGGAGCCATGCGCGAGTTCGAGGAGCAGAAGCAGAGCCAAATGTGGTCCCCAGCGTCGAGGACATAGTGACCAAAGTGTTGGAGGCTCTCAGAACCCGTAAGAAGGAGATACTCTGTTGGGGCTGCGGCCAGCTTGGACACCCTAGAAGCAAGTGTCCAACCCGTAACTTCAAAGGCCCCAGGAAGACCATCAGAGTTGCGTCGATAGGAAGCAGAACGAACAGTTTCTACGTTGATGGGATGGTGAACGGGCAGCTCCGAAGTCTGCTACTGGATACCGGCACAACCATGACAATCTTGAATTCGAAGACACTTCCCGCTGAGAAGATCATACCGACCACTTGGGCTTTACGGACTGCCACGGGACAGCCAGCCAAGGTCTACGGGGAGACGGTTGGTACCTTCATCATCGGGGGCAATGTCTGAAGCACCGCGCTCTCGTTGCAGAAACAGAGGAAGATGTCATATTGGGCATGAATTTGATGTGAAGGATTTGATATGTCAAGAGGTGTTATAACGCTGGGAGACTAGGAAGTCATCCTTCGGCAGGAAAATAAAATCAGCACACTAGGTTATATCTATCTGGTTATACTAGGTTATATCTTTCGTTATATTTCCAAATGTTTGTATATTTGAGGTTATACCTTTCGTTATTTTTCCAAAGAACTTCTGCTGTAACTGTAACGCTCTTTATTTCGTTATATAATTACCAATATTATTAACACTAAATTAACAATTGTGTAGATTCCAAATGTTTGTATATTTTATTTTATATATTTCCAAATGGTTATTGAGACCTTCATTTGCTCACGGAAATGGTTTGTTTTGATTGCCGCTTGTTTTACACTGACTTTGTTGCCAGTTTTGGCACAAATGAAGTTATTTACGTTCAGTTTTGAAATTGAAAGTATTAACAACATTTTAACTTATTCTAGGATATTCTTCAAATTAGACAGAGTGCTCTGAGCTTCTGCCGTAACTCTTCAAGTGTTCTTACTACAGTTTACGTGATATAATTCCAAGTTATGTCTGCAGCAACAGTCATGTAATGTAATAAGAGAGGCAGGAGGGAAAGTGGTGGGGATAAAGTGCCGGTAGGGATATGAGGGGTGTGTAGACGGCGCTGGCTGTCACCTACGTCAGAAAAGTGGAGGGGATGGAGGTCGTAAGTCTTCTAAACCCATACCGAACAGGAGATCGGACGCGGCCTACTGGTTGCTAGGTCTCTCATCAAGGTCGGAGGTACCACTCCAATTCGGCTAATGAACCTGAACAGCTTCCCGGTAACGCTGAAGAAAGGAACACCGGTCGGGGAGTGTACAACCGCTACTTCAGTGGTTCGTCAGCTGCAACGTCGTCCCACCGAGATGCGAGGACTGCCAGAAGAACTAAAAGGATTTGGATCTCCGCAGTGGATATTGGCAGTCTGGATTGGCACCTGAAGATAAAGAGAAGACGGGGTTTTCAATTGGCACTGGGCTCTGGCAATTTACAGTAATGCCGTTCGGCTTCTGCAATGCTCCTGCCACATTCGAGAGACTGATGGAAAGCGTGTTAAGAGGTCTCTCTTGGGAGGTATGCCTGGTATACTTAGACGACATCATAGTGCTGGGGAAGTCCTTCACTCACCATCTGAAGAATCTGGAGAAGGTCTTCGAACGACTGCGTGCAGCGAACCTAAAGTTGAACCCGAAGAAGTGTAATCTCCTCCGAAGCCAAGTCAACTACCTGGATCACGAGTGTCAGGCATCCTTCGAGGAGCTGAAGAGCAAATAGAGTAGTGCTCCTATTCTGAGCTATCCACGCCCCGAGGGCAAGTTCATACTTGACACAGATGCCAGCAACATCGCTATTGGAAACGCCCTCTCTCAGATCCAAGAGAGAGAAGAAAGGGTCATTAGATATTTCAGCAAAGCACTCTCACCTCCGGAACGCAACTACTCTGTCGCAAGGAAAGAGCTTCTGGCAGTAGTAAAATCCATAGAGCACTTCCATAAACATCTATATGGAAGAAGGTTCCGTTTCCTACCCGCAGCTTCGTGTTATTCTGCCTACTTTGAGATGGAAAGAAGGGTGAACTGAACATGAAACCTATACCTGCGGATTCTCGAGACGTTTCTGATCCCAACATTAAAAAAAAAATGACCCAATGTTGAGTTTGCCCTTCGTATTCGCAACGCCTCTAATATACGCTCTAAAAAATCGGTAAGTATATTTTTCGCAACGGATATAATAGAAGGGAGTGGGTTGCAAATTTCAAGTCTCACCAATGGCGCGGCGATTCTTAATTACTTCCTATTTCTACTTCGACAACCTCCTAAAAAGATGTTAGGCGCAATTTCCAACTGTTTGGTTGACAGAAACAGTGGCAAAAATAAGTAGTAGGTTCAGTTTTTACTAGTATTAAAATAGAAAAGAAACTTTTAATAAATAATGATTGCTAATCGTTCTCTGCGTAGTCAATGCTACAAAATGGATCGTAAAAGAAACTTAATAACGAAAAATATATCAAAGATATATCCTTATAATACAATGGCAAACAATGGTAGCCAGTTGTTTTTACTTCCTATTTCTACTTCGACAACCTCCTAAAAAGATGTTAGGCGCAATTTCCAACTGTTTGGTTGACAGAAACTGTGGCAAAAATAAGTAGTAGGTTCAGTTTTTACTAGTATTAAAATAGAAAAGAAACTTTTAATAAATAATGATTGCTAATCGTTCTCTGCGTAGTCAATGCTACAAAATGGATCGTAAAAGAAACTTAATAACGAAAAATATATCAAAGATATATCCTGATAATACAATGGCAAACAATGGTAGCCAGTTGTTTTTACTTCCTATTTCTACTTCGACAACCTCCTAAAAAGATGTTAGGCGCAATTTCCAACTGTTTGGTTGACAGAAACAGTGGCAAAAATAAGTAGTAGGTTCAGTTTTTACTAGTATTAAAATAGAAAAGAAACTTTTAATAAATAATGATTGCTAATCGTTCTCTGCGTAGTCAATGCTACAAAATGGATCGTAAAAGAAACTTAATAACGAAAAATATATCAAAGATATATCCTTATAATACAATGGCAAACAATGGTAGCCAGTTGTTTTTACTTCCTATTTCTACTTCGACAACCTCCTAAAAAGATGTTAGGCGCAATTTCCAACTGTTTGGTTGACAGAAACAGTGGCAAAAATAAGTAGTAGGTTCAGTTTTTACTAGTATTAAAATAGAAAAGAAACTTTTAATAAATAATGATTGCTAATCGTTCTCTGCGTAGTCAATGCTACAAAATGGATCGTAAAAGAAACTTAATAACGAAAAATATATCAAAGATATATCCTGATAATACAATGGCAAACAATGGTAGCCAGTTGTTTTTACTTCCTATTTCTACTTCGACAACCTCCTAAAAAGATGTTAGGCGCAATTTCCAACTGTTTGGTTGACAGAAACAGTGGCACAAATAAGTACTAGGTTCAGTTTTTAAAAGTTTTTAAAATAGTTATTGAGAATAATCTAGAGTTGTCATTTTATAATAATAAGTTATTCGCTAACCTGTTACTCACAAATTTATTATTTGATCTGTAAATTAGTTTAATTATCAAATTTATTTCAAAATGGAATTTAATGAGGATGAGAGTCAAAAAGAACCTGTGTTCTATAGTAAGGCAAAAACTTATTGGTCCAATGTTTCTCCTACAGTCAATGGTGTTCTTGGTGGTTATGGATTTATTTCTTCTTGTGATATTCAAGGATCAGAAGAATTTCTTTTAAAAATTTTTAAGGTATGTTGCCTATTTATATTAAATATCTTATATATTGACAAATTATTTCACTTTATCTTAACTTCATAACTCTTTCAACGATTTTTTCTAAAGGTAATTGAAAGTAAACCCCTGATTTATAACATTATTAAGTAATTATCTACCTGAACCAATTTCAAACTCAGGATCTAGGAATAAGTAGCACTGTGCTTACACTTGGTATTTTGTCTCAAGTAAAATATAATGAGGCGTGTACTCATGATTATTTCCCCTTACATGAATTATTAAAAGTAGTTGATAACCAACCTATAAGGGCTAGTGGTTGATACTGTTGCCTTGAGTTAGAATTAACATTAAGAAAATTGTTTTTGAGCTATAAGTATTCAGTTAATAAAGTAACTTCCTCTAATTATACTGTTAATACCCAAGTATAAAATATGTGTATATAACTATGAACTTACATATTAAATTTATTTACACACACACACACACACAGATATATATATATATATAAAATGGAGTTTAATTTATTTTTTAATGAATACTTATACGCACTTCCTCAGTCTGCTGTTGAGTTGTTTCATTTTCTCTACAAACAGATATTCATTAAATTTCCATATTCTGTTTAGAAAATCTAATGAAGCAGTCAGTCAACATCTTAATAGATAAAGTGACAAAAGTTTATAATTATTTAATAATCAGAAAATTAAAATAGTACAAACATATAGTCAAGTTTATGATTAATATAAAAGGTATCAGTTCCGCATGTTGTCGCTTCGAGTTAAGCCACTATAAGTTTTTTTTTTTGTTTCCTTTTTGATATTAAATAAATAAAAATAATTGTATTACTGACTAAGAATAATAGTAACTTTTATTGACTGTATATAGATTAAAGAACTGATTTACACATACTGTTTAGATTATATTATCAGCTATACTTTGAAATTTTTGTTATAACATTCATTTCTTGATGAATGACTACTGAATTTACACATTTCTCATAATTACACTCTTTTTGTCATACTAAAACTCATAATTATTTTTGAGAATATTAAAAAGGAGATGAATAAAAGCTAAAACTTATTGTAACCTTACTTGAAGCGGCAACCTGTGGAACTAATACTTATAAAATATATTTAAAGAAACACATATAGATGAAAAATGTATAGTCGCAGGTCTGGCAATTTAGCTATGACAAGTAAAAAGTTTCAAGTAAATGGATGTTAAGTTGATTACATAAATAATCTTCGAAATTTATCCTTGAAAAAAAAATAGAAGAAATTCTTGTGTATCTATAATTGTATACTATGATTATTGGTGTTGCTGGTATTTAACCTTCTTGTTTATTAGACTTAATTATTATCATTAATATTCTTGTGTAACCTATTTACTACGATCTGTACTTTTACAGTTTGAAACCCCTCCAAATAGAACTCGGGCTATAGATTGTGGTGCTGGTATTGGAAGAATAACAAAGCATTTACTATTAAAATATTTTGAAACAGTTGATTTGATTGATCAGAATCAAGACTTTATTGAAACTGCCAAAGAATATGTTAATTCACCTCAGCTTGGAAAACTTTATTGCTCCGGTAATTTTAAAATTTGTTATACAGTATATTTTTTATTGTACGACTACTAGGCCATTTAAAGGTGAATATTAAGAATTTTTTTTCTCTATTGTCCATTAAACTGGTTATCATTCTGTGAAAATCTGATCTTACTGAGCCTCTATCTGATTCCTTGTATTCTATAAATCTTTACCTGATGAAATTCTATGTCTGATTCAATGAATCTTCCGTAACCTATTCTATGGCAAGAACTCTTTTTTCTCTTAGACATTTACTTTTTTATGGTTACTGTTATGTTTGACAGCAGGACAAGACTGCGTTTTCAACATTTCTGACATGCTCAATATGACAGGTGTTTTTTGTTTTTTTCTTCTTTTTTTTTCCTTCCCAATCCGAACCACATAACTATATCAACAGTTTCATTCCGAACATTGGATTTGGCAGCTTGTACAGTGCTAAGATTTACATCGGAGCAAGTGGTATTTGAAAATTAAATTGATGCTTTTCTTACAGACTACCCTTCCTACCATGTTTGCTTCCATTACAATATATGATTGGTAAGCATAAACCAGTTTTGCTTCCTTTAGGAACTCATTAGAGCTTTCTGTTCTCTAGAAGTGTGAGCTTTCACATAAAAAAAACAAAAAAACTTGGTATTGTATTTCAGAATTTTCCTCATCTTCAATCTTTTCTTAGAATACTCACCTACCAGGGATGTTGTAAGAAAGATGTAATTTTGTTAACGTAGGATAACATGTATGTTCTCTTAAAATATAGAATTGCTACAGTCTTTTCAGGTCTGCTGATATTACTTAGTTTTTCTGAAAAAAAAAACTATTAGTTTTTTGTTGTATTTTCATTACGGGAAAGTTATATTTTAATTATTACAGCCTTTTCAATTCAATTTTTCATAAAACCAAAATATCTGACCTATTTATTTGGGATCGTATGATTTGTTATTAATTTTATTAAACAGATTAGGCTGCAGAGTATACAGGTAACAATTTTATTATACTTTGAATTAGTGATATTGGCAATAATTACTTACTTTTTTTAAATTTACATTCTATTAATAATGAAGTTTGTCTGGCTTCAGCAGTCAGGTTGTTTGTCATTTGTATCTTTTAAAAAAATGGTTACCCCTATGACTCGAGGGCTCCTGAGTGAAGCCATTTAATATTTGTCTTCAAACTTAAGGGTTCTGTTATGCAGACAATGCAAATAATTTTCAATTCATAACAAAAGTACAAAAACAGATTGTAAAAACTATTATGTATAGGATACTCCGTTTCTTAAGATAAAAGACTGTCGCTGCTCACAGTTTATTGCCCTCTCAATAACAGCAAACAGTCACGGCTCAAAGAATATTCCACACTTGGATGCAAATGAGTTAAGTTAGTCCTGTTACACATTATTAGAGTGTATCAGATTCGAGTTTATCTGTTGTTTCTATTTTTATCAATCAAATCTATACCCCCTAAACGGGAAATAATAGAAA
The DNA here is from genome assembly GCA_964056705.1 of Troilus luridus. NCBI lineage: Eukaryota > Metazoa > Arthropoda > Insecta > Hemiptera > Pentatomidae > Troilus > Troilus luridus. The sequence goes on along the minus strand of OZ057412.1, from coordinate 42,977,003 downwards.
AAAAAATTGAAAATTATAGTGATATTGAAAGTAGTAATGTTGAAATAGAATTTGAAGTTTATTGTGAACGTAACAATAATAATATAGATGCTTATAGCAGTGATAACACAGATAATAATGAACTGAATAATAACGCTAACATTATTGAACTAAACCATGAATCCGATTCTAATGATAGTGATTGCCTTTACCCTGATATTAATGAATTGGTGTTGGAATAATTCAGAAAGAGGGCTAAGAAAAGTCTGACTAATCATGCAGATCGAAGCCAAATTGTGTCAGTATTTGAGCTTTTCAAGGTTGAAAAAGATAATAGGATTGTTAGTTGTGTCATCCTACATAGATTGTCATTTTGTGGGTAATCTAAATTTAATGCAAGCGAAGCATGCAATTGATGTGTCTGTACTGTCTAATATTTGTACCCTTTCTAAATTATGGCCTCATAAACATCCTTTGATTAATAGGGTAAAGACTGAACATTCACATGTTCTTAACCACATCCTGAACAACTCCATGAGTGACGTTTATGCAACTTATTGTCATTGTTGCAATATTTAATTTGCATGGTTATGTTGCCTTAGAGTTAAAGTATTTTATACTGCAATTTCGAAATTAATATTTTTTAATGTAACTCCTTTCAGAGATAGGTCATTAAGGCATTGAGATAGAAATAATTTATTTGTCTCATTCGTCAATAAGTGTATTGTTAAAAACACGAGTTTAATTATTCTTCTATGTGGGTACATTAATTTAGGTTAAGTAGTTTTTTTATATTTTTCAATTAAACTAAATGAATTATTTTTTAAGGACTGCAAAACTTTGTACCAGAGGTAAAATATGATCTGATTTGGTGTCAGTGGGTATTAGGTCATCTGACAGATGAAGATTTTAAAACTTTTATGAAGAACTGCAAGTAAGTTATAAAAAATTTAATTATTTTCTGCTCTCAACTTTATGTTATACTCATATGGTTGCTTATATTTTCCAGAAACGCTTTACAGGAAAATGGAATCATTGTTGTTAAAGAAAATGTCACTTCAAGTGGTGAAATTGAGCAAGATGAAGTTGATTCATCGATAACTAGACCTCTTAACATCCTTTCTGATTTATTATATCAATCAGGGCTTGATTGTGTCCTAATGAATGCCCAGACACGTTTTCCAAAAGGATTATACCCTGTTAAAATGTTTGCTTTACGATGACATTAAAAATTAAAATAAATAATTTTGTGTTATCAAATATATTTTACTTTTATTTTGAAGAGAAAAGATTTGCCCTGGCCGGGATTCTGGTACGTAACCAGGCCAGACAAATCCATTCTCTTCACCGATCCCACATCCCCAGCACTCGCAATTTTCGGGAAGTACATATAGAGAAGAATGTTCATTGAACATTACTTTAATTGGGATCTGGTTGACGTACGTCAATTTTATATTTATAATTTTTTATTTTATTGTGATTATCTATTTTATTTTATTAAATATTTAGATAATCACAATAAAAAAAAATTATAAATATATTTTACTTTTATCAGTTCTTGTGTATATGTAATTTCTTTTATACAATAACATTATTCTTTTACTACCATTCACAATAATTATGATCAAATGTTTAGTAATATTATATGCTGCTGTGATTAACTTCTTACATATTATACAATTAATAGTATAATACAACACATTACGCATTAGATTATACTAAAGTTCAATAGTTTGATTATTCATTTAATGTCACTTTATGCTGCTATGGCTAATCAGATGCTACAATGGAAATCCCAAATTTTTCCTGTCCAGGTATAATTATACAGCCCCTATGAAGAAGTGGTTAAGTCTAATTTTTTCCATAATGAGTTTCTTGTATTTAAGTGAGCAGAATCGAGTTATTTTCGTAGAGAATAAGGGGCTAAGTAAGGCATTGGCTTGTAAAAGGAGTTATTGTTTATATTAAAACTCAATTTAAAGCTAAAAACTATGAGAATCATAAGATTCCGGTTATCTGAATGCAGTTAACTCTCTCTGGACAAGATCCGACTTATTCACCGGGGTTGTAAAATTAAGAAAGAGATCTTTAACGAGTACCTGATATCTGATATCCATTCCACCTACGGAAGGCATAACCAATAATTTTTTTCTCCCTTTTAAAAAATCCTAGGGCTTCCTGCAAGGATGCAAACCCTTAATCTTGGGCATAATAAGTTATTATGCTAACTACTAGACCACAGATGATCCCTGCTTCAATAGTCCTCAAACGTTTTTCTATCTATATAAACATCCCATGTAGGATGTATGTAACTTTTAAGTTAAATGCATACTTGGAAATTGTTAATAATAACATTTGTTATATATATTGTTACAGGCTACTGGGTGTAAAATGAATTAAACTACAAATTCTTTAAATTCAAGATACTAATATTTATTAACAAATTAAAAAGAATACAATGAAATTACTTTAAAAACAATTAAATTATTAAACTAATATAAATTTACAGTAACAATATTCTAAAGATTATAGATAGGCCTAACTGTTATCTAATTACTAAAATAATATAAGATATTACTAATACTAAATAACTTAACCATTTACATAAATTTGTTCAAATAAGACTCTCCAAATATGAAAGACTGCCACACAGTAATAAACAAAACAGTTGATTACACTCACTTATTACTGACTAGTTCATCACACTGACACTGACTTAGTACTAACTGCCCCGCAAAGCTGAAGCAGGCAGGATACAAACGCCCGTTGAATGTTCTAGGCAGCAGCTAGAACGTTCCCGGAACTGTCTCCCCTCCTCCAGGCCATTCTAATCCGTCTTAATCCCTCCAGCCCACCTTTCTCTCTCTGACCATAACACTGCCCCCTCCTTAAAAGTGCTCTGCCCCAGAGCTTAGTCCGGAGAAATCGGGCATCTATGAGCTTCTACCGATGGAGAAGCTCCCCTTTTCCTTTCCAGGGGTTGAACTTGCACACCAATATGGCGACTCCAGAGTTGGCGAATGTCTGTTCAAGCATGCTCCTGACAACCTTCCACTTCAGGCCGTCGTATCCACAGCCCAACTTAGGAATGGCGAGCTTGGTGACGCCATACGCAGTCTCAGAAGCTTACTCCGCAGGTCGTCGAGGCTTCGCCGCAGTGCGTCATTGGTTGGCTTCTGTTCAGTGGCACACTGGGTAACTAAGTAAAACAGACGTCGGCCCTCTTGCGTGTGGTGGAGTGCCTTCCCGACACTGGCTCCTCAGTTCCGCCAAACTTCTTCCTAAAGACCGCTGTAATCCCTCGAGAAGTCCTCAGATCTTTGGCGACGCAATGGGCCAGAGAATAGTCCACTGGTAACGAGAAGATATCTCTGTAGATTGTTTGAGTTACTCTATGGGAACCTAGTACTTTATGGTGTGAAACTGAAACATTATTTGTCTCCACGTTGTTGAGGTACCTGACCTGCTGGTCTTCTGTCCGGCCATGGTCTCCTTTGTACGGGCCCAGTCTATTGAAATGAACTATCCTGAATTTTCCTTTGGGCTGCTTCCTATATATGACGTAGTTTATCCTCTTGATGATCTCAAACGGGCCGTCCCAGGAATTCTGAAGTTTAGGTGAGTAGCCTCGCCTTCTTCGAGGATCATGTAGCCAGACCAAATCCCCAGGCTGGAAGCCACCTTTCTCCGCCCTGATCTGATGTAACGCTCCTTCATTCTGTTACTGGCTCCCTGGATGTTTGCACGAACCTTATCGTGGATACTATCCATCCGCTTCCGTAGATTCGTGACGTACTCCTCTCCGGCAACTTCCTCGTCGGACTTGAACCCGAATTTCAGATCACAAGGCAAACGAAGTTCTCGGCCGAACACCACATTTACGGGGGTCTGCCCCGTTGCTTCATGGACTGAACTGCGGTAGGCTAAAAGGAATAGGTGATGGTCGGAGACCACTTTAGACAAATATCGACCCATTGTCATCTTCATGCGCTCCACCATGCCATCCGATTGAGGGTGAAGAGGTGTCGTCCTGGTCTCCGTATTCCCAGTGCTTCGCACATTCCGGAGAATACTGCAGACTCAAAGTTCCTTCCCTGGTCAGCGTGAAGTTCCATGGGTACTCCAAACCTACTGACAAGCTGCTTCACAAGAACGTCTGCAACCGTGACAGCCACCTGATTCGGAAGAGCATAAGTTTCCACCCACTTGGAAATATAGTTCATGGCTACGAGAATATCGATTACCTTCTTCCGTCACAGGGAAAGAGCCAGCGATGTTATCCCACGTTGTACTTCTTCATAAGGGCCTTTTTTCTTCTTGTTGGTCCGTTAGAAGTCGCACAACGCCTGCACCAGTCTAGCACATCGTCCTTAAGGTTTGCCCAGTAAAAGCGTTCACGAACCTTTTCCAATGTACGGTGAACTCCATGATGGCCGGCAGATACGCCGTCATGTAGTTCCTTGAGTACTTCGGGCACTTTATTCTTTGGAACGATGAACTGTATCCTTCGCTTATCTCCTTCCGCGTACTCCAATGCCCGTTGTCCACTAAAATGGAGTCCCATTGGGCCCAGTGCGTCCTTTACATTATTCGACATTGGAGCAACATCCTGCCAGGTAGGTCTTCTTTGCCCGGATAGTTTCTATGGTTTTATTTGCTTCAATAGCCACTATTTCCGGATCCTCGTCCTGTTCCTTAGACACCTCTGCATCTTGCCAACTGTCGATGACAACCGTTGACCTCAACACTGTTGCCTGTTTCTCTTCTTGTCGAGAACAATGCTTGCATTCTTCATCACAAGGTCTCCTTGAGAGCGCATTCCGCATGTTCCAGAACGATGAGCAGATTCAAAGTCATATTCTTGAAGGTGATCGATCCACCTCACTACTTGTCCCTCTAGTGACTCGAATCGCAGCAGCCATATAAGAGCCGCGTTGTCCGTTCTCAGTAGGAACCTTCTTCCGTATAGATGTTTATGGAAGTGCTCTATGGATTTTACTATTGCCAGAAGCTCTTTCCTTGCGACAGAGTAGTTGCGTTCCGGAGGTGAGAGTGCTTTGCTGAAATATCTAATGACCCTTTCTTCTCCCTCTTGGATCTGAGAGAGGGCGTTTCCAATAGCGATGTTGCTGGCATCTGTGTCAAGTATGAACTTGCCCTCGGGGCGTGGATAGCTCAGAATAGGAGCACTACTCTATTTGCTCTTCAGCTCCTCGAAGGATGCCTGACACTCGTGATCCAGGTAGTTGACTTGCCTTCGGAGGAGATTACACTTCTTCGGGTTCAACTTTAGGTTCGCTGCACGCAGTCGTTCGAAGACCTTCTCCAGATTCTTCAGATGGTGAGTAAAGGACTTCCCCAGCACTATGATGTCGTCTAAGTATACCAGGCATACCTCCCAAGAGAGACCTCTTAACACGCTTTCCATCAGTCTCTCGAATGTGGCAGGAGCATTGCAGAGGCCGAACGGCATTACTGTAAATTGCCAGAGCCCAGTGCCAATTGAAAACCCCGTCTTCTCTTTATCTTCAGGTGCCAATCCAGACTGCCAATATCCACTGCGGAGATCCAAGGTAAAGAAGAGTTTACACCCCTCTAGGGTGTCCAGCGTATCGTCAATCCTGGGAAGCGGATAACTGTCCTTCTTGGTGGCGTTGTTCAGAGGCGGTAGTCTACGCAGAACCATGTTGTGCCGTCTTTCTTCTTCACCAATACAACAGGAGACATAGTTATACACACAATACAAGTTCATAGTTATATACACATATTTTATACTTGGGTATTAACAGTATAATTAGAGGAAGTTACTTTATTAACTGAATACTTATAGCTCAAAAACAATTTTCTTAATGTTAATTCTAACTCAAGGCAACAGTATCAACCACTAGCCCTTATAGGTTGGTTATCAACTACTTTTAATAATTCATGTAAGGGGAAATAATCATGAATACACGCCTCATTATATTTTACTTGAGACAAAATACCAAGTGTAAGCACAGTGCTACTTATTCCTAGATCCTGAGTTTGAAATTGGTTCAGGTAGATAATTACTTAATAATGTTATAAATCAGGGGTTTACTTTCAATTACCTTTAGAAAAAATCGTTGAAAGAGTTATGAAGTTAAGATAAAGTGAAATAATTTGTCAATATATAAGATATTTAATATAAATAGGCAACATACCTTAAAATTTTTTAAAAGAAATTCTTCTGATCCTTGAATATCACAAGAAGAAATAAATCCATAACCACCAAGAACACCATTGACTGTAGGAGAAACATTGGACCAATAAGTTTTTGCCTTACTATAGAACACAGGTTCTTTTTGACTCTCATCCTCATTAAATTCCATTTTGAAATAAATTTGATAATTAAACTAATTTACAGATCAAATAATAAATTTGTGAGTAACAGGTTAGCGAATAACTTATTATTATAAAATGACAACTCTAGATTATTCTCAATAACTATTTTAAAAACTTTTAAAAACTGAACCTAGTACTTATTTGTGCCACTGTTTCTGTCAACCAAACAGTTGGAAATTGCGCCTAACATCTTTTTAGGAGGTTGTCGAAGTAGAAATAGGAAGTAAAAACAACTGGCTACCATTGTTTGCCATTGTATTATCAGGATATATCTTTGATATATTTTTCGTTATTAAGTTTCTTTTACGATCTATTTTGTAGCATTGACTACGCAGAGAACGATTAGCAATCATTATTTATTAAAAGTTTCTTTTCTATTTTAATACTAGTAAAAACTGAACCTACTACTTATTTTTGCCACTGTTTCTGTCAACCAAACAGTTGGAAATTGCGCCTAACATCTTTTTAGGAGGTTGTCGAAGTAGAAATAGGAAGTAAAAACAACTGGCTACCATTGTTTGCCATTGTATTATAAGGATATATCTTTGATATATTTTTCGTTATTAAGTTTCTTTTACGATCCATTTTGTAGCATTGACTACGCAGAGAACGATTAGCAATCATTATTTATTAAAAGTTTCTTTTCTATTTTAATGATAGTAAGAACAAGGCTTAGTGAACCCGAAGCCTCGATGCCGATACCACCAATCTCTGTTTATAAACATTCGTCCATGTAATACTACCCAAATCCAAATCACCCCTAACGTAGTCTTCCCACCTACTCCTCAGTCTACCCCTCAAATGCTTCCCAGTCGGCGTTTATTAAGTTTCAAGGAATTCGTTTGATAAACTCATAAATTCTCCAATGGTCTTATTCTTTTTGGGACCGAATATTTTACGCAAGACCTTATTTTCGAATACCTTAAGAAGTTGATCCTTAAGCGTTACAGGCCACGTTTCATATCTATCAAGAAGAGTTGGGAGGATAAATATTTTGGGACAAAAGACGCGAGCTTAGTAATGTAGAGACCGAATAATAAAAAGCATTTTCTACCTTTAATCGCGTCTTTCTTTTCTCTTTAATTTTTTTTTTTTTTTTTTTTTTTTTTTTTTTTTTTTTTTTTTTTTTTTTTTTTTTTTTTTTTTTTTTTTTTTTTTTTTTTAGACCCTATGTATTTTAGGGTTAAACATATTCTACCTATTAACGACACCTGAAAAAGGTGAGGTAGAAAACATGGGACAGTCTAAAGTACCGAGCTTGATATTATATCAATGTCTATTATAGACATCATAACAAAAATTATAGCAAGATTCACAATCAATAATAATAATGACTAATAAAATAATAACTAAAATTATATACCAGATTCACCTTCCCATCTGATTTGTGATCGAAACGTGCAAAAGAAAAAAATTTTAAATTGTCGTGTTTGGTTGTCTCTATCGATAACTGAGACTACAACTTGATGCACCCAGATTCTAGTGAGACGACAGAATTAAGGAAAACTTCAACGTTCAGAATTCATCTAACTTCTGGTCAGGTGAACTCACGATCCTTCTCAGTTGTACCAGTCTCCATCTCTGACATATGGGGGAAAACAATTGCTCTTAAAAAGGCGACCCTGATAGTTAAAGATGAATCTCTGCTGCGCCTTTCTATAAGTTACCAACTGGTGGGTACTCACACTGGATGTCCTGTCTTATCATCTTAGCTTCTTTCTCCACGATTTTTATTTGCTCATCAACTATCTTCCTGCCCTCATTTTCATACCATAGATCTGTCAGCAGTTTGTGAATAGTGTCTGAGAAGCGTATAGTGCCAACTTGTAGATTCAGTCCTAAAGGTACTGCAATGGTCTCTATATTTCTTTAACAACCTTTTGTTATAGACTGTTTCGTTATCCGGAGTTTGCCCTGTCAGGAGCTCGAAATTTCTCAAAGGAAAACTGGCAGTCATTGTTACATGCCATGAAATCGTATATTTAAGCCATGTCTTTGTCATCGTGCTTATCAGCGGGTGCAGATTTCGCTGAATAAATAGTTAGGACTAATTATTCCGACATTGTTCGTAATATACTGTTCTTCGGCAAAGAAATAAATTATTGGGGTGAGGTGACTGATAATAATTCCTCTTCATTCTTCTTGTCTTGCCGATGCAGTATCAATGCAGTTGTTCTTGAAAGTACCTATGTCTATAACGGTAAATACCGATTTCCGCCTTTGTACCTCCCGTTTTTCTCACTCCAGTTGATTTTTGACAAAAGAGAATGCCATATTCCTAAAATATACAGTCCACACTGGATGTATCAATGACAACCACAAAAACACCTGGCAAGAATATTCCAGCTGTAGTTAGATTTTCTTCAGTTGCTTATAACCTTTACTTCATGTTCAAATGTTATGATTATTTTCAATTGAATATACTGTTCAAAGTATCTACTGTTACATAAAGAACAGAAATCGATTTGAGAACCAGAGCACCTTAATCCAACTGATGTCATGGGCTCTGGTAATGTTGAAGATTCATCTTCAGCTAAACATGCTTTCAGTTCTCTTATAATTTTTTTCTGCATGTGGAATGAATTTTGAGGAATGTCAAACAAACAAAATTTCAGCCTTTTCGTCTTTTAGATGACCGATGACTGGTAGTTATCAATAAAGTCATTCCTTATGCACTCGCACAGGACACATTCATGACATTTTAGTACAAGTTCTGTGCATCTGTTAAAGAGCGCAGCGGAGATTCACCAAACGCTATCAGGGAAGTAATTAAGAATCGCCGCGCCATTGGTGAGACTTGAAATTTGCAACCCACTCCCTTCTATTATATCCGTTGCGAAAAATATACTTACCGATTTTTTAGAGCGTATATTAGAGGCGTTGCGAATACGAAGGGCAAACTCAACATTGGGTCATTTTTTTTTTAATGTTGGGATCAGAAACGTCTCGAGAATCCGCAGGTATAGGTTTCATGTTCAGTTCACCCTTCTTTCCATCTCAAAGTAGGCAGAATAACACGAAGCTGCGGGTAGGAAACGGAACCTTCTTCCGTATAGATGTTTATGGAAGTGCTCTATGGATTTTACTACTGCCAGAAGCTCTTTCCTTGCGACAGAGTAGTTGCGTTCCGGAGGTGAGAGTGCTTTGCTGAAATATCTAATGACCCTTTCTTCTCTCTCTTGGATCTGAGAGAGGGCGTTTCCAATAGCGATGTTGCTGGCATCTGTGTCAAGTATGAACTTGCCCTCGGGGCGTGGATAGCTCAGAATAGGAGCACTACTCTATTTGCTCTTCAGCTCCTCGAAGGATGCCTGACACTCGTGATCCAGGTAGTTGACTTGGCTTCGGAGGAGATTACACTTCTTCGGGTTCAACTTTAGGTTCGCTGCACGCAGTCGTTCGAAGACCTTCTCCAGATTCTTCAGATGGTGAGTGAAGGACTTCCCCAGCACTATGATGTCGTCTAAGTATACCAGGCATACCTCCCAAGAGAGACCTCTTAACACGCTTTCCATCAGTCTCTCGAATGTGGCAGGAGCATTGCAGAAGCCGAACGGCATTACTGTAAATTGCCAGAGCCCAGTGCCAATTGAAAACCCCGTCTTCTCTTTATCTTCAGGTGCCAATCCAGACTGCCAATATCCACTGCGGAGATCCAAATCCTTTTAGTTCTTCTGGCAGTCCTCGCATCTCGGTGGGACGACGTTGCAGCTGACGAACCACTGAAGTAGCGGTTGTACACTCCCCGACCGGTGTTCCTTTCTTCAGCGTTACCGGGAAGCTGTTCAGGTTCATTAGCCGAATTGGAGTGGTACCTCCGACCTTGATGAGAGACCTAGCAACCAGTAGGCCGCGTCCGATCTCCTGTTCGGTATGGGTTTAGAAGACTTACGACCTCCATCCCCTCCACTTTTCTGACGTAGGTGACAGCCAGCGCCGTCTACACACCCCTCATATCCCTACCGGCACTTTATCCCCACCACTTTCCCTCCTGCCTCTCTTATTACATTACATGACTGTTGCTGCAGACATAACTTGGAATTATATCACGTAAACTGTAGTAAGAACACTTGAAGAGTTACGGCAGAAGCTCAGAGCACTCTGTCTAATTTGAAGAATATCCTAGAATAAGTTAAAATGTTGTTAATACTTTCAATTTCAAAACTGAACGTAAATAACTTCATTTGTGCCAAAACTGGCAACAAAGTCAGTGTAAAACAAGCGGCAATCAAAACAAACCATTTCCGTGAGCAAATGAAGGTCTCAATAACCATTTGGAAATATATAAAATAAAATATACAAACATTTGGAATCTACACAATTGTTAATTTAGTGTTAATAATATTGGTAATTATATAACGAAATAAAGAGCGTTACAGTTACAGCAGAAGTTCTTTGGAAAAATAACGAAAGGTATAACCTCAAATATACAAACATTTGGAAATATAACGAAAGATATAACCTAGTATAACCAGATAGATATAACCTAGTGTGCTGATTTTATTTTCCTGCCGAAGGATGACTTCCTAGTCTCCCAGCGTTATAACACCTCTTGACATATCAAATCCTTCACATCAAATTCATGCCCAATATGACATCTTCCTCTGTTTCTGCAACGAGAGCGCGGTGCTTCAGACATTGCCCCCGATGATGAAGGTACCAACCGTCTCCCCGTAGACCTTGGCTGGCTGTCCCGTGGCAGTCCGTAAAGCCCAAGTGGTCGGTATGATCTTCTCAGCGGGAAGTGTCTTCGAATTCAAGATTGTCATGGTTGTGCCGGTATCCAGTAGCAGACTTCGGAGCTGCCCGTTCACCATCCCATCAACGTAGAAACTGTTCGTTCTGCTTCCTATCGACGCAACTCTGATGGTCTTCCTGGGGCCTTTGAAGTTACGGGTTGGACACTTGCTTCTAGGGTGTCCAAGCTGGCCGCAGCCCCAACAGAGTATCTCCTTCTTACGGGTTCTGAGAGCCTCCAACACTTTGGTCACTATTTCCTCGACGCTGGGGACCACATTTGGCTCTGCTTCTGCTCCTCGAACTCGCGCATGGCTCCGTACAGACTGTCTGACAGCCTCGAGCTCCATTGCCTGAGATAATGCGTCTCCCAACGTTTTTGGCCGGGCGAGCTTCATTGCTTGTTGTGTCCCTGGGTCCCGAAGTCCATCTAGGAATTTGTCGGCAGCCAAACTCTCGTAGACATAGTCGGTGACCGATGGGTAGGCGTTCCTCACCAGCCGGGCAATATCCGCTTCAAATTCCTGCAGCGTCTCGTTGGCCTTCTGGACCCTGTTTCTTAGCTGTGAGCGATATAGCTGGTCCATGTGGCGGTGGCCGAAACGCATCTCCAGTCTTCTAATCAGCTTAGTTGGACCGCTCCGACATGGGCACCCCCCGCAGCACTCCCAAGCCGTCTCCACGCAAGGCCAGGCACAACGCTGAAGCTTGGGCCTCCTGTCACCACCCGTGGATCGAAGCCGCTGTCTCGAAGAGAGTCACTTAGTCTTCCCACGGCGTCTTTCCGTCGAATACTGGAATGGTGTTGTGATCTGGTGGCGCCCCAGTATAGGCGGTCAGAATGGTGTTATGATGGCTGCCCTCGGAAGAACGGTCGGTGTCGTTCGTCGGTGCGTAGCTCCTCACAACTTTACTACCCCAGTTGTAGTCAATGTGTTATTCTAATTTATAACCTATATTTTTGTAAAGTTTTATCCAAATCCGTTCAATAATTTTTGCGTGAAAGAGTAACACACATCCATCCTCAAAAACTTTCGCATTTGTGTCCTGTGAATAAACCATGTTATTTGATTTGTTTCGTTCAGTGAAAATATGTAGATTATGTGAGTAATAAACACGTGAGCAAGCTACTCCGAGGGGAGCCCTGTAGCGATGGTAACAATATTTAACAATCAAACTACGTAACTGCGATTACCCACTGACCATATGCTATAAGTTTGTCCTTGCGCTTTATTAATTGTAAAACTATAGGCTAATTTCATTGGAAATTGCGGTATTTTAAATTGGAATGGCAATTCAGTAGAGATCAGCGGTATTCTGGGGATAAATACTGTGTGTCCTTTGTCCTTCCTAATCATAAATTCGGCTTCGATGAAGTTATTCGATAGTTGTTCGGCGACCATCCTTGTTCCATTACATAGTTTTATTGAGTGCCGTCCATCCTTATCATAGAGCGATATTTTCAGGGGTGGCTTGCGATTGCAGTCTTTTATTATAAGATTGTGTCACGATTCTTGATTTTTCAATTCGTTCATTTCGTTGTTCTTCGGTTTATCTGCTTCTCACAGTGCTCATTCTCTTTCGTTGGGAACGTAAACGTGGTTCGCGCTCTTCAACTGTTTCGTTTTTTCGCTGTTCTTTTAATTTTCGCCGTTTTACTTCAGAACTGGGAAGATGTCATGCTCTTTTACATTTAGGCATTGTATAAAATATAAATCAAAGCATCTTTATTAAGAAATACACTAAGTACAATTTAAACACTTTTTACACTTTATTTTCGATTTAAATTCAGTCACTGTATCACTTAGATTACACACACTTCACTGTTTGTTTTTATTCATTCGCTGCACTTCACTGGTGAGAAACTGACGCTTTATATATTCCAACCAATGGGTACCCCCATCCATACAAAAAAAACTTCGAATGTTCCACAATGATCTGGAATGTTCAGGGATGTTCCCGAACTTTTGAACCCAATACGGATCTTACTTTATGTACCTCTACCGATAGGTAGTTTCACCCATAGAAAAAATCCTTCGAATGGTCCACAATGTTCTAGAATATTCCACAACATTCCAGAATGTTGTAGAATGCTCTCGAATGATCTAGAAATTTCTAGAGGGCAAAACTACCAGCCCTTAAAATATTTGAGCATCCAGAACGACTAAAAAATTAAAAAATATAATTTTACGACTGGTCAGCTACCACCATATATTTTAATTTTTAATAGTAATTCATACATTTTTCATGCTACAAAATGGCAATGTTATAATCTCTAAATCAATATATATTATAGAAGAAAGTGTACCATGTGCGTTCCGCTAAAACTCAGAAATGAGTCCCGGTACGTAGGGCCGACTTAACCTTATGTGCAGGATGTACGGGTCACACGGGTGCCGCACAGTGGGGCGAAATCGCTAAAAAGCGCTTAAAAATGTTTTTTTTACTATAATCAATCAATTGAGGATTAGTAAATTTGCATAGGCCTACCTTTCAGGCAGTCAGAGCTGAAATATTAGAGCTCTTTGTCCACTACAAAGCACAAGGAAACCTTTAGACGGCGAAGAACCATGAGCGCGGGAATTTAAAACATAGCTTTTATGCAAATAGTCTATACATTTTTTTTTCTTATTAAAGGCGGATAAATTTAATTTCTCTCGCTTAGATATTGTCCAATGATAGTAATAGGAGGAAGAAAATTACTAATCTAATATTCAAACCGAAAATTGGTATTGATCAGCACCCAAAAACTAGGGAATTCAATGTTTTCAACACTCTCCAAAAAAAAAAAATGACTTCTTATGTACTATTTTAAATAAATATTAATTAGTCATTAAGGGTCTGAATGAAGATCCTGAAAGGGAATTAGCTGCGTAAACCTGTGAACTTTGGGAACTGAGCACAAACAAATCGAAAAAACTCCATGCTAATTCCATGCCCGTGTAACAAACAAATGAGAGACGGGAGATCGTAATCCTTTTATTCTTTACTCATTTCTGATATTTTGTCAGTTGTCGTTTATGTATTTGATTACGTGTACCATGTCATCGATTAAAGTGAAAATCCGTGTCCTTGTGGAAGAATTATTGAAGTCGAAGTAGCAAAATGCGCAAACTTTATTTAAATATTTAGTGGATGAATTTCACCTGTCCGATCTTCATCAACAGTTAATTGAAGATAAGTTGAGATTGAGTTTTAATAAATTTAAAACAAAATGGGCCGCGTGTTCACGCAACAAAAATGCTTTTATGCAAAATAATGATTATTGGCTCAATGATTGTTGTTTTGAGTGGTATCCACCGGATGCTAGCGGTTCATCCGTGGAATATAGTAGTGCTGGTTCCAGTAAGGGTGGTCCGAAAAAAGATTTTAATGCCCTTAGCGAAAGCTCAAAGAGACGCCGAGCTCAACTTATTAACGAAAATTACAGTATTTGTGAACTGAATGAAAAATTAAAACTTGTGGTTCAACTCGAAGCGATAACCTGCGGAGTTATTACCCGGAACCGGAGTTATATTCTGGAAAGAATTATGCTGAAAATAGGTTTAATATATTATATCGTTTTTATCATGTTAGTCATATTTCTTTGTCCATTTCTATTTTGTATAAATTATTATAGTTTTCTTAAATTTTTATTTTTTTTTCTAGTTATTATGTATTATGATAATGTTACCTGACATGAGGCATTAATATTTGTAATTCCACATGAATATTTATTGCTAATTTTTACTCAAGGTTTATTATTATTATTTCTATAGTTCTATCTAGTTTTTATTTTTAGTTTAGTATTTTATTTTCTCTTGTGAAAAATGAAATGTTGATACCAAATCCGTTGTGACACAGTACAAGTTGAGTTGGAACAGTTGAAGTTAGTTGATTCTAGCTGGAACAAAAAAACTGTACTGCCCACTCCTTAAACACTTTAGGCGAGATGTTGGAATAAATCCAGAAGTGTTCAATCGTTTCTGGTGCTAACTCTGCTTCTTGATCAATTAATTTTGTTTATTCTTAAATTCTGAATCAGATGTGTTGGGTTGGTATTATTACTTTTTATCAACATTCTTTGACATAACCTTTCACTTGGGTTAGGGCATGTTAGGTTATAAGGGTAGAAAGGTAATTAACGTCAATTATTCATTGTTAACTTATTTTGTTATCCTTTTGACCTGCTTAATATGGCAACGACTTTTACTCCGATATTGATTTAGTGTTTACACGAGTAATAAACCTGTTACTAACAAACAAATCATCCGACTTTATTTATGTTTAGATATATACATAGATTTATATTATCAGCTGCTTGTTAAATGCATTATAATTTCTTTGCTTCGGTTATATTGGTAAATAATTATCTGTTCTTAATATTTATGTAATCTCGCATTTTTAAATATTTACTTTTACTTAATGTTTATAGTAGTATTTATGATACCATTTAAAAGTTTTTATTCTTTACTTTTTTGTGTACTGTTAAGTTTAGAATGAATTAAATCACTAAAGAATTAATAGTTTCATACAAATAATGCAAAGGAACTAGCACTTTCTTAACATTACAAAATTTATATTGAGCACTATTTTAATTACAAAACAAGCGAATGTTTTGAACCAAACTTGCGTAATCAATAGTAATCAAATTTAGTAAGAGGTGTTTGAGAAGTATCATCATCCTAATTTTAAAACCTCATGACATCATTTTGTGTAGTTGTTTTTATTATTAATTTGAATAACTTCCTTCCTTGAAGTTGTAGTTTATTGATTAAAGAATATTAAATGAACTCTCCATTTAAATCCTCCCTCTAAAAATTCTCTGATACCAAGGAAAAAAATATAATGGATTTGTGAAATTTAAAAAAATTAAAAAACAGACAAATAGACTTTCTTCTTATTTAATAAATTGTGCTATAATAGACTTGTTTCATGTATATGAATAGGATAATATCAATTTATATTATTATTATAATATAATATCAACATCTGAATATTGATTGTTTAAGTAAATAAAAATAGATATACAACGGGATTATTGTGTTTTTTACGTGAATAAAATTAGAAAACCTACATATTTTATGTATAAGATTTGACAAATGACATTGCAAATAAGTAAATTTGTTTGTATTTGCACAAGTTAAATTATTTTATGAATTTACATAAAGTTTTAAAAATTAATTCTTCTAAAACACTGCCGTCCCCTGGCGACATTTGACAGCATAGCCGTGCGGCCAGTAAAGTGTTAAGAAGCATAAATTTCTTCCTTATGTGTTTATTCAGTAATGCTCTGGAAAGTGTTTGTAACAGTGGTATTTTGATAATTAGAATTGATAATATATTGTTTTTAACCACAAATTATAGACCTAAGTGGAAGAATAAACAAATGAGCTTCCTCAATTTTCACCATTTCACACCTAGGCATTTTGGTTTGCTTGTTATAAATAAAAATTATTATTTTAAAAATTGATTTCAATAATAAAAAATGTCATACAGAAAATGTTAGTTGTGGCTTATAATGTTGGTAGACAGGGCTTATATGGTGAATTTAAAAGAAAAAAACCTCTTACAACTGATAATAAGATAACAGATCTGGATACCGAGGCAATATTTTATATTGAAGTATGTTACTATTTTATTTATGAATGAATTATACTCCATACTTTAAGATTGGCTCTAATGGTTAATTGATAATCTCTGTTTTATTTTATTCAAAAACAATGGCACAAGAAGATCCCTCTTGCTTGCATTTCACTGGGTGATCAATTTTGTTTTTCAGAGGTGCACTATGATGTAGGTACTACTGTCTCCCCTGTTATATATAATTTGTTTGTATGAAAAACAGCATTTTCATCAAAATCCATTCTAATGCCTGTTCTTTGTTTTTTGTTTATAAAAAACATCTAATTGTAACCTGCTTTTGGATGTTATTTTGGGCTCTGCAACTGTGAACCATTTCAATTCTAATTATCTTTTCTTTGCAATGATCAATGCTAGTTAGTCATCTTCTCTCAAATCTCCAGCCACCAGACCTTTCCTGACATACCTCTAGCCACATTTTCTAAAGTTTTATTCCTCTATATCATTTCTTTGGACATTATTTGAGTTTTCTAAGGGGCCAAAGCTTTTAACACATAATGTGATCATTCTGCATTAGTCTCCTTTTGCTGATTTCATTAAGTATGTTTAGTTTAGCTGTACTCATCATCTTCATAATCTTTTATACTCATCTACCACTTAAGCAGAGTGAAGAGACCCTTTGTAGAGCTTGACCCAGATATCCCTGTTCTGTACCAGCTCATTTCTTCCATTTCAATCCATTCCTCTTTTCCTAAAAGTTTCCTCACCCCCTATTCCCACTTCAGTCTTGGTCTTCCTATTCCTCTCATTGGGTTCCATTCTAGTGTTGTATGCTCATTTTGTTATGCGTCTTGGATCCATATGTAACAAATGTCCAAACCATCTGAGCCAGTTTGTTCTATTAGTTCAGTGACTGGAACTGTCACGAGATGTATCCTTATTGTTATATTATGCACTCTGTCTTTTGTGGTCTTCCCTTTCACCTTCCCAAGAAATCTCATTTTGGCAGCCTGAAGCCTTGATTTATGCTTGGTTGTTAGAATCATGACTCTGAGGAGTATGTCAAGATCAGAATAAAGGTAGACTTGAAGACAGCCATCTTTGTCTTTTTTTCCACCTCTCTTCCATTCTAATGATAAAGATGTCTCTTTTCACGGCATATAACATTCTCTTTGCTGTCCCAATACACGGTTTTATTTCGCTATTGATGTAGCCACTCTCCTGCAGGTTTGCTCCCAGATATTTGAAATGTACCTGTTCGATTATTTTGCCTTTAATTCTAATAACTCTCATGGCTCTGCTTGGATTCTTTCCAATCCTCATTACCTTTGTTTTGTCCAGGTTGATAGTCATATTGATATACTTCAGCTCTTCTTGGAGTACCCTAATATTGTGCTGAAGATCTTTATCATGGTCTGCTAACACGATGAGATCATCAGCAAATGCCAGTAGAGATAGATTTAGTAGCATCAGATTGAAATGCCATAGGTGGAACTTATTGAATTTCTTTTTAAACTTTCTGATGGCTGAATCCAGGACCAAAATAAATAATAGTGAACAAAAAATTGCATCCTTGGCCAATCTTTTACAGATGCCTAAAATTCTTTTGAGGTTTTATTAGAGAATCTTACTATTTTCCTGCTTTTCTTAGATAAACACTTCAACCCCAATATGTGTCCTGTGTCCACATCCTTTTCTCTTCATATTTTGGAGATATCTCCTTTCTGGATTTTGTCAAATGCTTTGATTAGATCTATAAACCCAAGAGATAGTTCTTTGCCTTTCTCGAATACCTTTTCTTGACTTGTCTCATGGTGGAAATGAAATCCTGAGTGCTTCGATTAGCACGGAATTCATACTGTTCTTCCGCCAGCTTATTTTTATCCATCCTTATGATTCTTGTTTCGAGGATCTTCGAGTAAATGTTGCTTGATATACTTAAAAGGGAAATGCCTCAATGATTACTGTAATCCCCGTTATTTCCCTTTTTAAGGATTGGAACGATGACTGCTGTCTGATTCTTTGTGTACCTTCTTCTGTTTACACACCAAGTTAAATAAGTGTTGCATAAGTTCTTGTACTTTATGGCCCATGTATCTCAACATCTCAGGAGAAATTTCATCTATTCTGGCCAATATTCTGAGTTTCATATCTGACAGAGCCTCCTTGTCAATGTAGTCCATCTTCTTCCCACATCTCTTCCAGCTATTGTTTTAAATATTCTCACCATCTTTCCATGATTTCATCACTCTTTCATTGAATATTTCCTTTTTTATCTTTTATGTGCTTCAGCAAAGGAGCTCTTTCTTTCTTTAGTCCTTTCATAACATAATAAAACTATGCAGTAAGGTTGGAATCTTATAAAACCTTTGTAGCATTCGTTTTACTTCAATTATTTTCCTCTTATATTGCTCGTAATTTTCTTGGGATCTATTTTCAAGATATTTTCTATACAGTAGTTTCTTTTCTTGAATTTCTCTTTTAATTTCTTCTGTCTCTCAGGCGGTTCTTTTGTTACCAGACACCATTTTATTCCTTCCACAAACTAAGGCAGGAGCTTCCAACAGCATTTTCTTAAGATATTTTCAGCTGGTTTGTATGTCATTGCTTTCCCATAGATATTCTGGGTCTCTTGCCCTCCTTTCTATCTCTTGCTGGAAATAAGTGGCCATCTCTCTCTTTTAACCTGTCGGATTTTACAGATTTCCCAGCTGTGTTTCTTTTCTTTGTAATTATCGATTCTTCTCTCCATATTTTATTCATTTTCAATAAATTGAGGTAACATCCTATTTCGAAGCCTCTTTTCACTCCTACGTCTGGCACATCTTTTAGGCTTTATGGATAATAGATTTTTATTTTCTACTAGGTTCTTCTCTAGTATATTTGTGTGCCTCCTTGTGGGGAAACTTCATATTAGTGATAACTAAGCCATTGGCTGCACATATTTTCAATATTCTCTCTCCATTATCATTCTTCATCTCTTCTCCATATTTGCCTAATATATACTGCCACTGAGGCTGGTCTTTTCCAACTCTGCCATTCATATCATCCATAATAATTGGTTCTCCTTTGGCATCGTCTCATTGTAGGTGATGGCATTATCATTGGGACCATATATAATAATTATGGAATTAAGTTTCTCTCTTTCACTCATCTATCACCATGAATCGCTCGCTCACTAATTTCAGTCCTTGACCATTGTACTTCAAATTTCCGTGAAAAAAATTACCTACTCCTCTAACTAATCCCTTCTCTGTGAAACCTGAATAAATTAGGATGTAATCCTGCACTTTAATTTCTCCCTTGCCTCTCTTTTTCTTCTTTTTCTTTTTTCTGTAATCCCCAGCAAATCTACTTTTGCTCTCTTCATCTCCTCTTTAAGCTCTTACTCCTTTCCATTTATTCCTTCCATATTCTAAGTAGCCAAATTTAAAAACTGTACTCTGTTTCTTAATTACCCATTTGGAATCTTCTAAACCCTCAATATACCACAACTTTTTCAAAATATATTTCCAGGGCTATTACTTTATTTCTTAATCCCTTTGAGATCATCCATGACTGTGATCCATATTCTTTGAAGCTTTATATTTTTAATTGGTAAAAAAAACAACTTTTTGTTCCAAAATACTCTTTTGAGAAGACCACATTTAAAAGTTATAATACAATTTACTGCATGTCCTCACATTTATTCTCTCAAATAATCAGTAGAAAATTTTCAATTTTATAGTTTCAGAATGAGTGCATTAACTCGAAGTTTGAGCACCAGAATAGTAAAAAAACTAGAGAAACCAAAGCCTTTGAAAGTCGTACCAGGACATGTTTATGAAAGCAATGTTAAACAACATCAAGGTAATATTGCTATGTTTTTATTATCGTCTTTATGATGTGTACTAACCACAAAATGCATCAGTACTTATTTCGTACCTTGGATGCATTTTTCACATTTATCTAATTTAATTCTTTTAAAAGAATGTTTATATACCACTATCTTTTGTTTGAACTATTCATAATTCTGCTCACCTATAGAAGCATTGTAAGACGAAAAACATGTCTTTGTCAGAATCAGTGTAAAAATTACGATTCTCAGATGTAGGAACTTTTTGTAAATCCAACTGTCATACCTTTCCTCTATATCCTGTACATTTTATTTTAAACTAAAATATGTCTTTTGTTTTGAAATTGTTTTTATTTTTCTACTTGGTTCATATGTGTTCTAACATTACATTTTTAGTTGCCTGGAAACTAAGTGAACAATAACTATTGTTTCGTTATTGATACATTATTGGGTTTGGCAACATAACTTTCCAATAGTCTAAATTCACCTTCATTTAGAAATAAAGTTGTTTTTTTTTCTACCCTCTTTGGGGAACGATAGATCAGTAAATGATAAAAGTACATGTTTTCCTGACTGCCCTGTATTTTTTTTTCCTACTTTCAGATCTCTTTCACTGAATTTTGTAAATATCCCTTTCTCAATGGTTTCAGTTGTTTTTTTTTTTTTGCAGTAAGTAAAAACTGATTATTAATAAAAATACAATGTGATAGCACACTCTTGAAATCCCTTATTTAAAAAGGCCCAGGCACAGGACTTTTTTGTTTTGTTTTTACTATCTATTTGAAAAATATTTACAAGTTTATCTTATAATTTGCCATATCAACTTTATTCCTAAGAAATAAACAAAAAATTTAATTTAAAAAACACAAAAAATGTGTTACATGGTACTTTTAAATTAAGATTCCAATATTCAGCACATTGAAAGTTACAATTATTTACATTTAAAGTGCATATTGAAGGTAAATTTAAAATTTTAAGGATAAACTTAGATTTAGAAGTTTTAATCAACAGAAGCTCTTAAAAAAACAGTAACCAGCAAAGGATAATCTCTCTTGGTGGTGAAAATCTAACTGAGAGATAACTCACATAGCATTGAAAGGGTTAATGTTAGCTGTTATTTATGAATTAATTTTTAGTAATCATGAGGAATGGTTTAGTGTCATTGTCTAACAGCTAATCAGGTTATAATCACAGCACATGAACCGTTATATTTTGAATATTCAAGATTGTTACTTCTATTCATTTAACATCTAAAGCTTACTTTCTTTATGCCTAATAAAATCTGATGTATTTAAAGACAGGAGTGATTTATTTGTAAACAAAGTGCCTTAGAATTATAAAATTGTGTTTTATAATGTTAAATATGAAACTCTTGTTATATTAAGAGTAATTGGAATCAGAAATATACAGCTGCTGAAGGTTTTGATTTGTGAAAAGATGATATTATATGTGAATTTGAAGGTGATGTATACTGAATGGAAGAAGTTTGAATAGGTGGTTTGCAAATTTGCAATGGCAGCACCAGTCTTGGAGGATAAGGTGCGGCTACCTAAAGTTATTGAACTAACTATTTAAAAAGAGAAGGGACCAATCTTAGCTTTTACATACTAATCTCTCAGGTTTTTGATTTCATCATGCATGATATTTTTTTATTGCATCAGTAGGATTTAAATAGATAATAGATAACACTTATTAGCCATAAAAGTAAATTATAAAGTTAGTTATTAATTGTTTCTGATTTTTTATTTGATTCATTGATATTCTAGACTTTTAAGTTGATATTTATTTTATTATAATTATTATTTCTATAATATTTATTTTATATTTATAGTATTAGTCATCTGTGCATGTTCTAAATATTTTCTTGTAGTTCTGTATGTCACAATTCAATTTCTAATCTGTATTTTTATTTCTTAATAATTTTGTGCTGATGTATTATCTTCCTATTGAGTCCCTAGGCATGACAAAATATATTGTGTGCCATCAAATATTCCATGTAATTTTAAGATTTTTTAGAGTCTGAATTAATTTGAAATAGAACTCATGATGGATTGAATTATCCAGTGAACTATTTACCCCTTAAACATGAAATAAAACTCAAAGAGAATGGACCAAAACTTACTTCTCAAAAAATTAGAAAATTGTTGTCTTATAAATCTATATGTACTAATGCAATCTACCCTACCTTTTACATTTGTATTCATCTCCATATTTCAAAAACAGCATTGGCTCTTAACTAAAAATTTCAGTGATGGTCTCCCTTTTGTTATGTATTTACAATAATCCCGAGTTTGTAAAGAATGGCCCTTTAATTGGTTGAAATATTATTATTCCTAAAACCTTTAAAAACTATACATATAAAGATAAAAATAGAATAACATAATGCATCGATGGAAACATCATTTTGACAGCCTGTTCAATTCCGGCAAGAAGCAAATTTTTGTTTAAACTAGCAAATGGCATGATTGTAGAGAAACAGTTACTTCAAAAGGAAAAGCAATTACCAATTACAGTGACAATACTTGTCTTGAAGTGTAAAGAGGATTTATTTATTTTTTATTTTATAAAAAAAAATTGAAGTTTTTTTTTACAAGTTCTGGCAATCTTACGACAAATTCCTTGTAATTATAATATCAAAGAGAAGTCTCTTGGAGTACTAGCTCAGGAATTTAGGTAGGTCGATTTTCTTATTGTGTGACACCTTAAGTAATCAAACTGCTTGAAATACTGTTCAAAAAACATTAGTAAGCACCCTAGGAAAAAAAAAACCTGTACCATTAAGACATTCTAAAATTTCTTTTTGAACATCCACATTCCTCAAATTTCGTATAACATAAAATTTTGTTATGCAATTACTTCAATGCAGATTGCCTCTTATAGAATTCCTTAGATATTAGAAATGATAGGGCATGTCTTTTTTTCTTTCAATTTTTCACATTGTTTGAAGAATTTATTTTTTCTTATTTATGTATTTTTTACTTTATAAACATCCAATCACTATTTTAAATAATAGTAATTACTAAACATATCTTTATTTACTGAAATGTAGGTATTCCTTAAAAGACATTAAAAAACTTATGTAAATTATAAAGTAAGGAAGAAAATAGTTGGGGGTGCAGTCAAATAAAACACTAAATAAGTGGTTACTTATTTAGTGTTTTATTTGACTGCACCCCCAACTATTTTCTTCCTTACGTCTATCTTCCAGTCAACCATCCCCTCGCCTCTTGTAAATTATAAAGCTTCCCTTCATTATTATGATGATTGCATTGTTGTTATTATTTATAACAAAAAACTCAATGGATTTTGTTGGATAATTATTAGAACCGTGCTTAATTTTAACATTCCTATGAAATTCAGTAAAATACTATAAAAAAAATTTTACTTACCCTATAGTTTATTTGTGGTTTAAAAAATATATTATGTTGATTTTTTATCTGTTATCTTTCTTTTACAGCATATGAATCGGCAGATATTGTGTTGAAACCTGAAGCCGTTGACCAGTGTATGTAGTTTTTAATTTAAGAATGAAAATTATTTTTATTATTATGTATTATAAACTTCTATGTTTTATTCCTTCAGTGCAGGATACCTTCAGGATACTAGATCTTGTTTCTGAAGCAATTCAGAAGGATGACCAAAATAATATTTCTCAGTTGACTACTGAATTAGTGCATCGTCTTCGAAATCATGGTTCTCAGCTTGAAGAGAGTTGTCTTGGTAAGTTTAGGAAAATTTTTATTGTCGCTATAAAAATTGTTATTAATTTTGCATCATACTATATTATAAATCTTTGAAATTACAAATGAAAAGATTATTTTTGAAAGTTGCATAATGCCAAGTGTAAGCTATGGTTGTCAAACATGGTCTCTAACAAAGAAATTAGAAAATAAATTAATAGTCCGGTAAAATTTTATTGAAAGGAGTGTGCTAAAAATTAAGAAAAAGGACCACATTAAAATCATGGACATAAAGAGACGAACAGGCTTCAAAAACATAAATCTTCTTGTAAAAGAAATTAAATGGAGATGGGCTGGCCATCTGGCTAGAATTACTGACG
Organism: Troilus luridus; assembly: GCA_964056705.1. Taxonomy (NCBI): domain Eukaryota; kingdom Metazoa; phylum Arthropoda; class Insecta; order Hemiptera; family Pentatomidae; genus Troilus; species Troilus luridus. Next base: position 42,952,467 of record OZ057412.1, on the reverse strand, counting down.
GAAGATGATCCTTAACGACGACAGAATGGACTCCTTATGACTTGAAAAGAAAACGTGGAAGACAAAAAAGGTGATGGAGTGACTACATAAGAGCCATTGCAGGGCCAAACTGGATGAGGACAGCCAGAGACAAAGAAGCCTGGAAGGAACTATGGAAAGAAACAGCGAACCCCACAACCCAGTAGGAATCGGTCTCCAGGGAAGACCATCACTCCCTAAGGGGAAGGCCTACAGGAAAAAAAGTTCATAATATTGTAAATAGCATCTGAAGTAAAAAGTATTGTAATCAGTAAAATCCTGTTAATTTTTTGTAATAAAAGGCTATTCATTCATTCATATTATAAATGATAAATCTATTAGCCTTGACGTCATAACAATAGAAGCAACTTCACAACAATCACTTTGTAACAACTGTTTTAATGAATTATTGGGTAGAAACATTTTTGTGAAAATGGGATGGTAGGAAAAAAGAAATACAATAAAAAAAAAAATAATAATATAAACCTTAATTCATTGAAACCTTATTACCATTAAGGCAAATTTATTTTCATTGCAAATTATTGGGTAAAAGCATATGTTTTCTACGATTTTTGCCAAACCGAAATGTTCCAAGTATTATTTTTTTTATTTCCCTACCTTGATGATGAATGGCCTCATACCTGAACTGAGCAGTTATTAATAAATAATTGTGATAAGCAAAATTATTAAAATAAAGTGTAGCAAAATTACTTTTTATTAAAAAAAAAGATGCTGCAGCTGATTAATTTTAAAAGGCTGCAGAAATTAATAGAAAATATCAAGCTAATGCGTCAGACCTAAGAAAACTTCCACAAAAAACTGAACATCAAATAAATTACTGAGCTGATAAACAACCATGGAAAATGACTTTTAAAAAATTCCAAAAACTTTTGACGGCCATGGCAATATGAAACCATTTTAGAACTCTATGCATTCATTCCCCGTATCAATTTAGAATCTCATTTAAAAAAAATTTCAAATCATAGATTCTGTGTTAAATTTGGTATTTTCATTAAGAGTATAGAAAAAAAGGACGATGGTTTTGGTAAAACTTGTGGTTTGTTCTTTGACTTGAGGCTATCAGATATAAGTCCTTTGTACATATTTATGAGAGGGAGATCAACCACTGATCAAATCTTTGCTCTGAGGACCCTGCTTGAAAGAATGCGCGAATATAACAACACCACGCACCACCTCTTTATTGATTTCAGCAGTGCATATGATAGTGTCATAAGAGAGAAGCTGTACTCAGCTATGGTGACAATGGTGAACACCCCCCTTGAACTGATCCATCTTACAGAGCTGCTGATGATAGGATCAAGATGTCAAGTCAGAATACAGGGAGATGGCCTATCATGGTTGTTGTTTAACCTAGCACTAGAGAAGGTGATAAGGTACTCCGAAGTGGAAAGAAACGGTACGATTCTCACCAAGTCAGTTCAAATTCTAGCCTACGCAGATGATATAGACGTCACAGCAAGATCACAAAGGGACTTGGAACGGCCCGGCCCTTCTTGGCTATAGAGGCAGCAGGGCGGAAAATGGGTCTTAAAGTCAACCAAGCAAAGACCAAATACATGGTTGCTAACCCTCTAAGGCCACCACCATCTGCTCTTAGGTTGGAAGGATACGCCTTTGAAAGCGTTAATAGTTTTGTGTATCTAGGTTCCCTAGTGTGTGCAGACCATATGCCCTGTCAGGAGGTTCAGAGACGAATAACGACAGCAAACAGGCGCTATTTTGGCCTAGCCAAATACTAAGAAGTCATTTGCTGGCAAGAAAGTCTAAGATTGCTATGTACAAATCTTTTGTAACATATTCTTTTATTCTTTATAGGTTCTGAAAAACTAGAGAAAATCTTTGAAGTATTACGGTCAGGCATTAATGAAATAAGTCTTGATTCTCAGTCAAGGTTAAATTTGCTACAAATAGTAGAGCTTAGAGCTAGCCGTTGGCAGCCACCACTCGGATTCTTTTCCTTTTATAACAAGAGGTCACCTCTGCAACAAGAGGTAATGTTTAGTTAATTAATTAATAAGTTCTTAAATTAATTTATAATGTTTCATTTTAAGTTATCATAGAGTATTTACAGTTTTTTATTATTTGAGAGAAACTGTTACTCATCTAAATTTCATGCTGTTACTTCTAGTTAAGGATGGTTCAGGACTGTTGGTATTGAAACATTAAATTTAAAAAAAAATCTTATTGATGTAAAAACCATTTGTGGTTGATATAAAATTTTTGAAGCTCTTTGAAAGGTTAATCTTGTATTAAAGCAACTGGAAAAATCTTTAAACTAAACAATTGTTTTTCTATTCCATTCTTTTGTTTAATTATTCATGTAACTTCTAGTTCTTATGAAATGTTTATATTTTGGGTTGTATAGTAAGTAGCCTGGAATTCCTTGATAATCAGGTACATGACCTGAATTTTTGATGGGAAAAAAATCTGGAATTTCAGTTTTTAGCTTGGTCATTTTATTTATTGATAGTTTTTAGTCAAATAACCTTATTTATTAATAACGTTTAGTCTAATAATACTTGCTCCTTTTACATTCTGTCCTACCTTAGCTTGCTTTATCTGTCACTTAAGTGTATTAGGAATGTTATAGAATCAAATAATATATTAGCTTCTATTGTTCCAGCCCCAAAATCATTTTTGGCTCCCTTAATTGTTTAATCTTAAATGTTTTATCCTTTTCTTTGCTTAGGACAACCCTTTAATGTCAAGGATAGAGTGATGAGGGTATGTGGTTGCCATGATTCATTTTATTTCTCTATTATATACAAACAGATTTTAGTAATCACCTTGTAATATTTGATTTTGTACATAAGTGGTGCAGTCTTTTGACAAAGACCTGAACTGCAACTGCTATGTGTTTTTTGAATGATTGGATTGTGCTGGTCTCTACAGACATATATTAGAACTATTTGTTTTTATGAATAATCAAACTACTACCATTTAAATATTTTTATTTTGAAGAGAAAAGATTTGTCCCACGGAAACGTGGGAGACCCGGTTCGAATCCTGGCCCTGGACAAATCTTTTCTCTTCAAAATATAAATATTTAAAAATTATAACAATTAATACAAAAATAAAATACTACCATTTAAGTTTTCTCTCTATTATATAAGATATAACTAAAACTTTTTAGTAATTACCGTGTAATATTTTATTTTCCATTTAAGGTTTGAATAATAAAAATTTTTTGTAAAGATTTAGTTTGATGGAAAAAATATTTTGCGAAAACAGAACTTTTGAAAATGGTCTAAGAGTATAAAAGAAAAAATTGTTAAAGAAGAGAATAGTTAAAAACTTACGTTTTGAACAGTTTGAGAAAAAGTGAAGTTGGGATAGAATTGAAAACTTGAAGCCTGAACAGTTAGAAAACCTTAGAACCAGCAAGTTAATTTAAAACTTAAATCAGTTAATAGCTCAGTGCAGTTTATAGAAAAAATTATGATAATTTATTTTATTTTATTTTTTAAAATTATTATAATTTTTAAATATTGTTATTTTGAAGAGAAAAGATTTTTCCAGGTCCGGGATTCGAACCCGGGTCTCCCACTCATCCGTCGTGGTACTCTGCCACTTGAGCTATCTTGGCACGTTCCTCGGTCAGACAAATCGAATCCCGAATCCCTATTTGGGAGTTAGATAATAATAATAACAGCATGCTCAGATTACAGTGATATGATTTGAGCAGTGGATTGTACTGTTGGTTAAATGAACTGTTGTATAATTTGTAAAATGGGGGTTGGTCCACCATTAGGCAGGCAGGAGCTATCCCCCTAGTGATCATTGATAATGTTATTAAAATGTACCAAGTTTTGAATCTTAAAAGAGAATAAATCAAGGGGAAAAAATCAAGCAAAATAATATGAAAAACGTTCATTATAAATTCCTCTATTGCGTTTTTAATTTTACCCTTTAAGACAATGTGAGCTTTAATTTCAAAAATATTTCTGTCAAATTTATGATTTTTATAGTTATTCTTATTTGTTTATATATTTTTATTATATTAACAGAAGCTGACCTAATACATTTTATTGTTTTGATTTAATTTTATATTTTATTCCAATAACTGGAGAAAAATATCTTGAATTTTTCTAGCCTTGTGAAACTTTTGAATTTTTTAATGCTATGTTTTTTAATCTGGCTACCATTTATTAGAATTAATGAAATAATTAAGACATCAATTATAGTTTGGTGAACCATGTGGTGAGGCATTATCTGATAATGAACAACAATATCTTGGACCAGGAGAAGTGCTGAAATCATCTGGTAAATATGGCTGCCCACTTAAAATTCCTGGAAAGAATTATTGTAAAGATGAAGTTGTAATAAGGAACTCTGATTCTGGGAAAGGTAGTATATTATCAGAGATTTATGATATTTTTATTTTAACTAAAAACATATACTATTTTTCTATATTATTTATTTAAACATATATTAATTATTTTTGTATCTAATGTACATGTAACTTTCAGAGAACTGCATTTGAGTATTATATCTATATTTATTAACAAAACTGATTAGTTAACACATTTTGGTAGGCAAGTATTATATTGGTGCATAATGATTGGCACTGCTAATTTATTGAAAAATGTGCTTGAATTTTATTGTTACAATCTGTCTAATCTATTTTTTTGTGTTATTATTTCGCCTATTCTACCATTCATTCATAAAATATGTAAAGCTGCATCACAGTTTATAAAAACATATTTTTATGTATTTTAATATAATATACCAATATAATACCTTAATGTGTTAATATATACTCTCAGATATGTAAGCATAGTATCTTCACCATTTAAAAAACACAACTATATATTTCCAATTATTCACCATTCTCCTGCTGTAGAAAGAAATATAAAGATTAAATACTTCCTATGTGATGATTGTAAGATGAGTATAGTGAGGCTCAATTTGTATGTTTGTTTTTTTTGTGATCGGAAACAGATATGATTTCTTGCTAAGTTATATTGAATATTATTATAATCTGCCCCAAAATTTAGAAGACTGAGTATATGAAGCACTTAATTGAACCTAATATCTTTCTCTTAAAAACTAGGTTTTAAGTAATCAATATTATTTATTAAATTTTTATTCAAATTGTTTTTACTTAATTTTCACACTAAGAGCAAAATAAAAATAAAAACGCCATGTATTGTACAACTATTCTTCTCTGGTAAATGTGAGTGTGTTGAGGAAATGTTTCTTATCCTCTTGCTGAAGAGAGGGTAGGTAGGGTCTTTTTTGAAAATAATAATATCTTCCTTAATGAAGGTCTTAAAAGCTAGTGCCAAACTCTATATACTATGAATTTATGGATCTGGCAGATTTAGTTTAAAATTGTCTAAGATAGGCTTCAAACTTTCCTAAAATTTCAAATAAATTTGTATTTTTTACTTTTGTTCTCACCTCAATTTAGTCTAATGCCTTAAAGGAAATAGGATAATTATATGAAGGAAAGATTAAGGTATGAATCAGTTTGAATTTTTCCTGTTGTGGAAAAATCCAAAATAATGTTTAAAAAACAGTCCGTCATCAGGAATTTTTAGATATTAGTCTAATAATTCTTTCTGTGTTTCCAATTGTACTAAGCATCAAGTTCTTGTGATAATATGGTTGATTCAGTAGTTGTCCTCTAACAATATTCTTGATGATAATATGGTCGTATGAGTAGGACTAACAGAAAATTTTTCCAAAAAGTGTTAACATTTTGTTTTCTTGGCTTCTCAATGGTTTTGATTGAAATCTCATTGGTCTTTAATGTTTTCACCCCTTTTGTTAAATAAAACATTTAATAAAAAAGTTTAGTAAGTTCCTCTTGCTATTATGCACTTTTTTCAAGTGCAAATTTCAGAATCACAGCCATAATTATAATAACAGGGTCTATAAACAAAAATGACTGTTTTTCTACCAAATATTTGTATTACTATTTCATTGATATAAAGTACAATTAATACTCAAAGTATAGTCCACTGTTATCTACCGTCATTAGCCATCTGGTGACACTATTTGCACCCACGCTGTTACTAGTTCTTGGGATGGCTGTCAAAGAACTCTTGGACTGCAATTTCAACTCCTGAAAAATTATCAACATTATTCTCTTGAAGATAATAGCCCATGAATCGAACCCATGAAGTTCTTAACGTTTCTTTGGTTCGACGGGAAGTGTGAGGATGAGCATTATCTTGTTCGAATAAAACTCCTTTTCGCTTGATGAAAGCAGGATGGCGCTATAACAACATTGGGTACATTCTTTCCAGTTTTTCGCTGTGGAGAATTTATACAGCATCCATCAGGAACAAATTCGTGAAAAATAATACATTCAAAATACCAAAAAACGCAAACCTTGGATTTTTTTTTTCAAATTGCACCCTTGCACCAACCGAAAAAGCAGTTTGACCGCGATCTAGCCATTGCTCACGGGTATTCAGATTTTGTCTGTTAACTCATTTTTCATCACAGTCGACAATCTTCCGGTAAAATCTCAAATCAGAAGGATTTTTCAATAAATTTGGTATGCACAACTGGATGGCAGCTGCTCAGAACCGAGACGATTGGCGGAAGCTGCTGGTGGAGGCCATGACTCATCACTGGGTTGTTGGGCCGAATTAGATAGTTAGTTTAAAAATGTCTAACCTCTTGGCTGATTGCTGAGGAGAAAGCTCATGAAGGACCAGTCTACAGCACTTTTTCACCTTCCCAAATGTGTAACATAAACTATTGTTTTTTTCTGACCTCAAATTACAGTATAAAGTACTAAGAATAGTTAATATAAGTGCCTGTCTTTATCTGTTGATTGATTTGGAATTTTCTTTCCCACAGCATGAATTCCAGAAGAAATAATTTTTCGTTCATAGAAAACCCTCCTTGTAAAAAAATCACTAATTCTACTTACTACTACTTTGTATATTTAATTTAAGAAATTTTATTTGTACACAATGGAACCATTTAGCATATGAAATATGAAATTCTAAAGAGGATGTTTTAAACTACATTGAGAAAATACTGGTTCTTGAAAATTCAATACCTTTGACACAAATTATTTTCTATAGATGCCTTGCTCTAAATAATTAGTAAATCATATAATTTGTGTTCGTATTGAAAGAATTTTGGTTGGGAGTGGTGTACAATTTTATTAATGATTATGTTTTTATAATTTATTTATTATTTCTTCTCACATAAATTTGTATCCATTATTGAGTATTTCTAGGTTTGCTATTTTATTAAAAATGTCCTATGTTAGTTCTTTGTTTATTGTTGGTATGAATGATTTTAGTGGTTGAAAATTATATATATTTTTTTTAATTATTTCATCCAATGATTTATATTTAATGAGTTTGGACACTGATAATACTAATTCTTTTCTGACTAAATAAATTAATTAGAACAATTCAAAGCAAACAAAACAGAAAATATTTCATAACAGTAGAGTATTATTTTTTCTCGGTGGTATAATGGTAAGAGTATTATTTGGCTTGTAATGTGTATTGTGTGTGTTAGTGATGGGAATCAAAGGCAGAAGAGTTCACATGATTGAAGAACTTAGTGAAACTGTCATCTCATTTCAGAGAGGTAAAACGTTCTTAGCCTATCAATCCACAAGAACTAATAAATAGACCACAGTCAACTAATATTTGATCGAATGTTAACTGCTTAGTTACTTTTAACCATTTTCATGTTAGATACCATGTTCATTAAACTATTTTTTAAAATATGTTATGCGTGCTTCTGCAGCCAACCTCAGCAGTTATTATTTATTTTTGCATGTTTTTTATTTCTTTTTTGTGAAAATAACTCCAACAAATAGTGGCAATCCTATTAATCAGTGTAATGATTGAAGTTTGCTATATACATGTATTTCCTTGATTTGTATTAATGAAAAGTTTGTTTTGCCATGGCTGTCAATGTATTATAGTAACTTTCATTAGTTTATCAACAGTTGAAAAAATAAAAAAAACTCTCCAAGAAGCTAAATATTTGTGTAACCCTAAATTGCTTTTCATACTAAATTAGTGTTCACAATAACAATGTTATGTTAACTTAGCAATAGCAATGCTATATGTGTGAGGAATAACTTATTTTTCATTCTAATTAAAAACAGATACCATTTGTGAGTAATTCATGAGTAATGTATAGTTTAATGTAAGACAAAATGCGACATCAGCATTTTATTTTATTCACTCTATTTCGGTCTATCCTCATCTCATGATGTAAATATTTAACCACTTAAATTATAAAAACACTCTATTTTTTTAGAATTTATTATTTTCTAATAAAAATACTTTGAAACATCACAAGATTTTTCAAACATGTCAAATCACAAAGTTGTAAAAGAAAGCACATAACAGCTTTTATGTGCTGTCAAAACAGACCTTATTGGACAATTAGTACCTTCTAAAAAACAGAATTTGTATTTGTTGGTAGCAACTGCTTATCCAAGCAAACTTATGCTGCTGTTTCCTTTGAGGTTGATCAATGTGCTGTGTAGTTACTTTAAAGGTAGTGACGTAATATCTAGAGAATGGAGTGTTTTAACTTTTAGCGGGTCTAAGTAGAATAGTGTAACAATGGTACTCTCTCTACCACCAATCAATAAGTTTATGAATATAATTATGATATTGCTTGTCAGTATAATCAAGTACATCACTGATTCTGGGATAAACATATTACAAAATTTGGCTAGAGAATAGACAACCATGAGACGATAATAGGTCCCAGTTTTTCTAAACTTTGGCCTTGGGTTATTCTGCCATGCCTCTCAAAATTTGGTATGTGACAGATCTGAGGAAATAAAACTAAGATATTCGAGTAGAAAGCTTTAGATGACAATGGAAGATGCTAAGAGTCGGCTGTAGTAGCCCTGGATAAAATGTTTGACGTTATAATCTTAGATGTAGGCCAACCCAGTTTGATCAAAGGTATAGAATTAAGCAGAAATTATAATGTTTACTCCATCACTCAGTGGAGTAAATGTTACAATGTCAAATTCACACAAAAGAACAGTAAAAGGTATTGTATTATTTATTGTTTTGTTGGCTCTGGTATACAAAATAGTTGATGCGGGAGGAAGACAGAATTTGGGAAACAGATTCATCTAGAAGTTGAAAGCAGATGTCTTGGAAATTACCTCTGAATGTCCTTCTCCACAACCCCCCCAGGAAGAGAGAATAATTTTACAATAAGGAATTAAGAATTTAATTAAATTTTTGTATTGTCCAAATGGTTATGAAAATATTTGGTCTGTTGATTAATAGTTGGGAAGGTTATTGGGCAATACAGTAAAGTTAGCTGGTTTATATTAAAAACTGTAAATTAATAAGAAGCGAGGAGATAGTTGACTGGAAGATCGGAGTAAGGAAGGAAATAGTTGGGGGTGCAGTCAAATTAAACACTAAGTAAGTACCCACTTATTTAGTGTTTAATTTGACTGCACCCCCAACTATTTCCTTCCTTACTGTAAATTAATAAGTTAGTTATTTTGTTTTTGTTTGCTGTTCATTTGCTATTTAAGATTAGGGATAAGTTTTTGTTTACTTAAAACAACTATTGTACATAAATTCATTAAAACAGTTCATTATAACTTATGTTAAATTATCAGGTTCTTTGATTATTCTTATTTTAAATGAAACTTAGATGGTATGGAAAGAGACTAGGGAGTATAATTGTTTATATTAATATACATTATACATAATTATGTTTATATAATATAATATTACACTACATTATTAATAATAATATACTATATAAATATAATATAATATATTATAATATAAATATATTAGTACACATTAATATATTTAGTCACCTATATTTTATAGTAACGCACTAGAGATTATGGGTCAATCCATTTGAAGTAATACTATGAGGATCACCTGACCATTATTAAATATTTTGATTTTTTTTTATATGTGATTGTACTATTATTGAGAACTTCAAGACCATTTTTTTAAATTACCTTGCACTGTTCCTGAATGGTGGCCATGTTTATACTCATACTTGTAATAGCACAACAGTTTTTAAAGTTAGAGATATTAGTGTTAATTTAAATATTTCTGAGGATTAAGTTACATTTTAATTGGAATGATTGTTTTTGTCTCCTCTTCAACATTGTTATTACCCCAAATACTCTAAATTAAAAAATAACCCGTTACAATGACCTTCAAAGTTTGGTATTAAACACTTGGAAAATCTACTTTTTTGAACCTGGAATCTGTACAGTACTTTGCTATCATAAACTGTACAAATTCAATATTTTTATTATAGGATGTAATTAGTTGGGGGTGCAGTCAAGAAAACACAGCAAATAAGTGAAACTTATTGTATTTTATATGTGCCGACGTTTCCTACATCAATATTTTTATATTCAATCCTACTAGAGATAACTAGCCCCGAATTAAAAAAAAAAGATAAATATTTTCAAAAATTTATAAAAAAATTAAGGAAACATTTGTGAGTAATATTGATCAAAATAATTTCTAGTAGTTAATGGTATCTAAGTAGAGAAAAAAAATCCAGATAAATCACTCCTTGGTTGTTATTATTTGGTTTCAAAAAAGTAGATTTTCTAAGTTTTTAACATCAAACTTTGAAGGCCATTGTGACTTTTTTAATTTAGTGTTCTTGGGTAATAACAATGTTGTAAAGGATATTTTTCTAAAAACAACCAAGTCAATTAAAATGTTGGATCTTAACTCAATGCAGAGATATTCAAATTAATTCTTAATTTCTCTAAATTGAAAAACCATTGTGCACTTATTAACAAAAATTACCGTGATTCAGGAAGGTACAAGGAAGTTTTTTTTTTAAAAACACTTTTGAACTTCTCAATAATAGGGTAATGCATATATTCAAAATATTTAATAATGGTCAAGCAACCTATTTAAATTTTGTTGGATCACTTCCCTTGTATGTGCTATTAAAGATAACTTATTCTTCACAATTGAACTTTCTGTCTCATGATTATGTATTGAATTAGTGATATATTCCTATTTTGATCTTCTTATTAATTTGATTTTTAAAACAACTATAACTACATAATTTTTTTAGTTGAAACCAAATAAATTGCAGTAGAAAAACATTTCTGGGTCAACCAGATTCATATGAATTAAATTTTAATTTTTGTAATTATAAATTTAACTCATTTTAGCAAATAAACATGGCCTTTTGATTAAGTTTTTTATTTAAGTACTTCAGATTAACCTGATCTTTTTTGATCAACCAGGGATGTTCTGGTCCTGACTAGGGCAGATAAGCATGGTTCTGATGTATATTAACATATCGTCGCTGTCAAAACAATATCGCCTATCTACAACATTTGGTGAAAGTTAGTTAGTAACGGTAACACATTCTACAGGTTGAATTACACACTATTAAAAATGTTTTCAAGGTTGAACGGAAGGAAGTGCTGTAATTAGCAATTGAAAGATAACTGATATACATAAGGCGCTTTTTTTTATCTCCTGTAAAATCGCCCAAAGTGTAGATAGGCGGTATTGTTTTGACAGCGACAATATGAGTGATCATTCCTCCCTTAAATAAGCCAATTTTATCATCATAATTTTTTAAACTGCTAATCAGTAAAGATAATAAAAATTACTTAAATGAGTTTTTTTTCATAGTTAATCCAGGTGCAAAGGAGCGACTTGTACAAATTACTGGACCGAACGAAACAAAAATTATGTAAGAAAGTTCTTGTTATTTTTTCTTCATCTATTTTTAATAAATTCAAATTGAATTATTTAAATTTGAATAATAATACAAAACCTATTTTATGTCAATTTTTTAACATGTATTTTACATAATTGATATTAACTTTATTATAATGTACAAAATTCTTTCATATATTTTGGTTATCTATAATTTCTCACAATGAGACATGGTCATTTTAAATAAGCAGAATTAATGGTACTTGAGAGAAAACCATTTTGAAAATACTGCAATTTCTAATTAAGACCAGTCACACAATTTATACAAGCTAATATTAAATACTAACTAACTCTACATTAATACAATGAATTCAACCCAAATTATTAGAGGTATTTTTGTGTAAGTTGTAAATGTGTGTATAATCAATGTTAGTGACAATTCTGGTAAGTCAATTTTGTGAAAAAGTTCCTTTAATGTTCCAGTAAAATATCTCACTTACTTGTAATTACATAAAAATTACAGATTTGCACTTCTTTTCATTTTTGAGCTATCTTTTCCATATACACCCACCAATTGATCTTGCGGAGGCACAGAACTTGATATTCAAACTAGCACAAGCAAAAATGATCAGATCCTCTCTGGGTGATAGTAGAAAAACAGGTGAGAAACCATACTCTTGAGATATGAGAAAGACTCTGAAATCTCTCCCATTCTCAGGCAAAATGAAACCACTATCTGAATCATTCTATTGCATCATGAATATGCTGGAAATATAAGTATAGGTGTACTGTCATCTTATCCATCTGCTTACTAAGCATGGTTGGTTAAAGATATAACAGTACTCATTGTGCAAGTTTTCCTCCAGAAAAGGAAGAATTAGAAAGGAATCTATGACAGTAGTCAGTTCCAGAATACTAAGGCTCTCTAATGATTTAGTAGTTAATAGAGCTGTTAACTCTATTTTCCACTAATTAGTCGTCTTACCAAGAGCCTAGAATGTGAAAAGAGAGGCCTGGCATTTGCGTAATAATTCAAATTAAGAAATAGTAACTCTAGTTTATTTATTTATTTATTTATCGGCTCGACAGGCGCCTGAAGCTGCCCTTGGCCCTCTCAACTGCCTTCTCCCACTCATTTCGGTCAGCAGCATGTCCTCTGGACACTCCAATCATCCTCAAGTCCTCAGCCACTGCGGCCTTCCATCTTCCTTTCGGTCTTCCACGCGGCCTGGCTCCGTCCGCGGTTCCATAATATAATTTCTTTGCTGCTCTCCCATCATCCATTCTGACAAGGTGTCCCAGCCATTTGAAGTGCTGAATTCGCACGAAATGGGAAACTCGGAGATCGTCGTATAAGTCTTAGATCTCTTTGTTCTTTCTTAAACGGTATATACCATTTTCTCTAACAGGCCCCATGATGCGCCTCAACACTTTCCTTTCAAAGCTGTCAATCTTTTCAGCCAGGATCTTTCTTAGGGTCCAGGTTGCACAGGCATAAGTCAGTACAGGTCGGATGATTGCTTTATAGAGCTTCATTTTGGTACCCCGACTTAGTAGTTTACTACAGAGTAAACTTCTTAGGCCAAAAAATGCTTTGTTCGCCCCCTTTATGCGATTTTGAATTTCTTCTTATTCGTCTACCCGATTATTTACTATGGAGCCGAGATATTTAAAACTAGAAAAGCATTGGAATGCATACTGTCCCACAACATATTGCTTCGGCAGGTTTATAGGCGTTTTCTTCCTAACCACCATAAGTTTCGTTTTATCCTCATTTATGGATAGCCCCATTCTTCCAGCTTCCCTTTGCAATCTTTCACAAGTAGTACAGAGTAAACTTCTTAGGCCAAAAAATGCTTTGTTCGCCCCCTTTATGTGATTTTGAATTTCTTCTTCTTCGTCTACCCGATTATTTACTATGGAGCCGAGATATTTAAAACTAGAAAAGCATTGGAATGCATACTGTCCCACAATATATTGCTTCGGCGGGTTTATAGGCGTTTTCTTCCTAACCACCATAAGTTTCGTTTTATCCTCATTTATGGATAGCCCCATTCTTCCAGCTTCCCTTTGCAATCTTTCACAGGCCTCCTTGATAGCTTTGAGGGACAGTCCAATCAGTGCCACATCATCTGCATAACCAAGCACTTGGGTTGTCTTAGTGAAAATTGTGCCTGACTGATTAAGCTCGGCTCTGTTCATCATCGCTTGGAGGGCAATATTAAATAGAAGAGGGGACAGGGGGTCACCCTGTCTAACTCCTGACTTCACCGCAAAAGGTTGGCCTAGCTTCCCATTTATTTTCACTCGACTTACGCTTCCTCTCAGAGTACAAGCTGTAAGTCGGATTAGTTTCGGTGGGATTCCCATCTCTTCCATTGCCAGGAACAGTTCTTTTCTGATAATGGAATCATAAGCTGCTTTAAAATCGATAAACAGAATCCATATAATCTTGTTAAATTCCTTTGTTTTTTCCCTTATTTGCTTTAGGCTGAATATCTGGTTAATAGTCGATCTGTTCTTTCTGAAACCCCCCTGATAATCGCCCAACCGAGGTTCCACAATTCAGTTGTATAAGATAGCTGAGAATATCTTGTAAGACGTGTTCAGGAGGCTGATACCCCGGTAATTCTTGCATTCTGTGGAAACACCATTCTTCTTGAATAACGGTATGATGCCTGAATCCTTCCAGCTATCCGGCATTTTTTCGGTCTCCCAGATATTAACTATCAGATGAGTCAGTTCCTCAGCCAGTGTTGACCCACCTATCTTCAAAAACTCCGCTGGGATGCCATCTGAGCCTGGAGCCTTGTTACTCTTGAAGTTGTCCAAAACCAGACCAACCTCCTCCGATTCTGGTGGGCTCACTTCATGGTCATTTTCATTTTCTTGAGTAACTCTAGTTTGAAAGACTTAAAATTCAATTTATTTGGATCTCATATTTTTTTGATAAAAATATTTTCATGATGATAATACCTTCGCATATAGTTTTTCTCCTCTCCTTTTTATGTTGTCATCCCTTTGTTCTATTCATTCTACCTATTCTCCAGTCTGCAATAGATATTACATCAAGTTAAGGATCTGCCAAAAATAACTATGTCTCTCTGAAATCCTTCCAATTCTCTTTTTATTCTTTAATTTCTCACTTTAGAATTCAGAATTTCCTTCCCCTTAGGAAAAAATCTATTGTTTATCCTTAAATGCCTTAGAAGTATTAGTCTTCAAAACGACTACTAAGCATTTAGGGTACTCAGCTACAGGAAACAAACTAGTATCTGGTGAAACAAATCTACTTAATTTTCTCAGCTCCTGATTCCTAATAAAAATTTTTACTTCTTCACAAATTTTCCTTTTTGAATCTTCGAGATACCCAAACCCCCTTCACTGGTCCTTCCTGTTTTACTTGAATTTACTTATTTAATTGGCTTATATCTGCCTTCCTAGCCACCAACTTTCCTTATGGATTATATTTAATAATCAAGACTTTTATTCTCCTTATATTTCTTTTACGAATCTTTTGTCAGATGTAATGAAATTTCATGCTGATTCTACTGATGCAAAGGGCATTTCAATCAAATTAGCATAACAATTGCGAAATCCACTAGTCCAGGAGTATAAATTTTGCAGCTAAGCCGGTACGAGATAGTGGGAAATTATTTTATCAAGGAGGCACCTTTTGTGGTTGTTTCCCACCGTCCATCCCACTCATTATGGTACCATCTCATATTATTCCTTTCCATGTTATGGAAAATGGATGCATACCACAGAATGTCTATATTGCTCATTATGTTAATCACAGTTTCCTAACATCACTGGAAAAAAACTTAATGTTTCTTCCTGGCTGATGTATTACATGTCAACATCAATGTGCCTATGCATTTATCATTTCATCAATTTATCGGCTTTGAGCCTAAAACTTGACATCTATTCTCTTGAAGCCGCGTAACTCACCAGACCTAGCCTCTTGTGACTGCTTTTACTTTAACTTTTAATAGATAACATTTTTCTAGTTCTATGATTTCAAAGCCAATTTGTGCAAAATCTTTTTTCTGTTTCTCATGTGTATAAGCATTTCCTATAATTCACTTGAAGCCTGTTTTTTCACTGCTAGAGCATAATTGTGAAAGCAATATAGTCTCGAAATATCACCAAAAGGTAGTGACTAAATCTCAAGAGTTGAAAGGAAAAACTAAACAAATTATTATTAAAATTCAAGAAAAAATGATACCGTTGTTAATTTATTATATATATTTTTTGTTCACTTGAACCTCTTATGCAGTGTATATGTATGTCTCTAAAATAATGAAATATACAAATTATAAAATAGAAAGTATTGTTTATTCTGGTTTCGACCGTGTCAAATTCTTTGCTGGTGTTTCACTGGCCATACTGCAATCTTCCTCGGGGCTCGTTAGTCTCAGATAAAGCCCTGAGGAAGCTGGCAGTATGGCCAGCGAAACATCGGCAAAGAGTTTTACTACACGGCCGAAACCAGAAGAAACACCTGATGAATGGATTAAAAATATTGGCTGTGGCAATTTAAGAGTATTTAAATTTATAATAGTTATAAAACAAATTAATTTGGTATAGGATGGCTAGACAATTGATAGAAGATACTATCAAACGAAATGCTTCTCCAGTACGAGAATCTAGTATAGTTGGAACTAGAGAAGTTGGTGGTTCTAATTCAAGCATCAACAGTAGTGCTTCTGATGAGAGCAGTAGACTACTTGTACCAACAGGTATTGAATAATATTGTTTAATTTTTTTTCCTTCTAAATCTTATAGCTTTATCACATTCCATTTATTTAGGTCATATTATATCAAATATTAGTTTTCAATCAAATTTTTATATTTTTATTCAGTTTGTAGGGTGTTGAGTTAGTGATCTCTAGTTCCTTATTTTAAGACTGGTAATGGCCGATGAATTATTTATTCTATTAACAGATGAGAATAGACTCGGTGGAGTCTTGAGATTTTTCTGGGGATCAGGTGATCAGCTAGGTAGCTTCTATATCGTGGGCACTCTTAATTAAGAGAAAAAACTAATGGTTGAAGGTGTTCTTATTTGGCCAAATTACTTCTTTTTGCAACCATGATCCGAAATAGTACAGTCCCTGCCACATGCTGAATCCAATATTCTTGCTGAGTTTTAGTGATACAGGTTTTTATATTTTTTAAATACCATTAATTGGGTTTATTATTCAGGAACCTACTAAAAGGACAAATGGTAAAGTGACACAAGACATTCCTAATACTGTTCAGGAGCTTTGAATTCCTTGAAGATTAGAATGCATATAAAACTATTTATAAATATCTACATATTTAGATAAAGTTTGGTCAAGTTGTTTTTGATACCATCCTGAATTCCAAGGAAGCTAGAAAAAGCCCTCTTCCTCCAAGTTTATTCACCAGTCCCTTTCTCTTCAATGCTCTGCCATAAAGTGATATAAGAATGTTGAAACAATGTAGCAGCTATCTTTGTCTTTTAGGCTGAGGGTTGAATGACAAGGATAATAGGTTGCTAGGAAGTTTAATATAATTTTCAACATAATTTTTTTTTTTTGTACAATAAGTTTATGAACAGCATGACAGACTTAATTCAAATTGGTTTTGTTTACTCTTAAAATGATTTTTTTTTTTTTTGTATTATCTAGTTTCGTTATTTTTGAAAAAAACCTTATGCTTTCACTCTAAGAAATTAGGTAATAACTTTTCATTCTCAAGTACTAGGTATTGGTTTGCTTTGTGTTTAAGGACACTATTTGTATTATGAAATGTACCTAAAGATCCTGGGTCATTTTATTTATTCTGTTATGAGCCTTGGAACAACATAATGGAATTGTTGACCTATCAGGGGCTCACTCAGCCTTTATAAAGTGAGCAGGTTAAGTTCAAATTGAAACATTTATTTTGAATCCTGCAAATGCTTCATTTTATGGTTTTGCTTAGAATTCCATCTGGGGTTGTAAATTATTTAAAGGCACCCATAATTTTACTGCCTTCAAATCCTTGAACTTATTTATTTTATTGTACTATACATAGAACATGGAACTTATGAGATCGGGGTATGACGGATTTAGGAAGTTTATCAGATTATGTTTTGTGTTGGGTTAAATAAAAACATGCAATTATAGGAACTATCAATATGTATCAAATAAGTTTATTATGATTGAAGTATAATTACAAATACAAGAGGAAACGGTCTCATAACATTAGAAGTGGGACAAAAAAGCATAAAAGATAAAACGTGAAAAAGAATAAACATGAATTTGTAGCAGCATTTAAAGCTCAAATATAATAAAATCAGTGATCCTAAATTTTCCATCCAGTTGACAAAAGACTAATACAAACTGCTTATTAGGGGTCATTTCAGAAATGTTAATATAATTTGTAGCCATGCTCTTACAGAAAATTAGGGTGAAGGGAATATCTAAAAATAGCTGGAAGATGCCTTTTATAATTGTCTCTGGCTATGATATAAAAATCAGCTTACATAGTTTTGAAAGGAACCTAAGACCAACTATAGAAGTACATAGCCCACATGATAGAATTAATGGCAAATTAAACAGAAAGGTAAGCTCTGCAGCTGTGAAATCCATCAATGTCGTGAGGAATGCCTCTAAACATGGATGGCACTCTCCAGAAGGTTCCTTAGTAAGTCAATTGATCAAATGCTGATATCCACCAAAAAATTGTGGGTTTTTTTTTATTAGCTGTGTAAATAAGCAAGATTTTATAGAAAACATGCTATTAAATCAAATAATAACTTCACCAAAGAGTATAACACAATGTAATGAAACAACTGTTCCAGAATGTTCTGCGTTACATATATGATACCCAAAGTAGGAAGATTTTCTGAATAACATTATTAGGTATTCAAATGGAGACAAGTCTGAAGTTAAACAACTGAAAGCTGTCGGATGTGTTTTAAAGCATGATTGACTCCTACTGCAAAAAAACAACATTAGTGTAACAAACTACTAAACCCAAGATCGCGGCTTCACAGCCCGGCAGGTGGCCCTAGGATTTTTTAAAGGTAGTAAAAAATCCTTAGTTACACCGTCCTTCGGAAGGGACGTTAAACGGGGGTCCCGAGCCTGTACGATGTCAGGTACTCGTTAAAGATCCGTATCCTAATTAAACCTGGATAGGCAAAATTTAGAGCTCCCATTGTAGCATCGTCCGATTAGCCATAGCAGCATAAAGTGACGTTAAATGAACAAACAAACAATAACAATGAATTATTTTTCCTTTCCTGTTTCATTCTCCATGAAATAATTAGCAATAGAGAAGGATTGAATTAAGATGAGATAATATTTTCAATGATAACAAGTTCTAGTTTATAAAGATGATTTAGTTATCATCTGGAAATTCCTTCATTGCGTAAGGATATCCTTTTAAGGTCTAGATGTAGAGCCACAAAGAAGATGGGCATACATTTTAATAAGAGGAAGACAAAGATCAAGGAAAGAAGACTACACATAAGGAGAGAGAGGTACAGACACTGAATGGGTCTCTACAGTTTTCAAATTGTCGGCATTGTCTTAGTTTTATAATCAACGATGTTTACGACTGTTATATGAAATTCAGAGTAAGTCATGTGTTGGGAACTTAAAATTACATACAAACTCACAGTTTTTCTGTAGTCACATTTACTCACAGTTTTACATGAAAACTCACAGCAGCTATAACTGTCTCTTGCTCATCATGGCATGCCTTTTTTTAACTTTTGTAATATTATTTTTTTGGAATGCCTCTCCAATCAATCAATCATTGTGAATCATATGAGATAAGCTAATTAGCATCTCTGCCTCCTGAGGGCCAGTAATTGGCTGAACTAGAATTAATTACCCAAGTCTCAATGAAAAGAATTTATAGAAAGGGCACATCAGCTAGGAGAAAACAAGCTTGCCATACTGACTGTGGGAGCACACTCTGCTAATGGATAATCAATAAATATTGTAATTAGAGTGGTTAAGAGTTTATAAAGTTTATCAAACAGAGGCTTTCAGTATTTCTAGCATTCACTATATCACCTATTTAATAATCTGCTAAGTGGTCGGTTCTGGTTAATCTGTATGCATATATATTTTTTTTTTGCAGTTTCTACAGGAAAACCTGTTTGTTTATCTGCAACCGAGTATAAATATTCAGTTAGGATAAATGAGGATATAATTAATATTTCTTCAACCAATCTGGAATTATTGAACGTAAGTGAAATCTTTCCTTTAATTTTTTTTTTTTAAATCAAACAAATTATAATTTTATATAGTAAAAGTAGGAGTGCTATCCTAACTATACTCAGTATTCTGTGGTAGCCTCCAGACTACTTTGTTGACAGTGCATTTTTAAAATGAATGCTGCAATAGAAAATCCTCAGTTTGCGGAGAGGGTTCAGTGATTACGGTTTTTCAGTTAATTGATGATTTTTTGGCTAAATCACCAGTCAACTGAAAAATTACGTGTAAAGTGACCGTAAATGAGTGGAGGTTGAGTGAGAGAGTGGTGCTTACAGCTTAAAAAGGCTCTAATAAATTTTCGCAATAAGAACCACACATTTGTCAGTCTTGTAGCACGTGCCCCCCGATGCAGGTTTGGGGTGGGGTACTGTGGAGAATCCATTATAGTACATAACTATTAGCAAATCACATGATCATAGTTGTTAAAATAACAGAAAGAACATGAGTGAAACTATTGTTTTGTTGTTTTATTAAACCTTTGAAATCTTTCTATGGATACTACAAGTTTATTTGTAAGTTATTGTTGATTTTTTCCCGTCTGCTCATTGTGCCCCCACCAGAAAAAAATCTTGGATCTGCCCTTGTAGCTAACGGAATGACAATAAAAATGTTCTCAATCCTTCTACCGCAAAAGCAGCTCTCTAATCGATTCCTTTCCTGCCAAAGGCTTCCTTTATTCCACTTTTCCATGTCTTCCTGGGCTGTCTCCTTGGTCTACGTCTTTATCCTCTGGAATGTCTTTAGTCTTTTTTGATGCCAAGTCAGATGAATATAGACAGCATTATATGGTGCTAGTTTGGAGACCATCGAAAATAAGGCCAAAGATGTCCAAAGTCACTCCAAGATATTTAATCAAAGTAAATTTTGAGATGATTCAGTATTTCACATACAGTCATAATATAAGTTGAACAAAATATATTCCGTTTTCACTAAATATATTTCCAAATCCCATGTTTATCAACTGTAATGAGTTTTCTCATGATATATTTTATGTCAAAATAATCAGATGATCTTACCACCTAGTTGTCTGGGAACTGAAGAGTGAAGAGCATATCATTGGAACACCCCCTCCTCGGCATCTATGTTGGTATGAATTTAGTGTTTTTTCAGTATAAATATTAAAACGGTTTTGGGGAGAGGCAACATCCCTCCCTTATTTAAGTCTTCTGTCATAAATTTCCTTCCGATCTTTACTCTTGGCTCAACCCCTTCAGTTTTCTTTAGGTAAAAAAAAATTTAAAGCAAGTTTCTAGGTCATATTCTATTTTTTTTTCTGCAAAATTTGGACCTGACACTTTATCCAGGCTTTCCTTCAGATTTTGGTCCTTAAGTCTTCCCACACTACTTACCTCTGTGATTCCTTTGATTTTTTTGTGGATAGATATATTCCCTATTAATCAATCCTTTGGCACTTTTCCGGTCTTCATATTATCAGTATTAATAATAGATATGTCTTAGCCCATATCTTCTTTAGTTCCACTAGTGCTACTTTGGCCAGCTCAATCTATAGATCCATAAATCATGGCCTTCTCTGCTTCATATGTGGAATCATTACACAGGCCAACGATGAAAAAACTTTTGTACTGAAAATACCTTATTCCTATAGTTTTTAGGGTGCTGAATCCAAATATGATATTAAAAAAGCTGTATCACCCACAATTTCTTCACATTTTATAGTTAAATATATTAAATTAAGCAATTTTTAAAGAATTTAACAGCTTTAATATTTAAAATAAATAACTGCAAAACCAGGTCAATTGGTGTGGATGAAGTTGGTAGCACTGCTGAAACACATTTGCTGGCCAAAAAAGGTTGATTCTTTTTTCTGTTAACAGCTGATGTTTTGTTTACTGTTAATCTAACGTCACCTTCATGTTTCCTGTACATGTGCTCAGTACAATGTCTAATCGCGGTTGTAAAAACTCTGCTGACAGTTTTTGTTATATTTGTGGTGAGTTTGTGATTAAAAAACACCAAAGAAACATTACAGACTTTTTCAAAAAGGTTTATCTATCATACTTTGGAACTAAACTTGGTGATCAGGATAAATCTTGGACCCCGCATAAGGTATGTTATGTATGTGTCGAAGATCTAAGAAAATGGTTGAAAAAGGAGAAAAAACCCTTTAAATTTGCTGTTCCTATGATATGGAGGGAACCAAGAAATCATTCCGATGATTGCTTCTTTTGCAGTGTCAATATTACTGGTCATAACTCAAAAAACAAGAAGGTAATAAGCTACCCTAACCTTCCGTCCTCCATCCGACCAATAGGGCACGGTTTAGATATACCCCTGAACCACCAGATGATTTAAATTCTATTCCAACGGAAGTATTTTGTAATGTACAATCGAAGTTAGATGAACAAGATGATGAAGAATTCCAATGTTTTACAGAAAATGTAGAGCCTAAACTGTTTACTCAATTTGAGCTTAACAACTTGGTTAGGGATATTGGCTTAACGAAAGAAAAAGCTAAATTGCTTGGCTCTAGACTAAAAGAAAAGAACTTATTGGCGGTTGGAACCAGCATTTATGTGAACAGGAAGAGAGAGCAAAAATTTTCCTATTTTTTGCTACGCAAGAAGCTTCAAAGAAAAAAGAGAAAGAAAGTATAGACTAATTCCAGTTGACAAGTGAAACCTGTATTTGCACATTATATCACTGTTCATAGCCACTGTAAATACAAACCATGCTTATGATGTAACAGTGTTTCATTTATTCCCCCATATACCTTTGAGGGATTTAGATAGGGGTTTGTACTATATAATACAAAGCATATTGCTGGAAAACTATGGTTGATAGAAAAAAACCTAGTCTAAAGGCCAGATTTAGATTCAGCACATAAAAATCTATAAAGATCAACTATTAAAGTTAAAAAAGTTTTCAAAAAAAATTTTTTTGTTGGCCTGTGTTATCAATCTCATATTTATTTTGGGCATTTTCCTTGTCTTTATTACTATAGTCCAATCACCGCTCTTGCAAAACATTGAAAGTTAATCTTTCCATTTTATGTTTGATATTAGGCAAGGACTATTCCTTAATATTGATATTAAGTCTGTCGGTTCTAACCTTATACTTGTTTCTTTCAGTTCGTGTCCTTGGATGCAGCCTCAATTATTAAACAGTTAATTATTAAACAGTTTTCAAATGAATATATATTAAACAGTTACGTTATTTAGTTGTTGAACAGTTATTTTCAAGTTATTGAAAAGCAAATAGCTATTCCTCTATTTCTCAAGCAACCTCACCTTTAACACCAGTACTATTTGCAAAGCTATTCTTCTTTCTTGTGCCTAATGCTTCCAAAGCAGCTTTGCTACACACTTCATTTATAGTGTATCTCCTTTTCTAAATTTATCAGCTGTAGCATTTTGAACTTTCTTGTAAAGACTGCTGACCAAGACCTCAATCTTTTACGCTTTCTCTTTCTACATTGATCAACACCTTTTGCTGTTGAAAGGGAGCTAAATTTAAATAATATTTTGCAACCTCTTTTTTTAATAAACCTCTCTTCTGAGGTGTTCTCTAATCATTTTATTGAATCCCCTGGTACTGAAATATAATAAATGAGACCAGCTCTAATAGGATTTTAATCCTTTACCTAGTTTCAATCACATACAAAATTTAAAAATAAATCAAAGCTTTGATTTGACCCCATCTTTAAACATCATAGATCCCTGGTTTGACTCTCTGCTGACTGTTATAATAGCTAAGTGTAACAATGTTGTTTCATTCGCAAACTCTAGATGGGATTATTTATTTAAAGTTTCATTTATTTCATCATTACAAACAATATTGCTACCTTTGTGACATTAAATTTTAATTTAGTTCAAAAGTAGAAATGTATGATTTTAAAATGGATGCTATGCCTTTATGATCTGTTATCACATCATTACTAATAAAGTTTTGTTATTGTAGATGAATGGTTATAGTAGTATTTATTTATTTCAGGATGCCAAAATTCTACTTGATTCAACGTATGTTGACAAATCAGCAGAAAATAATAATATTGAAGGCAAACCTATAAGGTAATTTATCATTATTGTTTCTTCTCCTCTTCATCTTTTATTGTTCCAACTAATAAAAATAACAACTTCGATGTCATGTATTAAACAATAAAGTTTTTGTGCTAGTGTTTTGAAGTTTGAAACAACTCATTATTTCTTAAATTTGTAGTTATTTTCATCATAGCCTCAAATTATTATAACCAATAAAGGCCTTTTTAACTTAAATATCTCATCTGTGCATTACCTTCCAATCGATATTAATTAAAATAACAGAGTGGTTAGGTGTAGAAGAATGGTGAGCAATGAATACCGGTAGGAGGCTGAAACCAAATTAGTTTGTTGGCTGTATATCTGCATCCATATGATAGTATAAGGCCAATTATGGTAGACCCTTGCTGCTGGATACTTATCAACCTGATCTCTATCTAATCTTGGCCCTTACAATCGTCCGAAAAATAGAACTACTCATTTGGAGTAATGAAAAAAGCTGTTTCTTTTTAATTGGTAGTTGGAACATTTCATCCCGATTATTAGGGTAATAGTTCTGACCCATGTATATTTATTGTAATCTGTGCTAATGGGCTAAATGTTGAGAACTCTTATCTTCCAATCACACATGGCAGTGATGAGAACAAACACACTGTGAAGATAAAGAAAAATGAAGGATAGCATTGATTAAAACCAAACACTCTATGAAGGTAGGAATTGAGAGAGATGAGAAAACACACACACAAATTTATATGTATATTGACACCTATTTATATATTGGAGTCTGCTAACGGGCCATCTCTTAGTATTTTAAGACTCAACCTTCTGCTGTCTGATGTGGTATTTCTTGGTATGTCAAGTCTGTCTTCTAATCATGCACAGCTCAGCTAAGATAATATGTGAGTTCAGCATTTGGGTAGCCTCTTGGTATGGTGAGGAAAAGAGTAACAATCATATACAGCTCACTGCTGAGATAAAAAGACATGTAAGATTTTTATAGATGCTGCTGATGAGCCCAAGCATCCTATAAATACAGAAAATAACTGAAATGTTGGGGATGAAACTGACCAGTGTTTTATATAAATTATTTTTTATTCAGTAATTATTTATTTTTGTTAATGATTTTTATTTCTTTATAACCTTTAATACTGTCTGTAGATGATTTGTTGTTATTACAAAGCTATAGTATGTGAAACATAATGTACCCAATCTCTAATTCATTTGTATTATTTTTGTAGATCTGATTTGAACTATCCATTCTCAAGTTACAACTCCAACTCTATTCATGAACCCCAAGAGGTGGTTTCAAATGACCATCCGAATTCTAAGATGGGTAAATATTAAAAGAAAAATAGCAATTTATTATTTTTCAATTGTTTATATTTTGGGAGGGAGGAGGTTTCTATTTATTATAAGCTACTGAATTTTCATATAACCAAAAATATAAAATTCTAACTGATAAAACAATGTTTGTTTTTTATTATATTTTAAAGTGCCTGCATTCAGTCAAGAAATTTATGGTATAATCAAATAACATAAGATTCTGCTTTGAATGAGTACCAATATTATCAATTAAACATTCAAATAACGTAGTCAACAATCATGATCAAATAATGACTTTTTCCTACTTTGTAAAAACCTGAGAGTATTATGAGATTTTAGCCTAGAAGTGGACGTGATAGAAGAAAGACTTTTAAGATAAAAGTTGTTGATCATTAAATTATCAATTCACTTTGAGTATTAAATTTTTGAATTCCATCAAGTACACCTCTTTATAATGGCATTCTCCGGATCTCTGATATAAAATAACAGTTTAACAAACCTGAGATCCGCTCAGGAAGTACATTAGCTGAAATGAGATATGGTTTTAATCTTTATTAAAAAAAAAGTGGAGTAATTTTGATTTTCAGGTATATTGTTTGTACTGCCTCTACTTTCTATAATCCTAGTTTTCAGCCACTTCCACCTTATAATTTATTTTCCACCTTCATAAAATAACACCATGAAAAAGAACTCTCAATTATTTACTTCATGGGCATTTTAAATTGAAATATGTCTTTAGTAATATTACAATTGATGTCAAATGTCTGTTGAAGGAAATATTGTTTTTGAATCTTATTAGAAATTTAACCCTTTATAAGATTTTTTGTGCTTTTAGACAAAACTTTTATATCAGGATTTTGACTGCCGCGTTTGCTTGTATCGGCTAGAAATTAAAAAAAATTCGATAATAAAAGTTAACTTTATTTATCGTTATTAGTGACATTTTGTAATCCATATTGCAATGATATTTCAAATGCTCTAATGCTGGAATAATGGAGACCAGGAGATGGAGATTTGTACTATTATACTGGACAGAATTTTATTTCAGTGAAAGCATGATTTGATGATCTATAGCTTTTATGGTAAAAGTTTTTCTCTTACAGTGCCTTTTTATAAGCTTAAGTCCTATTTCTAGTCACAGTTAATATAATAGTTAATTATTAAATATGTGTGTATATTTTCAATGCTAATTACACTGTTCTGCAAAAAAAAACTTTTCTCCCCTCCCTTGAACAATTTTGCCTGTTTCTCATATTTTCAGGTGTTCTGAGTCCGAATCCGAACTCAGAAAAATTCTATCACCCTCTGATTTTGAGAGAAAATAGGTGAAACTTGGAAAAAATGAAAAATTGTATTTGAAAATTATTGTCTTCATTATAACAGATTTTTTTTCTTTTTCAACAATAAAATATAATTAACTGAATCCTGCATGCTATCAGGTATAATACTAGATATGACACAACTCAAAAAATATACACACATCGTCAATGAGTAGTTTTTTTTCTTTTGTACTCTTCCTCCTCTGTCTCCCGCTGCAGTGTGCAGCAGTAATCCGCCAGCATCTTCTCATTCCATTTGCCAGAATATCTTTTTTCCATTCTGGATATGTCTTGGTGGAATCGTTCTCCATGTTCGTCCGAAACTGCACCCAAATTTGGGGCGAAAAAGTCTAGGTGACTATGCAGGAAATGTATTTTTAAGGACATATTGCATCCCAATGTTTTATATGAAGTAAGCAGTTCTTGGACTATTTTTCGGTAGTCTCTAGATTTTTTGTTTTCCAAAAACTTAGCACATACCTCTCGAAAAGCAATCCAAGCCTTTTTCTCAGTAGTATTTAACTTTGCTTCAAAAGTGAGGTCCTTGAAAAACTGAAAAAACACTTTTAGCCATATTTCTTTAACCACTTGTAATATTCCCATCAAATTTTTTTCGTTCAAATATACTTCATTGCGCTCAAAATCATCGGGCTTTTGAATTTTTTTCACTATGTTTTGATGCCGAAAAAAAATTCGTCAAATCCACAAAAAACTCAGCTTTTTGGATAAAAAACTAGAATTTCTCAGGAAACTGTGCGTGATAGACAAAATCTGACTTCAAATTCGTGTTCACCACATCTGATAACAGTAAGAAAGCATGTTTTGGTTTGAAGGAGGATTTTCGTGCAGAACAGTGTTATATTGATCAATTGGAGTTTTTATCCAACCTCTTTTATAACTCTTATATCAGCCTAAAATATAGCTTATCCATTTTATAAGATTTGTTTTCAAACTAATTTATAATATTGGGTATAACCTTAAGTTTGCTTGGTTTTTGTTAGTAGTGTGAAATATTTTAAAATATCTCCAGTTCTCTTTGCTTTATTGACAAAGTATGTGGGACGATGCCTTTAACAGAATGTACTGCTTAAAAATGGTTTGGCAAGTTTCGTTCCAGAGGTATGTGTTGTGAAGATCCATCCTGCAGTGGTCATTGAATTGTTGTTGATGTTGACAATGTTGTCTATTTCTGACATACGTAGAAGGATATTATGCAATATGTTTTATTTATCAGAGCAAAACATTATATTGGGTAGTTTCATATGAAATATCTGTTTTCAAAAAAAGTTACTTGTTAATACAACATTATGAAATCAAAGCATTCTTATTAAAAATATTTATGCTCATTTTAAATACATTTCTCCCAAAGTATTATAAAATTTTCACTCCCAGAACAGAAAAATTCAGGGTTTTGTGATGTAATTAAGTTTCGATAATGCATTTTTAACTTGAGAATCATTTAAAAAAATTTTAGCTTTAAGAAAATTATCTAAATTTGTGAATAGATGGAAAACTGTTAGAGAAAATTTCTTAAACCAACTACGAATGGTCTGTTCGTTACTACACCCTTCTCTCAATGCAGTGGTAATGTTTATAGCGGATTGGGCTGCTCAGTGTCCAAGTTTAAACTTATAAAAAAACTACACGAAAAATCAAGTTTCCATGGTCATATTTGATGGCTTACTAAACAATGCTTGTTCAATTGTAGTGATAGTAAATATTATCAAAAAAGAGATGATAACTGGACATTACAATCAGTAATCAAAAACAGAATTCCACTTTGAATTTTAGAGATGATAAAGACGGTTATTTCTTAAGGAACGACCCAATATGACATTAATACATAATCTATACATACCCAATCTGACAGTATATATGTCATAATAAAGATTCATTGGATTATCTAGCTATAAGGCTAACATACGGATATTAAATCATGATGAAACTTTTGAGAGTTAAAATATAAATATTGAAATTTGAATAAAAGAGGAAAAAATGTTGCATTTTTAAGTCAACTCCTATAGTTTTGCAACCCATCAAAATTTCAACAGTAAGCTAAAGATGCTTAGAAATTACACTTCTAATGTGTGTGTGGGTGTGCTAAAATTTAATTTGTACAGTTTCATATAAAGCATATTTTGCTAAAACTTTATTTAATTACAATTAGCTAAAATAATGGGGTGTATAAAAAAAAATGACCGTTTTATCAAATTCCAGAGTTCAAAAGTCTGTAAATATTTTAATGTTATTTATTATTTACCACCACTTAATAATCCCTTTAGAGCATTCTCTAAGCTTGTTTACTGACACTAGAATTCTTTAAAAAAAGCCTCAGTTTAGTTATTTATTTCAAAGAAGAAACATGACAGTGTCCTACGAAATTCTCGTAATTTTAAGGCATTACTGGAAAAAAAATTTCACAGCCGCTGAAGCAACTCGTGAAATTATTTATTATGAAGGGGAAGGTGTCCTTGACCAGCGCACTGCGAGGCGTTGGTTTGAAAAATTTAGAAGTGGAGATACGATGTTGGAAAGGAAGAAGGGCTCCGGGTGACCATTAATGGATATTGATGGGGCTCTGAAGGAAGCTGTTGAGTAAAATCCGTCCACAAGTACTCGCAAACTTGCCAGGCAGGTGAAACGTTCAGTTTTTTTTATACACCCCATTAGTAACACACACACACACATATATATATATATTGTATATGTATATACATATATAAATGTATATGTGTAACTTACAATTAGACTGAATGAATACGTAAAAATAGGGTTTTTCGGGCAGAATAACGACACAATATTCAGAATAGAACTAAACTTTATTCCTTTCTCTCTGAGTATGTCTAGTCACATAGGTGTCTGGACGATTTTATGTAACATTTTTCCCGTAGTCGGTAGGACTTCATTTTCCCTGTAAAATAGGTCATGGTTGCAACTTACGGTTCGGTCTATAGGTCCCCTCCCACATTCAACTGCCCCGATTTCAATACTACCGTTCTCCCTTGTTATGACAGTTTGATAATACAACTCTTCCCAATTTGATACTTCCAGGTTCATTTCTTTACCCTCATCCTTAGACCCGTTTTCCGCAGAATATCACAGCCCACGATGAAATCGTATCCTGGCATAAGTTCTTCTACGATATGTACTTTAACTTTGTCAACCTGTCCTGCTAACTCTCTAAGATCAAGGCAAACCTCTCCCAAGGTCTTAGCACGGCCACTAACCGTAGAAATTGTACACTTGCAATGTTTTTGCGCGCCCCATACACCCAATTTCACTGCCCCCTTTTTACTAATTATTGAGTTAGTACTCCCTGTATCCAATAGAAACAACATTCTCGATTCCTCCAACCTCGCCACAGGCAACCTAGTCCATTTCCCCTTTCTCCCGGTATTATTAATCTCTAAATTACTCGAAAGGTTGCCCCACCTATTACCGAATCCTCAATCAGAACTTTGCCGCGTCACTAATGCAGCCTTGGAGGGAACCCCCCTCCTTGGCTTCCCCTTACTCACCTGATGTCTACTCGGAGCCGGAGTGCTGCATCCCGATATTACACTCTCTTCTCCTGATGACTCCCCGCTGGAATAGTGGCCTCCGCCTCTGCTCCTTCTGCTTGTCTGCGAGCCTCGCCAGTCCTGGTTATTGATTTCCATGGGTTCAGGTTGAGGTTCTATCCTGTTCACTCTTGACTTCTGCCTTTGACACTCTCTCACTACGTGACCTTGTCTACCGCATTCAAAACATCTTATGAAACGACACTGCGCTGCTACATGTCCCGTCTGGTTGCACTCGTAACAACGTCGTTCAGGTCTTCTTTTCCTTTCCTCAGAACCTCTGGTGTGTCGCTTCTCAAACCTTCTTTCGCCAGTGTTCTGTCTGGGTGGGCTTCCATATCTCCTTCTTGGGGATTTTATTTGCACCCACTCTCCTTCTGCTTTGTTCAAGCAAGCTTCCTTCCGCTCGTGTGTATCTATTAGCTCGTGCGCGCAATCCAGGAAGTCTCGATCGCGAGGAAGTGAGCCGGGTCGATCAATATAGTGGTTTAACTGCACTTTCAAAATGCCCTTCACAAATTCTATCCGCTGGGCTCCTTCAGCTTGGCCGAACGTTTCCATCATTTTCTTAACTAGCCTATTTTACATCAGTAGCATCTTCTTGGCAAATTCACCCTCCGATTGGCCCTGAATCCACTTACTTTTTTAATAAGTAAAAGGTGTCTTCTTCTGGAGACCACATCCCTCCGCCATACAGCTTTTTTAATCTCGCCTTCAATGTATCCCAGAAATGTGTTGAGTCGCCATGGATCGCATTTTAAATTCTCCTCGAGATCCTACTTACTAAAGATGCCTCCAAAAGCACGGCATCGGCTTCTAATTATGCGCCTGTATTTTTCCTGGCCACTATGAGACTTTTAATTTGGTCTCCTCCTTTGATGAAATGCTCCAAATCACTAACAACTCCTGTAAATGGTCCCAGCTGGCTAATTACTTTATGTATGAACGCTGAGCCTTGAGTTCTTATTTTCAGCAGCTCCAGTTGGGTCATTTCCGTCGCTCTCGACAACTGAGCCTCCAATTTCAAGCGTTCCACTGCTGCCTGAGCCAGTTGGTATTCTAATTTAGCTATTTCCTCGCTTTCACCCATGTTTAAGATTTTGTTATTTTATTCACATCGAATTAAAAAAAAAATCGAATTATCCCGTGACTGAATCCCGTAATTGATAAGTCCAGGGTTTCGGCACCACTTACAATTAGACTGAATGAATACGTTAAAATAGGGTTTTTCGGGCACAGTAACGACACAGTATTCATTATAGTACTAAACTTTATTCCTTTCTCTCTGAGTATGTCTAGTCACATGATTGTTTACATATGTTTTTTAACAATCTTAATCTTAACACTATTAACTTAACCTACGGTCTATTTAGTCTATTTACATAACTTTAACTTATTTATATGTGTATATATATATATATATATATATATATATATATCTATATATATAATATATATATAATAGATAAAAGTGATATGTATTTTTTTTTTCTCCCTACAGACTCTTCAAATGAATCAGATGTGACTTCAGAATCTGTTACTGAAAGTGTACATTCATTATTGGCCAGAAATAACAGCATAGTTACAGGTATTGATTTTTTTTTTTACATGTTAACAAATATATATATATACTAGCTTTTGCACACGGCTTCGCACACGAGGAATTCGGTCTGCCACATAAAGTTTCGTGACAGATCATTTTAAATAAATAATTTAATTTCTTTTAACTATAAGTTACTCGTACATCCGAAACTTCAGATGCGGTTCCCCGGCGACTCAACACATTTCTGGGATACATTGAAGGCGAGATTAAAAAAGCTGTATGGCGGAGGGATGTGGTCTCCAGAAGAAGACACCTTTTACTTATTAAAAGAACGGTGGATTCAGGGCCAATCGGAGGGTGAATTTGCCAAGAAGATGCTACTGATGTAAAATAGGCTAGTTAAGAAAATGATGGAAACGTTCGGCCAAGCTGAAGGAGCCCAGCGGATAGAATTTGTGAAGGGCATTTTGAAAGTGCAGTGCAATATTTGTGAATGACTTGGAAGAATATCTTCTGAAGGAAGGTTGTTCTAGTGTCGGTATTGACCATGAAAATGATATTACGATCCTCATGTATGCGGACTACTTGGTTTTACTATCTAACACGTTATTCGAGGCGCAAAAAAAAACTAAACGTCTTGGAAAAATATTGTGAAAAAAAATACATTAAAGTTATCATAAACAAAACTAAAGCCGTCTTATTCAGGAGATCACAAGGTAAACTTAAAAATGAAACCCTATACTACAACAAGAAAAAAATGAGTAGTTCTTTCCGCTTCCTCGGTATAGTTTTCTCCAACTCGGCTCTTTTTCATTTGGCAAAGCAAGATATGATGGCTAGAGGTGCTAGCGTTATAAGCACGGTTAAACAGATTATAATCACCTCTAGGTCACCTTCCTGGGCCTTAAGAACCACACTTTTCAATAGTTTAATCCGTTCAGTTTTATTATACTCCTGTGAAATATAGTCATTAAGGTACTTGGACAAAATAGAGAAAATTCAGGTTAGGTTTTACAAATCGCTCTATTACTGGCCTAATCAAACCCCAGGTTACATAATAAGACTAGAAACAGGCACAAGAATGCTTAAATTACAAGTCTTAAAGCTCACAATCAACTGGTGGTTCAAAATCCTACTAATGTGTAATAATACATTACCTAAAATATGCTTTCATAAAATGTTATCGGTTCAAAAGTCCTCTACTAATTTAATCAAATTTAACTGGGCCAGTCAAGTTGAGGGTATTATATCTGACTTAGGATATGGCTGGCTGTGGGCTGAGCAAAACCCCCAATTAGTGATGAAACATAAAAACGAAATAATAAATAAATACGGGGAAAGGTTATACGATCACGATGTAAATAGAGCTATGTGCTCTCAGTACAATGTTTTGTACAAAAATTTATTCTGTAGAAATTCAGTACAGCCATACCTTTCGCCCGTTAAGAGAATAAAACTCCTAAGCCAAATTAGAGTTTCCCCCAGTGAACAAATAGTTGTTTACTACAATAAAAATATCCACAGAATTAATACTGAAGAAAATTGTCCTCTATGCTTAAACGAATCACGTGATGATCTAAACCACATCCTTTTCGACTGTCCATTTTATATAGAACCCAGAAATAAATATATTAGTTCATACGAGGACAATATTTATACAATACTTAACCCCAAGCACAACAATGATGTTTTTAATCTCTGTAACTTCTTATATAAAGCTTTTATTTCAAGAATTTTCCATATTTTAGTGTAGTGTTGACTCATGGCCATATATTTGATGTTAAGTTCATTACAATGTTTAGTATTATAATTACCTACTTTCTTTTTCTGTATGTTTACTATTATGTTTTTCTTTTTTATGTACTATTATTTTTGTAAAACTTCTAACCTAACTCTCTCTGTATTTTACTTTTGTAAAAATCAGAAGAAAAAAAAAACAAACGGGACGGACAGAAGTTTACTGTTGTTCGTGCCAGTAAAAGATTAGTTTTGTTTTGTTTAATTCCTAAAAAAGGATTAGTATGTAATATTATTGAATTTATTGAAAAGGATTACTTTTTATAACGGTTTCACTTTTCGTACGGCAGCAGCGAGAAGTGAACTATGTTACTTGATTTGTTTTGTTCAGCGAAAATATGTAGATTTTGCGAGTAAGAAACACGTGAGAAAGCAAACAACCCTTTTTCACCCCCTAAGGGGTAGCATTTCGTAAAAATCCCTTCTTATCGGTGTCCTACGTCATACAAAGAACACACCCTCCAAGTTTAAAGTCTCTACGATAGGCTGTGCATTAATCCCTCAATCATTCAGGACAAATCATTTTATATGTATAGATTATAAAAATAAAAACAAAACAAATATTTCTTAATATACGAATTTATTATCTTGCACGGGATTAGGCAAGCAGCATAAATATATATATATTTGTTAACAACAATATATAATTATTGTTTATAAGTAATTTGAATGTAAACACATATCTATATAGACAATATCTAATCATTGTCTCCTTATTAATTAATTTGAGAATTTATTTTGACCTCCGTTCGAACCATTTTTTCTTTGATATCTCTTGCTCTTTAAGTATTATTACAAATATTGAATTATATATTGATATAATTATTGACTGTCTTCTTTTAGGTTTTGATTGATAATTACACCCATAATTAATAGTACCCTATATTTTTCACTGTTTGTTTGTTTATTCATTTAACATCACTTATTCTGCTATAGCTTATCAGACCATGCTACTATGGGAGTCTTAAATTTTGCCTTTCCAGGTTTAATTAGAATAGAGATCTTTAGCGAGCATCGTACAGGCTCGGTACCTCCATTTTACGTCCCTTCCGTAGTAGGTTGTTATGCTAACCACTACACCAGAGGACGAGGCCAGAGGGCGATCCCAGGAAATTTTAATTCCTTTGTAGCTTTCTCTTTTTTTATAAATTTTAGTAAGATAGCATTGTAAAATTTGCAAGGAAATCAATCTTCTGTATCTTAGACCTGCTTAATAAAAACTTGCTGGGTAATTTTTGTTAATATTAATTATTATTAAAATTATTAATTGTTAATTTATTTTATTATTATTATTACTTAACATCCTCTGGTTATTGATTTTTAATGAATTTAATTGTTGCAGGGATGAAAAAAGAATATTCTAGACAATTTCTTTTGGATTGTTCTGATTCAAAAGCTTCATTAATGAAACCACATAATTGGGATTATGTTCTTAATACTTACCCTGCTATTGTAAAGGAGGTAGAAGACTATTCAAATAACAACTTTTTTATTGATTTTGGTGATACATGAAAATGTAGATTTTTAAGTATTTTAATTTATAACTTACATTTTATACTAACATTGCTCTAAAAATTAAATTATTGCTTTAATTATAATGTATTTTGTGATCTAAATTTGATTTTTCTGCAAATAAATATTTTTTTATGGCTTTTGAATATTAATTTATGTTCTATTTATTTAATTCATATAAGTATTAAGTGCATTTTAAAATTTTACCCAATTAACCTTTAATTATGTATAATAAGCATGTGTTTGAAATATTGCTCACAATTTTTCTTTTCCTATGCAAGTCATCACTAACAATTCTTATACAAAAATATGATTTTTTTATACCTTTCTCTTTGATTGTTTGAATTGGTGATAGTTTTTTCTCTTGATTGTTTGAATGGTGATATTGTTTTTAACCTGAACATGGGGTTATCAAAATTAAGAATAATAAATTTAATTAAATATTTTAATCTATTTTTAGTTATAAACGATTTATTAAATCATACAATGAGGAATTTGTAACAACCCAGAGGATCAGGCAAGGATGTAGCCTAAGCCCATTACTTTTTATTTTGACACTGGACAAGGCCCTGAAAAGAGCTAAGTCAAAAATGAAACCGTATCCCTTCAGGGTATAGACAAATTTAGGCCAACTCACCTCAGTATCCTTGCATTTGCCGATGATATAATTGTTTTTGCAAACAATTGCAGGAACCTCCAGTTCAAT
The DNA here is from genome assembly GCA_964056705.1 of Troilus luridus. NCBI lineage: Eukaryota > Metazoa > Arthropoda > Insecta > Hemiptera > Pentatomidae > Troilus > Troilus luridus. The sequence goes on along the minus strand of OZ057412.1, from coordinate 42,916,791 downwards.
CTATGCATCCTACAAGACGAGTTGGACATGATTAACATGACAATAAATACAGGGAAAACTGAAATCATGGGAATAGAGGGAAAAAGCGAGCATGGGGACCGAGTCGTAAGACTAAACAACACGACGTTAGAGCAAGTAAAGGATTTTAAATATCTTGGTTCACATCTTAACGAACATGGCTGGATGGATGACGAAATAAATGAACGAATAAAAGCTGCCACTAGGCGTTTTAATTCCCTCAAGAAAGGATTCATCGAGAAAAAAGAAGTGTCAAAAAAAGTAGTTTATAAAAAATCTTTCTTACCGATTCTCACCTATTAATGTGAATCTTGGACTCCAACCAAAAAGCACAAGAGCCAACTTCAGCCGGCTGGGGATATTATCGAAGAGCATCAGCTGAGATGGTTCGGCCATGTTTCCAGAGTGGCGAAGGCTGTATATGAGACAAAGGTGGAAGGTATGAGACAGAAAGGAAGACTTGCGAAGGTGCAATCCAGGAGGCCTTTGACAGAAGAGGCCTCCTGGCCTCTGTATAGAATACAAATATAATTTTGAATAACTCTAAAATATAGTTATCCTGTAATATTTATGTTATTTATTGTAAATATGATTAAATTATCTAGAAACAAATTAAAAATCATCTCACAGTTTCTACATATATAAAAAATTCGTCATAGCATATTAGTCTTCACATACCATTTTTCAGCATAGGTTTCCATAGAAACCTGTTTAGCCTTCAAACACATATGCTCATTTCAATGTTAACTAAATTACCTGCTAAATATGGGCTTAAACTAGTGCCTGCAGGGCTATTACTGGGGATATACAAAACCAAAATAGTATTTTGTCGAACCACCATTAGCCCTGATAATTGAGACGATTTCACTAATCTCCTCATTCCACACTTTTTCGAATGCCTGTTTTAGCTCATCTTTATTCTTAGGCTTTGCAATATTAATTAGTTTTTTCATGATCATCCACAAGTTTTCTATAGGAATCAAATCAGGGGTATTGCCTGGCCATGGCAGCGTGGAGATCTCGTTTTCTGTTAGAAACTGCTTTACCTAACCAAAAACACGATGGTAAAGGCAATCAGTTAATAAACATTCTACGTTGTCATGACTTTTTGTGTTTGTCATTACTAAGTTAATTATTAACAAAACTAAACAATAATAAAGTAAAATTTAAATTCCATGAATCAGGATGTGGTGTCCAGACTTCTATAGTTTAGATACAAAAGAAATATGCAATTCATTCATTGAATTATTTATTGCATCTCAAAAACAACAAAATTTTTAGTGTGAGGCCATGCCCATTTAAGAAATATTTCAAGACTGTATTGTTTATAAATTAATAGTTATGAACGGACTGCCACAGCTTATCGTGTTTAATAAATGAAGTGGTATGTTTGGAGCTAGGAAACATGTATTACCACATCAGAAGAAGTTGTAATGGGCCTAGTTCTAACCTTATCGTTATAAAATATGTTAGTTATTGGTCTTGGTATGGATTTGGTTTTGGGATTAGTGATAGGCTAAACACTGAAAATCTTATCTAAGCAGATTAATTTAATTACCTACTATTTTGTTATGTGTCTTACCTCTTAATTTTTTTTTTTATATATAAGAACAAAAATGAAATGCTCAAGGTAAAAAAGTTAACACTGAACAAAATCTGTAAATTTTATGGAATGCTGAATAGACATTCCATGATGAAGTATTATTCATAACTGTTTCTTAAAGAAAAAGTAAATTATATAATGAACTGGTTTGGAAAAAAAAAATACTTGAGTATTTGCATGATGTGTGATCTGCATGATCACAGACAAATTGATCATAAAATTCTTGATGATATGCAGACCTCAAGATAAAAGTAGTGAAGCACTTCGTTAGAAGACAGTCTGATAATTAACTATTGAAAACACAAGTAGATATACAAAAACAACAAACAAAGAGGGTGTGTTTGACTGCAAAATGAACAAAATGGTTAACATTATGAACTGCTAGAATTTCTTTAACATTTGTGCAAGATCTTTAAGTTCTTTATAATACAGTAGAATCCCGATAATTCGTATGGTCTAGGGACTGCTGATTTGGTACGAATTATCGGGAATACCAATTGTCGGGAGTTCAAAATAAAAAAAATTAAAAAACGTATTAATGCAAACAAATATGTATTAAGAAAAATGTATACATATATGTATAACGTGATATGAATAAAAATAAATACTGCTTTACACTAAACTATACCATAAACAATATTTACTACATATTAAAAAACACCAATCAAACATTTGTTCGAAAAAAATCCGTAATTTTTTTTTGACGCAACCCTTGAAGACGTGTATTGTCAATTGCTTCGTCAAGTGTGTTCAGAGAAAAAAATACCTCATCACCAACATCTGATTTTGCTAAAAAATGACGCACGTTGTTGACGTATTGTTTAGCAACTTTAGCTGTAATTGTAGGAACATCATCTTCTTCATCTCCCTCTTCACCATCAACGTCCTCAGATGGTGCTAAAATTTCTTCGTCGGTTAACATCCCTGATACTGCTAGGCCGTCGTCAAAATGGACGAAATCTTCGAATGTCATGTGATTTTCCTCATTTTGTTTAAGGCGATCCCATTCCAAATGACATTCAACATCTTGCTCAGCATCTTCTGTAAACGGAAGTTTCGCTTTGGTAAACCCACACGAACAAAAACAGTTTTTTATTGTGCTCGCGCTAACATTTTGCCATGCCTTATCAGCTATGTTCATAGCTGAAAATAATGTGATTTTATGATCTATTCCATCCTCGATTCTGTCAAGAAGTTGCATCACTATTTCCTTGCGGTAAAAAGTTTTGAAGGTTTTAATTATACCCTGGTCTAGAGGCTGCAACTTCGAAGTTGTATTGGCGGGCAAAAACACAACATTAACATTACTGAGAGATGGGATAGAATTGTGGGCCGAACAATTATCGATGAAAAGTAAAATTTTTCACTGCCTTTTTTCCATGTCTGCATTGACTGACCGTACCCATTCGTTAAACAATTCGCCCGTCATCCATGCTTTTTTGTTTGCATGATAGGTCATTGGGAATGATTTTATGTTTTTAAAACATCTTGGTTTGGCCGACTTACCTATCATTAGCGGTTTTAATTTCTCCGATCCGTCCATATTCGCTGCCAACAGTATGGTTACACGTTCTTTACTTCTTTTTCCGCCATGGCACTTTTCTTCCTTGAAACACATGGAACGATCAGGGAGACATTTATAAAAAAGGCCCGTTTCGTCGGCATTGAATATGTTCTTTGGCTCGTAAGGTTCAATTATTTCACCCAATTCATCCTTCCACTCAGAACAAACGTAATCTAATACACTTGCACTTTCCCCACTAAGCTTCTTATATTTTATGTTATGTCTTTTTTTGAATCTGTCGAATCATCCATCACTTGCACGAAAGTCTTCAATACCCATTTTTTCTGCAAAAACTCGGGCTTTTTCCCTTAAAATATTTCCTCCAACTGGTACATTTGAATTCCTTGCTTGTAGGAACCACTTTTTTAAGTTCTCTTCAAGTTGTGGGTAATCATCAGTCTTGAAGCGTTTTACTTTGCTGTCCGATGTCTGAGAAGTGATTTTGTCCTTGTTCTTCAGGATTGATGTGATCGTGGAACGAGGGACGTTGAAACGCTTGGATACATCAATTTGCTTACAGCCACTGGTCACGGCGTTTATGATTTCTTGTTTCTCTTTAATAGAGAGGCAAACGTTTTTCGGAGGCATGATTACTTGTCACAACGGTAACAAAAACGAGACTGAATGGTAAATAAAAGTGTGATTGTAAGAAAAGCTTAATAAAATTCCTAGAAATTCCCCTCTCTACTTGACTAATTTTAATTTGAGTGAAAACAGTACGAATTACTTATGAGATTTCTTAGAAACCTGGCCCTTAAATCCTGTTAAAAACCATAGGATTTACCGTGCCTCTATAAAAACAATTCAATTGTGTGATTTCCTAGAAAACATTATTTATTCTCCTTCACTGTTCTCTCTCCCCCTTTTAAAAACAGTATACTAATTAACGAGATTTTAAAGCTGGAAATACGAATTATATGACGTTATAAGTGACCTCGAGCATAAAAATAATACGAATTACCGAGGGGTCTGAAATGCATTGATTTTATACCATTTATCGGGATTTTCTCAGGGGACCGGCAAATTTGTACGAATTAGCCGGAAATACGAATAATCGGGATACGAAATATCGGGATTCCACCTAAGAAAATATCCATCAACTAAATTTTCAGGGTAACAAGATATCATTTTATGCATTGGTACTGTTATCAGATAATTCAGGACCTTAGAGGAAGTGTTATGGAGTCTTGTGTGAGATGCTCCAGAGAATGAATCTTTCTTTTGCTTTGTGAACCAAAAGCCTTTTATGCTTCTTTTTTATAAAAACATTCTTAAGCTTATTACAATAACTTAACTTAAATAACTTGCCACTTTGAAAATTTAGTCTTTTCTCATTCAAGTTCTAAATTACTTCAGTAAAACATATTTATTGTAAATTTAAAACTTCAATTTTATAGTTGATGATAAGACATGTTATGGAAAATATGATGGTGTGTGCATTGGTAAGTAATAAATATTTTTGAATTTATAATAGATGGCCGTTTAGATAATCAATATGGTATAGGAGGCAATCAAAAATTGGATCTCAAAATTGTGAAAATTATATATTGAAAACCAACAGGACTAAACAAGCAAAATACAAAGAGTTGTAATAATTTTAGAAGTTAAAATGACATATATAAACATTGATATATACAATATTAATTAATTTTATCCTACAATAGTACTTTTAAAACTTGTGAAACTTAGGCTTTTATTTATTTATTATTTTTACTATTGTTAGATCCATTAAATTACCATAATATACTTACTGTCTTTAAAATACTTTTTATTAAAAAATAAAACATCTTTACTTCTCAGTTAACTAACTACTCCTGAAATCTAATATGAAATTGGATATTTTGAGTTAGGCTTCAAATTAGATCTTTTAAATGATAAAAATGTTATAATATACTGCATTTATTGCTCGACTTTCTTTAAATAGTTTTATGGGGAAATTTTTGTTTAAGGGCAATGTTAAATTTATTACGTTTCCCAGATAATTACAATGGTTTACATCCATTGTTTTCATTTATTTTTGTTTCTCTCTTTTTAAATGTTTTTTTTTTAAGTGAGCTTGAAATTGCACTGCGACCAATTTGATCTATTGTGCGCCCCGTTATTAGCGATTATTATAATCTCAACTTAGCTAAACCCTCAAACCTAAGTATGCTTACTGAGTTGATTAATTCAATCTGCTTAGGGTTAGTGACTCTATCCCGACCAAAGGTTGCAAACCTATCACATAGGCAGATAACATGATAGGGTGTTTCATCCTCTGTATGACAAAAGCTGCAAGTCTGGACACTCACCAGTCCCAGCCTGAACATGTAGGCGTTGAGTCTGTAATGACCCGTGTAATTGTTTTTAGTGCTTCCCTGTCCATATCCAGTAGAGCAAGCATTACATGTCTTCTCATTGAAGCTGTCAAGGAATAGTTTGGAATGTCTTAATCCTCTTAGTCTGCACCAGTATTGGTTTGATTTAGTGAGGTATATGCCCTTTATTCTTTGCTTAGCGTAGCTGAGACTAATGCCGCATACTGGTTTGACAAGTTTTCGGTAAGCCAATTTTATTTCATTTAGTTCCTTTCTTTATTGCCAAATTGTCCGAGGACGACTTACTGAGTAGTACCATATCCCAATTAAATCTTTTTATTCATTTCTCAATTGTGTTTCATACCATGCCCTTTATTCTTCGCTTAGCGTAGCTGAGACTAATGCCGCATACTGGTTCGGGAGTGCATGGAGTGTTATCCGATCCTAGCCTGGCTAGCCTAACAGCTTCTTCATTGCCTGGAATGCCCGAGTGTCCAGGAACCCACTCAATGGTAACCCTGTTGTTCTCCGCCAGTTTGTTGAGAGCTGCGTAGCAGTCCCATACAATCCCTGATATAGTACTGTGCCAGCTTAGTGCACCAATGGTAGCTTGACTGTCTGTGAAGAAAGTTATCCTCCTAAAAGACTTCCGCTCCTCTAGTAGTGACCGTGCACAGTAATTTAATGCAAGTACTTCCGATTGAAATACAGAAGTATACCTACCTAGGGAGATCCAGGTACCTACCCTAGTTTTATCTTTCCTCCAGTACCCCGCCCCAGCACCAGTGGCTGTAAGAGAGCCATCTGTATAACAGTTGATGCCATTGCAAGGTCTGTGTCGTTTTTCTGTGCCCATTTTGACCTTGTATTTGGGTGACATTAAGTCACGTACCTGCGAATCTGATCTCATGGCTAGAATGCGATCGGGTTCTATTTTTGTGAACAACTCCCATCGGCTGCAGTGAGCCGAAACCGATGGGATTATGTCCTGTTTAAGTAGCCTGTACAGGGAGACCATGGCGTAGTACTCAAATTCTAATGATAAAGACTAAGCACCATCTCCATTGTACCAGTCGGAGTCGTCGTCATAGCACCCAACATCAGTAGACAGGCCAATCTTTGTAGCTTCTCCAACTTGAGTTTGGGTCCACTTTTACCAACCCCTCGCCACCACAGCAGGGCTGAATAGGTCACAATGGGTCTAATGGCAGTTAAATACAGCCATTAGATCATTCTTGGTTTCAATCCCCAAGAATTGCCCAGTGCCCTTATACAGGCCCAAAAACGTCTAATGGCTTTGTTAGTCGTGTTAACCACGTGTTGATTCCAACTCAGTTTGTTGTCCAGCGTCACACCTAAGTTTTTCACTGTGTTATTCCAACATAACTGAATTCCATTGAGCGACGGTAATCTTATTAACACATTGATGACAGAAGTGAGTCTGCCACCAAACACCAGAGCAGTGGCGATAGAACACCACCCTGCGGACAGCCCCCATTGGGCTTTATTCACAGTTTCGTTCCACCCAGTTTAGGATTAGAGTTCTGTGTTCCAGCATGGAGTTGATCCATCTGCACACAACTGGCTCAACCTCGTACCTTATGGGCCCTACTTATGGTGCTGTAAGGTATTCAGTCAAAGGCTCCTTCAATATCAACGAAGATGCCTACAGTTGTTTCGCCCTGTATCAAAGATTTCTCCAATCTTCACACCAGGTTGAAAAGTGCAACCTCACAGGATTTCCCTTGCATTGATTGTAATGCAAATTTTAGCGGATGTTTGGGATTATTCACCAATACACCCTCTCTAATGTGTCTGTCTAAGATCTTCTCTAGAGTCTTCATCAAAAAGGATGACTGACAGATTGGTCTAAAAGCTTTCGGATCATCATATGCCAGGTTTTGCGAGGTAGCAGAGCTTGTATATTCTCCACTTCAGAGGGATATATACCAAAGCAAGGCTACCTCTAAGAAGTTCCAGCAGGTAGGTCCCAATAACCGGATATCCTTGCTTCAGCAGGGCCGGATTATACCATCGGGACCCCCCCCCCCCCCCCCGATTCATAGGGCTTGAACATGTCTATCGCCAATTTGAGGGAATTCATGTTTATGATTTCCCTGGCCTTGGCCCAATGTACACCATCGGGCCTGAGGATGAGGTCAGCTGGAGTGAGTGTACACGCCTCCTGGGTTACACAACCCGGGAAGTGACTATTAGCCAACTCCCTCAAGGTTTCCACATCATTTTGCGTATACCCTCCCATCGTCCTGAGCGTACCCATGACCATGTGTCCAACATCCTTTGACAGTATATTTTTAATGCAGCAGGCAGCAGGAGTGTTGTCCACATCACTGCAGTACTTCCTCCATGCCTGCCTTTTAGGTTTTCTTACCTGTTTGTGGTATTCCGTAAGAGAAGATCTGTAGGTATCCCACTTACCAGTTCTTTTAGCAGAATTGAACAGGTTCCTGGTGCTGTTTCTTAGCTTATTTAGATTGTCATTCCACCAGGAGGTTTTCCTGTTGGAGTTGGTGTAGCACACATGATTGCCGCTGGTGTAAGCTTCCACAATGGCTTTAGTCAGGACTTCATTAAGGAGTTCCAGCTGCCGTGTGTTTTTTATGACCTTAGGACAATTCCTAGCGTTCTCTTCCAGATTACTGTTGAAGGATCCCCCAGTCAGTTCATCTAGGGTTCCTGTACAGCTGGATCTGGGGAACATTTAGGCTAAGATTAAATCTAATTTATCTGTGGTCTGAGCATGTCTCTTCATGTATGTAATTACCTCGTTTTTTGCTACTGTTATGTCTATCACCTCTGACCTCAACCTATTACAGAAGGTTGCCCTATTCCCCTGTTCAGTATGTCAAGACCAGAATTAATGATAAACTTAAATATTTTCTCACCTCAGGTGTTATTGTTGTGGCTGCCCAAGGCTTCATGATGGGCATTAGCATCTAGGGCAGCTAAGATATTTGAGACCCCACTGTCCAACATCCTCCCCAGGATCTGAGTGGGGTTGACTTCTTCATAGGGCAGATATGCAGCAGTAATGGTGATATCTGCCCACATTCCTTCCCCGGATGGGGACAGCTTTGCTGCTACAAGATCTCTAGAACAAAATTGCCAGATAGGCAGCATATTTAGTTTAGTTTTGTGTAGGATGCAGGCCCTTGGATGGTCCGACACAGCTATCAAGCTGTAGCCAGCCCAGCTCACCCCTGCAATCCTACCATTAAGAAGGTAAGGTTCTTGCATTAATATTATATCAATGTCCTTACCTTTGACATACTGTTGAAGCACCTGACATGCTGCAATGCCAGGCAATGCAATGTAACATATGGGCTCCTCAGGGGGCACCGCTTGGAGGTGACAGTAGGCGTTGATATAGGGATAAGGGGCACTGTGATGAGTAGGGCACTATAGCTTTTGTCATCCGCTAGGAGTGAGGGAGACACCCACACCCATCTCCCATTCCATCTCCCCATTACCCTACCCGTTATACCCCCTTAAAAGTATATATTTTTTAGATTAAGCACCTCTTATTGCTTTCATTTGGTATGTTATACTCCAAGATGTTATCTCACTTATGCATTATAGTCTTATCCAATTTAATAAAAATAACATAAATACATATTAAGTGTTTCTAAAAAAAAACACTAATACCCATAGAGGATGTTGAGTTTAGTACATAATAGAGACTGTATTATTTCTTTGACAATGGTTGTGCGGGGAGGTGATTTGTTAGAAATCACGTTCAACCTTCAGATTTTTCCCCATTTAAGGGTATCCACTTTATAGAGGTTGGGTGAGTCCTAGGAGAGTCTGTAGATCCCACAGGGTCCATCCGTGGCTGTTAGCAGATTAAATTGTATACCTGCCACAGCCGGACTTAAAATGGAACCTTTTCAGGAGTGTTTTTTTAAAAAGTAAGTTTCATTTCAGCATGTTAGAGAAATTGCAATTTGAAATAAAACACGATGTGGTTAGTATAATGGATTGCTGTAAGAGAGGGAATGATCTTTGAGTTGGGTGTAAAGATTTCTTGATTTTTCTTTTATTTTAAGCCTATGATTACTAATTATCATTTTCAACCTCTGTATTTATCTCATAAGGGGTATTTTTAATGTTTTTTTTTAAAAACCACCAGCCACAATAAAAATTATCAGTTAAGCCCCCTCTCCGCTATCTCTTATCTCTTTTCCTAATTATTACCTTCCTACCTCACCTTATCCAGTGCAACCAGGTATTATTATTGTTTTACCATTTATGTTTGTTCCACATTATTATATAATGTAGAAACTTTAAATGATATGGAAATTGATTTGTCGTATGCATATTGGTCTAACTGGACCAACATTAATACTTGAAAAAGTTATCAACATAATTAGAACAACTTAATACTATCATGAAATATCAGACTGTAATGAAAGCTGCAAGAAACTAGGGCAATAACCTTAAAACTAAATTACATGTTGAAACTTATAAGTCACTTAAAATCATCATATTTGTTCTCCTGGACCCAGATCCCATCCTGGAACCAGTTCCTCAAACCTATCCACTCCACACAGGAAAAAAACACTCATGGTTGTTCCATGTTCTAAGTGGTGCCTGGTGACCATAGCACCCCTCTTACATTTGGCAGTTTGATTATATGCTTTTGTGAACCTCTTGTTAAAATTTTTTTTTTAAATATACAGTAATACTATGTATTATTCATTATAGTGGTAACATTAAATTGATTTGCTAAATAGTGTCAGTATGTTAAAAACATAATATTATTTTATATTCTTATTTAATGAATATGAAATATGCAGTGCTCCTTTTACCGCAAGTATAAGTTTATAAAATATTTGGATTAAATGTATAAGTTGTAGTATTATTCTAAACTGAATGAGATTAGTAATTGAATATCAAAACAAATATTTTTTGATTAATTAGTGTTTTTGTTTCAGCATTCATTACCGTTTAATGCACAAGCCTACCAGAAAAGATGGCTTGAAAATGAAGTTCAACTAACACTGTTAACAATCAACTCAGATGAATTTTTGGACTCGGAGTAATTAAGGCTTAAGATTTTTAAAAATACAGTGTAATTAATTGACTTGTATTTGTACATAAGTGATACTTGTTTTAAATTTATCTAGGCAAATGAACCAAATTAATTTATTTAATGATTTTAATTAATGTTTTGCTTGTTTGTTTGTATATCTTTTTTAAATTAAAATATATTACTGTTTTCAATATTGATTCTTGTTTACTTATGGTTATTTATTAGTTGAATTTAATATACTTATTTCTTCTAACAAAAACAGATATAAAGGATCAAGCCACATATGAATCTTTTTATTCATACCAGACAAGTATTCTTCAATATATTTAATAAGAAATATGTACAGGCAGCATGCCAAGTATTTCAGACATGTAGCAAGTCAAGCGAAAATTTAAATTCTTGAAAAGAATATTGTCTTACACGTTAAGTGCTTGGATGATATCTGATGTTAGAGTATTGCTAGAGCACCATCCATTTCAGAGGAATTTTCGAGGATGGTGATGCCTGCTGGGAATGTTGTTTCTCAACATTATTTTCTATCTTGCTACCAACAGGACTGTCAATCTATTTCTGAATATTTTGCTACGATACAACATCATTTGTCAGATTGTGAGTTTCATGTCGAATGCGCTGATAGTGGTGGGGTCAAATTACTCGCAGTCTAAAATAACGTGTTATTGGAAAATAACGGTGACCGTGTTACCAGAACGAGCCCGTTATTGGAATAACTCCTTCATCATTTCACTCGCCAATAACGAAATAGCGCTTCCACATGTTATTGATATCAGATGGAGGCCGAGGCGTTATCACAGTTAGCGAGATAACTATGTTCTGGAAAAATTTAATTGGCTTAGTTTGCTATTTTGGGGAATATAGAACGATTTCATTCATGATTAATGATTTAAAAATTAACAAAAAAATAAACTTTGCGAATTCGCACAAAAAGATGGAAAAAATATCAATCAAATATGTTTTAAAAGCATAAAACTGCCTCAGACGTTATTCAAGTGGCTCTATCTACGTTATCAAACCGTTATTGGCCTAGTTTGCTATTATAGGGGAATATAGAACAATTTCATTCATGATTAATGATTTAAAAATTAACTAAAAAATAAACTTTGCGAATTCGCACAAAAAGATGGAAAAGATATCAATCAAATATGTTTTAAAAGCATAAAACTGCCTCAGATGTTATTCAAGTGGCTCTATCTACGTTATCAGACCGTTATTGAACTAATAAAACGTTATTGGCTAAGTTTGCTATTTTGGGGGAATATAGAACGATTTCATTCACAATTAATGGTTTAAAAATTAACAAAAAAAATAAACTTTGGTAATTCGCAAAAAAAAATCAATTAAACATGTTTTAAAAGCATAAAACTGCCTCAGACGTTATTCAAATGGCTCTATCTACGTTATCAGACCGTTATTGAACTAATAAAACGTTATTGGCTTAGTTTGCTATTTTTGGGGAATATAGAACGATTTCATTCATGATAAATGATTTAAAAATTAACAACAAAATTGAACTTAGCTAATTCGCACAAAAAGATGGAAAAAATATCAATTAAATATGTTTTAAAAGCATAAAACTGCCTTAGACGTTATTCAAGTGGCTCTATCTACGTTAACAGACCGTTAGGGAATTATTGTACTAATATGAAATAATGAATGAATTAACATAAACAATAATTTAACACCTAGAGCTTTGATTGGTAACACTTAAACAGTCGTAAATAGTAGAAGATAGTAAGCTTAAGAGGAGCTGTAATCTAAAAATATTCACTTCGAATGAAAGTCAAAAATTCTATTACACAAAACAACAAATGTTTAAATTGTAATAAAATTAAATTTTTTTTTCAATTTATTGATGGCTTATTTGTATTCCTCTTATTAAATTTGATTATATAAATTGTTAATTCTCCTGTAGCCCAGTTGCAGTATACAAATATTTAAATTTACACTGAAAATATCTAATTTTCAGTATAAATTTAAATATTGATTAATGGAGGTGTTGTTTACATGTCTAAGAAATATTTAAATTTATACTACCATGCACTTCGTCCTAAAGAGGCCCCTAAAGGGGTCTAGGCTTCTGAGATATATTAGATAATCTTTAAATCTTAGTTCTTGAAGTTCCTCCTGCCCTCCAGGGCCAAGGTCAAATCTCCTCTGTTGACATAGTGCATTACATTAAAAGAAAACGTGCCATGGAGTTTCGTCCTCCTCTGTGCACCATCTGCACCGAAATCTTACTATTATGATACGATAAATCTTTGTACATAATCTAACTTTTTATCTGGGTGATATAGATGATAAGTAGTTCTAAATATGATTTAATAGAATGTGGAATGAGTAAAATGTCTCTTTCATTGGTAAATACAGTATAACAGTGTAAACTTATAGGTTCTAAGCTCCGCAGCACTAAAGTCGTTGTTTCTAGCAAAAAGAAATTTGCCACCATCAAAGAATCAATCTTAGGTAAGTTACAACTACTTCCTGTGATGAATCCAGTCTCCATTGTGATAAAATTGTTGTTATTACCGTTGTTGTAACAAATTATCGAGAGAAATAGTTCACTGTACGCCGGTATTGAAATAGTTTACGCCAGCTTCACAGGACGGTGACGTCACGTGCTCTGATTGCTGTTCAGATTCACAAGAACTTAAACAAAAATTTATTGGTAAAAACAAACAATTTACACAAGCTAGAACTAAACTATAATCTAGTATAATGACTACGACTAACTAAAACTGACTATCTGACTAAGATCTATGTCTTACAGCAAGGCTTATATACAATAGTGAGAGAAGGGGAGAGTGCAGACTCAGGAATGTAGGATTATGCACCTTAACTCCTCCCTTCTCAAGATGCGAAACTCCGGAGAGCATTATTTATTAGGTAAACTCCAAGGTTTAAAGATTGGTGGTAACTGGATTTCTTCTTTCTGTTGGCTTGGTGGTCCAGACCTTGAGGTACATTTACAATTTTTCAGGACAAGAATACAGATATGATATTCAATAAGATACAATATAATAATGTTAAGAATATACAAATAAGAATCATTTTCTATAAAAGGTATATAATCTAAATCTTCTAATTCAATAGATGGATTAGTTGGTAATTCGAGTACATCAAATGACATATTTAAACGTAGGGTATTACTAATAGTATTTCCTAATTTAATAATTTTTGAATCAATCATTACACTACTAGGTTTAGGACATTGCAGTAATGTTCCATAATGCTTAAGTTTGATCAAAGCAGTTAAAGGTAGGAAAATAGGATACAAAGCCTTATCTTCTAATGTTACATAGCTAATGTTAAAACGAAGGTAATAATCTATTTCATCAATGTATTTAATAAAAGACTTGACATAAATACTAGATGTAATACAGTGGTTAAAGTTATTTTTAAGTAAGTTCTAGATACAATGATTGTTGATTTCTTTAATATTTATACAATAATAATATGTGTTAATATAAGTACAATTTTCCGGAAGGGTTTAATCTTATCTAATAAAACAACTTTATTAGGAGTTAGTGTTGTTACAAAAGTATTATTGTGTGATACAGGAACTGGAAGGAGATACATGGTACTATACATATTTTGTTTTAAGGGAATTGATATCAAGTAATGAATTATATTATTTTTGATGAAACATCTAGTTTTGCTGATTTGCCATAATGTTTCTAAATCTGTTGATATGAAGGATATGTTTCGTTTTAATAAATATGAAATATCATTTTGAGTTAACATACGAGAGTGTAATATGCCTAATTCACAAAATTCAAGGGAATTTTCTATATCTAAAGTTCTTAAGGTTATATAATTAATGATAGAGTAGAGTTCATTTAAATGAATTGTGATAGTTGTCATGTCTAGTGAATTTACTAGCTTGGAAGCTCGTTCATTATTCTTATTTAATAATAATATATCATTTCGAAAGGTGTCTATTAATTTTTTATTATATAAGATTTCCTGTTCTACGTTATGTTCAAGGTGATTTTTCTCTAATTTTGAAATAATTTTATCATAATGATCTTTATCAGAGACATCGAGATTGCCAGTGATCCATTTAATAGCTGAACCTATACTGTTAATAAGTCCTCTTTTTGGTCTGTTGGTTTGAGGTGTGGTTATAAGTCAATCTATTTTGGATTTCACAAAATTTAGTTGCCTATGCACTGTGTCATAAGTTGCACTGGTTTTAAATGAGTTTAAATTTTGGGTATATGTTTAGATGATTTACGACTTCCATCCACTCCACTTTTGCGACGTAAATTTGACGTCAATTCCTTATCACTGAACTAGAGTCTAAGGACATACGAATAAGTACGAAAAAGCAATTATCAAGCTCGGGCGAGATCGGCTCCCTTCGGATTCTCGAACTCCTATCCGCCAACTAGTAGCAAGTGTCTTTGCGTTTCCTATCTTTTAAAATTTAATTTTTTAACCTTAATAAGAAAGAAAATAATTAATAATTCATGGATTTGAATATGTGTTTTCCTGTACCAATTTATAAAAAAAATACATAAAAACTTCCTAGTAGATTATTCACCAGAAATTCTAGAACATATTTTAATAACATATCCTTATTCTTTATTGACAAAATATCATTATTCTCGCTTGACTCTCTAAAATCTCTCTTTTTCTTATGAGTTGGGTGCCAGCATCACCTTTTACTTAGTCCTTATTTACCCTATTACATAATATTTTAATATTTATCCTTTCAGTTCATTACCCAAGGCTCGACACTGCATTAACAGATTTTATGTCGACTACTGACTTCACAAGTGACGGCAACAATGCCCTTGTTTACCCAGGGGTGCAATAGCCCATAAATTCAACAACTCTTTATGATGTTTATTGGCTTCCATGATCACAACAATTCGATTCGTAAACTAACTGTTGTCATGAAGATTTAGATGAGCTTGAGCGAAGTAGACACAAAAACCGCAATGGTGATTTAATAGTTGAAATGAACCATGAAGGAAAGAAGGACCCCACTGGCCGCACTGACAAACACTAAAGGTAGATCCGCAAGGGACGCTTATACCTGGTGCATTAGTCAAGTCTGTATTTCATATGCAGAAATGTTAGGTAATGTCCATAGGAGAAGAATCATTGTCATTGTCTGCATTATCTGAAACAGATAGTGTTGGAGGTTTTCTTTTAGTTTTATAATTTTTACGTTGTCTTTGAATAATATTAGAATGTACAATGATTTATTTATTTTTATCTTTTAACTTATAAACCAGTTTAAAAGGATTTTCATTCTTATTTCTACTCCTAACTCTAGCACACGTGTTGTCAGGAATGTCAGCATCTTCTCTAGTATGATTAAGTAAGTTAGTTCTGGATGTTTTTTCGTCCATAATTATTGATTATATTTGTTCATGTACCAGTTTTAAATTATTGTGATATTGTTCTACTAGTTGTTCAGTAACTGGGGCTTTGTCTGTTTTATCTTTTTGTGTCCCAAATGTAATTTCATTAGGAGTTAATTTTAATTTTTGATTTAATGTGTTGTTGAACATAATTGCTTTATTAATTTTCTTGTAGTGTCTGTTTCTTTCAAATTGCGAAGAATTTCTTTTAACGTGGAATGGGTTCTATTGAGGAGCCCTAAGGAATTAGGATGATTGGGAGTGACATGGTAGGGTTCAATTCCTTGGGATCTGAGTAGATTTTCAACCAAATTATTTTTATATTCCCTGCCATTATCCATCTTAATTCTGCCAGGAGAGGGATATAGTTCTTAATATTCAATGATTACATCTGAAACTTGGATAGAGTTACAAGGATCAGTCACCTTAGCAAAAAGACGTTTGGAGAATGTGTCAACTAAGGTGATTATAAATTTGTGTTCATAATATAATGTATCAATCATGATTTCTTCAAAGGGTTTGTCTGGAGTTAGTGAAATGCAAAATTTTGTTTTAATTGGTTTGCAATCATATTTAGTCATCCTGGATATTTCACACATTTTGCAATAGTCAGTAATGGTGTCTTTCATTCTAGGCCAATAATAATCCCTTTTCAGTTTTTCATATGTTTCTAGGCTTCCTCTGTGACATGTTTTACCAAGGTGATATGAATTGATAATGTTCAGTTGTTCGTTTGTATTAGTGATATCTAAACATTTTTTCTTATATCTTTTTATTTTTACGGAAGGATAGTTGTCTTGAATAATTTGTGATTTTTTTAAAAAAATGCCATCGAATTCGTTACGAACTGTTTCTACGTTGGGCTCACAAAATACACCATTAGTTGTATTTGGCTTGAGAATTTCTAATAAAAGTTCATTTAAATCATGACTCCAAGGATATGCGGTTTCAACATAGAATCTAGTTTTATTAAAAGGTTTTTCTACCCGAACTGATTTCTTTCCTCGTTGAATAAAGATTTGAATTTTTTTTATATTTATTGGTTTATCTTGATCAATTATCCAAATTTGTTGGTTGGATGACTCTTGAGAGTGAACTGTGGCTAGACTTAGGTTTCTTCTTCATGGCCGCTATTGTTATGAGGTGCAGGATGAATATAACCGATTTCATCAAATTCTTCAAGAAATTCATCAAGTTCATCTGATGAAGCTAACGGCATATTTGATGTTTCTTCCAAAATTCTGTCTAATTCGTCATAGTCAATTTCTTCAATGGTATGTAATTCATGATGGTTTCTGGACAATGCATCCTCAACATAGTTGGTTTTCCCTTCTTTATGCTTGATTTCGAATTCAAAGTCCGAGAGTTGAAATATCCATTTCATGAGCCGTGCGTTGGTATTCTTCATTGTAAATAACCAAGTTAATGGCTTGTGATCTGTGTGAATCACAAACTTTTTACCGTAAAGATGTGGCTTAAAATGGTTACATGCATAGACTATGGCCAATAATTCTTTTTCAATGGTAGAGTACTTCTGTTCTGTATCCGAAAGTGTGCGTGAGGTAAAACCTATTGGATGATCAGTTCCATCAGAAATTTGAGATAAAACAGCACCAAGTGCTACAGAGCTTGCATCTGTTGTTAAAATTAAAGGTAGATCCCAATCAGGAAATTGGAGGATAGGAGCATTGAGGAGATGTTGTTTCAAAAGGATAAAGGCTTCTTGATAGGAAGAAGGACAAATACATTTTTCATCAACTCGTAAAGCTTGGGTTAAAGTTTTAGCCAGGTGAGCATAATTATGAATGTATTTCCTGTAATGTCCTGTCATGCCAAGAAATTGATTAATTCCTTTATGAGTTTTTGGTAAAGGGAAGTTTTCAATAGCTTCGAGTTTAGATGGATTAGTTTTCAGCCCGTCTTTTGAAACAATGTATCCTAAAAATGGGAGTTCAGGTTTTAAAAATTCTGTTTTGTCAAGCTGCATTGTTAGTGAATGTTGAGTAATTTTTTGAAAAACTGTTTCTAAATGATAAAAATTGTCATCAATATTATTAGAAAAAATTATTATATCATCCATGTACACTAGACAATTTGGTACATTGCTTGACATCATATTGATGGCCTTTTGAAAGGTCGGGGGAGAATTACATAACCCAAAAGGCATACGGAGGAATTCAGAGTGACCCGATTCTGTAGAAAAATCTGTTTTTTCAATTGAGTCCTCAGCCATTTCAATTTGGTGGAAACCAGACGCCAAGTCAATTGTAGAAAAAATGTGTGCTTAAGAAGGTCTTCTATGTTTGGTAATGGAAATTTATCTGGAATGGTTACCTGGTTCAGTTTCCGATAGCCAATAACCATTCTAATTTTCTTTTTTCTACTACCATCGGGCTTTTTTGGTACCACCCAAATCGGTGAGTTATATGGTGAGTTGCTTTCCCTAATAATATTAGAATCTGAAAGCCTTTGTATTTATTGTGAGATATCTTCTCGAAATTGGTGAGGATATCTATAATTCCTACTGTAAATTGGTTTGTCCGTTTTTAGTTTAATTGTACGCTTAAGTAGTTTTGTAGACCTGAGTGGGTCATTTTCACCATTGATCATTTCGGGATATTTATTTAATAGTTGTAATCATTTATTTAAATTATGTTCATTCATATGTCCATGTCTAATTAAATCCTTAATGTTTATATTACTAATATTATTATTATTATTACTTATATTATCTAATTTGTGTATATTATCTTCAATTAATCCATTATTAATTTTAACTTTTCCTCCCAGTAAAGAAATTTCATTTTGCTTACTAAATATATTAATGTCTAATTGCTTCATGCTGGCAAATCCTAATAATAAATCATACGGTTCGCTAAAAGGAAACATATAAAACTTAATTAATAATTTACTGTCAAGACCTAAATTTGGACCTAGGTCAAAACATGCTGTTGTAGTTTCCTTTTCGCGCCCGGTAGGTGTTTTAACAATAAATTCTTCCGATTTAATTTCAGTTCCCTTGGGTAAGGAACGTGGGTTAATATAATTTTTTAGAGCGCCAGTATCAATGAGCCAGGTTTGTTCTTTAAAATCTTTGAATTGTGGTAATTGATCAGTAAAATTTAGGGGATATTCGGGGATGGTTCCGGCTGACTTGGTCCAAAAAAAATTTCAAATCTGTTAGCTAGTGTTTCTAGTTGTTGTTTTATATCAATTATGTCGTTATCTCCTTGTCCTAAGTGATTTATAGGAGAGTTGTTTGACCTTACGGTTCTCATAGGCACGGTTTTTGATGAGTCAGGTTTAAAGGGTCCCGTAGGGAAAGGTATCTTCTGCCTCTGCTGTTCCCAGTTAAAACCTTGGAAATTATTAGCGGGTTGATGGTTAATTCGCCTATTCATACTCGATTCTCTGTTTTCACGATTTTGATTAAAATTATAATTATAGTTTATATTAGGATCGTGGCTTTGAGGGTTAGGATTATAATTATAATGAAAATTAGGGTTTGGATTAAAGTTAGTATTTGGGTTAGGGTTGTGATTAAAGGTTTGATTAAATTTAAATTGATTATAATCATGATTAAAATTAGGGTTGTAATTATGATTAGGAATATAACTATGATTATGGTTATAACCGTAATTAAAACTAGGATTATGATTATAATTATGATTAGGCCTACTATTATGAGTATTGAAATTTGGTTTAAATGGTTTGTGGTTTTTATATCTAAAATTATTTTTCGGATTATACTGGTGTTGATGTTCGTATATCTGTAAGTTTAAGATGATTTAAAAACTCACAAAGCTGTGGATGTAGGTTTGCTTCAATGTGATAATTAATTTGACGTCCTGCAATTTCATTATTGTTTCCTTATTTACAATTTCTTCGTCTAGTGAAATTCTAGAATATATCAATGCTCTAATTTGAGCTATTCTGTTAATAAACGAAATTGGATGTTCTCTAGGTTTAATAATTCGATAGATGTTATATAATGTTTAATAATTCGAGCTTAAGTTGTTCTACTGTACGAGAGTCTTTAAAATTTTTCTGTAAATGGTCAAGTAGTTCGGATACATTTATGAATATATTTGTGAGAAGACAATGTCTGGCGTTTCCTACTAATCTGGATGTTACTTTAGATAAGAGTCGGGCGTGATTTTGAATCCTTATTTTCACCGCATACTGTATCATAGACTGATTTTACAAAAAAAATTAAGTCTTCAGGATTACCATCATAATAGGAAATATGATCGTAATCTTCTTTTACCATAGAGTATGAGACACTCATATTGTTTGTTACAAAATCGCTATTACTATTATTATTAATCAATAAATTGCTTAATTGTTCAGTAATTACACCTATATCTAATCTAACTCTACTTTTCTTATCCTTATGCATACTTAGAAAAGGGTATGCATAGCATACATAGTAAAATTAATATGTACCTCAAGTTATGTTTCAAGTTCTGCGAAGTCCTTATCTAAGTTGACCCTATTGAAGTGTAGAAACACAAACTTCAGGTGGTTTACTCCAGAGCCTGTTGTCCAATGACTATTTCTTCGGTCCTTCTTGAGTTTCCGTTCAAGAACGTTGCCGCACAACAACTTTAAAAAATCTTTATTGGTAAAAACAAACAATTTACACAAGCTAGAACTACACTATAATCTAGTACAATGACTAAGAGTAACTATAACTGACCATCTGAATAAGATCTATGTCTTACAGCAAGGCTTATATACAATAGTGAGGGAAGGGGAGAGTGCTGACTCAGGAATGTAGGATTATGCTCCTTAACTTTCGCAGTCACGTGATAATGTCTAATAAATAACGCAATTTTAATCAATTTTATTTAATTTAAGACGAATAATTAAGTTTTTAAAATGTTATTTTAGGTTTCTAAAAATTTTCTTAAATGTGTAAAACATAACTTTACATGAATTTGTGACATATGTCAACGTCCCTATTGTAAATTAAACCCATCACTGTTTCGCGTAAGCTTAATAAAAGTTTTAATTTTTAGCTAAAACTGGTTCTGATTCATAACTTCTGAGCAATATTGGTTTTGAAAGTGACCAAGATAACAAAGATAGCGTCTCTGATGTTGATAGTTCACTTCCCAAGCCTGGATAAAGACAAGTCAGGGGAGGGGGGTGCAAGATCAGTTAAAAAAAATTCATTTATTTTTAGTTATTTTTCTTAGTCCAGTGCTTCTTTCTCTTAATTGGAAACTTATAATGGTAATTGTTTACCTTAATAATATTGTATCTTGTGTCAGTAAACATATTTTTTTTGTGTTCCTCAAAAATATGACGTTTAAGCAGTGTAATTAAATGACCAATGATTTGGTATTGGTCGTATCACAGTTTTAGTCTCTTGCTGAGGAAAAAAAGGGGAAATCTTATCGACTAAAAGAGAAATTTTAAATTATGTAGTTGGTGATGCTGATTTTGACAACTATTGGAACCTCCCCCCATAAGAAATATACCTTATCAATGTTCTGTTATCAATGTTGTGATTTGTTTTATTGATGATTATGGTTTATATGCTTACGAAAATTTATGAAATAAATTAAAACATTTTAAAATATTTAGTAAAATATGTCGAGTGGTACGAATTTGGTGGTCCCTGTGGTTTTGTGGGGAAAGTATCCTCCAACACATTGTGTTTCTTGTGTTTACTTGTCTAGAGACCAGTGCACTCTTATAACTGGATGTTATGATGGCCAAATTTGCTTATGGCAAGTAGACCCTGACACTCTGAAGGTTAGTGAAATTTTAACACTTGTTTTGCTGAGTATATATGGTTTTCCTTTCAGAAACTTTTTAATTTTTTGACCTTTTATAAATAATAAGTTTGTAAATTAAATAATCCTTTATGATATTATTTCTAGATGACACCTAGGTGCTTATTAGTTGGACATACAGCAACAATTTTATGCCTTTCTAAGGCTAGCGTTGTTCTTGACAATAACTATGTCGTTAGCTCATCTGAAAATGGGTAATTCAAAGCTTCAGGTGCTTTAAAGAACTAACATTAATTAAATTCCTTACTAATTGTTTTACTTTTTAGTGAAATGTGCACTTGGGATTTAGTAGATGGAAGTTGTAAGGAATTAGTTAAACTTCCATACGTTCACACCAGTATGCAGGTATAAATTTTATTATCTTATGTATCATGTATTTTTATTTTTGTAGTAGCTATGCAAGAAGTTGTTGAGATTTAAATTCCAGCTTTAGAGATATTGAAATACTCGGAAAATCATTTAAAATGTAACTAAAGGGGCCTGTTAGTTTCAGTTGATAATATTTCATTTTTCTGAATTAATTAAACTAAGGAATATGAAAAATAAGATTTTAACTTTTAACTCTTTTTACTTTAACTTTTAGTTTTACATATCCACACCACACATCCAGAATGAAACAATTGCTACTCAAAAAATGTTTTTGTTTGAATGAACATTAGATATTGGTAATTAATCTTGTTTGGAACTTGGCAAAAACCGCTAATACTCTTTCCAATATAAGTTGCAAGTAGATCACCAATAATGACTATTTTTGTAGTTTAGGCTGTAATTTAAGGAAAGGGAAAATTTATTAATTTTTGGGATAATAAAAGTCAAACAATAAAATTTCTTGTTACTATTGTTAACTATTGAATGATGCATAGCATTGCAACTAAAATAAAATAAGAGAAGCGAGGGATCGTTGACTGGATGATGTAAGGAAGAAAATAGTTGGGGGTGCAGTCAATCAAAACACCAAACAAGTGGATACTTATTTAATTAAGTGCCAACGTTTCGACCCACTTTGTGGGTCATCTTCAGGGCTAAGAAAGAAAGAAAAACAGACAACATGCAATGAATACAATAAAAATACGGTTCTTGAGTATATAACGCACGGCACTAGCAGGCCAATGTTCTGCGCATGCCCCAGCGGTTACATTTTATAACAGTTACATTTCTACCAGTTACCTTGGATAACCTTACATTTTTGACAGACATCATTGTTTGTTTACTAGTCTGTTCGAGCGTTGTTGTGTTTGTTGCTCAGTTGTTCTTTGTTATTAATACAAGATAATGTCGATATTTTGTTGTTTCGTGTTTGTTAGTTATACGACAATCCTTTTTTGGGATTTGGCAAGAACGGAGGAAGATGCAATTCATTTTTGCCAGGAGAAAAACATTTTGCAGAAAAAAAGGAAATG
This sequence comes from Troilus luridus, assembly GCA_964056705.1. Taxonomy (NCBI): domain Eukaryota; kingdom Metazoa; phylum Arthropoda; class Insecta; order Hemiptera; family Pentatomidae; genus Troilus; species Troilus luridus. The sequence goes on along the minus strand of OZ057412.1, from coordinate 42,893,662 downwards.
TAGCAACTCCCATAAAATGAAGCTATACCTTGGAAATCGTAAGTTTTGGAGATGTGATATCAGACAGTGTAATGAGCAAGTGGGACTTAGGAAAGACAATTGGTTCGAGGGAAGCAAAATTTCACTATGTACAGGTATAAGATTTATATATTGTTGGTGCGAGGAGTTGAACTCGATTAAATTTTGTGCAAAGCAGCTTAAAATATCCAATAAAACTATTATAGATTGGAATAATTATATGCGGGAATTATGTGTATTGGACATGGAGAGTAAAGAAAACAAGAAGATAGGTGGACCAAATTTGATTGTGGAAATATCTCGTTATTATATTTATTTACATTATATACAACATTATTTTATAATATGTTATATATTAAATTATATTGTTATTAAGTAATTGCACTAAAATTGTTATAAAATATAATATAAAATAATATATATAATATAAAACCTATATTGTTATTACTTCGATTTATTTATTTCCAATATTATTACATTCCTATTTTGATTTGAATCTGAGATCGCCTCCCTTAGGATATTTTGAAGAGAAAAGATTTGCCGCCGGGCGGCAAATCTTTTCTCTTCAAAATATCCTAAGGGAGGCGATCTCAGATTCAAATCAAAATATTTTAAAAGGTTATCCAAGGTAACTGGTAGAAATGTAACTGTTATAAAATGTAACCGCTGGGGCATGCGCAGAACATTTGCCTGCTAGTGCCGTGCGTTATATACTCAAGTACCAAAAATACATTGAGGACTAAGTATATGATAAATGAGAAAAAATATATATGTAGAGAGATAGAAATTTGGAACAAAAGTGAGGGATATATATGAATACAAAAAATCACAGAGAAAATGTACAGAACGGTGGTGATGCCAAAAAAAATTTTTTTACAAAGATAAAAGACGGAAGTAAACAGAAAGATATTTAAAAAAGAAAGAAAAAGTATAAACATCAGAGGTGAGAAGCAAAATTATGGAAAAGGTAGTAGAATATATATAAACTATAAAAGGTAAGATAATAGACTCCTAGGGAGTTTACATAAGTAAAATGAAAGAAGATATAACCAAAATGAAATTAAAGAGTAAATAAAGGAAAAATAACAGTAGAAAGTCAAGATATGAATATAGAGTATAACAGTTTTTTAAAAATCCATACCTATAGTATGACGTGGTATAAATATATGATATAAATATACAAGGAACATATAGAAATATAAGTAACAATATGGTATTAGCATGGAAATAGAGTAAAATATGATGAAATAGTGATGTTAAATGCTAATGAAATCTTAGATAATAATAACATATGATGGATGCCAAAAACTAATATGAGAAAATAAAAAGGTGTGCAATATGGAGAAGGAAATGGGTGAGGAGAAGATATGAGTATTAAAAATGTAATTACCTATAGGACGCTCGCTGTAGTACGAGTAGACGCGGTCTGGCAGGAAAATACGTTATGAAGGTGTTGCCAGCGAAATCTGATGGCCAAAAATATGACTAATTTTAAATTTTGAGATATATATTTTAAAAGTATATAAATAGTAATTTTTAATTGACATTTTTTTCAAAATATTGACTATTTTATTATATTAAAATGTGTATCATAACTATTTTATAGAGAGCCACGAAAATTAATGACTAAATTAATGGGAAAAGGTAGGGTGATAAAACAGTAGGATTTGATGTCAAGAGGTCAAAATAAGTATTATAGGAAAGAGACTATAGTAGTAACAGAATGACAAAGGGAAGGAATAACAAGGTAAACTAATTTAAGGTTTATTTAGTAAGTTGAAAATTTGTGAGTAGAAAGAGGATAAGTTGTTTAAATCGATCTTGAGGTTAACAGTGGAGGAATCTAAATTTATGTGGATGGTTTCAGAGAGTATGCGTTTATCATGGTTGGGAACAGAAGCTAGGATGGATGTATTATCAAAGTCAAAATTGTGTTGAAGGGATAAGGCGTGTTCGGAGAGTTTTGATGCGGTAAGGTTGTGGGAGGAAATGGAGTATTTGTGTTGGTAAATACGGTCTTTAAGGAAGTTCTTAGTTTCGCCAATGTAGGAGGAGTTGCAATTAGGAGTAGAGCAGGGGATGCGGTAGACGACATGGGAGCATTGTTTAAGGGGGATGGGATCTTTTACTTTGGTATAAATATTGGAGAGTTTGTTGTGGGATTTAAAGGCGATGCGTAAATTGGGGATAGATGAACGTAAGGATTTTTTAATGTTATGTGAGAGGGTGGGTATATATGGCATGGATCTGTATATAGAGGTAGATGGCGGATGTGGAGATAGGGTTGTCGGGTATCAATAGTTATATTTTTTAATTAATTTTAATTTTTTTTGTTTTCTTTCAAATGGATATTTTATTAATTAGAAATAAGATATAATTTTTGGTTTATATAATACAAATAGTAATTTAATTTCATTGTGATTGGGGCATGTGGTGCAATAGTGAGTAATGTGGTGCAATAGTGAGTAATGTGATGGGGAGGGGACGGATCAAGATGACTCTTAAGACAGTTGTTGGTCTCGGAGAAGGCGTCAACTCGGATCGCTACTCTACTCTTTGAAGGTGTGACTCTTCTCGCTACGATGACTCTCAAGACAGTTGGTCTCGGAGAAGGCGTCAACTCGGATCGCTACCCTACTCTTTGAAGGTGTGACTCTTCTCGCTACGATGACTCTCAAGACAGTTGGTGTTGGAGAATCCTAGAACTCGTCTCGCTTCTCGACTTCTCTCGCTTCTCGACTCTACTCTTTGAAGGTGTGACTCGTCTCGCTACACTACTCGTTGATTGTCGCCATCTCTCCATCTTCTCAATCTCACCGGTATAATTGTATGTTAAATTTCACCTCACCCTGGACTCACCGGTAAGAGACATTTAGTTTTATACTCTTCATCATTTAGAAATTGTCGTCTCATCTTCACGAACTCGCCTCAAATTGTTCAAGAGCTCAGTTTTATTTATTCACTGACTTTCAATATATTGCTTTTGTTTTTAAACTCATTTTGTTTATTAAATAGTTAATTTTAAATTTGTTTGTAAACCCACTTAATTGCAAGGGTTTATTGCATTCTCGTTTTTTGCTCATAATTATTATTTACTTTTAAATCACTTTTGTTTGTATTTCTTTAGGTTTAGATGTGCACATACATATTGTTGTAATTGTTCTCTTTTTCTATTGTTTACATTATATATCTATTATTTACTTTGTATTTTCTTTCTTTTGTAGAATTTATAAATTTGGGGAATAAATTTACCTGTTTTTATTTTTTATTTTATTTTTTTATTTATTGAATTCACGACCGGCAAATTCGTTCGGATAGAAGGTTAGCGAATTATTACTAGGAGCCCCTTCTTCCACAGGGTGGTGGTGGGTGGGTTGTTATAGGCATGGATGAGTTTATTGATAACGTACGGAGGAAAATTGTTTTTTAAAAGGATTTCTTTGATTCGGTGGGTGTTAGTTTTATGGAAGCAGGGGTCAGCGAGGGATAAGCCACGGTGGATGATATTTTTGGCGACGTTAATTTTTTGGTGGTGCGGATGTTGGGAGTAGTAATTGAGGAGTCTGCCAGAATAAGTGGGTTTTGTATACCAATCTGTGGATAAGGTGTGGTTTGGATTTTTAATGATACGGAGGTCAAGAAAGGGTAGTGAATTATTCGAATCTAGTTCAAAAGTGAAATGGAGGCGGGGATGGTATGAGTTGAAGGCTGATAATAGTTCTGGAATAATGTTTGGATTTAGGATAAGGAGGAGGTCTTCCACATATTTTTTAATAATAATGATCTCGTCAAGGAGCTGGGGTAGAATGGAGTCAAGAAGGTCGTTTAGAACAATATTGGAGAGGTCAGGAGCGAGGGGATTTCCCATGGCAAGTCCAGAAATTTGGTTAAAGAACTGTCCATGGAAGGTAAGGTAGCCGGATTCACAACAGAGTTTTAAGGATTGGAGGTATGAGGACCTATTGAGAGAGGTATGGGGTTCTATGATGGACCAGTTTTTATCTATTATGAGGAGGGATTTATCTAAAGGTATATTGGTAAATAGGCTTTCTACATCAAAGGAGGTGAGAACGTAATGATCAGGTATGGTGAGGGATTTTAATAAATCACGTAGTTGAAATGAGTTTTGGATATCGTATGGGTTGTTACGGCTAAGGACTTGTAATGATGGAAGTAAGAATTTACTAAGTTTTGTTGCTGGGGAATTGATGTTGGATGTAATGGGACGGAGGGGGTTGTTTTGTTTATGGATTTTGGGAAGGCCGTAAAAACGAGGGGCTAAGGAATGGTAGGAAATGAGGTTTCTGTAAACTGGGTAAGTGATGAGTTTGGAATTTAAAAGGCTTTTTAGGTGGAGGTTGAATTGTTTTTGGAGAGAAGCGGTAGGATCTCGGGGTATAGGTTTATAGGTGGAAGTATCTGAAAGAAGAGAATACATTTTGAGGTCGTAATCAGAACGATTCATATTCACTGTAGAGTTGCCTTTGTCTGCTTTGGTGACAATCAGGTCGTCATGGGATTTGAGGAAAGAACGTGTGAGTGTTGAACGTCTGCATGTTGTCTGTTTTTCTTTCTTAGCCCTGAAGATGACCCACAAAGTGGGTCGAAACGTCGGCACTTAATTAAATAAGTATCCACTTGTTTGGTGTTTTGATTGACTGCACCCCCAACTATTTTCTTCCTTAAAATAAAATAATGTAAGATTTTTATTTGGGTCACCTGTGATCTAGTGGTTATCATAACAACCTACTATGCCTTTAATTTTTTTAAGGGAGTAAAAAATCTTTGGTTATAGCCCCCTTTGGAAGGGACGTAAAATGTGGGCCCCAAGCCTGTAGGATATCAGGTACTCGTTAAAGATCCCTTATCCTAATTAAACTTGGATAAGCAAAATTTAGGACTCCTAAAGTAGCTTTATCCGATTAGTAATAGCAGCTATCATAAAGTGACGTTAAATGAAACAAACAAAATTTTGTTTGATTATATTATGTATAGAATTAGTGTATAGATCCAAAGTCTTGACATTGCTTAGTTCATGCCTTTTTTTTTTCCATTGAAATTTAAAAATTAGAATTTGTTAAACAATCATCCTTCAAACCGTTTTGTATGGATGTGAAACATGGCCTTTAACATTTAATGATGGACAACGTCTTAAGTTATTTGAAAATAAGATATTGCAAAGAATATTCAATGCCAAAAAGGATGATTCTGGTGAAGAGTTTTGGGGACCACAGAAATCATAAATGCAGAGTATGCACATTGTTATTGTTATTAAAGTAATAGCATATCAAAGATTGAGATGGGCTTGTAAAGCTGTTTGGCCTGATAAAGATAAAATTATTTTATTCAAAACATAAGTGAGAAATTATTATGATTTGGGGCTTTATGGGAGATCGGGATGTTGAAAAAATGTTTGCATGCAAAAGGAAAATGAATAACGATACTATTAAATAAATGCTAAATTAAACAGAGACATAAATTAAAATAATTGTTTAAATGATCAAAGGCTAAACATTGTTTTCAACAAATTCCAGCTTTATTTGATGTTTCATCTATTAATAATGTAATTTCATGTATTAATAATTTTATTTTATTTTTATTTCACCACAAATAGACCATTATGTCTTCCATTATACTTACCCATAGTAAGCTGAATACCTGTTTGCTAATGTTTATCCTTTTGGTTGTCACAGTAAAAGCTCAGAACATGAAAAAAAAAAATTATTTTGAAGAGAAAAGATATGCCCCTGGCCGGGATTCGAACCCGGGTCCTCTGTCTTACCGTGACAGGATTCTACCAACTAAGCTACCGGAGTTAATACCAGTCAGGGACAAATCCTTTCTCTTATCTGATCCCATTTCCCCGTGTTCTTGCAAGTTTTGCGATGCATACATGAGAACAAATGTTCTTTGAACATTACTTAATTTTAGGAACTTGTTGACATACGTCATATTACTATTTTTAATTTATCTATTTATCTAATTTAAAATATTTAAAATGAAAACAAGTAACAAATAAATTATATAAAATGAAAAAAAAGAAGAAGAATCATTTGAAACTTTTTTAGTTTGGTTAGGGGGCATTTTAAAATTCACAATAAACTATAATAGATTGCATAATCAATACCAGTTGCCTATCCGATTATAATCTTAAGATGTAATAAAAAAAAATCATTTGATTATCTATGAAAGTCTCATTAGAATATATTTTATCATGTACCAAAAGAAAGTGAAACTACAAATTAAATTAAAACATATATTTTATATTATCTGTATATTTCCTGTCATCTTCTGAAAAATAATTTTATGTAAACAATCCAATAATTTCTATTTCAGGCTTATCACATGGAGGGTTCGGAAGATGTCAGGCTGTTTTGTAATGGTTATTATGCTGATGTTTTAGTAATGGATCCATTTAGTTTAGAAGTGATTTTTACTCTATCTTCCCAAATTAACACTGACTGGATTAGTGCACTTTATGTTCTTCGACCAAACAATAGAAAAGGTATCATAATTATAATAATTATTCTTATATGCTACATTATTTGAGTAGTTTTCAATAAAATAAAATATCATTTTGTTTTTAAATTGAATATTAGTAAGGTTATGATTTAGGCATAATTTATAAATTACGCTATTGTCCTTCACTTGGAATATGATCATATTCTTGCTTTATAAATATTCAGCTCAGATTTAACCCTGAGGAACTAAGAAGCTAGCAGTATGGCCAGCCAAACGTCGGCAAATAATTTGATGACATGTTCGAAACGAGAAGAAATATGTGATGAATGGATTAAAGACACTGATCACAAATACACTTGGGAGAATTCAGTGACTTAGTGGTATGAGGAGTTAAAAAGGAAGGGTATAACTATTAACTCCACTAAAAATAAAATCCTCACAGTTGTCAGAAATCAAGAGAATGTCTTAAGGATCTCCTGTAAGAAAGAGGTTATTGGGATGGTAACAGACTTCACATATCTCGGTACGGTGATGAGTAGAATGGGAAAATGGACTCAGAAATAACTAACAGGATACCAAAGGTATACTCACCTCTTATCAGATATGCAATTCTGTCATTGGAAACAGAGAGGAGTTGGTGTAGACAGAAATCTACATTTCTCACTAAATTTACAAGTCTGTTTACCTCTCCACTACTTCTTTATGGAACTGAAAGCTGGTTTCTGACAGAAAAACTGCAAAGCCAAATCATAGCAGTTAATATGGAGATTCTTAAAAGGGTAGGTGGAAAAAACATGAAAAGGTTGTTTCAGAAATGAGAGAATCATAGAAAAGTCAAAGATAAGAACCCTATCCAATAATCTGACATAAGAAGTAGTTTGGGCATGTATTCAGGAACATGTATTTGATGTATTAATTGGGGCCCTATCAAACTATGGAGATGAAACCATTGGACAGGAGGCACCACAGAGGTATACTCAGGAAATCAACTTGGTCCCGATTGAAGACATTTGGCGGAATAAGGAATATGGAGAGGGACCAAGACGCCTTTTAGTGATGGCTGGAAGCACTTCCCCGTTGAGAGCTAAATGGGTGAAAGAGAAAGAAGATGAAGATAAACGTCTCTTTTAATTTTTATTTGTTTACAAAGTGGTTATTTTTGTTTACAAAAATTATTTTAATTTATTTATTTTATTAAAATCACTTTTATAGAAAAGTCAATTTAAATTTTGTGATACAAAATGGGATGATTGATTTTTTTTACATCTAATTAATGAATATAAAAACCAAAATGTTTGATATATTACTATGACTGATTTTTTGTATTATATAACATTATTAATTTATTTAATATATTTTAGAGGATGTTGTTTTGGCCCTTAGTACGACTGGCACAGTTAAGATGTGGACTTTATCCATTACTGAAATTAAAACCCCTCAAGAACCAATCTTTGAAAATGAAAGTAAACAAATTAGATGCTTAAATGCATTGGCTATGAGCTGTTGCTCACAAAATCAAAGAACAGTATTAATCGTTACTTCCAAGTATTGGCAGGTTGGGAAATCATTTTAGCAACTCATTGAAATCTATTTGTTAAAAATACTTTATATTCTCTTATTTTTCTACTAACATTTAATTTAACTGTTTTGTTATTAGATCTATGATGCTGGTGATTTTTCTGTTTTATGCTCTGTAATGGCTGCGCGTGGCGAACGTTGGTTAAGTGGTCATTTCTTAGCTCCTGACCGAGTACTTGTATGGTCTGATGAAGGGAAAGGATATATGTATAAACTTCCTGCTAAGTAATTGTTAATGTTTTCTTACAATTAAATAGTTTATTCACTTCTGATTTCTTCTGTTTTATCTCAAAATCTGTAGTTGTTATGGGCCTCTATTTAATTTATTTTTTAAAAAATTTGTAGATTGTGATTTTTTATTTTTTAACTGCATATAATGTTATACCAAACTTATTGTGATATTAAATTAAGGTTATTCTAATTTATTTAATTTTTTTTTTAGGATGGGTTATAATCAGAGTCAGAAATTATTCTATAAAGTATTTATTAAGATATAAACAAATTATTTTTCGCTTCATAAATGTATTTATTCAATTAAAAGTATTTAAATCATTACAGCATAGGAGAGTGTCCTAAATATAACTAGGGGGATGGTTGGTGGATATTCCTTAAAAAATTCTTCTGGCTAAGTCCGACGGATTCACTAACCAACAAAGAGGGCGGCCTTCCAGACCTATGTCACACCCTCTAGCAAGTGACATAGGTTTGAAAGCCCTGCTCACGTATTTTTAAGTTTATAAAACATTACCAATAGTAATGGATCTCTCTGAGATAAAACTTTCATTGTCTAGAGGTAAACAAGTCCCACATTCAGGACTCCTGGTGGGGACTGCTTCATGGGATTCATGATGTTAGATAAAAAATAGAGATTCAGATTTAGGGGTGTGGAAAATAAGAAGTTTAAATGCAGATGATGGCTTAAAATCAGTTGGAAAATGGGTCAAATATTATAAATGAGAAAATATAGTGCTGTACTAATATTTAGTAACCATAATGGGATCCAAATAATAGACTCAACTATCTCAAAAAAACTAATTATCAAAAATGTTATATATATATATATATATATATATATATATATATATATATATATATATATATATATATATATAAAGTAAGTATATGTGGACATCTCTGTGGTGGTAACACAAAATCAAACTGATCATGTGGTGGTACAACACAGATGGCGAAATGTGTAAGTAAAGGGGATTCATATCATAGGTTAGACTGTGCGTCAGATTATGAAATTATAATCTCGAAAACTGGATATGAAAAAGAAAATAGATAAAACATTTTATTTTAAAAAATTTAGGAGCCTTTATTATTATTAAAAGTATTTGTATATTTGTACTCATATTTTGAATTTATATATTAAATGAATATTTAATTTGACAACTGTTACATATTGACTATTTATTTTGGTTTATTGTTTTTATTAATGCTCATATTCAAATAATTTTATTTTTTTTAAATTGAATAAAAAATATGTCTGCTTGCTACCCATATCTTTCCTCAGAGTTCTCTTCTTGGCCTACTTGTTTTCAGCTTTGGTACCAAAGTAGCAAGGTCATCTAAGGATATCTTTAGAATTTGAAATTATACTATTTTTTTATTATTATTAACTGATAAGAAATTTTTAACCATCCCTTTATGTCCTTACAAAGATGTAGTATTTTCCGGTCAACTGTAACCTTTTCTAAATTAATTGTCATCTTTTCCATTTTAAATGGTACCCTTTTCTAGGTTGCTTATGGACCCGGGTATGAATTAATTCAATTTTTTATAACAAATAATTATTTTAAATAAAAATTAAACTTTTGATATAATGTTGCCACATTTATCCATTTCTGTTATATATTTTCTTTTTCTTTTTTTTTTTTTGCTATATAGCTTTTATTGGAGTAGAAATGAGGATTTCATTAATATGGTGATTGCACATTTTGATTTCCAAGTTGCTGGTGTTTAATTCACTTTTGAAATTTATTTGATAATTTCTTTTAATTAATTCACAAATTTCTTCGGAATAGGTATTGTTTATTAGGGATTTTAAGAACTCTACTTCCAAATTTACTGTTGCATTTTGAATTGATAATGCATGTGTAATCTCATTATTCATTATTGTTTTAATTATCTGTGAAATATTGACCATTTATAGGGTTTTTGATTTAATATTTATGATTGGATGTTTGTTCTCACTTTCGCATTTTGATTTACTGTTACTATTGTAGTTCTATTATATTGTCTAGATTATTTATTAGGTTTTGAAGGTTCTAATTCTGTTCTTTGAAGTTGATTTTTTATTTAGCTTGCCCATTTTGTATTAGCATAACAGTTGACATTTTTTTGCAAATATCATCCCTGAAAGCAATGCTGACGTGATTGTAAGTTATTATTAAAGCATATGATTTTGTATATATGTGATTAAATCTTAAAATAAACATCAGAAGTGTAACGTGTTTATTTATTTAATATAAAATATTGGCGGCAAGGATAAAAATTAAATTAAAGTATGGAAGCAGAAATTGTAGAGCAGTTAAGACAACTGAAGGTAACAAGAGGAACAGTGAAAGCTAAATTAACGCATTTGAAAAAATGTTTGGCGATAGGTCTTCCAGAGCCTATAGAAGAAGTCAACGAAAGAATAAATCTTTTAGAAGCCGAAAGGATGAAATTTGAAATAACTCAAGAGAAGATTTAAACTTTAGTTCAAGATGACAATTTGGACAATGAAATTGACTACTGCTTACAACTGGAAGATAGCTTCGTAGAATTGCAGGTTAAACTTTCTGCTTACAGCAAATCTCTGAGCCAGGCTGACCACAGGGATATACATTCGAACAGTACACAACCTAAAAATTTTGATATAAGTACGACATCTAATCTTCAATTTATACCATATGATGAACAAGAATCTTTTTCTAACTTTATTTATAGATTAAATACTTTTATGTGTTTAAAAGGAATCGGTGATGAAAAATTGAGAGTTTTTACTTGTTTACATGCTTTGAATCCCCTTCTACATCAAAAACTTTATGACTGCTCTCCCAAGGATCCGTGATCAAAAACATTTGAATCTTTAGTTACGATTCTTAAAAATTACCTTGAGCCGCAGGCTAGCTTGTTAGCTGAACAAAATAGGTTTATTAGTAGGGAGCAAAGCGTTGGCGAAACAGTAACTGAATTTTCTACCAAATTGAAGAAAATTATCAAGTAACTGTAAATTTAATTGCGAATGCGGTAAATCTATGGCAGATTTACTGGTTCATTTACAATTTGTGAGGGGGTTAAGGGACTCAGAAATACGTATTCGCATTATGCAAGCAAAGAAACTTGAAAAATTTTCTGAAGTTCTAGAGCTTGCAAAGGCAATCGAATTATCAAAAATCATTTTTTTCAATTGTGAGGAATTATCTTCCCAGAAATCATTCTCACACAAGACAAGGCCAGAAGCACGCAAAGAAGGCAAGAATTTTATGACAGTATGTTGTAACAGATGTGGAAGAAAATCGCATTGGGCTAACAAATTTATATTTAAGGGTACTAATTGCTATGCTTGCGGGTCTGTAGGTCACCTAGCAAGAATGTGTGGGGCTTTCGGGAAAAACGATAGAAACATACATCAGACTGAGGAGAAAAATGAAGACGAGGAAGAGGCAGATTTACCCAAAATAAACATTGTGACAGGTAAATATACCGATAAGTTTATTGTTAGCAATGATATTGAAGGAAAATCCATTCCCATGGAGCTCGATACAGGAGCTGCCTTAAGTATAATATCTCTAAATGACTATAAAAAACTTAATGTAGGAAAAAAATTCCATAAAACATCTGTAGAGCTACGTACTTATATGGGGGAAATTATAAAACCTAAAGGGTTTTCCTTTGTAAAATGTATTTATAAGAACAATTCATTTCTTGGTAAGCTTTTTGTAGTGGACAAATGAGTTGATGCAATTACAGGTAGAGATTGGCTAAGAGATATGAAACTTGATTGGTCTGAATCAAAGTGGTAGGTATCACTGAAAGTCAACAGCTGAATGGGTTACTCAATAAATTTGGAAAAATTAATAGGAAAAATTACCGAAATTAAAGCAAAGTTCCAATTGCTAGATGGAGCACATCCCATTTACATGAAATCCAGGAAAGTACCGTATTCAATTAAGGAAAACGTAGAAAGAGAACTTGATAGATTGGAAAGCCTCGGTATTATTTCAAAAATTGATCATTCGGATGAGGGAACTCCTATAATGATTACAAGGCTACACTAAATAAATTTATTAAAGAAGAAAAGTATCCTATACCGAGGATAGAAGCCATTTTTATGAGAATGAATGGAGGAAAATTCTTCTGCACATTAGACATAAGTAATGCTTATTTACACATGAGGATGGACGAAGAGAGCAGCGTGTTGCAAACATTTAGTAATTCACAAGGGAATTTATAAAGTGAATGGACTTATGTTTGGAATGAAAGTGGCTCCTTCCATATGGCAAAAATGTATGGATACAATATTCCCGGGAGTGGATGAGGTACAGAGTTTCTTCGACGATACAGTAGTGCAAAGATCCTCTTATATAAACCACTAAATATAAACAAACTTAAAATCTTCTTGGGTATGGCTACGTATTACAGTAAGTTTATTCAAAATTTTTCTACATGACAAATCCGCTTAACAGATTGCTTCGAAAAGATATTAAGTATGTTTGGACTGACAAGTGTGATCGAAGCTTTCGGAACATCAAGGATGAAATTGTAAGTGACAAAGTTTTTGTTCACTTTGACCCACAGTTTCCTCTACTTCTTGCTACAGACGCATCACCTGTGAGACCTGGGGCAGTTCTTTCTTACAGGTTCCCAGATGAAAGTGAGAAACCAATTGCTTTTGCATCAAGAACGCTAACAAAGAGTGAAGAGCGTTATAGTCAAATTGACAAGGAAGCAATGGCTATATACTGGGGCTTGAAGAAAATTTTCTCATACTGTTATGGTCGCAATTTTATCCTCATCACAGACCATAAGCCTCTAGTATCGATTTTCGATCCACATAAGACCTTGCCAACCCTCTCTTCTACCCGGATATTTAATTATGCACACTTTTTATCCGGCTTTAATTATATGATACAATATCGGAAGTCACAATGCCACAGTAACGCTCACTATTTATCACGGTTCCCAAATGAACATGTGAGTAAAAATTCCTTAGATCAATTGAGCATTTTTTTACTTAACCAATTAAATCAGATTGAAATGAGTCATATCGACAGGAAAGTAATTGCCTACGAAACAGCCAAGGATTCAGAACTTCGACCAATAATGAAAAACCTGGAAGTTGGCAAGAGCCTTTGGCAACTAGGTCTATAGGACAATGAATATTCATTAGAAGACGGGTGTTTGTTGAAAGGATTAAGAGTGGTTGTACCTCAAACACTTTGAGGAGAGGTACTGAAACAACTACACATTGGACATCTGGGGATGGTGAAGATGAAGGCGTGGCGAGAAGTTATTGCTACTGACAAGGGATTGATCGAGATATAGAAGAATTGGCTAGGACATGCAGAGAATGCTGCTTAAAAAGGAATCAGCCGCCAAAGATCGAAATACATCCCGGGGAACAACCGAGTGGACCATGGCAACGGGTTCATGTCGACTTTGCTGGACCTTTCCTTGGTTACAATTATTTTTTTATTGTTGTCGATGCATATAGCAAATTGGTAGAGGTTATACCAAGAAAAGTTACTACTTCATACTGGTGTATAAAAGAACTAATGTTATTATTTACAATTTTCGGTTTTCCCATTATGTTGGTATCTGATAATGGCTCGCAGTTTACGTCCCACCAATTAAAAAAATTCTTGAAAGAAAATGGAATTTTACATAGGAGAACTGCCCCGTTCCACCCCTCAACTAACGGGCAAGCTGAAAGATTTGTATAGACCGTAAAAAAAAATCTTTAAAAGCAATGCTATATGAAAAGAGGAGACATAAAAATGAAAATACTTCGCCTTCTTATCCAACTGAGAGCAGCACCTAATTCCACAGGAAGTTCAGCATATAGATTAATGTTTGAACGGGATGTAAGAACAAAATTTGATGTTTTATTCAAAAACCCATCCTTACAAATTAGTCAAACGCCACCGGAGTTGAAAGATGCTAAAAAAAATAAAATGATTAAAACAGTTTAAACCCGGAGATCGTATTCCATTGAGAAATTATGAAGATCGTGGGGAGAAGTGGAGTTTTGGAACAGTAACAGCAAGAAAAGGCAAACTGCATTACGATATTAAGACCGACTGTGGTGAAATTTGGAGGTGACATGCAAATCAGATGCTGATCACAAAAATAAGGGGGGAAGACTGACTGATTTGTTTGTAAGTTGTTATTTGCTAATCACAAAAATAAGGGAGGAGGACTGACGTGTTTGTAAGTGGTTATTAAAACATATGGTTTTGTATATATGTGATTCAGTCTTAAAATAAACATCAGAAGTGTTACGTGTTTATTTATTTAATATACAATAGATGCCTACCTAGAAAAAATGTCTTGAAGGACTGATACAATAATCAAATGGCGACTGTGCCATTAGAAGTCCTTTCATAAATTAAAAAATATTCCTTTCATGAATAGTTCTTGTAAACTTAATAATATAGTCATTATATTATACGAAACTGATAAATAAACAAATTTAAAAAAAATAAAAACCTAAAGCATGATACCAATTTCTTTGAAAACTTAAACAGTAACAGTAAATTGACATGTTCCTGCGCTAACAGAAATCCAATTACAAAAATTGGCTAATAACACTTAAATACCTAGTAAATGATCCTTATACCATAGATAACTTCAAAATTAACTGTAAATCAAAGCACAAATATAAATACAATTACAAGTATTTGATATTTATTGGTATGGGCTAATTATTAAACACCAGTGTCAATTAATAAATATCTTTAATCAGTTATCTTTTGTAATTAATGTATTTATTATTTAAATCATTTTAATTGTTTATGGAACAGCTATGATTATAATGTAGAAGTAATTTATCTCATGACAAAAAAAAGTCAACTTTAATGATAATCCAAAATGTATAATATCGATTAATAAACAAATTAATAAAGGAAATGAAACATAATTAATAAATATCTTTAATTAATCATATTTTAAATACATTTATTTATTATTTAAATACTTTTAATTTTATTTGGATCAGCTCTGGTTATAATGCAGAAGTATGTCATGACAAAAATATTGCATGCATTGGCATAGTTAGCACTTTATTACACTTTTAATCTTTTTTTTTTTCATTTAAATAAAAACTTGTATTCAATATTATATTTGATATTAAATTTAAAATACTTAAAAGATTGTGTTTTCAAAATCTTATTTTATATATTTTGTTAATTTTAGAATTGGTAAGTAAGCACATAGAGCATGGCCTATCCTTGATGTTAGATTATATTTAAATTTTTTGTTTTTAATAGCAAACTTAAAGGAAAATTAACTAGGTATGAATATAAATAATGTATATTTAAGTATGTGTATCTTCATTTTTACATGTTTCATAGTATTTTTACAACTCAATTTTATTTGTCATCATATGTTAATTCAAATAACTTTTGTTAGTGTACATACTTTGTACTGCTAACTGCTAAGAATCCCTAAGGTTTTTCATTTTTTAAATATAACAGCTTTGGTTATATTTAAAAAATGAAATAATTATAACCAAAGCTATAAAATATTGGTTTAATTTTCTTTTGTTGATATTCTGTAGTTTTATACTTCCTTCCCATTTCTAACAACTGAGGAAGAACCATAGTTGATGTATACCTAAATTTCTTTTGTGTTATGAGTTTCTATCTGGTCATATATATTTTCTTGAAAGAAGTATTAAGTCCTATAAAATAATATTTGTTATAAATAAGTTTAGAACTTTGGTTAGTTTATAATCAAAAAGTGCAGACTATTGGGAAACAATATTTTTCTATCCCATCCCATTGCACTACTCGCAGGGGTTGTGTGTGTTGATGGTTTCATGTGGTCAGTAGCATTTCTTTTACTTGTAGCCCCTCTCCTCTGCGGTGTACCTTCAATTAAAGTTCTAGTTTCTGGTTGCCTATTTTAACTAAAATCTAGTATTTTGTTTATAAGTCTTACATATCAAATTTGAGAAGTTTCGTGTTTCAGTTTAATGTAATGTTTGTTAAATACTAAGTTCTACAAATAAAATATCACTTTCAGTGATCATGTAGTGACAAAAAAGGGGTTTATACAAATATATGTTGCTATATTCCCAATTTTAAAATTTCAACTTTCTACTGATTACCATTTTTGAGTTTTGTAATGTGTAAATGTACACTCATAAATCATGATGAAATTTAAAAAAATAGATATAGAAATGATAATATTTTTTTAATTAATATATAAAAGATATGGGAACCAAGCATTTTCTCTTTTAAAGTAATTCCTTTATTGCTTACAAGAAAGTAAACGAAAGTATCTGCTTACAATAGTATATTAGTAGCCATTTCTCATCTGCCTTTGTCAAACATTGGAAACTGACCTGCTTCAAAAAAATCTTTTGTTTCTTCTACTCCACCAACTTACATATACTTTGTCCTCTGTTCATAAGAACAAGTTTTTTTGACTCATCTTCCAGGGAACGCCTTCAATGCCTTTTTCAATCCCAGTCTTCATTGTCCAGGTCTTCTGCATTGCCTAAAACTCTACAAGCCTACTTCATAGGGTGCTGCCTACCTGGATTCCTGAATTCCTATAGCTTTTTCTTCCCCAAGATTGAAGAGTAAGCAGGTAAGGGTATCTCCTTGTCTCACCCCTGTGTCTGTGTAGAGCTTCCTTTGGGGCTTCTCCACCATATGTAAGTAGCTCTGACTGAATGCTATCAGGTCCAGGCCATTTGTTACTAATAGCTTCCTCCTGTTCATCCTCATTTTGATCCATTTGTAGGTGCTTCTTGTCTCAAATCTTATTTAAAATATCTCACCTATCTCTTCAGGACTTTGGGTAAGAAGGGCTCCATCTACATTTTTACTACAGGATGAAGCTTCATAAATGGATAATAATGAAAGAATAATCGAATTTCATGTCAGGTTCTGAGGGTCTCTACGTATTCCATCTGATTATTCTGCCAAGCTCTTTTCTTTTGGTGAAACCTTTTTCCGGCTCTTCTTGCCTCCCAATTGGCAGCGTGTGTCTGCTTAGTGCATTTCTGGATCATTTTCTGAAATGCACCATTCATTTTATTCGTCAGTAGTTGGCATTCATGACCAAAACCATGGCGATCTATGTGCTTTAGCCTTATATCCTATGGTTTCATCAGCTGTATATATTATGGTATTTTTTATGTCTCTCCATTGTTCATCTATGTCACTACCTACATTTCTCAATTCATCTGTTGACTTCCTTTCCAGTCTTTCTTGATAGGCTGCTTGATAGTTGGGTTTTTTGAGCTTTTAGGCATAAAATAGTGTTTTTGTTTTGTTTTGATGCATGCCTATAACTTATATTATAGCTCATATTCTTGCTGTAATCAGATAGTGGCATGTATCAAGGTTCGTCCCCCCCCCCTCACTCCCCTATGTGACCTAAGACTTACAAGCTCTGATTTCCACCATGCCATCCAGAGTTCTCCATGTTCCCTTGTGTATTATTTTCTTTGTGTATAGGGATTGTGTACCTCTCACAACCAATCCATGTCCTGATGCAAAACTCATCAACCAATGACCATTGTTATTGCTTCTTTCATGCAAACTAAACCACCTGTGGTAGGTTGATATTTGTTCTTGTCCAACTTGAGCATTTAAATCGACAAGAATTATTTTTGCATCATGTTTTGGGCATCCGTCAAACATCTCTAAGTCTTCACAGAATTGTTCCTTGTCTTTCTCCACTGCTGTTTCTGTAGGTGCATGACGGATTAATAGGAATAATGAGAGAATTTCCATTATATACCAATGAAAATGGACATAACCAAAGTCTGGGGCTTATGGGAGTAAATTTCAGCAGAAGTTGTTGGGATTTGCCTCTCACTTAGCATCCTGCATCGAAATTGTGGTAGGTTTCATGACCGCTGTAGTATAATGTGTAGTTCTTCATTTCCTACAGTCCTTCATCCAGCCAACGGACTTCCTGAATAGCTGCTATGTCTATGCAGTAGCGGTCTATTTCTGTTCTGGACGCCTGTAGGAGTCCTGGTCTGTTTGTGGATAAAATATTCTGGCAAGCAATACTTAGGTCATTAAGTTGGTCAATGGGTCTTATCCAATGAGACAGTCCGGCTTTTTTTTTTTTTAGTAGGTTTCTGTGACTGATGGTTTTAGGAGATGAGGATAGTCAGCTCTCACTCCCCAATTTAGATGGAGGGGCTGTCTCTTTAGAGCGGTTTAGTGCGTCCTGACAGGCTGCCCCGCTGGGGCAGTTACCTAGGTGAGGTGACCCCAGGGTGTGCACTGTTGATGAGCTTTGTGAGTAGATCTGAGGTGTTGTAGTGTACTGTATAAAATTCATTGTTAGGGTGTCAGCATTATTATCCTCCTAGCCTGTAGAGCTGATTGGAGTCTGACAATTGGGTGATGGGGGCCCTACGCCTAAAAGATTAATTTTTATGAGTTATTCCAGTATAATGATAGTATTTTAAATACATGCTATTAATACGTTAAAACAGAAATTTAATATTGCAAAATTGATAAAAAATATATATATATTTTACAGCAGTGTTGCAGACAACAAGGATTTCCACACTGTTTCAGTTGAAGAAGACAGCCCATTTCTTTATTGTGTTTTAGAAGCTACTGGTAGAAAGGTAAGGAGTTAGTATTATTTAAATAGTAAAAATTATTTTTTTGTTTTCTATTTCTATTCACAGTTAATCAACGTTTGAGTTATATTTTTTTCAACTTACTGTAGGCATTATAATCATTACACCATATCTAGTGTGACAATCTATAATTGGGTGTGGGCTGTCTCCAAAAGTATCTGCCGGTTGCACAGTAGTATCAAATGGCATCTTTTCATTTCATAGGAAATCTCTTAAGCACATAGGCTTTCCCTCCAACCTTTTTTCCCTTGGTCTTACCACTCTTATTCTCTGCAATTCTCCTGACATGAGTATTTTGAGAATTCTGGAATCATCCTTACAAAAATATGACCTCTCCAGGATAACCTTCCAATATTAATGAACTTTACCACACCCTTCTTTTGAAGGTAGCCAATTATTCCTTCTTCTTTAGGCAGTAAAGGTACTGCCTGATGATGAATGAAGTAAAATACTTATTTTACTGTTTCAAATATACTCCTAATAAGAATAAGAATAATAAAAATATAAGCCTAAGCAAACCTGAAGGCTTAATGCTAATACACCAATCTGTGTTCATAAAGTGTGCATGAATTACTGCCCGATTCCACAAAATCAATAGTAGCCCAATTATTTCTTTCTTTATTATGAACTATAATCATTATAATCATTTAAAAGAATAAAAGATTTTTTTTTTTCAAATGGACTTATATCAATTTCAAAAATAACAGCTCATATGTTATTTCATGTCTGTTGAATTTTTTAATATCACTGTAAAATATTTTAATTTTGTAATATTAATTTTCACAATTTTTTCATAGAATTTTTCTACTTCATCGTCATTTGTCTTATCTGCAATTGGAGCATAAATTTGCAATGTATTAGTTCAGCTGAATATTTAACCGTTCATTCGGTATAAATAACTAATATAATGTTATTATATTACATTATGTTAATAAATAAATAACTAATGTTATTAATATTAACTATCCAAAACTGATATGAATTTAATTACTTATTTATTTAATTCTGTTGTCACCAGTACGCCTTCTCTGTTTCTGTGATGTGTGTCCTTTGCGCTGTTCCAGAATAGTATAGTAGATTTTCTCTGGCCACCTTATTTCACTGATTAGTTGCAACTTGTGCCTGGGAACGCCCAGACGGGACATATAAACTATGATATAAGCTGAGGTTAGATGCAATGGTGCATATAAAAAAGTAAAAATTATATTTTCTATATTTTATTAATAGGTCAATTTTTATTCTCTTCATTTCTTTTATGGCATTATAAAGTTGCCCAGCTGAAAACAAACAGAAAGTGTAAAACTTCAAGAATTGATTAATTAACACATGTCGATATTTCAAATCTGAATTTTCCCTTCTTTTTAAGGACAAAGGACTACAATTTAATCTAAAACTTTAGCCCACACTAAAAGCAGTTTTAAACTAACTGAGTGTAACCAGCAGCTTCTTCTTGATCTCTTCATTTCATCTAATTAATATTCATGAGTAATTGTTTAAATTTATAATTTTGCATTATTAAAATAGTAAAGAATAACAAGTTGTATATCTGAACTAAAAACAAAATTATTTTTCATGAAGGATATTGTAGAAGGATGTGACTAAGATTTTTATTTGTTTTTAAATATAATAAAATTGTGAAGCTGTAAGGGTTTTACTTTTTTAGCCAGTTTGTTGCCCTCCAGCTATGAGGTTCGTAGAGAACTCACGTAAAGGGCCAATTTTGATAAGAGCTGATTCTGAAGGTGCTGTGCTTATTTGGACGGTCCCTGAAATTTCTGGAGTTCAGCTCAATCAGCTTCGTCAACAATCAGTGAATGAGCCATTTGGTAAATAAGTTATTTTATGGTATTTTAAATGTATACAAGTGTGTTATAATATTAATTGTTAATCATATATTATTTTAAAAAAGGTAGTCTTTCCTAAATCTATAATGCCCCTGAAGCTGCCTACCAAAATGGCTGGTAATTGACAACTATTTCGAGATAAATGATAAATGAGCTATATTTTGTTTGAAATCCTCAGCACTCAATTTTGTGAGTTTATCAACTTTCTGCTGCCTCTAAACCACCCTGTAAGCAGTCCCTGGCTATTCCATTAGGAAGGGTTCTTAATTCTTCCATCGTGCTTGCCAAGTATTTTCATGTATTAATCATTTTGAAATTTAATTTTTTTTCATGTTAGACAAGTTTCAATGAGAAATTAATTTATGTGTTAATATGGTCACTACTTCTCCAACCTGTTTATTCCTTCCCTTGTAATACTGATGAAAACCATAACATTTAACATTGTTATTTTAAAATATTTTAAAGGTACTTTTGTATTAGCCAGTCTGTAGGGGCTGTTATTCGCCATTGTTTATAACCTTAATACTGACAATTCAGATACTGATAACGCCTTCTTGTTCTTATTAATGGAAATTGAAATATACAAAATCTAATATTAAAATGCTAATTTTAGACCCCATTAGCCACATCCCTCTTCTTATATAAACCTTTTACCTGCATTTTCAACAAAAACATCTCCATTTCACTATCCTTGATAAAATCCCTTTGATAACCTTTATCACATAATTTTAACTTTGGAATTATTCTTAACTTCTGGAAGTAATTCACAGCTTCTTTAAAGCCGATTATTCCTAAAATGTTCTGTTCTTTTTACGTAGGGCAGTAACAAAATGAATTAGACAAAAACACAAAATTAAATATAATAAACAGTACAAACATTTAAGTAGACAATAAACAAAATGAACAAAACAAAAACACTAAAAAACAATTTAATAACACACACACTAATAACTTAAATGAGACAAATGAAAAGAAGAGGTTATCCGAGATAAGGAGGTAGGTTTCATGCAGACCGGCTAATATACAAGTGCCATTTTAAATTAGAACGTTTAATGGCAGAAGAGCTGGACACAATGATAAAAAGTTTCAATATTAATTGTAAGTGATGTTTGGTAGTTTCAGGAAAACCCTACTTCAACAACACAATAAGTACTTACTTTAATACTTTTTGTTTAATCTCTTTTATAGGGATTGAACCTATTATTAGCACAAGTATTGCTGAAGCATGGAACTGTATGAAACCCTCACCTATTGGAATATTGGATCAGCTTGTAAGTAAGCGCACTGGTAATTATTAAATATGTTGAAAATGGTATAAAACAGATAAGGAATTAACTATAACAATGGTCTAGTTAAATGATTTTTTTTGTTTGTACATAAGTCATAATAACAAATGGGACATGATAAAGATTTGCCATTTGTCTGGAAGGGTCTATTGATGATCATGAAAAGTCCTGATAGGTGAAGAGTGCGGATGTATAGAAGATCATTCATTTTATTGTTTTTATGCTATTAACTCATAATCTATTCAACTTATGGGAAAAATTGGTTTTACTAAAAATAAAAATCTACAAAAAAATGTGTTCAGTTGAGTACATATTTTACAGATAATTTTATTCCATAATGAAAAAAATTGGCTAAAGTAACATCATTGGTAGATATATACTCAGCAGCAATTATACTTATTTAACTTTAACTTAAATTAGTATTAATTATTGTGGTAAGATGATTGAAAGTAGAAATAATAACTTCAAGAAATGTCATTTTTATTTTTTTAATTCAAAAATGAAATAATATATGAATAGTCCATATTCTTCAACAGTATTATCCAAAATCCTTTTGAATAACCTGGCATTTTATGATTCTCAAAATTTACCAATCTAACCAGGTGGCAGGGCATGTAATTTATGTTTTTCTATTTCTACTTCCATATGTAGTTTCTATTCGAATTAATCAAAAAACTAAAAAAAGTAATTATTTTTTGTGAATTTACTTTTCTTTCAAGTGATGATTTAAAATTTTAAAGAAATGTACATTATATGCAAATAAAATTTATTTAACTAATTAACTTTTTTGCTTTTTCTGATACTTGTGTTATCTTTGAGGAAAATATTCTAAGAAAATTCCATAAAATTGCTAAAATACCCTTTAGGCTCTCTACATCCTAAATGGGTGTAGAAATACTTAATGTTGATTTCTTGAAGGCCGCAGCAGAGATTCCTCTAACACTACAAATGTTATTTGTTATGTCTTATTGCAAGCTTTGTAAATACATTGATTTACTACTTATTATAGAAAAAAAAGAGCCAATTTGGAATAAGAAATAAATTGTATTCACCTCACCGCCCCCCTGTTGCGTCACCCCCAGAGTCAAGCACGTTTAGTATGTTATACTACTAACTACCCCAAACAGCGACTTTCCTTCTGGAATCGTTTGTTGAGTGGGGTATATTGGACAGTGAAAAGTTGTTAAGACCAGGAAGTAAATTAGGCAAACAGTTTTTTTTTCTACTTTATATAACTTGATGGCTAAATGGCATACTTTCTTGGAAGAAAATTGAAATACATTTTATTCTGAATATTGGTTTAGATCTTTGCAAAAAGCTCCAAAGATTTTCTCAATGTTTACAGGAAACAGGAGAAAAGTTAACAGCAAGCATATATTTACCCCAACAAGGTCGTTTAGTGGTAGGTAGAGAAGATGGGTCAATTGTCATTGTTCCTGCTACTCAAACTGTTATGCTGCAGCTACTACATGGTAGCCATCAACAGTATGATGGTATGATATACTTTTATAATTCGTAGATTTATAAATGTATTATTTTATTTTATTGTTGTAATAAATACTGCTAAAAATTCAGAGTTATGGTGTAGTATTTATATATATACATTTTATTTTATGCATTCACTATAATTATTTTATGGAAGTCGAGACCTCCGGATAAGCAATCATCAAGAAGGTTTTACTGCCTCATTATCGTTTAAGTGGGAGCTCTAGATCTGCTGTCGAAGATCCTATCCTCACTGAAATTTCTGACATTATTAGATTTCTCTTCATTGTCTCTCTTTTCTTGCTGGGATTCAGTGTACCTTTTTTCTTGATCCACGAAACCTTGAATGGGAGCATTTTTTTTCCTGTTTCTTGGTTATTATTTTTTTTATAAATGAACTTTGTCCACACCACCTATATGTATGTCTTTTTTGTTGCTGAGTTAAAAATTGTTTTATCTCCTCAATGGCGATGACGTTCAGACCATCAGTGTGAGCTATTTCAAACAGTTCTTCCAAACTTGCCACTCCTTTTCTTTATTTTGTAGACTTTCAGAGAACTTAGTTTCCCCGCTAATATATTTGTATATATATATATATATATATATATATATATATATATATATATATATATATATATATTAGGGTGTCCCTTAAATTTCAATGTCAATATATTTTTACGCATACCTTCTAAAAACTTTTGTATTGACCTAATATAGTACAGAAATAAATATTAGCCCGATTTATAAACGATAACCCGTGCCGACTTGAGTTTTTAACTTGTCCATATAAGTTGCGCGGGTGCAGCGCTGCCACCTGTTACTACCAGTTTCAATTGTCATTTCATACGTGATTTCTAACATTATTAGTGCGTTGTTATTTATTGTGTGAAGATGGTTGTGGAATTACGAAGTGATAAACAAAATATTTACCTTATCGGACTGCCAAGCCACCAGGTAAATGGTGCAAAATTACCATCTTATCGACAAGTTCTCACCGTTTTATTTTACAATATACGTGTAAGTCAAGCTGACTGTTAGTGAATGTGCGAATCTTGTTATAAGAGAGTGCATTATATTTTGGGAAAAAGACAGAATTCCTACGAAGGCATTTCCTAACTGCGTGAAGAAACTTGTTGATTTATATCATGTTTGGAGGGAGCTGCAAAACAACTGTAAGAAAACTCAGGTGACGTTCAAGAACCGTGAAAAGAATTTTGTAAAAGACCTGATAACTTATTTGATATTGCACATGCTGATGCCTTCGACAGAATGAAGATAGAGGAAGACAAAGATTTTTTAAGGAAACAGAGAGAGGCAGGTCGACCGGGATGCTTAGGTGGAATTGACAAAAATTGGCGGAGAAAGAAGAACGAGTTAAGCAAAGACGATTGGAAGAAGAGGAAAGAAAGGTAAAACAAAGAGAGTTATTGGCTGTTGCATCTACTTCTTCGATAGATAGCTTGGAATGTCTGGAGAATTCGGATGAGGAACAGATTTCGAACTCTGAACTTAGTACTCAGATTCCTTGCCCTGAAAAAAGTTCTAAAAGAGGCACAAAAAGTTTCATAACTCCTAAACTGGTAGCAGCTTTAGATCGATGCCAATTAAGCATAAGAGACTCAGTTTACATTCTCCATGCGGTTGTAGAAGCGCTTGGTCTGAACAGCGATGATTTTCCTATTAACAAATCTTCGATTCAGCGAATTCGTACTCAGGCGAGAAAACCCAGGGCAGAAGCAATAAAAACTGACTTCCAGAATAATTTGCCTGACGTAGTCACAGTCCATTGGGATGGAAAACTATTACCTGGATTGGATGTACGAAGTTCAAAAGAAGAACGCTTGCCAATTTTTGCTTCATTTGACGATAGAGAACAGCTTCTTGCAGTGCCAAAATTAGAGAGTTCTTCTGGAAAACATCAAGCTAAAGCCATTTCAACTACACTCTTTGACTGGAACCTCCATGATATAGTACAGATAATGTGCTGCGATACAACAGCTTCAAATACTGGCCGTTTCAGTGGAGCTTGTGCTATTTTGGAGCAGACTTTAGAAAGGGAATTACTGCTAATTAGTTACCCTAATTAATTATTATTATAATTTGTATTTAAATAAAAGTTTATGTTGATCTTATTTTATTCTTACTCATATTTACTTTATTTGTTGCATTTTAATTAGTTTTGGATCAAACCAAAATGTCAGGCCAAAACACCATTTTTTATTAAACTTTAGAGCTCGGTCGGCACGGGTTGCAATCATGCTACAAATATGAAATTTCATATTTAAGTACATTTTAGCATTTATAAAAAAAGTAGAGGGTATGCGTTTCGAAATTCTAAAAAAAAATTTTTTTTGCCATATAAGGGACACCCTAATATATATATATATGGGAGCGGAGACTGCCATCTAGTGGATGAATTTGCTTGTTAGTATTTAATCTTTTTAATGTTCATATTTTTTATTTTTATTATCATAGGGTTTTAAGAAGGTTCTACAAAATGTACAAAAATAACTAAGTGATTTCTTACATGTTAATCATCTTATTTATGTGCAAGTATACAGCAAGCCTTATGACCAGTTGGTCATATATCTTTGAGGAAAATATTCTAAGAAAATTCCATAAAATTGCTAAAATACCCTTTAGGCTCTCTACATCCTAAAAGGGTCTAGAAATACTTAATGTTGATTTCTTGAAGGCCGCAGCAGAGATTCCTCTAACACTACAAATGTTATTTGTTATGTCTTATTGCAAGCTTTGTAAATACATTGATTTACTACTTATTATAGAAAAAAAAGAGCCAATTTGGAATAAGAAATAAATTGTATTCACCTCACCGCCCCCCTGTTGCGTCACCCCCAGAGTCAAGCACGTGGTGCCACAATCCAGTTAGCCATGATATTTGTTTTGAAGTGTAGCCCATTTTGCTGGATGGATTGATTTTTTTATCAAACAAGGAACCATGGAGTCAACTAAAATTTGTTTAATATGTACTATTTTTTAGATTATAATAAAATTATAGCAAAAAATATATGTGACAGTAGGGTACCACTTAAGTTCTTAATAAAATTAAAAGACAGTGGTAACCCTAACAATCTCAAAGATAAATTGTACAAAACAATGGCTCAACTGTTTTAGTTTTTCCTAGAAATCCTCAGAGACTCATCTGTTTACATTGCAGTGTTAAAATAATCAACGTAGGTGAAAATTAAAGAGGCTCACCGTAACCATAATTTTTTCAAGTATAAATTTTCTCACTTAGTTCAGGAAAATCATAATAGAAAGAATTGAATCTCTTAAATTCAACTACTCTTGGCCCTAAACCTTTTATTTTCCTTTTGACATGTTGCCCTTAACATAGTATTTAAGAAACTTATTTTACAATAATTTTTCAATTTATTATTTAATATTGTTATTAGAATAACAGTGCATTATTATTGATGATTATTGTTTAAACAGACTCATAGACTCACTGTTCAATTTAGTTTTATTGCATGTGTAAATAATATCACTTGACATTGTTTTTTTATTAAATTTAGACAATGGAATCAGGACTGATATAGCTTTATTTTATCCATTTATTTACAAAAGATTGTTATATTATTGTAATCATCCATCCATGTATGAGATTGTTTTTCTTAATGTTTTATTTTTATTATTGCCTTTAATAATTCTTTTGTACTTTTTATAAAATATTTTCATGTAATATTTTAATTCAAAACATATTTAGCTAATGAGGAGTTATAATGTTTTTGTTTTAGACTGGCCTCCGCATCAAACATTAATTGGTCATACTGGCCGTGTTAACTGTCTTTGTTATCCATACCATGTACACCCACGTTATGATAAATCACATCTCGTTAGTGGCGCTGTAGATTTTGCAGTATGTTTATGGGACTTATATGCTGGGACTCTTCTTCATAGATTTTGCGTCCATGCTGGAGAAATCACGCAACTTCTTGTCCCTCCTAATAATTGCAGTGTATGTACTGAAATTATTATTATTTAAACTTCATTTTATTTTAAATTTAGATATTCACATCGGTAAATAATAAAATATTTCCAAATAAAATTTGGGTCAGAATGCCAAGACTATGCAGGAAAGTCATTTGATTAAGATCAGGTTTGGCAAGGTGGCCTCTTTATCGCAGACTTAGCCTTATACCAAGACCGGAGTGTTTCTGGTTAAAGAAGCTCTGTCTGTAACAGGCACTCGTCTCAATAGGATTGTATCTGAAGCTGCCAATCAATCAACACTTTCCTCCTGATAATATCATCAAATATAGTAGACATTAGAGTGGCAATATTAGTATGTCAGAGATTCAATAGGAAATAACAAATGACCTGTAGGAAATGGTGTCAAATTAAAAAAAAATATTATTAATAATATTTTAAATTTAGAATAAATGATTTGGCAATTGCTATAGTCACTTTGTATCACTTAAATAAAAGTAACTTAATAAATATTAAATCAGAAATATGAACATTAAAAATTTATATTATCAAATTACTTATTTAAAATAATATTAAAAATTAAACTAAAGCAATATTTGTTAGCAAAAAATAGGGACTATAAAATAGAAATGAAATAAATGACGAGTGTATCACTGGTAGACTTATTGAATCAAGTGAAATATAAATAAATTAAGTAAGCTTTGTTAATTTATATATGAAATTATTAATTAAATTAAACATTAATGAAATTGATGGTTATTTAATTTAATATTTAATTAAATAAACGTTAAATTAAATAAATTAGAAGAAAACAAACAAAGTTTAAATATAATAAATAATAAACTATTTTTTTTTAGAAAATTAAAGGATACCAACAAAAATTTTAATTATTACTTATGAATCCAATGAAATCAACAAGTTAAATAGATGATCAAATCTGATAATAATCAATGGATGAATAAATTTTACTCAGAAGATAAACAAAATTGAGTGGAGTTCTCAACCAATTAAAATGCAAAACATAAATGAATTAACTAATAAATAATCAAAGATAAATTTTAAAATGTATTTGTATTTAATTAAGAATTAAGAAGTAAATACAAAATATTAATGAAATAGTTTTAATTAAAAATTTTAAATATTATTAATTGAAATACTTGATTTGATAGTGCAATTGCTACCTCAAATGTTATAGAAAAATGAATAGAAACAAATACAGTGGAATCCCGATATTTCGTATCCCGATTATTCGTATTTCCGGCTAATTCGTACAAAATTGCCGGTCCCATGAGAAAATCCCGATAAATGGTATAAAATCAATGCATTTCAGACCCCTCGCTAATTCGTATTATTTTTATGTTCGAGGTCACTTATAACATCATATAATTCGTATTTCCAGCTTTAAAATCTCGTTACTTAGTCCTGTTTTCGAAAGGGAGTGAGAGAACATTGAAGCAGATATGCCAGGGAGCAGAATGAGAATAAATGCTTTCTAGGAAATCACTCCATTTGTATTGTTTTTATACACAAGTATGCTTGTATTGTTTAGAGGCACAGTAGATCCTATTGTTTTTTACGGGAGAACGAGTGAGAGAGACAAGTTTTCTAAGAAATCTCATAAGTAATTCGTACTGTTTTCGCTCAAAGGAAATGGGGAGAGTAGAGAGGGGGAGTTCTAGGAATTTTATTAAGCTTTTCTTACAATCTCACTTTTATTTACAATTCAGTCTCGTTTTTGTTACCGTTGTGACACGTAATCATGCCTCCAAAATACGTTAGCCTCTCTATTGAAGAGAAACGAAAAATCATAAATGCCGTGACAAGTGGCTGTAAGCTAATTGACATATCCATGCATTTCATCGTCCCTGGTTCCACGATCACATCAATTTTGAAGAACAAGGACAAAATCACTTCCCAGACTTGTAGAGAACTTAAAAAAGTGGTTCGTACAAACAAGGAATTCAAATGTACCAGTTGGAGGTAATATTTGAAGGGAAAAAGCCCGAGTTTTCATAGAAAAATGGGATTTGAAGAGTATCGTGCAAGTGATGGATGGTTCGATAGATTCAAAAAATTGCATTAATACGTTCTTTAATTCTTTTATTTTGTACTCCCGATAATTGGTATTTCCGATAATTCGTACCAAATCTTCAGTCCCTTGACCATACGAATTATCGGGATTCTACTGTACAAAAAATAAAGAAATAATGAAGAAACTGTAAAAAAAATAAAGAAACTTTAAATATATTCCTATGATGCTTGAAATTTTTACTAAACGATTTATGATAAGTATGAAAATACCTAGTGGTTATTAAATAAAAGCAAAACATTGGAATTATAAACATGAAAATGTTTTATTTTTTTGCCATTTATTAGTAATTTATTATTACTTTTAAAAGAGAAAAATAAAAATAAATTTTTGAATATTACCATAGTTGTAAACATGGCTGATAACTTAAGAAATTGAAAAATGGATCATATAATTTTTTTTTTAAATTATATTGTTTCATATAAACTATTGTTTATCTTTGTAGTAAAACCTTTTTTTTTAAAGATTTTACAGTTAATTGTACTGTTGTATCAGTTTGACATTTGTGAATCTTATTTTTATATAATATATTAATATTTATAATAATATATATATATATATATATATATATATATATATATATATATATAGTAGGACTATAAAATAGAAATCTTTATATATATATATACATACAGTGGAGCGTCGATTATCCGAACATCAGTTATCCGAACGTTCGATTAACGGAACTTTTTTTTTTCAAATGTAATTTTAATTAATTTGATCAGATCATCCAGTTACTTATTTGTATTGTTAAAATTATTGTTATTTTAAATAAAATTTGACAAAAAATAAAATGATTTTTCCGTGAAGGTCAATAATGGGGCCCTAATCATTTCTGGGAAACAGCAAAAAAATGAACTTAGACTTCAATACTTAACAAGTAAACAAGTATTTCTTTACTAAGAACTGTATACCTAATTAGGTAATTTCATTTGTTTCTCTGAATCCCTTCCTATTCATTTGGTTGGTATTTATTTTTTAGTGAATTATGATTATCCAAATTTTTGATTATCCGAATCACCAATTAGTTCGGATAATCAACGCTCCACTGTATATATATTTTTTTTTCATATAGTGCATAACATGTTTTCCTTTTAATATTTATGTGTAATATGATTTTTTTGAAAATATTAAATTTTCATATCCTGATTAACATGATCGAATGGAGGAATAGATGTTTTGGCTGATGCATATTTTTTTTTATAGAGGTTAAATTTGAAAGAGATGGGAAAATAATATGTCATTGAGAGTAATCTGGTGAAAATTGTTGAGGCATATTTTATTTTTTTACTCCGATCAATAAATTATAGCAACATCACTGGTCCCTTAAATATTCATGCCACGTTCCATCATAAAACCATTGTTCAAGAATTACTTTTTTTAATTTTAATATTTTTCAGACACGTGTGCAGAAATGTATTTGTTCTGTAGCAAGTGATCACTCTGTGACACTTTTGAGTTTAACTGAGAGAAAATGTGTGGTCTTAGCTTCAAGACATCTTTTTCCTGTTGTCAACATTAAATGGCGGCCACTTGATGATTTTATGATTGTCGGATGTTCTGATTCGACAGTATATGTTTGGCAAATGGAAACAGGTTTGTTTGAGATTTTCATCTTTATTTTATTCATTTATTCTAATAAAAAATAAATTTACTCAGTCCATTGGGAAAACTAAGATTTGCCTCATTTATCTAATATATGATTAATTATCTAATTTATAAATCTAAATCTCCCTCCTTAAATCTTTCTCTAGAACTATTTAAACCTTTGAGTCATGTTAGATTAACACCTGTCATAAAGTCATTTACTTCACTAGTATCTCCAAAATCAAATAGTTTCTTCTTTTAAAAAATAAGCGTGAAAGGATGATTTGAACGCTTTGAACACGATTTAACAATAACTACTTCTAATAACTAAATGTTGATAGGTAATATAAGTGGGGTATAATGTATTTTAATAATCAATGTGGAAATGGCTGACTGGATATATCTTTAGAGTGTGAAATAGTCAGGTGTACAGTCAATAAATATACATAAAATAAGTTTTATAAACATAAAAGTTTAACTTTTTATTTGTGCCGACGTTTTGGCCTAATTTTAAGGCCATCATCAAGGGTGAGAACAAAAGAAAACAGAATAACTATATTAACGATGCAGTACCAGATAAAACATTACATGTTATATAAAAAGAAATGAAAGGAAGAAATAAAAAGAGCAAATGATAAATTATAAAATAATTGATGAGAAATAAGAAGAATTGAAAGAAATCTAGCAGATAGTAAAAATAGATAATAAAATACAGTTAAATTACAAGAGAAAAGATTTTATTACAAAATGTAATGAATTCCATCTTATTAGGGAGAGACAAAGTGAATTTGAAATAGTTACTATTAATAATAAATAGGTAGGGTAGGTAGGGGCAAGAGTATGCATTTAAAGTTTGCTCGTCTAACAAATAGGTTTAATGATACTCAGTTGAACAGAAACTAATAGAAAATATTCTTCCGGAAGTCGGTAGAACAGTTATAGAAAAATTATAAATAAATAAGTTACAAATGCGAACTCTTTCCTTGTGGGTGGGACAAGAGTTCACACATCTTGGAATAAATGTAAGCTATATACTATACAAGATTTTATTAGTAAAATTACACGTTCAACTAAATGTTACAAAAAAAACTTTAATTTAGTGTTGTAAAAGTTAATATCAGTTTTTATTAGCAATAATTGCTTATGAAATTCACCCCACCCTCATAATTGGATTCTTGGCATTTACTGCATTGAATCCAGTCCTCTTCCGGTGGTTCACTGAAGTTCTCTTTTCACAATTTTTATATTAAAAAAAAATTACCCCAAGCAAGAATAATTATCCTTTTCCTTAGAATATCATCAGAGATTCTCAACTGCTTGTAGGCTTTTCTCTTCACAACACAGCGTTCAGTAGCTTTTGAGCGGTCTTGAGAATCTCCTCCTTACATATCTTTAGATGTACCGTGAGCAAATAAGTACGTATGTACGAATAACATGGTATTATTTAAGGCAGATATTGCCACTTTTACCCATATTCAGGTTTTAGGACTGTAAATTAAACACCTTCATTCTGAATATAACCCATGGTGTGAATAATGAATCTTAAATAAGAGTAAAATTAAAACTAAATGTTCTAGACATGAGTTTGACCTCTTGCCCCGATGACGATGCGAACTCTTGTCTCACAGGCAGTATTTTTACTTGCAAGGGGCTGTTGCTCTATGTGTACATCAATGGAACTAAACGATTCCATTTTTAAGTAGACCACTGAATGGCCTTCGAAACTATATAGAATTGAGATGGTTGAATTATTAGTTGGTATAGCTTACACTACTTCCTATATGCTTAAATATTATTTCAAATAAGCTGTAATAAGTTCTTACATCATTGAGTGTTCACACCAAACAAGGTGGTAATGGCGTAGACACTTCCTTACATAGGCTGACACTCAGTGGTACAAACAAGCACAAGTGCAAAGTAAAAATTCCCACCCTAAGTACTCTTACCAGGTGCGCTTGTCCCGACCTACTATATTATTAAGAAGAATATATGTGAGAGTTATAAATTAAATTGGTGAACAAGAATTACATTGGCATTAATTATTTAATTACTTGAGAAATAATTGTACAATCAATAATTATGAAATATGAATAATTAATATCAATCAATCAACACAAGCTCTACAAACCAGTAGAGGTCCTGGCCGCAGCTTTGCATTTTGCATGAGCCTGAATGGGTCGCCAACTCTTACAGCTACAAACAACCTTCTTAATATTTTCCTTTCAAAGTCTTGGGAAACTGTTGGCGTCAGCCCTGGAGAGGCCAGGTTTCTGATCCATATATTAAAACAGACCTGATAAATGTTTTGTAAAGCATGACCTGATATCAGTATGCATATTATCAGTATATATCAGAGGACTTCTTAAAATTGTTGTTATCCCAAAATAAAATTTATTAGTGGCAAAGATTCTTCTTTGAACTTCTGGACCAGTTGAGCTATCCACTTTGACCAGAGAACCAAGGTAGAAGAAACTTATATTTTCAATAGTCTTTTATTTTTTTAAATTTTAGTAAGTTAAACATATCCTGTTTAGAATATTTTAAATTATAGTTTTAGTGTAATGGGCCAGCTCTCTTTATGTTTTAGACTATATCATATGCAAAATTATTTTGTGTACTTAAAAATATATGAAGAGTAGATGTAATGAGTAATTTAAATATAAAAATTACAATTGCTTTAATTTATTTTTAAAGAAATATTCTTTCTTGTATTATTGAGCTATAAAATCACTCCAGCTGCTGTTACGTTTTGCTTTTACAATTCATTTCTCTGTAGGTCATCTTGATAGAGTTTTACATGGAATAAACGCAGAAGAAGTTCTCTATGCATGTGATGAAAATACAAGTTTATCTATTTCTGGTGAATCTGGATTAGCAAATCCAGCAGTACATTTTTTCAGAGGACTGAGGCACAGAAATATTTCAGCCATCAGACATGCCACACAGGTTTGTCTACAATTACTTCATATTCTTTAAATTTATTTATGAAATTTATAAAGTAATTTAATTGTAAACTTAATGAAATCAAAACATTTTTACTCAAAATATTTACCCTCATTTTTATACATTTTTCCCAACATGTTATCACATTTTCAATGAATATAAACCTGAAAATGAGTTTTTGACTTGAGAATCACTTTCAAAAATTTTACTCTTAATGAAGTAGTCCCAATTTCTGAACAGATGGAAATCTGTTGGAGATAAGTCTGGTGAATAAGGTGGATGTGGAAGACCTCGTAAACCCAGCTTGTTTAGTTTCTTCCCTGTCTATTGTGAAGCATGAGATCTGATGTCGTGTAAAAGTATTGGTCTCTCCTGATTAACCAAAGCAGGTTGTTTTTATTGTAATACATCAATATCCCAGCAGTAAGATGTAGATTTGATGTTTTCACCTCTGGGTAGGAAGGTGAAACGAATTACTTATGAATTAATCTGTGCCACCAGCTGAAAATTTTTCAAACCAATAGCGAATGGTCTTTTCGAACACCCTTCCCCGAACGTCGTAGTAGTGTTTCTTGCAGCTTTGGGCTGCTGAGTGTCGAAGTTTAAGCTCATAAAAAATTATATCCAAATCGTGTTTTTCCAAGATCATATTTGATGGCATACTAAACAATGTTCATTCCGTTGCAGTAATAGTAAATATCATCAAAAAAGAGAGAATTAATAACAGCTCATTACTAACTACAGAGGTACTTTGAATTTTAGAAATAATAAAAACGGATCTTTCATATGAAACGATCCAATAAGAAGAATTCCAAGAGAAATAAATTGATAAGGAATTTTGGTAAGAGGGACGGTTAAAACTTATTGATAAGCCATCATTGTTAATTCTGAGGCAATTCCAACTACCCTACACATTCCCTACTCGTTACTGATGTTGTTCCAGGACATTGGCAATTGAACCTGATGGTGATTTTTGTTCCCTATTCATTACTGATACTATTCCAACCGAAATTCTGTCTTATTATTCCAACCACTCATTCTGTTTCCAAAGATAGGCAATAGGAATGGGCATTGGAATTGTTATCCACCATAGAACCTTGATCTTGGATGTCTGTTGTGAAGGGGTAGGTCATAGTCATTTCACTAATTTGGGTGTGTTAGTCCGTGCCTAAGGAAGGTTTTTGCAGAGAAAGAGTTCTTTACCATGTTCATGACACCTCCATTATTTCCCCCCCCATTAAGTCTTAAACAAATACTTGTTATCCTCTAATACCAAAGCATTGGTTGTTTTTGGGCAGGTTTCTGTGAAGGAAGCTATATATATTTTTTAAACAGTCACTTAAAGGTGGCCCTTTATAGAAGACCAATCGCTCTACTTGCTCAATGAGAATTTACAAGGGAAACAACTACATGTGTTTTTTAAGTGGGTATTTTGGATGTAAGCCACATTATTCTATCATCTAGCCTTTTTATTAGGGCCTTAGTAAAAGTATGATGCTCTGTATAGTTTTACCACTGCTACTTGCACTATTTGGTCACATCTTTAGTGTTTCCTTATTTTTTCTATTCAGAGTTTATCCCCTTTTGGCTTTGGAGTCCATTCATCTTAAGAAAGTGAGGATTTTACTCTTCTGCCGTCATTCCGTTGGACAACATGTTTCTCTTAACTCCCTTGACCATAGGCTGTAGCTCTCATCTAAAAACCCAGATTTTTTAAAGAGGTATTACTCCTTTCACTTCTCGTTTTACATACAGGTTTGATGTTTTGACCTGCTTTCCTATGTTCAGTTTTGGAAACATCGTTCCACATAAATATTTTTGAATAAAATACAACAATATAATTGATATTTTTATAATTTCATATTATCATTACTAAAGTTCTTAATAAATCATTTTTACAGCGAGGATTACATCAATTACAGCAGCTAAGTCATCACAATCACCAGGATGGAGGAGATCAGCCAAAACCAAGAGCTTTTCCTTTAATGATTCAAGGTCTTAGAACTAACCCAAAGGATCCAGAGAGTCACATATTATGTTTTGATATTGAAGCTTTGATAGGTATTTGGATTTCATTTTAAATTATCCATTAAAAATCTGTTAAAGCTATATATTTTCTTAAAATGAATATTACTAATCCTAAAAAGATACATGAGGATTTTGTATACATAATAGCATAGAGGATTTATGTATAGTCAGTCCTAACCTTTCCAAATCAGTAGTCACATTTTTGTTCACTTTTTTCAATTGAATAATTTAAATGGAGGTTATGCAATTGAATGAAGTTGAATTAAGGCTTTTTTGGGACTGCTGTGTAGTTGTCTAATTAAATCCAAATTCTAAACACAGATGGTTTAGAAATTGAGAGTATGCTAAATTAAAGTGTAACACTAGTTTTGATTTTTCGTAAGTTATTTTTGTTCTTATACACCAATAGGACTGTTTTTTTGTTGGCATTGAATAAAACTGACGGGGTAAAGGAAGCTTTTAGGAAAAGAGGTATGGATTGGAATAGAAGAAATGTGCTGGTACAGAACAGAGACAACAGGTTCAAGCTCTATAAAGGGTCTCCTCACACTGCTTAGGCGGTAGGCGAGGATAAAAGATTATGATGATGATGAATAAAACCTTCCGAAGTTTGTGGATTTCCATTGTTTTCTAGTTTTAAGCAAAAGCCACTGCATTGACAAAACATTATGGTATGGAATAACTGCAGATCTATATTGTTTGACATCAGTATGTGGTATAAATTATCTGTTATACATTATATCTGTTATTTTTTGTTATAAAAATGGAAAAGAGAAATTAAAAGTTAGATATAAAGCACTTACCCCATATTACGTTAAGTATTACAGTTAACATTTTAATTCTTTTTACTCCCTAATGGAATTAAGTAGTTGGAAAAGTTTTTATATTTCAATGCAGGAATATATCCATTTTGGCCATCCCTGAATCTATTTTAATGTGATATTTTTTTTAATATACTTGGGATTGAATTGTGAGTAATGTCCCTAAAAACTTAGTAAGGTTTTTTTTTTACGGTTTTGTAATTTACATAGTATCAGGGAGTTTGTGGAATGTTTTCTAGCAAAGAAATTCGATTGTGGGGATTCTCATCAATATTTCTATACATTGATGGGCTTCTGTCATTTTGAAGGGGCCCTTATTTCTTTCAATTAAGAATTTGGAATTTTGTTTAAGGTCTGAACAAAATTGTTAGACGTTGTTATGATTTTGTTGATTATTTTTGTACTCCTAAGCCATTTGAGTCTAGTATCAATAATAATAGTGAACTATCAATAAAAAGCTCCCAGGAGCCATTTGCATTGTTCCATTCACTATTGTAACAGTCCATTTGGTTTATCTTATCTTCCGATGACTCCACCATCTTTGGAAGTGGAGTTAGCTCAATTCATAATTTCCAATTGACTTGAATTCAATAGTCCCATGAAAACATAATTGGCTGGCTTGTACCGGTCGTGTTGTGTTTGTGTGTGTTCAGTGGGGTGGGATTCACCCATATGTGGATAGTGAGGTAATGTGTGTGTCTTTCGTTGGATGGCCGGATACCAGTTTTTGCCAAGCTTATAGCCATCTTCCTTATTGAAATTGTTGGGTTCTTTGACAATTTCGATAGCTTCTCTTATGTTACGGAGATGGTAATTAGCTTCTTTTACAAGGATGGTAGTGTTTTCAAAGGGTATGTGGTGGTTGGTGTTGTAGAAGTGTTCTGCTACAGCCGATGTTTCTTTCTTTAAATTCTTGATGCAAGATATATGTTCTTTAATTCTTTTTTGGATGGTCCTTCCTGTTTGTCCTATGTAGACCTTGCCGCAGGAACAGGGTATACTGTAAATGCCAGGGGTAAGTAGCCCCAACTTGTCTTTGGGATTCTGTAGGATGTGGGCTATTGTTTTGTCTGAGCTGTGGTGGTTCTTTAGGATTCTGGCAATTTTTTCTGAAGTACCTTTAATGTAGGGGATGGTCGTCTGAGTTATAGATTCATTGATTGTTTGGTGTTTGTCTTGTTTCTTGTGCTTTTGTTTGTTTTCTACTCGGTTAATGGTTTCTCGGTCGTATCCGTTCTTCACGAAGGCTGTTCTCAAGTGCCTCTTCTCTTTCGGAAGCTGAGACGATTCAGCTATCGCTTCGGCTCTGTTGATTAGAGTGTTGATCATTCCTTTTTTCTGAGCGGGATGGCGATGTGAAGTGGCATGGAGGTATCTGTCTGTAATACCGGCTATCCAACGAAAGACACACATATTACCTCACTATCCACATACGGATGAACCCCACCCCACTGAACACACACAAACACAACACGACCAGTACAGGCCAGCCAATGGTGTTTTCATGATACTATTGAATTGAAGTCAATTGGAAATTATGAATTGAGCTAACTCCACTTCCAAAGATGGTGGAGTCATCGGAAGATAAGATAAACCAAATGGACTGTTACAATAGTGAATGGAACAATGCAAATGGCTCCTGGGAGCTTTTTATTGATAGTTCACTATTATTATTGATACTAGACTCAAATGGCTTAGGAGTACAAAAATAATCAACAAAATCATAACAACTTCTAACAATTTTGTTCAGACCTTAAACAAAATTCCAAATTCTTAATTGAAAGAAATAAGGGCCCCTTCAAAATGACAGAAGCCCATCAATGTATAGAAATATTGATGAGAATCCCCACAATCGAATTTCTTTGCTAGAAAACATTCCACAAACTCCCTGATATTTATGTAAATTACAAAAGCCTCATTTACTGAATGGTGTTCATTTTTATTTCCAAATTAAAAACAATCAATGCGAAAATCCTCATCTTTTCAAGCTTAAACAATTCTTAGTAAGGAAGGAAATAGTTGGGGGTGCAGTCAAATTAAACACTAAATAAGTGGGTACTTATTTTATTTTGTGGCGACGTTTCGACCCACTTTGTGGGTTATCTTCAGGGCTAATGGAAGCTGAGGCTAGACTAGAAAATTGTCCAAAATTGTCAGAAAGACCGCATTTTTAACATAAAACATCAAACATTTAACATCAAAGAAAAGAAAAGTTGTCAGTTATACCGCTTCTAGTCTAGCCTCAGCTTCCATTAGCCCTGAAGATGACCCGCAAAGTGGGTTGAAACGTTGGTACACAATAAAATAAGTACCCACTTATTTAGTGTTTAATTTGACTGCACCCCCAACTATTTCCTTCCTTACTCAGATCTTCCAGTCAACTATCTATGAACTTAGAATCATTTCTTTTTATTTTTTGGTATATTAATTTTTCCAGTTGAGTTGTTAAGTGAAGAATATAGTGCAATGTCACCAGGAACTCTTGAATCGCATGGTTTAATCAATGCTTTAGAGTATCAGAAGGTAGCAGCACTTACACAATCAGCTTCTCCTGATGCCCAAAAGAAAATTGCTGGTGAGTTTAAATTAATTTCTATTCTCTTATTACCTAACCGTAATTTAATTTATTACTGCATTAGTAAGTTATTACACCACACTAGCAGTAATTACAAAAGACCAGATGAAGTCTTAATAACTTTTAGTTATATCAATCAAATAAATAACAATTATAATAATTCAAATAAATAGAATTATTATTAATATGTAAAAATATAATTAATTAAAATTATTACAAATTTTTTTTACCATGATAAAATCACCAAATTATTGTTTTGATTCAAGTCGCAAATATTTAGATTATTTTTCATGTTAAAATAACCATGCTTTATAAATCAGACAAATTTACTGTAATTTCATAAGTAACTTATTTATGTTTTAATGGTGAGATAAAGGAATAAATTATTTTTAATTTTAATCTAATTATTTCCATTGTTCAGAAAAATAATCATAGCTGTTATTATAAAAAAATATATTTATATTCTATTTAGTAACTTAAAACCAAAGTCTATTATTATTTATTAAACATGGATTTTGGCAGTTTTATATGTGTCATATCCTTCTTTTTTTGTATTTTAACATGCATACATAGATTTCTTTGGAAAAGTGAAGAATAAGGCTGGAGATATGGAAAGAATGCTTAAAGAAAAAGACAAACATGGTATACTTTATTTTTATACTACAAAAATAGTATAAAATATTTTGTAGCTAAACTGCTTTAGATTAAGTTTCATTAGTCATCTTTAATTGGAAAAAAAATGTAATTTTTCTAGCTTTAATATACATTAAGATGCTTCAAAAATTTAAATATGTAATTATATTAATGTTGCAAGAGTTCTCCATAATATAATGAATAAAAAATAATCTAGTTAATATATTAAGCTATATATTTCCATCATGTGGAAATTCTGAGCTATATGTAACAGTTTTCATTTTTCCACAAGATAGTTTGTTTGATGTGATGTTGTAAGGGTGTTTTTTTTTTTCCCCTTAAAACTATAAAGGTAATTTAAAAAAAAAATTGTTGTTTTGTATTTGTATTAACTGTAAACGTGTACAGAGGAGGGTAGTAATTATTTAGGCATTCTATTGCTAGCTATGCAGGCTTATTGCTTGGACCTGAGCAGGGCAGCATACCAATTCTCTTACTTTCTGGATACCTATTGATCCTACTGTTATAAAGTCCATTAGCAATTATTGTTGGTAAAAGTTTAACTCTTTGCAAACATTTAAAGACGCAGGAGTTGAGCACCTTGCCTCAGTCCGCTCTTACGGGTTTACTGTGTTCGGATGTGCTCTCTTTGCTTACTTGCTCTCCGATTGGATTTTTCTAACGACTTGGCTCTTACCTTGACTTTTGTGATTGATTCTTTTCCGACGACCCTGGAATGTGCCCTGTTTTCTGTGATTCCTTACGATTTGGCTGCTATGTGGCTGATTGTCAGGTTAATCTGACTAACAATAGCTAATAGAAAAAGAAGAATACCGTTTAGTATCGAAGAATACGCAAATATTAAGAATATGCTGCTGCGGTTCCTGTACCTATTGACCTGTGCAATAGAATTATAAACGCAGCGCAGAAAATGCATAGGGTCCTCAGAGATTCAAGGATAGTGAACACTGGTGTGATAAGAAGCGCTCGAACTTCCATTAGAAATAGGGGCGGGCATTTTGAAAATGAACTGTAAACCTAGATATTTTTTTTCAATAAATTTATTTTTCAGCATTCCATGATTTTAATTGCTTTTTGAACTTTTGAAATTTTAATTGAACCTCAGCAGCGTATTCTTAATATCTACGTATTCTTTGATACTGAACAGTATTCTTCTTTCTCTATCAGCCATTATTAGTCAGATTAACCTGACAATCAGTCACACAGCAGCCAAATTATTAGGAATCACAGAAAACAGGTCATCGGAAAAGAATCAATCACAAAAGTCCAGGAAAAAGCCAAGTCGTTATTAATCCAATCTGTGAGCAAGTGAGCTAAGAGAGCACATCCGAACCCAGTAAACCCGTAAGAGAGGACTGAGGCAGGGATGGGCAAAGCAAGGCAAAGCTCGACTCCTATGTCAGAGCCTTTCTTCTTGGGCTCTACCCGGGTTCTCCATTTTCCATCGATCATATCTTTGTGGTTTCTTAACCGATTTTTGATTTTAATACTTCATATGAAAGATAATGAAACGTAGATGTTTTTAATTATTATGTAAGTTATAACTTAGGGTGACTTTTTTGAGTAAATCGACATTTTAGAGACAGTCACCGTATTTTTTTTTTCATTTATCTTCTTCCTTCCCATGGCTCTACAGCCCTTG
The DNA here is from genome assembly GCA_964056705.1 of Troilus luridus. Taxonomy (NCBI): domain Eukaryota; kingdom Metazoa; phylum Arthropoda; class Insecta; order Hemiptera; family Pentatomidae; genus Troilus; species Troilus luridus. The sequence goes on along the minus strand of OZ057412.1, from coordinate 42,851,868 downwards.
CAGGGCCCTGGCCTCCGCAACAACGTCTCTCCAGTCCTCCCTGTCAGCAGCTCGACCTCTCCACTCTCCGATCCCCATCCTCTGCAGATCGTTCTGTACATCATCCATCGCAGCCTGGGCCTTCCTCTTCTTCTTTTGCCTCCTGGTTTGCCATATAATAGCTTCTTTGGGTACCTATCTTCTCCCATTATTTCTACGTGCCCAAGCCATCTTATACATGTTGATTTAACAAAGGTGACCAGGCTGGTGCATTGTATAGGTCCTGAAGCTCTCTATTATTTCTTGACCTCCATTGGCCTTCATTACATACTGGCCCAAATATTTGCCGAAGCACCTTCCTCTCCCAGATCTGCAGCATCTTTTCGCATTCCTGGGGAAGACCCACGTTTCACTAGCGTATGTAACAATCGGTCTTAGGATTGTTTTATAAATCAATAATTTTGCCTTCCGTGACAAGTTCCAAAATCTTAATGCTTTTCGCAATGCAAAGAGACACCTGTTCCCTGCTGAAATTCTTGCTTTAATTTCTGCAGTGATGTCATTCTTTCGTGTCACTAAAGTCCCCAGATATTTGAAGCTGTCCACTTTCTTAAATGTGTGGTGGAGCAGTTGCACATGACTCAGCTGCCCATCCTTTTTTGTGGAAATCATATATTGGGTTTTTTCCTTATTTATCACCAGACCCAATTTTTTCCCAGCTTCTTCAAATTCCTGCAAAGCTCCTGAAAGCGCCGCTTTTGACCTTGTTGATATCACTACGTCATCAGCATACGCTAGGTGTTGGGTCATCCTATTACATATCGTTCCTCCTGGGTTGGTCCTGATTGATCTCGCAGCTTGTTCGAGTGCTATGTTAAATAATACAGGTGAGAGGGGATCTCCCTGGCGCAGACCATTCTCCACCTCCAAATCTTCTGATATCATATTTTGTATCTTTACCCTACATCTGGTGTTTTCCAAGGTCATCGCACTCAATCCTACTAGCTTTTCTGGGAGCCCCAGAGTTTTCATTACTTTGAGCAGTTCATTCCTGTCAAGACTATCGTAGGCCTGGCAGAAATCTATGAAGCGGTGGTGGAGGTCAACATTGTACTCATATGCTTTCTCTAGCATCTGCCGTATGGAGAAGATATGATCAGTTGTGCTTCTAGTTGGCCGGAAACCACTTTGGTATTCGCCAATATTTCTTTCACCCCATCCCATAATTCTCCTATTTATTGCAATTGAAAGTACCTTGTAGACAGTGGGCAATAGAGCAATACCTCTATAGTTTTGGCAGTTTAATCTGTCTCCCTTCTTATGTATTGGGCACAAAACTGCCATATTCCAGTCCTGTGGCATCCTCATCTCCATCCATACATCAAATACGAGGTTATATATTTCCTCCACCACCGCCTCACCCCCACACTTCAGGACCTCATTCGGGATACCATCTATTCCAGGTGCTCTGTTGTTATGGAGTGCCCCAATTATTTCCACTATCTCTTCCCTATCCGGTGGCATTTCTTCTTCATCCACGTTTGACGAGTCTCTTCCATTTTCCAATAATGCTGTTTTATCATAAGTTGATCCTTCTTTATTCGGATTTAATAATTCTATGAAGAACTGCTTCCATCTTTCCAGAACAGATCTTCTATCTCCAATCAAGTTCCCCTCTCTATCTTTAACGAATTCCAGTCTTGGTATATATCCATTTCGGAATTCTCTGGTGCTTTTATAGAACTTCCTGGTCTGTTTGGCTGCAAAGTCTTCTTGAAGCTTATCTAGCTTCTTTGTTTCCTGCTGCCTTTTCTTTTGTTTACATACTGCTTTTGCTTCCCTTCTTTTGGTTCTATAATGTTCTGCCGTAGTTCGGGTCCTTCGTTGGATCATTTTCTGTCTGGCACTGTTTCTTTCCTCTATGGCTTTTATGCAGTCTTCATCAAACCAGTCATTACTTTGTCTTTTCAGTGCTGTGCCAAGAATGTCCTCTGCTACACCTTTAACAGCATCTTTAAGACGTGCCCATCTTTCTTCTATATTCATTCCAGTAGATGAGGTGTCACCTAATCTATCTGCGATCCTATCTCTGAATTGCCGGGCTACAGCATCCTCCTTTAGCTTTTTCACATTATAGATGGTGGCATTTCTTGCATTTCCTTTTCCTTGTATGGCCAGCTTCTGTTTATATAAAATCTTGACCAGATAATGGTCTGAGTCACAGTTAGCTCCCCTGTAACTGCGTACATCAAATATATCACTGGCGTGTCTGGCAGCAATGAGTACATGGTCAATTTGATTTTTGGTGATGCCATCCGGGGAGGTCCATGTTTCCTTATGTGGAAAAAAGGTGCTTCTTATTCTAAGGTTCCTTGTCATCGCAAAATCAACCATTCTGAGTCCATTCTCGCTTGTTTCCTCATGCTTGCTGTGCTTGCCTATTATTGGGAAAAACATCGTTTCTTTTCCTATCCTACCATTGAAATCTCCCAAAATTATTTTCACATCATGCTTGGGTAGGGAATCGTATAGATTTTCTAGCCTTCCATAAAAGGTTTCCTTTTCCTCTTCATTGTCCTTGCCTTCTATGGGTACATGTATGCTGATAAGAGAGATATTGAAAAACCTTCCTCGCAGCCTTAGTAAGCACATTCTCTCATCTACTGCCACGTATTTAATAATTGAGTGCAAGAGGGAATTCCTTATCGCAAAACCTGTTCCCAATATATTCCGTCTATTGCCACTGTTAATGATTGTGGAGTGCTTCATCTTGGTTAGTACTGTGTCTCTCCAGTGGATTTCTTGTAGGGCTGATATATCTATTTTGTATTTTTCCAGTTCCCTTTCAAGATCTCTCCCAGCTCCAGGTTGGAACAAACTCCTCACGTTCCAGGTTGCCATATTTATTAGGCCATGTCCATGCCCAAGTCGTTTCCCATTTGATCCATTTCTTTCCGAGGCTTTTTGTGGTTTCTTGAAAACACTTACAGTTTTTACGGAACAGGGTTGTTGGCCCCGTGTCCAACCCCCAACCTGGAGGACCAGAGTTTTCTGTTGGGGTTTCCTCCCTTAGTTGAAGGATCCAGTTTTAAGGCGCTGGAAACTCGCCTTTGCCCTCTCCCGTCAGCCAATGTCCACCTTGGTGTGCATTGCCCAGCGGTCACTACGAGGAAGTGGGAGTAGGACTTGCTGTCACGTCCACTTGTGGACTAGGGCCATTTCTTAGTTTTTCCTGGGCTATGGATATCGACATACCATATCCCGCTGAGGGCTATTGACAGCCATTTGACCGCCTTTTTCATTTATCGTTTTTGTTTAACGATTTTTGCGAAAGAAACCGACAATTACGAAGATTTGACTATTTATATTCCGTATTTAGAATATCTTTGTTGCAAAACAAAAAAAAATGGGCCGGAAAGACCAATTTTTAGGATTTATAGCTATTTTAAATAGGATTTTTTTTGTAAAATTCTTTAAGTAGGAATATCTTGGAAAGGGTTAACTTTAGGACAGTAGGTCTCATAGTAATTACGACTGGAATTGCCCCATACTATCATCCCTTTAGGCTCCGCCACTAATTACCAGTCACCCTGTATATATATATATATTTTTTTTTTTAATGCATTTTCCTATGTGATAGGTATTCTAGCGAAAATGAAAGAAGGTGCTGAAAATGTTCAAACAAAAATTCAGGCAAAAGCAGAAAGTGTTGGGTTTAAACCAATTCCATCAGAAAATAATAAAAGTAAGCTAATTTATTTATTTTACTTCTAATTGTTTGTGTAATTATAATCTGTAAATGTTGACAAACCTCAGACCGCGTCCCCTCGTGCTACTGCAAGCGTCCTATAGCCCTGAAGATGACCCACAAAGTGGGTCGAAATGTCGGCACTTAATTAAAATAAGTATCCACTTATTTAGTGTTTTAATTGACTGCACCCCCAACTATTTTCTTCCTTACATCATCCAGTCAACGATCCCTCGCTTCTCGTTGACAAAAATTGATTGGATTTTTTGGATCTATTTTACTAAAAAGCGTCAAGAACAAGTTTTATGGTCAAAGTTAAATTAAGAAGTTGTCATTAGTACTTTTTGAATCAACTACCTAGAGGCATCAATAAGTTACATCAACAAATAGAGTTTATGTTTGAATTTCTAAAACATGCCTGTAGTTTACATATAGTTGTACGTAGTAAGGTCCAAAAGTTTCCGGCCTGGGATAGAAGGAAAGGTGAAAGAAAAAAACTGGTCTTAATAATAAACTGGTCTAAGTTCAACATCGCTGGTCCAGCAACATCGCCATTGGAAGTGTCCTCTCTCAGATCCAAGACGGAGAAGAAAGGGTCATTAGGTATTTCAGCAAAGCACTCTCAGCTCCGGAACGCAACTACTGTGTCACAAGGAAAGAGCTTTTGGCAGTAGTAAAATCCATAGAGCACTTCCATAAATATCTATACGGAAGAAGGTTCCTGCTGAGAACGGACCACGCGGCTCTAATGTGGCTGCTGCGATTCAAGTCACCAGAGGGACAAGTGGCGAGGTGGATCGAGCGCCTTCAAGAGTATGACTTCGAATCTGCTCATTGCTCTGGAACAAGTCACAGAAATGCGGATGCACTGTCAAGAAGACCTTGTGATGAAGGCTGGAAGCATTGTTCTCGACAAGAAGAGAAGCAGGCAACGGTGTTGAGGACTACAGTTGTCATCGACAGTTGGCAAGACGCAGAGGTGTCAAAGGAACAGGACGAGGACCCGGACTTAAAACAAATAAAGGAATGGAAAATATCGGGGCAAGGAAGACCGGCCTGGCAGGATGTTGCTCCAATGTCGAAGAAGGTGAAAACGTACTGGGCCCAATGGGACTCCATTTTAGTGGACAACGGGCTGCTGAAACGGGCATTGGAGAACACGCAGGCTACAGCTCATCATTCCAAGGAATAAAGTGCCCGAAGTGCTTAGGGAACTACATGACGGTGTATCTGGCGGCCACCTTGGAGTTCACCGTACATTGGAAAAAGTTCGTGAACGCTTTTACTGGGCAAACCTTAAGGACGATTTGTTGGACTGGTGCAGGCGTTGTGCGGCTTCTAACGGACCCACAAGAAGAAAGAGGGCCCTTATGCAGAAATACAACGTGGGAGCACCGTTCGAGAGGATAACGATCGACATCGCTGGCCTTTTCCCTATGACGGATAAAGGTAATCGATGTATTCTCGTGGCCATGGATTATTTCTCTAAATAGGTGGAAGCTTATGAACAGGACAATGGGTCGATATTTGTCTAAAGTGGTCTCCGATCATTAGCGGGACTGGGACCAGTATCTTCACCTATTCCTGTTAGCCTACCGCAGTTCAGTCCATGAAGCAACGGGGCAGACCCCCGCAAATGTGGTGTTCGGCCGAGAACTTCGTTTGCCTTGTGATCTGAAATTCGGGTTCAAGCCCGACGAGGAAGTTGCCGGAGAGGAGTACGTCACGAATCTACGGAAGCGAATGGATAATATCCATGATAAGGTTCGTGCAAACATCCAGGGAGCCAGTAACAGAATGAAGGAGCGTTACGACATCAGGGCGGAGAAAGGTGGTTTCCAACCTGGAGATTTGGTCTGGCTACATGATCCTCAAAAGAGGCGAGGCTACTCACCTAAACTTCAGAACTCCTGGGATGGCCCGTTTGAGATCATCAATAGGATAAACGGCACCATCTATAGGACCAGGAAGCAGCCAAAAGGAAAACCCAGGGTAGTCCATTTTAATAGACTGGCCCCATACAAAGGAGACCATGGCCCGACAGAAGACCAGCCAGTCAGTTACCTCAACAACGTGGAAACCAGTAAGGTTTCAGTTGCACAACCTAAGGTACCAGGTTCCAGTTTATCATAGAGTAACTCAGACAGTATACAGAGATATCTTCTCGTTACCAGTGGACTATTCTCTGGCCCATTGTGTCGCCGAAGATCTGCCCTTACCATTTTCTTTCACGTATATACTTATGCATTAATTGGTTCTTAATGATGAAATTAAATAATCTACTTAGTTAAAATATTATCTAATTTTACTATTCAAAATGATTAAATAAATTGTCATTGTATAAAGGTAAATATTTAGTATATATAATAGATGTACATAACATACTTACTAAGGAGCACTGATGGTTTTTTTGAAAAGTTGTGCGTTTCCTGAGTTTGGGATTCCTGACCAAGAAATTGATTTAACCATTTACACAGATTACTTTTCTGACTTCAACTGTAAAACCTTTCTTTGTAAATCACCCTTAAAAAGTGGACATGTTATGGCCTACCTGTTCAAAAGATCATTGTGGAAATGCTGATACAAAGACAGAAATATTTAACCACCTTAACAGGAAAGTATGTGGACAATTTGTATATAATACACATCTACATGACTATAACTAACCAATCATATGCTCATTTCTTTTCTGTTACCCATACAGGCCTAGCAATCAGAATATAGATTTATTTAGTATCATATTCAATCTTCTCCTATCACTTAGAGAGGAAAATAGTTGACTGGAAGATCTAATGGAGGATGGAAATAGTTGGGGGATGTAGTCCAAAAAAAAACACCACCAAATATGTGAAGACTTATTTTTGATTTGTGCCGACGTTTCGACCTACTTCGTAGGTCATCTTCAGGGCTATGAGAGAAAAAATAACTATAAAAAAACATTACAGTACCAAGAATATAATAATTGAATAAAGTTGATACAAAATGTGATGCCAAAGAATAAATATGTAGAAAGTAATGAATAGGAATCTCGTTGAATGACAGGTAGAGAAGTAAAATTTGAAAATATAAGTATGGGATTTTATATAAATGTATATAATTGGAATGAAGTGATATTAGTACAAAATATGATGTAAATATAGAAATAAAGATATAAAATTCTAGTTTGAGAAAGGAGATAAATTATAAAAATTATGATGCTCAATAATTATGAACTTTTTGATTAAAACATATGATGGATGCCAAAGTGATGAAGAGAGAAATAGGTGTGAAGAATGGAGATGGAGAAGGATGAAGAGAAGATATTAATATTACAATCTGAACAAACCTAATAGAAGGAGTGGCGGCTGGGTGAACCGTGTAACTGACAAATAAAATACGTTACAAAGCAAGACGGAAGCGCTAACAGCGATCTCTAACGGCCAAAAATATAACTAAGAAAGAGAGTATAGGAAAATGAGGGAAAATGCATAAATAGGTGAATGTAATGAGACGTAAATAATGTATACAAATATTAAAGTAATGATAAAAGAGAGACAGCAAAGAGTGTTAATGACTAAACTAATGGGAAATGGTAGAAAGATAATAACAATAAAATTTATGCCATAATGTCATAATGTGTCATTGAAAAAAAAGGAGAGAGTATATATATAAATATAACGGAATGAAAGTGGGAAGTAGTAACAAAGTAAAAGAATTTAAGGTTTTTTGAGTAAATTAAAAATTTGGGAGTAGGTTGAGGATAGGTGATGTGAGTCGGTCTTAAGATTGATAGCGGAGAAATCTAAATTGATGTGGATGGTTTCAGAGAGGATGCGTTTATCATAGTTAGGAACAGAAGCTAGGATAGACGCATTTTCGAAGTCAAAAATGTGGTTTGAAGATGGGGCATGTTCGGAGAGTTTAGAAGCGGTTTGGTTATGGGAGGAAATGGCCTATTTGTGTTGAGTAATATGATCTTCAAGGAAGTTTTTAGTTTCGCCGATGTAGGAAGAGTTGCAATTGGGAGTGGAGCTGGGGATACGGTAGTCAACGTTGTTTAAGGGGAATAGGATCTTTGACACGGATCTCCTATCACTGTTGATGCTTACTAATGAACGGAAATAGTCAAGAAAATCATTGTGGTTATTATTCTGTGAAATGATAATACAATTAGTTGAATCATGTTTTTCAGTGACTTCAGAGGGTAGCAGTGGCATGCGAGCCAAGGTTTGTGAAGCAAATCTTACGATGGAAATGGGCCAACTTCTCCTTTCTCTATTGCATGCATGGGGTCTGGATCCTGATCTGGATCGTCTTTGTGAAACAAAATTGGGCCTTTTAAGGCCTATGGTTCCTGTATCTTTTGGGGTCATTTCCAAGGCAGGCAAGTATTTTAGTTATCATTAAAATACCTTATTTCTAATAAAGATTATTGTATTTAGAATATAACCTATGTATTTATCTTTTAATTAGGCATTGGAGTATCACTCCCCTGAAACCAGGTTTTTATTAGTTCTTATTTACTCTTTTAAAACATTTGGAAATCATTTTATTTGTGTAATTGAATTAATTTAGTAATTTGAACTAAAGGTGGGAATTTTATTCAACTTCTCTTTACTTTTCATAAATAAATATTAAACATTAAAAAAAAATCTACAATTTAGGGAAATGCCCCATATTCAGAATTATAATGTTTAATGCTTGTAAAAACTATTTTTAAGTTCCAATTTTGTCATAAGTTTGAATCATAGCAATGAAGTTATTTGTCAGTTTAACTATAATATATTGAAATTTTACATTCAAATTATAAGGAGGATAGGACTCTATTTTATTCCATTTTTGATGGATTTTATCAAATCGACAAATACTTTATTGTTTTGATTTAAATTGATGACAAAGAGGAGCAAACTTGAAAATAATTTATACAAGCATTAAAGATTATAATCCTGAGGATGGAGCAATACCCCCCAGTATTACAATTTTTTTATGAACAATATATTTTACTCATTAATTTAAGGTATTATTTATTCTGTTATTAGCCATTAAATGTTAAACAGCATTGCTTTGGAATATACCACATGTAGGTTTATATTTGTCATCAGTATTTTTGAATATTTCACTCATAGTTCATTTTCATTTAGTAAATCATATATTTTCAACTATCAAAGTATTTTTTTACTCCAGAGCAAAAAATATGTATAATACCAATTTTATCAATATTTTTATTTCTTTAGCAAAAAGTTAACTTTTATCTAAAAAAGCTGGTTCCTAGACACAAAGATGGGAGAAAATTTCTCTTCTCCCAACTATTCAGATTAGTGTGGAAAAAAAAAGAAAAAGTGGAAAAAACTGGAGAGTTTGTGCATTTTTGGTTTGTCGTTTCGAGCCCAAGCCCTGGGATTGTTTAAACAGTTGACAGGAGTACTGAACTTAGTGAGGGCTATTGTTAGAACTAAGTCCTAATAGTTACGTCACAAGTTTGAGAATGGCTAGGATAAGGAAATTGTTATGCATAGTCAGTTTTCGTGAAGTAAAAATTCTAGGTAGAAACTAAGCTGTAATAATTATTGCCAAACTGTTTCCTCTGGATGCAGGTTTTTATTGCTTTTCTCTTGTTTTCTTCATAATATTAATCATTCTCTAGAATCATATTCTGATTATATTTATAGGGTACATGAGCCTTCAGCTTCCAACATGGCAGTTGTGGAAAGAAGTAAAACTAGAAACACAGACTGCGCTTGCTTCTGATCTACCTAAGGAACTGCTCAAACTTGAAGCACTTACTAGGCAGTTCACAGCTCAATATCATTGGGAACTGAGCACTAGCATTACTACTAATCATCTCCTTGCTATAATTGCCATTGCAAATACACTCATGTCCATGAATAATGCCTCATTTGTTGCGGAGCAAGAGCGTAGCAGAAAACTCATGAGGTTAGTTTTAGTGTACTATGTAACATGTAAGAATGCAAAATAGAAATAGAAATGTATGTTTTTTTTTAAGAAATCAATTTTTTTTTAAATTAAGTTTCCCTATTAGACATTTCATTATCTCCTTTCATGGAATACAATCCTTGTAATAGTTCATTTGAATTCCCCAAATGTATTCTAATGATACAAAGCACTGTTATAAAAGCACTCTTCTTCCATTGTCATCTTAAATCTTGAAAAGGAACATACTTAAAGTAGAGTTCTCTGGGACTATTAAAGAACTGTTAAATTTTTGAATCTAGTTCTTTATCAAATAAGGAGATTGGAATGTTTGTGAATAATGCTCTAAAATAATTTCTGAAAAAATAAGGAAATCTGCGACATGTCTTCTTGCAACTCCTGGTCCCTTTCTTTAATGTTTTTCAAAATAAAACCTCTAGTTTTTGAAAATCACACTTTGCATCTGTTACTTAGAATATTTTAACACCAGCAGCCTACCATATATGTAAATTTATGGTAAAATTATAAAGCGTCCCATGAGTGGCAGATGTGGGGATGGAAAATGGGAATTCTTTGGAAGTTTTTCCGTGCTAAGTCCGACTTAATCACTGGCCAACAATGAGTGCAGCCCTCAGGCTTGCTTGAGGGTATGACATAGGTTTGGACCTATGTTGGACTAATTACATTTTTTTATTTCACATAATACCATCAATAGTCATATTCTACAGTCTTACCCAGGTATAATTAAAATACGGATCTCTAGTGAGTGAGTACCTGACCCTGCACAGTTCCCAAGACCGCTTTTTACATCCCATCTGAAGGATGGCATAACCAAGGGTTTCTCACTCCCTTTAAAAATCCTAAGGCAATCTGCCGGGCTAAGAGCCTGTGATCGTGGGTATAAAAGGTTGTTGTGCTGACCACTAAACGACGTGTGACCCCCATAAAGTAATAGTTACATTTTTTTGTGAATAGCTGGCTGCTTATAGGAAAACACAGTCAGAAGGAAGTTAAATAGCCATCAGCAAATGTGAATTTAAAACAGAGAATATTGACAACATTCCCAGAGAAGTATTAAAGCTTACAGGGAAGCTGGAGATTCATCTTTTGGTAACAGAACTATGTGAAAATGAAAGTATGTTGAAGAATGGAAAGATTTGACACTCATCCCAATCCCTAAAAATTTCCCTATGTGCAGAAGCGAATAGGAGGATTGCATTAACGGCAATCTTCAGTATTGGAGTAGAGCCATAATTTGTGGATGGGAGTTGGTAGACAGTAATAGTGTTACCTCATTCCTGCTAAAGAAATAAATAAAAAACCCAATGGGCACTTTTAAGTTGAGATTGGCTTTTACCATAATTTAATTTATTATTGATTAGGTAACTTTCTCAGGACAGTGATAGTCGATCTTAAAGGATTAGAAGCCTTACTGTAATTTTGATCATTTCTGCTTCAATTACTTCACAGATGTTGTTTTCTACTCTCTCAAGAGATATTCAATTGACCAAAGAATCTCATTCAGTAAAGAGTGGGTCTAACTGAAATTCAAGTTTTTACTGTTCTAGGTAGAACTTAGCAGCAGAAGTCATATTTAATAATTATTTTAAATGGTATCAAATCAAACTAATATTAGCATTAATAATTCCAATGAACAGGAAATTAAAATTGAATACAAAGCAATTAGTTACTACAAATGCCAGTTAACAACACTAGTGCTGTGCAGTGAATTGATGAGGTGGCAGTACTCTGTAGTTAAATTCATAATTTTTTTAAGGGCTTTTATGGGTTAAAGTCGAATATTTCTAAAATGGTAATTGCTAAGCCCTTCAGCAAATGCCCCTGCTTGCTTAATCTCTGCTGCTTCTACATCTGAATCAATATCCTCAGTGTGTGCAGAGATTACGTTCTGTTTTAAATTAAATTATCCAATTTGTATAATTTTAACATTGTAATTTTGCGCCTTATTAAAGAAATTATTGCTCGCTTATTTTTTTTACAGTTGCAATATGACTAAAACTCTTTAGTCTTATAAAACTTTGCAAAACCTACAAGTTATGAGCTACTGACTGATACATCCTCTAATTTATAAAATCATCAAATTCGACTCCAATTTAATGATTAATGAATGTATATCTGTATTATTATTTTTTAGACAAAGTACTACAAGGACATGGGCTACAGAAGAATCAGTTCCTGATGAAACTGTGTCAGCTCAAATAAAGCAGGGTTGGTCCCTTTTGGCTACTCTTCATTGTGTTCTTTTAACTGACAAAGTTACTGGAAGAGGTTCAAAAACATTTAAAAGGGCACAAGTCGAAATGCTGGCCACAAGATGGCAACATCATTGTCTTGAGGTGATTTTCTGATTATTTTAACTTCAAAACTCAGATTGTTTTGTTTTAATTAAAAATTCTTAAGTCTTACTCTTACAGCATCTTGAATGTAACATTGTACGAGTATAAGTTTTCATTTTGTTTGCTACTATGTTTTTACTACCAATTGCCTCATCTCAGTTATTAAATATATTTTTCCCATTTTCATTTACTTTCCTTTCTATCTAGTTCCTTCAACAGTTTATTAATGACTCAGTCAAAGTGATTCTGACTTCTAGCCATGTCTATCTAATTAGAATGAGAATAAAAGAATTCATGTCTTGAGACTACCAAAAAATAAATATTGACTGACTTGGGTGGGAAATGTTTTAATGTAAATTTTTTAAATTGACTCTTGCCTTAACTTCCTCACTTGTCACATTCTGTAAAAGCTTCTTCTGTTTCTGATACGGCCTCTATAGTTAATGGTGTTTGGACTGTAGACTAACCACCAAAGAAATTCTTTCAATTTCTTTTTAATATATGTTAATTTATGTTTATTAATGACTGATCTTTGACTTGATTTATCTTTTATTAACAATTTTTATTAGATACACTTTGTCCCTTTGAATTTCAGTTTCTTGGCAACTTAAAGTTTGAGTTCTCGCTTTTTTTATTATATTTCTTTCATAGTGGGAAAAACCTTGGGCATTTCAGAATACACTTTTAATTACTGTAGTTTTATCAATTTGAATTGAGGAATACCTATGCAGCAGCCAGCTACTAACTCATGTTATTATTCATTATTAATTTATCTGTGTAATCAAAAATATCGATTTTGTAATTGAGCATAAACAATATATAGTTTTATTAGTGAATTATTTCAATTATTTATACCTCACGTTCACTAAAGTGGTGACCCCAACAAAGAACACAACCAATATGAATCGGAAGACAAAAGAAGTCTGTGCTTGTGAGTTCGGACCAAACATAAGTTTTCCAAACTTTTGGAAAGCAGACCCAGAACTTTAGTTCTGTCAGACTGAAGCTATTTTCTCAATGAAAAAGGTAACTAGCCCACTCATTAAATTTCAGTTAATTCTAGCTAACCTCAACACTGAAATACTAAAAGATGTGTCAGACTTAGTTAAGAATCCTCCGACCGAACCTTACGAAGCCATTAAAAGGAGACTGATCCTCACCTACTCAGAATCAGATAATCTTCGTATTCGGCGACTCCTAGAAGAGAAACATCTATCTCCAGTAGAGCGACCTTCTCAACTTCCAAACGAGATAAAACAACTCGCTGGCACCTTTGTACTTTCAGAGCTGCTATGCTACATATGGTTGAAGGCGTTACCAGCTCAAATGCAAGCTACACTAGTGGTTACCAGTGAAACCTCAGTGGATAAACTGGCAGAGATCGCCGACCACATCGCCGAAGTTTACGAGCACAGCATTCCTCGCCAACTCGACCTATACAAGTTCACACCTTGACGATATGGTCCAGAAGTTGAGTCTGGAAATCAAGGAAAGTAAAAACCAAATGGTACAAGAGCAGCGAGAACAATCATGCTCACAAAAACGGAGCCGATAAAATTGGGAAAACCTGAATTAGTGCTATTTTCACCAAACCTTCTGTGAGAAAGCCCGGACATGGAATGGAATGGAAAAAAAAGCACTATGGCTCAGGGAAACTGTTAACAGCGGCCGAGATGGCGGACTCTGTTGCTGACTCTCTTCAACGCCGATTATTTATAACAGATAAAGACTCGGAAGATCAGCCCGAAAGGTGGGATGCCCCCGGGTTTTGCACAATATGAACCACAACTGTATTCATCGTTCATAGAAAACCAAAATAAAAAAGATATACCAGTAAAATTGCAGGAAGCAGAAGAAAGTAGGCATAAAGCACCTCCAGAATCATTACAGAACCAAGTAAAAAATTCACAAATAGCCCAAACAATTTCACAGCAATCGCAGGTTGTTGAGCAGACACCACCTTCTCAAGTTGTTGAGCAACTACAAGAGCAAAACGTGATAACAGGTGAAATGGCTCATCAGAAACAGCCAGGCTTGGAAGAAACATTCAGTGAAGTGAATGAACAAGGAGACCATGTAAGACAAAAAGCAGGGATGACTGCTAATATTGTTTAAGAAAAAAAAAGAACAGGTGTTATAAAAGTGCAACAGCAACCTCAATCCTTAGATAAACACAGCCAACAGCAACTACAAACTATAGAACAACATAACCAACAGTCATTTCAGACTTCAGAAAAAAAAGCCAACCGCAACCCCAAACCTTAGAAAACCAGAGCCAACAGCAACTCTTAACTGATGAACAACAAAAGCTACTGCAATCTCAAATTGCTGAGCAACAAAAACAACTACAACTCCAAACTGCTGAGCAACAAAAGCAGCAGCAATTCCAAATATCTGAGCAACAATGGCAACAGCAAATTCAAACTACTGAGCAACAGCAATTTCAAACCATGAAAAGACATTACACACACCTTCGAAATTCAGAAAAACATAACCAACCTCAATTTCAAATCATCGAAAAACAATTCCCTGCAATAATGTCAGCAGTTACTCTTTCAGAATATCAATCTGCTCCAGGTTCAGAACAACTACAGATCCTTCAAAAGACATTACAAGGCTTATGTGGTCAACAACAGACTTGGTTTCCTCAAAGAATAGAACAAAACCAACTAGCCAAACCCATAGCAAATCCAATCACATCAGCACAACAGGCTGCACCTCAACCAGCAGCCAAATTTCCATCACTAGCTTCTGGAAAAAGTCTCTCAGAATGTAGTAGCGAGAAATTATTGAACGGTGATTTTGATAAATCCAATGACTCAGCCACCTTAGCAGACTCATCCGAGGAAGTCCGAACCCATCAAGGAAGACTCATCTGACTCCGTCATTGGGGAGGTGATGTAGCAGCCAGCTACTAACATATGTTGTTATTCATTATTAATTTATCTGTGTAATAAAAAATATTGATTTTGTAATTGAGCATAAAAAATATATTTTTATTAGTGAACACGTAAATATTTCAATTATTTATACCTCACGTTCACTAAACCTATATAATTTTAAAGGTGAATTAGTGGATGGTTTTCCATTTACCGCTCGATTTCTGCTTTGAATGTTTAGGTGAGAGAAGCTGCTCAAGCTCTTCTTTTGGCTGAGTTGGGACGACTTGGCACCAAAGGTAGGAAAGCTTTGGTTGATTATTGGGCTCAGTATTTACCTCAGTATAGTACACCTGCTGAACAACCCCCTCCTACTCCATCTGTTCCGACTGTTCAGGTATAACTTTAAATTAAATTTTTATTTATTTATATCATCATCTTATTTAATATAAAAGAATTGCTATTAAAATTACAAATCACTATAATGTTGATTGTAATTAGTCAACATCAATATTACAGAAAAAAAAAATGGGTTTTTTGCTTCTTATAATGAAATGCTGTGACATTAAAGTAAAATTATGTAAAAAGTCCTACAGAAGACAATACATTACTTGAGGGATATTTTTATTTTATTTTTATAATTGAGTCCATACGATTCAAACTACAGATGGAAAAAAATCATTTGCTCCAACTGTGGTATTATATTTATTACTCCTCGATTTGCTGATGCTTCAAGAAACATCTTATCCGGAAGTAAAGATATTGCCATGTTGAACATATACAGGCAGAGTTACAATGTAACAACTGTACTTTTAGAAGTTATGCAAGTTAAACAACTATCAGCTGTTTGTAATTACACTCCAACTTTGTTGTGGTTGTCTGGCAAATGGATTAATTGATCAAAACAAGACCTGGCTGGATTATTTGAAAAACTTCTGAAACTATATCTATAGGCACAAGTTTTGGCTCTTCCTATTATTTATTTGTCACTCGGGTAGCAATCTATCATTTACAGCACTCTTTTCGTGGCAGCTAATTAGGGTTTAAAACATTGGTAAATATACACTAGAGTTACCTTTGATTAACTGCTTTTCAGCTAGGCTCTTGAAATTGATGTCAATGCATCCATTACCTGTGATCCCATTGATGTCACATGGAATTCAGAGGTTCACGATAGATTTTTGGTTAATTACAAACCGTAAACATTACTACATCTCTCTCTTATTTAAATAAGTTTTTAGTGATTACCATATAATATTTTATTTTGCACTGTAAAGTACTATTGGCTGTAAAGGTGACATCACTTCGTATTCCCACAATTATTTCTCCATTGGGTTATTTTAAGTACGATTTGTATCTCTAAACTCTTCTCTGCTTTTTCATTTACCTGTTTAACAATATATGATTTTCAGTTCTCTCTTCTTAACTCAACCCTCACATGTGATCAGGGGTTCTCCAAACATATGGAGTGATTCTCAAATGAACACTGAATCTCGGAGGCTGGCCTTCTTTCCAACTCTTCTCAAAATAGCCATAATAGTCAAAATCATATTTTCTCCCTATGGTATAAAAAAGTTTTTAGTGATCACCGTATAATATTTCATGTTACATATTAAGTGGAATAATAAAAATAGGTCCTATTTTTATATTCCTATTCCCTGGTCCAAGTTAATTCATACGTTTCAAAACATTCCATTATCTAGTTTTAATTCTTCTTCATTAAACCTCCTAGTGGCTAGAGACTAAATATATAGTAACAAAGGAATGATTAGGCATAGCTCCTATTTTTTTTTTTTAAGTGGTCCAAAAAGTGAAATAATGTTGCCTCAAATATTTTTTTTCGCTACTCCATCTTTTTCAACAACTATATTATCTATTATACAATATTATCTATGAATCAGTGGCAACACTATGATCTTTATTTTCTAGATAAAAGTGAGGCTTATTACTTGTACACTTTGTATTGTCTCCAAACTTATGAATAAAGAACCTATGGTGGCCTTAGCTCAATTCTTTTACTTTCCCTGTCACCATAACTTTTGAAGATGCATTGGGATGTTCAAAACAAACAGTACCGCTGACAACAGCTCTAAAAGGCATCTTGAGTCATTAGAAGTAATCTTCTCCAAAATGAGCAGGAACAGGGACAGAAAGGAATCTTACAACTCTGTTTAGTTCCAATAGAAAGAAATAGTAATTTCAATCAGTGATTAAGTAAAACTGCTGGTTTTGTCAATGCTATAATAATTTCACAGAATAATGGATTTCACAGAATCAATATATCAATTCCAAGCAAAAAGAGGTGTTGCTTCTTTTATAAGTGTTAACCTAGTTATCAAGCTTTAATAATTTGTAAATTAACAAACAAAAATCAACATAAATCAGTATATGTCTGAATTCTTCGTTTATTTCTGAGAAAATTCTTAGATTATCAGAAGATAATAAATAAATATCTTAAAAGTTCATAAAGTTCTTTCTTCCTTTTTTTTATTTTATTTTATTTTTTCTTTGAGCTTTAGAATAAATGAATTTAATAAAGAAGAATTAAGAAAAAAAAAGTAATTTTTTGATCATAATATGCAGGGCAATCAGTCAGAAGGCCAAGCACCAATTGTCCATGAAGAAGATGAATTTGATGATGAAGATCCAACTGAAGGTCTGTCCTGTTTCAATTAAATCATAATTTTGTTAATTTCATTGTAAGATAACATATTATTAAATATTAATTTTTTTTTTTTTAGAATTGTATTTCAGAAAACCATCATCTGTAAGTGAAATAAAACGAAAGCAAACAACTGCAGTAGTTCTCCTGGGAGTTATTGGTGCAGAATTCGGACAAGACGTTGGTGAGCGAAGAGGAACAGAACAAAGACGAAAATCATCTATAATTGATGGATTTGGGATAGGCAATAATAACTTAGCTCGTCTTACAAGTATGATATATAATTACCATTGTTATTTTCTTTTTCAGTTAATGTTTCAAGAATTAGAATTTATGAATTTGTTTAAACATTTAAAATTAAAAGTAAAAATAATTTATATCTTGTAATTAGCTTGAATATGAAAAATATTTTTCGTAATACTAATGATAGCAGTAATAGAAAATGTTGGAAATTATTGGGTTGTAACATATGAAATGTCAGTGAAGGTGTAAACTTAAATTATTAGCAAAAAAATTATTAAACATTACTAATTATTAATCAAAATAGGATCCTTCACTTTCAATACATTTCTCCCACTGTGAAACAATCATTTCTATCCCCGCTCTGTAGAAATTAGGTGTCAAGGAAGAAACGAAGTCTTGGAAGTCCGATTTCAAGGCATTTTAGTTGTCAATTTTTTTATTTCTTAAAAAATTATCCAAAGAAAGGAAAAAGTAAAAATTAGTTGGAGAATGGTCCGGAGAATATGGTGGGTGAGGAAGGACCTCTATATTCAGCTCCTGGAGCTTTTGCACGGTCAACCTTGAAATGTGTGGGCTTGCGTTGTCGTGGAGCAGAATAGGACCTTTTCGGTTAACCAGAGTAGGTTGTTTCTTACCCAATTTTCCGTGAAAACTTTCCAATTCTTCGCAGTAAGTGTTGGCAGTGATGGTTTCACCAGCTGGCAAAAAAGAATAGTGGATTAAACCAGCCATCCTCCACCAAACAATAATCATTACTTTTTTGGGGTGAAGGTTTGGTTTAGGCATATGTTGAGGTTTTTCATTTTTATCTAACCACTGTCCAGATCTCCTGCGGTTATCGTATAACACCCACTTTTCATCACAGGTGACCAAAGATCTAAAAAAGGCTCATTTCTGTTTTGCAACAGAAGTGAGGAGCACATTTCCAATCGGGTAAGCTGCTGGGCTTCGGTTAATTCATGCGGTACCAATATTTCCAGCTTTTTTGTCTTGCCAAGCTCCTTAAGGTGCCTGAAACAGTCATGGCACTTGATTGTGGACCTAATTCACGAGTGGTTTGGGAAGGCCCCGGTTTGACCAGCTCTTTCAACTTTTCGTTGTCCAACTTAGTCTTCGGCCTACCACATTCTTTGTTGGTAAGGTCATAATCCCCAGACCGAAATTTTTCAAACTAAGGGAAGATTGTTCCTTCGCTCACTGTATCTTCAGTGTAAACAATATTAATGTTTCGGAACGCCTCTGTGACGCTATGACCAAGTTTAAATTCGCAGAGAAAAATTATACGAATTTCCGCGGAAGAGATAATTTTATTCTTATTTATTTTTAAAATGTTGCTTCACTTTCAAAAGGAAAAGTAAGACTAATTATGAAAAAGATTAAATGATCTTTCAAACAGTATCCTTAACATAATTGTTTGTGTACAAATAATCTGATCCCTAATGAAAAGAAAATTGTAAATAAACGAAACTGACATTTCATCCGTTACGACACAATACATATGGATTCTTTTTACCATCACATTACAGTAAAATATATATATTTTTGTAATAAAATAAAAATCATTAAACTGGTTTTTAGTAACAGTAAGAGGTTTCATGGTAGTAATGCCAATATAATATTCTCACAATATGTTAATTTTAGGTTAAGAAAGATAATCCCTTTCTCTTCCCCTATTGTACTTTTATAGAAGTTACAAGTTGTACATTGATTTGAGAAGGGTAAAGTAAAAATGAATCTGATAAACTTCTTGCTGGATTTCTGGAGAATGTGAGATCCAGATTGAGCTGTTCAAACAGTAGTTGTGCTTACTATGACTTTTATTACAGTTTATTATTATAATTAATTATATTGTTAGTTTATTGATTGGATCCAGTAGATGTAATTGTAATCGATTGCATTTTAGATGGTGTTGATAAATGGTTAATTCCTTTTTCCTGTTTGAGGGCACTTTTATACTTATTGATGATAGTTGTAAAAAAATAGCTGGGTAATATGAGTAAAATTTGAGGTATCTGTTCTGTAAGGTTGTTGATTGGATTTGAGTTACAAGTTTTAACTGTTTATTCGTTTAATTTTTAATATTTTCCAAAAATAAAAGTAATGAGTAGATTTTGGTGATAATTTCATCAATAAATAAAAGTTTCAACTGAAATTTCGAGGTATAGATGATAAACATGTTTAAGAAAATGGTCCGGGTGGAGGTCAATAAATTTCTCTTAGATACGGTGAAATGTTTATAATAAGCATGGTTTGTACTCTAAGTCATATTGCTTTAGATATCATTAAAATTTTTTAATAATAACTTTCACTGCACTTTGATAATTTTAAATAATATAAAATTAAAGAAGATTACAAAGTTCACAGTTTAATACAAAGCATTTGTCTACTTATGGGACACTAATGTGGCAACCAGTACAGGAAGTTTGCACCAATACTTTTTATGAAACCTCAACCATTTCTTTATTTAATCTGTCAATAAATTCACAAGTAACTATTTTCTTATAAAATGAATTATTTGTTTTAATATCTAAAGGTTATGCATTGACGCATTTGTTACTGGCAACACCTTCACCTAAATTACCTGCCCACACACCTTTGAGGAGGGCTGCCATAGATCTTATTGGAAGAGGTTTTACTGTATGGGAACCATACATTGATGTCAGCAAGGTTCTTTTAGGGCTTTTAGAGCTATGCTGTGATGCTGACAAGCTGGTACCCAGGTATTATAAAAGTAATACTTATCTAAGCCTATTTATTTTATTAAATTTATAAAATTAATATAGTGTATGGTTAAAAATAATTTATCGGATATAGATGTTATATTATTTGAGTGGTGAAATTTTCTGTTAATGTCTTTGTCTGTTTATTTTGAGTGGATTTGTGCATTTTATTACTAGTAGTGTGAGTATACTGTTCTGATGATTGGGTATACTATATATGGTGTACTAACCTCAGGAAGCCATGGGGACATTACTGCCCAGGCAACAGTTAGTCCTTGCAATAGTTATATAATCATTCATATCCAAATTATCAAGCCTGGTTTGTAAACAAACCAAGCAAAATAACCATTTCTCTGGGGGTTTTTTTGTGAACATTCAAATCACTTTAACTTAATTTAATATTTGCCAAAAAATGTTTTTCCTCTGTTATCTTTTATAATTTTGATCATTAGTTGTTTAAATAATATGAAGTTTTAACTATTTCAAAATTAGTAATTTATTATAAAGTAAAGAATACAAGACTAATAACCAGATATTATTACATTATTCTACGATTTTTTTTTCAACTTTTGTCAATGTAGATTTCACATTCTACCAGGATTTTTTTTGTATTAAGATGATCATTTTTTAAGAAATAATACTATGTTGTTGTGAGATATAGTTGTCACAAGAAAAACAATTAAGAATTGATAAGGACTAGACTATTATATACCCCAAAATTACTGGTTATAAACAAATTAAATAAACAGAGTTTTTCTACAATTCATTATCAATATTTTTTTTATTAGCATGACGTATGGGCTTCCTTTAACTCCTGCAGCGGATTCTGCTAGAACTGCTCGTCATGCTCTTACTCTAATAGCTACTGCACGTCCTGCTGCTTTTATAACCACTATGGCTAGAGAGGTATATATGCGTATATATATATTTATATCATGTTTATGTCTATATGCCTCATTGTTAATTGTAAACAAATATTATGCAAAATTATCCTATAAAATTTAATTTTAGTTATTAAGATCTTTAACAATATGAATAGTTGACATGGGATTATCCACACTTTATTATTATTTGCATTTTGGAATAAATATTGTCTTTATCTCCATCCAGTTTCCTTTCAGTGCAAGTTAATGGGTATGCAGAGGAAAAGTTCTTCTTTGATTTGAAAAGTAATTGATTATAAATGATGATTTTTTGGGAATGATATGATTCTTGGGATGGTTACAGTGATGACATTTTTCAGAGTTGAAACTTTTAAATGTGGGTGAAATAACAAAGATTGACAACCTTGTTTCCAAATACAAAAGGAATAAATAAATAAATTATTTTGCGTATAATAACAGATATATAATAAATTATTGGACGAAACCTACAGATCAGAACATGTTCCTATTGTATACCATAATGTAGTTGTTTTAAAAACCTTAAAACTCCATGTGGGAGATAATTTTTGTTGTATTTCTTTTTAATTGTAACAGCATTGTTTGGCACGTTGCTAGATATAAAAAGTATGCATAACTGAACTTTTTCGATTTACCACTTTTTTCCCAAAAGGTTTTCTCTTAGAGTATATTTCTTTAGTAATGTCTGATATATGTACTTAGTTCTATGTAAGTTTTTAACAATGGAAAAAATCACTATTATTGTATCATCCCACTTATATAAACAATTATTCTGTGGTACTGATTTGACTCAGAATTTAGTATAATTTATTTTATTAAACCATAACTTTGTCATGGGAACACACAATTTACAAATTATAATGGGGGAAAAATTATTTACAATCACATTTCCTCTTTTAGGAGCTGCTCTCCTCACTTAGGGTTGAAAAAGGATAGCAAAAATGAATTATTTCTGACAGGTTTTAAGTAACTGTTCTTTATAAACTCCAAGCTCTGAGAATTGATTTACCATAACAGTGTGTTTAGATTTGGAAAGACTATAGGCCTTATTTGATAGAGTATAGTGTAGCATCAATAAATCTGAATGAGGGAGGAGAGCAAAAAATATATGATTTTTGTTTAAATATTATTTTTTTGGCATTTAATTTTTGTCCTCTCTTTTAGGTTGCTAGATATAATACACTGCAGCAAAACGCCCAAACCTTAAATGTTAATCTGAGTACAGCAGTTCTTCATCGTGCCAAACCAGAAATACTGAGATGTGTGGAACTTCTAATTGATAAGATGCATACTGAAATGGCGGATCTACTTATTGAAGTAATATATATATATATATATATATATATATATATATATATATATATATATATATATATATATATATATATCATTTATCTTTTAGGGAGCTAGGGATTTTGATTTTTTGGTTACACTTAAACAGTAATAATCAAAATCTTTCCCTTGCCTCAATTAGATTAGCTTCCTCCTTTCCTGTTTGTTAGTTAAGAATCCCACGTTTGGGGCATTGTAAATAATCAGGATATTTTACTCATAATTTTTTAGTATGTAAAAACAGAGCACAATTAAGACATCTAGAACAAAGACTAAGCCAGTTGTACTAATTTGACACCTTATCACTCCATTTTCATTCGAATTCAAATGGTCTCCAAGAAAACTCCATGCATTCTTCAAATCTGACCCATCGTTCACCATGAAGTTCACAGGTCTAGATCTCCATCATCAGGAACATATTCCCATATCACCAAAATTTCCCTTGCTTTATTAATTTCTCTAGAATATCATAAATCCTTTCAAATTCCGAATCAATTCTTCTCAATCGAATTTCGCTCTCCGTAACTGTGATGAAACTGATTCTCAAAAACTTTTTCTAAAAGGGATGAAGTTATTCTGACCTGTTATGTTAAATACCCAAGCCACTGGCCTTTATTGTAAGTTCTGATGCACTCTCCACTGCTCCCGATCCTAAATCTAAATGGCAACTCCTCTGAAAGCTCTTCCTCTGTAACACATCATCCTCCTCCGTCTTTTCACTATCTTTCAACCCCGACAATTTTTATTTCTTAGACATTTCACCTAACGGCATTAATTTCTCCATTCTGAAATCCCGCTCCAGTTCTACTGGCTTTGACGATAACCCCGTCAAATTATTCAAATTATGTCTTATCGATATCCTACCTGTTCTACTCTTCATATATAATTTTTCATGAGAAGCGAGGGATGGTTGACTGGATGATCGATGTAAGGAAGAAAATAGTTGGGGGTGCAGTCAAATAAGACACTAAATAAGTGGTTACTTATTTTAATTACGTGCCGACGTTTCGACCCACTTTGTGGGTCATCTTCAGGAAGAAAATAGTTGGGGGTGCAGTCAAATAAGACACTAAATAAGTGGTTACTTATTTAGTGTCTTATTTGACTGCACCCCCAACTATTTTCTTCCTTACATATATAATTTTTCATTACAAAACGCAGTATTCCTGACTTCTTGGAAAAAATCCTTAGTCCATCCTATAAACAAAACCTTTACCCCAGTATTTCCCAAAGTCTACCGGCCAATCTCCTTACTTTCCAACCTTTCCAAACCTCTCGAAAGAATAGTCCAATCTCAAACATCAAATTTTCTCGAACAGTCCAAACTCCCTGATCCACTTCAATCAGGCTTTCTCTACTCAATTTGCTCTTACCAAAATCACCACTGACATAAATACAGCCATGGACAACAAACAACTAAATGTGCTAATCCAGCTTGACTTTTCTAAAGTTTTTGATTCCTTGGACCATTCTGTCCTTTTTGCCAAACTAAAATCATTGTCCTTTTCCTACAGCTCTATTCTATGGTTCCAATCTTTCCTCTCTGACAGGTCCCAAGCAGTTTCCAAGCCCAATCAACCCCTTTCCTCTTTCTTCACTCTATCCTCAGGGGTGGCACAGGGCTCAAGCATCTCTTCTCTCCTTTTCATCTGCTACATCAACGATCTTCCTAAATCTGTTCACCACTGTTCCTACCATCTATGTCCTGACAACTTCCAATTCTATTTGTGCTTCCCTCCTTCTGAGCTATTATTTGCTTTTGCCAGTATTCAGAAAGACCTAGATAGGATCAGTGCCTGGGCAAAGCTGAACAAACTAGAATTAAATGCATGAAATGAAATGAAATTTATGAGACCTTTCGAATTCAAAAATAATTTTGGAAAAACAGCATTATTTACTTTGGATAAAAGAAAAATAAACAGTCATATCACAGGAGATCAACATGGATATTGTTGTGGTGCATTTTTGGACTCAAAAACCAGATTTCAATGTGATATTAACAGGGTTATAGAGTAGAATAGAAAACAAAGTTCATTCTGGGACAAACTCCCTTTAGAATAACAATCATGAACAAAAAAATAAACATAATATACATCTGGCCAGAAGACTCATAATAATATGAATCATGAAGTAATTAAAAGTGACAAAAATATAATAAAAATAAAAATAGAAATGACATAACTTAAAAATGCAAAACTTGACAGGATTTTAACTAATTGTCGAAAATAAATATATTAATACAAACAAAATAATTATAAACAAAATTAATAAAGTGGTTAATAACAAAATTACTAAATAAAATAAATGAATGGGATAGCATCCAATAAAGCATTTATGTAGTCTGTATCTTCTTTGGGAAAAATAAACAAAACATGTAGGCAACGAAATTGATTATTCAATACTAATTGATTTAAGCAGATGATTGACCTGCTTAGAGAGCATCTTTTTGGGAAGTCAAGAGATGTTGGAAAAGCAAGGATTTAAATGAAGTCAGTGAAGAAGCATGGCGGATGAAAGGAGGGATTGAGTTCCAAACAGTGGAAGGAACACTGGAATGCTTTGGTTCTGTGGGAACGAGTGAAGAGATTGGAAAGGCGGGATCTTGTTTTGTGGTGCTGTACAGAGGATTTGAATTGGAGGAGACTGTAGATATATGAAGGGTGCTGCAAGTTAATCAAGAAAAAAAGTTTTGGAATGAGCACACAGCTAGAGTTGGTTGATTACCGACTTTATTTAAGAAATAACCCTCCTCATATATTCGCAATAAGTTGTTTATAATCTGAGTAGGATTAAGCACTATTATTATCTGGGTATGGTAGTAGGTACACATTTTATTTATTCATAAAATCTGTATCTAAATATAATCATACTGCTCAAATAAAGATTATTCAGGTGACAATAATAAAGTACTGTGAGATGTTGGAACAAAAAGACATTTAAAATACTAAATTAAAAATAATGAATACAATTATTTTTTAATGATGGGAAGTAATTTGAACCTTCTCCTATAATGAAGTATAGTCATAATGAAGTATAGACCAGGTGAGTTTTTGTAACTAATTTCCTTTTAGTTATTTATTAGAAATGTTGTTTCAAATATATGTATTACCAATGTCACTGTTGTATTCCATTATATTAAATAATCCATTTCTTTGTTTAAGGATATTGTGCATTCTTAGCTTTTTGTTTTTTACTAAAATAGTATGGCCATTACTCATTACTTTTTAAAAAAAGTTTTTATAAACAACATTTTTACAGGTAGTTGATGTGATATTGCACTGTGTAGAAAGTGGACATCTAAAAATGAAATCGTTAGGTGAAGTATTCCCAGCCGTGAATAAATTCAACCAAATCTCTCATTGCCCTGCTACCAGGAGAATAGCTGTTGGTGCTAAGAATGGAACCATTGCTTTATATGAACTTAGATCTGCAAAATGTCAGGTATAAATTTCATGTTCAACACTGTTTCTTCCCCTCTCCTTTTTCTTCCTTGATGGAAGCTTGATTGAAACCTCATTCTGTTTATCTTTATTTTTAAATAAAAATAGGATAAACATTGTAAACAAAAAGAAGTGATAAATATTGAGATTTCAAATTAATTCAATCATTTATTATTATTTTTTCGTTTTGTGTAAAAAGTGCTTTAATTTCAAAACAACATAAATAAACAGATTATTCAAAGTATTGTCTAATGCTGGCTACTATTTCACCTATTTTCTGTTCTATTTTTCTCCTAAAATAAATCAATTGCAGTTTATACTAATCACTGGGTTCTTAGCAGCTAATAATATACCAGATACACAAAATGACCTTAAAACCATGAGTATTCAGCTTTGATGTTGATGTTGTATTATGATAGTGCTTTGGCTTACCGTAGTATTTGCTTTTCTTAGAAATCTCACTCCTTCACCCGTAATCAAGTGACCTAAGTATTTTACCTGGCTCACAGCGAACGTACATTTGCTCAGTTTAACTTCAGGTTTGCATCATAGTAGGATGTTGATAGTTGGGGGTGCAGTCAAGAAAACACGCAAAAATAGGTGAAACTATTTTATTTTAAGTGCCGACGTTTCGACCTACTATGTAGGTCATCTTCAGGGCCGATAGGAGTGGCTGCTCGGACAGAGAGTGACTGACCAAGTTAGTCACTCAGTCAGTTGATCATCATCATCACAGTTGGTCATCACACTTAGTCAGTTAGTCACTCTCTGTCCGAGCAGCCACTCCTATCGGCCCTGAAGATGACCTACATAGTAGGTCGAAACGTCGGCACTTAAAATAAAATAGTTTCACCTATCATTGCGTGTTCACCTATTCTTGACTGCACCCCCAACTATCAACATCCTATTATAGTACCCACAGTCAACTATTTCTTTCTCACATGAATTTCAGGTTTGCATCCTTTAGCCTTTCGAATACATGTTGCAGCCGGTCTCGAGGCTTACGCTGAAAATGATAATACCATCCAGATATACGAAGCATTCAATCCCCTTGATGCTGGTAAGAATCTGGTCCATGGTGCGTTGAAAAGTCGCTGGGGGCCCTGCGAGTCCAAAGGGCATTTTTTTTTATTCGTAATGTCCACCCAATGTGGTGAACGCTGTCTTGGGTTGATCCTCCTCAGCTACAGGGATCTGGTGATAACCGCTGCTCAAATCGAGGGTTGAAAAGATTTTGCACCGCCCCAATAGTTCTAGCGTCTCCAGAATCAGTGGTAGGGGATAAGCATCTAATTGCGTTAACGCTTTTAATCCCCTAAAGTCGGTACAGAAACGATACTTGATAGACCCGTCCTGATAGAACCGGTGCTGCCCAAGGACTGTTGGAATGTACAATCACCCCCTTGTCCATCATTTCCTTGAGGTGCTCTTCGAACAGGGCAGTGGTGGAACGGGTACCCTATAAGGACGTTTCATTCCAGGGCGAGCATCCCCTGTGGATATTTGATGTTTAACCCCAAAGGTGCAGCCTTCCTTTCAGGGCGGCGAGAATATCTCTGCGTACCTCCGTAACAGTGGTTCTATCACTGCCTTCTCTGATGTGTTCAGATGGCTTTGGTCCCACCCTGGGTCTGTCGCCCTGATTGCTCTCAATTCTACTTCTATGGCCCCTCCCTTCCTATTCGTAATTCCCTTATTCGCTTGGCCTTCCCCTTCCCTATTCTCCTTCCATATACCTAGAGCCTGGTTTCTATCCAAGATGACCTCCTGCGGGCACACATTCGCCACCTTAACCCATACGCTCCTCCCTTGGATTTCCGACAAACAACGGGGGACTCTGACTCCTCCCTGCCTTAAACCTATGGGTTCTATCTCACTATAAGGCGGTATTCTAACTTATCATAGGCAAGTCACTAATTCTGGTTCTTCTATCTCCATTGGAGGGTCTTCACACCGATCTTCCTCCCTATAATGTGCTTCCCTTCTTGCGAGTCGTTTCTCCGCTTGTCGTCTCTTTCTCTTAGTTGTTCTGTCGTCTGCGGGGAAATAAGAATGGGATGCTTAAACTCCTTGTCTCTCAACTTGCACTGTAGCCGCTGGGTCCCTTCGATTCAATGCTTGTCCCGTCACGCCCTTGGCTCTTATTTTTGCGGGCTCTAGAGGCATCCTCGGGACGGTGGATCTTATTAGAGTTACCTCGGCCCCCGTATCTACCAACATCTCATGTGCTACTCCTTCTACCCCTGGCACCAGGCGGTGGAACCCCATCTGTCTCTTTGACCTGTAGCCGGGGTCTACGATAGGTCTTCCTCTTTTGGGGTCCTGTTATTGGAGCAAGGGTTTGTATTCCCCCTTTGAGGTCCTTGAGTATGTGGTCGGCTCCTACAATCCCGGGCCCAGTGACCTTCCCTACCACAAGAGAAACACCTACTAGTTGTGACGGTCGTTGTCCTGTTAGGCACCAAAGAACTCCTTTGTTCCTGAAGGCATCTTCTTGCTAAGTGACCTTCTTTCCCACAACGGTAACATCTCCACTGAGCTCAATCTACGGGTCTTACCAGCTTCACTTCCCGTCTGTCTGGGTCCAGGTTTCCTTCTCTGCCCTTTATCTCCGATGGTTCTTGCACTTCCACCCCGAATATTTCCCGCCTACACCTATTTTCTCTGGTTGACTCTACGTTCCTGTCAAAGGGTTCAGCCCTACTGATGGTTTCTTCGAGTGTGGTCGGGGCCAAGGCTTGCACCATCCGCGTGGTGTCTTGCCTCAATCCTCTCCTGAAGGCTGCTAGCACCCGGCCTTCAATGTGTTAGATAATATTACCCTTTCTTCTTCCTCTTCGATGCTTGCTATTATCCGTGCCCCAATAGACCTGATTCTGTCCTCAAACTCTATGGCTGATTCAGTCCCTCCCTGTCTCGCCTCACTCAGTTCTCCTTCGAGTTTTCCTCTCTCTCTTGGATCCACAAACCTTTTAATTAATTCTGTTTTCATTAAATCGTAAGAGGCTCCTACTCTTACCAGTTCGTGTATGGACTCCAGAAATTTCTCAGCCATGCCTCCCAGCTTCTGTTCTGCAATAAGTAGTTTGTCCTCTTCACTTCAATTCCCCAGTAGTCTGATCTTATCTAATTTCTGGAAAAATTGACTGATGGAAGGGCTTCCTGGGGCTCCCGACCATGATTTAACCATATTTTGTAGACTTAAGTCCCTTCTTGCCTTATTTCCGCCCGATGGCATCATGGTCTGCTGGGTCCACGTCTGTTTCTCTTTCTTCAGGGATTCATTCTTGGCGGCAAAGTCCGTGTTGGCTTTCTGTAACTTCCTTACCGCCTCCTCCAACTCTTTCTGCCTTTCCGTCATGTTCCAACTGGGTTTGCATTATTTTTGCAACCTACACCCAGCACCTGACACCAAATTGTTACATACAGCTCGTATCTAGGACTTCGAGGACATCTGAAAGGGGCTGGGAGAGGACAGAACATTCATCTAACAAAATAAAATGCTATTATATTGAAATAAAAATTACATTCAACTATTATTAATAAGGTATTAATATAATAATAATTACCAAGTCAACAAAATAAAAATAAAACTCTAATTTAACATAAGATTCACCCTCAATAATAGTACTAAATAATAACATGTGGTCAAAAAAATCTTATCCCAGATTCTCCCTCAATAATCATAATTCCTAAAACCACTAATAAAATAATAATAAAACAATTTCCTTAATCTATAACAATAATCATATGCACTAACAATAATTACTAATTTAAATATTCCCCATCAGTAATCATTACCTCATAACCGCTAATTAATAATTTACAAATAAAACTCGATCCATCATCTATAACAATAATAATATTCACTAATAATGTTTACACTTAAATAAAAGATTCCCATCTGTTTTGTGGCCGAAACGCGACAAATGACAAAGAAAATAGTTAATTGTCAGAATTGAGTTACGCTATTTACAACTGAAATACAAGCGGGCTTCACCCAGAATAAAAGTCTGACTACATTATAAAGCAAAGTTCCTACCTTCCATCTGGTTTCTTGCTCAGGTCCCTCTACTTCTCACTGGTACCAGCCTTTAACTCTGACTTTTGGGGGAAAACGGTCGGGTATTTGAAGGCTTATTCGAGCTAGCGTCAACATTCTTATCCCGGGGTCCGTGAGATGGTGCCACCTGGTGGTCATAATTATCCCAAGAAACTCTTGAATTGAATTTAACTTTTTAAATATTCGATCAGAGTCGACTTTTAGGCGACGGAAATGCTGATTCATTTCCATATTGGACTTATGAACTGCTGACTCGGTGTCGCCACAAAACAGACAAGAGCCTTCTAACAATAATTAACATTTAATAAAATATATGATTTTATATGATATGATAACATGTAAATCATAAATGTTTTAGCATAATTGATGTAATATATTTAATTTATTGCTAGAGTAATACGTCATACATATATATTTTTTTAAGATGATCCCTGCCCACGAATCTGCCCTCACTGCTAATGCATTCTCTCCTGATGGTAAATTTCTGGTATCCTATAGTTGTGGAGAGAACAAACTTTCTTTTTGGCAGGTAATAAATCCCATTTTTATAATTTATTATACATGTTTTATTGTGTTTTTGTGTTGCATTATGATTTTGTTTTACAGAGCTCTGCTGGTATGTTTGGCCTTGGTAATAGCCAAACCAAGAGAATCAAGTCTTATAGCACATCACCTCTCACAGATATGTCTAGATTAAATCCAATGAGGCTTGCAAAGCTTGTGTGGATCAATAATAGAACTGTGACATTGATGCTAGCTGATGGATCTGAAACCAGATTTAATGTTTAAAGTGCTGCCAATGGTTATAAACCTAATTATCGACTCGAAAATATCTATAATTAAAATGCTTTTTTTTCTTATATCTAATGTATGTACCTACTATAACTGTTAACAGTTGTATATCAATGTGCTGTTTTAAATTATATTTATTTGTAACTATAGATGAATTCAAACACTGTTGTTAAGATTAATAGTTTTTATTTTTTTTTCTGAACATGATTTTTGTTATAGTATGTTATGAAAAAAAAAAAGTCCATTGTAAAAATTAAAAAAATGTTAATCTAAAACATTCATATTTGGTTGAAGTTATTTACACCCATTAAATTATGCTGTCTAAGGTTTGAATTATTGTCTTGATGAAACCGTTCTCCATGTTCATCTGAAACTGCTCCCAAGTTGGGTGCGAAGAAATCCAAATGGGAATTTTTAAGGACATGTTGCAACCCATGGCCTAATATGATGAAAGCAATTCTTCCACAATTCCATTGTAATTTGTTGCTCTTTTGTTCCCCAAAAATTGTTGGCACACGTTTTCGAATGCAGTCCAGGCTCTATTTTCTGTTGCATTTAATCATCTTTTAAATACAACGTCCTTAAGAAGATCACGAATTTCCCCACAAAAATCCCCTCTTTAATCTTTGATTCACTTAATCTGTGGAACTTCTTTTTCAAGTAGAAAAAAACCTTCTCCTTCCTTGTCCATTGCTTTCACAAAATTCTTCATGAGGCCTAATTTGATATGGAGTGGTGGAAGGAGAATTTTGTTTTTTTCACCAACTGTATCAGTGGGTTCTCGTCATTTTCTCACTATGTAATGATCTTTTTTCCTGCTGTCCCACTCACATAAAAAGCAGCAAAACTTAGTGCAACCACTTTGGAGACCTGTAAGGTCTACACAAATGCTCAATTTGTACTCGCTATATTTAATTTCCCAAGCACGAGTTTCAAATCTTCTTAAGTTTCCTTCATATGGGTAGAATAGGCAACAGGAATGGATGGATGTAGGTTGTTGTGAAGGAGCACTGCTTTGAGGCTGAATTTAGAGCTGTCTATGAACAGTCTCCATTCATCTGGATTGCTTGGAAGACCCAGTTCTGTAAGTAAATCGAAAGGGCTTTGACGAAATGCAAGGTTGCCTTCGGTTGAGCACCTCTGATTCACGCTTTCAAAAGGAAGAAACCTTCACTCCTGGTTCCAAAAGATTCCATTGTTTTAGCCTGGAACCAAGTAATTGGGCTTTACGTTTTGGGAGGTGTTGGTATCATTTTCACAAGAATCACATGAAGACTGCATTTTTTCATTGCTTCCTGGTGCTTGTATTTCATTGCTAGTTCTGGGTTCCGGTGAAATATTCTCAGAATCAGCCTGGGCCTGGGGCAGGTATAAACTGGGGAAGCCCGCCAGTAGGCAACAGTCCCTTCTTTTGTGAATGTTAGCCCAAAATTCCTGAAGCCTAATACTTATATTCTCCCAATTTTTTCATTTTGTAATACATTATATTAAATAGTTTTTTTAATTTTTGTTAAAGTTTTCAGTGATCAAAAAATTTTCAAAATGTCTAAAAACACCTCATTTTTCGACCTTAAACACAGATTTGACCAAAAATGGTGCCTGATGGAGATTTTCTGACTTCCGAATTGTGCTCTGCACACTTCAAAACATAATAAACAACATTTTTGTTGAAGGGAGGATTTTGATGCATAACAGTGTTATTAGTAACTCTGGAATAAAAAGAAACACCTGGTTTTGCAGATAAAATTTACTAGAAAAATAAACAACTAAAAATGTTAGGAACACGTTGGAAGCAGTTCAGACTTGGTTAGTTGCTATTAAAATATAGAACCTTTTTATACTCAACTGTTAAATACTCAAGTTCAACTAAGAAGGTCACGTGGCCATCTTCTTTTCAGACGCCTCGGAGGATTATCGGGAATTGAAGAGGAAGATAGGTTTGAAACTAGACTGTTTGAGTGGAAATGAAGTTTGTTATGCAAGGATAGATAGCCAACTGAGCAACAAATGGGACATTAAGGTCATAATTAATGACTTTATTTTAACAAAAACACACATATATACATACACATTTTATAAGATCAATAAACTTATTTTTACATTTTTTTATGATTTACTGTTGTATAGTAGATTTCACGTTACTGCACATAAAAAATAAAAATAAAAATGAATAAACAAAACAAATAATATTCTATTGATAATTTTATGTATGCTCTTCGGGGAACTGGAGCGATAGGAAGTAATCAAATAAGCGGGATTTGAAGGTAGGAAGGGTCTTGGAACAACGGATGGAATTCCACAGGGAACAGGGACGAATCAGGAACGATCTGTCGAAAGCAGCGGTTCGATGGGCCTCTATATACAAATCGGAAGGGTGTGAACGGGTATCATGAGAATGGATGGAGGATTTAAATTTGAGGAGCTCATAGATGTATAATGGACAGCGGGATTAGATAACTTGATAGAGGAAAGATGCAAGGAAATACTTACGGGGATAGGAAGGATACAACCACCTCAACTCTTCATAAAATCGGGAGACAGAGGCGTCCCTGGGGATCCCGAAGATAAAGTGTACAAAGCAATTCATCTAACGTTTTATTTTGGCTTCGAGCTCCACAGAGACACCCCCATATACGGCGCAGCAGTAGTCGAAGTGGGGGAATACTAAAGAGGTAACCCGGTTTCAAATGGTGACGGATGCAGTTTAGTCTCGTCAGGTTAGAAAAAGTACGGCGGGATATATTGGCAATATGACTTCGCCAGGAGAGGGATTGGTCTAAAGTGATTCCGAGGTTTTTGACTGTTAGGAAAAATTTGACGGGAACATTATTTAATTACAGGATTGGGGAATGAGGAACTTTTTCAAGGAGGTGATTGGAACCTATTACCATTGCCTTTGTCTTCTCCGCATTCAGCTTCAACTTGTTAGTCACTGCCCATTGACTTATTGGGTTCAGATCCTCTTGTACTTATATTTGAAAATCATCGATGTAGATACTTGGAATGATGGGTGTGGTGGGGAAGGTCATTGATATAAATTGAAAATAGAGGAGGGGGACAGAGATGAGCCCTGAGGGACACCACAGGAGAGGGAGAGAGTCTTGGATGGATGTTGGCCTGGAACGACAACAAACTGTGATCGGTTTGAGAGGAAGGATTTGAACCAGTGCAAGGCACTGTTGGATAAAGGAAGGTTTTGAAGTTTGGTAAGTAGGATGTCATGGTCAACTGTGTCAAATACTTCAGAGAAGTCAAGAAGGGTGAGGATAGTTAGTTTTTGGTGTTCGATGGAAGTCTGGAGGTCATGGATTATTTTCGGAGCGGATTGAGTTGGATGTCCAGACCGAAAGCCAGATTGGAGAGGATTAATGAGGGAACGTTCTTCCAGGAAGTTTGAAAGTTGGTTCTGTACTAGGCGTTCTAGCGGTTTTGAAAGGTTAGAAAGAAGAGAAATGAGGCGGAAGTCTTGAGGTGAGGAAGGATTCGAAATTTTGTTTAATGGTCGGACCAGGGCCGTTTTCCAAGAAGAAGGGATTGTGGAATTTTGATAGGAGAAGTTACAGATGTGATAGAGTATGGGTATAAGGATGCGAAGACAGGATTTTACTAGTTTTACTGGAATATTATCAGGACCATAATCATTGGTGCAGGATTTTAGGATAGCAAGTATTTCATCATATGAAAGGTGGGAGAAAAAGAAGTTTTCGAGATTGAAACAATGATATTCGAAATCGGTAGCAAGTGAGGAATTGGGTGCAGAGGATATAAAGTAGTTATTGAGATCATCTGGGGTGGATGGGAGAGAACAGATGTGATTAGATTCTGGTAGGGTTGGTTTTCGGGGTATTTTCCATTTGGATTTGGGGTCAGGTGCGGTAGAAAGGGCGTTATGGAAGTAAAGGGATTTAGCACGTCGAACTGCGGCTTGGGTTTCATTACGTAGTTGTTTGAAACTCACATAATCGCCTGACATACTAGTTCGCCGAAATTTGCGTCTTGCTGAATCCCTCCTCTTTATCATTTCCTTCATTTCGGGGGTCAGCCATGGCGCAGTAGGGTACGGGTTTGCAGAGGAGCGTGATTGTCTAATAAGGTTTGTGGGTTTGAGGTAAGGCTAGAAATCGTAGGCTCTATGGGGTTGTAGGAGTAAATAATGTTCCAATGGACAGGATCTAGGTCAGGTTGAAGCGATTCACAGGAGAGGAGGTCCAAATTTCGATATGATACGATTTTTGGAGTAAAGAACTTAAAAGGTAGGTCGTACGAAATCCGGATGAGGTCGTGTGATGAAAGGAAGGGTACAGGATGCTGGGAAGAGGAAAGGATTTTCTTAGAAGAATCAGGGATGAAGAGGTCAAGCCAGGTGTCGGAATATTGTGTGTGATGCGTAGGAGAATAAGGTACGAAGTAAAGATTGAGGGAAAACACCAGGTCCGTAAAGAAAATTTTATCATTGGATTCGCGAATCATGTTAATATTAAAATCCATCGTCTTGTCGACATTTTATCTAGAGGTATTGGGAAATTGCTTATCGTTTCTATCATTTGTGGTTCGGTCTTTAAACTATCATCGATAACCATATTTTCGTTATTCATTATATTTTTTAATTCTTTATTTTTATTACTTGTTATATTTTAAATTTCTTTATTTTCGTCGATTTTATTATTATCTATAGCATTTTTTATTTCCTCATTGTCGTCGACCACATTATTACTTATATTTCTTATTTCTTTATTGTCACTAGTTTTATTATTACTTATTATATTTTTAAATTCATCATCATTTTCGATTTTATTATTTTCGAAGATTTTATCCATATTTTTTGGATTATTTGTTTTATTATTATAGTAGATTAAATATACTTCGTTTTTTATTTGAATTAGCTTATCACTAGTTTCGTTATTTAGATGCTCATGTCTAATAACTTTTTTAATTTCTAATTTACTATCTATTAGATAGTAGAACACTCGTCAATCGAGTCCTCCCTCACTATCTTCTTCCATCTGTTGGGGGTCTCGCCGTTCCTCCATCTGAGTCCCTCCGGGAGGGGCGCCAGCCCCTGCCTCTTCACCTCGTATTTCAGGGCGTCCTCCCTGAGGACGAGGTCCAGGGGCATTGCTCCGGTCAGGACCTGCACCGCCTCATGTGACACCGTCCTATAGGCCTTAGAGACTCTCAGCAGAACCAGTCTCTGGATGGTCGCCAGCCTCCTCTTCTGCTGCTGCGTGAGGTTACGGCTCCACGCAGGGGATGCATACCTGAGAATACCCAAGACCACGCCTTTGTAAATGGTCATAGTTGCCGGGTACCTGTGGCCCCAGAATGCACCCCTTATTCTTCCTAATCCATTAAGTACAGGGTCACCCTATCTTTCAGGTATGCTAGGTGAGGGGTGGCGTCGAAGTTCCTCCTGAACCTAACGCCCAGGTATAACACCTCCTCACCCAGCCTAACTCTCTCTCCCTGGATCTCCAGTATGATAGGGTGAGCCCTGTCGGTTGAGCCTCTCAGGAGTATGGCCTGGGTCTTGGCTGCGGGCATACTCAACTTCCGCCTCACGCACCATTCCGCTACGAGACTGGCGCACCTCTCCGCTTGAGTCTTCAATCTGGCTCTGCTGTTCTCGGCCACTAAGACTGCCAGGTCGTCGACTTAGGCCGTGGCAAGGAACCCTTCGTCTTCTAGCTCCCCCAGTAACTGGTCAAATACGAGCTTCCACAGAACCGGCCCGAGGACCGACCCTTGTGGGCACCCTCTCTCTATTCTTCTCTCCACCTCGTAATAGCTACCCCTTACCCTGACGCTCCTGTCACTGAGGTAGCTACTTACGAGGGAGTACAAGTTGCTGGGGGTGTTGAATTCCTGCAAACGCTGGGGTACGCAGGGCCACCATACACTGTCGAAGGCGGAGGATACGTCAAACAGTACGAGCATGACGTACTTCTCCGCCCTCTCTTCCACGTCCCTGCGCACTCTCAGCAGCGCGTCTGTGGTTCCCTTGCCACGGGTCGAGCCGAACTGCCGTGGATGACTGGCTGCACTGAGGACCGGCCTTAGGCTGGTGACTATGAGGCTCTCCAGGACTTTACTTACGACTGGGAGGAGGCATATTGGCCTGTACGCCTTAGGCGACTCCTTATCCTCCTTTGTAGAGCAATCTCAGGTCCGCGATCCTCCACTTACTCGGGAAGTGACCCTGGTCCAAACACTCATTGAAGATGCCCAGAAGGTCAACCTCAATGAGGGGGGCGCTTTTCCTCAGGATCGCGACATCTATCCCGTCCTATCATATATATAGTCCTGGGGCTCTGCCGATCCTCTGTCTCTTCACCGCAAGACGTAGGTCCCATATATCCCATGGTAAGCAAAATTCGGTACCGGGAGGGCACACCATGGTGCGTCTAACCATTTTATCGTCTTCAGTATCCTGGGACGGATCATCCCTGGGGTTTGTATAGTCTATATACATAGCTGCAGTCTCCTCCAGGGTGGTTGCCTGGGCATCTCCAACTCTGATAGCCGCCATTATGGTTAGCGGCTTCAACTTGCCCAGTGCCACCCTGTACGGGATGCCCCAGGGATTCTTCTCGGACTCCTTGACGATGAACTCGTCCCAGGATTCCTTCTTCTGGTGACGCACACCGTTTCGGTATGCCCTATACCTCCGCTTCGATTCGTCTCGGAGTGCAGGTCTCCTCTCCTCGTTCCTGCACTCCTGGTACCTGCGCCTGGCCCTGTAATACTCCCTCTTGAGGAGCGTCAGGGCAAGCGTCCACCATGGGAACGGACGCGCTCTCGCTCTGCGGCGCTGGAGGGTCATATTGGCCGCGTCTGTGATGGCGCCCGCCAGCTCCGCTACTCTGCGGTCTATAGCTGACTCTCCTACTTCCATCGGCGCCATCTCTTCCCATTTTCGATCGGCCAATACTCCCTCCAGTTCACTGTAGTAACTGTTTTTGTGGAGACTTTGTAATTGTTTTTATACCAATAAGTTTTTTTTAAGTAAGTTCGGAAGTTCAAGTTTATAATTATAGAATCTGCTATTTAGGAGGAAGAAAAAAGTAATTTAACAGTTTTAAAAGTTCTGTAAATACTACATTGTTTTTATTATGACGGACATAATCATTCCCTGATGGATCCATATCAAACCACCTGGAAAAAAGATAATCCCCCATTGTAGTTCAAATCTTATCTCTTTCAAATATAAAGCATATAAAATTTTATATACGCGCTCATGTAGAATCTAGAATCAAATGGGATGCTCTATTGTAAGCACGGAGTTACAAAAACTATTTTTATTGCCGGAGTAATAAACAGGGAAATAATGAAAGCATTATAGTATGAATAACCGAAAATATCAAACAGGCTTATGAATGCCCCCTTGCTATTTGAGAAAACCAAGTTATATAACCCTTGCTATCGACATAAGAAACATCTTGTGGCAACTAGCAGAGAAGGGTAAAAAAAAAGAATCTATTTAGGTGGCTTCACGTTGCGGGACTACTGAAAAAGAAAGTGACAACGGCACTGAAAATGGATTGCAATTGAATTAAAACTAAGGAGATAAAGTCCACTGCTCTTTACAGGAAATTTCAAACAACAGTTCATGGAAAAACAAAAATGTTGATTACGGATTGGGCATTGAGAATTTTCACAAAGTACTTATTTATAGGATTCGAATCTTCAACATATGGAAACTGTTGTGTTTATGGAATAGTAAAGCACGCATTACGAGATTTTCCTATCCTTAAAACCGCTAGAAAACAAAAATCCGTCACCATCACTAAAGGATGATTTAGGGAAGGATGAATAGGACATACGTACTTTTGTAACAATTTCTTTTTCTTCCTTTAACTCATGTCTTACCTTAAGCGACGTGGAGTTGCAACTACAGTCTACTTAGCCCACCGGCCTCTGTACGGATGAGGTCTGCCCTCTGGCCTGGCTTCCAATAACCACCTAGCCTTTCGGGTAACACCAATTCTGCAGACGTGACCATATCATTTTAATTGCCGCTCTTCCAGGATATCTTGCACTTGTATCTAAGACTCTCACGAATCCTTTCGTTTCTAACACAGTCTCTTTTGGTCTTGCCCAAAAGAGGAGGAATCTTATTTCAGCTGCTGAAATCTTGCTTGTGAGGATTATTGAAACAATATCAATAAAATAAAATAATTTCTTTCGATTATATCAAAGATAGTACACCAGGAGGTTACACCACTCACTGTTGCCCAATGTAACTTGTACACTACACTAGGAAATGCCTACAAAGGCAAACAATGGCGGCGGATATTTCTCATATAACAACTTCACATTTATTCTATACAATTATCACCTCTACTTTTATATCCTCTTTGTTCTACACACTATTATTATCTCGATGATGAATTCTCTGTATGGACCTGCTGTTGATATATTTAAAGAATGTATTTTTACCAGCTCTTGATATACAACCGGAATGGGTGAATTTTATCTGACGGTTTGTTGATGGAAAATGACAGTTATGGAGCCCAATGATTTTGTAAGTTTATTCTATAGTTTAAGGGAAAACTCATTCTTTTAATTTCTGAAGTATTTTTTCCCCGACCAATACAGGATCCTGATGATGAAACTAGTGATCTTTCAAGACACGGTTCTATTAGAAGAGTTCTTCACTCTCTAGTGGGAACTGACTCTCTTTTAGGCAAATCTGCAAAAATGTTAGACCGTCCAAAATCGAAGGTTTCGTCTGTAGATCCTGATGACTATACTCATTACTTTAAGGAATATACCATCATATCTGAATAGTAAGGATTCGTTTTATAACTTTATAAGTAGAATACATTTGTGTACTAATTAATTTTCTTTTCTGTTCTTTTTTTAAATTGTTCTATCACTTAGCAATTTGGTTGTCAATAGACACATCCCAGGACTCTATGTTATTCCTTCAGCTAACTCAGAATTGTGTAAGTTTATTTTATGTTTTTTTAACAATTCATTGTGGGGATTATGTTTATTGTACACCTTGTAATGTTTAATATATTTTCAGTATGGTTTGGTGTGATATTTATTAGATCAGGAATATATAGAGGAGGCATTTTTCGGTTTATATTGCAAATTCCTGAAGATTTTCCTAATAGTGTTCACCCTGTGAGTATTTTGAAATTGTTAACTTATGGTGTATATTGATGTTAAATTACCACTAAAAAATAGTTGTTCTTATGGAACAGCATATTCTAGTAATCCTAAAATGTATAGCTAGCTAATGGTGTATATTTAGTTGTCATTCAATTGTTGTCAAATTGGAGTTACTCTTTAGAGGCATTAGTGACTGAGTGTCCGAGAAAGCTCGGTATGGGGTCATGTTTTTACTTCTCTTACTTGTCAGTACATGTAAGGTTCCTGCTAAATAAAGTGTTGTGGCTTTGGTTCACACATTTGTTTTTATTTATCTTATTCATGTGATTTTTAATTCGTAAGTTAATAAAGTTTAAATTACTTTTAATATATATTTTTTAATTATTAGTAATTGAAGGGTACTTATTGTTGTGTGGCACTTCCTGAGGAGATGTCAGCTGTTGTCCCACCATTCCTCCCCTTATTATATTTTTTAATATCTAGATGACTTTTAGTTTATTTATTCTGGTTGAAATAAAATAAAGATATCAGTACCACAGGTTGTTGCTTCAAGTTAAGTCAAAGCAAGTTTTAACTTTTTATTTGTATAATAGTCTTGAACAAATATTATAAAATGATTTTATTACTGACTGAATATTTAATTATTACTGACTGTTTAGAGATTAAAGAACCGACTTGCACATATTTTTTAGGTTACATCATCTTTACTTCAAATGTTTATTGAAACGTTTATTTCTTGATGAAATGATTACCGAAATATATCCTTTCCCCATAATTACATTCTTTTGTTCATACAAAATATATGATTTTTTTTTATTTTCGAGAATATAAAAAGGAAACAAATGAAAAGTTAAAACTTGCTGTGACTTAATTCGAA
Source organism: Troilus luridus (assembly GCA_964056705.1). Classification (NCBI taxonomy): domain Eukaryota; kingdom Metazoa; phylum Arthropoda; class Insecta; order Hemiptera; family Pentatomidae; genus Troilus; species Troilus luridus. The sequence goes on along the minus strand of OZ057412.1, from coordinate 42,810,847 downwards.
GTGACATGTGGAACTGATACCAAAATGGAAACTATACTGTGAATGCTGACGTATTTGACCAAATATGTTTATTACAATTAGCTCAGTTCGAGCGTGGAGAGTATAGTGACCATGGCTCCTCAATAAAATGTGACACATAACTATAAGGATGGTATAAACAATCATATTATATCTGTTGCCTCGTTGGGCAAAATAATATCATTTGTTTCTACGAAAAGGCCTCAAATACCACGCGAATATCACACCTAATGCTTCCTCTTTTCCCATATGTCCCTCATGAGTTCTGAGTGCCTAAGTTTTCTCTCCTCAGACCACGCAAGACCCTTTTTGGGGCGCTTTTTTCCCACAAGAACCTTTATACCCTTGAGCGTCCTTCTGTATGCATCTCGGTCAAAACAATCTTTGTCTGTTAGCCTCACTTGGTCCATATCATCCCTAAGTTGTTTGAAATATCCCGTTGCATTTTTGTGGCAGTGGATTCAGTGAAAAATTGTATGGTTCAGTCTTTCAGGATTCATCCTCATCATGTGTCCATAGAACCTTAGCCTTCCTACCCTAACATCAGTTTCTAAGTCCGTTGTTTCCCTATAAATTTCTTCATTCGACCTCAACCTGTATCCTTCAGGTGTTCTCCTAGGTCCATAGATTCTTCTGAGAATTCTTCTTTCTATTTTCAGAAGCCTCTCTAGGCTGGGAAGACAAGAGGTTTCTGTTCCATAAAGTATAATCGGCTTGATGACTGTGTTATAATGTTGTATCCTAGCTTTAATAGATAGGTTCTTCTTGTTGTAAAAATTACTGGTGGTGAAGCTTAATTTCTCCAATTTGGCGACTTTCTCCTTAAAACCTTCTCCATCCGACCCATTGCTGCATATGACTTCCCCAAGGTATTTAAATCTCTGCCTCACTTTAATTTTCCCGTATTTAGTTTCAACCTTTTTCTTCTTAAAACACACCTTTATTAATGCACTAATATTACAATTTTATTAATCCAAAATATCTGCACTAAACTGTACTTGCACATAATATTACCAATATTACCTCCAACACATGGTCAGGTAGGTAATTGCGGTTATTTACTGCTTTAACCTTATTAGCTTTGGTACATATCCACTAATGTACAAATATTTAGTTTCATTTTCATTCAAAAATACCATTGTTTTGCCCTTCTAACCCTAATTTATGGTAGTATCTAGCAGAAGTTTTATTTAAACTTGTAAATTTTACTAGTTGGAGAAAAATTATAACTATTTCACTTTAAATATTAATAAAACTTATTAATTTTCATTGATCTACAAAACAAATGTCCCTAATTGATTTTCATTTTTAAGGGGGTCCAAGAGCTTCTGAATGATGTGGGATGGGAAGTTATTAGAAACTAAATTGTTCCTGATCCGTTGGGGGTTAGTTTATAGGTATTGGTTGTCTAATAAGGAAAGACATTGGTGGATAAGGCTTTTGTCAACGCTAATTTTTTGGTAACAGGGGTGCTATGAAAAGTAATTAAGGAGAGTAGATTTGGTTCAACATGCAAAAGACCGAGAGCCATCGTTATTTCTAATGATTAGGAGGAGGTCAATGCTATTTATCCTTCTCCCAATTCTACACAATTGACTTTCATCCCTTACCTTTAAAGACCCCTTCCATATATTCCCATTCTATCTGACAATATTAACAAAGTTCAACAGCTTACTTTTCCCAATCTTCGCCTTGGTCTTAAACCATACAATAAACTCTTCCACCTGTTCACTAATTTACAAGGTCCGATACCCACCAAAAGCCTCTCCAACATAGTTCACTGTATAGGGATACAGCAAGGGTGCTCTGCCCTCAATTGTACTTTCTCCTATATTGGTGAAACAATGAATCATTTACATAAAAGATTGACCCTACATAAGACTATCTCTTCCCAAAAGCAATCCGCTTCCATAGTTTCAGAACATGCTTTAACACATAATCATTCTTTAAGTTATACAGTGTCAAGACAAGAGACTTTTTTTTTTTTTTTTGTAATGGCATTGATTTGTACTGTGACCAATATTGATCTAATGTGTGCCCTGTTAGATGAGATTGCTTTACAACCATAGCTTGGCTAATCAAAAAAATTTGAGTATGTTTGTTGGATTGAGTAATTCATGCTGCATGGGGTCGGTGACACTATCCTGTCCAAAGGTTGTGAACCTGAGGTTAGCAAATTACAATCACTATCACAAAGACAGATGACATGATAGGGTGTTTCGTCCGCTATATGACACAAGCGACATCTGTAAGTCCAAGCCTAAACGTATGGGCATTGAGTCTACTATGCTCTGTATATGCCGCTATAAATGTTATTAATGATTCCCTGTCCAGGTTCAGACGAGGTTTGCATCTCTTAAAGACTTCATACTAGAGTTTTTTGTAGGTTGTTGCTGGGCCTTCCATTATTGCACTTACGCTCTTCTTATCCTTAATTGTTGGCTAAATGTTATCGGCAAGCCCCGATAACAATAATATCTAGGGGCCCTTCATAATTTTTTTATTACACAAATAATTTTGTTAATTTCTGTTCCAGTAATAATTTTGTTCTGAGGTCCTAATTTACAAAATTAGATTCATCAAATCTCTTTAAACGGAAGGTAACATTTGTTAAACTTGAACTCTCCATTGTTACTCAAAATAATCCTGAGCCAAACTGTTCAATAATGTGGAATGAATAAAGAACTTGATCAGCTCTAATAAACTGAATAACAAGTGAACACGGAAGAGCACTGCATGCAATTGCACTTATAATCAGTGTTGCCATCGAATTAAGGCAGTTACCATAATTCATAAATATTATTATCACAACAAAACAAATTATTAATACTTACATTACCAATAATTAATAATTACAATACACAATAAATGAATTTTTAATTTTATAAATTAAGTACATGAAGTAATTTTATTTTTTCCTAACACAAACAGATTGCACACATATGTCCTAAATGTTGTATCTGCACTAACACTGAATCCGGCTCTACCATAAAAAAATAACTTCTACAAACCTACGTTGGACCCATAACCTTTTATAAAGTGCAGCGTAAAAACTGAAATACAAGTTATAATATATAAGCAAGGATTTTATTGGATAAGCAAATAAAAACTCACTACAGATAAACAACGCATGCCAACTTAAACTCAACAGTTTGGACAGAGTTGCTTTACTATAATAATATAATTAATATACAAATTGGATTCATATAGCCAAATTATTCCTTTAAAGTAAGCACAAAATCAGTATGAGACTCCATTTTAGACAGAAATTTAAATCTAAAGAAGTTCCAAAATTTAGTGCAGATCTTGTTTTTCAACTGCCAATTTTAATCTTTCTTTCTGGAAAGTTCTGAAATATTTTACATTCTAGGGTACATCTTGTAACTTTGAACTAGTTGATACTTTTGTCTTTATTTATTACAAAAATGATGGTCATGAAATTTAAATATGATATTAACTCAACAAAAGGAGAGTTTTTAAACAAATGACAAATTTAAATAAAATATCATATAAGTCTGATCCTGATGATCGGGTAGAATCCATAAGTGTTAAAATAAGGTCCAAATAAAAATTAATAAGAAAGGATTTTTTCCACAAATAAATCACTTTCACTATTTGTTTCTGGATATTTAAAAATGTTTTACGCCTTCATAAAGCGTAAAAATAAACATATTTTTTTATCTGTTAACGACTTTATCAAGACAAATGTTTTCTGCCAACTGTTGGTTAACATTGGAACAGAAATGTGTAAACTAATGCCCCCCTTAGTGCAATAGTGCTTACCCCTGTTGTTTTGGCTGCGTCCAAGGGACCAAGATACCATCTGGTTCAGGTGCACAGGATTAAATCTATTGAGATTTGCTATAGGTATATTACAGTATTATAAAGTCGGGAGCACTAGCTTTTGTATTCAATCATGTAGATTTAAACTCAAAGAATGGTTGTTATCAGAAACTATTCTCAAAGCTATGATTTATATAGGATGCTGTGAAACTCAAATGGAAATCCTAATACAGCTAATTATCCAAATGCTAAATGACTGCCATTAAAAAAAAAACTTTAACAATGTATTTCTATACTCTAATATGCAAAACGTTTTATTCTGGAAATAAAAGAATTTGCTACAAAAATAATAACTTTTTTTTTAATGTAAGATTACCTGAAAAAAAAGTATTAATTAGAATGTTAAATTTTTACATAGTGTGTTACATAATCAAATTTTAAACTTTATAAAAAACAGCTAAGTTGGTCTCTACCAATACTCACATAGCAACTTTAATATGACCGACCATCATTGTGGTGTGTATAGAACATATTTTTAAGCAACACACAGATTTCTGTATTAAATAGAGTTGGGCAACACTTCTACTAAATTATAAAACACATCAAGTAGATATATTTATAGCTTTTGATTTCAATAATAAACATTCTTTTATGAAAAACATATCTCAGTTGATAATTAGCAGTAATTGAAGTAAAACTTTATTTCAAAACTTTTGTTGTACCCTTTGTATGTGTTCCACTTACTACATACTGGTAAAATCTTAATTCTGTTACTCAGAACTCCTGAGGTTTCTGGACAGTCTTATATAAGTGCAGTTTAAAACTATTTTATGGCCAATTCTTAGTTCTGTAACAGTCTTGTGAGATAAAATATGTCAGTCTATCTCTATTTCTTAAAGATTGGCTGGCCAAAGAGAGGTTTATCTTTAACATAAAAACTTCTAGAATGAAAATGAGTAAATCAGTTTTTATATGGCTTTCACTAAAGCACTCATCAACATAATGACTACACAGTTTTTCATAGGTCTGTGCTGCATTTTTCCCTTTTCAGAATTAAAATATGACAAAAATGACCTTCTAGAATCTCCATTTTCAAAGCGCAATAACTTTTGACTGAGTAAACTGACAAGGTACCTTAATTTCTAGAATGTTCTATGGAATGTTACCTTTCCATTGTTCTATAGCTTCATTAAATAAGTATTACTAGTGATATGGGACTTTAAAGCCATCTATTGGGAAAGTCCAAAATTACTTTTTCCACAACCTGCTATTTTCAAAATAGGATTCTTTGTATTGCCACTTTATCTGTTTATTAATAACTTATTTTTTTATTAATACTTAAAATTGTTAACAATCCAAATTATTTGTTAGATGGCTTATATTAATTAATTTTTTTTTTTAGTGTTTATTTTTTGAAACAAAGATATTTCATCCATCTGTTGATAGTGAAACTTTAGAGCTCAATATGAGTACTGTTTTTAGCAATTGGTCTAAAAATTCTAATCATATCTGGGAAGTCCTTGATTATACAAGGAGTATTTTTTATCATATACCTGCAAAAGTCAGAACTAATGAATTGGCAGCCCATCTGTAAGTATACATCTTTAAAACTCGTGAGTTTAGGTAACATTAAATTTAATATCTAATAATAATTTGTTTATGAATATAGCATAACTTTTTCTATGATAATGAGCATACAAAAGCTTCAAGTAGGATAGTATTTAAATAATTAACATTAATTTATGACACCAAAAATGATATTACTTTTATTGTTTAAAAAAGAAATATTTGTCCATTTTTACCAAATTTCACTATTTATTTTTACCATTGCACCATTTTGTCTGTGATTTCTGCCTTCATTTTGCCGAATAATAATATGTGACATCCTCCTGTAATAGTATTCTTTTTTCAAGGTAATGGATCTTGGCAACTCTATGACTATGTTAGCGGAAGGAATATTTTTTTCTCTAATAGAGCCAAATCTTTATAATATAGTGGTTTTTCTAAAATTCATGAACAGTAATTGATCGGTACTATAAATATAGTTTAAGATACCTAAACTGACCCTGATGAATGTCCCTTCAAGTGTGGTCCAAGAGCAAAGCATACCAAATGCAGGAAACTCAGATAAAAAGTGAGACACTTTCCCGATTCATGGACAGCAGAAGAATTAGGCTCCTATGAGTAAAACTTACAGAAACATCAATCTCTGGATTCATCATAAACATATCAAAGGCATTGGATAAATCTTAGAGAGCAGTTAATTATTCGCTTTAATCGGTCCTCAAGCATTTTCTAAAGGCCCCCCATATACTACATTGCAGTAGTCAAAGTGGGGGAAGATGAGAGATGATATGAGGAGCTTACGGGATGATTATGTTAGGAGATGTTGAAAAAAATGGAATAACTTCATGGAACTTATTGACCGTCGGAATATTTGGGCGAAATATTGGTTTTAGTCAATAGTAATGCCTAAGTTTTTGACAGAGGAGCTGAAACTGATGAGTTGATCATATAGGATTAATGTTGAGAGGGTGTGGATGGATGTAAGGAGGGAATTGGAATCTAGAACAATGGCCTGGGTCTTCATTGCGTTCAATTCCAGTTTGATCAGTTTTTCCCATGCACTGATTCTATCTAGGTCTTCCTGAATTTTGGCGAACCCAATTAATAGCTCAGAAGGAGGAAAGGACTAATAGATTTAGAAGTCGTCAGCATATAAAAACAGCGGTGAACAGATTTAGGAAGATCTTGGATGTAGCAGTTGAAAGAAGAGGAGAGATACTTGAGCTCTGTGTGAATCAAGCTGTTAGAAAAAGACAATGATTTGAGTTTGGCTAAAAAGAATAGAATGGTCCAAGGAATAGATTAGAAACTATAGAAAAGTAAAGTAGGATTAGCACAGTTAGTTTTTTGTCGCCCATAGCTGTACATATTTCACTGGTGATTTTGGTAAGGGAAGATTGTGTGGAGAAACCTGAACGAATCAAGGAGTTTGGACTGTTCAAGAAAATTTGATATTTGAGACTGGACTATTCTTTCGAGAAGTTAGGAAAGGTTGGAGTGAATGGAGATTGGGCGGTTGCAAGAACTAGGGCCTACTGTGTTTTGTAGTAATGAAATTTTTAAGTAGTGAAAAATATAATATAAAATTATATATAGAAGACTAAGAAAAAATGGTGTGCCTAACTATTTTTATAATGATACTGCTAATAATATTTGGAGATCTAAATATTATTTTATTCAATAGTAATCATTTAGTGACCAGTGAAGCTTATGCTTGTTGTTGCACTTAATTCCTCATATTTCTCCCCCCCCCCCTCCACCAAATGAGGGGAAAAAATACTAGTTTTGATACTGTACCTCTTTGTTGTGTTTTTTAAAATTCATTTGTATTCATTCTAATTTTATTTTTATTCATATAATGGAAATTTCTTTATTTTTGTTTATTATTATAGTTATGAATTTGAAAGGGAAGAATTTATTAGGCAGGCAATAAGATGCGTCCATAATAGTCAGTCTGATGTGTACAAATCTTTAGAAACTGATGATGCTCATTATTTAAAGTTTTCTCATTACGATGAAAGTATTCATGGTGAAACATTGCAGGCATTGAAAAAATTTAAGGTGAGAATTTTTCAGGTTTGTTTTATTTCTTCCCATGCAAATTTCTATGCCTATCCCTACATATTGATTTATTGTAGGATGTTAAATTATAGGATCTGAAATTTTGTATTTGTACCTGACAAAAAATATGTTGAATAAGCAAATTCCTATCCTACGATGTTGATTTGATGTTAATGGTTTAATTTCAATGTTTTTTTGTTTTGTTATTTTTGTAAGTAGGGAGTAGGTTTTATTACTTTTCAATTGAAAACATATACAAATAATAATATAAGTAATCTTTTGGGAGTAATATAAAAAATTCAATTTATTGCATATTCCATCTATCCATGAGAGGTCGATCATTTATTTTCATGAAGTATTAAGGGAGTTGGGAGAGGAGTGGCTCAGTTGAAGAGTACTGAGTTACCATGCCGGAAATCCTGGTTCAATTCCCGCTGCAGGCCATGCTTTTTATATAGTCTGTTTGCAGCTATGGAGATGGATCATATAGGATCTAGGACCCTCCTGGGGCCCACTCAGCCTCTATAAAATATTATAAAAATCGGGTACCCAAAATAAGGGGGAAAAATCTGGCGGTCGAGCGTGACCTAGGACAAGTCACCTCCTTCCAGAACCGTTGTCCATGAAACAGTACAGTCTCTACCATGTACTGAACCCCAGACCCTTCATGGGTTGTAGTGGTACAAACAAAAAAAAAAAAAAAATTAAGGGAGTTAGGTGTACTGACAAAAAAAATTATACTGAGAATTGATATTAAAATGCTAATTTAATCATGCTTAATAAGCTAAGATAGTTCTTCATTTTACTTTACTTTTACTCTCCCATATTTTTATATTGAAGGTAGGATATTCTATCCATTTTTGTTTTGTTTTTTTTATTTCCAAGTTTAATTGTATGTTCTATTGCCATTCTCTTTTATTTTAACTATTCCTTACTCTATTGTTCAATTTTTTTTACCTAAGTAGTATTTTTTAAAGCCCATCGAACAGGTGAGAACCTTTAAATATCTGGGAGCACACCTTGATGAGAATGGAGTCATGGACAATGAAATCTGGGAGAGGGTCAACTCAGCTGGTAAATTGTTCCATGCACTAAATAAAAGGTTCTTGAATAAAAGAGAAGTATCCAAGGACACAAAGTTGAGGGTTTATAAATCTACTTTTCTCCCCATATTAACATACTCCTCGGAATCTTGGGCGTTGACCATCAAACATAAAAGTAGGATCCAGGCTTCAGAAATGAGACTCCTAAGGAAGTTAGAGGGAAAAAAAAGGCGAGACCGAATTCGGAACTCGATCATTAGATCAAGTCTCGGAGTGGACACTGCGGAAAAAGTCATTGAAGAAAACAGTCTAAGATGGTTTGGACATGCTTTAAGAATGGAAAATAACAGGCTGGCCAAGATGACATACGAGGCTAAGGTTGAAGGAAGAAAGTCCAGAGGAAGACCCCGACGTACCTGGGAAGATGGTATTAAGGAAAGCTTCGCAAAGAGAAGTCTGGAATGGAATAGGAGAGAAATGGTAGAAGATAGTACGGTGTGGTCCGGGCTATACAGAAAGAAACCTCACACTGCAGAGCGGTAGAGAGGAACGACTATGATGATGATGAGTATCTTTTAAAACTATAATTCTTTTGTTCTTGTCTATTCCAATTCTTTTATTTGTATATACTATTTTGTTGTTTATTCAGCCATTATTAAGACCTGCATTGTGGGCTGAAACATTGGTTTCTAATAAATAGTTACTAATTATTTTTGACCACGTACCATTTTCTCTTCCCATATATTCATACCCTGTCAACTAATAATTATTCAAGATTCTATATTTAATTTGATTCTGGGCCACTTTTTGAACAGCTGATATATAGTTTAATTGGCATATAAGGTAGTCAAAGTTGTAGGTTGTCCTCATCAGTTATTTTTAAATATTGAAATTATAACCGACACTCCCCTTGGAACAATAAAACAAAACCTTGGAATTTTCTTTGATTTATGAATAATATTTACAAGGCTAGACCATTGATATCAGGAAATCTTCCAATTTTCAGGGAGATTATTGCAGTTACTGGTAAGGTTCTTTTCCTCCTTGATCTCATACTGTTGGTTATTTCTAGCTTAGATGGTTACACTAAGTACTCAAACCCTTCACTCCATGATTCTACAAAAAAGTTTTCTAACAGAACTTCTCCATCAATCTTAAAACTTTTGTGTCCCATTGCATGTGTTATTCCAGGTTGTTCTAGTAAAGACCATCCCCTTTTTTAAGAATTGGACTTATGATGATAGGTTTTATATAATCCTTCTGTTATGCACTTCACTTTCAGTGATATATAGATATTCCCATTTCTTATCCTTAATTACAGGATCTCTCTTTATGACGAGTACTATAAAAGAGTTTGTGATTATAACAGACATCATCTTCCCTTTTTCCTACTAAGTCTTAACATGCCTTCCTTATCCTTATATTTTCTTGGACTTGTTTTTCCATTATATGCCTTTGGAATATATGTTTTGTTTAATGGTTTCAAAAAAATTTTTTAATCCTATTAATATAACTTCATCTCTAAGTTATAAAATGAAAACTATTGACATTTGTATTTATGTAAAGATTAACCAATTTTCATAATTAGTTTCTAGTAATAATTCAATAGTTTTTGCAATAATGGCTCTGTATTGCTTTTTTTGTTTGTTTTAGAATTGTAACAAATATAATGGTCACTCATCTGGATTATCATGGGTTAAACGAGGATCACTGAAGCCATGTTCTGCCAATTCATATTTCTAGCCAAATACAAATACATTTCAAGTGTTTGATTTTTACTTTTTGTAAGAATTGTCTTGTTTTAAAGATAAAAGTATGTCTGTTTACATAATTTAAGTTATTTGAAGTATATGTTCTTCAAAAACATATACATTTAAGATATATATATATATATATATATATATATATATATATATTAATATTATAAATGCGAAAGTAACTCTGTCTGTCTGTCACAGACGTAATCAGAGCCAAACCGCTGGGCCGATTGTGATGAAATTTCATATAGCGATACTTTCAAGTCTTGGGATGAACATAGGCTACTATTAATGCGATAAAAGGGTTGTAAGGGGTTGAATTAGAGGATGAAAGTTTGTATGGAAGGCTACAATTTATTTTACACATGTTCCTTTACTTACGTTTATTCACACATGTTATACATATATCCGTTATAGAAGCGTTTATTTACTTTTTTGAAATTTAATATTAATTAATTTTTTCATGGCGCTGTGTAATTGATAAGTATTAATTAATTAATTAAAATAGAACTATGAAAGATTTGAACAACGACAACCTATTCGGTGGTGCTGTTCTATTAGTATCTGGTGTTTTTCGACAGATATTTCCAGTAATCCATCACTCTACTTTTGCCAATGAGATTAACGCATGTTTAATACAATCGTTTTCATGGTGAAATGTCGAAACACTTCGATTGACCATAAACATGCGAGTACAATTACAAAATGATTCATCAGCACAAATATTTTCAAAACTATTGCTGGATATTGGAATCGGTGAAATAGGACTGCATCCAAATACAGAATCCATCAAATTGCCAGAAAATTTCAGCACTGTGTTCAGTCAAAAATGAATTAATTATGAGTATCTTCCCGGATGTACTAAATAATTACATGGACCATAATTGGCTCAGAAATCGTGTTATTTTGGCAGCAAAAAATGCTGATTTTGACTAAATTAACTTTCAAATACAACAGTTGTTACCTGGCGATCTAATGTCCTTTAAATCAATCGATACTACTGTTGATGAAAACCAAGCCGTAAATTATCCAACTGAATTTTTTTAATTCTCTTGATATTCCAGGAATGCCACGACACAATCTTCGGTTGAAGATCGGTTCACCTATTATTCTTCTGCGTAATTTAAATCCGCCTAAATCATGGAATGGTAAAAGTTTGGTCATCAATATCACCGGAAATGTTATTGAAGCAGCCATGTAGACTGGAATCATTAAAGGAGAAATCGTTCTGTTGCCACGTATTCCAATGATACCATCAGAACCCATACTACTGTTCAAAAGACTTCATTTTGCTATATGCTTGGCTTTTGCTATGATCATCAATAAGTCACAAGGCTAGACAATTTCCATTTGCGGTTTGGACCTAGAAAATCCATGTTTCTCCCACGGGCAATTATATGTTGCATGCTCACGTGTTCCATCTAATCTATTTGTATTAGCAAAGGACAGATTAACAAAAAATATTGTGCATCGAATAGCGCTCAATTAAATTTAAATAAATAGTTATAATTTAAAATAATAATAATAGTAATAATTAAAAATCAACCATTATATACCTCATTCATTAAACTAATGTTTATATTTTATCAGTTAAGAATTTTGTATATTATTTATTTATTATATACTATACTTAGATATAAGATGAATAAAATGTGAAATCAAAAATATATTTAATACATTTTTTTAATTGACTCATTATTTCTTTAAAATTCAATTTTAACGTAATATTTTTAAAAACTATTATAACAGCCACAGCAACGCGTGCCCGGGTCAGCTGATTGATATATTGACTAGATGTTGTCCGCGTAGATTCTGAGTGTATTTATTACTCTGATTTTTAACTGAAAAGGGGTGTTATACGTAGGTTACGAAGGTTAAGGTAAAATAAAACAACAAAATTAGTTAACGATTTTTATAGTTTTTATTTTAGTGATAATGTTAGGGTAAAAAGAAAATTAGTTTAAGACTGTCCTATATACAACGTTTTTTGTCTTTCCATCATTTGTACAGAGATACAGATTCCGTGGATTTGATACGCGTGAGGAAGCCAGATATAGCTGCCCGTGTGAAAAACATTGTTTTTCTAAATGAATGACAGATAGAGTTGAGAAATTCTATTGGGTATGAAGTGACTTGCTCAGTTTCCATTACATTATCCACTGACAGATATTCTACAGTGTCTCCTTCGATCTGTGACATTATTTTCTCATTAATTTGTAGCACAATTTCATTAGTTGGAGCTAAAATAGCTCTTTCATATAACCATTCTTTATTTTTTATGTTACTTTGCAGCTCAGGGTAAACTTTGTTTAGTAATTCATCTGTACTGTGAACTACATTACCTAATTCAGGTTTTAATGAAATCAAACCATTGGTGTCTTTGTCTACACGATCTTCACCAATTTCAAGAAGAACATCTGCATATTGTCCCGATTCTTTGTCCTTTGGAATCTGGACCAAAAGCAAATTTAAAAGAAAGGTTTTCCAGTCCCTCCTGGAGCACCAAAAAAGAACAAACCACCTTCATCATTCTCAATGTTTTGTAAAACGTTGTAGAATAATGGTTTTTGTTCTATATTCAAATTAGGAATGTTTTCAGTGAGTTCCTGTTGCAATAAAACTGTATCATAACTTATTTCTCATATTAATTCATTACTAATTTCTCCATTTCTAGTTGGCCTATTTAATCCAAAGTCTGATAAATATTTTCCAGTTATTACAATTACTTGGTATTCCACCTTTATGAGGGCTTCGTTGTAGACAAAATCATTGTATGTGCCATTAAGTTCAGGGAATCTGTGTAATCTCCCATATCATTTTTATCTTTGTCCCACATTCGTTGCGGATTTGAGAGCCCACAGGTTGCTATTAATATGGCAAATAACTCTTACTTTGGTAGCTGATCTGCACTGTAAGGCCTCTTCTAAAGTTTGATCCCAATGATTATCATTTTCTAAAAAAACGCTTTAGCCTCACACACTTCTCTGAAGGTTGAGAACAACTGATCATTATGTTTCTTAAGATCTGTAAATGATGTTGGTCCTCGTACATGGTGTAATAACATTCTCAAACAAAAACACTCCATGTTGCTGATATGTACGGTATAGACTGTCATTTTCTACGCCTTGAATATTTTGACACCTACGGTCTGTTTCAATTTCATCCCCCATAAAGTAAATCTGTAAGAATTTATGCTTATTATTTTCTGGTGGAAGCAAGGAGCCAATCCTGTTTTGAATTTGCCCTTGGACGTTAAAAGTTGGTGAAAAACCTGGCATTAATACTTCTTTATCTACACCAAAAGAAGTCATCTGGATGCATGAATTGTATTTTCTAATTTTATTTAGGAATAGTTTTGATTCATTACATTCGTAAAGAAGTGAGGTTTTTAGGGGTTCTTCTGGCTCACCAAGAGATGGAAGAGAAGTTTTACCACCAGAACAGCACATACCAGAGCAGTTTCTTCTTTCCATTTCAGTGCGTCGCAATATGTACATTTTTGATCCATTCTTCCTAATATTATTAATCGATGGTTGACATAGTCAATCAAATGCAGTTTCATTGAATGCCTCCCATGTGCTAAGAATAAAAGCAAGTCGTCTCTCAGTTTGCTGTTCCGCGTTCATATTTGTGATTCTGCAGGTGTCTCCTCAGCAGCTATATGGAATGAATGGCGCTTGCCATCTAAATTTCTTCGTGTCTGTGACTGCTCCAATGTTTCATTAGCTCATCGAAACGTGGAGTTCCGCGTCTAACATGCGACGGTTTTGAGACTGCTCTGATGTCTCATTAACTCTTATCGAAGCGAGGTGTTACGCGTCTAACACGCGACGATTTTGTGACTGCTCTGATGTCTCTCTTAATCTTAAAGCCACATGACGCTCTGCATCAATGGACTGACGGGCTTGAGATTTTTCTAATGTATCTGAATTTCTATGAGATGCTTGACGCTGCGTATCTTGACTTCAACGTTCTTGAGATTCCTCAGGCGATTCTTGGAGTTGAACGAATTTCGCATCTCGAACTCTCTTTGAATTACGCGATAAGTCAGACTTACGTTTTCTTGGGATTTTCTAAAATTAAAGAAACATTTAATTAATAAAAAAGTTATTTGCCAATATTACAAAATAATTAGCGAAGTTAACATTTTACTGAACACAACTACATTCTATTGAATAAGTAAGTGAAATGAGTCCCAACGGGAAAGTAGGTACATAGGTAAACAACTAAATATAGTTATTATAGCTCCCGAGTGTATTTAAAGAAACAATGAAATGATTTCCAATGGAAACAACGAGCAACTGTTTAGTAATATTAAATTTAGTTTTATATAACACTTTTTTTTAATAACCTAAGAAGTACCAAGAATACCAATCATACCTACGGACTTGCCTTTTCAGTTTAAAAGGTTACAATTTCCCTTAAAACCAGCTTTTGGGATCACTATTAATAAACCCCAGAGGCAAAAGCTTAAGGTATCTGTCATTCATTTAGAAAAACAATGTTTTTCACACGGGCAGCTATATCTGCCTTCCTCACGCGTATCAAATCCACGGAATCTATATCTCTGTACAAATGATGGAAAGACAAAAAACGTTGTAGACAGTCTTAAACTAATTTTGTTTTTACCCTAACCTTATCATTAAAATAAAAACTATGAAAATCTTTAACTAATTTTGTTGTTTTATTTTACCTTAACCTTCGTAACCTACATATAACACGTATAGTCATCATAGCTCCCGAGTTTATTTAAAGAAGCAATAAGAAAAAATGAAATGATTTCCAATGGAAGCAACAAACAACCTCAGACCAACCGTTTAGTAATGTTAAATTTAGTTTTTAAAAATGAAAAAAAAAAGTAGCCTATGTTCATCCCAAGACTTCGCTATATGAAATTTCAGCTCAGCGTTTTGGCCATGATAACGTCTGTGACAGACAGGCGGAGTTACTTTCGCATTTATAATATTAGTATAGAATAGATGTTCATTGTTGATTTTTTTCATATTGATTTTGTAATAAAATGTTGTTAAACATATCACAAATTAGGGATACAAAACAACACATGTTAACTAGTAACTAGAATATATTTTTATAAACTCCCTCACTGGTTACATTGTTTTCCTTATACAGTGTTGACTATAACATGACTTTAACATCTTTTTATTTTATTTATTTTTTTATTATTATTTTTATTTTATTTTTTACATGACATTTCTTATAAGATAAATTCTTACAAGATATAAATTTCTTAAGTGTAGTCGGAGTGGCTGAATCTTTTAGGGGGTTTAATAGTCCTACCAGATGATCTTGTATTATTTTCTTCCCTAACAATATTTTCTTGGTTTTGATTGTTAATCTTAGTTGGTAACATTATGTGTTCCCTAGTTCTCTTCAATAATTTTCCATCATCATTTTCTATTATATATTGTCTAGGACACTCACTTTCCTTTATTACTCTACCAGGTATCCATGGCTTATTTGTTGTCATTTTAAATTTTATGTAATCTCCAGGTGTTAAATCTATCAAATTTTTGGTATTTTTGTTATAATTTTTAGATACATTTTGTTGATAATTTGTTATACATTCTTTGTATTTTTGTTTATTTATTAATTTTGGTTGTAGTACATTTTTAGTGGCAGGTAATTTATCTCTCAGTCTTCTGGACATTAGTAACTGTGCAGGTGACACATTACTGATTTTACTAGCTGTATTGCGGAAGTTTAAGAGAGCTAAGTAAGGGTCATCACCTGAGTGTGAGCATTTAGTTAGCATTTGTTTTATGGTTCTTACATTTCTTTCTACTAAACCATTTGATTTATGGTGGTAAGGGCTTGTTACAGTATGAGATATGTCCCAACTCTGAAAAAAGTTACTTAATTCTTTTGAAGTCCAAGGGGGGCCACCATCTGTAACAAACTCTTTACAAATTCCATGCCGTGCCATTATTGACTTTAGATGTTTAATTACACATTGAGCATTCAATTTATTTCCATTTAGTAAGCACACTTCTGGGAATTTGGAATAATAATCTACAACCAAGAGATACACTTGTTTGTCAAAATAAAAGAAATCTGCTCCACATTTTTCCCAAGGGTTATCACCTATTTCATGATGGATTATTGGTAGCTTAGAATTATTTCTTTTAAAAATTTGACATGTTTCACAAGATTGTGTTAAGTTTTTTATATCAGTATAAATATTAGGCCAAAATACCAGATTTCTAGCTCTTTGAATACATCTATCTTCTCCAAAATGTCCTTCATGAATTATAGTTAGAATTTTTGATCTTAATGATCTAGGTATTACCACACTTGAATTACGAAACAATAATCCATTTGTGCTATGCAAGTCTTGTTGGAATTTAAAATATGGCTGTACATCTGAAGAGACACTCGAGATTTTTTCAGGCCATCCATCAGAAATATATTTAAGTAGAGTTTGACTAACTTGATCTTTTTTAATTTCCTCCTTGATTTCCTCTAGTCTACATACAGAAATAGCCAAGTTGTTACAAATTAAATTAATGTGCAAATTTACATCATTATCTATATCTTTTAATATAGCTTTATCATGATAGTTTGAAGTCCGTGATAAGGTATCCGCAATAGACATAAATTTACCAGGTACATAAGTTACATTTAGTGAATATTTTTGTAATTTAAGCATTATTCTTTGCACTACTGGTGGTAACTGGTGCAACGGTTTCTTAAATAAAGAAATTAAGGGTTTATGATCGGTTTCAACATTAACTACCCTACCATACACATATTGGTGAAATTTGACACATCCATAATATATAGCTAAACACTCCTTGTGTATTATTGGATAGTTTGTTTGATAATGGTTTAATGTAGTCGAAGCGAAGGCAATTGGGTTTTTATCATGCAATATAACTGCACCAATTGCATCATTACTACTGTCGGTTGAAAGCGTTAGTGGTTTATTTGTGTTATAATACACCAAGACTGGTGTTGAAGTAATTAAGTGTTTTAGTCTAGTAAATGATTTCTCATGATTTTCATCCCAGTTATATTTATTTTCTTTTTTTAACAATTGTCTTAGGTCACTTGTTTCAGAAGAGAGATTAGGAATGAATGGTCCAAGAAAGTTAATCATTCCTAAAAATCTCTGTAATTCTTTTACTGATTTAGGGGGTGTTATATTAATAATTGCAGAAATTTTATCAGGGTCTGGCTTTATGCCATCTTTGTCGAAAATCATACCTAAGTATTTTACGCTATTTAGTTCAAATTTTGATTTATTTTTATTGAATTTAAGACCTATTTCACAAGCTCTATTAAGAACCTCTTTAAGTATTTTATCATGATTTTCCTTAGTATCTGCAAATATTAAAAAATCATCTTGGTATATTAATAATCCTTTTATATGCGAAAAATTGTCCTCCATTTTAGCTTGAAAAATTTCTGATGCACTACTTATCCCATATGGTAATCTAAGAAATCGAAATCTACCTACAGGTGTGTTAAAGGTTGTTAAGAGAGAACTTTCATAATCCAATTCTAAAGACCAGTATGCTGAAGTTGCATCTAAGATTGAGAAGATTTTTGCTTTGCTTTCACCAATTTTTGTTCTTATGTAGTCTATATTTGGCATTGGATACCTTGGTCTTATGATTGCCTTATTCAAATTTCTTGGATCTAGGCATACCCTAAGTTGACCATTAGGCTTTTTTACAAGAACTACCGAGTTTACCCAGTTAGTAGGTTCATTTACTTTACAAATTACACCTAAGGATTCCATTCTTTTTAATTCTTCTTTGAAAGGATTGCATAAACTAAATGGAATTTTCCTCATAGGGTCTATGACTGGTTTTATTTTATCATCTATGTGCAAGTGTATTACATCTTTAATGTGTCCTAACCCTTCAAATATGTTATTAAAATGTTCTGAATTATTCTCTTTTTTAGAACTTTGAGTAACTGTTTGTATATTTATAGTAATAAAGTTGAGATCTAGACAAGCCTTTCGACCAATAATAGTATGTTTAGTTAAATCCGTTATCAAAAATTCCAATTTTGCACCATTTTTAAAGTTACTACCATAACAACAATCTAGATTTACTTTGCCTATTATGGGTACCTCATGATTTGTAAATGATGTTACATATGGTTTTGTTAATATTACATTATTATTTACCTTTAATGAATTGAACGTGTCGATGCTCATAACATTCACATTTGCGCCCGTATCTAATTCACATTGTATTATTTTGTTATTGATTTTCATAGAAATCAATATTGGGTTTTCTAGTTTGGATTGAATTTTGCCAATAAAAAAATCATTATCTGTGCTTTCATGGTCATGAACATCGAACGTTATCGTCTCAACTCTATATTTATTTTCCGGCATATTTTTATTACTTGGCAGTTTACACATTTTTGAAAAATGATTGAACCTACTACAATTGAAACACTTAGAACCAAATGCAGGGCAGCTGCGAATTGCATGAGACGTGCCACATCTAGAGCAAGTTTTTACCTGTTGTTGAGATTTCTTGCTGTAGTCCATTTTTTGTCCTTTTGTGATCTTCTGTACGAGATGATGATTATCTTGTTCTTTGTTCAAGTTTTCGTTGATACCATGGATTTCTTGTTGGCTGTACTCCATTCTTGCTGCAATCTGAATAGCTTTGTCCAGGGTGATATTTTCATCTTCAAGAAGTCTCTCTTTTATTGTTGTCCATTTTGGATCCAATCCGACGATCAGCAAGTCTCGAACAATTGACTGCTGCAAATCTCCCAGTTCACAGGACGAAGAGAGGTTTTTTAGAGCAATGACAAAGTCTTGAATAGATTCACTGGGTGCCTGTTTTCTTGTGAACAACTTATATCTTTCCATAGCAAGGTGTTTTTTTGGTTCAAAATGCGAATTGAAAAGTTTAACCAAGTTGTCGTAAGTTGTTGGTTTTGTTGTAAATGATTTATAAATTCGCCTACCTTCATTTCCCAGACTAAAAAGGAAAAGGTTAATTTTTCGTTCATCATCCTCTTTGTATAGGTTTGATGCTTTTAGATAGATTTCATAATTAAAAAACCATTCTTCCCATTCCTCTCTACCTGATTCACTCGGAAGGGGATCGACTTGTGCTGAGAAGAAACGTGAGGTGGACGGTGTTGGCGATGCCATTTTTTTTTTTGCGTAAGTGTTTCGTCTCGTTTGTTATCGTTGTCGCTATTAACAATTTCTATGTTTTACAGTTTTTTAACTTCTGACACCATGTTAAACATATCACAAATTAGGGATACAAAACAACACATGTTAACTAGTAACTAGAATATATTTTTATAAACTCCCTCACTGGTTACATTGTTTTCCTTATACAGTGTTGACTATAACATGACTTTAACAAATGTTTTGAAGAATGTTTATGATTTTTAATTAATACACACTCATGTGAACAGTATTAGTGTAACGTAATAATAATTGTATTATTTCAGAAAATTAAAAAAAAATCTATAAGTATTTTCTGGAGATTGAAAAAATATAAATATAGGTTTATTATTATTTTATGATTATAATTTGCAAATAATAAACATAAAAGAGGAGAATGCCAGAAAAATGCCCATATTCTCTAATTTTCAATATTATTGTTTCTCAAATATAATTTACTAATATATATCAAATTAAAATATAACTATATTTTATGCTATATTAGGAAGTAAAAATATTTTTTAAATATCTTGAATAATTATTAGTTGATCATATAAATATGGAATAGAAAATGCTCTGGGTGGAGATAAAAAAAACTTAATAAATTCTCTAAAATAATAAATAAACAATTTATTAAGAAATTAATTTTGACCTCAACCTGAAACATTTTGTTATCCTTATTTAAAATAAGGATAACAAAATGTGATTAGAATGGGGCAGGATGAAACCCCAGTCAAAGTACTCAGGGAGCGAATATATGGTGTGAGAAGGGCAGGCCGACCACGACTTCAGTGGGAGGACTGCATAGCTTCGGACGCCCAGACCATATTGAATATCCGCAATTGGAGGGTAGCAGCACTGGATAGAGAGAACTGGCGGTCGATGCTGGAGCAGGCCAAGACTCGAATGCAAGGGTCGTAGAGCCAAATAATAATATATTTAAAATACTATTTTTTTTTCTTAAATAAAATACTATTTAGCTAAATCAGCTCTAGTTAAAAAACATTTACATTAAGAAAATAATATTCCTGGGGCACCATCCGTCATTTTGAAATATTTTATATAGTTTGCATTATCTATGATCACCCATTTCACATTTAAGTTCAAAATACTTATGAAAGCAGAGGATTACTGAAATTTTTACAATGTCTTTCTATGTAATGACAAGTTGAAACTCATAAATAACAATATGATTAAAGGTAAACATTTGATTAC
Source organism: Troilus luridus (assembly GCA_964056705.1). Classification (NCBI taxonomy): domain Eukaryota; kingdom Metazoa; phylum Arthropoda; class Insecta; order Hemiptera; family Pentatomidae; genus Troilus; species Troilus luridus. The sequence continues at coordinate 42,790,232 of OZ057412.1, read as the reverse complement.
AAAATATACTAGAATCTTTGTTTATTACAATTTATTTATTATTTATAGTAAAGTTGCTAGTCATTTTTTAATCATTACATAACCAAATTTAAGTAGCTCCGCTCTATTGATTTATAAGTTATAAATAGGAAATGTTTTGATAAATATTTTTATTATTGAAATAAGAATAAATAGGATTTTTTTTTGTAAACCCTTCTCCTGTACTATGCCTTCCGGATTGGCTGTCAGGTATTTTTATTTCCAATGATAAATTTGATTGTAGTTATTCAATCTGCTATTTGTCTCTTGTAAACCTCAGTCCTTCAGTGTACAGTGAAAAGAAAGCAATAAAGTGAACAAGTTGTGACCTGTCATCCATAGGTCTAGCACCTGGTGTGTAACAAAATCTGTGTAGGAATTGGAGTTATTTCTCTCTATTTTTAACTTATTATTACTTAGCTGTATAGCTTTTGATAGAGTACAAATGTTTACAAGTATTTGAAATTGTTGTAATAATTCACTATAATTATAAGGAAGGTAATAAATACATTTTGAATAAGTGATAATATTGTAAATAATAATATATTTTTTTAGTTTAGTAATAGGAATAATACTTATTCTGTTTGTGATTAATTTTTTTTAAATTCAATCATAAGATTTTATTCTAAAATTTGGTGTGACAAAAGAGTTCAAAACATGCTCGTTGAAAATAGAAATATTACACATAAATCTGTAAAATTAATTAATGAAAATAAGATTCTATTGAATGACATAAATGGAACGTCCAATATGATCTCAACCTAAGTATTAACTCTATGGTTCAGAGTTAAATATACTAAATTAAGAATCAATCAATCAGTTGTTCAAGACTCATTGCTGCCTATTGGCATAAATTAATCAAATTAGTCGAATGATTAAATTATCCCTTCCCTTCTCATGAATGTAAGATGATTTAAATAAAATGTGAAGAATCAGAATTTGTAAAAAAAAATCCTTAAATAGTTGAAACTTTTAAGGTCAAAATGTTTATGACAGTTTTCAACAAGCCAGTGATTCAGAGCCTATCTTTCCCATAATTACTCATGAAAAAGTGAACTGATTTGGCTCCATTTTTCTTTTTTCATATTTTAAAGTTTCTACTCCTGCCTACAAATTGGGGTACCTGTGCATAATAGTAGCTGCACATTTGAAATAAGCAAAAAGAAAAAAAGTTTTTCTGTAGATTGTGGTAAAAAACCAGCTCTAATGATTTTGATGAAATTTTTCTAGTCTTCAACTAAAACCTCTCTTAAAGTTCATATATTTAAGCAAGTATCTCAGAAAAAATGTTTTGAGCTTTGGCTAATAGGAATAATTTGCAAAACATACTTCCTGCCACTTAGCAAGGGAGTTGACTGAATGTTGGTGAAAATTACTTTATGAGACTTTTCTCAATCCATTATACGCATCATTTTGTAAACATTCATATATAATTTATAGATATTATTTTCCAAACCAGGCTTAAATTGAAGAAGAATATTTAAAATAACTATCGTACTAAGTATTAACCTTTCTTATATAAAAAAAAAATACCATTCACTTTTGATAAATATTAATAAGTTCAGCAATTACAGATTAAAAGGTAAAACAAAGTAATAATCAGAAAAACTTATTTAATAAAACTTTATTTTAAAAAACATTAAGCTTTTACAGCATATTTTCGAGGAGGGAAGGCAGATCTCTTACGAATTTCCTTCAGAGTTTTAATTTTCTTTTCGTGTTTAGTTAGCGCCTTCCTCATCGCTCTTGTTTTCTTGGGTCTCAAATCCAAGGGCTTATATTTCTTGTTCTGTAAAATATAAATAAATACAATTAACTTAAAGCTGATTAAATACAAAATTAACCATTCGGTTCATAAGCTATGAAAATAATTCATCATTATCAGAAATGTTGAAGAGAGATCCAGAAATAGGTTATAATTTCATTTAGGATAAAACACAGGCTTATTGTGAAAAAGTACCTACCTATTTCACTGAGTTGGACAGCAATTTTGTTACCCCGAAAAAAAATATTTAATGGGAAAATAAAGCAAAAAGGAACCAACAACAAGACTAGATGATTTAAACAAATTTCCATTGGAAAACACTGATTTTTATGTGCTTTTATCAGGAATAAAATACCAAATTGATCTAATAAATAAGATAGTTCAAAACTAAAATGCTGATTAAAGCAATCATCAAGCTGATTTGGTGGTTGTACTGTAAGTTAGACTAATCCACTCTCCATTCTAATTGCTTCTAAAAAGTACAGTTTTAGCAGCATGAGGCATCTGTTTTTCTATGAAACCAGTGAATTTTCTCCTCCAAATGTAACTAGAGCATCATAGTATTCTTTTCTTCTTATGTTCTTCTTCCGGGATGTACCATGTCATGTTGGTGCTATTAACCAAGCTTTTGCTCATTGTGATGTGAGCTACTTCAGGATTAGTCAGTTAATTAATATTTAGGTAATTATTCTGCAGGTTGTCACTTTGTGTTGAGTCACAAGTTTTAACTTTTCAATCATTTCCCTATTAATATTTTTCAAAGATTCAAGTTATCATGAGCTTTAGTATGGAAAAGAGATTTTTATTATGAGAAATGTGTACACTTCGGTGATCATTTCATCTATAGTGAACGTTTAAAAAAAACATATATCATCTATACTTCCAAATGTCAGTTGAAACTTTTATTTCTTGATGAAATCATTACAGATATCTAATCATCATCCATAATTACATTCTCTTTCTCCTACTGAAGCTCATGATAACTTGTATTTTTGGAAAATATTAAAAATTAAATAATTAAAAGTTAAAACTTATTGTAACGCAACTCGAAACAACCTGCGGAACAGATACACACATTTTTATTTTTTTTTAAACCAAACAAGATAATCCAAACTAGACCCAATGACTTTTGTTGGGAAAATCCATCTTTATGATGTAACCATAATAATACAAACTACATTTTGTATATTACAATGATAAAAGATGATTAATTGAAATAACAATGTATACCCTGGCAATTGATTTGCGAACAACTCGGCTGTAAGTAAATTATTGAAAAACAACAATACTAAGGTTTTAAAGGTTAAAAAACTTTTATTGATCTTTTGATAACAGGGCTGTTTCTCTCGTGAAGCCAAATTACTCTATCAAGTAAAAAAATGGTATGTTATAAAATGGCAGCAAGTAATGTTAAATCAATTGCAAAGGTGGAATACCCTCTTTAAGCTGCTGCCATCAACTTTATGTTCATTCTTTTATAAAACATTGTAAAAAAAAACTTCAATTAAATAACCCAAACACTGATAAATCATTAGAGAAGCTAAGGGAAATGACAGACACATTACTTTTAAACTGAAATGTCTCATTAACATTTATTTCTCTAAAATTGACTATCCTCCCAATATCCAATTTAAGAGGAAGATCAACTACGGAATGGGCTTAGTTGTTGAATAGCATATGAAGCTTTCAGTATCTTATTTCCAATACATAAGGTACAACTACAAAATAGAAATTTAAATTATGTTATACACTAATAATCCATACTAAAAATGTATATTACAAAATAAGCATGGACAAATGATCAGAAGCTACTTCTGTAACAAAAATCAATCAGCTGATAATCATGGGAAAGAAATGTATAAAAAGTCGAACCCTACCTTGAACAGTTTACGCAGATTTTCTTTCTGCTTCTGATGCATAACAATATATACCCTGGCAATTGCTTTGCGAACAACTCGGCTGTAAATAAATTATTGAAAAACATTAATACTAAATTAATAACATTTCCAATAAACAAGATAATAGAAAATAATAGATACAAGTTAATCATCAATTCAGAAATTGAGTTCATATGTCTTACTAAATAATAACACCTATATTAGGAAGACCAAAAATAATTGATTAAGCATATACATTTCATTAATATAAAAGTAAATATACAATATTTTATAGTAAAAATTGTTCTTTAAACTTACATTTTAGATAACTTTGAAGCTGCACCACCAGTTACTTTAGCAACCCTAAGATTTGTTAATTCTGTCTTCAACTCATCCAGTTGTTTCAGCAAATCTTTTTTATCTTTGCTTCTCAATTCTGAACACTTTACTTTCCCCTGAAAAAAATCAAGTCACTTAAGTACCAATAACAACAAAACAGACCACATTTTAATAACACGAATATATGGGGAAAACCAATACAATATATTTATAAACACACAAAATCAATGTGTTTATATAAAAGTGACAATACTAATACCAATTAAGTTCTGATTGGGTAAATAAAGTTGGATAAATTATTCTTACCATATTGAAGGAGCGTGGTTTTCGAGGACTAAACCAACTTCAAAGGGAGAGAATAGAAACTGAAATCGATTTCATGAATCGTTCAGTGAAGTTATTTGAAGAGGGTTCTAAATAGCTAAATGAACATAAACTTGACAGAACCTCGTAGATGTAATTTAATTAATGAATGGACTATGTATTTATTACACTCTAAATATATCATAACATTCTAGTTAAATTATCTAGTTTCTGAATGTTACAATGCCATATGTGAATTACAAATTATAATATTTGTCTTTTTTATTTTAAAGAGAAAAGATTTGTCCGGGACCGGGATTCAAACCCGGGTCATCTGCATTTTCGTTGCAGTGCTCTGCCACTTGAGCTACCCTGGCACGCACTTCGGTCAGACAATCCCTTCTCTTCACCGATCCCATATCCCCGTGTTCTCGCAATTTGTGATGTATACAAGCGGAAGAAGAGTTTCCTTCAAGAAAAGGACTACGCCAAGGAGCTGCGTTAGCATTCCTACTGTTTAGTTTGGCTCTTGAGAAGGCTGTGAGGGATACTTGTCAGCAAACCAAAAGGACAGTTTTCACTTGGACGGTCCAGCTCTTTGCATATCCAGGTAATGTGGGCATCGTAGGGGAGTCATTGGCATCCGTCAGAGAGGGATTCCTAACCTTAATGCAGGCCGTTAGAAAACTTAGACTAGAGTTTAATGAAAATAAGACGAAATACATGGTGACATGAGAAGTATCCCGACCTGGCCTCTTTAACTTCGATAAAGTAGCCCAATTCACTTATTTGTGTTCAATAGTGACTGAGGATAATACACCTACGGTCGAGGTAAAGAAAAGAACATGGTTGGTAGAAGGTTTTACTTTGGTTTACACAAGGAATTCTCCTTTCGCTTTCTATCACGGAAGACCAAGCTTCATCTGTACAAAATATTAATTCGCCCAGTTTGTTGTATGGATCGGAGACATGGACAATAACCAAACAGATTGAGCATGGCCTCCTAGCATTTGGGAGAAAAATCCTTCGAAGAATCATCAGTTGAGTTTACTCGATGGAAACTTGCGAAGAACAAACAACGAGGTCTTCTCAATATACAATGAAGCAGACGTTGTTTATTCCATAAATATGGGAAGACTGTGACGGGCTGGCCATGAGCCTGCAATGGAGGATTAGGTCATTCCTAGAAAGCTTTTGACAGAACCCCTCTGCTGCACTAAAAGAAGGGGGAGACCAAAACTGAGGTAGGCGGAAATGGATGATGGCTCCACAAAACAGAAAACGTGAGGAGGCCAGGACTCGTCACCGATTTGTAGTGTAGTAGTCCAGGACTCGCGGGTGGGGTTTGAGTACCGCCTTTCTCTTTGTTTTTGTCCCACCACGATGCGTGTGAACTTTGAGTTTCGCCCTTCCATCTACCTTCTTTAAAAAAACTCTTCTTCCTGGAACATAGACAGTAAGGCCATTTACTCGTCTGCATCAACACATCATTTGTTCGGGTTGGACACTATTAATATTGATGAATTTAGAGTTTACAATTCATTTATAATTACAGTGGGAGCATGTCCATTCTGCTCCTCTGGTGGTTTTTCACTCTTATGGTGATTTTTCCCTTGGTAATTTGTTGGACGCTTATTTTTTCCCCTTCTTTATTCCGGGAGTCTACATCAAGCGGAAAACAATATTCAACTTCTTGTAAATACTTCGTCGAAATTGTACTTCCTTTTCGTGGTCTATTTTAAAAGTAATACTGAGTAGGCTGATAAAAATATTTTTTATATGTTTTTTTTTGGATGAAGTCATATCCCAGGATTCATGATGTGAAACTATGTATAGCGTTACCTAATGAGCCTCCGCTAGATTTAAATTTTTCCTAATCAAAGTTCCGAATTAGACAAAGTACCTTATTATGGTAACGAATGAACTAAACGCAAAAGAATTCTCAAAGAATTTCGAAGTCATATAAATTGTACATGTTAAAAACATATTTTTTTGTTCATAGAACTGTTCTCTTCTGATAAACTAAAAGTCGTGGTGTAAACCAAGGAGACAGTGTAAAATATTGGAGGAAAAAATGCTAGCCAGGAGTCTCCGAAGTGAAGACTGGAAAGATAGGGGGCCATGGAAGGAATGGAAATAATGATAACCCTTGTAGTCATTACTAATGGAAGTTTTAACAAACATTCATCATCATCTATACTTCGAAACGTTAATTTCTGGATGAAATGATTACCGAAATATACACATTTCCCATAATATTTGCTGAAGTGATACAAAAAATATTGTAGTTTACTGGATTAGGTATAAATACAACACAGTTTTGTGAAATTAGGAAGGCCCAAATTCAATGATTAGCGCTGAATAATTCTTTTTAGGGCTTTCTAATGCCATAAAATGGCTACTTTTTTTTAAGGCCAAGTTAACTATATTACAAAAATGCATAGAGAAAAGCAATTGGTTTTTAGGGTAGTATAACATTTTTGAAAATCGTATAATACCATTGTATATAATAGGTACGTAAAAACGTGATGTAGGTTAATAGTAATCAATAATGCTCAATAATGTATCACATATTAGCACTAAAGTGACTTGCCTGATAATTTTCGACTACTATCAGATTAAAAGATTACATCTTAAAATATAATAATATATAAACCAATAAAATATTATATTCATGAAGTTAATGAAATAATCATTTTTGCCCTAGAATTGAAATTCACGTTTTAGTTAGGAGTCGATAGTCTTAAGACCGACTAACATACAGATAGCATTTCCATTTTAGTTACCACAATATATACCAAGAACAATTATAGGTCCTCTAAATATTTTAAAGACAAAACTAAATATTTAAATTACGTCATTTGTTGCCTATGGTATTAAACAGTTTTCAACTTTACCTCTATGGACTTGATTTGCCACTTTCTTCAACCTTCCCACGTGGAAATGTCAAAATTGGCACTGCTTTAGCTAACTCTCTAGTGGAATTTTGTGATTATTTGATTCTGATTCAAGTAGGTTTTCCAAGTATGTTCTCAGTAGCTAGACCAACTTTTTCGACATGTTTTAATATATTATTATTAGGTTGACAAATACATTGAATACTTATTTTAACAATTTAATTTTGGTTTGTTTATCCATATCCATATTCATTATCTTATAGTTTAATAACGTACATTGATTATATTATATTGCCCCTGATAACATTTTATTTTATTGGAGGTATGATTGGTATAATGGATTCTTTTTGTATTACAACCATAATAGTTTTTATTTATTGATATAATTCCTAAGGTTGTTATGATATAATGTTAAAAATGTAGTTAGGTATTGATTGATATGGAATGCGGCCTATTAGATGTGGGCCTTGTTCATTTCACTATATTCCTCTAAAAAGTTTGGTGGATGACTGCTCATAAAAATGATTTTGGGATTTTTATATTATATCGATATTGCTTTATTCCAAATGTCAAAACAGAATTTGTAGAAATATTCACTATTTGAAATTATAAGATTTTTATTGTCCCCACCTTAATATAAATTTGATTCTGAAATCTTAAATTTTGGAATTTCTTAATTATAAATGGTTCTTACCAATATATAATAAGGCTCTCACCATTGTATAATATGAAAATAAATGATGGCACTGAAGAGAACAAAGACATTTATTTAATAGAAACCTATTATTAAAATCTAATGAAACATTAAAGCTTATTATCATTTAAGCTAATAATTCAATTATTTTTTATGACAACTCCTTATATTATTTAATTATAACCATTATGTGGTAAAATTCCAATTATAATTTTTTTTTATTATGTACCAATTATAAATTATTAAATTAACAAAGCTAAATACTGTTTTGTTTTTAGATCCTGTTTAGTTTAAGATTGTTTTAACTGCTCTTAGGCTCTACATTCCTCTGGTATGTTATATTTTTTTCCTACTCTCTCTATCTCAATATTTTTTTCTACACATGGGATTATATCATATGTCATTTTAATTTAGGATATGATTTATAATAACTGCATATTCATTTCATTAGAAACTAATTTCAGACTCATTTTGACTTTCGCCAATAGCATGAGATTTATTGTATATTGAAATACAATTATTTTCAATGTAATTTTACTATCCTTTATGATCTTAGAATGGAGTCCACTCTTGTTATTTTTTAATTTCTCATCAATTATGTTATAATTTAACCTGTTGTTTATTGTAATTCAGTGTTTCTTTCTATGGTAACTGCCATATTTATTTTTATATTGCACTGTTATTCAGTCGTGTTTTATTCTCAGCCCTCATGATCGCCTAATAGTTAGATCGAAGCGTTGGCTCAAATAGAATAGGTTGTCCTTATTTATGTAATATTTATTGGCTGCACTCCTCCGCCAATTTCAACGTTTCTGATGATATATCCAGTCAACCATTTCTCCATCAATATACAATTAGTAATTAATAAGTAAATTACACCTAATCAATATGAAATAATTAATAATCAGAATTTGAAACAATTAAACAAATTGTGATAAATAGTATATATGTTTCCTTTTCTTTCATGTTTTTTGGTTTGTTTTTGGGCACTGGTATGTTTGGGAGTGCCAATTTGCTTAATTTGTTACATTTGCTTAATTTGGCTACACCTCAAATCTAGTCCGACTGCAGAAACATGGATTATTCTACCTTGACAGCAGCTCATCTTCCTTCCGGTCGGACCACGATCCTGCTCGCCGGGAGTACCAGCTCTCAACACTGACTTATGGGGGAACCGAACGGGTATAAAAAGGTTTATTCGAGCTAACAAACATTTTTACTCCATGTCCGGGATGTGCTGCCACCCTTGCTGACAAAGTTGCCAGGACATTCATAAAATAAAATTTCAATTAATCTCGGGAAGGAATTGGAAAGGTGACCCTTAATAACATATTGAACCATCATTACATGAATTATACAATACATGCCCCTTACCAAAATAAATATATGGACAAGCTATTCCATTAGACTATTTTTATATGACATTTCATTTGTTTTTAATGTCCAAAATGATACATTTTTCTATTGATTTTGAAATGTATAGTAATAATTTAAAAAAAAAAATTATTTTCTTGGGGATCAACTATCCTCCAGGGTCAGTAGTTTACAAATGGCTTAAACTTTGATCTATAAAGTAAAGTGTATTTTCAAAGATAATAATTACATAGTATTGCAGTCCAGTGTATTAAATAAGAATCAAAATGAACTCAACGTAAGTTTTTATTCAAAATCAACGCGGACGAAGTCGCGGGCAAAAGTTAGATCTAGATAAAATTATCGAAATTATTTGATGACGTTACAAATTATGAATATAGTATTTAATCTTAAGATATCCGGTTAAATATAAATTATTTACTATGTAAATAAAAATAAAAAAGTCTGTCGAATCTTCTCTGTTGAAATTTTTGGGGTGCTCTACTATTTCAATTGCTTCTAATATCTTTCTTTTTGTTGTGTTATTACACTTTTTGACCACTCTAGTTTTGTCTAACTCAATAGCATGGTTGGTATTCTCAAAGTGTTCTGTCAATGCTGATGACTTGATATCCATTTTTTCTATGCTTCCAATATGTTCTGCAAGTCTTCTATATATCAGTCTTCCTGTTTGCCAAATGTACTCCTTCCCACAAGGAGAGATGTACTCCGAAAATTGGTTACAAATTAAGCAAATTGTGGCTCCTAAACATCCCAGTTGCCGAAAACAAACCAAAAAACTTAAAAGAAAAGGCAAGCCAAACGGAAGTCAGGGAATTGAGACCCACCCAATCAGAGAACCCATGGTAGGAACCCAGCCAGTCAGAAAGCAGCCAATCAGTTGATTGGAGGAATAGTCAAATCTGCTCGATAACTCTTAACCCAATCCTCCCACCTTTGCCACAATTCATTATTCATATTCAAACTCAAACCTTTTTCGGTGTGTATAACTTCTTTAATAATGTGAGTAATTTAACACTCAAGTGTTAAATTGAATAGTACAGTTGAAAGCGAATCACCTTGTTTTAAACCTTAGCGAACCTCGAACTTCTCTGAAACAGTATTACCGATTTTTTCGCTCATACACATCCTTACCAACTTTACTAATTTTATTGGTATATCCTGTTCCATGAATATGTTATACATCATTAGACGGTCGATGGAATCATAAGCTTTTTTAAAATCGATTTAGAGGTGATGAACGACTCTGTTGTACTCTAATTTTTTCTCTAGAAAAAATTAGTATTTGGTATAAGGAGAATATTTGATCGACAGTTGAACGGTTTGGTCTAAGACCACATTGATAATCTCCGATTATTTCCTTGGCATGTTCCGTAATTCTACTAGTTAGGTTTAATGAGAATATTTTATAGCAAGTCGGTAGGATTGAGATTCCGCGATAGTTATTATAATCTGTCCTCGCTCCCTTATCGTGGATCAGATTATAGATATTTTCCATTTTTCGGTCATTTTTTCATTTTCTCATATCGTTTTAACCAAACCCTGAACCATCGAGGTTCCTGCTTCCCCACATGTTTTTATCAGTTTACTAGGAATATTATCGACCCCAGCCACTTTGTACGATTTCAGTTTCCCGATGGCTATTTCGACTCCCTTCTTACTCAGTCCTATAAATGGTTCAGTGTTCAGATATCCAGAAACAGGTATTCGATTATTACTTCCAGCATTCAAAAGACTATCAAAGAGATTTTAAAACTTCCTCAAAATGTCTGCAGGGTCAGCTAAGATATTGTTATTATTGTCTCTAGGTCTATACATTGCAGGCTCATACCCTTTAGGTGGTCTGTTTATGCCCTTGTACATCTCCCTTACATTCAATTTTATTGCTTTCTGTCCCTACTATTTCCTTTTTAAGATATTCTCTTTTATTATGTTGAGGAACTTAGACGTTTCATTTTTAATCTATATTTATCAGCGCGATTTTAAACCATTGCTCTGAAAGATTAGCCATGGATTTCAGGATAACTAAAAATCTGCATGTCTCTTATTGCGGAAAGTAATCTATTCTTCACCAGATACCCAGTACCTAAACAATAGTTTCTGCTTCCTCCGTACCAAGTTGTGTACTTTCCTTCTGTTATCGAACCCTCCCCTAGCCAGCGACCTCTTGTAGCTCCATGACGATGTCTAAATTGTATCCCTTAATCTTATTTGAGACTGGTTTTGACCTACCAGTTTTATTTAAACTTATTACATTTTAACTCCTTATACGTAAATCTCTAAATACAGGGTGGTCGACGGGAACATGAAGGTTTTTAAATGAGTAGTACACATTTTTTTTTCAACATACAAAAATTTATTTTTTCATATTCTTACAGCCAGTACCATGCCATTTAAGAAATCAAACCTCAAAAATAACATCTGTCACGGTGACCGTCTTGCTCGTAATATGCATGTCCCCAAACCGTGAGATCAAGCGCTCTGGGAACATTCCATCGATACTCTAGCTGTGTGAGGGGTTGCCCCATCCTGTTATAACCAAATGCTTTCAGCAGGAAGTCGTAGTCTGCGTAACTCAGTTCTCAGGAAGATGTTTATCATCTCAACATAATGGGCTGCAGTCACAGTCACTGTGTTGCCGTTTTCCTCAAAAAAATTTGGACAATACTGCACTCCAGACCGTCACTTTCGGACTCTATTCATGAACTTGCTGAGGGTTTTCACTGGCATAATAACAACAATATTGCCGATTGACTAACCCTTCCAAATGGAAATGAGCTTCATCACTCATAAACAGTACAGCATCTTCGTTAACTTCAAGCATTGAGAGCATAGACAAACAAAAATCATTGTGTTGTGGAAAGTGCTGGACAATTGCCAATTTGTGTGGATGGAACCTGAGGTTATGTTTGACAATACGGTGAACGGTGGAACGACTTAATCTAATGCTTGTGCTTGTATTTCTCACTGAGAGGCCTGGACTTGTTAGCAACGCCTGCCTCACCCTTTCCACACTATAATTTATAGTTACCACTTTGCCTGCCCGATTGCTCTAATTTTCTCTTTCTTTTCAACTCTTACTATCATAATGTTAATTCTTTGGTTTACTGTTGCCTCCTTGTATGAAAATATTTATAAATAAAAAAACAAATAGATTAAACACTAAAGTAAAATTACACATTTCCTCTGTAAGCGGGTACAGTTCATTAAGTATAGCTTGGCTAGATTCAAAACTAGTAGTGGATGGGATATTGTACCTCTGAATAAATGGATTAACCAATTATGCTTTTGTTTTGGTTTGTAGAAGGTGTTACTAGTACAACATTATAATTTTGCTTGAACTTACCCACTCTGTATATTAGTTCCAACTGAACTAAATTGTAAGTCAACATTTTAGTGCCCCATGAATGCTTCTGTACAAAGATTATTAATGCTGTAGTTGCAAAGTATATTTATTTTGAAGAAAATGAAACAACTGATGGACGCTGCTTATTTATAAAGATCAAACTAATATATATTTAATACATTTGGCATAATTTCTTTGTTTTAGGATAATTTAATATGGATTCAAAAACTATAAGATCAAAATTTATTGATTTTTTTGTAAAGACAAAGCAACATAAATATGTCCACTCGTCTTCTGTGATTCCACATGATGACCCTACCCTTCTCTTTACAAATGCTGGGATGAATCAGGTATCTTTTCAGTAAAGTGTTAAACATTTACGTAGGCTAGTATCAGAAATTAATTCAAAAGTTAAGACTGTTATATCATAAAAATAAATACATTTTTTTAAAGGTGTTACATACAAAAAATGAAAAAACATGGGAGTATCATGTGCATTACGTCACACAGGTCTGTTCAGTTGTGACCTATCCAAATGAGGAGCTGGAATTTGGTTTCAGTTTTGGCTAAAAATAAAGTTTTGATCTCATTAATTTTTTGTTTGTTATCATTTATTTCCATTATTTTAAATGTTTTCGGTTCATCCTATTTTACTACCATGATTTTTTTGCTATTGTTTAGAAAATATTTAAATTTCTAAAAATAATTTATTAAAGAGTATTTTAAGTTGAGTAATTTTATTATTTGTTTTATTATTGGTCACATCATTTTACCATTATTTTATTTTTGAATTTTTATTTAATTAGTTATTGTTGTTATATTAAATATTTTTTCTGTCTTTAGTATAAAGCAATATTTTTGGGAATCGCTGACCCAAATAGTGAAATGGCCACATGGGTTAGAACTGCAAATACGCAGAAGTGTATTCGGGCTGGTGGAAAACATAATGATTTGGATGATGTGGGTAAAGATGTTTACCATCATACATTTTTTGAGATGCTTGGTAATTGGTCTTTTGGTGATTATTTCAAGGTAAATGATGATTTAAAACTAAAATAATTTTAAATAGCATAATGATATTTTCTTTATGTTTTCAAAAGGTTGTAGATCCCAAGTAGGAACTTTCAGTTTAGGTTAAATTAGAAAAATTAATTATGACCAGGTCTACATTTCTGTATTTAAAGGAACACAGAAATGTAGTTCGGTTGCATCCACCGAACAGACCAGCCCATACCCCGTCCAACTTCCTTTTGATACATTCTTTGCAGAACTCCATTAATTGTGTAAATCTGACTTCAAAAGAGTTTTTTTTTGGCTTGTTTCAGTTTTTCACCCAGAAACACAGTGACAACATTATGGCTTTACAGGAAAGTTGGGAAAATTTATCAAAACAGCAAAATATATCACTTATTAGCCTTTTTTATTTGAATGAATAAATTTTCTTGGAAAAACATGAAAACAACCAAAATTATTTTTTTCTCAACCGAATATAACCATTTAGAAATAATAATTTGCAGTATTTTTCTTTTTTGGAATAGGACTATGTTACATCACCTGTTATTATTTCATTAGGCTCTTTCATTCTGTTTAGTATCCTCATATTATCGCAGTTTTTTTAATAATAAAATGGACATTGTCCCTATGAGGTGTCCTAAAGGACTTACCTATCCTTATTAAAAGAAAATGTGTAATTTTTTGATGCTCAATCTCTTATGTCGGGCGATGACTGTTTTTTCATTAAGCTTTGCCTAAGCTTTCTTTCCTGTTTTTTACATTTCTTCTTCAATCTTTTTTTTTTCTGAGGATGAACCAATTTTGATGTTTAACTGATTACCTCCTATAACAATCTAATGTAATAATATATTACAATTACAATTGATTACACAAACCATCAGTAGAGGAATTAAATCACCCGTGTCATAAAGAGACCAGACAAATATAATTCATTGGAAGAACTAAACATATATTTATGTACTACTACTATAGATGCCATGGTTTAAAAAAAAAAAGAAAAAAAAAAGTGTAACGGATCGAGTAAAATTAAGTTAGGAATATTAAATATTAATAATTGTTAAAAGGTTCTCATCTCTATACAGGATGGGCTGAGCAAACAATTCATAATAGGCATGATTCGAGAAAGGAGGCCGGATATGACTCAGGGCTTTTGTCACTTCCAGCCGACCTTAATCGAAAATTTTATAAAATTAGATTTAATTCCAGAAAGTTTTTGCTAATTTTGTCCACCCGTGGGAGCACCTCCCGGATCCAGGGGTAAAAATGTTTACACTAGCTCGAATAAGCCTTTAAATACCTGACTCTTAAAAGTCAAAGTTGAGAACTGATACTCTCGGTGAGCAGGGTCGTGGTCCACTGGAAGGAAGATAAGCTGAAAGAAGCCAGATGGATTCGGAAGGTAGGAACTTTCTGTTATACTGTAGTCAGACTAGATTTGGGGTTAAGCCTGATGGTAGCTCAGTTGTTGATAGAGCCAGTTAAATATTTTCTTTGTTGTTCGTAGCACTTCGGCCACAAAACAGATGGGAATCTTTTATTTAAGTTGTAATTATTATTAGCGGATATAGAATTATGGTTAGAGAGAGAGGATGGAACTTGTTTTAAATGGTAATTATTATTAGGCTATATATGATTATTATTATGAATCCTGGATCTTGTTTATTTAAATTATTATTTTTATTAGTGGTTATGGGATAATGATTATTGATGGTGAATATTTTGTAGTTGTAATTTATTATTTTTCTTAACGACTTTAGGACTATTCTTATTATCATTATTAAATGTTAGGTGTAATTCTATATTATTTTGGTTCAATATAATAGCGTTTTATTTTTGATAAATGGATGTTTTGGGTTTATTTCTTTACCAAGTTTCCCTATGTGACCTTGACGATACCAAGTCCCCACCCAGCCCTTTTTAGGTGTCCACGAAGTCTTAGAGAAGAGCCGCAGGTAACAAAAGTAATGTAGACAATGTTTGAGGGTAGGATCAGTAAAATTATTTACTTTACACCAATAAGTAGATCCTATTCTTATGTGTGATGTTTCGGCCTAACTTTTAAGCCAGCATCAGGACTAAGAAAAAAAAATATGAATAAAATGATAGATTTTATTTTTTTTTATATTTATCAAAATTTGGTATTTGGCTTTTATTTTAGAAAGAAATTTGTGCTTGGTCCTGGGAACTTCTTACTGAAGTATTTGCACTGCCAAAGGAAAGGCTTTATGTCACTTATTTCGGTGGTGATCCAGGTTCAGGGCTTGAACCTGATGAAGAATGTCGACAGATTTGGTTGAAATTAGGGTAAATATTATCAGTTTAATTGATTAAATGTTTATACTTTTCTAATTGAAATCATTGACAAGCTATATTGTCTCAGTCTCCTATTGGCTCAGATGCCAGGTTAGAACAACATTCCTGCAAACTGTTGATATAAATATCATAAAATACAGTAATATAATTTGGGTGAATTTTCTTTTCTTCTTGTTTTGGACATTTTGCATTAGATAAAGGTTTTTTGCTTTTTCCTCTTCATTTTTAACTTTTCTGTCCAAATAAGTTAGCCGTCTATTTCAATTAGAAAACCAAATGGTTGTTGGTAATTGTTCTGATATGCTATCTATCCAAGACACGGTCTTCCTCTACACCTGGTACTATCTATGGCCTCAACTATTATTTTCTTGGTGATCTCATATTCTGACATTCGAGCCATATGACCAGCCACCTCAATATTCCCAGCCTTAAATTTGTTGTCCTATGCAGATATTTATTCCTCAAATGTCTTCCTAGTCTAAAGTAACATCGGTTAGCAATAACTTTTCTTCTCTCGATTGCCTTAGAGATATCATTACTGCAGTTATCATGGACCCTGGTTTGACAAATTCATCCAATTTTTCAAACTTATATGAACCAAATATTGTCTGACCACGGAGACTGAGATGTAAGGAATGGACGGAGGTAATAATTAATGTCAATTAATGTTAACGCTCATTAAACTAGTTTCATTACTTCCCCCCCTTTATATATCGTTATTATAAAATTTAAATTAATTAGTTACATTACTTTTTTTCTTTTGTCATATTTAATTCTTTAGTTAGTAATTGATTTGATTATAATGAACGAGAGAAAATATTGGAGAAAATGTACATAAAGCTTTATTTTGTAATTAGAAGTTAGTAGATTATATATAGCTTATAGACAATGCGAAGCATCACGTTAATTCATATGTCGACAAAACAAGACCGCCGTTGTCTTGGTAACAGCGGCGAGGAGGCACCGTTGTCTTGGTAACGGCGGCGAGACGCATACAGTCATTGTTGCATTGTGCTTCAGTCAGTGAACACTCATTGCGAGTTTCTTTTAGTGTAGACTTAGTGCAGTCTAACATTACTCATTACGAGTACCTCTTGTAATTACAGTCATTGTTGCATTGGGCTTCAGTCAGTGAACACTCCTTACGAGTTTCTTTTAGTATAGACTTAGTGCAGTCTAACATTACTCATTACGAGTACTTTGGTAATTACATTCATTGTTGCATTGTGCTTCAGTCAGTGAACACTCATTACGAGTTTCTTTTAGTATAGACTTACTGCAGTCTAACATTACTCATTACGAGTACTTTGGTAATTACATTCATTGTGCTTCAGTCAGTGAACACTCATTACGAGTTTCTTTTTGTGTAGACTTAGTGCAGTCTAACATTGCTCATTACGAGTACCTTTGGAGCTCCTGGCATCATCAACATCTTTCTACACTGTGGGAGTAATGACGATCACCGATCGTGTTGAGTACCTGACGTAACACTTCTCATAAGGTATTTCTAATTAATAATTCTAATAAATGCCTTGGTGAAGAGAAGACGTCGGAGACATATTTTTTGCTGTCACTTAATGACATTTAAGTCTATTATTGTTGTATTAAATTTAAATTAATAGTTAATTAATTTCTTCTTTAAATTATACATTTAAATTCTATTCAGTAAATATCAGGCCTGCGTAGTTATTGTTCATAATTAATAGTTTATTCCTTGTTATATATATTTCATTAACCATATGTTTTTTTTTTGTTTTTATTTTATCTATTACATGTAATTCTCTCGTTCATTAAATTTCATTTTGTTCATTTCAATATTTCTTATTTTAATCCTTTTCTTTTCTAACAACATATTAACCATTTTTTTTCTTATCGATAAATTCATTAACATCTTAAGTGCTCAAAATAACCGGCATTAATTGACACGGGGTCGGAGATTTACACCTGTTGGTTTTATTTCCTTTATGGTGTCCCTCTCCCCAACACATGGTATGGAAGTTTAGTTTTAATTTATTATTATTACTGACAATATTTGTTATTTATTAATTATATGTTTATAAATATTACACTATTACTTTATTAATGTTATTCATTAATAGTTATATATTCTTTGCCGTTAATTACAATTTAAACTTTATAACTTAATTTTTTTTCTTTAGGATTCTTGAATCTCATATTATTCCTGGTAATATGAAAGATAACTTTTGGGAAATGGGTGAGACAGGACCTTGTGGTCCTTGTTCTGAACTCCATTTTGATCGGATTGGTGGAAGAGATGTACCTCATTTGGTAAACCAGGATGACCCGGATGTTCTTGAAATATGGAACCTTGTTTTTATTCAGTTTAATAGGTAAGATAAATTCTATTTGATGTATATTTATTTTATTTTCTATAAACAGGATATGAAAAAATTGTTATATAAAGTATTTTCTTTCAGTTCTTTAGATTAAGTTGTATACTCGTTAAACTATGTTTTAGGCGACGTCTTAGAGACTAAATTGTTCTCATAATCATGCCCTAATAGTGATATAAACAGGCTTTTAGTGAATTATATTAAATCACTCACTAGTCTAGATATAAAATTGGTACTTGTGCGATTAGAAGATAATGTATTTTGTTTGGAATTTTTACACTTAAGGAGTCTTAACATATCGATGCCGTAGTTCACAAATGTGTTAAGTGAAAAATTTTCAAAAATGGGTTTTGTTATATAAATAATATTGTAAAGTTGTGATCAGGAAGTCATAGATCAAATGTTGATATAAAATTATTAGAGAAGCTATAAAGATTACAAAAATATATTGTCTGCTTAAACTTGAACTGTATTTCATGTGTTAAATTATTATCAAAGTTGACTCATGTGAAATCTTGTTTTCGGCACTTAACACTTTTGTGAACTAAGGCATCGATATGTTTTATGTTTCTTTTGACTTTATGCTTTTTGATATTAATATACATGATATGGTAAAGTATTTTGTTTTCATTTTAGAGAAAATGATGGAACCTTGAAAGTTCTTCCTCGAAAACATATTGATTGTGGTATGGGTTTTGAGAGACTTGTATCTGTTATTCAAAATAAAAGGTCCAACTACGACACTGATGTTTTTCAACCTTTGTTTGCTGCAATACAAAAGGTAATTTCCATCAGAAATAATAATTTAACTTAAATTAGTCTAATTCATTGGGTCAGCTAACATCATTCTGTTATCTTATACCAATTTTCATTTAATACAGTCTGGTCCAACTGCTGTGATCACCTATTCCAACAACATACTCTGCCCTCCTCAATCTTTCCACTTTTGCTATCTGGTTTCTTTTATTGGTTTGGAACATATCAAATGTCAGTTCCCAGGGGTGATGCAAATTAATGAACAACAATTATTTAGCTATTTTTATTTATTTTGAAGAGAAAAGATTTGCCTCCCTCTGCCTCACCGTGGCAACCGTCTAGCCATTTGAGCTACCGGAGTCACCTTCCACAGGTCGGCCCACACTACAGGGCAAATCTTTTCTCTTCAAAATAAAAATATTTAAAAATTAAAGCAATGATTAAAAAATTATAATAAATTATTTAGCTAATTAGATTATTTAGAGCTGCATTGCTAACCATCACAACTCTAGAATATTTAATAAAGTTTAATTTAAGAAGGTATTAATTCATTGCAGTGGACATGAATGTTCACTTAAAGTGACAAGACCATTCCTAAAAGTTACTCTGTGTGTGTAAATGAGTTGGTGTGTGTCTGAGTGAGTGCGTCTCTAAAAAAGAACATTCCAGCAACAAGTGTTTTAAAACGTTGTAGATAAGTCAATCCCACCTCTTACAAACATCATCTATCTCTTGACATACTGGATGTAATTTTCATATAACTAATCAACTGCTCAGCACAACAGTCCTTGCAGGACCTAGGCCTTCTAGACAAGCTTCCTCCAACCTTTCGGTTTGTCGCCTTCTCTCTCCACTTTCCCACACCCATGTTTTTCAGATCTTGCTTCACTTCATCGATCGACCATTGACGTGGTCTTCCTAGTTTCCTCTTTCCTTCTGGTCTTCCTGCTTGTGTTCCATCCTCTCCACATGCCCAAGCCATCTCAGCCTTCCCTGTTTTATTATACTGACAATGGCAGGCTCCTCATAGATGTTCTATAATTATCATATAGAAACATTATTTTTTAATGGAAATAACGACAGATATATCTATTGAGATGACCATAATTTGATTTAAATGCACGTTCTATTATTTCGAAGATAAATTATTATTAAAGACAGAGGTATTTTAAAGAAAACATTAAACCGTCCATTATTATCCAAAAAACCCAATGCAATATGAAAACATTTGAATTAATTTGATTGAAAATATTAGGTAGTTATATTATTAAGTATTAATTGTATGGTATTAACTATTAATTTCTCTTTGATTAAATATAAACATTACAAAAGTATTTTGTATTTTTTAAACTTCCATTTGATATTGAAAATACTTGAACCATGAGTGGTTCTTTTCGGTTGAAACAGTTAGCTCTAAATTCAATACAAAACTATTGTTGACTAATTTTTACAAATTCTTAGCATTTTAGGTTAATTTTCCAATTAGTTCCATAATATATTCAGTTATGTATTTTGGCTATTGTTAAGTTAATAGAAAACTACACATTAAATACAACAAGCCCATTTCTGCTATGGACTGACAAAGTCTCTAGTCCAATTGAAGTTTTATCCAACTACTTTTTACCCTTGTTAGAAAACAGTCATTCAAATTAGAAAGTAAAATTTATCATTGGATGACTTTGAATTAGCTCATTTATAGTCTGTAACGCTATAGCCTAAGTATAAATGATGATAAGTACAGTGATTTTCTCCTTTTCTTTAAAAGTAAAATAGTTGTTATAAGGAAGAAAATTAGAACTCGTCAGTTAGACCGCGTCTACTCTTGCTACAGCTTCCTATAGCCCTGAAGATGACCCACAAAGTGGGTCGAAACGTCGGCACATAATTAAATAAGCTACCACTTATTTAATGTTTTCATTTGACTGCACCCCCAACTATTTTCTTCCTTATGTCTACTTTCCAGTCAACCATCCCCTCGCTTCTCATAAAATAGTTGTTGAAAAAAAAATCATACAACAAACAAAACAGCAATTGCTTTCATACCTTAATAACTTTTTAGGGAACTGGTTCACCTCCATATGAAGGTAAAGTTGGTAAGGAAGACACTGATGGCAGGGACATGGCTTACCGGGTCTTGGCAGATCATGCTCGCACATTAACAGTCGCAATAGCTGATGGTGGTGTTCCAGATAACACAGGGCGTGGGTATGTCGCCAATATTTTCAATGAACAAATCATTTTTTAGCACTTAATTTAATTAAATATAGTCATTAAGTTTTCTGTTAATTAAAAATAAAATTTATTTTATTTGAACATTCAAGAATAATAACCTTCTTTGTTGCCAATTAAATCTACTATATATATTTAATTATTGTCATTATTTGTTGCAATTACAAAGGCATATATTGAAGTTTATGTTTCCTCTTTTTTTTTTTTTTAATATTCTGTTTGCTCATGTTTAAATTAAGGATATATTTTTTTAAATTCTTTGCAATGAATTGAATGCTACATGCTGTTAATGGTTTAGTAGCTAAAGATGGTTTATAAGCATCTGTAGGACATACTGTTTATTTTTTCACTTTAATTCAGGGGGATTAGAGTGCTGCCAATGGGTAGTGCCTCTACATGTCCTTTCATGTATTTATTTATTCATACAGCCCTTGTACTAGATGTATATATTACAGTTGTACAATTCAATAAAATAATTTAAACAAAAAAAAAATTCAGAGGGCATCTCAAAACATGGAATTAAAAAAAATATTTAAAACATTTATTTGTTTGATTGCCATACTCTTTGTTCCTAACAAAGTTGAGGTAATGAAATAATAATTAACCAGTATTCTGTAGTATTTTCATTCATCTGAGTGAATGAGTTTCATAAGACCTTTGAAAGTGTTTTGTTATCTTATAAATAAGACAATACTTTACATATCTGTACATGGAGTAGAAACTTATAAATCTACTTTTTCTTCATAATAAATCTTATTTTTTCAGTTATGTTTTGAGAAGAATCTTAAGAAGAGCAGTAAGATATGGAACTGAAAAGCTTAATGCTAAGCCAGGTTTTTTTGGATCTCTAGTTCACGTAGTCGTTGATTTATTGGGTGATACTTTTCCTGAGGTATATTTAATATTATCTTTAGCTTTGCTTTTATTTATATTTAATTTAATAATTTTAGTTAATTGGCTTGTTTCTAACCTATCCCTTATGAGTTGCCACCAAGGAAATTGAATAATGAAAAAAACCTGTATCCCTTGTTACAATACAATCGATGAAGGGTATTGAGTTTTGAGTAGACGGTAGGGATTGTATGGTTTCTTAGGCAGCGGTTGTGCAAAGAGGTAATTTGGTAATCACTTGTTTTTTTGCCCTTATTAAGGGTACTCATTTTGTATATAAGCTGGGTGAGTTCAAGAAAAGTCTCCAGATCCCATTGTGTCAATTCATGGCTGTTAACAGAATAGATAATTTTGTCCGCCATATTTGGTCTTGAACTAGGGACTAGATATCAGTAACTCAGCACCCTACTTTCTGAGTAACTTCACCCCAGAAAAAGGTATTCCAATCCAATTGTTTTAGTAACTTGATAATTTTTATTTCATTATTTATGAACTAAATGGGATAAAAGTTTATTTAGATTAAACTTTTGAAGCTTGAAATTTAATTATAATACTTTTGAACTTTAAATTTTATTTGTTTCACAATTCATACCACAAATGTTTCTATCATCACAGGGAGTATGCTTTTTTATTTATCTTACAAATAATGTCTTACCACTGGTTACATTTTTACCTTAGTTATGGGTTGTGGAAAAAAAAAAAAATAGAAATGTGATTTAGAAACAAATTTGTTTGTATGAAAAACACAGTAAACTATTGTTTATTGATTTATGTTTTCCAAATAGTTCTATTTCAAAAATATTATATTTCATTTATTATATTTTGTAAAACTATATTTCAAGAACATTTTCCATTTACATGACTTTCCTTATTAGTTAATTTTGGGTGCAATTTTGAAATTTTGAATTACAACAGATTATCTTTCAAAAATATGTCAGAAATTCTCCTTCCAGGATGGACCGTGTCATGTCGGTGCTATTAACCAAGCTTTCGCTCATCGTGATGTTACCTTCAATTACTGACTAACCCTGAAGAAGCACATAGCACGATGAGCGATAGCTTGGTTAATAGCACCGACATGACACGGTCCATTCCGGAAGAAGAATATCAACGACCGTGGAAGCCTACGTGAACATCAGAAATATTTTTAGAGATGCTATATTTTTTAATTGTTGAATAATTAATTTATGCAGAATACTTAACGAAGCAAATCTACCAAGTTTAGCAAAATAATAAATGGTATTATATCCTAATGCAAAAACCTGAAACTTTTCAATTTTAATCGAATATAGTTAATGAAAAATTTAATATTTATGTTGTCCCTGGGGTTAACATAAATAAAGTTTACTGGACAGCAACAGTTTTGTTATTGGTACTAAAAGGTTAATGGCTTTTATTAATTATTGTAACTTTGTTACTGCATTCAGTAAATTATAATGAATTTTCTAACACTGACAAAATAAAAGATGTGAGCATTAAAGAATTTTTTTTTTTTTTTTTTTATCAGTAGCTGTATCACCTTTTCAAATTTTACCTTATTATTAAACCATATGCAGGACATTTATTTAATCTGTTTGCGACCCAAGATGAATCAATCATATGGGATCTAGGACCCTCCAGGGGCTCACCCAGCTTCTATAAAGTGGATACCTAAAATAAGGGGGAAAATCTGGTGGTTGAGCGTGATCTAGAACAAATCACCTCCCTTTACAACCGTTTTCCATGAAACAATACAGTCTCTACCATGTACTGAACCCCAGACCCGTTCAAGGCTATACTGTTACAGGCTTTTTTTATTAAACCATATTCCGATTAGGAAATTTGTGATCTTTACCTATTAGTTCAGGATCTATGGTCCATTTTTGCTTTTGATTAGTATCAAGCTGAATCTTTGTGAATACCTTTGTTTCGATGAGATGCCCAACAATTTCCTGTGCGAAAATTCTCGATTGTGGTAGCTAAAAGAGGTAGCAAGGATAAAATATGTCGATCTGATGATTCTCAAAAATTTATTACTAACTGGGTTTTTTTTTTTGTTAAATCTCAGAATAATTATCTAAATTATTTGAAAAAATATTTATCCTACAAAATGTATGGTTTGATCAAAGAGTGCCCTCCTTCCAATATAAATGAAAAAATAAAAAATTATCTGGTTAGTAATGATTTTTGATGACCTCGTTATCGATACATGTTGGAAGGGGGGGACTCTTTGATCCAACTATACATTTTGTAGGACTAATATTTTTTCAAATAATTTAGATAATTATCTTGAGATTTAACAAAAAAAAACCCAGTTAGTAATACATTTTTTAGAATCATCAAATCGACCTATTTTATCCTTGCTACCTCTTTTAGCTACCACAATCGAGAATTTTCGCACAGAAAATTGTTGGGCATCTCATTGAAACAAAGCTATTCATGAAGATTCAGATTGATTCTAATCAAGTGCAAAAATGGACCATGGATCCTGGTCTATATGCTATCCTTACAGTTTATGAAACAATAAAGGTTCAGACTTTGGCACTAGACATGCTTGTTTTTAGTTAAAGATTCAAGAATAGTCCCAATTTAATTATAACCCAAATATCTCTTCTCATAGATTTTAACAAACCAATATATTTCTTTTAAATTCTTCAATTTATGTTTTACTTATTTATCCTTAGTTAAAAAAAGATCCTCAGCACATTATTGATATTATTAATGAAGAAGAAGAGCAATTCTTGAAAACATTGACTCGTGGTCGAAATTTGCTTAACAGGACTATTTCTAAACTTGAAGGAAAAACAATCATTCCAGGTACTTGTACACAATTATTACCTCACTAATTTATTTTAAAAAACCATCAATTAATTACAAAAAGTTTTTAAGATTAGAATAATTAATTATTATTAATATTTTTTCTTGTAATTTGAATATTCCTCTAGCATTTACGACTATTATAGGTTGCAGTCCTGTCATTTTTAATTGTATTTACATTAAAATTGTGCCTGTTTTATCTGATTAACTCTTTCCTTTTATTTAAAATACTTAATACTTCAGCCTTTGATTTTGTGAATATTTTATATTTTATTTATATTTTGTGATATGTAATTTAATTTATTTTTTATCAGCTTTTGAAATAAAATGAACTTGACACTTACCTTAGAATATACTGTAGTAGTGAGGAGAAGTCCTGGTTCTGGGGGCGAGGGGGTTGAAGGAGGAAAGACAGTGTTCTTACTATTTGTACTGACCATTACTGTTTTCTAGTATGGATGCACTTAATATTGTCTGGGAGATTGGTCTTTCTGTCTTTCCTTATAATACTTTATTTATACCTTTCCACAGATCTTACAGAAGTTCTTATTTTGCTTGTAGTTATATATTTATTATATATTGTATCATATATTAGTTGATGTTATTTAATTTATATAGTAAAAGTTAAATATAAGAAAAAAGTTTTTATTACAAATAAGTGTTGTTTTCTACAAATTTGGCTAATATTGTTCCTCATTTATTACTCATACTTGGGCCATACCTTCTGACACTATTAATAGGTTTACACTAGTCTAATTGCTGAATAAAACAGTATTAATTAAGTTCATCATCTTTTGTCATTATTGTAGGTGTCTAGACTTGTATCATTCTATCACAGAATTCAAAGATAATAACTGAGATATGGTGAGAGTGTATTACAAATTTTATTACACAACCTATTTTTATTGAGTTAAGAACCCTTTGTTTTCTATGTTTAAACATCCTTTATTTGTACTTTCAAAGTGTAACTTTGACTATGTAACTTCATTAAGAAAAATTCTACCATTAAAATAGTATTGATGAATGAATGGAAATATTACAATTATTACAACTGTTAAAGTATTAAAATTATAGCAAAATTTATTTTTAATTTTGTGTTTAGGTGATATTGCTTGGAGATTATATGATACATATGGATTTCCACTTGATTTAACCAGGCTAATGGCTGAAGAAAAAGGACTTACAGTCGATATGGAAACATATGAAGAAGCGAAGAAACAATCTCAGGTATGTTATATATTAATACAATTACTTTTAATACAAATAATAATGGAGAATAAAGAATTTATTTCAGGGAAAGTGCATTATTTAAAAAGAAAATATATGCAGTAATGGATATTATATGAAGTTATATTATATTAACCAGATCGTGGTAGGTGGAGATGCTATGTTAAAAACTATAAACTGAAGAATGGTGTAATGTGTGGGACATGGCTTCAGCATTCTAAAATTTCCTTAAGAAACAGCCATCTGTTTCATTTATTTATTGTTAGAAGAGATGACTTCAGTAAAATATTTTGCAAAACATTTAAGAATGAGTAATAAAATGACGGCGGATTGGAACAATTATGTACAAGAAGTTAGTGTGTGAAAAATAGTAAAAATTAATCGTGTCATAAGAGGTTCTGATCAAATTGTGGAAATAGGTGAAAATTACTTGTTAAAAGAAACAACAACGTTGGATGTATGCTAAACTATTTTTGGTTAGAACTAAATATTTAATTGCAAAAAAAAATTTTTTTAAAGCTCTTACTTTAATTTTTTTGTATTACTGTTATCTGATATCGAATAATGTGGGCTTGTATAGTACACAAGTACCAATATTTCATTAATATATGAATATTTAATTTTTCAATATTACAAATACATTATACGTAGTAAGGTCCAAAAGTTTCCAGCCTGGGATAGACTGTTTTTCAATATATTCTCCTCTAAGTTCAACACACTTAATACAACGCTTTGGCAACATTTCTATACCATGAAAAAAATAATTTTCTTCTTTGTTAAAAAATTGTTCTTTTACTGCTGCTTGGAGCTCTTTGTCGGTGTTAAATCGCCTAAATTCATTGCAGCAGTGAACTCGTTCCTGTTTTTGAGCAGCTGAAAGAATTTTTGGAACCCATCTTGCAAGAACCTTGTTCATAGCAAATGTTCTTTGATGATCCTCAAAACACTTGTTTTTGAAAGCACCAACCTCGCTGCTATTTCCTTGGTTTTCAGTCGCCGGTTAGACAGGTTAATAACCGCACGGTACTCGAGTTTGAACATTGTAAAAATAGGGAGTTTCCTTCAAGGCTGAACACTGACTGACAGGACTGAGGAAGTGCGGGCGATGGGTATGGAGTGAGGAGGCATGGACCTGCATAGGCGTGCAGGTCCCGGCACGTTTGAATGAAGGGAAGCAGGGCAGCCCTGAAACTTATGGACCTTACTACTTATGTTTCATTTTATCAGTCTCCAAATTGTGTCATTTGTTTTTGGCTTATTGGTTTCAATAATGAACTTTTGTCTTTGACCAAGAAAATGAAAAATGAATTTCTTCCTCTGAATCCAAAAATTTTATTTGGAAAAAAATCCATTCATTTGTGCCATAGCTGTTTTTTTTTAAAGAGTTGTAAGCTGTTTTTTGTTGTTTTTTAATATATATGTTTGGCATCATTAGTTTAGGATCATAAATGTCATCCTTGGGTTCCTCTGCCATTTTGAAACAAAATGGTGGCTGATAAAAGGTTTGTTATAAATCTACTAGGTTAATACTAAATCATTTAGCATAGGCAACGAAGTACTGTATGTAAAATAGAACCTCTAATGCATATTGAAACAGCTTTAATTATACCTCTTAATAATACCTTTTTAAAGTGCTTTATAGTCATTGTACCTAAGTATTTGAACAAAAAAAACTTAAAACTTCTCGTAACATCAGATGGCTTAATCTGAGACTGGTCTCAATCTGAGAATAAGTACGTGATGAATGAATTTTTTTTAGTAATTTACAGTACTTGTTTAGCACTCTTAAAGAACAATCATCATATGTGTAACAATTAATATTTACTGCTACCAGATCTACAGATCTATGCTGCCACATACTGTTCCCTGCAAATGCACTCAGTTAATTCTCCAGGCTGTTCATGATGTATTTTAACACCTTCTAGTATCACACTTGGTTGTTGCATCATTCCTCTGGTACTTAATGTTATTGTTATTTATGATTTTATTATTTTTAACTATTGCCATTATTGTAGATAGTATATACAGTATTAAATACATTGTTTGTTTGATACTTAGTTTACCCATTTATGTCACCTTATGCTGCTCTAGCTAATTGGACGATTATTTAGTGGGAGTTGTAAATTTTTCCTATCCAGCTGTAATTAGGATAGAGATCTTTAAATAGTACCTGACACTGTACAGGCTCGGGACCCATATTTTACATCTCTTCTAAAGGAAGGGAACCAAGGATTTTTTACTCCTTTTTTAGGGCCTCTTGTCAGACTGTGAACCCACAACCTTGGTATAGTAGGTTGTTATGCTAACCTTTTCACAGGTCTCCCCATATTATTAAATACATTCACAAATAAATTAAGAGCCAATAACCTTTCCTACAAGTAAAAATGCCATTCCTATGGAGCACTTCCTCTGACAATGCAAACATCTGTGAAACATTGTGAAGAAAGTTAAATTGTCATTTTTGTATTTTAAATCAGTATATTTTTATGGAGAATAGCTCATATTCTTATATCATACGATTACATTTAATTTGTTTATTTAATGATTTTTAATTCAGATGTTTATTTTTACAATACATACTGTTTTCTATTATGAGTGTACATCAATTTAAGTTCTAATAATTGCTTGAAATGTCAATTTTCGAAGGTATATCATCAACAAGTGATTCTTCTGCTGATGAATATGATTCTGAATTCAAACATTTAAACTCATATAACTTAATGAAACATGTGTTCATAACTAATCCAGATGATAGTGAGGTAGTATAATGGATAACTTCGTAATTTCAATTCAGAGTTATTCTATTTTTTTCAGTCAAAAATACTTCCGTTTTTTAAATTTGTATACTTAAACAGAAAGTGATTTATCTTGTTTAGTAGATTTCAATATTATATTGTGATGATTTTTAGTTATTTTTTAAAATTGTATTTTATTCTCTAAAAAAATGAATAGTTATTATAATTGTAGCAGTGTTATTATAATTTGGAATGTTGTATGTATTCATGACAATATGAATTTCCTTGGAAATGACTATAGACAACACTCTAATTCACTTACCTAGTTTTATTCAATCAGAATATAAAATGTATTTCTTATAGGCCCCAGCAAAAAAAATATTAATAAGTAATCTATATAAATAAATCTCTCTAGATTATATACTAGCAGGTTAGGCATAATAAATCCTCTAGCTGTTTGCCAAACCAAACCCCATTTTAGAAATTATATGCCTTCTTCATCAGTTAAACTCAATTATTTATTTTATATTATATTATAAATGTAAAATAAAATATTACACCATGATCACTAAAAAGTGTTTATATAATTGGGAGAGATTTTAAATTGGATATTGCAATTATTTATATTTATTTATGAAGCAAATTTCATTGTAGAAACATGAGTGCTGTTGGCCAAAGGTGAGCAGTACACAATTTGTTTTCCTCAGAAAACGTTTGCTCATTGACTGCAGCGTTATTGTGACTGTATGATATAAAACCCAGACTGGATTCATCATTTTTAATACTTTGATTTTGTTGTAACCATCTGTAAGTTATTCAAGGAGTTTTGAGGTTAGAATCCCGTCGATATAATAAAAAGAGGTGCAAATATTTCGGGTTTAGAGAAAATTTTTTCTAAAAATGATAGCAGAAATAATTCTGATAATAAGAAGTGTAGTATCTCCATTATGGTCCATCCTGCTTTACAACTTTAAAATAAAATATTACATGGTCCTGAACTGAATACCTGAACTATTACCGCTACAGCTTATTTTGGAATGATTTGAATTTGAAATTTACTGGCATTAATTAGACCTAATGTCTGTTTTAATGAATAAAACAGACATTTCTTCCTTAATCAGATCTTCCAGTTAACCATCCCCTCGCTTCTCATAAAAAATGTAAAGTATGTTTTTGTATGTAAAGTATGTTGTTGATTTAATAATGTTAGTTTTTATAAATTAAATTACATTTTTTATTCTATGCCAAGAATATTACTTCCAAGTTAAAAGAAAGAGTAAAAATATGAGTATTACCAGAAGTCTTAAAATTGTAAAAATCCCTGTATGATGCAATTTAACATTATATTCCATTAATGTAATAGAAGTACGTCCTTGTAAGAATGATGTAGCTTGTCAGGAACAGAAAAGGCCGCTTGGAAAGAATTATTTAGTAGTATTATTTTGGGTTGCTAAGAAGAGCACTTGTATTCTTGACTATGATCATATTAATACTGCAAATAGAGCAAAGCTTCTTATTAGGCATTATAGTTCATTGGAGATTAGGCAAAAGAGTGTAGTTCAGGTTGGATTAAAACAAAGAAGACTTTGCTTAAAACTATAAAATCGACATCCAACTAGCTCTAGATGACCTGAGAAGTTAAGAGGAAAAAAGCACACCAGAAATGTCTTTGAAGTTGCTTATAGAAATCGGAAACCAAGCAAATAATCTTATTTTAATGTATGTGGATGGTGTAATGTTTTTTGTATTTTTTTTTCCGATTACCATTGAATGAAATGTCAAAATATGGTAGAAATTATTGGTTAATAAATAGACAATTAATTGTTTATTAGGCATGTGAATTACGGTTAATGTTTGGATTGAAGATAAAAGGTATGCTTGTTATGGAATCTTTAAAAAAAAAAAAATCTGTACTACAGAGGTTTTGGGTTCAGTTCATGTTAGGAACTGCAGGAGGGTGTCTAGATCTTTCAGTCTCGATTATCTTTCATGGAATAAATAATTTATCTACCATACCTCTAGACTCAAATAAATAAATAATGTTAAATGGAAATAAATAGTGTTAAAAGGGTAATTTTTATAATTATTAACAAAATGTATATTTTTGCAGTTGGCAAGTCAAGGAAAAACAAGCGGAGTTGTTGAAAGAATCAGTTTGGATGTACATGCATTAAGTGAATTACAGAAAAAAAATGTACCACAAACAGATGATAGTTACAAGTACCATTACAAAGTTTCTGATACAAATAAACTAAAATTTGCTGATTATGGTAAATATTTATTTGATACATTAATTGTTCATGTGTAGATGTCAATACTGGATGATAACACTTTTAAGTCATTAATCATTCACTCCTTATAACAGACTAAGAGGGTTGACATATAAAAGAAAATATAAATGAAGTTAATATTAATGAAAATAATTATAGTAGTAAAAACATGTAGTCAAGGCAGATCCACTTTGAGGACAGTTTAAAAATTATTCATGCTGCTATTCACATATAACATAAAATCATATAAAATTATTTATTTGTGAAATTAAATAATTTTTTCCAAATTTCACATTGGTTATTCGTCTTCATATTTTTTTTTTTGCTTGTTTGTTTTTTCCCTCTCTTTTTGATACAAATGATGTTTGTTTATATTTCTTATTTTAAAGATGTATAATATTTGTTATAATATATTAAGTGGTGTATAAATTGAATTTTATACATTTAAAGTTGTACACGTTCATGTAACGTGGTCTTTTAAAAAACAATTTTTAGTATGGTGATTTAAAATATTTTACCTTGGGAATTCCGTGGGTTTGATTTTGATTTATTAATCTGAGAACTCCGATTTATTTTTTTTATTTTTTGGCTGATGCATCTACTGTGATTAATACCAATAAATTTAGCTTTTTGATTATCTATTATCTTTTCAAAGTTAGAATGTAGTAGGATTACAAAAAGAGAGGGAAAAAACAAACAAGCAAAAAAAAAAATATGAAGACGAATAACCAATGTGAAATTTGGAAAAAATTATTTAATTTCACAAATAAATAATTTTATATGATTTTATGTTATATGTGAATAGCAGCATGAATAATTTTTAAACTGTCCTCAAAGTGGATCTGCCTTGACTACATGTTTTTACTACTATAATTATTTTCATTAATATTAACTTCATTTATATTTTCTTTTATATGTCAACCCTCTTAGTCTGTTATAAGGAGTGAATGATTAATGACTTAAAAGTGTTAGTGATCAAAATAACTATAAAAAAACAGAGCAAATATGAATCACTTGAAATTCTCAGGTGAATTAAAAGATAAATTTTCTCGTAAAAATTAATTTTTTCTAAAAAAATATTCTTCTTTCATGGCTCTACATCCCACCAACGAGCCTTTGCCTTCTCAACACGCTTCCACCAGTCCACGCACAGTGCAGCGGCCTTCCTTTTTTTTAATTTTAACAAAAGCAGTTTAAGTTTATCATTCAGTGCTACCAGAAGTGGCAAAATAGCAAAATATAGGATTTTAATAAACAAAAATTTCTAGTTCACTTTGATAATGTTGGTTGTTAAGCAAATTAGTGATCAGTTATTGTTTAATATTATTTTGTTGAGTAAACTCTGGTTTAGAGAGTGCCTATATTTGGCATGATTCTCACTAATTATTTAACAGATGAGTTCAAATGTTCTATATAAATAAGACACTTTTTATAACTTCTTACTTTGATGTTTCAGATTATAAAACATTTAGGATTTATCTGCCTTACTTCAAAACAGAGATTGAACCTGTTTTTCTTAGCAGAGGGAAAGAAATAGCTTTATCGTGCTATTAAGTTAATTTACATTAGTTTCTTAAAGGAACAATCTGTATTAGTAGGAATGATCCCTTATACAAGAAAGTGCTTGTATTTTGAAATAGCTTCATAGTGATGCAACAAATGCCAAAAAGTCTCTTTTAATTAACTGTGGTTCTCAATAGTTGGTATCACAGGAAGATTTGTTGAAAAATTCATGAATAAATACATTGAAAAAACAAAGTTGTTTTTTCAATGTATTTATTTATTTTAGTTACATGATTTTGTTTTCTCTTTATCATCTGTGCTACTGTGAGAAAGAAATAAAAATTCTAATATATTTTGTTTTATAATTCCTTGCAGCAATATTAGTTTAAAAAAAAAAAAAGACAGCCAGGCAACAATAAGTCTTTTTCTTTGTTCCTTTCTTGAAACATAAATCCAATCAGGTACAGTTCTAAAATAGTCACTATTGGTTCCTCTTTCTTTTTTGTTTTTCTACTTGGCACTTCTCGAGATTTTCTTAATGGTATGAGTATGAGTGGTTAATAGAATAGTGGTGGAAACCAAACCACTTTTATTTTCTCCCCTTATCACCGATATAAGAGGAAAGTACCAAAAATACTTTTGATATTTATTTTATTTAAAGAAAGGGTTGGATAGAGACTATTAATAGTCAACAGTGCTACTTTGGAATAGCCTATGAAGGATTTAATTTAATTATTACAACACTAATGTCGCCAGCTACAATAAGTTTGATTCTTTGTCTTTCGATTTTTATTCTTATCAATTCCTTGATTTGATTATTATCGGCCTAAATTAATTTTCTGTTTGCATTACATAAGCCTAACTCGTTATAAAAAAAAAAATTGGAATCCAAAAAATTATGTAAATCCTAATTATTCTAGTCTGACAGCTATAGTTAGCAACCTGCATGGAAGTCATTTCAGGACTGCCTGCAAAGAACGGAAGCCATGCCATTGCCTCCACTACTTCGCTCACTCGCTCTTTATATCTTTGCTTTCTCTTAGAGTTATTATTGTTGTTTTGGGTTCAACCCTGCTCCACTTGAACTTTATTTTGGGCCTGTTATTCCTTATTAAATTGACCTTTTTCAGATTTTTAGTTTTATTTGACCCTGCAGTGGCGATGACCCTCAGTCAGGGGGTAGAGCTCCCTTCTCTCAACCATACCTCCCCAGCCCCTCCTCCGGTTCTGAAAAAGTTTGTTTTGTGAATTGTCAGACAAGATATTTTCAAAGAGCATAAAATGGTCAAAGGGTTATCTCTTTAATATTGATATAATGAGCAGAGGTTGCTAAACTTGTTACATTTTATTTTTTATTACTGTCAGTGCATTGCATCTTTGTACCTATATTTATTTTTATTGCAAGGATTTTGAACATAGAGTCAAATCTATCTATACTCTTTGGATTTCTTGTATTTTAAATCTATCCCCATTAAAATGGTTATTAATTATATAACAGAACCAAAATTCCTTTTAAATGGAGTAAACTGGCTATAGCCATATTCCAAGGAGGTCTTATTTAATTAAAATAAATGTAAGGAGATTCAATTATTATTTAATAAGAAAATTAACAATGGGTTGTGTGTGGATTTGTTTAGATATCTCTGGTCTAAATCCTGATGATTTTTTGACTTTGGGATTTACTATCATTATGGATTATTACACTATGAACTGAAAGAAATGAGGTTTATGAATTGTCTCATTTAAACTAAAATACATAGCATATTGATTTAATTGATAGATGGAATATTGATGCCATGTTCAAGATTAGGTTCTATTTGACAAATTTTCTTTTTATTTAAAAATCTAAAATAAAAAAATAACCTCAAAAATAAAGGGCAGATATTCATTTTTTTCCTGAGGTCACTTTAGGAACTACTGGCAAATATGTTATAAACAAAAATTATTGAAATATTCTTTGTTACTTATTTAAAGTTATATTAACATTTATTCTTTACTAATTCATAACTATCTTCCTTAGTTGCTATATTTTTTTTTCAGAATTTGGACCTTGTCAAGGGAAAATTTTGGCAATTAGAACAGAAAAAGGCTTCGTGGACTCAGTAACATCAGGCAATCTGTGTGGTATTATTCTAGATAAAACTTGTTTCTACGCTGAACAAGGAGGACAGATTTATGACGAAGGTTATATTAGCAAAATGGATGATGAGGTTAGATCATAATTTACTTTTATTTTTAAAATATTTGTCTATCAATTATTTCTACATTTGGACTTAAAAATTTCCCTTTGCCAATATCTTACAATCATATTTCAGAAATTAAAAATACGTATAAACCTCTGTCATGTAAATGATTTCAATAATCCATTACTTATTTGTGCTTGCTTATATTTATATTGTAAAATAGCTTTTTATAAGTTGCTATAATGTCTCTACATTAGTGGTTAAAGTATACCCCACTGAAACTATTTTATTAGTATTCTACAATCCATTAATTCTTTTGGATCCTGCTCTTTTACATCATTTGGGTTGCCGTAAATTTCTTTTAATATTTAATTATCTCTTTTTATGACCCTTTTTTTTCTATCATGGAAACAGTGTACATTATAGTCCTCCTTTTTTTTACCAATTTATCAGTTTGAAAATGGAATTTGCATGATTTTTTGCCCCAGTTCTTTAAACAACCAGAATAGAATAGATTTTTTACAAACTCGGGTACTATTAGTTTTTAGATTGGTAAGATAAGCCCTTTGCAAGGTAAACTTGGATATTTTCTGTCTCCGTATTCTCGACCCTCCTTGAAACCTAAACCAAACAATCAGCTGGTTTTTATAGCCTTTATAGAAACAACTAAACAATCAAACTATGTACATTCTACTACAATTGATTCTACTACTGATGATTTTTAATAAACCTGTCAAATATTTGTTTGTTGTTTTTTTTCACTAAAAATTAATTTAGAACAAGATACAGTTAAGAAAATAAAAGGTGAACAGTCCTGGTCAATGGTATTATGAAATGAAATATGAGCTATAATATTTTAGAATAAAATACAATTACAATTTAATTAATTAACTAAATTAGAATACTCATGTGAGAAAGAAATAGTTGACTGTGGGTACTATAATAGGATGTTGATAGTTGGGGGTGCAGTCAAGAAAACACGCAAAAATAGGTGAAACTATTTTATTTTAAGTGCCGACGTTTCGACCTACTATGTAGGTCATCTTCAGGGCCGATAGGAGAGGCAGCTGGGACAGCGAGTAACTGACCAGGTCTGGTCAGTTACTCGCTGTCCCAGCTGCCTCTCCTATCGGCCCTGAAGATGACCTACATAGTAGGTCGAAACGTCGGCACTTAAAATAAAATAGTTTCACCTATTTTTGCGTGTTTTCTTGACTGCACCCCCAACTATCAACATCCTATTAAATTAGAATACATTTTGAGTTAGCTCCCAACAACAAATTAAAATAAAAAAATATATAAAGAAGGTGGCAATAATTATAAAGAATGAAAACACTTATTATTTATATTTATACAAATTATTTATTTTATTATTTTTACTTCTGTTTTTTAAGGCATCAGAAATATTTGTAAAAAATGTTCAAGTACAAGCTGGATATATTCTACATATTGGGATTGCTGAAGGCCAGTTATCAGTTGGGGATAAAGTTATTTGTAATATTGATGAAAAACGACGGCGCCTAATTATGAGTAACCATACAGCAACTCATATTTTAAACCATGCTTTGAGGTATGTTCTTGGTCCTGAAACTGACCAAAAAGGGTCATTAGTAGCTCCAGATAGACTTCGATTTGATTTTACTTCTAAGGTATGATATATTTAATTTATGATCTGAACTATCAAATATCTGAAATATTCTTTTTTTTTTTTTATTTATCCAATGCCAGCACGTGGCATTTCTGCCATACCCCAAGGAGTCTCCCAATAAATACATGCATCTTCATCATCATTTAAGACCACTGCAATGTCCTAAGTGTGGACCATCCATTATACCAGAAAGACATATGGGACAAATATCAGATTCTGCGATACCTACTCTGAGCATATGTGCCTGGTGGTAATCATGACCTGTGATAAGTCAACCTCGCAACAGGTTCAGCCTCTTGTACAGTACAGCCTTTTGAAAGATCTTGGGGGAGCTGCTCATGTGCAAAGCACTCCCATTTTTCCCTCTGCTAGCATTGTATAGTAGGTTCTTTTTATAATTGGAAGCTATAAAAAGTTTGATTAAGTTGTTTCAATCTTATTCTTATAGTAGTATTATAGCGAAGCGGGGTTGTCAGGTTGAGGTGTGTTGCACCTTGATGGGTACAGAGCCCTCAAAGACTAAGCTAAAGTAACCAGCCCCTATGCAGTTCATTGTCTCTGAACCATCTTTATATATATGAAGCTAGGTGTCCCCACTGTATGCAATTGTTTCTATTGCTGCACCAGATATCTGATATACCATAAGAAAAATATATATTTTTTTTAAATATTCACTTTTGTAGGTTTAAAGAATTAGCTTCAATTCAATGCATGGCTTTCGTCATCAGCCCTACTTCCTTCTTTGTGCAAAAGTGCTTTCCTTTTGTTGCTTTCTTTTTTCTTTTTTTTTAATATGTTACTATACATATATGTTTATACAGCTATCGTATCCAAGTTCATGAATGTAATTAGGTTGGAAGATCACTACTGTACCACTGTTTCATGAAACCAATCCCAACAGAACTAAATATCTTTCTCCAAGCTAAAATATTTTCTTCTGCTAGCACAATAGGTGCATAGAGCTGCTCTTGGATTGATCAATCACATTGGACCATCTTAGTCTATCCTAAGTGTAGGTTATGGTTATTCTCAGCCGCCTAAGATTATGCTGCTCATTGCCCTTCCCATAGTCCTTCAAGAGTTGACCCAGCTATTTCAAGCACCGTATTCTTGATGATTTGACAGACTGATTTCAAATCATCAGAATCATATTGCTTCTTCTTCCCAATACTAAGATTTTCAATTTTTCTTGACTTTCCAACAGTTCTAGTTTCCTGCCTTCTTTATCTAGCCTAGTAAAAACATCTTTTATATAAGGAAGCAATCATCCCATTATCACTAACTTCATTTAACAGTAATTTTGTAGAATATAGTAACCTCCAAGTTCTAACTCAGCTAATATTAAGTTATGTATGCCTCAATCTATTTCTTTAAATTAAACTTTAAATTCCAAGATAACCACTTTTCTTGATTCTGCACCAATTATCATCTAATCAATCGGACCACTTTCTTGGGATTACCAGTCCCTTCGCCTCTCTGTACAGTTTGCTTCAGTCTATAGAGTCATATGCTGCTTCATAATAAAAAAAAACAATATTTAGTTTAATCCATTGATGTCATCAAATTCTTTGCTGATGTTTTCATATAAACACTAAAGATTATATTAGAGTTTACAATTAACTGTCAGTGATGAACTGGCAGCAATTATCTCAACTTAAGATGGTTGATAAACAGGAAGGTTGATCTTAGAGTTTATCTGAAAAGTGAACATGACACTAAGTTTTAATTTATCTCATATAGACACACTGCTGTTCCTTTAATAAATCTCAAATTCAATGACAGACAGTAGGCACCTCACTAGTTTATATTAAAAAATGATCTTTTTTTTAATAATAAACATCAACTTTATTCCTACCTAAGTCCTTTAATTACGTTGACTCCGTGACACTATAAATAATCTTTTAGTTTTGTTGTTTTCATTAAATGTATTGATCTTTATTTATTTATTTTTTTGTTGTATGGTGAAATTATTTTAATTTGGGTAAACATTTTCAGAGCTCAGTAAAACTTGATGAACTAAAGAAAGTAGAAAATGAAGTTAATAAAATAGTTAATGAAGATGATGAAGTTTTTGCTGCTTGTGCCACTCTGGAAGAAGCAAAGAAAATAACTGGTCTGCGGGCTATGTTCTCTGAAGTATACTTACTTTATTTTTGTTATTATTATCTGTCTTATCATGAAGTTAATTCCTATGCAACAATAATTTAATTTAAGTAACTCCTGATTAATTAGAGGCCATTGGTTTGAAAACAGATTATTAAAAAAGTTACTTATAATTATCATCAAGTTAATCATAATTATTATCATATATATATGGGTAGTTTCATAATGCCCATTTTTATTATTTCTAATTTTTTATTTATTCTAATTTCTAATTTTTTTATTATTCTAAAATTCTAAGTGGAATTTATGGCTTTCTGTTGCTTACTGTATCTATGTTTATAAACTGTAATGAGCTGCTATTAATCCTCTCTATTACTCCCCTCACTAAAAATAATTAATGGTTTTAAAAAAGGAACATCCAAATGTATATAGATGCCTTTTTAATTTGTAGTATAGTTAATATTTTTTTTTTTTAGAGTAGTTCCTTTCATAATTTTTCTCTTGACTCCAAGAGAGTGTTATAATTAGTTTTTACTAAATTAAATTAATGGTTATTATATCAAATTTATTTTATTTAGGCCTACCCTGATCCAGTAAGAGTTGTATCTGTTGGTGTTCCTGTTCATTATCTCATTGAAAATCCTAAGAATGAGTCTGGTCTGAAAACATCAGTTGAATTCTGCGGTGGAACGTAAGATGGCAAATGATGTATATTAAATTTGTTGCTAACTATGGCTAACATTTGTATTAGGAATACATTAGCAACAATTTGCTTTAGGTATAAGGATCTCTAAAAAAAAAAAAGTACAAATCTACCAAGCCACTTTTTTTATATATATACATACATATATATAAATGTATAAAAAAAGTGGCTTGGTAGATTTGTACTTTTTTTTTTTTATGGTATAATATTTAGTTAAGATATTTCAAATAAACAACATATATATGTTTTCTTTTCCTTAATTAATATACGGTTAGTTACATCTATTCAGAAATTCTACTTACTTAAAAAATGTATAAATATTGGATTTATTTTTAGCCACTTAAAAAGGTCATCTCATGTCGGGGATTTCATTATTACCAGTGAGGAAGCTATAGCCAAAGGTATCCGAAGAATTATTGCTGTTACTGGCCCTGAAGCCGAAAAAGTAAGAATTCATTTACAACACATGTACCTCTCCTAACCATTCTCTTTTTTTCTATAAGTATATAGTTTATGAATATATTCATTTGAAAAGAAAAGATATGTCCAGGACCGGGACTCGAACCCGGGTCTTCCAGATCACTAGTCTGGGACTCTACCATTTGAGCTATCCTGGGCCCTAATGAAGCACGCTTCTCGGCCATGGTCATATCTTTTCTTTTTTCTGATCCTAAGACCCCGCGTTCTTGCATTTTGCGAAGTATACGAGAGGAAGAATGTTCTTTGAACATTATTTTAATTTGGATCTAGTTGACTTACGTCATTATAATTAATTTTATTTTAGTTGTTACTAATTTTTAAATATATTCATTTGAAAAGAAAAGATATGTCCAGGACCGGGACTCGAACCCGGGTCTTCCAGATCACTAGTCTGGGACTCTACCATTTGAGCTATCTTGGGCCCTAATGAAGCACGCTTCTCGGCCATGGTCATATCTTTTCTTTTTTCTGATCCTAAGTCCCCGCGTTCTTGCATTTTGCGAAGTATACGAGAGGAAGAATGTTCTTTGAACATTATTTTAATTTGGATCTAGTTGACTTACGTCATTATAATTATTATAATTAATTTTATTTTAGTTGTTACTAATTTTTAAATATATTAATTTGAAAAGAAAAGATATCCAGGACCGGGACTCGAACCCGGGTCTTCCAGATCACTAGTCTGGGACTCTACCATTTGAGCTATCCTGGGCCCTAATGAAGCACGCTTCTCGGCCATGGTCATATCTTTTCTTTTTTCTGATCCTAAGTCCCCGCGTTCTTGCATTTTGCGAAGTATACGAGAGGAAGAATGTTCTTTGAACATTATTTTAATTTGGATCTAGTTGACTTACGTCATTATAATTATTATAATTAATTTTATTTTAGTTGTTACTAATTTTCAAATGAATATATTTAATATATTTAAAAATTAGTAACAACTAAAATAAAATTAATTATAATAATTATAATGACGTAAGTCAACTAGATCCAAATTAAAATAATGTTCAAAGAACATTCTTCCTCTCGTATACTTCGCAAAATGCAAGAACGCGGGGACTTAGGATCAGAAAAAAGAAAAGATATGACCATGGCCGAGAAGCGTGCTTCATTAGGGCCCAGGATAGCTCAAATGGTAGAGTCCCAGACTAGTGATCTGGAAGACCCGGGTTCGAGTCCCGGTCCTGGACATATCTTTTCTTTTCAAATGAATATATTTAAAAATTAGTAACAACTAAAATAAAATTAATTATATAGTTTATGACTTAGTGGAAAGAGGTATGTTGGCCATAATTGTTGGTGCTAGAGGCATCGAACCTTTAGGTTTGGCCTAAATAATAATTATATTATATTCCTCTGTTCTTGTTATAATTTATGTTCATGACATAATTTTAAATTCATGATTATATGCATATTATTAGAACAAATTTTCTTTCCCTTAAACAATTCAACAAATTTTAATATATACCCTGAATATTATTTATAGCAATCTCAGATATAATGTATCAGTTATAATGATTAAGATCTTTGCACTGGTTTTTCTTAAAGCCTTAAATGTAGTTTTTATAAGGTATCGTGTCTGATTTGATTCTGTATTTAAATTATCCCCTTACATGCATTTCTCTTTTACAAAAGTTTCTTCTTAGTTCTTCATCATCTGTGCATTGATATTACTTAGACCGGGATGTCTTATGCTTCAGAGTGGCTCACTTCCACAAATTTATTTCATCTTGCTGAGTTTTGGGCAATTTCATACTATACTGTTTGGGAGTGAGAGTTGAAGATTTAACTGAAATG
Source organism: Troilus luridus (assembly GCA_964056705.1). Lineage (NCBI taxonomy): Eukaryota > Metazoa > Arthropoda > Insecta > Hemiptera > Pentatomidae > Troilus > Troilus luridus. The sequence continues at coordinate 42,748,617 of OZ057412.1, read as the reverse complement.
TAGATACTCTTTCAAATCCTAGTGTTAGGCAGTACAGAGGTTTCCTAATCATGAAGCCAGTTCATCTAATGTTTATTGATCAAATTTTTTGTATTTTGGTATGATGTGAAGCGCTACTCAAACAGTCCATGTGCCATTGATCAGAAAAAGTGATTATCACCATCACTAGGCATAAGGTCTAGGAAATATGGTGGATGGGGTAGGGCTTCTCATTTCAATGTTTTAAAATAAGTTTTAAGTGATCCTGTAATATGTGGATGAGCATTATCATGTAGGAAAATAATTTAATTGTGTCTAGAGTCTAATGGGCACATTTTTCCTTAAAGGGCTCAGCTCAATCTCATTGATTATGGTCGATAGAGAGCTCCAGTTTCAGTTTTACCCTTTGAGCTCCATTTACAGCTCAAACTGAGCAATTCATAATACATGACACCCAGCTGATCCTAGCAAATTCGCATGATTTTTTTTTTTTTTATGAATAGGTTGTTGGTTTTGCTGTTGATGTTGATGGGTGGGTTGGTAGTCACCATGATTTTCCCCTCATAGGTTTGTCGTGACTTTTCATTACTAGTGACTATACAGTGCAAAAAACTTTTCTTAAAAAAAAGCTCTCGGCTTCAGTTCATATGGGACCCAATTTCCCTCTTTTGAATCATTCCCAACAATTTTAAACAATTTGAAATTGCTTTTTGACTCATTCCTAATGTAAGTACAGATTTTTCCTGCATTTGGCACAAATCTTTCTCCAATGATACTTCCCATTCTACATCCTCGTACACTTTCAGCCTTCCACTATTTTAATTCTCTTCTACGCCAAACTCGCAATGTTTAAACTTATGAAACAACTCATGACAACTTCTCTCATTAAAGCAGCATCATCGTATCCTTCTACAAGAAATTGATGATTTTCAGCTGCAGATTTCTTTAAATAAAAAAAATAATTCAAAACTTACTCCCGCAAATGGCACTTATTGGGCACAAAACATGACATTTTCACGCTAAAAGAAATATGTGGTGCTAATACAAAGTCTTTAGTATTTAAACATTGCGTTGTTGACAGATGCCCAAACTTACTTAGGCCATTTTACTTCTAACAATTTCAACTTAATCTTTTCAGGAGACCCATCTCCTAACAACGGCCGAAACTTTGTATAATATAGGGATCATTCCATGTTATATCTAATTAGTTAATATGATATACCATGTATGATTCAAAATTTATTATTTCTTTCCTTCTCCATTTTATCTTCCGAAGCACTGAGGTTGTTCTCAAAAGACAGCCCAGCTTCTTGTTTTTAAGAGAAGTAGATTGTAATTCCTCATCCTATATTTCAAAAACTAGAATTTAATTTATATCCTTATTTAATTTATTTCTTTTGTTTTAAAAATTTAAGTCTATTTTCTCAAAATGATACATTATTTACAGGCCCAGCAGCGTGTAAAAGCTCTGGAGTCAAGTGTTTCGATTCTGAAGAATGTAATTGAAAAAAACATGATTGATGGAAAAGAAATGTTAAAATCTATTGTTGAACATGACAATGACATTTCAAAAGCTGCAATTTCTTATTGGAAAAAGGTATTACTGTTATAATTTTATCAACTTTATTGTTAAGATATTTAATTTTAAAAGTTCTATTGTAGAATATGATTTAATAATTTATTTTCTTAGAAAATAAGGATTTATATTCAAGATATTCTTTTACAAAATAATTTAATTTTAATTTTAAATAATAATTTTTTTAATAAGTTAAATATGAAAATATTTTTATTGTTTTATCTAATGAAAAACATATTCCAGCTAGTTTGATAGACATTCTTATAGTATTGTATTCACATTAATATGATAGGATTATGTTTATTCTTACACATGATTGTTTTGAGATTGATTTCTCAACTGAAAATTGTTGGATTCAGTTTAAATGTAAAATCTGTTAGTTTGATTGTACAATTTTTTTAGGATGAATTTAGAAGTATTTTGAAGAATCTCAAAAAAGTTATTGATAATGCTGAAAGAGCTGGAAAAGTAGAACAGGCTAATAAAGTTATTGATGAAGCGAAGAATTTGATGAATACTAAAAAAGGAACACCATTCCTTGTAGCCACTCTTAATGCTGGCTCCAACAGTAAGGTAAGGTTATAGATTCAACAGTATTATTATTATAATTATACTCTAATAATTTTACAGTATTGTGAGGCATGATCCATTGTAAACTGTGTAATAGTATAAGTCAATTTTTACATAATTCTTACTTTTCTATCGTTTCTAGGCTCATTCTGAAAGTATCGAAATCGCAATTATTGCTTGATTAGAGCACATTGTTATTTTATTTATTTATTTTGTTTTTTAGGGTTTTGTTGAAATCTTTGAAAGTAATGTCTTTCCTATCAATTTTCCTTTGATTCTATCACTTTTTTCTTCTCATAGAAAAGAGGCTCTACTGTTTTGGGCGACCCTTAGGTTATTAATACAATTATATAATATAATATTTAATACAATCTCATTATTAACTATGACATTTGTTACCATTATTTTTATTTTAATAGAATAAAATTCATTCTATTCATTCATAATCTTTATCTTTTCAATTAAATAAATATTGGTTACTAAAAACAATATAGATTACAACTAATTCTATAAATGCATTTCAACTCTTAAAAAATCTTATTTCTTACCTATTTAGTGAATTAATTGCACATAGCCCAGTATCCTGTAGTATCTATATGGTTTTCCTAATCCTTTCAGCTAATAACTATTCAATACTTCAAATTAATATTTATATAAATAAACTAGTTTATAGTCATTTTTTTTAAACATCAGTTCTGTCAATGAACTCTACCTATTTCTGATAAATACCTTTGACGTCAGTTTAAAATTTACATTTTTGTATTTATTAAATTCATTCTGGAAAATGTATGACTTTACTGCTTTTGACACCATTTAAAGTTTTAACATTAAATTAAAACTCATCAAATATATCATGTCCAGCAACTCCCTCGGCATTTATATTTTTTGAATTTTTAATATTTGATTTATTTTGATTCTTTTCATTTTGTAGTTGTTTTCTCTGGCACTTATGTATATGTATATATATTCCATAAATAAGGATTATAATTCTACAGGGACTACACAAAATCAACCACAGTGCAAATTGGTTTTAGATTCTACAAGTTTTGTTTATATAAAACTGTGTGCTTTGCTTATAGTATACTTGAATAACATTTCGCTTGCTTTCTTTTTCTATCTTATTCTTATATGTTGGTAAAACTTTTTTCCAATTGCTATTATTATATTTTGTGGTATATTAGAAAGTGGAAGGAAGCCTATGTGGCAATGGGATAAGGGGTAAGGAAGGCTGTGAAAGAAATAATGGGCGAGGAAGGGAAGAAAAAGAACACTTGGTTTGAACAAGAATGTAAAATAGCAGTATAACTGAAGGCAAAAGTGATGCATAGAAACAGAAAAGGGAAACAGTGAAACAACTCTGCAGATATAAAAAGAGAAAAAGGAGAAATGGAAAGAATGTTGCCAGATTTTGAAAACAAAAATAGCGCATCCTTTTATGGCAGAGTGATTGTATTAATATTAAATAGTAATAATAGTTAATATAATTAATAGCTATTTATAACTTGCTTATTTTCTTATCCCAGATTTTGGAACGTATACTCCAATTTTATTCATTTCACTTTTAGACTCAAAATATTTATGTATTGATTACATTATTATCAGCATGACATAATATGGTTACCTCATATTAAATTATCAGTTTACAGTTATTATTTATTATAATTTTTAAAGCTAACTACATTATTATTACAATTCTTAAAAAAATTGTTTTAACAATGTAATTTTTATCGATCTATTTATTTGTTCATCACAATTTACAATATGTGTAACAATTTAGTTGTGAATAAATAGAAGAGAGACCAAAGATTAAAAACATTGAATTAGAATTACTTTGTTTTTATAATTCTATTTTTTATTTAATAGGCACTTGATTCTGCATTGAAACAAGTTAAAAGTATTTCACCTGAGACTGCAGCAATGTTTTTTTCAGTTGAACCATCAGCAAATAAAATCATATGCCTTTGCAGTGTTCCTCAGGTAAGTCATTTAGCTTATATTTTATAGTCATAATAAGCCATTTCTAAAATGACATCTCTATTAAAAAATATATTCATGATCTACTGGTTGCTTAGCATGTAAATGGCTTATTTTAATATGAAAATGTTTATGATCTTTTTTTTTTTTTTTTTTTTGTTTGTTGGCTAAAGACTTCCTTTGAAGTCCTATACAGCCCGTATTCATATACTTGACACTACCCTAGTTAATTTAACTTTTAAAAATCAATATATCGCATTCGTTCAAGAACCGGCATAAGGACTCTAAAAGGCTTCTGTCCAAAATTTTGAATTTATTTTGAAAGACCATGTCATTTTGAATGTCGGGATATTTGATCCGTTTGTCGTTTATGATCTTCTCCTCATTCTTAATCTTATAGAAATTTGTAGTATCTTTACTGATTTTTTTTTTTTTTTTAAATCACTACATATGCATAAGAACTTTTCCCTCTTTTCCTTGAAATTATTTCCACAATAATCAAATTGTTTATGTTCAATTATTCATTAGCCATATAAAATATTTGGAGGATGAAATTATATGATGGAGATTAAAATAAATAATCAATAAAATAGAGCCAAAACTCAAAACGAAACATTAAAATTTTATTAGAATGCAAATGGAAAAAACCACAAGCAAAGCCTTATGTTTCAAATCTGGTGTAAAAACAAACAATTACCAGTCGACGTTTCGCCTATTCAGGCATTACCAAGAAACAAAAAAGAGTAAGATCAATCATTTCTCAAAGAAGAAGTGCAATACATCCCAACGAATAATCGCTCATAACCTGAGACCGCACCTCCACCCCAAGACGTGACTGTTTTTGTGTCTTGATAATGCCTGAATAGGCGAAATGTCGACTGGTAATTGTTTGTTTTTACACCAGATTTGAAACTTAAGGCTTGCTTGTGGTTTTTTCCATTTGCATTCTAATAAAATAAATAATGTTAATAATATACAATATTACTTAAAAATATATAATAAGAAATTTTATATGTTTATTCCCATGGAAAAATTGAAAAACTGGATGATTTTTGTATTTATTTATAAGTTTAAGGAATCTCAAGGCAAACTATAACATGAGGTATGTTCTTTCTGGTTTATATGATTTTTCTTGGTAATAGAAATCTAATTAAAACAACGATGAAAAAGATTTTCAGCCCATATGAACTTGATGGCATTGATGCTGGAAATCTAACTGATCAAATTTGTAATTTATTAATTCAGCCAGGGTAATTTAGTTATGTGTACATATTAATGAAATATGGTCTGGCCAGTGGTTAAAATAAATATAGTAGATTGTGATGATAATTTATATCATATAAATTATATGATTAATAATTATTTGAGCCGATATTATAGGCTCAAATAATTTTAAGCCTAGATGATGATATCTAATAATTCCTTCTCCCAATGAAAACCTTTTTCCAGTCATTTATGAAATACAACTTTATTATATGAAACGTCTCGACAACTACATGTCATTTTCAATCCACCTAAGAACTCTTCTTGTAAAGAGTTACAAGGCACACTTATCTGTAAATTATTAAACACAACAGCAACAATATAACAAATACAAATTTATAAAAACTGTCCATAAATAGAAGTAAGTAGAGATACCTTTTTATTCTTTATTGTCATTTTTTAAAACTTTATCGTCATTTTTTTTTTTTAATTTTTACTTGGAGGTCCATTATCCTCCATGGTCCTATTGTTTAATAGTTTAAACTTTGGTCTCATTTTATACTATATTTGATTTATATTTACATACTAAAACTTTTCATTTAAATCTACCATAATCAAATTAAAAATTAAAAATCAATACGTAGAATTTATTAAATTAACAACATTATTTTATTTTTAATATATTTTTCTCAGTTATATACTTTCTTAATTTATATAAATCAGATAGGACTGAAAAGGGATATCTAGGTAACTGTTGGGAGGTTATAGTGTTAGGTTATATTCTCCATGTTTTTAAACTAGAACATCCTATTTATTATTTTATTTTTAACTTCAAAATAACAGATGAATATAATTTGCTTATTTCTCCTGCCTCTTTTCTATCATTCACTACATTATCCATTTTGTCATTAATATATAATGCTTCAAGGAATCGCCTTTTTATTACATTATTTTCTCTGTGCAATATCCGCGGTTTTTCAAAATCAAAAGTATGTAATTCATTTTTACAGTGATGAATGATTTTGGATTGTGAGGATTAAATACAATAAGAATTCGATGGCTTAATGGAGCCCCAAAGCTCTACTATAAGTCCAGATGGGTCTAATGATTGTCATGCATATGAGTCTTTTGTAATTAATTGGGAGCTTAGAGTGTTTGTCTTGTAAATGTTGAAGTAGCCTGAAACGGTGAGCTGTTTCTTGTTGTTTCAGTCTACTATGAGGGTTCCAAGTTAAGCGTTTGTCAAGGTTTAGTCCTAAGTACTGGACCTGTTGTACAGGAATCAGTTGGATGTTATTAAATTTTACAGGACAGGAAGTATTTGGTTTACGACAGAGGGTAAAGGTGATTTGACGTGACTTATTTTAATCCTCCAATTTTTACACGATTTTTCAAGGTCAGTGATATTGGATTAAAGAGTATGGGATGCTATATCTGGATCAGTGTTGATTGGCATGTGTCATCAGCATACGTGGTAAGGATAGTATTAGGATGAGTTGGGATGTCAGTTTTATAAACTGTGTAGAGGATTGGGCCGAGGATACTGCCTTAAGGAACACCTGGTGTTTGAGGAAAGAGGGATGAGTAGACATTATTGTGGTTACTATGGATGACTTGTTGGGGAAATAGGATTGGATAATGAGAAACTATGTAGGAGGTAGTAATCTGCGGAGTTTGTAAAGCAACGGTCAACAATTAAATCTAAAAATCTCTGATCTTAATAAATATAGGGAAGTTATTTTAGTACCATGGTATTCTATTGCCAAGCAGAATCATAAAATAAAAATAAAACATTGATATATTCAAGTATAAAGTGTAATATGAGAGTTTTAAGGCATGATTACTACAATGCTAGTTTAAATTTGGCCTGGTCAAGTTGAAATTTATTTTGTAACAGATCCACAGTATGACTCTCAATCTTCCAGCTATATTTAGATAAATTATATATTGACAGATTTAAAAACCTGTCATCAGTACATAAGACTGAATTTATTCTTAAGTATAAAAAAACAACAACAAAAAAACTATTCTATAGAGTACAATTGAAATTGAGCAGCGTCAGTTGGAAATGCTGTTTGTTCCATTGTCTCCCAGATTATGGTCTATGATACATATATAAATAATAAATAGAAGATTCAACACATGGACCTCTAGAATACCACTAATATAATGCTAATCTATTAGCATTTCTTTAACCCTCCGTCAGGCGCAGCTGGCCTGAGAAGCCAGCGAAACACAATTTTACACACCCCTCCTTTATTTCGCTTCTCAGAAGGGCCTCAGGTAGTTTCCTATCTCATGATAGTGCGTGGGACCCCACACATCATTTAACTGTTGATCTTCACTTGACATCCCTGTACTCCTCGTCGCTTGTGAGGCCGATTGCGCCTGATTGCGTTATTATTTTGAAGGTGAGTTTTTCAATATATTTCTATTTCAATTATTTCTTTTACTCAAAATAACCCGGTTTTCTGCGGTAATTTGTTATTATATTCAGAAATTAGTGATATTCTGACACTGGCCTTTCAGGCCGGGTGCGCCCGAACACGTTACATTCTTAGCTGACTTAAGTTTTCTCGCCTTTTCTTCTAGATTTCCTGCTGAAATGGCTCGAAAAGTTTATGATTTTTCCAACCCTAAGGATGTTGCTGAAATATGGAGCATTGTTGAGGATGATTCATATGATCCTGCTTTGGTAGTCTAAGTATGGTAGATGGTAGATGATCCTGCATTGAACGATTTAGGTTTCTGAATCAACTGGAGACCAGAAGAATCCGGAGTTAATCACGTTTTACAATGCGACCAAAGGTGGAGTTGTTACAGCAGATAAAATGTCTGCTACTTTCAGTGTAAGCCGGAATACTAGACAGTGGCCAATGGTTATATTTTTTACCTGTTTGAACGTGGCCGGCATAAATACCCAAGTCATTTCAATCGGGGACGGCTTGGAACTTCTAAAAAAGAGAATCTTCCTCAAAAGATTGTCTCATGAACTAATGATTGGACATCTAGCCCGGCGAAGTCTGAACACAAGTGGAGTGCCGACTCAGTTGCAATTGCGGTTGAAAAGGATTTTACCTTAAGAAGAGCGTGATACTACTTCCACTCTACCTCCCAAAAGACGAAAATGTGGTACTTGCATGAATGAAACTGGATTTATAAGGATGACAAATTACGAATGTCAAAATTGTCACGATCCAATCTGCCTAAACCACATAAAACCCCTATGCCAGAGCTGTTATTCAACTGCTGATAAGGAAGGTGCAACATAGGTTTCTCTCCACAACATAGGCTAAGAATGATGACCCCACAGCAGAAGACATCATTTATCATCTTTTTATATATAGTTTTTTACTTTAAAATTATTTATTTGACCAATTTAAAAAAAATAATGTATGTTACATTAGAATGAATCATTATTTTAGTTTAAGCTTCATTTCATAAATAAACTCATGTTTTTTTGTTAAGTGTGGTAAATTTACTTTCCTTAGATCCTAGTAAAGTGATTAGGTCCTAAACAAACTATTAGGGGGGAGAGTGGAACAAAAATATGTGGGTGGCCTCTCAGGCCGGCTGCGCCCGATTTTGTTTCGTTTGGAGGTGCGCCTGACGGAGGGTTAAATAAGACTCACTTTCTCTTCTTTTTTTCTTGTTCTAATGATGCCTAAATTGAGGAAATGTCAACTGTTGAGCTGTTTACCTAGTACTTATAATTAAATCTATATATCTTCTTGATGATTTTCCTCTTATTAATTTATTTTTATTTCTATGGAAATAAACAGTGCTATTTATCAATCATGGATGCCAGATACGCTTTTATTTGGCTAAATAAGTTTTTTCAACCAAGTGCGCCTCTTCTATGAACTTTATTTCTTTATAACTGCTTTGATAAATGTTAATGAATGAATATATTTAAACATTTTAGGTTTGTGTGGAAAAAGGACTTAAAGGCAATGAATGGATTCAAACTATAAGTAATAAAATTGGTGGAAAAGGTGGTGGTAAAGCAGAGTCAGCTCAGGCATCTGGAAGTAATGTCAATAGTTTAGATGAAGTTTTGAAGATTGCTGAAGATTTTGCTAGGCTTAAATTATCAGGTTCGTTAGATGAGCTTGTATACCAAGCTGGTTGTGTTTCTTCAAATTTAATTCTTATTATTGCTGAATACTCTGGTGTATCATTATCTTTAAGAAAGGGGTCAAGCACATTACTAAACCACAAAGGTTTTGTATTTTCACAAATATCGTCAATCATTTTTGCACTGGCACCACCAAGTCTTAAAGCCGATAATGATCCGTTTCTTGTAGCAAGCATTTTACAATGGATAGAGTTTTCTGATAATCTCTTTAAGCAAATTTATCCTCTATTAAGTTGTAAGTCCCTTAATGAGAATAAAAAAGGTACATTGTTACCGTACCTACAGTACCTTAACAATTACCTCTGCAAATATACTTTTGTAGTAGGTGACAGATTAAGTATTGCTGATTTGTATCTATTCACTTATATACTGCCAGTTTCGGAAATGATTTTTAAGTCTGAACAACAGAGTGGACATCTAATAAATCTTAGAAGATGGTTCATTACAATTAAAAATCAGTCCCCAGTTTTGAAAATACTCAGAAAATAATTTAATGTAAATATTACCTAATTCATAGATAATTTTTAAGATTCTGATTGTAAATATCATATATATATATATATATATATATATATATATATATATATATATATATATATATATATATATATATATATATATATATATATATATATATATATACACACACATTCACACAAATATGCGTACATACATACATGCATACATAAAATGTACTTTATTAACAATGATTATTAAATACATTTTTCAATTCAATATTATGTGTATAAAAAAATTCTCCTTTCCGTTAGATTTTTTTAATTTTACAGTAACCACTTTACATAATTCAGTTTTTGTTGAAAGTACCAAGAGTGTTTTTTTTATCTTTTAAGTTTATCTTTTTATCTTTGTTATATAAAAAAAATGTATTTAAAAGATGTATAGGGTTTTTTAAACAACACTCTTTGCTAATTGTTTAGTAATAAAAATGTTTGCCCATATTTTTGAAGTAATTCAAGGGAAAACCTTTAGATATTGTGAATATGAAAAAATGAACTTATACCACTTTCAAAATAACAGGTCATATATACCTGGTACCTTTCTTTAAAGTTTTATACAATGGATATAGAGTATCATGAATATCATAAATATCATAAAAAAAATAATAAAGGAAATAAGTTAGCTTTTAACAAAAATTACTAATGATAAAAAAGAAGTTGTGTGTTTGTTTGTTTATATTTGTTCTTTTAATATGTATATATATATAAATAAGTTATACAATAGAACCTCGATTATCCGTGAGGGTATGGGAGCAAAATGATGACGGATTTGGGAAATAGACGGATATGGGAGTGAGACATATGTTTTATACATATGTATTTATATATATTATACATAAATTAGGTACAGATGAAGAGATAATTAATTTCTGAGAAATGTGTGCGAGGAAGCCTAGGTTTTGAGTAAACAGCAGATTATTGAATTTGTCAAGACACAACGATTGATTCTTAGCCAGCGCCTATGACTTTAGTCACCAAACAATATATACACATTTTTTTTTCTTTCTTTTTTCTCAAAACTGAGATGACGGTTAACAGAGAGTGACGGATAATAGAGGTTTTACTGTATTTATATTATATGTATGTTTTATGAGCTTAGATGTATATGTATATTTATTAAATTTTCCTGTTTGTGAATTTTTTGTAGCATTAAAGTTTTATTTTTAAAATCTAGTACATGATTGGGTGAGAAACCAAGTGGTGCTTACTAGTGACGATTGAATACCATTGTGAAAACACATTTTAAAATTTAAATTTAGCAGTTTGATTGTATTCTGCTGTACATCTCTTGGACATTGAATAATATGGCTTTTCAAAATTGTTTTGTATAACTTATCTATCCATAATTGTTTAGAAAAATAAATCATGTGCCCCCTTGGCTTCTTACCTACATATAATTCTACCTCTGTTTGGTTTTTGTAGTTTAATTTATTTTTTTTTTAAATTATGTTGCCATTTGCTAATAATTTATAATTACAGTTTCAGGTTCATGAGCCACCACCCAATTAAATCCAATTAAACTTTATTTATCTATTTCTTTTTTTTTTCCCCTATTCCATTTATTTTATTTTTCCTAATACCCTTCCAAATAAATGATTTCGTTTTTTTTTTTAATATATTTTTATATCATAATAAAATATGTCTATTATCAAGATCAATTCACTAGTGTAACCTGTTTTCTACATATGACTATTACTTATCAAAATCGAAATTTATTTCATTATGAAGTTGTCATTTATGAATTGTTGCTAATGAAACTACTTTAATAAATATGTACGTTTATTGTGTTTATTATTATTTTACATGTGTACTGTTTCCTGCAAATATGTTTATAAATTTTAAAAAATCTTATTTACGTTAAGGAGATCACACATGTATCCCTGTCAAATCAAAATTCTTAAATATTTTACATATTCTTATTTTGGTTATTTTCATATTTTAAATTCTTCTTGCATAGATGTTTATTATATTCAGAGTAAGTGTTTCAATTTAGTTATTTACTTGAAATATTGTTTTAACAGTAGTTGATTACAAATAAAAGTAAGGGTACAAAGAGCTTCTAACTTTCATCTCTCATTCTTTATTGGATTTTTTTTACTGACAATCACATTTCAGTACATTATGCTTGAACTGCAAATATAATTTGCCTACACTGAGAATGGCATCACCAACTATAAGGGAGTAAGTATATTCAGTATCCTTTAATTTTCTTAAGAAATAGGATAAGCAGTCATTTAAGCATGGACAGATCACTTATGTATGAGGTTCATTTAACTTGAGCTCATCAAAATTGTTTGCTTTGACTTGGAAGCTTGGTTAGTAATTGTGACAGCTGTTTTGTTTGGTTCCTGACAATTTTTTTTTTAAATTATTATTCTGGATTATATTGCTAATTATTAACAAGCACTTGCTCCATTTCCGAGGATATGCATGTTTTACTCAAAAGAAGGGAATAATCCAGTTAAAAAACTCCTCTAATTTTTTAAGATCAATTAGTTATACTTTTTTGTATGCTGTTTTTACTGAAACCAGAAGGAAAAGCAAAACTTCTAAATATTTCTTACCAGTATTGTCCAAAGTATGCCCCAGAAAGTAAACTTTTGTTGCTTAGGTTAAATTTATCACATTTTGAGACCAAGGTTAATTCATTCCCCCCCCCCCTTGAGAATGCATATTTGGTCGTTGGTTTATTCATTTATCGTCACTTCATGCTCCTATGTGTAACCGGAAGATGGTACAGTGGGAGAACTAATTATTGGTTATCCAGGTATAATTAGGATAGGAATCTTTTACAAATAACTGACACCGTTCAGGTTCGGGATCCCCAGTTTACGTACCTTAGGAATGATGGCATATCCGAGGGTTTTGTATTTTATTCCCTTTAAAACATACTAAGGCTACCTGCCGGGCTGCGAGCAAACAATCTTGGTCATATTAAGTTGTTGTTTGTTCATTTAACGTCACTTTATGCTGCTATGGCTAATCGGGTGATGCTACAGTGGGAGCTATAAATTTTGCCTACCCAGGTTTAATTAGGATAGGGATTTTTAACGAGTACCTGACATCGTACAGGCTCAGGACCCCCGTTTAACGTCCCTTCCGAAGGACGGTGTAACTAAGGATTTTTTTTATCCTTAAAAAAATGCTAGGGTCACCTGCCGGGTTACGAACCCGCGATCTTGGGCCTAGTAGTTCGTTACGCTAACCACTAGACCACAGGTGATAGTAGGTTGTTATGCTAACCATTAGACCACTGGTAACCCCTATTTTTTATCATTGTATCTGTCTTCCTAGTGAATTAGTGGTTAAGTCGAATTAGTCTATTTTTCAGGGAATCTTTTATGTATAAAGTTTGAATCATCGTCTAAAATAAGAGTATTATGATAGGTGGTTGAAATTTGCTAATATTAGAATAGAAAAATAATTTTATTCAGGGCCAGGTCCCTAAGAGGGTGAAAAGGGTAAGAAACTTTTAAAAATACAAAAAAAAAAAAAGTAATTTTTAAAGCTAGCACTATGAAATTTTATATTTAGCTTCTACGTTAAAAAAAAAAAGAAATGTTTTTTTATTTTTTGAAAATTGACCCGTAAAAAAGGAAAGAGGAAGGTAGAGAAAGGGGAGATACATACATGTTATCTGTATGTATAAAAATCTCCTGTCACGATGTTTGTCCGGGCGAATCTCCGAAACTACTCCGATTTTAATGAAATTTCGCACAGATCTGTAACATTTTCCAACTTAAAATATGGGCTATATTTTATTTCGATGAACGACCAGGAAATTTTTTTTTGCAAAATTACATGTTTTCCTATGTGCTGCATTTTTGACGTGTAGTAAGTAGGGTTGCCATACGTCCGGAAATTTCGGTCTAAGTCCGGAATGCGGGGGGAATTCTAAGCCGTCCGGAATTTCTACAATTCAGGTAAAAAAATCAAATAAACTCAAGACTTATATTAAAAAACAATTTTACATGATTATAAATTATTATTAAGATCATCGTTCTTATATTTTGTGCTCCGAGAAATACTTTTTGACACTTCCAAATCGTTCATAATAGTTTTATAGAACATTTCACCGGACATATATTTTAAATTATACTGCGTAAAAGAATCAAATTGACAGACTCAACAGAAACTCTGTTCCTTTCCTTTGACCATTGCGTTCTCATTAAGGAAAAAACCCTTTTTGTGCCTGGATTGCAAATATATAAGAGCATATCTTGTTAAATTCTGCGAATCTTCCTGGTCCAGCTGTCTTCAGAATAAAGTTCCATTGGTTATTGGCATTCATCTAAAAAAAAAATCTGAACTTTTTGTCTTGATCATATTATCCAAAGCTGCCAATTCGTCAAATAATTTATTGTCATCCAAGTTTACTCCTTTTGTCATTAGAAACTTTATCGGATACAATGATATTGTCATACTCAATAATGGTTTATTTTTTTATCAACATCCATTCGAAACTTTCTAAGTCCATTAATGGCTGTCGCCATTTGTTTAAATAGTCTCGACTCCATTTATAACATTTTTGAATTTCATTCAAGAAATCACTTCTCTTCCCTTCGCTGCTACAGGTTGAGATCAATTCTCTTACTTTAAGTGGAACGAATTTTGCATCTTCTCTCGCTTTCAGGGTATCATTAAGTGTTTCCAAAAGGGTTCCGATATTCATATCATAATTGTTTCCCCTCTCAATTTCTGAAATTTTAGGTTGAAAGATGGCCATCAAGGAATGAACGAAAAACAAATAAGATTCGCACAATTAATTTTCAAAAAAGTCAATAAGGACTGTGGGCACTTGTGGAGTTGACAGGAAATACGTTTTTAGAGGCTGATGATGACATTTTGAGAATTCTCTCTACAGCCGGAAAACGACTCAGCCACCTTGTCTTACTGCGTGACAGTAATTTCTCATGGTTAACCTCATATATTTGTAACGTGCTCATTAAAATCTCCGTAATTGTTTCGGATGTTTCATTTGGGGTACTATGAATATCCAATAATTTTGTTTCTGACAATCAAAATACTGAATCATAATAGGGAAATTTTTTTCGGAGCTATGGTTGCTTGCGTCCGTAGAAATTCCAAGATAGTAAATATTTTTCAAGGACGTAGTCAAATTGTTAACAACCCGTGGAGCTATCACACCATTGATGATTGCTTCGGTTTAGGTTCTTGAGCAAGTTATCTCGTTCGCAATATTAGAGTCGGGAAATATTATTTTCATCAGTCGCCCAGTACACTCCATAGAATTAAATGATTAGTGAAGTTTAACGGTATGAAAAGCTAGCGTACCTTCAGCCGCAGACTTTTTTTGTTTACTTCCTGAAGACGACGATACAAAAACATCAGTGAGTTTCCTGTTAGTATTCACTGTCGCAAGTTTAGTTTTGTTTTTATTAGTACTAATATACGTTTCAATATCGGTTTATATTCCTTTATGTTTAATAGATATATTACAGTCACAAATCATGCAATAAGCTTCAGTTGGCCCTCTTCCTTCTTTCATAAAGGAATATTTGGTTTTCATCACTTCAGTAAACGTGCACTGTCGTTTTCTACCACTTGACGCCATTTTCGTAAACTTTAACACAAATTGACAACACCACTATTAAAAGAAATGTCGCACTTTTTGACTAGCCTTACTCAAAAACGGATGTTATTGAATCTGAAAACAGACGAAAGACAATACAAAGGGTCGGCGTAGGCACAAAGAGGTCGTGGAGGTGGAGGGGTGAGCTGTGGGGGAAAGGGTAATATCCGTCGCCCGCCCCCATCCATTCAAACAAACATATGATAATGAAGATGTCGTATTAACAGTTAACAATCTTAATACTAATGAAAATGTCCAATATCTAATAGCCCAAAATCTTAAAACTGTAATAATAACTTAACAACTAAACCTCCTCAAACCAAAATTACTAATTTCTTCCAAAAAGAAACCAACTAAACTTCATCAGTAAACAATACTATAATACATAATTCAGATATATCCATAATACCAGAAAAATAAACAACAAAAAAATATACAAAAGTTTAACATATATAAAAGGACTATCAGAAACAATAGCTTTAACCTTTAAAAACTATAATATACCCGAAATCAAATTTTCCCATAAAACCACAAACCCAATTAAAAATATCATCAATAGCCAAAAAGATAAAATACCATTACTAGAAAACATCAATGTAGTTACGACCTAAACTGTAATAATTGTAACAGGCACTACATCGGTCATACGAGCACAGAGATAGAGATATGATATCAAAAATAGATTTTATTATCATAAAAGCAACCTAAAACCTACATCCAAAACTAACTCCGCGTTATCAATCCATAGTAAAAACGAACTCCACACATTTAATTTTGAAAAACCCAAGATATTGCACAGAGAAAGAAATACAACGAAAAGTAAATACTTAGAGGCACTGTATATAAACGATAACCTGAATAACATAGTAAACGTCAAAAAGGAAAAGGAAGGAGGAGAGTTATCAAAATATTGCTCTTCCATACTTTTAAAACTAAAAGAACAGTAAAATAAAAATTTATTTCTACAAATTATCAGCTTCCTAATTGTCGGGTATCAATAGCTATTTTGTATTTATTTTTTTCTTACTTCCAAAATAACACTAAAAACCAGATATATTTTTTTGTTTTATATTTTTCTGATGATATTAATATTTATTAAAAGGAAATAAAAGAATTCTGTGAGTAATTTTGAAAACGTATGTTTTAATATTAAGTGTGATGTTCGAAAAAACAAAACAAGATCAGTCTCGGTACAGTTGTCGTGTGAGAAGGTTGCTTGCTACTCTACACAGTTGATTTTGTCACCACTCTCTCCATCTTCTTCATCTTGAATTTTGTCAAATCCCATCAGTAAAACTTCTCGCTATTTTCATCTAATTTTGGACTTACCGGTATGAGACTATTTCGGGTTACTGAAGCATTTTAGAAGCAGGGCTATTTCCCAAAACACGAAGGTGCATTTGTATAAGACCCTAGTAAGACCAGTTCTCGCTTTTGCCTCCGAATGCTGGACATTACCCAGTTCTCAGGAAGCCCTTCTCCTAAGGTTCGAGAGGAAAATTTTGAGGAGAATTTATGGCCCAGTTTGCACCAATGGGATATGGAGGATAAGGACGAACGCTGAGCTAGCAAGACTCTACAAGAGCCCAGATATTTTAAGGGTAATAAAAGTAGGCCGGCTTCGATGGGCAGGTCATATAATTAGAATGACCCGGGATGAGATTCCTAAAATGGTCCTAGACGAAAGGATTTATGGGACAAGAAGAGTGGGAAGACCTCGGCTCCGATGGATCGATGGAGTGGCGGCGGATGCCAGGTCCATCTTGGGAATTCGCAATTGGAGAGCAGTGGCAACCAATAGAGAAGACTGGCGAACCAAGCTGCAGGAGGCCTTGACTCTACAGGAGTTGTAGCGCCACGAATGATGATGATGATGATGGTATGAGACATCTAGTTATTTCTACTCCTCAACATATCGAATTATCAATCATCATCTTCAAGAACTCACCTCACACTTTTCAAGAACTCAGTTATTTTTATTGATTCACAGACTAATAATAATTTTTGTTTTAAGACTTATTTTATCACTAATTTTATAGTACCTTGTATAATTTTGTAACTACTTAAGGAACTATAGTTGTTGTTTTTATGAGATTGTTTATAATTTTGAATTTTTTAATTGCTTGAAATTTTTCCTATTTATGTATTTTTCAGAAAAAGTTTATATCTGTTGAATGATGAAATCAGTATATATTGAAAATGACCATGCAGGTCTAAACGTCAAATAAATGGATGAAGAACAATATTTTTGGACTTAAGGTTTCCTACATCCCAAGATAAAGAATTAAAGTTGATTAAATTTACTACAACTTCATTGCTAATGACTTTCATCGTAGGATCACTCCTTTGGCCGGTGTTCCTCACGAAAATTGGACAAAACTTGAAATATGAACTTTTTGGAAAAAGTAACCAATTTGCAAAGGAGCGTAACTCAGAATCTATTAGTCCTACAGAGCTGTGATTGGATTCAAATCGTAGCAAATTTAATCCTCTTTAAAAATTGTTGCCAATGTGTTTTCAAAATCGCACCGATTAAGAGATAAAGGCCAACAACTGAAATAGCTCCGAAAATTTCGATTTTTTTCGGCCACCAAAAGATTTCTCATCCTTTTTTCGGTTGAAAACTTGGATTTACACTACTCAGCCCTTAAAACATATCAAAAATGCAGCTATCTTCAATTTTTTGCAACCTTCAGACGCCTGACCGCTGGCCTATTACCTGAAGGACATGGTTCTGAAGATATAAAGGCTGTAAATATAAAGTTTCGCACTCTAGAAATTTCTAGATCAGTCCAAAACATTCGAGAGCATTCTGGGACCCAGATCATTGTGGAACATTCCAGAACACTCTCGAATGTTGAGGAATATTCTGGAACATTGTGGCTTTTTCAGTAGTGGCTATATTGCAGAAATCACTGTTGAGTTCGTCTGGTCAGTAGGATATGTGCCTTCGTGTATTTATAAATGTTGTTGAGCAAAATGTCCTGTTGTTTCGTCTTTCGATAGTTTAACTCTCATATTTTTTGTTAGTCGCAGTACTTGTATGTGTTGTCAGGGGTATACATTTTTTAAGCATACATTGTTTTCGTCTGCTGGTGTTGATTTTGGGATAACTGGAAGTGTTTGTTGAAACATTACAAGACTTGCGAGGGAACTCTGAAGTGATGGGAGGAGCTCTACACATACTATCAGGAGATTTTCGACAAACACTTCCAGTTATCCCCAAGTCAAACACCAGAACGCTCAAAAGTTTTAATTCTATGGGAACAGATATGAAGATTAAAAAGGCGAGATCTTGTGCCCTAGGATTGGATAGAGAATTTAAATCGTAGGAGATTATAGATATAAGATGGACGTTGTGAGTTGATGGTTTAATATAAGAAAGAACCAAAGAAATAGAGTATAAGGATAGAAGGGAAGAGCCACTGTGGTGATTTTTAATCCCACTCATGTGTGGGAAACTTTCCCTACTATTGTCTAACCTGGCAGATAACCAGTTATATGTTTGTAAACTCACTATTCTTCTACAGTTGTTGTTTTAAGCTAATAAAAACCTTTCTAAGGGTAATTCATTCTTCCTCCATTTTCATAACAATTTTATTAGCTTAAAACTTTCGTTCGTCATGTCATTGAAAATTTTAAATTTCGTTTCGGAGATTCAATCACGGGAGTGCCGTTGTTATATTTATTTCGTGGATGTGAATTGTTTTTAACCATTAACAAAACTCTTGTAATCCACGATGGACAAGTATTTAAAGCCCGACAAATTCTGCGCAAGTCCAGATTCACCATCTAGTGGAAAGGAGTTCTCACATTGGCTTAAAACATTCGAAAATTTCATCTCATTATCTACTGAACCATTGGAAGACGTTGAAAAATTGAAGGTACACCAAAATTTTCTTTCATTCAGTGTTTATGATCTGATTTCAGAGACCACAACATATGTTGAAGCAGTTGAAACCCTGACTAAAATCTATGTTAAGGAAAAGGGGGAAATATTTGCACGTCACATTTTGGCTATACGTAAACAACAGCAAAACGAAAGTGTTGACCAATACGTTCAGGCTCTAAGGCTGTTAGCAAAGGATTGCAATTTTAAGGCTGTTTCTGCTGAAGATAATAGAAATCAGTACATTCGCGATTCTCTTATTAACGGACTACTGTCTTCTCAAATCCGCCAACGAATACTTGAAGAGTCTAAAACATTGAGCCTCGATGACGTCATCCAACGAGCCCAAGCTCTCGAGCTGGCCCATAAACAAGCTGAAGGATACTTAAACGGTGCAAATGATTTCTCTTGCGCGGGAATTGGCAGTGATTCGAATTCATCACTTTCAATTCCTGGTACCTCCCGCCCTAGTGCACGATCCGCTAACCCCAAATCATATGATCGGAACGATCTCGATCTTTGTGCTGCAACAAGTCAGAAGAGGGGCAGCCATTGTTTCTTTTGTGGATTTAGTCGCCATCCGCGCTCGGCTTGTCCTGCTCTTGAATCAGAGTGTGCCAATTGCAAAATCAAGGGCCACTATGCCCGTGTATGTCGGAAAGCTAAGAAAAATACTCAGAAAACCAAACCTGTATCTGCAGCTATTTTAGCATCACTGAATAATGGGTTTCTGCCTCAGTTAAGCCATGCTGTTACCTCTGCTCTTGTAAATGGAATCCTCTGTAACTGCCTCGTGGACACTGGGAGTTCTGGTAGCTTTGTCAGCCTTGACTTTGTCTCTGAACACAACATTCAAGTTATGCCTCAGGAGGGACGAGTATCAATGGCATCTACGTCGTTATGGACCAAAGTTGAAGGATTTATTTTTGTAAAGCTAGAAATAGCGGAACACACTTACACTAAATGTAAGTTGACTGTTCTGAAAGAACTCTGTTCCGATATTCTCATTGGACATGACATACTCAAAGCACATTCAAATATTCTGCTAAAATTTGGCGGTGACAAGGCACCTCTCACAATCTGTTCGCATACTGTAGCTAAGATTGACCCTGTACGTCTCTTTGATCATCTCTCCCCTAAGTGTCATCCAATTGCCATGAGGTCCCGCAAATACTGTAATGAAGACAATCAGTTTATTAAGACAGAAATCACCCAAATTGCACGCTTCAATGGAACTCTGTGGAAAACCATTTGTCTCTCTTTGAAGACTCTAGGACTGCGGACAGAGAACTGGGAAATGGTCCTACAGGAATCCCTCCACTCTATTCGATCTCTACTTTGCACAGCAACTAACTCCACTCCTCATGAACGATTTTTCACTCATCCTCGCCGTACAGCCAATGGAGTCTCCTTGCCGTCTTGGTTAACCCCTGGTCCTGTGCTTGCCAAAAGGAACGTGCGAATCAGCAAATATGAAGACCCTGTCGAGGAAGTAGAATTACTTGAAGCTAACCCACAGTACGCCCTAATTCGCAAGAAGGATGGATCAGAATCAACCGTGTCCCTGAGACAATTAGCACCTAAAGGAACTCATGAGATGTTGGAGAAACCTTGCCCTGATGGTGATGAACCCGCTCCAATATTAGAGCCCTCTAACATGGTACATCCGGAAGAACCCTCTGCCACTCCATCTGTTCATGGCTCTCTCTCTAATGAAATTGGAATCCCAGTGTGCCCCTCAAGACCTCAACGGGTGACCAAGGCTCCATCTTACCTCAAAGACTATGTTACTAATTGAAAACCAATCCTGGTGTTACAAATCTTGAATGAAGTTTAAATCTTTCTTTTTTGCCTCAAATATTGTTCTAAAATTTTGCCAAATGTTTTCTTAAATCTTTCTATGTATCTCATATATTGTACTTAAATTATGCCAAATGTTTTAAGAAAAAAACTCAGGGTGAATGTGGTGATTTTTAATCCCACTCATGTGTGGGAAACTTTCCCTACTATTGTCTAACCTGGCAGATAACCAGTTATATGTTTGTAAACTCACTATTCTTCTACAGTTGTTGTTTTAAGCTAATAAAAACCTTTCTAAGGGTAATTCATTCTTCCTCCATTTTCATCACAGCCACTTTACTCATCGTAGAGGTGGGACACATGAGACTTCCTCGGGGCGTCGAAGACAAATCGAAGTGAGCAGTTCACAATTCGTATATTAATCTACAGAATGGTGTGTAGTTCGTTTGGAGTATACAGTTGAGATCTCTTATTTATTCAATATCATTGGTGGTGTTTTCTTTGAAAATCTGTCGTTTTGCTCAAGACATAATTTACTCTGGTGGAATTGGCAAAGCACTTAGCATTCTGGTCCAATTGTTTTTTGAGTTACAAAGGCCATTGAATCTTTTTGCTCCTACTCCTAATATTATTTTCAGCTATCATTCATATTTAAACCTGATGTCAACACTAAACCTAAGTTCAATGAGTTCTCAGACTGTTTTAGTGGCACGCAATTCTTTCGTATAAGCCACAACCCATATACCCCACCGAATCACCCGTCCATCTAATTTCCGAACTTGATGAACTTAACATCAATGCCATCACATTAATCATAACTCATTAATTAATTGCATTCTCCCTCTCGAACAAAAACTAAAATCGTTGCAGTTCCCTATTATGTCCTCAATAACTCTTGTCAAGACCTGATAACTTTTGATCCATATCTAAGACCTGGATGGATTTCTAAAGGTTGATCTCATTTTTGTTAGAAAGGTACCAGTGCTAAACCATCGGTTAACTGCCAGGGATTTCTCATTAATCATTCTAAAAATAAATATCTGCTTCATGATCGACTACTCTTACAGAACTCAGACTAGTACCTACAAATCAGGTTGCAGTAACAGTTTGATGACACCCACCTTCTTATAATCCATATTCTTCTTGCCTGTTTCAACTAAGCATTCGTTATCGATAAATATTTCCTGATTGAGGTCCCTGTGTCTCTTCTCTTCACCTGTTTATTTGATGGCTTTAATTATTCCTGCCAATAGTTGTATAGTATACTTTCTTTTCCGTCACTTCCTCCAGTTTAACTTTTAGCCAATGTCGGCATATTGTATTTTGTTCAACGTTTTTCAGCTCGAAGCACAGTATTAAGGCCTATTAGCATAATAGTGGTATTTGGCCTACTGCACATCTGTTCAAAACCGTCAACAGATGTTGGCTGAAAAAATGTAGGTTCTGTAATAGAATATATTGTAGAAAACACTGGCTTGGATCCAGCAACATGTATCGGACGAGGATACGATGGATTTTTCACTACAGCAGGGAAATGTGAGGGTGAATAATAATGACAGATTTACACACAGGCATACGTTTGTGTCTGAAATTTTTAAGAAGCTGCAAAAGTTGATTTAAATTAATTTTCTTTACATATAGTTAAGGCATTATTGCATTACTGATGCATAAAAAAAAAAATCTTTCTAGATTCATTGTGCAACTACCATCTAAGAATTTATAGTCAGAGTTTGCCTCACTGCAAAACATTTTACAAACATGAAGAGTTGGTGTATACTTCAAATGTTAAAATCATTATGTTTATATATCATTATGTTTATATATCAGTAGGACTCCGTGTCAGCTACAATTGCAGGCTATCCATGTATGCACAGCATCAGAAACTTATTGAGTATCTGCATCCGGTTCATTTCGACTGTATCCACTCTAAGGAGTGTATAAGTATCGGATACGTTTTCAGCTACTGATTGATATAATTTAATCTGTTACTACTATGTTTATGTATATATATTTTTCCGTTTAAAAAAATCACTGTTTTTTTATTAAGTTTTAATAATTAAGGTAAAAAGTTTCGACCAAATAAGAAAGCTCTATACCTTTAACTCTTCAAAATGTTTATATATATATATATATTTTTTTTTTGTTTTGTTTTATATATTCCACCCCAGTTAAGAATAATTCTGGAAGTGTTATTCCCAACTTGTTGCATGCCTTTGCTTTGAGGATGAAGTGGAGGGGGAAGTTTACTCACAAACCTGGAGCAGTTCAAGGATGAAGTTTCTCATGGAGTGTTAGTGTCTCTGCTTTATTAAGAATGCGTGAAATGTTTCTGTGCCATATTTTTTTTTCGACTTTAATTTCGGTCACCCTTGGCAGTCTTTCAGGGTTGTATGTTGACAATGGAATTGACCAAACAGTTATTCAAAGAGTCATGACTTTGAAAGAAAAACAAGAAATTCAAGAAGAAATTCTCAATTTGTTGGGTTTACCGGAAAGACCGAATGCTCTTAAAATATCCCAGCCAACTGTCAGCAGTTCAGCTCCTAAATTTCTGCTTGATGTATACAAGTCTCTTCTGAATTCTCCTTCAGCAAGAACTGCAAGAAGTGAATTTAATTTAAGTGACCAAGAACTACAGTCAATTGATGAAAGTGACATAATCATAAGTTTTTCTAGTCATCGTAAGTAAATTTTGTGTACATTATTTTAGTTTATCTACAATGATACTAATGTCTACTTTTATGTTTGAGTAGAGTCTACTTTTATTATTATTTTTTTATTCCTTACAACACTTTCTATTTATGAAATAACATTGATCTCTTCCATTTGTTTTAATGACCTTATGATCCTTTATCCTGTATAGTCAGAGTATATACATATATTTTACCCTTTTATGAATTTCATGGAAGTGTATTAGCTCATTACGCCGGGTGCTGTGTTACTGAGCTCTAAGTCCTAAGTCAGTGACCAGCTGTGGCAAATAAATTATAAAAAACCCTGTGGGATCTGGAGGCCTTCTCGAGGTTCTCCAGCCTCTATTAAGCACCCACTTAACTCGGGTACCCACCCTCATTTGGTGGGTGGAAAACCAGGGAGTTGATCTTTATCCTGTCCAAATTACCTCCTTGTACAACCGTTGGCTAAGTAAAAGTATGGTCCCCACCATGTATTGAACCCACTACCCTTCATGAATTTTTTTATATTTTTATTAGTTTCAAGTAATCTGTTGGAGCATCGTGGTTATTGAATTTTTGTCTATTTATAATTAAATTTGTAAAGGTTTAATATATTGTAATTATAATGTTTTATACATACATACACAAATTTCACCTGGAAATTATGTATTTCAAATGTCTAATAGCTGGTTCGTTGTTCATTTAAATTTTTTGTATTTATGTAAGGAATTGAAATAAACAGTAAGCTTCACTTAATCACTTTTGATTAAAAGTGAAAAAATATACAATTAAAACTCATAAACAGTTCATAGGTAATTCAATTAAAATACATTTCCTATCTCAGTAATTAATCCTTGGAAGACACAACAATAAGGGAATGTAAAGGCCCTTTGAAGCCAAACTAGCTTTATTGGAATAGGCATAAACTAAAGTTGGTTGTAATTATCAATTTTTGTGTTAATTGTATTAGTATAATTTCTCAGTTTTAATTCCACAAACATTTGTGAACAACCTCAGCTGTTGTTGATTTTCACCTTCCTTACCTTACAGTTTGCATGGAATTTTATTTTGTTTCCTTGTTTTACCAATAATATTGCATACAATTTTATTTCAGTTGCTATGGTGAGTAGGTGCTTTCTCACTTTTACCTAATTTTCACTGCTATATACTCAAATGAATATGAGGCCTTGATTGTTCAGTTTAAGTACCTTACTGCATTAATCCCTTTTTCACTCCTGATTTTGAAGAAAGTATCAACAAATTTTAAATAGATTAATAAAAGAAAATCAGGTGTATATTTTTGTTAATCTTAGGATAATGTTATTAGTCTATTACAATTTTGTTATTAATTTCCCAAACACTATTTGTTTTTCTTATTCTATTTGAAATTACTAAATTTATTTTATAGTAGCAACTCACCCCAGCTTTGCTCGGGTAATATGACAAATTATGCCTACCTAATTTGTCTGTGTAATGTATTTTTTTTTTATCACGTAGCGGCCACTAAGGACCACGCAAATATCATTGGTTTGGCTTCTTTGGGATTCTTTTTTTCTTTCTTCCCATCTCAGCTAATGTACTTTATTATATTGAAATTATAAAAATACAAACAAATCCAAATATTTCTTTACATACAAATTTATTATCTTGCACGTTAGATAATTGCACGGAATTAGGCATCGCCCTCGGCAAAACCCATCGATATTCCAACCCATTTACACAAAACCTCAACAAATTATATACTTCCTGGTGAATCACTCTATCTATTGGCGAAAATCCGTGCAGTAGTTATTGAGTTTACCACGAACAAACGCGGCCTAGGGCTTTGTTTTATAATATGTATAGATGTTATTAGCTAATGCTTCCAAATAGAGATATGTTACATGGTATTAGTGTTTTTAAATTCAACTGTGCATGAGTATTAAATCCATTTTCCCAATTCCATGACAACTGAAGAGAACACTTATAAGTATTAATTTCCATGCCTTTATGGTGGAGTTCTTTTTGCTACTCTACTATTGCATTAATTTTACTGCGGGATCTGCTAAAAGGAGCATTTATACTGATAGTTTTGAAATTTAATTTTTCAATTTCGTTTTAGAGTTTTATCCTCTTCTGAATTCTTAAGTGCTTCTTCCAAAAGAATAATACAATAATTTTATTTAAATACACTGAGTGGAATAGAAATATATTCTGGTAAAATATTCCCTAAGAGTAATTACAATAGACAACTTTTTTCTGCATTTGTCTGACAATATATGCACACTTGTTGATTTGTAAGTCAACAAACACTGCTTGCCTGTAACATCACTGGGTTATACCTACCCGTTAAATAAACACTTTTCCTATTTGGGATTGACTTAACAGGGACACACCCGGGATCCAATTACTAACCTTGGTTATTTTAGCGAGGAGATAGTTGACTGGAAGATCTGAGTAAGGAAGGAAATAGTTGGGGGTGCAGTCAAATTAAACACTAAATAAGTGGGTACTTATTTTATTTTATAAAATAAAGTACTTATTATTTTATAAAACAAGTACCCACTTATTTAGTGTTTAATTTGACTGCACCCCCAACTATTTCCTTCCTTAAACTTGGTTATTTTTACTCAGGGAGCTTAAAATTTTTATTTCCATTGTAGACTCGGATTCAAGTATGGTACAAAATGGCAGGTTTAAGTAGAAAAACATCTTTGAGGAACTAATGTTATATTTCAGTTTACACTAATTTGTTAATTTCTCAACTTTTTAGGACAACATTCATCTCTTGAGAATATAGGAAAGGGCTTTCAATTATGGTTCGATGTTAGTGAAGTCTCTTTGAATCATGAAATTGTTGGAGCTGAATTAAGAATGTACAAAGTAGCAAATTATTCCATACCTAGAAAGAGTTTTGCCGTTCATGTATATTTGATTATGGAAGAAAACAGGTAAATTACATATTATTTGTACGATTATTTTTGCATTTAAATAAAAACTTCATTTTCAAAATTACTACAATTCCTGTTAACTAAGTTTAGTCAGAACTGCCACTCTTTCATGGGACTAAGCAGTTTTCTGGCCTTGTGATTTCAATCCCTCCTTTTAAAAAAAACGCTTGATACGACCTAGGTACGTTAAGTGTAGGCATCTTCCAGTTTTTGAAATATCTGGTACCTAATCCATGCCTTCAATGAAGGAACCATTTTAATTGTTGGGACATCAGGATGACCTTGAGTTCTTCTCAATTATTTGTATTATTGGGAATGTAGTCCCTTTTGTTTTCCGACTATCTTTTAAAGTAACTTCATTTCTACACCTGCGACCCTGCTTTCTCCTATCCTATTATTGTTATTAAGCTTTTAGTACTATATATCAGCTAGATAAGTCTACTTGAAGATATGAAACTTCTCATTCAGAGTATATTAAGTAAGTATGATTGTAGCAAAGCTTTCCTTTGTGAAAAAATCTAAAGTAGGTGAAGTTCATAACTTCCATTTCTCCTATATTGCAGTGTAAATGGAATACTTTCTTTATCCTTCCTGCATTTTGTATTTAAAGCCCATAAATAAACAAAGGCTTTCTTATTAGAGGGTTATGTTAATGTAAATATTTAAGAGATAATTTTTTAATTTCAAAAGAAGACAAAATTTTAAATTAAATTTCTTTAACTAATCAAAACAAGTATATTAAAGCCCCTAGTTTTAGCTCAAAACCTTACTCAATTGTTAAAAAAAAAAATTATCATGCAAGTTAATTACAAAAAGCCTGAAAATATTGGACTAATTAATTAAATTAAATAAAATAATGAAAACTCTCTAAGTATTATTGTTAATAGACAATACCCACTCTTGGCTATTATGCCATTTCGTGAAGTGCTGACCCTGTATAGACAGATTGCCGTGCAAATAGCGTCTTGGTGGCCACTTAGTTGAGCTGCTTAAAAGTTCAATGCAGTAGAGCTGCGAGGCCAATTAGATCCAGTTTTTAATGCTACCTCAATACTGAAAGGAGACTATAGCTATATAATTTTGTAAATATTTATTATATGAAGATCTATATTTGTTTTCACTACTTTCTATGAAACAAATAATCTCAATTGTGGTAAGATCATTGTTTTTTGTTAGTGAACTATTCATTTGCAAATCCAATTTGAATTGAAATCAATCATACCTTGAATTGAAAATGAAAAAGATTTAGAACAATTTATAATTATTTTATATATTCTCAGTCAGATTGTTAAGACATAATTTGTGATATTGTGATCATTTGTGCTTTGATGTATTTTTTATTTAGCTTATTTTTTACTTTGACTTAGAAATAAAGGGTAAGACTTGACACCCCCTCCTTAAATCCACAAAAATTGAAATACAGGAGTAAAACTTGGTGAAGTTCAACTTGGTCTCTGAAGGTTTCCTTGGGCTTCTATTCAAACTTCCTAGTCCTCAATCAAACAGCAAATTATGTGTGTATAGATTATATGTGGATTCTGTCAGGAAACCTTAATCTTATATTTATCATCATCAAAATCTTTCCCTCTTCTACCGTTGTGCGGTGTGAGGATCCTGTCTATAGAGCCTGGATCTAATGTCTTTGTCCTGAGCCTACTCTCTCCTCATTAAAGCTTCCCTTATGCTGTCCTCCCAGGATATGCGAGGTCATCCTCTGGGCCTTTTTCATCTGTACGGGTCTTGTAAGTCTTCCTGGAGATTCTTTCTGGGTCCATCCTAAGGAGGTGTCTGAACTGCTTTAGTTTGTGTTCCTCCAGAATGGTCTCAATTTAAAAATCTTAAGTTTATATGTAAAAATTTGATCCTACACTTCT
This sequence comes from Troilus luridus, assembly GCA_964056705.1. Taxonomy (NCBI): domain Eukaryota; kingdom Metazoa; phylum Arthropoda; class Insecta; order Hemiptera; family Pentatomidae; genus Troilus; species Troilus luridus. The sequence goes on along the minus strand of OZ057412.1, from coordinate 42,719,898 downwards.
TTATAATCTCAAACAAAAATTAATCAGTTTTTTAAACAAACAAAAATAAACAAAGTTAATATAAAAATAAAAATAAGTTAATATAAGAATAAAAAAGTTTTTAAACTAATTTATTCTGGAAGAAATCCTTTTTCAAATGTATCTTCAAAATAAGTATTGCAGCTGATAAATTTGCTGTACAATTAACCCTCAAGTCTAGAGTTCTACATTATGTATTAACTAAAATAATGTTTTGATAATAATAATAATATCTGGCACAACAACTCGTCACCGAGTCTGGGCCGCCTCCAACATTCTCCGTTAATCAGCTCTATCCTGCGCAGCATCCCTCCAGTTTCTAGCATTAAGAAGGGTACGTGCATCCTCCGCTACAGCTTCCATCCACCTCACATTTGGTCTCCCTACTCTCCGTGTGCCATGGATTCCCTCTGTGAGACTCTTCTTGGGAATCCAAGTGTCCTCCATCCGTGCCACGTGGCCTGCCCATCGCAGTCGCCCAAGTTTGATTGTCTGACAACATCTGAGGTCATATAGAGGTCGTATATCTATCTGTTGTATCCCATTCTCCATATTCCTCCCACTTTTATGGGTCTGAAAATCTTCCTCAGGATTGTCCTCTCGAAGATTAAAAGCCTTTTCTAGTCTGCCTTTGTTAGAGCCCAGGCCTCTGAGCCATAAATGTTTTGATACTAGCCAAAATTGGATTACTGGTGGAAAGGTCAATGAAATTCACAATTATAATTTGTGATTGATAACTCTAATATTAAATTAAAAATAATACAATTTTGGTCAATTGTCCATCTTTTGTTATATACGAAAACTACAGCATAGATAACTCAGGAATTTTGAATGGAATTCCAAACATTTCTACAATTCATTCCTGAATTCGTAAGTTTGTGGATTTAAAGAGTGTTTATTGAGTCTTGAACACCATGTACATGAAATACATATTACATAATGAGGAGTATTAGGATCAAGAAAAATAAAAAATCTGTGTTTTGAACAGAAACCACTGACGTGTCTTAAGGTAGGCCCTCTGAGTCCAATTAACCAAGTCTCGCAAAATAATTTTGGTGTGTTTGTATCATGCAACGATTTTGATCAAGGCCGTTATATCAATGTATAATTAAAGGGTTTTAAATGTAATTCATGTTATATTATCTCTTAAATAGTTTGATGGGGCTTAAATATGTAATTTTCAACATTTCTTCTCCCAAAGTACCTTTAGTTTTATTTATTTTCAACCATCCCTCTTGACTAATGCTAGTATAAAAGAACAATGAAAGAATTTGAAAATTAACTAAATCAGATAACAGAAGTCATAATTGACCCTCTTAATAAGAAATGTAAAGATTTAATACCTTTCATAAGCTAAAGATTTTGGAGAAAATATTATTTAACATAAGTCTTAAAAAGGAGAATGAAGAAACATCCTAATTATTATCAAGTGATTGTTTTGGAAAATAATTTGTTTTTTTAATATTTACTCAAATCCAAATATTTCTCTAAAAACTAAATGTGAATTTTACAATTTATTTTTAGTAAACAGGTAAGTAAAAATTGTGTGAAGTATGCTCCAGATTTTTAAATTAAATATTAAGCTTAATTTAATAAAAGTAATTTCAAGAAAGAAATTTTAATTATTTATTTTTCAGCAAAGAAAGGTTGAAATTAATAGATTCAAGGAATGTAACATCTGATTATGAAGGATGGCTAACATTCAATATGACTGGTGTTCTAACATCTTGGATTGTTTTTCCCTATTCTAATAAAGGGCTATACATTTCTTCAACAACTCATGACCTAGGTATCAGTTGTACTTTATATATAATATATATGTATCAGTTTGTGCCCATAATTAAAAATAAATGATTTATGAAAAACATGATAAATATTGCCAACCTCTGTTGTTCTTCCCTTCGGATAAATTTAAATAGAATTTAATTAACTTGATTCATATAAATTAATAAATTAGTTTTGATTTATGCATGAAAGTGTTACGTTTTAAGTGATCAATTGTTTACTTCTTAGCAGACATCATTCTGACATATTCACTTATGAAATAGAAATTGGATTTATTATTGATTCTGACATACTCAACATTTAAATTGGATTTGTGGAGGTTTCCTTGTATAAATATAAGAATTGCATTACAGTGCTGTGAATATTTGAAATATTGAATATATGACAAATTCATAGGACTATAATTAAACTTTTGTATTAGTAAGGAGAAGGCTTGGAAAAGTATATTAGAAAAAAAGAAAAATGAAAAATATTGATTATTTATGAGAAGCGAGGGGATGGTTGACTGGAAGATAGAGTAAGGAAGAAAATAGTTGGGGATGCAGTCAAATAAAACACTAAATAAGTGGGTACTTATTTAGTGTTTTATTTGACTGCACCCCCAACTATTTTCTTCCTTATTGATTATTTAAAAATATATATACTTAGGACTATAGTTCTAATCTCATAGCTAAAAATTATCAGCAATTAGTACTTCCATACCTTGTTCCTCTCTATCCATTGTTTATTTAATTACCAAATTTAGTGTACATTTTTTATAAAAATATGTCAGTCTGAATCACATATTTCTATTTTTCTTCATTTCAAAGTTGCCTATTTCTTTAATCGTTCATAATTGTATTAATGACTTATCATGTCATAGGTCATTGTCTGAAACTAGTTTTTAAAATGAATCTCATAATTTATTGTATATTTTTCCAAATATCATGATATAGGCTCTAATTTGTAATGTAACGAGTCCTTTTCTTCCTGTTATATTACTCAAGAATAGTGAACTGAGAACATTTTCATGCCTCTTTTTGTCTTGATATTGATAGTTCTGATACTTTAATAAAGATTGTCAATACATTGCTACCAGGAAATTTATTTTATATCATGAAATTTGTTGCTAGATGAAGACATTTTTCTTGGAAACAGTAGTTCATTGAATGCGGATATTGAAGAGGAAAAAAAAGCCTTTATGGTAGCGTTTCTCAAAGGGGGTGTAACGAGAACTGATAGTCATGGCAGAGTCAGAAGACAAACAAGACATCGAAGGAAAAAGGCAGACCATCAGAGTGACATTACCTTTTCTCGGAATCCTTTCCATGGTAATTTTTACTTCTTATTTTTCTATTTTATCCTATCTGATTGTGTTAAAATTAAATAATAGTGGGTACCAGGCAATATTAGCCAATTAGTATACTTAATTCATTAAAATTTGTAGAACATACTAAATTTATCTTTTTGAGAGCTAAATCATACCTTGCACAATTAGCATGATAAGGACAGAGTGCTCTAAGCCAGAAAAAAAAATTATGCGTCTAACAGCGATTTTTGATATCTCCAAAAAAACACATTTTGCATGATCTCAAGTTATAATGCTATTACATTATAGAGCTATGTGTGCTCAAATGAAAAATATGCGTGATGAAAAGTGTGAGTGTAGATAAGATTTAAAAAAAATTATTGATATACAGGAACAATATTGTTAAAATATTTTCTTGGCTTTGGTCCATCTGAACATTCAAAACATGAGTATTAAGTTTGTAAAACTTTTTTTTTTTTCTTATTTACTTATTACTTTTTTAGCTTGATGAAACAAATTTTTTTTTTATAATTTATTTTTATTAATTGTTATTTTTATGGTAATTATTTTTGTTTTAAAGAGAAAAGATTTGCCCTGCCCGGGATTCGAACCCGGATGCTCTAAGCCACTGAGCTACCAGGGTTCATATCCCAGGCAAATCTTCTCTCTTCAAAACAAAATTATTTTTTTGTTCCAAGCGATTATTTCCATAGTTTTTGTTTTGTTTTTATAGAGCAAGCAGGTGCATGGCCTCATTCTCAAAAAAGTTGTCAAATTCAGAATCTTTACGTTAGCTTCAAAGACCTCAAATGGCAGGTATGTTTTAATGTATATAATTTCTTATAATATTAAGAAGTTGGTGGGTAGGCGGATTTAACACTTACATAATGTTATACAATTTTAAATTGACCCATTTATGCAATTTATAAAATCTAAGGCATAAAAATTAATGAGTAATTAAATAAAGTATAAACAACCAACAATTGATTTTTTCAAGTCCCGAACATAAGTTAAGTTAAGAAATAAAAAGAGGCTAACATGAGAAAGAGGAGAAAAGTTCTAGTAGTTAATTAGAAGGAAATTCTCTAGGGATTTTATTCTAACTATTCTGCTTATATTATTGGAATTAACTTTATTTTTAAATCAAGTGGAAGGTTAAAAACAATAAAGACTCATGAGAGTTTGAAATGATGCTAAACCATTAGACACCTACCTAAATAAACCTTGACTTCTACTAATTTCTTCATCTAGCTAAGGTTGCTTGGGTTGATTTGTTTCTTAGTCAAAGAAATATGGAATACAAAGGTTTCTGGGGTTATAATACTATAACAGAAACCACCCTCATTCATATGTTTTATATCATTCATAGGTTTCTATATTGAAAACCTCATTATTTTCCTGAAACCTTTTATAATTCTGTCTTTCTTCCCTCAATTATGAATATAATTTTATACGGGTGCACTTAAATAAATTTATATTGATCGTTATAAAATTATAAGTGGTTGAGTCTGGCATTGACTTGAAATGGAATTATTGCTTATATTACTACTCCATAAAGCCAAAAACTTTGAGAATGACCCAATTCACACAAATAATAAGCTTTTGACAATGAATTTGTGATTTATGATTTTCATTCTAAACAATGTTTCCTGCAAAAAATAATTTATTTTAAGTTTTATTAACATAATTATAGATCTGGAAATAATGAAAATAAAAATGATTTAAAATATCCTGATAATTAGCTCTTGATATAAACTATCATCTCCTTGGTTCTATAGCTCTTTGAATTTTAAATACACTTTACTTCTTTTGTTATTTTTATCTTCTTTCACCAGTCTATCTATTTTTGCAGGACTGGATCATCGCTCCAGACGGTTATGGTGCATTTTATTGTAGTGGTGAATGTAACTTTCCACTTAATGCCCATATGAATGCTACCAATCATGCTATTGTCCAAACATTGGTACATCTTATGAATCCTCTACAAGTTCCTAAGCCATGCTGTGCTCCAACAAAACTAACTCCAATATCAGTTTTATACTTTTTAGACGAATCTAATGTAATTTTGAAGAAATACAAAAATATGGTAGTGAAAAGTTGTGGTTGTCATTAAATTATAGGGCTATGCATTGATGTAAATTTTGTATTAATTAATTTTATATATTAAAATAGTTCTTTGAATTAATTAGAGTCCATCCACATTTTTAAATTTGTAAACTTTTTTGTGTGCAATATTTTTAATAATAAAAACGTTGGTAACATAGAATACCATTCTTACACTCATTTTAGGCACCTGATATGATCTGACTTAAAGAAATTGCTCTGAAATGAATGTATATTTAAACTAATGCACGAAAGAAGAATGAATCTTATGATGTATGTAGCTTAATTTAATGAGCAAAAATTTTAAATTAAATTAGTTGTCCTAAAAGAATGTAATGAAATAACTTGCATGAGATATTGTATATTTTTTCAACATTAATACTAAGCTGTACATAATATAATTTAAGTAAAGTAGCTAATAAAATCACTATTTTTGATCAGAGGTATGACTATTAAATAAAACTCAAAATTTACTCTTTAAATTGTTGCTTTGAAATTAATTTACCTATTACATTTTAATACAAATTAATTTGATGCCAAAACATACATCTTGTTGCAGTGGACCCTGACATTTAATTTATGACTAACTTCCTGGTGGCAAGAAGTTCTTAGTATCAAATCTTAATCTTTATTATTACTGTAACAACGAGCTACATCTTAGAACTTCTAGTTTTAATTTTAAGTTGTTTTTAATTTGAAATGTCTTACTTTTCAGATGTTCTTGTTCATTTATTTATTTTTATATTCAAAATATTGATTAAATATATTAACCGAATTCTACAAAAATTTGATATTTTATTTCTCCTTTTATGATTAATTATTTATTGGGCTAGAGAAGTTTCATTTTGAAATACTTAACTTTAATAAAACATACAAAATATTAATGTTCTAGATTTTAATAAAACATCCTAATTTTCAAATTTGCTAGCCTGTGTAGGCAAAACATGTGAATGGGATGGATATAGCCACATAAAGAGAGCTAAATAAAGGCCAGTGTCTTTTAGAATAAATAAAATAGGTTGTTTTAAAAGCATTAACATGGTTATTAATCAATAATCTTTTTTGAATAATATATGAGGAAGAAAATGGTTCAGGTGGAGGTAAAAAATTCTCTTAAGTAGGGAGAGAAGAGAGAATTTTTTTGACCTCCACCCACCATTTTCTTCCTAATAATCTTTTTTGTTTATAATACTTGAACATATTTGTTAATATTCACATGAAAGGATTCTTGGATTAGGTATTAAAACAAACTAAAAAAATGAGAAACAATAAAATTTATATTAGATACATATTAAACAAATGAAATTTTTTGATTGTAGTAAGAAAAATATCTTAATAACATTGCTATTTATCATGTAATCCTAACTCTCTTAATATAAAATCTACTTGGTTTAGACTTAATTTGTTTCCTTCAAGATTTAATTCTTGCAGCATTTTGTTCTTTTTAACAAATGGAATTATATTTTCCGAACAAGCTAAATTGTTTCCACATAATGACAGTTTCTTTAAGCTTGGTAATACTGGAAAACCTTCAAGGGTTTCCAAAGCATTTGAGTCAAGAATCAGTACCTAACAAAGAAAAAAAAATGAACATATATAGTATATATAATACAATAATATATATACCTTAGAAATATGAAAATTACATCACTGAATTTGTGATGTTAATTATTAAAATATGACCAATTTAATCAAGAAATTAGCTAATTATTCAAGCATAATTCATATGGTTCTCATATTATTGCTTTTCATCTTTAATCGACAAGGTTAGTAATATCCTGTACCACCACAACCCATGAAGTGTTCAGTATATGGAACTGGGTGAACTATTTCTGAGACAAAGCAAGGAGATGATTTGTATCAGATCATGCTCAACCCATTCTAGGTTTTGCCCCCAATTCTGAGTACCCACTTTATAAAGGTTGGGTGAGCCCCAGGGGGTCTGCAGATCCCACAGGGTTCATCAATGGCTGCTAACAGATTAAATAATTTATCTGTCACTGTCAGTATCATAGTTGTAATAGTTTCAATCATTATTTTTTAAACGTAAAGTGGGAAAATATTCCCAGAACCAAAAGATGCTTTCAATAAAGTAGTACAAAACTAATAATTTTTAGGTAAAGCGTCACATTTTTTCATACCCTCAAATAAGAATTGTGAGAAAAACCAAAAGTAGAAATTTTTGGATTTGATTTTGCAAGTGAGTTATTATTATTTTTTCTGCTAATATCTGCCACAAATATATCAACAATTATTTATAAATTTTATCAAATAGGATGATTTCATAACTCGATAATAGACAGTAATAAGACTTATTTTCTTACTTCACAATTAATCAGAACACTTAAAAGATGTAGTGATCTCTTGAGATTGTTATGAGACAAATCAACAACTGTAGCAAAAGCCAGGTAGTGTGTATGATGAAGAGAAGTTAAGGAAAGATTGGCTAATATAACTTGTTCTGAGCTCATGTCAAGTTCTTCCAGGGTTTCTTCCATGATGAATTTACTTCCTAAAATAAAAATATTGGAATACAATATTCATGATTTCATTGTAATTCAGTTTCTGTTGCTTTTAAATTAAGTAAATTTAAATTGTGCAATGTTAAAAGAGAGAAATGAGTGAAAAATATTTACAATAAACTTCTGTTTTCATTTTTGTACAATTAAAAAAAATAACCTTGAAGAAATTAATTAATGGAATAAAATATAAATACTTTAGACTAAATATGTTTTCATAAAGATGAGAAAAAGCTAATTTTCGGTAAAAAGCTTCAACTTAAACTAATTCTGATAATCTTTATTCCACAATTCAAGTTGAACATTATATATTCGTTCTGTGAAGAATTCAGTATCAAAATAATTTAAAAGACCATTCAATTTTGCTTTAAAAATGATATTCAGTTTTAAAACAAAAATTGGCAGTTGTCCATTTCGCTTCAAAGACAACAGTAGATGTCTGTTTTAACAACAAAATGGAAATAGTATTATAAATGTTTTTTTGATGTGATTTAAAATTTTATTACTCCTGTTAAGGCATGGGTTTTAGTACAGGTTACTTACCCTTCCAAGCAGAGTGGAAATGTCGAATATATTTGTATAGTTCAGCACCAAACAAATTGGAGTCTATAAATATTGTTATGGTCAAAGAGAGAGAAAGACCGGCTGAAAGGATTAAACGAGCTGGAGAGATTAAGACAAGCTGGGGGATTAAGATGAGTGAAAGAGATTAAAGAACTGTGCAGATAGATCACGGATTGCGTGGAATGTTCTAGGTGTCTCCCACCCCGACCAACCTTGCCTATATAAAAGGCCTATAAAAGCTGTTTCGGCCTAGAGTCAGTCAGTAGTAAAGTTGTTGACTTCTGTGACAGTGAACGGTGACAGTCCGTGTGAGTCAGTGATAAGTGAGTGTAATAAACTGTTTCTGTTTATTACTGTGTGTCAGTTTGTCATATTTGGAGAGTTTTATGGTCGGTGGACTTTAATTAACGAACTGTAAGTGATAATTTTTAGTTATAAACTATAGTGTAATTTTATTGTATTTGTACCAATTTATGTAAATAGTTAAGTTATTTAGTATTACCAATATCTTGTATTATTTGTATATTATTTTAGTAAATAGATAACAGTTAAGCCCAGTTTATAATCTGTAGACTATTGTTATTGTAAATTCATATCAGTTTAATAATTTAATTGTTTTAGATAATCTCATTGTATTCTTTTTAATTTGTTAATAAATATTAGTAACTTGAATTTAGACTACTAAGTTTAGTTCATTTACACCCAGTAGCCCGTAACAATATATTTAAATATAAACCAGTCCTTTTAAATTTGGCCTTAAAAAGATGTACAACAATGGAGATAAAATATTTAATATTAGAGATGCAGTAGATAGATGGCAAGTGATATTTTGCTTGAAACTCGAAGCTGCTTGTTACCTCCCAAAAATAGGGAATTAGTTAGAACAAAAATTATTTATGTAATCACTTGTTTAATAAGACAATGCAATAGCTAGTTATACTAACTTTTTAATAAGATTTTGGTGAATAAAAATGTAACATAAGGAACTAAATTTTAACTTACGAATATCATTATAATAATTTGTCCTGCAACTGTCATACTTTATAAGGAGGGCTAATCTTTCAAGAAGCTTACTCTTATACATTTTTTTATCTATCGCCTGCATCAAAACAATAGAGGTAAGTAAAGTCCCTAAAAAAAAAAAAAATAATATAAATAATTTATCAATATAACTATATGCCAAATGAATACACAACTAAATTGGAGAAGTTTAGTTAGAACTGTGGTCAAAGAGGGGAACATATACATAAGAAACTTGCTTATTGTGTTATAGTCCAAGATCAAAACAGAGATGTGTAAAGTGAAACAACTAAATCATCATCCATATTGTCCATGATTAATATACTTAAAGAATATATTAATAAAGGGGGAGGCATAACTAAATATAAATATTATATACATTTACAGGATACTTTTTCAGTATCAATAATCATCTCCAGTGTTGTCATAAGTCATTTTACACTAATTTAAAATAAAACTACTAGTGATATACTGTGATAAATTATCATTTACTAGGCAGGAAAAAATTTTGATTGTGTAAAATCGTTTGTTGAAATAGATGGTCAATATGATGAAATAAGTTTCTTATTTGTGTGTTTCTTCCTTGATCACTCCTCCTACCAAACCTCTTAATTATACATCTATGTTCATTATTAAGAAACAATTAGCTATTATAGGATATAAGAAATGAGAGAACAAAGAAAAAAAAAGTTATGGCTCTACAATAAACATTATAAATAATATTATTTATTAATGCATGATTGACTGTATAACATTGCAACAATACAGTTTGATACTCAAGTTCAAAGACCAGAAAAAACATGAAAGTAATAAGAAATATTTTTACTAATACATTAAGTTACTGGGTGCAGTTCACATTTTTCGAACTAATATCTAAAACAATTTTATATTTTGATGAATGCATTTATCTCTATTTCTTGTGAAGAATGAAAGAATAATTTATATAATAAACCATTTTTACAAAACTAATAACACTCTAAAAAATATTAGTAAAACTTTAACAATTCTTCAAAATCGATAAAAAACTGGAACATAAACACATTTCATGGACTCCTTTAAAATTTTGCAAAACCTGGATAACTGCCAAGAAGTAAATTAATATATCAACTCAATAAACCTCATCAAGAGATTGGTGTTAATTTTTGTTAGTCTTCTTACATCTAATTAGAACAGGTTTTCACTGCACTTTGCTTCATCAGTATATAATGCTAGAAAAGGCAATTGGGACATTTAAATAATTTAAAACTATTATTATCAATAATAAATAAAAATAATTTTTCTTTTATACCCCTTGCTTAATTTATTAATGCCCAGAATACATATCTTTCTTTATAAATAAAAAGAAACAATAATAAATAACTGCAAACATAAATACAAACAAATGACATACATTTACTTTCAGGTTCAAGATCCAATAGCTGATTAGAAGAATCAAGGGTGCTACATAAAACAGACATCAAAGCAGGACTAACAGTAGGGTTAAATCCTGGCCTTATGCTCCACACGTTTCCCTTACTTATAGTTATGTTTTCAACAAGTCCTTCTCCATATTCTAGAGTGAAAGATATTTCATCTTCAGATTCACCATCACTCAATGGCCTTGTCTATTAATTACAAAAAAATATAAAGTTTTTTATAAATATTTTAAGTTTTTTATGTTCCTATTTCATTTACTCCTATGGTTATATTTTTCCATTTATTGATATATCATGGAATTTCATTATGTTGGCATCAATAAGATTTCTAGTCTGGATTGACTTTTGTTTTGAATAATTTTTATATTATTTGAAGATTTACTTCCATTTTAAACAATTGAAATGTAAAATTGTAACACTAAAGATCAAGGTGAAAAATATGGAAATATTTTTTTTTTTTTCTCTCCATATTATAGTCCAGGATCCATGGTCCATTTTTTCACTTGATTAGTATTAACCTGAATCTTCGTGAATAGCTTCGTTTCAATGAGACGCCCAACAATTTCCTGTGTGAAAATTCTTGATTGTGGTAGCTAAAAGATAGAAAATGTCGATTTGATGATTCTCAAAAATTTATTACTAACTGGTTTTTTTTTGTTAAATCTAAAATATTTGTTCTTCAAAATGTATGGTTTGATCAAAGAGTCCCCTCCCCTCCTTCCAATATGTATCGATAGCAAAGTCAAAAAAGAAGAAGTAAAAAAAAAAACAGCTGGTTAGTAATCATTTTTGATGACCTCGTTATCGATACATGTTGGAAGGAGGGGACTCTTTGATCAAACCATACATTTTGTAGGACAAATATTTTTTCAAATAATTTAGATAATTATCTTGAGATTTAACACAAAAGAAAAACCAGTTAGTAGTAAATTTTTGAGAATCATCAAATCGACTTATTTTATCCTTGCTACCTCTTTTAGCTACCACAATCGAGAATTTTCCCACAGGAAATTGTTGGTTGTCTCATCGAAACGAAGCTATTCACGGAGATTCAGCTTGATACTAATTAATTGCAAAAATGGACCATGGATCCTGGACTATTATTTTCATCTATTATATTTTAACAGTAATAAAAAAAAAGTATAATAAGACTACCAGGAGTTTTGATCAATAATTTCAAGTCGTGGACAAAGAAAGCATTTTGAGAAACTAATTTTATCTAGATAATAATGTAAACTTGGTAGAAGAAAAGTATCGGTCGCAGGTTTGGTCGCTAACACTCACTAACCTATTTTACAGCTGTCTAGAAACTCTTTTATTCTGTAAAATAATTTTTACCAATATAATATTAAATTTAGCAAAATATGGTAGACCTGAAAAATTATTTAAAAAAAAATATATACCAACGTTTTTACAGGGTCTTTATATTTAGTCAATAAATATGCAACTATACTTTGGCAACATTTTGAGATTTTATAATTCTTTTATTCATCCAATAAATAATAATGAGAAACAGGCTATCAATGAAATAACAGTAAATAATTATTGGGCTTTAAGATCACAAATTAATTTGAACACAAGATTAACAAATACAAATGTTGTAATAAGACAAAGTTGAATAATACAATGTGAATATCTAAGACAAAATTGAAAGTTTCATCGTCTGTCATGAAGCTGTTATATTGAGATAGTCCCTTATCTGATAGTTTCAACATCGAGTCATACTATGAGTCATTTGCTATTCCGTCAGGCTATAGAGCACCCTAAGATAAAGCTTTTTTAACTTTAATTGGTCTTTCAAAATTGAATAAATTTCTGGAGCATAAAGGAGTAAGGTCTCCTCTTCCTGTTGATATGTCACTCCCTGGGTCTTTAGCAAGCATTTTCCTCACACTAAAAATGTTTTTCACTGTTACCAATGTTCATTTAGTCTGTTTGCAGCCAGAGATGGGTAATATACGATCTAGGACACTCCTGGGGCTCACCCAACCTCTATAAAATGTTATAAAAATAGGGTACCCAAGGGGGAAAAATCTGGCGGTTGAGTGTGATCAGGACAAAACACCTGCCTGCAAAACCGTTGTCCATGAAACAGTACAGTCTCTACCATTTACTGAACCCCAGACCTGTTCACAGGCTGTAGTGGTACAGGTTTTTTTCCCAGGTTATCAATGTTCGCAGCCTTCTTTCTCCCTCTTGGCGTCCTCCAGAGTGAAATTGCCACTTTAAAATTCTATATACCACTTGAATTTAGTCATATGATGTGTACAATAATTATATAATGCAAGGTAATTTCAAAGCATTGATCTATGCTTAAACCACGTGCAAAGTTATATCTCAAAACTGCCCTAATTTCATAAAGTGACAACGATTCCATGGTATGCACTTTATTCTGTCACTGTGAATTAACCACTGAGCCTAGAAATGTGTTGCTGGTGGCTTCTATGCAGGCATTGATATTCTGACAGGCTGTAACTTGCAGTCTCTAAGGTTTTTCTTTTAAGTCACATTGTAAAACTTACCTCTTGTACTTACAATTTTTTTACCTTGCATTGCTAATGGAGGTTAGAGCTTTAAAGGCTAAATTACGGGATAGAAGTTTCCCTACTCCTGTTCCAAGTATTTTCATGAGAATTACTCAAGATTGGGAAGGGACTCTTCCAGCGTTTGTTTTCTCACTGAAGATAATAATATATGCTAAACTTTTATAGTTTTTTATCAAGAAGCCTATTTAAACAAGTGTCATGCACCCACTGGTATTGCGACCACCACTACAGGATTAAATTGCAATGACAGTGTTTCTGATAATTCACATCCTGTTTACATGAACAATCCAGATGAAAATAACTAGAAATGTTCCTATTTAGATTGTTTGTGTAAAGACTGTGAATTCAGTAAATATTTAAAAATTCAATTCTTTAGATACAAAGATAACTTTTACTTTAAAAGTCAAATTTATTTAATAACAGAATAAAAATTACATGAACATACCCATATTAATTTGGATTTTTCATGAGGGATCCATGGTTGTGGTAAAGAGACACAGCGACTGAATACACATGCAATTCTTCCATTAGTTAAAAAGGCTTGAACTGGACCAAGATTAGTAGTAGGTCGTCCAAGAAGCCATCTAAGATAAAACCAGCTAGAAGAATCTGATGGATCAGTGAAGCATGCAGCCTGCACTAATTCTAGTTCTGTGGAACAAAAAAATAAGTTGATATTGGTTACAAGTAATTTGAAATGTATATAACTATACTGTTATGTAATAGTAGCATTATCAAGACAAGATTATTTTGTCATAGAAGAATGACAATATCTCTTTTAAGATATCATATTTGCATCATGCTTCATAAATTTTATAAATGAATAATTCCAAAAGACGTAAGTCAAATAGAAAACGTACACAAATATCAAAATTAATTAACATACACAAAATTATAATATTGCTATACCCTCTCTGCTAATCAGTGATGGCATCTGTATATGAGGAAAGTATCAAAATGAGAACCAAAATATAAAAAGATTTCTATTACCAGATAAAAAAAAAAATGTTACACAAGGCCATTTACAAAATGTGATCATTAAATTTTAACAAATACTAAATGACTCGATAAAATATTTCTTTGTTTAACTATGATAACATGTATATTAATCGATACCTTTCAGATGATTGGGCTCATCGACAGGACGTAGACCAGAGGGATCAGGAAAAACTAAAGGAAGTAATTTACTTCGGTAATGCCAACTAGAATAATTCGAAAAGTTTTCTTCTATCTTAACTGTTGTATAATCTAATTCTTCTGAAGGTTGCACCTGAAGTCTTGCAACTACCGCTCTCCGGTAATCCCAACAATGAACTAAAATAATCATAAATACATTTACGAGCCAACAAAAGAAAAATCTCAATATCATTAAAATTACCTACAGTTCCTTTCATCTAATTTGAGATACTTAGTACATAGAAACAGTTCCTTTTCTAAGTCAGGATAAGGCATATTGTCAAGAAGCCACAGCCTATGATACCAGGCAGCATAAGACTTAGGATTTTCTCTCAAACAGATTTCAGTCAAATGCATTTCATTAGACAATATACAAGCTAGGTCGTCGTGACTTCTAAAATGATTAACTGTTACAAAAAATAATCAATATGTAAAATATCATCATCACAGTTATACCTACTTATCTTTGAAAGTCAACAAGATTTCTTTTCTAATATTCCACAAAGTATAAATATCAGGGTTTGAAACAAGAACATCACTTATCAACTCCAATGCTTCTTCATCATATTCACCATTTTTCCTCTAAAGAAAAATATATAATTCAGATGGTACATTGATGCACAAGTTGTCATTTAGAGTTAGGTCACAGTAATTTTAACTTTTCATTCATATTTTATTGGAAGTAAAAATAATTTTATTACTGACTGTATATAGATTAAAGAACCGACTTATAAATGCTGTTTAGGTGATATCATCTATCTTCAAAATGTTTGTTGAAACCTTCATTTTAAGTGAAAAGATTACCAAAATATAAATATTTATCTAAAATCACTAGTTTTTTCATAATAAAACTCATGATTATTTTTGTCTTCGAGAATATTAAAAAGGAAACTAATGAAAAGTTAAAACTTGTGACTTAACTCGAAGTGACAACCAGCAGAACTGATAATGAACATACTTTATGAAATAATTTATTCATGCTCTCTTGGTAAGCTTTCAATTTCAAATCTCTCTCCTTCTTTTTCTTTTCCTTTTCTTCCAAAGTTGTATTGACTTTGGCTTTTCCATGCTGAAATTAAGAATCATTATCCCACTTGGATTCTTCACAATTAAATTTCAAGCTAAAGAATTTATTTACATTACCATTTTGATGAAAAGAAATGTCACTTCCTATTGTTTACCAAATCAAAACAGATTTTAACACAATATAAATGATAAGAGATAGGTCATACTAAGTATTTGATATGACATAGAACAATATTCTACGAAAAGCACCCAGTAATTAATATAATTTAATCCTTAATTAAACAATACTTGTTTACTGTGGAACATAAACTAAATACTTTTCTATAGGAATGTACTGAAATTAGGAATAAGAGGCATAACCGAATGACAAGTATCATTCGTTATTTAAACGATTCGAAATAATCGATTTCTACCAGGAGAAACATAAATCAGTAGAGCTTGGAACTGCCAAAAATCAAGATCATTGAGATAATTTATAAGTCCAGAATAAACTCATACCAATAACTATTGTAAAAAGTTTATTGAAAACACACACATATATATATATATATATCCACGGTGGGAGTCTGAAACCCATACGTGGCCCGTCCCCAGGTGGTGGATAGGGGAATGTTCGCTACATATAGAGGGCAAGAGGGAAATAAAATACCTCTCGCAGGCCAAATAGACTAGGGAAAGGCACCCCGAATAATAAACCAAACATGGTGAGTCACGTAAAAATGACAAACCATACGGTGCAGGGGGTCGGATCCCCAGTACCGGCGTCTGAGAATGCGGGTTCTCAGGTGTCGTTATCCAACGACCGCAGTGCTGCAGTAGTGGATCACTTGGCCGCTGCAGTAACTAATACTTCAAGAAAGCAATTGTGGGAATTGTTCGGAGAAAAAATTGGTAAACTTCACGATTTCACAAGAAAGCCAAAACTACCAATAACAAGATAAAAGCAGAGGTTGTTTCAATCCACATTCTTTACGACCAATTGTCCAGAATATACGAAATCCCAGAACGGGCACTACAAGGAAACAGCTGCGGAACCCAGACTAGGTCGCGTCTGCAAGCTCTTCATGAAGAATCTCGAGAAAAAACTTCAAGTTCTCGAGGGAAGACCGACGAGAAGACAAAAACACCAAATGGTCAGGAAGAAAAAGAAGTCTCTGCTACAGCTGAAACTAATCCAAGAGAGGAGCTCGGTGGACAATGGAAAAAAGTGAAGACCAAGAAGAAGAAGAAAATAAATCCTAATAAACAAAAAATAAGCAGGAATATGAGACCTGCTCGCCCAGATGCTCTGATGGTCACGGCAAAGGAGGGCTCGACGGACGCAGATATTCTGCGAACAATAAAAAGCGATCCTGACCTCCAGAGCATTGGTGATAATGTCCAAAAAAATACGGAAGTGTAACACGGGTTGTCTCCTTCTGATATTGGATAGGAAAGCTCAACAAAAGACGGAGCAAATTCGTACTGCGATAGCAGAGAAAATGGCTGACAATGCGGAGGTAAAGTGCAAGGGAGGCTCTGTTGCATTCGAATTGAAGGACCTCGATGAACTGACTGTGGCTGAAGAAGTCCTTAATGCCCTTCGAGCTCAAATTATTGGTGCGGAAAATATTGATATTTCCGCGGTAATGTCTCTTCGCAAGGCTTACGGTGGCACACAAACAACGGTAGCTGCCAACGGAACTAGCTAGAAAAGCGATCGAAAAGGGGAGTATCCGAGTTGGATGGATAAGCAGCCGGGTAAGGGAAAAAATATCTCCCAGAGATGCTTTCGATGTTTTAGCTATGGTCACTTGGCAAAATATTGTAAGGGACCCGATAGAACAAAACTCTGTTTTCGATGTGGCGAAGAGGGTCATCCAGCAAAAGAGTGTACTGCCAAAGCCCACTGCGTTCTATGTCCTGACGAAAGAAACCGCAGCCATCTGACAGGCAGCTTTAGCTGCCCAGTCTACCAGCGGGCGATGGAAGCAGTTGCTAAGCGACGGAAATGAGGTTTTTACAGCTAAACCTTAACCACTGCGAAGCTGCCCAGGACCTCTGCTGGAAAACTATCAATGAGAAGGACATGGGTGTTGCTGTACTATGCGAGCAGTATAGAGACGTCAACGGGCAATGGATGGCGGATCTTAGTGGCCGAGCAGCCGTTTGGGTCAGTAAGGACCACTTCGTACAGGAAGTCCAACCGATTCGAAGAAAAGGATTTGTATGGATCAAAGTGAGAGACATCTACATCTGTAGTGTTTACGCATCACCTAGTGCACCACTAGAAGCTCTACTTGATGGTATTGAGCATGAACTGCGACGTCGGCATCCTCTTATCATTGCCGGAGATTTCAACGCATGGGCTAATACTTGGGGTAGCAGATATACCAACAGGAGAGGCGCCTGTCTTCTTGACACGTTCGCTGCTCTTGATGTTGTTCTCCTTAACACCGGCTCTACTCCAACGTTCTCAAGAAATGGCAATTACTCAATAATCGATTTGACTCTTGTTAGCGCAAACCTTTGCTGTCGGTACAATTATTGGCACGTCAGTGACTGATATACTCATAGTGATCAGTGACTGATATACTCATCAGGCCATTTTTTTTCGAAGTCGTTACCCCAAATGACGCAAGAAAAATGATTAAAACGCAGCCAGCAGCAGGTTGGAACCATAGATCTTTCGACAGAGATTCGTTTGTTATGATGATGCAGGAAATAATCGAGTTACAAGGAACGGCTGAAGAAAGAGCAACGCAACTGATGGAGTTTATTACTGAGGCATGCGATGCATCAATGACCAGAATTTCTAGGAGAAATCGGCACATGATAGTGTATTGGTGGACCGAGGAGATTGCTGTTTTACGACGAACCTGTTTTCGTACCAGAAGATTAGCTCAGCGAGCGAGTGGCCGCTTATTATACGAGGCTCGAAAGCATGGCCAAAAACAAGCTAAGAGGAACTTAGTTAAGGCAATAAAAGAAAGTAAACGCAACTGCTGAAGGAAGATGTGTGAGGAGGTAGACAACGACACGTGGGGAAGGCCCTTCAAAACAGTCATGGCAAAACTGAAAAGCTAAAACTTGTTGCCCCCGAGCTCTCCAGAACTTTTAGAAAAAATAGTGGCAGTGCTATTTCCAAGGCGTCCGGAAGTCCACTTTGACAAGATATCTATGCTGGACCTGGAATCAGAAATCACAGAGGACGACTGGTTCTCCTTCCAAAGGGAAAGGGGCATCCGGAAGACCCCTCATCTTATCGCACAATATGTCTTCTAGACTGGAGAGGATTGTTTATGGCAAGTTAAATTAATTCACTGAAGGACCCGGAGGATTGTCCGATAACCAGTTTGGTTTTCAGAAGGGCAGAAAGGGGAAGAGGTGGAGAAGAGGCGGTAAGAAGTTCTGCGCCATTTTAACGTTGGACGTTAAGAATGGCTTTAACTCAGCTCGGTGGGATAGTATCATGGACGGATTGCGAAGGACGGAAGACCCAAAATACCTTATGAAGATTATTGAGAGCTATTTCACAGATAGAATCTTGATGTGTGATACAGAAGATAGGTTGAAAACTTACAAGGTCACGGGAGGTGTTCCTCAGGGCTCAGTTCTAGGGCCATTGCTGTGGAATATTATGTATGACACCGTACTCAGGCTGCCATACAGATTGACGCCATACTTCGTTTTGATGAACACTTCCACTAAGTTAGCACCAGAGCAGCGCAAGTGATTAACAAATTGGCCAGAATGATGCCGAATATCGGTGGACGAAGGGAAAATCGAAGGAAGCTTCTAGCTAATGTAGGCAATTCAATACTTTCCGATCTGGACGGAAGCCTGCCAAGTTCAGTCTTATGCTCGTAAGGTTGTCAGTGTGCATCGAAGAAGTGCCCTGCGTGTAGCTCGAGCTTTTCGCACTGGGTCCTATGATGCTATGTGCGTAATAGTAGATATGCCTCCGATAGTTCTTTTGGCAGATGAACGCAGTCGGATTTTTTGAAGAAAATGAGAAGAGCCGAATGCGCACTGGGTAACATTGGCTTAAGAAGAAAGATGTCATACCCTTGAAAGATGGCAGAGACGCTGGAATGCCTCACCTTCTGGAAGATGGACACAGCGTCAGATACCCAATATATCAAACTGGATATCCCGTAAACATGGAGAGGTAGATTATTATCTCACCCAACTGCTCACTGGGCGTGGTTGCTTTAGAGGTTACTTGGCTCGTTTAGGAATAGGCACATAGCCCTTCTGCCCCCCATGAAGTAATGCTTGACGGCTGTTCCGTGGGATGGTAAAAGGAGAATTAAGAGGTGTTTTTTTAGTGAGTTGGAATCTCACACTTTTGTGTGACTTTTTTTCTTAATTGATTACACTTCGTCTTATGAAAGATTTTTCCCCTACCCATAAAAAAACAAAACAACATATATATATATATATATATATATATATATATATATATATATATATATATATATATATATATTTTTTTTTTTTTTTTTTAGACTTTTTTTCTTAATTGATTACACTTCGTCTTATGAAAGATTTTTCCCCTACCCATAAAAAAAACAAAACAACATATGTATATATATATATATATATATATATATATATATATATATATATATATATACATATATACAGTGCTCTCCAAAAATTAGTTGAAATGTTCAGACAAAAAGTTAATAAACCTAGTATAATAAATCCACTTAATTCTTTATAATCATTCGTATTGTATTTGAAAGTACAATGTTTGAATTATTATGTAAAACGGTCATTGAAATTTTAAATACCTAATCATGGTTACAATAAAACATTAATAATGTAATTAATTTTCAAAATTTTCATCGCCAAAAGTTAGTTGAAATATAGAAAAAAATTTTAATTAAAGAATAATTTTTGTTTTAGTGGTGTTCCAGACTCGGCCTCTTTTTGTTTTGCTCTCTATCTTCCTGAGAAATCCCATTTCTGCTGCTTGCATACTGGACTGGTATTTCTTTGTCAGCGACAATGATTTTGAAGAGTACGTGAGGAGAGGGAGCAACGTTGTCTCAAATACAGCCACTTTAGTTTCCTTTTCTATTACTCTTCGGTTAAGAAAACTTCTATTAACCACTTTAAACATACCGCCCGCGGCACCGATTCTCTCGGTCACTTCCAAATCGATGAATCCGTTTTCGTTTAGATGCGCGCCCAGTTCTCCACTTGTTCCAGGACTTAATCTTCAATTCTAATGACCCTCATTATTCTCCTTGGCTTCTTTCCTACATTCATCACTTTTGCTTTATTGGGGTTTATGGTCATGTTTATAGCCAGCAATTCTTCTTTTAATCTGCTAATATTGTGCTTGAGTTTTCTGATATTCTCTGAGAAAACAACAATGCCACCCGCAAATGCCAACAGTGAGAGGCTTGTTGGGCTCAGATTGGCATATATTAGGTTGAAGTTTCCCATTTTTGTTTCGGCCTTTCGAAGAGCTGAATCTATTACCAAAATGAACAGTAGAGGACTCAGACTACATCCCTGCCGGATTCTAATGGTGGTCTCAATCTCCTGAGATGTGTAATTGGCAAATCTTAATACACTCCTCGTTTTCTGATATAAACTTTCGACCGCAATTATATGACCCTTATCTTTCCCTTTTTCTCTTAAGGCTTGCAAGATATCAAACGCTTTTGTGAGATCGACAAAGCACAAACTTTTATTTTTCCTTTTCTATTACAGTCACTGTTGTCTCCTTTCTTAAAGATTGGGACTACTATAACAGCTACTTCCCAATCCTTCGGGATTTTCTTCTGTTTCCAAAATAAATTTAGTAAATGGAGCATAATTTCCTTTCCCTTAAATCCCATATATTTTAACATTTCGTCAATACCTGTGGATTTTCCTAGCTTTATGCTTAGCAGGGCTTCTTCTAATCATAAAAGATGGGTGAGGAGAGGATATTCAGAAGACTACTATCGGAAAACCATATGGAGTAAGATCTTGTGGAAGAAGGAAGGATGCTATTGTCCAGGATAACATGTTATCCAATTGTACACTGTATTCATTAATTCGCAGTAATAATGTATTCATTAAAATCTCAATCATTTGAGTTAGGTGTGCAAAGCATCATTTATTAGATAAGGCCAAAATCCTAGAAAGAGGATATATAAAGAGGACCTATAGGTCCTCAGGAGTATCCTTTACCCCCCTTCAATGTTTTTTACGAAATATGCAGCCTAAAACGATATGTGTGTTGAAATTAAGCCTAAAATTGAACACTTTAGTGCAATTAATGATACAATGCTGATTTATTAGCAGGTGTCAATAATATATAAACTTTAAATTTTAGCATTTATAGTTGTTAATGATGATAATCGGGTAAATTTTAATAAACTGTGTGGTTTTAGATTTCTTTATGAGATACAAAGTTTTTTAATATCTCGCCGATTTTTTTTTAACTTAGTGATTATTTCGAGGGTTTAGAAGTAGAATTACTCATTTAACTTTAGGGTTATTTTACTTATTTTTAACATTATGTCAAAGAAGTAAAATTACCATTACGTCAAACTAGAGTAATTCTACTTCTAAACCCTCGAAATAATCACTAAGTTAAAAAAAATCGGCGAGATATTAAAAAACTTTGTATCTCATAAAGAAATCTAAAACCACACAGTTTATTAAAATTTACCCGATTATCATCATTATCAACTATAAATACTAAAATTTAAAATTTTTATATTATTGACACCTGCTAATAAACCAGCATTGTATCATGACTGTGCGATATATATATATATGTGTATATATATACTTTCTCCCGTCTTTCGTCCCATAACTCAAAAGTTAGAACTGATTAAACTGCAACCCTTCCAATTGCCGAGTATAGTGGTGAAATTTGACCACTAACTTTGAAAGAAGATTTTAGCATGAGTACATATCTTTGGAAAGGTTTTACATAGAAAAATCAGAAAAAAAAGTTTCCAAAAAGAATATTGTAGGTACTTACGGAAATAATGATAATGTTTAAATAACTATTAATCAAAATAATTATGATTAATAACTATATAGATGGGATTATTCCATTAAAGGTTATATTAACACTTAGGGGTTTGGGCACCATCCTGTAAACGAATGTTTGAAAACAGCGACTAGCAAAAGAAATTGTATTATTCGAGGAGCTCATGGTGATAAACCTAATCCACAGTTAAGGTGTAATCCTAGGTAGCCATTTCCTTCAATGGATACAGAATTCCATAATTTTCCCAATTAGAAGACCGCTTTACAGCTGCACAGGAGAATGAAATCGAAGACGGAACATAATTACAATCTTAATGTACAGCGTACAGTCGGATTTCTATGCGAAGTCACGTATTGTAACGGTGGACGTGACAGTAGAAATCTCCTAGCAGGTTAGGTCAGTACTGTGGTGTAATGTCTTTAGGATATTGCCTCAATAGCAGACCTATACGGTGTTGCCTAAAATAAATAGTGTATAGAAGAGCCCCATTTTCCGAATTACTTTTTCATTTCTTTCTTTTAGAGTTCAATAGAAAAATTCCAAAAATCTAAGCTTTACATTCCAAAATACTGGGAAACACCAACCAGTTAAGGTTACGCCAAATCAGGCAGCATCAGGACATACAATAATAGAATAATCACATCAAAGAAGACAAATTGAGCACATCTCACATCAACAGTCAGCAACTAACTAGGGCCTTTGTAAGATGATACACGTACAGCTCCGAGAGTTTAAGATTTGAAAGGTTGGTTTCTCTATTTGAGGAGTCAATTTGGACTGTTGATGTGCTGCAGTTGATGTATATAATTATGATCGCTGGATTGACGAAACGTTGACTGTTGCATTTAAGAGCTTTAATCCTTCAGTTAATTCATCAAGTATATTTCACACTAGTATTTAGTATTAAAGTGAATAAGTCAAAAACCTACATTTTTTCAAAAAAAATATTAGTGAGCTTGGAATAGCAGTAGGACTCTAGAGCGATACAAGTTCCCTCTGGCAGAAAAGATCTGAAGCTAGCTCGGTACAGTTTTCATGAGTAATAAAGAGATATTCACCCATTTCTTCAATGATTACAACCCACTATCGAAAAACACATATTTTCGAGTTTGTCACTTTAGAAATACAAGTAGTATATACTGTTATTTTTAGATTCAATAGCATTTCAAATATAGAATTTCTTTGAAGACTACCTAGTTATATATATAGTGATATCAATCTCTCAGTAGCAGCCGCTGTGTACAGTGTGTTGTTAACAACTAACAATTCTAGTTTCCTTTATAGTTTTCATTATTTTAGACTATTATACTTCTTTTTCTTTATTTTTTCACCTCAACCAGTGATTATTTCTTATTTATAATTGGACTACGAAATCCTATACAATGCCCCTAGGGGAAGCGGAAACCGATATGGATGCGGCCACACCAGGCACATCAAGTGTTAATAATCCTCCAAAAAGAAAAAGGGGTGACGTTTTACAATATAATATAGATGTATCAAACAGCTACGACATATTTTCTGATTTAGAGGACGATGAAGTTATCGCCGAGTTATCAGTCGCCAACAATAGACGCAACAGGAACAATCAATTTCCTCATATAATTGTAAGTGGCTCATATAATAGTATGAAAGAAACAATTAATAAAATGAAAAATAAAGTAAATGAAGTAATCTGGAAACAAAACAACCTTTTATGTATATAACAGTGAAGAAATTTTCAACTATCAAAAATGAATTTAAAGAAAAAAAATCTCGGTTTTCATTCTTACACACCAAACAATGAAGTACATCCAAAGGTTATCTTAAAAGGAATGCCACCAGAAACCATATCAGAAGGGATCACAGCCGATCTACGGAACCAAGGTTTGGAAATTTTCAAAATTTATCAAATGGAAAAAAAATCTGAAAATGGGCCCATAAAATTACTAGTAGCAGTAATCATTCTGAAAAATAAGGATCAACTGAACAAAATAAATTACTGCTATAACGCAGTAATAAAATGGGAAAAATACAGGTCAAATAAAGAAATAACGCAATGGTTCCTTTGCCAAGAATTTAACAACGTAACACGAAATTGGTTCGAAAAACCTAAATGCTTAAAATGCTCAGAGGAGCACCTATCCAAAGACTGTCCTAATTCTTTAATCGACGGATACACCCCGAAATGCTGTAATTGCTTTGAACCACACTTTTCTAATTCAACACAATGCACCAAATACAGAAGGAATTTAGAACTACAGTTAAGTAAAAAGAAACCTACTCTAAAAGCAGCACTTCGAAAAAATGTCAAACCAACCGAGCAAGCATTTCCCTCCCTTCCAACACCGAAATCACAATGGCCTCAAAACACCTTCTCAAGAAATCAAAATCAGAACAATAGTGAACCTTCATTTTCATACTGCTTCAAAGAAATAAAAAACATTTTTAGTTCATTTAACATAGGAAGATTATTACTAAATTTAAAAACATAACTAAAAAAAGCTGATGACGGCATGTCCAAAGTATTTATTCTTATAGAGGGATTACTCTCTTTGAAAGATTAATGATCATGATCATGAGTATATATAATACTTACAGGTATATACATTTCATAAGCTCTAGTGATGTAGAATTACGTACGTACTTGGACTTCACTAATGCTATTCACAATAGCCACAACAGCAACATTTCGTCAATCACACATGATCCCGAACTTCACAATAAACACTTTCTCAGTACACTTTTTCTCGTTCCTCTTATCACAAAGGTCAAGGCCACACTAGTTTATTATATCTCACTCAAAACAAACTCCTTACAGTCTCCGCTCTTTATCAATACAAATAATAAACCAAATCTTATTTTAGTTTCTTCACTGCTGTTTTATCTCGATTTATTTATTTCTAATACCAATTGCGAACCAAGAATATATGACAATTAATAAAGAAAAAATTAAATTAATGATGTGGAACGCACAAACAATTCGTGGTAACGATGTGGAATTTAAATTATTTCTATAGTAAAACAAACCACACTTTGTTTCTTTATGTGAAACCCGGCTGGCTCAAGCAGGATAGATTTTCAGTTCCGGGATACAACATTTGTCGTCAAGATCGTAACAGGGCGGGAGGGGGCGTCATGCTGTTAGTTCGTTCCGACACTCAACACCACTTCATACAGGTGCCAAAATTAGAATTAACCGAAGCAGTAGCAATTAACACAAGAATAAATAATAAACTAACTACAATCATATCGATCTACATACCTCCAAATAAATTAAATATTAAAGACATTGCTAAATTATTTCGGTTAAATAAAAATATATTAACATACGGTGATCTGAATGCCAAAAGCTTATAGTGGAACTGCCACAGCACCAATAAAAATGGTAAACTCTTATTAAACTACATAGTAAACAATCAAATATAATTACACAGCCCCTACGAACCAACCCACATTCCCACGGAACGCGATTACAAACCAAGCATAACAGACCTAGCTCTTACCAAAAATATAGATAACGTATCCCCACTCATCGCATTATCATGCCTCAACTCGGATCACAACCCCGTGATTTTCTGTTTAGCGTCATCTTTATCTAATAACCCGAAAACAAGTAAATTTGCATTCAAACAGGGTGACTGGCAAACATGTCGAAAAATAATAGATTCTAAAATAAACTAAAACCCAATAATTAATAACTCTCACGAGATTGACTGCAACCTTAATAATTTAAACCTACTAATCAAACAAGCCATGACCAGATACTATCCCACAACATTCTTCACAGTCTTACCGTAATTATAATTTACCGTCTCCTCTACTAGCACTCATAAAAATTAAGAATAGACTTAGGAGAAAATACCAACGTACTAAAAGCCCTCAAAAAGACAGTTTTTATAATTTTAACAACTTCGTTAGATCTCGTATCAATCAATGGCGAAATGATAACTGGGCAACAACTTTAAAATCATGTAAACCTGATGAAAATAAAATGTGGAAAATAAATAAAATTCTGACCAAAAATGCTACTAAAATTCCCCCGATTTATTAGCCCGTAATTTCCAATCCACGAACTCTACTTCTTCGAATTTTGGCTCTAACCATCACAATCAATAAATCAATAAATCTGTTCGGAAATATTTAAAAACGTCATTCGAAATAAATTTCCCCGCTATTTCACCTAAAGAAACAGGAAAGATTATAAAAGAATTAATAACAAAGAAAGCCTCAGGGGACGATGGCATCCCTGTACAGGCTATAAAAAACCTAAGCCGGAAAACCATTTATACCATAACGAAAATATTTAAAACAATATTAAGCCTTAATTACTTTCCCACCGCTTGGAAAATTTCCAAAACAATGGCCATCCCAAAACCTAATAAAAACCCAAATAATTTGACAAGTTACAGACCAATTAGCCTGCTAAAAGTTTTAACCAAACTCCTGGAACGCTTGCGTTTAAAACGAATCTTAGGCATGTAAATCAGAACAAACTGATCAAAGATGAACAGTTCGGTTTTAGAGAACACCACTCCACTGTCGACCGACTAGCTCGTCTTACCGATTTCATAACACAAGGATTCAACGATAAAAAACATACAGGCATGTTCATGTAAGATCTCGAAAAAGCTTTCGATATAGTTAGGCATTACGGTCTTATTTACAAATTAATCTTGCACAAATTTCCTCTATACCTAATACATATCATATATTCCTTCCTTTTTAATAGACAGTTCTATGTTCAAATAAGCACTTGTAGCTCCAAAGCACTTCTCCTACCCGCTGGACTTCCTCAAGGCTCCTGCCTATCCCCAATCCTATTCAACCTGTTCATATCAGATCTCCCAAAACATACTAAAGTAACCACATCGCTTTACGCAGACGGCACCGCCTTGTATAAATCATGATACCGAATCGATACAATAGTAAACCGATTACAACAATCTTTAAAAAAAATCCATAAATTCTGTCAAAAGTGGAAACTAAAAATCAATCCAATAAAATCGGCCGCCATAATCTTCACAAAGCGCAGACCTAACATAGATCAGCACATCATTTTAAATTTCGAACACATCCCCAGGTCTAAATCCGTAACATACCTCTGTCTAATTCTAGATAAGTCCCCAACATTCACAGAGCACATCAACAGGAAAACCGAAAAAGCGAAAAAACCATCTACAAAATGTTTCTCTATTTTAATAAAAAATCCAGGCTAAGCCCTAAAAACTAACTAATCCTTTACAATATAGTAATCCGCTCATTTGTAACCTGTGCCTCACCTGTCTGGAGTCCAACCTGTGCCACAAATTATAGAGGAAGTTTGAAAGGGTACAAAACCTATGCCTGAGGATTATTAATAATTATCCCCGCTATACGAAAATATCGACTATGCTTACAGATCTTGAACTTTCCACTATAAGAATTGTCTGGGGTAACATATTGATGTTACTACCCAAACAAAAGCATACTTCGAAAAAACTCCAGCTTCCGAAAACCCACTAATCCGAGAAATCGGTAACTATGATAAACATTTGCTACGATGCTACAAGCACAAAAGAACAAAACATATTCTTCTTTCTTAACAAATCACTATTTGTAGGTGTTGTAATCTAGTTATCTGTGTTTATTTTATAGTTATTTTTAATTGTTTACTTATTTTCTATTTAATGTTTTTCTTCTCAGCATTGCTGGTTGATATATCTTAACCGGACCATGGTCAAGGTCAAGCTTAATCTTCTTATTTATCGATATTTAGAAATTTCCGTACAATACTAGCAGTTCCCAACAACACTGCTTTTTGTAGTATTTCAACTTCCTTGTTCAATTCAAGGATTTTCAAGGATCTTATTGTTTCCTCTGGGATAAGTCCATTCGTAGACACTACAATTGGCAGTACTTCAACCCTCACCACTCCATAAAGATGCTTCAACTCTTCGCTAAGCTCCTGATATTTCCGAATTTTTTCTCCTATTGTTTTGTGCACGTTATCGTCGGAAGGAACTCCTATCTCAATAATCTGTGCTTTCTTTGCTGCCTTGTCAATAAGCACGATGTCAGGTCTGTTGTGAGATATATGGTGGTCTGTTATCATCGTATGGTCCCAATATAATTTAACATTACTATAATATTTATTATCTTAAATAATTGTTTAAGTTTGTTAAGAACTAATTTCACAAATATCTAATTTTTTTATAAATCGATGCCTACATATTTCTTGTGAATAATTTGAATACTCGTGTGAGATTATCTAAAAAAATATCGGACTAAATGATTTTACCATATACACTTTTTTATTTTTTTAGAGTTCAGCCCAAAGCGATACGGAAAGTAGTGCGAGCGAAAATAGCCAAAAAATTTATTCAAAATGGAAATTAATTTTTTTTTCTTTTTTGAGGGCACGAGATATTGTGATGGGTGAGGAATATTTGAATGAACGATCACCAAGCAATTGGTTTTATTCTCAATATTTGCATTGACTACCGAAAAGGAAAAAAAGGAAATTGAATTTATTCTGAATTAATCTATATTTCTATAGTTTAGGTAGAATCTCAACCGTTATAAAATAAAATTAATAACAAATATTTCTCTCTTCTCGAAAGATCCTGAGACTGATTTAATTTTCCCGAGTTGGAGAATTATTTTAATAATCCTTCTCGATTTCCATTATGGCTCTGACCTTTGTGGCTAACTTATTGTTGCCCTGATCGTCAGAAGAAGTAATTCTCTTCAGGATAATCCCCCCTCCCCTCGAAAATCCTATTCATCGTAAGGAGCCCATTCAGATCACTGATGGAGTCGTATTAGCATAATTTCTATTCAATATCGAGAGCCACTGGGTTTCCATTATTATCACCATCTACTGTTCGACAATAGTATCTACGATAAAGGGCTTATGTTAATGATAATGTAAAGGATGGTTCAAACCATTAATTATTATCTTGAATAATTAACTTATTGGAATACATCGTAAGAAGGAAATGATAGTACTGGAGGTTAAAGAATTTTTTCAAATTTAAAAAAAAATATAATTGTTTTGGAAATCAACGTTTAGACTTTTTTTAAATGTATTTTAAAAACACGAAAAAGCATGCTCCACTATAACTTAAGGAAGGATGTATGTTTCATTATATGCACGGGATTTTATTGCCTCCGGGTTGTGCTAGGGGGTAATTTGGCTAAAGATCCCAAACAATCAGATTTTTCTCTAATTAAGATTACTCACTCTATAAAGGGTGGGTGAGCCCCAATAGAACCTCAAAGGTTCGATTCACGAATGTTAATACAAATATTGCAACACCCGGTTCCGAAGTAGTATTCGGAACCTTCTGGATAAGTAACCCACTACCTTATATACAACGCTCGCCCGCTCATAAAAATGATCTGCGAACATAATTATTAATATTAAGCGTGGTGTGAAATGATCATAGTGGGTGTGAAATGATTGCACATTCTATACATATAAAATGCTTTGACCTAAATGACTGATGACGGATCAAGGCACAGCCTAAACCGCTGATCGTAGAGATCTGAAACTTGGAGGGGGTGTTCTTTGTATGACTCGCCTTTGGCTTCTCTGGTAAAATTCACTCGGGAGTAATAAAGTGGCACCTTCCTCACTTGTCAAATAAATAATGATTTTCTCTGATAATTTTTATGAGCAAGACAGCGTTGACAGAATAGAATTATTCAGTCAACTATTTTCCACTCGATAATTAATAATGTATATTATATAAGTAGTAAGAAATATATAATATATGATTGGACTGCTATACGTTTTAGAATAATCAACAGAGCTATAAACATACAATTGTTTAAACAATCGAAAAACTAATAAGTTATATTGATTGTTGCAATTAAATTACAAATGATGGTGTTGTAACTTACAAGAATGTTATCAAAATAGTTTGATGTTAAGAAGGTGTCAAAAGTTGTTAAATTTTTTACTTCATTAATCATTCACTGTAATCCTATCGCCAGAAACCCCTTAATAATAAACCACACCGCATTCTCTCCAAAAATGATGTAATAATAAAAAAAGTTGAGATTAATTTTAAAGAATAAAAGAACATTAATTAATATAGTGGAGGTAGATAGACAGTTTAGTGTATAGAGCGCTGGGTCGCAATGCTAAAGATTCTGAGTTCCAATTTGGCTGCGCCAGATAAATTATTTAATCCATTAACAGCCACGGATGTACCATGTGGGATCTGGATACTCTTCTGGGGATCTGGATAACCTTCTGGGGATCTGGATAACCTTCTGGGGATCTGAATACCCTTTTGAGGATTTAGATACCCTTCTAGGTATCTGGTCATCAGCAATAAAGTAAATTAGTAATGTCCCAAACATTGAGTTTTAAATGAAGCTGCAATTTTACAACCGTGTATAATTGTTTAAAAGCTCTGATTTATGGTATCGACTAGTCTTACAATTCCATTACTACTATTATTCTTATATTTTTAAATATTGTATTTGAAAAGATATGACCAGGACCGGGACTCGAACCCGGGTTTTCAAAGTGACCGTCGTGGGGCCTTGCCACCTCGGCCATCCTTCCGCTTCTCGGTTCGCTTCTCATGGTTCGCTTCTCGGTCAGACACATCTGAAGACACATATAATTTAAAAAAAAATATAACATCTAACAATAAAATTAAAATAAATGTATTATTCTTATAATTCGATTGCTAGTGTCAAGTAGTAGACACGTACCGTGTCAAAGATATAGTTAAAAGCAAAGGACACAGATACAGATACGGTTCAATAGAGCACTTAATTATGGGATCGAGTAGCTTAATTGCTAGCACGTCGAGTATCTGCTGATTGAATTAACCAGTGCTATCTATAACCGCTGTCCTGCCTCGCGTCTCAATTGCAATTGTCATTTAAGTGCTGAAACTATTGTCTATAGAATTGTCCCATCCATACCATTTTATTGTTAAGTAGTCCAACCAGTATCAAGATAAATGTAAGGTATTTTTAGTGAAGTACTATGAAGATTATACTTGCATACACAAAATACTTAACAGTGCTTACTTTGTTACGAATGACGTTATCCTTAATGAACATTGGTTGCAGGTTTGAACCCGATCCCGTCATTATTCAAATCATCAAATATTGTATTCCCAATCAAACCCACTCACTATTTTCAAACCTAGCTACTTCTTCAAGTCCCGAAAATTCTAGTAAAAAAAGAAGAAGGCCATGTTGACATTCTAATTACAACCAAAGGATAGTTACCCTCCTTCCCATTACTTCATGCCTTTACATATCATTTATTCTACATACTTTTTAATTATTGTAATACAGTTGTAAAGTTAAATAAATAAGTATTTTTTTTAATGAATTTAAGAATTGACTCGACAAGATAACTCTTATCAATGGAGATGGATTTTTAGAGGGGTAGTTGTAGGATATCAAAACTACAACACGTTCCGAATAACAGAATTAGGGAAGATGTAAACAGACCACTTAACATCCTGTACTCAGTTAAATTGAAAAAACTGAGTTGGTTTGGTCATGTCATGAGGATGGCGGACGACCGATGGCCTAAAAGAATACTGGAACGTGTACCATCGGAAAGGGGGAAGAGGGGTCCCCCAGAAAAGAGGTGGATGGAAGGGATCCCGGAAGCAATGGTGGCAAGAGGACTTAAAGAGGAAGATTGCTATGGTAAAATGAAATGGCGGCAGGGCTTATTAGAATTAGGCTACGACATAGCCTGCACAATATGAAGCATTAATGTATTAAAGTTGTTCATATGTATGAAAAGAACTATTTCAATCTCTGCATACTAAAGGAAAACAATAGAATAAATAATTGAAAAATTCAATTCTTGAAATTTGAATTTGTATCCTATTCATCCCGAAGGCCTCAATTATTGGTTACGTATAGAAATTCAGGTCAATATAAATTCGGTAATAGTAGTTAACTGTTCAAAATTCAAGACCAACATTTCGGCACAGGTTGTAATGTACTATTGTGGCGTTTTATATTGTTTACAATGCCATGTATATTAAAATTAACCTGTGAAGGGTTACTGAACATGAAGAGTAAACCCTACGGGTCTGTGCTGGTCCCCCTGGGTCTGTACCTGGAGATAGATAGAGGACAGTTGAAGGCAGGGTGACAGAGAGTGAAGGTGCCGGGGGATCTCAAGTAGGAATTTGCAGTTGTACTAAATTATCATGGAACCCAATAGAGATGGCTCAGTGGTAGAACACTGAGTTGCCATGCTGGAAATCCTGGTTCAAATCCCGCATAAAAGGGCATGCCTTTTAATTAGTCTGTTTGCAGTGGGAGATGGATCATGTAGGATCTAGGACCCACCTGGAGCTCACCCAACCTCTATAAAATATTATAAAAATAGGGTACCCAAAATAAGGGGCGAAAATCTGGCGGTTGAGGGTGACCTAGGACGTCACCTCCTTGCAGAACCGTTGTACATGAAACAGTACAGTCGCTGCCATGTACTGGAACCCAGACCCATTCACGGGTTGTAGTGGTACAGGTTTTTAAAAAATATATATATATATATATTTTAGGCTGCTTATTTAATAAAAGAATTAGTCAATGAAACACGTAGACCTGTGGAAAAGAAAGGTATCTATATTAATTATTAACTATATAGTATTCATACACCCCAGATGTCATGATCTGTAGGTGGCATCCCGCAGTGCTATTTCAAAAATGAATATGGATCATAATTTTCCCTGAGATCATTGTTAGGGCGAGTGAGGAAACCAGTGGACTACAGTGGTACTTTCTCATAATTTTATACTATTATATTATATTGCTTTAATTTTTTGTCTATAGCTTATTTAGACCTGACGAAGACCTGAAAAGCAAACCTGAAGTTTTGTTTTGAAATCAAAATAAGTTTCTTTAGAATTTATTTTGACCTCCACACGGACCTTTTCTTATTCCAGGTAAACGATTGGATATCGTAAGATAACAGTGGGAAATAAATAATGTTACTAAACTAGAGTAAACATTTTAGATATTGAAATTGCTTCAACAAGAAGGAAATAGTTGCAAAGTGTTTCGGAAGTAATGGAATAAGGTAGCCACATTGGCAAGCGACTGCAAGCTCTCAAGTCCTCCGCCTTATCCAATCCTCTTCCGCAAACACTATTCCATGTTTGGACAAGCCCTGGGCCAATCAGCCAAGTACTAAATCCCTTTACAAGATTACACCCTGTAAATGGCGGTATATTCCAGCTTCCCCGAGTTTCAAGTCCTTTTCAGGTCTAATTGCTATTTTATTTGTTCATTGGCGGTATCAGGTGAAATGTGAGAAGGAGAAGGCTATACATTTCACTAACATTATTAGAAATTTCAATATTTGTAATAACTTGCAAACATACAAAATGCAATTAATGAATTCGCGGTTCCATTAAAAATAACTATATAGAATAGCAGTTTCAGGAAATTATGAAGAAATCTTACAATTTAGCTTTTTTTTCTTATTTAATATGTTTATACTTATTTTTGCTGAGCTGCTATGCCGAACATTCCGGGTTCAAGTCCTGCTGTGACACATATAACTGAACTAATATATAACTTCTGGGTTCAGTTCTAAATTCTCAGCATTGGCTGTCATGTTTCCGTTTTCTCAGCATCAATAACTATCCCCCATTGCTGGTATTCCTCATTTAATTCCCTTAACATATATCCAGCATCTTCTGTGTCTTGAGCAACAATGACCTGGTCGTCCGCGAAGGATAGGTTATATAGCAACATATTTTCTTTCGACTGAATCCCCATGGGTTCCCATATCCTTCTCCATGCGGATTATTTAATCTGTTAATAGCCAAGGTTGAACTCAGTAGGACTTGAGAACCATCTTGACAAATCACTTCCTTGTATAACATTGGTTTTGATAGAGTACAGCCTCTACCTTGTACTCAACCCAAGATCTTTTATGGCTTGTAGTGGACAGGTTTTTTTTATAAATGTATTTCTACTTATTTAAAACTTTAATCTTCCTAATTTTATTCAATGCAAAAAAAACCCTTTTTTGTTAGAACTTTTCATTTCTTAAACGGTTGGCTCCTTTGATTGAAATCATGATTATTGTTCGGAGGTCATTGCATTAAAATAATAAATCCGTTTAATTATAAAAATGTACCCTTCTCTCATGATTGGAACAAAGTGGTCCAGAATGGGATCAAAAGAGTCTTGTAAATTTAATAGTCTGTTGTGAACCAAAATATGAGTTTTCTATTTACGAGTCTATATAACTCACCAAAATTTTGGTTAAGCTCTGGTTTTATACGTCTATAATCGAGGTTAGTTTTCTGTCAATGAAGAAGTCAAACTGATGTTAACACAGCATTGGATGAAAGATTCTTAACAAACAATACACAAATAATAAGTAAGTCGAAGTCGAAAAAACTACTGAGATGAAATCTATTTTATTCATTTTCTAACCATAAAATTTAATGTTTCCAATTGCTGATATTGAGTGATACGAAACATGTCTGGACCATCTAAAATGAATATCTAAACGGTAGTTTCAAATTGTTAGTTAGTCGGTTTTCCATAGTTGATTTGTTTTCATGGAGGAACCAAGGTTACATCTTGGCATTAATATATGATTGTAAATTAACTGGTAGGATAACCAGAATATTCTGTCATTGTGAATTATAAGAAAGATTAACCACATTAACTAATAACAATAACAAACAAAAATAACGCTATCGAAACACGATAACTACATGTTGCAATCCATATAAATATTATTATTATACTATGATGAATATCCTATGTACAGCAAGGTACAGACTAATCCTAAAATTCCTCCATCTCTAGCCAAAATATTAGATCTCATTTGGTTCCTAAGAGTTGTTCACATGCTCAGTATAATTTAAGAAATTTATATAGTATATTTAGTTAGCTCTTCCATATATATTAATCAGAGTAGATTTGGTACGTCTATAATCAATGAACACAAATTTTATTTAACAAATATATTACAGTAAATTCCTTTAATATTATGGAAATAATGTTCCGAACTCCAGCATCATAATGTAAATATAAGTGTTCCTTATCAAAGATTACTGTAACATTAAACATCAGAAGAAATATTGTAATTAAAAGAGAACAAATGTGATGTTTTACAGTTTGAAATATGTTCTTATTTATTTACAATAGAGGCATCGAAGTAAAGCTTGATTGAGATCAACATGATCAATTGTGAATTATTTTTATTCATTATGTAGGCGATATTTATTCATATTATATTTGATACATTAATCATTTTCTTTTTCTGACTGTTGTCTTTCATTGGGAACGAATTATTCTGACGATTTTATTAGTTAGTGCTTCAATTAAGATGTATTCTTTTTGAAACGAGTATTTACGTCTGCGAATCGATAAAAAAGGGTATTAACAGTATTTTTAAATAATTTAAATATCTATTGATTAAAGAAATATGTATTTCAATATTTTGCATTCTTTATTGAATAAGATAAGGAATATTCTTATCAGATGCATAAGGAATTTTCTTGGTAGTGTAATAAAATGAACATATCAAATGATGATTTTTAAATTTAATTATTTATTTATTTATAAATATAATAATTTTAATCGTATAAGTCAATGGCGATAAATTTATAATAAAAATATTCCGTCCAAACAATTAGAATTAATCTTAAAAACGTTTCTTCCATTAAAAAAACTTTTAGTAAACAAGATCGCGCTGGTCCTCTAAAGTAATTTAAGCGCTCAAGGGAAAGTTCCAAAGAAACTCGAGATAAAAATAAATTATGGATTTAATAGAAGCAATCTGAGACTTGTTTCAAGTATAAAACCTTCATGGGATATGTAACTAATTAAATTGTTTATTTTTAGGAAAGACTTTTGAGAAATTGTAATTTAACTTCAATATGATTTATGAGTTTTAATCCTTTTAAATAGGAGGGTTTTAATCCTTTTAAATGTTTTATTTATATGTATTCAGTCACATATACACATTTTTATATTTAAAAATTGCATACTCTTTCCTCCTTCTTTTGCTGCCGTTTTTTAGTATAGTAAAAAGGGCCGAAATTTACAAAAACATTTTAATTCTATACCAGTGGGAATTTGGAATTTTACCTGTACTTACTGATGTCTTCAAAGACTTGAAAAATGTTGTCAATAGCAGAAAAATGCCTCAATGGTACAGCACTGAGTTGGTATGCCGAAAGCCCTAGTTCAAACACCGCTTCTAGCAAGACTTTTATTTAATTAGCGGCCGGAGATGAATCATATGGGATCTAGGACCCTCCTGGGGCTCACCAAGCATCAATAAAGTGGGTACCCAAATTAAGGGGGAAATCTGGTGGTTAAGCGTGATTCCTGCACAACCGTTACCCTTCAAAAAGTACAGTCTCAATCATGTACTGAACCCCAGACCCGTTCACGGGTTGCAGTGGTAGTTTATCATATCTATCAAAAAAACTCCGATAATATTATGTTCCAACAATGAAAAAACTTTCTCAAACCTTCAATGGTTTGTCGTAAGAGTATTTTGTGCCCATTAAAATTATCCATTTCTTATTAAAGTCTACAATTTCATGTTTAGAGAATGTGTTAGCTAATACAATTGTTCTAAGCTAATTTTTCAAAGTTACATTTTCATATTCTTCATTTAATCCAGTAACATGTTAAAATAAAAGCGTAAATTGCATTATTGTAAAAGTACAATATTTGTTTGTTGAATCGTGGATTAAAACACAATCAATTAAATAAATGTTGATGGATATAATGTACAAGAGCCTAAACTAATACACACGGCTTCCCTAAACAAATAGACCATTATCACCTAAGCTTTGAATTCAATATTAGCTTTCGTAAACCTTGTTAGAAATTAATTGAATTAATCATATTATTCTGTACTGTAATTGTTATTATCTTGCATTGAACAACTTATGAATTTACTACTTAATTGTAATAGATTTAAGTAGTAATAATAAAAGAAACTCGAACCCGAAGGCTCTATCCCGATAGTTCCAATCGCTGCTTGCAAACTTCCATCTACTGCATATCACCCAATCCCTAACACTTAAAAACTCTCTTAATTCAGTTCTACCACCCACGCTTCGAACAACCCCTCGGACGTTCACCAGTCAGCCCCATTCTGTTTATCCATTTAGAACTTGGTTCATTTTTTTAAAATTATTATTTATTTATTTATATTTACAACTATATTACAATAATATAACAAGTGAGTAGGCTAAGTGATACATAATGACAAGTAGAGAAACTACCCACTGGTAATACTCAAATAGCATGTTCAACTAAGAAGGTCACGTGGCCATCTTCTTTTCAGACGCCTCGGAGGATAATCGGGAATCGAAGAGGAAGCTAGGTTTGAAACTAGAGGGTTTGAGTGGAAATGAAGTTTGTTATGAAAGGATAGATAGCGGGTTCGGGGCCAAAATCAGCAACAAATGGGGCATTAAGGTCATTATGGATGACTTTATTCTTAACAAAATAAGGAGAACTGAGGATTTTACGAAGGATTTTGGATTGTAGGGATTGGATACGAGAGGAATTCGAAGGCTTAGTGGAGCCCCAAAGCTCTACTCCGTGAGTCCAAATAGGTCGTATGATGGTCATGTTGATAAGTATTTTGTAGTTAATTGGGAGCTTAGAGTATTTGTCTAGTAAGTGTTGAAGTAGCCTGAAACGTCGAGCGGTTTCTTGTCTTTTCAGTCTTGTACGATTGTTTATTTTTAAGTTCAATCACTTTAAAATACCACCTTAATCTTCGTAATGCTATCTCCTTTATTACATTGACGGGGTGCATACTCTGGACTTTCCCATTGCGCAATCAACTATATTCTCCAATGGTTTCGTCATTTCATAGATCAAATATCGAACGAAATTTATTTCCGAATAACCGTCCTTTAGTATTAGCAGTTATGTTTTACATTCATATAATAGTAGCCAAATTATAGGACTCATATTCATGGCAATTGAAAGACCCATTTGGACTACATTGGACTACAACGGAGTACAAAATTGGGGCTCCACTAAGCAGTCGAATTCTTCCAATCCTTACAATCCAAAATCCTTCATAAAATCCTCAATGGTCCTTACTTTGGTAAGAATATAAACTTACTGTCCTTAATACCCCATTTGTTTCTGACTGTACCCGAACCAATCTTTTCATGACAAAATTTACTTCCATTCAAACCCAATAGTTTCAAACTTACCCAACGAAACTACTTCTTCAATTTCCGTTAATCATCCGATGCGTATGAAAATCTCAGTTGATCTTGTTATGATCTCAGTTGAATTTGTTAATTGAGTGCTACCACTAGGTAATTTATCTTATTTCCTTTATCTCATGCGATTAAGTAACTCAATTTTATTTACTTCTTGCATTCTTATAATACAGTCGTAAATTTCAATAAATAATGTAGAAAAAAAAAGTGTCTTAGCAGGAAGAACAATATAAGCATAGTCGAGACAGAAAAATAACAAGCGACCCTGTCCTCACTCCGTCCTTATTTTCTCGCCAATTTTTTTTTTTTTTTAGTTATCATAAACCCTTATCATTTAAACTTCTCCGTTAATGGAATAAGACTTTGTCCATCCTTCAAAGTTACTGGCCTGGCTTCGTATGTGGGGATGTTTGGTAGAAATTCCTTAGGATTTTCACCCGAAGAAGTCAGATCGACTCGCTGACCAACAATGAGAGTGTCCTTCCAAGCTTGCAGGAGGAATGTGACTTAGGTACTTTAGCTACTTACATTTTTCTTAGCTGAAAAGATTCTACCGATAACCATTCAACGATCATGAGATAAAACGACCATTATAAAGTAACATACACCTACATGTTGATTATTGTTTTGGAGTTAAAGATGTAGAAGTTAGTTTTCCCTCATTTCTAGCACATTTGTTCAGAAAGATCTCAGAATTATCTCTATGTTAATATATATTGTAAGCTGGCTCAATTTTTTATTGTAACCACTCAAATTTTTAAACTTAGATTTACTAGAAAATATAACTGTCTAAATTGTTGGATAAGTCTTTTAAGTTTAGTTTGTGATAGTAGCACAGGAGGTGAAGGTCCTTTATAAATAATAATATAGCATAAAATAATAGAAAACTGAGAAGTGTAGCGAGGTGATACTGTACCAGGATCGATTCCACCAATCTTTTAATCTAATGTTGGCAACTGTTTACAAAGTCAAACATGTCTGGATCATCCAAAAAGATTTAACCAATAGTTGTGATTCGAGTAGCTTCAGTTGTTGGGTTTTAATCATTCGTCGTGGTTTAATTTCTTAGGAAAACCACAATATTGCACATTGGCATTCTATAATAGAATAATAATTTTTATATTGTTGACGTACACAGGAAAGATACTCCTAAAGAAGCAACCACCCAAGACGCAATCAAAATGAACTAATGATGCTTATCAGAGGGATAGGAGAAGGATAGAATACCAATTTTCGTTGTCACAAGATAAGGTGATTTAGATCATCGTTTAGAGTCGCTGAAAGTCATGGGTTGAAATCCAGCTGTGGTTTAAAAAATATATAATCTGTTAATCGATCAAAAAGTATCTTCTGACTCTCCAAGGGCTCACGCTTCCGCTTTGAAGTGAGTATTCTTAATTGTGAGAATGCATTACCGACGACTTAGAAATAGTACAGTCTCTTCCATGTACTGAACCTTCATGGGTAATAAAGTTACTTTTTTTTTCTTTGCTTTGACGTAAATTAAATTTACTCCTACGCTCCCATGCTTTCATTGAGCACATGGCTACGTGGTATAACCACTTCATTTCGCTCGCTGTCATGACTCCTCTACAATTACTAGAGCGCAGGAAGTGGTTCGACAATAAAAGGGAACTGGGCTCGACGAGTTCCTTCCGATTTCGAGAGCACCAGAGGACTCTGTCGAAATTACGAGCCATAACTCCGATGAGGGGCAATGAAAGCTTGACGTTGGCCGAGGGAACAATGGCTCTGGATTCACGAGACAGCGCCCCCAGCGGCGGTCAGTTGATGTAATAAAGTTGCCATGACGACCACCTGTTGCCCGCG
The DNA here is from genome assembly GCA_964056705.1 of Troilus luridus. Taxonomy (NCBI): domain Eukaryota; kingdom Metazoa; phylum Arthropoda; class Insecta; order Hemiptera; family Pentatomidae; genus Troilus; species Troilus luridus. The sequence goes on along the minus strand of OZ057412.1, from coordinate 42,679,427 downwards.
TCGTAAATCTGAGATCTCTGTTCGGTTAAATCATGTTACCTAGAACTTTAGAAGATTTTTTTTATAACTTTAATTTTAAAAAATATCTCTATCGTCTAATTTCCAATCTCAGGGCCAATACCTAAAGGTTTATAATTAAAAAAGTGTATTGGTAATATACGTAATGAGAATTCTAATTAAAGATGATATAACATATAATAATGACATAGTAAAACTGTGCCACTAAGTTCCTTGGAGAGTCATGAGTTTAGTACGTGGAAGAAGATGGATGTACTGTTTCTTTAGCAATGGCTGTGGAGGGAGGTGATTTATCCTGGATCAACCGGAAGGTTTCCCCCCTATTTTGGGTATCCACTTTATAGAGGCTGAATGAGCCCCAAGAGGATCTTAGTCCCTTAGGATTTTAAACCAGTACCTTTGACAGGGCAACTCAGCGCTTATAATGTAACAGTAATGAATGAGATTGGCAGAAGCCAGACTTATTTTAGAATGCCGTGTTAGATAATATGTAGATATTGTTTCTTTATTATATAACATTGTAATATAATTTATAAATTATTTATAAATGGGTAATAGTAACCACAACTGAAGCTATTCTTTACACTTACAACAGTAATTATATGAAAATGGATGAGTCACTCTCAGTACGAGCAAGCCTGCCCAAAAACGTCAAGGTGGTGTCTCTGCCTGACTGTTGTCCCTGCAGAGCCCAAGAGGTTTACCAATTTATTCAATGGATGCAAGAACCACTTTAGACCATCCCAGAATTGCTCCTTAAAGAAGACAATCACCAATCCATAAAGACTGTTCAGGTAGAATTCCGTGTTTCATCAAAATAGTTGATGTAAGTTATTTTTCATGAATTAAAATAAATAAAATTCCGTTCAAGAATCAAGGGTTTCGTGTGTTTACGCCTAACTGGAGTTAGAATATTTATTAAATTCAAAAGAATTGGTAAAATTGATCCTAAGCGGTTTCTCTTGACGTTGGAGGATCGGCTGTAGCTGAGAGTGTCTCATCTATCTTCATCTAATTTATCTTCTAGCTGTTGGGAATCGCTTAACTGGTTACGGTTACCTTATATATAATCATTTTATACAATTTTATTTCTATAAATCTCACACGAAATTCATAGTGTCTAACGTTAAATTATTTTTCTCTAAATTAATTTTAAATAATAAATTAGTTGGTCCGTTATTTTATATTTGTTATATTGTCACTTATATGTTTTAATTTACCCTTCATTTTACATGATTTCACTACCATTCATGAGATATAGTGGTACAGGTTTAATATTATATTATAACTTTTTCTGCAGGTGAAGAAACACTGGGACTCAACTATACCACTCTTTGGGAGCTTCTCAAACTCCATACGAACCCTTACCTTCAAGATCTGCAAGGGCATTGGTCGTTCAAAGACACGATAGACATATCGAAATACGAGGAGTTTGACCATACCAGGTTTCAAGGTGAGTTATTTAAAGAAAAATTAGATATCACGTATTTAAATTAAGAGATTTAACAATCTCCCAGTGTCTCAGTATCAAATTAACAAAATACTTTAAAAAAGCTGGTATAAATAGAACTATATTTAGAATAATATTACCTTCATAATGTTTTCTCTCTAGTTAATTTCAGAAGAATTCTCTAGTTAATGGGTTGTTCGTAATAAAAAAATCGTTCAAAAATAATTACTGTTATAACTTTTATAAAATAGTAGATTTAATAACGGTAGGGATAATGAAAACTTCATATAATGGATAGAAAAAAAGGGCTCCAGAAAATGTTCTTAAGGGTACTTAAAATGAACTTCACCTTCTAATTGCTTGGGAAAGAACTTGCTCAACGAGAAACCTGTCCGTACCGACATTACTTATTTAGATCGCTATTTAAATTATAATTTAAAATTAAAGTAATTACTTCAATGCGGCTTAATGAATAAGCCACTCTGGACTTCAAATTCTACTGCACCAATTAAAACGTACTTTCTTGATTATGAAGAGTTTTAATATTCGAACAAAACCACTTTTAATTTTTATGTTCTAGTTTTCTCTAATTTACTCATCCGTATAATTACTCGCGTGTAGTTTTTAGTAACTATTGACATATGTTTATATTTTATTTTTTTTAATAAATGAGGTGTAATTATAACTTAATAATAAATTAATAACTGTAATAATCTTTTTTTCTCTTACCACTACAAACCAACCATTAAGGGTCGGCGATTGAACAAGTGATAGAGAATGTACTGTTTCTTAGACAACGGTTGTGCAGGGACGTTTTTTCTTAGATCACGCTTCACCGCCAGATTTCCCCCTTTTTTTTTGTAATTACTTTACAGATGCCGGGTGAGCCCCAGGAGAGGCTATAATAATATGAAAAATAAGTAGAATGAATGACTCTTAATTTCAAGAGGCAAAGACAAGGAAGAGACATTACTATTTACCAAAGTATTACTTATTGGTGCTGTTCCAAGTACCATGTATCATGATACCACTTTGGGATGGATTTTGGCTTAAACCAATTCATGTGTGTAAAATTAGGCTCACTGTATAAGAAGACTGGATATAATTATGCTATATATATAGCTTATAAGCTCCGAAATCCAAGAATCCGTTGGATTTTTTCTTAATGGTTAACGAGAAACTACAGGCTTTTTATTTTAATTCTGTAAAATATTTTAGTAAAACCCATTTTTACCACAATGTTATATTCGAAAGGAGTGTAGAGATCTTATGAATAATCTCAAATAAATGATTATTCGGCGTATCGAATAAAATCATTAGTGTTTAACAAAAGACTTAATTTAAAAAATTTTAAAAGTTATAGTTAGTGCATTAATATAAGTAACATTATATTTTGTTTTCGTGAGGACATGGAGATAAGTAGGAACCCATTCAATCCATATTTACAGAAATAATTAACAAAAATAATAGAATACTATTTTCTAAAAATTAAAAAAAATGTACTAATGCAACCCATAATGGGTCTTTGGTGTATTAGGGGGTTCTTTGTTAACGTTTGTGCAGCCTGGTGATTTGTCTTCGATCCGGATTTGAACTAAGGATCGTCTGTACGGCAATTCAGCTCCCTATCACTGAGCGAAAAACACCACCCTGCACAACCGTTCTCTTAAAAATAGTCTCTAGCATTTACGAAACCCAAGATCTATCATCAGCTGTAAAGGTTTATTTTTATAGTCTTTTCACAAGACCCATTAGAATAGACTTATATTTTTAACGACTGAACTTTCCTTCATTAGGCAATTCATTGTTTTTAATTGATGATAATAGCACTAATGTTGGAGTTAAATTGAGTTAGTTTCGTGTTGTGTCTCAGTGCAATTGTGGTCGGTCAAAATTATAGCAGTAGAGAAGCTTCAACGCAAGTTTAAAAGCAGATTTACAACAAAGTAAATCCTACGGAGTTGGGTCGCAAGTCGTTAGTTAACTCTAAGGGCATACATCACTTTAAGGTCTTCTCAAATTAACAGATGTTTTGTTGAAGTAGGTAAAACTACGAACGAGTATAAAACTAGAAACCAGAATATACAGTCTTCTTTGTACTTAATTACTTTTCGTAAATCGTTGACAAAAGAAATATTGTACATTATTTTTAAATGGAATTATTGTCTTCACTTCATTATGTCTTAGGGACTATTATGTAATTTTTATTAGAAAATTATGAATTACAGTGATTTATTAAACAATATTGTACCTATTAAAATTTTAACAAACGATAAAGGTGTGATGTAGTTCATTGTTTATAGTTCCTGAGTTATAAACATCGGATTCAAATTCGAATGCGGCAGATAAATTATTAAACATGTTAACAGCTAAAGATTGACCCTGTGGGATCTGGGACTGACTTGGACCCTCTTGGGGCTCACTCCGCATCTAAAAGTGGGAGTGAAAACCCTTAGTAGGGGAGAAAACCTGTGGAATGGACGTGATCTCAGACAAATCGCTTCCCTGCACAATCTTTGGCTTTCAAACAAGACTATCTACCATTTACTGAAACCAACACCATTGGTGGCTTACAGGTTTTTTTTTTTACATTTAGTGTACTTATGCTAAGTAAGGTGTTAAAGAAAAAAGTAAGATATCTTCACGGTCAACCCCCTTGGAAACACTGTAGTCTACCATTAATTATTACTAATGTAGGTAGTAGTGAGTATCAGTGGAACAAATTTAAATTTAACAAAACAATTTAGGTGTTAAAATCGAGTATTTTTATTTTTCAAAGGTTAAAATTCTACACAATTAGAATAAATTGAATGAATAATCAATATATATTGATTGAAATATATATTAAATGAATTTATTATTGAAGTGTATATTTTAAATTAATCAATGTATACTTCAATAGTTCGTAATTTTGAAAAAAGTATGCTCTATATTTCCAACATTTAAAACTATCTCGATTTGATCGAGATATATTTATAAGTAAATAAATTTTAATGACCCACAGTAATTTTAATATAAAAATAATGTAGTGTAATTAATTAAAATGGGCCAACAATTGGAAAGATTGTACGTACTACACAATAGCATTTTATTTCTTAACGTGAGCTTCTATTATCTGAACTTTTGGATATTCTAACCACACCCGAAGAAGTTATATAAGGAGAAACAAATAAACGATCTAAGCTGAAACCCATTTGAGACAACGGAGTAAAAATTTTATTAGTCAATCAACAACAAACTGCAGTGGTTCTATTAAAAAAAATAATTTGTACGTACTCATAATCTGAGGTACACTGGATTCCACAAATACAGTAAATTCCATTCGGAATACTCGCCGTGACCATCCGCGAAGACTGAAAAGAATCTGGGTGATGGACATAGTTTCCTTTTTCTTTTTTCCTTATATTTTTCTGTATCACCCTTCCTTCTTCTCTCTCAGACAAACACTGGCCTTTCATCATTCAATATGTATACCGTATGGAGGAATCTCTAAGGAGGCGGGAGTATAGCTATGTGATACTTCTCAGTTATGCCTTTGAAGTCATATTTCGTTAACATATTGTATGTGTATGTATACAACCATTGTTCCAGGTTGTTCCCATACAACGTGAAATCACTGAGAAAAAAATCCACATAAATTTTAGTCCGTTTGGAAAAAAATATGTATTATAATATTATTAGATTGAATGTGATAAGAAGATGGAAAATAAAATATTTTCGAAATGTCATTTTGCAAAATATCCAAGGTATACTCGTATACAAAATAAAGAAATAATATAGGTATGGAAAAAAGTATAAATTTTCGGCTTGGTTAAAATATAATGTTAAAATAATGTTTACTCATACTTAGTAATTATTTAAGATGATTACCCAAGTACTAGCTAATTATGAATTAATTTCAATGTCCACAAACATTTCTACGCGGAGTACCAAAGACGTTAGCGCTTACTAATTTACTGATGAATAAAGATCAATACCTCATTAAAATATTAAATATTTTAATACAAATATCTAGTACCTGAAGGTAGTGGAAACAACAAAATCATTAAAACAATAATAAATTGTTTGTAAAGCTATTATTTTTATTTTATGTACAAATACTCTTATTTTTATAAAATTAAAATTGTATATTAATACATGATACACGAACAATTCGAATTATTAGTAATGCCATAATATTTACATACATTTAAATAAAAATTTATCTGTGAACGAGATTGATTTAGGATGCATTGCCGGTTAGCCGTTTGAAAAGAAAATCATCCAGACTTAATTGTCTTACTTTTTTGTATCCAAGTCTTCTAGCTCTACTGTCTTCAATTGTCACAATATTCTTACGAATACCCTCTTCTCAAAATCTGCTTTCCGTTTTTCTCAAACGTCGGAAATGTAAGAATCCACTTATTAGGTAAGAATTATTCTTAGTAGAAAATCCTACTGTTTTCTAAAAATATATTTAAATTTGTTTTGCCCTTCTTACATCATTTCATTTTTTTTACAAGTACAGGAGCGTGGACGATTTCCGAAATTTAATCAAGATCTTTTCAGAGAGGCCAATAATCTGAACTATCTGAATTTTTCCTCGAAATATTATACTATACTGACAGAATATCAGTACTGCCTTGTATATAACATCTTATTTTCTAAATTAACCTTTATAGCAAGTATTATACAAAGTCCTTCCAATGGTTCTCGGGATATGGATCGTCATTTCTTATTTTAGAAAATTTAGCAAAGTCGCGTTTTTTTTTCTACAAAATTAGTAAATTTTCATTTTTACCCGTAGCATTCTTACTTTATATGATACAATCATCTACGGACTACAAACACACAACAACTGTTTAGGTTTCTTCCTTTAGGTGTTCATCCTTGTCGTTCTTTTGTCCTGCCAGAGATCTTTCAGTTCTGACACAACTTCGATCGTTCTTTTGCAGAATGCATAGGCCTTTCTTTGAAGGAATCGTTCATACCTGCAACTTTACTACCAAATACAGTCCTATCCCACACTTTGGTCGGTCCGAAGTATGTTCCTTTTATGTCCTGATGTACCTCCTGCACTTTACATTTCTCTGGAGGAGTGAGGCTTTCTTTAGCCAACCCTCGATCCCCAATCGTTTACTATGCCTATAGAATATCAACTTCCTCCTTCGTATACCGCCGAAAATCCCTTCCAACTTGACATATAGTTCTTGATTTGAAATATATTAAAATTTATATCATTCTTCAGGCGTTTTTCTGAATTTCTTATTGAAAATTTTACTATTTAAGTCATAAATAGATGGTGATAGCAGCGATTGTAGAAATATTTTTTTTACTCAACAAATGCCAATGCCCTTTTTTATATCCACTTTTCTAAACCATTTATCTTATGGTAATAACCTTGCATAATGATGCTGGTCGAGACTTAACCTTGGAATTCTTCTTTTCATTGTATGTTCCCTAGAGCTGCCCAATTCTCCAACCATTTGAGTTGGTAAAAGTTTCTACCAAAGAGGACTATTAGCGAACCTCAGAGTAGAAACTTCAAAATTGTGGTTAGAGATTTAAATGATCTTGGAGAGTTCTCCATCATCGCTTTCCAATTATCGCTCGAAATTGAGCGAACGGGAACGATTAAGTAATTGGTTAAGGTTCCTTTAATTCTGCGAAGTTACGCATTTAGCATTAGTGGTTAACTATATTTGTTATGGGTTGATAAAACTATCTTTTGTGTATAAATTTATCTGAAGGAATATAAAAATATGATAATGTCATTTCAGTATTTTAAAAATAATATTAGACTGAAACGATAAACGCCATTTCAGGATACTTCAACACTATTAGACAAATTCTCTATGAACCCAATTAAATACAAAAGACTAATAAACATGACTAATATATAACCTTTTTGAACTTACGGAGTAGATAGTCCAGGATCCATGGTCCATTTTTGAACTTGATTAGTATCAAGCTTAATTTTCGTGAATAGCTTCGTTTCGCTGAGACGCCTAAGAATTTCCCGTTCGAAAATTCTCGATTGTGGTAGCTAACAGAGGTAGCAAGGATAAAATATGTCGATGATTCTCAAACATTTATTACTAACTGGGTTTGTTTTTGTTAAATCTCAAGATAATTATCTAAATTATTTGAAAAACTATTTGTCCTACAAAATAAACGGTTTGATCAAAGAGTCCCCTCCTTCGAAAATGCATCGATAACGAGGTCATAAAAACTGATTACTAACCAGCTGTTTTATTTTACTTCTTCTTTTTTGACTCCGATAGAAGGAGGGGACTCTTTCATCAAGCCAAACACTTTGTAGGACAAATATTTCTTCAAATAATTAAGATAATTATCTTGAGATTTGACGAAAAAAAAACCAGTTAGCAATACATTTTTTAGAATCATCAAATCGACATATTTTATCCTTCCTACCTCTGTTAGCTACCACAATCGAGAATTTTCGCACATGAAATTGTTGGAGTCTCATCGAAACGAAGCTATTCACAAAGATTTAGCTTGATACTAATCTAGTGAAAAAATGGACCATGGATCCTGGACTAAGAGCTATGGGGCTACATTTAGACATCGAATTCCTCCCGTATTCAATTCCTTACAATCCAAAATCCTTAGTAAAACTATCATACCCCTTACTTTGTAAGGAATAAAGTCATCCATAAATACCATAACGTCTCGTTTCTAACTAATTTAGCCCGAAACCGATAGGAATTCTTGAAAAACATTATTCCTTGTAGCTACTTCTTCAATTCCTGATTACCCTCCGAGGCGTCTGAAAAAAGCATGACCTCGTAACCTTCTAGGTTGAACTTCTTATTCAAATACTACCAGTGGGTAGTTTCTTTACTTGCCTCTTTGTCATTAAAGGAGGTATAATTAAATCTATTTACTTGGAGTTATTATATTACATTTGTAAATTTCCATAAAAAAATGTGTATAATAATGATTGTTAAAAGTGAACTTCTTATTATTCGGTAGTTCATTACCATTTACATTTTATTATAACTACTAACCATGAATTTTAAGAATATAATAAACTATATAGACAAAGAATGAATAATACTTAAAATATAATGAAGTGTCGGTGAGAAATCACGGAACTTAGTGAGTAGATATAAACTTCTAACGAAACATCGTTATGCACCCTCACATGTACAGATTAAACAAATTTAAGAAAAAAATTGTTATTTATTTTGAGCTGTGATTGTTCCAAAACTTTCTCAATGATATATTAAAAAATAATTTGAGCCATCAAACATGAAAAACATAACTTTATTTTCTCAATTTATTAATTCAATTTTGAAAAACAAATTTATATTTTATTATTAGTAACGAACGCTTGAAATTATGGAAGCTGAATTTTGAAATTGGAAATCTTTTAAAACCTTCCTTATACGAGGGCATTAATTTGTATACCTTTTTTAGTGTGGCAATGTATATCTCCTTATTTTTTAAAACTATTTCCTTTTTGTATATTAACTTTTTATCCAATTTATAGCAACAATAGTTATCAAGTTTAAATTCCTGCTTGGTTTCATTTCCAATATAGGTATACCACAAGGGTGCTACCACAAACGTAAAGGATGCTGTGTGCTGTCCAATAATACTAAAAAGACCAGAGGACTTTTGTGCCAATCTTCCCAGCGAGATCCTTCAAAGGATTGACGAAGACATAGGGGCCTCTCTTATGCATGAATGAACCTTGGCCTCCTCCTTCATATTACTCTTCCTTCATTTTCTTTCTTATCCTTCCGTCTATATTATTCATGTCCTCTTCGGTTTGCTTATAAGAGACGAAGATTTATTTCGGTGCATAACTTTGGAAACAAGAAGAGTTGTCAAAGCATAAATCTTTTCAGGCCGCTTACATAAGTTGATGGGACCTCGTATCACAGTAATGGTATTGCTTTATATTTCATGATTAGATCCTCTGCTTTATTTTCTATTCTTTTTTGTTTTCTTGATAAAATATTTAGAAAAAACCTAGAATTTAAAACTATTAATGTTATAAAAGAATTCACGTTTTTTTATTTAGTATTAAATTTTCTACACCCTCTAAATTTATCTCAACATTCCTTTCACCCTTAACCTCATTCCTACTAAATTTTCAAACTTTCACCAAAACCTTGCCTGTCATCCCAATCCCCTGGCTCGGTCACTATCCAGTTCACACATCCATATAACCCACCCCGCCGCCTAAAAAGCCATTGGCCTCGTGACCTGTTGTAATAATGTTATTTAGAGTAATAGCACTGGCCAGATTCTCCACTCACGACCTGTGTGTGTGATGCGCCCTTAACCAGCCTCCTTTGGCGTTTAAGCCAGTGACGCGACTGGAAAGGGGGCAGGGGCCTCCCGGACTCTTGCTTTTCCCCCATCCCTGCGAAAGAAGCTTAGTTCAGGGAACTAATGTTCTTTGTACTGAAGCAATAGTTGTCTCTCGTATTACCGGAAATCTTCCTCATAGTCCAATTCCTACGTCTACTAGAAGTCTTTACAAATCATATGTTCTGGCCGACGAAGAATTTTGGAAACCAAGTCCTGTAGAATTCCTGCTAGGGGCAGATCTCTATTATGAAGTAATAACAGGACGTCCGATCACTATATCCCAGGATACTCCCAAACTGTTACCAACGATTTTCGGATTTGTTGTTGGAGGCCCTTCTAAAAGCTATTCTGTACCCAAGGGCACATCCAGCCTCATAGCGCAGTCAACGGAAGAGATGCATGAGGTCATGTCGAAATTTTGGGCGCTAGAAGAGGTTCCAAAGCGGCCTATTGTGTCAGAAGATGAACTGGCATGTGAGAACCATTTCTTATCCACTCACCACAGGCTACCCTCTGGTCGTTATGTCGTATCTCTTCCTATGAAAAAGTCAGTTGATATTTTAACCAATCCTAGGCAACAAGCCCTAAGTCGTCTTAGGAATTTGGAATTCAAGCTCGAAAAGGATCTTCTGCTAAAGGTCGAGTACCACGCTTTCATGCGAGAATACTTGTCATTGGGGCACATGAAACTCTCCCCCGCTGGCACCTCAGCATACACAATACCGCACCATGGCGTGGTAAAAACTCAAAACGGCTCAAGGAAATTGCGCGTGGTCTTTGATGCCTCCTGTCGCACAAATCCAGGATCTCTCAACGGTCACATGTATGCCGGACCTAAACTCCAATTAGACATAGGGGACGTAATCTCAAATTTTAGAATCCATCAATATGTATTCACAGCCGATATTGTGAAAATGTATCGGCAAATTTTATTGAACCAAAATGACCGAAAATTTCAACACATATTTTGGAGGTTCAGCCCGCACGATAACATCCAGGAGTACGAATTGTGTACTGTCACCTATGGAGAAAAGGCATCAGCCTTTCTTGCACAAAGGACGATCAAACAACTCGTTATCGATGAAGGTGCCTCATACCCTCTAGCTTCTGTTGCTTTGTTGCAGGACACTTATGTCGATGACATTGCTACTGGTGCTCGGACGGTTCCTCAGCTAAAACAATTGAAAGAAGAGTTGGTAGCATTGCTGAGCAAAGCCGGATTTCAGCTTAGCAAATGGTCAACCAACTGTCCAGAGCTGATTGACACGTTAAACCAATGTGATGTAAACGACTCACGTATTAGCCTATCTGATGATGAAGACTCTCGTATCAAGCTGCTAGGCATCCAATGGGACCCTAAGGAGGACATATTTTCTTATGAGATTCAGACGCCACCTAGAAATCCCACGAAAAGAGCAATACTGTCGGCCATCGCGAGGGTTTATGACCCCTTAGGATATCTTGCACCCGTAATTTTCTATGCTAAGACAATACTGCAAGAGTTGTGGAAATTCAAGGTAGATTGGGATGACATCGGCCCATCTGAAATCTGTAACAAATGGAACAAGCTCCTTGATCAACTGCACCTACTGATCGAAGTCAAAATATCTCGCCTCTTCGCTACAGGAACACCGGTGTCATACACAATAGTTGGTTATAGTGATGCATCCGTGCGAGGTTATTCAGCTGTTCTATATTTGCGCGCGGTCACTTCAAACGGCTACCAAATATCGTTACTTAAGGCTAAGACAAAGCTAGCCCCAGTCAAGCTAATGACCATACCTCGTCTAGAACTTTCTGGGGCACTGTTACTGAGTCGCCTCTTTCAATCGTGCAAACCTCTCATGAGCAAATTGAACATCAGCACAGCCAAATTCTTCACAGACTCTCAAGTCGTGCTGAGTTGGCTCTCCCTTCCACCTGAAAAACTCAACATCTTTGTAGCCCACAGAGTTATCGAGATATTGGACCTGACAGGAAGGAATCAGTGGAATTATGTCCGTTCCGAGGAAAATCCGGCCGATTGCAGCTGCCGTGGAATTTTACCTTCAGAGCTCATCAATCATCCGTTATGGTGGGCGGGCCCTGCATGGCTCTCAACAAAAGAGGATAGCTGGCCCTACTTTATCCCGCGAGTCTCCGAGAACCTGCCTGAAATTAAGCAAAAAAAAGCCTGAACTTCAGCTCCCATCCTAAGCTCGCACGCGCCACAGCCTATGCATTACGCTTTGTGGAGAGACTTCGACATCGAGCTACTTCATACGGTACGATTTCGGTAACTGAATACAACCGAGCCGCTAAACTACTTTTGAAATTGACCCAGGATCAGCTTCTAAAGGATCATGGGAAAATATCCAATAATAACGCCATCCGCTCCCTGCTGCCGTTCATTGACGGAGAGGGCTTTGTCAGGGTGGGCGGTCGCCTTCAAAATTCCCAACTACCTTATGATGCCAAGCATCCATACCTTCTTCCAGCGAATTGCCACCTCGCAAAGTTACTTAATGATCACTACCACGTAATACACATGCATTTAGGACCAACCTCACTTCAAAATATATTGCGGCAAAAATACTGGATTATAGGTGCCAGAGGATTGATTCGACAGCGGGTTTTTAATTGCATTACATGCTATAAGGCCACTCGTTCACCTCAAGTTCCCATTATGGGCAACTTGCCATCATGTCGGCTTGAAGGGGGTCAAGTGTTTGCTCATGTGGGAGTTGATTTTGGCGGACCATTCTTCATCAAGGAATCACAGCGAAGAAAGGCATCTTTAGGAAAGGCATATCTATGCCTCTTCGTATGTATGAGCACCAAGGCCGTGCATTTAGAAGTGGTCTCAAAATGTTCTACGGACGCCTTCTTGGCAGCATTTCAGCGCTTCGTAGCCCGAAGAGGGAAACCATCTCATATGCATTCAGACTGCGGCACTAATTTTGTCGGAGCAGCCAATCGACTCAGGGACCTCTTGCTTTTGTTACGATCCTCTGAGGCCCAAGAGAAAATCACCCAACATTCTGTTCCGCAAGGGATTGGATGGTCCTTCAATCCGCCCGCAGCTCCTCATTTTGGCGGTCTATGGGAGGCTGGCATAAAGTCGTGCAAGACAATATTACATAAAGTAATAGGAGAAACACCTCTTACCTTCGAAGAACTGACAACATTGTTCTGCCGCATAGAGGGAGTCTTAAACTCTAGACCCTTAGCTCCCCAAGGATCCGATCCAACTAGTTTTGATTGCTTGACACCAGGTCATTTTTTGATAGGGAGGCCACTGATCGCTATCCCAGAGGAACAACTCCAGGACAAGGCAGGCATCCTTCAGCGTTGGAAGCTAATACAGCAAAAGGCTCAGCACTTTTGGACAAGATGGCGGATGGAATACCTCAATCTACTGCAGCAAAGGAAAAAATGGACGATGGATCGTCCAAATCTCAAAATCGGTGATCTGGTCATCGTAAAGGAGCCAGTCTCACCCCTAAACTCGTGGCCACTAGCTCGAGTGGCTGAAACCCACTGCGAAATCGTGCGAGTAGCCACTATCCGCACCTCCACAGGTCTTTACAAAAGGCCGGTGGCCAAACTCGTGACACTAACTCCAATCAACGACGCAGATTCAGATAAAATTTAACTCAATTTTGGTGGGCGGGATGTTGAGGCCAAAAACTTGAATGCTATTGTTATTATGTAATTATGAACTAGATATTGGGATGGCGCACCATGTTTGTTTGTGCACTGGCTGGCTATGCATTAACGAAAAACGAATTACGTATATATAACGACAACACACGCCGGCTGACGGGATTATCGGCAGTGCAGAGTCCCCAGCCTACAGTGTTACAGTTTTACAGTTCATTGTGTGCACACATTGCCTTAACTACGGGACCACGTCCTCATCTCATCAAAACAACGGGAAGCATCTTTCCACGGTGGAACAGTCGATGCGATGTCGTTTTTTTGTTTTCATGACTCACAGCAGTGATAAGTTTTTTCTTTTGTATATTTTTTTATGTTTCATATGTATTTATTAAATTTATTAACATCCAGATTTACAAGGCATTAGCAATGTCTTTGTAAACACGTACATGTAAAAAAGGCATCATTTTAATTATAGGCCTTTCAGTTAAAAAAAACAAACATATTTCTTTGATATAATTTTAATAACAGTTCTTTAAAGAATAGATTTATGTATATATAGTTTCACATTTTTATTTATAATTATTTTCTTAATAGCCTTTGCACTATCCAGCCATCATATATTTTTGCGTTGGACAAAATTAAAGGCCCTTTTTGAGCCCCTAAACCACGCAACACCATGCAATCTGTAAATATTGTTATTATGGTATGAATGTGAGAAATTATTCTATTTTTATTATCATTTTCACAAGTATTTATTGTGTTTTTATTATATATATTATCATTATATTTTTATTATTATATTATCATCATGTGTATTTTTTTAGTTATTTTATTTTATTTATTTGATGTTTTTCTTCTCAGCATTGCTGGTTGATATGTCTTAACCGGACCATGGTCAAGGTCAAGCTTAATCGTCTTATTTATCGATATTTAGAAATTTCCGTACAATACTAGCAGTTCCCAACAACACTGCTTTTTGTAGTATTTCAACTTCCTTTTTCAATTCAAGGATTTTCAAGGATCTTATTGTTTCCTCTGGGATAAGTCCATTCGTAGACACTACAATTGGCAGTACTTCAACCCTCACCAGTCCATAAAGATGCTTCAACTCTTCGCTAAGCTCCTGATATTTCCGAATTTTTTCTCCTATTGTTTTGTGCACGTTATCGTCGGAAGGAACTCCTATCTCAATAATCTGTGCTTTCTTTGCTGCCTTGTCAATAAGCACGATGTCAGGTCTGTTGTGAGATATATGGTGGTCTGTTATCATCGTATGGTCCCAATATAATTTAACATTACCACTTTCTAATAATGCTTCAGGGTGATATCTGTAGAAAGGTTGGTGATCTTTAATTAGATCACATCTTTTAGCAACTGCTTGATGAATGACTTTCGCTGCATTATTGTGTCTTTGGAGGTATTCTTTTCCCACTAGTACCTGACAGCCTGAGGTCACATGTTGTATTGATTCATTTGTTGATTTGCAAAGACGACACTTATCATCAATGGCCTCTTGTAAGATATACTTCCTATACGAACGCGTTGCCATTACTTGATCTTGTATAGCTAAAAGGAATCCTTCTGTCTCTGGAAACATACTTCCATTTTTCAACCATTGGACAGATGCTGCTAAATTTATTCCAGAGGTTTTTAAGGCGTTGTAAAATCTGCCGTGAAGTTGTTTACATTTCCATGACTCAGTAAGACTCTGTTCAGTTAGGTTCTCGTTTTGTTCCTCTCGAAGCAAGTTTAGTGCCGTATATCCGTGGTCAAGCCTTGTAATCGCAGATAATACAGGTGAAGTACTGCTCATGACATAGGCCTTAAGTTGTGCTTCCTGTTCTCTGCACGATTTTAATAAACTAGTGAGACCTCTTCCTCCTTGTTTCCTGGCTATATATAGTCGTGGGACTGAGGAGTTCGGATGCCGTTGCCTCGATTTCACCATATGCGTTCTAATGAAACGGTCCATTCTTTTAAGATCGGTATCTGACCATTTTAATGTACCAAAGGAGTACGTGACCGCCGATATAGCCCATGTATTCAAAGCTTTTATCAAATTTCCAGAGTTTAAATTAGTTTTTAAGATCCTCTGAACTCGTTTCTTGAATTCATCCTCAATTGTTTCTTTTACGTCCTTCTTGAACTTTAGAAGCTGCGTGATACCCAGATATCTGTATGAATCAGTTTTCTTTAACTGCTTGATAACTTCTCTGTTTGAAAGTTCTATATTCTTTGCATCTTTATACTTTCCTCTGTGAATGTTAACAGTTGCACACTTGTCCATTCCCAATTTCATGCCAACATCGGTGGTAAAAGAGCTCACTGACTCAAGTAAACTTTTCATGTCTCTCTCATTCCTCGTATATAATTTCAAGTCATCCATATAAAGTGAGTGTGAAATGATTACTTCTTTGTCAATTGCGTAACCCATACCAGAATTATTTAGTATGGAGCTTAATGGATTGATGGCCAGGCAGAACCACAATGGGCTTAATGTATCTCCCTGAAATATTCCTCTCTTTACAGGAAGGGTTCTATTATCTTCAGGTTTCTCATTTGTTGGATATTCAAGTGATATTCGCCATAGTTTCATGAGTCGTTGTAAGAGCTCTATTACGTTTTTATTAACTTTATAAATTTTAAGGACTTCTATTAACCAATCATGAGGAACCGAATCATAGGCTTTTTGGTAATCGATCCACGATATGGAAATGTTCCGACACTTTTTGGATACCTGAGACGCTATAAATGAGTCGATGAGCAGAAGCTCTCTGCATCCTTTTGAATTTTCTTTGCATCCCAGTTGTTCATCTGCCATCAATTTGTACTTTCGTAAATGCAATTTTAGTTTATAACTTATTATTGCGGTCAATAATTTATAAACGCTATTTAGGCAAGTTATTGGACGGTATTCTTTTGGTTCTGCTTTTTCTTGTTTCTGTTTCAAAATCAAATACGTCTTACCTAAACAAAAGTCGTTAGGAGGAATAACTGAATTACATAGCAGTTTCTGATAATAAGAAGCTAATACTTTGTGGGAGCTTGTAAAATATTTCATCCAGTAATTTTGAATTTTATCTGGTCCAGGCGCTTTCCAGTTATGTGTTGTTTTAATTGCGTTTCGAACATCTTCTTCTGTAATATTAACAGTATCCATTATCGGAACATGTTCAGTTTCTTCGTATATATTATTCAGCCAGAATGCACTCTTATTAAAATTTTTTGGTATGCTCCATATATTTTCCCAGTAACTAGTAAACTCAGACTCCTCTGGATGTGAGGGGGAGATTGATGATTCGTCTTTATTTGATTTTAGAGAGCGATAAAATTTTTGTTCATTCATTTTAAACAAATAGTTTTGCTTTCTACGGGACTCGGCTTTTGAGTATCTTTTGAGTTTATTTGCACAAACAGCGAGATTTTGTTTTAATCGATCCGATAGCATTAACAATTTTCGATTAACTTCAGATCTATTGATGGTACCTAAATGCTTAACAATGAGTTCATCAATACTTGTTTTTAACTTTAGAGATGCTTTTTCGGGGTCGTTTAGGTAGTTTGTGAGAACTCCTATTTTCTTCCTCAAATCACTCACTTTATTTTTCAATCTTCTTTTCCACGGCGGATCAATATTGTTTTTTCCTGAAATATTTTTTCTCTTCCTAGGTTCACTATTGTTTACTAGTCCCAATTGCTTTGTAACGGTACTTGCACCTACATATATCCAATGTCGAATCTCATCAATTTCATCTTCTGTAATGTATTCTTCTAAAAGACTGTTTACTGCTGTGATAGTATTCAATGTTCTTTTACAGTATGGCACTTTAGGTATTATCGGACGTAGCTGTAGTGGAATACCATGATATTTGATATGTTCAGTCATTAAAATATTACGAATAATTGCATTGTCTATTTTACTTAAGGCTTCCTCTTCGTTGATAATATTCGATACTGGGCTTTCCTGGTTTCCAGTGTTTACGGGGACATTGTTTTCCTCTATTGGTTGTAGCGCATCTTGGTTCATTTTACGTCCGACATCTCTCTTAATGTCGTTTATTTCGGCCATTGATAGGAAGTTCCTGCTGAGTACCTGCTTTACTTGATCAGCAATGCGTTGAGAGGATAGTTGGAGCTGAGGAAATTTTTCATTCCAAAATGTAGTAATCCTTGATCTATATCCTATTTTGTTGGTTTCAAGATTTGTTGCCAAGAAATAAGCTCGGATTGCCGCTGCGTTCATTTCACGCGTCCATTTCATCCGCTGTTGGTTATTTCTTCGGCGTGTTATATCTCTTTGTAATGCGGGAGACTGAAGAGAATCCAAGCATAAAGTAGAGACAGGCATATTTCCTTGAGTGGCCGGTCTTACGGTTCCATACGGCATCGGGACACCGCTCGCACTGTCTGCCGATGTCGAAGGCTGTTGGTCCAATCCCTCCAGAGCAGCCCTAACTCTGGATTCGTCCGAGGCAATTCTTCTATTGCGTAGCTCCATATTTGTGGGTAAAGTGCATTTTATACCTACTGCCAGGTCTACTTAGGGAAGGGAGCCCCCTAAGGTATGTACTGTTTATGTCCTTTATGTCAGTGTGTGTGTTTCGGTGTAATGTTGTGCGTTTTTGTGATTGGTGTACTGTACTCAGGAGTCCGGGGGAGCGTAAGACCCCAGCAACTGCAATCATCAGCTGCCCCTTGCGGGGTTATTTTATTTTTATTATTATTATTTATTTATTATTATTTTATTTTATTATTTTTCTTTAAAAGTGGCAAATTGTAATATTTCAGTAAAGTGTATATATAATAAAAAAAATTAATTGTCTAGAATATATAGGGGGTAATTGCATCTTCTAGGAGTACAAGCTTGAAAACAGGTTGAATGATTGAATCTATACAATCAATAGTCGATCGAATTTTTTTTTTAGAAGAAGCAGGTAACCCCTTCCGGAAAAAAGGCGGACGATCACTAATTTTACAAATTATACCAGTTTTCATTTAATTGTAATAAACCAGGTACTTAATGTTTTCGTACAAGTAACCCCATGTTATTATAGATATCTAAGTTCAGTTTAGTATTTAGTTTGTATCCTCCTAGTGAATATTTGTTTTGTTAGAAAGTAGAATAATAAAATGTATTTAATTGGGCTTATTTCATAGATAAAAATGGCTAAATCGAATTCTGAGTATTCTCTGTATAGAAAAAACATTCCAAAATAAAAATATTTTAATTAGTTTACTTTTTTTTCAAATAAAATGACTATATTTTTACTATTAAAAATAAATCATAATTATAATGTTTTGTGTAATGGCTTAAAGAAGTCATTAATAGTGGATTTGTGAAATTTTAAAAATATTTAGGCTTGAATAGATTGAACATGTCAACATACTTATCAAAAAGTTCTTCGATCCGTTGCTAGACAATCTCGTTAATATAATATCACTAACATTTTTTGTATGTAATAAAAGGGACAACAAGTATTTTACTCCAAAGTATAATACTAGATATAAGTGATAATGTAATAGAAAGAGGATATCGACGGTTTTAGTACGTACATTTGCTAGAATAAGAAAAACCAAATTCAAAAAGTTATATTGTATTTTCCAATATTGATGCTCAAAATCATCTCGACTATAATTTATTTATCTATTACACGTAATTAATATCATATTAGTTTTAGATGTTCATTTAAATAATAAATGATCGATACTACCCATATTCTATTAATATCAATATAAAATAAAATACCTCCTGCAATCTATAGTGCATACAAACCCGCAAGACCTAACTGTATCTCCTGTAAGGAATAACTTTGCCCCGTTATCTATACCTCTGCTACTGATTTCATAATTACATCTGTAATGTATATCGTTTTACATAATATTGTCAGGGCCAGTGGATTTGTGATTTTTAAAATTTTAAAAATATTTATTTTATATCAGATACTGGGCAACGGTAATAAACTGTAATATATATATGTAAAATAGTTTATGAGCATAGGAGTAATAATGTAAGCTTTTGTGTAACCTACACCTAATAGGTAAGTGTAAGTTTTTTTTGTAACATATGCTTTATTCATATTTAGTCTTTTATTTTTTACCTAATTCTATATATAAAGAGTAATCACAGTTTAAACATCCCAATGTCTGACAATTTATTCAACAAAAAAAAAGTCAGTAACAAGTATTAAAAAAGAATACAAAAATACAATTAGAAAAAATAATAATAACTGAATAAACTGAATTGATAATGTTTCATTAGAATATCAGAATGAAATGAGGAGACAATTACAAACAAAAGACTAAATATAAATAAAACATATGTTACAAAAAAAACGTACGCTTAAATATTAGGTGTAGGTTACAAAAAAGCTTACATTATTACTCCTATGCTCATGAACTATTTTACATATAAATGTATATATATATATATATATATATATATATATATATATATATATATATATATATATACATACACTCAGTAATGTTATTGCGAAAAAGCATTCAAATCGATGTCGACTTCCTTCTGAACCCCTTCAAACCGATTTTATGGCTGCCTAGGGATTTTCATCCTAAAATTACTTTGTTTATGGTCGAATATATATCTTCACCGAGCTGAAGTTGGAAAATTCTCGATCATTCAAAAAAGATCTTTTGGGATCTATAAGGGAGAATCTTTATAGCTTCTAAAGCGAAATGTGAAGCTATATCCACGGTTTTATAAATATCTTTTGTTATATTGCCCTCAAGTAAGTTTCTATGTATCTTGTCTGTTTGTGTATGCTATCGAATACTATTTTCTATTTCTTTAAGATGAATTTAGACTAAATTTTTAAGTGAGTTGAATTTAAATAGCTGTGAGACATTGAAAATATAAGTGTCAACAGTATGCATATGTAAGGATCTTGTATACTTTTGCATGTATATGTAAAGTTTTGGTATACATGTATATGTAAGAGTAAAAAGAACGACAGAAGGATTTAATTGCTCTTAATGCTGTGGTCGCTCCTTGAGCTCCCTCCTTTGGTTTACGGTAAATCATTTTGTTTATATTTTTCCTCTAATCCTATTGGAAAATAAATGAATAGTTTTGCGTTTATTGCTCTTAGTATTTACTGTTACGCTATATACGATCAGATCATATATTATTATTATTTTTTTTTTATGAAATGGAAGGAAATGCAATGGAATTAAAGTTTTAGAGTGTCTGTGCTATGTTTCTAACTAACTCATATTGATCCTTTAATCAGATAAACTGGAAAACGTATTGGAATTCTATGGAATCCATTTAAAAATTATAAACTTATACAAACGGATTTCGAACCTTTCTCTTAAATTAAACTATTAACTTTAAATATTTGTCTAAAAGGGAGTCATACCTCTATAGATTTACCTCTACTGTCTTATTTTAAGCCATAAGGAAGCCAGCTGCCCTTTTTTATTTAAATTTGATAAATATAGTATTTTTTATTCTATAGCAATAAATACACTCTGCCAAATAAATGGCTTAATAAGTTTCAGTCATCTATGAATACTCAAACTATATACCATTATTCATAGGAGCATGCCTAGTGGAATTTTGGCGAAGACTTTGACCACCCGGACGAAACCAGAAAGCATTTGATGAATGGACCTTTTTAACTAAGACGTTAAATATTGATCTTTGAGATTTTGATTTCGAAGCCTAGAATTTAAAAATGTTAATGTTTTAAAAGTATTTAATTTACATTATATTATAATATATTTTCTAGAATACACAAAGTGTAATTGTACTTTCTAGTACGAGTATGTTTGAAAACTAGGGTTGAGTGATTTTATTACACTTTCATCCACTTAAAGGAGCGAGTTATCTATATGGTGAAGATTCCGTGTTCATATATGGCTGTGAAAGATAAATTATTTTATATTGTATTAGTCATTGGTAGACTCTGTAGGACCTAAAGATTCCCCAGGGCCTTCTATAAAGTGGGTACCCTTAATCGGGGAAAACTGGCAGTTGAGTATGAACTCATCTAAATCAGCTTCATACACTATAGTTGGCTGAGAAACAAAGGAGTCTCTTTGAACAAAGAAAATCTCCATGGGTTATAGTGTGGTAAAAGTTTTATGTTGTTATCAAGATAGTCACCATAATGTTACCATCTTATCGAAAATTAAAAAAGTTAATATTTTTAATTACTAAAATATAAAATATATTTAATTTGTTTTAAAAAGGTACTAACCCGATAGTTAGAAAATAATTAGAGATGGGGAAGAGAGGGTGAGAGTTCTCAGGTGAGTGATCTTCGGGGTTTAGCTAAGCACTCCATAAGAAGTTCATCAGGGGGCTTACTTTTTGTAATGAGTGAGCCATTTTAGGCCCTGGTAATTTCCTATCTCTTTCTCTCTCTCGCTCTCTTTATCTCTCCTTCTCACCTCCTAATTATTCACCTGTCTTCTTCTACTCTTCTCTTCTTTTTCTCTATTTATTTTTTTTTTTTTTAGTAAGCTTCGGGTTTTTATATCTTTTAGGTAGGCATTTAAAATTAATGATCGATTAGTTAAGATGATTTGTAACTAAAATATTACTTTTCAGTAATAGATAAATAGTTTTTGCTCATGCGTCTTAATTTTAGCATTACTTACAAATAAAACCTCAAAAATTATTTAATAAATAATACAGAGTTGAAAACAGTCAGGCGTTACTTATTGTTCATGATAAATCATTCCCCGTTGATGAAATATAATCAAGGTTACTAAGGAAATATTTTATACCTATTTGGGTTGTCTCGAATGTTTTACGATTTTTTTCTATCAGTATTAAAAGAAAAGAATATTCATTTAGCTTTCCTAAAAGCATTCGGTGGCCGTCAAAATGGTTGAAATGGGTCACTGAGTTAAAATGGCATAGGGGGATTCGGGCCCAGCTACACAACACTAACTGCAGACCACTTAGTAATGACCTATACTGCGTGTCTGGTTAGGGGTGGTTCAACACCCTCCGAAAAACCTTGGTTACTGAAAATGACCTTCGAATATTCTTGGACGAAGAGCACAACCGGCATATTAAAGAGTTATTAATTGCATTGAAGGCCCACATGCACCTTTGTTTCCAAGAGCTAGGCTGCCTGGAGAATATCGAAGGATGTACCTAGTAAAAAGTATCTATCATAGATAAATTAACTTGACAATAAGGTAGGACGTACTAATTGAATAAAATAGTAAATTATATATATATATATATATATATATATATATTGTTACGGGCTACTGGGTGTAAAATGGACTAAACTATTACTTAATTCAATAATCTAATATTTATTAACAAATTAGAAAGAATACAATGAGATTATTTAAAACAGTTAAATTATTAAACTAATATCAATTTGCAATAACAATATTCTACTAAATGTTATCTAATTTCTAAGATAATATACAAATAATATAAGATATTGCTAATACTAAATAACTAAACTATTTATATAAATTTGTACAAATACAATAATATTACACTATAGTTTACAATTACAAATTAACACTTACAGTTCGCTAACTAAAGTCCACCGACCGTAAGACTCTCCAAATATGACAAACTGCCACACAGTTTATTACATTTATTACACGGCCACTAATTGTCACTGTTGCTCACTCAGCACTTATTACAGACTGATACTAATACTAACTAACTCACAAACACTGCCACTAGTTAACGACTGCTTATTACTCACTGGCTTATTACTGACTGGGCCGGCCGAACAGCTGGCTTTTTATATAGGCAAGGTAGGTCGGGGTGGGGCATTTCTCGGAACAAGATCGAGAACCATCCATACCGATCCAGGTTGAACGAGATGGCCCTCGGCAACTTCTTTAATCCGCTTAATCCCACAGCTCGTCTAATCCTCTTAGCCGGCCCCTCTGCACCTCTGATCGTAACAATATATATATATATATATATATATATATATATATATCCAGTAATTGTGATGATTATAATCTTGGTATGGTGGTGAGACAAGTAGTGAGACTTGGAGCACTTATTCCTAGTGGCACAACTTCTTATGTACTTTTTATCATTAATACTTCTCGAATAATATAGGTAGTAACGAAAAGCAAATCAATAGGATCCAAATAACAAACCATTTTTCTTTTTCTTATTTAACTTTTTCTAATCTAAACCCTGAAAAACTATACGGACGCTTCTCCCCATTCGAATTACAGGATGCAAATCATCAAGGAGTGCCCTCATCTAGGAGGCTTTGAATGTACGTGTTAGTTTCATGGAACTTATAATGAAAATTGTAAAGAATTCGTTAACTATTGCCACACAAATATTAACGTCTGCGTATTACTGAATGTTGCCAATGCAACACGTGTACTTTGTCATCATTTTAGAGAAATTTGAAGTTTATGTATATGTGTTTGTTTAGCAATTAAATAACTCTGATCCAAATATATTGAATTTTATGACTAACGTTATACCGTTCTTAAAAGAGGACGTAAAACGGTGTGCCTGAACCTTTGGGTTGTCAGATACTTATTAAAGACCCACATCCTAACTATACCTGGATAGGGAAAATATACGACTTTTATTAAAGCATCTTCCGATAAGCCATTGAAGAATAAAATGTGACGTTAAATAAATAATCAGTAAACAAATTGTTTGTGAAGAGTACAAATATATAAAATATACAAAAGAAACAAAACAAAAGAAAACACGGATGATAAAAAAAAACATTATTTACTTCTGTACAATAAAAAATCCTTAATTTCAACATCTTGATTAGAAAGCATCTCGTTGGGAATTGAGATGATGAAAAAGCAAGAATTTAAAAGAAGCAAGACGGGGATATTAGCTGGGCAGAAATTCCGGATTGTGAAGAAGCAGAAAAGAAAGAAATATTTGAATATTTTCTTTCTGTGAGAACTTTTGTACAGATATGAAAGGCGTTGTGTTGGTATTTTAGGAATGGACTAAGTATTTCAATTATAGGATGTCTTAGATGTAAGAAAGATTGTTGTAAGAAAGAGTTAAAAGGCTGCTCAACGAAAGAATCAAGGAATTATTGGCTACGGGTTGAGAGGAAGAGAAACTTTATTTCGTCTTATAAGTAGAACACTCCAGACCACCTCACAATTAATAGCATTAAATGTAATAAAGGTGATATGGGCAGTTTACGGACGAGTTTGTTGTGAAGATGTGAATGTTATAATAAAATTAAAGTATTTATTAATCTTCTAGAAATTTGGGTGATATGGGTTTTATTTTTAGAGTCAAAAATGAAAACTGGGATTTGAACAGAGAAGGTAAGAACTATGGGATGCTTTTTTAGTGTTGTTTTCTTATTCTTTACTTAAAAAAACGTAAGTGGGGAAATTTTACACGAAAATTATTCAATGAAAAGTTTAAATTCAATCATTCTAATACATTGATTTCTATCTCAGAATACTATTTAAATATTTAAAACAGAGCTGTAATGGGTTAAACTTCGCTTATAATAAGGTTTTTAAAATAGCTAAGGAAAGAGTAGGCTAGACAACATTATTGATGAAATGGATATAGACAGAAGAGATTGCTTTTATAAGGTAATTCGATATGATGGAAAGTTCATTATATTGACTTATTCCTTCAGCGAACTGCCCACTATTGGAACCATTTCGGAGCGGAATTTCATCTAAATGAATCCATTTATAGTCATTAAAGGATATTCGTACGTTTAATCCTTCACTATCGACGTATTAAAATATGATTCCTAAAACTTCAATTGAAATTGCAATGAATAAAATTAGGTGGACAAGAATTTAGTTATAAATATATAACCAATATTGGTTTTCTTTTCTATAATATATATTTGAGCGTTGTGTATATTTATCGAATATGTATTGATAAATAATATTTTATTGCTAGAGTGAATTTTCGATAAAAGCAGTAAGACAATTATAGTACCTGAAGTTTTTTGAGACGTCTTAGTTTCGTCTTATCAGGCAAGTATAGATTCAGAGTGACCAAAAAATATTCTTTCTTTATACCTGAGGTGTAAATCGAATACATTTCATAACAGCTAATAGTTACAGATTTGGGTAAATTATATTACATTATAATGCACACTTCATTTGTTCTTATGATGAAGTAAATACAGGGAATCGTCTATGTTGGAGTGTCTTTGGTGTCAAAACTGAGTCCTTCGATGTCACGGTTCATGAACTCGACTTTACCTTATTCTATTAATAATTAATGTAATACTTATCTAAATTATATTTTCTAATTACAATAGCAATCACTCTTTGAAAAAAATGTAGTGGGTTCTTAAAGCCAACAGGCAGTGCCTTCTCCTGTCACTGTCATCTTTGAGATATAAAAGCATTTTCCTAAGGCCCTTTATTGCTAAAGGTTTGAAAGAAAAAATCTATCTAATTAAGTAAAATAATTAAGATTATCAGGATTTAATAACATGTCTTAGAAATGACAGAGGTATTGCACGTCAATTTTCTCTGAATCTCGGAATTCTAGGTAAATGTTTTTTATCTAATGACTTTAATTATGGATACTCTTGTGTATTTCGATATCCATATTATTATGGTGGCATTGTCCATAATTGTTTGTATTATAGAATTATACAATATATTTATTACATATTACATAAATTCCAGATTCAGTTATTAAATTATTGGAAGTTACTACAAGGTAATTAAAAATTATACCAATCGTATTTAACTGTTACCTTAGTGGCAGGGGTAACTGACCAGCAATTTTTGTTTACATTATTACTGCTGATTTTTTAAATGTAATTCAGGCGGACTAATAAATATTTTGTTAATTATAATTTTGGGTGCATAAAATGTACTGAGAAAAAAATCTCTTTAACTTCTTTTAACACAATTAATATCTGGAAAGAGAGCTTCCTGGTAGAAGTAGAAAGTCGAGTTTAGAGTTAACGCACGTAGATCAACTCCCAGCAATTGAATAGGCTTCAAGATAACTCAGTTTTAGATTTGGCACCTCTGAAAGGAGCACTAACTCTCTTAGCATGTAAATGACCTTCATGGCTTCGAAATTGTTATTTCGTTGTCTTACCGTTCTTTGATTTTACAGATTTCAATCTCGTTATTCGAATGATGGACTTTTCGATTGATTGATTGATTTGTTTTTTTATGAATAAGTAATATTTATGCTATCGTTTTGTTCATAGTTAAGACCTTATTAGAAAAACTGTGTATATTTTCGATTAAAATGATTACGAATTACCAGTTCATAAGTTAGTAAGGGATGTGGGTTCTTCTGTTTCAATTCACGTGAGAAATACAATGACATTCTCATTGATAATGATATGTTTATTATATCTTCGACGTCTTAATGGCGGTGATAAATGTCCAGAGTAAAAAGATTCTAGTTGTTATTAAGTTTACTTTAATTTCGTAAGCAGCTTATTGCACCATAGTTAAGGTTAAGTTGTGTTTTTTTAAACTAAGGGGCTTGGGTCTTAAGTGTACTACTCCAGTAAATTATGAATATTGTACTTTTTATGAAGAATTTTATATTATTTTTCGCTAAAATAACCGCCTAAGAACCGCGCGTATATCATTTAATAGCTTTCCTATCATATATTCTCTTCATCATCCCACTCATCAATTTCCTTCCTCCTTGCGTCCCTTTTTTTCTCGTATCCTCTTTATTCCCATTAGAAAGGCCTTAATGTATTTTCTGAATATTTCTCAGTCCTGGTCTCATTTTTAATATCAGGACTTGTTATTTCCAATTTCAGGAATATTATTTTCTTGGAACAGCAATCAGAATCCTCTGATATTTTTTAGGCCCATACATTTTCAGAATAACTGTTTGTTCAACCTGTTTTCGTCCATTCTTTGGGTGTGCTCGAAATATGAAAATCTCATTTTCCTTATTGCGTTTCTAACTCCTAAGGTCCCTCATACAGCTTTTCTTGGTAGGCGGGTACGCCTTAAGATTTTACTTTCTATATTTAGCAATTTTTACTACCTAATAAACCCACCCCTAACCACCCCACTGTTTCCAAGCGTTCAGGTTGTCTTTTTTGGAATCCTTTGTTGCTTGTTGAGTGTCTATTCCATTAAAATTTAGGATTCCCCCCGGGTACTTCTTCAGACCCATTCATTCCACTATTTTTTTCAATTTGACCCATTGCTTGTATTTCGCTCTCAGTAGGGCTAAGTCATCTGTAATTGCTAAATATTTTGATTTCACTTTGCTCTTTGCCCTACCTAATTTATTATGGCGGTCTGTCATCGACGTTTCAAGTCTCACATTCATGTCCCATCAGTGCAAAAATGAGCTTTTAGTGAATACATTAAATAACACACTAATATAAATATAGGTCAGTTACCTTCTGCACCGAGCAGCCACTCCTATTGGCCCTGAAGATGACCTACACAGTAGGTCGAAACGTCGGCACATACAAAATACAATAAGTTTCACTTATTTGCTGTGTTTTCTTGACTGCACCCCCAACTAATTACATCCTATTATAATATAAATATAAATTCACACATGTAAGATAATACATAAATGATACTTACAATATTGGAACTGAATTATGTAGTAATAAACGCTCTTCATCAAGTTGTAAGTACCACAGACTTGAATATTAATGGACGCTTAAAGATTGACTAAACTCGAGAACCCCAAGTGTATATAATCTATACCAAAAAACTAATCAGTCAATGTTTCATATATTCAAACATCATCTAGACAAACGCCCGACGATTTTTGATAAATTTATCATTAAATTATCTCACTTTATGAGTTTTTATATTTGCTATTTTTATTGCTAATTTTTATTTATAAATAATTATATTATATTTTAAATATGTTATAGCTTCCTGTCCTATCAATAATATTAGTAAAAGAAAAATGATAAGGATATCCAAAATATATCTTTAAAACCAAATTAAAAGTTTTAAACAAATCCTGACGAAGTTGTCCTGGGCTGTAATCTGGAGCCCTTATCGAGAGGGTTTCGTTTGAGAGGCAAAGGCTGTGAAGGCCTTAACCTACTCAAAGGATATTCTCCTTAGTATTCGCCTCTTTCCCGATCCTTCCATTGAATTACCCAATCAATTTCCTTAGCCGCCTAAGAAGGGACAGAGGTAGAATTGGATGTTGTGGGAATGACAAACCATCTCACTCTCTAATGTATTCAGGTATACTAAGTACCTATATATAAATATAAATAAATATATTTAAAAATAGATGATCATATTATGAACTAGTGAAATTTCTTGCGATTACATACATTCGTGTAACTCTCCCTTACTAAAGATATCAAAATGTATTTACGTACGTAAGATTATTCCATTATTGATTTAACTTTTCTAAAATTCTATCGAACAATAGCGAGCAAAGAAAAAGATAATTTATTATGAATGATAATAGTCATTTATCATTTAGTCCATTATTTATATTATTAAATATTAAAAAAATGTTCTTTTGAATTTACGCAATATATTATTATATTTATATTTGGATATTTCTGCTTTTAAGTAACATTCTTCCTCCAATATTTTTTTCAATTTCATTTTCCCATATCGTTATCCGATGTTTTCTACAACGGTTTTGAGTATTCTCACAACCTTCAATATAATTTTCACGCATCCTTCCTTAAACTGATAATTTTATTTCTTCTTTTACCTCTTTATCTCAATTTTACTATTCATGAATCAAGTTTTTAATAACAGCATTAGTCACTGTAATATAAAAAATTAAATAATGTCTAAATATTTAAATCAACATGGCAGTATTTTAAACTTAAAATCTCGCAATATACTTCCGAATTCAAAAAGTAATTTTTAAAGTAATTATTCTCATTGAATAATTTATGCTTATTTACGTTTCATTTTTCATGAATCGTTCCCTCATCAGCCATTATGCATTTCTTCCTGAATTTAAAATTAAATAGTTTTTAATTTTCTTGTATCATCTTTGTAGATTCCATACCAGATCATTATTATAATGATTTAGTTCTGTAATTTTTTTTTGCTTATCGTTCATAATGACTAATTCTCCCGATATGAAGATCTTGAAGCTTTTATGCCTTATATTATAATAAAAAGGATAAAGAACTTTTAAAAAACATATAAAATAATGAGTGCTTTACGCTTCATTATGAAATTTTAAGTTTTGTAAAAATAGAGCCTTAGCAATTAAATACCACTGTTATTGATCATAGATTACATTTACTAAAAAAAAATATATATACTATCAGATTTAAGTTATAAAATATAGTTGAGAAATAATTTAGATAACTAATTTTGAATCAAAATGGCTAAATGATGATTGCCTACTCTGGTAGAACTGAATAAAGTATATAAGACAATATAAAGTATTAAAAATATTATCAATTTAGTCTTGTTTAAGTTCATCGTCACGCGTATAGTAAGTATTATAGCGCCCATATAATGGACTGATACCGTTGAACGACCCCGATCTAATACTATAGGATGTGAGTATATTCGAAAGGTTCTTGCGCCTAATAGCCATAGATAGTGGAGCTGAAGAGGAACCCAGGAAGCATTTTACTATAAGAGCCAGGGAGTGGAGTCAGTTTCTTTACATACTTACCTCCAAATAACTTTTTTACTACTCCAGTCTTCTGCATTCACATTCAAGCTTGTAAAATAGCAAGAACTGCTGTTCTCAGCACAAACCAGATTATTTCAAAGTCAGACTAAGAGAATATACTTTCTATAATTCGGATGTAAGAATAGAGTCTGCGATTTATGAACATAGTCAAAACTCCTAAACTTTCCGTTAGTATGTTATGTAAAGATTTGTTGTCCTGGCCGGGATTTAAGACAAAAATATATAAAAATAATCACCATCAAAATAACAATTAATACATATATATATAAACCTATTTTTTCAACCAAATACAATTGAACAATTTTTTTTGTTTCGTTAGCATTATTGGCCATTGAGTTCATTGGCCGCGATAGGTGGTATTGTGATTTTCTTACAGATATATCAGGACCGTTTAGGATCAAAAGCGGATAGTTCTGAAATTAAAAAATTTAATATTTCACACTTTTTTGCTAGTATTATAGCCACGCTTTATTTCTCCTGAAACTTCAGGAACCGAACAAAAATATCGAAAAGTTTAATTTTTGAAATTATGGAATTATCCGCTTATGAACTTGAATTCTTAAAAAATTGGTGAGAAGTCACACAATGACCTTTTGTTGGCTGAAATGTCTTTCTATCAATCTCATCGGTAGTAAAAAATAGAGTGGAGAAAATAAAAAAATAATCATAAATTTGAAAAGCTGAACTGTCCGCCATGAACGTCTTGAGGGCATGAACCAGTTGAATGTCTCTTTCTATTACGTCATTTATTAATGATATCAGGATTAACTACAGCTTTACTTACTCACTTTACTTTGTTACAAGGGTTCCCTCAACTGGACAGATCAGAGTCCCATGTCTACCGATCCATCTAATCCTCTTCCTAGAGTCCTCGACCAGCCATCTCCTCCTGGACTTCCTTAATCCACCTCCATCTGGGCCGTCCTCGTTCTCACCTCCCAGGTTGAAC
This sequence comes from Troilus luridus, assembly GCA_964056705.1. Lineage (NCBI taxonomy): Eukaryota > Metazoa > Arthropoda > Insecta > Hemiptera > Pentatomidae > Troilus > Troilus luridus. The sequence goes on along the minus strand of OZ057412.1, from coordinate 42,648,452 downwards.
CCAATCCAGATCTAGGTTTGGCCAACATTAGAACGCCATTCTCTTCACATGACCGTAGATCTTAGGCGGTGTGCCCCGATCCTTTCATTTGTAGATATAATCACATCCATCCTCTGTCGAATTTCTTGGTTTCTTACTTAATCCAGCCTAGTGAATCGGAGAAATCCATCTCAACCGACTGCACCTGTGACTACAGACGGAGGCTCGCAGTCCTGCTTTCCGAGGAATATGTCAGGATGGCTTCCAGTATGGCTGTAAAAATACGGCGTTTATTTTCTTTAGATATCTCTGTATTCCAGAGGACCGGATGCAGGATTCCAGTAGCCTTTCGGGCTTAATCCATCTTTCGTCTGATGTCATGCTCGGTCGACCCGAGCATCTAAATAAGAACCCAGGTACTTGAATACATTTACAGGCCTCCCTGTCAACCAGAACTGGACTAGTATCAGTATATCCGATTGCCATATACTCGGTCTTTTCGAAATTAATTGCTTAGTTCACCATCAATGAACGGCCCAATATCCCCACACAGCCTGTACCACAGTCTCACAGCCTCGTGAAGGTATATCTTGGAGATGGTGGGTGACATCCTACAACCTTGCTCCAGTCCCTTAGTTTATCTTGATACGTTCATAATTAAATAGTTTAGCCTGTTCTTCTTTGTTATCTTCTTTTTATCCATATCCTCTTCTGCTTTATGTTACAGGTAGCCCTGAGCTATCGATGGACGAGCTGGTGCAGAAGATGAAGCAGCTTCAGAGGAGCAATAAGAGAAGACCAGAACCGCCAAAGACCACTCAACCCCCTGAAGAGCTTCTGGTCTTCAACACCAGCATCCCGACCAACGTTACTGCCCAGCTTGGGGGCACTGCATTCCTTCACTGCAGGGTTCGCAACCTCAAGAACAGAGCGGTAAATAGCCTATCACAATAACTTGTATTAATGTGATATTATTAGTTTGTTAAATGAGAATATTTAATTGTATTAAGTAAGAGATAACTAATTACTACAGTTAACTAACGGTAGAGACTTGTAAGAAAGTTATATATTTATTGTGAGATAGAAAGATAGACCATGCATCTTATTAATATCTGACTAAGGGACTTATTTACTATGGTCTAACTTTATAACTTATTGACTACTCTAGAACTAACTTAATAACTACTTTCTTTAGATATTATAATCTAACCATACCAACTCCTCTCTACTATCTAAACTCTCTCTCTGTAAACCTAGAGTTAGTATATACATATATAAGAAGAGGGTAGGTCAAGAAAGTTGCATTGTAGAGAACATGGAAGATATTTCATAACTGAGGGGTAAGAAGACTACATGTATACACAATACCTTCAGTCCATCAACCTAATATTTTAATCTTAAAAATACAAGTAACGATTGGTTGACTCTAGTCAATTTTTTTTTTTTTTGGGACTACAATAGAAAGTCAAATGGCCGTTTCTGTGACTGCCATTAACCAGTTTTATAATAGCATAATAAACCTTGTGTGCCAACTTTTTTTCTTCTAGGGTCAGCACATCTACTTGGCTTCGAGGATCATCCGTTTGCATAAATGCTTATAATATGACCTTCTAAGCTTTATTACATGAAAAAGAAAATTTGTGATAAATTAACGTTTAAACTTCAGGAATAAAACTTTAATTTATCTCAAATTCTCGGAACAGCTGAGAAACTAATTAAAAAATCCTTTTAACTGATGGAATAAAACATTTAAAAATGTATAAAATAGAATGGGGTAATTAGTTTCTTACTTCAGTATAGTCAGAATCTTCGTTAGGAAATTTGGAATAGAGAATTAAGTTTGAGGGTTCATTACGAAAATTAATTAGTAATTTATTACAATACAAGATAGAGGAGCAAGGGTTCAAAACTATCCATATAAACAATTTCACCAAATCAAGTTCTCGTCAGGGCAGAAGAATGTTAAAAATAAAATTATGAATAAACCGAGAATGAAATTAAAGTTAGATAATGTAGAAAATATCAAAACCAATGATATTAATGAATAAAAAAAAAATTATAGAACAGCTGAGAAATGTTGAATAAAAGCATTTGATAATGATAAAAATAATAATAATGGAAAATACATATATGAATGAAGGAGTAACTAAACATTTTACAATGTCTTACATTTTTAATAGAGCTTTTGTTATTATTTCTTAAATTAATTAATAAATTTCATCTGAATCATAAAACTCGACAGGAAAGGTATTACGTTAAGTGAAAATATTAGCTTGCTCTAGTCTACTTTCTCGCTAAATAGGACGGAGTAATGCTCTTCCTACTTCTCTCGCTCGGGGCCAAATGACCTAGGCGATCGAGGCACAGCTGCTACCGCCATATACCTAGAAAATATATCAAACCAGCCTATTTCTGCTAAAAAAAAAAAAAAAGATCGTGTTTCCAATCGATTCTTTTTAAATATTAGGCAAATGTGAAATAACATTCTCAATCGTAATTATAAATGTTTTTATATTTATATAACGTATATAATGATACGATTATCATTATCATCAGATATACACAAGATGTGGTATGATTTGATTTTTAAGTATATATCACATTTACATATACAGTGTGCCAAGACTGTATATCCACTCCTGCTCTAAACTCTGTCTTTAAAAACCTGTAAAATTTTTCATTGTAAGAATGAAATTACACGTTTACTGCATTTATAAAGTAATGTAATATAAGTAAAATAGTATATAGTATAATACTTACTTTAAAGGCTATATAGTATAATAGGAAAAGAAAAATCAAAATTATGGAATCAATAAAAAAAAGGTGTACTTGACTGGTAATATTGATTTTTTCTATGGTAAAACATTGGTATACATGAGTTGAAAACCCGAGTACAATAAATAAACGGATTTAAATAAAATTATATATATAAGCTAACACAAGACAGATGATCGCACAGTCACTCACATATATATATATATATATATATATATATATATATATATATATATATATATATATATATATATATATATATATATATATATGTATGTGTGTGTTGTTGTTTTGTTTTTTTTCTGAGTAGGGGAAAAAATCTTTCATAAGACGAAGTGTAATCATTTAAGAAAAAAAGTCACAACTGTGTGAGATTCCTACTCACTAAAAAACCACCTCCCAATTCTCCTTTTACCATCCCACGGAACAGCCGTCAAGCATTACTCCGTGGGGGGGGGGGGCAGAAGGGCTATGTGCCTATTTCTTCTTTGGACAACTTATGTGGGATTAGGCAGAGGTTGGCCTCTCCTTTCTCGCTCCTGTATTCTGAGCCTTCTTCCGATTTGCGCTGCTTAGTCTGCTGCAGCACTCCAATGCTCCTGCCTAGTCATCATCAAAGTGACAATATTTTCCGGCGATGATTTCTTTCCGAATTTTATGTCTAGCTCGTCCTTTTCTCGAGAAAAACCAGGACAACTGAAGAACGAGTGTTCCACTGTTTCATCCACGGGATCACAAGTAGGACAAGATTTTCGGTCTTCTATTCCTAAGTGAGCCAAGTAGGCCCCAAAGCAACCATGCCCTGTGAGCAGTTGAGTGAGATAATAATCTACCTCTCCATGTTTCCGGGATATCCATTTTGATCCATTGGGTATCAGATGGTGTGTCCATATTCCAGAAGGTGAGGCATTCCAGCGTCTCTGCCACCCAATGTTACCCAGTGCGCATTCGGCTCTTCTCGTTTCCTTCGAAAAATCCGACTGCATTCATCTGCCAAAAGATCTATTCGAGGCATATCTGCTATTACGCACACAGCATCATAGGACACAGTGCGAAAAGTTCGAGCTACACGCAGGGCACTTCTTCGATGCACACTGACAACCTTACGAGCATAAGACTGCACTTGGCAGGCTTCCGTCCAGATCGGTGCTGCGTACAAAAGTATTGAATTGCCTACATTAGCTAGAAGCTTCCTTCGATTTTCCCTTGGTCCTCTCCTCAGAGGCGGTTTTATAAGGGAGTTTCAGGACAGAGGTGTGATCATACATGTAAGTGTTTATTTGAGTCATTGTACTGTAAAAATTGTGTTAATCATTTAAGATTTGTTTTTATTCATCCCGAATTTAAAATAATTGTCATTGAACCCACGGAGGTAAGGATTTCATGTTCAATTAAAGATCTAAAGTTTAATAAACTGTTGTGTAATAATTTCAATTTTTGTAATAAAGTGAAAGTAGAATTAAAGTCAATTTTAAATTAACTCTCCATATATAAATTCATAACAATATAGAAAAAACATACCAAGTTTCGTTAAAATCTGAGGTGGTGGGTGAAAAAGTTATTTTTTGTGGTTGAATTGACGTGGAATGACCCTGGGCCTTTTATGGGATGGATGTCTGCCTTTACTTGTGTACTAGAATATAGAAGTCATCTACACTTTCCACAAACCTTATTATATCTAAATACATTGAGCTCATCATTGTTTTATACTGTATAAGAAAAATATTAATATAAACTGTTATTTTTTTGACAATCCTATTGGTTGTTTAAAAAAAAGTACACTACTTTTCATTTTATTTATTGTAAAAAAGAGAAATATACAGTATATAGATTCTTTACATTATATTTAAGGCCACACCATTTACATTTATTTTACAATTTCTTCAATATAAGATTTTTCAATAATAAAGTTAGCATAAATCATGCTAAGCTATTAGAGACTATACTGATCCCAAATATCATAGTTATATTCCTTCAAAAGACAAATTTACATTTTCATTAAAGGTATAGTTGTTAAATTGTGTTTACATTTCTTTAAAACTGAAGATGTGCACGATGTTTTGCAGCATCTCAATGGAAGAAATTAATTTTATCAACATTCAAATAAGTTAACCACCACCTCCACCCAGTTCATCTTCATACTGTTTGCGAAAGCAGTCACCAACAGGGAAGAAGTCCCAACAACGTTGCTGATACATGTTCCATACATACGTTTCTTGACCAGTGTATTCAGTGTCTGGCTTGTTAATCAGATGCATAAGAAAGAACCTAAAACAGTATATAATTCATATCCATGAAATGGAAAAAGAAAAGTAAGAATTTCTAGTTAGTTGATTAGGATTTTATTTATCTTGAAGGGAGAACCATAATAAGGATAGTTTTAATTATTTGGGAAAAACAAATAAAACATAATATTTATTTCATTATTTTGTTAAAAGCATAGGAAACAAATTACAAAACAAAATAGGCACACAAAAAAATTAATAAATTGATCCTGATCCAACAGTACTATTTCTATTTAATTTTTTTTTTGTTTTTTTATATACAGAGTAAAATCTCTCTCATCATATCTGAGTAGTCGAATAAAATAAGTAAAGAATCTAAACTCTGTTTCAAGGTGGGTAAAGTGTCCCCCATTGGTCACTGTAAATTGCAACTGCTCATTTAGGCTTCTGCATTGCCTGAGGATGGATAAATGCTATATCAAATAGACTTTACCTCAACTGCAGGAAATCCCAGTGGATGCTCTTAAGGATTCCTGAGCTGTTTATAAAAGCAAAAAAGGATATTATCCTATCACCTCTGATGGTGTTAGATCAGGTGATCCTTTAATTGATGAGTTCAGATAAATGCCATTGGAGTAGTTGGCATCAGATCATTATCATAAATTTACCATGTGGGGATTGTAATAAGCTGAGTTTACATATCAAGATACCATAATTTATACTATTATTAATCAAAGTAAAATAGAGTTTTGCTGATCGAAGCAAGAAAGAAGATAGTCTCTGCTCTAAACTTCACTTTCAGGTATATTTCAACAGCCAGCAAGTAGAACTGAGCCATTAAACCTTTCAATGCAGAGAGGTTTATATTAGGCTACGAGGGTTTTAGCGCCTGTCAGAGAGCTTAGTTAATGCTCCATATTTTTACCTTCAAATTGACATGGTGGGAGCTCAAATTGTAATATTTGATTCAAACCTTTCCTCCCACCCTCAATTGGGTTTTCAGCACCAAGATTAATTGTTCATTTCCAATTACTGCTTTTCTAAGAGCTTCTGCTGGTTATGAGTTTAGCCTTTAAATTTTAAATGTACATTCAATATGCGCTTGAAATATAAATTATTGTAATTTTCAATGTGCTTAATATAGGAATCTTAATTTAAAAAATCATGTAATACGTTTTTAAAGTTTATTTTTAGTTTTGTTTACTTTTTAGAAATACCTGTTGGGATTGCAAATTATATGATAAGCCTGTCGTTAATATTTTTCAAATGATAAAAAAAAGAAAAAAGTCCTGTGCCAGTATCATAGTGGATTTCAAGATTTCCATTTTTATTCTTTCTTTATTATTATGAGATCTATTTGATATGAATTAAATCTATTATTATTACAATTATTTATCTATTATTTTCAACTACTTTCTTTTTAACAGCAAAAACTAAATCCATTGAGAAAAGAAAGTCCAGAAGAATTTTGATAATTATTTGACAGCAGAACAGTTATCTTTTATTGCTTTGTCTAAAAACAAAAATAATAATTTTGACATAAATATGTCTAGGATGCAATGTAATCATATTGTGAAATACAATAATTGTATAGTTTTAAACAAACACGCAAAAATTCCTACGTGATGTAATTTGTAAACACGCGAAAATTCCTACATGATGTTTTGCGGACTTAGAATAGGCTAACCTTCATGCTGGCCAGAGAGCATTATTTAAAGAAACGAAGAAATTTCAATTTTGGGCATATATACAAGTTTAAATTTAAAATGAATGCATCAGCAATAAAAATTTCTCATCAAGAAGTGTACATCAGGGTGACACACCCTCCTGTCTGTTGTTTAACCTTGTTAAACTCTAGAAAAGGTAACTAGAGACTCCGGAATCCTTGCCTATGCAGAAGAATTCGACATTATAAGAAGATCTAAGCAGGCGGTTGAAGAAGCCTTTCTCTCCCTGGCAGAGACCACGAGAAAACTCATTCTAGTAGTTAATCAAGACAAGATCACTTACATGGTAGCTGAAGGGCATCCAAGACACCCTGGAGATAAGATGGAATTAGGACTTCCTCTTTGAATGGGTCACGGAATTCATTTATTTTGGATTCCAAGTCTTGTGCACCAACACTATCGGAGTAGAAACCAGGAGAAGAATATTGTTCATAAATGTTGCTATTTCGGGCTGAGACAACATGTAGGAAGCAGGGTTATAACTAGGAAAACAAAAATCATCTATACAAAACCCTGATTCGCTCAGTGCATACATAAGGAGCAGAAACATGGACAATGGCAAAAGATGCATACCGAAAATTTCTTGTCTTCGAATATAGGGTCCTCTGAAGAATATTTGGGCCAGTCTTTGTTGATGGAAGATAGAGGAGAAGGGAAAATGAGGAGGTGTACGATCTCTTTAGTTATCAAACAACTGACATGATTAGTGTTATCAAACGATCCAGATTTAGATGGGCTGGACATGTGGCCAAGATGAGCGAGGAGGAAATCCCAAAGTGTTTGCCGACAGAGGTTATCCATGAACGGAGGAGAGTCGGCCGACCACGACTGCGGTGGATTGACTGTGTGGCTGAAGACGCAAGGAACCTGGGAGTCTTCAACTGGATGGCAGCTGCACTTAATAGGGGCTACTGGCGGATGCTGATTGAGTAGACCTGGACGCGTCAATGTGTTGTGCCGAACCAATAATAAATAATTAATAATTGGAATGAATAAAAATGAAATGTAAAAACACAGGGGATGAAAAACCCTCTTTGTATTTCCGCATTGAAAGGGTCAAGGAACTCTTTTTTCGCAGTGAGATAAATTTGCATCCTCCTTTCATAATACTAGCTTTAAAAGATTTCTGAGTGCAGATCTGGTGAATGTCCCTTGAAGATCTCAATAAAGACACTTTGATCATCGATCAGGGATTAGGTTTTTTTCCAATATCTTGTAAAATGTGCTTGTGCAGTACAATATCCATGCATTTGCAATTCAATTATATTTTAATAACAGTTATTGATTCCAACCAGAAATCAAAACTGTCAGACGATTATACCATGAATTGTTCACTAAGTGGCAAACTGGTTGGAAGGTTTGGACTAAAAGATCACAGACGTGCGCAAATATATATTTTCTACTACTCTATCTGAATTAAATTAAAAAATCTTAAAACATAGATGGAGTTAAATTGTGTACAATTTTTCAGTCTAACAGTCAATTCTTAATGAAATTAAAATATTTATATTTTACCTAAATCTTCAGAAACATTTGGTTGAAAATGAAACTATGCATTGCATAACAATTTTTTTTTTTAAGTATTGATATTTACCATTATTTGTGACCATTGAGTCAACTTGTCCAGTCAAATTAATAGATGGGACGACATCCTAAATTGTGGTTTGTCAAAGAAGCATTTTTATTTTTTTTATTAATTTGTTTTTTTTGGCATTCTAAATGTCAATTTTATTCAGTTATTATATCTAATGAATGATTCTAAAATCATATTATAGTTAATATATTATAATTAATAAATTTTAGTTTTTTAATTTGAGTGGATTATTATATTAGTTCAATGAGATATTCAGTCATGCAATTTGCCTACTAAGATAGATTCAAAACAATCATTTTGAACTTACATATAATTAGCCAAGTTATGTTCTTGTTGAACATGGGTGTCAAAGCCATGGGGAACTTTATCAAAATAATCTTTTCCGATCCCACAAATGAAGCAGTTCGATTCCATATCTTCTTTAACACTTTCTAACTGATCTCTCAATTCTCCAAAGGCATCAATAATCAAACCTGAAAAATTAATATGGAATGAAAATTTCTTGTTCTTTAGAATTAAATTACTAAAATATGATCTGTACACTTCTTCATTATACAGACCAGGTAAGAATGTTCGAATAAATTCAGTTTTAATTTATTTCACACTTTATTTTCCCTTATTTTTAAATTCTACTTTTGAAATAGGTTAATATATTGAATTACCTTGAATGATGGCAAGCAAGATGACAATCACAAAAAAGAAAAACGTAATATCAAACATTATTCTATAAACTTCATAATCATCACCATCAGGAGGTTCGATTTCATCACCAATACCACCACCAGCTCTGACTCCTTTATAAAGGTGAAATACAAAACACTGTAAAATTTAAACAAAACATAATTAATATCAATATTGGAAAATATTTGGATCTAATAAAGGCTTAAGAAAATATTTTAAACTAACAAATTCGTCTCACTTGGGATCCTCATACAAGACTGAAAAGACAAGAAACTGCTCGATGTTTTCGCCTACTTCGACACTTACTAGACAAACGCTCTAAGCTCCCAATTAATTACAAAAGACTCATTTACATGACAGTTATTAGACCTATTTGGACATATGGAGTAGAGCTTTGGGGCTCTACTAAACCATCCAATTCATCTCATATCCAATCCTTACAATCCAAAATCCTTCGTAAAATCCTCAATGCTCCTTATTATGTCACAAACAAACTCATCCATCATGATCTTAATATCCCATATGTTACTGATTTGGCCCAAACTAGATACCTATCCTTCCATGACAAGCTCCATACACACTTGAATCTGCTAGTCTCTCAACTTGCTTCCCATACTATCCCATACTATTCCTGATAACCCTCCGAGGCGTCTGAAAAGAAGATGGCCTCGAGACCATCTACCATAGAACTTTATTGGAGTGCTACCCATGGGTAGTTTCTCCACAAGTGTTTTTCATGCCATAATGTACATATCAGCAGATTTACTTGTTATAATAATATTGTAGTTGCAAATGCCAATAAATTAAATTTTTAAAAACAATAAAAAAACTAACAAATTAACAAAAAAACCTGTAAGCTCTCATGAATTATGAACAGTAATAACTTACATTTCAAATTTCTTTATGAATAAATTTTGAAATATACTATATATAAATTTATCTTTTTGTAAAATTTACCACTATCTTATTGGATTCAAAGAGAATTTGTTGTTTAAGTTAAGATAATGCAAAATTAAAAAATAAAATGTAATTAATTTTTTGCTTTCATTAGTATAAAATAGCAAAAGTTATGTTCAGATTTGGAGCCTAAACCTTCATTCTCATTCTCAACGAAGAAGTCACAAAAAAGCAACAAAAGCATAATTAGTATTATACAGAGAAGAGAAAAAAAAAAAAAAGATTTTATGTATCCTGGGATTTCTGAGAAAGCCAAGGGGAAGATATCTTTTGAGGTCTGCTGAACTAAGTGTCCATCCGCAGCTCATAGAGAATAAGCATATTATAATGCTGCAATTATTGTGCTTTACGGATAAAGAAAAAAAGAAAAACAAATAAACGCTGATTTCTTAAAAAAAAATATTTATGACTAAGAATACTTACCACTCTAAGACCAACTATCAATATAAATAAATAAAACAATAAATCATTTAGTAACATTAAAAAAAATAATACAGAAAACAATAAGCGACAAAGCAAAACAATTGTAAAAAGAGGAGTTAGGTTTTTTCATAGATCACTAATAATGATAGTACGCTGAGATGGTGGATTATCAGAAATGGTTACAGCCATTGGTTTCATGATTGCACTGATTCTTAATGGACAGTCCAAATAATAAATAACTAGCTTTTGCCCACGTCTTCGCTCGGGTAGAATTTGGTCGGCCACATACAGTTTCGTGCCAGATCATTTTAAATGAATAATTTAATTTTTTTGAACTATAAGTTACTCGTATATCCGAAATTTCAGATGTCTAACTTAAAAACTGATGGATTTCATACACTCTTTGAACCCCTATTATTTTAAGGGAAACCCTTGGGGGTGGAATTGTCCAAATTCCTTTCTTAGTGCTCATTTAAGCTATACAAAGAACCTATCTGTGAATTTCAAGATGCTAAGTTTAGTTGTTTATGCAGTGTGTTGACCGCTGGGTGTGTTAGTCAATCAGGTTACAGTTTTACATAAACTTCGCCTGTGTGGTGTGTTGATAAAAAGTAGCCTATGCCCTTCCCCAGTCTTGAGATTATCCATGTCAAATTTCAACACTGACCGATCAGCACAGCCGTGAAACATACATTGATACTGATTAACAAACGGGAAGGACAGCAGTTGATTGTAGTTCGTGTCAGTAAAGGATTAGTATGTAATGTTATTGAATTTATTGAAAAGGATTACTTAGTATAGCGGTTTCACTTGTCGTACGGCAGCAGCGAGAAGTGAACGATGTACTTGATTTGTTTTGTTCAGCGAAAATATGTAGATTTTCCAGGTAAGAAACACGTGAGCAAGCATACAAACTTTGCCCCCCCTTTTTCACCTCCATAGGGGTAGAATTTTGGAAAATCCTTTCTTATCGGATGCCTACGTAATACAAAAAACGCACCCTCCAAGTTTCAGGTCTCTACGATCAGCGGTTTAGGCTGTGCCTTGATCCCTCATTTATTCAGGACAAAGCATTTTATACGTATAGATAATTAATGAACTTCAGATGGTTGCACTATTTTTATTCATACTTAGCCAGAGTACGTAATGTCATTGGACCATAACTAGGCATCACTGACAGCTAAAATACTCACTTAGCACAAAGCCAAATAACATCAACTTAAATACAACAAATAAATTTCTTCTATAATTAAAAATTGATTACCGTTAATATTATTATTAAATAAAAAAAATTCAGGGCATAATTTGACAATTTTCATTCATAGAGTTATACAGGACAAGAGTGATTTTCAACCATTGATTTTTTTATAATTGCTTAATACTGTTTCAGGTAAGAATAAAGATGATAAAAAAATACTCTCTTAAAGTCCCACGGTCAATATTTTTTATCCATTCAGGAGGTGTTTCCTCTGGTTTCGACTGTGTAGTCAAATTCTTTGCCGACTTTTTGCTGGCCATACTGCAAGCTCCCTCAGGGCTTAATCTGAGACTGACAGTCTCAGATTAAGCAGCAGCATTCTTGGGCAAAGAATTCGACTACACGGTCGAAACCAGAAGAAACACCTGCTGAATGATCAAAAATCTTTTTAATGAGATTAATGGTGATAGAATCTCTCTCTCACACACACACACAAAAGAAATATGTACATATAAATACTTACAGTTAACATATCATGACATTTTTTATCCACTTCCTCATCTTCCTCTTGGACATAAAATTTCCGGAAGAAATTGAAAGCAATGACAGTGTAGATATATACTATAATAGTGAGCAGCATTACAGTCAACACAAGCTTTAAAAAAAAAATAATTAAAAAAAAATTAAGAAAATAATTTTAATATTTAACTTAATTAAATAAAAATAATTTTATTTTTATAGTCTAGTTTTTAAATTTCAATGGATTTTGGTACTCTTGTACCAAATCTAGTCTACTCCTGTTAATGTGTTTTTGTTTTCAAGGCAAATGTTAATATCTTTTAATCATATTTCCTAAACAATCTGAAAAATGTCTACTTTTTTAAGAGAGGAAGGAAGGAGAGGATTCGATTTTGTACCAAGTGAAGTTATATATATTATGCACTAAAAAAGAAAAACAACCCAGGAGAATTTATTCAAGCTTTTCAGTTGTGGATAATTAGGGTTAATAGGAAAGAATCAGAGAGATTCTAAGCAAATAAAGGGTTTAAACAATAAAACAATCTCAGCCCCATACTACTTATTACTTGTATAGATGAAATCCTGAAAATCTGCAGGAGGAGAACCACAAGAACAATCACGGGAAATTGAAACTATAGCCAGCCAAGCTCTTGTATAGGCAGATAGTGTCCTCATAGCAGACAACACAAGCAATCATAGAGTGAAAGGTTGAGCTTGAGGAGGGGAAAAGAAAATAGGCTTATATTTTTTCTTTATAGCAATGTTTATTACATTACTTGGGTGCATTGTGCATTGAGATACAACAACCTCCCAAAATATCATCTGATTTTGTATAATAACAATGCATTCGAGTAATATTTTTAATTTACCACACTAATGCCTCATCATGATTACAAAAAAAAATTTGATAATTTTTACAGTTTTTAAGAGAGGAAGGAAGTGAAACGGAATCATTATTATGAATTTCAATGATTTACATTTTTCTCTGATGTTTCCCTTTTGTTTCATGAATGTGATATTTGTTTCAGTTTGGTTTTGAAAATGTTTACAAGGTTTAAAAATCTTAAAACAAAACCAATAAACTAATAAAAGCCTTTAATGCAAATTTTTGGCTCCAACACAAGGGTGGTTTGAAAAGTTCTCGTGTCTTACCTCGGTGGAACTGCTTTTATTTTTCAACATGGTCTCCCTGTAGACTAATGCATTTGGTCCAGCGATATTCCAATGCCTTAATCCCATCTTGAAAATGAAATTCCTCCAGGCCTGCAGAATACCTCTCCAATTCGGCTGTCAGTTCTTCCCTATTAGGAAATCTGTCCACCTAGGAAAATTTTCAGCTTGGGGAAGAGATGAAAGTCTGATGGTGCAAAATCAGGTGAATAAGGTGGATGTGGGAACAATTCGTACTTCAGTTCATGAAGTTTTGCCATGGTAATAGCACTTATGTGCGGGCGGGCGTTGTCCTGATGAAAGATGACATTTTTCCTTCCCAAACCAGGCCTTTTTTCGCCTATCTTTACTGTAGTTGGTCTAGGAGGTTTGCCTAGTATTGCCCCGTTAATTGTTTGGCCAGTAGGAAGATAATCTGTCAGCAGAATGCCTTTTCCATCCCAGAAAACTGAGGCCATGACCTTTCCGGCCGAATGTACTGCCTTTGCTTTCTTTGGTGGTGGTGACTCAGCATGTTTCCACTGTTTTGGCTCTGGGATACAGTAGTGGACCTAAGTTTCATCTGTAGTCACAAACCGGCGCAAAAAATATTGTTGGTTGCGCGGAAAATGGGCCAGATTTTGTTCGGACATTTCCAATCTGGTGCGTTTATGGTCCAATGTCTTGGCTCTTGAGCCGCGGCACCCATCTTGCGGATAATTTTTTTATTCCCAATTCTTTGGTTAAAATGTGATACACCCGTTCAGATGACATCACTACAGCTTCAGCAATCTCTCGTACTTTCAGTCGACGATCCTCCACCTTTTAACGCACTTTTGGGATAAATTCTGGGGTAATAGCACTTTTTGGCCGTCCATTATGCGGATCATCATCTAAGCTCTCCCGACCTAATTAAAACTCGCTGGTCCACTCGGCAACAGTTGAATATGAAGGAGCAGAGTCCCCCAGTGTGTTTTGAAAGTCGGCATGAATTTCCTTTGCTTTCATACCTTTCTTTACAAAGTACTTAATCACTGCTCAAATCTCAGTTTTTTCCACTGTCACAAATCACTACGCAAAAAACAACAACAAAGAGTCGTCACTACCACTCACGCCACGTGTTCGCTCACCATGGATGTGTGATTATTGCGCGGGAACCTCGTTGCTCTAGCACTGACATATAGTGGTGATTCCGAGGACTTTTCAAACCACCCTCGTATGTTAAATTTTCAGATTATATAAAATATATATGACCATAATATTTATGATGAAACTTTTAAACAGAATAAAATTTATTATAATAATATAATAACCCCAGAAAACATACCTGCTTTCCATTGTGTGTAACTGATTGCAAGATAGTTCGTAATGTTTTGAAGCCAACTGCAACATCAAGTAAATGAGCAGCAAAGAAAAAGTTGTTGAAGTTTCCCAAAATTGAAAAGATAAAGTACAATAAACTGTACAGGAATGCCTAAAAACACACATAAACACAAATTGTAATTTAACTTACATCAAACAAATATGAATCTTAATTATTAATAAATATAATACATTATCTGTGATTGTGACTCCTGCTTTCCAAAGCTGATACCTCCAGTCGATGTTCAAAATACTAGAGAGAAAAAAAATCAGATCTTATTTATCATGCTAGTGCAAGATTTATTTTGTTTTTTAAAATAACTATCACTCACAAATGAATAAGGCCTGATCCTTCTTCAGTATCTTGAGCACTAAAAGATGTTTTTTCCATACCTAGAAGATTACTAATTGAATCAAAATCATAAGTTTCACTGTATTTCTGTCGAACCTTTTTCTTCACAAATTTATCCCAGTAATTGACTGGAAATGACCTGAAACGAATATTTAGTTTATTTTTTATAATATGAAACAAGCTAGAAATAAATCTATTAACACTGACTTTGCACAGATGACCAATTTATCCCAGTGTGATTTAATATCATCATCTTCAGGTTGCTCTGCAATGTATAAACCATCAAACTCTAGGCGGCGAGCAATTTCTTTTTCTCTTTTGAAAATAGCTAGAGGAACCTGCAAATAAATTACTTTATATTTAATAATTCTTAAAAAAATAAATTAAGTAATATTACCTTATCGAAAGAAATATTACCTTCAGATGATAATAGGCAATCAGCATGGCTAAAGAAACGAGCGAATGTAGGGCTGCAGCCAAACGCATAACATGCGCCATATAAAAGAAATCCTCATCTACATGAACCATTTCAATAGGATCATCTTCACCACTTTCTCCACCACTACTGCCTCCACCACTTACATCATCACCTTCTCCAGTTAAATCTTCCATTAGTTGCTCAACACTTCCTTTAGCATTGTCAGCATCATTATCTTCACCTAATGTAGTTACCTAAAAAATAAAAAGGTCTTTCAGACAGTTTAGAAATTATAATAGACTACAATAGAGTTTAGAAATGTTATGTCTTATTATAATGATGACTGAAATCTGATATCAAAAGTAAAATAAATTGAGGAGGAATCCTTTTACAAAAAAAAAAATAATTTTTTTTTGTAATAGATTTAGTTTAGTTAGGAACTGCTGGGATAGTACATAAAACCATTAATTAACTAAGGTCTCAATTAAGGTTGTAGGAGTATAGAATACTGAAGAACAAAACACCTTAACCGAGTTCAAAATCTAACATTTTCAAATAACTGGAAAGTAATAACGTAAAACAAGATTCTTACAGAAGAATGAAACTTATAATAGAGAATAAATGCCATCTGTCAGAAAGAAAACACTTATATCATACACTTTATTTGTTACAATAATTACACTGGTCAACAAAAACAAAGAAATTGTTTGTTTCCTGTGACTATTTTGTTGTTTCTAACTCAATTTGAAACATATTTTGTAAATATGACAACAATGTTTCTCTAACAGCTTTTGTTTTTGAGTTATAGCTTATTAATCTTATTTAGTATTTTTACCTAGATTTTCAATTTTTCTTGGACAGTAAAATATATTCTGTAGTTGTTTTTGATATGCATTCGTCCAGGCGGTGTTGTGTGCTTTATCCAGATTGTTTTTGCTATGTTTGTGGCGAATATATATTTGAAAAATATCAAAAACCTATATCGACTTAAAATCATGAGAGGTACAACCCAGCACATCTAGATCCGCTGATGATCCAAATCTCTGTGAATGCGAACAATTTAGAAATGTAGCCTTTCAGAACCTCAACCATTTAATCAGAAAGAACTAAATGACTTACTGAGAGATCCGAAAGAATCTTCTGAAATTTTAGCATCTCGTTTAAAAGAAAAAAAATTGCTTACTCCCGAAACCAACATCACTTTTTATCGTACCCGAGAAAAGAATCTGTCACCCTATTTTTCTCAAGAGAAGGATTTAGTCTTTTGTAACAATGTTGGTGGTATTTTGCAGCATATGGGTTTAAAAAACTACAAGCCTAGGGATTGGCGTATCTTTATGGACAGCAGCAAAAGAAGATTAAAGTGTGTTTTGCTCCATAATGGTAACAAGTACGGATCCATACCTATTGCACATTCGAGGACTTTGAAAGAAGAATACAAAAATATTTCTAAGGTTATGGAACAAATTAAGTATCAAGACTTAAAAATAAATTTGTGTTGACTTTAAAATGGTAAACTTCCTTCTAGGTCAATAAGGGGGGTACACAAAGTTTCCTTGATTTATGTGTCTCTGGGACAGTCGTGACAAGCAACAACATTGTTCACAAAAGGTTTGGCCAAGAGGGAAGAGCTCAAAGTTGGTACAAAAAATGTTATAAAGTGCCTTTAGTTAGCAGAGACTGCATCATACTACCACCACTTCATATTAAACTCAGCATAATAAACCAATTTGTAAAGGCACTTGACAAAAGTGGCGAATGTTTCAATTTTCTTACACACAAGTTTCCAGGGTTAAGCACAGTTTTTGATGAGCCACAGATTAGGCAACTCGTGAAAGATCCTGGTTTTGTCAAATCAATGACCGAAGTCGAATCCAAAGCCTGGAACTCATTTGTTTTGGTTATGAATAATTTTCTAGGTAACAATAAATCTGATGACCATGTCGAGCTCGTTGAGCGTATGCTATCGAAATTGCAAAAGCTAGGGTGCAACATGAGCATAAAAATCCATTTCTTGCTCTCATTTAGACCGATTCCCACAAATCTGGGTGATTTTAGTGAGGAGCAGGATGAAAGATTTCATCAAGATATTCGGACAAGAGCGTTATCAGGGAAGGTGGGACTCACACATGATGACAGACTATTGCTGGAGTATGCAACGAGATCTACCTAAAGTCGTTTATTCAAGGAAATCATAAAAAGATCATTTGATAATAATTTTCAATCAAATTTTGTTAATTTCCTTAAATTTTTTAGTCAAAACAGTAAAACTATATATTTAACAAAATAAAGCTGTTAGCAATCTCCCAGTATTTTTTTTGTAGTCAGGGCCTTTGAAATACCCAATAACAATAAAAAAAATGAAAGAAACAAAAATTGTGTTGACCAGTATTGTTAATAGAAATCTTGGTTTCTATGTTGTTTTTTAAACTTCTTGGTTTAGCTCTCTTGATGTAAGAAGAAAACCATTTATATTATAATAAATTAAATGCTCAATAGATTATAAAAATAAATTGTATTCATACTAAATATGAGTAAATAAATTGATCATACCTTGTAGAAAAGTAAAATAAAGTTGATACAGAAAGCCAAAACCAATGCAACATATTTAAGATTATAGAAATTACGAGCAAGGAAACTGACAGCTCGGTGAGTATACTTGTTGAAGTCAATCTATAATATTAATTAAGAAAAATAATTAATCAATACCTTGATTACTCTTCATACAATCAAATACCGATTATAAATACAATTATTACTTGAGAAACAGCAGAAGGCTCAGAAACTTTCTCTATTTTAGATTCTGCCTCAAAAGCAGCCATTACAGCTTCTTGTTCAGCAGCAACTTCTGCTCTCTGTGCAGCTTCTTTTCTTGCTGCTTCACCACTGAAATAATGATTAAATAATTTGTAGAACAGATTATTCTAAACCTATGGAAACATTTTAAAATTTAAATTAATAGTTTTAGGATACCCCAATATATCAGCAAGAGTAGGTGTTGGAGGTTGTTCTTCATTTTCTGGTTTTACATGGTCTCCAGCATGTTCCTCTGGGCTTCTCTCACCTCCTTCTTCAGTAGCAATAGCTCCTTCTATGGCTTTTGATCTGTTAATAAAAAAGAAAAGAACAAAGAATAAAAAACCATGTCATGTAAGCTTAAATAATTACTAAGCTCAGGTGTTCCCAAGGCCGGGATCTTGTACCTTTGAATGAATCTACAGTTGATGGAATATTTAAAAAAATATTTAATAAAAAAATATTGATTTGTTGATTGAATGATAAAGTTACAAATTTTACATTAAATATAAAAGTAAATTCTACTTAGATGATGAACTTTAAATATTTTTTATTTTTTAAAAGCTTTAAAAATAGGTGAGGAGGTATTCAGAATAATATGTTATGGCTATTGTTTGTGATATACCACGAATACAAATTTTATTAATACTTCATCACTAAGGTATTGACTTTCATGCATATAGCTAATTTATTTTGCTTAATTTTAATAGAAAAATGAATTGATATCTTCACAAAACTAGTCATTATGAATGTTTTAGCAAATTTTTATAAATCTGCCATATGGAACAAGCATGAACATTTTGAATATTCAAGTTAATTTTAAGATTAAATAAAAGAAGGATAAATATTAATTTTTATGAGCATTAATCTGTACATATAAAATGCTTTGTCCTGAATGACTGACTGACGGATCAACGCACACCATAAACCGCTGATCACAGAGACCTGAATCTTGGAGGATGCGTTCTTTGTATGATGTAGGCATCCGATAAAAAAAGGATTTTCCGAAATTCTACCCCTTAAGAGGGTGAAAAAGGGGGGCAAAGTTTGTATGCTTGCTCACGTATTTCTTACTCGCAAAATTTAAAATTGCAGTACTATTTTTGCTGAACAAAACCAATTAAGTAACTACAATAGAACCTTGATTAACCTTCCGGGTATGGGACCAATAGGATGACCGATTCGGGAAATTGACGGATATGGGAGTGAGCATATATGAGGATATGGAAGTGAGACATTTATACATATATATATATATATATATATATACATACCCATAAATTGAACAATATATTTCAAACATTCGACATTATATATGTACTCGTAACTTATTTACGTACTAATAAGGTATACATATGTAGTAAAAATATTTTTTTAAAATAATAATAATTACGTACATTAATGCCTAATAGCACTATCATTGTATGTCCATTTTTCCCTCTTGAGAAATTAATATAAATTTAAAGGTGGAGTTTAGCTCTTTCCTCGTGCACAAACGTAGTACGCCCCTCGTAGCTTTGAATGTTGGGTCGCCGCATAAAATTTGATTAAAATGAAGGGCCTTTTCTTAGATTATTGGGCCTGTTAGTGGTAGTCCTTGACTTCGTTCCAGAACAAACCACTAAAACAATAGTTCATCTAACTTACTGTTTGTGGCAACTTTCATAGTCTTCTTTTTAGTCGCATCTCCATCACACACTTCCATTTCCAAAACAAAATTTTCTATTTTGTCCCCGTCACGTTTTATATCAATAACTGTCCTCCGAGGAATATCATAGATTTTTGCTAAGATTGAAGGACTTTCACTTTTTCGTAAACGTTTTACAATTTCATACTTAGTCACGAGATCTAAACTCTTTCTTTGCCTTTTTTCCGACATTATTATACGTACTTTTAAGAAAACGACAAGTACCCTTAAGACAAGAGTGAAGACTGAAGGGTAGCTCAACTGCGGAAGCTAAATTAGGTAGAGATGAGGAGATAATTAATTTCTGAGAAATAGGAAGCTGAGGTTTTGAGTAAACAACAGATTCTAGGAATCAAAGTTGTCAAGACACAATGATTGATTCTTAGCCAGCGCCTATGACTTTAGCAACCAAACAATATATACACATCTTTTTTCCCCCCCTCAAAACTGAGGAGACGGTTAACAGAGAGTGACGGATAATAGAGGCTTTACTGTAGTTCACCTCTCGCTGCTGCCGTACGACAAGTGAAACCGTTATATACTAAGTAATCCTTTTCAATAAATTCAATAACATTACATACTAATCCTTTACTGCCACAAACAACAGAAACTTCTGTCCGTCCCGTTTGTTAATCAGTGTCAATGTATGTTTCACGGCTGTGCTGAAATTTGATATGGATAATCTCAAGCCTGGGGAAGAACATAGGCTACTTTTTATCAACACACCACACAGGCGAAGGTTATATAAAACTGTAACCTGATTGACTAACACACCCAGCAGTCAAAGCACAGCTGAAACCACTGAACTTAGCATCTTGAAGTTCGCAGATAGGTTCTTTGTATAGCTTATATGAGCACTAAGAAAGGAATTTGGACAATTCCAACCCTAAGGGTTTCCCCCCTTAATATAATAGGGGTTCAAAGATTGTATGCAATCCGTCAGTTTTGAAATTAGAAATCTGAAATTTCGGATGTACGAGTAACTTTAAAAAAAATATAATATATATATATATATATATATATATATATATATATATAGTTTAAAAAAATATATATATATATATATATATATATATATATATATATATGTATAGTTTAAAAAAATATAATATATATATAGTTAAAAAAAATTAAATTATTTATTTAAAATGATCTTTCACGAAACTTGATGTGGCCTACCAAATTCCATGCGAGCGAAGCCTTGGGCAAAAGCTAGTATTAAATAAAATGCTAAGTTTTAAGTGATAAAGTTAATTTTGTTCTAAAAAATTAAATTTTGCTAGTTGAGGATTACCTAATAATGATTACTAGGATTCGAAATAATGAAAATCACTTTAATTTTGGATAGAACCGGAAGCCAGAAGTGCTTCTCGGAAAATGTTTAAATTTGGATATACCATAAGAAATATTTCCTAATTAATTTTTCTATCATTCATATAATATATAATTTTCGGTCATTCATGAAATAGAATAAGTTTAAAATTAATAAATATGTTGGGATTTCATATGTTGTCAACCATAACCCTTTTTGGCTAATGCAAAACAATTTGCATTGATAAAATCTAGCTAAAAACAAAATCTTCTTTTTCACTACAGTAATATAATTATGCTTTTTTGTTTAATACAGGTGATAAATTGATTTTAACTATAGATGGGAATGCTATAGAATAGATTGTACCTAGGTTATTAAAAAATAACATAAATATAAATCCTGATGACAATGACAAATATAATTATGAAACAATAAGCCATTTCATAAATGATAATTTCAAATGATACCAATGTTTCAGATAAATTGATTCTATTAGTTACTGATGTCATTCCAGTTATGGTAAAGGCGACCAGGGTTTTACAAATATTTGTTCAATTATTGTGCAAATAATCTGCAAAACTCGCGAATGCAACCACTTAATGGAAAAATTTGGAGATATTTTCCCTAATGTTAGTAACCTTGTCGATAATGGCAAGAAAATATTTCTATAAGCTCTTCTAAAGGTTAATAAATATAATGAAATCATGTCCTAAAACCCTTTATTCCCAGTCCTAGTGATATCAAGATGAGGGTGAAATCAGTAATATTTAGTGCTCAATGAATACTAAAATAAATCATTGACAAAATAAAATATATTGATGATGCTTGGATTGCTCAACAATTTAATTTAAGTATTATTGAGTTCACTGTATTGAAGAAGTTGGATAAATCTGATTTTTTATTGGAGGACCTTAAATAATTTTTAAAACAAATCAGAAGTTCAAAAATTCCAACTCAGTTGATGACATAATAGGTGAAATTGGTTTTATTTTACCAAGTGAACTAAAAATATTTTAACCAAAAACTAAGGTTTAAGAATTTTTGAAAATATTAAAGGATGAAACTTCAATAGTTATGGATAATATTAATGATCTGTCCATTTGACCATAATATAAGAACTTTTAAGGTCTCTAGACATAGAAAAAAATTTGTTTGTATGTGTAAACGTTTAGTAATTAAAAAAAGATTCAATTTCACATATGTATGCATTCATCGATTAAAATAGTTATGATTTTTGTTTATAGGGTTGGTTTAAAAAAACTTAAGAGTGTATTTTGTTACTGATTTTTACATTTTTAGATTATCAAGTTATTATATTATTTTAATAGTCTAAAATTAATTCTGTAAGTATGCAATTAAATATTTTTTGTGGTGATTTTATGTTGTGTGAGTAATGATAACTTCCAGCTATTTTCACCCTTTAAGAGTAATAATAATAATGGGATTATTATCTGATTTTTTCATCTAAAATTTTCTTTTATTGCGATTTCCAATAAAATGATGTTTTATTTTTTCCCTATTTTTATTTTAATCCATTATAATTATTTAATCATCTATATATTTCTTAATCAATAATGCCTTAGTTTAAAACACCACTTAGATTACTAAAGATAAACCCTCTTACATTGAAGACCGATTTAATTATTTGTAATTTTTGTTTCATACATCTATATACATTGTTTCTAGTGGCATTTTTGAGGCTATCAGACATATCAATGTTACAGAATATTAATACTAAATCAGTAAATAATATTGATTATTAATTTATTATTGTTCATACAAATATAATTAAAAACCATCAAATAATGATAATAAATTCTTTATACTGATAGCCATGATAGTTTTAGTTTTAATTACAACTCTATAATTAATTTTATTTTTAAACTCTATAATTAATTTTAGTTTTATTTAAAACTTTAAATTTAATGTTTCCACAAATAACCAATACATTCTATACTAGAATTTTTAAACAATGTGAATCTATTCACTATCACAATATTATTTTTATTTATAATTTCTAATGTAATATTGTAAATAATAAAACCAGTAAATTATTCTTAAATAAAAATATTTTGATTTTTTTACACATTTTTGATTCAATGCTTTATTACTTTCATTTTTCACAATTTGGAGGTAAACTATTATGCATATTACAATACTTTTTATAGTATACTTCGCATATTATTATTTTTTGTTGTGTATAAAACTGGCCCTAATTCATGACTTACTCATACTAATAACAATATTAATTTAAATAAAGAAAAAAAATTACGGAGGCTGGCTGTCTTCTTTTTTCATGTCTCTCGAGCCATCAGACGGAAGAAGAGAGTTATCTTCAGGTGGAGGTAAAGCAGGCATTATCCTAAGCGGTCCAGATATTTCTTCTTCTTTCACTTCAACAACTGGCTCTTCAATTTGTGGTCCCCTCATTAATGAAAATATAATACCACCAATGTACCTAGATGAAAATGTTTGTTAATATCTATTTTAGACCAGGGTCGATAATTTTTGAAACAAAAAAAAATTATAGTAGAATGAAACCCATTGGAAAAGGAAGAGAATATAACAAAAATGAAAGGAAAAATAATTTACGGGCAATCTGAGGTCGGGCAGTGGAAGGGGGGGGAGGTTTTAAGGGTAAAAAACGGTTTATCGCGATTTCCAGCAAAACTACAAATCCTACGGAAAAAAGTTAAATGGCAAAGTTGTAGGTAATAAAAAGATCTACAACTTTTGTTTTTACACTTTTTTCAAATAAGCTTAAAATTTATGTGAAAAATTCAGATAACCATGTTTTTGGTTTTTTATTTATATCTTTTACAAAAAAAATTTTTTTTCCGCGAAATTTGGTGAAAACTTACCTTTTTATGTCGCAAACACACTGTAATTTTTTGGATTTAAAATATTTATTTTTTCGCCTTATTTTGACTTAATATCGAAAAAGCACCCTAATTTTCAATCGAAAATTCTCACGTCAAAATATCTGCTTTTTTAAAAAAGTCAGTGGGCTTTTTATTCGTTGAAATCTATACTTTCTGATGGTCTAAAAAAAAAAATACATTACTATGGTAAATGCTCTCAGAAAATGCAAATGAACGAAAAAAACTCGAATCCGAAATTTTTTTTTATCATTATGTACAAGACCTCGATAGAAATTGCCAGAGATACTAATAAAACTGTCATTGTTCAGGGTCAAGATATTGAACTTTTGGTCCTTTTGAATCAATTAAATTCAAATAATCATGACATTTATTTTTTCAAGCCAGGTTTTAGAAATGTAAAAGATTTATTTTTCACGTCTAAAAGGTTAAAATATGAATCCTTCAAAACTATTGTTGCATTTCTGCATTGTTTTTCTGGTTGCGGTACAACATCTGGATTTGCCAGAAAAGGAAAAAAAGGTATCGTAAATTCATTAATAGAAGATTAAAAATTGTCAAATTTGGTCAATATTTTTTATTAAAAAGATGCAAACAAAGAAGATATCTAAAACAATGGATTAAAATTAATCAAATCTATTTATAAATGTAAAAATGATTATATAACACTGAATCAATTAAGATTTCGAAAATATCAATTGGCAAAAATTAAATCATCTTTCATATTGGCAAATCTCCCACCCACAGAAGGTGCAGGGGAACAACATTGTTACAGGCCATATTATCAGTTTCAAATTTAGCTGGGTAACGAACTGACAGCAAGAGATTGGGGCTGGAAGCAACATCAACGTGGCATTATTCCCAAATTTACAGAAAAGGAATTAATTCCGGAAATATTGCTCAAAACTATTACTACAGCTGTGAAACTGGATGTAATAGTTTAAAATGTGGCTACCGAAAAGATGGTTTAAAATGCACAAATTTATGCTAAATTGTCATGGTTCTGAAAAATGCTCCAATGTGGAAGATGAACTTAATGATTCAGATGAAATTAATTTTAAATAAATAGCTCAATATTGTACATAATGATTAAACAATTTTTTCGGATTAGAGTTTTTTCCTTTCTTTGCATTTTCTGAGAGCATTTACCATAGTAATGTATATTTTTTTTAAACCATCAAAAAGTAGAGATTTCAATGAATAAAAAGCCCACCCACTTTTTAAAAAATCAGATATTTTGATGTGAGATTTTTGATTGAAAATTAGGGCGCTTTTTCGATATTAAGTCAAAATAAGGTGAAAAAATAAATATTTTAAATCCAAAAAATTACAGTGTGTTTGTGACATAAAAAGGTAATAAAAGGTGTTTTCACCAAATTTCGTGTATTTTTTTTTTTTTGTAAAAGATATAAATAAAAATAAAAAAACATGGTTATGCGAATTTTTCACATAAATTTTGAGGTTATGTGAAAAAAGTGTAAAAACAAAAGTTGTAGATCTTTTTATTACCTACAACTTTGCCATTTAACTTTTTTCAAGAGGACTTGTAGTTTTGCCGGAAATCGAGATAAACCGTTTTTTACCCTTAGAACCCCCCCCTTTCCACTTCCCGACCTCAGATCACCCATAAATTATTTTTCCTTTAATTTTTGTTATATTCTCTTCCTTTTCCAATGGATTTCATTCTATCATGATTTTTTTTCACTTTTTACCATTTTCATAGGCTTCTGCACTGATCTATTTATCACACTTCAAACTAATTAAATACTCAATAAAAATTTAGAAAACTACATAAAAAAAAGTAATAATAGATTAGAAACGATGGGTAGTTGACTGGATATTATATCGGGATAAGATAATCCTGTACCACTACAACCCATGAAGGGTATCGGGTTCAGCACATGGTAGTGCCTGCACTGTTTCTAAACTGAAAATTGTTCAAGGAGGAAGGTGGTTTGGAAGAGATCACATTGACCCTCAGGATTTTCTCTCAATTAAGTGTTTATACTTTAAACAGGCTGAGAGAGCCTCAGGATAAGAACCCATAGGATCATTCACAACTGTAACAGAATACATAATTCATCTGTCAGTGTCAATCTTAAACTTAAGAACAAGAGATCAATAGCTTAGTATCCTAAGTGCAGATCTACCCAACCCCCCATGAGTCGAAGGTAATGTTTTGGTTTAAAGTGTAACTTAAAAAAACAAATCATTAAGTTTAGTTTTTAAGTGTTATATTTCAGCACAAATTTGAAGCCAATCTAGAGAACTATAATTAATCAGTAAAATATTAACGGAACAAAATAAAAATAAATATTTAGTATTATATGTAGTTATAAATTTGTACTTTTTTATTTATTTTAAAGGTCATTGATTTGCACTGCTACCAGTATTGACCTATTGTGCGTCTTGTTAGATGAGGTTGATTTACAATCTTAGCTGATCCAACAAATTTAAGTATGTTTGTTGGATTTAGTAATGTATACACTGCCTTCAGTGATGCTATCCTGTCCAAAGGTTGTAAACCTGAAGTTAACGAACCTTAGGCAGATGACATGATAGGGTGTTTCGTCCACTATATGACAGAAGTGACATTGAGGGACACCCGCAAGTCCAAACCTAAACATATGGGCATTGATTCTGCTATGCCCTGTATATGCCGCTATAATTGTTTTTAATGATTCCCTGTCCAGGTTCAGAAGAGGTTTGCACCTCTTTTCACTATAAGGAATCGCATAGAATGTTTTAATTTCTTTTGGTTGCGCCAAAGCAGGTTAGTTTTCCTGAGGTAAATTCCCTTATTCTGAGCTTATTTTATTTTTCATATATTTCAAATTTTTAAAAATTATATTTCTTTTGAATTTAATTATGTTTAAAAAAAACTGTTAATCCTTTTCCCATAAACTTTCTCCTAATGATTGGCTTTTAATTTCTTGAAAGTATATTGTGTTAAACACTTTCTAATAAGAATTCTCTCTTAGAAATTTATCTGTTATATTTATTTTAGTAAATAAAATTATGTCTGTACACAACAGAGACAATAGCTAAGCCATCATATTAAAAAAAAATTGATATTTCGTTAATGTATATATTAAAACATGATTTTCCTAAAATTTTTTTTTTTTTACAATCAGACTGCTGAAGTATGTATGTGATATTTGGTTTATTAAAAAAATAAATTCTCCACTAACTTAATTCTTAATTTGGAGCTCTGAACATGCCTCAAAGATTATGGTCAAAATATACTTAAAATGTTGTTTTTTATGCACAGATCTTAAAACTTAATCTAGTAATGGTTCATCAAATGCGTACGTGTAACACTAATCGGTATTTGGATACCCATACATTCATGTACCTTTTACAGTACTAAGAGAATAAAAAAATATTAAGAAAATCAAGCCAACCTTTAGTATTACATTTTGTAATACTAAAGGTTGAATAAAAGGATTAGAGATAAAGAAAAAAAAATAGAACTTTTACATAAATAAGAATGCTTATACTTACTTTAGCACAACTGATACCGAATATCCAGAGTAATAAAACATGTAGAAAAATAGTTTAACAAAACCAATTATTAGTTCAATAACTGACATTTGTTGCATTTCAATAATTTTCTGCTTAATATTGCTAGGAGATAGCATTGAAAACATAAAGTAAATTCCGTCCTTTGTTGCTTGCCAACCACGTCTGATAGGATTTCTTGAAGTATTACAAAATAATTAATAAATAATTAAAACAAAAGAGTTAAATTATGAAATATTAAAAATTAAAAACCTTTCTTCATCTTCGTCTTCCATGTAAGAATAGGCTGATGCTCTTTGTTTCCCCCCTCCAGAGCCAGAGCCATCGTCAGTTGCCATAAGCCCACTGGCATGGGTCATCTCAAATATCGCATCTTCGCAGAAGTTAACAAAAGCTTCTAACTTTTCTTTGTCACCTCCCTCTGTGACGATTGAATAGAAAAATGCTCGTTTTGATTCCTATCGAATAAAAAATAAAATATAGAATAAAAATGCTTTGACTAATATTTCATAACTATAAATAAAAACTATAAGAATGTAAATGGTATTAGTGATATAAAAGGAATCTTGAACTATGTCTGTAAAGTTACTTTCATAGACCCCATTGTTGGTCTTAAGCACAGATAAAATAGAAGGATTGGAAAGAGGGCTGAGACGTGCTCTCAATGAAAGTTCAATATTAAAAGAAACTAATAAATAAGGTTATTGGAATGATGTACTGAAATGACCCAGAAAATGGAATAGGTTCTGTAAATTTGTTAAATGGAATATAAGGGCAATATATAGATCTAACATTACCCAAGATCTGACAGAATAACTAAATAGAAAGGACGTTGGCATTGCTTCCATCCAAGGAGTTTGGTGAAAAGGAAGTGACATTATCTAAAGGTAAGAGTGATTTCAATGCCCAGATAGGAAAAGAAAAAATATTTACACCAACAATAGAAAAGATCAATTTTCACAGTGAAAGAATTAAATATATATGAACACATCCCACCAGAAACAGAAGACATTCAATTATTCTGGAAAAAATTAAAAATAACAAGCCTGCATGTATACAAAAGAAGGCAGTGGCTCCTAGGCCGGGAAGATCCACAAACTCATATCAGGGAAGCTGAAAACAAAACCTAAATGAAAGACTGGAAGTTAGTTTACCAATATAGAAAGAAGGGATATGGCAGAGATTCTACAGACCATAAGCGGGTAAGCTTATTAAATAATTTGTACTAGTTATTCTTCATGCCATTCTATAACAGACATCTTTAATTTGTTAGAAGGAAGAAGGAAATTTGTAACTGACAAATTGTTTTCCACAAACATGACTGACAAACTGTTTAAATTTTTTGTATGTTTTCCTTCAGGCAAACAAACAAAAAAATGAAAGATTTCCTAATACAATTTGGTTCCTGAAACAACCTATGACATGGCTGTGAGAAAAAACTCTTCTAGACAGTGGAAGAGAAACCGGTAACCAAGCTCATTAAACTTACCAGGTGCATAAAGTTAAAAACAACAAGTAGTATCAAAATCAAAGCTTACTCCACATTAACATGGGGTCAAACTAAGGCTCCACCCCTCAACAATATTATTGTACTGAGCATCACTATGCATAGAAAACTGGATAAAGGGGGACCATATTCAATAGAAATTACTAAATATTACCATGTTGATGTAATTGTTGTAAGGTCTCTCTAAAACATTAAAAACACATTTGAAAGGTTTTAACAAAAAGGCTCATATAGATATTTTGGTCTCATTGGAGTGAACACAGAAAAGATAAAGGTAATGAAAATGAGAATACAAATTTGATACATACACAAAACCTGTAATACAATTAGCAAGTATGCCACAAGTTTTAAATATCCTTAATCTTTGGATAGTAAGGAGATCAAAGCTCATTCAATAAAACGTCATACTCCATTGCACATATCTTGATTGATCAATTGCACAACAGAACCAAGGCTATATAAAACACTAACAAGACCTGTAGTAATATGCATGTTATACATGTAGTGTTGAAAGGAGCAGGAGCAAGGAAAATCGATATATTCGAACATGCATTATTAAGAGAACAGGACATTTATCACATTTATGGTGATATGCCATAGGATATTCCAATCTAAGCTCAATACACCTCTCACTACTGGCATTCATGGATGTAATTGTTGTTTTCCCAGAAAGAAGCCAAGAAGAATAATGCGGGTCATTTGAGTCAAAGATAAAGTCCTGCAACAAGTGGAGAACTTAAAATACCTGGGAGCGCACCTAAATAAAAACCGACTGAGATGGCTTGGACACCTCCTGCGGATGGAACCTATAATAATTCCCATCGAGACCTACCTAGTCAAAGTGGAGGAAAACAAGGAAGAGGTGGGAAGAAGAGTTGAGAAAGGATTTTTAGAAGGGTAGACCCTATTTGAACAGAGGAGCACAGTTGGTAGAAGACCGGCAGAGACGGGGGGGCTGTACAGGATTCCTTCTCATACTACATAGACAGTTCAAGAGGACAGAATACAGTGGTGATGAAGATAATGATGAAAGGTTTCCAATTTCCAATCCGATTTTTTTTGGCTTCAAGGGACATTTAAAGACTCTGTCCAAGTAAGTTAAGTAACATGTCCCCAATACTTGCCAACTTACAAATATACACACCCACACAAGAAAAGGATATTACCAGAGTTTCAGATCTCTTGTACCATCCTGTGCCCCATAATTATCCTAAGTATGTTGAAATACTATAATTTTATAAGCCCAATAGTGAAGGGAGCACTTGCCCACATCTAATATATAGGGTGGCACAATAGAACGTGCATATTGCATCATCTTTTTCCGCGGAGTGCAAAGCGCGCGGGGGGAGGGGACCTTACATCTTTTGATAGGCGGGCTCATGGAGTTTTAGTCGCTATGAGTCACTTCGACGGGAAGCGTCGCGCATTTTGCGTACGCCCATATTACGAGAATCATCAATTGTTTCGTAAACCGTCAAAATTGTCGTTACTGGTACAGTGAGAATCCTAAACTCAAACATCAGAAACCACTGCACAGTCCTAAAGTGACAGTATGGACCGCAATCTGTGGCAGAGGAATTATTGGTCCTTTTTTCTTTGAAAATGCGCGGGGGCAAAACCTCACTGTAAATTCAGAACGCTATGTTGCGATGTTGGAGGGTTTTTTGACTCCAGAACTTGAAAATTCAAGAATCGTGAATTCAAGAACTTGGTTTCAGCAAGATGGAGCTACCTGTCACACTTCAAATGACTCCATGGCGGTTGTGAAACAGATGTACCCTGGCAGACTGATTTCGAAAAGAGGTGGCATCCCATGGCCCCCACGTAGTCCAGACTTGACGCCTCCTGACTTTTTTTTGTGGGGATACCTCAAACACAAAGTCTACAGCAATAATCCGAAGAATATCGATCAGCTCAAAGAAAATATACGTGGTGAAATGGCGACAATCACACCAACATTATTGAAGAAAGTTTTCAATAATTTCCGTTTGCGGTTAGAGGAGTGCCGTCGAAGAGAAGGTCATCATTTGGATGATGTCATTTATAAAAAATAAACTTCAATTATTATATTACAATGCCTCATTTTTATTTTAACTATACCTTTTGTATTTATTTTTTAATATTTTTTTAAAATTTGCACGTTCTATTGCGCCACCCTATATAAGAGGTTTTAAGTCCTATAAACTACAAGTAATGGTAATGGCATCATGGCCAAGATCCCTATTCTGATTATACCTATCAGGCAAACTTTAAGACTCCCATAGCTCCATGGAGCTTCGTCGGATTAGCTATATCAGCATAAAGTGACATTAAATGAATAAATAACAAAAAAAAAAAAAAAAGAATCTTCATAGAGGAAAAAAAATGTTAATAAAAAATGATGAGACAATTTACAGCCTTTCAAGATACTTGAGCTGGTTATGTGTCAGAAGAAGGCACTAGAGATCTAAAACTTTGGCAATCACAATTTCTTCTGAGTGAGTACACAAGTATAAGTCAATGGAAATTTATTGCTCTGGGGCACTTCTACCTACCTAACACAGCCTTTTAGTTTTTTATAACAAATAAATTACAAAAATATTTTAAACAATAATAAATACCTTGATTTGAGGTTTTTCCCATTGTTCAATATTTGATTCTTTGATTTCAAAATATACCCGCTCAATTCTTTTACTGCTACCCAATATTTCAATGCGTCCTAGGAATGGTTCAAAGTAATTAAGAACACTACCGGCAGTTTCTAAAAACCGAGCAAGTCTGAAAAATTAAACTACCATATAATAAATATCATGAATTTTTTTTTTATCTGTAAAATTATTTGAATTAACCCAGCATTAGTTAATTAAAAGACAAATGTTAGTAATAAGTTAAAAAATGTATGGTTTAAATATCACTAAATTTAATCTATATGAAGCCTAAATTACCAAATATAATGACCAAGATGAATAATGATAACATCCATAAAATAAATAAATAAATAAAATCTCTGTGACTAGATGAACTAATATAATTAACTTAACTCATCATTAAATTAATATTAATAATTAACAATAATTTTTACTGCTTAAACATCTAATGGTTATTTCTACAACTAACACGCATCAATCACAACAAGCAGGCAATTCACAAGTCCAGGACATATGTGGTTTCTGAAACACACCCATCAACTTACTTCTGTCATAACTACTGAGTTATTTAAATGACATCAAAGATGTCTTTAGCTATAAAAAGTCTATGGATAAAGTATTATCATACAATAAAAACATGAGATATTTCTGTAAATCACAATTCAGTAATGTCAAATAAATAAAAAAATAAGACTTAATACTCCTCTGT
Organism: Troilus luridus; assembly: GCA_964056705.1. Taxonomy (NCBI): domain Eukaryota; kingdom Metazoa; phylum Arthropoda; class Insecta; order Hemiptera; family Pentatomidae; genus Troilus; species Troilus luridus. The sequence goes on along the minus strand of OZ057412.1, from coordinate 42,616,054 downwards.
GGGGTGAAGCTTTACTCAATGAAATATGTGTTCAAAGTTTTAATTAAATTCTTCTACAATAAAACATAATTATCATGAAAATAGTTTCGAGAAATCTAAGATACTGAATTTAGCTTGCTAATGTATGTGTTATACTTTGAAAGACTTGTAATCAAAGTACTTGCAAGCATCTGATTTATATTTGTATTTCACCATAATTTTTAAAGATATTTATCACAAAATACTTTTGATATAATCTATTTTTTATTAGTTTTTTAAGATCCTACAGCAACTTTGATTCTGTTAAATCAAGAACAATAATTGGTTAAGTGTTCTTAATCTAATAACATAAAAAAAATAAATAAAAAAATGAATATTTCAAGGGTAAGTTTTATAGAAACCTATTCCTTTTTCTCTTTAAAGCAGAAGAAACTCGAAAGAATACTGTTTAAAATAACATAATATAAGAAGAGTATTAATCTGAATTCCTAATACAATTTATTATATACAAATTTATAGTAAACATTTGGATAGGTTGATTTATATTAATATATTTTAAAATAAAAATGAACAGCCCTCTTGCTCTGATAATACCTTGGTTCATTTGGCATGTGCTCAGATAAATTAGTGAGAAGAACTGCTAGATTAAAACCAATTTCCTTTGCAGGCTCATGAAATCTATCTGTGAAACCAACATAGTCAATTTTACCATCATGATTAGTTTCACAGCACTGTAACATAAAGTCAATTTCTTCCCTAGAAACAAAACAAAGTGTTAATAAATCATAGTTTGATAGAAACCAAATTAAAACATACATAATGAAAGAAATTACGGGGTATAACTTTTCTGCTGTTCCATTTTTTCTTTAAAATCTTTAGGTGTTACCCAGCCTTCATGGTTAGGATCTAGCTCCTAAAATAGAATTAAAAAACATTAAAATAATTACATACAATATTAAAAACTTATTCTTAAAATTAAATTCACTCATCGCAATTAGGTACATAAATCATTGACCACGGTAAAATCTTAAAGTTTAGGCTAATCTGCTTAAGATTGATGATACTTCTTTCAGAAATGAGGATTTTTTTTTTCTATGAAATACCTTCATCTTAAAAAACAAACACATTGTCAGATACTGCTATCTGTTTTAATATTCCTTTTTTATTGATTGGAATAAGTACATATTATTTCCATTTTTCATTTTCCCAGATATTTTTAAACAAAAAATTCTGCTTCCCATACATACATGTATAAATCCATCCAATACATGTAACTATTAAGTTAGATGAAACAGTTTTTTTCAGAGAACTATTAAGTTGTATGACACTTTCAATCAAAATGATCAAATTTTTTTCACCAGCTTTCTTTCAAAAATTGTGCCATTTGTGTTGACTATGTATTTTAATAACTTAATACTATGGCTGGGAGCTATTAGACTGAGACAATCACTCATATAAAAAAAATAAACAATATTATAGAGAATTAAGAAACCTCCTAATTTAACTCTCAATTTTACCACTCCCACCAATATTTATGATTCCATATTCGTGGATCGTATATGGTATTCTTGAACTTTAAAATTAAGATTAATTCCAAATAACAAAAATCATGTGATTTAAATACAACAGTTATACTTACCAAGAAGCTAGTAGAGGATGTCAAGTCTTTCAATTTTAAGAACATGTCGAAATACTTCAAGATCAACTATAATAAAAAAATTAAAATGATTATTACTCTGTAAAACTTAAAATGACCAATTTAATACCTGATTAAATTAAGAAAATAAAACTTACTTCCACATTTGAGGCAGATTCAACCAAAGTGTCTACCATCTGTTTTCCGATCGTACCATTAACAACATTACCTGTAAAGTTTTATAAAATATAAATGTTATAATAAAGCATTGAATTTATAAAATAATTGTTATAACAAAGCATTGAATTTTTAAATTATAAATATTATACTAAAGCATTGAATTTAGTCTAAGACAACCTTGCATTAAATAAAGAAGAATTTGGTTTAACAAATAATTTTAAGTATACCTTCCAACATTGAGAGCATCATTGTTATCATATCCTTCTGTAAATTCAAAAGTTCTTTCAATAAGTCAACTTGACTAGAATGCTTTGAAAGTTTGTCTTGCATATGAGAGAAAAGAAACAAAAATCCTCCAACAGCATCCCACAGTCTGTTTATAAGAAGTAATGAAAAAAACAAACAATTGTAGTAGAAAATACAAACATATTCCATTTTTAGTTTACTTAGTGAGAAAAATTAATCATTAGATGTTTAAAAATACACCCATACCTCGCTTTACGGCCTAGATACGTTCCACGAAACTTGGCCGCAAAGCGAAAAGCCCTATAAGGAATCAATTATTCTAATACAAATTCAAGATAATCAGATAAGATAATAACCCTTTCTTTTCTTTTATATAATTTTGTGTCAATTCAGTTAACTTATCGATATATCGACATCGAAAAAACAATTTTTTTGCCGTTACAGCGAAACATTTTAGGCCATGAACGTTCACTTAAAACAACATGAAAAGCCTCTGCACGGATCATTTAAAAAATAGTGTAGTAAAGAGTTAGTTAAAAATATCTAAGCATAAACTCCACTTAAACTTATAAACTCCATTTAAACTAAACATGTTATATATATTATTTAATATCATTGGGTACAATGTAATAGATTACTAAATCACTAGCGAGTTACGCCTGGCACAGGCATTTTATTTTCTGTAATATCTATCATCAATTCAGGTTCTCGCAAATATTTGCTTCTAGTATAGGAGAGTTTAAGGAATGCATTTTTTTCACAATCAAATGTTAAGAATTTATATACGTATATATATATAGATAGATAGATAGTTAATTAAAGGTTGACGTTAATTATATATCTATTTTATTACAAAAATTTTAAGTTATTAACATATAACAGTTTGCCATCTTGAAATATTTTAATCAAGATGAAATATTTTATCTCCGTGAGTTCATTGACAATTAATTACAATTTGGGATAAATAAAACAATTTAAATTTAAACACAATTTTTACAGTATACTGACCAAATAAACACTCAGATGTATCTTATTCAATCTGTGTCCTAAAACTCTTTCACAAAACAGCCTCTGAATCACAATAACATCCAACTTCTCTTGACAACTTGAAGATCCTTACACCAGTCCGCCAATGGTAGAGTAGAATAACTTGGAGAGATCCTATCTTCAGGACGCCCAATAGTCAAGTAAAATAACTTAGAGGTCCTCACTCGGGGACATCCACACTGAGAGTGACAACAATTTGGAGATGCTCTCTCTTGAACCTCCACGCCTTGAGTGGTGAAATAACTTGGGAGGTCCTATCTTCAGGACGCCCAAACACTAAGAGAATAACTTGGGAGATGCTTTCACTGGCACCTCCACACGCAGAGTGGGTTGAAATATGGCGGGAGCTTGCCGGTAGTGGGCGGCAATGCCATTTGTATAATTTTAAAATCAGTTACACATATAAAAATTGTGTTCATTGAACCAACCAGTATAATAAATTATTAAATAAGTATTTAATAAGTTTTAAAATTATTCCCATTTACTTAAATTCCTCATAAATTCACGTCAAATTTAACACATTTTGAACCTCAACACAATAATCAGTGAAATTGGTTTAGAATTGCCAGTGTTAACTAAAACCGCCTTCACAACACGTATTTAATGACAACGTAAGGTCTCATAGCACCTGAAATAATAAAGGGATGGGAAACCCTTCACAATATCCTGTATCCCCATAGGAGCTCCTTTGAAAGAATTACTTTGAAGAGAACTATTCAAAAGAAAGGAGTCAAGGAGCTTGAAAGCAATTGACTAAGGATAATTCATTCTTTACTTTTTATCCAGAAGGAATATTCAAAATTCCAAATCTTAAGTCACACTTGAGACTAATTCAGAAATGCTTAAAAATATGGTTTGTTTATTAATCAATAAATTTATAACGAATAATTACCATTTGATTAATCCTTGTAAAATTAGGTAACCGTTCTAAAAAATCTACAGGTGTAGATTTAAAAAAATAAAATACAGTGCATAATTAGAGCTTTCTAAAAATAGCAGCATTGTGGTTACTTGATTGTGGATTTATAACAAAATTAGCATGAAATTTTCTATTGTTGTCATAACAAGAATACTTATATGTTTATATTTTTTATATATGTGTTAACAAACTTATTTGTTACCTTGAATGAGCAAGAGCTTGTTGATTTTGTGGGCATGGCCCTTGAATTACTTCAGAGAGAGTATTAAATACTTGACTAGCCACACCTATAGCTTTGAAAAAGTTGGCTTTTCCAGCAGGATCAATTAATTCTTTACTTGAATAGTGCCAATAGAAGTCCATTATTGATTCCTAGAAGATTTATAAATGTTTTATTGGGTTATTAAAAAACATTACTTTTTTTTACATCATAATCTTATGTTATATTAATTGTCTCTCAATATTTCATCCTGACTCGATATATTATTTTAATTACTTAAGTGTGAATATTTAGTAGTTATTAGTAATTAATTATAATTTTAATTGCAATTTATTGTTCGACGTAATGTCAGAGAATTTTTGCAGCTCAACAATAAAAATTAAGCTCAGAGGATTTTTTATTTTTTCATAATATGAATAATTTTTAACTGACAAAAAGTCATTGCTGATGTAAAACATACAACTAAATCAATAGCTATTGGTAATTTTGATGATAAAGTGGCTACCTTTTAAATCTTGTCAATGTTTTATAAAATAATAACTTTATGTAATTCTGTCCTCAATGGAGCAAGAGCAAATATTTCAACTTTTTTAGTCTAACTTTACTACCTAAAAATTTATAGAAAAAAGATACCCGAAAATATTGGCAGCAGTCGAAAGGATAAAGTAACTTCAACTCTGCATCGTACAACTTGTATGAAGCAATTTAAAAGTAATTTTATTCTGGTTTTGAGATCCCAATGATGGCCTCATACATGGGACCTCAAAAAGTTGTCAAAGTGGGGGAAAATTTAAGAAGTTGACTCGGAGCCTATGAGTTTCAAAGGGGAGAAGAGAACAAATGTAATTAAAGCACTTTCAAATGGAGAAAGTGTGAAAGAAAACTTGGTTCCGTGGTTTTCCAGGATAGAATTGATTCATAGGATTTGGACCAAAATGATTCCTAGATTTTTAACTGTTGGATAGAATTTGATGGGGGTGTTGTTAAGAAGCAGAGGAGGGATAGGGAGTATGGTTTTTAGGAGTTGACTGGAACATATTAAAATGGCCTTTATTTTATCTACAATCAAGATCTTCTTGAAATTTTTTTGTTCCTAACAATAAGTCAGATGATGGAAAAAAGAGGTATATTTGGAGGTCATCGGCATAGAGGTCGTCGATATAGATGGTAAACATAGAGGGAAATGGAGATGACCCCTGAGGAACACCAGGAAAGGGGCTGTGTCTTAAAGTGGGGTTTATCCTGGATGACAACAAATTTAGATGTTTTGATACTTTTAATGTTCGATAGCGGATTGCAGGTAGTGAGATATCTTCAGGAGAGCAGATTGGGTTGAGTAAGGAAGACTTGGTCGGCAAACAGATTTGAAAGAGCTGAGGAAGGAACCTTCTTCCAAGAAGGATGGTAACTGAGATTATATGATGCGTTCAATTGGTTTTGATAGATTGGAGAGCAAGGAAATAGGACAAAAGTCAAGTCAAGAGGATGGGTTTGAGATTTTATTTAATGGTCAGACTAAAGGAGTATTCCAGGGAGAATGGAAAATGTAGTTATGTAATGAAAAATTATAAATATGACAAAGAACAGGAATTAGAACTGTGAGACAGGAATGTAGCCAGGTCCATAATAGTTTGTGTGGGATTCCATGAAGTGAGCTGCTCATCACATGAAACATGAGGAAAATATAAGTTTTGGTGGTCGAATCTGTGGTTCTCCGTATCAGCAACATGTTTAGAATTATGAGAGGAGGTTATGAAATAGAGCCAAGGTTTTTGGGTTCTTGCAAAGATAACTTTCTTATTAACAGTTATCTGAAATCTGAAGCATTTGATAGAACATGATGGATATGGTGAGAATTTGCTTGTAGGTCTACTGACTGGGTTTGAATCTGCAATAAGTTAAAAGAAGGATAATCTGCAGTCAAGCGATAAGGTACTGTACATAGCTACAGTAAAGTTATTTTATATCTGGTATAATTTTATTTTAGATTTATTATTTCTTTCTCTTTGCTAAAATAATATGTAATAATAATATAAAACAATTTGTATCCAACTGATATTGTGTTTTTTTAAATCTTTTATACAAATATGATATAATTTTAATTTTAATTTAAACAGTATATTACTTTAAATGTTTACTTTGTAAGTTTCTAGTTTCAAATGTCAGTTTTTGTTCTGTTGTTAAATTAATTAAAGAAGAACTAAAACATTTTTACATTTTGTTTACCTGCAATCTCAAAAGGTAATCTACAGTGCAAATGACAACATTAACTGTAGTTGTATTTCCGGCTTGAGTTCTAAGATAATTCTGCCATTCTGAAAAGAAAATAATATAGAAAAAGATTACTTTACTTTCAGAGCCAAATTTAATGATAACCATTGTAAAATAATGATAATCATTCCAATTATTTCAATTATCTTTAGGAGACAGTTGCTTTTGGAGGAAGTTTTGTTGAAGAAATTCCTCTTTTGTGTATTTATATTGTTTATTAAGTATTAATTCAATACTTAATAAACAATATCAATATACAAAAGAGGAATTACTTCAACAACAACAGTAATTCCTCTTTTGTATATCCATATTGTTTATTAAGTATTGCATTATAGACAGACAGCACTGTAAAGTTACTTGAGATCATGTTGGCACGTACTGTCCACCTCTATGTTTGCGTTCAGCCATTGTTGAGTCAGTTGGCATCCTTCTATTGTTGTGACTGGATCGTAGTTGTGTGAAGTGTCTGTCTGTCTATATAAGTTTATATAGTGTATATATCCAATAAATCTGTGCCCGTATCGTTAGAACAATTTTTACAAATGTTTATTCATAAACACAAAATTGAGCTAAATTTGTTTTATATATTTATGTAGGTGTATGCAGGGATTAAATTAACAACAAGAATCTGAAAAAAATACAAATGTTCTATTAAGCAACTTAAACAAAGGTGTTTTAGCTGTATTCTATTAATAAATTAGAAATACATTCTTATAATTTAAAAATAAATTTATTTGTGAGAGTAAGTTGATTTAAAGCTGTAAATGAATTCCAGCAAGGATGAAACTAAATTATGGAAATACTTTTATATTTTAACTAAATTTAAATGAAATTACTGTTTTCATTGAAAAATTAACAATTTGTCTGAGTAAAAACTTTATGTATAAAATGTATCTACCTACTAAATATTGTTCATTATACAAACTTGATATCTTTAGTAGTCTAAATACATACATATGCGATAAGTAAAAGTACTGTATGGAAGTGTAGTGGGGTCTTTGGACCATAATCAGCCATTGTCCATCCAGGTAGGGGCAACACCAACTGAGATACATTCAGTACACTAATTTAATATTGATGTAATTACGCATTAATTAAATATTGTATTTATTTATTTATTTATATCAAGTAAGTCACGCCTGTCTTAATTATGGTGGCAGTTGTGTGTGTAATGTAGGAACAAGAATGGCCGTTTGTAAGTAACCGTTGTGTAAGAAGTTTATCAAATATAATCCGTTCTTTAACTACCCATTTTGAGTTATTTATTCTTCCCAGGGTACTCTGCTAAATTTAACATACTACAACACCCCTATACCACAGACAAAGGACACTAACAGTACATACCCTGGGGACACCTTGGCCACTGAAGGAGGTCAGGAGGTTTAGGAGGCAGTGGGGGAGGTAAGTCTGGTAAACCCACTCTCCCTTCATCTTATTTATCAAGAAAGCAACACAATGATTAGCCGAATTAGAACAACACAGAAGATGTCAAACACATGACTTGTGAAATACTTTATCACTGTATAGACCTGGAGCACTCCAAGTGCTTCTCAACACTCTTGACAACTACTTTAAAGAACTACTTTAGAGTACTTTAAAGAAAGGAACATATACCACCTATTACAGCTGTGATGATAGTTTCCAACATTTGGCATCAGATATATTGTTAGGAAGAAGATATCACAAATCGTAGAGTGATTTAAACCAATTAGCCCGAGGCTCTGCATTCTATGGATAAAAGGAAAGTTCTACAACTATAGCTTAATATGTGTGCGTGCTCAAACTGAGTAATCAGAAGGTGATCTTAAGTATGACTTCTGTGATAAATTAAGAAGGAACTACAATGAATGTCCTCATTACAATATAAAGATGTGCCCAGGGTACCAAAGCTTAGAATTTATAAGACATTGATCCGCCCAGTCATTACAAATGGCTTAGAAGTGAGGACAATGACTAAAACATTGCTGAATTGTTGCTCCTAAGGTTTGAATGGGTAATTCTCCAGTGAATATGCATATAAGACCGATATGCATTAATCATGTAAGGGGAAGAAGGGCAAATAACGGGTTAAAGAACCATTACAAAGATGTAGATATTGTGCAGGTCATTAAACTAGTCGGATTCCGATGGGCCGGTCACACAATAAGGACGAACCCTGAAGAAATTCCACAGAAGGTATAAAGTGAGTAAGTGTATGGACCTAGGTCATCCAAAACTTAGATGGGAATTCTGCTTGGTATCCGAAATTGGAAGGTGGTTGCACATGATAGAAAAAACTTTCAGTTGATGCTGGAGCCTGCCTAGTCCCAACTTGGGATGTAGCGCCAGTAGGTAATAATAATAATAATAAATAATATATAATTGCTAAAACAATTTATATGGTTTTCACCAGATTATTAAATTATCTCACAAAAATACATTTGTATAAATACAGAATACAGAAGAGTTGAGTTTTTAAACTGTCCTTTGCCTTATTACCAACTACTTAAACTTCTCAAAGTTTATAATCATTGGATACATGTCAACTAGTACTAAATTAAAAAAATTTACCAAGATTATGGCCTTCACAGGTAAGTTGAATAAATCGAAAAAGGGTACAGGTAAATTCAGCATCATGCATATTCTTTTCACCAGCAGCACCTTCTGAACCAACTCCTAAGCCTTCAGCCTTAGTATTTCTTTCAAATGCATCCAAATCCAACACACTATAAAGAAAATTTCTTGTATATAACTTCAATTATAAGAAATTTAGGTTGAAGTTTTGTAATGCTTAAAATATCTCTAATAACTTAATAAGGGTATTTGGGACAGTTATGTTTTTCAAAGTCACTTTGTACAGTAGACCACAATGTATTGCCTGTTGGTATATTTGTTTCATCTAAATTCTTACATTTCATTATCTTTCACCAGAAAGCTTACCAACAAGTCGTGCAAGCCAACCAAATGGTGCTAACATGTCATACCTCAAGACCTATTCATTTATCATCATTCTGTCCAAGTAGCATTAGAGAAACTGACAACAATATTTACTTTAATGACTTTAACACCTAAATTTTGATAAATAACTTTTTGAACACTTTAAAACAGCTTGATGATTTTCTTTTTAAAAAATGAAATTAATAAGTATATATTTTATTTTGAAAAGAAAAGATTTGCACCCAGCTGGGATTCGAACCCATATCTCCGCCTCACCGTGGCAACACTCTAACCATTTGAGCCCCCGGGGTCGCTTCCTACCTAGGACAAATCTGTTCTCTTCTCCGATCCCATATCACCCATGTTCTCACAATTTTGTGATCTATACACGAGGAAGAATGTTCATTGAACATTACTTTTAATTTTAGGATCTTTTTGACATAAGTCATTATATTATTTATAATTTTTTTAATATTGTTACGGGCTACTGGGTGTAAAATGGACTAAACTATTACTTAATTCAAGAATCTAATATTTATTAACAAATTAACAAGAATACAATGAGATTATTTAAAACAGTTAAATTATTAAACTAATATCAATATACAATAATAATATTCTACTAAATGTTATCTAATTTCTAAGATAATATACAAATAATATAAGATATTGTTTATACTAAGTAACTAAACTATTTATATAAATTTGTACAAATACAATAATATTACACTATAGTTTACAATTACAAATTAACACTTACAGTTCGCTAACTAAAGTCCACCGACCGTAAGACTCTTCAAATATGACAAACTGCCACACAGTTTATTACACTTATTACACGGTCACTAATTGTCACTGTTGCTCACTAAGCACTTATTACAGACTGATACTAATACTAACTAACTCACACACACTGCCACTAGTTAACGACTGCTACTCACTGGCTTATTACAGACTCGTCTTATTACTGACTCATTACTACTCGTCTTACTACCACTGGCTTATTACTCACTCCCTTATTACTGACTGCGCGGCCAAAACAGCTCGCCTTTTTATATAGGCAAGGGAGATTGGGGTGGGGGCATCTAGAACATTCCGGGCCGATCGAGTAGGCTCTACGACATTCTATAATCCCTTCCGGCTTAATCCCATTGTTCGCCTAATCTTCTCAGCCTCCTTCCCGCTCAGACCGTAACACTGCCCCCTCCTTAAAAGTGCTCTGTCCCAGAGCATAGTCCGGAGAAATCGGGCGGTTATGAGCTTCCCTCGATGGAGACGCATTTCCTTTCCAGGGGTTGAACGTGCACACCAATATGGCGACCCCAGAGTTGGCGAATATCTCTTCAAGCATGTTCCTAACAACCTTCCACTCCAGGCCGTTATATCCACAGCCCAACTTAGGGATCGCGAGCTTGGTGACACGCAGTCTCAGAAGCTTACTCCGCAAGTCGTCGAGGCTTCGCCGCAGTGCGTCATATGTGGGCTTCTGATCAGTAGCACACTTGGTAACTAAGTAGAACAGGTGTCGTCCTTCGTGCGTATGGTGTAGTGCTTTCCCGACGCTTGGTCCTTGGCGTTCCAGTTCCTCAGTTCCAGCAAACTTCTTCCTGAAGACCGTTGCAATGCCTCGGGAAATCCTCAAATCTTTGGCGACACAATGGGCCAGAGAATAGTCCGCGGGTAACGAGAAGATATCTCTGTATACTGTCTGAGTTATTCCACGGGAACCTTGTACCTTAGGTTGTGCAACTGATACCTTACTGGTCTCCACGTTGTTGAGATACCTGACTTGCTGGTCTTTTGTCGGGCCATGGTCTCCTTTGTATGGGGCCAGTCTATTAAAATGGACTACCCTGGGTTTTCCTTTTGGCTGCTTCCTGATCCTATAGATGACGTCGTTTATCCTATTGATGATCTCAAACGGGCCATCCCAGGAGTTCTGAAGTTTAGGTGAGTAGCCTCGCCTTCTTCGAGGATCATGTAGCCAGACCAAATCTCCAGGTTGGAATCCACCTTTCTCTGCCCTGATGTCGTAACGCTCCTTCATTCTGTCACAGGCTCCCTGGATGTTTGCACGAACCTTCTCGTGGATATTATCCATCCGCTTCCGTAGATTCGTGACGTATTCCTCTCCGTTAACTTCCTCGTCTGGCTTGAACCCGAATTTCAGATCACAAGGCAAACGAAGTTCTCGGCCGAAGACCACATTTGCGGGGGTCTGCCCCGTTGCTTCATGGACTGAACTCCGGTAGGCTAACAAGAACAAGTGAAGATACTGGTCCCAGTCTCGCTGATGGTCGGAAACCACTTTAGACAAATAGCGACCCATTGTCCTGTTCATGCGCTCCACCATGCCATCCGATTGAGGGTGAAGAGGTGTCGTCCTGGTTTTCCGTATTCCCAGTGCTTCGCACATCCCGGAGAAGACTGCAGACTCAAAGTTTCTTCCCTGATCAGCGTGAAGTTCCATGGGTACTCCAAACCGGCTGACGAGGTGCTTCACAAGTACGTCTGCAACCGTGACTGCCTCTTGATTCCGAAGGGCATACGCTTCCACCCACTTAGAAAAATAGTCCATGGCCACGAGAATATATCGGTTACCTTCGTCCGTCACAGGGAAAGGGCCAGCGATGTCGATCGCTATCCTCTCGAACGGTGCTCCCACGTTGTACTTCTTCATAGGGGCCCTCTTTCTTCTTGTTGGTCCGTTAGAAGCCGCACAAGTCGCACAACGCCTGCACCAGTCCAACACATCGTCCTTAAGGTTTGCCCAGTAAAAGCGTTCACGAACTTTTTCCAATGTCCGGTGAACTCCAAGATGGCCGCCAGTTACACCGTCATGTAGTTCTCTAAGCACTTCGGGCACTTTATTCCTTGGAACGATGAGCTGTAGCCTACGCTGATCTCCTTCCGCGTTCTCCAATGCCCGTTTCAGCAGCCCGTTGTCCACTACAATGGAGTTCCATTGGGCCCAGTACGTTTTTACATTCTTCGACATTGGAGCCACATCCTGCCAGGCCGGTCTTCCTCGCCCCGATATTTTCCATTCCTTTATTTGTTTTAAGTCCGGGTCCTCGTCCTGTTCCTTTGACACCTCTGCATCTTGCCAACTGTCGATGACAACTGTAGTCCTCAATACCGCTGCCTGCTTCTCTTCTTGTCGAGAACAATGCTTGCAGCCTTCTTCACAAGGTCTTCTTGACAGTGCATCCGCATTCCTGTGGCTCGTTCCAGAACGATGAGCAGATTCAAAGTCATACTCTTGAAGGCGCTCAATCCACCTCGCCACTTGTCCCTCAGGTGACTTGAATCGCAGCAGCCACATTAGAGCCGCGTGGTCCGTCCTCAGCAGGAACCTTCTTCCGTATAGGTATTTATGAAAATGCTCTATGGACTTTACTACTGCCAGAAGCTCTTTCCTTGTGACACAGTAGTTGCGTTCCGGAGCTGAGAGTGCTTTGCTGAAATATCCAATGACCCTTTCTTCTCCATCTTGGATCTGAGAGAGAACGCTTCCAATAGCGATGTTGCTGGCATCTGTGTCTAGAATGAACTTGCCCTCAGGACGTGGATAGCTCAGAATAGGAGCACTACTCAATTTGCTCTTCAGCTCCTCGAAGGATGCTTGACACTCGTGATCCCAATGGAAAGTCCTTTTCTCCTCGGTAAGCCTGGTAAGCGGTTTTGCGATGTTAGCAAATCCTTTCACGTACCTCCGGTAATAGGTGCAGAGCCCGAGAAAACTTCTCACCTGGTGCTTATCTCGAGGTACCGGCCAGTCGGTGATCGCTTCTACCTTCTCTGGGTCGACAGCAACTCCGTTGTCTGACACAATATGCCCCAGGTAGTTGACTTGCCTTCTGAAGAGATTACACTTCTTCGGGTTCAACTTAAGGTTCGCTGCACGCAGTCGTTCGAAGACCTTCTCCAGATTCTTCAGATGGTGAGCGAAGGACTTTCCCAGCACAATGATGTCATCTAGGTACACCAGGCATACCTCCCAAGAGAGACCTCTTAACACATTTTCCATCAGCCTCTCGAATGTGGCAGGAGCATTGCAAAGCCCGAACGGCATTACTGTAAACTGCCAGAGCCCAGTGCCAATTGAAAACGCCGTTTTCTCTTTATCTTCAGGTGCCAATCCAACCTGCCAATATCCACTGCGGAGATCCAAGGTAGAGAAGAGTTTACACCCCTCCAGGGTGTCCAGCGTATCGTCAATCCTGGGAAGCGGATAACTGTCCTTCTTGGTGACGTTGTTCAGAAGACGGTAGTCTACGCAGAACCTCGTTGTGCCGTCTTTCTTCTTCACCAATACGACAGGAGACATCCAGGGGCTACTCGAAGGCTCAATGACACCATCAGCCGCCATCTCCTTTATGATCTTCTCGGCGTCCTCCCGTTTGGCTAACAGCAGCCTCCGCGGGACCTGTCGGATGGGCTTCGCATCCCCGGTGTCAATCCTGTGCTGGACGATATCCGTTCTGCCCCGTGGTCCTGGTCCGATCTCGAAGACGTCATGCCATCGGATAATCATGTTCTTCACTTCCTCGCTCTGTTCAGGTGAAAGGTCGCGGCATGACTCGTTAACAAATCCTTTTAGTTCTTCTGGCAGTCCTCGGAGCTCGGTGGGACGAGGTTGCAGCTGACGAACCACTGAGGTAGCGGTTGTACACTCCCCGACCGGTGTTCCTTTCTTCAGCGTTACCGGGAAGCTATTCAGGTTCATTAGCCGGATTGGAGTGGTCCGTCCGGCCTTGATGAGAGACCTAGCAACCAGTACGCCGCGTCCGATCTCTTGTTCTTCGTGCGTTCCGGGTTCCAGTAGTACACATTGACCCTCTGGTAGATGTCCTTCGACCGTCCCATGCGTCACGATTTGGCTCTGCTCAGGTAATGTGGTGTCTTCTAGTAAGAGCACTCGTGCGTAGAGGTCCTTTCCCTGCCGAAGGATGACTTCCTCGTCTCCCAGCGTCATCACACCTCTTGCCATATCCAACTTAATCCCGTATTCGATCATCAAGTCCGTGCCTAATATGACATCTTCATCGATTTCTGCCACGAGAGCACGGTGCCTCAGATGTTGACCCCCGATGATGAAGGTGGCAACTGTCTCCCCGTAGACCTTGGCTGGCTGTCCCGTGGCAGTCCGTAATGCCCAAGTGGTTGGTAAGACCCTCTCAGCGGGAACTATCTTCGAGTTCAAAATTGTCATGGTTGCGCCAGTATCCACTAGAAGACTTCGCAGCTGCCCGTTCACCATCCCATCAACGTAGAAACTGTTCGTTCTACTTCCTATTGACGCAATCCTGATGGTCTTCCTGGGGCCTTTGACGTTACGGGTTGACAGTTGCCCCCTCCCATCAACCCTACTTAGTTTTCCTGTGCCTTTTCTTGCTTCTTCGATGGACACTTGCTTCTAGGGTGTCCAAGTTGGCCGCAGCTCCAACAGAGTATCTCCTTCTTACGGGTCCTGAGAGCCTCCAAAACTTTCGTCACTATGTCCTCGACGCTGGGGTACGCATTTGGCTCCGCTTCTGCTGCTCGTACTCGCGCATGGCCCCGTACAGACTGCCTAACAGCCTCGAACTCCATGGCCTGGGATAATGCGTCTCCCAAAGTTTTCGGCCTGGCGAGCTTCACTGCTTGCTGTGTCTCCGGATCCCGAAGTCCATCCAGGAATTTGTCGACAGCCAAGCTTTCGTAGACATCGTCGGTGACCGATGGATAGGCGTTCCTCACCAGCCGGGCAATATCCGCTTCAAATTCCTGCAAAGTCTCGTTGGTCTTCTGGACCCTGCTTCTCAGCTGTGAGCGATACAGCTGGTCCATGTGGCGGTGGCCGAAACGCATCTCCAGTCTTCTGATCAGCTCCCCGTAGTTGGACCGCTCCGACATGGGTATCCCCTGCAGAACTCCCAAGGCGTCTCCACGCAAGGCCAGGCACAACGCTGAAGCTTGGGTCTCCTGTGACCACCCGTGGATCGAAGCCGCTGTCTCGAAGAGAGTCATGTAGTCCTCCCACGGCGTCTTTCCGTCGAATACTGGAATGGTGTTGTGAGCTGGTGGCGTCCCATTATAGGCGGATAGAATGCTATTACGATGGCTGCCCTCGGAGGAAAGGTCGATGTCGTTCGTCGGTGGATTGCTCTTACGTCCCTCGAGAGCTTCCATTCTTAGCCTAATTTCGTTCACTTTTTCTCCTAGCCTAGATTCTATATCAGCTACTTTATTATTTACATCGGCTAACTTATTATCTACATTAGCTAACTTATTATCTACATTTTCCATTAACTTAGTCTCTAATGTGCCTAATTTAGACTCTAGCCTATTTTCTACATTGCTTAACTCATTACCTAGCTCATTTTTAACATTGCCTAATTCCTTACCTAGCTTATTTTCTACAGTGCTTAACTCATTACCTAACTCATTTTTAACAGTGCTTAACTCATTACCTAGCTCATTTTTAACAGTGCTTAATTCATTTTTAAAAGTTGCAGACAACTTGCTTAAATCAGTTTCAAACAGAACGTCATCTGGACTTTCCCCTAACTCTACAAAAAATTGACGCAAGCGATGTTGCAGTACACTTTTATTTCCGGAAGAATCCAGATCACGTTCTTCTAATTCCCGTTTTAAATCTGCAACTTTTAAATCCATTAATTTAAGACTTTGAGAAGCCATTTTTCATACAGTAGCCCAATAATTACAAAATAATAACAATTACACAAAATATCCCACTTCTGACACCAATTTGTTACGGGCTACTGGGTGTAAAATGGACTAAACTATTACTTAATTCAAGAATCTAATATTTATTAACAAATTAACAAGAATACAATGAGATTATTTAAAACAGTTAAATTATTAAACTAATATCAATATACAATAATAATATTCTACTAAATGTTATCTAATTTCTAAGATAATATACAAATAATATAAGATATTGTTTATACTAAGTAACTAAACTATTTATATAAATTTGTACAAATACAATAATATTACACTATAGTTTACAATTACAAATTAACACTTACAGTTCGCTAACTAAAGTCCACCGACCGTAAGACTCTTCAAATATGACAAACTGCCACACAGTTTATTACACTTATTACACGGTCAATAATTGTCACTGTTGCTCACTAAGCACTTATTACAGACTGATACTAATACTAACTAACTCACACACACTGCCACTAGTTAACGACTGCTACTCACTGGCTTATTACAGACTCGTCTTATTACTGACTCATTACTACTCGTCTTACTACCACTGGCTTATTACTCACTCCCTTATTACTGACTGCGCGGCCAAAACAGCTCGCCTTTTTATATAGGCAAGGGAGATTGGGGTGGGGGCATCTAGAACATTCCGGGCCGATCGAGTAGGCTCTACGACATTCTATAATCCCTTCCGGCTTAATCCCATTGTTCGCCTAATCTTCTCAGCCTCCTTCCCGCTCAGACCGTAACACTGCCCCCTCCTTAAAAGTGCTCTGTCCCAGAGCATAGTCCGGAGAAATCGGGCGGTTATGAGCTTCCCTCGATGGAGACGCATTTCCTTTCCAGGGGTTGAACGTGCACACCAATATGGCGACCCCAGAGTTGGCGAATATCTCTTCAAGCATGTTCCTAACAACCTTCCACTCCAGGCCGTTATATCCACAGCCCAACTTAGGGATCGCGAGCTTGGTGACACGCAGTCTCAGAAGCTTACTCCGCAAGTCGTCGAGGCTTCGCCGCAGTGCGTCATATGTGGGCTTCTGATCAGTAGCACACTTGGTAACTAAGTAGAACAGGTGTCGTCCTTCGTGCGTATGGTGTAGTGCTTTCCCGACGCTTGGTCCTTGGCGTTCCAGTTCCTCAGTTCCAGCAAACTTCTTCCTGAAGACCGTTGCAATGCCTCGGGAAATCCTCAAATCTTTGGCGACACAATGGGCCAGAGAATAGTCCGCGGGTAACGAGAAGATATCTCTGTATACTGTCTGAGTTATTCCACGGGAACCTTGTACCTTAGGTTGTGCAACTGATACCTTACTGGTCTCCACGTTGTTGAGATACCTGACTTGCTGGTCTTTTGTCGGGCCATGGTCTCCTTTGTATGGGGCCAGTCTATTAAAATGGACTACCCTGGGTTTTCCTTTTGGCTGCTTCCTGATCCTATAGATGACGTCGTTTATCCTATTGATGATCTCAAACGGGCCATCCCAGGAGTTCTGAAGTTTAGGTGAGTAGCCTCGCCTTCTTCGAGGATCATGTAGCCAGACCAAATCTCCAGGTTGGAATCCACCTTTCTCTGCCCTGATGTCGTAACGCTCCTTCATTCTGTCACAGGCTCCCTGGATGTTTGCACGAACC
Source organism: Troilus luridus (assembly GCA_964056705.1). Lineage (NCBI taxonomy): Eukaryota > Metazoa > Arthropoda > Insecta > Hemiptera > Pentatomidae > Troilus > Troilus luridus. Next base: position 42,598,279 of record OZ057412.1, on the reverse strand, counting down.
TTCTCGTGGATATTATCCATCCGCTTCCGTAGATTCGTGACGTATTCCTCTCCGTTAACTTCCTCGTCTGGCTTGAACCCGAATTTCAGATCACAAGGCAAACGAAGTTCTCGGCCGAAGACCACATTTGCGGGGGTCTGCCCTGTTGCTTCATGGACTGAACTCCGGTAGGCTAACAAGAACAAGTGAAGATACTGGTCCCAGTCTCGCTGATGGTCGGAAACCACTTTAGACAAATAGCGACCCATTGTCCTGTTCATGCGCTCCACCATGCCATCCGATTGAGGGTGAAGAGGTGTCGTCCTGGTTTTCCGTATTCCCAGTGCTTCGCACATCCCGGAGAAGACTGCAGACTCAAAGTTTCTTCCCTGATCAGCGTGAAGTTCCATGGGTACTCCAAACCGGCTGACGAGGTGCTTCACAAGTACGTCTGCAACCGTGACTGCCTCTTGATTCCGAAGGGCATACGCTTCCACCCACTTAGAAAAATAGTCCATGGCCACGAGAATATATCGGTTACCTTCGTCCGTCACAGGGAAAGGGCCAGCGATGTCGATCGCTATCCTCTCGATAATAGTCTACGCAGAACCTCGTTGTGCCGTCTTTCTTCTTCACCAATACGACAGGAGACATCCAGGGGCTACTCGAAGGCTCAATGACACCATCAGCCGCCATCTCCTTTATGATCTTCTCGGCGTCCTCCCGTTTGGCTAACAGCAGCCTCCGCGGGACCTGTCGGATGGGCTTCGCATCCCCGGTGTCAATCCTGTGCTGGACGATATCCGTTCTGCCCCGTGGTCCTGGTCCGATCTCGAAGACGTCATGCCATCGGATAATCATGTTCTTCACTTCCTCGCTCTGTTCAGGTGAAAGGTCGCGGCATGACTCGTTAACAAATCCTTTTAGTTCTTCTGGCAGTCCTCGGAGCTCGGTGGGACGAGGTTGCAGCTGACGAACCACTGAGGTAGCGGTTGTACACTCCCCGACCGGTGTTCCTTTCTTCAGCGTTACCGGGAAGCTATTCAGGTTCATTAGCCGGATTGGAGTGGTCCGTCCGGCCTTGATGAGAGACCTAGCAACCAGTACGCCGCGTCCGATCTCTTGTTCTTCGTGCGTTCCGGGTTCCAGTAGTACACATTGACCCTCTGGTAGATGTCCTTCGACCGTCCCATGCGTCACGATTTGGCTCTGCTCAGGTAATGTGGTGTCTTCTAGTAAGAGCACTCGTGCGTAGAGGTCCTTTCCCTGCCGAAGGATGACTTCCTCGTCTCCCAGCGTCATCACACCTCTTGCCATATCCAACTTAATCCCGTATTCGATCATCAAGTCCGTGCCTAATATGACATCTTCATCGATTTCTGCCACGAGAGCACGGTGCCTCAGATGTTGACCCCCGATGATGAAGGTGGCAACTGTCTCCCCGTAGACCTTGGCTGGCTGTCCCGTGGCAGTCCGTAATGCCCAAGTGGTTGGTAAGACCCTCTCAGCGGGAACTATCTTCGAGTTCAAAATTGTCATGGTTGCGCCAGTATCCACTAGAAGACTTCGCAGCTGCCCGTTCACCATCCCATCAACGTAGAAACTGTTCGTTCTACTTCCTATTGACGCAATCCTGATGGTCTTCCTGGGGCCTTTGACGTTACGGGTTGACAGTTGCCCCCTCCCATCAACCCTACTTAGTTTTCCTGTGCCTTTTCTTGCTTCTTCGATGGACACTTGCTTCTAGGGTGTCCAAGTTGGCCGCAGCTCCAACAGAGTATCTCCTTCTTACGGGTCCTGAGAGCCTCCAAAACTTTCGTCACTATGTCCTCGACGCTGGGGTACGCATTTGGCTCCGCTTCTGCTGCTCGTACTCGCGCATGGCCCCGTACAGACTGCCTAACAGCCTCGAACTCCATGGCCTGGGATAATGCGTCTCCCAAAGTTTTCGGCCTGGCGAGCTTCACTGCTTGCTGTGTCTCCGGATCCCGAAGTCCATCCAGGAATTTGTCGACAGCCAAGCTTTCGTAGACATCGTCGGTGACCGATGGATAGGCGTTCCTCACCAGCCGGGCAATATCCGCTTCAAATTCCTGCAAAGTCTCGTTGGTCTTCTGGACCCTGCTTCTCAGCTGTGAGCGATACAGCTGGTCCATGTGGCGGTGGCCGAAACGCATCTCCAGTCTTCTGATCAGCTCCCCGTAGTTGGACCGCTCCGACATGGGTATCCCCTGCAGAACTCCCAAGGCGTCTCCACGCAAGGCCAGGCACAACGCTGAAGCTTGGGTCTCCTGTGACCACCCGTGGATCGAAGCCGCTGTCTCGAAGAGAGTCATGTAGTCCTCCCACGGCGTCTTTCCGTCGAATACTGGAATGGTGTTGTGAGCTGGTGGCGTCCCATTATAGGCGGATAGAATGCTATTACGATGGCTGCCCTCGGAGGAAAGGTCGATGTCGTTCGTCGGTGGATTGCTCTTACGTCCCTCGAGAGCTTCCATTCTTAGCCTAATTTCGTTCACTTTTTCTCCTAGCCTAGATTCTATATCAGCTACTTTATTATTTACATCGGCTAACTTATTATCTACATTAGCTAACTTATTATCTACATTTTCCATTAACTTAGTCTCTAATGTGCCTAATTTAGACTCTAGCCTATTTTCTACATTGCTTAACTCATTACCTAGCTCATTTTTAACATTGCCTAATTCCTTACCTAGCTTATTTTCTACAGTGCTTAACTCATTACCTAACTCATTTTTAACAGTGCTTAACTCATTACCTAGCTCATTTTTAACAGTGCTTAATTCATTTTTAAAAGTTGCAGACAACTTGCTTAAATCAGTTTCAAACAGAACGTCATCTGGACTTTCCCCTAACTCTACAAAAAATTGACGCAAGCGATGTTGCAGTACACTTTTATTTCCGGAAGAATCCAGATCACGTTCTTCTAATTCCCGTTTTAAATCTGCAACTTTTAAATCCATTAATTTAAGACTTTGAGAAGCCATTTTTCATACAGTAGCCCAATAATTACAAAATAATAACAATTACACAAAATATCCCACTTCTGACACCAATTTGTTACGGGCTACTGGGTGTAAAATGGACTAAACTATTACTTAATTCAAGAATCTAATATTTATTAACAAATTAACAAGAATACAATGAGATTATTTAAAACAGTTAAATTATTAAACTAATATCAATATACAATAATAATATTCTACTAAATGTTATCTAATTTCTAAGATAATATACAAATAATATAAGATATTGTTTATACTAAGTAACTAAACTATTTATATAAATTTGTACAAATACAATAATATTACACTATAGTTTACAATTACAAATTAACACTTACAGTTCGCTAACTAAAGTCCACCGACCGTAAGACTCTTCAAATATGACAAACTGCCACACAGTTTATTACACTTATTACACGGTCAATAATTGTCACTGTTGCTCACTAAGCACTTATTACAGACTGATACTAATACTAACTAACTCACACACACTGCCACTAGTTAACGACTGCTACTCACTGGCTTATTACAGACTCGTCTTATTACTGACTCATTACTACTCGTCTTACTACCACTGGCTTATTACTCACTCCCTTATTACTGACTGCGCGGCCAAAACAGCTCGCCTTTTTATATAGGCAAGGGAGATTGGGGTGGGGGCATCTAGAACATTCCGGGCCGATCGAGTAGGCTCTACGACATTCTATAATCCCTTCCGGCTTAATCCCATTGTTCGCCTAATCTTCTCAGCCTCCTTCCCGCTCAGACCGTAACAATATTTTTATTTTGAAGAGAAAAGATTTGCCCCCAGCCAGGATTCAAACCCAGATCTCCTCATCACCGTGGCAACGCTCTAACCATTTGAGCCACTGGGGTCGCTCCCTACCTAGGACAAATCTGTTCTCTTCACCGATCCCATATCCCGCGTGTTTTCGTAATTTTCTCTTCAAACAAAAATATTTAAAAATTAAATTATAATAAATAATAAGTATATATATAGATATAAATAATTCTTAAGGGGTTAAAGAACACCTTGGATGTTAATTTGGGGATTATTCATCAGCAAGTATAATTATTTAACAGTATTTTATTAGATTAGAACTAGTCTAGCCTCAGCTTCCATTAGCTCTGAAGATGACCCCAAAGTGGTTCGAAACGTCGGCACAAAATAAAATAAGTACCCACTTATTTAGTGTTTAATTTGACTGCACCCCCAACTATTTCCTTCCTTACTCAGATCTTCCAGTCAACTACCTCCTCGCTAACAGTATTTTATGCATGTTGTTTCCAGAGGAAAGCGATTACTTTTTTGTTACTTAGTTGGCCAGTAAGTTTCTCTCAAAATGCCTGCTAATAATCCTTTCATAGAGGAGATAAAATACATTGATTATAAATATAACCATAATACATACAGAAAGTTTGTTTTACCTGCAAGAGTTCATCAAGCCAGCAATAGAAGTGAAAAATCCAACGTCCTTTTTTTCTTTTAAATGGTTAAGCATACCCTTGATAAAATAAAAATGAGTTAATACTAATATTAGAAATATATTAACTTTTTATATAAACCGTTTTAATTACCATTTGAATATCAAGATTACCACCCCGTAAAACAGAAATCCCTAATTGAAGAGTTTTCATGACCATTTCACTAGGAACACCTTTACAAGCTGAAATATGTAAGAGTACCATTTCTGCAACTCCTCTGTTAGCTAGCCGGGCTTGGTGGAATAACAGCTTCTGTTTTTCCATTTCTTGTTCCTGAAAAATGAAATAATAAATAAATATAATGGACAGAAAAAAAAATAATATTAATAACTAAAAAAACTAAAAATTAAGTTAATAACTTAATGATGTTATATTAATGTGAATATATTTATAAATACACATACAATATATATATACTGTGTGTATAACTATTCATAAACAGAATGCACATATGCATATAAATAAATTATTACAAATTTAACTATAATTTGTTTTAAAGGGATCTAAGTTCCTAAAAAAATAATAAAGTTAATTTGCAATATGGAAATGAAAAATGTTTGAACTATAACATTTGAATTATAAAATAATATTAAAATAGGTTTAATAATTTAAAAAAATAAGTTACCACTAATTTATTCATTGTCTTCTAAAAGAAAGCATTAAACAAAATTACATATTAGCTTATTAAGATTAATATATTCTGAGATATTAATAATAATAATTTCAAAGCATATTCATTATTTTTACATGAATAGATGCTCCTCCTTCTTCATCTCCACCTTCCTCCTCATCACCACCTTCTTCCTCTTCTTCTCCACATGATCTGATTGAAATAATAAAAAAATTGTTATTATTTATAATTAATATAACTTAAATTTTAATAAGTAATACAATTTTAAAGATGAACATGATAAGAATTCATTCTATTGAAACTAAGGCTTATATAAAGTAAATTAATATGTTTTACTTGTATTTTATATATTGCTTAATGCTGAGAGAACAAACCTCCATCCTCGCTTATCTCCTGCTGAAACCTTCATTATATAGACCACTTATCAAGGAAGGCTTTATGCTTTATAACATTATACTACAACCAGCAGTAACCATGGAAACAAGTAGCTGGGAAAAATGCCTAACTTAAGCAAGTTTTTTTATTGTAGCACCTTTTAACAAATGGAATCGAATTGACTACTAAAATGAAAGCATTGTTTGACAAAGTGATTATTTTTGAAAATTATATTTTTCTTTAATCTAGTCTGAAAAACAAATGTTTTTACGAAGAACTAATTTGAAATTAATTATTTTCCAAACTTATAAACTTATAAAATAAATCATATTCAGTGCATTTAATTTGTTCTGTGGCTATTGGAATAAAAACCGAAAACCAAGTTCAATATTTTTGTATTTAAAACTCATCATAACTAATTTGAGTAACATCGGTGATATATTGACTATTCGCTCCCTTTGTGAGTCCTGAGTATTTATCCAGAACATAGTGCACAATCGATTATCTACCATTAATATTTTAAAGACATGATGGGTTATAAGAAGCTACCTAAATTAAAAGGAAACAGCAAAGAAATAAAGCACACAATACTTTGGTATATGATAAGCCAGATAACCTTGTTACAGATTTAATTATCAAGTACTTAAACATCATAGTTTCACTAGCAATTTAAGAATAATTCAAATTAGAATTAGTGTTAATTAAAGTTAATTTAAAAATATATAAAGAAGAAACATCACAATAGCTTAAAATCTAGCTACATCTTGTAATCAAAATTTATTGCATTGTCTGGAAAATAATACAGGAGTATGATTTTAAAATTAAAAAAATAAAAACTAATGATACAGGGTGGCGCAATAGAACGTGCAAATTTTAAAAAAATATTAAAAAATAAATACAAAAGGTATAGTTAAAATAAAAATGAGGCATTGTAATATAATAATTGAAGTTTATTTTTTATAAATTACATCATCCAAATGATGACCTTCTCTTCGACGGCACTCCTCTAACCGCAAACGGAAATTATTGAAAACTTTCTTCAATAATGTTCAATGACGTTTTGCCCCCGCGCATTTTCAAAGAAAAAAGGACCAATAATTCCTCTGCCACAGATTGCGGTCCATACTGTCACCTTAGGACTGTGCAGTGGTTTCTGATGTTTGAGTTTAGGATTCTCACTGTACCAGTAACGACAATTTTGACGGTTTACGAAACCATTGATGATTCTCGTAATATGCGCGTACGCAAAATGCGCGACGCTTCCCGTCGAAGTGATTCATAGCGACTAAAACTCCATGAGCCCGCCTATCAAACGATGTAGGGTCCCCTCCCCCCGCGCGCTTTGCACTCCGCGGAAAAAGATGATGCAATATGCACGTTCTATTGCGCCACCCTGTATATAACTGTTTTTATTAATCAAAATAGTCTTCATACTTTCTGTACATTTCTGCCAACGTGTGGGTAACTTTTCCATTCTTTCTGTATAGAATTTGGAATCCTTAGAATTTATAAATTCAGAAAATGCATTTTCTACTGTTCTTTGGTCAGTACATTTTTTTTTTGGAAATAGCTGTCTAGGTGTCTAAAAAAATAGTAATCAGTAGGCGAGAGGTCTGGTGCGTAGAACGGGAGTGGCAGAGTCTCATAGCAAAAGGATTACTGTTGTTTTGGAAAAGGAGTGTAGCACAAATTTACAAACTTTTTCACCTTCCCAATTGCCTTGAGATGGTCATCGACTGTTGATTTGGTGATTTTCCCTGCCAGTTCTTGAACAGTTGTTCGGCGATTTTCTTCCTCCAAAGTTTGGAGAACAACATCATCAAGGGCAGAACTTCTTCCATGGCCTTCTTTGCCTTCAAGGCTCAAGTCTCCCTCTTGAAATCTCTGGAACCACCGTGAACATTGCACCCATATATACTCCCTTCGCCCCTGACTTTGTTTATATTTCTGGCCGTTTGGGCCTCGTTTTGGTCGATTTTGAACTTGTGAAAAAAAATTATGCGAAAAACACACTTTGACCTCTTAGAAAAAACTGCATTATTTCCAAGTAGAAAAATGTTACAGAAGTAAACAAACATTTTTATTTGAAAGAGGATTAATAAGTGTTTACTTTTTTTAAAAGTCAAAAGTCCAACCAACATAAACAGTTTACTATTTGGAGAAGTAATTTAAAGAAATATCTAAAATCCTCCATTATCTCCTGGGCAACCCAATATTAATGTTATCACCTCATTGTTTTATCCTTTATAATTACTAAACATAAAACATACCTTTTTATTACAAAATATAAATGAAATTTAAAATTATATAAATTATCAATAACTGTTTAAAATCATTTAAAAAAAAAAATAATTTATTCAATGTAATTTACAACTGTATTATATTAATACATCTAGTAAGTATAATGAATGTATACAGTGACATGAAATGACAAGTAGAGAAACTACCCAGGGATAGTACTCTAATAGCAAGTTCAACTTAGTAGATCAAGAGGCCATCTTCTTTTCAAACCACGAGACCATCTTCTTTTCAAACGCCTAAGGTTGCTAGGTTTGAAACTAGTGGGTTTGAGTGGGAATGAAGTTTGTCATGAAAAGATTGATATCAGATTCGGGCCAGATCAGCAACAAATGAGACATAAAGGTCATTATGGATTACTCTGTTCGTAACAAAGTAAGGACCATTGAGGATTATAAGTAGGATTTTGGATTGTAAGGATTGAATACGAGAGGAATTCGATGGTTTAGTGGAGCCCCAAACCTCTATTCCGTAAGTCCAGATGGGTCTAATGATTGTCATGTATATGAGTCATTTGCAATTAATTGAGAACTTAGAGCGTTTGTCTAGTAAATGTTAAAGTAGCCTCAAACGGCCTGGTGAGATAGGAGAAGATAGAACAACTTTGAATGACCTGTTAGTGAGCTAGGATTGAATAATGAGAAAATATGTAGGAGATAGGAATTGGCGGAGTTTGTAAAGCAATCCTGCCAGACTCGGTCAAAAGCCTGTTCCACGTCAAAAAATACTGCCGAACAATATAATCTATGTTCCAATGCAGAGGAAACAATGTCCACCACATGACATTGCTGAATAGTGGAGTGGGATGTTCGCAATCCAAACTGGTGATCTGGTATAATGTGATTTGTATCCAGGATGGGGAATAATCGTTTCAGGATGGGCTTTTCCAGGATTTTACCCATACATGGTGTTAGGGCGCCGTAAGGGTAACAGGGATTGCACCCTTGGACAGCTTTCCCTATAGAAACTAATTTCTGATAGGCTGCTGCCTTAATCTGACTCAGATAATTTTTCTTTACAGAAAATTACCTACCAGGTTAAATCTTGAATTGTAAAATCAAATAAATATATGGACGTCAGATATAATACCAAATGCTAGTTTTTTAAAACTTTTATATTGAAGAAAAAAAACAAAACAAACAAGAAATACACAAAAAAAACAAGAAATACACAAAAAAAAACAAGAAATACATCAAATTACTTACAAAAAAAAATGAAAATACATTAAGATTTCGTTAAATACAATAAACCATATGATACTTAAAAAAAAATAATGAATTTATACAATAATTAAGTTTAATTGCGCAATTAAAATGAAATAAAAATGTCTATAATACCCTGGTCAGGCGGGTTTCTTGATAGAAGTTCCCTCCTTGTTCACTCTTCAGGCGGGTTTCTTGATAGAAGTTCCCTCCTTGTTCACTCTTCAGGCGGGTTTCTTGATAGAAGTTCCCTCCTTGTTCACTCTTCAGGCGGGTTTCTTGATAGAAGTTCCCTCCTTGTTCACTCTTCAGGCGGGTTTCTTGATAGAAGTTCCCTCCTTGTTCACTCTTCAGGCGGGTTTCTTGATAGAAGTTCCCTCTGGTGTAAACGAAATGAACACACTTTAAACAACTATATGATTGGTGTAAACTGCACCGCGCGGGTCGCTATTGAAGCCAACAAATGAAATTGACTGCTGTAAGTTAGGTCCGTGAGGTACGCTAGCCGAGATAACAATGATGACTAGCGACTTTTTTCTAACAAAAATAAAGAAAGTCTCACAGCTGTTTTCGATTAAATCACTCTTAAATGCAAACAAATATTACGTTGAAGTATTTTTACAGATGATTTATTTTAATTGAAATTAAATCAATAAAAAATACAAAATAATTGAAACTAAACAAAATTATCAAATATGAACACGTTATTTTTTAAAAAACTGAGCGGCCGTAACACATGGTAAAAGTGAGGTAGGGTATTCCGGGTTTTTTTTAGGTTTAGGTATCATTTTTACAACGGATAATTTCCAGAGGTTAGGAAAATATGTAGTATGGAGTATAGAACTATATATGTAGGAGAGGAATAGAATAGCTTTTCTGGGAAGATGCTTTAAGATGTAGATTGTGATGAGGTCGTGTCCAAGAGCTTTGGGAGAAGGTTATCTGTGGATAATATTAGATATTTCTGAAGGATGGAATACTTTGGGAGGAAGGGTCATTTGGAGGGGAACAATTAACTCAGTTTTTATATATTGAAGGTGGGTTGGGTTTATAATGTCAGGATGTGGATGAAAGATTTTAGAGAGATATTGGCCTAATAACCAAGCTTTTTCTTCATCACATCTTGACCAGACATTGGATTCATTAAGGAGTGGGTAATTAAAATCTTTGCATTTCAGGATCTTTTTTGTGGCCATCCATAATGTTTTGTCAGAAGTTGTTAGATTTTCAGTTAAATAAAATAGAGCCAAAACTCAAAATGAAACATTAAATTTTATTAGAATGCAAATGTTAAAAAACCACAAGCAGAGCCTTATGTTTCAAAATTGTTTTTTAATGTAAAATACAAACACTTATCAGTCGACGTTTCGCCTATTCAGGCATTATCAAGACACAATAAAAAGTAAGTTCAATCACATCTCAAAACAGAAGTGCAATACATCCCAACGAATAATCGCTAAAAAAGGCTCATAATCCGGGAACGCACCTCCACCCCAAGACGTTCAAACCAAAACTCCTACAATACAAATGAAGTACTACAGTAGTACAAATGAAGTTTTGGTTTGAACGTCTTGGGGTGGAGGTGCGTTCCCGGATTATGAGCCTTTTTTAGCGATTATTCGTTGGGATGTATTGCACTTCTGTTTTGAGATGTGATTGAACTTACTTTTTATTGTGTCTTGATAATGCCTGAATAGGCGAAACGTCGACTGATAAGTGTTTGTATTTTACATTAAAAAAAATTTTGAAACATAAGGCTCTGCTTGTGGTTTTTTTCCATTTGCATTCTAATGATTTTCAGTTAAGTTAATTAAATTTTGAGTTATAAATTTTCTAATTTCTGTTTTTAGTTGGTTAGTCAATTTCGTAAAAATAGTTTTATCCGTAGTGTATCGAGTTTTATGCCATTTCGATCTTGCTCTGCGTTTGTCTCTTAATAAGATACGAATATGTTGTGGAAGGTCAGTCTTCTGAGAATTAGTAATTTTATGATTTTAGGTATTATCATGTTAAGTGGTTTTTATTGATGTAGTAAGTTTTTCTATGGCAGTAACAATGTCTTGTTTTGTTTTAAGTGAAATTGTTAAGTACAATTTGTTCTCCAGATCATAACAAAAGTTGTCCCAGTTTATATGCCCTGTAATCAATTTAGGAGGGGAAGGCTTGGGAGCAAAACTTGAATGTAAGAAAAGCAGAACTGGGCTATGATCTGATGAAAGATTCTCTAAGGATTGGATATTGGTTTGGGTTGTAGAAATCTGGGAGGTGACAAATATATTCAGGGTATCGGGAAGTTTTTTTAGAGATGTAGGCCAATAGGTGGGGTTATTTGGGTCACGGATGGAGTAACTCTTAGTGGATGTGACAGAAGAAAGGACGTTTCCACGGGAGCTGGATGATCGACAACCCTACGTTGGTGTTTAGCGTTGTAGTCTCCTCCAGCAATGAAACACGGTCCAAGAGATTGGAATAAGGATTCAAGGAGGTTATAGGGAAGATAATTACCAGGAGGACAGTATCCAGCTGAAAATGTGATATGGAATGGACGAGTCGTTATCTTTACTGAGGTTGATTCGATAGCATCAGTTGGAGCGGAAGGAATAAGGGAATGGGATGTGTTTTTATGAATGAGAGTACAAGATCCGGCATGTGAAGTATTGTCTGGGTGGTCTGATCTGTAAGTGATGTAGTTCTGTATATAGAATTGTGTGTGGCGAGTGTACTATTTGTTTGTCATGTAGAAATATGTCATGTAGAAATATGTCAAGTACATCAGGGTGATTATTTAGGCCATTAGCATTCCATAAAACAACAGCTAGGTGCTTTATGCTCACTGTGGGTGATTAAGCGTGAATTCGGTTAGGATTCTGGTCAATATGATGATGAGTGGCTTTATGGTTTCTTGATCTTTCAGGAATGATGATAGGATTGAATTAATGTTGTTTGTTTACATAAAGTGGGGGGATTAGGTGGGGGTTGAGCCTGAGGTACTTGTTCTGTTTTAATTTAAGGATGGGACACTATTCGGATGTTGTGGTGGAATATTGCACCTCAAGGTTTGAGGATGGAGAGGTATTTGCTGACGTGGAGGTTGGACTTTAGGATTGGATGTCTGAGGCTTAGATCGAGCATCTCAGGATTTTTTGGAGTTTGGGAGTTTTTGGGCTTGTTATAGGAAGTCTGGGGTTTTTTGTTGGGAGGTTTGAGGCGCCTGACATTGAGGCTGCTGCTGGTTCGTTGAGTTCGAAGTTCTGTTTTCCTTTTCCGGAGATTGAACTATGGTGGTAGGTTGTTGTAAAATATTGGTTACTTTTGGCAATTGCAGAAAAATAGTGGAGTTGTTGACTTCTGGTGGCTGAGGAACATTATTCTCTAGGCTTCTCTCTTGTATTTTATGTGTTCTCTGTCGTAATGAGCTTTTATACACCAAGCAACCTTAAAAGTTCGCTGGGTGGTCCGCACCACAAAGAGCACATTTCACAGGCTCATTTCTGGACTTCTGGCATTCTTCTGTTAGAAGTTGGTGACAATAGGTCTTGGTGTGACCCAAGTTTTGACACCTAGTACACTGTACTATGGAGTTTTTCTGCCTTTGCTCCTCAAATTTTACGGTTGAGTAAACAAGTCTAATGACTTGAACTATCTCAACATTATTTTTGGCCGGTTCCAATTGGAAAAACAATGGAAGAGGATATTTTTCAGTGGGATGAAACACTGAAGAGACATTTCTGACATTTTGGCGTATCTCTTCAAGATCTCTTTTGATAGCTGCCATAGGCGTGGTCGAGTGAAGCCCTCTTAGAACCACTCTATATGATTTTTCTTGTTTGAGGTGATAGCAGTGAAAATCGTAGCTATTGCAAGTGAGGTGATTTATTAATTTTTTATCTGACTCTTTATTAACTGTTTTGATTTTTATGTTGTTTACTCGAGAGTAGCATCTTAAGTTTGGCTGGCCGATCAAATCTGCTATTTCTCTTCCAAAATTATAAAAATCACTTATTTTAGTGATGAATGTAGGAGGAGGTACCGGGTCATCGTATTTTTTACTCTCTTCATTCTCATTACGAGCTTTAATTTTGGGGCCAGAGTTGCTGCTGCTTGAGGCTACCGGTGGTTTAACTGCAGATTTACTGCGGATTTTTGGGTGCTTCAGTTGTTAGATAATTCTGTGTGGCTGTTGTTTTTAAACTAGCCGATTTGTTTTTTGTTTTCTTTGGCGAGTTGCCAGCTGAGCCAGGGGCAGATTTTCTTTGTTATTTTTGGAGTGTTCTTCTTTTTAGATATTGAGAATCTGTCTCACTAATTTCGGAAAATGGAGTCTCTTTCTCCGACACATCACTACCCGAATTGTCCACACTCATCATTCTATTATTAAGTAGTTACAGAGAAAAAAATATAAAATTTATTAATAATTAATTTTTAAATAATTAATCATAAACTATTGTTAAATACGTTTATATTAATTATAATAGTGGAAAAAAAAAAAAAAAAGTACACGTAACTGGGATTCGATTGAAGACCGGAGAAGGTAAACAGCCAAGACTTGATCTTGATCTTGCTAACTGAACAGTATTATTAATCCTATCTATTACAATGGGATTAAGGCCACCTTGCTGCCTTTAGCAGCTGGTCACTAATTTATTTTATCTCTATATTTCTTATAAATCACTCACCTCACTAATGCTGTTAATGAAATGTAGTAATGTCTATTAACTTTGTTTTGGTACAGTTTGATTAAATTATTTGAACTAATTGTATGAAAATACTGTATTAAGCACAGGACGATGTGAGAACAACACTTCACTTGCGGCAAAATCATTTAAAATAGTTTTAGATAGTCATTGGTAGTTTTAATCTTTGTCATCGGAACCACAATGTTCCCCCATTAACGCATCCATAAAGGTACATGGAACTCAACAGATGGAAACACGGTAAACCAAATAGACCACGTTTTGTCCATGTATACCGTGGAGCGAATGTGGACTCTGATCACAACTTAAGTATTGCTCATATTGCTGCCCGAATTAATATCTCAAAACCAAAAATCAAAAAAAGGAAGAGATATAACATAGATAAGGTAGCTGACCCTGCGGAAAGGATTAGATATATTACCACATTGAATCAAAAATTAGTCACGTCTGACTATGAGGAGGAAGAAGTTGATGATCAATAGAGAAAGATCCACTCAACAGTGGCTGATGTGGCCGAGATCATCTAGGAGCAAGAGAAAAAACAGCCAGGTCACCATGGTTTGATGAGGAACGTTCATATCCAACTGAGGCCAAAAATAGTGCATATAGAGCTATGCTGGGGATAAGGACTGAGGGTACAGCTGACGAATACAGAAGGATGAGAAGTTTAGAAAAACAACTCCATAAAATAAAAAAGCGAATATGGAAAAGAAAAGAGATAGAGGCAGCCAAACTGTTCAAAACAAATGGTTAGAAAAGAAAGTTCTTTGCAATGATCAATCATAGCAGAAAACCTACCATTCAAACCAAATCACGCAGCCTGTAAAGACTCTGATGGAAATGTCCTTACTGAAAAGACGGCTTGTATAAACCATTGGGAGGAACACTTCGCGTACATTTATGGAGCACATCGGGAAGAGGTGTGTGATAATAACCAAGAGACACTGCCAGACAACGATATTGTGCCACTGGATGATGAAGGGGTCTCTGATGGTATAGAGAAGCTCAAGAATCACAAAGCTCCTCACAAAGAATAGACGACTTACCTGCAGAGCTTCTGAAGTATGGTGGAGAAAATCTAGCAAAGGCTCTTCGCAACCTTATAATGGACATCTTGATTAAGAAAACTATCTAGGGAGAATGGAGAAAAACGCAAGTGTGTCCCACATTCAAAAAGAGAGATCCCTTTGAATGTACCGATTACAGAGGCATGTCGCTTCTTCCCAGTGCTTATAAAGTGCTATCAAATATTCTCTACCAACGCTTGCTTCCTTTTGCAGAAAGAGAAATAGGACCTTACCAAAGTGGATTCAGAAGAGGCAAATCCACAACGGCTAATTGTTCTGCCTAAAGACAATAGTGGAAAGGGGGCGTGAATTTCGTATCTCTACTCATCACCTATTCCTTGACTTTAAGGCGGCCTATGAAAGTGTTGATAAGGATGGTCTTTATAGAGCGTTGAGAGAACTCCACCAGCCTCATAACTCTAATAAAAATGACTATGACCGACCTTGAATGTGTTATTCAGGTTCAAAGCAATCGAAGCGATGGCTTCCCATCTAGAAGAGGAGTACGTCACTGTGATCCACCTTCCTGTCTGTTATTCAACCTTGCTCTCAAGAAGGCAGTTAGAGCCCCCGGGAACCATAATAAACAGAAAGGTACACCTCCTTGCCTATGCAGATGATATTTACGTTATAGGAAGATCAAAGCAGGCAGTTGAAGAAGCCTTTCTTTCCCTGGCAGAAGCAGCGAAAAAACTTGGTCTAGTGGTTAAACAAGATAAGACCAAGTACATGGTAGCTGAACAACACCCAAGAAATCCTGGAGATAAGGTGGGATTTGGAACTTACCTCTTTGAGTGGGTCTCAGAATTCACCTATCTTGGATCTCAAGTCACATTCACCAACACCATCAGGGTAGAAACCAGGAGACGAATATTGTCAGCCAACCGCTGCTATTTAGGGCTGAGACAACACCTAGAATGTAGGATAATAACAAGAAAAACTAAAATCATCCAACAAAAGACTCTGATTCGCCCAGTGCTTACATACGGAGCAGAAACATGGGCAATGATGAAGGATGCAAACTCAAATTTGCTTGTATTCGAACACAGGATCTTCTGAAAAATATTTGGACCAATGGATTGTGGATGGAAATTGATGGAAGGTGGAGACAAAGAAAAAATGAAGAATTATATGATCTCTTTGGTGAGCCTAACGTGGTTAATGTCATGAAACGATCAACGATCCCGACTAAGATGGGCTGGACATGTAGCCAGGATGAGCGAGGGGGAAATTCCGAAACGTTTACTGACGGAGGTCATTCATGGACGGAGATGAGTCGGCCGACCGCGACTGCGGTGGATTGACTGTGTGGCAGAAGACGCAAGGAACTGGAGTCCACAACTGAATGGCAGCAGAACTCAACAGGGACTACTGACGGATACTGATTGAGGAGGCCTGGACGTGTCCACCTTTTGTTGCGCTGAATTAATAATAATAATAATTGGTAGTTTTAATATTTCCATAGTATGTTCAAGATTTGCCATCATGTTGTAACGGGTGGGGCAAAAGTCCTGCTACCATTTTGATTGCTCGCCATCTTGGTTATGTGACGTTTAGCTCAATTTAGCTTTAACCATTGTGTTGTGTAGACGTCCAAATTTTATTATGGATAAACATTCGCCACAAGAACGAGCAGAAATAGTGACAATATTTATTGAAAATAATCGTTCCATTATTGCGGAAATTGCATCAAAAATATCCTAATTGTCCAGTGCCTCACAAAACCACAATTTATCGTTTACATGCGAATTTTCGACAGTACGATACGACAGCAGACAGGCCTCATTCTGGAAGACAACGGACGTCTCATAATGCTGAAAATGTGCCTCTGGTGCATGATAGTGTTGCAGAGTCTCCAGAAACATCAATTCGGAGACGTGGTTCCCAGTTACACATTTATGCACGCAGTTTAAGGGGAATTTTGAAAACTGATTAGAAAATGTTCCCGTACAAAATCAATTAGTCCAAAAATTGCTACCGAGAGAGCCTGGTCAACGAGTTGAGTACAGTAATGCAATCCTAGGGATTTCTAGTGAAATTGAAGATTTTTCGTCTAAATTGATAATGAGCGATGAAGCCCAGTTTCTTCTCAGTGGCCACGCCAATAAACAGAACAGTCGGTTTTGGGGAACACAGAATCTTCAATTAATTCATGAAACATCATTGCATCCACTAAAAACAACTGTATGGTGTGGTATTCATGTTGGAAACATCATTGGTCCCTATTTTTTTGAAAACGACCAAGGTATTGGAGTTACTGTTACTGCTGAACAGTACCAAGACATGATTGGAAATTTTCTTGTGCCTGAAATGGAAGAGAAAGGACTAGAGGACATGTGGTTTCAGCAAGATGGGGCCACAGCACACACAGCTCGTTCAATAATTCAATTATTAAATGACGTTTTCCACAAAGACTAATTTCGCGAAATGACGATTTAGCATGGCCAGCCAGATTTTCGGATTTAACAGCACCAGACTTTTTCTTATGGGGTTTTTTAAAATCAAAAGTTTATGTGAATAAGCCCCAAACAATTCAACATTTTAAAGACAATACTCGTCATGAAATTGAAGAAATTCAGCCTGAGATGTTGCAGGATGTCATGAAAAATGCTTTAGAAAGAGCCGAAAGTTGCATAGTGAATCGTGGTCACCATTTAGCCGATATAATTTTCCAATCATAATGAAAAAAAAAATGTAAAGACCAAATAAACTTTTTATGAAACCAAACTTACTTATCTTTTATTTGAACAAAGTTATAGGCAATAAAAATGGTAGCGGGACTTTTGCCCCACCCGTTATTTACATATGAAAGACCTTAGGAGTGCAAATATTGGTTTAGAATAATCACGGCAGTCATACCATTCAAAACTTATATTCTGAATAGTTGTTTTCCAGCCAGAGATTTATGTACAACGTAAAACAAGCAAAGTTGAAATAAATAAATTAAGTTAATTTGACTCACAATACTAAAGAATTTTGAAAATAAATTTTTTTACCATGACATAAAATACACTCAAAATTTATTTTAAACTTACTTAGCAGTGATTTCTGCATAAGACATATAAAGCGGATCTTCTTGCAAAGCACCACTCCTTTCAGTCATCGCACCCCTACAGAATGTTGTTACTAATTGGGTAAGTGGATCGGGTTTGCTTTCATCTTCTTCAGAATCTCTCTTCTTTAATTCAGCATCTTCAAATGTTTGCTATGGGGAGAAAATACAATCATATAATCATTTCAAACATTTCTATTGCATAATATTGTACTATAATACAATATCGAAGGAGCAAATTACTAAACAACAAAGAGAAAATATTTACTGTAAGATCTTCAATCATAATTTCTTGCCCAACATTTTCTTCTTGCAGCCATAGCTCACAATAAGCACGGGCAAATATATTGATGACCCGATGCCTGTAAATTTAACAAAGTTTTGAATAAGAAAACTAGTAATGAATGATTTTAGATAACTAGAACTAGAACTATTTGTATTAATAATAAGAGAAGAAAGTGTTCAAAGGTAAAATTTATTAAATAATGAATTGTTATAGAAATTTCAGAATTATTTTTAAAACAAATAAAAATCTACATTAGTTATCATTAATTTTATATAAATAAAATAATAAATAAATAATAGTTAAAATTACATTTGTATTTTATTACTATATTTATACCTTGGAAGAGTATACAAAGGTTGAGTTCTAAGACAAGCAATAGCAGCACGTTTTCTGGCTGCAGAAAGAACTCTTTTCCAACCCGATTGATGAGGTGGAGGTTTATTAGCATGCTGTTAATGAAAACAAAATAAACAACAAAAAAGAAGTTATAAAATTACTCAACTAAGAAAACACTTAAGTATTTTGTTAACCGAAATGCAATGTAAACAAGAACTAATGCAAAATTAAGCTTACTTAATTGAAATTTAATCAACTGCATCAAAATCAAATATTAATAATTAACAACAGTGAGTATTCACCAACAAAACAGTGAATTAATATCACTTAGTTTTATAAATCTTAAAACAGCTCTTCCATGAAGTAAAATTTTAAATAGAATGATGAATAAAATTCAGGCCATGCAAACAAGCAGTGAAGTATAGTCAAGATTTATTTATTTTTTAATAGTAATAAAAAGAAGCATGAATAATAAATCAAATTGATTTAATGAGCATAAATTCAACTAATAATTTCTAACAGCCAAAGTAGAAATTCGAAGTCTCTAAGATTTATTTAATAGATATTTCTTACTTGTAAGTGGATAGAATAACTAGTTGACTATTTAAGCAATGTAGAAGTTTTATATAGCATTTATATTATAACACATATCATGATTAGGTATCGATTTATAGTATGAAATTAGTATATTTAAAAAAAAAAACTATGAAGGAACCAGGTCTCGTGTTTTGTATTTCAAAGATAATTTCAAATTTTATAATACTTACTGATAATATTTGTAATTAGTACAATATATATTATATACTTTATCTTTAGTTAAGAAATGTTGTGGCCAATTTTATTATAGCCTGTACAAGATTTGACAAAGTAAGTACCATGAAGGTACTATTGTTCATGAAATTACATTTAATATGATTCACTTACATTTTGAATATATTGAAAAAGAATTAAGAATATTATTAGGATATTTGATGATTATAAGATATCTGGTATATCATATAAACATAATCATATAGATAAAATGGCATTGAGGTAGATATTAAACAGAATATTCTGATGATCTAAGAATCTTTTAAGAACATTCTGGAACTTTCCAAGGTCTACTGTAACCTTAAATAAGGACTCTTGACAAAAAAACCTTGTTTGGAGTATCAATTTCTACTGTTTCTACCACTTAAAAAAAACAAACAGATTCATGATATAATTAATCAGAATTTGTTAAAACAATTATACTTTAATTGCGAGTTCTGAAAACATCTCTGAAAATTAAAACCAATAGATAAAGTTGAACTGGGTTTTTTTTGTGTGTATTTGTATTTCACCAATATAGCCAACCAGATCAGTGCCACTAAAATATCAATTGGTATGAGTGCTACAGCAACAATTTGCAGTTTTAGACCAATTTGCCAGTGTGCATCGCTTGCTTGAGAGCTAAGTTGATTCCAAAGAGAATGTATATTGAGCTATATAAATTTAATGGAATAATTATAATAAAAAATCAGTATTTCGTAATGGAAAGTTTTGACATTACAAAGAGGTTGTTTCACGCTTACAAAAAGGCTCTGTTTGCCTTGTAAACAATTTTAATTAAAAGAATGAACAAAATTCATGAATTTAGAAAAAGAAGAAAGAAAAATTCTTTGGACAATTTTTGGGCTGTTCAGAAAGATGGGGTATGGATCAAACAACCAACTGTAGAGATTTACGAAAATGATTACAGAAATGATTAGGAAA
Source organism: Troilus luridus (assembly GCA_964056705.1). Classification (NCBI taxonomy): domain Eukaryota; kingdom Metazoa; phylum Arthropoda; class Insecta; order Hemiptera; family Pentatomidae; genus Troilus; species Troilus luridus. Next base: position 42,578,114 of record OZ057412.1, on the reverse strand, counting down.
AGATGATTACTGTTAAAAAGTTGAAAAAAAAACCAGATTATATTTTTCAATATTCTAAGTAATACTTGAAATTTTATTTAATTCATGTATTTTTCTGAAAATCTCTTAAGAATGTATAAATACACATACAATTAAATTTCAAAACAAAATTCTTATATTTTATTAATCATCCAGCAAAATAAAAAATAACATTTGATAAAACACCAGGATTAGAAGTGATGTAATTGCTTTGAAAGATTTTGATTAAAAAAATTTGCTTTATAATCAAATTTAGTCAGAAGATTTAACTTAGTGTAATTACTGACTTTGTGTCTAATAATAAAAAATGACTTAAATTAATTCCTGTATTTAAAAAATAATGTTGATTTAAGTTAGAATAAATTTATCTTTAAGATATAATAATATAAATAAGCTCTACAGATTAATGTGTGTATGTATTGAATTTTTGATTCATAGGTAATATGTGAGTTAAATTAATATTGAAGTTTTATATAGTTTATATTAGGATGGGTTATCTGGCTCCCTCACTCATCAGGCTATGTTTCTAACCTAACCAAGACAGATAAGGGAGATGTAATTCATTTTGGGGATTACCATTTATAGGCAATAGTATAAGAATAGTTAATAGTGTTGGATTTTAGTTGGCATAATAATAATATAATATTTCTGAAATGAAAACGAAAAAAGAATGATCTGTTGAATATGATGACAGAATTAATAATAATTTCCACTTTGGTTGTCCCTACTGTTGGTTAACGGTTTTCTATAATAAACCATTGTCACTTATAATTTTTATGAGATCTTGAAAAATGAAAATTAATTAACAAAATTACTTCAAGGACAATCACACAAGAATTCATTGTCTGATGATAACTTATATACAATAAATCAAAAGTAAAAAAAAAAAGAAAAGAAAAAATAACAAACAGATAAAAAAATAAAAACTTTAACTGTAAATTTCCAGAATATAATACAGTTTAGCATTACAAAAAACAAATAAAAATGAATAAACAAAAGTACAGAAAACCAAAACATAAAAGCAGACCTTGGTAAGGCATGAAGTGATAGTTGCCGGAAACAAGCTATGACAGCACGCTTTCTCTGTGTGGATACAACAGATCTGTATAGTGTCTTGCTCTGTAGTTGTGGATGATCAATCTAGTGAAACATATAAAGCAGCTAAAGCTCTATCATTAAAAAATAAAAATAAATAAAAATATTAAATATAGATACAGTCTTTGTGCTTCTAAAAATTTAAACTGGAATATATCAATACTTTACTCTTTAAAGAAGAAATATAGATTTAAAGTGAAAAGAAAAAAGCTTTAACAATTTAAGAGCATAAACACGATCCATAAAGAAAATGTATGCTCAAGAAAGAGAAGTAACTAAATTAACGATCAAAACTACAGCAGAACCATATAAAAAAGTTTAGCAAAAAAAAAAAAAAAGTTAATGAATAACTCTGAAGAGTAATTATAAATTCATACCATATGAAGCCCAAAAAGAACTTTTGCCATTGCCACAATCCTGTCTACTACTTCATCAATTTGTTGTGGTTTTTCAGAACTTATATCTTTTTTATTTCCTAGTTTTGAATACAAGTAATGCTGCCATGACATCTCATCCCCAGGATCTATCTTGTCAGGAAGAGTTAGTTGGATTTTGGCAAAATCGATAATTTCATATTCTGGCATTTTCTATAAATAGATAAAATGAATAACTAAACTAATCAACAGCCAATAACTAAAAAAATCCTAGAAGAAAATCTACCTTCAAATATCTGTCTTTACAATGCTGAACTAACTCTTGTTCCCTCCCTGCAAAAAGATTAAGACCAACTGGTAACAAACGTTTTAAGCATGCTACCATTAAGCTTGCTTGGATTTCTTTATTCTTATCTCTTTTTTTATCACGATGCTTCTTTTTCTTCTGTATAAAATAAGGCAGAAAAGAAATAAATGAACAAATAAAATAAAACAATTTAACATGTACAATTTTACAATAATAGTCACCTTTCCGCCTCCAGCAGGTGCTGCTCCATCCAAAACGACTGCAGATCTTCTAGTTGCAGTGGGCATAATAAGAGCCATATTGTCTATTTCATTGGCAGAGATGAAATTTTGTTCTTCTTTAAGAAAATACTGTGATTTAGACCAAATGTTAAATATATCAGCAACATGGGTATACAAGTATTCAGCTTCCGGAATATTATTGCGTAACCAATGATTTCTTTGTAAATCTACATATTTAATAAGTAGTGGATAAAATGAATATATATCTCTAACAATAAGATGCCAGCCCTCCTGGATTTCTGCTTCAACCTAAAAATTAATTTTTTAACAATTGATAGCTAAATTAAATTTAATAAAAAAAAGAATAGAGAAAACAACTTTAATCAATCTTTTAGGAAACCTCATAGAAAAAAAAGCACCAGATGAGATAATATTATTGATATATTTGATGGTGTAGCTAGGTAAAATGGTTCCCATATGTAACTAGGTATTGATAACCTCTGGATCAAAATAAGGGAGGAGAAAGGGGACCCAGACTATGGGAGGCAGAAGATAGAGGACGACAAAGTACAACTTTTTTTAGGTTTAGTAAAAAAACATCATTTCAGGTTTTCGATAGCTTTGAATCATTCAATAAAATGAATTATGATTTCAAAATATATCCTCAAACAAACTGTTGATTTGTATAGAAGGGGCAAAGAAATTTAATTTTCCATTCCTAGAAACAAAATTCCACTTCTGACTCTACTGCTTCACGCCACATTTTCAGGTTAGTTACTCCTATGGAAATATGATATCAACAAATCATTGAAACCACCACTCATTTAATCACTAGAAAAAAATATTTTATACGATTGAGGTATCCAAAAGAATATGAATTAGAGGTATTGCACTAACTTATGTATTTGTTATATTTATTATTTCATGGTTACTGATCAAACATATATTTGCCTATGTATTCAGATGTAGTAGATTAAAATTTAATAAAATCAATTTTATTTTCAGGGTCTAAAAAATTTAAAGAAAAACAAATTATAAACAGCTTTTGGCACCATTTCTTAATCGACACTCAGGACAGGCAGGATTTAATTTATGATATTATAGTTCTGTAACATCCTGTACTCAGTTGAAACAAAAAAACTAAGTTGGTTTGGTCATGTTATGAGGATGGCGGACGACCGATGGCCTAAAAGAATACTGAAACATTTACCATCGGAAAGGGGGAAGAGAGGTAGCCCAGAAAAGAGGTGGATGGAAGGGATCCCGGAAGCAATGGCGGCAAGAGGACTTAGAGAGGAAGATTGCTATGATAAAAAGAAATAGTGGCATGGCTTATTTGAATTAAGCTACGACATATGACACATTATTGTATTAAAGTCGTTCATATATATATATATATATATATATATATATATAATAGTTTTGTTTCTAATTATATAATTAAAAATAATAACACTTATAATCTATACAATTAAAAATAATATATACTTGAGAAGTATCTTCAGTTGAAGATTTCAAAAACCCTCGAAGAGATTCTTCACGATGAAACATATTGTCTATCCTCTTCTTAACAGCTTGAGTTAATGGAAGGAATGGATCTTTTAATAGTTCTTCAGAAGAATTTATGATGATCTGCTGGGTGTAGGCTTTTTGAAAATATAAAATTGAAGTGTTAATAATAGTATTTATTTAAACTTAAATAAAATTCTATGATAATAAAATGAGCACAAATGTAAATGTATACATGAATTACCTGCAATTCTAGTCATCCAGGGAGCATTTTCATTTCCAATGTTATTTTTAATCAATTTCAAGACATTTTTCAAGAGTTGATTCATGTGATCACTAGTGACCATTGTTACATAATTACTGGAATAAATAATAATAGGATGTTAATAAATATAAAAAAAGGATAATTAAATGACAAATAAAAAGTAGGAAGAAAGTTGTGATGATAATCATTTTTCCTGGTGGTTATTGCTAAAAGGTAAAGCCACAATGATAATTTTCAGACAAATTTAGTAACAAACAAAAAATAAATAAAATTAATCGTTCTTATCACTGGTTTACTCCATATAACCCATTGTATTTTAAATTATTTAATAATATTTAACAAATTACACATGTTACAATATTTATAATATTTAACAAATTACAAACAGATTTTCTGTAACCATTACATTTCTATGGCATTCTCGAGTTGAAATAAATACTCAGCATATTTTATTCAACATCATTATGTATTGATACAATTCAACATCTCAAAATTGAAGAGTGATTTTACAAGTTTTACTAGTTCAAACTCAGCCGAAACAGGGCCCAAACAGCCAGAAATAAATACCATTGAAGTCTGGAGGGAAGGCAGTATAAGTGACTGCACTGTTCAAGGGTGTTTCCGGAAATTTCGAGAGGGAGACGTGAGTCTTGAAGACAAAGAAGGTGATGAAAGAATAACTACCAACTTTCAAGCTCTATTGTCGTAACAGCTGGGTGTACAATTATATCTTTGCTTGGTTATTTTGTAGTCGTGCTGGCTGGTATATCACCTCCTCCCAATGACAGAGTCACAGAAGTAGTTCTTGTGGAAAATTTCTCTAGTCACCTAGAATAGTCATGGAAGTTGGTGAGAATTGGAGAAGGCAGACCGACAGAGAAATCTACCAGCTGTATGATGAAGCGGATGTGATGAATTGCCTGAATGCCAGCTGATGAGATCCTGAGGAAGCTGTTGGATGGTACTTAGGTGGGAGGACGCTATGATTAAGGACTCCGGTGACCTTCTGAAACTGGCACATGGCATAAGATCATAGAGGAGGGCAAGGTCCACACTGGGCTGCAGCAACACAGATGGATGGATACATACATAAAGTATTCCAGACCATTCCTCTCTCTACGATTAAGGTGACTCTGGCCTCTTTTTCTCAAGCTACTCAGGTGCCTTGATAATCAAGGAAATATAAAACATATACCATTTATTCTCTGTTTTCTCATTTAAATCAATTTATTTAACAACCTATCTTTACATCTTACTTTCTAATTGGAAAGAAATTTTTTTTTTGTTTAAACCATAGATTTCTACTTCATATATATGTTAATATATGTAAAATTTCTAACTTAACTTAAACAAATACTTTTCCAACTGTTAGTTTTACTTCAATCATTTTAATGCCTAAAGTATTTTTCTTTAAAATAAAATAATTGTATTTAATGACATTTTATTAAAATTAAACTAATTTTATCATTTACTAAAAGTAATAAAAACATCAATAAACCTACCCTGCTGTGAGACTGATATTATCTGGACCTTGGCTCCACCAACCTGGCAAATATGCACAAAGCAAAGGCAAAGTGACATCGATAACATGTGGTGCTGAAGTATGACTCTTTTCAGATTCAATGAACTGATCAACTTCCGAAAGAATTGCATCTAAAGTAGGCATGGTGTTTTCCATTCTAGCTAGAATGTCTAATAAAAAACATAATAAAAAGAAGAAAAATAATTATAAAAGAAAAAATAGTAAATACAAATTATTTGTATTAAGAATAATATTGTTGAAATTTACCCTGAGCTTCAAGAGAATGGTCAGCAATCCTATTAACTAATGAAAATTGATTATGTTTATTTAAATGAGGTTCAAGATATGCAACAGGAAATGTTGAAGAAAAAGCACCAAGACAAGCTCCAATGGCTGGCCTATGTCTTTCAATTTCAGTTTTTAAATATTTTCTGAAAAAAAGAAAAGATGAACGAGAAAAAAAAATTAGCAGTAAAAAACTTTTCTAATCAATATATATATTCAGATTTTTAAAGATCCATTGCGGTCACATTTATTTATTCAATAGTTAAAATTTATATATATAAATCAGGATACAATTCTAGAATATGGTTGCATTATCAATTCCTGATGCCATAATAGTGTTTGTATTTTAGTCAACTTTAAAATTTATTTTTAATAATTTGAATTGTAATTATTAAAATTATTACTGCTTTAATTCTGTATCTTGATAAACTCATTATCATTTTCGTGGATTTCTGCTTGTTACAATCACTCAAGAGAGGAACAAATCCTAACAGTTCCTTCTTAGTTGAAGTCAAGGCCATAATATAATTTTAATTGTATTATTTGTCTGTAATAACTATTTAATAATAAGAGTATTTAATTTTAATTATAACAGACATGAACTGATTACGAGGCTTTATTCTGAATTTGCATATGATTGTATAATAGAATTATTGTAATTGGAAATTAACATAATGTATAGAAAATAAAATAGCAATAAGAAAATAATTAAGTTTTTACTGTCACAGAAAATAGGTTGTAAATGTTTAAGATTTATGTAAATGTATATTTACCTGTCATGAGTTAAAGTTGGGTCAATTCCTAATGTATATAAACTACCCAACATTCTATATGATGCAACTTGAATTTCATCAACTAAAAATTAATGATTAATGAAAAATATGGATTTAGCGTTAATTAATAAAAATACATTTTGAGACCAATAGCCAAAATTATAAACTTACGTAACAAATCACTACCATAATCACATACAGCCAGGTGATCAAACATAGAAGTGAGTACAGGTAGTATAACATCATTTATATAAAATAATGAAGTAGATGTTTTAAGATGAGTACCTCTAAGATGGCTGTAACGACCCTAAAAGTAAAATATTCAACTGAAAATTACCACTTTACAGTAAACAAATATTATTGTTTGATTTGAATAGTGAATTTAAATATCACATATTTTTGTACTGATATTAATATTTAGAACTTAACATACCTTGGATATTTTAACATTTTTAATTTTATTACTATTTTTTAATTGGATACAAATTAGGCAATACATTAAGTACCTTTGATACATACTTTATTTTTAAAATAAGGTATTGATTTTATGGATGAATAATATTTATTAAATTTTATTATTGAAAATATTTTAAAGAATTAATTCATAAAGAGAGTTTTTAGAGGATGATAAATGGAATTTGAGTAAAGAAAAAAAACCTTTTTTACCAAATTAAACAAAAGTTGTACTTTTTTTTTATATGAAGCTAAAATTAAATATCCTTTTGACAATAACTTTATAAATATGGCGTTGAGAAGCCAAGGAATGCATGTGACCATTTATTAATTTTATAAAACTTACTTTAGAGTTAAAATATTTTTTAATATTATTGTTAACAATTTTATTATGTTTATATTATGGCTCTATGGAAAAAGTCATTTGTACTCCATGACTTCTTACCAACTTAAATTTACTAGCTTAATAATTTTTCTTTCATTTCTTGAACATAGGCATGTGCATAGGGGATACCGCAGGAGCACAGCCACCTGCTAACAAGTCAGTCTTTTATTTCTTTTGAAGCCCAACAGTGTTCCAAATTTGGTTTTATTTCAATACAAATTTTGTTTGAATAAGATTTATACAGAACATCCTTTAAGCAATTTTACAGGAGAGCAAAGAATACCTTTAGAATCCCCTTGTGACTGGGGAATACCTGGTGGTTTGTACACACCCAAATAAAGGATGCTGCGCAGACTTATGGCATGAGCATATATGTTTAAAATAGATACCAACTACATAGAAATCTAAAAGTAATATACCTCTTGTAAACATTGAATAGTTTGGCCTAAATCATCAGCTGTGTTATTGAAAAATGTCAGCATCGAGGTTCGAATGAATTCAGGGCAATTTTTCACCAATGACCTATACAGTGCTCAATGAGTTTTAAATTATAATAAAATATATTAAATATTAAAAAATAATAAAGTTAGCATACTTTGCATCAATCGCTTTGACCAGTACTTGCAGACAGCGGACAGTAATTCGAACATCTGCACCAAAAGCAGCAAGCTTTGTTCGAATTAAATTTGCAAGCTTACAGAACAAACTGAAACAATTCATAATTAATTTTAATTTTATAAAGTCATAAAGCTTGTGGTTTTTCTTGGGTCATTTGCTGATACCCTTTCCAGCAAAATATATAGTATGACTGCATCACATCTGTTTGTCATAAAGGAAATTCTTAGGGTTTTTCGCAAAGAGATGAAAAGTGTGATTCACTATAAAAGTTTCATCCAGTCTTCAAATTACAATAAGTTTTTGTGTGAACAAAAAGGAATTTCATCTTGTTATATAGATACTTCTACTTTCGGTAAAAAATAAAAATAATAATAACTGTACCACTACAACCCATGAAGGGTCTTAAGTTTAGTACATGGTAGAAACTGTACTATTTCTAAGCTAATAGCTGTGTAGGGAGGTGATTTGTGAGAGATAACGCTCAACTGCGAGGTTTTCCCCTCAATTATGGGAGGGTACCCACATTTTAGAAGCTGGGTGAGTCCCAGGAGGGTCTGTAGATCCTGTTGAAGTAAGTCCTCTTTTGTATAAATATATTGTTTATTAAGTATTGTATTATAGACAGCCAACACTGTAAAGTGACTTGAGATCATGTTGGCATGTACTGTCTGTTATGTATGATATTGTAATGGCTGAGACCATATGGGAGGCTTTGGGTAACCTCAACTGTAACCTATATAATGTTACGGGCTACTGGGTGTAAAATGGACTAAACTATTACTTAATTCAAGAATCTAATATTTATTAACAAATTAGAAAGAATACAATGAGATTATTTAAAACAGTTAAATTATTAAACTAATATCAATTTACAATAATAATATTCTACTAAATGTTATCTAATTTCTAAGATAATATACAAATAATATAAGATATTGTTTATACTAAGTAACTAAACTATTTATATAAATTTGTACAAATACAATAATATTACACTATAGTTTACAATTACAAATTAACACTTACAGTTCGCTAACTAAAGTCCACCGACCGTAAGACTCTCCAAATATGACAAACTGCCACACAGTTTATTACACTTATTACACGGCCACTAATTGTCACTGTTGCTCACTAAGCACTTATTACAGACTGATACTAATACTAACTAACTCACACACACTGCCACTAGTTAACGGCTGCTTATTACTTCACTGCTTATTACTGACTCTTATTACTGACTGCCGCGGCCAGAACAGCTGTCCTTTTTATATAGGCAAGGCCGGTCGGGGTGGGGATTTCTCGGAAGAAGACCGAGAACCGCCTAGTCTCATCGAGCCCGATCCAGAAGCTTCTACGCCATTCTATAATCCCTTCCGCTTAATCCCATTGTTTGCCTAATCTTCTCAGTCGGTTCTCGTCCCCGCTCTGACCGTAACACTGCCCCCTCCTTAAAAGTGCTCTGCCCCAGAGCATAGTCCGGAGAAATCGGGCGGTTATGAGCTTCCCAGTGCTTCGCACATCCCGGAGAAGACTGCAGACTCAAAGTTTCTTCCCTGATCAGCGTGAAGTTCCATGGGTACTCCAAACCGGCTGACGAGGTGCTTCACAAGTACGTCTGCAACCGTGACTGCCTCTTGATTCCGAAGGGCATACGCTTCCACCCACTTAGAAAAATAGTCCATGGCCACGAGAATATATCGGTTACCTTCGTCCGTCACAGGGAAAGGGCCAGCGATGTCGATCGCTATCCTCTCGAACGGTGCTCCCACGTTGTACTTCTTCATAGGGGCCCTCTTTCTTCTTGTTGGTCCGTTAGAAGCCGCACAAGTCGCACAACGCCTGCACCAGTCCAACACATCGTCCTTAAGGTTTGCCCAGTAAAAGCGTTCACGAACTTTTTCCAATGTCCGGTGAACTCCAAGATGGCCGCCAGTTACACCGTCATGTAGTTCTCTAAGCACTTCGGGCACTTTATTCCTTGGAACGATGAGCTGTAGCCTACGCTGATCTCCTTCCGCGTTCTCCAATGCCCGTTTCAGCAGCCCGTTGTCCACTAAAATGGAGTCCCATTGGGCCCAGTACGTTTTTACATTTTTCGACATTGGAGCAACATCCTGCCAGGTCGGTCTTCCTCGCCCCGATATTTTCCATTCCTTTATTTGTTTTAAATCCGGGTCCTCGTCCTGTTCCTTTGAAACCTCTGCATCTTGCCAACTGTCCATGACAACTGTAGTCCTCAACACCACTGCCTGCTTCTCTTCTTGTCGAGAACAATGCTTGCAGCCTTCATCACAAGGTCTTCTTGACAGTGCATCCGCATTCCTGTGGCTCATTCCAGAACGATGAGCAGATTCAAAGTCATACTCTTGAAGGCGCTCGATCCACCTCGCCACTTGTCCCTCTGGTGACTTGAATCGCAGCAGCCACATTAGAGCCGCGTGGTCCGTTCTCAGCAGGAACCTTCTTCCGTATAGATATTTATGGAAGTGCTCTATGCTCAACGATGAGGTGTGTGTGAGCTGCCTTGCCGGGATAAGGTTCTCTCCTTTCCTGTCTTCTGCTTAATAATGAGCCACTTACAGGCAGGGTAGGCTAATTGATTTTAGTGTGCACAGCTTAGTATTCCTGTAATTTTTAAGCTTGAGGCAGAATATCGTGTGAAGGACAAAAAATAATCTGCATCCTTCACTAGACCACCGTCACAGGCACATCATGATTCCAATATTTATTTAAATCCTACAACAAAACGAAAAATATAACCACAAACATTCACTGGTGACAGGGCATTCCCACACACAACTGGATGGAGCAAATCCTGTCACCAGTGAATGTTTGTGGTTATATTTTTCGTTTTGTTGTAGGATTTAAATAAATATTGGAATCATGATGTGCCTGTGACGGTGGTCTAGTGAAGGATGCAGATTATTTTTTGTCCTTCACACGATATTCTGCCTCAAGCTTAAAAATTACAGGAATACTAAGCTGTGCACACTAAAATCAATTAGCCTACCCTGCCTGTAAGTGGCTCATTATTAAGCAGAAGACAGGAAAGGAGAGAACCTTATCCCGGCAAGGCAGCTCACACACACCTCATCGTTCTGTTTATTGATTCGGCTACAATGGAGAGAGAGTCTAACTCTATGCAGGCTCTCTGCAGGTCTGGTTGTGGTTTCTATGGCAATCCATCGACAGATGGACTCTGCTCCCTTTGTTACAAAGAGGCTCTTAAAAAGAAGCATCAGCCGCCATCTCCTTAATAATCTCCTCGGCGTCCTCCCGTTTAGCTAACGGCAGCCTCCGCGGGACCTGTCGGATAGGCTTCGCATCCCCAGTGTTAATCCTGTGCTGGACGATATCCGTTCTACCCCGTGGTCCTGGTCCGATCTCGAAGACGTCATGCCATCGGGTAATCATGTCTTTTACTTCCTCGCTCTGTTCAGGCGAAAGGTCGCGACATGATTCGTCCACAAATCGTTTAAGTTCCTCTGGGAGCCCTCGAAGCTCGGTGGGATGACGTTGCAGTTGACGAACCACTGAGGTAGCGGTGGTACACTCCCCGACCGGTGTTCCTTTCTTCAGCGTTACCGGGAAGCTGTTCAGGTTCATAAGCCGGATTGGAGTGGTCCGTCCGACCTTGATGAGAGACCTAGCAACCAGTACGCCGCGTCCGATCTCTTGTTCTTCGTGCGTTCCAGGTTCCAGTAGTACACATTGACCCTCTGGTAGATGTCCTTCGACCGTCCCATGGGTCACGATTTGGCTCTGTGCAGGTAAAGTGGTGTCTTCTGGTAGCAGCACTCGTGCGCAGAGATCCTTTCCCTGTCGAAGGATGACTTCCTCGTCTCCCATCGTCAGCACACCTCTCGACATGTCCAGCTTGATCCCGTATGCCATCATGAAGTCCATGCCCAATATGACATCTTCATCGATCTCTGCCACGAGAGCACGGTGCCTCAGATGTTGACCCCCGATGATGAAGGTGGCAACTGTCTCCCCGTAGACCTTGGCTGGCTGTCCCGTGGCAGTCCGTAATGCCCAAGTGGTTGGTAAGACCCTCTCAGCGGGAACTATCTTCGAGTTCAAAATTGTCATGGTTGCGCCGGTATCTATTAGCAGACTTTGCAGCTGTCCGTTCACCATCCCATCAACGTAGCAACTATTCGTTCTGCTTCCTATTGACGCGACCCTGATGGTCTTCCTGGGGCCTTTGACGTTACGGGTTGACAGTTGCCCCTTCCCATCAACCCTATTTAGTTTTCCTGTAGCTTTTCTTGCTTCTTCGATGGACACTTGCTCCTAGGGTGTCCAAGTTGGCCGCAGCTCCAACAGCGTATCTCCTTCTTACTGGTCCTGAGAGCCTCTAAAACTTTCGTCACTAGGTCCTCGAAGCTGGGGACTACATTTGGCTCCGCTTCTGCTGCTCGTACTCGCGCATGGCCCCGTACGGACTGTCTAACAGCCTCGAACTCCATGGCCTGGGATAATGCGTCTCCCAAAGTTTTCGGCCGGGCGAGCTTCACTGCTTGTTGTGTCTCTGGGTCCCGAAGTCCATCCAGGAATTTGTCGACAGCCAAGCTTTCGTAGACTTCGTCGGTGACCGATGTGTAGGCGTTCCTCACCAGCCGGGCAATATCCGCTTCAAATTCCTGTAAAGTCTCGTTTGTCTTCTGGACCCTGCTTCTCAGCTGTGAGCGATACAGCTGGTCCATGTGGCGGTGGCCGAAACGCATCTCCAGTCTTCTGATCAGCTCCCCGTAGTTGGACCGCTCCGACATGGGTATCCCCTGCAGTACTCCCAAGGCGTCTCCACGCAGGGCCAGACACAATGCTGAAGCTTGGGTCTCCTGTGACCACCCGTGGATCGAAGCAGCTGTCTCGAAGAGAGTCATGTAGTCTTCCCACGGCGTCTTCCCGTCGAATACTGGAATGGTATTGTGAGTTGGTGGCGCCCCAGCATAGGCAGGCAGAATGGTGTCACGATGGCTGCCCTCGGAGGAACGGTCGGTATCGTTCGTCGGTGGGTTGCTCTTACGTCCCTCGAGAGCTTCCATTCTTAGCCTAATTTCGTTCACTTTTTCTCCTAGCCTAGATTCTACATCTGCTACTTTATTATTTACATCGGCTAACTTATTATCTACATTTTCCATTAACTTAGTCTATAATGTGCCTAACTTAGACTCTAATGTATCCATTAAATCATTTTTTACAGTACCTAGCTCATTTTTAACAGTGCTTAACTCATTACCTAGCTCATTTTTAACAGTGCTTAATTCATTTTTAACAGTACCTAATTCATTTTTAAAAGTTTCAGACAACTTGCTTAAATCAGTTTCAAATAGAACGTCATCTGGATTTTCCCCTAACTCTACAAAAAGTTGACGCAAGCGATGTTGCAGTACACTTTTATTTCCGGAAGAATCCAGATCACGTTCTTCTAATTCCCGTTTTAAATCTGCAACTTTTAAATCCATTAATTTAAGACTTTGAGAAGCCATTTTTCAAACAGTAGCCCAATTATTACAAAATGCAAGACAAAATAACAATTACACAAGACCCCACACCTGACACCAATTTGTTACGGGCTACTGGGTGTAAAATGGACTAAACTATTACTTAATTCAAGAATCTAATATTTATTAACAAATTAGAAAGAATACAATGAGATTATTTAAAACAGTTAAATTATTAAACTAATATCAATTTACAATAATAATATTCTACTAAATGTTATCTAATTTCTAAGATAATATACAAATAATATAAGATATTGTTTATACTAAGTAACTAAACTATTTATATAAATTTGTACAAATACAATAATATTACACTATAGTTTACAATTACAAATTAACACTTACAGTTCGCTAACTAAAGTCCACCGACCGTAAGACTCTCCAAATATGACAAACTGCCACACAGTTTATTACACTTATTACACGGCCACTAATTGTCACTGTTGCTCACTAAGCACTTATTACAGACTGATACTAATACTAACTAACTCACACACACTGCCACTAGTTAACGGCTGCTTATTACTTCACTGCTTATTACTGACTCTTATTACTGACTGCCACGGCCAGAACAGCTGTCCTTTTTATATAGGCAAGGCCGGTCGGGGTGGGGATTTCTCGGAAGAAGACCGAGAACCGCCTAGTCTCATCGAGCCCGATCCAGAAGCTTCTACGCCATTCTATAATCCCTTCCGCTTAATCCCATTGTTTGCCTAATCTTCTCAGTCGGTTCTCGTCCCCGCTCTGACCGTAACACTAATAAAGGAGTGAAGTGTGTTTGCAATTGCCAAATGTGTTTCTTTTATCTGTATTTACTACCCGAGTATAAACATAAAAATTGGCGGCGAGGATGATACTGACAGTTTAATTTAAAGTGTTGAAGTGGTGTTACAATAATGACTACTCCACAGGTAAATGATTTGGCTTCCCAACTTGCACAATTAACTAATTTAGTTCAACAACTGGCTACTACTCAAGCCAATCTACTAGCTGCTAATGTGAGTACTAAAAACATTTTACCGAATTTCAAAAACAATTATCACTTTGTGGCGTTGCTGAAGCGCAATGGGCGGATTGTTTACAAGTACATATGGGTTCTGAACTAAACAATACATTACGTGATTTACTTTATCCATCTCTACCAAATGATAAAAATTTCAAAGAAATTGTCAAAGTTCTAAGTGATCATTTTGTGGAATCCAAAAGTAAGTACAGTGAGGCAATAAAGTTTCGAAAAATAGTCCAAAAACAATTATCACTTTGTGGCGTTGCTGAAGCGCAATGGGCGGATTGTTTACAAGTACATATGGGTTCTGAACTAAACAATACATTACGTGATTTACTTTATCCATCTCTACCAAATGATAAAAATTTCAAAGAAATTGTCAAAGTTCTAAGTGATCATTTTGTGGAATCCAAAAATAAGTACAGTGAGGCAATAAAGTTTCGAAAAATAGTCCAGCAACCAAATGAAACTGTTGTAGATTACTCAATGCGTTTAAAGGCTGTTAGTGGGTTATATAATTAAAGAGTTTAATGGGTTGAACACATGTATTATCTCATTATACAGAACAATCGACATGAGGGCTGTGCCAGGCGCCCACTCACTCACTGTCTTATAACCACCATAGAGAGTCACCTATCGATACACAATATCCAAAGAGGTTACTCCTGACACACCCCCTCAATTGAAACTTTATATACACAAAAAGAAAAATAAAGATTCAATTGCAAAGTAACTCAAAATTTACATTTGAAAAAAAAAAAATTAAACAATTAACAATTCTTGAAACTTTTTTAAATTTTTCATAGACCAGTGGTTTTATCACGTCTACATTGCACACCAATGTTACAACATTTGATTTTTGGCCTATTACACTTTTCACAAAACATATCTCTTATCCGAATACTTATAATCATGTTTTTCATTTTTTTTTTTTTTTTTTTTTTTATTGTCATCAGGTTTACTATTGTCAGAGGTTGATCGTCTTGGTTTAGAAGAATTACTGCTACTATGTCTCCTCTTATCGGAGTGATCTGATTTTCTCCTTTCATTACTCTTTACATCTTCTTTACTACGCCCACCATTTTCAAGTTTATTTTCACTTCGAGAATTATGCTTCAATATATCCTCATGGACTTCCTTTTTCAAATCCAAATGGTCGTTTTCCTTGTCTCTGTCTTTATATTTTTTACTTGAAGGAATGATTTGTTCGAACTTGTGATCTTTACTTATTTCAACAGCATCTAGCTGTGACTGTTGATTATCAAACTCCAGTAAAGAATCACTGGGTTCGATGACATTTTCACTACCAGTATCACAATTAAAACTGATATCAGTTTTGCACACGATATCTGTCACATTCACAAAATTAGAGTAGTTCCCATCTTCCAAAGCATCACTATTATTTTCCTGTTCAGTTTCTCTCCATTGACTGTCTTTGGTTGCTTCTTCAAAATTCACTGGAGTTTCTTGGCTCGATAAACAATAGGCTGAATAAACCTCGTAGTCTTTTAGATATTTGGGCTTTATCTTTTTTCTCTTTACTTTCTTATCCTCTTCTTCTTCAAAACCATAGAAGTCTTCTTCCTCTTCTTCAACAATATTTTCCACTTCTTGTTCTAACTCTTGTTCTTTATTTTTGTTTTCATTATTCTTTTCTTGAGGTGGTTTGGATTCATCCAAAGTCTCCTCTCCATTAATTCTTTTATTGTTAATATCAGGATTATTATCATAGCAAAAATTATTTTCGTCAAAGGTGACATCTCGGGAAACATAGACATTGTTTGTTTTAGGGTCCCAAATTCTATATCCGTTAGCACCATAGCCCACAAATGTGCCAGACTTGGCTCTAGGATCTAATTTATTTGCCCGAGGAAGCTTTAGTGTCCAAGCCTTACATCCAAATACCCGCAGCCTACTTAAATCATCTTTTCCAGAGAAAATATCTGTCGGGATTTTTCCTCCAAGTGCAACTGTTGGTGAACGATTTAGCTGGAAGGCTGCTGTCCTTATAGCTTCACCCCATAGTGTTTTTGGCAAGCCTGTGTCCACAAACATAGCTCGGACCTTGTCCATTAAAGTTTTATTTATTCTCTCACTTACCCCGTTCATAGAAGGTGAGTAAGGAGCCGTATATTCCAATCCTATGCCATTATTTTGACAAAAGCTTTTAAAAATAGCAGACCTAAATTCTCCACCATTGTCAAGTCTAATGCGACTGACAGAGTTCCCGATTCGGTTTGAAAGTTCTTTGATAAATTTCATAAGATTATCTGCAGCTTCACTTTTGTTTTTCATAAGGTATATAACACAGAAATGTGAAAAGTCATCAATTACACAAAGATAATACTTCTCACCATTAATTGTAGCAGTCTTTACAGGTCCACCTACATCAATGTGTAGCAGTTCTCCAACTCTCTGTGATCGTGGTCCAATAACAGAGCGAAACGGTTGACGAACAGCCTTGGCCTGTCGACACGAGTCACATACATCAGTAGAGTAGGGCAATCCCATTTGACGTAAACTATTTCGATTCACATGGCCCAAACACAAGTGCCAAATATTTGACTGTACAGCAGAATATGTCTTATGAGTCTCTTCAGGTATTGTCAATTTAACAGCATACAATTTTCCAACACTTTGGCAATTAAGTTTAAAATTTTTGCCAGATATATAGACACTTTCAGAAGAAAAAACAACTTTCTTACCAGCATTAACAATTTTCTTCACTGATAACAAATTCAAAGTCAAATGCGGTACAATCAACACTTCCAGTTTTATCATCGTAGAATCCTTTGAGAGTCGCATTAATCCCTTTTGCCTGGCTTCCAGATCTTGTCCATTGGCCACTTTAATCCTAATGGGGAACTTTAAATTCTCAATGTTCGTGACAAACGGCAACAGATCCGTCTTAACAAGATGGTCTGTGCAACCTGAGTCCAAAATAAAAGTGATTTCGTTCTCAAGTTCACTTTTTCTGGTAAAAGCACAACATTCATCATTATTTACAGCTACGGAGGTTACCTCTTCACATGTAAAACCTTTCGATTTCGATTCTCTCGATTTATTTTCCCATCGATAACCTCCTCTCGATAGCGGCTTGTGACAGCGCTTTTTAGGGCAATTCGCTAACAAATGTCCAGATTCACCACATCCGTAGCACTTCCTGAACTTGTTAAATCCTGTCCTTGCATTAAAAGAAATGTCATCTTCGTGGTTTTCCGACTGCATGTCATTCTTCAGTTCGGCGTCCAACAATCTAGATTTCACGAAGTCCAGGGTTAGGTTGGTGTCTATCGCCTCCAAAACCGTAACAATTTTTTCATATTTCTCCGGTATGGTGAGCAACAAGTGGCAAACGAGGTCGTCCTCTTCCAACTTGGATCCCATCGCTTCCAGATCTCGCACCAATGAGTCAAACTTGTTGAAGTGTTCTTGAAGTGGTGTAGTACACTTTAATGATAAAAGTCTCTTCCGTACAAGGAGTTTTGAAATGGTGCTCTTCCTTTCGAAAACTTTACTCAAGCGAGATAGCATCTCTCGTCCACTTTTAGCATCTCGGACATAGTCGATATGGCGATCCGTCACGCAGTTAATCACCAAGTTCTTCGTTTTGTTTTCTGCTTCTTTATCTGCTGTTGTTTTAGCTTCCCATTCTTCTTTCACAGTGTGCTCAACTCCCTTTTCTTCTAAAAGGCACATAACTCTAAATTTCCAGTTTTTATAGTTTGAGTCGTCCAACTGGGGGTACACGGTTGACGACGCCATCTTAACCTCTCACGGATACCGGTAAACCGACTCGGAGCGAACACTACACGATTCCCGAATAATTTCACTGATTTACACAGCCTGGGCCCATAACCTGTTAGTGGGTTATATAATTAAAGAGTTTAATGGGTTGAACACATGTATTATCTCATTATACAGAACAATCGACATGAGGGCTGTGCCAGGCGCCCACTCACTCACTGTCTTATAACCACCATAGAGAGTCACCTATCGATACACAATATCCAAAGAGGTTACTCCTGACAAAGGCAGGGGCTAGATACTGCGAATTTAACGATTTCCTGGACTACTCTCTCATTGTCCAGTTCATTCATGGTGTCCTAGATGATGCAGCTCGAGATAGTATTATCATAAAAAAGCCATCCAAATTTTCTGATGCCCTTGAAATTGCTCAAAATTTAGAAGCTACAAGGGCTGCTTCTTCAGAAATAAAGTTTCAGGCAGATGAAAAACTGCATAAGTTTGCACATGCTAGTCGCCCTTATTCTAACTCTAAGTCATCGACACATTTAACCAGTAAATCTCAAAACAGCAGTATGAGTGATCGCCACACCCATAAAAATGACCCTCAGACTGAACCATCCAACTGTTGGGGATGTGGTGGTCGTCATTGGCGGAAACACTGCCCTTTTCGTAATGCTATCTGCAAGAAATGTCATAAAAAAGGGCACATTGCTGTAGTCTGCCGTAGTTCTAATTCATTAAAACCGATTGCTAAAACACACCAAACCCATGAAGATGAACAGATCGAAAAACAAATTCACATCGAAACGCCTACTTGTTACAACGCTCAGTCAAAAATCTCTTATTTTCATGATGATCACCCTATGAACAGGATAGGTATAGAACAGTTGCATGCGCCCCCGCCTCTCATTGTATCTGTCATCGTTAATGATAAGACTATTGATATGGAAATAGACACGGGTGGTGCTTGCGCCATGGTCAGTAGCACAACTTTCCATAAAATTTCTTCAGTTGAGAAACTTCTACCATCCACTCGAACTTTTCTTAGCTATACTAAAACCCGATTCCACTGCATTGGTTATCTCCCAGTCAAAGTCACTTTCCGAGGTCGCACATGTTCTTTAAACTTATATGTTACATCAATGGAGACAGATAGCATTTTCGGCCGTGAGTGGATTGATAGCTTCGCTGATTTGCTCACATTTCAAGAATTTTTCCCACCATCTCTTAAAATTTCTTCTGTGGTTCCTATCAATGTTGAAAAACGCCTAGATGAGCTTTTGCTAAAATTCAGTAATCTATTCAGTGAAACAGCAGGTACCTTGGTTGGGCCCCCAGTGGATATTACTTTACGAGATAATCATAAACCAGTTTTTGCTCGTGCGAGACAAATTCCCTATGCACTAAGAGATGCTTATGCTGACGAGATCAACAAGAGAATTGAAGCTGGGTTCTTTCATCAAGTTCAAACTTCCCAATGGGCATCTCCTACACATATAGTCATGAAAGGCAGCAAAATGAGGATAACAGGTGACTACAAAGCTACACTCAATCCACAACTGGTCGTTGATGAATATCCAATTCCTCGTATTAAGGATCTATTTCAAAAACTAAAGGGTGCAACTAAATTCTCAAAGCTAGATATTACAGATGCTTTCATGAGCTTGCCTTGTGGTGAACAATCTTGTGAAGCCATGACTTTGAATACACCAACTCATGGGCTCATCAGACCAACACGGGCACAGTATGGTGTTGCTAGTATTCCTGCTATCTGGCAACGATGCATCAGAAAAGTTCTGGACAACCTCGACTGCGCCAGTAATTTTTATGATGATATAATTTTTTATTCAAACTCTGATGAGGGAATGATTCGAGCACTTGAATTAACATTTACGTCTCTTGGGAATTCTGGTTTAAAACTTCGTAGATCCAAGTGTGAATTTCTACTTGAAAAAATCGACTTCTTAGGACATACTATAGATGCAGCAGGGCTTCACTGTCAAAAAAAGCATATCGAAGCTGTTTTAAATTCACCTTTGCCTTCCACTCCTGAGGAAATGCGCACTTTTTTAGGCAAAGTCACATACTACCATGCTTTTATTCCAAACTTATCCACCATCACTGCGCCGCTCAGAGAGATGCTTGCCTCTTCAAAATTGGCATGGACTAAAGATGCCAGGAATTCATATGATCACCTGAAAAAAGAACTGACTTCAAATAGAGTACTTACACCCTATGACCCGAAACTTCCCCTAATTCTCGCCACAGATGCTAGCCCGGTAGGGTTGGGAGCTGTGATGTCACACATTATGCCTGATGGCTCAGAACGCTCGATTGCTTATGCTAGCAAAGCTCTTAATGCCACAGAGAAACGCTACCCACAAGTAGATCGTGAGGCACTGGCTATTGTCTGGGGTATCAAAAAGTTCTTTCAATATCTTTATGCTCGCAAATTCACCATATACACAGACAACAAACCCATTTCTCAAATTTTCGGCCCTAACACTCAGCTACCCCAGTTCACACTCTCTCGTTGCAACAATTATGCGAGTTATCTGGCTAATTTCAATTACGATATTAAGTACAAGGCCAGTAATCAGAACTGCAACGCTGACTTCCTTTCTAGAGCTGTGAGATCGACTGGCAGTGAAGAATTTTCTTTTGAAGTCAATCGGCTTCAATTCGAGGACCTTGCTGACGACTTCGACAAGTTTGTGCAGCATCAGCTTCGCCAAATTCCCCTAACTTCTAAAGAGATTGCCACAGAAACTCACCGTGATCCACACATGTCCGCATTGCTGTCTGCGATACTCGAAGGGAAAAATCTCAAATTGCTTGGGTGCAAGGGAAGAGAAACGGAATACACCACCACTGATGGATGTCTCATGCTTGGCCATAGAGTTGTTGTCCCGCCAGGGTTTCGTCAAATGCTCTTAGAGGAACTCCATCTTGCTCACATAGGAGTGGTTAAAATGAAAGGGTTAGCTCGCTCTCTCATTTAATGGCCGGCAATTGATCAAGACATTGAAACCATGGCTAAGTCATGCTCTGCCTGCCTGAAGAATTCCAAGATGCCTCCTCAGTTTCGTTCACATCACTGGGAATACCCAAACGCTCCCTGGGAAAGAATTCACATAGACTATTGCTCGGTACTAGGGAAGAACCTGCTGATTATCGTCGATGCATACTCAAAGTGGATGACAGTTGCTATCACGAACTCAACTACTTCGCAAACCACAGCTAATATCCTGGAAAATGTCTTTGCTCAGTTCGGTGTTCCCAAAGTAATCGTTTCTGACAACGGGCCACAATTCTGCTCAGAATATTTTCAGAATTTTCTTAAAAAACAAGGTGTTCGGTTTCATCGCACCACAGCAGTTTACCATCCATCGACTAATGGCCAGGCAGAACGTGGTGTTCAGACCTTAAAGAGAATGCTGCACACCTCAGGAGCAACAAGCAACGATATTCAGCACCATATTAACAGGTTTCTTCTTCAATACCACAAGTCTCCTCACCAAACAACAGGACAACCGCCATCCCTTCTCTTTCTGGGAAGAGTTATTCGGTCCAGACTGGATCTTGTAAAGCCGGATCTAAAGAGCAGGATGACGGAAAGGCAACTAGTTAACTATTCAACAAAATTACGTACCTTTTCAATCGGAGACCTAGTCATGTTCCGCTCTTACAGCGATGCAGCCGACAAATGGATACCGGGAGTGATTGTGACCAAACTGGGAGATCTTCAATATGAAATAGACTTCAATGGAAACTACTTCAAGCGGCACATTGACCAAATCCTACCAAGATCTATGGATTCCTCCAGCGAATCGATAAGCGATCTTTGTCTGTCAGACTCAGATGATAAAAGAGGGATTCACACATCTGAGGATCAGAATCCTTCTCATTTAATCTTGCCTTATCTCCACGATTCTGCATGCCTCTCTCCTCTTGATACGGAACTAACAAACTCAAGAGAAACCTCTACCTAAGTTAGCCCGGAACCAGCCCACAGGGAACTTGTTACCCAGCACACTCCTCCAGCTACACCAGGACCATCAGCATTAGATTCCAGACGGTATCCACAGCGCACCAGGAAACAAAAAAAAATATTCTCGCCAACTTAGTTAATGGTTGTGAGTGGTGTGTGTGTTGAGTTATGTTATGTTATAATGTTAATGTTATGTTATAAGTGTTTTAGTTAAATATATGTGCGGAGGGTTGTTATGTATGATATTGTAATGGCTGAGACCATATGGGAGGCTTTGGGTAACCTCAACTGTAACATATATAATAAAGGAGTGAAGTGTGTTTGCAATTGCCAAATGTGTTTCTTTTATCTGTATTTACTACCCGAGTATAAACATAAAACTGTCCACATCTATGTTTGTGTTCGGCCATTGCTGTCAGTTGGCGTCGGTTTGTTGTCAGGAGTGGATCTGTTGTTGTGTGAAGTGTCTGTCTGTCTACATAACTTTATGTAGTGTTATATCCAATAAATCTGTGCTTGTATCGTTATAACTTGTACTGTTGTTTTCCCTGCACTTTTTCACCTTTTTACACTCTATGTTAAAAGATCCCATAGGGTCCATCTATGTCTGTTAACAGAGTTAATAATTAATCTGACATAGTTGGATTTCAACCTGGTACCCTCAGGATAGCAACTGAGCACTCTGTAAACTCAGCAACCCAGCTCCCTTTACCATGCTATAGTATAAACAATTCAATGAGAAAATTGTTGCCATTTTTGAAGCCTTATCTAAATCTACAAAACATGTTTGCAAATGGCCCTTTGAGTTTAGATGAAAGACAATATAGAGATCTAAAAATAGATAACCAAGTTCCATTAATTCTGCCTTTAACCTAGAGAAACGGTGTGGATTTCTCATTAATTCCTAGTTACAACCTTTCCATGACAATCTTCAGGCAGTTGGTAAGGATGGTAAAAGGCTTTCTTTTTAATATAAGGGTTACCTATGTCCTGGTATGCGTACCAATAAAGGACGTTTCAGTTGTTACACAAACAAGCAATTAAAAGCATGGATAAAATAATTTTTTTACTATGTTCAATGAAAAATGACAATTTCCTAAAATTATTATTGAATGTATCTATTATAAGAATAATAAACATGATCTCAATGCAAAATAGAAATCATGTTTTTGTTTTTAATCAAAATTTGGGGGACCCCTGCTTTGGATATATAGTAATTTTAAGATTTGCATCAGGATTACATGGCATTGCTACAACATACTTACTTGTTACTTCATATTTGATTGTGAAATCTATACTAACTTTTTTTTCTTTAGATCAAAAGGGCAGTAACTACTGCAAGCATTAGCACTACAGAGTTACTAGCAACAATATTTTTCTTTGAGAATATTCTTAAGACTGTTTTATTTTTTACTCCAAGGTCAAAAATAAAGTAAAAAACCTTTAATGCTTTTGGTTCTTAATATTTTATTAACCAAAAGTAATATAATGAATATAAAAATTACACTGAAACAATCTTAAAAGGGTAATAAAACCAATTTATTTTACCTTGCAACCATTTCTTTTTCCTTTAAGGAGGCTGCTCCAACATTGTTAGAGGCAGTGGCTACAGCAATGAAATAATTTCTATGAGTGCTGAAATACTTCTCGACTAATAGCAATACAACCTTTAAAATAATAATAATAATATTAATAGCTTTTTATTTAAAAAAAATAATTATATTCATTAAATTATATGAACTATAAAACTACCTTGGAAAAGAATTTGATATCTCGAGAACAAGTTTTAAAGCTGGAGCGTCTGCTAAATGTTCCAGAAGGCTTCAATAGTTTCATATTAATAGATGCTTTATCAGTATATTGGATAAGTTTTTCAAGTAGACTATAAGCAAATCTAGACTCTCCTGTAGCAGCAGCTGCAGCAGCCTGTTGGTCATCAGCACTTCCTCGTGTAGGCCTGGAAGATAAGAATGGTTTTAAGGATCACTGTTTTATTTTTTATTATCTGCCTTAAAGTTTTCCTATTAAGTTAAGTTGATTATATATGAGATAAATAGAAACCTGTGAAGTTTGTATCCTTGATATTGTAAATATTTTAAAAATTCTTGAGATCTTTCCCTGTCTTTCCTCTTTTCCTTGTCTGTCAAAAGATCATATGGCACAAGCTGAGGATGTATACCACCACCTGTAAGAAATAACAAAATAAAAAATAGAATTTTAGAAATTACGGCTGTAATTATAATTCTGAAATTGCAAATTAGTTAAATATAATAAATAAAAATGAATACAAATTCTATTAAAGTTTCAATATTTTAAAAAGGATGGTATTTTACAGGTTAACAGACTCTAGTTTTATTTACATAGATACAAAACCTTTCTTTTTCTTTATTATTTTGTTATAATTTTTTTAATATATGGCATGCCCACAACTTCTTTAATGTTTTGGTCTCATACTGTTTAAGTATGGAGGTTAAGAGTAAAAACTATAATTTAATATTCATTATAATTTTGGGTTTTCAAATTTACTTTGTGTATATACTGTACATAAAATGTTCGTGGGCTTCAAGGAGAATTTTTATGTATGTTACATCAAAATTGATAAAGCTGGTTTTGGCTTTATTGACTACAGTAGAAAATCATTCAAAACCTCTTATACCTATGGCCATAAAAGGTGTCAGCTTAAAACCAGACACCAACAATTTTACCTAATTATAACAACTACCACATATAAGTTTATTAGAACTTGTCCCAAGTATTATTTTAAAGTAAGCAAGCATTTTTTTTATTGTTTCAAGATATAAAAAGGTGAGCATAGATGGCATCTTGAAAGTCTGATTTTTAATATTATAGCTTTGGCATGTTCACAAATACAAAATAAAACAAACAGAGTGAATGATGGATGATTTATATATTAGGACAAAAAATAAGTTTCCAGAATCATGTACACAAATAATTTTGTCTTGTCGTAATGAACGAGTTTTCCCTTGAGGGCTCGGTCTGATCACATTGAGATAGTGTTATGTAGAGAGCTCCAGTAACAATTTCCTTGGTTTGAGCAACTCATAATACACGACACCAAGCTGATCCCACCAAATTCAAGACAAAAATATTTTTCCATGAATATCTGATTTGGCTGTTGATGTTTATGGATGGCCTAGTGCCCTCTATTATTTTATTCTCTTTGGTCGCCATAGTTGATCCACTTTTCACTGCCAATGACTATAAGGGGCAAAAAACTGTTTCTATTATGCCTGGTAGACAGCATTTCACATGTGCACAATCGGCGAATTATAAGGGACCTTATGTCTCTCTTTTTTACCATTCCAAATTATTTAAAATGATTTGAAATTGCTTGCAGTCTCATTCTTAACATAAGCGCAAGTTCTTCTTGTGTTTGGCTTGAATCTTCCCCCCAATAATGCTTCCAATTCTGCTTCTTCATACATTTTTGACCTTCCAATACGTTCTTTGGTCTTTTTAGGTCACAGTAGTTTTTTTTTTCTTAACTTATGAAACCACTCATAACAACTTCACTTAAACTAGCACCACCGTATGCTATAAACAATCGATGCGCCTCAGCTGCAGACTTCCTTAAATTAAAGAAATAAATCAAAATTCGTGCAAATGGCAATTATTGGGCAGAAAACATGACATTTTCACATGAAAAAAAAAACATGTACTTCTTATACAAAGTCAGAAGTATTTCAAGGTTACGTTGTTGAGAGACTTCCAAACTTACTATATGCTGTTTTACATCTGAAAACTTCAACATAATCTTGTCAGCGGAGCCATCTCTTTACATTTGGTAACTTAATTGTATACCTAATATTATGGCCTAGTAAATTTTAATTCGTCACTTGAAAAAAATTGTGAATTAGATAGGTTTATTGAGTTAGCAATTCTTATATTTAAATCATTTCAATGATATGAAATATCTAAGAATCTATCAAATTATAGATACAAAAAGGAATTAAATTTATTGTTTGTTTAATCTTATGCTTATTAAGTATTTCACTTACCACAAGAAACAAGATCTTCTTTCTTCTTTCTAGCCCAAATATCATGTGAATTTTCAGCTAATCTTTCTGCCATATTCTGCATTTCTCTGCTTAATGTTAAATTAGTCATGTCAATAGGGTTTGGATGATAATTAAATGGAGTTGATCCATCAGACTGAAACGAAGCATGAATATCAATATTTTTAAACTAATTATTAAATTAAGTAAAGTAAACAAAACAAATAGATTGTTGTAGAAAGAACATTAGCTTTCTATGCTAAACAATTCGGATTACTTAATTGATTGTACATTTTAAAATGTTTTATAGTTCACAATATCCAAATAAACTAAGTATTAAATATTAAAACATACTGTATTTCCTTTAGAAGATCTTCTGACCGACGATCCTCTATTATTAGAAGGAATATCCACTTCAGTGTGTTCTACATTCCATCCTATAGCTAGCAATGCTTTTAACGATTCTCTTACAGGTTCTTTGTATCTCTCTTTTTCCTATGACAAATAAATAAGTATCAATGTTATAAATCAATATTATACACAAGTATTAATTACAAGACCAATTATAATATCACCATAACATACATAGTCATTAAGTAGTGTATAAGGCTTTACACGAGGATGAGTTTTAGAGCTATCAGACCACAGTTCACCATATACCCAACCATTCTCCATTTTTCGACTAGCCCATGCATCATGATAATGCTCAGAAAATTTTTGAACAATTGTGTTCAGGTCATTATTCAGAGAAACCCTAATCAGAAAAAAATTGAAGTTGTATTTTGTTCAATCTTCATATTTACAAAATATATTAACATTTACTTAATAGTTACTCACATAGAAGTATTAATGGGCTGTGGATTATAAGGCCCATCAGTAGGTTCTGAACTCTTAGAACTATACCATTCATCATCATAATTCTTAGACAGTGAGTAATCGGGTGGAAGTGCACATCCTATAGCACTCAGGCAGGGAAGAGCTTTGCCAAATAATTCAGGATCATAATCCTATTAAAGTTTCAATAAAATTATGATTTGTTCTTAAATGAAAGTAAATAATATCATTTTGATTACAAAATAATATGTAATTCGGCAAATTTTGATTAATTTCATAAAATTGCATGCATTCATAAAAATTTATTTAAAAAATAAAAGAAAAAACAATCAATTAATGAATAATGGATTTTAACAGAAAAGATTAAAAGGAAAACTTCTGAGTAAAAATTATACTTTAGTGTATGTTTTGGGAAGAAATGCAAAATTCTTTTCTTACTTTTCAAAATAATAACAAAATAAATTTTATTAAATTTGCTTATTTAATTAATAAATAAAATTTAATTTATTTATTTAATTATTTAACAATTAATAAATAACTATCCATTGCATAACTAATTTACTTCATTTGATTAAATAAACTCCTTTAATTTAAAAAAAAAAATTTTTTCAGTCTATTTTCTCTTGAATTATCTAGATAAAATCATAAAATATAAGATAAAAAAGGTCTGGTATTTCATACCATTTTTGATAAAGAATCAAAAATATTACTGAAGAGTAACATAGTGAGTCTTTTTTCTTCATCACTAGATCCACCTGCTTGCCCTCCTGTAGTCCCATAATATTTTGCACAACGCTCATAATGTAAAGTAAGCAGCTAAAAATTTAAAAAGTGCACAACAATTAATAATGAGTAGACCAATTAGCTTGTCTAAATTTCAAAACCAAAATTACCCTTAAAGCAACTGTGGTATATTCAGATAGCTTTGATACATCAACTGTTAACTTTCGAAGAAGTTTGAGCAGCATGCTTGGTTGTAATTGGCTGGAAAAAAACCCAGAGCATTATTAGTACATTTAGCAGAATAATGAATTTTAAAAAATTCATACAATAAATGAATGCACACCTTGTGAGAGCTACCAAAAAATCTGACACTGCCTCTCGCTGACCTTTTGTTAGCATTCGATTTTTGGATAGACGATAAACCGTATGAAGTGTAGCATCTAAAAGACTTGCATAATTGTCTGCACCACTATAAAACTGATAATGTTTTATCAAAAGAGGGAGAATGGAATTCCCAATATAGCGATTCATAGCTAATGCCATTTCCGACTCAGAACCATCAGTCTGAAAATAAATTTTACAATAACATTCATAAATGGGACATAACCTTTTTTTATAGCCTTTAAATATTATAGATTTACGAAATAAATCAATAAACGTTATAGATTTATGAATGTTATTTTCAATAAGGTGAAAAAAAAAATCCAATTTTATTCACACATTCACTAAACATGTAGTAATGCTCTTTCCTTGTGCTAGCTGTTTGCCAGATAATAGTGTATGAAGCTAGAAAATTAGGTTCAACAACTATCTTTGTGTGAAATATTGTCTCAATAAATATTTTTAAAAACTATATCCTGGTATCCAAAATATTTTCCTGTACTAAAAAAAAAAATTCTTCTCTAAATAAAAGTGAAGTTATGTTTCTACACATTTTTCAACAATAAATGAGACTTGTTACGAGTGAATATTAAGAGTAGGTGAATTTCCTTTAACATATGTAATATGTAAACAGCCTGTATCACATATTTTGATTTATCTAAATAAGATAAGATTAGATTACTGCCGCATGTTCTGCACATCTTTCAGGGTACAATCTTGAGGAATGATTATATTGCTGAAGAATTCTAATTACGAATGTATAGCCATATGCCTAAGAATTGTTATTTAGTAAAATCTATTGAAGTTTGGTAAAATGAAAAAAAAAATTATATTCTTAAGCATTTCTATAAACCACAGCTTTTATAAATCCTAAAATAATCTCTATCTTATTTTGATGTTTAGGCAATCTTATAATCTTTATGATGTTTATATTATATCATTTTTCATAGATATCTGACTATGACACAGGCCTGTAATCACTACTGATTAAAACTTTTAAATATTATAAAGCTACAATTTAGACTTTGATTGATTGATCAATATGTGGTACATAGGGCAAGGAAGGAGTTGCTATTTAGCTAATGGCTGTCAGAACCCATAGTAAAAGATCGCAAATATTCTAATATAAGTCAATATAATAGAGCTTAGAAGTAATAAATGTTACGCTTTTACACAACACCTATAAAAATTGTCTCAATAAAAGAAATAATAATATTACATATCACAGTGATCAATTTTTTCAACTTAAATTGTGCATTCTATAGGTATATTGAGTTAGATAATTAGAATAGAGTGGTGATATATATTTTTACTTCAATAATTATGCTTGGTATGTTGTAATGTACTGAATTTAATTTGAATATTTAAAACCGAATTCAAAGTGCCATATGTAATATTAAATATTATTGGTGATTCAACAAATTTGTTTAAACAGATAGATTTTAAAGCAAATAAATCTATTTGCCTTTATTTTTAACATCAACAAAAGCTGATGTACAACAAAAGCATTTTAAATATCTTTAAATTTTAATAATTTCTTCTCCCAATGAAAACCTTTTTCCAGTCATTTATGAACTACAACTTTATTATATGAAACGTTTCGACAACTACATGTCATTTTCAATCCACCTAAGAACTTTTTTTTATCATTTCATCTTATCATCATCTTAAAAAGAGTTACAAGTCATACTTTTCTTTTTATTGTTTCTTGTCATTTAAAAAAAAAAAATTTATATACTTGGAGGTCCATTATCCTCCAGGGTCCTTTTGTTAAATTTTTTCCCTCAACTCCTAGGGTCCATTGAATGAACATTTGGATGCATGAAGACTTTTTTCAAAGTAGGATTTTCCATGATTCTATTGATAAAAATTGGTGACATACAAATTGTGATCTTTACGAGTCAAAACTATGAATAATTAAGTGAGTACTTGATTCCAAAGAATTTACAAGATACAAGAGAAGTTGCAAGGTTGAAAGGAACGTAGAGAATAGAAAATAGGGTTCCAGAAAATAAAATAATTAAACCTAGAAACCATGGTCAAAGTTGAGGAGAATTGGATACAAAATAAACATTCTATTTAAGCTCTATGAAGCAAGTTAAATACACACTCGATCTAGCATAGTTGCTGCTCTTAAATCAGGTAAAAATGCTTCTTCAAGTAATCTAAAGAAGAGATCTTGCTGTTCAATGCCATAAACTCTCTCTAAAAATAATACAATGCTTTGCTTATGAGATGGTATGAGACCAGAAGGTATATCACTTTTAGGCCTTTCTTCTCCAACTGCTGGATTTGTAAGTGTAAACTTTAAACTCAAGACACCAAACAAATCTTCCAGAGGTACTAAAGATCTCAAAATAGCTCTAGCTCTAAGAGACTCATTTTTCCCCTATAAAAAAAAAAATAGATAAAATAGGAGTAGAATAAAAATAGATAAGAAAGGAGTATAAAATAATGTCTAATTGCCATTAATAAATTTATCATTGAAGTTTATGCACCTGAGCAATAACATTAACATCTGGAGCACACCGACCTAAAAGATCAACCAGAGTACAATAGAATGCCAGTATTGCTGCTCCTGTGTCAATATAGTCCTCATCTTCATCAGACTCAGGAAGTGGATGTTCAAACTGATGAAGA
The DNA here is from genome assembly GCA_964056705.1 of Troilus luridus. NCBI lineage: Eukaryota > Metazoa > Arthropoda > Insecta > Hemiptera > Pentatomidae > Troilus > Troilus luridus. The sequence goes on along the minus strand of OZ057412.1, from coordinate 42,547,435 downwards.
ATAGCATTTTCAGGTTCATCCATCATTTTTCTCCGATCTGCGATTCTTTCTGACATCTAAAATAAACAGTAAAAGTTAAATGCTCACAGAAATAATTTATAATCCCTGAAAATTAATTCTTTAATTAATTAGTTCAATGGTATCCCAGACCTTGTTAGCATCGATAATTGCTCTCAGTAATCCTTCACCTTCTCCACGAAGTGCGGGTCCAAGGCATTCTGGTCGACGTATAAGAAGCCGTATAACCAAATTAGCATTTTCTTCAACACTTTCACCTGAAATAAAATAATGATACTAATAATATATAAAAATAAATACATAATAAATATACATGCAATGTCAGACTATCTACCATTAACCCAAACACAGAAGCGTAAAAAGTCTAAATATCTTTCTCCCTCAACTGGATCCCAACCCAAATCAGGGTAACCTTTTTCTACTAATTCAGAGTTAGATTGCAATCCACAGCGTGACAAGTAAATAGCTATCTTCTCTAAATAATGTTCCCTGAAACATAATATCAACTAATAACAATAACAGCGTTATATCATAAACAATAAAAACAAAAGTGATTGAATGTGAGGTTTGATAAATGAAGATCCAGATATAAGAATTGGCATAGGGAGTTGGCGGCCCCATCACCCAGCCATATGACTGTAATTAGACACTGGAAACCGGGGGGTATAGCCCGGTCACCCATTCTCCTGAGGGGACATAAATATTGAGGATACCAGTTGTCCTGAGTATATGGGGCCTCCATCGCTGGGCTAATAACCCTCATGGTAGAAAATCTATTCAAAGTAAACAAAATAGCCTCTAGGCTTCTCGACGCTAGAAATGGCATAAGAAGAAGTAAAAGAAGAAGAAGATATAGGAATCAGAACAATATAAAAATACCAATTCAAATGTCAAAAGACAAGCTTTAAAAAAGTTTTGTCAAGAGGTTGATACTATTCCTGCTACAGGCCACATCAATAAAATTCTTCCCAAGCAATCGAATTGAGGGATTTTAGGAACACTAGCTTTAGATGTATCTTACATGAAAAGTGAAAAAGGACACCTTGAACATTTCCCAGATAATGAGTTGCTGGAATCAGAGCTAACGAATCTTACTTTTGACAATGATAGTGCAAGTAAATTTAGGTGGGACGTAGCTAATTCAATTATTAGTATTGGTAGGGTTCAATGACCAGTCTCCTAATTCACACCTTATAAATCAGCTGGGGAAGAAGATTGTTTCTTCTTTACTACAGAGAGTATTACCAATGATCAGCACATATTTACTAAAACTCCTGGGAGAGCATGGCACTGAATTTTTAGACCAATATGTCTGACATCATTCCGAATGAAAACTACAAAATATAGGGGATGGATCCATTATAGAACAGATTCTGGTGAAATGTAATCAACTCATAAAGATTGAAAAATCATTGGACCAAAAAAAGATCATATTAGACATTTTTGCTAATACAAAAGGTGCCTTTGATAGATTTCTCTACAGTTCAGTTGGTTTGGTTGTCTTTAAGTTTTTAGGTATAACCTACACAATTTCAGAAAATTCATAGACATATTTATATCAAAATTGTTTTCTCTAAGGCTTATTTAACTTTGTAATAAGCAGCCTATATTTAAAAGAATATAGTAATAATTTTCTTTATGTTTAATGACATTGCAATTGCTTTAGTATTACAGCTATTATTTTACAAATTAAAAATGAATAAAAACAAAACAACTAACTTCAGTAAAAATTAGTATATTTGTTTACCTGAGAGCTAAAGCAAGTTCTGTATTCTCCATAAGAGAGGAATATGCAACATCAAGAGGTGTACTTCCTCTAAGTGAAGGTCTTGAAAGTAGAATGTTGCTGTTTTCTAATAAAAATGTTAGATGATCAAACATCGCTTTCTGATTTTGACGTGAAGTTCTACAAAAATAACACAGGAATCGACAGCATGCAACCACCATCTCATGTGATGTGTCCTGATATGGAAAAAGTACATACATTCAATATAAATTCATAATTCAAAAACAAAGTGATTAGCCCTTGAACTCAATTTTTGAGATAAAAAAATTGGGTGATTAAAATTTTTATATGAAATGATGTTAAACTAATAGTGAACAGTATCCTGTTAAAAAATTTATATTTAGCTCCTTATTGTATTGTAATTAAATATTTATTACCAAGTTATGACGACACTCGCGTCTCAATGAGTGAGACTGGTGGTGTACCAGGATCATTGGGACATACAAATTTACTAAGCATACTAATGTTTGTAGTTTTTAAAGCCCTTATCATTTCCTTAGGTTATGAACCATAGATTATTAAAGAGATATTATTATTTACATCATTTTATAATTACTAATAACTTTTAGAGCAGGGATAATCAATGTAGGGTATAAATAACAGTGACAAGGAAGGTGATATAAAAAATAATAAACAATAGAATAAGTAATAAATAAAGTAATACAAAATTGGGGCATATGGTAATAAAAATGAAAATGAAGAAATATATAAAAATGAAGTAAGGTAGTAATCCAATTCAGTAATACAAGAATAAGGAAGGTAGTACAGATAAATCTAATTGAAATGGCAAAATACAAATAGGCAATGGTGGACATGAAAAATTAATACATCAATAAACTTAATTGGGATGGAGAAATACAGTTAAGCAATAATGGGGACGATAATGCAGGAAAATCGTTAATGAAATATTATAAAGGATAGTTGCAGTACATTTTGTAATAACTAGTAAGAGAAAATAAGAAAGGAGAACATAGTTGATTATTAGAAATGATAAATATAAATTGTATAAAAAATGTGATCAGTAAGTTACAAATGATAGACTGTATTGGACAATTGTATAAATGTAAAATGACAATAATTTTTTGTTGTTAAATAAAAATATAAATAAGTAAAAATAATAAGTTGAGATGAAAAATGAATGAATGCAAATTAATGATGTTAATGTGATAAATAAAAGTGAGAAATAAATGAACGCCTTACAGAAAATTATGTGTCTGTAAATCATGGAGATGTGATTTTTGTCAGTTTTGAGGTTGACTAGGTTTGGTTCTAGGTTTATTTAGATGGATTCTGCAATGAGTCTTTTGCTGTGATTGTGGACAGTGGCAAGAACGGAGAATCGGTCAAAATTAAAGGTATGGTTAAGCGTCAAAGCATGTTCTGATAGTTTGGATGCAGATTGGTTATGGGTAGAGACAGAAGTCTTGTGTTGTGATAGTCTTCTGTAAAAATAGTTTTTTGTTTCACCAATGTAGATGGAGGTACAATTGGGGGGCAGAGCAAGGGATACAGTAGACTATGTTGGAGAGGTTTTTAATGAGTATCGGGTCTTTTAAATTGGTGAAAAGGTGTGATAAATTATTGTATGGTTTAAAACCAAGGCGAAGATTAGGAAAAGTAAGACGTAACATATTTTGGATATTATCGGATAAAATAGGGATATAATATATTCCCCTATTCCGTGACATAGGCTGGCAGGAAAATGATTTCCACAGGGTATACCTCGGTGAAGAGATGCCTCCTGCCTACAGACGTCTATACTGGTTGGCCAGACAGAAGAGAGCAGAAGGGAAGCTGAAATACGTATGGTTCGCCGGCGGCAGAGTGCGGTGCCGGCCATCCTGTCATTTATATCGACCAAGCATCCGACTTAGATTTGTTTTGTTGACCCTGCGGCACCCGTTCGCTGTTCATTTTCTTCATCTTGGAACTTTCAATGGTCCTCAGCAACAAATTTGCTTATTTTGTGTCAATATCTTCTAATATTTTGTTTTGTTTAATTTTAGTTTCTGCTGACCTTTTTCCTTTTAATTCCTTAAATTTTAAAACACTATTGCCTAACCTTGGACTTATTGTAATTTTAATTTTTACATCAGTTCATCCATTAAACTACTCTTTTCTTTCAGCATCTTCCCTTCTCATTCTGATAATTCCGCGATTGCCAATCCCATATGTCTAATCTCCTGATCTCTTGTCAAGTTAATTCCCAATCCTTACCTGCCCATTTCGATGAATTTAAAGATTACTTCACCCACAACTTTTACCATATTATTTCAGTATCTGAAACTTGGCTCAAACCACACATTCCTTCCTCCTCCATCACCTTACCTGACTATATGCTTCTCCGCCATGACCGTGGTAGCCGGAGCGGCGGAGGGGTTGGTCTTTAAGTCCATCAAAGCCTAAAAGCCCGAATCCTTGAATCCTCTCTTCCATCAGAAGTCCCTCATGTTGAATTCCTTTTCACCGAAATATCCTGTAATGGACACCCGCTCCTGTATGTAGTTGTATACCGGCCTCCTTTAGTGCCTTTTGACTCTACCCTTGAATCTGTCCTTTACAATTATATTCCCTTCTACACCCATATCATTATTTCTGGCGATTTCAACACCAATCTCCTTGTTAAATCAAATTACACCCTATACCTGGAAAATCTCTTCCACTCCCTAAATCTCTCCATTGTTCCATTTTCTCCTACTCATCATACCCATCGTTCAGACACATGGTTAGATCTGTATGTCATCGATTTTCCTCAGAAACTATTCTCTTCTTCTCAATTGCCCGTCCCGTTTCTTTCCTCTCACGACCTAATCCAAATTACATATAATATCCAAACTCCGAACAAACTATCTAAAACCTTTACCTTTCGCAACCTAGATGCTATCAGTCACGAAAGCATCTTGCCTTCCCTTGAATCCCTGAATTGGAGTGAAATCTATTCCTGTCCCACTATTGATTCCATGGTTGACATAATTACTTCCTATCTTATCAGTATCCTTGACACCCATGCTCCTCTCAAAACAACAACCTTCCGTCGACTACCCGCTCCTTGGATGGATCAAAACATAAAAGAACTGTAGAGGAAGCGCGACGCAGCTCGCAGACGGTACATCCCAAATGTCAAATTTTCTGGAGCAGTCCAAACTCCTTGATCCACTTCAATCAGGCTTCAGGCTTCCTGGCTTTTCCACTCAATCTGCCCTCGTTAAAATAACCACCGACATGCATACTGCCATGGACGAAAAAAAGCTAACAGTATTAATCCTACTCGACTTTTCAAAAGCTTTCGATTCGCTGAACCATTCCATCCTTTTCTCTAAACTAAAATCTCTTTCCTTTTCCAACAGTTCCATACTCTGGGTCCAAGCTTTCCTCTCGGATAGGACTCAAGCAGTCTCCATCCCTAATCAACCCCTATCCTCTTTCCTACCGCTGAACACAGGAGTGGCACAGGGTTCTAGTATTTCCCCACTCCTTTTCAACTGTTACATTAATGACCTTCCCAAACAATCCTCCACTGTTCCCACCATCTGTACGCCGATGATTCCCAGATCTATCTGTCCTTTCCTCCATCTGAGATAATAGCTGCATTCGACAAAATTCAAGGTGACCTAGATAGCATCAGTGCCTGGGCAAACTTGAATAAACTGTCGTTGAATGCCGCAAAAACTCAGGCCATCCTAATTGGTTTCAGGACCCTTCTTAAATCTATCAACTCACTTCCCCAATTAACCTTAAATGATCACCCTATTGCCTTCAGTCCCTCTGTTAAAAACCTCGGGATCATTTTCGACCAATCCCTCTCATGGAAACCCCACATTTCCCAAATTTCCCGCCAAGCAATAAGCTCTCTAAAGTTATTTCACCGTTCCAGGCATCCTCACTTTGACTATGGTTGTGTGGCATATGGTGGTCTCTCGATCAGGCTCGAGGAGAGGTTGAAGCGAATTATGAACTGTTCGCTTCGATTTGTCTTCGACGCCCCGAGGAGGTCTCATGTGTCTCGCCGGTACTCTGAGGTAAAGTGGCTTTTCCCTTCTATCCGTAGACTTTACTTTCTTGGTTCTTTCTTATATCAAACTATCAACTCACAACATCCGTCTTATATCTATAGTCTCCTACAATTCAAATCCTCTATCCAATCCCAGGGCACAAGATCTCGCCCTTCTGATCTTTATATCCGGTCCCACAGAACCAAAACTTTTGAGCGCTCCTTTCTAGCCCGTTCTATCTTTCTTTGGAACTCTCTTCCTCTCGATATCCGCCATGCATCTTCTTTAACCTCATTTAAATACAAATTTTTCCTACATCTTCTAAATTCCCAATCAGATGCTTTATAATCAATAAATAATTTATAGATATATTCAAATTGATCGATTGATGAACTACTGTAAATAGTCCTCATTCATAATAATGCCATTGTTTTTTTGTTTTTTATTATTATCAGATGCTATTATTTATTCACTTATTTTTCCAAAAGCTTATTTCTTTTTATTGTAAATATGTCTGTTCTTTTATTTTAATTTTGTATCACATTTTCTTATTCTCTACATACAAAACATACCTGTTTAGTTATTAACTTTCAGGATATTATGTAATTGTTGTTTTATTTTGATGTAGGCCTTTGGCCAGATATATAGTCATTTATTTTGTTCTTCTCTGTTATTCTAAAGGGACCTGGTCCCAGAATAAAATTATTCTTCTATTCTATTCTATATAAAGGTAAGGACTGGTAGTCAGTCCTGTTGACAACAAAAAATTATTGTCATTTTATATTTATACAATTGTCTAATATAGTCTATCATTTGTAACTTACTGATCGCATTTTTTATACAATTTGCATATATCATTTCTAATAATCAACTATGTTCTCCTTTCTTATTTTCTCTTACTAGTTATTACACAATGTACTGCAACTATCCTTTATAATATTTCATTAACAATTTTCCTGCATTATCGTCCCTATTATTGCTTAACAGTATTTCTCCATCCCATTTAAGTTTATTGATATATTAATTCTTCATGTCCACCATTGCCTATTTGCATTTTGCCAATTCAATTAGATTTATCTGTATTACTTTCCTAATTATTGTTACCCCATTTTTATATATTTCTTCATTTTCATTTTTATTACTTTATTTATTACTTATTCTATTGTTTATCATTTTTTATATCACCTTCCTTGTCACTTTGTTGTTTATACCCTTCATTGATTATCCCTGCTCTGTATATATATATCTTAAGTTCTCCACCCATCTTTATTTTCCACCACTAATGATACCTTGGTACTTATGTATTTTAAGTTTAATATTTACCAATTGTAATTTTAATTTTATTTTAATCTTTGTCTTTATTACCTGATGCTTTAATTGTATTACTGTCTGTATTGCTTAGTCTTTATTACTTTTTCTATTACCTTCCTTGTCCCTTAGTTATTAATACTCAACATTTATTCCCCTTAATATTTACCATATGTAATTTTAATTGTCTGTATTTTGCATATTTAGCCCTGAAGAAGACCTGCACTGCAGGTAGAAATGTAGGCTCTTTAATAAACATTTCTCCCAACTTAAGACAAATCTTTGACCTTCACCCGGACCATTTTCTTCCATATATATATAATAGGTTGGGGAAAAAGAAATCCATTATTTTCTCGGTAGATGGCTGTAGTGATCGATATCTCGTAAAGTATCGATCAAACAATTGCAAGTTTATGCTCGTTGTCAAGGTGACATTTCACACTAAAAAAATTCTTTGGCTGTTTTTTGTTTGTTCCATTCAGTTGTGAGCTACAGGGTGTTAACAATGGAAGTCAACAAAGAGAAAATTTGGTACATTTTACAATTTTTCTTTGATAAAGGCGAAAATGCAAACCAGGCCACTGAAATTGTGAATGGTGTTTATGGTGCCGATACTGTAACAGCTAATTACGTGAAATTTTGGTTTCGTCGATTCCGTTCAGGCATTTTTGATGTTAAAGATGCACCTCGCACATGCAGGACCGTCTTTGAAAATGTCGATAAAATCACAGAAATAATCAAAGTTGACCAGCATGTTAGTAGTCCTAGCATTGCCCAGGAGCTAAAGATCGACCATAAAACAGTTTTAAACCATTTGCACAAAGCTGGATTCAAAAAGAAGCTCGATGTTTGGATGCCACACCAATTAACACCAAAACGAAACATGATGGATTGAATTTCCATCTGCGAAGCCTTGGCCAAACGGAATGAAATCAACGCATTTCTTAAACGGATGGTGACTGGGGAAGAAAAATGGGTCACGTACGACATTATTATGTGAAAACGATCGTGGTCAAAGCAGCTCAACCGGTGGCCAAACCAGGACTAACGGCCAGAAAGGTTCTACCGTGTATTTGGTGGGACTTGAAAGGAATCATTTATTATAAGTTGCTTCCGTATGGCCAAACACTAAATTCAGATCTCTACTGTCAACAAATAGACCGTTTGAAGTTAGCCCCAACAGAAAAGATGTTGTGTTCCATTAGTACAAGCCAAGGCCACACGCGTCTGTAGTGACTCGCCAGAAACTCCGGGAGCTTGGTTGGGAAGTTATAATGCATCCACCATATAGTCTGGACATGGCACCAAGCGATAACCATCTTTTACTAGCATTGCAAAACTTCCTGAGTGAAAAGAAATTGGGATCAAGAGAAGATTGTGAAAATCGATTACTAGAGTTTTTCGCCAATAAGGACCAAGACTTCTATGAGAGAGGCATTATGAATTTACCTTTAAAATGGCAACAAAACGGTGCATATTTGACCCAAATCGGACAATCCGAAACATCTTAAATAAAGTTTTGAATTTCACGCAAAAATAATGGATTTCTTTTTCCCCAACCTATTTTATATATATATATATAAATATATACTAGCTTTTGCCCGCGGCTTTGCTCACATGGAATTTGGTCTGCCACACAAAGTTTCGTGACAGATCGTTTTAAATAAATAATTTAATTTTTTTTTAACTATAAGTTACTCGTACATCCAAAATTTCAGATGTCTAACTTCAAAACTGACGGATTCCATACAATCTTTGAACCCCTATTATATTAAGGGGGAAACCCTTTATTGTCCAAATTCCTTTCTTAGTGCTCATTTATCCTGTACAAAGAACCTATCTGCGAATTTCAAGATGCTAAGTTCAGGGTTACAGTTTTATATAAACTTCGCCTGTGTGGTGTGTTGATAAAAAGTAGCCTATGTCCTTCCCGAGGCTTGAGATAATCCATATCAAATTTCATCACAGATGGTTTAGCACAGCCATGAAACATACATTGACACTGATTAACAAACGGGACGGATAGAAGTTTACTTTCGTTCATGTCAGTAAAGGATTAATGTGTAATGTTATTGAAAAGGATTACTTACTTAGTATTACGGTTTCACTTGTCATACGGCAGCAGTGAGGAGTGAACTATGGTGCTTGATTTGTTTTGTTCAGCGAAAATATGTAGATTTTGCGAGTAAGAAACACGTGAGCAAGCATACAAACTTTGCCCCCCTTTTTCACCCCCTTAGGGGTAGAATTTCGGAAAATCCTTTCTTATCGGATGCCTACGTCATACAAAGAACACACCCTCCAAGTTTCAGGTCTCTACGATCAGCGATTTAGGCTGTGCGTTGATACGTCAGTCAGTCATTCAGGACAAAGCATTTTATATGCATAGATTATGACCAAATTTCACAAAATCACTATAAATTGTAGCCTATGTGTTATTCTGATGTATAACCTATATTACTGTAAAGTTTCGACCTATTCCATTCAGAAGTTTTTGCGTGAATGAGTAACAAACATACATACAAACTTTCGGATTTATATTATTAGTAGGATTAGTAGGATGTGGCTGTTCACTCATCTAGTATGATATTTAAAAAAAAAAAAAGTGTAAATCACTGATGGTATTGTTTGAATTTTTCTTCATTATTTTTGTTTTTTGCTTGGCATAAATTTGAGATATACGTAACTAAGAATTGTTTCTCTACAATATACCTGCTACAATCCTATAATTAAACAAACAAAAAAACAAAACAATTCTAATACATGGCGGTCCTACTTACCTACTGGAATATTGCAGTATACTCTTGTAAACTATGTAACTCGACTTGTTTCGTTCAGCGAAAATATATAGATTTTGTGCATAAGAAAGCTACTCTGGGGGGAGCCCTGTAGCGATGCTAACAATATTTAACAATTAAATTAAATAACCGCGATTACCTACTGACCATATGTGGGAGGTAATATTGAGAATGTGTTATAACCTTGTACTTTTTATTAATTTATCGTTAAATTATGACCAAATTACACAAAATCATTATAAATTGTAGCATATGCGTTATTCTGATGTATAACCTACATTACTGTAAAGTTTCATCCAAATCTGTTCAGTAGTTTTTGCGTGAAAGAGAGACAAACATACATACAAACTTTCGCATTCATAATATTAGTAGGATATATATAAGGTCAACTATTATTGTTCAAGTTGCCTATTTTTCTTTTTCTCCCCTCTAAAATAAAACAAAGTTTTGATATAGGATTTCCACCTAGGATTTTCATTAACAAATAAAATTAAAGTTCTACCCAGACATCGTTTTCCTTGACTTTAAGGATTGTTTGTGTCAGATTTGAAGAAAATTGAAAGACACTTTTGGTTGTTATCAGATAACCAACAGAAATACCAACAACCATGATTTTGGAACAGAATTAAAAAAATAAAATAAAATAAATAGAAAGTTTGCAACACGTTTGGTTGTTATCACTTTAAATAGAGAAACATTTGAGTTGAATATAATCTCACTCAGACAATAAAGAAATATAAATATTTCCTGAAAAAAAAACAAAAACCAAGCATTAAAACTGAAAAGAAATATAAATAATTATGGTTCATAAAGGGAAAAATTACATAGTTCTTTATTTTTTGGAACAGAAAAAGAAATAATCAATGTATTATCATATTGCTAAATTTAAAAAAAGGAAATAAATGTAAATCTAAAATATGAGAATGAGTATGAACAACAATTACTTTCTCCTTAGCTACAGGTTCACCTTCTTGACCAGCTTGAGGAGCATCTGATTGTGCTTGTGATCTTCTGCCCAAAGTATTAATCATAACAGCCATAACGTTTTCATGAACTCTTAGAACTCTAATCAAATCTGGATGTTGGAAGAATGTGTGGTTATTGACTAATTTCCTAAAAGATATATAATGCAATTATAAACAGTTATTCTACCAGTAGTCGTAATATTTTTATTTAGTAACAATACTTTACCATAGCCTCATTCGCATAAGACCTTCTTCATCTTGAGACATTTGTACAGGGAGGAGAGCTCTGATCTGGCTCAACCCCACCCACATTTGAGCTACATCATCTTTGGTTTTGTCATTAATTACGTAAGTGTTCCCTAGAGATCTGATTAATTCTCCTACTGTGTCATACTGCCTCACCAAAAGACTGAAATTTTATTTAAAATATTTTTAAAAATTTCATTTTTTTATGAAATTTGAAACTCAGTTAATAATAATCAATAAAATATACCTGAACATTTCTCTCACTAATTTTGGTGTTTCGATCTGAGATTCTTCAGCCCATCTAACGATAGTACTAATTAATACCTTTCTAAATATTTCTGAAAAAGAAAATCTGATTTATAGACCAAACTATAAATGTTTTTGTAATAATGGATTGAATTAGTCAGGGAGTACAGTCAAAGATAATACAAAATAAGGGAAACTTATTTTATTGTGCCAACGTTTCGTCTTAAGATGGCCTACATGGCTTATTTTGTCTTATCTTTGAGTGTACCCCCTGACTAATTCAATCCATTATTAGAATTATCCAGTCAAATATTTTCCACTCAAACAGGTAGATGTTTTTTTTCAATTGAAATTGTTGAGGACTGACAGTTGTCATACTATAATTTCTTTTTAATCATAAAAGGTAATCCAAATGTGCTTTACATAATTCAAATTCAAATATGTACATTAATTTATACCAAACTGACAGCATTTAGGGTATATATTTACAAGGAATGAGAGATCAGAAGGTAGGATTAGTGTGCTTGGGGGCTTCTAGATAGATAGGATTAACAGTAATATTGGTTTGGATATGTTATATATGCAAATCATGTTTTAATAAACTGTTTTTATAGAATCTTTACAGCAGTAAAACTCTATTACCATGATTTTTTTTTTGTTTCTTAAGGGAAACGGACATACATTTACACAAATGTGATAATATTTACATAATAATAATAAAGTTATTACCTTCAGGAGTTTTCTTTAAAGGTTCTTCTTCTATTTTAGGAGGCTCTTCCAATTCTTTAACAGCATTAATAAAATTGTAGAGCTTTTTGAAAACACCCGGCTTTTCTGGTTCTTCACCATTTTCCTGAATGAATACACTATTCATTAACTTTGGTTGGTTTGTGAAAGCTTTGGACATTTTCAAGCATCACAAAAACCAGAGAGAAAAAATATAATGGAAATTGGGTCAAAGAAAAAGCATTTCGAATTATTTAATAATATCCTATGACCATTTAAATTTATATATAATATCAAAGGATGTGATGAAATGATAGAAAATGTATCAAAAGAAAGATTTAAATCTTTACAAAATAAATAATATAAGAATCTTGAAGTGGGACAGTGCCATCTGTGGAGTAGTTGTTAGTATAAGAACCTACTATGCCAATGGTCCCAGGCTTAATAAAGTGACATTAAATGAAATGAATAATCAGGTGATATTGTAGTAAAAAAGAATGTATAGAATTAATAACCAAAGATGGTATTGAAGTGATTATTAAACAATTGAGAAAAACTTCTCCTAAATAAACTAATTACATTGAAGGTTATACTCTTGGTTTTAACCTCTTCAATTATTAAGAGAATGTTCTCCAAACTGAAAATAGGTAAAAATATTTTGAAGACCAAGAATAAATCAGGAGAAGAGAAAGGTTTGGCCATTATTTTAATAGAAACTGATGTTGCATAGTCAATTAATAATGGTGATAATAATAAGGAACCCAAGGCAGGGCCATCAAATGAAAATACCCAGTCAGGGTCATCCACTGAGTTTACTGAAGATTCTCCGTTCTACTCACCAAACATATTTCAGCCCCTGACAAATCTACCTAGTGAAGCTATGGAGTCCACATCAGCCCCTAAAGTGCACAGGCCACCACCAATTTTCGTACGAGTATAAAAAACTTTAGACTTATTTGCACCCAATTGAATAAGGCAGTAGGCACCGGAAAATACTATTGCACTAGTAGGACCAACGAATCAAAGATCCAGTCAGACAGGCCTGAGACATACCGGCGAATAGTCAAATACCTAACGGAGACCAAGGCAGATTACCACACCTACTAATTAAAGGAGGAAAGATCCGTCAGAGTGGTAGTCAGAAAATTGCATTCCACCACCCCTGCTGACGTTATAGAAGAAGACCTTACTACCATAGGCTTCAAGGTTAGACAAATCACAAATGTCTACAAGAAGAGTACTGTACAACCTGGGGCAGGCAACAAAATGCCATTGCTTCTTTTCTTCATAGATTTAGAACCAGCACCCAGAGTAGAAAAAAATCTATGAGGTAACTAGACTTTACTATCCCCAGTTTCAAATAGAAAAACCTTACCCGAAGAAAGACATTGTGCAATGTCATAACTGCCAAGCATACGGATACACTAGGCACTACTTCCATCATACTCCAAGGTGCGTCAAATGCGGAGAAACACATAAATCTGAAGAAGCCGAGAGAAACACCTGCTGTTGTCAGGAACATGCTTGAACAGACATTCGCCAACTCTGGAGTCGCCATATTGGTGTACACGTTCAACTCCTGGAAAGGATAAGCGTCTCTCTCGGTAGAAGCTCATAACTGCCCGATTTCTCCGGACTATGCTCTAGGGCAGAGCACTTTTAAGGAGGGGGCAGTGTTACGGTCAGAGAGAGAGTAAGATCGGCTGAAGGGATTAAGATGAGCGGAAGGGATTAAAGAACAGTGTAGAAAGATCGAGAAGGATTTCGAAGCGTCAAGAATATTTGAGAAGCCCCCCACCCTGTTGAACCTTGCCTATATAGACTGCTAGACGTTTCAGCCTAGGGCAGTAGTAAAGTTGTTGACTTCTGTGACAATGAACGGTGACAGTTAGTGTCAGCGTGAACTAGTCAGTGATAAGTGATAAGTGAGTGTAATAAACTGTGTGTCAGTTTGTCATATTGGAAGAGTCTTACGGTCGGTGGACTTTAATTAGAGGACTGTAAGTGTTAATTTTTAGTTATAAACTATCGTGTAATTTTATTGTATTTGTACAAGTTTATGTAAATAGTTAAGTTATTTAGTATTAGCAATATCTTATATTATTTGTATACTATTTTAGTAATTAGATAACAGTTAGGCCTAGGTTATAATCTTTAGGAATTGTTATTGTAAATTTATATTAGTTTAATAATCTAATTGTTTTAAATAGTTTCATTGTATTCTTTTTAATTTGTTAATAAATATTAGTATCTTGATTTTAGTAATAGTTTAATTCATTTTACACCCAGTAGCCCGTAACAATACGGTGAGCAGGGATAAAATTAATGACAACGAAAGTGGGACACTTTACTTTTATAAAGTATTATTAATTTTTTAAGAAGTAATTTAAAAATAATAAATTATAACTTTTATAAAGTAGGTTTCATATCTTCTTTAATTCCTGTTTTATTAAAAGATATTAGTTATATTATATAGATATTAACATATTATATAGATATTAACATATTATGTTATAATAAAGCTATAACTTATACAACTTAACTTGTTTTTTTTTTCATTAAAAAGAGCTTTTAAAACGTGATGATTGTGTGGCGGTAAACATTGCCACGGATGTGAAAACTCCGTGGAAATTCCATATGAAGGCTTTTCTAAAATTAGATGACCAATGGAAAGCCACTGATGCATCGGTTTTAATATAATATAATAAATGCATCAGTTATAATTTAGTTTTTATATTGTTCTTTTGATGGTGAATATTTTTATTTTGAAGAGAAAAGATTTTTCTTGATCAAATGAAGAATGTAAAAAATAAATTATAATAATATAAAACTGACGTAAGTCAATGAGATCCCAATTAAAGTAATGTTCAATGAACATTCTTCCCCGTGTATACATCGCAAAAATTGCGAGAACATGGGGATATAGGATGGGTGAAGAAAATAGATTTGTCTGACTTGGATGCGTGCCTTAATAGCTCAAGTGGTTAAAGCACCGCACTAGAGACGCGGGCGACCCGGGTTCGGCAACATTGATGTGATTTTAATGTCTTATATTCAGTTATTTACTACTTAGCCCTATCATCAAAATGTGTTAATGATTTAACATATATAGTTATAGCATATGAAGTGCACTGTGTCCCTGAGACTGATTTCAACCTTCTGTCACTTAATTACTAAATTTAGTTACAAAATTACTAGTAAAGGCAATATTTGTTTTTAATATTACTAAATATGGAGGTCAAATTTATAAATTTAAAGGAGATTTATTTGCCTGTGCTACTCAATACTATGGTATCTTTCTAAAGGCAAGGCTACTTTTCATCTTCTGAATTGAGCATGTGCTATTTCATCTGACAAAGAGCTATAATACCATCGTCTTTATGGGGGTTTGATCTCATCTATAATAAAAAAGGCAGAGGACAGTTTTTCATTTCATTGTAACAGTTGTACAGTTCAGGAAATTTTGTGGTTAAGAATATTAATGAGTGAGTTATAACCAAAATGTATATTAAGCCGTTTATTTATCTATTAAATACTAACAAAATGTGTTCTTTTGACCGCACTCACAGTCTGTGATTATTTGGCATGTTATTCAATCATAACCTCTACCCAATATTTTTCATCAACTCACATAAATCTGTCTAACTCAAGTTCAAAATAAATATTAGAGAATATTATTGTGCCAATAATTAAAACTCTAATTGTTATTAAAAATTTAAATTTTAAATAATTTTATATATCATAATTAAGATTACTAAATTTGTATAAATAATTATAAATTGATTTAATCAGTATGACATCAAATAATGGATGTAAATACTATATAACCTACTTGTTCTAACCAGCAAACTAATTTTTAAAATCAAGAGTATGATTAAGTCCAAGCATTCTTGAACTTACATCCTCCAAGTGGAGGTATATGTTGATTGAGACAATTTAACATAAATTATTAAAAAACTAACACGAAAGAAATCTATTTGAAAACATTTTAAAAACCAACTCTAAATTCTAGAAAAAATAAAGTAAATCACCCCATTTTGAGCCTCTTGAAGAGCTACAAGTGACACTTTACTCATAGTTTCTTCATGAAAAGAGTTTAATCTCTCTCTTAGTTCTTCACCACATGGACAGTTTTCTTTGTCATCTTCTTCTAAATTCTTGAAATTTATAATAGCATTCATCTAAACAAATATTAGATTATTCATTAATAAACAATTTTTAATTAATAATTATTATACCATTGTATTCATTCTTTTTTTAAATTTAATTTTCTTTAAATATAGCGAGCTGAGTGGCTCAGTGGTAGAGAACTGAGTTGCCATGACGGAAATCCTGGTTCAAATCCCGCTGCAAGCCATGACTTTTATTTAGTCTGTTTGCAGCGGGAAATGGATCATATAGGATCTAGGACCCTCCTGGGGCCCACCCAGCCTCTATAAAATATTATAAAAATAGGGTAACCAAAATAAGGGGGGGGGGAATCTGGCGGTTGAGCGTGACCTAGGACTAGTCACCTCCTTGCAGAACCGTTGTCCATGAAACAGTACAGTCTCTACCATGTACTGAATCCCAGACCCTTCATGGGTTGTACTGGTACAGGTTTTTTTTTTTTGAGTTGTTAGATAGACTTAAATTAATAATATAGTAACATTATTTAGCAATCTTTTAACATTATTTTTCAAAATATATGAAAAATTATAGTTAAAGCGACTCAATCCTTTCTTCGAAGTAAGGTTTTTTTTTGTTTTTTTTTAACCCTAGAGTACAAAACATCGTAATTTTTACGACCACAATAAACAGAACAAGGTGGGTGACTACAGTAAACATGACTCATCGGTTCCAGCTCTTCAGTACCTTTCCACCACTGGCAAAGGGTAGTTGTGGCATAGTGTTGTGTTCAAATTTAAGTCTGCATTTCTTGGAATCCGAACAATACGCACTCAGACTCGTAATTTTGACGAACGTTTGTGTATTGTGTATTTTTTATGGATTGCTGAATGTTGCCGGACTAAATTATTTTATTATTTACTATCTAAATACATGTCGAGAAAAGAAAAAAAAGGCTGAATAGAATAGATTATTTGATCAAACTGAGTGAAGAATTAATATTCTTAAGCCATGGCTGAAGAAGCGGTTGAATATGGCAACCATTTCTCATGAATTACGTTTAACGATAACTTCAGTTTTGGGTACTGAAACTATACATCTGCTGAAGAAGAACCGAGCACAACTCGACAGAAGCGAACAATTTGCTACATATTGCATATGCCCATCGCGTAAACGTCAGATGACCACATCATTCTGTCCTTCTTGCAAAAGCTTACTGCAAAGAACATCGGTCGAGTCTTTGCATAAAATGTTCTACTAATTAAATATAACTCTAGTTTCATTATTTTACTATTTTATCATGTTAAAAAAAACGTTTGTAATAATAACAATTTTAAACAAAATTTTAAAACCTTTTTTAATAATAAGTTCAAACTTTTATATATTATCTCTCTCTATGTTATATTTGTATCTTAATTTTGTAAATTTTATGTATGTTTCTAATTTAATAAACAATTAGTTTTAACAAATCATGTCTTATTTCTTTGGAAAAACAAATTTACTTCAAAGTCGTAAAATTTACGAACATTTGTGTTTGAGGTATGTTGAGGAACGTTTGTAGTCTAGGGTTAATAAACAAGGTCACAGTATGCTCTAGAAACTTATATGTATATATGTAATTACATTGCACGCATCTGTCAGTGGACAATAGATATTTCAAAACTACTTCTCAATGAGACCCAACCCATAGTACAATTCGTGAAATTCCTTTACATCCATTTTACTATCTCTAATGTTCCTGATTTCAAAACCAAATGGAAAATATCTTGAAAATGATCCCTTAATTCTGCAACCTCAGTTCTTGTAAAGTTATGCCAGATGATCCCAATAGCTTTTAGCCAGGAATAGAGAGGGCTAACAAGTGAATGCAATTTTCGCTTCTTGTCTAAACTGACGTTGAACACCAAAAATTTAACAATCCTAATTCTCCTGTATTTTTACAAAGCTTTTGGCACAGTAGACCATGGTATCTACTGAGCTACGAAATCTTCATCAATCCCACAGTATAATGAGCTGTTTTAAATCCTTCCTCTCTGGTTGTTCACAGTATCTAGCAGTCCAGGGTCAACCTCCATCCATGACGGTACCTCTCTCCTGTGGTGTCCCACAGAGCTCACCATCATTCTCCACCCTATTCGCTAGTTACACTAATGTCCTTCCTCTCTTTATGCATCACTCCCAATACTTTGTCTATACTGAGGACATCAAAATTTACTTATATTAATAACTAAGGATCTTTACTAGCCACGGAAAAACTCCAAGATAATTTGAATTAAATAATTAAGTGGGAAGTAGGTAATAAGTTAAAGTTGAATAGGGAAATCAATGACAATTGTAATAGTCTCCAACTGCTTTCTTAAAACTATTCCTCATATTCCAATCCTCATTATAAATTATGAAAAGAAAAATTTGTACCACTACAACCCATGAAGGATCTGGGGCTCAGTTCTTGGTAGAGACTGTACTGTTTGTACTGGGTGAGCCCTAGGAGGGTCCTAGTCCCATAGAATCCATCTCTGGCTGCTAACAAGTTAAATAAAAGTCTGTCAAGCAGCGAGATTTGAACCCAGGACCTTCAACATGGCAACTAAACACTCTACCACTGAGCGACTCCGGTCCTCATTCTAAATTATGAGCCAATATATTTCTCTCCAACCATCTAAAACCTTGGAATCATCCTTCACCAAACCTTTTCCTGAATAAACCTTATACCTGAAATCTCCCTTCATACCTTCTCCACATTAAAACGTCTGAATTACCTACACTATCAATTCATTTGAAATCTGATGACGCTTAGTTACTACCTTATTATTCCCTCACATGGACTATGGCTGTATGGTGATCTCGAGGCAAAACTATGTCAGACTACCTCTGTTACCCAATTTTATAACGAGATGAAGTGACATTACTATTTCAGCTATCGTAAGTACACAACATCCAGCTGTGATATGCTAGGAAGATTCAAGAGTCACTGAACACAGTCAACATTTATCGGTAGTTATAGTGTCAATTAGGACATGTCTTATTATTATCGTTAATAGTTTATTGTATGTAATAACTTATAACAACTATTAATACAATATAATATATAATATAATATAATATTACTATTGTATTATAGGTAATACCTATAATAGTATCTATTACAGGTAATAACAATTACCAAGTTGTTCATACCATATTAAAAAAACAAAAAAAACCTGTACCACTACAACCCGTGAACGGGTCTGGGGTTCAGTACATGGTAGAGACTGTACTGTTTCATGGACAACGGTTCTGCAAGGAGGTGACGTCCTAGATCACGCTCAACCGCCAAATTCCCCCCCCCCCTTATTTTGGGTATCCTATTTTTATAATATTTTAAAGAGGCTGGGTGGGCCCTAGGAGGGTCCTAGATTCTATATGACCCATCTCCCGCTGCAAACAGAATAAATAAAAGTCATGGCCTGCAGCGGGATTTGAACCAGGATTTCCGCGCTGGCAACTCAGTTCTCTACCACTGAGCCACTCCGCTCGCTATATTTATAGAAAATTAAATTTAAAAAAAGAATGAATACAATGGTATAATAATGAAATAATAATTA
Organism: Troilus luridus; assembly: GCA_964056705.1. Classification (NCBI taxonomy): domain Eukaryota; kingdom Metazoa; phylum Arthropoda; class Insecta; order Hemiptera; family Pentatomidae; genus Troilus; species Troilus luridus. Next base: position 42,527,659 of record OZ057412.1, on the reverse strand, counting down.
TTAATTAAAAAAAAATTAAATAAAAAAAAAATAGACAGTCGTAACAGTGATTAAGGGTGCTATAATATTATGAAATAAAAAAGCACTTTATATGTTTGACCATTATATTAAATTAATAACACTTATAATTGAACATTAAACATTAAGTAAGGTTAAGTTAGAGTATGAGCCTAACAACAACTGCTGCAATCTTCTGGCCAGGGCTGGTTGCCATGGATACTGCCAGTGCTGACTGTATTAGGAATATGACAGTCTCCCCTCCTAATAAGAAATCACTCACAAGATACCCGGTATAGTACCGGATCCCCATAACGTTCAATAGGTCTATGAGTGCGGACAGGGCGAGAGAAATGTAGTGGAGGCGGACTTGGTTGAACAGGAGATTGAGCACTGGTCTCAGCTTGAGGGACTTGAGGTACACTATAGAGTTGTGGTGGAGCTGGATCAAATGTCACTGTCTTCTTTTGAACTAACGAAGAACGAAGTTGATTAATATGTCGTTTGATAATTCTTCCAGAATCAAGTTTAACAAGATAATGACGAGTCCCCAGTTTCTTGAGAATTTCACCAAAGTGCCAGATTGGTGAATTATTGACATAGACTCTTACTTGGACTCTCTCCCCCTCGAATAGTGAACGGATGTGTGATGGTTTACTTGTGGGCTGTGGATGATAAGGAAACAAAGAGTCAAGTCGTATCCTCATCTTCCTATGTAGGTACAATTCAGCAGGTGTATGAATAGAATGAATTTGATGTGTAGAATAAGAACGAGCAGGGTTACTCGCAGTTTTCTTATCGATGCGTTGAAGTTCAATTCCAAGTCCACGTATCCATTGTCTACCAAGTAGTGCATCATGACCGTCAGGTACGATATGTAAGTCACCTGTTATTTGCTTACCTTCATATTGAATATTCAGAGTAACTTTCCCAAGTGGTTTGACAATGTTCCCAGTGTATGATCTGAAAGCTAAGGATGATGGTTGAATAGGAATGTTTAGGTTGAGCATATTAAATTCATTCTCAGAAAGAAGTGAATACTTGGCACCTGAATCCACCTCAAATGTTTTTTGTGACCCATTCAAGAGAACAGTAATCGTGTATTTATCACTGTCGGTATTAATTTCATACAGGTCAATAATTTCACAATTTTGAATATGTACCAAATCAATTTTGTCAATACCATATGTAAATGAAGAAGTAGAAGGTTCGTGTTGAACATTTGAATTTTGATTTTCATTTTGAATTGAATTTGTATTTTTATTTATCTTAGTTTGAATACAAACTTTAGAAATATGACCAGTTTTGTTGCAAAAATTACATTTTAATTTAAGTCTATCAAGACGACAATCAGGTGATATGTGGTCATTTCTTCCACAACGTAAGCAACAATTATCTAAACCTAAAGATTTAAAATTGACATAATGTGAGTTTCTAGCTCCTGAGTTAGACTTATTGTACAATTTATAAGACTCACGTGACCTTGGGCTGTTGCGGTAGGTAGGGCGGCTGGACGTTTTGTGAATATCCAGGGTTTCGAACTGAGGACTAGAAGTTGTGCTGCTGGTTGACGCTGCTGCTAATTCCTTACATTCAATCCGGGAAGCTTCAAGAGATGTTGCTTTTTCCACAATTTTGTTGAATGATGTTTCATTTGATTGTAGTAGTTGTTCTCGGATCCAATTGTCTTTAAGCCCTCTAATAAATTGTGCACGAAGGAAAATATCAGCAATGGAGAGAGATTTCTCACAAGGACAGGTAACATTGAATTCACAGTCGATAATGTCACGTTGTAGAGATGCAACATACTGTGGAATATTCTCATTATCATTTTGATATATGTTTAGGAAATAATGTTGTGATACTACCGTGCTCTTTTTTGGTAACAACATTTGTTTAAGAGACGAGACCAAATCAGTGTATGGCAGTTTATTGACCGGCTTATGTGGACCCAATAATGCTGCCAGATTATTATAATGTTCTGACCCAATGGATGCGCACAGGAGTTGTGCTTTTTTCTCAGTCGTAACATTTTTCAGAGAGCAATAGTTTTGAAATCTCTCCAAATAATTTGTAAATTTTTCTCTCTCTGCATCAAAACGTTCAAAAGGATTAAGACTAGAACTAGGGTTACTTTCCTGTGTAGATTGCTGGATAGATGAAATCAGATTTGACATGGTGGCATTGAAGTTCTTCATAAATTCCTTGAATTGATTTGGATCCATCTTGTATCGTATTTATCAGCAGGGCTTGAATGAAATTATGACAAAAAAAAAACTTTTACTTTTTTACCTCGTCGCCAACTATTATGAAATAAAAAAGCACTTTATATGTTTGACCATTATATTAAATTAATAACACTTATAATTGAACATTAAACATTAAGTAAGGTTAAGTTAGAGTATGAGCCTAACAACAACTGCTGCAATCTTCTGGCCAGGGCTGGTTGCCATGGATACTGCCAGTGCTGACTGTATTAGGAATATGACATATAACCACACACACACAGATGTTGAGGGGAGAATGTAAATATAAAATATAAAAACTTTAATATAAATATTTATAAAATTCAGTCTTCTAGGAGGATCCTAGGGATGGGTAGAACTAGACACAGATAGTTCTAAAAGGTTCAGATGGTGTGAAAAGTGCATATAAAATTTGGAGAATTGGGATGAAAGGCCTAAATCAAATGGGATGAAGGTCATGATGGAGATTAAAGAGGTGTAGAATATTGTTGACTACATCTACTAACTAACATGGTGATTGGGCTATTGTTCCAAGGACTTAAGACTAAAAGGATTGTATGTGTTTAGTGCTAGACAATTTTAGTTTTTTTCCACAAATCGATAACAGCCATAAATTCAGATAGGTTTCAGATTTGTCTTGTAAAGTAATATATAAAATACATAACAGCTAAAGGAGCTTATTCAGGTTTCAGTTAAAGGAGCCTTCTAATAAATGATCATAGGGAGGGTTTAGGAGATAGAAATACTTTTAGTATTAATGGACAATGGCCAGAATGAAGATTATTAAAGGAGGTCTTAAATTGTTGTGGCTGAAGGAATTGAGGTTGGGATCAGTTGGCCAGTAAACAGGGGAGTTGGGAGAAAGCTGATTGTAGACAAAAATGTTATTTACAGTAATTTGTAGTTATGGATCCTATTGTTGATGCTTGGAGTTTAAATCGGCACCCAAAATGAAATGATTTCTTAAGGAATTTAGAAGAAAACTTAATTATGCTTTGGAATTGGAGCGATTGGTTCCCCAGAGTAATAATGGTAGTAAAAGTAATAGGAGAGTGACAGGAAAGGATAAAGTCTTGATTACTATGGAGGTGACTGTAGGAAATTTTGGGTTAAGTGATGAGAGAGAGACTTCAATAGACAATGGCAGTATCCCCCTGGCTCATCAGCATGATATGGTCAGTATAACATGTTAAATACTGTGATATTTTGAAAAGCTGTTTACTGATTAGCGTAGTTACAGTAATTTGTGCCAGATCAACTTGCTAGAGGAGAATGGATATAGACATCATGGAAAATAGTTTTCTGATTACAATCTCCAAGTGAAAGATACTGTCAAATAACAATAAATATTAAATAAATTGCTCTACTTAGTCAATCACAAGATTTTAAAATACCTGTTCCCTTGGAGGACAACGAAACTCTCTTGTTTTTCTTGCAGCAACTGATGATGGAAGATCAGACTGCTTAATATCAACATATCTTCTCAACTGGTCCTTTAGTTAAGATAAAGATGAGTAATATTATTTTTTCCTACAACCATTTGTTTCATTTCTTTTATGAAAATATCATAAATTACCTGCTGAAGGTCAGCAATATAATCAAAACTGAAATTGATAATGGCTTCAACCCGATGCCGCAATTGTATATCGCTTAAGTGTTGTAAGAGGTAGCACATTTGTAATTTTGCTCCCTCTGCCATTTTCATTTGGAGTAAACCTTTACGATGTTCATCTATTCCATCTAATGGAAACAAAAATCCATTTTAAACATCATTTCTAAATGTTCAATCATATGTGAGTTTAGGATGCTCAGCAAAAAATTGTAGGCTAATTGAACAGAACATGAAATGTTAAGCAAAACTAACACACTATAAATGGAAAAATGTTTTCAATTCAAATAATGGCTTGTGCTCAATTACACAGAGAAATAATAAGGAAACTTTTCTATGACCCAGAAAGAAAGATAAGTTATTTTTCTGTTTGTATTTTTCCCCTTAATTTAAATGTTATATATGAGTTTATCATGTATTAGTAATCATATTTGTGGAGTCATGAATTTTCAGAAAGTCTATCTTACATTCTTACAACTAATTCTAATAAACATCTTATAAATGTTATAGAGGTTTTAAATGCCATTTAAGTTTTGAAACATTTGACTAGGCTTCAGATATTTTGTATTCAATACAATATTCAAATTTTCTAAAAACGGTGAGCTCAATTAAATTCTTTAATTGAATGTAAGAAATCGAAACTAACTGGGATATATTAAATTAATCTTAAGTTCAATAGACAAGTATAAACAATTAATATAAAAACAACCAAAGCCAATCTTTACCTGAATGGAATTGATAATGGAAGTTTTTGTTAATTGGATAAACGTGTTTACGTAATTACATGTATTTATATTTCTGTACACAAATTACAGAAAAAGATACTAGTTGGTTTTGGCATTGTTATAAACATCTTTAAATACTTTTTAATAATAAGTATAAGCACTGACCCTTTTCAAAACTTGAATCCCATGTTTCAGGATCAAACATAATCAGCAGCTTTGTAACATCTTCATCTCGTAGTATCCCAACCAGCAATAATCTATCAACCAGTTTCAATAAGGGTCTGAAAAAAAATAAAGAAAGAAGACAAACTTTGAATGAGATTATTTTTTAACAAATTGTTTGTTTTAAGTAATCAGAATTCAATAATCATATACTCATAACAAAGTGCATAATAATATGGGGGGGGGGGAAATAAGCATTTTCAATATAATCTGCGGGTACCTCAGGATTTCTGATGCTAAAATTTAACTAAGGCTTTGTTTGATTTTACTGTTTTCAGGATATATTGCATTGTGTATTTTTATTGTGTGTCTTTTTATTTCATTTAAAAATTCCAAAAATACTTAACTGGGTATATAATCATCACTGATAAAACATCTGAAGTTCAATCATTTTAATTAAATTAGCTATATTACTTCATAACAAAAATTCCAAAAACTTAAGGCTCTTATTCCACCATGTTAATTTTTTCATTGAACTCTTTCATTGAAATATTTTGTTTTTACAACAAACTAATAATATGTGTGCTATTGAAAAATGAATAGGCTTCCAAAAAAAAGTAACTATTTTTTTTTTAGGTATCTTATACTTTATTTAAACAGAAAGTACCTCAATAATATATACATAAATGTAATACTTACAGAAATGAGTTTTCATTTGAACCACCTACAGGATCTCTATTGTGAAGTTGATTTATGCTGACAGCCTCTTCTAATGCAGTCATTGCATAATCTCTCACTGCATCAAGAGGGAAATAAGGACTGTACAATGAATTAATGCTTTCAATATTATCCCTGGAAAAAAAAATATATATATATATATATATATATTAATTATCATTACTAACAATTCACAGAAACAATTACATACAAGGGTGCAACTAGCATGTGACAATTTTTATTCAAATAGATTTGAAGTGATCGATAAAACTTTATTTACAATCAGAAAAAAATAGTAATTTTTGGGGCTTCAGTAAATGAAAAAAAAGTTTAACAGTAAATGTAAGCTCTTTGATTAGCATTTCTGTCTTTGGTACATCATATTTTCTTAACATGTTTATTTGTGATTGATAAATTGTAAATTTGGATTTGTAAATTCAATGTTTTAATACAGTTGTACAAGAGCTCTTCCATTTTCCTCCTTTGGTACATTTGATTTCCATAGAATAGATGTTTTAGGCAGCATAAAACTTCAAAATATTTTTAAGTTAATTTTAAGCACAACATATTAATAATAAAATAAAATATCAAATTATAAGCATTGAGTGTGCTAGCAGCTATATCCAGCGCAGAAATGCTATGTTATTTTTTTAACTGTTCAACACTTAGCCCAAGCTGCGTGTACCCAAATTTAATGATTTTATAAATATATATCATAGTTTTGTATTACAGTAGAATCCCGATAATTCGTATGGTCAAGGGACTGATGATTTGGTACGAATTATCGGGAATACCAATTATCGGGAGTACAAAATAAAAAAACCAACTAATGAAATTTTTTTAATCTATTGAAACATCCATCGCTTGCTCGAAAGTCTTTAATTCCCATTTTTCTGTGAAAACTCGGGCTTCAAATATTACCTCCAAAATATTACCTCCAAATGGTACATTTGAATTCCTTGCTTTACGAACCACTTTTTTAAGTTCTCTACAAGTCTGGGAAGTGATTTTGTCCTTGTTCTTCAGGATTGATGTGATCGTGGAACCAGGGACGATGAAATGCTTGGATACGTCAATTAGCTTACAGCCACTGGTCACGGCGTTTATGATTTGTTGTTTCTCTTCAATAGAGAGGCTAACGTATTTTGGAGGTATGATTACGTGTCACAACGGTAACAAAACCGAGACTGAATTGTAAATAAAAGTGTGATTGTAAGAAAAGCTTAATAAAATTAATAGAACTTCCCCTCTCTACTCCGCCAATTTCCTATGAGAGAAAACAGTACGGATTACTTATGAGATTTCTTAGAAAACTTGTCTCTCTCACACGCTCCCTCGTAAAAACCAATAGGATCTACTGTGGCTCTAAACAATACAAACATATTTGTTTATAAAAATAAATACAAATTGAGTGATTTCCTAGAAAGCATTTATTTTCATTCTGATCCCTGGCATATCTGTTTCACTGTTCTCTCCCTCCCTTTCGAAAACAGTACTAAGTAACGAGATTTTAAAGCTAGAAATACGAATTATTTGAAGTTGTAAGTGACCTCGAGCATAAAAATAATACGAATTATCGAGGGGTCTGAAATGCATTGATTTTATACCATTTATCGGGATTTTCTCTAGGGACCGGCAAATTTGTACGAATTAACCGGAAATACGAATAATCGGGATACGAAATATCGGGATTCCACTGTATTATGAATAAAACCCAACCAGATATACAAATTTAGCTAGCGAGACCTCAAAAACTTGGCTGTCACAGTCCTTCATAGTAACACCACTACATACTTATATTTAAGTTATGAATGTGCCTCACGTGATATCTGTCATACTCATTTGAGGTAAAATAGAGACAGTTTTTAATGATCTCAAACTGTGCTTCATTTCTTGGTCTTCATATAAATCTTTCAAATCTTGACCAAGGGGTATTATGAATTCATTTTTACAAACTTCCCTAGAAAATAAAAAAAATTGGTATCAAAGACTATTTATAAAGTTTAAACTAATACAAAATTAATATTAATAATAAACTAAAAAAAAAAAAATTAATAATGATTATATCAGACCTGTTAGTGAATTTATAGAATTACATTATTATTTTATTAATTATATTAAACTGTATCAATTAGTACAGTAAAATTTAATTTTAACCCTTTGAGGATGGGTGGGATGATTAGTTTGTGGGCCTACTAGAATGGAGACCTTGAAAAGGTTGATCCTTTTTTAGTTTCTCTGTGCGCTCTTCTTTTGTAAGTATTCAGTCTCTTGTTTAAATGTCTACATTTTGAATGTATACTATACCATTGATAATTCATACAATTAAATTAATGATTTCCTATATTTTAACTCCTTTAGAGACAAATAAACAAAATATGTTACTTTAAAAAAAATAATCATAAAGGGATGGAACTGGGTATTCATTGATGATAATTGTCCCAAAATTATTCGTCGATAAAATAAAATAATCATATAAGTCTTCAAAATTGAGTATTCAAATAAATACTCAGATGAGTAACATCAATAATTTTATATCATAGTTAATATGATGAGAAACAACAATACTAATAAAAAATTAATTTTTACACATTTTATTTACATATGTACTAATAGTTATTACTGATAGGTTGCTAATATTTAATAAACGAGTGATTCAGATGGATTACTTTAACCTTCCATTAAGTGCTATAACAAGATTTTTTAGGCTATTGCTAGCACTATTAAGTAGTTATCTTAAGGAAATGATGATTATACTCAGAATATTTAGGAATAGCTCTCTTCTTTCTATTTCTTCACATTAACCTCAGTTTACCATCTGGAGGAGAGTGGCTTATAAGTCTCTAAACAGCAAGTGCTTCTAATGCGAAGACATCCTTAATCAGTTTAGATCTAATTTTCACTTCATTATTTTTTAGGGTTATTATGTTAATAAATGCTGGAATTCGGTAGTAGCGACCTTGTTGAATAGATCTGTTCAACTTTTTGGTTATGTCACAATTTAAAACTTATGTGTACAATATGAAGAGATCTAGTAACAGCATTCGAAGTTCTAGATGTCTAGATCTCTTCGGCTGCAAGAAAGGGACTCGCAGTGAACAACAAAAAGACAAAATATATACTACATCCAATCAACAACAGTACTCACAAAATTTCACAAGGTAGAAGAATTTACCTAGGAGTTCAAGTGAGTTCTCAAAATAAGATGGAAGAAGAAATAAATAGAAGGAAATGCTCAGCAAACAGATGCTATTTCTCCCATCAAAAATACTTCTGCTGCGGAACCCTAACCAGGGTAGTAAAGCTTAAAATTTATAAGATACTGATCCGCAAAGTCACTACATATGGCTCAGAAATGCGGACAATGACTAAAACAATTAATTGTTTCTTCTGAGGTTTGAGAGGAAAATTTCCAAAGACTATTCGGACCTATGTGCATTGATCAAGCCTAGTAAAGAAGGAAAAATAAGAAGAATGAATTCATCACTTTCCAATCAAATCAAATCACTTTAAATATCAACCTATACTACTAACCATAGTAGATTAATTTAAAGGAATTGATCATTAGAGCAGAGTAAAATATATATCTTTTTTGAAGAAGTGATTAAAACTCTCATTAACATCTTAATAAAATGTATTAATTATATTTAATGACTGATACTTACATTGTTGTTGCATGTGACTCAATATGCAAAGCAATTAATATATCATAAAATCCAAGACGTAAAGGTCCAGATATGTATTCAGATCTAATTGCATATTGAAGTTGTTTTTGGTCAACATGCTTGCAGAGGACATGTCCAGCACGATAATTTGACTGATAGCATAATGCTGCATAAAGTGTCAATGTATGAGCATGGAAACTAAATAGAACACAGATAAAAATTAATCATATGGTTATAATAATATATTGTCCTTAAAAAAATATTAGGATTTCATCAAAAATTAAAAAAAAAATCTATAGGAACTCACGAAAGTAGTTTTTCCATTTCAATAAGCTCTAAAATATCTATACATCTATCCTCTTCAGGAATATGTAATGCTAACATTGAAACTGGATCTTCACAAAGCATACTCCAACCTCTTATATCTGATAACTTCAAAGCATGAACATGCAATGAAACATTAGGAACGCGTGCCCATTGATGGGGTTTTAGACACTGAACTTTAAGTCTTGGTGGAAACTGAAAACAAAACAAACGAATGATATATATTTATTTCGGATTTATATGAATATTTCTTTCTATTATGTTTAAATGTCTATTAAATCATTTGATATACAAATAGAGCAAGAAAAATATGTAGAAAGGATCATACATTTGCATTTATAAATTACTCCTAATGACTATGTTCATCCAAGGCCAAAAACAAACTGAGAAGAGTGAAATGAATTCAGGAGGTCTTAGATCATTATCAGATGACTATCACAAGGATGCTTAATAGCTGCAGATTTTTTTTTTCAACGTTGCATCATCATGCTCCTTCTGCCATTAGACTTCTTGCAGTAAGGCTTGCATTATTTTGACCTTTGAATTTGTATTGTCAAGTGGACAAATTTTGTATAAGATAGTCATAAATGATAAGAGGTCACGGAGAATGTGCTGGCGCAACATGCAAATGTGAGCTTGTACCAAATAAAGAGAAGCAAGGTTCAATCCATTTTAATTCAATCAAGTCACATTGAACATACAGAGGTAAGCTCAGTAATTACAGATCTTCCAGCCTCATTAGCTGCAAGTGAAAAATATTACTTACTAATTTTTGACAGAGTTTCAGAGAATGAGTAGGCTTATAGTTAATATGTACAAACAAGACCAGGCTAAAAGAGGATTTACTGTATATTACTTGTCAGTTACCTGAGGAATGACATGTCTTTCTGAATTTTGTAATACAGCTGCAGACAGAGGCAATGTTGTCGATGTTCGACCAAGCTCAATTTGTAGAATTTCTTTACTAGTGGCTTCAACAAATATAGCAGGAAATAATTTTGTGTCAGGTTCCATCTAAAAGTATTTTTACAAGGTTAAATATTTCAACACATTAATATAAACTCATCAGTAAAAGATAATGAGTTGAATATATTTTTAAAAATAAAAATTGTATTGCAATGTTAAAAAATTAATTCCGTATGCTCATTAATATTAATATATTTATTATAAGAAATGCTTGATAGGGATTGATAAATATGCTGAGTAACCAGCCCTCATAATTACACTAACCTTATACTTGTGGTTAGTTTCTTTCCCTTCACATGTAAAAGTTACATAACCAGTTGCTGTATCCAGGAAACATCCTATAAACATTCCTTGTGAAGCACCTTTCCCAGAAGCATCCTGCGTCACCTGATTGTATAATTCATCAGCTCTCACCATATAACAGCTTTGTCGCTGAATACTGAAATTCATATTCATTAACTTATTATCCATATTATTAATTTTAAATTTATGAATGGAATCTATTTTTCAAGAATAAAGCTGAATGAGAATTAATAAATACCTATCTATAACACGATTGAATTCATCACATACTATTACAGTACTTTTTAACACTCTACTCTGATTAAAGTCTTTACTACGTAGATGGAACTGTGTTGTAACCCAACCAACATAAACATGAGTTGGGTCTTGACCAGGAAATATTCTGACACCATAAAAGTATTCATTAATCAACTTCAAACACTCTACATCAAATATTTCATTTCCAATGGTCTCGATTCCTGTTCCTACAGGTACAGACATTGCTTTGGGACCACTTCTTTCAACTAATGGTGATGGTGGTTTAGTCAATTCCTAGAACATATTTATACTGTAGTAAACAATGGAAAATAATATGAGGAAATAAATCTCAAAGCTAAAAGCAAATTATTAGTGACATTACCTGCACTTTAGGTTGGGGAGTAGAACGTACAGCACTTCCACCTCTTTGCTGCATTGGTGTCCTTGGAGGTTCAAGGAAATTACCCATAGGCTCAGCCATGTACGCATTTTTTGCATTTTCTCCACTGGTATCACGCTCGCCCTTTTTTCTTGAAAAGAACCTACACCAAACAGAAAAGAAATGTTAATGGGAAAGTTCAAAAATTGTTTGTATGATCATAAAATAAGGTAAGGAAGGAAATAGTTGGGGGTGCAGTCAAATTAAACACTAAATAAGTACCCACTCATTTAGTGTTTGATTTGACTGCACCCCCAACTATTTCCTTCCTTACTCAGATCTTCCAGTCAACTATCTCCTCGCCTCTCATAAAATAAGGTAAGTAAGCTAACCCCTTCCTCTGTTATATTGTAATTACAAAATTATTACTATTTTCTTAGCATGCCCTATTCCCAATTTTATCATTTGAGAAATCATTATTAAATAACCAATATTATAAAAACTTGAAGAAGTAAAAGTGCTACTGAAACGAGGTTGAAAATTGAAAGCAAAGGAAGTAACAAATCTACTGAAAGGAACAACTTAAAGTAAATAAATTTATTTGAATAAAAGAGAGCAAAAACTTAAAAAGAGAAATAAATAAATTAATTGCGAGAATACAAATGGGAAATTTCAAACCCAAAATCTTAAAAATACTGGAAACTTTAGGTATCTGACTTGATCTCTCCGAGTGATGTGCTATCTACACTTGGTGGGTCCAATACAATAGGGATGCTGACTAATTTTTGGAATTGCTTTTATTTTATATATAGACCCTGTATGAACACGAAAATAATAATTTCATGAAGAAATATGTCAAATTTCAATTAAAAAAATACTTAAATGTAAATTGTTTTTAAAATTCCTGCTAAAACGCTCCAAACGGTCAAGTGGCTATGATCTGCGTCACAGTCCAGCCCGTCAAGCAATCTTGCGCCCTGTCAAACTGATCTTGACTGAGTTTTTACGAATAAATTTAATAAAAGCCATAAAAATGAATACGTCGTATTACAAATGCTGTTCAGTGCCAATGTGCAAAAGTACTTCAGTCAGTACGCCGCAAAAACTTTTCATAAACGAATGTAGTGTCTCTTTCATTGGTAAATACAGTATATCAGTGTAAAGTTATAAGTACTTACAAAGACATTTTCACCTTTCTAAGATCCGCTGCACAAAAGTCCTTGTTTCTAGCAAATCAATCTTAGGTAAGTTACAACTACTTACTTTGATGAATCAAGTCTCCATTATAACAAATTATCGAGAGAAATAGTTCACTGGATGGTGAACTTGAAATTGGTGTTCGCAGTCACGAGATAATAGGTAATAAATAACGCAATTTTAATCAATTTTATTTAATTTAAGACGAATAATTAAGTTCTTAAAATGTTATTTTAGGTTTCTAAAAATTGTCTTTAATGTGTAAAACATAACTTTACATGAATTTGTAACATGTGTCAACATCCCTATTGATGTAAAATGTGTTGAATTAGATCTTCATTGAGGAGATTTATTTTTTTTTATGCTTATTTAGGTACATAATAATAGTTCAAACTTGTATAGTTGATTTTTAAACAATTTTGACCTTAATCACGTTCAAATAACCAACACCTCTAAAAATACATTTCCAATGGAGCTCATTACAATCTAAACGATAGGAGAGCACTACGATAATGAGATTTAATTCACACTATTCTTAGTTCAAGGTTATTTTAATTTTTTGAGAGTTAAAAAGAATCTTTATCCAATTATCAAGTATTCTTCATAAATAAATAAGAATTGAATTTTAGAATATAATGCATTTTAACAAATGAGAACAATAACATACAAGTATTTTTCTAATGTAAAGTTAAATGTATACATATAGTAAAAAGAATAACCTGAATGGAGATCTTCCACGCTTTTTTTTGTTATCAACATCGGCCTGTTCACCATTAAAACGCTGGAAATCGAGCTCACTATTAGAACGATTCATTTTTCCTCCACCTACAGAAGAGTATATATAAAATATTCTACAATGTAATTAAAATGCAATAAGTATTTTACTGTCTTGCTTACAAATTTTATTTCTGCTGAATCAAGAATTTTTTTTTTTTTTTTAATGAGCATAGTTGACCTTGATGAAATATGTGGAAGAAAATGGTCCGGGTATATAATAATGACTTATAATAATGACTAACATATGTACCAAACAATAAATTAGATATTTAATAGATGTTTAATAACAATGATTCCCACTGGTGCTGTTAAAGAAAATAAATCTAAAGTCCTCAGTGTCAGGATTGTACTTACTTAAAACAATCTTCAGGATTAGAGCTCATTATATAAAAGATTTGTTGACGTTGACTGGACAAAGATGCATTCCCAACTTAGACTCTTTTATGTTCCGATCTAAGTGTTAACAAGTATAAAACTGGTACCCCAATAACATTCTTATAGTTACAGTAAGAATAAAATATAACCAGGTAGTTTAGATATATTATACTGTAATGCAACCCCATAAGTCTTTAAAATAGAATAGAATAGAAACAAACTTTATTCTGGGACCAAGTCCCTTCAGAATAAGAATAATGAACAAATAAAATTAACATAATATTCATTTGACCTGAAGGCTACATAATGACACAAATCATGAAGTAATCATGAGTGACAAAACATAATAAAAATAGAAATAGAAAAAAAATAAATAAAAAGTACAAGACTTTACAGGATTTTAACTAATTGTCGAAAATAAAATATAGGTTAGATATTAACAAAATAATAATAAATAACATTAATATAATAGTTAATAACGGCATTGCTAAATAAAATAAGTGAATGGTATAGCATACAATAAAGTATTTAGAAAGTCTGTATCTTCTTTGTTGTTGGAAAAATAAACAAAACCCGTAGGTAACGAGATGGAGTATTCGATACTAATTTATTCAAGCGGAAGATTGATCTTCCTGGAGAGCGTCTTTTTGGGATGCCAAGAGATGATGGAAAAGCAGGGATTTAAATGAAGCCAGTGAAGAGGAATGGCGGATGAAAGGAGGGATTGAGTTCCACACAGTGGTGGAGCGGGCGAGGAAGGAACGCTCGAATGCCTTAGTTCTGTGGGAAGGAATGTAGAGAACGGAAAGGCAGGATCTTGTTTTGTGGTGCTGGACAGAGGATTTGGATTGGAGGAGACTATAGATATATGAAGGGTGTTTCGAGTTAATGGATTGGTATAGAAAAACACTAAGGAAGTATTGTCTACGAATGAACTTTATGATGAATTAGAAGTAGAAAATCATATTTGAAGGAGCTGGCTTGATATCTGAATTGGGGACTTAATCTTCTTCATTAATAATTAATTATATTTATTACTATTAATAATTAAAAGTAGCCACATAATTAAATCATGTCATAAATAAATAAAGTAGTCATCACCTGGTTCTAATGTACCATTCATATTAATAATGTCACCATTTCGAGGTAAAGACCCTTTCCTAGGTGGACGAGCAGGAGTTGCCTTTGACTTAGTCCTTGAAATTGGGGATGAACTTGGTGGTGCTAATGCTTCTTCCCCTTCCATTCCATCTTCTGTATAACTTCTCTGAAGACCTTGATTCAGAAATCGCAAGCATACTTAATATAATAAAATAACTTCTTGAACAATAAGTTTAAAAAAGTTATAAAGAAAGTAATCAAAGGGAATTACTAATACAAAACATTAATAAAATATCATTTGTGAAAAGGGGATTATATCCATTTTTATAACAATGAAGTAATAAAGAGTAATTATTGCCCAATACTACCTTATATTTTTTTGAAAAAATATCAAACACTTTCTATACTTCTACACTAAAACACACACACACCACTGTGGGAGTCTGTAACCCATACGTGGCGCGTCCCCAGGTGGCGGATAGGGGAATGCTTGCTAGATATAGAGGGCAGAAGGGAAATAAAATACCTCCTGCGGACCAAACAGACTAGGGGAAGGTACCCCCGTATAATAAACCAACCATGGGTAGTCAAGAGGATCTGACAAACCTTACGGTGCAGGGTGTCGGATCCCCAGTACCGGCATCTGACGGGAGTGAGCAAGCGGGCTCCCGGACGTCGTTATCACACGACCGTAGTGCCGCAGTGGTGGCCAACTTGGCTGCTGTGGCATTCAGTACTACAAGTCTTGAAGATTGTCAAGAAGAATGGACGAAGCTAACTGGAGTGGTAGATGACCTACAGAAGTACATTCAGCAAAGGCATAATGTCCATGGTGAAATAAGGGAATACGTCTGTAAGATACAGAACTACCTCGAAACGATGAAAAGCAAACTACGGGAACACACAGTGGAGAGTGTGAAAGCAGACGTAGGAACTCAGACAGTGATGCCATTACCAGGCACACTCCTATCAAGGGAGAAGGTTAATGTGCCTCCATCTTTACCAGCTGGAAGCCAGGAAGAAAGAACGAAGGGGACTACGACTAAAAAGAAGTCGAAGGCTTCAAAGAAAGGAGCACCAAGGCAACCAGTGCCTTCAAAATCACGACTGGAGCCAACCAGCATAATGGAGAGAACACAGGTATCGACAAAAGGAAGGATGCCGGATCAGCCCCGGCAACTTGTAGAAAACTGTAAATTCCAGAAAGATGAGCAGTGGAAAACAGTTTCCAGGAAGAAAAAGGACATTAGGAAGGAAAAGAAGAGATTGCCGAGGCTCTCACAGCTCTTTTAGATGGAGAAGTGATCCACCCTACCGCAGTGCGATCGATGCGAGTAGCGTATGCTGGAACACAGACTGCAGTGGTTGCTCTGCCAGTTCTACTGGACCGGAAGGCTGTCTCGAAAGGCAAGATCAGAGTAGGCCTAGTAATCAGCCGTGTACGGGAGAAGGTGCGACTTCAACGCTGTTTCCGGTGTTGGGAATTCGGACACTTGGCCAGAAGATGTCAGGGACCTGTCAGAACAAAATGTTGTCGGAAATGTGGCAAAGAAGGGCATTTAGCCGCCGACTGTACACAGAGTCCTAGCTGTGCACTTTGCACTGGTAAAGGCGACAACGGGCACTCTTGTGGCGGAAATAAATGTCCGGCATTACATCATGCATTGCAAGCGCAAAGGAGGCAGGGAAATCATTCAAAATGAGGATCTTACAACTCAACCTTAATCACTGCGAAGTTGCTCAAGACCTTCTCTGGCAGACTGTGAAAGACTTAAGGATTGACGTTGCCATCCTTAGTGAACAATATAAAAATCTAGATATCTGACGCCACAGGAAGAGCTGCGATATGGGCATGTAACCGACAGGCCATAACTGAAACGGTGCAAGACCCTACTTGTGGGTTTGTCTGGGCTAAGATACAGGGCATTTACCTGTATAGCTGCTATGCCCCACCAAACAGCACAATTGAGGTATTCGAAGGTCTCATAGATCGCATAGTCCAAGATGCCAGTGGGAAAAGACCTTTAGTCCTTGCCAGAGATTTCAATGCCTGGGCGACAGAGTGGGGTAGTCAGGCAACTAAACGAGGTGGTGAAATCCTACTAGAAGCCCTTGCCCAGATAGAAAACCTGGTTTTGGCAAATACTGGGTCGGAGCCAACGTTTGTGAGGGGAGGTAGGAGTTCGATGATCGACCTCACATTCGTTAGTGACAGCCTCCACCCAAATACTAGCTGGCAGATCTGCGACCTGTACACTCACAGTGATCACCAAGCTATCCTGACCACACTACGGAATCACGAACCAAGGGTCACTGGGCATGAGAGGGGTGTGGTTCGCTGGAAAACCAGGACGTTTGACAGGGAATCGTTCCAAATCATGATGGAGGCCGAATGTGATCTGTCAGGCACAGCAGAGGACAAGGCTCGCCAGGTGATGGGCCTGGTCAATAATGCGTGCGACGCGGCTATGGTTCGTTCCAATATAGGTAGTGGTAGATT
This sequence comes from Troilus luridus, assembly GCA_964056705.1. Taxonomy (NCBI): domain Eukaryota; kingdom Metazoa; phylum Arthropoda; class Insecta; order Hemiptera; family Pentatomidae; genus Troilus; species Troilus luridus. The sequence goes on along the minus strand of OZ057412.1, from coordinate 42,510,379 downwards.
TCCAGCTTACTGGTGGAACGACCTTATAGCCGACCACCGTAAAAGATGCCATGCAGCAAGGAGGATATACCAGCGAGCGAGAGGCAGCCCTATGTTTCACCAATTCCAGGAGGAGTATAAAGCTCAGAGGCGAGAACTCCGGCGAGCTATCAAGATCAGTAAGCGGCAATGCTAGAAAGAGCTCTGTGCTGAAGTGGATGAGGACCCTTGGGGAAGACCTTACCGCATAGTTATGAAGAAACTGAAGAGCAGTGCTACGAACTCGCCCATATGCCCAGTGACCGTGGAGAGGATCGTTGCCATTCTGTTTCCTGAACAAGAAGAATTAGGGCTGACAGCGTCCCTTCCCCCACTTGATGTACCAGCGGTAGGTACATCCATCACATTTGCATCTTTTGAAGATTTCCACCTACCCTCGTAAAAAAAACACACACACGCGCGCGCACACACACACACACACACACACACACACACACACACACACAATAAAAGAAATTACCTTTTATGTCACTCATACTGAAACCAGACTTCATGATTTGTTCAATGTGAGCTGGAGTGGGATCAGCTTCTGCAAGAAGTCTGTGCTGTCTTATTCTTATTTCTTGCCACCTACGTACTTTCTCTGTTTCACTATACAAAATTAAAAAGAATGGAATAATATGTTTTAACTAAAGGAAATATAAGACAGTAAGCAGTTACTATCCCTTACTGGATGAATGATGGTAAACATTGAACAGGTAAAGATAGTCTAAGAAACTCCCAATTTGCTTTTTCCATTGTCTCAAAAGTATTGTGACTAATTTTAAGACAGGGTGGTGTATCAGACCCTGCAGGAATACGGGTAGCGTCAATTTTAGTATCAATGTAGTCATCAGTATTTTCGAAAATAGGATGATCTTTAGTATACCAAAAGGTAACTGCCCTGTTCATGTTTCTAAAAATATTGAACATTAATAACAACTATGCTATTTTAAAAAATGTGTATAAAGATTATATCCACTTCAGTACTTACACACAGAAAGGTTCATAACCTTCTTGCAATCCACAGGTTGTAAAAAACTTAAGTGAATTAACATCTTGCCCGAATACTAATTTTGCCTTTTGTCCAACACCAAGTGTGAATGCTGGAACGAATCCTTCTCCCTGAACATCAGCAAAAGATGTTTCTCCTCCTAGAGCATCCATGAGTAACTCACCGTTAAGAGAGAAACCTAAAAAAAAAATTAAAATAAAATGTATTATTGAAAAAACTATATACGCTAAATAAAAATTTAATATATATTAATATATAATGAAAAAATATATAAGTTATGAATTTAACTTACTAATCGTATGATCCAATAGATCAAGAAAAACTCCTACAACATCTCCAACTTGCCATTGCCTTCCAAAAGTTTCAGCAACACCAGAATAAACTTTTTCCTCCTTAAGTTACGAAAATACGACAAAAAACAAAAGAAAGTTCATACAAACATGACAAACAACAAACAAAACATGTACAATAATAAATTAATAGTAACATTCTTCATTGTGAGACATACAAACAATACAATGAAATTAAGAACTAATTATGTTATTCTAAGTCTTATAATATTTAGAAGTTCTAAACAGAAATTTTCAACAAACACAAACATTAAAAAGTTACATCAGAAAGGGTAAAAATGACACAATTTTTTCAAAGGCAATTAATTCAATTCTAAATTCGATTGGATGAATTTTATAGTTAAATATATAACAAAGGAATAAGGAAATTCTATGAAAACAAACAGTAATGAATTCACAATATCTTTAAGTAAAAATACTATTACTCACTTATTGTTCTATGAAATAAATCAAGAAAACATCCAACTACATCTCCTATTTCAAAAAAACTTCCAAAGGGTACTTTTATATTGCAATGAATTCTCATTCCCTAAATAATATTTATTTCCAATTCATCAAAATTTGATTATGTGGAACACAATAAAATAAAACTATAATACTTTACTTTGAGTTTTAAAAGAAATAATTAATGACTCACATTATAACCATCATATGCCCAGGATGCTTCATCACTTCCAATCTGGGATCCTGGATTATAATCAGCAATCGCCCAACCAACTCTCATCGGCCCAGCAGTAAGAATTTCAAATTCAAAATACCTAAATAATGGTATTAGTTATAGAAATGTTGTCTTATAAAAAGACATATTTTTTAATAAAAAGTGTTTTGAAAAACTAACCTCATTTTCCTTGTTAAAGATTATTCACCCTACACTGGTTTTTTATTTATCTTTAGGTTTATACATAGATCTCTACTTATTTATTTAAATACAAATAAATGAATAAGTATTGTATATTTATTTTAGGTTCTTGGAATTGATGAAGATAGAATTAAATAAATGTATTTTTTAAAGTTAGATAATATATAACAAGAACAAAAATAATAAAAAGTTTACATTATAATTATGAAAAATCAATTATTTAATGTTTATACTAAAAAAAAATCGTAGAAAAAAGTAAAATAAATACTTGTTCTGCTTCTGGACTGAAAATAGTTGATTTTGATTGGCAGAATATTCGTTAACTCCTTTTTATTGATATATGATTTTTAGTGTACAGAAAGTACAATATCCAGAACACGAAATAACATTTTGATATTTAACTTTATACAACACAAATTTACATACATTGTTTTTATATAATATTAATGTTATGGTCTGGGATTCATCGCTAATGTCTAGCAACAATTTGTAAGCATGATACTGCTTCCAAACTTATAGTATTAACATTAAAAATTATTCATGTTTTAAACATTATTTTCTTACTCAGAGAGCCATTTGGTACTTTTTCAAATTCTTCTCAAGCGTGCATATCCCACAAAACTTGTCCTTTGGCATCACTTTAGCCATAATCAAGACGGATTTGATGATTTTGTTATGGCCAACAAGAGGTTTATGTAGAACATTCAGTCATCTTGGGCATATCCTTCCGTATGGCCATACTTTTATGGTTGTAGAAAGATTCACCAATTCGACTATTCCATTCACATAAAATAAAGGTATAACTTTTGAGAACTCTCAGATCAATTGTTTATGTACCTGATAATTAATAGAATCCAAAAGCAATAATTGAATAATCACAACATTTTCTGCAGCTTATAGACTCCTTTTTCATTTACGAATCCTGCATTCTTCAGGGTCTTACTCTACTTTGGAAGGTTTAAATCTTGTATCAGATCATTTAACTCACCCTATGTAATTTTATGTAGCATTCCACTCATCTACCAGATCAAAATCAGAATCTTGCAAGAGCTCACTAGCATTTTTGATATGGCTTCATTGTGATCAAGCAGCAGTTGATAGTCTATTAATGTACTGGCAAGATATTTTCCCAGTTTCTGTTTACAATTCACAGAAAAAAGTCCTTCTTCTTCTTCTTTTCCTTCCTCCTCAGTGCCTCTCAGCGTGGAGGTGCCTTGATCCAAGCGTTCCATCTGTCTCGGTCTTTCGCCAATGCCTTCATGGAATCCAATGGTTTTCTCTTTTCTCCCCTATTCTAGCCACATTATCCAGCCATGACATCCTTGGCCTGCCTCTTGGTCTTTTGCCAGTTGGTCTAGCTTCGAATAACTTGCGTGGTCCGCGATCTTTGTCTATTTGGCACACATATCCGAACCAATTCAACTGCCTCTTCTCTAGAATTTCAGTTAGTGGTTTCACCCCTAGCTCCTCTCTTATTCTGGTGTTCCTGATGTGTTCCCTCAGTGTTCGACCACCCACTCTTCTGAGGTATTTTATCTCTGAGGCGGTTATTCTGTTCTTCCATCTGCCGAGAAGGACCCAGTTCTCACTTCCATATAGGAGGATGGGAAGGTAAATTGCTCTCGGCGGAGCCTGGCCGCTAGGGAGTGCGTCCCTCTGGATTGCGGATTGAGGGACTCCTCCTAGGAAGGGCGGTCCGAATATAATGAATAAGGACCCGTGGATAAACAGGTACCCAATTCCAGGGGATATAGCCCAGCCACCCTTTTTCCAAGGGGATATAAATATTCGGAAGGCCAGTTGCCCCGAGGTTACGGGGCCTACTTTGCTGGGCTAATCCCCCGCAAAGTAGTTCTATTGGTTCAGAGTTTATTAAGTGGCCTTGGACAGAAAAAAATCCGACAGTATAAAATTCTCCTTCATTAACAATAAGAGCTGTCGCAGACAAGTATACCAATTACACAAAAATTATCAACTCATTACAAAACATCTCATGAATATACTTAAATCAAATAGTTTCTTTGAAATATGAGCTAACTCTCTTTTTTTAAGGTTAAATTATTTATTTGCAACCAAAATAGAATACAAATTTTGATGGTGTACATAATCTATACAATATTAATAAAAATAGAAGTTTGGTTGGGATGTTGTCAATGAAGGAACACAAAAATAAGAAAACTTATTTTTTAGTGTGCCAACAGTTGAGAGTAAGTTTCAAGCCATCAAGGCCAATTTTTATATTTATAGCAACTGGTTTTTTATAATTACCATTTTCCACTGGTTACAGCATAAGTCTTTTCAGCTCGATAAGTTCGAAATTGCATCTGCTTTAAACGACTTGCTTCTGCTAAGAGAGCTGTAGATGATTTTAAATAAAATATAAGCTTTAATATGGACAAAATTAATATATACATTAGATAATATTATACTTAAGATAATGAATAATTGTTTAAAAAAAGTTGACAACTCATACAAACAAATTATGAATCTTTTTCACTTATTTCTGTATTTTAATAAAATGTCTGAATGATTAGCTATAATAATATGTAGATATAATCTACTTATTATTTGTACATATTTATATAAACATAAATAAATAAGGATGCAGAGGTTCTTCCAAAAATGAATGACTCTTTTCATATAAATTATCATGTTTGTCCATGCTGAAATGTTGAATCTGACCCTGAAGAATAATGTGAATTGGAAGTTCAGAAACAGATGTGGCTTACATAAAAAGAATAAAATAATAATGCAGTAGATATTAAGGAATTTTTAGGCCCTCAATACTCAAATGTCAAATTAATCCACCTACGAAATGAGACCCTGTACAAAACAACAAAAATAATCTGCGCCATAAAGTGGAAAAGAGGGGTTAATTTCTATGGACTTATCCTGCAAATGAATGCAAGTAGCTAACGAAAAGAATGCTTGAATTCTTTAGCAATAAAAAAAATTAAACCGAACAGGTTTCAAGGCAGAGTGACATGAGAGAACTTAGGGCATGAGAGAACAGATGATATGCATAGAGAAGGAGGTTTAAAGTGAGAAAAAAGTGGGAAATCAAAATCCCCAATGAGAAAAGAAAGAGATCACGGAGGACTATCGTAAAGCAGAATGTGCACAGAGCAGATCTTTAACATATAAGCGATCATGACTTAAAAAGGAGATCAAAGATTACGTCATTACTTCCATTTATTTCAACAAGGTGTACAACTCAATGAGAGGGAATCTATATTTGAAACTCTAAATGTTCAGATAAAAAAACAACACATTTAATTAGCCAAATGTTAGCAAATACATATTACAAAGTGAAATTCAGAGGTTATATATGAAGAAGTTTAGAAGTAAAAACAAGAGTTTGACAAGGAGATGAACTTTCACCAGTACCCTCTAATTGTGTCTAAGAAAAAGTAGTCAGATTCAGTAGAGCCATTTGTAAGTGAAGTGTAAGCAATTGCAAGTAAAGTTAAATTGATAAGTGACCATGCTATGAAAATTAACCTGGTTTTTCTAATGTTTTCTGGCATCAAATTTTAATAAATAATAAAGTTAAAAACAAAATACAAAAAATAAAAGTATAACATTATCAAAGAAATAAATAAGGACAATAAACAGGTGGAAAATAATAAGACAAAGTACCTTCAGTTTGTTCACCAGTAGGAGGGTCTAAATTATAACCATAAACCAAAAGAGTCCTGACAGTTTCACTCGCTGTATCCCTAATGAAATAATATCAATATAAAGATTGCATTCATTAAAACTTGAAAACATAACTAATGAAATAAATAAAAACCTGTTGGCTTTTTTAATTAAATCATCGACTTTACAATAAGGGACAAGATGAGGACTTCTAGATAAATCTGGATCCTGAAAATGACACTAACAATAATAAATAATATTGAGTATAAATAAAATAAAATATTTTTACGGATTTGTGAGTACCTCATTCAGACCGTAGGTCCAGCCTTGTTGGATTCTTTCTTTAGCCCACAAGTTGTGAGTGTTTTCAGCCAACTGGTCAACAAGTTCCTCCATTTTGGGTATTAGTGTTATGGCACTGAGATCAAGAGGTGCTGGCTTGTAACCATTGGATTGTAAAAATGGTTCATTGGGTAAACGGATGTTCTTTATCCTGGATGGTGGTTTCTCCATAGTAATATGGTAACCCAATGCAATTATTGTTCTAGATAAATATATATAGATAAGAATTGTGTAAATTTGAGGTCCTAAACTATAAAATGTTTATTGATTCTTTTAATGCATACTTTAAAGTTTGTACTGCAAGTTGAGTATCGTATCGCTTTTCTGCAGGTGGCAGTTTTTCAAATTGCACAAGACACGGGTGTATTCTTCTTATGTCATCTCTTACCTCTCCATATATCCATCCTGCCTCTATTTTATTCATAGCCCACATCTCATGGATGTTTTCAGCTAAGCGGTCACGTATAGTGTCGACATGAACAGGTAAATTTACCTTTACAGAGATATAAACATTGTTAAATAGCTTGATCATAATGTAAGGTCAATTAAAAAAAAAAATTCTATAATCGTGACTAAATTTTAGCTCATACCAAAGAGGTGTCAACAGGAACTGGAACAAAAGCACAATCATCTTCAATCGGATACGGACCAGCTATTACACATTTATTTAGATTGCCAAAATAAAAACATGGATCAATAGAAAGCACTTGTTGAGGAAGCAAACTTTCAACAAGAGGAGAAAATTCTTCTGGAGGTGCATATTTTAACCTTCCATGATCACCTCCCAGTAAAAAACGACAACTGCAAAAATTTGATTAAAATAAGTAAACATTTGTTATTGTTCTATCATAGTGCATTTTATAGTTATTTTTTCTCAGTAGAGGATTAAATTGTTTGTATTTTCTATTGAAAAAAACACAAAAATCATAAATGAACGTTATTTTTATACGTATACGTTATATTATTGTATAAAAATAACAATAAGAATCATTAGTTTGATGGTACTTATAACAAGATAATTGAATTGTATTGGATTAATTAATGAAAAAAATTGTACTATTTGAAAACAAACACCATTGCTATTAATTAAGAGAGAGAAAAGAAACTGCACCGCTACAACACGTGAAGGATATTTGCCAATACAACAATACTAATTAGAAATATATTTAAAAAATATGTAAACAATACACACACAAAAAAAAACAACTGTATTGACTAAATATGCTTAGCTTATATAAATTTGATTTTATTATACCTAAGTTTAGAGGAACAGCTTATAACTGGAAAGAACATTCCTTGAAGATTAAAGTCTCTAAATGATCCTCGGATTAAGGTTCCATTAAAAGTAAATGTAATGATTGGAACTGTCAAATCAAAAGCACAACCAATGACATCTCCTTTTCTTATGAAAGGTTCCATAGCATGAGGAAGGACTACAGTTTTTCTTCCACCTTAAATGTTTAAAAAATTCAAAGTTATTAGATTAAAAAATATTTATCATTGACAATTACATCACTTATAAATATTAAAATAAATACACTTAAAACATGTAATTAAATACATACACAATCAATTTTATTTTATGTTTATATTTTTTTTAGCCTGAGATAAGTCCTAGCATAAAATTTTCTTTCATGCCTTGAAACATTGTACTGCCCTCTTAACACACAAAAAAGAGGGAAATTCAAGCTCTTCTATAGAAGGGAATTAGGAGTAGAAGAAGAAATGAGTCCAACCATATTTAATTTTATTATGTCATTAGACACAACAGATAACTATTAAACAATGTAATACTTCTTAATAATCATGTAGTATATGTGACTTTCATTTTAAAAATACATGTAAGGATAATGTGTAGTGGTTGAAAACACAAAAGTGTGATACTTTTCTTCAAAAACTAGGAACTTTAAAAAAACAATGTTAAATTGAAAAGCTTTTGGATATAAAAGTTGTTATACCAAAGATCTGCCTTCCTACAGTGGGGGGGATAAAAGTTGAATATATTTGCCATTTTTCTTATTAAAAGAATAAACCAGCCACTCCCCCACTCTGTAATCTTTTAGTAACTACCAAGTTATATTGCTAAAGTGAGTTCTAATAATGATAGATTTTTGTCCAGTTTGTGCAAAACATATTAGAATACGGTGAGGAAAAAAATGTGAAAGAGGCTTAAAAAACACAAGCAGCTATGATTATACTACTGCTAAGAAAAATATATTGGTCGAGTATTTCAGTTAGGTCAAATTTTTGATGGGCATCAAAACACAATCTATGTGCTTTAAACCCATCTTAATTCAAAATACGTAAGTGGACTGATTTTGTATAGTTTTGGCCCAATGCCTAAGTAACAAAGAGGGCTCCCTGTTCGAAATGGGAGCTGCATAATAGCAAAAAATATCCCAAAAGTCTTATCCATATAAATGGTAATTCCTGGAGAAAAATATTTAACAAAACACAATGTTATTTGTTGTTGGTAAATATTGTGTATATAAATAGTGTTAGTTTTGTATTCAAAATGATGAACTAGCGATTCTCTAAAACCCTCTTTTTTACTGATAGAACATCAATTTGAGAACAATAAAATTTTGAAATTACGCCAAAATGTAGTTTTATATATATTGACCGAACTTCAATGGCTGATAACCATAAATATAAAATCAAGCAGTGATGGCTTTTAATAAGGCTGCTCTAACGGATATATAAACAGCCTAGGAAAAAACTCAAAATATATAAAATTTAGATTTAGAAACAATATTCTTTTTTACTGAATTGTCATTTTTTAGAAATTCCAATGAAAATATACCTGTCCATAAAGCAGCTCCATCAAAACCAAAAGAGTAAAGGTCATCACCAACTCCATTACCTCCCCATTTCTCACCACCACCAGGAAAAGGAACATAACTAAAAAATAAATCAATAAAAAAATAAAAATGTGGAAATAAAAACCGTACAACATATACATACTGTATACAGAAAAAAAGTCATCTATACTGTCACAATATATATATTTATCACGAATTGATACTTATTGAATAGTTGACCACAGTAATTAAAAACTCGAACCTTGTATTTACTATTTATTTAATCATTTGGGGCATAGAGGTGCAATTCACCCAAATTTGTGATTTTTTTTTCACTAGGAAAACCACAATTATGCATGATTCCTATAATTACTCAAACTTTAAACATAAAACTAAGGTATTCAGGATACTGCTACATTATCACCTCACAGCACCACACTAGAGCTAACTAGTAGAATCGTTGATAGTAACTGCTTTGTATTCAACTGGAATATTTGCATTCATTGGAAATATTAAAGTTTTAGCTGCTATTAACTTCTACTTATTGAAATCGATCAACAGATAATCAAATACCAACGTTTTGTTTTGGTTCATTTGAGGTTGAGGCCTTGATTTAAAAATAAAATAATTTCAACAAATAATATCTTACTCAAATTCGTTGAGTAAAATCTTTTTTTAATATTTTGATTCCCTTAGAGAGGATAGAATACCCAAAATTTGGACATAATTGATGAATATCTGTTTTTAATATAAGACAAAATTATGATTATACAAATTTAGTTGTTATGTACTAACTTCCAAATGGTTAGTACCAAAAGAGGTGGACAAAGAAAAGACTACCTGAATAAGGTTGATATTAATTGCTTAACTACTTGAATTGACAGGTTGAAGTCCAGAGTTGACTGCAATGAAATGTGGATTCAAATAAAAAAATTGAGACTGGTATTAGCACTGAGTATGATGATGGACCATACATCTTAGAAACCTTGAAGAGTATATTAAGAGAATTGGGGCATCATATATGTATATATTTATATATATATATATTTTTTTAAATTTTTTATATATATAACTAGCACTGAAGATTTCGTTTCTAGGGACTACACTATGAAGAAACCTAAATACAAAAAATAATTAAAGGCATTAATTGTATGCCCATAATGATAATTTATATATTTTATCTTACGTATAATTGCATAATAAAGTAAACTTTACCCGGAAGTATTAGCCCAACCAATTCTTAGATGTGGTGTCATATGAGTAGTTTGTTCCATGTGATCTAACGTGACCTCAAAATACCATTTTTGGTAAACAGCAGAACCTTCAACACGGCCCACAAAAATATTTGGCCTTACACTGTAAACATAAAAATTGATTTTTATATTATATTATATAATAAAAGTAGCATTATATGTTTTTCTTCACACTCATTCAAAATAAAACCATCGTTCTTCAATAAGAGTAGTGAAAAAGTTTATCAAAGAGAAGTCAGTCCTGGTGGAGTCCAAATAAATTCTCAATAGTAAACTGTTTAATGAAAACGTAAGTTTTAACCCACGTCGCAGGTCTTCATCAGAACTGAATGAACAGGATACAAAATATAAACATAAAATAGTTGGATGCACAATAATAACAATAATGAATAAAATGAACATTTTTTTTTTGGAAAAATATTGATGTAATAAAAAATTCATAGTTAATAATAATAATAATAAAAAAGCATATCTTAATAGTTAAAATTTTGGGAATGACTAAGTGATTGATCAAATCTTAAAAAGGAAAGGCGTAATGAGGAGGCAGAGAAGGGATAGTAATTATAAATGAATGGGCTCTTCCCCTCCACCCGTAGACTCTATTTCCTAGGTCCTTTCTTATACCAAACCATCAACTCACAAAATCCATCTTATATCTATGGTCTCATACAATTTATATTCTCTACCCAATCTCACCTTTCTGACCTTTATACTTATTACCACGCAACCAAAACAATTGAGCGTTCCTTTCTCGCCCATTCCACCACACTTTGGAACTCACTCCCACCTGATATCCATGCTTCTTCCTTATCAACATTCAAATCCAAGCTTTTTTCACAACTCCTAAATTCCCAAACAGATGCTCTCTAATCCGTGGGAATAAATAGCTCATATCCATCAAAAGTGGTCGATGAATTACTGTAAACATTCTTCACTCATAACATTATTATTTTCTATCTTGTTAGGTGCTTTCATCTATTTTTTTTTTCTCTCTCAACTTTATTCTTGTTATTTTAGCTTTTATTCTATTTTGTTTTTTTTCAACCAGAACATAACTTTTAGTTCATATTTATTTTCATGTTATTATTTAAATATTGTATTATTCTTATAAAGCAGCCCTTTGGCCGGATTTATGCTTAGTAAATTTTGGACACCACTGTTATTCTTAAGGGACCTGGTCCCAGAATAAAATTATTTTCCTATTCTATTCTATTCTATAAATGAGCCACTGAGATTAAATTGAGAAGGCGGCAGGTAGAGGTCTATATGCAAATGGGATGAATATAAAATTATTTATAAACAATGATAATGTAGCCACTGTCATTGTCATGTTACACATTTTTCATTTCAGACATTATCACTTACAATAGTTCGAGGGGGCATGTAGTGTTAACAATTATAAAAAAAGCAAAATATTGATGAAGAATTAGTATGTACATAAACAAGTATTGCCGTCAGCTTAATCCAATTATAGTCAAAGTAATGTGAATTTTAAATTTTTTATACTACATTTTAAAACTGTTTGATATATTTAAAACAATTTAGGACATTTCTGGCCTAATATGAAGGTATGTTATTAGATATAGTAAATACTTGTAACTTATGTTTTTAACTAAAAATATGCAAATAAAAATAATTTATTTGTAATTATTGCATCTATTGGATTAATTTAATCAAATTAAGTATTATGTAGTTATATAAAAAAGTTAGGACAAACCTTGAATGTTAGTTGCTTGAGGTATTTAAGATTTCATTATATCATATAAGCAAGAAGGATACATTTTTCACAACCCCCAATGAAGAACACTTATTAATCTTCTGATTTAAGGTTTAAATTTTGAAAAACATTGTTGAAAATTAGGCTTAAGTTACTAGATAAATACATAAAGAAAAATAATAACTAAGTTTTATTATATTTTAAACACCAACCTGGCAACATGATCCACTAGTTGTGTTTGTAGAAGCAAGTTTTTTCCAGGTAGAAGAAAATCGCAAATGTTGTTTTGCGAGCTACGAACAGCTACACCATTACCAACACAAAGCGAACAAAGAACATCTAAAACTCTAGGATCTCGCCCATGTTTTTCCAGAAGTGAAATGATTACTTTTATATGTTCATCCTAATCAAAATTTTAAAAATATAATGCCAGATATTTATATAATAATAGCAATTTTTTATAGAATGGCTTAAACTTACCCTCATCATATTTAAAGCTTCAGGAGAATCAATTAAGACACAATGAAGTACATCCAACATACCTGTACCTTCACTAGAAGCCTGAGAGCCTAGTCTGCTAAACAACCAATTTAATCTGTTTCTGTTAGCAAACTGAGCACAATTAGTATGATTTCCTTTTATGATGGCAGCTGTAATATAGATGAGTATAGACTATACAGAGATATATTTATAAATAATGTCAATTTAAAAAAATTAAAACAATTTTGAATTTATATTATTATTAGCTTAATCATATTATATTCATTTTTCATATTACTTCAGTCATATTATCTGTCATATTTATTTCATTGTAACTTGCACTTTATAGCGCTGTTTGTATAAAAAATCAATCAGTGAGAAAATCAGTCAGCTTTAAATAATACTTTTTTATTTTATAAAAAAGATTCAAATTTAACTTAAAAGTAGGAGATTTAGCAGGCCAATTTTATTGTCACAGGCCAAAAATATTGCCAACATGTGGAAACTAGCATCACCGGTATGTTTAAAAGAATGGAGAAATAGAGCATCCTAGTTAGAAAAAAGTAATTTACAATAACCTTCACCGCATTAGTTAATAAATATATTACAAGCTAGTTGATTAAATTAATGAGAAGTTTTAGTTTGATTTTGGCTAACCTAGAAGTTGGTACAAGTATCCTGAGATTATATCCCAACTTTGTCCAGATTCATCTCCAGCTAAACTGACCAAAAAACCTTGTGATGTTATAACATTGATTTTATCAATGGCCTCTAGAATAAGATTTAAAATTCCTTCTTCTTGGAACAAATCTTGCCGGTTTCTCAAAGCTCTTAAGCGATTCTGTTTCTCCTCATGTTCTATAATTACAAATTGGAAAACAAAATTAGGTAGAAATATAAATGATACATATTTAATCATATATAAAAATGAAAAAACAAAATTACCCATATCTTCCTCAGGCTGGGCAAAGTAATTAATTAAATCTTCTAAACACATGACCATTTCATTTAAATTTACACTGGCACAAAACAGAGAATGCCTTCGATTCATTTGTAGAGTTTCTAGGCCCCTTAAAGTTAGTGCATTTTAATACAAATAATCATATGTATTATTATTTTAGTAAAAAAAAGCTTTTAAGTATACCTGATAAACTGAGTGAAAAGAGATGAACACTTCCTGATTACTCTAGCAGTCCTTGATTCTTCTTCTTGACTTCTACTGAAATCTAGTCCATCATCCATTTTTCCCTCTTCATGAAGTACGGCTTGTTTTTCTTCTACTTTACCAACACCTTTTTTCTTAGTTTCAAAAGACTACAAAATTCAATAATATTTTTTGTTAATTAAAAATATGTGTAAATACATTTTAATTACTTTAAAACAACTCTTACCTTATAAGTTAACCATAAACCACTCTCTGAATGTTGGACTAAAACAGTACTGTCACCATACTTTATAATTGGTGCCCCTATCACTTCTAAATCTTTATCTTCCATTACCACTTTTTGGTCGTCTTTTTCTTGTCTTAAAATGAACGTAGATAGTGCTGTTGTGGCTTCCTCCCTAAAAAGTCAAAGTTAGCATAAAACCATTTTAAAAAATCCAAACTATTATCTCAATAATTTAATAATTTCTTTTTTATTTAACCTGTTTTTTAAAACCTCAGTTGTTTTTCATTCCTAAAAGTTCTCAGTCGAGCCAGTCTCCCTCTCTAAGTTCCCTTGCAGCCAAGCTCTTCTCTACATTTTGCAACCTTCTTTTCTGATTGTGCAACCATCACTTGTGGTCTCTTATTGGGTCACCCTCTTTTCCTCCTTTCTGTTGGGCGATAGTCAAAGAGAGTTTTAGGCCACCGTTCTTCCAACAATATCTTTAATTGGCCATACCATTTCTGTTGTTTTCTATCTGTTGTATAAAGGCTCCTGCTCGATCAATTGCCCAATTGTATTGTTAAAGACGTGCAGAATTCTGGTGATGGAACAAGAATGTATCCAGAAGTCCATCTCTATGCCCAACAACTTTCTTTCCTCTTTTTTTTTTGTTAATATCCATGTTTCTGATCCATATAGGGTAACACTTTCTATGAATAAGTGAAAAACCATTTTTTTCTGTTTTCAGGCTGCCTTGTTTACTCCACAGAGGGTAGACACCAAATCATCTTTCCCCCTCTTATGATTTTTGGTGGGATAACTTTATAGAAGCTTCCATCATCAGTGAGCCACCTGCCAAGATATTTAAATTCATGGATTTTCAATACTTCTCAATATTTGAAGGATAAGGCTGTTATATTTCCATGCACTTTGTTTTCAGTTTGCTCATTTCCAGACCCCAAGCAGCATATTCATCCTGAAGATTTCTTAACATATACCTGGGATCTTCATCATCAGTTACTTGTATCAGCTAGTCATCAGCAAATTGTAGGTTGTAGAGGTATTTATTTTTAACATTGAGAGTAAAAAGATGATAAAGTGAAGGGAAAACAACAGTACAAGTTATAACGATACAAGCACAGATTTATTGGATATAACACTATATAAACATATATAGACAGACAGACACTTCACACAATGACAGATCCAGCCCTGACTACAAACCGACGCTAACTCAATCTAAATGGCTGAGCACAAACACCTGAATGTCACAGTACACATGCTAACAGGATCTCAATGGTCACTTTACATTGTTGTCTGTCTATAATACAATATAGATGATATACAAAAGAGGAATTACTTCAAAATTTATTACTTACTGGTAAACCCATTCCCATAAATTTCCTTTTCCATATATTTGAGGTTGAACAAATATTGGGAGAGGGAACATCCTTGTTTGAGATCATTCATGATGGGAAGTGATCAGTTGGTTCATTTCTCTGTCTAATCCTAGATTTTGCACCATTGTATAAGCTTTTAATGGTTCTTATCAAATATGGACTTACTCCCATTTTCTAGTGATTTACATAGTTTTTATAATGGGACTGTATCATAGACTTTCTGTACATCAAAGAAAATAATATGAATGCTCGCTACTGCAACATACTTTTTTTCAATTAGCTGTGTGAGGATAATCATCTGAAAATCAGCTTGTTTTTAAGAAAATTTTTCAAGAACATTCTCCTTGTAATCATGAGTTTAATACCCGACCACAAAGGCGACTGATGCTGCTAGTAACAGTGATTCCTCTGTAATAGGAGCACTCCTTTTTACTTCCCTTTTAAAAAATGTTGTGGGCTTCAGTCCATTCATTTGCCACAGTTCCACTTTGTATCTGTCATAAAATCAGCAAGGTTAACTTTAAAATTCAAGTGGATCATTTTTTATTAGCTCGATAGAAATATTAGTTAGCCCTGTATCTGGAGCTCGCTCGTTTTTCATCCTTTGTAGAGATTTTAATAATATAATAATAATGCACATATTCTTTATCTGGTACTAGTTGATAATAATATTGGCATATTCATATGATTCAGTGAAAATGTCAAAATAGCATATCCCAAACCAGTTTTTGAGGTTTGGTTAAGGGTTGAATCACTATCAATCATTTAGTTTAGAGCCACATGCTGTTGCTAGTGAACTGTTCTGGTGCTTAATGGCTAATTCTACAGGTTTCAACCCAAAAAACAATTTTTGATGTGAAACATCTAATGGCGCGTTTGGCGAGTGAGAGGAACTGTTGATGTTGTGATGCCGTGATTCAAAAACTTCGAGCAGCCCCGTGGCTGTGCTTCTCGTTAAATTTATTATTCAATTGAACATTAAATGTGCTCAAATTTAAGATATTTAAAATTACGCTTTAAAATTAAAATATTAAACATTTATTTAATATTAATAAAATTATTATCCTTATAAAATTACGCTTGAAGTGCTTACATCCCTCATTAAATGTGCTTTTCAAATTTCATTAGGTGATGGGAGACAGATACTCATGGCTGTTATATATATATTTCACCTAACCAAAAAATCAAAGATATCATCTCATTTTTACACCGTAGTTTACTTCCGTACAGTATAAGTGGTTCAAGAATTTTAAACGAAAATTTAGATGAATTACCCATGATTTTAGCTAGAGACTTTAATGTAAATTTTGCAAATGAAGTCGTGCTGATTACGTTTCTTCAACAAGATTTTCAGTTGTATATTAATAATAATCCAAGGGAATCTACAACAAGATATGGCACAACAATAGATGCAGTATTTACAAGACACCTCATAAAGTTAATAGTAACACTTTTGTTGCTTATTTTAGTTACCATCGGCCTATTGTAACTTTAATACCATCAGAAACATAATCGAATATTAATATTACAAAAATAACTGATGATACTGAATTGCAATATTTTATTTGGATTATAATGGTCTTTTATGTATATTTTTTAATGAAAATAACATTATTTTATTAACATAAGTCTAAAAAAAATTCTGTATTCCCTTCCATTACATTCTTTTCTTACACTTAAATAATTAATTCATTCCCAATAACATCCAACTTCTATGTTTCACATCTACCAGGCATCCCGCGACGGCTTATATATTTTAAAAAAATCCTAAGTATTGAACTTGTGTTGCCATTTTCACAGATTTAAAAACACATAAATATATATATGTAATAATAATAATATATTATGAAAAATTACCTAACAACGAGGTGTAATTCATTATTTTCATTAACTCCTAAGTATCTACCAGTAGTGAGATGTCGTATTCTCATTGGGTGATACCAATTAATAAAACCACCAGACCATTTTGTTCTAGCTAATTCCAACCTCCAAAGTGAACGAGCTTGACTCAAAACACTACCTCCTTCATAAACTACAACACTATAGCAAAAAAGAAAAACACTAAATATATTGCAAATTTGTCATGACAATAATTGTCACAATTAATTTAATAAGTTACAAAAAATAAATAAATAATAATAAATGAGGATTTTCATATCCAGCTTTGATAATTTAGCTTTAGGAAATGTATTTGCTCTATTTTGACAAGAAATTCAGTAAATGCAAAGAGAATTTAAAGCATGTAAGCATATTTATTACTTGCATTAGATTGGCTTGTATAGAGTATGTCTATATACATTATATACACACACACATATATATATATATATATATATATATATATATATATATATATATATATATATATATACACTTAATTTTATATGAGTTTATTTTGAATATTTTGTTGTAACCACATATATGTATTCTTGATTTTATTGATATTATTATTTTAATTCAATAGAATTAAATTTAGTATTTGAATAGATAATAGAATGAATACCAATATTAATATAAAATAGAACAATAGTCTGTTCACAGCTATATAATCACTTGAAAAAAGTAGTATAATCATTAAAAAATAGCATTCCTTCTTACTTTTGCCCTTGAGCTTCACTCCAAGTTGATGGAATGGTAAGGCATTCGTCCCCACCATGAAAAAACCTTAAAACGTCTCCTCCAAATACATAACCTAAGATTTTCAAAAAGATCAGCAAATTGTTCTAAGATAAATACTTTCTTTCAAACAAAAAATAATTCTTCACATTCATATGGCATTATCATACACTTACCAACATACTTCATTTTACTGATACCAGTTCCATAAGGCTGGACTGACCAGTGAGTCACATGGAAAGATGCATTAACGATTGATTGATCATTTTCTTTAGCAGTATGCTGAAACAAATAAAAAAGGAAAGTTAGCCATATAGCTAGGATTTTTTCATATAACAATGAATGAATGTATGAATAATATTGGTGTTACCAAATATCTTTCAGTTGCTACAGATACAAGAATTAAATCATCACCTACTCTCACTTTTTCACCTTCTGATCTTTGTTTTGATGCAGGGTGTACAGTCCACCAACAAGCTTCACCTGTAAAATACATATTTTTTGGAAAAATACATTTTCTAATTTTCAAAACAAGGAGTCATACTTTTAATGGTATACATACCCTGAGAATGTTCTTGTAAACCAACATCAAAGGAGAGCTTGTCATTTGATGAGCTAGTAGATAAACAAGCCAAATACTACAAAAAAAGAAAGAAATTGATAGCAGTTATGATATACGTATTTGATTTTTTTAACTATGAAATTATAATTATAATATTACCATGTCACTGTTTTGGTGTCGGAGGAGAATAGCATTTCCATAAAGAAGGGTCCTGTGACCAGAGCCAGTTCCCTTTCCCTATTGATGATCATAGAAATATATAATAAATAGATTAATGGATTAAATTAGATACTGTAAACACTGATTAAACTGACCAAAAACCAGAGGGAAAATGTGTTAATCAAAGTCATGTAATAATGATATAAAAAATATTGCTTTCATAACCACAGCAAGTATAACAAATTAAATAATTTGGAAATACTAAAAGCAAACATGATTTATTGCATACATTAGTTATTCTCTCCAAGACAAAGTATATTTCAAATGTTAAACTACAAAATCACAACGGTTGAACCTGAAAACTCAGCTAAATTAATCTACTGATTACAATTCTTTAGAAAAAAAAACAACTGATTTTCAATAAGAAAAATTTCACCTCAAAGTTGATTAAGAAATAGCTGTTATGCCTAACTTCCATGAATTCGTACTTACTAATGAATCCTGACCCTGAAAAATAATTTATTTCCTCAAAATTTCTTTATGTTTGTTCAAATGAAGATCTATTACTCAAAAAAATAAATGAATCAAATAAAAAAGACTAAGGTAGTATAGCATAAGGAATTTCATAGAATTATTATTTAGCTGTACAATACAACAGTATCTTACCTCTTCAGAACCAGCTGCTGTCACTAATTCCTGAAGAGCTCTTACTGAAAGAGCTTGTTCTATCACAAATACACATGTTGAAAGATCTGGCGGTATATTCTGAAAAAGTAGAAATAAGAATGCTTAATATGTATGATGAATAATGATATCTGAGGAGGTCAGAAGCCGAGTGATTTAATTTTATGAAATCTTAAAGTTGAAAAGTTATGATGGTAAAAAAATGTTTAAAACTTTGTGTCATTCTTACTTTATGCCTCTACTTTAAATATCTTGAATATTAAACATTACTGTTTTTGAAAAAAACATTTTAAATGCATTAAACATACGTAACTGCACTCAATCATTGAAAAAAATCACTCTCACTCCTCTTGTGGATATGTAGTGAAATTTAATATGTTTACCTTATCTGCAATATTTTCTAAAAAACAGTGACGGTTACCAAAGCCCTCTGCTGCTAAACAAACTCTCTCCCCAGTTGCTGTGCATGATAAGCACACCATATCCTCCTGTAAAGTTTGAAAAAATACTTAGTAGAAATAAATAATACATATAAATGAAAATTATTTAAATATCAAAGAAACTTAAGAATAAGAAGGTTAATTTCAATAAAAATAGGAATACATTTTATTTAACATACCAAAACATTGTTGTTTTGGTAGCAAATAATCTTCTTTTCACTAACTGGCAGAAAGAGAGTTCTCATCAGAAATGTAGATTGTCTTGGCCGAATTTGTGTTTTTTAGTAAACATGCCTTATAATAGCAAACATGTTTTTAAAATGCAAATGATGCAGTTTGTATTGTAGTGCCTAACACCTAAATGTCTGACTAAAGAGTCCCACTTGACACAAAAATAAAATTTTAACTATTGAAACTTGCTTTTAAACAAGAAAGAAAATGCACAGATCACTAGTCTATAGAATCTTTATTATGCTCCCAAAAAAGGCAATTGGTTTATTTTAGGAGCATAGAAGCGTCCTGCCCCGTCTAAAACAACATGAAATATGATTTAAAACCAACAAACATGTTTGGCTATATTATGCCCACATAACTAAAACAGCTTTCAGGTACATGAATCTTCAGAAATATAGTGCCTTAGGACATAAATTGTTTTCACAGATATTCATCAGTACAGCAACGATATACTTAAAATAAATAAAAAAGGTAGAGAAATACACTGATTTTAGAAAATATAATCTCATTATTCATATGAATGAGTGATAATTCCACTCAAATAAATCAAATTTATCTATGTTCTCCTCTGAATTGCTTAGTTTCAATAATAATCAATAAATTTACTCAACATTTTTGAACTAATAATAAATTCCTTAATTCTGTAACTATTTCTCTGAAAATTTCTTTTAGCATGGAAAGTGAATAAAACTCAGACTATATCTTCCTGATCTGGGGTGCATGATGGATGATAGTGAAATTTTGATTAATGGTTGCAGATAGGAATGCTATAGAATGGATAAGATATGTATTGATTCCAACCGTTCCAGTTTTCTCAGTGTATCAGGTTCTCTTAAAGTTTCCAGTTCCGTTTCACTTGCCAGAATCATAACTATCCAACTATCTATGATTATCTTTCATTATTAAAATTCCAAAAACAATCATACCATCTTTGGATACACCAAACATTTTAGATGGAGTTCATAAAAAACAAAAATTTACTTTGACTTTTGTTTAAACTGAATCGTATTTGCATTTAATAGGCCATTTTACAGACCAAGGCAAGTTGAAAATTAATGCCATAATGAAAGAAATTACACATTTTTAAAAGCTTGGGGACAATATTATGATTCCTATTTCAGATATTGTTAATAATGTTTCAAACAGTTATGAGATCAAGCATTATAATGAGTAATTTTATTGCACTAAAAAAAAAAAAAATTCACATCTTAATACTGGAATTCATAAATATCAAAAATCTTATGTTACATATAAAAAGCCAAAACAAAAAAAAAGGCAAAAATTTGAAACATAGAAAAAAATAAGTAAATTGTTTAAGGGTTTTTATTCTGAACTTCAGTATTTATAACAAAATAAAAAAATACTATTTTACAAAATATAATAAGGACTGTATCCAATGTTCAAACCACTTTCCAACTACGCAAAATCTGTTTTTACCATGTAATGAAATGCACAGAACTCAATGAAGGAATGTATTAAAAAAAATACGCGGTTGAAGAACACCAGGAAATTTTATGGAGGTGAGAGGAAGATTACTTAAGACATTAATGAAATCTACTTCAGTTAAATGCTTGGGAGCAATATTGCAGAGAAAAACAGGAAAGAAGAGAAATTCTAACAACTGGTTCTAATTGGTATTAACTCAATAATTTCAAGACATTTCTGAACATTTCTTAATTTTAAATTTTAAATTAAAACTTTTTATATGAAACAACTTAATTTCTTGAATACAAATGGCTACGGACTCATGTATATTTTAAGTTTCTGTCACGTAATGTGGTCTATGGTAAGTCCTATCTCCTTTTACGCTTTGGCGGCGAATTTGTATTCCCTCTGTCGATGGACCTCCCCCCTCCCCCCCCCCCCCCGTCATTCAGAAAGATACTTGCCTGTGTTTTTGTTTCATGTCAGGGATTTGAAAAAAAAAAAACTTTTAGAAGTCGGCAGACTATTTCTTTTTAACATCTTGGGTGTTTGTATGATGGCTTAAAATAAATCATACCGAATGCAACTAACATCCAATTTTTTATTTTTTTCTGACATCAAAAAGTTGGCATATTTTTTGGTTAGATATATCAAGAGTTATTCCTATATCTCAAGAATATTAGGTGCAAAACTTGTAAGCATTTTAAGCTCTTTAAAATTAGTAAAATCTCAGATGAATAGTAATATGATTCTCCAGAAACGAACAATTTTGGATTTGTCTCATGACTGCTACTACCTGATTAATTAGGCTTCAAGATACCTCTTACATACATAATTTAAATAAAAAGAAGTATATTCTTGACGGTTCAAGATTTGATTTTCAATCTAATAGAAATGGACATGTTTGATAAGCTGTTTCAGAACGAATACAAAAATCATAATCATTCAGAACCATGCTATAAAAATCTCATGTTGGCATTACACCTTTACGTCCTCCCATATTCCCTTGTTCTCCAGTTAACTTTAAATCGGTGATTCATAGTTGATTTATCATTCTTCTATGTCAGGGGTCGGCAACCTTTTTCTATAGGAGGGCCACAAATGTTGCCAGAGTATCAGTGCGGGCCGCACGTTTTTTATAGGTAGGTTTGGACATGTAATTATAATATTTGAAATAAAACGCATATCTACATTTTTAATCATATATATATTCATATAATCATGTCTATTTAAATTTGAATTACTACACTAACATAAAAGTAAGAACTAGTGAGATTTTTGCGCAGTATCGCGTCTGAATGTTCATCTGTTCTTATTTTTGCGGTAGTTGAGAATTGAAAAAGTCTGCTCACACAAATACGTACTACCAAACATAGTGATAATCACTGCTGAGCAAACTTTTTCAACTCTTTAAAGTTTTCAGAACTGAAACCTCCGTAGAACTGTACCAAGTCAGTGCTTTCCTTAAATGCCGTTTTCTTTTTAAGATCTTTTTAAAGTCGGTGAATCGATTTACAAACTCAGTTTGTCGTTGTGTTAAAACATTTCTCATTGTAATATTTTGCCACTTAAAATTATCTCCAGCTTCTTCCACGGCTTTCTAGCAATTAGGAAAATGGTCAAGCTTTCTTTCATCAATATGCTTGATAAACAGTTTCAGTTTCATCTCAAATGACTTTACATCTGACTACATATCGCAAATCAATTTGCATTTTCCCAGCAAGCGTTTGTTGAGCTGATTCAGTTCCGTCGTCAAATCAGTCAAATAACAAAGATCGATAATCCAATGCTTCTTAGTAAGCTCTTCGACTGGCTTTCCTTTCATCTCCATGAAGTTGGCAATTTCTTTCCTCAAATCAAAAAACCGTTTCAAAATGGCACCTTGACTGAGCCACCTAACTTCACAGTAGTAAACCATGTCACCATGATCAGCTTCCAGATCTTCCAAAAACTTTTGGAACTGACGGTGTGGGAGCCCATTTATTTTTATAAAATTGACAGTGGATGTTACAAGGCCTTTAGCATTAAAAGTAAAAGTAAATTTTTTATTTGGTTTATAATTTATTGAAAGCAAAAAATCATTCTTTTATTTTATTTATTAGAAATGACAATTTGCCATTGAGCAATGCGAAATTGCTGTTTGTGAACATTATATATCGTATAAAGGAATAAATCAGTGCTAGTTGTTTTTAATTTTTAAAATATTGCCTTTCCATCAGAAGAGATAGCCAATGCAGCAAAAAACACGTTATCAATTTGGTGGCTAACCAAATATCCCTTGAAACAGGATATGTCTGTTTAAATATTCCCGCTGATAGTACTCCGTTACCATCAACAAGTCAACAGCCCGAACTTTCTGTCTTTGACACATACAGAAAAATCGCTGCGAGTCACAGGCCTACTGTAACGTCAAAGTCACGGGCAATAACAGAAGTCCAGCGGTATTTAGATGAGCCTCTTCCGGAAGAAAACAGTGAACCGTTGAAATGGTGGAAGCAAAATGCGTACAATGTTCCATATTTATCAAAGATAGTTCGTAGAAAATTTTGTACTGTGATAGCATCAGTGCCTTGTGAAAGAGTCTTTTCTAAAGCGGGAGAAATTTTAAATGAAAGGAGAACACGCTTGACGTCCGAAAAAGTAAAAAAAGTTGTTTTTTTGAAATATAATATCTAATTTGATAATCTAGAAAAAGGAATTTTCATTTCAAATTATTAAATTAAGAACAAATTTCACAGCCAACATATAGACTAATAATAATAATAATAAAACTAAATGAAAAATAGTTAAACGATTTGTTTATTAATTCTATTTGTTTAATTTTTTTCAGTACATTAGTCTACGTTAGCTGAGAAATTTATTATTGCTATATTCTAACAACAAGGATTTTGTTAGGTTCACTTTTGTTTATCTTATTTTAAAGCTAATTTTTTACCAATTTATATTTGAAAAGTAGATGTGAAAACATATTAAGTTTCTACAATTATAGTGAGATAATAAAATTTTCAAGCTTAAAAATTATAGAACAATTTATTTATTTAAATATGTATGTACAAATATATATAATGTTTAAGAACTATGTTATATGGTCAATTAAATCCCACAATTTGGTTCAAAAAGTAGATACAAAAAAATAATATACCAGTTTTAATTCGCATCTTATAGTAATAAATAGCATAAGGTAGCATGAGGTAGTGAATATATTCATGAATACTGAATAGCTGATCCTTCTAACAACCAAGGCCTTGAATACAGCTCTTACTTATCTATCTGGTCCAGCAGGTAGCAGGTACGGGAGTAGAGATTGTAGTAAATACTGCCTGGTAGTTGATACTGACCAGTCAGTTGATACAAGTATCAAGAGAGAGGTAGGGTGACCTTGGTAGCACCTCCCACTCCGCAAGTCAAGTATCAAGTATCAGAGTACCTGTACCCGGTACATTTCGACTTTATCTGATATTTGTATCAACTACATTTCGACCGTATCTGATACTTGTATCAACTACTTTTCAGAATCAGCTACAAATTGTCCGATTGATAAAACCTTGCCCATCCCTACTGCTAATCCACTCCCCTTAAAACTTAAGGTAGAAGTCCAAGAGAGATTCTCATAAGAAGTCTCCAAAAACTTCCAAAAAAGGAGAACGACATGGGAGGAAGAATTGGAAGAAAGATGGAACTTATGCGCAGAACTTAGGAAGGAGTACTTAGTAAAACTTTCTTTCGTAATGTCATCCTCGTTTAATTGCAGAATGGATATGAGAGGAGATTAAAAGGGAACTATTAGAAAACCCGCACTAAACTAAGATGATAGGAGGGTTGAATGATAACTTTTAACACATTTTGATGGGGCCAGGGTGCACTGAAAATATAATAGTGAATTCCCCGAGCGCCCGATAATGATGCCGAAATAATGTTAGTTTCCTGTTAGGCAAAAATAAAAACGCACACAAAAATAAACAATAAAGAAATAACAGAAACAATCTCAGAACAGAAAAATAATTTATTTTCATAGAATTTTAACTAAAGGTAAATTAATTTACAAGAATTTTCAACTAAAAATAATTTATTTTAATCATTGAAATTGAAACTAAATTAAAATTAATAACATATGTACATTTAAAAGTAAATTAATGAAGATACATTACAAGACGTGTTATAACGCTTATTACAGATTTTTAAAAATATTCTAAATTATTTTAAGATGCTCCTGATACTCTACCATTTTAAGTCGAAATTTTGGCTATTATAATAAAAAATTAATAACAGTTTTCTTGATTAGATATTATATTGTGAAACGGTTTTACGCCTGTAATAAGGCATTAGGGTAATATTAATTATACTATCTATCGTCCTGTAACGGTTAAACAAATACATAGTGGCTACTGACCAGCGCCGGCTCTAGCGCATGTTGCGCCCTTGTGCAATCGTGACGTAGGCGCCCTTTAGTAGGCACGCGATTAAAATTGAACACTAACAGTTATACAAGGTGTTAAAAAAAAAGAAGGAAAATCCCCTAAGGAGGTGAATGTGCCCATGAAACTAAACAAATTTTGCTATGAAATCAACATGAATTGAAATTTGTTTAGACCCTGAGACGCCTTGCGGCGCCCCTTGAGACACTGCACATAAGGTAAAGTCGGCCCTGCTACTGACTAGGCGGTATTTAGAACGGCAGTGATAGGGTTAAAACAGAAGTACACTTGCACCGCGCTGCAGATTTCGAAACAAAATTATGCTTGATCATGGAAATAAAGATTTATTGTAATGAATGAATGAATTAATACTACGATTATTTATGATGAAATATTTATTTGGAGAAACATTACCTACAATATATCATGTTATAAAGTTTATTACTTTTACTAAAGGGAGGGGGGGGGGGAGTGAAAGAAGATTCGGTCACATTGAGCCCCCTTTATCTCCTCAGAGCTGATGAAGAATTCATTTTCCTTATTCTTCTGAATTTGTGTATCAAAATTTAGTCAGCAAATGCCAATGCAGTTGTCAATTGTTTTATAACCTCTGAAAATTAGTATTAGTAGAACGTAAAACGACACAAATATATTAATCATTGTTAGCCAAAAGTTAAAGTAGTTGTTATTGTGTCTCCAAATTTAAATTAGAAAGTAATATAGTATTTTTACTACACAAGAGAAAAAAAATTTATTTACTCTGATTCCAAAAGGAAGAAACAGATTCAAGAAATTCATTGGGTTTCTGGGAATGCACCAGATGTCCTGCATCTTTAATGTATACAAACTTTGCTATAGTAAATTTCTGCAAGATTTTGGGTTCATCTTCTTTTTTCAGAAAATCTGAAAGTGCACCACACACAAAAAGTGTAGGCTTTGAATATACACCTTTAAATATTGGGAAATTATTCATCGATGGCAAAGTGTCTAACAAAGTCTGTATGTTTAACTTCCAATAATACTTTTTTCTTCTCTCATCGTAAGCAAGATTCATCAACAGGAAATTACGTAAATCTGGATTTTTTATGGATTGCTCAAGCTGTTTACTAACGGTTTCTCTTATCGATTGGAATGTTTTGTTGTTTTTATTTACTTTAACACTTTTCAAAGACTTCAAAATGTGAGGGATATTGTTCACACTATCACTTAGGCTGTAAGGAGATACATCCACAATCACAAGATCCTTCACCATGTCAGGATTAGTAAGGGCAAACGCCATCATAGCTCTCCCTCCAAGGCTGTGCCCGAGAAGGCTCGCTTCTTTAATATTCATTTCATCCATAAACAGTTTCAAGTCATTTACCATGTGTTCATAGCTAAATTCTTTCGTGTGAGGGCTATCTCCATGATTTCGTGCATCTAATGTCACTACTTTTCGCGAAGTCTTAACAGCTATTTGCCTACCCATTGTGTTCCAATTCGTTTTTGAACCGAGCATTCCGTGCATTATGAGAATGGGTTTTTCTTCTCTTTCTTCGGCCGAAATCGTTTCGTATTCTGTAAAAGCCATGTGCACAGGTTTGATATTTTTATAAGTTGGGTTTATCATGGAGAAAATGGCATTTCTACTTTGAATATTTAATAGTTTCCTATGTCTACAATTACTGAAAAATTTAGAAAGTAAACGCCAGGTCATGATAATTTGTCTACATACTAATGGTTATTACCTACATATTTGATTAATTAGCTATTGGTTGCCGTAACTACATGTGTATTTTAACAATAAACAATTTTAAGGTTTCTCTCAATTTTTTTTTTATTTAAGAAAATTTAACAGTTAATGCTCCGAATGTAATTTGTGCCGAGTTTTTCAAATTAAAATTCACATTTGAATTATTACAGAATTACATCATTTTTAACTGAGATAGTAAATTAATAAAATCGAAAACCGTAACGAAACATTATATTGCAGATCTTGTTTACCCAAAGCTAGTGAGGAGCTCTAGATTGAGTAACTGTGGTAAAAGTTCCCTTGAGGTATAAGCCTTAAAGTACTGAATAAATATTTACGCAGACTTTTAAAGAAATAGTAAAGAAATTTTACCTTGAAATGTTCAATGAAGAGATCCAGTTAAAATAACTACAATCGTTTTTTCCATCGTATGATTGAGGGACCATAGCCATTACCGTCCCCTATTATAATTTTCTCCAATTGGCACATAACCTAACATACATATATGTGTTTCGTTGATAGCAGATCCTACCTCAACAAGTACAGAAAAGGGGTGCTCTGGACATTTTTACTAGGTTTAGCTGCTAAGTTAAGGGCATTTTCAGCTGTTAAGTTAAAAAGTTAAGGGCATCGGTATAAATTATCTGGAGATCATTATTTTTTTAGTTATCATCCTGAGGAGAAATATAAAAGTTATGTTTTAGCACACTGCCACATACTGTGTTAGGTTTAGACGAGGGGTTCGAACTTGAAATGCGCATAACTATGAAATATATTTTTTAAATTACCTTGAACAACTATAATAAGGAGAACATACGCTTGTAACAGAAATGTTGAAAATTATTTTCAGTATTTCCGAAAGTTAAAGGAAAAACTAATATTATTGTAATTATGGCAATAACTTGTTTGTGCTTTTATTTGTTTCTGAGAATTTTTAGATGTGATAGAAATTATTATTTATACAAGCACAACTTAGTAAGCACTCTAGAAGAAACTAAGTTGCTAGGCAACATTTGCCCCCTTCCACCTGGGACCCGACAAAATGTTTTATATTCATACTGATACTATAATATTTTGATGTTTTACCATATAAGAGGAGGTGAGGAGTTTAGAAGCCAAGGAGTCAAATTAATAAACTGTAAATATTGAGTTATTTTCATTTAAAGATTTTCTATTTTTAAAATGTAATATCTATCGTTCAAGTTTTTCACCCGCGTTAAGAACACTTACACGACTGGCATATAACTAGCGGATGGACAACGGTCTTCAATACAGACAAGAAAATGCTATCGCCAGTCAGCGTTCAGCTTTAGGCGACGAACTGTCCTTAAAAGATGGAACGCCATGATAGAGACTGCAATGTTTCTTGGACAACGGTTGTGCAGGAGTGCGATTTGTCCTAAATCGCTAAATTTCTCCACTTATTTTGGGAACTCACTTTATAGTGGCTGGGTGAGCTCCTGGAGTGTCCTAGATCCCATAGGACCCATCTCCGGCCGCTAACAGATTAAATAAAAGTCCGTCAGCGATCGGGATTTGAACCCAGGAACTTCGCCATGGCAAAATAACGCTCTACCACTGAGTCAGTTCGCTCACAATGTCGGGAAAGGTTCCCAATATTTCTTTCTCACTGCTTTAAAATATCTTAATTTAGTGTTTAGATCTCAGTTTTCCGGTCTTAATTCTTGTATGCACTGTATGATGATATTAAGGCCTGAGTCACTGATTTATGCCATTGCTATCATCCCATCCATGTTACCCTTCGCAAACCTAATATTTCTTAAGGAATACGAATGCCTTCCTTTTCATGACTTTTCTTAAGAATCATTATACTGTAAAGTATATTTCGGGGATATAGGAGTTCATAGAAATAGATAAATCCCAAATTTAAAAATGACTAAACATCCTAGGTTTGCTGTTAAACTTTATTATGTGGCTTATATATTATTTAAAAGTGCGACATCTCTAGTTAGGATCCATACGGGCGATCCTTGTTTCTGCTATCTAAGAATGAGAATTTTGGGCCGTGAGGATTTTTATGACACATACGCCATTGGTCGCTCATGTCGAATTTGGCGAAGGTATATTTATTTGAAGAGAATTGATAATACTATTTTAACCTCTCTGTGACTACTAAAATTCAAATTCCCTGCAATAATTGGTCAACTTCATAAAATAAAAAATAATATTATGCTTTCTAAAACAAAATGATGGTTTTCAGGAATAAAAACTTTCTTAGCAAAGACCATTTTTATTATTCTAATATCTGGTAGTGTGATTTTTGATAAAGTGTTTTAGATTCATTGGATAAATTTAAGGTCTGACATTGTCGGGTTTGATTTAAAAGAGAGTACATGTTGTTAATTACATTACAAGGGATTCAGTTAATGTTGATGATTTCTTCGACAAACGTTGACTATTGAATCAGGTAATAATAATAATAATGCTAGATGTCGACACCACCAGTCCCATCTTATATACTTCCGTCCACGGACTACTCTTTACACAATCCTACAACATATGCCTCGGTCGTTTACGAATCCGTTGTGCCAATTCTTATTTACTTTTTAGAGATTCATTCGTGCATGCATCGCAATTCCGCATTGTGCTGTCTTTTTAATTCTTCAGTGGTCTCTTCCTTTTTCGGACAGAGCTTATTTTCAAATACATTAAGACATTGTAACGAAGAATGAGGAAATAGAAAACCTAAACCTGAAAAATTCCCGCAATAGCCAATGAGAGTAATAATACTGTTGGACAAGGATAAGATATGCTATTATCCCTATACACCTCGAAACTTTAGGAAAATGGTAATAAAAAAGTTTAAAGAGCAAAAAGTAACTGGCTCATATTAAACATTGTGGACATTTTGGAAGATATCCGGTCATACGCAAAACTATCAGAATCATGGAGGTGCTAAATTACGCCAACAAATAAATAAATAGTTTTCACCAATCAACAAAAAATGCTGCTGGGACTGGATTTCTGAAAAACCTCAATCAACAACCGCCGGAGAACGTAGTAGATTGATTTGTCGGCGATAGTATGGGATACGGCAGTCAGACCGAATTATCAATGGAAATGAGGAGAGCTGGAGATATAAGAAGGTGGGGACAGTCTGAGTCCAGTCAGGCAATCTCTTTTCACATGCAAAGCCGCACATCCTTATTTTTGTTTTTAAGCCTAAAATTAATGACGTGAAATTAAATTTTGCGAAATCGTCTTAACTTAATAATTTTGGTAAGTGATGGAGCATGAGGTGGCCAAAAACTTCGGTTTTTTACAAGAGGAGCAATCAGTTCAATATGCCTGAAAATCAATTTTACGATATTTGTTGAAACCCAAATGATATCTCCGGGAGACTAAAATGGCAAATGCCAGAGATATGGAGATTGACCGTTTTGGTAGTTGAATTTAGCCGGAAAAAAAATTAGTACTCTCAATGGGAATAAAATTTGACACTAATAAAATTAATCCACAGATTAAGACTTGTATATAATAATCTGCCAGCTTTTGACAAAATCGTCGTTTTTAGACCATCGTTTTCGACCACATCGGGAGTGTTAATTTCTAGGAGGGCTTTTAAAAATGTTGCATTGTAAAGTGGAAAACATAAACATATTCCTCAGAGAAAAAACATTATTTTGAAAATTTGACTCAATATCATTCTTACCTATGCTGATGTAAGAAAAGTAAAATTAAAAATGCTTATAAGAAAAACCTAGTGCTTCGTATTTTCGGAAGTATTTGTCACCGAACACGGCCACTACAAATCTATGTAATATAGTACTTTGGGAGTCGAGGAAAAACCAATCAACGATTCTTATGTGTTGGTTTATAAAGTTAGTAAAGGACCAAGAAAGACCAATGGAAGTAACTGTCGACGAGTTAAGTCTAACATGCGATTGGAAAATTGACAATTTAATTAATTATAATAGTGTATTTTATAAGTATAATAGTGTTACGGTCCGAGAGAGAAAGACGGGCTGAAAGGATCAGGACGAGCTGAAGGGATTAAGAACGGTTCAGAAAGATCGAGATGAATCTCGAAGGGTCGAGAAGGTCCACGCCCGTTCGACCTTGCCTATATAAATGCCGGCCGGTTCAGCCTAGTGAGTAATAAGTACAAAGTCAGTGTCAGTGTGATAAACTAGTCAGTGATAAGTCAGTCAGTGATAAGTGATAAGTGAGTGTAATAAACTGTTTCTGTTTATTACTGTGTGTCAGTTTGTCATATTTGGAGAGTCATACGGTCGGTGGACTTTAATTAGTGAACTGTAAGTGTTAATTTGTAGTTATAAACTCTAGTGTAATTTTATTGTATTTGTACAAATTTATGTAAATAGTTAAGTTACTTAGTATTAGCAATATCTTATATTATTTGTATATTATTTTAGTAATTAGATAACAGTTAGGCCTAGGTTATAATCGATAGAATATTGTTATTATAAATTTATATTAGTTTAATAATTTAATTGTTTTAAATAATTTCGTTGTACTCTTTTTAATTTGTTAATAAATATTAGTATCTTGAATTTAGTAATAGTTTAATTCATTTTAAACTCAGTTGCCCGTAACAATCGTTAAAATTCTTTTTAACTGACTAAATTCATTTGTTTTTGTTCATACAACTAGTGAATAATCTTTAGTGAAATTCGAATTATTTATTTACAGAATGTGGTTCTTTCAGTACATAGGAGTTTCTGGAATAAATTATAATTTAGGGATGCCATACTCTCCAATCCTATCTCACATACCTTGAAAAATGGTGTCAAAACTGAAGGTTTAAAATATATTTTCACAAATAACCCGTTAAATCATCTTTAACCTCCTTCGTAAACCAATGACTTTCTGTCCTCCAATTTAGGGCCGACCCTTGACAAACATTAACTTGGAATCCTCATACTAGACTAAAACGACAAGAAACAGCTCGCCGTTTCAGGGTATCTAACCATATACTAGACAAACACTTTTTACTCCTAATTAATTACATAAGACTCAGACTTACGGAGTAGAGCTTTGGGGCTCCACTGAACCATCGAGTTTCTCTCGCATTTAATTCAATCACCAATCTTCACCACAATCCAAAAGCCTTCGTAAAATCCTAAATGCTCCTTACTTTGTTACGAACAAAGTAATCTATAATGACCTTAATGTCCCATTTGTTACTCATTTGGCCCGAATCCGATATCAATCTTTTCATGACAAACTTTATTCCCAACTCAAACCCACTTGTTTCAAATCTTGAAACCTCTTCAATTGCTGATAATCCTCCGAGACGTCTGAATGAAGATGGATTGAATTTTATATTTGTGTACTGGGTAGTTTCACAACTTGTCTTTATCCATGCCACAATGTATCATTCCTGCCATATACTTGTTGTATTGTTATGATAGAGTTATAAATTTGAATAAATAAATTTATTTAAAAAAAAATTAGGGATGCACGTTTAAACAGGGCTGATAATATCTAATCCTCTGGTATGAAATAAGGTGTAATTGACGAAAATAACTGGTATCGAGAATCAATAACTACTTAGATGAATTAGTTATTTTTTCGAGTTTTACTCTACTAAGAAGTTCATTAACATATTTAAATTTAATCATTTCCAATAAAAGGGTTGGTATAAGGATCCACAATTGATGAATTTGAATAATAAGAAGGAAGAGGACAGTGGAAAGAGGAGAGGGGGAACTAGCGTGCGATGCGTGAGGGGATCAATAAGGCTGCTCCTTGCGTGCGAGTGGAGTCCAGTCCAGTCATGAGCGCGACCGCCTTGATAGCGGCCGTCAAGAAGCGCCCCCCGCTCTGGGACCCGAGCGACGCCCACCACCACAACAGGGTCGTCGTATCCGGCCTCTGGAGGCAGATCGCGCACGAGCTAGGTCTTAACAGTAAGTCCCATCGCTAATCCTTACCTCAAGTGTCAACCATGAGTTGGGATATCTACTAAAAATGGTCTTAAGGAAGTTTTAAACACCACAATATATTGTCACAAGTTAACATAATACATCTGCAGCCCCAGCGAACAGGTGGTTAAGTCGAATTTTGTCCAGAGAGAATTAATTGTATTGAGGGAAGAGGAATCTTGTCATTCTCATAGTTTTTGGCTTGATATCGAGTCGTAATATTACCAATAACTCGTTTTCAAGCCAAAGCCTGACTCAGCCCCTGATTCACCTACGAAAATAATTAGATTCCGCTTCTCTAAGTACAAAAAACTCGTTTTGGAAAAGAATTGACTTAACCACTTATTCACCGGGGCTATAGATATATTGCCTATATTTTTTTATTGATTCGTAATGCTAGAATAACGCCAAAGTTCGGGAATGATAACAAACAAGTGCTGAGGAAGAGCCAAAGGACTACCTACATTGTAAAATGTTTACAGATTATGTTTTGGTTTCTTTATTTTTAGTTTTCTAATCAAATTGGTGTCTTTCCAAAAAAACAGATTATCAGACTTCGCTCATGATTTGCCAACTTTTCCTTTGAACCAGTAGACCGATTTCGTAGCTTCATTTTTCTGTATGTATGGCCCTGTCACGTGAGGTGTTACTTACGAATTGCCGTTCCTTAGTTTCTATAAAATGTACCGCAAAACAGTTGTAACGAAGGGAACGCAGTTTGCCTAAAATCTTCACCTCGATGCTCTTTTATTGTATTTTATTCTTGAAAAAAAAATGGATAAAGAAATAGTAGCACAGATGACACCCTGGAAATACCGAATGGCTATCTTATCTTTAAATGGGGTGTGGGAAAACGTGGCATACAGCAAACTCTAATTATTACAATTAGTCATGATGTAGTACTCAACCCCGGAACAATTGAATTAGCAACAGTTTTTGTATTTGTTAATTTATTAATATATTTTACTTTAAACACCGTGCGTATTTTATTTGTTGAATTGTTTGGTGAAAAATATAAATTAAATATAAAAATAACGAGAAAGAGGGCCCATCTCTGATTAACAACATAATGCTACAGGCACAAAAGATTGGCCCAAATAAAAATAATGGTACATAATGACAATAATTATAGTATTAGCCGATACTTGTATACGTCATTAATTCCCTGAAATACAAATAATTACAGTAATTCCCTAAAGTAGCTAGAAATAATAAAAGCTTTTTATAAAAAAATTTTCCACGGCATCGAATTGTCATGACTACGACTAAAGACACATGTGTACGCACGCTTGCACGCACACACGCAAGCATCTTATTATATAGATGTACCATGTCTCCCTCTAATAGCGTGATACATTTTAATGTCAATAATCACAAAAATGTTCTAAAATTAGTTATTAAATTCATTGGAAATAGATTTCCTTTTTAGTTTTTATTTCATTTTACCCGAGGAATGTAAGCAAGTTGATGAACTTCTGCCAATAAAATAAACCTTCCCAGTGGTGGAATCATATAATATTGTGGAACCAGTGTATCTAACAAAACTTTCCTACATTCGTAAAATGGATGATGATAACAGGATCGCCATCGAAAGTTGTGAGATGCGCCGTAAGAGATTGAATTAAGGTTATACTTCTTCTTCTTTCTCTGCCTCCTCTAGTATTAAGACTGGAAGGTTCTTCTAGTATGGAAGTAAGGTCTCCTGCCAATATGTCTCACTTCCATACATTCCCTTGGTACTGTGTTTCTACCCATTCTACGTATGTGTCCAAACTATCGAATTTATCGGAAATGATCGAAGGTGATTTTCAGAGATGGAACCTTGAGTTCTTTTCTTATTCTCTCATTTCATATTGTTTTTCTCCTGGTTTGGCCCAACATTCTTCGTTGAAATTTCATACCTGCTGCCGTTATCCTGATAAGTGCTTGTCTTGGATGACTCAGTTTCCGTCACCATATAATAATGTAGGGAGATATAATGCTTTATAGATGAGTTTAACATTCTTCCCAACTTCTTTCTTTCCCAGAAGTACTGTAAATGTGGTAATATACATTAAGCTATTTTCTTCGATATGGGCAGATTTCAAAAACAACCCTTCTAATTAACCTCATACTTCGATGGAATTGGAAGTGGTGGACCAACTGTCCAGTATCATTTTTTTTTAAATTAGAAATTTTAAAAATCTCGAAATCGATATACCTACCTTATTTCGTTTCCATAGACACCGAAATAAGGTAAGGAAAGTAAGGAAATAATAAGCAATATTTTTGTTATTAACATACCATAAGTCTAAAATGGCCGTCTTATGTGATATTGTTACGGGCTACTGGGTGTAAAATGGACTAAACCATTACTTAATTCAAGAATCTAATATTTATTAACAAATTAACAAGAATACAATGAGATTATTTAAAACAGTTAAATTATTAAACTAATATCAATACACAATAATAATATTCTACTAAATGTTATCTAATTTCTAAGATAATAGGATATTGCTAATACTAAATAATCTAATTATTTACCTAAATTTGTACAAATACAATAATATTACACTATAGTTTACAATTACAAATTAACACTTACAGTTCGCTAACTAAAGTCCACCGACCGTAAGACTCTTCAAATATGACAAACTGCCACACAGTTTATTACACTTATTACACGGTCACTAATTGTCACTGTTGCTCACTAAGCACTTATTACAGACTGATACTAATACTAACTAACTCACACACACTGCCACTAGTTAACGACTGCTACTCACTGGCTTATTACAGACTCGTCTTACTACTCCACTGCTTATTACTGACTCGTCTTATTACTACTCGTCTTATTACTACTGGGTCTTATTACTACTGCCGCGGCCGAAAACGCTGTCCTTTTTATATAGGCAAGGTAGGTCGTGGTGGGGCATTACTCGGAACAAGGACGAGGACCACCTAGAACCGATCTAGAAGGCTCTACGCCATTCTATAATCCCTTCTGCTTAATCCCATTGTTTGCCTAATCCGCTCAGCCGGTACTTCTTCCCGCTCTGACCGTAACAATATCTTATATTAAGAATAACATCTTTCAAATTTGTACGTAAAAACTATATAGAGAATTTTCTGAATTGATGAACTAATATAAATCTTATCGGTTTTTTTTGTTCGTATCTTCTACCGTTTTTTGAGTTATGGACGTTGAAAATGTTATTATCGGTTTATAAGTTATATATTACGATCAGTTATTTATTAAAGGTTAAACAAATAATGATTTTTCTTTTTTTTACTTTCAATAACTTTATTCATATAATGGACATGGAACAGATAAGTCACTATGATAACTATAAGGAATGTAACTTCCTTTCGTTACAATAATTTGAAAATACAAATTTTTAAGACTTTTTAAATTTTCCTTACAAGTACAAAAAATCTACATCTAACTTGGAATAACAAAGTCACGGTGTTCAATCTGCGAGTCTAAAATTTAAAACCATTACCGAAACATTCAAATTTAAGAAATTCAGTCTTTACTGAACCCAGCGAGTCAGTGACTGGTCAGATTATCCTTTTATTTTTGTCAACTCCTGTAACAAACTTAAGACCGCGATCACACTGAAACGATATAAGATCAGCGATATATCTTAAACAAAACGCTAAGACAGTAACATAAAACCTTAAGAGACGATAAAAATAATTCATACTCGCGTGATTGCGCAACATATCGTAAGTGACATCTTCTGTGCCACAAGTAACTCTTCACAGCGATATGTATCGTCCGATATTTCGACGTCATATGTGAATATGACGGGAAGAAGAGAAGATACTTCGGTAATTATTTCATTAGTTTTAGTGGAATGAAATAATGCCTCTGGAACTACTCCATTGCCGCATATAGGAAATAAAGTATTTTCTTTTGCACATCAATTTTCATCACCCAGTTCGATTTATCGCTTGCTGTTATTGAACCTTCCTAACAATAAATCGTCGCGATATATTCCTTACGACATATTGATTATTGTACGCGGCCTAACGCTCAATGGAATCTTTCACAACATATCCCATGAGTAAATATTCAAAAACTCAATGAAGGAAAGTAAGTATGGTATAAACATTATGCATCTAACGCCAGATGATTACTTTTTAATTTATCTATTGCAGTATCTATTGAAGAGTTAGCTGTTTCCTACGAAGATGCAAAAAAAGAATAAACACACGGATAAATAAACAGTGAAAACTCATATCTAGTTATGGTAGGAGACCAGATGAGCAGATGTACATGTTATCACTAAAACTGTGGAACATACTAAGATGTCATATATTTTTTTTCTTACGCATTGATTTCCAGATATGTGAATTATAAAGCACTTGTAATGTCAATTGGTAAACCACTTACCAGTACTATTTCTAAAATACTTTAGCCATAAGCAGCTAATATATCTAAGGAGTAGCATACCAGAATTTAAGTGACAGATAACAGTTGCAACTTTAGATATTAGTAGACAATTGTCTTAAATAGTATAATTTAATACCATCATTGACGTTTTTTAAATATAAATG
The DNA here is from genome assembly GCA_964056705.1 of Troilus luridus. Lineage (NCBI taxonomy): Eukaryota > Metazoa > Arthropoda > Insecta > Hemiptera > Pentatomidae > Troilus > Troilus luridus. The sequence goes on along the minus strand of OZ057412.1, from coordinate 42,472,414 downwards.
CATAATTAAACAATTTTAAGAACTTGTACAAACACCAGTCCCATTTTGCGTTACTTTAGACAAGCAATGCTTCATATTCCCAAAAATTCAGTTCCAGATTCAGACAAAACCACAAAAAACAAGGCGGCAAAGTGTCATGTTAGAAAATAATTGCTTTACTAAACAAGCGGAACATGGAATAAACTCAATTTTTGAAATTTTGGAGTTATCCGCTTTTGCCCCGTCTCATATGTTCTAAGACGGTAGAAATATGTTTGAAGTTCCATAACTAATCCATAAAGCAGAAAAAAAGATTTTTTCAAATCTATTGCACTTAGAAAGGAGCAATTAATTATAAGAAGGCGAGATGTCACAAATGGCAGTCATATTGGGCTCATGATGTTATTAAGAACAAACAGCTCATTTTGATGTTTGACATCATTCTGATGTTTTTATGTAGAACAAACATCTCATTTTGATGTTTGATATCATTCTGATGTTTTGATGTATAACATTCAGTTCTAAGCCATCATATTACATTTAATAAAGATATTTACCATACTCCCACTTTCCCATTACAATCTAACTCAAGTTATATAAATAATATTTTCAAACTATCACTAGCTAAGATAAACAACTTTTTCATTAATACAGGCAGTGAAAAAAGAATGATCCCTCAAAATCGAACATATACACTCGCGTTTTAAATTTTAAACATCAAGCGCTTGTTTAGGTGTTTTTCTTAAAGCACCAATACGATGTGAATGGAATAAAACAGTCAATCAAGAGGAGTAATTAGGTTTGGTACCTCGTCCCATATTAATTTTATTAAAAAAATTCTACAATATTAGCAGTTGTGCAAAAGTATGTTGCTTGAAACTTCTATATTTAAAAAGCGTCTCGTCCGCTTGGCCCCAAAGATGGAGGGAAATTAAAACTGTGTATGATAGATAACACGTACAAGCAATTGTTAAGAAAAACATTTAATGGTTTATTTATTTCAAGATGTCTCTTATATTTCTATATGGTTTACAAGAATTTCCATTAAAAATTTTAAGTAAAAAATCACAAAAAAATTATTGCGGATTTTTTTTGTTGGCAACAGATTTGGCAATCGCGCACGAAATCTACTGCCATCTCGACGTGGAACGCATTTTAGACATCGCCGATAAAATATTACATCACTAAAAACTTTTTTATATAATATCTCTCTATTATAAGCAGTTAGCTATGTGCTTGCAGTCACTTTTAATGGTTGCTTTAGTTTTTCTTTATGTACTCATAGGACTAGTGAAGAAATTAATTGCCCCATTATGCTACATAGCAAACTTTTTTTTAATTATTACTTTGTTTTGATTTATGTTCCTAGTACTATAGATAAGTTGGCTGATAGCCTATCGATTCGAAGGCAGCTGCATTGACAAGGTGATAATAATTTTTTTTTTAACAAGGTCCGGTGAAAATAGAAATAAAGCGATGATAAGGGGTTTCGGAATTGAATACCAATGATTTAAAATTAGTATTATCCATTTTAATACACAATAACACTAGAGCATTAGTTAAAAGATGATATTTTTCAAATATTATAAATGCAGCATCAATATATGACTATTAATTGGTCCACATTCTGAAATCGGCTAACGTAAAGTTAATGAAAAATACAACACAAAAAACATCAGTTTGAAAATCAATTTCCCTACTATTAAAAGGGCTTGAATTTGATATTTCGTTTCCTTTCAACGTCAGTCTAGATAAGTATTTATTTGGAACTATTGTATAATTACATGAGGCACAATATCGGACTACTTTGATAACCATAAAGATAATATGGAAGACCTGATTACCTCTGAGAGCTGCTGAGAGCTAGTAGGATCCATGGCGGCCTGCTACTGCTCACTACCTTAAGGTCCGTCCTTGGGTTAAATCGGGAACTGTGAACATCTGCCCCAAGTTTGTGGGATATCAATTCGATTCCTTTTATCGATTTTTAATCGGTTTTAAATTCGAGTTTAGTCTTCAGGAATTATTTTCAATTGTTAGCTAAGTTCAAGCTAAGTCGTGCCAACAACCTTTTATGCCTTGCTGTAAATTAGTGTTCCAAAATAGGCTTGAAAATTGAGGAAATGGTATAAATAAGTAGACTGAATATAGGTCAAGAAACAAGGCTGAAAGAAATGCTACGAAAGCCAGTTTCTTCAGTAAATTTCAAAATTATTTAAGACAAATATAGCATTACTTTTGTAAACATTAATGTAAATAGGTCTTAATTACAGAAAATAATGCTTGGTTTTCAGGGCGAAATCATGTTATTTCAACTCAATCAATCAACTCTTAATGATATCAAATTGGCACGACATGCAATTTCGGTAATGGCCGCTTAGAATAATTTATCGTTTATTGGTCTAAACAAAGCGATGTAGTTAAGTAGCATACGAAGGGACTCCCCCTCCCCCCCTATGAAGTGGGTACCATTAATTGGGGGAAAACCTGGTGGTTGAGCGTTTTCTCTGTGTTATCACCTCCTTGAAAAAACCTAAGCCTTGAAACAGTACAAAAGTGTACTGGGTTCAGTACTTTTGTACTGTTTCAAAGCTGCATTGGTTGTAATGATACAGAATTTGTTCTCTGGGGGGGGGGGGGCAGAACAATAAAATATTTAATTTTATGGAATTATTTTTACAGATTTAATTCTGTTATATTAATTGACTGACAATAAGCAGACATTGAAGAGGACCTAGACAGCGATACTCAGGTGCGTTGCCCTGTAGTTTCTGATCAGAACTAACTTGGCAAGGTACCAGCATCATTCCACTTTCACTTACCACCCTTCAACACATTTCCCCTTAACTTAACTTAAAAAATAAATAATAAAATAAACATTAAAACTATAAAATGGACTTCTTCGTCTCTCTCACAAAAGCAGAATACAATTTTTAAACCATTGTAACACTACAATTCTGTGCACTGTAAATTTTTAGTACATGTTTAGTTTTTTATAGTAATTGTTTAGTTTGCATGAAAACAGAGAATAATTTAGTAAGAAGTTCAAAAATAGGTGGTAGAATAAATTTATAATTACACATGAACGAATTCTAAATAACAACAAACAGGGGAGGAAAAACAAACTGCAGCATCATAGAACTACTTCACTACCTATTTTCTTCTTAAATTTTTTTCTTGGGTATCGTACACATTCCACAGTTTTTCTTGTAATTCCACAGGGTTTAAAATTTTCTTTTAATCAGGTTCATAGGTTCTTTCTGGGTATTATTTGACGTGAAATAAATAATTTCCTTTGAACTTTGGAATGTGGCAAGAGAATCTTTTTTCTTCTGTGCGACAGTGGTGTGATACCCTGCATATTTTACATTTTTAGTAACCTTATGTAAACTTACTTGATATATAAATGTTCATAGATGTTCGTAATCTTATTTGATATCTAAATGCTTGTTGCAGTGATCCTTGCTAAGAGCAAGTGGCGAGGTCTGCGAGACTACTATAGGCAACAATTCAAGAGGGTGATGGAACAGCCTGAGGGCCAGGTGGGAAGCACTTGGGCACACTTCGACGAGATGTCCTTCCTGGGCCCTTCCTTGTCCACTTCCGCGAGGGTCCTCAAGGACGAAGCGACCCCCGCCTCCCCAGACATGGACGTCAGCGAGGCGATGGAACAGAAGTGGAGCCCTCCGTGGTCCTTCAAGCCCTATCAGGACTCAGAGTTCAGTGACACCGACGAGGATGACTTGTATTTTTTCAAATCTTTATTGCCTGATCTTCGAGGCCTTCCGCGTAAGAAAAAAGCTTTGATCAGATTGAAAATACAGAAAGTCGTATACGAAGAGGTGTATGGAAGTTTGGTATGCGCGGATGATGGAGACGAGAAACCTGAAGAAGAGGAGGCGAAGGAAGATTCTAGAGGCTCCAATAATGAATTATTGATATCTTCGTGATAGTTTATTTTTATATTTTATAATAATTGTTTATTATTAGTACGTATAGAATATATGTAATTTGTTAACGTAAATTCCAATTAATTTCTACCTTACTTTAGTAAATTGTATGGTTAAGTTTAATCAAACTCTTTATTCAGAGTTGTTTATCATTTTAACAAAACAATGATACTTAAGTGATCAGATGACTGTGCTTAATTAGGGAAATGTAATTTTAAATTCAAAAAAACATTTTTTTTCTCCCTAATTATTCCCTGAGTTCAATCCTCTGTACCTGAATTCCTGATACGTACTACATGAAGTAATACTATGAAAATCTCAATTTGACAAAATTTTCAATTTTTTTTGTATCTTCTGAATGTTGGGATTTTTCAGTTACATAGTTTAACGTAGTGAACGACAAATTAATGAATATTATTTGAAAAGAGCATTATTGTATTAGATAAGTCAATTTTCCTGCAATGAACATTCGCATATTTGTTTAAGTACAATTAAACAAATTAGCACATGTAAAAATTGCAGTTAATAAATGTATTAGATAATAATAAATATAAACCTATACAATATACACAACAATCCAAATACATTCAGATTACACTATTATTATATTAATTTATCTAATTTTAATAGATACTGAATAAAGTTCACCTAGCGGCGAATCCAATCCCGATTTTAGATAATACACAACTATTCATTAAGAATTTGAGACTATTTGTTGGCTCCTAGTGGCCATCAACCTCAAGGTTTGGGTTTACTGAATCTTTATAAACCTGCCTTTATTTTAAATCATTATTAAAATGCATAAGACCGCCATCAGTTGAATTTGGCCCCGGAGTAAAATAATACAGCGGGCCACCTCACTTAATATTCTATGCCCTCTATTGTATCAGTAGAACTCATATCTGGATAAGAAACTGTGAAAACGAAAATTATACTACTTCATATTAACCCTAAAAGAGTGAAAGACTCTCGGGAAAGGCGGTCCAGAAAGATAGGACGGGTCTAATGAAAAAACTTATCTATGTAACAAATAAAAAACGTCTTTTTCAAGAGAAAATTTACGAAGTGACTTCTAGATGCTGGTTTTTATATTAACTCCTGTCTAAATTGAGGAAATGGTATAAATAAGTAGACTGAATATAGGTCAAGAAACAAGGCTGAAAGAAATGCTACGAAAGCCAGTTTCTTCAGTAAATTTCAAAATTATTTAAGACAAATATAGCATTACTTTTGTAAACATTAATGTAAATAGGTCTTAATTACAGAAAATAATGCTTGGTTTTCAGGGCGAAATCATGTTATTTCAACTCAATCAATCAACTCTTAATGATATCAAATTGGCACGACATGCAATTTCGGCAGTGGCCGCTTAGAATAATTTATCGTTTATTGGTCTAAGCAAAGCGATGTAGTTAAGTAGCATACGCAGGGACTGCGCCTCCCCCCCTATGAAGTGGGTACCATTAATTTGGGGAAAACCTGGTGGTTGAGCGTTTTCTGTCTTATCACCTCCTTGAAAAAACCAAAGCTTTGAAACAGTACAAAAGTACTGAACCCAGTACGCTGCATTGGTTGTAATGATACAGAATTTGTTCTCTGGGGGGGGGGCGGAACAATAAAATATTAAATTTTATGGAATTATTTTTACAGATTTAATTATGTTATATTAATTGACTGACGATAAGCTGATATTGAAGATGACCTAGGAATAAATCGAAAATATTTATTCGCTGAGAATAGATCAGCTACATGGGGACTTCTCAGAAAATTAAAAACATTTGGTAATCATAAGATAAGAGAGCAAAGTGGTGGAGCGCTCAGTTGCTGTGGCGAAGGTGTCCCGAGTTCAAATCCGAATGTGGCAGATTTATTTTATTTTATTTTATAAGTTTATTTAATTTGTAAACGATCGGGAATAGATTCTGTGGGATCCAGCCACTATACAGGGGGTACTCTAAATTGGGAGAAAAACTGGCGGTGTGAGAGTGATATGGGAAAGGTTACCAACCAGCACTAGAAACAGTACAGCCTCTACCACGCACTGGGTTGTAGTCGTATACATAGGTTGTTTTTTTTTTCTTTTTTAGTAACCATTATACGAAATTAGATTCTGCAATAACGTCTTGGTCGAATTAAATGCAGTTGTTTAAGATATCGTCGAGACAAATGCAAAATATCAAAAGTGAAAAACGTCAATTTTCAACGAAACACAGTCTCATGGTTCATTCAAAATCAGTGTGTATCGGTTTTTACCTATTATGTTTATGTCATTAAACGTGGTTTTGTGCCTTCGCAGATGGCAATGTGACCTGAAACAAGTTAATATCATTTGTTGTTAATAAAATTTTAGTTTAGATCAAATGCTAATATCTTTTCCCTGTAAGACTGTGGTCTACTGGCTGTATACCAAACTTTTTTTTTTATCTTAGCCCCTTGGCTATTCTTAATTTTTAACAATAACATATTAATGTGATATATGGGATCTCTTTTACTGCATGAGTGCATTTTAAGAGACGATTGTAGTTATGATTTTCTGGTTTTCAATGGTAGAAGTGGGGGGTCTAGTGACGGGGCTCACTAGTTCTTTCTGATTGGAGTTAGATACCAGATGTTACATGTTAATAACATTTTTGTTAGGAACTTATAGACCTTAATCTTATTTTTACTAATATCATTTGAATGCCCCAATTACACCAATAATTGAAATGCTATTAAGATTGTCAATAACATTAATAATAACATAAATTTCACAACTAAAACAACTGAGAGTGGTGGGACTCTAGCAATGTAGAGCGAAAAATTCCCAGGTAGAGGAATTGTACAGGTGCACAACAGTGTAAGATTTCTACTCACAAAAATAAAGTACTTTACAAACTAGGTAAAAAAAATTATATTAAAAAAAGAGAATGCTCCAAAAATTAATAAGCCTTTCTTAAATTGACTATGACCTTATTCACTGATCCAACAGAAACTTTAACTAGAGAAGAAAAACGAAATGCTCAACGGCAGTAGTTATCCAACAGAAAATAGTAGTCTTTTGAAAACATTTAAACGGAAACAGTTCGACAATTCGAAGGGGCAACAACAATGGAATACAAACAATGAAATTCAATCTTTTTAAAACCTAATAAATTATAAAATAGTAAAAAATGAATTCATCAATATTATTAGTAAATCAAAAAGCGGTTGCGCAATTGAAGACAGTGGGACTTCCTTTTGGGTAATACTCGAAAAACAAATTCAACTTGAAATATCACGAGGTTTCAGGCGTCATCTTCTTTTCAGACGTCTCTGAGAATTATCGAGTAATTGAAGAGGTAGCTAAGTTTGAAATAGAGCCGCAAAGCTCTACTCTGTAGGTCCAAATACTGTACCTGTGCCACTACAATCCGTAAAGAGTCTTGGGTTCAGTATGGGGTAGAGACTGTACTGTCTCTACAGCCCCCCCTCCTGTGATTTGTCCTAGATCCCATGGTATCTCCGGCCACTAACAGATTAAATTAGAGTGTGCCAGCGAGCGGGATTTGAATCCAGGAACTTCAGCATGGCAACTCAGCGCTCTAATACTGAGCCACTACCTGTACTTTTATTTAGTCTGTTTGCGGCGGGAGATGGGTCATATGGGATCTAGGACCCTCCTGGGGCTCACTCAGCCTCTATAAAATATTATAAAAATAGGGTACCCAAAATAAGGGGGGGGAACCTGGAAGTTGAGCATGACCTAGGACAAGTCACCTCCTTGCAGAACTGTTGTACATGAAACAGTACAGTCTCTACCATGTACTGAACCCCAGACTCGTTCGCGGGTTGTAGTGGTTACAGGTTTAATTAATTAAGAGCTTACAGCATTTGTTTAGTAAATTTTGAAGTAGCCTGAAACGGCGATCAGTTTCTTGTCATTTCAGTCTAGGATGAGAATTTCAAGGTAATCGTTTGTCAAGATTAGTCTTGAGTATTGGACCTGTTTTATAGACGGGGGAGATATGGCGCATGAGTGTGAAAAATAAATATTCTGAGGCGGTTTTTCTTCAGAAATTTGTTTATTATGATCCGAATAACCTAGAACTCACAGTGGTCAACCATGTTTGAGCTTTTTAAAATAAATTTACAGACCTTCTGAGAATGCAACATGATCCTCAGATCTGGAGTTATATTGACACAAGAATGTAACTAATTCGTGTTTCCTCAGTGAGCTTGTGGGAAACTATAAGAGCTACAATCATTTTATCAAATCTGGTTGAAAGTCCTGGGTTCCTAACTGCATTTCCAAATATTTTATTGAAAGAGTATTACCAATGTCAATTTGTGTCGCGTTGTTGCCATCATGTGATGTTATACGTCACAATTCATTTATTATTAGCATAAACTACCAATAAATTTTCTAAATGTTTTATTTAAAGACGTCAAGATCCTTACTTTGACAATATCCATAGCAAACATACGCATATGCATTCGTAAATAATACACCTTCTTTTTTTTTCTCTAGATTTGATAATGATAAAATATTTAATTCTATGGTCAAAATTACAAGGACAACGATACAAAACACGACCAAGTTGTAAACGGGTTTTCAAAATTTGAATGCGCTGTTTTAAATTTGAATATGTACAAGTTTTGATAAAGAATAGCTAGAATAATTGATAATGATTCTAGAATAAATAGAATCGATTAGAAAATGGCATCTTTCAATTCTGTGACAAAATTTCTTTAGAATTTAACAAAAAACTCGAGGAGTTGACATTATTTTTAATTTTCCTAGTTTTTTTGGTTCCACTTTTTTAAAATTTTTGATTTTGAAAAAATCAACCACGAACCCGGTTGCCAACTGTGAGTTTTGGGTTCTTTGGGTCGTAACAAACGAAACTGTCTCGGATTATTTTTTATACTCATGCACACCTTCCCCCTTTTACAACAGGAATCAGTGGGATATTACTAAGGGATAATCGACGAAAGGAAGTCATTGGTTTACGACTAAGGCTACACCTACATTGGATCCGATTCGGTGCGACGTGATTCTATCACATACGATGCTGGGGTGTATACATTATACATATTTTACTATACATTATAGGAAAATATAAATGTATAAAAAATAATTAATAAATAATCTTAATTTTATAAATTTAAAGAACCAAATGTTATAACTCTCGATATATTTCAGTCATATGGTTTGCTAGCGACGTCTCATCGTATCACACCGGATCCAATGTAGGTGTAGCCTAAGAGAAAAGATGATTTGACGGGATTTGTGTTCCTAAAGTAAACTTGAAAATCTTAAGATCTAATGCTACATAATTCAAATAAATCGAAATTGACCACATCCCCATTTCCAGCAATTGTGCAGAAGAAGACAGTTTTGTCTTCTAGCATTAGCCACATCTTAAAATAAAATTCATGTTGGTCCCCGTTGAATAATGAAGGCAGAACCCCTTAAAAGGCAAAACCATGCTATGAAAACCAAATGTAAGGCTTTAGCACCTGGCTTAACGGACTCTGAGGTGATCCATATTGTGGTAGGTGTAGAATATGACCAATTGTTCACGGGTAGTGCCACCATAACGCAACAATGGTAATAAATAATGCAATGTTTTTAAGTTTTTGTAATAGGTTTTTTATTTAGATTAAAACAATATATAGTTTATAAGGCAAACATCTTATTCCAGTTTTTCGATTTTATGACTGTTATTTCAGGATGGAAATAGGATTAGGATGCCTTGAAGTATCTTGGGTGGTGTCTTGAAGACTGTATATCACTCCAATATTGCCCTTATTTTCCACCTTAGCATTTTTAGGGTTGCTTTCTTACCGCTGTATGTGAGAGTTTCTTTGTGGCATTCTTATTTTCTGCTGGAGCGGAGCCATCAGCGGGAAAATAAAAAAATAACTGGTTTTTGACTACCTAGTCCATTTCTTATCCACATCAACCTAGGGGACATCCACATCTACCTCGTCACCTTCCAGGTCTGGAGTTGGGCTACGTCTCTTAAAAGAAAATTAGCACATCTCTTCAGCACACCAATGAATTTTATGCGCCTCCGGCCGATGCACCCTGAGCTGGAGCTCCTAATGGATTATCATAATCTAGGTTTTCTGGAGCGTGGTAGGAGGCACATTAGTCCTGCAGTCTTTCAAGAGCGATCTCGTAAAGATGTCGCAGGAATGGCACACCGTAGAGCATCGTTTGTCGAATGATGGCCTAAGGTATCTGAAGCTTGAGGCTAAGAGATAACTGTGGTGACGTCAGCAGATAGAGTCAGGTAGAGCCTGCTTTTCTTGAGCCAGATCAGCTTGAGTCTCTTTTGCCCGTGATTGGAGAAGTAGTACTGACTCAAGTTCGCGGTAGGATGATAGATATTTCACGGTAGGGACCCCACTGGTAATGGTGGAGTCTTCCAGCCGATCAGTTCTCTTCGCCTCAGAGCTCATCAGGAATTCATCCTGTTCCCTAGGTGTCAGTAGGTTGCACCAGGTGTTAGGAGCACTGTATGAGGTGAGTAACAAGAAAAGTTTATGGTCGTCATGAGTCTTCTATAACTGGTTGTGCCACAGAGAGGTCTTCTAGTCACCTATCTGCCGAGTCATCGCATTTATGTATCCTAAATGTAAAATATTCCTTTCTTTTTTGCAGTTTTCAGCAGTTTCTTTGAGCAATCACAGCGAGGATGTCCCGTGGGGGTTTCCGGGTTGTATTGGGTTTCGGACTGACCTAGGGATTTTCTTATTAGCTGGGTCGTGGATAGCAGTATTTATAACTTCCACAGCCTCATCTACCTCGTCTTCGGTATATAGGAACTTGACCTGTGGAAGTGTTTCTTCTAGATTAGCCCTGATTTCTTTTCAGTTGGCCTTGTGCAATAAACACTTGCTCGTATGAGGTATGGCTTGCATACTATCAAAGATCCAGAGCAAAGATTTTTTATAAATAACTTAAATAGAATATAAATAACGCAAATGTATAAGGAAACTGGATGATTTGATCTAAAAATATAATTACACAAGACCCATTGTTTATTGTATAAGGTACTGTATAAAGACAGTGCAAATTATTTCGGAAGTAATGACTAGTTTCTAGTTGATTTCCATTGTAGACTATTATTCCCTACGTGGGTGGCATCTAATATTAGTTTAATATAATGCCTAGGTATACATTAATTTCTAGGGATTTAAATTAGTTAGAAAAGTAATGAAGTAATTATAAACAAAATGAGAAAGCCTGACACGTTTCTAAAGAAACTATTCCAAAGGAAATAAAATGCCAAATTTTTAACCATATTGTTAATTATGAAAGTGATAGAAATGTTTAGTTAAATAGAGTAGAGAGATGGAGATACTGCATGTATTGATTGAGGCAGGTGTCTCTCTCATACTGCGGCACTGCGGGCCTCCGCTAAGAGTTACGTTTTTATCAACCACTATGGTCTCTAATAAATGCTACAGGCGGTTCTCACCCCAATCCGGTACCGTTCGGTTAAATTGATAATATAGATGAGAGGAATATATTTACGCAGCATGTAAACATTTAGAAAATAACAAGAAGACTTGAACTCTGAAATGAAAAGTGGAGGAAAATGATGATGTGAAATAGCTTTTGCAGGTGGCAGGTTCTTGTAAATAATGAAAATATTGTCTTGACTAATCACAGCCAACAATCTCGTTCTTTCCTGAGCGTGGGTAAAGCTTCCTTCAGCTGGCGCTGCACGCTGCAGTTCCTCAGATTTCTGATCTTCATATAAGTTTCCTCCCCATACACTTGCGTCCTCACGAGGTGACCCATCTATTTTAGACTTCGTATTCTGATGTAATTTCGTAAGCTAATATTTTTATTTATCTCACATGGCTGTATGCTATAGTGACATCAACACTCTACATCTTGACACTTATGCACCAGTGTTTCTCTCAAAACCTCACACTTGTCCCGTTTGTGATCCCAGTTCCAATTAGCGATGAAGGTTCCCCTCGCATATGTAATCATTGGCTATATTAAAGTTTTTTGTTTTTTTTAATTCTTCATTTAGTTACTTGGACGATGAGTTTAGTTTTCAGAATTTCCGTGAAGCTGAAATAAACTTTATTATCTTAAGGGATCCTTTTATTGATCCTTTCATTGAGTCGAGATCCGTATTGACTGAAAGCTACTCATAGCTTCTAACGAGTATTTTCAATTGACATGATGTCCGTATCGGCATACTTACTTCTTCCTGGCTCACTAATAACCCTAAATTCTCGGCTTCTTCATCTAGCCTAGATAAAGATCGTCCTAAAATCACTAAATAATCTGGACTGGAGTAATTTTGTTTCCGAGTCATATCATTTTCTGAAACTAGAATTTCTTTAATATAAAATATTTTGCCTTATGAACATAATAACTCATTTTTCTAGATGTAATTCCATTTAACTTCCCTAATTTCACCAGAAACCTGATGATCTCCATCAAAATACTTTAGCACCATTCCCTACCATAATTCTACTCGAATCATATCGATCCTTTTGAATATGTATTTGGAAGTTGTGTTAATGGAGATATTTTCCAACGAAGAGAACGATAACGGATCACCCTTTACCATCATTCACTTGCTTGCAACACAGTGAAGTGGTCGTGAGAGAAAAGCTGGTGCATGTTATGGACTTCGGGAGACGAAATGAATAGATCCGTTTGCAACCTTTCTATTTTATAATTAACATTATCTTCATTATTCGCGTGATTTGAGTTACTCACTTTCCTATCTTCAACGGTCTCACTTAGATGAAGACACTAACAGATAGACAGACACGCACATAAACTCAAGATTTTTGTCTAATGACGTGAATTAAAATGAAACTTGAAGATTAATCATGAAATATTAGAATCTTGATAGATATACCCATTTATTTATTTTTTTATTTACTTTTATTTTTTACATGGTTTTATGAAACAAGTTTACAATACCATATAGTAATACCGCTGTAGTGAATAGAGAGGAGAAGGAAGTTACAAGGCAACCTGAAGGAGGCTTATGAGGTCGATAGCGAATGGCTTTCAAGATTGGACTCAGTTAATTTTTAATGTGAAGGCTGGTCAACTTGCCCAATCCTTTTGGCAGATGAGGATACTCGAGTATTGTGGACTCAAGAGTGTATGTAACGTTAAACCGATTGAGTATTAGTAGGGATGAAAAAATGGAGATATAAATAATGAAACTTCACGGAAACATAAGGAAATTTCTCGTCATGCCTTAGTATTTTCCAATTTTGGTATATGTAATACGGAAGGGAGTAAATTACTCAGTGTTGTTTGCTAAAAAAAACAACATAAAGATTAAAACAAAAAGATAATTTCATATTTTTATTTTTATTCCAGTACAATTCATAAAACAGGGTTTTAAATTTGAAAACTATATAAATTAATTTTAAGTTCCAATACAGTTAGGGTAATTGCTGTGTAATTTTTTGGTATCAGTTCCGCAGGTTGTCGCTTCGAGTTCACACTAAACTTGATTGTGTGTTTTGGTTTCTAGTATATTCGTGGAGGACTAAATATATTTTTAACACATCGGCGGCAAATTCAGTTTGTTTATCTTGCGTTGTTTTATACTGTCATGCTGAAAGAAAATATTGTAGCTTTGTTAGTGTGTTTTTTTTTTTCAATTTTAAAATGTATTAAGGTATTATATAGTATATTAATTAAAACATACATTATATACAAATCAATTCGAGTCAAGTCACATCAAGTTTCAACTTTTTATTCGTTTCCTTTTCAATATTCACGAAAATAAAAATTATTTTATTGCATAGTAACTATTACTGACTGTTATAGGCTAAAGGACCAACCTACACATACTGTTTAGGTTATATCATGAATGATTACCGAAATATAAACATTTCCCATAATTACACTTTTTTTTTTCATACTAAAACTTACGATTATTTTTATTTTCGAGAATATTCAAAAATAAAAGTTAAAACTTGTGACTTAATTCGAAGCGACAACCTGCGGAACTGATACCAACATTTTTTTTTAATTATAAGAAATCCTGATATAATCCAAACTAGTACATGGTGACATTTAAATACTTTAAATCAGTTTTGTTTCGATTAGGTTTTATTTTCAATTCAAATATTTAAAGAAGAAAATAAAACAAATTGTATAAAAGTCAATAAATTATATTTATAATTAAAAAATGTTTTCATAATTGATCATTAAAATTGTCTCCAGAAAAACGAATGTAGTTTATATTAATAAAACAATACACTATGATGAAAATTTGTCGAGTTAAAACACGTTAACTAAGCCATTAAAAATAAGTAATTTATCAAAAGAGGAAATTCCTATATTTATAATTTTTCATGTTTTACTTCGATTTTATAAATATTACTTCTCCCAATCGATTCCTTTGAACCACTTCGTTTGAGTCAGTTATAAAAATAGTTTGAGATATTTCCGCTTTCGAAAGGTATGTCTGAGCCCTCCTGCTAAGCTCCTATAAACGGACTGCTAAAATGTCTTCCGCCCAATTTCTAACCTGTATTCGTCATCATTGCACTCCGTTGCAGAATTTTAAATAAAGCTTGACTTTTCTGTTGTCATAAGTCAGCGTTATGAAAAGCATTTCCATTACTAGAAATAGGCAACTATTATGTTCAACTGGGAATTATTAAATGTTTTACAGGATCATTAATCACAAAAATGGTAGTTTACTCTGAAAAATGAGGCTAAAAAATAAAATTAAAATAAATGAAATAAAAATACGTTAACTTAATTGTTTTTTCCGTGGTGATTGTTCGGCCTAGAATCTCAATTTAAATTTTTGTAATGTAAATCATAATGAAAATGTTAACGTAGGATATTGTCCAGGTCTCAAGTTAAGAATATTCAATTTCCATATTTATGGTGTGTTATGTAGCGAGCTGTTTTCTCTGTTTAGTTGGCAGAGATTTCCTTCCATTTCATGTTTAACCAAATTTTATTTGACACACCGTACCTATTTTTCGTATATGGTCCACATAATCTAAGCTCCATGTCTTCAGAAATTTTGGATGCCAATAACGTTAAGGTTTTGAATCGATTTTTATACATATAACTTTATTTAAAACGTCTAAATAAGACGCGTGCTACTGTTGATTAACTTTATCCTAATAGAAAGAAAAAAAACATAACAGATTTCCATTATTGGGGTTGTTGAGCCGTTAGACGGACAGTGGGACCTTCCTCAGTTATTGGAAACTTAAATAGTAGAATATTTATTAACGTTCTTGTTTTTCTAGCTACTGGATCTATTTAATTCCTCATTCTATTGACAGCGAATAACGGTGTTTCCACAATCAAATATAAAAGTACAAGAGTTAAA
Organism: Troilus luridus; assembly: GCA_964056705.1. Lineage (NCBI taxonomy): Eukaryota > Metazoa > Arthropoda > Insecta > Hemiptera > Pentatomidae > Troilus > Troilus luridus. Next base: position 42,457,161 of record OZ057412.1, on the reverse strand, counting down.
TAATAACTTTATTGATATAAGGGAAATTTACAGATTCTCAGGGTGACTGTAGCGAAGATTCGTGCCGTCGAAAGCCATGACTATATTAGACTGGGAATCAATGACATTAATATTTTAAAAATTAACATAATTTAAAGGTATATTGTGTTAAATGCATTAATTAGGATCGAAATCGGATGTATTTACGGGTAAAACTCCCTATTGGACACAAAATATCAAATTATGGGTCCAATAGGGACAATATTTTTAAAATAAGTCCAGGACACCTCGCGGAATTAGCAATCTCTCGATATCAGGAAACTTGCATATTGGCTTATATATGGACAGGTATCATTTTGATTTAAAAGGAGTAATTTGGATTTTCAGGTATTTTTCATGCATTTTCCTTCTTGTGAAAAATCAAGTTTATCTACCTCCTTTTTTGAATACATTTTGTATTTTGAAAAACCACAAAAGAATTATTTTTTCCAGGTTTTTCTTTTGTAACTCCATCCCATCAGCCAAAGGTGGACAAAATGTGGTTACTAATTATAAAAAATATTACACTGCCATTATGTTCTGAAATTTGATTAGCTACCGAGCGAAAATTCCCCAAAACTTGAATAAATTTGAATAAGCCATTGTTTTCGCTTTAGATATGATTTACTTAATGTAAAAATAGAACTACAGACGGGACACCTTAGAACAAAAGAATTTATAATTCATTGATTTTTTTGAACAGGCAGTATGCTTTGGTTTCTAATACGAGAGGTAAATATATTTGTAAAGAGCTAAATATCCTATCAGCATAATATATACATATATAATAAAATATAAACATAATAGCACTTCGGCGGCAATTTAGTTTGTTAGTTTTACAAAAGAGATTATATCTTCCAATATATATGAATTATTTTCCCTTTTTCTTACTTTACTAGTGATATTTAATTCTTTTTTATTTTATTAAGTGAAATCCGTTGTATTTTATTGCCATTGGAGATTTTCTTATCTTCTACTTCAAATTTCATTTTGTCGATGCGTTTTCTTAATAGAAATCTCTATGGATGCCATGAAGCTTTCAAGGTTAAAGGAAATCATCCATTTTTACTTTAATAAACTCATATATTTTTATTAATCCGGGTTTATAATATACAAAAGAGAAATTAAAATTCCCTAAAAACGTGGCCTGGTCAGTTGTCCTATTTATTTACTGAATGTTCATCGAGTGGGACTAAGCTATATGGAGACAGTAGTTGGCCGAAAGCCCATCTCCTCTGTAATATGGCCGACGCTCGAAAGTGGGGGCATTTCTTCTTCAATAACTTAAATAAAACTATTTCTAAAAACATATTCCACAGAATCATACAATATTTTCAAAATTAATTTCATAAATACGAAGTAATGGTAAGATATAAAGGTTAAAATCATTTAAAAGAAAACCTGGAAAAAATATATAAACATAACAACAAGAACTAAAGTTCAATAAGACGAAATTATTCTGAGCATATCAACTAAAAACAGTGAAATATTGTAATATTAATTCTCAAACTTATTTCCTGGATGATGCTGAAATTAATTCTTATTTAATGATAACGATGGTTTTTTTCTTTTTATAATTTGCAGCGCTTTAGTTACATTAAATAGCACAGTGCAAGATAAAAAAAATTAAAATAGAAATGTACAAAACATTTAATCGGAATAATAAATTGTATAGGTACACTCGGCAGCAATCACATATTGATATATTGAACTAGACGTCGATAACAAGGAAATCCTTAACCACGAAGCCAACCAAATTTCATAGCTATTCGTTATTAATCCATTAATTAAACAATAAACTAATGGTACAATGGAAACTCCACATAGTAGATTGGTTATCACCTATTAAAATGGGTCACCAGGTATTTTTGAAATAAAAATTACTTTTTGTAAGTGATGAGATGCCTAGGAATGATGTGTCGGCAACATAAGGGAAAGATGAAATTGAACGAACAAGCTATAAAATACCTAGCAAATACGGATGAAAATTGTTAATGTCAGACTGATCCCAAAATAAAAAACTATATTGAAAGCACTTGAGAGGATATTGGCAAGCTATGCCAGCATAATAATTGAATAATAAAGACAACTGGAACGAGTTCAAAGATCTGGGGGATAAAGAGAACATCGAAGAATTACGGAAAGAGGATAAAGCAGGGAAGAGTTATACTATCAACAAATCTATACAAGAAGTAGCAAATGAAACATTTTCAGAAAAAACAAAAGGAAGAGAAGATAGTTTGATGAGGATTGCTGTAAAGCCTAAAGGACCAGGGATAAACAAACATCATTATATGAGAGTACTGCCAATTATTGAAATAATCGACTAAGATCGAAAAAGATCGTGCATACCAAGAAAAGAGATTTTCTGAGGAAACTAATGGGCAATTTAAAGAACTGAGAAGCGACAATCAAATAAGCTTAAGGAGTGAATAAGTTAATAAATCGCTGTTTTCAGACAAAAATTCATGAAATAATAGTTACAGTAGAATAATAGAAGAAAAGAGAATTATGAACAGATGTGTATAACATTTTGGTGTTGTATACTACTCGTACACCTAGAGGAATGGATCCAGGCATTGAAGCTGTTTAACTGTACTGTAGTGTGGTTACAAGAAAGTAAAGAGTTCCACAGCTTAATTATTCCTAATTAGAGAACTGCTTTAAGTGCAGGGATCACAAAATCACTTGTTAACGACTATTTGGCAATCATTCGATCGTAATAATGGAGCAAATTACACTAAGCTCTGCAAGAGTTTGGAAATCTTCATAACTTAATAATGTTCAAGATTAGCCACTGTGAAAAATTTATAGTAAAGTTAATGGTGAAGAACTGAGCTCAGGATCACAACTTGACAGGTGTAATGCAAGGTGATACCTTGTATGATATTCAATGACATACATATATTATATTGAACCTTCAACAAATTGATGATGTTATTCACACGATGGGGGTTGAAGAATTACTTAGAAAAGGATCATCTAATTAGCATGTGTATTATACAATAATTTTATTTATTCTACATACATATAATAGCATTTCTAAGGGCAAGTAACGAGAACGCAAGGCATTTCAGTACCCCATTTCCCCTCTTAATATTTCACATGCACTAAGAAATAACTTTAATAAAAAGAAATTACTTAAATTTTATTAATGTTTTACTTCAGTGCTTTTTATGAGTTGAATAAAGCAATTGAAGACTTGATCTCTACCAATGTTTATTAAGTTCCCACTCCTAAGACAACAATTTAAAAAGAAAAAAAACAGACGTGTCCCAGGAGTAATAACACAAGTATTCTTACAAATTTATCTAAATTCCTGGTGATGGCCTAATGAATTTATTCTATTTAATTAAGGATTTGATTAAAATTGATATTAACATGGATTTCTTAAGTTACTATATATCGATATATTGACAACCAATTGCACGCCAAAACAATACTTTGTCTAGTAAGTTAATTTTCTAGGCCCCAAACGGTAATCTTAAACATATATGAGAATGCCAACTTCTTGATATTAGAAGTCCTCTTCCACGCTTTAAATTTTTTTTTTAAATTATTTTATTGAATTGTACAATTGTAATATATACATCTAGTACTTGGGCTATATGAATAAATAAATACATGACAGGACATGTAGAGGCACCACCCACTGGCAGCACTCTAATAACATTTCTATAATAGAAGGTCCCGAGGCCCCATCTTCTCTTCAGACGCCTAGGAGGATTGTCCGGGATGGAATTGTATGCGAGGATGGAAACTAGTGGGTTTGGATGGGCCTGGAATTTATTATGGAATGATAGGTATCTGGAATGGGCTAAATCGGTAACATATGGGAGGTACTGTGTACCCTGCGTCAGGAACTCAGTACTACAATAAAAAAAAAAAACGGTAACATATGGAACGTTAAGGTCATTATGGATGGTTTTATTTGTGACAAAATAAGGAGCGTTTAGGATTTTGCGAAGGATTTTGGATTGCAAGGATTGAATACGAGAGGAATTCGATGGTTTGGTGGAGCCCTATAGTTCAATGCCGTAAGTCCATATAGGTCTTATAATAGTCCCATAAATAAGTATTTTGTAATAGATCTGAAGCTTTGCGCGTTTGTCTAGTATGTGTTGAAGTAGTCGGAAGCGTCTAGCTGTTTCTTGTTTTTTCAGTCTTGTGTGAGGTTTCCAAGTAAGACATTTGTCTAAGTTGAGTTAGGACTTTGTAGGACTCTAGGTAGCGAATCTGTTCAACAGGGATAAGTGGAGTACTATTAAAGGATACAGTAGGACCAGAAGTCATGGGTTTTCGGCGAAGGGTAAAGATAATTTGATGGGACTTGTTGGAATTGATTTTAATTCTCCAATTCCGAGCTTTTAATTTTAAGTCTAAAAAGATACATGGGATATTTGATCACTGAATCATCATCAATCATATAGGTCATCCACTTTTTTTATACAAAGTGCTATTCTAATTAAGCATTAACCCTTAAATAGTCCCTATTCACAAAGATTGAAGTTGAAATACCTATTTCATTAATTCAAAGAGAGATACGATTTATTCATTGATGGTTACTCTTGTAAGATGAGTTGCTACAATAGAACTAAATTATTCATTCATATATCCATGATATGTTTGTTGAATATGATATATAATATCATTCATTATCAATGATTTAGTTCGAAGAAATCGAATTATCATTAGCGGTAAGAATCTTATCGCCTTTCGAAAACTGGTGAAGATACTATCATTAATACTAAGCCTTTGTACTTGATATTGAAGTTTGTTTTTTATTTTTTTGTTTTGTTTTTTTATTATAAGGAGACTGAAAATTAACCCTGACTAATATGTAAATCGCTGTTATTATGTGTAATGCCCCCTGCCAGAAGTAATAAGTAAAAATTAATACGGTACGCTATCAGAGTTGGCGTGACTTAAGGGCCCAGATCTCGCTAGTGATTACATAATAAATGCAAACCTTGGTATTAAGAAAAGGAAAGGATTTTTTTCATAAAACTTCCAAACAGAATGAATGTATTTCACAGCAGAAAAGAAAATAGAATCTTATTGATATAAGCATTAAAAAGATACTTGGATTTATTAAAGCCTTTGAACGAAATTTGCGAAATAATTATGGCCTGCAACTGATTGTAAAGCCACTGATTCTAGTGATTAGATAAGAATATTAATCACACAACGCGAAGAGGGAATCAGTGATGCATTAAAGCGGCTACTCCGAATGGAGGATTGAGGTGGCGTTTCACTGAAAAATTCTACTTCTCTATTTTACTAAATTCAGTAAATATATTTGGGGCATTAAAGATCGCCTTGGAAAATTAACATGTGATAATTTACTATATTATAACATGATAAAAAACAATTACAAAAAATACTAAAAATAACTATAATCAAATTTAAATTTTCCCCGAACCATTAAGCAATCTGTACTAATAAAGAAATCTTGCAAATGATGAGCAAAGCCAAAAATTACTTGGTACTGAATACGATACTCACTGAATTACACTGATCTAGCTCTTACAGACTGTCCATTATTAACTCCAAATTATGATAATTTTAATATTTATTTTTATTACGTTTAGTGTTAAAAATTTGCTTTTCTACCGATGATTTATTCGAGAAAACATGGTGGTGGCCTACAATGTGAATAGTCCCTGTAAGTTGATTCTTTAAGAGTGGTTTCAGTAAAAAACAACAAAGCACAAGGGAATTAATAATAACAGAGAAAATTGCGAATTTATATATTTTTAATCAATGACTTTTACTCACCCTCCCCTCGGAAGGGACAGGCGGATTAAATTCTTGGCAAAAAAAACCAAAAAAAAAACCCATCCTGTGTCAAATAAAAATTTTCCGGAAAAATAAATAACAAGGATAGAGGGAGTGTATTTAATTGTGTGATAATTAATATTGTCAAAACCCGTATTCACGTAAGGCAATGATGTTTAAATAAATAAATAGATGAAGGAGTGTGGGATAAATATGGTCGAAAGTAAAAATAAATCATCTTGTTATCATTAATCATGAAAACTTTAAAATTCTTAGGTAATCTAGTTGTATTAATTATTGTATTTATCTTAGGAATAACTAATTTTTTTTTCTTAAAATGTTTATAATTGCAGTTTTCTTTGTATTTAATAATTTAGTTTAAATTATAAATATGTCTCTTGTTAAAACTATTAAATCAAATTATTAACAATTTGCCACGCTTTCAATAATATATGCTACGAATTTACTTTTTTATTTTATATCCGAAGAACTTTACTGAAAACATAATTACCAAGAGAAATAATCGCCTTCGACATTCAATAGTTGAGAATTCAGGGACTAACTTTTTTTTAATCAGGTTTTGTCAGAAATGAAAAAAGAGGTTGCCTATAGAAAAGTTCCTTGTTGTTCGTGAAGTTTTTTAATTAAAAGCTCTAACAATCTTCTATATAAATATATCCTCCTAAGAGGGGAGAATAATAAAATTGGATTAAAAAACATCTCAAAATCTGCTTTTCTTTCCCAGATCTAAACAGTATACTAAATTTGGAAGTCCAAGTTGTGGAACCAGTAGAATAGTAATTTTTTTCTTTTGGAGGAGAATTTCATAACGTGTGGCACTTGTGGCATTTCATCACAAGTGTCTTGAAAATACATTTTCATGTATATTAGATTCATTGATTGTATTCTTGACTTGTTCTTTTCATCCTTAAGTATTATCGATAATAGAAATCATATTATTGAATATGAAAATCATATTCGGAAGAGAATTCTTCGAGGCATAAAAAAAATGTATTAACAGTTTCAAATGTTTAAGTTTTCTGGTATGAAAGATCTTTTACAAAAAAAGAGATAGGAAGATAATCATTCTATAAACGAAATATTTCAATGATGCGACATTCAAATCAATATTTAATCGATATCCATAATGATTGGGGAAATGCGAAGAAATGTAATAATTAACTAAAGTTGCGCAGTAATGCAATGCCGGTTGGTCGCTCGCTTATTGTGACAGAGGTATTTTTGTATGTAGTGAGGATGTGAGCCAAGAAATCTGGCTCAGCTTCCAAACCATTTATCCTTCCTGTCCCTTGCTTCTTCTAGGCAATTATTTCTCCTTCATAGCTTCTAAACTTTCTCAGGAACAAATCAGCGAGAAATGGTTTCTCCTCCAGCAGAAAAGAAAATTGGTTTATATTTCCCCCTTAAAATACCATATTTGTTTAATCTAATCTTCACTCTATATTCATTTACGGTTCCGTATTTCCGTATGTTATATGTAAGACATAATGGATACATTATTTTTCTTTATCTATAGATATAGCAAAGTTTTATCTAAAATGCACTAGAGAAGAGTTGGCGGAAATGAAAAATTCGATGATTCGTGTGTCTACAGTGAGAGTACTTTCAGTCTATCCAATCAAAAGTTTATAATAATAATCGGTCCACCATTACAATATTATTAATACAACTCCGATCACATTTATAAGAAATTGGAATTCAATTTTTAGCAAAAATGGGAACCAGTATTAACTAGGCAGGTGTAACAAACTAACATAATTGAAATTAAGGTTGAGGAGCTTAATGAATATCCGATAAGGTTAAGATTGGTACTGACTTTCTTGATAAAATTACACGATATTACTTATTATTCATAGAAATGTTATTTAAGTTACTTTGGCAGCATTTGAACAAACAATTAGAAAGAAAAACACTTTTTTTTCATATATGAAGAAAAAAAAGTAAAAACGAGGTATCATCAAAATCAAGTAATGCCAGCATATATCGCGTGTAAAAGGAGGTCCACTAAAATAAGTACAAATAAACTATTAAATAAGAATGGAATTATTGTGTGAAATCCTTGACCTTCAAAGACTAGGTCAGGTGATGAAATCGGAATTTAAGGGGAAATTTATAACAATAAACCCTAGAAAATATCTGACAGAAATAATACCGATAATAATTTTATAGCTTATTTTTTATTTTAGTAGGTTATATTTATATAAGTCTATATGTGGGTTTACTATATAATCCAGACCTGATTATTAAAATGCAATAACTCCAAACCATTTATCTAAATGCATTTTTGTGGTACACCATTTAAAAGGTGTACCACAAAAATTTAAAAAATAATTCTTATTATGAGATTGATAAAACCTTAAAATAATCATTGGGATCATTGGATACCGACCTTACTAATACCATTTATTGAATAGATGAATTTTTTGAGCAGTGTAGTTGCACTGCTGTAATCTCTAGGGAAAAATAATTTGTATTATTAATTTAATAGGCCACCACTCTCGTTATAATAAATTAGTGATTAATTAGTTTTTGCAGCAATAAGTTTTCCATTTTTTTTCCTGAAACGAATTGGGGTATATACATTTTATGTCTTACCTTTATAGGGAAAAAGCTATTTAGTCAGTAGACACTCCGCCCAATTTTAGCTTAACCCGAGGCGCAAAGCCAAGAATGATGCACTCTACTGATGAGAATCATAAACCGGACCCTATTTCTAAGTTTCTAAAAACAATGGAGGAAGCACCCGGAGCACTTCATTGATATTAAGTTTCATCAACCATAGAGTAGAATTGTAACTAATATCCCATGCGCTAATATCCCATTTTTTTTTTACACCCTACCTGCCATTTCTGGCATACGGGTTTCGGCAGTGGCGGGTTAATGCGTTGGGTTTACGCACGCCCGCCACTGCCAAAAAATCTACTTACTCTTTTCTTTTTAAAATGTTTATTAAATAATATTTACATCTTCTGGGGGGGGGGGGGTGTGTTCCTCAATAACTGTCTGCTGGTTCCACTCGGAGGTTTGATCTAATGGTTGACTTACGAATGCAGTCTTGTCTGGTTTTCCTAATGAATCTAATCTTCCTAAGGAACATCAGGTAGAAATTTGAATCTTACTTTTAGCCATGGTGGTTATTTGGGTCTTACTTTTATGCGTGGTGGTTATTTGGGTCTTACCTTTATGCGTGGTGGTTATTTGGGTCTTACTTTTAAGCGTGGTGGTAAGTGACCAAGAATCGGAAGAGTAAATCAATATGAGGAGAAATATAGTCTTACCTCAGATACACTCCACCTTGGTATCTTTTACAGTATGGAACAATTTACCAGCTGAGTTAACCTTCTTCCTTATCTCATTGATCCTTCCTCCATTCTCACCCATGTGGGCTCCCAGGTTTGTAAAGTTTCTCAGCTGTTCGATGGACTTGTCTTTGATTCTTATGATTATCATTTCTTGCTAAGGCATCCTGCCAATTCTCATTACCTTTGTTTTATCAGGGTTTATTTCCATATTGATTTTTTCTAATTCACTTTTAATAATCCCGGTATTGTGTATTAAATCTTTATCATGGTTGGCAAGGATCGTTATATCTTCTGCGAAGGGCATCAAGGTAGGTAACTTTATACAAGTGCCTAAATTCCAAATAGAATCTTCTCATTTGGGCTTGAGAGATGGTGGAATCAATGACACGAATAAAGAGAAGAGTGCTCAAGCTGCAACCTTGTCTTACCCCAAGATTGGTTTGGAACTCTTTAGAGTAACAACTGAATATCCTCACTACATTTCGGGGTTTCCTATAGAGGCTCAAATACTGCTAGCATAAGTCTTTTGTTGATGCCACTACCTGTTATTAGAGTCTTACGAAAGAAAGGTATTAACAATAACATAAACACCGAAAAAGAATACCGATAATGAAATAACAGTGAACTGTATGAACATATTGAAATCTTAGAAACGTAACAGAGAAAACGGAGATTAAAAGTTCTTCGGAAGAGAACCATATGAAGAGAATGAACAAGGAGAAGTTGAACAAAGTAATATCTAATGGAGTGATAAAACTAAATAACGTAAAGGAATATCCAGAACAAACAAAGGCAGAAGTGGAGAGAATAGTTATCAGAAAGGACTACCAGGATAGAAAAGGATTCCGGAATAAGGTGAGATTAAGGGCCTGGTGGTGGTGAGAAAGAGACAGGTGATTAAGAAATGGATTGAGGAGCGGGGGAAGAAGATGGAAAAGAGGATACACAACGATATTAACGCACTCACTGTAATATAATATATTCACAGCAAATACCCCCGTCAACGTTTAATATTCGTATGTTTTACCTAAACGCATCGCCTAAATCCTCTTGTTCTTTCTGTTTCCTACTCTCTGTTACCTAGACTTCCTATGAGAACATTAAAATAATAGACGGCCTAGAGATTTGTTCGAAAACCATTAATTAGTTATCGAAAATTTCATTTTCCTGCAAACCAAGCAGAAAAAAAATCATTGAGATCAAATTTGCGATACCGTGCAGGTGAAAATATGATATAAAAGAATAACGAAGAATTTTTTTCTTGCGAATATGGTCGTGTTTTACTAAACATCAGAATTTCTGCTTTAAATACCCGAATAATTGAACTATGGGGCTCCACCAAACCATCAAATTCCTCTCGTATTCAATCCTTGCAATCCAAAATCCTTCGCAAAATCCTAAACGCTCCTTATTTTGTCACAAATAAAACCATCCATAATGACCTTAACGTTCCATATGTTACCGATTTAGCCCATTCCAGATACCTATCATTCCATAATAAACTCCAGGCCCATCCAAACCCACTAGTTTCCATCATTGGATCCAATTCCATCCCGGACAATCCTCCTAGGCGTCTGAAGAGAAGATGGCCTCGGTACCTTCTATAATAGAAATGTAATTAGAGTGCTACCAATGGGTAGTGCCTCTACATGTCCTTCCATGTATTTATTTATTCATGCAGGATTTGTACTAGATGTATATATTACGGTTGTACAATTTAATAAAATAATTAAAAAAAAAAAATACCCGAATAAGCCTTAGTTTAATATTGTAGATTAGTCATTTCTTTTCTAGTCAAGATCTGTGGTCTAGAAGATGTGATAGTTGTTTGTGGCTTCTTATCAGTTCTCATCTTTTTAGTTTTGTATGCATGTCCCTGCAAGCCTTTTCTCCAAGTATAATCCGAGATAACTTGGACATACATATGTCTGTGTATATATTATATCTGTATCTATAAAAGTTATATTTAAAGTTACATTGCCATCGTTTCCTATTTCTAAGCTGTTTTTCATATTACACTCAGTAAAAAGAGGTGATCAGAAACCATTAATCAATTATTGAAAATTTCATATTCCTGAGAATTGAGTAGAAAAAGTCTTTGACACCAAATTAGCCTAACCACCAAATTTTGTTTTTTTATATTAAAGAAACAGCTTTTGTATTCTTCTAGGCTCTTGTAAAAAAATATTACACTAAAATAAACATAAAAGTTTCGTTGTTAGGGTATAAGGTTGGAATATCTTAAAGCCAAGCGTGTAGTTCACGAATTCCGGCCAGAAATTTGATTTGTTTATGGACAATTTTTTGAATCTCAAAAAAGTCTGAAAGGCATAAATTGAATACCCTTACCAAAATGTGTTAAGTATGACATTTTAATATTGAGGTATTTCAGAGTGCTGAAACTAAATCTGACTAGACTAATGGAAAAAAAAACTGTTAATATTCTTCTCTGCATGGTTCACATCACATTAGATCTGTAGATCGCTCTACAATTCAATCGTTTCAGTTCAAAGAATTGGGCTTCGGTGCTTGATGTCTGTGTACTAAATCGATCTGAGTAGGAGTTACTGCGACTGTGCTACAGCCTAAACTATCAAATATAATTCATAATAAAACTTTTGTTTTGAAAATGTTCTCGAAATAAAAAAAATGTGTGTCAGCTCCGACGCACGACTGGAGTCTACATGTTAGTTATAGCCATCTGGACTTACGGAGTACAGCTTTGTGGCCTCACTAATCGAATTCCTCTCATATTTAATTCTTAAAATCCAAAATCCTTCGTAAAATCCTCAATGCTCCTTACTATGTTACGGACAAAGTAATTCATAATGACCTTAATGTTCCATCTGTTGCGGATTTAGCCCGAATCCGATATCAATCTTTTCATGGCAAACTTTATTCCCACTCAAATCCACTAGTTTCAAACCTAGCAATATCTTCAATTCCTGATAATCCTCCGAGGATTATCAGATAATCTCTGAAAAGAAGATGGACCTTCTATATTGAATTTGTTATTTGAGTACTATCACTGGGTAAATTCTCTATTTGTCTTTATTCATGCCAATATGTACCATTCCTGCCATTAACTTGTTGTATTGTTATAATACAGCTGTTAATTTCAATGAATAAATTATAAAAACAAAATATTTAAAAAAAAAAAAATAGTGACTTATTTACATGATATAGAAGCACGTATGGAACCCGCCCAATGAAAGCATCTTAAAAAATAATCAAAGCATTTATAAATATTTATTCATAATATTTACATCATTCCAATGAAATATATATCATCAACTATTTCACATAATAATAATTGTTAATATATTTATATAAATCATTCTTGGGAAGATTCGTTTGTTCTACCATGAACATATAACATTATTTTGAACAGTGTTTAGTCCGTGAATAGTATCATCATCATTATTAGATACTGTGACAGTAGGTTTGTGGTAACTAAAATACAATACGTGTACGTCAGGAGTTACATGGGTTATGAATCGTGAAAACATTGCATTAATAGTTTTCACGTCTAGTCGTCACGAGTAATCTGCCAGAAATAAAGTCCAAATATAGCCCTATATTAAGTTCATTTTTCAAGAATTGTACTAAGTGTAAACTTTCATCTTTACTTAGTGAAAATTAAATTTACTTTTCACTTTCAAAATTTTACTTAGCGACGTTAAGTGAATAAACAAATATCCACTGTGTCTTTATCTTTGAAAGAACCAACGATAAATGATTTCATACTAAAACTGGTTTCGCTGGAAGTATTTTTCAATTTTACAATTTGACAACACAAATTGAGGGTTAGGTCGCTGTTATACACATACATAACCTCGAAGTGAGTGGTGCGCAAAGGAACGTAACGTCCCTCAAAATATTTATATTTAACTGTAAAGTTTATTAACCTCCTCCTGTAAGTTTGTAAACCTCCTCCCTGAGCATTTAAAAGATTTGTTAATCTATTCTCATAATAACAAAACATAAAAAACATCTAAGCTCAAAGGTAACATTGAGGTTATATATTTATCTTCTTAACTAGTTCAAACAAAACTAACCATAATTTGAGGTTTAAAAAAATGTATCGCATTTCTACACTTCGAGAATATAGCAATAGAATACACTGTTACCATAGATTCCACACGTATCTCTTCCCGATTAGTCCCGGAATTTATCTTTTAATTTCTATCTACTATGTAAAACAAATAATATTATCGAAAAAGGAACGTAACGCACCATATTTAGCTAAAATTCGATTTTACTCCTCATAAAATTTTCATACCGCGGCACAGTGGAACGAGCGTTAGGAGCGTCTGGACATTCATTAATATCTCCGCTTCTGGTTCTCCTAGAATAAGGCTATTGCTACGGTTTTAAAGCTTTTTGAAGGAACTATTTAATTATATGATAAACAGGAACAAACCTTTAGGATTAACGTGTAAATATTCTAGATTTGATATTTCGATGTTAGATTATTTAGTATCAAACATTGTACCATTTATTGTACCAACATACTACGAGAATAGGTACAATACAGTATTCTATGGAAAGACAGATACATAGGTATTAAATAAAGTTACATAAAGGAAAAAGTAACAAACCAAATCATTTAATTATTAAAAAAAATTAATAAAATATTTGATAATTACTTTTGTTAGTTAATATACTAGGTATAATTGATACATCAAAATTATAATAAATGTAAGTGCCTATATAAAATTGTTTTATTTAAATAACGAAATAAAAATTAAATAAATCAAAAATTAAAAACTTGACGATTTGTTGTAGGGACTATTGCGCCTATGCGCACCATTACACTTAAGTCGTTCAAATACCACACTCAAACTAAGTTTCATTGTTAATACTATTATGTTAGATGAGGGTTGTTCGGATAATTGAATGTAAACAAAAACTGGTAAAAAAAAGAAAACTTGCGAAAAGTAGACGCCAATATCAACAGAAATTATTTTAAATTAATTCTCAAGGCCCATAAAATAAAAATAAAAAATCATTTTCTCGGAAAATAGCACCTAGTAGCAAAATCCGACTAATGGAAAAAAAACTTTAAACATTCTAGTTATTTACTGTGAAGATAGTTTTTTGGGCGATTTTGAGCGATTTTCGCAATTGATTATTTAATTTTATCACCCAATTTTCACCGAAAAATCCCAGACGTTTGAAATAATCCCAAGTTTTATTTGCCTAAAATATTTTATTATGGATGTGTTTTTTTCCAGTAGGTGCACGATCAATTTAATGCATTACCTCAAACAGTGGATTGCTTTAAAAATATGAGTTTTTTGAAAAATTTATATTTCAATTCAGAATTTTTTATATAAGACTTGATTTCACAATAAATTTATCTATGGATTTTGTTGAGAAGAAGTATAAAGTATAATTTAAAATCAAAATAAAGGACAAATTTAGTTATTAGAGAATTGGTCCAATGTCCAACAAATGCGTTGGTTCGTTCCACTGTGCGCGGGCTAAATATGAAAGTCCTTTCTTAAGGAGTAAACTCCAAAAATTTTTGTTTTCTAGTTCTGAGAGCATCAACTTTTATTAAGCACGAAATTGTGTTTTGATCTGAGGCCTATTTTTTTTTCTACCATGTTAATATCGCTATTCGTGGTATCTATACTAGAAAAGAGTGAAGATACTTTTTACAAACAGCACATATACTGTATATAGTACAATAACTAGGAAAAATTTAATAGCCATTCCGAATCTCAAGATTGTTCCTATAAACCATGGTGCGCATTCCCTCAGCAATTTCATTTTATATTACTCTGTTTAATATGATTTTAAAATAAAATATTTTGCCATAAACTCGGCAAATTCTGAAAATCAGTCTCATCACTTGATGACCTCTACACTTCCACCTTCACCTTACTCCACACACTAAAGTACTGAGGTCATTCAAGCAATCACTAAACTTGAGCATTACATCCCGGAAAAAAGCATTATATCAGTTACCTAACACTAGGCTTTGTACATTATTTAAATTTAATTCATTAGTAAGTTTTTAATTATTTAATTAGCCGCGTCTTTTACTACATACAAATATATTCTATGTAAGGCTTTCTTTCGGGTGATAAGGGAAATTTGTGTGAATAATCTGAACCAATTTAATTTGAGATGCAGATCCACAGTCCAGAGGATGTTTTTATTTTCCTCTTCATGTTTACAAATATGTACTGAGAAAGTAACATTGCATAGATGTGAACGTACATACAATAACTACCATAATGTACCCAAGGTTTTTTTTTTCTCTTATTATTATGATAATAATAATAAGAAATGGTTAGGTCTTTTCCTTTCTTTTGGGGACAACCCTATATAGGGTCGAAACATTAACAAACAAAAAAACAGGAAGCCCATAAACTGCTCTTAAGATGGAGTTTCTAAGACGTAGCCCAAGGATCCAACACGTACCCAATAGAATAGAACACATACCTATAGTTATAAGAGAGCATATACTATAGGCCAGGAGAGCAATATATTGTATGAAATAGAGGCGGCCTCCTGGTTTAGCCATCTGATGAGAATTAGGTACAATAGATGGCCAAAGAAGCTCTTCCATTATAAAACAGATTGTAGAAGAAAGAGAGGAAGAAATGGATGGAGGATGTGAGAGAAGGAATGGGATGAAAGAGGGCTGCGAGAGGAAGAAGAAGAAGAATTGGCGGGAAAAGATTTTGGGTATCAGGTTGCATTGATTGTAAAAAACCCGAATAAATATAATTTTCTGCATTCAAGCTCTTTTTCATACCGTACCTATACCAAACTCGAGAACTGCACTTAGGAACCACTGTTTTGGATGCATCTTTTTGAAACAGTAAATGTTATATTCGTAATAATATAATGAGTTGTGATGAGTAGGAGAGAAAAGCCAAGGAGAACAAGTGACGATTTATCAAGTTTGTGAAAACACATTTTAAAGTGCGTCTTAATTATTAAGTCATTGATGACCTGAATGTCCCATTTGTTGCTGATTTGGCCCGAACTCGATATCAGTCCTTTCATGACAAACTTTATTCCCACTCAAGCCCACTAGTTTCAAACCTAGCCCACATGCTCAATTACCGGTAATCCTCCGAGGTACTTGATAAGAAGTTGGCCTTGTGACCTTCTAAGTTCAATTGATTATTTGTGTGCTGCGCCTGGGTAGTTTCTGTACTTCTCTTTAGCCATCCCATTACGTATCATTCATTATATTTATTTGTTGTAAGTGCGTTTTAAACATTCGGATAAAAATTTAATCGTTCAAGTTTCTATCATATATTACTGATCCGCTTTATATTCCTTGAATGTTGAGCAATATTTTTTTTCTAAAAAACATTTATATGCATTAATTATCCATAAACGTTTAAAATTTTATTATTTTTAAAATCATCTTCTTTCTAGGTTTGTATGTATATGTCTAAAATATCAACATCTTCGAATCGTAATAAAGTATTTTTAATCTATTCAACACTCTAGAATATCTGAAAGGTCCAACCGAACGATTGTTCTAGACTGCCATACTTATTATTAGCGACAGATAATTTTAGTACAACACCTATTCCAAGCATATCATACGACGCCTATACGCTGATAATTTCATTTTAAAATCTATTTCATATAGCTCATCAAGCCATTGTAAAGGATGATATTTGTAATTTGAAAATAATTTTCAATTGTACTTTTTACATCCTCCACAGTCAGTTCGTTTATTATCATTTCTTTCATTACCATATTCCTTATGCCATTTTATTAAAATTCAAGATGTGTTTACATTTTATATGTTATGTATAAAAATACTCATACCTGTCTAGTTTTTGAAATTAAGTTAATCATGCTTTAGCCCAGACTGGACGACAATTTGATCACTGTGTGAGAATATAACTATTATCAACACGATTGCTTCTATATTGTATCTACAGAATCAAAAAACTTATTTGATAGCACAAATTGATATCATATTAGAACCTAATATATATATATATATATCAAACAGCCGCTGAATAATATGACAAGTCATCCGTGCAAGCGCAATCCGGTAGCGAGGTTGTTGGAGGCAGGACTTGAGTTATGATAGGCATAACATTCACTTTGCGTATCCATATCGCATAAATTCCATGCAAGATTCTTGAACATTTACTTCACCTTTTATCAAAATCCAGAGAGAAAATCAGTTTTATACTGAGTTATAAAGGAATTTTAAATCGTATAGCGACCAGTATTCTCGCGATACTACCCGGCAAGTATAAGATGCTTCTCATCATTGCTCACCTTTTAATTGAAAAAAGACAAACACAGTAGTTTAATTTCCATCGCTCACTGTATTCACAGAGAGGGGGGAGTGTCACAATGAACCGTGTCATAAGTTTTAAATATTTTTATTTGAAAAGAAAAGATA
The DNA here is from genome assembly GCA_964056705.1 of Troilus luridus. Lineage (NCBI taxonomy): Eukaryota > Metazoa > Arthropoda > Insecta > Hemiptera > Pentatomidae > Troilus > Troilus luridus. The sequence goes on along the minus strand of OZ057412.1, from coordinate 42,439,641 downwards.
TGTCCAGGACCGGGACTCGAAAACGGGTCGTCCAGATAAGTTGTTGCCCCGTGTCATAAATTGTTGCCCTACACTGTCTAAGCGCGGGGACAAACTTTTATGCAGAAAAGTTTTAGTCATATATCCTTTAATTTTTAGATGTCAACCCTCTCCTTCCTGTAATTTGAAAACTCTAAAATATTAGCGAGTAATGTGTTAAAGCTTTAAGATTCTACTTTAAAGAGCTACATTTAAAAAAAAAATGCAGCCACAAAACTTTGCCATTTTAGAACTTTTTTGGTGTCTGAGTTAACCTTAACTCCTAATCGGTGCTTTCTATCGAAGGTTATGACAAGTTGAATTTAAAACAATGAAATTATGCCTCGAATTAGTACCTGAACGTCATAGTTAGGCTAACCTGTAAATCTATCGAATGCAGAGCATACACCTGATATTTAAAGTCTTTAAAGACGTATTTTAACCCTAATACACTAGAAGTGAAATATATTGTTTGATTATAAAGATAAAAAAAGTTTTTGCTAAAATTATGCCAAATGGGATGCTATAGAACTGTTGTTCTGTAATAATTTTCTCTAATGGTTCTTCATTTCATGTATAATAGACGAGTTCCCAGCGTCTATTGTACTTGTCCTCATTGAATGTAAAATTGTATTGTCTTTAATTTAATTTACCATCTTTCGATCTAAAACTATTACACTATTTAGGAGTTATAGGATTCTTTGGCTGCCATGTGTCCATTTTCCATGACCAGTCTGGGAGACTCTTATGTTTGTATTATCAATACTTTTTGGATTCAAAAAATATCTATCCAATTTTCCTTCAGATAATGAACATTTTTTCGCTGACTTTCGCTCAATTATTTCTCTGCAAATATTCACAAGTCTCGTGCATAAAACTCAAAGCACTAGGACGGTTATTTTAGATGTATCCCGAAAGGACTTCACCTGTGATATTGATAGAGAAAAAAATCATTTCCGCTTTTTTATTAAAATTTACTGAATGCGACGGATTCCAAAGAATTTCCTTAAATATTATTTAATTTAAATACTGAAAACCCTAAAAATGAAAATACTTTGTATACAATAATAATAAACAAGAGATGTGGGTAAACTTTTTTCTATTCTAGCATTTTAACAAGCAAATTTTAGTGTTTTAAATAATAAAAACATTTAGGGAAGACACTCAAAATTCACCTATATTTGTTATAGAAGAAAACACCATTATAAAAAAGAACAAAAAACTGAAACTAAAAAAAATCTCTGAAAAATCACCCCCTTTCACCTTAATTAAAAAGTGCTTTAGGATTTTTAAATTTATAAAATATTCTTATAAAATAAAATATTTTAAAGTAAAAATCATCTTTTATTATTAACTTATTGGTTGAGCTATACCTGAATCAATAAGTGAAGGAAATAATCTTATTTTTAATGTAGAAAACTAGCCTTTCAATTTTTTCCTTCGAAAACTTTTCTATCGCGCACGTATTAACTTGGACACTCGATAGTCCAAGCTGCTAGAAACATTGCCACTGCCTTGGGGAAATGATGTTACGAACGGACCCTTTGCCCATGCCAAAACCAAATTTGCATCCAAAAAAGTTATTTGTTACTGTGTGATGATCAATGGCATGAATAATTCATTTCTCCTTTCTACCCAGAACACCCACCATCCACATCGTACTGCAGGGATATTAACATAATGCAGGATAAACAAAACAAAATGACCTTCATTGGTTAATCAGAAAGGATACATACTCTTACAAACCCCAGTTCTCGTGTTTCACGACAAACTGTGAAAAAACTAAACCAACCCTATTCACCAGACTTCCGTCTGTTCAGAATTTTGGGCAATTTCCTTATGAGATTGAAAGTTTGATAAGACGTTTGGAAAAGTATATAGAAAACGAGGGTAAATATTTTAAATAAAAATGTTTTGATTTCATAATGTTGTTTTACTACATAACCATTCCTTTGTAAACGGACATGTTATATGAAACGAACCGATAATTGAAAACAGTATCTATCTATTATAATTGTTTAAGTTATGAAAAAGGAGACTATTTAGTGAGGAGACAGTGGGAGTGCTGGGAGCCAATATAGAAAGCACACGAGGTGTGCCACGTGGCTATTTTGATATATCAAAAAATTGAGAGGTGGGGGCGGAGTCGCTTGGCGGTAGTTTGCTGAACCTTTGTTCCACTGCCAGTTTTTTCAATGCTCAAACAAACAGTATTACTCATTAAATTAATTAATATCACAACAGGAACACAACAGATCCAGCAGAATATTTTTTGCATTATGAAATTAAATTCCGGATTACTAATTCATGACTTGAATTGCGCGATATAGCAATGTAAATAATAAATGTAACTTGGTGTTGTAGTCAGTATCTTTCAAGATTGTCCTAATATTTCATTAGTTTACACTCACCAAAGAAATGAGTTTACACCAAATGGACTGAAAAAGGTGAGGACACTTTAAGGGGCTGTAACACGTATTGTATTGTTTCCCTTAAATTCACAAGTCAATCACTGATGGACTAATGGACTACGTTAACAACCTCATTGGTGGATTTTATGCGTTGCACTTAAGTGCAGCAAATATTTAGGAGCGGCGATTTTTTAATTAAAAGAAGAAAAAAAACGAGTCCCATAAAATCACGATACTTACTGGTACTTATACGATACAATAAACCCTATTAGGTTCTTAAATTTATACATTTGAAAAGAAAAGATATGTCCAGGACCGGGACTCGAACCCGGGTCTTCCAGATCACTAGTCTGGGACTCTACCATTTGAGCTATCCTGGGCCCTAATGAAGTACGCTTCTCTGCCATGGTCATATCTTTTCTTTTTTGATCCTAAGTCCCCGCGTTCTTGCATTTTTGCGAAGTATACGAGAGGAAGAATGTTCTTTGAACCTTATTTAATTTGGATCTAGTTGACTTACGTCATTATAATTATTATAATTTATTTTATTTTAGTTGTTATTAATTTTTAAATTTATACATTTGAAAAGAAAAGATATGTCCAGGACCGGGACTCGAACCCGGGTCTTCCAGATCACTAGTCTGGGACTCTACCATTTGAGCTATCCTGGGCCCTAATGAAGTACGCTTCTCGGCCATGGTCATATCTTTTCTTTTTTGATCCTAAGTCCCCGCGTTCTTGCATTTTTGCGAAGTATACGAGAGGAAGGTTCTTACTTCGATAATTTGAAACATCCACGCACCACGTGAGCACTGAGCCTAGAAGGCAGAGGCCCGAACCCCGAACACGGAATCCAGTCTGCCCTAAGCCCCTGTCAACAATGGTGAACAGAAAACTTCTAGTTGCCAGTTTCTCCTATATTTACATACAGGAAACCATAAAAAACACAGAAAAAGCGATTTCCAATTTTTTTTTTTAAATGGTTTTATAAACTTGCGCAATATCTATGTCGCGTGCACGTTAGAATTCACTACTCAATTGTATATGTATATACATTCTACATTCTAATATAATTTGCTAGAATTCACAAAAGTAATATGCTGAACCAAACAGCCAGTCTCAAACTTCAAAAACTTGAACAAATTTAAATTTAATTATACAGAATCACATATACAATGAAAGAAAAATATTATTTAAAAAAACTTTCAACGTAAGTCAATTGTATATAGGCGGCTTAAAAAGGGGAGTTCAGATTAGAAAGGGGACGTTTGTTCGGCCATTCGGGGAACCAAGTTTTTCCCCGTACCCACCGAGCACGAAACAAATGCGTGCTCACTTTGAAGTACCGACAACACTCGGCTCGGGCTGAGCAGTGCGGATCCGTTCGGCTCGCCTTATACTCATCTGAGCAAATCAGGCCGAACGAATGCTCAAGTGTAAACGCGGTTTAACGGGCCTAAGAACGTCGATACCGGATGCACCGAAGAGGATAAACAGAGCTTCACACTGAAATGTAAATTCGTTGGTTAGAAATGTTAACAACTGTAAGAACTGGGAAGACAATTATTTTTAGTTTTCGACATTATTGGTAACAGTAAGTTTTTTAGGAGAGCTGAATAAAAATCTGCCATCAATTTTGGAGGGAAAATCTTTGAGGTTTTCCCTCAAATATACTATAATATAAATATACTGTGATTTAAATATATTTTTTTCAATTCGTCGAACAAAACTCCTACCATTTTTATATCTGTCTCTTAACTATTTGTGTAACATTTGATTAAAATAAAAATAAAATTATTTAATAAAAAATAAAAATTCGGACTACAAGGAGAATTTAATTTAAATCTCATAAACCTATTTGCCCAGTACATCATACGAATGAAATATAATATATTTTTTAACACATTGGCTAGTGGCTACTAAGGTTAAGGTCCATGAATGTTGAAACTCGGTACCTTCCACAGGCAAAACAAATTAAGCTTCTACTTAACTCGATAAAAAAAAAATTAATTCATTTATGAAGCGGGATAGCTGAGTAAGGAGGGTGCAGAGTCAATGATTTAGGTCATTAGCAAAGATGCTTGGAACGTCGACTGCTAGAATATACTTGGGTCATTGATTCCATGTGAAATCACCCAGCTCATGTCACCCACTAGTTAACATTTGCATGAAACGTTGCACATTTGCTTGTAATTATGCCCTAATTAGACCTGTGAAGTTTTATTTTTCTAGGATGTATACTTTTTTGTTAATAGAATTTTAAAAATATGACTATTGCAATAAATATCTTCCGCGGAATCGCTTGCGGGAAATGAGTAATATTTACAAAAACTATAATATTTCAGGTATTAATAAAGATTTTGATCTGGAAATTTTTCATAGAAGTTCAATAGAAGTACACAGTTTACAAAAATGCATTCATTTAAGTAGCCATAGTATTAAAACAATTTATAAAATTCATATTGCATGACATTATTGTGGTTTCCGAAACTAAAACAAGGGTTTACAGAAACGCTTGTAAGTTTTTTCCCCAAACAGCTGGGAAGTTGGAAAAGGTTCCAAATAAAACCTAAGATTATGAGCTTTTTATTAATATAAAACACCAATTGGCTTTTTTGTGGGTACGTTTTTAAATAATGCCATTTTCAGTCAAATTTGGTGCCTGTTGCTTAAACGGTACGATTTTTTCATTTCAGCGCCCCCTGGTGGCGTAGAGATATAGAAAACATAACGTGTGTCAGTTCAGGTGTGATGAAGAATCTATGTTTAAAATTTTATAACAATCAGTTCAGTAGTTTTTTGTTTAGTAGTTAACAATAATGCCTCCAAAGGAAGCTGAAGAGCAGTAGCTGTATGACTGCAGCAACTTGCTCTGCATGTACAGACATGTAAACTGCTGACAGTGACATGCACCTAACAGATCATTTGTCATCAGTGTTCAGTTGTTCTCAGTCTTACTGTGGAGCTCGTCATGCTCTAAATTTGTGCAACATTCTGTCTTTCTCATATTTTTATGAATTGAGTGAAAATAAAAATAAAAATTTAAGTTACCAAGTGTAGTGTTTAGTTAATGATATTTTTTTTTTAAATAATAGTATTTACAAATATTTTGCATCTTGTGTCACAATGGAAAATTTGAATCCATGTACTTTTGGAATATTACGTGAGACCTCATGCCACTTAACAACGTTTACGTCAACAAGAAATCTCAAAAACTTTTCTGAACTGAAAGATGATTTAATATTGTATAGGTGAAGTATAACCCTTATTCAGGGTCAAGAAAATACTATATGTGGACATCACACTTACTATTATTTAAAGATTTTTGTAAGCCATCAAAGAACTTGCTGTGACCCTTATATAATACACAAAAAACCTGTCAACAAATCCTTGAGGTTAGTAAGTTTGGCTTTGGCAAAATCATTAATTGATCGAGGAATAAACATAAAACGAGGACAAATATTATGCCCAACATGTCGGAACTTATGTGGGGAAAAACTGAAGAAAATGACAAAAGTGGAAGTGACAAAGAAGATCCAGATGTGGAATTTACTCCAGTACAAAGAGCAAAGTATTGAGGATGCTAATACAACTTTAGAAGATTTGGGATGTTCTCCATTAAAGCTTCATGCGCTTCCTAGCCACAGTAAGGCCTCATATGGCAAACGAAAATTAGAAAAGTAAATCGCCTATTGAAAGTAAAAGTATGCCGTGCATTAGATTACGGCGAAGTTGAAGATTTCGATATTGCTAAGGGTAATATTAATATGGATGCAGAAATGATAAAGAAGGCACAAGATTTTGATGCCATGATAATATTAATGAAAGACAAAGTGGCTAATGTAAATAGAGCTAAAACAATTCAAGTGTTAACTCTCGTTCCGCCCTCTTGGTCGAAAAAAAATCATATCCCAAATTAATGTCACTGAACATATAGTTCGTCAGCCTAGAAAACTGAAAAATGAAAAGGGCATTTTATCCAATCCAGAACCAAAGAAAGGTAAAAGAATCTCTGATGACATTGTGAAATTTGTTATTGATTCAACATGCAGAATTCAGTCGCATGTTACCAGGAGCATAAGACAAAATTAGTATTAAAAGAAATGTACATTTGAAAAAATGACTTATCCTTTGTAACCTAAGGGAGCTGTACTCTTGTTTTAAATGGGAACATGCTACATTAAGATAGGTTTTTCTAGATTTTGTACGCTTAGACCAAAGTTGTGTATTCTTGTTGGTTCTACAGGAACTCATTCAATGTGCGTTTGCAGTATCCACCAGAATGTAAAACTTCTTTTGGATGTTATTAAAGTTGAAGGATCCTATAAAGACCTTATCAAGTTCCTTGTGTGTGACTCAGAAAACCCCAATTGCATGCTACGTCACTGTAACAAGTGTTCAACTGAAAAATTGTAAGAGATTTTATAACAAAAGTTGGATTATTTAGATGATGAAGAAGAAATACATTTCTATACGTGGCTTAAATATATACTAGCTATATATAGATGTCGGAATATTACATCTTACAGACATTGTTGCTGAAAATATATTAAAAACATTTACATGTAAGTTTAACAAGTATCGTAAGCCCTAATATTATACTTTGCATTATTGGCATTATTTAAAAATGTACCCACAAAAAAGCCAATTGGTGTTTTGTATTAATAAAAAGCTCATAATCGTAGGTTTTATTTGGAACCTTTTCCAGCTTCCCAGCTGTTTGGAGAAAAAACTTACAAGCGTTTCTGTAAACCCTTGTTTTAGTTTCGGAAACCACAATAATGTCATGCAATATGAATTTTATAATTTTTTTAATACTATGGCTACTTAAATGAATGCATTTTTGTAAAGTGTGGAAAAATGTCCAGATCAAAATCTTTATTAATACCTGAAATGGTATAGTTTTGTAAATATTAATCATTTCCCGCAAGCGATTCCGTGGAACCAAATTATCGCAATATTTATATTTTTGAAATTCTATTAAGAAAAAAGTATACATCCTAGAACAATGAAACTCACAGGTCTGATTAGGGCATAAGTATAAGCAAATGTGCAAAGTTTAATACAAATCAGAGATGGTGGGTGACATTTCATTAAAATGTTGGGTGATTTGATGTGGAATGACTCACTGGCAAGAAGACGAAATTTGCACTGTAGCGTAAGACACTCGACTATTATACAAGAGTTTCATAGTTGAAAACATCCATAGATATCAACCCACCATTCAATCTAATAACCACCCGAAACTGTTAAGGTGGGTAAGCGAATGCATCCAGAACAAACAGGGTTTTATGAAATACCATTCGTAGTGAGGATTTTTCCTTTTTCTTTTAAGCTTTTGGTTTTTTAAGTACTGGTAATTTATAATTTATTACCTGCCATTACAAGAAAATGTTAAAAAAAATTACCGATATCGAGTATATCTACCCCAAAAACGTATTAAATTAATTATCTATTTTGTTTGCACAACAAGCAATCAATATGACAGAAACAAAAAATAATACTTGAATACTCATATATACATTATAATTATGAATAAACTTTAGTAAATATTAAAATTAAATGCTGGGGTTGAATTTTTACTCTTAACTGATACCTGATCCAGGATAATCGATTGTTAAGAACTCGGTTAGCCTAGAATTTCGATCATCAATAGTTATTATATGATGCAGCCAACAAGTTGCAACTTCTTAAAAAATTATTATTCATTTCAGATCATTTAAACGTTAATTATCTTATTATAATGAAAGTTTGAGTGGGTGAGTGACTATATTTGTTAGTGGCACCACAGCCCCCTTTCTATCCTGAACAATTCCGGAAGGTTTTCATGCCAAACTTAATACTGCTTAGATGGAGATTTTTAAATATATTTCACTAGTCACGATTTTTTAACAAAAAGTTTATATTAAATATAAATAAAATATAATTGATTAAATATATATAAATCAAATATATTTGTGATGGATTGAATTGGCCAGGGGGTGCAGTCAAAGACAACACAAAATATGATTTGAATAAAGTAACATAAGAAGCTGGGGGGGTATTTTTGCTGCTATTTCTGTCGAAAGGTGAAAGTATGACTCTTGGTACCAAAAATGACTTACCGTCCTGAGGAATGAAACATCATCCTGCTCGGATCCTCCCTCGCTGTCAGCCATCCTGTCTACTTAACAGACCAATGAAAGAAGTGGATGGCCTCCAGGTTACATATCAAAGAACTACCTCGCCGTTAGGAAGTTGGCCACGGACTGGGGCCGATTTCCCCTCCCTCCTTACCAACAGGTCTCCCCCCATCCCCACCACCCCCGCCTCTCAACTCCCATTAATTCCGATGAAAATATTTGATCCATATTTTACAATTTAGGCGAAATTTAAGTTAATATAATTGGAAATAGAGCAATTATTAAGTTTTAAAAGAGTAAACTATTTAAAACTGCTAGAGTAAAATGATAAATTGAGTTACATATAATTTAATATTAAAATCAAAATGACCATCTTTTCAATCTGAACTCGATACATAAATATATCGATGTTTGATATTGCCTGCCTATACATAAAAACCTACTATTAATTTTTTTACAAGACCATTGATCTGCGATATAATGGATTAGGTAATGGAAGAATACCGAGCAGAGTGCAACAGTTGTCGAACGCCAGTTTGAGTTAGCGTGAGTAATTTGTTTGTGCCGATAACTTCTACTGCAATTTGCCGAACTTTCTACTTCCGTCAAGTAGATTTAGGTTAAGTTTCAAAGATCGGAACAGAACTAGGGATGTCACTAAACGATCGGTGATAACCTATTGAGTGAACATATAGTGAATTCTTTTTTCACTTGTATTATAATTTTTCTCTTATAACACCTTAATATATTAATATATTCAAAAAAATTTAGTGTCAAATTTAAAAAGGAGAACAAATATATTGAAAATAAACTTCGTTAAAAAACAAACAAAAAAAAACTGGTTAGCAAAATTTACGAAATATGATAATCATTCTACCTTCGACATACTTTTTCACCAATAACACAGTTGGGATTTTGATGTCTACAGATTTCCATTTAGTTTATATACTATATAATGCCATAGGTTTGTGTGGGGAACCAGTTATTCTTATAATGATGTTTCATTATCATAACATTTTATGGGTAGGGGGACTTTAAAGCATACTAGACTAATAAAGTTGAAACATACTCTACTTTATCTGGCTTATATATTTTTTAATAAAAACATTTACAAAAAAATAATGTTATCGAAAAAAAAAATAGTGGACTTGGCTTACGTCTCACGGACCCAGATCAGTACATACAGACATTTACAGGGTTTTAGCTATAGTGTAAATGTTTTTAGGCTATTTACAAAATACTTAGTATTAATTTACTATAATGAAAGATCTTTCTGTCATTTTTTTTGCTATAAATCCATAAATATTTTAAACTAAATATCAAATGAACATTCTTGAGGTGATAACTGAAAAAGTAATGGTAAAACAAATTTCATATGTTTCAGTAGACATCTTTGTACAGTACCCTGGTGAAAAGATAATCATAAATATAAGAAAAAAAGTGTTTTCATTTATGAGACGTTAACATGTTTTGTTCGAATTTCGTTAAAACAGTCATCAGAGCGTTTAAATAGACGGGGGATTGTTAACATCTATCTAAAACCCTAACCATTTAGTTCTTTTTGAATTAATTTGGATTTTTTTCAATTTTCTATCCAACTATTCTACTAAATATTCTCAACTACCCAAAGCCTTGGAAAATATGGTTTCGACTTGCACTCAAAACTCTTTTCAAATTCTGGAAAACTATTCAGGATATTATAAGGAATCTAGCAATACAGAACGTGTTTGTGTCCATTAACCAAAACTGTTTAAATATAATTTTTTAGAAACTTGGAAAACAGGTCCTTCGTCTTTTCAAAAATACAAAATATAAAAAGTCCAAGATAGATAGATGGATAGAAACTTCATTTAAAAAAAAAGTCTTTAGTTCTTTTAGTTTTACAAAGTTTAGAAAACTATCAAGCTTTAAATTAATATTAAATTCCTTTGGATCTACCCAAGGGTAAATCACTTTTTTATATGATTTCGAAAAATAGAATTAGATGAATCCAGCATGACCAGTCTCAAAAATTACCATAATTTTTTTAATAAAATTCAGTGAGTAAACCCCTATTGCTTTAATACCTCTAAATACAGCACCTTGCTTCCTAATTAACAAATTATAAACAAACGTTGTAAGACTCATTTTCTGATCTAAACTTCTCTTTCTCACTTTGATTACTTAATTGGCAGTTCTTGATCAATATGGCATTGAAAGTCTGCTATAGCTACTTTTTAGAATTCATCTTAACAAAAATCATCATGAATCTCAACAGTTTAAAAATATTCCTAAGAGGAATATAGTGTCTGGTAATATGTTAAGCATGTATGTTATCTTTGCTTTCTAAGACAATAGATTTTACAAAGCAAGAACAGAACACTTCATTAAATCAAATTGGTTGTGAAGCAACCCCTAATCAGTCATTTAGAATAGTTTTTTCAAGTTGTGCTCAAATAAAATTTCAGTAGAAAAACAAAGCTCAAACTACCGTAACCTTAAATTTAAAAATGCATTTAATTATAAACAAATTATTTTTAAATTTAGTATTTATCAGTTCTGTATCAATATGAAAAACATTAAATTTTAAATGTAGTTGATATGTCAGAAATGTCACTTTACTTGAGACAATAAACTCCTTTTAACCTCCCATTGTATTTAAAGGAAGTTATTGATATTGTTTTAAAAATAATGTACCGAGATTTTCTATTTAATAATCTTACCTATTATACTATAAAACAGTGCTACTAATGGGGAGTTATTACCCCTTTTTAAGGTAATTTTTGATACTACAGGCATCTTTTGGTTTTTCGGTTATTTAGACGAAATGGATGCATGTTAAAATTACTTTTATATCAAATTTCGATATATTAAAGGTTGAGTAAATTTTATTACTTAAATTTAATTATGTTTTTACATCTATCTAGTATTTAGTATTGTTTTAATAGAACTATTTAGTATTCTAGTTAAGTAAATTTATAAAAAAAAAAAATAAAAAAATAGTTAAGTAATCTACTTGGAAATGAATAAAATATACATTCTATCATGGAGTGAATTTTGCTGGTTTAATTAAAACTAAATATTGTAGAAATTTCTTAATATTATATTAAATATAACTAGGGGATACCCCCATCCCTCGTTGTTCCCTCTTTCTTTCTTAAAACATGTTAGCGTTTCTCTTCAGTCGAATTCTATTTTTTACGATCCGTTTTTATTTTATCCCACCTAATATATTTATAGATCAATAATATATTGGAAAACATTTTTATGACTGAGAGTTAACAGGTGCACGAGAACTATCACTACTTTCCCTGAAGCAGATCTTCCCTGGATCAAACCTCTGGGTTATTTGATATCCTGGGAAACCAAACGATGGTTCCTGATAAAGGATGATCACTCCTGCACTTTTTTGAATATCTTCTAGTAGACTCACACAACCGAAGGGTAGGGGAATCCTGAGATCGGTAATAGGAATTTAGTCTTACAACAGTTGGGTCTGTAATAACATTGGGTCTCACAAACCTTTTGTAAGCTCATTAGCCCGCTTAGTGAAATCATCATTAGTGAAAAATATATATATATGTTAATACAGGGTGTCCCATTTCAAGTGGATCAAACGTTTTTAACTTTTTAACCAAACAAAATTTCAGAAATACAATTCAGGTTTTTTTTTAATTCAGCCAGTTATTCAGGCCTAGTTTGAAGAAATAAAAAAACATTTTTTGTTTTTTCACTTTAAATGGTCAATATTGACCTTCAAAAAATGTAGTTTCCTCTTGACCCCCATTTATTTTTATTTTTCTGAAATTTACAATACAAAACATGGAAAAAATGTATGTAACATTTTTTTCTATCTTTCATAGGTTAAGTAGAAAAAGCATTCAAAGTTCACTACTTTGGTATACCTCCTTTACAAGGAAACGTAATGTAGCATTAAGTAATTTTATTTAAGAGTTTTTAGTCATAATAATTTACTAATCAAGGTACTTTGAATCTTTCAGAAAATGTCTGGACATTTAAAAACCTTAATTTTAATTTTTTTTAAATTTCTTTAAAAACCTCGAAACAGATTTTTATTAAAATCATAACATAAATCATTAGTGAAAGATATATATAATTTATTTATTAATTAATCGTTTTTTAGATTTAACTATTAAGGTAAATAAGTTAATTTCAATTTTTAATTAATCATTTTTGTATTTCTTATTAAATAGATGAATATTTTCTTTTTAAATAATAAAATAGATGTATGAAAGACAAAACTTTTTTTTTTTTTTTTTATTTAATTCAATGATATTTACAACTATAATACATTATTATATCAAGTAAATGTGCAAAAATGTAGCATATGACATGAAAACACTTGTGGAGAAACTACCCATCGATAGCACTCCAATAAAGTTCTATAGTAGATGATCTCGAGGCCATCTTCTTTTCAGACGCCTCGGAGGGTTATCAGGAATAGTATGGGAAGCAAGCTGAGAGACTAGCGGATTCAAGTGCGTATGGAGCTTGTTATGGAAGGATAGGTATCTAGTTTGGGCCAAATCAGTAACATATGGGATATTAAGATCATGATGGATGAGTTTGTTTGTGACATAATAAGGAGCATTGAGGATTTTACGAAGGATTTTGGATTGCAAGGATTGGATACGAGATGAATTGGATGGTTTAGTAGAGCCCCAAAGCTCAACTCCGTATGCCCAAATAGGTCTGATGACTGTCATGTAAATAAGTCTTTTGTAATTAATTGGTAGCTTAGAGCGTTTGTCCAGTAAGTGTTGAAGTAGGCGAAAACGTCGAGCAGTTTCTTGTCTTTTCAGTCTTGTATGAGGATTCCAAGTGAGACGTTTATCCAGATGGAGTCCTAGGTAATGTATCTGTTCGACAGGGTTCAGTGGTACATTATTAAACGATACAGTAGGACAGGAATTCGTAGGTTTACGACGAAGGGTGAAGGTAATTTGATGGGATTTGTTAGGATTTATTTTAATCCTCCAATTTTGACACCATTCTTGTAGGTGTGAGATATGGGATTGAAGAGATTGGGATGCAACAAATGGATCCTTATTAACTGATAACACACATGTGTCATCAGCGTAAGTAGTGAGGACAGTGCTTGGATGGGTTGGGATGTCAGCTGTATATATCGTGTATAGGATGGGCCCCAGGATACTACCTTGAGGAACACCGGCAGTCTGGGTGAAGAGGGAAGAGTAGGAACAATTATGGTTTACTTTAAAGGTTCTATTACTGAGGTAGGAACTGAAGACAAAACTTAAAATGGATTTTTAAAACATTTTTTAATGTATTTAAAAATAGAAACTTTTATAATTTTTTAAATCATTTTCTTGCTTATTAAACTATTTAAGTAATTAGTTGTTGTTTTTTTTGTTTTTTTGAATGAACATAGTTGACCTTGATGAAATATGTGGAAGAAAATGGTCCGGGTAGAGGTCAATAAATTTCTCTGAATATCTAGAAATATTTATTCAGTAGCCAACGTTTTGACCTACTTTGTAGGCCTTCTTCAGGGCTGAATATGCAAAATACAGACTATTATTTCAAACAACGCAAGAAATAAGAAAATTAAAAAATTGTAAAATACATTTTTTTTTCTAAGTATGGAAAATACATAACAAAGATTAAAATGAATGAGTGTATAGTATTAATAACCAAGTGACAGGGAGACAGTGAAATACATAATAGAGATTAAAATAATAATAAAACAGAACAGGACATGTTGAAATTAAAGAATAATAACGTATAAAGAATAAGTTAATAAAGGTAAGAACTAAAATAAAATGGGTAAATATATAAAAGTTAAAATACAAGTATTGAAATAACAAGTACTAATTGGTGGACAATAAAGATGGGGAGGGAGGGAACAAGAGATATAAATTAATACAGAGCAAAGAGGATCATGTGGGGCATTAATAACCATAACACTGAGAAATAAACACTATAAGATGAAATTATATATGATAAATAATAAATAAAATATATGTAGGCAATAAGATACGGTAAGAGTTAAAAGAAATTTAACAGAAATAAATATATATAAAGATACAGAGGAATTGGAAATGAATAATACCATAAGTAATAACATAGTTGATATGAAATAAACATGTCAAATTATATAAAAAGGGAGATAAGTAAGTTACAGTAGAAGGCCGTGAAAAAAATAAATAAATAAAATTTAAAAAATAAAATAAATGTATACTTAAAGTTGGGAAATAAATAAACGCCTTACAGAAATAGTGAGCATTGAAATTGTAAAAATAATATATTTGTGTGTTGTATGGTTATTAGGGAAAGAAAATAAAATGGAGAAGAGAGGGTGGGAGGATGGGTAAATTAGTGAAAGATATATAAAATAAATACCTGTCGCACAGGGCCTGACCCCAAACTAGTCTTATGGAAGCTACACTAACACTATAGTCAACGACATGGAATTAGGCGGGTCAGAAAAAAAGCTGTGTTGCCGCTTGTAGCGAGAATGTGGGCGTGGTTTTACTCAAAACTGCCAATATTTGACAACAGTGTGCTAGCATTGTTGCCTAGTTCTTCCGGCTTAAGTTATTCAGTTTCTACCCTTGGTACGCTAGTGTTCTGTTTTTTCATTCTTATTCCGCCTCTGCGTTTCTCATAAGAACATCTTGTCTTCAGTCTTGTTAAACTGTTAATATGGATTCATCTTCAATAAAATCTATGAAATAGATGAACTGGCAAGAGCTGCAGAGCATGATGTTTTGAGATTGCCTCCGTACCACTGTCAATATAACCAAATCGAATTGATATGGGCTCAAATTAAAAGAGAAGTGGCCGATAAAAAGAAAACTTTTAAATTAGCTGATGTGGAGAGGTTAACGTGTGAAGCAATAGAAAATGTGACTTCTGAAGATTGACGTAAATGTGTAAAGCATGGGGAAAATCTTCAAGAAGCTGATTGGGACAAAGAAATAGTAAGGGATGAAATTATTGAACAAATATTAATAAATTTAAGTGACCAAACCAGATCTGAGTCCGAAGAATTTCCTGATGATTATGAACAATAATTTTTTTCTCGATTATACTTCATGATTGTAAACAAAATTATTAGAAGGTTTTAATCAATTAAACTGTATTATAATCTATTTTAAATTTAATGTAGGATGTTTATTAAATCTGAATATTTATTAAAAAATTACTTTTTTGATCCTTACATTTAAATCCTGACCAATAAATATAAATGAAATATAAAAGATTCCTGGGGTGTCAGAAAGAAGGTCGGTTTGGCAACACCGCATTTTCTGCCAGCCGCCTGATTCCATGTTGTTGAGTATAAGTTAAACGGAAATTGCCAAGGGGTTGAGAACCTCTCATGGCAGGTAACAGCTCCCACCCAACCCACGTATAAAATTTTTTTGAAAGAAACGGCCGTTATGGAAAGATAAATGAAAGGTATAAAGCTAGAGAACGTAAGCCAAAAAGCCAAAAAATTGATATACATACACACACACACACACACATGCATACCTCTATCCATCTCATTATTTTATGAAGGTTAGTATTTTCTTAATTAAAAAAAAAAAATTCTGTATAGGAAGGTGTGCTTAAATAATAAAATCAGGTTCAACTGAATTGAGGCCTTGTCAAGTAATTTTTCATTAGGTCATAACCAACACTGCTGTTTTTACAATCTGAACGAGAGAATATTCATTTCCTATTACAAAAGTGCTGGTAAGCAATTGAAAAAATATGAAATATTTATATTAGATTTTTTTTTAATTTCTGATTTTTTAAAATGATTTTGTTTTCCACCAATGCCTCCATAATTAAAAAAACATATCAAGTCAATAGTAGTACAGCAGTAGTTATAACAACCTTAGTTTTTTTAAAAGTGTAAACCTTGAAAGCTGAAATTCCACAAGTGTGACCAAACGATGTTACTGGAAACAAAGTAAATACAATTCATTTTCTTAAGAAGATTTTACTTATATACTGGACTCAATCTTCTTGATTTACATAATAGGATAGAGAAGAAAAAATCATATTCCAGTCAATATTTGTTTTTTAAACCTTACAAATAATTAAAAAACGTTTCGATATTTATTTGTCATTCTCAATTTCAGCAATATTCATTCCTCATACAACTTCATTAAAATCATAAGTCCAAATTACTACTTAAGGTCAAAACATTGTTTCAAAGTTAAAAAATTAAAAAACATATAAAATCTTGGAAATAGTCTTTCTTCCATGGTCATGAATACAATGTATTATAACATATTGTATGCGACTCTTCCCACTGACGATAGATTTATTGTGATGCAGACATTAAGAAATCATTTTCAGACCAATCAAAGGCTTCGAATTGCCTGAAATGTGAATATCAGTGTGGATACGGTGCAGAGGCGGCTCCATGAAGTTCACCTTCAATCAAGGGCCCCAGCTACGGGAGTTCAGCTCACCCCTGCACACCGGGCATCTCGTCTTATGTTAGCTCGGGAACACTCAGCGTGGACAGTAAACGACTGGGCTCAAGTACTGTTTTCAGCCGAAACGAGATTTTCACTATTTGGTTCAGATCATCGGGTTAGAGAGTGGAGAAGACCAGGACAGCAATTTCTCCGAAAGGGTGCCTTATGGTGGCGGGTCTGTAATAGTTTGGGATGGGATCACTTTAGTGGCGAAGACTGATCTCCATGTGTTCCACAGAGGGAATCTAACTGCACATAGGTACATATGCGAAATTTTGGAAGAGTATATAGTGCCATTTGCCCCTTTCATAGGCGATGATTTCATGCTAATGCATGACAACACACGGCCACATGTTGAAAATGTGGTTACTGACTATCTTAATGAAGTCGGTATACTCACCCTACAGTGGCCAGCCCGCAACCCCGACCTTAATCCCATAGAACACCTATGGGATGAGGTAGGGAGGTGCATCCGAAGGCGACTCGATCTTCCAATGGACCTTCAACACCTCAAAACCGCGCTAGTGGAAGAATGGGACGGCATCAAACAGGAAAGAGTTGCCAGCTTAATTAGCAGCATGGAAGGAGAATCCATGCTGTGATACAAGCAAAGGGAGGAATCACCCGTTATTAAAAAAATAAAATACAAATCATAACAGAAATTTAATGAAGAAAAATTGCCGAAGAATATTTTATTATTTTATACAAGTTTGCAGTTTTTGTAAATAAAATTGTTTTTATATTCAGATATCTCTTGTTTCAATATGTTTTTCAATATGTTTCCATCTATTATCTCATATGATGCATACTTTACTTGGCATGTACAGAAAAATTTAAATTATTTGCACTAGGAAGAAAAAAACGACAAAATTCCAGGTGTGCCGGTTTTTTTGCTGTTTAGGAGGATGGCTTAATGTGTCTGAAAGATTGAGCTGTTATATTTGAAAGTGGTGTAAGTCCATTTTTTGATATTTGGGAAATCTTAAGGTTTCTCTTTGAATTACTTTAAAATTATGATCAAACAGGCAGATGTTTTTATCATTTACCACTTAGCAAAGAGTGACATTTTAAACCCTATACACCTTTTAAATTTTATTATGAAGTAATTATTTTTAAGACTATTTAAAAGAATAAATGATATTTTTAGATCCAAATGGACTTATACCACTTTCAAGTATAACAGCTCAATTCATAATGATATTATATAACAATTAATTTTTGACTTAAAAAAATAAATTAAAACTTTTAAATTCAGAAAATTCTCCTTCATTATTCTAACTGATAGTATAACTTGTTTAAATATGATTTATTTCTTGGTCATTTGTTAATTTGACATGGATTATGACACCTCATTTAGGTGTCATATCTTCCTTCCGTCTCTAACATTGAAAAAACTATCTTTTGTTTTGCTAAATTTCTGCCAATCTTCATTCTGACATGTTCTTTAATGTAGACATTTTAAGTCGGGTTAGCTTAACTGGTATGTCCTACTCTTCCTTAGCTTAGGGAGAAAATCCTTCTTAACCCTTTAGGGGAGCGAGTGACTTAGATTTAGCCCGGAGTGCCAGCCCCTCCAAGGCCACTGGGGTTCAGTGCGCACGATTTGGGGTTTTCACACACTGAATTTCTACTGCCTTAACGTGTTTTAATGAACACGTACACGTACATCACTTTTTTGCAGTTTTTAATATTATTTTGGGTTCTTTATTAATTTAGGGTACTTTAATTGATTTTTTAAATATTTAATATTCAATGAAAATACTTGCATGATAAATTAGATATATTTTTTTATTACACTTCAACATTATATTTAAATCTTAGATTTTAGTTTCTGTTCTATTAATGTGTCTCTTCCACTTTTCATTCTTCTTACACACAGCACAAAGCATTAGGTGACCTTTTCTCAATTTTTTAGGAAAATACCTCTCTGTAAGGCGGTCTATAAGCTCCTAAAGAAGCAAGAAGCACTCCTAGTACCCAATAGACGCCTACCCTCTCGAGCAACTGAAAGAGTTAGTACGATTGTACAAGAAACAGCCCAAACCACTGTATGGTGGTTTTGCGCACTGAGGGCACGACAGCCTCGAATCACTAAAGTTAAAGAGTTAATGACCGGTTCCTTTACAGTTTTATCACCAATAAAGAGTAGCCACTCACATATTACTAAACATATTCATTTCATCATAGGAATTGTGATCTCAGAGATCAAAATTTGTTCAGACTTCCAAACTGATTTTTCAACTTCTTTGTAACTGCAATATGTATTTCGCTTATACTGTATTGACTAAAATGTAAGAATTAAATAAATGGATTTGATATTTTAAATGAATTAGGTCAATGTAATAAATCAATCTAATTATTTAACTTATAATAGGTGAATAAATAATCAATATTGTTGTACAAATTTAATCCATTATTTACAGATATTATTTTATAATAAAGATAAAGGATGTGCTTCAAAAAGGGATTGGAAAATGCATAGCAAAGAAAACTAATTAAATTTAACAAGCATATCATTATGATACAAATAAGCAAGACATATACATTTATTTTACTTACATATTTATAGCCCATTTTATGGGTATTCCCCAATAAAAACATCCCGATCACAGGTATTTATATATTTGAAAAACTGGATTTTTCCATTATTATGCTTATATATGTATGTAAATACACATATGTATACTAATACACATACATATATGCTAACATTCTTATTATGAAAACAATTATTTACCCCATTTTCTTTTTACTGAAAAGCACATGCCATTAACGGAGTTTTGATATTTATGATTCATTTGTTTCCCAGTAAGAGAAACAAAGAGCTTAGTGCACACTTCTCCCAATTTTTTTTCCAGTTTTCTGTTTTGGTTCCCTCGAGTAAATGAGAATTATTGCAGTTATATTAAGAATGGTTAAATCACAGCACATGGCAGGAAGGTAATAAAATATAACTTTATAGATATTCACTTTAACTGATGAGAATTTCTTTAAGTTTATCAAAATTATAAAATTAATAGAAAATAAGTGCCAATTTTCATTCACCCAGTTATAATACCCTTTCCATAAAAAGATTATTTGCAATTTCTCACATATTTCTTGAAATAATAATTAATTTATTTTTGAACTGGTATTTATCAATAATAGATCACAGAGATCAACATAACATTTCAAGTCCCAAATACAATTTTTACTAGCATAAAATAATAATTACAGGATATTTTTAATCAATCAAAAATGGGATGACACTAAAGGAAGGTTACAAGTATCAAAGCTTGAAATAAATTATAATACTTTCATAGTTTAAATTAAAATAAATAATCTCACTATTATAAGGACTAGTATTACTAACTAGTTATGGTGAAACATACGTACCCACACAGATCAAATAATATTCAGTGTCAAATAAAATGTCGAACATAACATTAAATAAAATCCAAATGACTTATATAATGGATATCTATAGTTAAGTAATATTTCCTTTCAATATGTGATTATTTCAAATAATCAAAATAACTTTTTTCTTCTTTTCAACATTATTTGTACTGATATAAACATAAATAATATTTTTACAATAGTTAACATTAATATTATAATATTAATACATCTTAATTTGATCTTAAACAATAAAATTCAGATTCCTGCCAGTTGTTAACTTTTTATACATATCATCTTAACTTATAATAACTTCATAAGTTTTGGTTTATATTGAGCATCAATGTGACCCTTTCTTTGGAAATGACATAGTATATTTAAATTACTTTTTTTTTTTTTAATTTCTTGTAGTTATTTTTTTTTAAGTTTTTCTAATATATAATGTTCATACATTCTAAGACTCAATGGTCACAAAAAATAGATATCTATATGTATATGGTTGGTCATAGTTTTAAATAAAAAGACCGAAAAAAATATGGTGTAAAAACAAAACAAAAATAGAATGAAATACACCTGATGATTCAAGACTAATGGACAAAATGGTCACGTATTAAAGATTAAAAAAATGAGTCTTAAAATACTCTTAATAAGATTTCTAATATCTACAAAAAAATACTCTCCCGCATGTTATTTAAAAATCATTTATATTTAAAAAAGTATTAAAAGACCATTGAGTAATTATGTGAAAAATCTGTTCTTTTCAATATCATTATATTTAAATCAACTTAATCTATGAAAAAAATATGATGAAAATATAAGCAGATGTAATCAATGGTTCAAAAACGCTATTTTTTAAATATATTTCATAAATATAAACAATTAATAACAATATGTTATTATTAATTATGTTTTAATTATCTAATAATAACTCTATAATGATGGTACAGATTCAATTCAGTGAACCGTAATCGGTCTCCATTAACATCCTACAATATCAATTTAATATTGCCAAGAAAAGTGGATCAAATAAAGATTAAAAAGTGGAATATACAAAGAGAGTGCTTTGAGATAATTCATTTATCAGTTTACTGTTTTGATGGTTGGTCTACTGCCTTGAAGATAAGTAATTATGAATGAAGAATAAGAGAGTAGGGTAAGAAAATTAGAATGTTGATACCATAAATAATACCTCGAAATGCTGAAATTAATAATACAAGACCATTTTGCCCCAAACTTATGGAATATATTCTATTATTATTGAAGAAATACATTAATATATGTACAATTGAATAATGACACAATCTGAAGTTATTTTAGATGGCCACTTGAAATGTAGTTTTTCCTAATATAAAAAATCTAATATCTAAAGTTTGTATTTTAATTTTAAGAATTATTTCACAGTAAACTATTACACCAAATTTTTACTCCTTTGTATCAAAACATGAGTTACTAATGTTCGATGTTAGTGTTTTCTGACTAATTCATTGTATTTTATTACTTTTGTGGCCTCTCTAAATTAACATTTTGATGGCTTTTAATTTTGAAACTACAGTTTTCCATTGAAATGTTAGATGAAATCATCGTGTAAGATCTTACAATATTTAATATTTTTTAGTAATAACAGAAATACATCGTCTAATATTTTACAAGGTAATAAGTATAAAATAAGACTATTATAGAAATATAATATCATTATCAATACCCACTTAAGTCATTAGGATGCAACTGGATATTGTACTTATAAGTTACCTTTTCCAAAGGGGTCAATGTATTTATTATAAGCTATTTAAGGCAAAACATATTAACTATCAAATGTTTACTTTATTACAAAAAGAAAAAAATATCACTTGAATGAATTAATCTGTCTGCCTAAATTACTGTATGACACAAATTACCTAATTTATAATTCCTTTGGCAATAGAAAAATTATTATTAAAAGATGTTATTTTAAGTTAGGGTTTAGAGTTTATAAATTTAACTATACATTACAGTCTTTATTTCTATACTTTACAGAGTCTTGGCTTCACAATTTGGTCATGTAGGACTTTTAAAGTGCTACTGCCTACTTGTAGCAAGAATCATTTATACAGTCAGGGATATTGAAAATGTTTAGGTTTAGAGGAATGATATCTATACATAATTTTTTTTTTTAATTTTTACTTAATTATTTATAGATTTTTAATTTTTTTTTATTTATTTATTTTTTAAGTAGGCACATTGGGTAATAATAACTTTAAAGGAGTGCTTGCATTTATACAAGTAGAAATTATTTAGATATCAATTCAATAAAAGCTAAATAATTTGGGTTTTCACTTTAGATTTACACTTTTGTAAGGCTTGGCTAATTTTTTCAGAAAGCAAAAGCTTAGGGCTTGATAGAATTTAATTCTGATAAAGTTTAATGCACATATAGCCGTAAAGCAACAATCAAATTAATTACTGAAACAATTAAAGTTCAATGTGTTATTTAAATACAATAATCAATTTGAGTCAATGTGCAGCATTATCATTTCTTTATATATGTAATTTGACAATTGTGAAGTTCTTTTATGTATTTTATAAGCTCACTTCAAACAATTCTTAACCAAGAATCTAAAGTATTTTTAAAATATTACATATATACATATCAATAAGCTTTATTGGTGTAAGAAATGTTCATGTGTTTATAAAAATACTAAAAAATTAGAAAATCGTGTAATACTAATCACTAAGAAAGGGAAAAAACAATAATTAAAAAAAAGAAGATATATGTATGTTTTCACAGGAATAAATTAGTAAAATAATTGAATTATTTTTTAGTAATATAAGGGTTAAAACCATTTCTCTAATGGTCATAATACACTTGTTTTGTTTTACAAATAAAAAAAGTTTTAAGCAATAAATCAATATATTGAGCAAATGATTAAAAATTAATAAAAAATTGTTTAAAAGAAAATATGTTTGAATTGAGTGTATTTTGACTTAGTATGAGGAAGATACTAAAATGCAGAACTAAAAAACTAAATTTATATTTTCATTAAAATAATAATTATAAAAACGAACACATTATTCACAAAACAAATCGTTTTTAATTGAAATCCTACCAACAAAATTAGATATTTTATGAGGAAGAAAAATTCATTTCTATAACAATGATTAATTAAATTTGGATAAATGACAACCCTGAGGCACAATATAAAATATTCTTCTTTAAAGTTCCAAGCAACATATTAAAATCTTTCATGAAATACAGAAATGTAATTTTTCTAAATACTGCATAATTAACTTTGAAGTAATGGCTACATTATATAAATTTTCTATTAAAAAAGGTTTTTGAGAAATATAAACTTTCATTTTGACAAGTATGATTAGATTTCAGACTTTCTCATTATTTATAGATAATGAGAAATACTTAAACAAAAAGTATATAAATTCTTAAAATTTTTAATGCTGAATTGAATCAAAATAATAATTACAATATCATACCAATATTTTAATTAATATTAAATGGCATTGAGCGCTCTCCTTGACGATGCTCGATGTGGGGAGTGGTAGTCATCTGGATCATGGATATGATCTTGTTCCCTAGGATACATATCTCTGGAGTTATGAGCATGGTACATCTCTCGAGAGTTGTGACCATACATATCCCGATTGGGTGGATACACTTCCCTTGGAGATTCTAAACTGTACTCCTCATATTCAAGCCTCTCTCTTCTTCCACGAGAATGAGAAGGATGAAACATTCCTATAATTAAAAAGTAACTTTAATAACTTTACAAATGATTTTGGTATTACAATAAAAAAGATAACTGAAATTGATAGTACTGACTATAATGGCCAAAAATCTTGAATATAGCCAATTTATGGAGCTTAAAGGGAAAACAATAACTCATTAAGCCAGTTAATTGATGTAATGTGGTCATTATTAATTATAAAACTATTATCTAAACATATATATTTTAAATATATAACCTAAACACATATTATATATTATTATATTTGAACAATGACCAAGTTAGTAAAGTTTAATTCAATTTCACAAGATAAATGAGAACTAATATTAATTGATATATTCAAAATGCATGTTATTTTAAGGCGGTATTATGCCTTATTAAAATTCCTCAAAACTGTTCATTCAATGTTTATAGACCTAGGTCTAATTTTTGTTACAAAATTCAGTTAATATTCAGTTTTTTAAACTATTATTAATTATTCTCAAAATAAACATATTAATAAAAATAATGTTGGAGATATTATAGACCATAGATGTAATAAAATGAGAATATCGTTAGAGGTGCAGTCATGAAAGAACGTCTCAGTAATTTTATACTGCTTTAATGTGGTCTCATGTATTAACCTAACTTGTAGGCCCTAATTGAGTTGACTGGTATGAAGATATGAAGCTTATTATTGTAACAACTTTGAATAATGCAACACATTATTAAAAAAGAGTTATACTTACTTCTTCAATAGTTATTTGTATTACCCCCATCCACTTTCTCCTATATAAAGTAATTTTTGTACAAATCAAATTAAATTTTTTTTCCAGTTTTCAACAGTTCATATTTACCGTTTTTCTTTCAGGCAATTTATAATTCAATGAAAATTTTTAATATAAAAGTAAATCAATTCTTCTAGCTCAGTTGTAAACATTTTATAACAAATAACATTACCTAGTGCTCCCTCCCATAATAAGATCCATAATAAATTTAAAAAAACATAATAAGAAAAAAACCTTTACCACTATATTCTATAAAGGATCTTGGGTTCAGTATGTGTTAGAGAGTGTACTCTTTATATGACAATAGTTGTACTGGGAGGTGATTTGTTCTAGATCATACTCAACCGCCAGATTTTCCTCCTATTAAGAGTACCCTCTTTATAGAGGCTGGGTGAGCCCCCAGAAAGTTTCCAGATCCCACGGTTTCCATTCATGGCTTATAACCGATTAAATAAAATCTGCCACAGCCGGATTTTAACCCAGGACCTTCGGTACGGCAACTCAGCGCTCTTTAACTGAGCTCCCTGCTCCCCCTACTGATAAGAGCATTCCTTGATTTTTATTGTTGTTTCAGATTCCCACATATATGTTACTACCACATACCCACAAACATTTTTTTATTGCCTGATCAAACTGTGAAAGTTGAGTTCGATTATACCTTCATAGTGAATTTGTTTTTTGGCTACAAAATATTAAGAGAATATTAAAGGAAAGTTTAAAAATAAATATTCTCTTACATATCCAAATAAATGCTGTTTTAAGCCCCATGAATAAACCCTTTTATTTCAAAATAACTGAACTTAGTTTTCAAATGAAATTTATATTTGATCTAAGTAATTATATTGATATAAGTAATTATCAAAAGTTTTAGTAAGATAAAACATATTTTTATAAATTAAAATATTGTTTAACTTGTTAAAAACATTGTTTACTAAAATACTCTGTTATTTACATTGTTTCAAGTGTTTCGATGTTCATTAAATTATGATATAAAATTGTTTGTTGTGATTGTGATATATTCCTTTATTATATATTATAATGAATAAACATTATTTTTTCTATTTAAAATTTCACAAATCAAAAATATCATGTCATTAACATGAAATTTTAACAATACTGTAAAAAGTCATTTTCTTTTTTAATTCCATTAAGCAGGCAGACATTCCCATGCATTGCAATTTTCCATCAGTATTTCATCTACTTACATCTTTGGATTCATTAACTAAAAGTTGAGTTTATTACGTGGTATAAACATGAAACCATTATATATCAGTATCTTCCATTTCAACTTGGGATCCGTAACGAAATGTTCCAGTCATAGAAGAAACCTGAAGGTCTTTACAAACAAAAATAATAGTATGTCTATGTATATAAATTTAAAAAATATACTATGCAACATTTTAACATGAGATATAAATATAGACATATATATGGGTCATTCTTTGGGAAAAAGAAAATTTCAACTGCGTCAAGGAATCTTGCTTTTTTGATTTATCTGACAGACATCTTTTCATTGATTTTGATAAAGCATGGTTAGAAGTTGTATCAAAGGTTAGCTTTAATGTTAATTTTACACATGTAAAGATGTTTTAAGTATGTTGTGTAAGTGGTATAATATAGGTTAAAACATTAAAATCTCTATTTCTTCACATGTACCATTACTCAAATTTTTAACTCTGACTGATGATTAGCTTCCAGAAAAACTCGCCCTTTATTAGTAAAAATTTACTTTATCAAGATTAATTAATTTACAAATCAATTGTGATTAAAAGTTCACTTATTTTTTTCTTTGATTTCATCTATAGTGCCATCTGAGGTAAACATGATGTTGGGACAGCAGAGATTTTTATGAAGAGCTGGACAAGAACCTAGATGCATTATGACTACCCTGTGACAAGAATGTTATCATAGGTGATTTAATACTTAGGTTGGTTAAGAGGAGGTGGAAGAGTACTTCTTACCACAAATAGGTAGGAATAGCATGGGCGATAAGACAAATTGTCCATACAACTGAGAGTGTATGATAAGTTTTACCATGATTAATGCAATAAGTAACTGTGCAATTACCAACTTCAAAAAGAAGAAATATATATTCATTTTGGGATGGAACAGCATGTTAAAATAGTGAACAAGGATATAAAAAGAGAATGACAGAGTCCATAAGAGATTACTAGTTATACTTGCATCTTGCTTGTCAGGATCAAAAATAAAAACAATAAACACATTAGTTACACCAGACCCTTACTGCTTTGAGGCTCTTAATTGGGTCCCAACCTCAATCCTAGAATTAGATAGATTAATGTGAACAAGCATCACTGGGTATGGAATGTTTGGTCTAACTACATCTATCAAAAAGCTTTATTAAGCCAGGAAAGGGAGGTGGAAGACAGTGAAGTGGTGTTATTATTACTGGCTCGGCACAACAACACGTTGACGCGTCTAGGCCTCCTTAATCAGCTTCCGCCAGTAGTCCCTGTAGAGTGCTGCTGCCATCCAGATGCAGACTCCCAGATTCCTACACACAATTAATCCACTGCAGTCGCGGTGGATCTCTCCTCCATCCATGGATGACCTCTGTCAGCACACGCTTTGGGATTTCCTCCTCTCTCATCCTTGCCACATGTCCAGCCCATCTTAATCTGGATCGCTTGATAACACTGACCACGTCAGGCTCACCAAAGAGATCGTACACCTCCTCATTTTTCCTTCGCCTCCATCTTCCATCAACACAGACCGGCACAAATATTTTTCGGAGGACCCTGCGCTCGAAGACAAGCAAATTGCATTATGCATCTTTTGTCATTGTCCATGTTTCCGCTCCATAAGCACTGTGCGAATAAGGGTTTTGTATAGGATAATTTTTGTTTTCCTAGTTATAACCTTACTTGCTAGGTGTTTGCTCAACCCGAAATAGCTCGGTTTGCGGAAAGTATTCTTCTCCTGGTTTCTGCTCCGATGGCGTTAGTATACGAGACTTGGCATCCAAGATAAGTGAATTCTGAGACCCACTCAAAGAGATCAATTCCGAATTCCACCATGTCTCTGGGTTGTCTAGGGTGCTCTTCTGCTACCATGTATTTGGTCTTGTCTTGGTTAACCACCTGACCAAGTTTTCTCGCTGCCTCTGCCAGAGAGAGAAACACTTCTTCAATCCCCTTCTTAGATCTTCCTATGATGTTTATGTCATCTGCGTAGGCGAGGAGCTGCATCGATCTATTTATGACGGTTCTCGTTGTCTGGATCCCAGTCTCTAATTGCCTTTTCTAGAACCAGGTTAAACAACAGACAGGAGAGTGCGTTGCCCTGATGTACACCTGTTCTTGATGGGAAACCATTGCTGCATCATTATGCATATGGATGACACATTCAAAGTCGGTCATAGTCATTCTGTTCAGACTTATGAGACTAGCGGCGATGTTGAATTGGCCTAATGCACAATAGAGACCTTCCCTATCAACACTATCAGGCCACTTTTAGGTCAAGAAATAGGTGATGTGTTGTGATTCATGCCCCCTTTCCAATATTGTCTTTAGGCAGAACAACTGATCCGTTGTAGATTTGGCTCTTCTGAATCAGCTGTTGTATGGTCCTATTTCTTTTTCTGCGTATGGAAGCAAACGGTGGTAGAGGATGTTTGTGAGCACTTTATAAGCACTGGGGAGAAGAGATATGCCTCTGTAATTGCTAAATTCAAATGGATCTCCCTTTTTGAATATAGGACACACTAGCGTTTTTCTTCATTTCCCCGGGATAGCTTTCTTGATCCAGATGTCCATGATGAGGTTTTGGAGGGCCTTCACTAGGTTTTCTCCATCATACTTCAGAAGCTGTGCTGGTATGTCGTCTATTCCTGGCGATTTGTGGTTCTTGAGCTTCTCTATGGCATCAGACAGCTCTTCATCAGGCAGTGTTTGTTGGTTATCTGCATGGACTTCTTCCTTATCTCCTCTATAGATGTGCTCGAAGTGTTCCTTCCACTGACTTAAAGTGGAGTGAAGTAGTGTGCTAAAGCCAAAGAGGGACTCTGATACAGTATTTTTAACATAATGATAACATAATTTGTCTCTCAAGAAAATGTACACTTCATTGACACTATCAGCAATGGGCTGGAAGTATGAAGGATTAAGTGCACTTGCTGGCACAGTATAAAAGTTTAAAAGCCAGGCATTACAAAGGTCTATCATGAAGTGATTGCTCTGAACGATTTTTACCACAAAGAAGGGATTAAATAATATTAGATTCAATTAATTATAATGAATCACAATTGTTTCACCAATCATATCAATTGATAAATATAACAATGTAAGATCTAATAGATGTTGTTCCATGGTCTTATATCTGTGACTATTTTTCTGATACTGAAGTTCTGCTATCTATGACAGCTGTTATCAGTCAGTGAAGCCCAGAAAATTATGCTATTGAAGATCAAAAAATCTAAAAAAAAATATCTCATATATCCTTCTTTCCAGGAAAAAAATACTGTTTGTAAAAGAGATGAAAAATAATTAATAATAATTATGTGACAAAGATTAGGTTTTGCCGTTAGTCATTCCGACTTATGACTTGATTTGATTGATTCTTGAACAGTGGCAGAAAGCTGTATAGTTTAGAACTGCTCGTATTGTCAGAAAATTCATAAATATTACAAATTAATTTTTCTAGCCTCACCTTTACACTTACCGGTAGGTGCATCCTCAATTAGAAATAAGAGGAAAAGGAAATAATGATGAGATAACTTTATATAATGGAATATCTTAGCAGCAATATCTGATATGGTACTAAAATCAATAAAATAAAAAATAATTATCAATGCTATCTGAGGTAGTTATAATTACAAAATCTCCATATTTTCGAAGAATGACCCATTCATTTATTTATTAGTTCAAATCAAGAAAGATAGTAGAACTACAAAAGGCACTTGAAATACTATTTCTTGACTTACCTCGTGATTCTGCATAGCCATAGTCATCATTCACACCTATAGATAGTAAACAAAAATTCAATTAGATTTTGCACCATAAATTTACCTTCTTAATTACATTAATATTTGTTCCACATTATTCTCATGAGAATAATATATGAGCAGTAGAATTATAAAATCAACCAACTCCATTTACAATTTTTTCTTAAAAATTATTTGTAATAGATTATTATGAAGGGAAATGATTTATTCGAACAACTGCTAAGTTACATTAAAAATAATCCTATAAAAATAAATCCAGTTTCAAAATCAGCCACATCTAATACCACTGTTTGAACAACTTGAGCACATTACAGAAGAACACTCTTCCTGGATGCTCATGGTTATATAGAAAGTAAAAATATTCACACTGTCATATCATTTACTCATAAATTCAAAAAGGAATTCCCAAACAATTCATTCCTCCTCTTTTCTTTCTTCTCCAGTCAGTCACTCCAATGTTCCAGAGACCCTCTTAATTCTTATAGCAGCTTTTCCTAGGACTTCTCTTTTTTCTGGAAAGAATTCTCTTGGAATTTTCTTCAGCATTCACTGGTTGAGCAATCTTTCGATTTTCGTTTGGCTGTAATCTCATATTTACAATTGTATTCCTATATATAGTGGTGGCAACAAATATTTCCATACTTTAAGCATTATTGTAAAAATGTATTCATTTTTTTATGTTTATACGGTTCGAGTTGAAGCTCTAAAGGAATTTTACGCTGAAGCTGAAAAAGAACATCACCAAATGCTCGGCTAAAAGTAAAACTTGCTGGCTTGCGCTTATGTCTGGTTTGGAGAGAGTTTTAAAAATGTGCCAGCCGTTAAAGGACTATTTTTTGAGTATTGGGAAATGCTCCAAATCATTAAAAGACATTTTTGAAGATCCCACATCTGAATTATGGCTTTATTTTTTACACAGTCAGTCAGCTAATTTTCACCAAGCTGTTTTGAAGGTTGAAAGTCAAACTTTATCGGCAATTGAAGCTGCAAAAGAAATCAACCACCTCAAAGACAATTTGATTCAGAAACAAACCAATCAGTTTTTTCCATAAAAGATAATGGCACTACTATTGATAAAGATTTTGTGAAAAGAAGACTACAAAATTTTATAAAACAAGCCGTGAATATCTGGACGAATGGACTTGCTTTCTTACTAAAGAAATAGATATATTTTATTCGGCAGATTTAAAAAAAAGTACTTGCATGGGAAGACGTACAAAAAGCATTGGATGCATTGATTGAAAAAGGAAATATATTGACAGTAGTAAAGATACAGAAGTATTTGACGAATTTACATTAATTTTAAATTACGTCACTTCACAAAAAAATTACCGAATGGAATATTTTATAAGTTCACACAGAAACTCGTTAGGCGGACATATTCAACCACTTTCACACCAATAATCTTCAACATGAAAATTTTTGTATTTTTATTGATTATATTTTATGTCTAAAGATTGGAAATACGGACAAATGCACCTCAAAATATTGACTCAGACCCCCCGGATGAAGAAGAGGTGGAGGAAGTGGTGAAGAACCTCAAAAACAACAAAGCCTCCGGTGAGGATGGAGTCCTTCCGGAAATGTGGAAGTGGCGAATGAAGAATTTATTAGGAAAGTAACAGAGCTATTCTTGGAAATATGGGAGGAAGAAAGAATTCCTGAGGAATGGCGGACCGCCTTAATACACCCGATACACAAAAAAGGAGAGAAATCAGATGTAAACA
The DNA here is from genome assembly GCA_964056705.1 of Troilus luridus. NCBI lineage: Eukaryota > Metazoa > Arthropoda > Insecta > Hemiptera > Pentatomidae > Troilus > Troilus luridus. The sequence goes on along the minus strand of OZ057412.1, from coordinate 42,408,104 downwards.
ATTACAGAGGAATCTCGCTAGTACCGATAACCTATAAAATATTCTCTAGAACCTTACTCAATAGATTAGAGCCCAAAGTAGACCAGAAAATAGGGGAATATAAGGCAGGTTTTAGGAAGGGAAGATCCTGCCAGGAGCAAATACTTAGCCTCAAATTGATCATAAAATATTACAGGTCTAGACTCCAGAAAAATCTTTACATCTCCTTCATATACTTCAAAAAGGTCTATGATTCAATAAACAGAGAAATATTGCTTGAAATCCTGAGGGAATACGGACAAAAAGACAATAAGCCTGATAAAACTGACTCTGACGAATACCATTTCAAAGTTAAAATTCCAGGGACTAATAAGTAAACCGTTCCAAATAAAGACGGGGCTTAGAAAGGGCGACGGCTTATCGCCGATTCTTTTTAATGTTGTCCTGGACAAGATCATGAGAATTTTCAGGCAAAATGACGATGCGAGTGCAGTAATAGGAACAAAAAGAGTCAATGTGAAAGTAAAGTGTTGGGCCTTTGCAGACGATCTAGAGCTGCTAGCAGAAACAGAGGAGGATGCTATAAAACAGATAAACACTCTGAAAGAAATAGCTGAGAAAACGGGACTACAGATTTCGTATGAAAAGACAGAGGTTATGACAACGGATGCCAGCTTTAGCAAGGAAATGTTGAACACAAAATATGGGCAAATAAAAGTCACAGGAAAGTTTAAATATCTAGGGGAGATAATATGTAACAACAGAACAGATAGGGCATCCGTGGAAGAAAGAATAGCCAAACTGGAAAGACCGAACTTTGCAACTTGTAACATGTATAGCATGAAAAATTTGTCCTCCAATGCAAAAATAAGACCAGTAATACTGTATGGTATGGAAACAGTCAGCCTTCCAAGTCTGGAGAAGTTGCTGAAGATTGAGAGAAAAATTCTGAGGAGGATTTATGGACCCAAAGTAACACAAGAGGGGTATAGGCGAAAATCCAATGAAGAAATATACAAAAATTTGGAAGATATTGAAACAGTCATCAGGACCAGGAGACTGAGGTTCTACGGCCACGTGGTAAGAATGAACAATGGGAGGCTGAACAAAAAAATCGTTGATAAAGTATTAGGCTACAAGGGTATAGGTGGATATGTGAAGCAAATAAAAGAGGAGCTGGATAGGCTAAAAATCAAGGATAAAGAGTGCTTGGACAGAGAGCCTTCCAGGAAAAAACTAAAAGAAGTTGGGGTTCTTGCAGGAAGGAAGAAGAGACAAGGGAGAAAATGGACTAAGGAGGAGCGAGAGGAACAGTCCAGGAAGATGAGAGAGTATTGGAGTAGACAGAAGGCGGAGAGTGTGAAGAAGATTTGAGTGATATTCGCGTGGTCCTTGCTGGCCGATTCGTGGAAAAAAAAAAAAATTTATTTCTATCTGCTACAAATACTCCAGTAGAAAGAATCTTTTCTTTAATGAACAAATTGTGGACGTCTGAAAAAAAATCAGTTACAGGTTTCAGTTATGAAGGCGATGTTGATAACTAAGGTCAATATAAACAAAACGTGCCAAGAATTTTATTCTTATTTAAAATCATCACCATCTTTACTAAAGCAAATTTGTTCCTCGGAAAAATATAAGTATAACTAACAAATGTTGTATAGCATATATAGCGTAAGCATAATACCACATTTGTATTGTCACAACTATTCAAAATAAATAACATTAAAAATTTGATTATTTTCATTGTTAACCTGCTCACTGGGGTATGTAATCGATTTATAATATTAGTAATGTGGTATGGACCATACTGTATGGAAGTCCCATTTTTGAGTTTTTAAAAAACGGGACAGTTTACACTTGTCCCATTTTGAGGTAAAAAATAAATGGTCAGTTTAATCATACTAATGTTATTGTGATACACTAACTTGATGAGGACCAAATCAAATGCATTGTCTTTAATTTCATGTTTATGTTCTTCCTTTGACAGAATAGTTTAGCTGAATTCTTTCTTGTTTATTCTATAAGTTGGAAGTTGGTTGATGTTATAAGTCTGAATAGTTATGCTAGTTTATGTGGGCGTCATATTATCAAAGAGGTATTTTATGACTTTAAGAAAAATTGTCTTCTCAACTTTATTACTTGAACGCTCCTTACTGAAATTGAAAACTGATGTATGAAGAACTATTAGTTTTTCTCAATTTTTCATTTTCATCTTCGAAAACGCATCCCAAAATCCACACGAGCTTAAGATAATTTTTACAAATCCAATATATCTATAAGGTTTTTTAAATTTTAATAGTATTTAATCAGTTTAATTGATAAAATATTACCTGTTGGTGAAAGTGTTATACGGCCAGCATGATCAGCTGAAGGAGATATCTGGGGGGAAGGCTGAGGTCTTGGGACAGGAGTGGTTGTTGGTGGAGTTACTGGTGGGTGAGTGGCTCTCCAATAGGCTTCTAAGTACTCTGCTATGTGTTCACATGCCTCATCTAACTGATTTTCATCTAGGACCACATCAAACATTTCAGGTGGGCATTGGGCTAGTTTCTCCGCTGCCACCATTTGAACGTTTAAGTGCCGAGCTTGAGACTTCCCTCTTGATTTTATTAGTCGTTGCAGAACCTGAAAATCGAGATACAATAATGAGATACATAACAAAATGTAAAATGATTCTTAGAGTTCCAGTCTCAGATAGCAAAGCATTGCTTAAAGGAAAATAAACAAGTTGTTCAGATGTAGGTAAATTAAATTTATATATTAAGAAGAGCTCAGAAATATTTTTTTTTCACTTAGTTAATACTCAAAAACTTACTTATTATTTGATATATTTATGTCACTAATTTAAATAAAATTGAGGATATAAAAAAAAATTATTTAACTTTTTTTGTCTACAAAGGCATTTAAAAAACAAATTGATAAATAATATACCATAAGGATAAAGAAGATATCAGTAAAAATAATAGGTAAATATTAGCTGTCAACTTTAATTTCTTTTCAAACAATTACAATTACATAATGTCTAGGTTAATTTACTTAAGTTACTATTATCATTTTAATATGTTTATTAACACTAATTTTTATTTAATTAATTATATTTATATTTTAAAATTTGAATTTCTACCATCATCAAAAAACTTGAGCTCCTTAGTAACATGCTTCTTTTATTTAAAGAGAAAGAGTCTCATTAACTATCCCAAAATGCTCAATAATAATTATAATATCATATGCGGTATTTGAATAAAAAGTTCCAGAATTTACTAATGACATTCTTACTATTTTTTTTGCTCAGATGTCTAATTATATTCTTTTAAAATAGCCTACTTAGTAATGAAGTAATATAATTTACATTCAAATTACAGATAATATATAGACTTTATTGTTCACACCCACAACACTGTTGTTAGGCGACTGATTATCCTTATAACTTGATAATAACAATGCAACTTTTTTAATTTTATTTTGTTTTTTTAATTTTATTTTAAGTTTATCAAATAAGTAACTATGTAAGCCCTAGTAAATTCCATTATTACTATTCTATACACTGGTGGAATATCTATTCTTTTACTGTGTTTAGAGATTTATTTGGCTCAAAATATTTTCTTAATAATTATTTCCACAGCGTATGTTTTAGGTAGTCTTCTAAATGTCAATTGAAACACAAATTCCACATTTTAGTATATTCTGCAACCAAAAGCATTCTTGAGAAGCGAGGGATCGTTGACTGGATGATGTAAGGAAGAAAATAGTTGGGGGTGCAGTCAATTAAAACACTAAATAAGTGGATACTTATTTTAATTAAGTGCCGACGTTTCGACCTTAATATGACCTAGACCCCTCGTGCTACTGCGAGCGTCCTATAGCCCTGAAGATGACCCACAAAGTGGATCGAAACGTCGGCACTTAATTAAAATAAGTATCCACTTATTTAGTGTTTTAATTGACTGCACCCCCAACTATTTTCTTCCAAAAGAATTCTTCTTTTGAATGCTCCTTCGGTTAGATTATATTAAGAAAACCAGAAAATTCAATATGGCACTATTACAATGCAAAAACATTTTATATAACCTGTAGTTTTAATAAAGGTAGGAAATAATTGGGGGTGCAGTCAAATAAAACACTAAACAAGTGGGTACTTATTTATTATGTGCCAACGTTTTAATAATTAGTTTAATATGTAGTTTTAATAGTATTAAGAGTTCATATTTATCAGGAAATTTCAAAACAAATTATGCTGTTTTAAAATGTTATGATTGGAAAATAAAATATTTGCTTTAACTAAGAATTATCACTTACCTTAGGGGATGATATTTTCAAATAAACTATTGTTGGTGCTAAAGAAGTCTTGGCCAATTGGGAAGGATGGTTTATTGTATCACAGTCCAGGACAACAAGCTGTGAGGATAAAAATGAATTCGCTTAAAACAATTTTGTAATGATTAAATGGAATTAACATACTATAAGTTAGTTTTCACATATTAATTAACTTCTCATTACTTAAGTACATATGTAAATTAAGTTTAATTAATTTAATCATTTTATGATTGTTCAATTTTTCTATTTTTGTATTGGGGATTACAATTCCCATACGATTTTTTAGTATTTGAATTATATTAGTTTTGTTCATTAGAAGTTTATGAAAAAAAACAAAAAACAGTCATATGTTTCTCTGTAATGTCTGATGTTAATCATATTTTGTCATGTAATTGAATGTAAGGAATGACTATTTTAGCATAATTTTATATTAAAAAAAAAAAAATTGAATAAGAAATTCTGCCATAAAATAAAAATTTATAACTTCAATTGGATTCCAAGTTGGAATGATCCACCAGTAATAGGGACCATACGCCCTATAATAAATGAGGCTGCACACATTTTTTGTCAAAGTAATTTGAAATTATAAACACTTCTACTACTACATTTTAAGACTTTTTAACAGATTAATATATTTTATAAAAATAACTATAATACATATGAATTTTTTAACCTAGTAGGAAAAAAATATGTCAATAAATGATGTAGAATTGTTTGTAACTAAAAATGTGCATATGTAAAGTAATTTATTTTGTACTTGTCTATATATTGTATTATTTCAATTAAAATACAATATGTAATACACAATATACAAATTAAACTATATTCTGTAGATGAATGAAAACCTTGAAATGTAGTTGTCTGAGATGTGTGTCTGGATTAATAAAAACGTATGAGCAAAAAATATATACTTTTTTGTAATCTTTACAATTATTAATCTTTCAATTAAAAAAAATTACAACTAAACCTAGGGTTTTAAATCAGTGAGTTATCAGTTTCAAGTTCCAAAATATTAAATTAAAAAAAAAATCAATATTTTCTCCCAAGCCAACTATTGCCTATTATTTATCTACCTGTAGGTTGTGATTATAGTCAGTATTTTGTAGTTATACTTAATGTTTAACCTTTTAAAAAAATACTTTTTTAAATTCATAAATCCTCTTCAAGTAAATATGCACTTACTTGCAAAGTTCTTGCCAGTTCGAAAATTCTTTCTATTTCTGCTTGCACTTCAGCTAAGCATGTTGACCTAGAATTTGACCGCTCCATTATTGCTCTCTTAGATGGGTTGTTCAACAATGAACGTTTAGCCAGTGATATATCAGCCATAACTCTGGTTATTATGATTCTGAAATTAAAAATAACCATGGTTTTAATATCAACTCTTCCCTCATGCTCGTAAAAAACCCTTACATTTGAGGGTATTGAGAAGGAAAAAAAACAGAAAACAATTAATGTTTAAATGCAAAGATGTGTGTTTAATAATTGCATATTTGATATTTATTAATCATTAAGTAGATATTGAACTTGTTATGTTGACAAACAAGTTTTAATTGGTATCACTGAAAAATTAAATAAGTTATATTTTTAACTCAAGATATTTTAATAACTTGTAAACATTTAATTTGTATGTTCTATTTTTGTAGTACAGTGAACCTCTTTTGATTGGACCTCTCTGAATTAACCCTGAGTAAAAAGAAAAAATAACTTTTATATGTATAACAGATTAAGAACTCTTTTCTAAAATTTACTCCACAATATCTATTTAATCCAAAATCACTAGACTAAACTAAACTATTCAAACTAAAAGATTACCAATAGGCAAACAAATTGAAAGACTATGCTGTGAAGATAATATTGCTATAGAAAAATAACACTATTATAATCTGACATCTGTTACTACTAAAAAAGGGAAGATACACTTAAATTAAAAGAAATATTTAAAGTTATAATAAATTGGTAAATTAATTTAACTTCATAATCTATTAGTTTTTTATTGTATTTTAATTTTTACCTAATACACGAGTTAAATTAATATTAGAGTTTATTTCTTTTTATAAACTCTGAATTAATTTGCCCTTCAGCATAATCAGTTATGTTTTGGTCCTGAATAGAGTGGGTAAGTCTTTTTTTAACCTATTTCTGTCAATTTAAAATGTTAATCTGAAAACTGGAACAATTAATGTTTTAAAACTTCAGCAAAATAGTAAGAAAACCAAAAACAATTGAGGAAAATAACCATAAAAGGTTTAATCAGTGAAGTATTATCTGGAGTCTGAAGGATTAAGTTGATTTGTCCAATACACAAAGAAGGAGATACGTTTAAATGCACCAACTATAGAAGAATACCTTCCCAGTAAATTTAATGTACTATTAATATGTTATTTAACCAGGTTTTCCTAATCATTCATGAGAGAATGGCCATTAGAATGTGGATTCTGGCAAGGTAGATTTGCTATAGATTAAATTTTTAGCAACTGAGAGGCAGAGAGGAAGGCATGCTATAGTCAAGAGATGAATGGAGTATTACATCTTTTTGTTTAATTTATGATCGCATTCCCAGAATGGCTCAGTGGCAAAGCGCAGAAGTAACACATTTACATGTTAAACATTTTTTGTGGGAAAAATAAGGCGCTAAGTAACAGGGACAATGAAATATTAGTTGTTCTTATTGCTGTAGGCATCTAATGTGTTTTGACTCCCAATATCTCTTGAAAATTAGACTATCTTTGCAGTTGGGGATGTCAGCGGAAAGCTAAATTGAAGCAACTTATATATATTCGTTAAGGCCAAGAATGTATTGCCATATGTGACATAGTGGTATATCAGGAGTGCCTAAATAAATGGGGTAAGGGGCATTGAGCAGTTAGTTTAAATGTCCCTAAGAATCGGTACCTTTACCCTTAAGATACAGAGCAGAGCAGTCGTAGGCAAGAAGTGGGCAACTCCACGTGTAGACTGTCACATATAGCGAAAGGGCCCCCTTTTCTTTCTTTCTAAGTAGATTTTTATAAGTTAACTTGTAACTATGATCAGCACACTATTAATATAATGTTATCTAGTTAGATAAAAAATAATCTTTATTTACTAATCAACTTCTAGTCAGTCAACCACGTCAATCTTTGGAAAAGAGAAGGGAATGTTTAAGTCATTAATGATAGAGTATTACTTTACCTCAATGGTAATGATCTTAGGGTGGGACTCCATTTTATCATTTAAATATTATTCAGATCAAAAGATCTTACTTTTTTCTGAGATCATTGCTTGGGCAGTGAAGCCAATATAGCACTTTTTCATCCCTTGTGTGAGGATTATGAACTGATTGATGGAAGTTTGTTTATTTGTTTAATGATTACTTATGAATAGTATTTATGAAACTTTTGAATTGGTTTAAACATTTATCGTGATTATTTTTTTTTATGTGTCTTTATTTGAAAAGTTTGATCTCTATAAAGATAATTTCAGTGAAGTTTTAATTTATCAAATTAGTATTTTGGGAAACTGTTTTGTTGGCTTTAATTGTTTTTGATTGAGAACAATAAATTATTATATTCTGTGAATATTAGCATAGCAAAGACTCCTATCATTGATAAAATGACATCCTTTAAACTGCTGTCAGTTTTTATTATGATTGAACTCAACAGCTAGAAAAAATATGTTAAGAAGTTAATTTTATTGTTATTTTCTCTATTAAAAAAAAAGGGTTCCGTTCATGCTCATTTCTCCAATCTTTTTTAAAATGAGATAAAGTTAGTAAAAAAAACCTATGTCACAACAATCTCTGAAAGGTGTCGGGCTTAATACATGATGGGGAATGTACAATTTCTAAGCCAACAATATTGCAGGGAGGTGATTTAACATAGATTGTGCTCAAGCTCCAGGTTTGTGGAGGTGGAGTGAGCAACAAGAGAGTCTCCAGATCCCACAAGTTTCATTTACAAAATAAATACTACCTACTGAGCTACCCTCCTAAAATAAATTGAATAAATGACTGGTAAAGAGTAGGAATTATTAAGAAAAGGATGTGGTAAGTTTTAATTTACTATAGACAATTTGGAGAAAAATTTGTCCATTGATCTAAGACCTTGAGGTAACATTTAAGTATGAAGAAAGTCTTTTCTCTATACATAATTTATATCATCTCGAATATTATTTTTAAATTAATGATTTGTTTTAAATTCTATCAATTGTATGCATTAATTTGTAAGCTTATTTTTATACCTAATATGTCACACAAAGTTATTATTAGATATAAAAATTTATATATCTATAAAAATTCAATTTAAAACAAATGGAAAGGCTTGTGCTAAAATCAAATTTATATCCATCACATCACATCAACTAAAATTTTTTAAGTTGGTAAATTAAAGTGCCTTGTGACCTTAGCGAGGTCTCTACCTTGGGGAAACCCTGAGGGGTTTAGGGTTTTTGTGGTTCAGAGTATTAAAATTTTGTTAAAAAGTACATAAATTATATTTGTTACCAAGGCATTTAGTTTCATACACAAAAGGGATTATGATCTATAAGATTAAATAAATTAACATGGATGATTTGAATGCCTACAGGGTAGAGAACAATGGGGAAAATAATAGCAAGACCTCCAGATAATAACAAAAGGTAACGATAATACAATAATAAAAAGTGCGGATGATATAAGAGCATTAAAATAAAAAAAAAAAAATTCTAAGGTTTATAAAGATTCATAAAGAAATTTATGAATGAATCCCAAGTGAACTTACAATATCAAAGATTCCATGGGCTATTCCAGTACTGAGTAGGCATCAATTGATTAGGTAAAGGCCTAAACTTAATGCCTTGACTTAATTTGGACTACCCTACAGAAAGTGTGACCTGAACCATGAAACACCTAAACCATGTTAGGAATGGATTTTGTAGCCTCGGATACCCAATTACCATGACTTTATTGAAAGCCTATTAAGATATGCATCCCAATTCTGGGACCATTGCTACAGAGAAAGAGCCTGATATATGCTCAAAGAATGGCTCTGCTTCAGTGCTATATACAGGGTGCGGCAACATAACTTCCTTTTTTAAAAACTTAATAAAACCCATTGTATGAATCAGAAAATTTTTATTTATTTTTTATAATGTAGGTATATGCCTAAAGTTTTGTCTTACATAGTTTTTAAGATCAAATCAGGTAGGTGACTTCTCCACACACTGAGTAAACCGATTTCTGCCATTCGTCATGACTCTTACCAGCATAGCAGGTGTTAAGTTGGCAATTTCTTCTTGGATGTTGGTCTTCAAATCTTGTAGGGTTCGTGGACGGTTCACATAAACACGGGATTTCAAAAAATCCAAAAAAATCACAAGGAGCCAAATCGGAAGAGTGTGCCTGCCAAATTGCCTCTAATTGAGATGAGGCGCTCTGGGAAGTGTTCTCTCGAAACAGCCATTGATGCTCTTGAAGTGTGTGCCATTGCACCGTCTTGTTGGAACCCAGTGTCTCCTAAGTCCAACTCATCCAGCCGTGGGAAAAAAAATTCCTGTAAGATGTTTACATACCGGTCCAAATTCACTGTCACTGTGACTTCATTTTTCGGTGTGGGGACGAAACTTTGCAGTCCCCCCTCTCGACCAAGAACACTAGCGCTGCGTTACATCAACCGACTGAATGGAGAGCATTTTAAAAAAGGAAGTTATGTTGCCGCACTCTGTATGTGGCATACTTTAAAAAACATAGCACATAAAGAAAACTGTAATCACATTCAACTTAACAAAGGCTATGTTGATTATAGCTGCTGGGATAAGCATTTTAAATGAGAACTTCCCATAGTTCAAATATTTTATTTTGGGAATCAGTTGGAAATATGGGTGATCCACTTTATCCTAGCAGCTTCACGAAACTAAGGTTTGGTGTAAAGAAGGTCAGAAGATGAAGGTTCTCCTGAGGCAGAAAATTACGAAGATAGGAATTTTGAGGCTAAGTGGATAAATTAGAGAATATTGAGAGAAATAGTACAATAGTGAAATCAGTCGTACTAGTTGTACCGAATCTTATATTACCAAACGACAATGTAATGCTGCAAATAAATGATATCTGATATAGTAGTAATAAGCGATATTACTACAATACATACCTTCCTTCAAATCTGTGCTTGAGGAAATCAAAAAGAGCTTTCTGCATCATGTCTGTGACCTCATATCCTTTGAGTGAAGGTCCAACAAGCACCACAGGTCGCATAGATGGTACGACATCGTAAGGTGTTGTTGTTTCCTGTTTCTTAAAGAATGGTTTCCGCTTCTCTTTAGCTGGAGGAGTCGTAAGGGTAGCCTTTCCCTGGAGCCTTGCGTTTCCAAGTGAATCTGAATCTTCACCTGATTTCGAAAAACCATTATTCCAGCCCATAAAAAAACAAGTATGTCATCTGGAAGTTATCAACTTGTTATGTCCATATGGCAATAACTAATCACATAGTTATTAATCTTAATTAGAACTGTTGAACATTGTAGATTGATGGTAAATCAGAATAACTTATTTTTATAAAGGAGGAAACAAAAAGTTATGCAATAATCAACTTAGGAGAACTGAAAAATCTTTTTCTAACTACTTCTATAATCGTACATCTTACATTAGAATAATTCTACCTTCAAGGAATAGCTGGAAAATGGTTTCATCAGACAAGGAAGTGCTATGATGATAGGCTCGGAAGGGATTCATGTGCACATACAAAAAAAAAGGTGGGAACTGATACTTTAACACAGTTAAAAACAAAAACTAAATAACATCCAACAATGAATAAAACTAAAAATAAATGCTATATATATACGAGTATATACATATATATTTCGATGTACTATCTCGTAGTCTATAAATAAACATAAAAAGCTCACACAAAAATAATAGATTCGGGAATTGCAAAAATGATGTGTAATTTCTAACAAAAAACAAATTCAAAATAAAAAAACTTAAAGCAATCCATTAAAAAAAAAAAAAAGAAAAAACACCAAAATATCACAACAATGACAAACAAAAAAGGTGAAAAAAGTGTGAGGGTTTACCAGGGGTGGGAGGGGTGGAGCCACGAGAGTTGGCGCTCTTTGAAGAAGAGAGAACATCATTTGCTAGCGCACCTAGATTACTCGAGGAGGAAGTTTTCGAGGGGTAGAGTTTGGAGTTCCGTGCTTGAGTCTGCTGTAACCGCAGGTTCTCAAGCTTCACTGGCGAAGGGATAAAGCCTACGTCACAACCTTCTTTCACCAGTCGTCCGATCCACCAATTGTTGTCATACTTTTCCTGGCAAAAAAATAAAAAAAAGAGTTATCCAATGAAAATTTACAATGGGATACTCATTAATAAGCAATCGGATTACAACAAAAAAGTACCTTGATATGTAAGAAATCTCTAACTTCAAAAGAAACAGCGCTTCCGTGGACAGGAGAGTCATCATCCAGCGAACCATCGTAGCATACATTAGTCCTCACAGAGAATGCTACGGGCTTTGACTGAATATAAACAATAAATATGTGTCAAGCACTCCTGAAATTTATACGTACTTATATGCAATGCTGCATATCAATAATAGTGAAAAGCAGAAAATTAAGATAGTTATTTTATCCTACAATGATAAATCTAGAGATGATGGTATAAAAGTGAAAAGAAATATAAAAATTATTTATTTTAAATACAGGCAGACCCAGATTTATATAATAGCTTTTTAAGTTGTTTTGAATATACTTTGTTAACCTCCTTCAACGTGGAACCATTTTATGTCAATACAATTGACAAATGAATGTCAATAAAATCGACAACAAAAACGAATGATCGACTTGAAAACAAATGATTTCTTTTTATCCAATGAAGCTGCTAAAAAATCAATTTACATAAAAAATAAAGCTATTATGTCAATAAAAAAAAAAGATGGAAAAAAAAGAGACTAGTGAAAAGGAAATTAGAAATCGAAATAAATTAAATTAGTGCTTTCCAGGGCACAATAACATCATAACTGAACATGAATGAGTATATCTGACTATGAGTAATATTACAAGGTATTTTTGATAAAAATATTTCTAAGAGTTTGCATTTTAATTCTTCAGTGGCTTCCAGGCCATTTGATATGTGATAAAGGTTAGGTATTTTAGAAAAGAACAATGAGTGATGAACGTATACTACATTCTAAAAGAGAGTTTTGGAAAATTAAAGTGGAAAAAAAGAAGTGTCACAAAATTTACAGACAAAAATTTATCTGAACCGGAAATAGGAGAAAAAATTATAGATTTCTAGAGAAACATTTTATACTGTTGAAAAGTAAATATGAGTATATCATTTTATAAATACTTTATTTTATATAATTCATGAATATTTATTTATTCAGCTATTTTTTTTTTTATTGGACAGAAATGGAAAATTTTACATATTCAAATAGTTATTTTATGATATATTGGAGGTACAATACAAAACTAAGACATAAATCAAAATAATGATTTTATTAAATAGATGTTTTAATTATATTTAAAAATGTGGGTTCAATGTTGCTGCTATAATTTCTTCTTATTGATTGGTTTAACAAACAGGAAGTTTGTTTCCAATATGCAAACAAATTTTACAGATAAACTTAATGCTATAAAATATGGCTTAATTCGTTTATTCACTATTTTTTTTTAAGCAGAACTCAACTCAATTTATTTTCTAAGGATCTGGTTTGACGTAAGTATGAAGACTGCCTGTATACACTCACTATATTTTGATGCTAAAATTAAAGTCACTTAAAAATGTCAAAACTAAAATTAGCTCTGTCATTTTAAAGAAAAATAAATGTTTGTTTTGAGAAACATATTTAACAATAACTATTTTTCATTTACAATTAAAGTTGTATCTATATTAATTCTACTTTATTACCCGGGCTTTTTCTAGCTGACTTAGCGCTTGCCTCTCCTTCTCACGCCGAAGCGTTTCCTTCTCTTCGTCCAGCGACAAGTCTGATGATGGATGTGAATAGTTAGAATCTGCTGAGCCCTAGTCAGAACAAAACTAAATTAGATATGGTGAAATAATAACAAAATAATTAAATGAAAATCCAAATCTTAATAGGTTCTTTGATCCTATATTTTAAAGTTTATTCTTACTAAATGTATTAACTTGCAATACATACAAGAATCATATTAAAATTAAGCAAATTTGAAAAATTTCACCTTTGTAATGGTGAAATCTTTTGTTTATTTACATTTATAGACTGCTTAACTACTCATTAAGATATTAATTAAACATACAGAAATTTAAGAAAAGTATGCCTACTGGAAAAATACTGCTAAGTAGATAAAATAGTAGGAAAAATAGTCTATAAGTATTTTGAATGCGTACTGCTAGGCATGGAACATGCAGAGGATAGTCCACCAACTACACATGCGTGTTGATTTGTTAAAAGTTCTTACCAGTGATGTGTACTTGGACATAAGTTAACAGTTCACACCAAGAACTTAAGAATGCAGCATGCAAGAATAATAACCAGTAAACACACAGAAAAATATAAATAAAAATTTTTAATAAAAATTGAAGTTCTCGTAATAAATAATACTACAACACAAAAAATTACTGGATACATAGGGTCACATTGGGTTATGAAATTTCATACAATTTCATTACACCAAATTATAAAATAAATAACAACACACACTTGCTTTGGACGAACCAAATAAAATTAAATAATAAATCAAAATTTGTTAATCATTCATGATTCTTTATAAATATTATATTATATTTTATGAATGAAAATATAAAACAAATACTTAACAGTAGATTCATTTCTATTAATCTCTTCTTCCGTATTATAGGAGTTGCTTTACATGCGAAAATGGAAAAAGTATGAAAACAGTAATAAAATAACATTTTTATTAGGGGAATGTCAATTTTAATAAGTGTTGATTGAAAAGAAACATCAAAATTTGGTCAAATAAATTTAAGCTACTATTATTAATCAATTATAGAATGAAAATATTATGTCATCCTATATGTGAAAATATAATTGCTTTTATAATAAATAATATTGAAAACATATTGTTTTTATTTTCCTTTTGATCTATTTCTTGATTCTTGTTCATTACAATCAGACATTAGAGTGCTAAGAAAATAATCTTTTTAGTATTAAAAAGTATTGAAGAAGATGGTGTGCGAATGAAATTGGCAAAACTAAAATATCTAATATTTATTATTTTAGAATCCATTATCTAAGGTAAACTTGTTTAAAAAAGTCTCCATGCACCACCTTAATTTATTAAAATACTATTGTTTATGTAAAAAAGATTTTTTTAAATAAAATTCAAATAATAATAAATTCTAACAATAATGAACGTAGATTTCCAAATAATATATAAAAGGAAAAGGTTGTGTTAAGTGATATAGAAAATATTGATAGTTCCATTAACCTTCAGTTGGTAACAGAGGGTGAGGTGTCATGCCAAGCAGGTATGTTTTGTTTGATATCCTTCAGTTGGTAACAGGGATGACAAACAAAAAATACCTGCTTGGGGTGACACATCAACCCTGTTACCAACTGATCATATTTTATTTGTTGGGGTGACCAACGACCAATGCACGATTCATGTTACTAATGGAAGGTTAAAAGGATCATTAAATTATGTTGGTATTTTTTTGTTAAAATTCATTTGATATTTTATTTTTTCTCATACTGAAAATTATTTTCGGTCAATTATTTATTAACTTTTTTGTAATAACAATTTTCATTTCTACTATTAATTACAAAACAATATAGCTACCAGAAGTAGTAGAAGCAATTACAAATTAATAATCTGTTTGTTTAAAGTTACATTAATAAAATAAATCAAATGTTTACATTTTTCCCACTGGACACTCTAGGAAACTGAATACCATTCAAGAGTCGAAGTATCAGATCACTAAAATTTATTTCGTTATTATCAATATTTTAATCGCAGGATCGTGTGCTTTTTAAAATAAAATATAAAATAAACCCTTTTCGTCTCTCTTTTATCTTCCACAAAATGGTTTTAAACTCAAATTAATTTAGGTTTGGAAAACAACTTGATTTTCTGCATGTAATAGACTGGTAGGTTGTGCTGCATCTGTTCAATTTCATCTATACTCTTTGTCTTCTCAACAAAAGTAACCACACAATCCTCATGCGTGCATTAATGCATGCATGCATTTTGGGGTTTTGGATCTGCATATGAAAGACGAGACGATTAGCATTCAATATTCTTTAAGGGCACTAATAGAATTTGCTGTTCAATTTGGTAGGCTTGTTCTTTTTGTCTTACTGATTTTTAAGGATGATTTTAAGTTGTAGTAAAATATTAGATATCTTTCAATTACTATTGTTATATTAACATAGTTTTTTCAGCCATGGACAACAAACCATTTTGTAATTGATCTTCCAAGAGTAATTATGGAATGTCTAAAGAAATTATAATTAAAATTATCGGTACAAATCAATATCAATCGATTTATTGAATTCATTACCACAACGATAATTTTAAGCCAACGCTATTTCGCCAAAACTTAGCATTCATAATTTTACTTTTCTTTTTGCCAAAACGTAGAATTAACAATTTTGCCCTACTCGTCACTATGATCATGTGATTTTCAATGTGCAACTGAAAAATGTTTGCAACTACACTAGAAAACGATTACTGAATGTTGAGATTTTGTATGGGAAGCAGAAGGTTAGAAGGTAAGGCTAATTTGGATTGAGCAATGCATCAAGTGTAAACTAATTCAGTAATTTAACAATCCCCAACCCAATACTGTACAACATGGTTAAAATATTTAACTCTGGAGCTCTACTACTTGTGACGAATGACGTCGTGTAAAGTCTTTTTAGAAATCGTTGGCTTAGAGATAGATTTGCAACGCAAGGAGTCCGAAATAGGCTACAAAATCTCTCTAACAAGTTCTTGGGCAGTTATTTTTAAGAAATTCCTTTTAAACCACTCTCACACACACAAACGCGCGCGTGCACACCTCCAGTATTTTGCGAGATTAGTTGTTTTGTACTCAGAAACCTTAAAACCTTAATTTCGTAGAAAACTAGAATTTTAAAGTTTTCATGATCGTAATACTCTTATTTTATATTATAAGAAATTAATTCAAAATATCAAATATAATATAGGCTTCTTTCTGATTCATCATCCCTTTTTGTAATTTTTTGATTGGTCTTAGATGCAAGCCACATTTCAAATAAATTAGATTAAAAAAAAATGTTTTTCTTTGATTTTTTTTTGTAAATAATTGATAAAAATAAAACATTTTTGAACTTAACACACAAATAACTTAAAGATCTAATAATCATTTACTGGCACTACAGCATAGCCTAATTTTAAATTCAGAATAAAACCCTAACGTCGATTTATTAAAACCTATAGTTGCCCACAATCAAATAGTTCAAAATTAGATTGCATTGATACATATTGATTAATAAAAAAAAACAAGGCCGCAGGCCGGTAGAATAGAGAAAAAAAAATGTTTTGGGTGTCAAATATGAATATCATGACTTTTTCCTCGAGGCCAATGTTCCTTTAATTAGTTGTTTTTAAATATACATTAAATATAATTCAATCAAAGAAGCCATCTAAACAAAATTTTTAAAGCATTAAATTATGCGTTATATAAGTACCAATGAATCAAAATGGCCTGGCTGCAAGGTTACTGTCCCTGTTCTGAATCCTCCGTAATTTTTATAACTGGCTAATTAGTGAAATTTTCACAATTCTTTTGAACTTCTTGAAAAAAGTTTTATTTCATATTCTTTGAGGCTAATGAATTATATACTGTTGTTTACATTGTCCAAGATGGTTTCCATCATCAATTGTTTTAGTTCACATTCACCAATAAATATATATTGTACATCTGAAAAAGCATCGTAAGGTTTGTTAGTGCTAATTTTGGTTTCGATGAGTTCCCATAAGATCTTGTACACAAAAGGACTAAAAGAGTTAATAATAACTCTATGTTTTCGGAGTGTTGGAACACGCGCTTTAACTAAACGATTTCCTTTAACTGAGGATGTCTTTACGTCTTTAAAAGCAACGTTTGGTTTAAAAGCAACATTTCTTTGGACAAACATTCTTTTAACACAACCTTATTGAATACAGGTTAAAATATATAATATTTAATTAATTACAAAATTTTCACGGGTTGTATGCAGAGTAGTTTCTTTATCTCTCTTTAAAGGTCTCTTCCTTTATGAAGCTTTTAAGTTATTAACCAAAATAGGACTCTTTTGATTGATGATTTATATTAAGAGGAAGGAAGGAAATATATTAATGCATCAATGGTACTTTATTGATGAATGACATCTTTGACTTTTTTTTTTTTTTAATGAAGAAATATATTGAAGAAAACTTTCAAATGTAACAAATGGAAACTATAGGCACTTAAAATGAAAGGCATTAGAAAATATAAATTAAAATAAAATATGGAGATAAAAACATGATTTCTTGATTTGTTTTTATTTTATCAAATGATCATGTTTATATAACATATTATGAATTAATTGACAGATATAATGGAGCTACGATTTTACCAATGACTTCTCTTGATAATAATCTCAAAGGCTTAAATTTATTCCACAGAGTGGTACAACCCAGCAGAAAGTATTTTATAAGACTACTATGCACCTGAACTGAATTCTGAGTTTATTCCTACCAAAAGTATATTTGAAAACAAATAGAAATTATCTATTTGAATTATTAAAAGAACAAATAATAAATGAACACGTTAGCTTAAGTTAACACATTAAATTTACCATTAAACATGAAATAATCCTTGATAGATCCGAGACATTTTGGTATAAACTAATTTTCAAATGATTTAATATATTAAAAATTAAGAATAAAAGTAATGAATAATTTTCAATACGTACAGATTTAGTAAATATATTTTAAACATACCTAACCAGAAAAAAAACTAAAGAGTAATTGCAATGGACGGGAAATGTGAGAAGATATTTGTCTCCGTGAGAGGAATATAATCGGAGACTAACAAGGAGTGAATGGGGCCACTGCGGCAGTTCTACCGCAGTCACAGTGCAACGCCGTTTCTCCCATATTAACTTATTCTAATATATATCTAACCTCTCCTTCTTTAGTAATTCCAAACGAAAGAATATCATTAAATTTCTCTATCTCTTCCATTGCTAAAAAATATTCTTTCCTACTGAATGAGTTCATTATAAACGAACCATTTCAATAAAGATCAATAGGCTCTTATAAAATATAAATTAAAAAAAATTATCATTGCTAAGTTTATTTTGTATTTTTGAGATCTTTTTTTGTAAGATAGCAGTTTTCTTTAAGAATAGCCATTTTAATTATTTATTGCTTTGCAGTTTATTTCAAAAGTTCAAAACATGACATGATCTCTACATACGCAAGTAGTTTATAAATGGCCTACTGTAATAAATTAAATGAACAAAACAAAGATTACAAATAAAACAAAAAATAGATAAATAGGAAGTGTGTAAAGTTTTGCCGGTTTTATATTTTGTTTTCTTAATAATGAACTTTATCTACATTCAAGAAAATATAATATTGGCAAATAAAACCGTTTATTTACTCTATATAAGTACTATTTAATTAACTTGTTTCCTTATTTTCTAAGACTCAGAGCAAAATACAAATGTGGGCCCTTCATAATGCTTAGTGTATTTGATTTCTCTAAATAATATTATAGTATGGGTTAAATTATTATGGAAACGAAGTAATTACGTTATTATAATTTGAAGAGTTTATTGTTTCAAATAAAATGAAACATTATTTTTACCAATTTGTTGCATTGGATTACAAAAGTTTGATAATAATTAATTAAGTAATGTGTTCCTTATAGCAATAGCAGAAGTTGATTTATTTTCTGTTTGCAATGCCAATCATTAGAATGTAATTCGAGAATTCCACGCTCCTTTAATCCCTATCCACTCGTATATATTTAACAATTTTTATCTTTCAGATGAATGACTCTAATCAATATGTTGTTTAATTCTATTTATGACCGAAAGTAGCTCACAAAATAAACAGCCTAATCTCAAGAGTGTTATTACTTGAAGTATCGAGAAGTTCAAAAAGCAAATTATTCTATTTGTCAACTTCTGTATAAAATTACTTACTAATCTACAATAAATAGATAACGGTTCATGTAATCAACAAAAGAACATGCATGGCTATATATTGTGGTACGTTGCCAGAAGGAATTTCATGGGTAGAGCGAATTATGGTTAAACAGCGAGTTTTATTTTATTTCTATTTTTTTATCATAATTCAAATTTGTTATTAAAGCAATTATTTTATATTTTAGTTTCTCATTTTCTTGTTCGACTCCTCGACGTTTTAATCAATATTCTCTTTTTGCAAGACGACTCTTTTATATGTTTCTTTTGTTTTGTAGACAGTAATAAAGGCAATACTTTAACGTGATGAATTTCTAGTACCAGATTTCAAAGGACATGCCCTTTTTTTACCGTCTTCGAACCAATTTCGAGCCAATGCCTGGAAGTACGTTCATAAATTCCTATGCCTGTCACACAGGAAAAAGTTGCATAACTCAAAAACGGTAAGCCTGATCATCTTAAGGCTTACTAGTTTTGATCTTGAAAAGTGCATGGTCATCGAGGTTTGTCCAAGCTCTTATGTCCCTGACAGCAGCAACAAGTATTTCTTTCTCCCAGTTCCTCTTTTTCCTTCGATCATGCTCTCCAAAATTGGTACTTGGAATTCCCGATGATGACCCAGGTAGGCTGCTTTTCTTCGCTTCTAGGAAGTTGAACTGTCTTATTTTGGATCATTGCTAGATCTAGTCGTATATCTTTTTTTGTAACTTAGAATAAAAGGATATGACACTGTCCTTGAAGGTATAACAAATTCTTATCAAAACTGTTGAAATATCTTGGGAAAAATTAATCAACTTAAATTAAATACAGTTTTATATGTCTTAATTTGAATTCCGAAACTCCTTTTACCGCACACAAATGGTAATGAATATATAGACTAAAAATCGCTTATGCAGATTTTGTACGCAAGCACGCAATTGAAAAACAATTCTATTCGCGAAAATTTTTAATTTTCGAATTTCTACGGTTATATCCAGTTTGACCATTCCTCAGTCCATTTTGACTGGTTTAGTGATCGTAACTACTATTTTTATGTTTATTTTGCAGCATTCTGCAGCATAAGTAGTGATAATTTAATATTACATGATGCTTTAAACGCAAATTTTAATTTGATTCAGGACCACTCTTAGAACCAAAATAAATACCTTAACAGCTGTACAGGGAAATCGTGTTTTGTCCATATCAAATGTTTTTATTATCATATGAATGTTATTCTCATGGAGATAACAATTTTATATGTTTTTTCTGTACTTAAAGGATATTGAAATCCCCAACACTTAGTTTCAAAGACAATATCCTTTAGTCTAGCTAAAACATTGATTCATTGGTTGTTTTAAGTGAATATATCTGATTAATATTTTGCATGATTTGTAGGAATAGCTGTAAATTTAAAATATGGTGGTAACATAAATAAGTTAGTAAAAAGGCTGTTCTTGTTCGGAGATGAGAGCCCTGCCCTAGGCTATACAGCACGGCCATGACCTGGACTCAATGGTGCTAACTATAGAGCTTCAGCTAGCCACTCAGCAGTCCCGCCGCTCAGTGGACATAAGTCTCCCATCCTGTCCAGTCTTCTACCAGCTCTTCGAAAAGCATTGCCAACTAAATACGGACGAATATCAACTGGCCATTGCACTTATGTTGAAATGGATTACAGAAAGAGTGACATTATATTTTTGTCTATTGCTTAAAATTGTTTAAGCACTACACAGCAGCCCCCTAAGTACTACTTTATTAATATAAAAAATAAATCCAGTGTGAGCAAGGTAAAAGGTAAAAGTCATGAAAAAAATTCTGAAGTCATTTCCACAAATATTCGGACGATGAAAACGTTTTTTTGCAATTACCAATGGATTAGAGAAATGGACTTACAGACTGACCATTAATCAATTCACTAATCTATAATTTTAATTTATACTTCCTTTTATGGGACAAGGTATTTATATTACTTTAGACCTATAATCTACCGGCGTTTGCAACATAATGCTTTTAAACGATTTGGGAAGTACAAAAGAATAGATGTTGACAACCAGAGAAGTTCATAATATCGGCAGGAAAGTTAACACAAAATTTATATTTTTAGTTCTGACTGTTTTAACGTTTAAGTCAGTCATTTCCACTATTACGATGTACTCTCCTACACGAATGAATACTTTTCTTTACACAAGCTTTGTAAATAAATAACTACTAAACTTACAGAACTTTCTTCTTGAAGAAAAATTCATGAAGCTTTGCGGTATCAAAGAATATAATGACGTGAACACCAAATTATAACCTTGAAATTAGGGAATGATTTCAATAAATCGAAACAATTACATAAACCCAAAGCTAGCGGAAATATTCAATCGTCGGTTAAAAGATTAATTTATATTTATATTTAATTTTAATATTTAACAGATTTTAAAGTAGACTCCGATCACAGCTCAATAAAAAAAATCGAAATTATAGTAGAAAACCCTTGAAATATATGGATTTGTAATGTAATAAAATACCGAACAAGAATATAGGGATATAGATTAATAACCCAACTTCTTCCTACCTCACGGTATTAAACTATTTTTTATAATAGTAATTAAATTTAACTAACGGCAAGATTAAGATATATTGTGGTACAAAAATTGAAAAAAGTTATTATTTGATGTTATGTGATGGATTCCCATAAAATGTATCCATTTCATCGACCATTTTAGTTTTTAATGGAATTAATGTTTTAATTTTAATTATTCGAGTTAATAAGAGCAATTTTTATTCCAACTACCATAATAATACTAAATATCATTAACATCCAATCGTGGTGCAATTCATAAATTGTTGACAATAGAATGTCTTATCAGATAAAGATAAAAACTATTCCCCAACGTGACTTACGATAAATTCTAAGCCTAATGCCATTTATCAATTAATTTTTAAATCACGATTAACAAAAAATAATTTATTTAAAATATAATAGTTGTAGCAAATGAGGAAATGAACTAGTGAAGAGAAGTGGAATGTGTTTTGTAAGAGCTTGTAGAGATGAGAGAGAAGGACGGTAACCTCAAGCTACTCGGATCGATTACAGACGCCTCGCTAAATTTTTCTTTCCATGCTCCCTTCACATCTCGGCAAGCTAACACATCAAATGACTTTAAAACACACATACCCAATGTCGGATCTTCTCTAGTATCATTTTATATATAAACAAAAATAAATCCATTATTAAATTAGATAGAGGAATACTCATATCCAGAATCATCCCAGTTGCTATACAGATTTACAACCTGCAAATTCGTCCAAATGAGTTACAGAGGTATGCAAAACAAAACAATTTAACATGCTGAAAATTTGACAAAAGATATCCTCACTGTAGTGATTTTTTCTTTGCCTTTGAATAATTAAATTTCAGCCATAAATGATTTCTATGTGATCTTGTGATCCACTGAAATTGACCAAAAATAATAGATGGATTAAAATAAAATGTAATTTAAATACCGTAAATCTATTTGCATAAGTATCTATAGTTTTAATTTATTGAAACAAACAGAGATTGCATTTGAAATGGAAAAGATGGCTTTTGACGCAGAAAATTTTAAATTTGAATAGAATGCAGCGCTATATAGTACATTGTTTTAGGAGAAAATGTACGAATAAAAAGAACTGTTATATTTTTCAGGAATGACATCAAACAAACTCGAGGTTAACATGGTAAAAGCTAGTAAACACTTTCAGAAACAATGAATAAAATATTATCATATATGAAATAAATATTGTAAAACTAATAAAGGCTAACTAAAGCTGGTGGACGGTAAACAAAGTTTAGGGTTTAGCAACTTTTGTCTAGATCAGGTTTGTCAACCATATCTAAGGTATTTTCCCATTAAAGTGAGATAATCTTTGTGATTATGTTACTGTCTTTCCCGATTTATGCTTCAAAAACGATTTATTTAAAACTTTTTACAGTATCCTATACAAAAACCTTTAACTGCCGAACATGTAATACACTACCGAACCAAAGGAGGGAAAACGTTATGACCTAAAGAATTTTTTTTTTTTTGGATGAATCGAAAATGATGCGAAAATCACTAATTATAGAAATGCTTATATGACAGACGATTAAACTTCCCACAAAACTAAAACAAATAATTTAATTTGAACACTAGTATTAAAAAACAAAACATTGAAACAGATATAAAATGTTTGATTTTATATACAAACTATTATTTTAAAAGATCATTACAAAGTACTATTAAAACATTCTATGTAAAGTTATGAAAAATATATAATATTAAAAAAACTAATATATTTTTGTTCAAATAAGGTTAGGAAAAATAGTATCTTTCCCAGCCAAAGACAAAATGATATTTTCATTAGATTAAAAGAACTTAGTTTAGAAAATATCATCGACAAAAAAAAAATATAATAATTTCGAGTGTTGAGAATTCCCAAAGCTAGGGTATTACGTTTATATTTGAAGCAGTGTAACACCCACTAATGTACTGCACTGTACAACTCTTCACTAAATATAATTGGTTCTATAATACGATGATGGTTAAAGAAGAAAATTTTTTAGTTTCAGTCGTAGTTTAAAATTCAACTTTTTTACGACGTAAATTCTGTTTGAATCAGTTATTTTGTTCCTAATTTTATGAACTTTTTAAAAATCTAAAACCCCTGAAAATAATAATAATTTATTTTTAGTTAGTTAATCCGAATTAAGAGGTGTTTTGAATCACTTTGAAATTTAGAAAAATCTGTTTATATACATACGTTGATGAATGCGGTGTTCATTTCAATAAACCCTTAAATTTTACCCGAATTCAATTATTTAATTTCGAAAAATTGTACTTTGGCCCCCTAGGCTTTTGTAATGATTCGAGCCTTATATGTTTCTGTAACAGGGAGCTTAAAAAGTAATGATAAAAAGAAAATCTTATTTGTGAATAAATCGAAAAGGACACGCTTTATCACTTACTGTAGAAGTAGTAATTTCAAGAAAAATATTACCCCCTATAAAATAGAAAAGAAAAAAATACCTAATGTGTGTTCTTGAAGCTGAGATAATCATTAATAAAAATGTTGACATGTTATAATGTACTATGTAGTATGTTATAATGTAATATTTATAATATAACAATTTAGATAGATGGATAGAGAGAGATAGAGTGATAGATAGAGAGATAGAGATAGATAGATAGATAGATAGATAGATAGATATATAGATAGATAGATAGATAGATATATAGATAGATAGATAGATAGATAGATAGATAGATAGATAGAGAGAGAGAGAGAGAGAGAGAGAGAGAGAGAGAGAGGGGGAGAGAGAGAGAGAGAGAGAGAGAGAGAGAGAGGGGGAGAGAGAGAGTGAGAGAGGCCATCAACTAGTTTCGTAGTTGATATATATTTATCAATTTATCATTTAAAATCAGACAATTTTCGTGATTAATATACTTTACTAGTGTTCATTGAAGTTAATAGAGCTCTGAATCATTTTCTCTATCACACCTTGATGAATTAATATTCCTAGAGAAGTTATAAAATATATTTTGTTGAACTTATTAATTAATTTATTTTAAACAAATTACATCAGGTCGTTAAAAAAAAACGAGGAAATTATTTCTTTAAACGTAATATTCCCCTGAGAGAACTTACAAAGTCATCTTATACTATAATATGTTAACTGTTTAACTATACTAATTAAATGCCATTTAATTCTCAATACCCTAAAAATAATTTTGGCCAACATATTGGAAGGGGAATTTGTAAAAGTAAAAAAAAAATCATTTATTATGTGCAAATATTTAAAAAAAAACTGATCCCGAAATGCCTACTAGTACTCATTGAAACTTGAAGGTGGTATAGTATAATGCTTCAGTATGAATTATATAATGGTTTAAAACTTAGTAATATTAATATTATACCTTAACAAAATACTTATAAAAGATTCGATTAAAATTGTAAATATTGTATAGAGCTACAGTTGTCATTCATTAATGTGGTCTAGAGTAAATCGTTTATTATCGATCTGGGAGCTGACCTACCAATGTAGGCTAAGGTACCTTCACAGTATAAAACATTTTTAACTCAAAACAGCAAATGTTACTTATAAAATTTTTTCTTTGTCCTTTGTCAATGAAAATTAGTTTTATAAAAATTAAATGTAATGGTTGAACGAATTAATAAATAATAAAAACGATTATTTAAAAAAAATCTAAAATTCTTTTAAAATAATTTAGATGAATTATCATGGTTTAAATTAGAAATAATTGAAATTTTAAGTGATCGTATGTTCTTTCTTTTGGAAAGTAATAAATAACAGTTAAATGTTAGCATGAATGTACTATATTTGTACTATCCTCATTATTTACAGATGAGTATATTTTGTATGTGTAGAAATATTTATCCAGACAAAATAAAAGTTTTAAATTTTAGCTTTTGTTTGATTTAGGCTACGATAAAAGCAAAGATAGTATTAAGAAACCGTTTGACAAAAGTGAATCACTAAAAACTGGATTTCTAGTTGGGAGCATGATAGAGTATTTTATAGTTTGAGGGATGTGCTGGCATGTTGAATTAGGGCAGGGATGCGGTTTTGTAAATAATAAATTGCGAGGTTGATGGGACTATCTCACATCTGCACGAGCCCACCGTCAGTTCAATTTCATCATTCTCCTAATTAATTAGCGCCATTGAGACATTAAATTCAACCATGTTAAACTCATTATCATAACCATAATAAGTAATAAAAGATTCTCAACCAATACAATGAAAATGTATTTCAATAATTAACAAATCCTGTGTAGGGCACATCTCACAAATCTGTTAAACAATAATATCAATTTAATTATTATTGATCTCAAGGTAGTATCCTTGGCCCAATCCTTTATACAGTTTATACAGCTGACATCCCAACTCATCCTAATACTATCCTTACCACGTATGCTGATGATACATGTGTATTATCTGTCAACAACAATCCAATTATTGCATCCCAAAGCCTCCAATCCCATATCACTGATCTTGAAGAATGGTGTCAAAACTGGAGAATTAAAATAAACTCTCAAAAATCGCATCAAATCACTTTTACCTTACGTCGTAAACCAATGACTTCCTGCCCTTCAGTATCCTTTAATAGTATCCCACTGGTGCCTGTAGAACAGATCCGATACTTAGGGTTGCATCTTGACAAACGATTAACCTGGAATCCTCATACGAGACTGAAAAGACAAGAAACCGCTCGACGTTTCAGGCTACTTCAACACTTACTAGACAAACGCTCTAAGCTCCCAATTTATTAAAAAAGACTCATCTACATGACCATCATACGACCTATTTGGACCTACGGAGTAGAGCTTTGGGGCTCCACTAAGCCATCGAATTCCTCTCGTATCCAATCCCTACAATCCAAAATCCTTCGTAAAATCCTTAATGCTCCTTATTTTGTTAAGAATAAAATCATCCATAACGACCTTAATGTCCCATTTGTTGCTGATTTGTCCCGAACCCGCTATCTATCCTTTCATAACAAACTTCATTTCCACTCAAACCCTCTGGTTTTAAACCTAGCTTCCTCTTCCCGATAATCCTCCGAGGCGTCTGAAAAGAAGATGGCCCCGTGACTTCTTAGTTGAACTAATGATTTGAGTACTGCCAGTGGGTAGTTTCTCTACTTGTTATTTTCACATGTCATTATGTATCGCTTAGCACATTTACTAGATGTATATTTATTATACAGTTGTAAATATCAATAAATAAAAAAAAAAAAAAAAAAATTATTATTGATGATGGTTTAATATAATACTTCTCCTTCCTATATTTCCTTATACATTTATGATAGTGAAAGTTAAAATTATAGATGGAGGGACGCCTCTCATATTTATTTTCCATGGCTTTTATGTCTGATAATACTTTTTCATATATCAACCAACGGTATAACATTTGATGTTATCATTATTAGTATTAAAACAAATATTGTTCGTAGCATTTTCACTAAATTTACTCATAATTGAGGGGAAATGAAGCGGTATTATTGAAAAATGAAGGTTATAAAACAGCTGACTGAACATCATGCCATCTACATTACCTACTTCATCCATGTAAAACTTAGGGTATCCTTTAAACGTTCTGCTATCTCCCCTCTATGATTTTCTGACGCAAAATATTATTTAAAAAAGTTTCAACAAGATTTGTAAAAAGTTTAACCTGAGCTGAAAATTTAGAACTCGAAATAAAATGTTTGAATTATTTTGCCAAACATTTCAACATTATTTCGTAACTTTACATTCAGATTTCGCAATTTAGACAAAAACGGAAGGACCGAGTCTAAGGAGCATCTAGGTTGCTGCTTATCGCTGCATTTTTTGTTTCTCGTCAAGTGTGCAAACGAGAAACAAAAAATGTAATGAATCCCTGAACCAAAAATTATATCAAGAGGTTGGTGATAGAACTGCCTCTATGTCTTATTTTGTAGAATTTCACTTAAGTGGAAGGAGTGCTGAATGCAGTGCCTATCGGTGCAACTGATATCGAACTTTTGGATTTGCCATGTATTTTTATAATTGTGGATAAACCAAGAGAGAAAATTCGTTCAACCGCCTCCTTAAGGATATATCAGATAATGCTGCCCTTTCCAACTACTACCATCTCCCGTCACCCCCCCCCCCTCCCTTCCACTCACTCTCTCTCGCACACTCACTCTTACTCTCTCCTCTCTCTATGTCTTGAAAATGGCAAACGTAGATAAAACAAATAGCCTTAATGTAAACAAAATGCTAAGGAGGCTCTTCTGTGCATAATCGCTCCGGCATAGTCGACTTATGGGAATAAATCTTTAGGGAGGCTGCTGATTTCTCAGAACTTATTAGTCCGGGGCACTTCGTTCAAGAAGCATCATCATTTACGAGGAGTCACATCAAGATCTATGATGGGCCGAAGGCTTCTGCCAATCTTTTCAATGACATCTTCGCCCCATCCATGGTTGGGAGTTGGCAAGGGGGCTTATCTTTAGTTGACTTGTTCGCCGAGGGAAGGGGGTTTAAGGCTATAAATTTTACTTTTCTAGCATCTGAGAGTTGATCCACGGTTAATTAAAATAACAAAAGCACATGCCACAGGTTTTAAACACTGCATTTAGCCGATCTATAACTATATCTCCAACCCCGCTGAATAAGTTGAGTCGAATTTTGTTCAGTTACCTGTATTGGGGGAAGCAGAATCGGGTCATCCTCATAGTATATGACTTGGAAAGGAGTTGTAATATTAACTATAATTCTTTTTCAAGCCAATGCCTGACTATGCCTCTTATTCGCAACGAAAATAACAAGATTATGCTTCCCTAAGTATATGAATCTCATTTGGGAGAATAACCGACTTAACCAAGTATTCAACAGGGTTATAGATGTAACCTTAAAATTACAAAAGTCAAAGAAAGGAAATAATTTATAGTGTAATAAACTCTCTTCAAATGTATAAAAGTAATCCAGCAATTAAAGGATTATAGTTTATAAAAGAAAATGTTATTCCCTACTATCAACCAGACTTTCTTTTCCCTGTCCGGTTTCAAGAAATAATTTTCTAAATGGTTCCCATTTTTCTACTACCGTTGAAGTTTTATTAACTTTTGTCACTGGCTTTTAAGAACATACGAATAGTTTAAAAATAAACCATTATATCGAAAGTATATTTCATTGATTAATAATAATATATTAATATGATTAAGAATGAATGAATGATGAACACCAATTAAGAAAACATTTTTTTACGTTTAATCTACTGTCTTATATATTTCATAGAAATCAATAGTATTCACGATTTTCCATAATTACTACAAAAACTGTTGTCTGAATTCGTGTCACAAAATATTTTTGGAATCGTATTCCCTTTGAGGATGATTGCCGATAGTTTTTTCTAGATGAAAAAATCGATAGGTAATCACACAGATCATAGTATCAACTTATAACAATTTATCAATATTCATGTTTAAAGAAAAATGAGGAGATATCACGCCCAAATATTAAAAATAAAGACAGAATTTTCTATGTATTCAATGAAAGAATGTCTTCAGTAAAATTTAGAAGAGGAAAGGGATATGCTAACGTAAACATTCTAGAATATTATCTTTCACCAGATTAGGGTACGTCCAGTTTTGGTCGTAATAGAACTCTAAGAAATTACTAGTTCTTATAGCATGATCAGATTTGCTAAGGCTATCTCTATAGTGCCCTGTTGGTCGGCTTGAGAAATATAGTATTGGACAGTGCAAGTAGTTTTCAAGCTCTGTGTGAGGTTGAGAGTCATACAAGTTGATGGAACGAAAATCGAAATTTCTTCGTTACGAAATTTATGAAAATTGCTACAGAACAATATTCTATGTTCGTAGAATGTTCAAGAATAGAACAGATTCAATTGATTTGTCTCAAGCAACGATACTTAATTTTAATAACAATTTACTCCAACGTACTTTTATTTCTACTTGTAACATTGAATGAAAATGTCTTATACGAATCTTTACTATTTACACAATGGTGAGTTCTACTGTTGCATTACTGAGCGTATTGTGACCCTCAATACTTGACGTCATATCATCATAAATGTCTTATTTAATCTTTATATGGACGCTGAACTTGAAGAAAAATAATAACTCCTGTAAAATGGGATAATGGAGAGTAATCTCCATAGACAAAAAACTATTTTGAACTAACAAAATGGAAGAAACGTAAGGTAAAGCGAGTTTTAAATTATATCAAACCTTAAATACAAATTATAATTGTATTAACAATTAATTTCAAGCTAAGGAATTAATTAATTTAATTACAGGGCTTTAGTAATATAAAGAATCACATAAAAAACATTTTAAAAACACATAGAACATGCATGTATTTGATAAAGCAGAGGAGAGCCATTAATTGTCTATTAATAAAATTTGAAATTAACAATTCAATAATAAAATAAAAATGATAAAATTTTCAGGCAAATGTATAAAATATATGTATGATGGAATATGATGGAAGAGGGAGCGAATGTGATAAAATGAATTCTTTGAACTTATTAACATTCTCAGATCATTTGACATGAATGACAATGGAATGGGCATGAGATTTATGAAAATCCTACTGAAGACCTAGTGACTTCTAACATTGAAACACATATATAATCTAACATTTAGAGTCCAAATTGAAATGATAAACATTAAAAACCTAACACTTAGAAATCATCTTGAAAACTAACCATTAACATGCACTGTGATTGAAATAGTAACATTGAATACATAAAGTAACTACTCTTCAATGCATTATCCTAAATATAACAGAAAAGTAGTTCACATTTTGGGATCATTAAGTGCATCTAAACATTAAACAGTGAAATGAAGCATTGAACAATATAACTTACAATATATCCCTGGAGAAGTAGAAAAACAAAGGTGCATAAGAATATGTATTGTAATAACATTGTATTTATAATTATTTTCTAAAAAAATATGTAATAAAAGTTATTGTAAAAGGATTTAAAGTAATCGGATAACTTTATAAACAGAAACTATTCAAATTTTATGGTCAAGTGTTTTTTTATGATGAAAATCATTTGGCAAACAAGGTGAATCCCAATGGAATTTTAGATGTCCTGAATCAAGGAGTTAACAATCATAATATACATAATGTGTTTTTGAAAATAATGTTATTTTCTAAACACAGTTTTAACCCTCAAACCCCTAATCATAGGAGCGTATGTTAAGGTTTGAATAAATGTTTATAAGTTCAATTTATTATTTATTCGTGCGTTAGTTGTAAGAAAAAGTTCAGAGAGCATTGAAGGTACCAATTGCTATTATAAAAAAATGTTATAATTTCCTATCATTCCATTGAGAATATATTCGTGTCAAAATATGTAACGGTGTAATTTTTAGGACGAGCAATAGCCATACCATTATTCAGACCATACGTTTTGGACTTATGTTCGAATGTCCAATTCAGGAGTATAGTACGAGTAAACAAGCTTGTCTTGAATGAATTGAAAAACCAAGTTTCTGCATTTTATTCATCATACTTAATTAAGTGATAGTAAAAAATAAACAAAAACAATTATTAGTAAAAGTGCAAACAAAACCATGTAAAATGCACAGTCGATCTTACAACTGTTATCTATTTACATTTATATATGATTTTAAACATTTTCTTATTATTTCGTTGTTTTTTTATTACAGTAATATTATAGAGATGTTTGCAATAAATAAATGTTTAATGATTTTGTAAGAGACATACATATCATTGTTTCTTAATGTAATATCTCTAATTTTTTTTTTTGTGACATTAAAACGGTGATGAAAGAAGTTTGGGCACTACAGCATTCTGTAAAACTGAACCATAACCACAAAATTAACCATTATTGATCATAAAACTAACATTAACTATGTAAGCATTAGGTGAGGTTTGAGGTACAATTTGCAGCTGGAAAAATTTAATGTTGCCTAAATTATTCACGATAAATTAATGTTGTATTAATCTATCATATTTAAAATAAAACTTTATTTTAAGTGAACATTAAGGATGATTACATTTATTAATAAATAACCATATATTATTTTTATAGTCAGGCACTAATTACATTTTTATAGACGTTGACTCTATTCGGGCATGGTAAGATTTTTTGTTACATAATTATACGTGAATCATTTTTAAGGATACAAGTTACAGTATAATAACTTTTATGAAAAATAAAAACGTATACAAAAAGTAAACGTTTAAGCTTGTATCAATCATCCTCACATTCTGCTTAACTTCTTTTTGTCTTCAATATTGATTTATTTATATTAAAAAAACATAAGAATCCAAAACCGAAAAAGTCACTTATTTAACTTTATTTTTTGTTTATGAAATAGGTGGATCCAATGACAACAGTAAAAATCGAAATTATTTCTATTTTGTGCTCATCGATTTTTATGTGACTTATTTATGACTTTATTTAGTGCTATTAAAAATAATTAATCCGTGTTTTGCGGCAGGGAAATTGTGACGGGACAGATCTGATGATTCGGAAAAGAGATGTCAAGTTTATTCCTCTATTTGGGTGAAGCATTAAAATGAGATAAAAGACAAAATGTGATTGTGGTATCGAACCGGTTCTAAATAGATTAGGGATGTGATAATTTATTTATTTAAAATACAACCTAATGTAGACAGTTATGGGTAATATTTGAATTAATACTTTCTACAACACTAAGGTGAAATTGATTTTATGATTGTGATATTTTTGTGAATTACTATGGCTACTGACAGCTCTAGGCTAAATGAAATGTCAAAGATAAATGTGACGTGTATTCAACATGTCACATTGTTTTGAAGTAAATAACTTAAAATACATTTACGTACTGAATTATATTTATTAATTTTGAAGAGGTAAAATAATGTAGTTACCTTCTGGTTATGTTAGCCGCGTATTTTTCTGGTAGTTAGTTATGTAATATCTCTAAATTTAGGGCCTAGTGTTCGACTTATTCGATATATTTTTGTGATATATGTTTGTTCTGTTTTAGTTAATCGGTTCATTTTACTTTACCTTTATTAAATCTTAATTTAATGTTGTTGTTTTTTTATATTAACAGAGTTTAATTTGATACACCTCTAGCTAAATGGCTTAATATTGGAATGCTTTCTGTGAGGGGTATGTACAGGCTCTTATATGCACAGTTCTTCTTCAGGGAAAAAAGGAAGATACATATATGTACATATATACTCATAAAGAGGGGGGGGGGGCAACAGGTTCTGGACGAAGATATTTTATAAAAGAAGAGGGCATAGTGTGACTGTGTACACGCACAGGCTGTGCTAATTATCTTCACAATGGCACCCTCAAAAGGCAAAGGTCAGCTCAGTTCTTGAGATTTCGAGGGCTCAGTTACAGCTTTGCAGGTTCATTAAATCAAATAGTGCGGGCAATCACAGCTGTTATGGGTGAAGCATTGACGGGACTACAGTATTGGGCATAGGGGGAGGGAAACTGGTGTTTCAACAAATTTATTACTTATTAAAAAGAATATTAGTAGTGCATATTAATTTTTTTAATCATTTTTAGGAATAATTATTTTTAATGGATGATTGAATGAATTATATCTTGTAAGTTGGGGTACAAGGAATGATGTACAAATGAAAAAAAATGTGCTTATTTAAAAACTCGTCATGTAATCGTTAAAAATCAAATATAAATGTAAATATTACAAATACATGAAATTCTCATACTAAAGAAAGTAAAATACTTCAAAGAGAATTCTTAAATAAAAACAATATGAAAATTTTCGTATATTTTGGACAGAGTAAACGAAATTTCAGTTCGGCCGGAGCCTGGCTAGTTTTTTCTAGCAGCATTATTGACCCATTCGGAGGAAGCAGACACAGTAAAGCTAACACATCAAACTGAAAGCTGTGGCTATTTTGAGAGGCAGCCAACTTCGGAGCTAACGCAAACTCGGGACGGAAAGCTAGTGTGACCGAATCGAAAAAGCTCGGCTATACAATGGAAGGGTGAGGGGTGTCAAGTCGGAACACATTTACAAGGCAGGTGGAAGCGGGTGTTGGTGTGATATGTGTTGCCTGTGTGTAAGGGAGAGTATACTGTATAATTACCTGTGTAAACAGCTTATTGTAGCCCTGATTGTATCCTATCATATTGCGACATGGTGCTGGCTACCTGGCGGGCGCTCGGTTGCCGGGCACCGCTCTGCCCCGCTGGCTCCCCACTGCGCAGGCCCTTCTATCGATCTGATTAGAGGCCCTCTGCGTAAATTCTGAGTCCATATATCCAGGGGGGACCACGTCCTTGTAAACACCCCGCCGGGCCCACTCCTAGCTCTGTCAAGATGGTAATTATCGTCCGAAAGTAGGCGAAATGGTCGGTCCACGTAGATTTTGTACAAATAAAAAATTTAATTATTAGAAATTATTACTGAAGACTATAAAAAAAAACCTCTACCACTACAACTCATGAAGAGTCTTAGGGTTCAGTACGTGGTAGAGACTACAGTTTGTTGGACAGTGGTGATTTAGGATTATCGGCTCGACCGCCAGGTTTTCCCCTTTTTTCGGTACCCATTTTATAGAGGCTGGGTGACCCCAAGTAAAGTCCTAGATTCCAAAGAATCCATCCCCGGCTGTTGACAGATTAAATAAAATCTGCCACAGTAGGATTTGATACTGGGACCTTCAGCACGGCAATTCAGCGCTCTACCACTCTGCCACTCCGATTCCATACACTGAAGACCACTTTAAATATATATATATGAATAGTTTTTAATAGAAAATTGATTCTAATTATTTAGTATTAAACTATACATCTAATACATAATTTAATATATAAGAACTGATAATCACAGATTACCAAAATACTTCAAGTTTTTTTTTTTTGGGTGATTATTAATGGACTTGTTATGTCTGACTGTATGAAATGACTTAGAACTCGATTTGAAATCAAATTCGACCATTTCAAAACAAAGTCGTTTTTATTGTATTAGTCAGGTAAATTTTCAAAATGGTCATGTAGAAACAAATGACTTATAAATTAAGTTTAGAATGAAATACACTCAATGGCCTCGGATCTGGGAGTAGGAACAAATAAAGGAGAGAAGAGATAAAGTCTTGGTATAAAGCTAGAAAACATAATAAAATTTCGTATAAGAATGGTAAAGACGATAAATGGTAAACTATAATTCAGTATGAATTTTATTGTTGCCTTGAACGTTTTTTTGAAGAGGAAATGTATCTTAAACCAACATATAAAGAAAAATATAAATAATTCCCCTCAATCAATCAAATGACTTTTTTTGGATTTTACAAAAATACACAATATTCTAAATCATTTTTATTTTTTTATAAAACCCTAAATCTCAATATGATTCTCAAGCTCATTATTTAATTCCGGGGAAAGCGCATTATTTAATATGGGAAACCATATTACTATACAGTAAATTTAAGTAACCCGAAAATAAATAAAAAATACCCTTAAATCAGCATTTGTTTTTGAGGGATTTATAGTTGTCTAGTATAAGTAATCCTAAATAAAGGAAGTTGAACAAAAAAAAAAAAAAAAAAAAACATACTCACAAAACTCAATACTTTATGTCTCAATACTCACCCAATTTAGATTATTTTACTGTCGTTTTGTAGAAATTTCGTTAGATTTTATTTAAGAAATCAGGTAGATCCATTGAAAACTGCAAATCGAATTTTAACAAGATTTCAATGGCTTCTTAGTTTCTTACAAGGTCTCTATATAGGTATTACCTAAATATATATATATATATATATATATATATATATATATATATATATATATATATTTTCTTTTATTAAGAATTCTATTTACACTAAAACATATAAATCTCAAATTTACTATACATTTTTTCCTGCTTAATTAAGAAAATGGGCTTTAAATTTGATTATAGTGAGGAATCACATATGCAATCTGAAATAAGGATTTTATCTATGGATACCAGACGATTAACTGGGAAACTTTTCAAACATTTGAGGAAGCTAAAGTTAAAGAATACTTTATTTCCTGAGGTGGAAAGGAGGAGCCGAAGATCATTATATGGTAGAATGATCATCTCCAAACGCAAAATTTCATTAATCGATGGGTTTTTAGGAATCAACTAGAATGACAAAAGAGAGAAATTAAAAACATCGTACAAGAGTGAAGGAGACTTAGAAGCTTAGGAGACAGGAAAGAAACAAGGAGTCGAAGAAACGTAGTCCACAGAGGCTCATTCAAAAACAAATCAGTTAATGTCTGGGTACAAACAAAAAAAAGACCATAAATGGACTATAAAAAAATTTGAAGATGACTGAAAAAGAACGCCAAGAATGAGTTTTGAGAAAGAGAGAAACCTTAGAGAATCGTTATAAGTATTATAAGTATATTAAAGAATACTATTTCTGTCTGATCGGAAATGTTAAATTAAAATTAGTAATACTGTCCCTTTTTGGAGTTAACTCCTTAAGAAACGATTTTCATATTTAGCGGTATGAAAATTTTATGGGGAGCAAAATCAAGTTTTAAATAAAAGTGGCGAGTTACGCTCTCTTCTTGATAAGATTGTATTATTGGTTTTATATAATAGATAGAAGTTAAAAGTTAAATTCCGGGGCTAATAGGGAAGAGATACGTGTGGTATCCATGGTAACAGTCTATTCTATTGCTTTATTCTCGAAGTGGTGAAATGCGATAATTTTTTATATAGGAGCCTTTTTAAAGACACCTATCCAAACAAACACTATTACTACTCTTATTTAGATTCCGCCTTAAGCTGTTGGGGTCCATTCATATCACTTCGATACGATCTCAACAGACGACAGCGTTGCTTTTTAATTGTGTACAGTGTGCAGTGTGTAGTGCTACTATGACAGGAGATTTGTGTATTAGGAAGTGGACAGGCAGTGATCATGCTGGGCTAAAATACATCTCACCGGACTCTAAAGATGTGGCCCCCTTAAAAAAAAAAACAAAAAAAAAAACAGGGAAAAAGTAAAGACAGGAAAGAAATCGGTTGTGATTCGGTTGTCATTTTGGTACCTTGTAGAAAAGATGCGTATTCTACACCAGGGCGAACTGTCATGCTGTTTGTCATTAGTTTGGGTATGTTTTGGTTAGTACTGATCTGCTTAGATCTCTTTTCTTCCATCCTTTTAGTCACTATTTCTTCTATTTTTTTTCTATGGAAGCATTATCTATAAGAAGCGACGTGCGATCCCTTGCAATTCGAGCATTTTGTTTGAGTTCACCTAGTCGCGGACATTCAGAAATGTTACGTGAGCCGCTGCATCTTACACATTTTACGGTGTGGTTGCAGTACTTTTTTGTGTGCCCAAATTGCTGACATTTATAGCACTGGGGCGGTAGGATATAATTTCTTGGGATGTATTTCACAACCGTGAATATACAGATACATGAGTTCAGTTGACAGTTTTAGTGTTGTAAGAAATCACCGCACCCACTATTTGCCCTGAAGACGGCCTAAAACGTAAGCCGAAACGTTGGCGCAATTAATAAAAAATATATATTTATACTTTTAATTAAAATTGTTCACATTAATTTAAAATAATTTACAAATTAAAAGAAAATAATACACTATGATAAGTATCAGTAGGGAGCGATGAATTGGTAAAAACACATTTAAAATTCATTAGAAACGGAAAGGGGTAAACTCCAGTCGCGTGTCGGAGCTGACACACACACTTTTTTTTCTTATTAACATGTATTAAGAAAGGAAAATGTCACAATTTGGGAGTACATATTGGCAGTAACTGTCATTGTAATCTCTACCTAGCTACTGATTGGCAGGATGATGAGGACGCTATGAGAAGGAAAGCCATTCAGGAACAGTGAATTCAGGTACAGAGAGCAAAGAGAAGACATATTGCAAGGATACAATATGATCGGTAGCGTGAGATCCTAAATATATAAGATGCTTTTAAGAGATTTTTTTTAATGTAGAAAAGTTTCAGGAATAACATAACATTGATGGTTTTAAGTGAAAATTTGCTTC
Source organism: Troilus luridus (assembly GCA_964056705.1). Lineage (NCBI taxonomy): Eukaryota > Metazoa > Arthropoda > Insecta > Hemiptera > Pentatomidae > Troilus > Troilus luridus. The sequence goes on along the minus strand of OZ057412.1, from coordinate 42,370,205 downwards.
TAATGTCAAATTAGCTCCCGGAGTAATAACTATGTTTATTATAAATAAATGTTTCTTGTTTAACAATATGTATGTATAATAAATATTTTAATTTTTTATCATATGAGATTAGAGGACGTTCACTCGAGTAACAAAAAAGTTGCTGGAATACATATTCTATAAAATATCCTTTTATTGGATGAACGAATTTCAAGGTACAATGAAGCAAAGAATTGCTTGAGGTTATTTGTGAGGCTTTTCTACATTCCCTGTGAATATGAGGTTAAGTCGAATATTGTCCAAAGAGAATTACTTGTTCTAAGGGAATCAGTATTGTGTTATTTTTGTAGTGAATAAGAGGATAAGTCAGGCATTGGCTTGAAAAGGAGTCATTTCATATATTAAAACTCCATTTCAATCCAAAAAATACGAGAATGCTAGGATTTCTGTCCCTCTAATTCGACTTAACCACTTATTCACCGGGGCTTTAGATGTAACTAATAGTGGTAATAATGTATAAAAAAATTAAATCATTCAAATTATCGAGCGCTTTCTTCTTGTTTTACGTTTACTTCTAAAATAGTAGAGTGATCGGTGCTGCTAACACAAGCGATGAAAGTACATAATTTGATTTTGAGAATTAAGTGCGATGGTATTGGGACAGCTGTAAGGTATTCATATTACTGCAATTGAGTTTTTTATCACGAGTATAAGCCTAATAAGCATATTTTGTAAAATTGTTGTTCTTAAATCTCTAGGTTGTATTTTAAAAGTCTCATGAATCTACTTCAACTTATTTTATATGAGACCTACACCGCTTTTTCGGATAATCTTGCTTAAAATCGTTCAATCAAACCCGAAAATAAAAAAACGGATAAAAAGAATGGAACAAAAACTGCCTGAAGAAATCTTGGTTGGGGAAGATCTATTATATAAGTTATTTAACTTTCTTGTTAAAATATAAATTATCTATATCTTATATATACATATGAATATTGCACTACATTTATTTTTACGAGATTAGGGAATGAGCCATAGCTATACCTTGCCTCATTAAAGTCAATCCTAACAGCCTATAGAATTTTTAAAGAATATTAATTTCCACCCCCCTTGAAGTAATTAGGCGGGTTTCCTTAAAGTCTGGAATCTTTTTTTTTTTTTTAATTTACAACTGTACTATACAACAAGTAAATATAATGGTAAGAATAATACATAATGAAGGCAAGTTGAGAAACTACCCTGTTGTAGAACTCAATGAATTCTGTTATCTAAATTATTATTTTGAATTACTGAGGAGAACTATCTCTTTTGACGGGAATCAGCTAACTAGTTCAGGAATATGTAATATTTAAAATCGTTAAAAAAAAATACTGCATGTCACGATTTCTCCAAATATAATCGCCTGCTTTAGAAGGATTAATAGAAATACGTAAAAGGTTATTTTGAGCTATTCATCGGCTTCAGTGGCCTTTTGGCCGAGGACCAAAGATGGGCTGCTTTTGTTTTAACATAGATCCTTGCCAGGGGTCGCTTCCTTTAAGCTTCATTGTTAAAATTATAACAATTTATGTAAAATTATAAAAACTAAACTGGAAAAATTTGTAAAGTTCCTCAATTAGGACTGTAAATAACTGTAAACTGAATTGTTACTTCATCATTGTGATATACTGGATATTCACAACCGTCGAACAAAAAAAAAAAAACACACACAATCATAGATTGAAACACATTATTTCAATCATTCAGAGTAGTCTGGGACGGTTCGTATTGAATTCGTATAGTAATGTTTTTCGGGATTGTTGGTATATTTCTGAACATGTTTTCGACGCTATATCGATGAAGGTTATTGGAAAATGTATTTCTGATGAAATCTGTTTCTACTTAATGGTTTATCTGAGAAGAGTCTTAGGACCCGGGTGAGGTTTCGGAGTTAGGAACATTTAGGAAACACGAGGCATGGACCCCCATGCGTAAAAAACAAAATATATTTCTCAGGCTGACATCCCAACCCATCCTAACACCTTCATCTCCACCTATGCTGATGACACATGTGTGTTATCAGTTAATAACGACCCATATATTGCATCCCAATCCCTTCAATCACATTTATCAAGCCTCGAAGAATGGTGTCGGAATTGGAGAATTAAAATCAATTCCAAAAAGTCCCATCAAATTACCTTTACCCTTCGCCGAAAACCCTTGACTTCCTGTCCTACTGTATCCTTTAATAGTACTCCACTTATCCCTGTTGAACAGATCCGCTACCTAGGACTCAACTTAGACAAACGTCTAACTTGGAACCCTCACACAAGACTGAAAAGACAAGAAACAGCTCGACGCTTCCGACTACTTCAACACATACTAGACAAACGCTCAAAGCTTCAAATCAATTACAAAAGACTTATTTATGTTACTGTTATAAGACCTATATGGACCTACGGAATTGAACTATGGGGCTCCACCAAACCATCAAATTCCTCTCGTATTCAATCCTTGCAATCCAAAATCCTTCGCAAAATCCTAAACGCTCCTTATTTTGTCACAAATAAAACCATCCATAATGACCTGAACGTTCCATATGTTACCGATTTAGCCCATTCCAGATACCTATCATTCCATAATAAACTCCAGGCCCATCCAAACCCACTAGTTTCCATCCTTGGTTCCAATTCCATCCCGGACAATCCTCCTAGGCGTCTGAAGAGAAGATGGCCTCGAGACCTTCTATAATAGAAATGTAATTAGAGTGCTGCCAATGGGTAGTGCCTCTACAGGTCCTTTCATGCATTTATTTATTCATACAGCCCTTGTACTAGATGTATATATTACAGTTGTACAATTCAATAAAATAATTTAAAAAAAAAAATATATTTCTCAGGTGTCTACTCGCTCACGCAGCCCACGTTTACTACAGTAAAATTTTAATATATTAAGTGTATGCGTTCAATTCAATGTAAACTGAATTAATTCTACTGTAAAGAAGTACACGCTAATACATTACTGTATTATACGTAGTGTAATATCTATACATATTATAAAACAAAGTCCTCGGTCGCGTTTGTTCGTGGTAAACTCAATAACTACTGCACGGATTTTCCTGCGGTTTCACCAATAGATAGAGTGATTCACAAGGAAGGTTTAGGTCGAGGAATTTGTCGAAGTTTTGTGTAAATGGATGGAATATCGACGGGTTTCACCGAAGACGCTGCTTGCCTAATGCCGTGCAATTATCTAACGTGAAAGATAATAAATTCAAAATAAAGAAATATTTGGATTTGTTTTTATTTTTATAATTTCTATATAATAAAGTACATTAGCTCAGATAGGAAGAAAGATCATCAAGACTCCCAAAGAAGCCTAATCAATTATATCGACGTGGTCCTTAGTGGCCGGTACGTGATAAAAAAAAAAAAAAAAAATACATTACACAGACAAATTATGTGGTCTATAATTTGCCTTGTACTACATATTACGCCTTATTACCCGAGCAAAGCTGGGTGGGTCGCTAGTACATTCTAAATCATAATAACAATGAAAGAAAAAAAAAATAGTTTCTTTTAAACTCATTTCTTCCCATATTTTTTTGAGGCATGCAGACTTGGGTAGCTTATGATTAATTGATTACCTATATAAAATTAAAGGATTAATAAATTAATATTGCAACTTCTGAGATTTTTAGAAACGGAAGGCAATATTACACTACTTTAATATCCTAGATTGATTAAAAATATTCAAGAACTTTTAAATGATTTCATTTTTAAATTAAAGTATTAGTAAATTGCCAGATGATCCTAACTATCTTACGATCTTATATAAATTTTAATTGTTTAAAACAATCTACTTTTACTAGTTTAGTAGTTTATCTTTTCTTGAAATAATATACAGAATTTTAATATAAAAATATTACGATTCGAATGGAAAACCTTTCTTCATTTGTTAATATATATATTGCATATATATTGGGGGGCCTTTCTATTGAATACTCATAGATATTACCCAAATTACCCATGTTAGTTATGGTCACTTCTAAAATCATTATTTATTTACGACTTGTAATATGTGTCACAGCTCCCAAACAGTAAGTTATTGCATAATAAACGTTATTAATGTAATTTAATTAACTGATAAGGAGCCAAAATTAGTTCATGGGATTATGGGGATACTTTAATTTTAATTAAAACATGAACCTAACCTTAACTATCGGGTATCCCACCTTCTGAACAACTACCCTAACCTGAATCTAACCTAGCGTTTTTTTTAGTTAAATGACCTTACACTATCCTAACCTAATTTTTCGTCAAGTGACAATTAGGCTTCACCCGTTTTAACCATACCCATTAAGGGTCACTTGTGGTGTAGTGGGCAGCATAACAAACTTCTATGCCTATGATCGCAGTCCAGCAGGTGGACTTTGGTTATATGCCACCATTCGGAAGAAACGTAAAATGGGGATGCCGACCCTGTGAGGTGTCAGATACTTGTTAATGATCCTTATCCTAATTATAAGTGTAGGTCCGATTACCCATCGTTGCATAAAATGAAGTTAAATGAATATAAGGAATTGAACAAAACAAAACTATACCCATTATGAGGACATTTTATTAGACTTGATACAACATGATGTGTTTTATTTAAGTCATCTTCTTAAACATAATTAATAAATTTATAAATTACTTTATATATTAGTTATTAGTAAATATAGCTTTACGAAATGTCTTATGACACTTAAATGGTTATTCATTCTAATCATTGTAAATGGCCCACTTAAAAATCCAATTCCATTTAAATAAGGAATGACAGATAATATAATCAAGTTCTTTGAATGACCTAGTGATCAGTCACTAGTGCTAAATTATGACAAACCAGTGAGACTTTCCGATTCTTGGAAATGTACTTAGGCAGGAATGAGAGTAAGTTAAAATACGAGAATAAGAGTTTTGAGAAATAAAATTAAACGCTTGATTAGTACTGAAATCCTCTTGTCCAAAAATAAATTAGTTAGATCTAAAATTAGTTCTGCTATGTCATTTCTATTTATTTTAAATAAAATAAATAAAGATTCTGCTGAGCTTGTATTTAATCAACCTTAAAGTCAAGATGATTTTAGATTCTCAATTAATTGCTATAAATAAAAAAAATGATTTCAGCTTTATTCGAGAATGACGCATATGCAATTATTAAAAATATGTATGCAGATGATGATGGATATGTCGCTCCTTCAAAAGTCCAATGTAAAAACTAAAAAAACAACTAACTCTTCAATAGATTTATTTGAAATTTTCATGTCTTATCAAAATTAAACTGGATGAGTTAAAAAAAAAAAAATTGGGTATTGCTAAACCAAAACATTCCTATTTGTATGATGGTGTTGGAATTATTTTATTAATCATTAGAACTTTTTTAAAAGCTTGAAACTTTTTTTTTAAATGTATTTCATTACTCCCATAACTTTCAGATTCAAGCAAGATACTACACAAAATATGACTTTATTAAAAAAAAAAAGTAATGGTATATCATGGAAATGGAATATCAGATATGTCGTTCCTGAATAGAAAAAACTATACAATTGCTAATATAGGCTTAAACGAAAAATGCCTATTTTCGAGTTATGACGTTGTTCTTTTGTAGGAGCTTGACTACGTCATTGTAATCAGTTATCTATAAAATATTAATCGTATTTGGATGTTTACGTTTAATAAGTATTACGTTGAACATTTAAGTTTAATAATAATAATCTAAATTTACGGATTTATTTGTTTATTTTATTTTGTTAATTCATCTTATTGGTTTGCGATTTCACTCAGATAAATGTATTATATTCGTAAATAAAATTAACATAAATTAAACAGTTATCTTTATCGTTTATTAGGCTTAAGATCAATTAAAATATTATCAATAATCATTAAAAACATATTGCAAGAACATCTCGGAGCAAGTTAAAGAATGTTTATAATATATTATATAACTGGTTGTTAGAATTGTGCTCTGTCAGGATTATTTTCATTTCTCCCTCTTCTCTTATCTTGGACTGCTGCTCGGTTGGAAGGCTTCTACTTTCCAGATAGTCACTACAGCAATGCGGCTTTATTGCGTTTTTTCCTTTATGATAAAATATGTCGGATTACTTTAGGTCTAAGTTCATTTGTCTTTCTTCGTGGGCGGAATAAGACTCCAAGGCTTTTTTTTTTTAAAACAAGTATTAAAGCTTAAAATATATTGTGGTGTTGAAACTCCATTTTTACTCCACTTATTCAGTTGAAAAAAATGGATTATACGATGATGCTAGTAAAAATATTCGGTAATATTTTTGAAACAATAAACAATACTTATCATATATTTGTAGATAAGATAAGAATGAGTAATCTAACAGAAATCTCAAACGAGATAACGACTGTTAAAGTTTAATTAACAGAATGGAGAAACATTTTACAAATGCTCACATAACTAAGTTATTTTTTAGAAGAATATTTATACTTCAGGACTATAAGATTTCAAAAATACTGTAACGGCAAAGATTTGTTTATTTATTTAGCGATACAAATTACGCCTTTGTACTTGAAACGTCAGTCTCAGTTTTGGGTGATACATGAAAAGAAGGCTACGCTGTTCCGTGTTCTATAGTTAGAGAAAAAACAGAACGCGGCCCCCGCTTTCAGTTAATGTTTCGGTTTTTTTTCCTTTTGACCATCAAAACTAAATTTTACCACAGCACTGTTTATATATTTATTGGCCTACCAACTAAAACTAGTTAGACGGAAATTATTTATGATTAGTAAGGTAATTATTTCACTATTATGTGTACAAATATTTAAAGAAATTAAGGATAGTTAAATGTTTATTTTCTTATTAATTTTTAAAAAAAATTATTACTCTGTGTCTTAGTGAAACCGCTAAATGTTCATGTTGCTTTGTAGTAGAATGGAATTAATAAGAAATTGGTAACAGTGATACTATTTTAGTTTGCCTTGAGTAAAAAAGATATAAAGAGAAACTTGATCAGAGAAATTTTCTAGGAAGATATATTCGTTACAGAATATGTTCTATTGAAGACCTGAATCTGGTTTCTTTGAAGACTCGGAAACGTTTTGGGCAGAAGAGCATTAAATTTAGGATAGCACATATTGATGAAGTAAGATAATGCCAATAATCATAAAATCCTTCGAGTTGTTCCGAGGAACTGAATAAATCATACCGGAAGACCACCTTCTTATCCTACAAGCAAGGTTAGCGACAAAATGAGCCAGATTATTGGATCATTTCCAGAAAAAACCCAAAATTGACAAGATTATTGGCCATGGGCAACGGTGAGTGGACCTACGCCATCTCCTTAACCGATTTCTCTGAACATTTGAAAAAGGGAAACCAAAATTAGTTTAATTTAATACTTGTGTAATACCCGGTACCCAGGGACTGTTATTCGTTTATATTGTTTATAACCAGAACACTGACAATTATGATACTGATATCATCAACCTTCTTATCCATATTAATGGAAATTGAAATATAGAAAATGCTAATTCTTGACCCCTAAAGCTATGTTCAGTTTTATTTTTGAAGTTATTCTGAACTTCTATAAGTATTTATCAGCTTCTTCTATTAAAGACAGATATTCCCTAAGTGTCATTCTGTTCGTTTTAAATAGGCAATAACAAAAGGATTAAGACAAAAACATAAAACGAAATTTAATAAACAATACAGTAATTTGGATAGACAATAAATAAAGTTAACAAGACAGAAATACTAAAAAAGAATACAGAAAACAATGCAATAACGCACACAACAAGAATTCAAATGTGTCTAGTGATAAGGAGATGTTACACAAATTAAGGAGGTAGGTTTCATGGGTCCAGGCTAGAACACAAATACGTAATTTTGTTCGCAAACTTGTATTGTGAAGTGGAAAAGAAGAATGCCTACAAATTATCCCACACTAAGGTTTATAAATTTTAACTAAATAAACAAACTTATCTTTCATAACAATGTTTAAACTTAATAAATGTTAATCTATTGCTTTCTAAGTTATTTACCTCAAGCTAGATCATTATCAACCCAAAAAAGCACGAACATGATAGGACGTTTTATAAATTAACAATTACATGAAGATAATTATTTATTGATCACATTGACATGAATTAAAAAACAATCTTTAACATCAATTATTATTTAATTAAAACAACAATAACTGGGTTATATGCCTCCTTGATGCATCCTTCAACGACCACTCCTGGCCCTGTGCCAATGGGGGATGTCAATTGCATATGAGGCGACCTAAACACGTATATATTTGGCCTTATCGGTTTTCCCGAAACGCTGGACAGTTTCCAAACACTGCACTCACAAGGAATGGCCGGATCTCCTTATGAAATTGATTCTCCATTTTTAAATGCTCTTATATGTCAAACATATATATACTTATATGTCTTACATTATTTTTTCCATGGTTATTTTCATAACGTAGGCCTACAAAAATATATCGGAAAGTCTTGTAGGAACAGGAAACTTTGTTCATTTTTATCGCTGGTATAATTCTGATTATACAAACTGTCTATTAAACATTCCTTCAAGTAACAATAGTAACCACTAATGAATTAATCATTTTTATTCCACTAAGCACAACAATTGTCTTAAGATTAGCATTAATACCCCACGTGGCACTATCACAACACAACGACAATGAACTAGGAAATAGGAAGGAAGGTTACATAACAGTACACTAAATAAAAACACCCAACACTAACTTAATCTAACAAATTATACATTAGCAAATAATAATATACAAATTATCCTGTGATATAGTGGTAGATAGGTAAGTGGTCAAATTGAAATTGAATACATTATGATATAATGTTGAAGAGACTTTCTACTAATTTTAAAATAAGAAACTGATCATTTCGAGATACATTAAAAGAAACAATTCAAACTTATCCAGCACAACCTAACGCTCAATTATTTATATTTAAATTTGTTAAATAAGCATGAATTAATGAAACAGTTCACCAATAAATGATCTCTTGACTACCTGCATAGTTAAGATATCAAGTGTTATCATAAAAATAGTGTGTTAAAATAGTAGAAAACGATTTTTTGGTAAAAAAATTTCATATAAACTCAATTAAAGACAAATTTTAATTAGGTAATACTGTTAAACATTATGTAAGTAAGTCAGTGTGGTTACTGGAAAATACCAATATGTCAACAATTATTCATTCATAATCATCTCAAAAAAATTTTAATCTTAAAGATTAAATTAATAAAATCCTATTTTTATTTTAGATAATTTTTTTTTAATTCTATTATTTAAAATAAAAAGGCATCGTTTTGAATCTTTGTTTATATATTTCTTAAACAAATAAGAATATGAATATCTTATTTATTAGAAAAATAGAATTGAATGTTCCAACACAGAAGGACACTTAACAATCGAGGCTCCTATACATAAACTAAAACTTCAATAATAACTCTCCTTTTTTTGTTTTGTTTAAATTTTAATAAGATTTATTGATTAAATTTTCAATATGTAATTTGATAAAACATTAACGGCGTTTCATAGAAAGAGTTGAACCATCATTTCATATATTTTGATTACGTTTAATTCAATTTTTTAATAAAAACATCGCATTCAATTTGTACTATTTTTTTAAAGTTCGGTTTCTAATTGATTACTCCCGAGCTATCTAGAGTTCCTTTCTATTGAAAAAGTAATCAGTAAAACAATTCTAAACAACTTAAGAACTCATTTTTGCATATTTTAATTTAACTGTTTTGTTTTTATTAAGTACCATATAACTCGTGTAATATATATATACATGTAATAACAATAATCAATATCATTAATATGATAATCATACATAATATAATAATGCACTATATTAATTTAATGTTTAAATCATATTATAAATATTATAAATTTAAATTTAATCTTGTATTTTTTACATTCGGATAATGATCGCTAATTATACGTTATTTAGTTTATACCGTCTTAAAAATTACTAAAAAATCGCTAAAATAATTAGCGATCGTTATCCGAAAGTAAAAAATACAAGATTGAATTTAAATTTATAATATTTATTATATGATTTAAACATTAAATTAATATAGTCCATTATTATATGATCTATGATTATCATATTAATGATATTTATTATTGTTATTACATACATTCATATATATATATATATATATATATATATATATATATATATATATATATATATATATATATATATATACCTATATATATATACATATATTACACGAGCTATTGTTATATATTGAAATTTAATTAATAATTGTTATTTGTATACTTGAGTAACCAGTATAAAATTCAAATGATTTTACATTTTACATTCTAAAAGAGAATAGATCCTTCATTGACATTACTTCTGAGTAAAGATGGAATCTATGGTACATTATCATAAACTAGGAGAGATAAATGAAATATTTATTTTTTTAAACATATGGCTTCACTTTTTATCCAATTTATTTAACCTACTATGTAGAGACCGACTTCCATTATACATTACAGAACTTGCAGTGAATTCTTTAGGTTACTAAGTGAATGATAGTGCTAATAATGTTTGTCAATTCTACAGTTGTAGACTACAATTGTAGACTCCAACTTAAACCAAGGTAATCTTTTATTTTGGGTTTTATCAATGGCTTCTAAAGAAAAATTACATAAAACTAAATTTAGATTTAAATCTCTATAAAGGGTCTTAAATAGGACAGATGCACCTGTATTTTACTTCATTTGTTTTCTGACTTTTTTTGTGTTAGATTAAGTTTACCCAAATAATCACAAGAAAAGAAAAACTGTATCATAAAAGCTGACAATAATGATTTACCTATTTAATTTAATGCAAAATTAAGTTCTGAGCGAAAAAACATTAATTGTCGTTTTAGTAGAAATAGAATTTTTAGCTTGGAATACTGATCTAAATACTCCGTTAAGCACAGCTTCTTCTATAATTCTACAAAACCTTAGAACGATTTGTCATGTTTATAATAGAAATTAATGTTTTATGACATAGTTTCTTCCACCTACCTTTTCGATTAACAGATATGTTTTATTCGTTTTGTATTAAAGTATCTTTATTTATACACTGGTTTGTTTTGTATTTAGAAACAGGAATGATCAAGTAGAAACCGGTGTTACAAATGCGGCGGCCAAAACATCACAACAATTTTTCTATTGTCCTAGTTTAGATTTCGTGCCTCATTTTCGTTTCGATTAATAAAGCTAAAGGTCCCATTGGATTTTCAACAGGACTAGTTTAAGATGGTTTGTGATGGTAACTTAATGAAAAAAAGTGTTAGAAATCAGGAATGGCATAGAGGAATGTAAGTTTATTGACGAGGTAATGCTTAATGATTAAATATGTTGAACTCAGTATATTTACCGCTAAATATTTCAAAAGTGTGAAACTTCATCCAAATCTAAATATAGCATAATTAGTAGATTAAAAATATATAAACCTCTTCTAAAAATATAGTTTATGTCAGAAATATTGGATGAGCAAACACGAACTTGTAAATAAAAGTTAATCGTTCAAAAATACGAATATTGTTATGATATGTTGATGGTTTCAATGAAACAACTATTATGACCTGATGGATTAAATGTTTGCACCTTACGGTTTATCAGCAAATAGGAGTTCACTTTCGGCCAGTATACGCCTTCCGAATGGTTCACTGCTACTCCAAATTAGTTGAAAATAGGTTCAATCCTTACGGTACTTTTAATTAAGCTAAGCAAAGTTTTATATTGAGGTAAAGAGTAATGACCGTATATCATAAATGTCACTTTCAAAATAGATGAGAAAAAAAAAAAAACAGAAAATAATTGTATTAATAGTGAATCAGTAAGAAGAAGTGAAGAAAAATATTATTCTAATTATATTTACAGCTGCTGCTACCCAGAGTGTTTTTCAGAGCAATGAAAATTTCTTAGGAATAAAGCTAGTTCGTTAGTTTTCAAACGACTTTAATTACAAAATACAATTGGGTTCTTTATTTTTTAAATTTAATTTATTCGTTTTACCTAAATTTTTATCTTATTGCAAAATTCTATGTTGGCGGATATGAAAATCTTATTTTTTTCCTAGATTTCAGGGAGGGTTACATGCCCTTGATCCCCCCTCTGCATACGCCACTAATTATATATTTATTCCTTGCCCAGAAAATTAATATGTCTCTTTAAGGTTTAAACTGTATTTTTTTCACTATATATTTTTATTTTTCTTAATTTGAATTTTAGATAATTTAAAGTACAAAATTTAAAAATTCCTTTGATAAGCAAACAAGTTTGGTATTTGTTTTTAATTTCGATTGTATGATTTATGATTGCTAACTTGTTCTGAATCCACTTGTTATAAAATATTGATTTTATCAAGCAACATTTAAAGCAATTCTGTGAGTAATTTTCAACTCATATTTGAAATATATTAATAAAATAAATGGGATGTTTGCCTGAATGGACCAAGGTATTCCCTACAGTTATGACTAGAACGGACAACAGCGAAGAGTCAGCGAAGAGGCTGAGGACTCACCTTCCTGCCGAAGGGGCGGAACTCCTTCTTGGCCGGCCGACGGAACGCCATCTCTTATCTTGCCATGGCCGGTGGTCCGCACAAGTGGTCGCTCCGGGTCACCGCACGCACGGGCACACGCCGCCACTACCAGCTCCTCCGGACTAAGGCCAGAAATAGCCCGCTCTCTCCCACCCGCTTGACGCACACCTTTTGGCCGCTCGAGGTATTTACACTACTAAAACCGGGTACTCCCATCCTTTGCCAAAAGATGGAGAGGGAGACGATCTACGCTCATCTCCCGGCTGTTACAATACTTCCGTCCGACCGTTTCCATTGGGGCAAACAGATTATATTTATTTACATGCCTCACGATACATCCGAATCCGGATAAATATTCATAATGACAAAGTCTGCCCATAAGAGCCAACCCAAAACAACGTTATTCGTTTTTTTTAGAAACATATTCTTTGCCCAAAGATTCCTGTTGGCTTCCTAGCCTTCATATAAATGGAAAAATATGAGATCGAAAGTGGAAAAGTTGAGGAAATAACATAGTAGCCTATTGCCAAGAGTCGGAATTCCCAATTACTTCATATGTCGGGAGGTACAATTTGTATTGAGGCCCAGGTTCTTGTAGGACCATGGAGCCAGAATGAAAAAAAAAGTAATATTATGAAGAAGACTCGGAGAATTAGATTCAAACAAATCATTGGGTAGTAGCTACCGGGATGCAGGGAATGCAATACCGGTATACCGGTATACCGAAAACCGGGATACCGTCCAAATTTTCGCCGTTATTAATACCGGTATTCACCTTAAAAATACCGGTATTTTCGGTATTGGAACATTAGCGCTAGTTGATACACGTTACACGGAAGCTGGATTCGGGGAATCTCCCATTTACTTAAAATCAAATGAGATCCCTTCCATTGTAGCTAAATGCTGTTAGTTCAGTGCGGAGTGTTTTTTCAGTACTTAGACACAAATTGAGAGTGAAAGTTGTTAGTTTTGTGCTTGTGCAATAATTAATATATGTAAGTAAATTTGGTAGTCCGAGAGTTTAAGAACCATGAAATATGTGTATCCTAGGAAAGATTAAATAAATATTTGTCTTGTAATAATATGTTGTGTACTAATACGTTGCTCGATTTGCAACATTTTGCAATTACGTTTTGTTCTCAAAAATATCTACATGCACTGGTGAACGATATTAGTGTTAATTTTGATTGTAATTTTATGTACAATATCCAATAAATATTATATACATAAACGTCAGCACTATTGAATATGCTGCAGATAAATAAATTTCCTATTAATAAAACTTATTTTATGGTTCCTTAATAATTTAGATTTACTTTTTTTAAATTATTAATTAATTAAAATAATTGTTTTAGAATCCAAAGTACGAATTCGGAATCCAATATACTTCAAGAACACAAAAAAGGGAGCTACGTTAATTCGGTTTGGCATTATTATTTAGTAGCTAATCAATGGCAAGTAGCAAAATGTAAGAAATGCACAAACGAAATCAAATGTCAGGGAGGATCCACAAGTGGCCTTCACACCCCATTGAAAACTCGACATAACATAAATTTAAAAACTAAAAGCGACGTAGCAGCAGATAATGAAAATGATGGGTCTTGTTCTAGTCAAAAGCTACCAAAAACATTAAATTATTATTTTCAAAATCAAAAGAAGGAACAGTTATGTGAAATCCTGGCACGTATGATTGCGCGTGATGGCCTACCATTTAGCATTTTCTGCTCTTCGGAGGTTATAAGAAAAGGGCTACATCCAAGAGGATTTAATGATCTACCAAAATCAGCTGCAACAATAAACAATCATTCATCTGCACTGAATATAGCAATAAGATAAGAATAGAAGTTATTATAGAAATGTATGATTTAAAATCGAAAGGCAACCGATTTAGCTTAACATTCGACGAATGGACTTCGGTTCGCAATCGGAGGTATTTAAACCTAAACGTACACTCTACTGGAGGATATACCCGGAAAATTGGACTAGCCCGTTTACATGGAAAAGTGCCAACGGAAAAATGTGTGGAGATTTTGAAAATAAAATTACAAGAATTTGATCTCAACTAAACAAATGACATTGTATATCGACAGATGGTGCGTCAGTTATGGTAAAACTCAGACATTTGATTGAAGTCGAACATCAGTTATGTTTTGCACATGGCATCCACCTAGCTGTTAGAGATGTCCTTTACAAAAACTACTCCAGTTTAGTGACTGTTGATCCTGAAATTGAACCAATTGAATCCCAATCTAGCGATTGTGATAGTGATGTAGATGATGGCAATAACATAGAAACTGACAATGAAGAAGATAAAAAGATTACAGATGATGGTGTTGTCTTAGAGTTTGGATCTGTTGACACTGAAATAAATTTGAATTATGCTAATTTGTCCCCGCTGGTTTAGTTGTGTTTGACATATATTTGTACTACCCCTAAATAATAACATAACCTATAGTAAGTAAATTTTAATTTTGTTTACATTTCTTAAAATAATACTAATAACGGTATTTTACCGGTATTACCGGTTCTAAAAGCGAAAATACCGAAATACCGGTATCGAAAATTTTTAACGGTATTGAATTCCCTACCGGGATGGAGTTGAGCGCTAACTTTGCAATATGTGAGAGGTATTTGCAAAAGCTTTTAAACACTACTCACCTCATATCGAATCTGTTTCAGAACTATAATCCAAAGCAGTTTTATCCATGCATCGAAAAACTTGAGATTTAGGTGCAACAGTGACTCGTGTTTGCCCCACATTTCATAAAATGTATTTCGTCATAGACGAGTTGGTCTACTACTATCGTCTGTTCAATAATGAATGAAATTATAGACTGCACTTGCCACAGACTCGGACGACATGTTGTTCTTTTAAGGTTCGCCTGAATATTACGGAACACTAGCTGAGCGGCCATGTTCGCAAACATTGGTTCGCGAACATATTGGATACCCGGCCTTGGAATCATCTTTGATCAAGCTCTTTCTGGTATATTGAATATCTCTGATATCTCTTGTCTTACTATTCCTACTAAGACTGGTGTCTATATTACTTCGGACTACCTAATTTCTTTTGAATTATCTAATCCACTCATAGTAATATCAAATTAACCCTTTAACCGCTGCCAGTGAACAGCTTTACGCCAATCACAGCGCCAAGTGGGCCGGTTGCCCGCCTACCGGCCTCTGCTACATTTTTACCTGCATTCTATCCTTCATTACGCCCCTTTACTACTATCTGTTGACGCATTTCATTGTTTTCATCCTCCTAAAAAGTTTTAATACTAAAACTTATTGCTTAATAATTTAATTTTGTTAGAAAATTTTCAAAGAATTTGTCTAAACAAAGACCAACATTACAATGTCGCGTCGTCTATACTCGGGTTTAGCACTGAGGGCGTGTGTGATGCAGGACGGCATATATCGTCTCTAGCACTGAGGCCGTGTGTGATGCAGCATCGTCTTTAGCAGTTAAAGGATTAAATGATTAGACCTTATATTCAACCTTGCTTTGAAATTTTTAATTAGATTTACGGCGACTGGGATGATCCTGAAACAATTAAGCTAAAATTAAATCTTTTATAAATTGATTTAATAGGTTGCCAATCGGACGCCTGCATTTCTTGTAGTGACTTTATGCTGAATACTTTTTAATTTCCCTTGTATTTTTCCATTACTAAGTTACCCAATCTGTCCTGCAGTCATATTTTTTCGTTCTGCTACAATAATTCAAATCCATTTTCAAAACCTATACGCCCGTTCTTGCTCTTCTAATTAATATATAAAGTCCCACACGGTCTTTCATAGATCTTTCCTTATCCGATTTTTCAAAATCCATTCTTTCGCATTTCCTATTTTTAAATCTGGCATATTGGGCCTCTTACGGTATATCCAATTCGAATGAAACTTGACTGGCATTTTTATTTTTAATCGAACGTTCCATATATATATATATATATATATATATATATATATATATATATATAAATAAAGATAGGCAGAATGGAAGGGTTTATGTATCAATGAAGAAAAAAAACAGCAAGCAGATATTCATAAGGAGATAAATAAGAGAACCATTAATGCTAATAGATGTTATTTTTGATTGAAGAAACATCTAAGCAGTTCACTATTATTACAGCAAACCAAAATCATGATATTTAAGAACTTTCTTAGGCCTACGAAATCTGTACTTTATATAACATCAAGGAAAAGGAGATAGCGGTTTTTGTAAGAATGCTGCTTTGTACATTTTCGGATATATTAATGTTAATGGCCAATGGAGAAGGCGTACTAACCGAGAAGTATACGAGAAAGAAACTACTGGAGGGAAATTGCCGGAGGAAGAGGAATACTAACGCTGGGATGAGCAGATGGAGTTGCACAGGATGCCAGGCGAATCTTGAACGTCCGTGGCTGGAAGTCGACCGCATTGAGTAGAGCCGCCCAATGTCGAAGGAGGCTTTGACCAACATTGAGTTGTAAGGCCGTATTGTATTTTAATGTACTGCTTACTGAATTTAGTGTAGTTTCTTGCTGGTGATATAAATGTCAAAGGTGAGCGTGAATATTCTTATACAATCATGGGTCTTATATCATCATTAGTTTAAATATTAGAGAGGAAAATAGTTGACTGGAAGATCTAATGTAGGATGGAAATAGTTGGGGGTGCAGTCAAAATAAAAACACTAAATAAGTGAGGACTTATTTATAAACAAACAAGTACAAATAAGTCCTCACTTATTTAGTGTTTTTATTTTGACTGCACCCCCCAACTATTTCCATCCTACATTAGTTTAAATAATTGATATGATGAGCATAATTCCTTTATCGAATAATTTTCAAGGGAACATAAGGGAACAGCTTAATAAATCGACCACACACTAATATCATCGCGTTATATGATGGTCATCAAATATCGCCGAGCTATAATGGAGCAAGTACGGAAGTTTTAAAATAGCCAGTCAATGCTAAGGATGTAGAGAGAATAGACCAGGAATATCAATTTATCAATCAACATCAAGGAAGAATCCACGTTCATCCATGTTTCATCATTGTTAATCCTTGTAAGGTGTTCAGAACCAGAAGGTTTTATAAAAGAGATTGTTTTCGAGAAAAAAAACTGCGAGTGAACAAACATCTCAAAAAAGCGCAGACCTTGACCAACAACTTCTTAAAAATTCTCCCAGAAGATAAACTGAAATGTGCAAAGAAGTTTTAAAAACTCCGATTGGAAATAATTCGTTTAGGCTCTGAATACGCAACTCTTGAAAGGCACTATTTAGAACAGATATACCAGTACTTCAAAAATAAAAATAGCATATTAATAAAAATAAAACAAGCTTAATTTAAACCCACAACGCTTCAGAAAATTAAATTCCATGCATCATAAATATTCGAAAAATTATAGAATAATTCAGATAAAAGAAGATAGTCGATATCGCTATTCATCAATTTAATTTTTGAAGTATCACAAAATAAATAGGAAATTTTTTTATATGCGTGGATTGACTTATTTGTATTTAATGTGTAACTATTGCTTTTATTTCATTACCTATTCTAAACTTTAAAATGGTTTTACGGTCCACTTTATCAAATGTGTAACTTTACAGAGCAATGCTCCTTTGTTAAACATTAAAACATTTTTTTGGGGGCTCGAAATCAGTTTTTATACTATCATTAAATATGACTATACAGTTTAAATTAATGATGATTCTATTCCGTCATAATCCCAAACTAGTGCCCTCGGTGAGTTGAGACTCGTAATAATCTTTCCCTTAATCCCCAAGCAGCTTTTGGCATTCGTGGATATCAAGTGTAGAAAGGAAGATTGTGGGCACACTTCCGCATTCTAAAGATGGTACGTGCAAATGTCTAATTATTTATTTTTTTGAACAAATTTACAAATAACAAATGATAGAAATACAGTAGTTATTCACAAGGAGCGAGAAAATATTTTCTTACCTTATTTTCCTTAAGTGAATTTGAAGGATGTAAATTCAGTGAGCCAAATAACGAAAAAAGAAGAAAATAAATAATAGTTTAAAAATTTAAAAATCTGTGAATAAGTTTAAAATAAAAACGAGTGATTAACAAATACTACAACTACTTTATCGTAACAAAGAGTGAGTTACTTTTTGAGATATTTTAGTCAATTTTTACCACTATCAGTCGATAAAATATTTACAATAATTAACATCAATCACCCCACGTTTTTTTATGATAAGATGAATTTTTTTTCTTATTTTAAACTATTGCCTATTATTTTCTACATTTTAGTTTTGTTTCCTATTAAACCGTGGTTTTCGGTTTTTTAAACTGTTTATTTTCTACTTTTTAGTTCGGCTTGCTGCACAAAAACGTGTTATTAAGGGTTTTTTGACATTTTTTTTTACGTATGTATACGAAACACCCCTGCTGATCCTGCCGGTAGTCATGTAAGTCACAAGCCTTAGTACTGACCACAAGCCACTACCGTTTCTTCGGTTATGAAAATTCACTAATCCGGAAGGTTCTGGTCAGGATAATGAGACAAACTTATAAATTATTGAGTTGGCATCGACCTTTGAGAAGCGTGCAAAGTTTTAATTTAATTCGATGTTTCGAAACGGCCGAAAATCCTGTTCAAAGATTCCGTTACAAACCTACGTAAATAAAGGCGAAGCTAATAAAAGGGTATTCAACATATTCATAACCAACGAAATTACTAAGAAATTACAATAAAACCTTTACCTTAGGTAGCTGAATAATCAAAAATAATACACGGCCATAATATACGTTATAAATAAATAATTAAATCTATGATGATGAATCGGAAGAGACCAGACCACGAAAGAAATATATCAACCAGCATTTTGTTCAATAATTGTGGTTGTTGATTACGACAATCAATTTTCAATGAAACAATGATTATTTTCAAAGAAGTTATTCATCGACTTATATATGTACTCGATATGAGCATTGTAAATAATATTGTTTTTATTAATACTTACACCGTTGTCATTGATTATATATTGTTGTTTGTAATTTTATTTATCGTCTTATCTGTTAATCCTGAAGGCCGCGGTCATTTGTTCAATAAAAACACCACTAATAATATTCAAGACTAGTATTTGTTTATTTTATGACTTATTATGAGACTTGTACATATAAAAATAAACATAACGATAAAAATGCATATAATTATATAAATTTGTTATATCCTATGAACCTATGACAGTTGCTAAATAAGAAGAGATAAGTATAAATAACCTGCATAACCATCTGGTAAACAGCGAAGCTGCGACGCATCTTAAAGAGGTAACACAAATACCAGTGAGAAGGCAATCAGAGACTAGGGGTATGGCTGTAGATAGAATGTCTAAATAACATCAATAACAGCATAGTAACATAAACATAAACATTTATTATTATAAGTTTCTGTGACTGATTAGGATGCTTCCACAGTTTAAACCACATAATAAAGCTTAATTTTAGCGATGCAAAAGAGAAAATAGAGGATTTATGTTTAGAGTATAAATAAAAGTTAGATTTGTTGCTATCAAGTTTTTACTATATCCGAAGTTGAACAACGATTTGTAATATTTCGATGTAAGAATTCGATAGATAAATACTCGTGAAGGAAAATTAAACAAACCGGGAAAAATATTTATTAAAACGAAAAGCATTGAAAATATTTATTAAAAGTATATATGTATATATATTTTTTTAAACTGGTTATACAAGTGTATGATATTAGTTACCTTCCAGTCCAAATATTCCTCCAGCTCGAACATTTCCTCACTCATATTGATATTGCCTCAGCAATGACTACTACAAGTGATGAGATCTTATACTTCCAAAAGCTCTCGTAGGCGCAGGAGAGTCGACTAAACTGTATTACCTAATTCATCATGTATTAATAAGCTGGAATGGGACTTCCGGGATGCTACAATTATGTAGACATGTGGAGAAGTTATTGATGGTAGGCCTGTACGTAATGTCTATGTGTACTAAAATTTTTGTTTTCGATTTCACTTAATTAAGGAATCGATCTGATTCAACCAATTAACGCTATCAACTGTAGAAACATGTATAGGGGATGCAAGGAAGAAATAATATTGGAAATAATCCCTAATGTGACAACATGATGATCGTTCCCTAAGGAAGGTTGGTTATCAAGGTAGTTTATTATTAAATCATTAAGTTATTTTAATGTTTTAGTACAGTAAAATCGTCATAGTTGGGTATACAAATTTAGGTAGTCTAATTTTTTTATATGTTATCTGTTGAAATAGAAAAAAATCAAGCTACCTGTTTCTTAATACCACCGGAAATTTAATTTAGTTAACATACTCCATCAGGGGCCTATGCTACGTAAGGACGTGGCAGATAGTACACAAGCAAAGAAATAAAATTCATAGATAAAATAAAATGTTGACATTAATTGAGAGATAAATATTTTTTGTGTTTGTTGTTCACGTAGGCTTCCTCGCTTTTGTTCAGAATACTTACCGTAGTACGTTAGAAAGCACGCAAAGTGGTAAAGATTATTAAAAATTTAGTTGAGCTCTGTGAACCCTACTTTGCTCTAATTTTAAATAATTGAAACATACTTATGCTTTTATTCAACTTGTCCATTGTTTTACTAGGGTAAAAATACTATGGCTCAACAAAATCGTGGTGAAAATATTGTGGTTCAGAAGTAAAATGAAATTACATAGTTCATTAGTAGTTATTGAAGACAGAAAGGAGGGAGACGTATTGTCCAATGTGGAAAGGGTGATAGATGGGGGTCTGTTGGAAGGGGTCGCCACTTTAAAAGTGGGTGGCGACATAGAGATCTCGAAGAAGAAAAGAAGACAGACATTTTATAGATATATTATCAGAATGTTTAAAAATAGACTCAGTTAACAAATTATTGAAAAGGTGTTTGGCCTCTGAAGGATACCCTTATCAAAGGTGTTCGGACATATGAAGGATGATATATAACAAAATAGGATAAGAATCAAAGATTTTTAACATATGTATTAATTAAAAAAATATATAGTTACCAAAATAAGGTCCATCTTAATGAAAAGGAGAAAAAAGGAGTGGCAGTAGTGCGAGGAGAGACTTTGGGGAATGAAAGGATGAAGGAAGTGTTGAGGGAGGGAAACGAAAAGAAGAGGATTAAATGATATCTCACGAGGAAAAAATAAAAATGATAAGGTGCTAAGAGTGTATCTTTAGATTATTTGCAGACGGTATGGTGCATTTTGTCAGCATAAGTGATGTTCTGCAGAAACGATATGTTTCTGTTCTTCTGATGGCTCGACAGAACGAAATATCATTTTATTAATCAATATTTAAATCATTAACACAACTGTTTTAAAAACTCTTTGGCTTATGCTAAATAGTTAAATACAATTTTTTTTAGACCACCGGTATTTACCTGTATTGCGAATATTGTGGTATTGGTCGGGGTGTCGAGCTGGTTAAGGCGGTTCTGAAATGCAAAGGCTAGGAGTTCGAAACTTAAACTTTTTTATACTCCTCAAATGAGTGAGGCCCGTAAGGCAGCTGGAGAAAACTTTAAAGTACGGGCCTAAGACATAGTTACATTCAGAGGACATAGGGGATACTCCGTGTACTACATTCGGGAATCGTGATGTGGTTTTCCAGAAGAAAATAACAGCTATAAAACATGGGTATAGACCTCTGGGTTCCTAGATTTTTTTTCTCATAAACCCCTTTCAAAATTTGGCTGGTTCCAGTAGACCCCCTGCAGCTACATCTCTACCATATTCCTAAAACTCGAAAAAAAATTTAAAGATTTAGTAATCATAAGACTGTCTTACTCAACAAGATATGGCTATTTTAATGGAATAGGATCACCTAATTAATTATTGGAATGAAATAAACAAAGTACCGATGGCAAAATGATTCTAATTATTAAAACCATTTGTTGTCACGCCAACGTAGACCTCCGTGGAGTCTCTCTCAGGGGTCCACCTCGACCACTTTGGGAACTAAGGGTCTAGAGAGTTTGGTAACTGAACTTAAACCTGGATGCGGCAAAATCATGGTTTTCAGCAACGTGAGGTTGGTTGAAGTCTTCAAGACATTTTTTACTCCCGCAATATATGTCTATCTGAACACCACAACGCGTGGGTAAAGATCTTCTTGGTCAATAGAGCCATTCAGAAAAAAAAAAACAACAGCTTATTTTTTTTGCGTTGGTTTTATGTTAAAAATCACCTGATGAGATGCTGACGTTTAGTTATATTTTTGTTCTCATTTTCTTAATATTTATAGTAAACAAATAAGAATCTTTGTATTAGAGAGGAAAATAGTTGACTGGAAGATCTAATGGAGGATGGAAATAGTTGGGGGGGGGCAGTCAAAATAAACACCAAATAAGTGAAGACTTATTTTTTATTTGTGTAACTCAGTTACACGGTTCACCCAGCCGCCTCTCCTTCTATTTGCCCTGAAGATGACCTATAAAGTAACGGTCGAAACGTCGGCACAAATAAAAAATAAGTCTTCACTTATTTGGTGTTTATTTTGACTGCAACCCCCAACTATTTCCATTCTCCATTAGAATATTTGTAGTCATTAACTAAAAATATGGACTTATTAAGACTTAAGTGGTATATTTCTAGGAATAGACTCATAATTTTGAAACGGGATGCACCTTTGTAACACAGCCAAGGATGAGACAGTTTGTAAGATGAGATAAATTTGGAGGGCAAAAGAATTTGCCATGTTTACTCTAAAATCTAAATAGGTTTTAAAATACTACAAAGTATTTGTAAATTATTATTATTTTTTTAATTAACACTAAATATAAATAAATAAACCTCCAATTTATTACTAACTTTCGAAGTTCATCATATCTTGAATCTTGATGTTATTCTTCTACTCTTATTTTCACGGATATCATTTTTTAGAATATAAACTATATCACATAATTTAACTATATCCCACATACATTTAACTTTAGTTTTTTTGAATAGTCTACCTTGGTTTGGTTGTTTACGTGATTAGATTACAGAATGATATTACTCTTTGAATGGTAAAAAATGCACCCTAAAACCTCGTATCTCCATTTGTCGTAAGTTATAATTTTCAGTGGTAATGCGCCGAGGGTTCAGGGTACAAGTCCGGCTGTGGCAGATTATAACTAATCTGTAAACACAGCCGGGATGTATCCTTTGGGTTCTTTAACACTACTGGGGCTTACCCAGCCTCTATGGAGTGGTTATCCAAAGTAAAGAAAATTAGGTGGTTGAGGACATATGATAAATATGATATAGGATAAACAACAAGAATAAATCACAACCGTTGTCCAAGAAACGGAATATTTTCTACCACATGGTGAATCCAAGACTTCATGGGTTGTAGCGGTACGGTATTGTTTTTTAAAATCATTTTAAAATTTAAATACATTTTTTATAAATTATGGTAGATAATCGTTAAATAAAACTTTTTGTTTTATCGGTCAAACGATTGATTGACTAAAAAAATATCCAAATTAATTTAGAACGTAGTTTTTTTAATAACAATTAATACATTCAATGCAGTTACTACATTTTATAATTAGGGTGACTATATGAAAATAATAATAAAGACAGCCTTTTGTTCTTAACTTTAAAATATATATAGATATATAAAAAAAACGTTTATATATTTTTAATAATGTATACGTTTATAGTTAGTCATAGAGAACAGAAGCTACTGTGAGTGGAGAGCTGAGAGGTAGTTAGTCCTGCCTCTTGGCTCAAGCATGCATAAGGAGAGGCTGCTTTAAAAAAAAAATCCTCGAAAAATAAAAACAAACCTGTCTCATGCACCGTCATTATTTATAGTATATGCAGAATTTATACTCAGTGTAATCATTATCCCCTCTAATTAAAAAGTAATACTAATTCAACTCGATTTTCGATACCTTTGTATTTTATTGATTTAATTCGAGTGTGGATTGTTCTTGATCTTTAATGAATGTGTTTATAATTTAACTCTTTTTATACACTATTCCAATGAAATTATGTAGTACTATGTACCGGACCGGGCGTTATTATAAAAATAAAAATAAATTTGCATAATGAACAAATGTTAGTAAGAAATAGGTAACTCAGGTAGTATGGTCGAGCGGGTCAAGATACCAAAGAGGTGAGGGGGCCAAGACTCCACCTTTGAAAAGATCCCGAGGAAGCAGGGTCGACGTTGACTTCTGAAAGGAAGATCGGCGGAGTTAGCCAAACATGGGGAACCTGGCGTGGAACCAAGAGGCAGCCAGATCAGGGGAAGAAATATCTTATCAAGAAGAACTCTATATCTACCCCTGTTTTAGAAAATAAGTTTTAACTTAAGTTCTGTATGTATTTTTTACGGCAATTCTTTATTACATCTGAATCATTACTAGTATTTCAAATTGTATTAATAAAGTATATTCATTATAAATATTTTTATTTTGAAGAGAAAAGATTTATCCCCAGCCGGGAACTGAAGAATAAGTATGTAATAATTGACTAATCTGTCTCAACAAAAATTTTTAGCTTTTCATTTTTTAAACGAAAATTCATTTAATAAACATTTCATACAACAACAAAATTTAGATATTTCAGATAAGCCTGTTCTTTTGGAACGCACTGACATTTCCACAATCCAGTGGAATTTGAGAATTAAATGAGCCTGGAACACATCTTACACTAAAACAATATCAAAAATATTTTGAAAAAACATACTACACTGATTATTATTTTCAACATTAAAAAAAAAGTTATTGATTAAAGTAAGAATACTATCTTGTTATTAATCTAGGTATACTTTCTTTGATAAAAATAACCGGTTATTATTCTTAGTTACCAACTTAGAGGAACTTATATATTACCCCTTGAAGGAGAACAGATACTAATCCCACAGTGCAAAGCGGTTGTGAGGCTTAGCGCCTGAAAAACTATCATAAGATGTCAAGCATTATGAGATGGGATTAACTGAAACAAAAGGATACGAAATTACAACCCAAGAGGAACAGAAAAAATGAAGAGACGAAGTAACGAAGAATGCAAAAGGAAGAATGAGCGCAGGATGTCTAAGAAAGGCATAAAAACATTTGATTTAATTTAAAATCCCACTCGTACAATGTCCTGGACAAGGAAGGGTGACTTTTTGTCAGGAAGGAAGAACTATTACTATGATAACGAATTTAACGGACCTTGGCCCGGTGAGCCTATCCTGGAAGATGGGATAATTATTACAAAAGAGGGAAAGGATCGAAATTATAACCGAAGTAGTAGAAATAATAGAGGAGATATATGATGAAAGATGTATCCAATATGAGATGATGGGTAGATAAGATGATGTCACGAGTGTGGTCTGGAAGTATTAGCTGTCCTATTCTAAAAGAAAGAATTGGGACGCTGTGGTAATTACCGAGAATCGCCTCCTCAATACTGCAGGTAAGTTATATTAATAGCCTCATGCCCAAGAGTGAGTACATCGTCTGTAGGAAAGTTTTGTGAGGGTCAGACTAATAATAGCCGTTATGATCCAAAAGCGTCACACTTTTGTACTTCCAGTGAATTTTGGAAAAATCATAACTTTAACGCTTCATCATTAATTTATAGATTACAAACATGCTTATGATAGAAAACAGTTCACTTAACTACCACTAAAAAATTATACTAAACTAGTTACATATGGCAAAGATACCTGACGGTCTTGTTGAAGTTTCAATACAGAGTACCTCTGTATCTTTCAGATACAGAGTACCGATACTCAATGTGGAAAGTGGTCAAGGAGACATTTTAAGTCGACGGTACTTTTTATCCTGCAATATTCCATTAAGGAAACTAAATCTAAGCCAAGTAGATAAACATCTGCAACAGATTGACGCAGTATTTGATATGTACAAATCTCTGGTAGATTACCATGTTTATTCAAAGAGACAGCTAAATAACATGTCCAAATTATTAATGTAATAAAAACTAAGTACTTGAAGACCACTAGAGACTTTTAAGGAAGATTCTATGAACTTACAAGATCACACCTTCTCGGGTTGCAGATTTTTCAAGTACTTGGGAGAAATCGTAACTTAAAACAACGATACCGTTCCTTCCAAGCTAGAAGTGTTTTTATGCTACCATACGGTTCAGACACCTTCTTCCTATGTCGCTGATCTAAAACATTACAATTTGGCCCTTGTAAAACAAATAATTAACAGAAGTCAAATATAGGTTAAGACTGTGAGTGAGAATATAGAAGAGAAGAATACTAAGGAAAATATTTAGGGTTGTAAAGGAGATCGAAGGTTATAAGTTAAGGTGGAACTCCGGGTTATGTGCTGAAGCTGGTATTGGTAAGCTTATTAAGTTGGCTGGACATGTGAAAAGGACGTTTGCCAAAACAAATGATTGGTCGATCGTCCAGGCGGTTCAAGTGGACAAGTAATCTCGTAAAATGTGGTTTGATGACTAGGAACAAGAAATCCAAACTCTTAAATTCTGAGAATGGTAGACCAAAGAAGCTTGAAAGAGGACAAGACAATGGAAGGGGTTGTGGTTCCGTTCAGTGAATGCTCATCAATTATAAACATTGATTTACGATTTCTAAAATGTAATTAATATTCATAAGTTTTTCATTTCAATATATTATTTAGGATTATGTCTAGATCGAAAGTAAATAATGGTTCTTAACGTTTACGAGACAACTGTACAAAGCACTTGACTACTTTTGTACCATTTTTTGTGTTGGTTTTTTTACTTAAATATTATTACCTGACTAGACAGTTGTCGAATGATCAGTCAAAGTCCTTCTTTCGTGCGGTCCAACCATTTCTTGCTATATTTACCTCTACTTCTCCAGTCGTGGAATATCAAACTGTGCAAACATTTAAAGCATTTATATGAAACATTTCGTTGCGCTGGGTTTTGAACTTGATAGAAACTTCAGTTAGTGTAATTTAACACTGTATACGCCATCTGTTATTTTACAATATCCCTTTTTGTAGACAATTTTCTATTCTAAAATTAATTTGTGACGTATTCATTTCTGATCGTGAATAGGCCACATACAGCGAAACAGCGATGAACTCTAAAAGGGAAGAGCCTAATTAACACCACTTTTAGTTTTTTGTTATTATTTACAAGCTATCACTCTTTTATAATATATATATATTGTGACTGTATGTTTATCTATCTATATTGGCCAGTAGAATTTTAAATTAAGATTTATAATAAAAATTAAGAATTTCAAACATTTTACTTATCATATTACTCCTTCAAAAGAACAACGGCATAACTCAAAATTGGGATTTTTGAGTTAAGCCTTCATTATAAATTGTATTGGTTTGAGCTTTTTAATTCGAGAACGATACATCTGATATTCCATTTCCAACGTGTTTTTTATAATAACGTCATATTTTTAGTTGTATCATGCTTGAACTTGAATTTTTATGGGTATAATGGCATAAGTTAAATTTAAAAAAAGTTTCTAATGGTAAGTAAAATAATTTCAATACCACCATTACAATAAAGATAATTTTCTTTGCAAATACCCAAATTTTTATTATTTTAATCACATAGAACTTTAAAATATATCTATGGAAATTATTATTATTATTATAAATATCGGTTTATATCTATTAGGTTTTTTCAGCTTTGACGTTCCTCTTTTGAAGGAGCTATATATACTCTCTACAAGGAAACTTACCATAGAATATGGTTTATTCATAATATAACAGAAAAATGAAATATTAGTCCTGTGATCATACCACTCTGTGTTACTTTTGTTTTTATAATTAATTTAGAAAAAAAACATTTTAAAACCATCAAAAGAAATTTAAATTCATTCTCATTGATGCGTTTGAACCAATTATGTTGGTTTATCTGTCGACAATAGATGGCCAAATTGGGAATATATTAATGATTATCGACTATTTTTTAACTCGCAAAACCAAAGGTTCATTTCCGAAACTCCTGAAGTGTGTGATCGGGCTTCGCCGGTAAGTGGCTCCCTCGTCCGCCGAAAGGAGAACTTATTGATCGGGTACTAGTTCAGCCGCTAGCTGAAAGAGCGCAGCACCAACTGGCACTAGATAGTTCCAGCAAAGCTCGCGAGGTAACAGCACCATACCAGGGAACCAGTACTAATCGTATCTTGCAACATAACCGGTCTCAAATATTTATAGAGGCTAAAGAACTCTTTAAACCGTTTCAGAGCCAATTTATAACAACATGACGGCTCAGCTATCGCCTAATGGCTGTCTGGCCACCATTACGCTCTCGGAATTCTAAACCGTATCTACACTGTATTTCCAAACAGCTTTTGAAAAAACTTTTTTTTTTTAAATCTTCACATTATTAGTTTTTATAACTAGGCTTCTCATATTTAATACAATATAGTATTTAATCATATAAATCGATTTTATTCTAAACTACATCTTTAAGTCATTGAAAGAATTTTGTAAGATGAATCCTTAGATGAAATGTATTGGCATTATTTGAAACAATTCAGCACTATGATTTAAAATATTTTAAACTAATCTATGTTTATATGGTTATGTATAAATAAATATAGTTTATTTCTACCTTCGCAGTACACATATTCTTTAAAAGGATTCAATATAACAATGAATTAAAGATGGTTTTTGTTTGATATTAAATGAATAAATAATACCTTACTTTTAATAGCACTTTAAAATAATCTGCATGTAGACG
Source organism: Troilus luridus (assembly GCA_964056705.1). NCBI lineage: Eukaryota > Metazoa > Arthropoda > Insecta > Hemiptera > Pentatomidae > Troilus > Troilus luridus. Next base: position 42,340,981 of record OZ057412.1, on the reverse strand, counting down.
GTCATATAATTACAAATCATAAAGACATTCAAAATAGTTATCCAGGTTTTACAACAGTTCGATAATCCGTATTATAATATTTCATGAATTATTACTTAATTAGCAGTGATTTATTACTTGTTTATTTATTTTTCTAATTTTAACTGTTATTTTATGAGTATATAAAGTATTGAAAAATTAAAGAATAGATTTGAGAAATTAATAGCACACACGTACATGTCAAAAGACATCTCCAAAACTATTATAATCGTCTTCCATCTGTTAGGGAAACGGAGATAAAATCCACTTCCGTTGAACGTCGACCTGTTGCGTTAGTTTATATTTTAGGTACATAAGATTAAAAAATAAGAATTTTCCGATATTGTTTTACACCATGTTAGCATAATCTATATAAAACTCAAAACTCAACTCAATGGAAATGTCGATTTATTTTTAATTATTGTAGGTACAGTTTAATGCTTCAAGAGAGGTAAATTACAATAAAATTGTTTCTTGAGCATTTGCTAGCATTAGACTATCTGTTATTTTGTAAACCTTGAACAATTGTTAAAGATACATTTGGGTAACGTTTGCAGACAAAATAGGGTTGAAGTAAAAATAGGTAAGAAGTTCATAAACTGAGGCTAGAAAACACGAACAGTTTACAGTTTGGCTCCCTGGGGTTTTCTTAAACAGTGACCAGCTGCTTCTAGGCTTACGCATACTTCCGCAATCCACTGCCTTCTGGAATGTAGCTTCCGGTAAATGATCAGACACTTTGTACCAATGCCTAGTTTAGTAACTTTCAATTAATTTTTTTTTTAATTTCCTTTATGTACAAAATTGGATCTTACCAACAATCTTTATTTTTTGTATCGTCTTAATGCGTTCAGCACCTGCCAACTTTAAGGCGAGGATCAGCTATTGATGGAACGGTAGCCTCTCCCTACTTATTTAAGCATGCTGTCTGGTGCCATACATTAGACCAGTTCGTGTAAAAGCTTGAAAAGTGACCATATCAAATCGATGAAAAGGAGTCCTATGTGTGTCAATGGTTTTTGTTTTTTTTAAATTTTAAATCAGTATGTGATGTTTGGTTAGCAAATTGATATGGGTTGAAATAAGCAAATGTATTTTCGAAGATTGGGAAACATGGAAATGAAGTAGCTGAAATCATTTGTTAAGGATCTGTCCTTCATACTTTTACACTCCATATCAACCTGAAGACAAGTACGAGACAGAGTACTCTATCTACCAGAGGAATTTGGCTGTGTTTTTATATATATTGGGGGCAAGTATCTATTCTTTATATACCATAATGTTATGTATTATTGATTTTTCATTATTGAGCCAAATTTTTCATAGTTTTCATCAGTTTATAAATAACATAGAGTTCATTGTGAGGATGTATTGCCGGCATATATGGCAATGTCTCGTTACTAACGGGGATATCATGACTGATTCAGAAGGAAAGAATGCTAGTGGAAGAGGCAAGTGGAATAGATCGAAAGATGAAAATGGATAATACGAAATAGATCCAGATTATAAGAAAGTTATTCAAATCCCCACTTCTATTGATATTTACGAAGATTAAGATAAACCGGATCGTAATACCACCTGTAGTCCTAAATGGAGCAGAGAACTGGGCTATGACTCGAAAAATAAAAATAAAACTCATGAAGGATTTTAGGTCCAGTTAAAGAGATAGGCGAATGGAGGAAATGAAAAAACAGGAACTACAGGGGACGTACAAACTGTTGGACATTGTGGTAGTAACTAATGAGAGGAGACTGAAGTGATATCGTTACGTATGCGCCGAGATCGGCAAATCATCAGACCGGAGAGTATATGAGTACGATTAGTTTAACTGGAGAAGAATACATGCACAGGATAAGATGGAGGAGGGTAATTGGGGAAACGAAAGATCGATTGCGGTTTATGTGGCCAAACCAATATATCTCGTAGTATTTAATATGCACACCAGATGCGATAGTATTAAATCTTGAGGCACTTCAGTCTCTTGACTCTGTAAAGATTGCAGGCTCAGAACCTGGACAAGATTTCATCAAACGTCTGGTCGAAATTGAAAAATACACCAATGGCATATAGTTCTTGTTTTTGTGCTCCAGTAATGTAGTCAACAGCTCTTGGCAATAGTTTTTGTAGATTAATATAATGTTTCGAAAGCGAAATTGATGTACAAGTTAACCATCTTCGTTTTATAGGGTTCCTAACAAAACTTCTCGATGTCTTAACAATTTCTTGATATGCTTTTATAATATTTTTAATATAATATTTTATAATATAATAATATTGATATAATATTTTATAATATTATTTTATGTCCTTAATAATGTATCTATCATAGATTGTGTCTTATTAAACTGGCTTGCTTTTTAAGCGCTTATCTACTGAAGGTTTCATTTATCGAGGTCTTGAGCTTGGGTATTGATTAAGATCAAGCAGCTTCTTAAACTTTTTGATTACAAAAATCTCTACAGCCTCATCCGGTTTGTTTTCACTTGTAATGAAGACTAGAATCGTCCGAGAAATCTCTATATCCTTCCCAGTTGTGAATGATGGATTTTAATATTGGAATGTTCATATCATTGTGTATAATAAGAATCTTATTAAACCTTGAAGCTTTCATAATTTTTCTAACCATTTCGCATTGTACTGTTTGCTTCTGGTGTTTATGGGTTTGTTTTTCTGAATCCTTAAGTTATGGTCTGCATGTCTTAATAGACCTTTAAAAAAATACTAAGATCTATTTGTCGTTTGTTTGAAAATATTCTGAGATACCATAGTTGTTGTCCGAGGTAAAAAGTAATGGTCGATTTCGATTGAGGAGGACGAAAATTTCCGAGGACAAATCTAGCGTGGCTCGGTATTGTTCAGTTTATATTAATGTTCCATTTTTAAACACATTTTTCTGAATCAAATATACAATTATTGAGAGTTATTGTCGCCACGCAGGTTTTTCTAGAACAGAAGATTGACTATCGTAAAGATATTGATGGAAGTGACAGGGTTTTGAGGGGCAAAGAGGCATTTGAGGGAATAGTCTTAGTTACTAAAAGCTAGGTCCGTATCCATGATACCGTTATATAGTTGAGTGATATAAACGAAAGCCGAATTGATGATTCAATAAAACTCCACTGCTTTTAGGGATACGGATTCTAAGAATTAGGAAGTTTATCAAATATTTTAGCCATTATAGATATGAGTGTAATAGGGCGGGGAGATGAAGGATGAGTGGTTTTAGGAGGCTTAGAAATCATTTTAATCGTAGAAAGTTTTCAAAGTGAAGGAAAAAATAGGAACAGTTGAGGATAAGAAAGAAAGTAGCTTTTCGTTGATACTGGCGAAGGATGAAATCGTATTGAGGAGTTTTTTTTGCGTTTATTGAGTTTATTATTTAACGATGCATACGAATGTAATACATATTACTGAAGTGGCTAATTGTTAAAACGTTTATCAAGTCGAATTATCTGGTATTCAAGCATTTCATGTCATAAACGATAGTTATAATTAGTCTGCAATGTAATAAAGTTTAAATTATAATTCCTAAAAAATGCTACAAAAATGTATACTATTAAGATACTGTCTATTTGGGTTTAGTTGAATTATTAATAGAGATTGTAAATATGTATGAAAACATGAAATGTTGAAATCAATATAAAATGATACATCAAAGTCAGTGATATCGATCCCTCGGAAAATTAAAAAAACTAAAAAAAGAAACGACGAAGAGTTAAATAAACCCCCTGAAAACGTAAATTGTTCTAAATAAATTTCATTATTTTTATTTGTACTAATCTCTTTACTTTTCATTTGCATGAAATATAAAACATTTCAGAGAGTAATACACTTTTTGTATTTAATTTTAAATATTAATCTAGCCTTGCGTACAGGGTTTCATTAACTGTAGGGTGTTAAACATTCTCCTGTTTCCAATAAAACTCATATTGTCATGGCAAACATGGCAAAAAATTAGAAAGTGATAAATCGATTGAAATGAATATACAAAATTCAGACATCGAAGCATTTGTTCTCATAGAAGCATATATGAGGTGAGGATAGTAACATGATTTTTTCTTTTTTTCTTTCTTTAATACACCTTGATTCAAATTATTATGTATCCACTTTGATTTCTTTATTCCAATAAACCTTTGTTTATGTAATTTCTTGAAGTGGTGAATTTGGTAATCAAGAGAAAGTAAATATCCACCATGATATTTGACTAGAAAGTGAGTAATAAGTATTTTCTCTTCCGACTCTGGTGTAAATTTCAAAACACGGGTGCGACCTTCCGACCTCCGAGTTGTACTACCTCACACCTGCCAGGAAGGGAAAAGTTCATATAAATTGTACATTAGTGTTTTGTGTTGTCCTCACGACGATACTAGAAAAAACGATCCAATATGTTCAAAAGAGGTCCCCTACATTACAACAATGGATATCATAAACAAGCTTCTATATCCCTCCATCAAAAGAAAAACGACATAACCCTCAGTAATAATTGTCATTGGTTGAAGACTTTTTAATTCAAGAACGACATATCTGATATTATATTTCCAACATGTTTTTTTTTCTTCAATAAAGTCATATTTTGAGTAGTCTCATGTTTGAACTTGAAATTATATGGAAATAATGTCATAAGTTATAATTAAAAAACATCAAGCTTTTAACAATTTTCTAATGACAATTAAAAGAATTTCAATACCATCATTAAAGTAGGAATGCCTTGCTTTACCAATACCTAAATTTTTATTTTTTTAACTCACATGGAACTTTCAAATACCTCTATTGAAAAATTGGGTTTTTTGAGTTATGACGTTGTTCTTTTTAAGGAGATGGATGATTATTTTAATTGCACAGTTTTCACTCTTAATAAACATTTACAAAGTTAAATTTCTTCAATAATGAGAGATAAATTCATATCCCATGGTTCTTCAGCCAGATCATATTTTATATCCTGTCCTTTAAAGTGAATCAATGGCCAAAACTCTCGGTATCTAATCATAATTGAAGGACCCGAATAAACTAATTTATTCCATTAAAGAAGTATAACCAAAAACCAAGATGTAATGAAAAATTGTTTAAGAGGACTCGCACGGGATGATAATGGGGATGGCATCATTAAAGACTTTTGTCCTGTCTAGTCTAAAAACTCTTTTTCCAATATAGAGAGAGGTAGGCTATCCTACTTTATATCTTGGAAACTACGCTCCAAAAAAGATAACAAATATTATTTTTAAATCATTTAACTGCCGAAAAGTTTGATTAATAAATTTCCAAACAACTTATAACATCACCTTCACGATCTCAGATAGTAAACAGAAGGAGGTAAACGACCTCTGATCGACCTTGTAACATATATAACGCAAAACCACATCTTCAAAATTTTAATTAAGATGGTAAAAAGCATAAAAATATGGTTGCGACGAGGATTCAAAATAATACTTATGCAACTACGACTTGAGTTAGTACTTGAGGAAAAATTATCATACAGCATTGAGATTATTATTGGTAGTTAGAAGAGTGAAAACGTATATGCTTCCAGCATCAACTCGGTTTAATAAAATTGAGCCACTGCAAGCAATTTTACAATAGCCATGATGTCTGCAGTGTAATAAAAAATTAAGGAACATGAACTGTATAGATTAATACAAGTCTTGCAAAGTAGTGTGTACTCATGGAAAGTATATGCCTAATGTATACCTAATAGGTCAAATTCTACTAACCAGAAATAGTATGAAAGGTTTGGCTTGAAATTTATTTGAAATTATTAACCCTCAAGTATAAACTAAAAATATAAACCATGAATGATTTTGATTAAAGAAAATTGGAACCAGGTTGAAAATAAATCAAGATATCTCGTTTCTTTTCCAAGTTATTATTCTTTTTGATTCCGCTGCAAGTTAAGAAACAATTTTCGGTCAGGTATTGTTTGTTTGATGCTAATTCATCGTTTTGAAAAGAAATGAATAATTCTAAAATAGTTGTATTTGTTTTTGAATTGTATTTGCAACATAGAAAATTATTTGCATAGGATTAATGCAATGCAACCTCTACTGAAATTTCTTAGTTTTAGGAAAACGTTATTATAGGAATTCTTAAACTAATACAATATATTGGTTCTGCAAATGATATTTTCATTAATCTAGGACATTTTTTCAATTCTACCAAATCTTCTAAATAATAAGGTACATTCAAAACCCATTTTAATGTTATTATGAGTGTTAATCTTTCATCATGTCTAAAGGATGTAATTGATGTAAAAAATAATAAGTACAACCAGTAATACAAAGCTTAATTACTAAACAAAACCATCTGTATTTATTTTCCTCATAAATTGAGGTGTAAATAAAACGCGAACTAGACAAGTAGGATTATAGGTAGGTGACCTAGAGGCTAGTTTAAGACGGAGGCCTTGGTAATCGATAGGCACCTTAAAGATTTGGTTATTTTTTTCATCCTCATGAAAATTGAGCAGGAAAAAAGAAGTGCCATTGGGTTTGGACACGTGAACGGGGCCAAAGAAAACCAACCCGCTCCGAAAATTAATTCAAGAAACAGCGGATTTAGGAATATCTAGATCCAATCCTGGGTTCTTCTTGCTCAAGGTCAAAAAGCTATTTAGAAATATCCTATACGACAATAACTCTTTAATTAAAAAGTGCTTAAATGGGATATTTTGTATCTATGGTGCTATGGTAATTATCATTTTTGATTATATAATAAAACCTATAAAAATGAAAAACATTCATTTAGTAATTTTTAAATATCGTTTTTCATTTCCATCGAGTTGACAAAGGCCTAATTATCCGGAGATCAAACATTGCGGCAAACTCCATTCAAATATCCGAAATAATGAAAATGTTTGGGCTAGAACACAATGAATAAGTTGTTAAACCATTGGTAATAAATAAATGTTAAAAACTAAGGTAATAAAAAAATATTACAATATGTTTTTCATTCACATTTAAATTTAATACTTTTATTAATAATGCCTATGAAAGGCTTTGGCCTGAAGGCATGTGTTGCAAACTTTATACTTTTAATTTACAAAATACGCTAATAGTACGATCATTAAAGTTTTATCAATAATCATAAATGGTTGTACAGTCATTAGCCATAAACAAAACATTATACATTGTTTACATATTATAATATATCATATTACAATTTATATTTTACATATTAAACGGTGTAAATGGTGTTAGAAAGGATTATGGGCCGACAGAAGTCGAACTTTATTACGTAACAATGACTTTATAACATGCCCGATATATTCCCTACTATTTTTGTTGCCTATTAATATAAAGGCCAACTTGTTTTTTGAGATACCTGACGAAGAATGTCTTTCAGTACAATGTTAATTTAAATTAAAGCAACTGAGATTTCATCTCAGCATCACATGTTTTTTATGTCTTAAAGTCGGCCACTCATTATTAGAGACCATTATATGTCATGATTATGAAATAAGCGTAAAGCAATAACATTTTTTATTTTTACTAGTTTTAGAAAAATATGCTCTTTTTCGTTACAAATAAAAATGTGAGATGATTAACTATTTCATTATCATCATAGTCGTTCCTCTCTACCGCTCTGCAGTGTGAGGTTTCTTTCTGTGTAGCCCGGACCACACCGTACGATCTTCTACCATTTCTCTCCTTCTATTCCATTGCAGACTACTCTTTGCGAAGCTTTCCTTAATACCATCTTCCCAGGTACGTCTGGGTCTTCCTCTGGACCTTCTTCCTTCAACCTTAGCCTCGTAAGTCATCTTGGCCAGCCTGTTAATTTCCATTCTTAAAAGATGTCCAAACCATCTTAGACTGTTTTCTTCAATGGCTTTTTCCGCAGGGTCCACTCCAAGGCTTGATCTAATGATCGAGTTGCGAATTCGGTCTCGTCTTGTCTTTCCCTCTATCTTCCTGAGGAATCTCATTTCTGAAGCCTGGATCCTACTTTTATGTTTGGTGGTCAACGCCCAAGATTCCGAGGAGTATGTTAATATGGGGAGAAAAGTAGATTTATAAACCCTCAACTTTGTGTCCTTGGATACTTCTCTTTTATTCAGGAACCTTTTATTTAGTGCATGGAACAATGTACCAGCTGAGTTGACCCTCTCCCGGATTTCATTGTCCATGACTCCATTCTCATCAAGGTGTGCTCCCAGATATTTAAAGGTTCTCACCTGTTCGATGGGCTTGTCCTTAATTCTTACGACTCTCATTTTTCGGTGAGGCATTCTGCCAATTCTCATAACGTTTGTTTTGTCAGGGTTTATTTCCATATTGATCTTCTCTAGTTCATCTTGAAGAACCCTGATATTGTATATTAGGTCTCTATCGTTGTTGGCAAGGACTACCATATCATCAGCAAAGGCCATGAAGGATTAGGTAACTTTATTCAAGTATCTAAATCCCAGATGGAAAATTCTCATCCGGGCTTTGGCCTGAGATATAGCAGAATCAAGGACCAGAATAAAGAGAAGTGGGCTCAAGCTGCAACCCTGTCTTATACCAAGTTTGGTTGTGAACTCTTTGGAGTAACAATTGGATGTCCTCACTACATTTCGGGTGTTCCTGTAGAGGCTCATTATTGCCAGCATTAGTCCTTTGTTAATGCCTCTCTCTGTTAAAGCCTTGCGGTTGTCCTCTTGCTTTATTTTGTCAAATGCTTTTGAAATTAACTATTTCAAATACACGAAATTATGTGAACTTTACACGTTGTAATTTTGAAAATCCAGTAGTTATTCTGTGTCAGAATGATACAGTCAGGTTGTATTAAAATAATAATACCTCTAGATATAATTAAACATCGTTCAATTGTACATTTTCATAATAAGTTTGATTAAAAAAATAATAGCCTTTATCGAGTTAACTGTAAAAACTTCCACATTTTCGGTAAGACGATTTTGACAAAATAGCAGCTTAAATAGTAATGATCCCTATATATTTACCCCCCCCCCCGGTATAAACGAGCACTTATCCTAAACAACTTATTTCCATTACGCAGAGTTTCTATTTCGTTTTCGAGCAAGTCCTCTATACAGACTACTTCGCTTGACCTATTTGGGCTGAGAACACCTAAAAATGTGAAAATTTTTAAATAGGCAGTTATAAGGACTGCCGACAGAAGTGAAAACTCAAGAATTTGGAGTAACTGTGTTCTTTTTTTAATGTTTAGATCAATTATAGTCTGATTTATTAAAATTGTAAATTTAAATGGTTAGCATTAGTATACTTTGTATTGTTAATATCAATTGCACACATATTGAACGACATTTTAGATAGATATAATCATTCTTTTATCAATCGAATTCTAACCATTAAAATAAAGATCATTAAAATAAATTATAAAACTCCTTCATTGGCCGCTAGGTGTCACCAGTCTCAAGCATGTTGCTGAGGCAAACCAATAAGTTTATCCCCTACCAAAAGTCTCTAAACTCGTATTAAGAAGTTTTCACTTCAAGAGGGGAAATATTCAAGAAAACGTATTCTTTTCTATTCTTTTTAATTTGGCAGATCTTAAGCCCCGAAAGATTCCTAAATGAATACATGCTCCTTAGCACAGCGATTTCAGTCAAAATGTAGCCGGCATCCGCTGTGATGCTATCAACTATTGGCGAACTAGAGGCGGAATGTAGTAAGAAGCCTGGAATGCTGAGCTGTCCTTTGTCCCTCCTTCGCCGGTCTAATTATCAACCTCTATGTGCCACCCTTCTTCAATCTTCTCGGAACCCCCAAATCCAGGTGTCTCCCATCTCGGATAGTCCGCATGCCCCTACTCCATATTATATATATCTCAGTAAGAAATAGGGAGCTATTCGAAAGAAATAATATCTTACGCGCTTTGGGGGGTATTACTTGATTCAACAAGCAAGCATTCATTCGAAGAAATTTATTTATAGAACTTTTAAGATAATTTTTTACAAGTTCGATGAATCCTATTGATACACACAAGTCCATCGGTTAAACCGAAATGAATTTCTGTGAATCGAATAATAATTAAAATTATAAAGGAAACTTTGTGGTGGCATATTGCTAGTAATCTAGGCCGCCTTTTAAGTAAAAATTGATTTCTGAGGCCGTTAAGGATTTTAGAATGGTAATTTTAAACGGTGCCACGGCGGGTTTATATATATATTTAGAACCGATATTGTAACATTTAAAGATAATGGAAAGGTAAATTTTTAACGAATGATTTGTAGGAGATTTCTGTCAACTGCTCATTGCTATCCAACATACGATAATTACTATATTACTCATTTATTAAAAAACATCAGTGATTATTTCGAAGGGTGTGCAATTAGTGAATATTTGGTGCTTAATAACATCATGATGGTAATTATAGTTTTTATGAAGAAATAAATTAAGTAAGATATTAATAATAAACCTGAAACAATTAGCAAGAAGTTCCTTATGTTGTTGTTACCTCTTGTATATTGAAAGTGGTTTCTTCTAGTAGCTGTATTATAGAGAGTTTATATGTGTTTTAAACTGATATTATGTGAATAGTGTAATGCCATAATGTAAAGTGGAAGATCAAAAAAATCAAGAAACTGGAAGATCAGGGAAAATCAAACTACTATTTAATTTAACCATAATAATTTAAGTATTTAACATAAATTACAACATTTAAATGAACCAAAATCAGCCGAAGTGATAAAAGACCATATATTGAGTCTAGTTTAGAGTGTGCATTGTCCTTATACTTACAATGGTTGGATTAGGATTGTAAAAGAAAATTCTTTCTTGACGATGAAGCGATTATCTTTGGCACGGCAATAGGTGCATACTTAGTGATGTGGGCACTAAAAAATAACATCTATATAATATCGTAAACCCTAAGAACTTAAACCTCTCGACATATTCATACCTAGTCCCTCCTACAACCATTTCACCAAAATTTCTCCCTTTTCTGTTATATACTAAGTCTTATCCGAATTTACTTCCAGCCCAATTCCATTACTTGCATTATCAACGTTTCCGTATTAAGTTTTACAGTTCCCGCATTTTCAGCCAACAGTAGCAAATCGTCCACAAACCCAAGCACGGCAAATTTAATATTCAGATTCGTTTTCGGTGGATATTACCTTTTTTGTAACATATTTCATTTAACAGTACAAGGAAAGTGGAATTATTTCCGTCATACAGCTCCTTGCTAGATTGGTATACTCTGTTAAATCCATTCAGTCCGATGAACGACCCCGTTGTATTATTATTTTGTTTTCCTGATTTGACTTAGGTTTGATAACCCTACTAGCGATATTTCGTAGTTCTCTCTGAAGTAAAACGAACGCATTCAGATAATTTGTCACATCTAACTGGCTTTAAAGTAAAATGTATTTTTTTTTAAATAAAAAAAATGAGCTAAAACGACTGGTTGCTTTTTTTACAGTGTTTTGGAAACTTAAAGCCTTTTTTAGGGGATTTTTCCTATTCAATCCTTTTTGCATTTTTTTCTTTTTTTGTCTGTAAATAAATATTTAAGTCTTATTTTTATAACACAATAGTCTAATAAAAAAAAGAAGTACTTTATCGAAGGGTCCTTTACAGAAGGGATCACGAGGAGGAAGCAAGAGAACTTAACAACGTTTAGAAGAAGCATCTCCTTAAATAAAAATCGAATTACAGTAATTTTCCTAGTGGCTGAAAAGTGGCAGAAGAACTAACACTAACTGCCAATTGCCAGTAAAGCGGTCATTTGCCGATTATCGTATAATGGAAAGGCAGGTTGTGAGGTGGCATTGCGGAGGGCGGTGGTGGCACTCCACTCCACACTTTATCACACCATAAAGCAATAACCATTAGTGTGGGAACTTAGCGCTCGCTGCAGTTCCACCAATACAATTCCACCCTTTCCCTAGCCTATCAAGCACTTGTTAACTATCGGCATAACCAGAAATGTTTACACTTTCCAATCCTTCGGTCGGATTAAAATATCTCAAACATGCAGGCCAATTGTTCCATTTTAGGCTTTTATGTCGACGTTACATAATCTCCACTATTAATTATGCATTTGAAATAATTGGATTGTCAGCATCTTGAAAAATATATCACAATCCATATCTTTAAAAAAAATCGTTTATTAAAATAGTTTATTTTGGTGTCAAATAATTTAAATTTACTGAGTTATTTTATAAATTATATTATATTATGTAATTAATAGGAAACGAATTTCTTTGAGAAATACACACATATACAGCCAATGCCACCCATTCGTTTGTCAGACCGAAGTACCAATGTTTATTAAAAATTTCATTATGTGATCATGAAAGACGATTTCAATCGTAGGAAGAGCGTAGTCTGAAATTTTTGTTTTCACAGCAAATGAGATTCATGTTTTCTTAATAAATGATTTGGTAAGAGAGGCTTTTGTTGTATAATTATATAAAACAACACAATTTTATTATATTTCTTAGTTTTCTTTGTCGGGTAAATGCTTTAATAATGACTATAATATATGGTTATATATGATTAATTTTAATCATATAGTTCATATAATGCGCTATTTTACTTTTTAAAAACCAGTCACAAAAAATGATTTTAAAAAGGACATCACTCCTTATGTTTCTATTAATACTTCAGTTCGTAAAATTAAACTAATATATTAAAGATTTATATAAAAGCATATAAGTTTGGTTTATTTAAGCATAGACTGGTCTAACGTCTGCTACTACTGCAGAGTATCTGCACTGAGACGTGAAGCTGAGATCTATAGAATTCCTATTTTTTGCTGAGCTCCTATTGAGGAGAATCCCCAACTACCTGGTTCATTGCGAACAACAGCTCATGAACCGATTCAACATGGACTCTGTACGCTATTGAACCGCTCTTACGGACATTGTGAACAGCTTAGTCCAACAAAAGTCTTTTCATCGCCAGGATGCATTGTACATTTCTCAACCATCTATAGCTAAGGCCTGTGCTTAATATTCGACTAACAATGGCACATATATAGTATTTCTTAAATGTACGAAACTTATAATAATTTCATAACGTATATTCCTCCTACTCTAAGTTGCTGCTAAAGTTAGAATGAGTATATCGTTCTTCCACAAGCAAAAGCAGCAACTATTATCGTCTCTGGAGAACAAATTTTTCACAAAAAAACGGGATTGTTACACTTCCTTTATCAGTGATAATCTATTGACAAATGTTATTAAAAATTAAATTGTTATTTATTATTAAATCGAAACTTCAATAAGTTTTTATTGGATTTAAAAATAAAAATAAATGGTTGTTGTAATGTTGTGTGATGCTTTGTAGAACCTTTTAAATGTTCCATATTGCTTTATTTTGGAAGACTTAATGAGGGTTTGGAGTAAACTAAAATTAAAACGGGAGTAACCCTTATATCTCAGATCCCTCCATATTTGTCCTAAGAAATAGAGTACAACATTAGAGAACCAAATTAAAACATTAAAATTGAACATCACCAAGATTCTATGATTTTAATATTATCTCTAATTCTATTAAAAGTATATGTAATTATTATCTTTGCAATTCCCTTTTAGTCTAAATGCTAGCTCATCCATTTCTAAAACAGTTTCAGTCAGAGGAAACGATGTACGTTCCCCTGTGTTACTGTTCTATTGGTAGCGTCTTAGTAATAACAGATTAATTTTGACAAATAACTGTAAGAAATCATATATGATGGCCAGAGGGCCGATATATTGTTGTTAACCACTTCATTGTTATTTTTTACCAAGAAAATTCAATATTAAATAATATTGGTTTTCCTCTTACCAGGTGCTTTTAACTGTTTTAGAACTGGAGATTAAATTTCGCTACTGGAGTATTCATTATTTGATTCCTCTTAGTTAAATATTGTATTACTGATATAATGTATTCATACTGAAATAGATTTAGTTTAGTATCTAATGCTTTTATAATATTTTATTAGATGTTTAATTTCGTTTATTTATTTGACAACATTTCATAATTTTGAAAAATACCCTGTACATATTGTATAGTTTTATCTTAAAATATTGAGTTTTATCGGTTAAAGAAACATGTATTTGTATTTTTGAATACTCCAATAGCCCTAATCAACAAGTGTTGGAAGTATCACGCTATCAAGCTCTAAACACACTCGGGAGTTATTTCTATACAAATAGCAAAGGTATATTCGAAATAAACTATTCAATCTGCTGTATTGAGATTGTTACTTTTTAAAAATTAATTCAGCTTAACAACAATAACAACAACTTTATTTGCAATTTTACATATACAAGCAGTATTAGTGTGAATACATTTTCCGGACTTCCTTTACATGTTTAAAGAACAGTGATTTTAATTAGTTAAAGTTATTTTTTATAAATAAGTTTTACAATAGCAGGAAAAATGTATAAAAACACCGCTTAAAAAAAAAATAGTAATAATAATAAAATAAATAAATAAAAATGATAATAATAAAGTAAATAATTATAATAAGGAGGGTATTGAGAAGATGGGAATTCCGGTCGAGGTTATAAAGGAGGCTCAACAGGCAGTTCTCCTAGACACAGCCAGGATCGTTAGAAAATTTCTGAATGTTTAGAGATGGAAAATATAAAAACCAAAAATAATAACTGCAGATGGTTGGACTTGTCCCCCATCTCTGTTTTGAACCCGCAAATGCGAGAAGAAAATATAGACCATAATAATAATAATTTAATAGAAAATAAGTAAACACTTAAAAATAGCTATACAATAAATACAGATAACTAAATTGCAATACCTGCAAATAGTGATTTGTTAAGAAAGGAGTATATGTTTTGTTCTTTTGTGAGTGTAGCGTCGTAACGAATGTTTATCATAGTTACCGATTTCTCGGATTAATGGGTTTTCGGAAGCTGGAGTTTTTTCGAAGTATGCTTTTGTTTGGGCTGAAACATATTGTTTTATAGTGGGAAGTTCAAGATCTCTAAGCATAGTCGATATTTTCGTGTAGCGGGGATAATTATTAATAATCCTCATGCATAGGTTTAGTACCCTTTCAACTTTCTATAATTTGTGGCGCAGTTTGAACTCCAGACAGGTGAGGCATAGGTTATCAATGAGCGGATTACTGTTTTGTAAAGGATTAGTTTGTTTTTAGGGGTTAGTCTGGATTTTTTATTAAAATAGGGAAACATTTTGTAGATGGTTTTTTTTCGGTTTTCCTGTTGATGTGCTCTGTGCATGTTAAGGACTTATCTAGAATTAGACCGAGGTATGTTACGGATTTAGACCAGGGGATGTGTTCGGAATTTAAGATGATGTGCTGATCTATGTTAGGTCTGCGCTTTGTGAAGATTATGGCGGCCGATTTTATTGGATTGATTTTTAGTTTCCACTTTTGACAGAATTTATGGATTTTTTAAAAAGATTGTTGTAATCGCTTTATTATTGTATCGATTCGGTATGATGCTGTGTACAAGGCGGTGTCGTCTGCGTAAAGCGATGTGGTTACTTTTGTATGTTTTGGGAGATTTGATATGAACAGGTTGAATAGGATTGGGGATAGGCAGCAGCCTTGAGGAAGTCCAGCGGGTAGGGAAAGTGCTTTGGAGCTAGAAGTGTTTATTTGAACATAGAATTGTCTATTAGAGAGGGAGGAAGATATGATATGTATTAGGTATGGAGGAAATTTGTGCAAGATTAATTTGTAAATAAGACCGTGATACCAAACTGTATCGAAAGCTTTTTCGAGATCTAACATAAGCATGTGTCATATTCCTAATACAGTCAGCACTGGGAGTATCCATGGCAACCAGCCCTGGCCAGAAGATTTCAGCAGTTGTTAGGCTCATACTCTAACTTATAACCTTACTTAATGTTTATGTTCAAGTGTAATTGTTATTAATTCAATATAATGTTCAAACATATAGGGTGTTTTTTTAAGCTAGATAGAACTTTAAATTGTAAAAAGTAACACAAAAAATTAAATTGTAATCAAAAATTTTTTTTTATTTGTTTCAGTATACTCTGACATTTCGTATACTTCTTTCGCCGATTGGGCTCTAGAGCAGTTGGCAACTGACCCGTTGTTTTATCGCAAAATTGTGTTCAGCGATGAGGCGCATTTTTGGTTGATTTCGAGAAATGGACCTGTCAATTGGCCTCCAAGGTCGTGCTGTGGGGCTACGTGAAGTCACTGGTTTATGCTGATAAACCAGCAACAATTGACGCCTTGGAAGCCAGCATTGTTCGTGTTATTCGTGACATACGGCCAGCAGTGCTCGAAAAAGTGGCCCAAAATTGGACGTCCAGAATGCGCTTCGTCAAGAACAGCCGCGGTGCCCATATGCCCGAAATCATTTTCAAATGTTAATGTCACGTATTGATCTTTCGAATAAAAAAAAAATTTTGATTACAATTTAATTTTTTGTGTTACTTTTTACAATTTAAAGTTCTATCTAGCTTAAAAAAACACCCTATATAAAGTGCTTTTTTATTTCATAATAGTTGGCGACGAGGTAAAAAATTAAAAGTTTTTTTTGTCATAATTTCATTCAAGTCCTGCTGATAAATACGATACAAGATGGATCCAAATCAATTCAAGGAATTTATGAAGAACTTCAATGCCACCATGTCAAATCTGATTTCATCTATCCAGCAATCTACACAGGAAAGTAACCCTAGTTCTAGTCTAAATCCTTTTGAACGTTTTGATGCAGAGAGAGAAAAATTTACAAATTATTTGGAGAGATTTCAAAACTATTGCTCTCTGAAAAATGTTACGACTGAGAAAAAAACACAACTCCTGTGCGCATCCATTGGGTCAGAACATTATAATAATCTGGCAGCACTATTGGGCCCACATAAGCCGGTCAACAAACTGCCATACACTGATTTGGTCTCGTCTCTTGAACAAATGTTGTTACCAAAAACGAGCACGGTAGTATCACAACATTATTTCCTTAACATATATCAAAATGATAATGAGAATATTCCACAGTATGTTGCATCTCTACAACGTGACATTATCGACTGTGAATTTAATGATACCTGTCCTTGTGAGAAATCTCTCTCCATTGCTGATATTTTCCTTCGTGCACAATTTATTAGAGGGCTTAAAGATAATTGGATCCGAGAACAACAACTACAATCAAATGAAACATCATTCAACAAAATTGTGAAAAAAGCAACATCTGTTGAAGCTTCCCGGATTGAATGTATGGAATTAGCAGTAGCGTCAACCAGCAGCACAACTTCTAGTCCTCAGTTCGAAACCCTGGATATTCACAAAACGTCCAGCCGCCCTACCTACCGCAACAGCCCAAGGTCACGTGAGTCTTATAAATTGTACAATAAGTCTAACTCAGGAGCTAGAAACTCACATTATGTCAATTTAAAATCTTTAGGTTTAGATAATTGTTGCTTACGTTGTGGAAGAAATGACATATCACCTGATTGTCGTCTTGATAGACTTAAATTAAAATGTAATTTTTGCAACAAAACTGGTCATATTTCTAAAGATTGTATTCAAACTAAGATAAATAAAAATACTAATTCAATTCAAAATGAAAATCAAAATTCAAATGTTCAACACGAACCTTCTACTTCTTCATTTACATATGGTATTGACAAAATTGATTTGGTACATATTCAAAATTGTGAAATTATTGACCTGTATGAAATTAATACCGACAGTGATAAATACACGATTACTGTTCTCTTGAATGGGTCACAAAAAACATTTGAGGTGGATTCAGGTGCCAAGTATTCACTTCTTTCTGAGAATGAATTTAATATGCTTAACCTAAACATTCCTATTCAACCATCATCCTTAGCTTTCAGATCATACACTGGGAACATTGTCAAACCACTTGGGAAAGTTACTCTGAATATTCAATATGAAGGTAAACAAATAACAGGTGACTTACATATCGTACCTGACGGTCATGATGCACTACTTGGTAGACAATGGATACGTGGACTTGGAATTGAACTTCAACGCATCGATAAGAAAACTGCGAGTAACCCTACTCGTTCTTATTCTACACATCAAATTCATTCTATTCAAGATATTTTTGAAAAATTTTCCAAAAGTTTTTGAGGAAAAAATTGGTTGTGTTCCGGATTTCCAAATACATTTGCAATTGCGCACTAACGTGAAACCAATATTTACTAAAGAACGAATTATTCCTTATGCTCTTCAGGAAAACGTAGATAAAGAGCTTGATTCATTGGAAGCTCAAGGTATAATTACACTTGTACCTACCAGTGACTGGGGATCACCCCTTGTGTGTATTCCAAAACCTGATGGCCAAAACCTTCACCTATGCGTTGATTACAAATGTGGGGTTAATGAAAGATTAGTTCAAGCTAACCACCCTATACGTAAGATAGATGATGTCATTCATAGTTTACGAGATTCTAAATATTTTTGTAAACTTGACCTTTACAAGGCCTACCTGCACCTTAAAGTAGACGATGAAAGTGCTCAAATACAGACCATATCTACTCACAGAGGTACCTACCTAATGAACCGTTTAAGTTTTGGTATTAAAACTCCACCCTCTGAATTCAATAGAATCCTCAGTCAGATACTCAATGGCTTACGAAAAGTTGAGGCTTATTTTGATGACATTGTAATTCATGGTACGACAATTGAAGAATGTACTACTAACTTATTAGCTTGCTTGCAGAGATTATCTGATTACGATTTACATGTTAATAAATCAAAATGTTCATTCTTTGTTAAAAAAATTGATTATCTTGGTTATGTTATTGAACACAATAAAATTACAAAATCACCTGAAAAAGTACGTGCTATTCAGGACATGCCTAAACCCACAAATACTGACGAAGTAAGAAAGTATCTAGGTCTTGTTACTTATTATTCAAAATTTATACCTAATTTTTTTTCTATTTCTTATCCCCTGCGATGCCTCTTGAGGAAAAACAAACGTTGGCTCTGGACATCTGATTGTGAAGCGTCATTTCTCAAACTGAAGTCCATCATGTGCAGTGAGAAGGTTCTTGTACCATTTGACCCTCACTTACCCGTAGTCTTAACAACTGATGGAAGCCCTTATGGAATAGCTGCAGTTCTCAGTCACATTATTAACAACATTAAACACCCTATAGCTTATGCTTCACGCTCTCTTACATGTTCTGAACAAAATTATATTCAATTAGATCGTGAGGCGCTTTCTTTAGTATTTGGGGTTACATATTTCTATAATTATCTATATGGGAAACATTTTACATTGATCACTGACAATCAGCCTATTAACAGAATTTTTCACCCGAATAAATCTTTTCCCCAGATGACTTCCGCCAGACTACTTCGTTACGCTTCATTCCTGTCCGGATTTGACTACTCTGTACAGTTCAAAAAAGGAAAAGACAATGAAAACGTAGATTGTTTATCAAGGGCCCCGATTTCAAACCAGACATCAGCTGAACAAGAGATTGGAGACGAAATCAACAAACTCTACGGTGAAGTTATCTTACAAATTACTAGGAACAAAATTACATCTCAGATAATCAGGGAAGAAACTGGGAATGACAATGAATTAAAACAAATCATTCATGAATTGGAAAATAATTCAAATGAAACGGACTATACGTTAGTTGACGGAATTTTGTTTCGTAAAGATCGAGTTGTAATTCCGGCTTCATTGCAATCAATAATTTTAAATGAATTACATGAAACTCATCTGGGTATTACTAAGATGAAACAACTCGCAAGACGGTACGTTTATTGGCCTAAAATCGACCGTGACGTTGAAAGATTGGTTAGAAGTTGTCAGACATGCGCCCAAATCAAATCTAACCCGCCTAAAGTTACTGTTCACCCTTGGGAATGTCCTCAAAATAATTGGGAAAGAGTTCATGTAGACTACGCGGGACCATTTCAAAATTCTTACTTCCTTGTCTGCGTGGACGCCAAGTCAAAATGAATTGAAGTACGAATCTCTAAAAACGCACCTACCAGCTCCAGTACCATCAACCTACTAGAAAATATATTCTCTTCACATGGGTATCCAGTTGTTCTAGTAAGTGATAATCATTCTATTTTCCAGAGTGATGAATTCCATACCTACTGTACCGAGCGTGGTATTTTTCAAAAATATATTGCTCCAGGGCATCCTGCGACCAACGGGCTGAAAGAAATATACAGACTCTAAAGAATCGTCTCAAAGCTCATCAAAATGACTCTACTCCATTAAACCTTAAATTACAGCATATTCTACTCCGTTATCGTGCTACACCACTTGCTTGTGGTAATACACCTGCTGAATTGTTCCTACATAGGAAGATGAGGATACGACTTGACTCTTTGTTTCCTTATCATCCACAGCCCACAAGTAAACCATCACACATCCGTTCACTGTTCGAGGGGGAGAGAGTCCAAGTAAGAGTCTATGTCAATAATTCACCAATCTGGCACTTTGGTGAAATTCTCAAGAAACTGGGAACTCGTCATTATCTTGTGAAACTTGATTCAGGAAGAATTATCAAACGACATATTAATCAACTTCGTTCTTCATTAGTTCAAAAGAAGACAGTGACATTTGATCCAGCTCCACCACAACTCTATAGTGTACCTCAAGTTCCTCAAGCTGAGACCAGTGCTCAATCTCCTGTTCAACCAAGTCCGCCTCCACTACATTTCTCTCGCCCTGTCCGCACTCATAGACCTATTGAACGTTATGGGGATCCGGTACTATACCGGGTATCTTGTGAGTGATTTCTTATTAGGAGGGGAGACTGTCATATTCCTAATACAGTCAGCACTGGGAGTATCCATGGCAACCAGCCCTGGCCAGAAGATTCCAGCAGTTGTTAGGCTCATACTGTAACTTATAACCTTACTTAATGTTTATGTTCAAGTGTAATTGTTATTAATTCAATATAATGTTCAAACATATAAAGTGCTTTTTTATTTCATAATAGCATGCCTGTATGTTTTTTATCGTTGAATCCTTGTGTTATGAAGTCGGTAAGACGAGCTAGTTGGTCGACAGTGGAGTGGTGTTCTCTAAAACCGAACTGTTCATCTTTGACCAGTTTGTTCTGAATTACATGCCTAAGAATTCTTTTTAAAAGCAAGCGTTCCAGGATTTTGGATAAAATGTTTAGCAGGCTAAATGGTCTGTAACTTGTAAAATTATTTGGGTTTTTATGAGGTTTTGGGATGGCGATTGTTTTGGAAATTTTCCAAGCGGTGGGAAAGTAATTAAGCCTTAATATTGAATTAATATTTTCGTTATGTGGTAAATGGTTTTCCTGCTTAGGTTTTTTATAGCCTGTACAGGGATGCCATCGTCTCCTGAGGCTTTCTTTGTTTTTAATTTTTTTATAACCTTCCTGTTTCTTTGGGTGAATTAGCGGAGAAATTAAAATTCAGCTTATGTATACTCTAATGGGATGCAAATATTAGGTGGCTGTAAGCCGTCCGTTTGGATATCAAAACAACTATTAAACTATTAAAACAGTAAATTTATAAACATGCATTCACTTCAAAAAAATCTGATTTATTATGGTTGTGATATTACAGTTACAGATTAATTGGATAAATACAACTAAAATTGTTAATTGGTACTTGTTTAAAATGATGAAGGTGAAATTATTAATCAAGCGAATAATTTATAAACAGGTCTTAAATATCATATTTAGCTTATAACAGAACTTTCAATCAGTCTCTGAGCAGCCCGGAAAAAAGAAATCGACCGGTTGAGTATGTAAGACAGAAGTGATAATGGATCAGATGGATGCCTGCTGTCATCTGCGTTTTGAAATTACCTTCTCACAAGGTACGCCTCAAGTATAATTAATGACATGACTGTAAAGTATCTCAATGGCAGTACGGCCAGTCAGAGGATATAATTATTGAAATTATTACTTATCATTTCGCCAATTCATGGTAATTAAAATTTTTGTGAGGTCGTTCATACGGGAGTGGTGGCAGCAGTTCCAGTAACATCCAGTGCCTGTCATTACTGCCAACAAAGAGGTTTGTGCTGACTAACCTCGTGCAAGTGAATGCACTCCAAAGTGCATCTAAGCTAAATGCATTTCTTCTTCGTTGACTAGAATGCAGTTGCGAAAATTGAACAATCGAATGTAGAATATTGTGAATGTATAATCCGTATTATCTTACCGAGTTTTTGACACACGCATGCATATAGATGTGGCGATCCGATAAAATCCGATTTAAAACGATCATCTTCAAAAAATGTTAACCTTGAGGAAAAATGTCTACCCTTAATTATCTGTAATCATTATTTAATATTTAAAATTAATAATCTAAGCCTATTTTTTTGCTGAAAAAGTTCGATTTTTTACATTTCCAGCCAAATAAAATGCACGATGGATTATTATATGATGGAATATTATCACACCTTTTTAATTTCATTATATATTTAAGGCTACATTTTCCAGTGGAAATTTATAGAAAACTACAGCTACATAAATACAGAAGTTTTCCCAATAGTAAGTTATCAGTAATCCAACTGGGGGCTGAGAAAAGCATGTACATAAAAATGCTGATCCTCCAGAAAATATCCATACAATGGATTTAGTCACACAATTGGAACTAAGACTACATTAAGTTTACACAATTAAAACTTATTTACTTTTTAGAGTTCACGAGTTACTAATGTTATAGTTACACATTAAGTATTAAATAATTTATGTTGATATCGCTTCCTATTCAGCACGGATCCTGATACTTAAAAACTACCAAACGTATACATATTTCATCTTTTTCACATTTAATGCACAAGTAAATATGGATTCATGCTATTAACGGTATCTATTTATCATTATTTTTTTGCTAATACTTTGGAATGTTATCGCCAACTATTAATAATAAATATTTATTTATAATTATTTTATGGACATTTTTTTAGATACCCTTTATTTCCAGATCGGCTATTCCTAGCCTTACATGTTTTTTTCTTTTAAAGTTAATTTAATGAAATTTACTTGAAAAACTGTATAACAGAATACATCAAGTAAATATAATGAATGTTTACATTAACATGAAAAAACAAGTAGAGAAACTACCCAGTGGTAGAACTCAAATAAAAAGTTCACCTTAGAAGATCACGAGGCCATCTTCTTTTCTGACGCCTTGGAGGATTATCATGAATTGAAGAGGTTGCTAGGTATGAAACAAGTGGGTTTGAGTGGGAATGAAGTTTGTCATGAAAAGATTGATATCGGGTTCGGGCCAAATTAGCTGCAAATGGGACATTAAGGTCATTATGGATTACTTTGTTCTTTACAAAATAAGGATCATTGAGGATTCTACGAAGGATTTTGGATTGTAAGGATTGAATACGAGAGGAATTCGATGGTTTAGTGGAGCCCCAAAGCCTTACTCCGTAAGTCTAATGATTGGTCATGTATATGAGTGTTTTGTAATTAATTGAGAGTTTAGAGAGTTTGCCTAGTAAATATTGAAGCATCCTGAAACGGCGTACCTGGGTTTTTTAATAATAAATTTTAAATTTTAACATGAAGTAAAATTGTGGGTTTCGTCTCATGCAAGAGACACCCCAAACTGTACATCATCAGCTTATTTACAAGAGAAGATATAAATATATAATAGTTTTTTCATATAAATGAATGACAGGATAATATAATAATTTGTTAAAACGATTGGTGAGAAAGGTAATAGAGTTCACATCAGAATATCTATCTAGAGTCTTGGTTTTAGTCTTGGGGATGAAATAGGTTTGCATATGTTGAATGCTACAACACCTTTGACTGCTGGTAATCTGGTCTTAAATCTGGTGTAAAGCTTTTTAATAAATTTTTCTATCGTCTTAATTTTTAGCTCTCGGTGTAGTTGACTGTTTCGTACAAACCAAGGCGCGTTTACTGCGATCCGTAGGATTTTATTTTGGGAGGTTTGCAATTTTTTTTTGCTTTTTTGTTGACACTGCACCCCACACTTCACAACCGTACATTAGTAGAGGTCTAAATATGGTTTTATAAATTAATAAGGCCGTTTCTGGTTTTAAGCTAGATTTTCTATTGATTATCGGATAAAGTAAAGCTAGTCGTGCGTAGTCCTGTGTTAATTTAGTGTTAAAATGCTGGTTCCAGGTAAGACATCTATCTAAATAAACACCGAGATATTTTATAGGTTTTTTATTCCACGGGAGGTTAAAAACTAAGTTAACAATTTAGAAGGCTTTTAGGGAAAAAATAAAATTTTAAATTATTAACTAAAACAAGCTATTAATTTAATAGTTTTATAAATTAACTTATTCATATTTACATTGTCAGAAGGGACTTCGAATCTGAGGTCCTTCTCCTTTCTTTCGGTTCTCACGGAAAGTGCCCTAGTGACACCTCCGGGCATAAATTCATTTAGTTTTTTTTAAAGAGAGGTACCAAGAGTAAACTAGCATTAAAAAGTAAAATGGTTGTTAATTAGTCGACTAAAGTTCCCAAGAGAGTAAGCCTACCCGATCATTTGGTAGTGATTGTGTCAAGGGTACGTGGTCAAGGCGGAGCAATTATCTACATGCTATCCACGGGGTACATGCTAGCTGGTAAGCTTAAAGTTAAACATAGGCTTCAGTAAACTTTAAAAATTAAATAGTTCATGTGTAGAGAGGTCAAAGCATTTGTTATTTTGTGCGAGTCATTATTATTTATTCATGACAAGAAATATCAACCTGCAAGTCTAGAGTTCAGGAATAAGTAATAATTATGGTTCCGTACTTGCCTGATGTGTACTCTTTCTGAGCCAATTATTGTTTAAAGAAGTCATCAGGCCAAGAATACAACCAAAATCCAGGTTTTCCCTCTAAATAAGTGTATATATGTAATTATACACTACAACTGTACCCGATCCCTAGACCGAGAGATTAATAGTTCAGTGCCTTATGCACTGATTTTTCCCGTTCATTACCATCATGATAATTAACTTTAATATATTTAAGGTTGGGTTTGAAATGTAAGATGGTGGTTTGTAGTTATTCTTGGTGATTTATATTTCTCCAATATCTCATATATTTTATTTTATTTTATGTTAAATGTAATATAAGGT
Source organism: Troilus luridus (assembly GCA_964056705.1). Classification (NCBI taxonomy): domain Eukaryota; kingdom Metazoa; phylum Arthropoda; class Insecta; order Hemiptera; family Pentatomidae; genus Troilus; species Troilus luridus. The sequence continues at coordinate 42,315,994 of OZ057412.1, read as the reverse complement.
TCAATTTTGAATTTGATTTTTTCCATTTACGAATTCGGCATATTGCCCAGATTGATTTTACAAATATTTGAAAATCGGAAACATCAAGTCCTAACTTGACTTAAGGGCGAAAATATCAAATAGGCTCTTTTATTCGATTTACTTTCAGAAATAAATTAATCGGGGAAATCGCTGAGATATTCACAAATATTTCTTCTACTCAAAGAAAACTTAAACAAATAGTTTCTACAACAAATTGACAAATATTCTGCTTATTTAATATGTTTGAACTTCAAATAACTAAGACCTACCATAATATAACAACAAAAAATTTTTTTTGAATGAAATGTCGTCGTAAAATTTTAATAATAAAAACACTTAAGTATAGTAGAAGTTTTGTCAGATAACATGTTTTACTTTAAACGGCCTAGTTCATTGAAAAATTGTTTCGGCTGAAAAATAAGATTATTAAGTATTTAAAAAAAATAAAAACAGTGACGATTGTTACCTATTCAAATCGTTATTGATTTCCTATTCATAAAAGCAAATTATTTTCCAACGTTGTTAAAATTTGTACACATAAGAAATGCTAACAGTTAAACTTAATGCTTTTTAAAAAAAAAATCACTATGGAAGTAGTGATAATGGAAATTATTAAGTTGAACTGAAATTAAGGACTTCACAAGTCAAGATTTCAGGTGTTGACATTTTTAAAGAAATATATCAATTTAAAAATAGGACTGGTATTTACATTAAAATTAAATTGTGACATTGATATATTAATCTGTACATATGATTATCAATATTACATAGATATATAGGAGCATTGAAGCAAAGCGTATTCGTTAAATAGAGTACATCGTTTCTCGCTTCGATTCTTCGAATTTGATGTTTAGAAATAGATGGAAAAAATTGGTTTGTCAATCGCCTCCCCTCTGATGAAAAATCAATTGAAGGAATATAATGTAATGTATTTTTACATTCCTGATTGCACTTAATTAAGTTCGATATAGGTCCATACTTCTTTTTAAACATTTAGTTTTGCCTATTTGATTGATGTTAATCGATTGTTATAATTTTTATTTTAGAGTACATTCGATTGTTTTTGACGGATGAGAGATCTCCTGCCTTATCTAATAAATGCATTATCCTCATGATTAGGTGCTGCCGGGTACATATTCTTCCTCTAGCATAACATGTTATTAGTTCCCTACCATGATTAGGCCTTCGCTGATTGTGAACATACATCATTTGCTGTTGACAGGTGCAAATTGATGTATGGAGACAAAAAACAAAGTCTGATTGTTTGACTTATGTCAACGAAAATAGTCTGCAACCTTATTAACCGAATGAGCTTCGTGTCTCGATGAATAATGTATGGAGGTGAAAAAAAAAAAAATTATGGATGACAAGCTTCCAACAGACAAAATAGAAAAAGATGATTTGCAAGTGTAACAAGCTTCTATATGACTTTTGTTATGACTAGAACATATTCGATCTTCAATATGTGAAAAACAGTCTTCATAAAAACGTATGATCGTATACTGATATTTTGTGTATTTTTTTAAAGTTTGGAACAGTTTTACAAAGCTAAACAGAGTTTAACTATTTATGTTCCCATTGTAATACACTGCTTTTGTGAATGTTCTTTAATGTTTATTGAATTCGTAACAAAGAAGTTTCATTAATAGTTCCGCATTGTCAGCCATGCAAATTTCCTTGATCTCTTCGCTTAATTTATATGTATACATACCAACTTTAAGATATAAAGAGATGATATGGTACGGTTAGACTATAGTTTGTAAAGAGAGTAGTCACTAAGTTAGTTCTAAAGTAACTACAAAGTTATAATGTTAGTCCAAAGTTAATAAGTCTAACCAGATAGCTCATACAGGAATGCCATTTTGTAGATCTATGTTATATCGATCTATATTACAATACATATATTTGTATATTTTTCATACAAGTTGTTCAACGTTTGATAACTCAATCTCTCATCTTTAACTGTAAAATAAACAATGACCAGTGATATATACACATTGTTTTCTATTTATTTGACCCCCTTACTAACTATTGGGCCATTTTGATTTTTCGAATACTAATAGATAGAAGAGTCATGTCAAAGAATCCATTACCGCCATAAATCCAACGTATTCGCCAAGGTTAATAGGACCAGTTCTTGTTTTTCGGCCCTCATGAATACGGTAACTATGTAGTAAACAAAGAAGTCCATTAAAAGAGTGTGAGAAGAAGGTGAGATGGGCGATGCAGACGATCCGTTTAGGTCGGAGCCTGAGGATAACTCCTTGAAGGAATTGGATCATCGCGAGTGTTAAAATATCGGCGGCACGCCCTGCCCTGGGCGAGGTATAGCTCACTCCATCGCCTCTCTCCAAGTCTACTCCTTCATTTGTTTTCGCTTTAGTGAACATCTATTGAGCTGGCCATCCACCCACGGCATTCCGCTTGTGTACACTCTCGGAATCAGAGGGTCGTTAGAAGAAACAAATACATCATAGTTAATTTAGGCGTTAGGAGATACAACAGATTTCCTATGAAAACACAAAATAAAGAGTGGAAAAGTATGAAGGTGAAGGGATTATATATTAATAAATCCCTGAATGTTTATTACCGACATACTATAACATTATCAACGCGATTCCACAAAGCGATAAAAGAGAGAAGCTAGTGAAATGAAGACAAAGTATAGAATATATTTATACTAAATTTTGTCAAGTCTTTCAGAAATACATGGACAATTTCTAAAATTAAAAAACAAACGACACTGTAACTAGATCTGACTACAGAAGAAAGACTGCGTAAAGAATCATCGAATATTTTTGTAATTTTTATAATATAAACTTTTTATAAATATCATTATTACGAAATACTTTAATAAAAACTAGAGTGGTACATGTTTATAACAACTCGTAAATAAACAATACAATGTTAATTTTAGTCCTTTAATAGAACGTTTGTAATATTTATTCTCTAAAATAAACATGAGTTGTTTTATATTTCATATTCTCTTGTTATTTATAGTAGCAGTAATAAATTCGGTTAATTCTGGATTACATGTGCTGGAAAAAGTACAGGACTCCACGTTCAGAGGAAGTTGGCTGCTTCTTGTCATAATACGACACCCAAAGCTCTACGTGAGAACTAAACAAATCATTCTCATAAGTTATGTTTATTTTTATTTATTTGATGAATCATCAGATTATCTTAAACGCACAACAGTGGAAATTAATAGATGAAAAATATCAGAACAATCAGATGTTTCCAGGTTAAACACTCACAAGTACATACATCCATCTTACATTTACGTTATTTGCACACCTTATTAGGTTCTCCATTTGTTAAAAAAAAGGGTGATAATTAATAAAACATGAATTAAAATGGACCACAATGGTAGTATTAAACAAAACCAATACGATGCTATTATTATTAAGCTAATTTCATTGCAAAATATCTTTTTCCTATTTCAGGCATTTTTAAACCTTTTAAATATCAGTTAATGTATTTTCTACATGAATATCGCATTAAAAACAAAATGGACCTCTACAACCCATGAAGGGTCGTGGGTTCAGCGATAGAGACTGTGCCGACAGATTTTCTCCCTACTTTGGGTACCCGCTTTACAGAGGCTGGGTGAGCCCCATAAGGTCCTAGATCCCAAAGGATTCATCTCTGGCTGCTAACAGATTAAATAAAAGTCTACCAAGCAGTGGGATATGAGTACCGTAATATATTAAATAATCTTAGTGTGTTAAACTCTAAGAAGTATCATTAAATACTTTTGTTTTGAAGAGAAAAGATTTGACCAGGCCGGGATCTTTGACAAATCTTTTCTCTTTAAAACAAAAATATTTAAAAATAATCACCATCAAAATAACAATTAATACAAATAAATTCTAAGAAACATCTGTTACAAATTCACAATTAAATAAAATCTTCTTTAAATATTTCATTTAATTGTGTGATTTATTAAATTTAGGATATTTTACTTTAGTAGAGAGGCTGATGAAAGAATTTCCATGTGCTGTAGACCAGATAATTATATGTGATATACAACCCAGTAAATCATTGAAATCAATACACTATCGAATAATATATTTTATTTGATATAAATTATGCTGGAGTTCAATCATTACACTTAATGAATAGAACATTTTCCATCAATAATTTCAATTTGGATGTTTGCCCTACAGAGATGAAACATAATGAAGCGTATGAAGAATAGGAAAGGAGTCAAGAAAAACCTGAAATTAATTGAGTTCAGGTCATCAGAAGAGCTGAAAATACACTCCAAAATGGACAGTCACACATCTAAATTATATTACATACGCTGACAACACCTCATGTGTGGGATATTACTGCCACCTATTGTGCTGTTGATGGCCCCGAGACGACATGTGTTGGGCGGGATTCTGGTTAGTTTGTTTTCGGCAAAACTTTCAGTCGGTAGAAGACTGTAATTAGTCGGGCAGCTGACCCCTCGGGTAGCACGCACCATCAAGAAGCAACTGCTCAACCATTCCGTGAATCATGATGATCCGAAGTCAATTAAAGTCACTTCAATGAAACAAATATTCGCTTTTTGTTAGCAATTAAAGCAAAATGAGACCATCGCTTTCTTTTTCGGACAGGTTTAAAGTCAGAAGAGTGGAAAAAAATGTGGTATGATAAGCAAGTACGTACGAATACGTACGTTACGTTGTTTTCATCATGGAGGCAAGGAAATAATAAATATGTTATATTGTATTTTACGTGTTTCAATTGTAAACCATGTTCATTGTAATATATTTTATGAATTATATAGCACTTAAATACAAACTATACACCAAAAAACTTCTATACTCTATATTGTCCCACACATTAATGTAAAAACCGTCTGTTCTATTGACCCCCTAGTAAGGAAATGAGATAAATTTTATTGAAAATAATTAAATAATATGCTGAATGATAAAGGTTGACTAGTATTCAGTTACTGAAGAGAAATTGGTACTTTGGGGTAAGAAGTTGTGGTTGACAGTAATAATTTTGATAGAATAATTTAAAAGTTTATTATCTCTCGAATAATGTCAATTCCTCCTGGGATACAGTATTAATACTATTATCATAATTTAAATAATTTACTAAATAGTTAATTATATAATTCTAATCGAGTGTTTACAATATGATTTATGGAAAATAGTTTCTTAAATTATTGTTATTCTTATAGAAATTCTGAAAAATGTCTTAGGGCTCTAAAAATCTTAGAATAATTTACCGCCAATTCAGGCATCATCAGGATGGGGAAAATATCATGAATAATTTAACTAAAACACATCTGACATGTGAAAAAGAGATGGTACATCTCTTCCGATTTCTCTCTCTCAATCTGTCTCTCTCTCTCTCTCTCTCTCTCTCTCATTGTACTCTCACCTAAGTTCAACCAAAAGCAATTTCAGGTTCCAAATAACAGCAGTGAATAAAAAAGAAAGACGAAGACGGCATTCCAGGGTCAATATTCCATGTTAAATCTGGTGCGAAAGAAAAACGTAATCGGGCTCAAGCGAAGCGAGCTAATTGGATGGGCATCATTTTATTTGAGGACGCGGGGAGTTGTGATTATTCAAATTGGTGTAACTACAGTCCTCGGGGGTGTAAAGTCGATAGCTGGAGAAACGCAGTTTGGTTTCCTCGGCTTTTGCCATGCCATCGCTTCGTGCGTGCCAATAATTTCAGATTCATTATTTCCTCCTAGCGCTTGCATGATCCTGACGTAGAAGAAGAAAAAAAGAATAAAATAAAACACTTGAGGGGAAAAAACCAACAACGTTTTAATGTACGCTGCACGCTCCATGGTTGCCAGCTGGTATGGGTTCAATAAATAACGCCAAACCAGGAATTCGTGAGCATGTGTAAGTCCTATTGTATTCTTGCGAGTTATAGACGCTGTTCAACTAAACGTGGTGGTCAATATCTTTTTTTTTTATTTCAGGAGTCAAAAAGCCTCAAATATAAATATATGTAGTAGTTTAGTTAAAAATAATATAATTAATGACTACTTGTGTTTAATTTTAATGAAAATAAACTGTAATTATTGAAAACAGTATGATGTTGGACCAAGAAATCTCTTTATCTTTCACATAAATATGTGTAATCCATGTCCATTATAATATATTTTGTTAATTAAACAGTACTTGTTTAAAGTACGTTATATTTTCTATCATTCGGTATACCATTTAGAGGAAAACGGGATAGTTCCAAACACTTGAAATCCTTGCTCTAATATCTCTGAAGTTGACATAGGATAAAGTCATATACCTAATATAACACATATGTAATGAACAATGTAAATTTAAATAAAATATTAAACGTTCATTTTAAATTGTACACTATTTATAAATTAAGAAGTGGACAGTTTTTAGACTTCTTCTATGAATATACCTGTATTAATTAACGGTGTTGCATTTTCTCAATGGCGATGAAATGTGTACTTGGACTAAAAGAAACAGAATAGATGAAACAAGCTGAAAAAGATAAAGCGAACACAGGAAAGTAATATTAAAAATATTAGTAAAAAGGGAGTTATTTTCTATCTAATCCTATAATATAGGAAAAAAAAGGAAAACGTTGACAAAAAATTATATAAATTGTAACTGAAAAAACCTCTCAAAAACATAATATGCCTTCCTGAAATTGATTATCGAGGCAAAATGGCGATTATCGAGAGACTTTAAATCTTTTATATGTTTTTATATCATGGCTTAAATTATTTTTACAATCAGTTCAACCAGAAAGTAGTCAAAGTAGTCAGTTGTAAAATTGCGTTTTGTAGTCAATCAGATTCGCGATATAAAAGTAATTATCAAATCATTAAAATAGCGCGTTTTTTTTTAACTATCTGAATCAAATTAGTTATTTAATCTAAATATTTTATTTTTAAATATTGACTAAATAAATATGGACCAATTAAATATTCTTCTAGTCCTCAAGAATGACGATAAGTCTATCACGAAGTAGGGACTAATCTAGTCTGGGTTTTGTATGCATTGGTAGCACTGGAAAAAGGAACGGGAGTCACAGAGCATTATGGCACAGAAGGAACGTAGGAAATGAAAACATTTTGGCTATTCGGCAAAATCTGCTCTTATCGAAGCAAGTTGTAGCAGCCGAAGTAGGAAAGATATTGAGGCTTAGCTGTCTGATTCGTAGATATTTCACGCTTTCCACTTTCATATTGCTTTCCTCAAACGATGATATTTTATTAATAATATTCACCACCGAACGACAGCTTATTTGTACCAAAAGAAAACTTTTTTGTTAGTTATTTCCCTTGAATACATTTGATGAAAGGAAAATCCGGTAAACTTATTGTGATAACTACAGATAATAATAGTGAGGAGATTAAATTAGGATTTAAATATTTATTAAATTGACTTTGTTAACAGCGTAGATCTTATATATTCTTTGCGATTTTTTGACATTGGATGTTGTAATTGTTTCCTCGGCGGATATTGCAAGAGTACAATGTGAACTGACGAGTAAGACATTTATTTAATTTCGCATTTGTATTCAGGATATTTGCGATGTGATTGGAATACATTTATGAACAAAATAACAAATAGGCACTGTACACTACTACCAGTTAATAATAATATGAGAAGTAGCAAATATATGTTTATGGTTTTGTTATAGAGTATCCAGTATATATTTACAATTATAGGTAGTTCCAGATATTGATTTTAATATAACAAAATTTAAAAAGCACTAGTAAGCTTTTAAAAAATTATAAATATTTTTATCTGAATAACATGAATTATAAAAAAACTATGATTTTTTAATTTAAAATATTAAAAATGATTATTAAAAAAAAAAATTAAATAAATTTAATTTCAAATAAGGTGTAGACGTAGGTGATTTTTCTCGCTTTTAGCATGCTTATGATCCATACTCCATATTTAAACCTCATCCATTAACAAGGACAGGCTGTATGGATTTATTATGAAATAAAAAAATAAAATCATAAACAACGATATAGTGAATTTTATTTCCCAATGTAATATAAATGCAATTGAGTTTGATAAAAGTAGTTATTGTTATTTGGAGCTACAGCCCTTTGCCATCCTTCAAACGCCATTTGTCCCAATAAAGCACATCATGTCTCCAATTTCTTACACCGGATTGGGTTCGGGGATCTTCTGCCACACCATTCAGCCCGGGAATTTTCTGCCTTCCTAATCACCCAGTTCGGTCTGTTTTTATTCCACTAGTTTCCTTGGAATGTTACCAGCTACCATTCTAGCGACAGATACAAGTCTCCAATTTCTTTCATGGTCAGCCTGAGGAATACTGCACTGCTCCATAAATTATTCTGAGGATCTTATGCTTCATTATGCGAAGAGATAACGGCCAAAGAAAGCGTCCATGTTTCTGAGCCATATATGACCAATGGCCATATCAAGGTTTCACAGAGAGTTACATACATTAAGTATATTGTATAAATGACATATAAGGGAGTGATAATAACACATTTTTTAAAATTTATAAGCATTTAAATATTCTAGCATATAATGTGTAATTCCAATAAAAAACTTGGAAAATCTGAATAGGTTATAATTACTAATATTTTATAGACACACCAATTCAGCTACCTAATCATCATAACCTAACCAGTCTTTCATACAGTTCCGTACATGTTATTGTAAAAATGGGTGTTAACTACTAATTTGAACTGTAGCGCGGAGGTAAACGCTTGCATTTACATTTAGTGGCGTGCCTGAAAGTTTACGGCTGCGAGAGAACATTACAAAGTAAAAGCAGCGCTGACCCAATAATGTTACCCGCTCAAAAGCTAGTTATCAGCTACAATTTACTGTTATTTACCTGAATAGTATTCACCAGCTGATTTCGATGTATGTACCGTAGTTCAAAAGACGAATGGCTTAACTGACAATGTGTTTCGCTAGGGAAGTTAGGTTTGAAATATGGCTGATGAAGAAAGGTAGTTAATTTCATAATTAAAAAAAATGCCTGTACCAATACATATGGAGTTCAGTACATGGTAGAGACTATAGTGTAGATAATAGTGTTTCTAAGATAGCAGATTGGCAGAGGATGATTATACTGAGATAATGCTTAACCGCCAGGTTTTTTCCAACTTAATAGATGCTGTATTAACCTCAGAAGGGTCTGCAGAAGGGATCTGACTGGCGGCTGTCAAATGATAAAATAATTTTCCTGCCTGATCTGAATCCCAGCACTCTACAGCACTCAGATATCGCCCCACCCCCCAATATTAGTCAGGATTAAATCGCGAAGAGGAACTTTGTCCTACTTATCATAAAAACTCCATGTAAGAAGTAATATAGGATGTTAGTGATTTTGTAAAAAAATGTATTTTCTAAATAAAATGAGATAGTAATGGAAAAATGTGGGGAAAAACTTGTAAGATTTAAGATAAATACTATCGCCTTTCAAAAAAATTGAAAGCAGTTTTGACCTTGTTCCTTAAAAGTATGAACTGAATTAGAAAAAGTTTCTTTAAGTTAAAATATTCTATGTATTCTACTTTTACTCCGTTAAACCCTTTTAGGGAAACCGCGGGGCTCAGCTAGTTTATTCTATTTATATATCTTATTACTATTTATTTTGGTTCTCCGGTTTGATCTGATTAGTACTACAACACAGAAGATTATAAATATAATTGTATTATGGATTGCAATATCCATTAGTAAACATTTAATTTAAAAATCTCGTTGTATATGCAAGTAAAAATCCCTATGATTTGCATTTTGAAATGGTGAAACAAGAAAACATTTTAAATAATTATTAAATATTAACGGGCAAAATAAAATAAATACAAATATTATTACTTTTATTTAATTACTTACTAATGGGCGATACAGTCCTGGTAGGACCTGGGTCTCTGCCACCACTCTACTCCACTCCGCACGGTCCATCCACCGCTAGGCTCTTCCAATTTCTGATCCCCATCACTCTCAAGTCCTCCTCCAAATCACCGATCCATCGGTTCCTGGGTATCCCTCTCTTTCTTTAACCTCCTGGTGTACCACTCAGCATAACTTTTGGCAATCTGCAGGGACTCATTCTCTCAACATGACTCAGCCATCTGATTCTGCTCTTCTTAATAACTGTGATGATATCCGGCTCGCCATATAGGTCCTCTAGCTCGGCATTGCTTCTAACTCTCCATCTATGCTGTTCTCTGACCGCTCCGAAAATCCTTCTCAGGACTCTTCTCTCCCAGACCAGCAGGGCTTTCCTGTTTTCCTTGGTGAGAGTCCACATCTCGCTGCCATACACAAAAACCGGTCTAATCACTGTTTTTAACTTTTATTTAATAACGATAAGAAATCTGTAACCTCTAAAACAACTTTTTACTTGCACTTAAGTATGAACTAGATCACTGGTGTGACCAAACATGAAATTCAATTAAATTAAATTGAAAGTTATAACAGAGATACTTGCAGTTTCTACAAGAATGTTATGTGTTTTCGTAACAGTTTCCATTTTTTGTTGATTGAATTCTTTTTAATCTTAAAAAAATTGAAAACCAAAATTAAGTAGTAATTTTAGTAAGTTTTACTTTATTTATTTCCTACCTTCCCGTTCTTTTTAAACATAGCTACAAGAGGAAATTAAGCAAAGTATTAATTTATAACGAGCAAGTGATATGTGGCAAAATGTATCTGTTAAGTAAGACAGAGAGAGATTGAGAGAGAGCAATCTGAAAATTTGGCAACAATTTTAGGTGATAGATCGCCTACTGGTAAAACATTATTAATTTTTAAGATTATATCGATTATTTTAATTTTTTTCAATGCAAGACGTATTGAAAATTACTCTTAAACTGATATCTTCAATCTAACTTAAAATATTCGAGTGTATTCTAATTGCTTTAATGTATGTTTTTCAATGACTAAATAATGGTAGGTTTTAATGCCGATGCCAGGAGGTGAAATATTACAGTTAAATTGGAGAAGAGAGAAAAGAAGGAATGGTCTATTTTAGTTGGCTGAAAGGAGTTGTATTAGGAGTCATGTGCCGGAGTCCACTTATCTTCAAAAATAAACCGAAGGCACCGTTTGGGGGCCTTTGCAGTACAGCTGCTATCTCTGAATATAAAAAAAATCCAACCACACGCAGTCCGTACCTCTCTTTGCCAGCATTCTCAATAGCCTTAGGTATCTCGTATTTCAAGTAATCATCATATTACAATAAAATGATTTCGTATATTTCATTGCTGTTTTGTAAATGATATGTCATACATGAATTTTTTTATCGAATTCAGGAAAGGAATTTATAAAGAAATACGTACTAAATACGGAAATAAGTTTTGGGTTGATTCTAATCTACCAAAATTCAGAAATATAGAAATATACATTAAACAAATTATATTATAATAGTAAATAAATAAATATTTTAAATAATCATTGCATAGTTATGGTCGAGAGCACAGAGATGTATGATGCAACCTATGTTGTGGAGAATGAAGTTCAGAAGCAATTCTTCTAAAATTATAAACAAATTTAAAAAATGTAGTAAGTTAAAAAAAATATATTTAAAAATTCTAGATGACCTTATGTATAAATTATTATGAAATATATGTTGGTCCGACCGAAGGTCAAGAATGCAAATCCAATAATGGAACCTTACTAAAAATCTCCATAAGGACCACCAACAAACGTTTAGCCAAATGTTAATATTGCTCTTCCAGATCTAATTAGGAATTGTAATGTATAGGTCAAAACATATGTTTGTAGATCGTATCTCAAAATTATTTTACAAATATTTTTTTACCACAACCATCTTATTTTATTAAAATTATATAGATAACAACTAGGCTAGTCAGTGGAATTTTTCTGCGATTCAAAAGGTTATAATAGAATTTGATTTTTACGTTGTTTACATGGATACAAATATGGGAATACTGTAAATGCACGGGTGACTTTTAGCAAAACTTTTAGAAATTACAAATCTTGAACATTATGGGAGTATTTGATTTAATGTATATTTTTCATCGACGATGCATTGCATTTGCATTTTATTCTATATAAAAGTTGTATACAGTCGAATTGTTCATCCACTACCTATAAACTTTTAAAGTCCGAATAGTAGACCTCACAAAATTGGCTCTATATTCTTAAGAATTTTATCTTAGTTGATATATCAATGATTGAAAAAAGTGGATCATTTTGTTTTTCAGATATTTTCTGTATATTCTCTCCCTCCTGAAACAATACATAGAACACATCTGCTGATAAAGTTGTTATCCACTTTTCTCTTGTGAGCTTCCAGCCATCTTGAATAACCTGTGAGAAAAGTCATTGGTCTAATTCATCCCTTTGTAGATCGCTTTCATAGGAACTAATAAAGAAATATCCAATATCTAGATTTAAATAATAATAATAATAATATTTATTAACGGGTATCCAAGTTAAAGGGCATTCCCCACAGAACCTTTGCTTTCGGAAGCAATATGGTAAATTAGCCTTGACAAATAAGGAAAATTGCCAAGAATTAGATACATATTTTCCACAGCTTTTAAATTGTCCAGAACCAAAGAGAGATTACCGAAAGTACAGCCAGAAATCACACCGGAAAATTCGTCACCACCGACTCAGGAAGAAATTTATTCACATATTGAGAAACTTAAAGACAACAAGGCATCGGGGAAAGACGGAATTGTAGCTGAACTTCTGAAAAATTTAGGCCCAAAGCCACTCATAGAAATTACCCAAATAATCCAAAACATTTGGCAAACCGAAAAGTTCCCGGATGACTGGAAGATTGCTCTAAGCCACCCAAAACATAAAAAAGGCAGCAAATTAATCGTGAACAATTATAGAGGAATCTCACTTGTATCGGTCACGTACAAAACACTATCAGCCTGTCTCTTGCATAGAACACAACAACAATTAGAATTTCAAGCGGGATTCAGACCAAATAGATCATGCCCAGAACAAATTTTTAACCTCAAAACCATACTTAAAATACGAGCCTTCAGACAAAAGCCTACAGCATGCACATTTGTAGATTTCAAAAAGGCGTATGATTCGATAGACAGATTCTCACAATTCCAAATTCTAGAAGAGAGAGGACTAGATCCCAAAACCCTATAGCTCATAAAACAAACACTAACTGGCACAAAATCTAAAGTGAAATTTATAGGAGAAATTTCAGAACCCTTCGAAATTCAAACCGGCGTGAGACAGGGTGATGGACTCTCTCCTATTCTGTTCAACGTCGTCCCAGACAAGGTTACGGAAGAATGGGAGAATCAACTCAAGAAATGTGAGTCTTAGAAATATCCGACTGGGCTTTCCCAAAAACAACCTCTACGAACCATACCTCACATTTGCGGATGATCTGACGATTTTAACAGAGGATGAGGAGACTGCCATCAGGCAGCTTGAGATCCTTAAGGAATGTTCAGAAAAGGTGGGACTACAGATCTCTTTTGAGAAAACTAAATTCTTCTATTCAAAGACAGATACCATGAACCAGATAACAAAATATGGTAAAATCGACCGGGTCCCGTACTTAAAAAACCTCGGAGAATTCATCGAACCGACAGGCCTTGAGAAGATCTCGCAGCAAAACCATCTCCAAAAAGTCAAGAAGGCATTGGGTTAGTTCAAGACATCTACAACAAAAAATGCATGTCAAGACAGACAAAAATTCGGCATTACAACACAGCCATAAAACCAACAGTCCTTTACGCAAGTGAAACTTTGTCACTTAACAGAAAACAAGAATTAGAAGAAATCAAAACGCAATAGAGGAAGATCATCAGGAAAATCCTAGGAGCAAGATATACCCAAGATGGTTACAGGCTACAATCAATCAAAACAACAGAAAGAGATTCAAACATTGAAATTGACATTAGGAAAAGACGAATGAAATTCATTGGACACCTCACGAGATTACCAGAAAATCGACTATCAAAAAAAAAAAAAAATTAAATTATGTTAGCTCACTTTAGAATTCAACACCATGGCTGGACGAACTTCGAAAGGACCTCATAAACGCAAACATATGTGCATCGGACATTTTAGAAAGAGACACCTTCAGACACAAAGTCAACAAGTTACATCAGAGCGACCAAGGCAAAAGTAGTGCAGACAGAAGTGGTCGGAAGAACGTAAACAAGCCTTCTCAGAGAGAATGGAAGCCTAGTGGACGAGCAGGAAGAACCCTAAGAAGGATTGATTGAGATGTTTGCTTATCGTCTTCCACTATTGGGAGAATACGCTAATAATAATAAAATTATAATATTTATTTAAGAAATTATACAAATGACGTTTGGGGATTTAAAAAAAAAAGTTACATTTTTAAATACAGAGTAGGTGTTAGATGCGGACAAGACGAATCCCCTAAACTACTCAACAATCCCAAAAAAATCCATTTTCTTCCAGTCTTTCTTAAGATTTCTTCCACATTATTCATTTTCCATGGCAGTTTATTAAAAAAATGCTCAAAAGTAATCTTCTAATTAAAAACATTATTCTTATTTGACTTCGAGACATATTGAAATAATTTTAGATAAGGTGGACGTGAAACTGAAAATAACATACGGTAATCAAATTAGGATAAGACAATGCGATATCATTCATTTAGATAAGAATTTACTTTACTTATGTATATATCACACCGGATACACTTTTATCTTTTATTTAAAAGAATAAATAAATAAAATTAGAGAATTTTCTAGTTTTGAAAACTATCAAACTATACATTGTTATTTGATTATTTATAATTACAGCTCCAAAATATGTTTTATTTATTTATTCTGTATTTATTTTTCTGGGTTCAGCGTCTTAAAAATAAATTTTTAAAGTAAACTAAAGAAATACAGACTGCTAGCGGACGGAATACTGGTAACAATAGTTTTTCCCTTCGTGGTTTAAAATCTGTTGAAGACAATTTTTCAATGTGATGGCCGTATAATTTCCTTAATAACTTCACTAATTGAATTTCCAAAGGTACTATTAAGAAAGAGCGGTAGGAGTTCAAAAAAGGAGGAATAGCGATGTACAATGAGCACGATATTTTTTATAGCGGCGGCCTATTCTTTTCAATTTTTTTTCCAACGAGGGGCCAGGTAAGCAGTCCATTGGTCACAGCTGCTCGCAATCAATCAAATCTTAGCAATTATTTGCGGATAGGTAGGTAAGTGTAATCCTACTGAAAGTATTTTCTTTATTAAATTGTAAAGGATATTAAAAGCAGTAAAAAAGTAAAACCTATTATAGGTACTATATGAAGATTCTTGGGTTCAGTAGGTGGTAGAGACTGAACTGTTGACAACGGTTGTGCAGGGAGATGATTTGTCCGATATCATGCTCAACCGTTAGGTTTCCCCCTATTTCGAGTACACATTTTATAAAAGCTGGGTGAGCTCTAGTAGGTCCCAGGCCCCGGCTGTTAACAAATTAAATAAAACCTGCAACAGATTTAAGATTTGGATTTAAGCACGAGATCATTGCCACGGCAACTCAGCATTCTACCACTTATCCACTCTGTTCCTTTCTAGTTTCTAGCATTAAGAAGGGTACGTGCATCCTCCGCTATAGCCTCCATCCACCTCACACTTGGCCTTCCTACTCTCCGTGTGCCATGGATTCCCTCTGTGAGAATCTTCTTGGGAATCCGCGTGCCCTCCATCCGTGCCACGTGACCTGGCCATCGCAGTCGCCCAAGATTAATTGTTCTGGCAACATCTGATGTCTTATAAAGGCCATATACCTCTCTATTGTATCGCCTTCTCCATATCCCTCCCGCTTTTACTGGTCCAAAAATCTTCCTCAGGATTGTCCTCTCGAAGATTAGGATCCTTTTCTCATCTGCCTTTGTTAGAGCCCAGGCCTCTGATCCATATGTGAGTACCGGTCGAATCAGTGTTTTGAAGATCCGCAGCTTTGTCTGCCTAGAGAGGAACCTGCTAGTTAGTTGCTTCCTTAGGCTATGATAGCATCTATTAGCAGAATTAATTCTTCTTCTTATCTCCTGGGACATGTCGTTTTGTGAATTAACTTCTGTTCCTAAGTAGACAAAGCTGTCAACGCAATCGAATCGGTACTGACCAACTTCGAAGTAATCCTCTTTCTCCTGGGATCCTCCTATTCGCATATACTTGGTCTTCTGTTTGTTGACATTAAGCCCATGTTTTTTAGCTGCCTATTCCAGTGCTAAGAAAGCTTCCCTCAGCGCCCTTTTAGATCTTGCCATAATGTCAAAATCATCGGCATACCCTAGGATTTGAACTAGTCTGTTAAACAGGGTTCCATCTACCTGAATTCCGGACTTTCTTATGGCCATTTCTGCTCCAAGGTTGAAGAGTAGGCAGGCGAGGGCATCTCCTTGTCTCACACCCGTATCTGTGTCGAATTCTTGTGAAAGATCTGATTCGACTTTCACAAGACATTTTGACCCTTGCAATATCATTTTCACAAGACGAATGATCTTTCGGGGTATATTCAGATCTTTTAGGGCTCGGTATAATTCATTGGGGTTTATGTTATCGTAGGCTGCTTTAAAATCTACAAATAGATGGTGTGTGACCACCTTGTACTCTTTGCATTTCTCCAGAATCATCCTTAGTGAGAATATCTGGTCCACTGTAGACTTCCCTCTTCTAAAACCTGCTTGATAATTTCCCAGCTCTTTCTCTACATGTGGTGAGAGCCTTGCAAATAAAATGTTTGAAAGGACCTTATATGCGCAAGATAGCAGGGCGATTCCCCGGTAGTTTTTTATGGATCGGACAAATTACTGCCTTACTCCATTCAATAGGCATCCGCTCCTCTTTCCATATATCGAGGATGAGGTTCTGTAGAGCTTTCTTTAATTCTTCTCCGCCATGCTTCAAGAGCTCTGACAGAATACTATCCATTCCGGGAGCTTTATTATTTTTTAGTTTTGCAATGGCGTCATAGAGCTCATCGTCATCTGGGGGTTCGGCATCCTCCACAGGCCCCCCCTCGTTCTGCTCGAATATGGGTTGTTCTCTACTTAGGGATTTTTTGAAGAATCTCACCCATCTCTCAAGGACCTCATGTCTTTGGGTGAGAAGGGTTCCATCTTCATTCTTGCAGCAGGTTACCTTGGGTTTGAGTATGTGCTTCCCTTCATATACTTTCCAGAAGAATCGCCGGCTTTCATGTGATCTTCTTAAATCTTCTATATCTTCCATCAGCTTATTCTCCCATGCCCTTTTCTTTTCTGGTGGACCTTCTTTTCTGCTCTTCTAGTTTCCTTATAGACAGCAGTTGTGTGCCTAGTGTGCCTTTGTATCATTTTTCGGTATGCCTCATTTTTTCGGTTTGTCATAAGCAGGCATTCCTCATCAAACCATTTTGATTTGCTTACTTTAGTTTTATATCCAATGGTTTCTTCTGCCGTAGATATTATCGCGTTTTTTATACATCCCCATTGTCTGTCAATGTCGTCATCTGTGTTCCTAAGTTCATCAGCCAGTTTCCCTTCTATTCTTTCTTGATAGGCTGCAAGATGACTGGGTTCCCTAAGTTTAGTGACATCGAACGGTCTTCCAGTCTGATTCCGTCGGTTACTTGTCGCTGGCATTCTGGTTCGGATTCTTGCAATGCACAGGTAGTGGTCTGTATTCATGTTTGCTCCCCAGTATGATCTTAGGCTTATTAGGTCTGACTTGTGCCCTGAACTTAAAAGGAGGTGATCAATCTGGTTCGCCACTCTTCCATCTGGAGATCTCCATGTCTCCTTATAAATGTTTCTCCTTGGGAACAGACCTATGGACATATGGACTACCTCCTACTACAAGTCCATGTGTAGTTGCAAAGTTTACAATCCTGTGCCCATTTTCATTGCTTCTTATTAGAGAATGATGGTAAAATTTTCCCTTTATTCGAAGGTAGCACAGCCTTGGACTTATCGGAGTGAATTTCAATACTTGTTGGCGTGCTCGTCCACTCACCACGAATCCTGTCCCAAAAATACGGTGAGTTCCGTGACAGCTGTAGTATAGAGTGTGGCCTTACATTTCATGCAGCCCTTCACCTAACCAGCGAATTTCCTGGATTGCTGGTATGTCAGTTTTGTATTTCTCCAGTTGTGTAAGAAGCGCCCGTAGGCCTCCTAGTCTATTGAGGGTTAAAATGTTCCAATAAGCGATACGTAAGTCCTTATGACGGTTTATGGGTCTTTTCCGATTAGACGATCCGGCTTCATCTTTTGGAGGTTTTGAGACGAGAGTTTTTAGGGGAGGAGGGTGGCCAACCCTCACTTCCCGAGTCAGGTGGGGCTGCCTCCTCAGAGCGTCCTGACCTACTCCCCCATCCGGAGGGGGGGGGGCTACCTAGGGAAGGTGGTCCTAGGGTGTGTGCTGTAGTCGACCTTGTGTGGAGTGTGCTGTAGATTGTGTACTGCATGTGTGTTAGAGTACTGTTCCCCCAACCTGGAGGGCCAGCGGCTGACTGCGGTACGATGACCGGGCGATGGGGTCGCCAATTTCCTACGCCGTAGCATTTAATATAATTTAATATAATATTCATCCAACAAACTCCTTCTCACCTTGATTTTATTAGACACTTCACACTTGATCATTCATCCTCCTTGATCATTAACTTCTATTGGGTTGTAACATATGAAATGTCAGTGAAGGTGTAAATTTAAATTATTAGCAAACAAATTATTAAACAATACTTATTAATGACGATAGGATCCTTCACTTTCAATACACTTCTCCCAACGTGAAACAAGCATTTCTATCCCCGCTCTGAAGAAATTAGGTGTCAAGGAAGAAGCGAAGGCTTGGAAGGCCGGTTTCAGGACATTTTCGTTTTCAAATGTTTTATTTCTTAAAAATTTATCCAAACAACGGAAAAACTAAAAATCAGTCGGAGAAAGGTCCGGATAATGTGTTGGGTGAGGAAGGACCTCTATATTCAGCTCCTCCTTCAGAACTGAGGAGCACATTTCCAATAGGGTGAGCTGCTGGTCCTCGGTTAATTCATGTGATACCCATATTTCCAGCTTTTTTGTCTTACCAAGCTCCTTAAGGTGCCTGGAAACAGTCATGGCACTTGCTCCAAGTTGTGAACCTAATTCACGAGTGGTTTGGGAAGGGCCCGCTTTGACCAGCTCTTTCAACATTTCCTTGTCCAACTTAGTCTTCGGCCTACCACGTTCTTTATTGGTAAGGTCATAATCCCCAGACCGAACTTTTTCAAACCAACGGAAGATTGGTTCTTTCGCTCACTGTATCTTCACCGTAAATAATATTATTGTTTCGGAACGCCTCCGTGACGCTATGGCCAAGTTTAAATTCGTAGAGAAAAATTATACGAAATTCCGCGGAAAACATAATTTTATTCTTATTTATTTTTAAAACGCTGCTTCACTTTCAAAAGGAAAAGTAAGGCTGATTATGAAAAAGGATTAAATGGTCTTTCAAACGGTCTACATAACATAATCTAATCCCTAATGAAAATATAACTATAAATAAACGAAACTGACATTTCATCCGTTACGACCCAATATATTGTCTGCTAAGTCTATACTTAATTACTAAATATTTAAATCACAATATTTGACGACTGTAAGACCTTATAAGACAAATTTAGTAATTTAATCAAACTTCATTCATTAATATTTATCAGATCCATATTTGAATATAACCCCGATTAAAGGCGATGCCGGTGATCTGAAAATTAAAATACTTCAAGAAAATGTCTATATACTCTTTCTTGCAGTCCTCACTTCTCACTCCATACCCTTGAAAAATAGCTTTACAGAACACCGAACAGATCTTATGCATAGGAAACATAAACATAAATTCGAGAAGGATGACTCAGGGATAAAAACGTCACCCATTTTCTGAATCTACATACATGTGGTTATTTCATAAACTGGCTATTTCAATTTGCTTTCGATGATTTGGACAAGTTAAACTATTCTTTAAGGCCAGCAATTATTCCAAGTGAATTTGATTCCTCTAAGACATAGTTCACATTTACATTAATTAAAAAAATAGTATCAATGGCACATTTAGAGGGATCGAAAACACTTGAGACCGCTTATCTTTGTTGTTTCATTAAGAATTTTAAGAAATATTAAAAAAGCTTATAAAAATGATAGTGTAATCAGTAAAACAGTACATTAAATTCATTCGATGATAAAAAAATTCATTTACATGTTCTAGTAGTTATATACAAGAATGTTCAGGTCTGTTTAACCCCAACAGGATTTGATCCTTAGATGGATTCAGCGATTACCCCGAATACAAACATGAGCCATTAAAGTAGTGGGGAATATTTCATGAAGGGCAGATTTGAGAAAAGGTCAAGAAGAGTTTGTTAACTTACGAATATCAACTGAGCCACTGATAGGAACTGGTTCTTCCCAGAACAAGGAGCGTACCAACTCCCAGGTCGGAGGAAGCGGAAATATTGGGCATTCCTGCTCCAATTCCACCCGGGGCCAAATAGCACGCTTCCATTCTTAATGTATGAGTGGGACATAGTTGACTGGATAATTCAAATGATGTATTGAATTGGTCAGGGGGTGAAGTCAATGATAACACAAAAAATAAGAAAAACTTATTTCCTGTAATAATAAGCAAACCCTGACCACTTCAATACATCATTCTTAATGTACCTTTGTACGGTAGGCGTGCGATCCAGGATTTTAAAGAAAGTAAAACATTACATTTTTTTAACCAAGGTTGCTCTATATTAATAAGTGTATTATTATTATTGTACTAGTAAGTTATTCCAAAAAGCTCTTTTTTAATCCTAGCGAACTCCTTCTTCCCAAGTCTTCCTCAATGATGGTGGTATCAGTTCCGCAGATTGTGGCTTCGGTTTAAGTCAAAATTTTAACTGTTCATTCATTTCCTTTCTAATATTCTTGAAAATAAAAAATTCAATTATTAAATATATATATATATATATATATATATATATATATATATAGATGTATTTAATAACTGTATATAGAATAAAACACAAACATACAGATACTGTTTGATTATATCATCAACTATACTTAGAAATGTTTGTTGAAACGTTCATTTTTTGATGAAATGATTATACACCGAAATATACTCATTTCCTCTACCACTACAACCCCTAAAGGGTCTGGGGATCATTTGCGATAGAGACTGTACTGTTTTTTAGACAACCATTTATCCTAGATCACTCTCAACCACCAGATTTCCCGCCTTATTTTGATTACCCACTTTATACAGACCGGGTGAGCCCACCCATAGGATCCATCTTCGGCCTCTAACAGATTAAATAACAGTCTGCCAGCGAACGGGATTTGAACCGAGTACGTTCGGCATGGCAAATCAGTGCTTTACCACTAAGCCTCTCCGCTCCCTTTCATACTAAAACTGACGATTATTTTTATTTTCGTTAATGTTAAAAGGGAGATCGAATGAAAACTTTTTGTGACTTAACTCGAAGCGAAAAAGGTGTCATGATGATCCTAGAACTTAGAAAAACTTAGTAATAAAACGCCGAAAAAGCACTGAAGGATATAGATAGTGTCCCAGGAGTCACTGGAATCATTCAAACAAATAAAAACAGATTTCAACTGCAATAAAAAAGTTCAAGTGAAAATGTTCTAATTCAGCAATGAAACACAGGAAATATAAATTGTGGGTTTTGATGTAAAACCACCTTAATTTTTATGGCGTAGGGAGCGATCAAATACAAAAAATAAAAGGCCAATTAAGTATCAACTACAGATGCGTAAAGAAGACATACTTTATAAACACTCTAAGTAAACCAACACCGGAAAAGTTGTATTTATTTTTTTAAATCATCATTTCCTTATTAATGTTTTATCAACCTTTTGAGTGACTAAATACCATAAATCTAAGTAACCTTCCATATTTATTGAATGTAATTTATTTGATTATTCGATTATTAATTATATCCTATGGGACTGATCTAGATTTGTCTCATAATTTCAAATATTTCTAGTTAATTTGGTTAAACCAAGCTATGTATCATTAGGGGGATTTTAACTTCTTCACAATACCTTTACGTAAAATAACTATGTAATGATCGCTTTCTATTAAACAAAAAGGTGTCTTGAAATGTCACACACGCATTAGATGTACTGCTATTCCGCTAAGAATCCAACCGCGGGTCCATATTAACATTTTCGTTGCTCATGAGATCTATCAACTCTTCAACATTTACCGAGGACAATGTAAGTATAGTTTAATGATTTCCCCTGTTTTAAAAAAAAAATCCGAAATGAGTATAGTTGCTTCCAAATTTTAGACTATTACTCTTCAATAGGATTCTACTACTACTCTACAATAGAGTACTAAAATTACCCTTCAATAGTAATAGTAAAGTAAAAGTATTGCTTCGTAGCAAAAATTAATTGGCAATATTTCCATTGGGATCAGGTATACCCTAATCCTAGTTCGAAATTTCGAGCGGCTATTCAAAACTCCATTAGCATATCAAAGAAATTCTTGATGTATTTTCCCAAATGCTTACCATATCCGGCAGAGGTGGATACCTAAACATTGTGGTTCGATGATATCTCTATACCTCTGGGAAAATATTTCATTCCTCCTCATGACAGAGAAATAAAAAGGCGATGCGCCTATGACTAGCAGGTTTCGGCAGATGTCGCAAGCGGCTCATGTTGAAGATAATACGCTGCCTTTAATTTATGTGTCGCCGGGCTGTGACACATTCTTGGACCACTCGATTGTGCAACCCATCTGGTCTAACAAGATACATCTCTTCCCAGGCTACGCTCCTTTACCACCTCACCTAAGATACAATCGCTGTTGCCCAAACTACTTCAATAATTACATGCCATGCTTTCTTGTTCTCGAGGCTCCGATCTGGAATAACTATCTTCCAGCCCGGACAGAGATTGGTGATTAACAGCCAGCAATGCCGATAAAGAAGAAATGAATAGATTATTTCAGTTTAAAAGAATTATTCGTTCTCCACCATGGATATGACACCACGTCGCGAATCGTTGAAATTATCTTAAACATATATATCTGGATTATTGAAGTGGATATTATTTTGGTGGCTTACGCTGAAGATCGGATGGAATGGCGGCGATAAGCAAGACATGAAACAAAGGTCAACCACTTTCCTTAGCAGTCCCGAATTTGAACAGTGATTTAAGTTATCACATAATCCCTACGCTAAGAGGCTATACTTCATGATTATCTAGGCCCGCCACTCCCAGCGCTAGTATGCAGATTAGTTTACCGTTAAGTCCTCTTTAGTTTTACATTCTCGGATAGTTTTTGAACGACTAACTGCCAGATGATATATTCTAGAATTGATCATAATAATTTTTATTTTAAGAAATCTTGATATATTTTAAATTTTGGTTCTATATTGTTTATTGGCAATACTTATATTGATTAAAATCCGATCATTTTAAGTCACTTCACAACGGACTTATATAGACTTGTCAGTTGTATAAAATCCCACCTACCTAATAGGGAAAATCCTACATGTCTACCTTTTGCTTGATAGAACAAGCTTAAAAAGAAGAAAATACTCAATAAATATTTAAATTGATCTATGTGATGAAATAAAATAATTGACATGTATCTATTAAATCAACATTATTACCCTTCTGAAATGTAAGGTTAAAAAGTAAAGGGAGGATGTAAAAAAAAAGGAATACTTCAGAGTTTCCTTGATTTTGATTTCTTATTTTTTAATCATTGAATGTTCGGATCTAAGAGGTAACTTAATACTTTTTTTGGCAAGGCCTACAAAAGGTGATTGATTGGTTGAAAATTTGTGTATTTTGTCTTATAAATAATGGAAAAAAATAACTTTATCATAAAGGCTTAAAATTAAATCCGGAATCAACATTTAAATAGGAATGAAAACCAGAGCTTCTATGCATTTAAATTGATAGGAAGAAAACTCGTAAAAATATTTTGTTAAACTGAATCGCAAATATTAAAAGATAATGTGAATTTTAACAAGTAAAAGCTCCTTTAAGTAAGCAAATTTATTCCGTTTTTAAATGAACTTATATAAAAGCGGTAAAATATTCTTTACATATTATGCAAAGCAAAGAAGGAAGGCCAGATGGAGAAAAAGAAAAAGGCAGGCCATACTGCGATGGCTTGACAATGTGGAGTCAGACGTTAGGCTACTGGGAGTGAGAACATGAAGAGGAGCCGTGGAAGATTGGTCAGAGTGGATGAAAATTGCTGCGGAAGCCAAGGTGCATAGCACACCCTGTGGAGAAGAAGAAGGGAGATAAATTATTATTCTCAATAAAAAATTTTTGGAATAATAAAAGCCTCTACTATTATAACCCACGAAGGGTTTGATGGTGACTATTTGCCCGAAATCAGGCTCAACCAACAGGTTTTCTTCCATTTCATAGAGGCTGGGAGAGCCTCATGAAAGCTACCGATCCCAAAAGTAGATATATAGCTGTTGACAGATTTAATAATTTAACTGATAAGTACTTACCAGCTGGATCACCGCTGTAGACTGTGCTAAAACCGTAAAAATAGAAATCCAGCACAAATCGTTTCAAGTTTCTAACGAGACTTTTAGGTATAATCTATGAACCAAAATAACTGGCCTGAAAATTAAAAAAAATACATAAAAACTATTAAGAGCAGATAAGAGGCGAGATAGAGAGGATATAAAGCGACCACGTGTGGCCGGGGGAATTGATGGCCGTAAAGGCAGCACTAAAGCCAACTGTCCAACTCCCGCTCAGTTTTAGAGTCCATTTACCCCGGCGTTATTTTGGCGACCATTTTATTATCGGCATTGATTTCTCAGGACACGGTTTACGAGGACCACTTTTATTTCCGAAGCAATGTTTGCCAGATTGACCTCTCGCTGCGTGAACATGAGCAGGTCCTTACCTCTTAAATTCATTTTATATCAGTAGGAATACCTTGGCAGGGTTTATGCCACATTCCTCCTCGCCAATCTGCATTTTGCGTCTTTTACAGCGGTTAATTTCACTTTATTGCTGACACCTACACGCAAGGATTTTTTTTCGGGCATAAAAAATGTCATTATTTTTCGGCCAAGAGAATAGGTATACTGTTTTACAACTCCTTCATTATGCTGAAAAGCTCAGCATTACAAGTTCTAAACAATCATAAGAATTTGTTTATGAACTAATGAAAACATGTTTACGAGATATAAAATATACTAAATTAAATATCTTAATATTTTGTCCAGAGAGTAAATATTAAATATCTTAACATTATGTCCATAGAGATTGTTATATTTTTTTACATGCATTTAAGCCATTTTTTGACTAACGGTAAACCTCAAAAACGGTCGCTATATGTATATTTTTTTAATTCTTTTCTTTCTTGAGATTTAGTCTACTGGTTAAACTTAGCCAAAAGGAAGATTAACGAATAGAGTTAATCTGAAGAACGAAAAGTATGGATTATTTATATACACTCAAGAAAACTAATGATAATGTCTATATAAAAAATGTGTATTCTCATAAAACAAGTGTCAGTATATTCTTGGTACGTTATTTAAATGTTTTTTTACGTATAGTGTTGAAATAATATTACCAAAGTTTTGAAATAATGCCAAGTGATTCATTTGTTTATAGTTTTGTATACTTAATTCTTACTCAAGCGAGAATACCATTACCCCAGTTTCAGTTGAAGGGCGGAATAGTTAAGCTAGGAACGATATTTCGAAATTTAACTATAAGTAAATAAATTTCTGTAAATAAGTTGGTACAGCTCTTTGATTAAGTATTAATTAAGTCCAACATTTATTTTTAACAGCTCATTTCCAACCGTAAAATCAGATGAAAATATCGTGCGAACGTACTATGATAAATATTAATATCAATATTAATTATTAATATTTTTATAGTTTTAATGAGGATATCATTGACAGGTTATCGGAGCTTTTCATACCAATACATGTGGACCTTAATAAGAAACGTAATATGGATATACATTATCATTTGACCCGGTAATATAAGTTAACTAACAAATAATAATATAAAAATATGTTAAAATTAAAAATATAGTGTTTTATAGGATAATAAAATAAATTATGCTGAAGAAATTTTTAAAACATCATTTTTATTATTTTTCTCTTTCATTTGGAGAGAATGTTCTAGGTTCCCAAATAATAATAAAAAAATTCTATACTTTATAATGTTAAATATGCGTAGTCAATGGTCTTAAGATCAAAGGAACAGTTTAATCCAAATAAAGGACATTTAAGTCCGAATTCAGCGACGAAGCGTAAACGCTCAGCTTTGACTAGTTAAGTGTTATCATGTGAAATTTACACTCATCTGATCGGAAAATTTCGAGAAAACACATTATACTCAGATTTAGATAAAAACAAAGGGCAATAACAGTCCGCCTATTTATCGCTGGAGAACATTTCCAGGGTTCAGTTTCCGGTCGGAGTGGCACTCTCCTTCCAGGTTTGTCCCACTCACACTTACGTGGTCCAAATCAAAGCAGTTCGAGAGGATGGTTCATTACCCAATCCTGAAAGGGCTGAAACAGACATAATGCGTTGTATTCAACGCTCCAACTAAACGCTCTTCTAACAGCTCATCAAATTATTATTAATAATCACAATCGGAGGACATCGTTAAAATCAAATTTACAGCAATAGAATGAAGAACATTTTTCAACAAAACATATGATTTAAAAAAAATCCTTTTCAAAAATATCGCCAGAAGCAATGTATCTGAATCCCTGACGACTAACAGATAGATATGATTTATAACATTTATACTACAGTACAAATCTAAACAGAAAGGGAAAAATAAAAAAAGTTTTTAGTTAAATCATTGTGTATAATGTAATGTTTTAGTAATTTCAATCAACACCAAAATTTCAGCTGTTTTTTCAATTCATAAGATATAATTTATACCATACAAATATATAATTATGTAAAGAACGAAAGTTTTCAAAATTAAACATCAAACTATTTGGCGCTGTCACGTCTGTTAAAACGTGTACACGATCCACTGGACTCCGCTCGTAAAGAGGATGAAAGGATATCAGGATACGAGTAATATTAGCATTGTTAATTATGTATCTTGATACCTTGTTTCTTTATATTGTATATTCATAATTAAAATAGAAATGTCTATGGCTTTGTTGAATAAATGGTTAGTTCGAATTTTCTCCAAAATGAGTTTCATTTAATTAAAGAAACGGTAATTTTTTTGTTGTGAATAAGGGGCTAAATCAGGAATTGGTTTGAAAATGAGTTATTACTTATATTACGACACGATTTAAAGCTAAAAACTACGAGAATGACACCATTCCTCTTCCCTTAGTTCATCCTATGGTCATTCTCATAGTTTTTCATATGAAATGGAGTTGTTATACAAGCAATAACACCTAAGTTCTGCTTTCTAAAGTACATGAAACTCTTTCTGGTCAAAATTCGAATTAATCATTTATTCACCCAGGCTTTAGGTAAAGTCTTTGTTAGAAACCGGCTTGACAATTTGTATGGAATTTGTAGATTTAAATCGAGTGCAGAATATCTTAATGTTCATTTCGACTACCTATGGCATTGAAATCGATAAATAAAAAAGAAAACAAATAAAAATGAATTGAGATTTAAATGGGCATACCTACCACATTGAGATTTATTAATTAATTTTTATTCAGCTAATTAATTAATCTGGTGCGTGATTGAAAAATTAAATGATACTTAATAATTAAATAGTGTTACTTCCTTGAGGCATGAAACCAATCTATCAAACTGGAAACGAATGGGAAGCTATTTTTTTCTAAAGAACCGAGCTCCATAGAGGCCAGTGTCATTTCCTTGTCGACGAGACGAGCCGGGAGTTATGAATGAGAGGTGACGTAGAAACGGAGGATATGAATGAACCCTTGCCGACCTTCCTCCGTCCACTTGCGGCAGAAGTGTACCACAACTGTACCCGTGCCACATGGGACCCACGTGGAAGGCTCTCATTACAGATAATGGCAATGAATTCTTTCATAGGCTATCTATCGCCACCGCGGGGCGAGGCTCGCTTTCTCTTAGAGCTCAATGGAAGCCGACTTGTTATATAATGGGATTAAATATCTTTCACGAAGAAACCAGCTCGTCAGTTGCTACCCTCATTATTGCTTCGTGCTTTCACTGCCTATATTATCGTCTCGACTTATTCCCCCCACCATGACTAGCATACGTACGGGAATACCTATCATTAAAATATCATGGGGATAATGGTATATGAGATTTTGATACTAGTAAAATAATAGCTGTTAATCTGAATATTTAAGTAGAACGTTATTAAGGGAACAATGGTAAAAAAATAAAATAAAATAGGCATTCATGAGGACTGCCGACAGGAGTGAAAACTCAAAACTTTGGAATAACTGTATTTTTCAACTATAGCCTGAATTATTTAATTTTCATAATTTGTTAATTGTAATTAGTCTTTTATTCACATGGACTGGCACTCATAATACTTTTTTAGATTTTAAAGTTGATCATATATTAACAAAAACTTAATAATTACCTTATAACTAAATTAACTTAATAATTAACAATTTAATATTATTATAGTGGTAATTATTGCGCTGGCTGTCGCATCGATTTGACAATACAAGCTTTAACATTTCATTTGTTTCCCTTTTAATATTTGACAAAAATACAAGTTATCATGAGCTTTAGTATGAAAAAGAGAATGTAATTATCGTAAATGTACATACCTCGGAAATGTGTGTACGCTACAACATACATATATCATCTATACTTCGAAATGTTAGTTGAAACTTTCAGTTCTTGCTGAAATTATTACCGAAATCAACTGAACTTTTCCCATAATTACATTATTTTTTACATACTTAATCTCACGATAATGTAATAAATAAACCACGGTAAATAATCCAAATAAAGTTTTAAAAACTATTATTTCTCACTGATTTCTATCTCGTTTCTTGTTGATTTTTAATCGTTAAAATTTTATTTAGTTTTAAACAAATAACTTAATATAATTAACTTACAAATATTTTTATTTGAAAAGAAAAGATATGTCCAGGACCGAGACTCGAATCCGGATCGTCCAGATCGCTAGTCTAGAACTCTACCAATTGAGCTACCCTGGCTCTATCAGGCTCGCTCCCCGGTCATGGTCATATCCTTTCTTTTCACTGAGATTCGACATCGCAATCTGAATTTCGAAATCGCAAATTGCGAGAACGCGGGGACATGGGATCAGTGAAAAGAAAGGATATGACCATGACCGAGGAGCGAGCCTGATAGAGCCAGGATAGCTCAATTGGTAGAGTTCTAGACTAGCGATCTGGACTACCCGGGTTCGAGTCCCGGTCATGGACATGGATCCAGCCACTATAAAGTTGCTACCCTTAATAGGAGGAAAACCTAGCGTTTGAGCGTGAACTTGGTCCTCACCTCCCTGAAAAATCATTTTTCTAGAAACAGTACTCTCCCTACCACGCTCTAAACCCAACACCCTTTATGGGTTGTAGTGGTAGAGGATTTTTTTATCCCGATTTAGAAAGAATGTTGTCATTATACAAATAGATAGTTTATCATAAATCCAAAGACTAGTTTAAATAACAGTTTTAATCGAAATTATTTATGTAAGTTATATAAATAATTTGGATAACAGATATTCTTTTGAGAAAGTCGTCACATTTCAATGGAAAAACATACACGAGATTAACACGAATTGTTTACTTATTTTAAGACAAGATCTATGAACAATAGCTAATCTATTTCTTAATTTTATTTTAGGATAATAATAATAATATATAAGAAAATTCTAGATTATAAAAATGAAATATTATTTAATATGACATTCAAATGAAATTCTGACGCTCAATATGTATTATAATGTAATGATAAAGATGGTTTAATTTAAATTACCTGTATTTACATCCAGCTGATGATTCACGTACTAACAAATTAGGAGCATTATGACACTGTGTGAGTAAATATTTACTTAATGAAAAAATAATACTTTAAAGAAGTATAAGGAATATTTTCTTGGCAAGAGTAAAATCAAACTCTTGATGATATGTAAGCTTGTTTGTATAGTTTGGGAGTGGCATAATCCAATAGTAACGAATAGGTTTTAACAGGAAATTCTTACGTTTTACTCGTAGATAGTTTGACTGTTAAATTTATACAGGACCAGGTAAGAAATAGAGGCGAGAGGACGTACCTGGGAGTTAGGCAAGAGCCAATTGTGGAGCAAATGTGTTAATGCTTTCAGAAATCACATTAGAGGACCATTCTATTCATATAGGTCCATTGTACTCTCCGCATTCCCGTGACCGATCCGTCCATTCCGAATTAATAAACATGTTTTAGTTGACGCTAACTACAAACTTGTAACCTGAGGTGGATTTCGTAACTTCGTAACGGGATGTACAAACCGTTACAGAATGCCTCGCATAGGGAATGAGCGATTATTAGGGTCATATTTTAGGCTATATTTTATATATGATGACTGTTATTTCTTATCTATTAGACTTTATGAGTTGTCTTCCTACTTACGGACAATGGAGTTTATTTAAGTATATATTTGATAAACAAATTATATATGCAAGGTGTTTCGGAATTGCACGGCACTGTTTTAGGCATGTGTTCTCTAACACAAAATAAAAATAAAAAAATTCATATTAACATATATCTCAAACTCATTTATTATACAGATATCAAAGGTTAAACATTTATTATTTATTATTACTTATGTATTATTATTACAACATTTAGAGTAACTGTTCAAAGGGGCATCCGTTTTGTTGAATGCAACATTCACCACGACGAATCCATGCTTTCTTCGTATAGCATCATATAGTTGATAGTTACTGCCGCTTCCACGATCCGATTTCTTAGCTCTTCTTGCGTGCCAACTGCCGCAGAATAAACCACAGACTTCATCCAGCCCCACACAAAATAATCTAATGGCGTTAAATCCGGAGAATGTGGTGGCCATTTAACAGGTCCGTTTCGACCAACCCATCGGTGTTCATAAGTTGCATTTGGTATTCATCGGTTAGGAAATTTTTCGCGATATCTTCGAACAGCAGCAGCACCGTTTCTGTGTACCTTGCCATAACTTAAAAGCATGTCTGTTTGTTCTGCAAAAGTGAATAAATTTCTGGTGTCTCCCATGATAATCATAAATTGAACTGTCTCACAGTATCCACTCATGCTAAAACCATCAGAACTAGACCAACAGATGAGCAACTACTGTCATTGCTTATTGTTCATTTGTTTAACAGGTGATTAAAACTTGTAAAACCTGTAAGAGTATTAAACACGCTACTCTTTTTACAGTCAGTCTTAATGTAGTAAATAAATAATAAATCATTAACCTTTGATATCTGTTTAATGAATGAATTTGAGATATATGTTAATATGATCTTTTTTGATTATTTTGTGTTAGAGAACACATACCTAAAATAGTGCCGCGCAATTCCGAAACACCCTGTACATTGTAATTTAAAAAAAATATTGTAATGGCAACAGCTACAATTACTTGAGAATTGACAAGGTATTAAGTTCCGCATATCATGTTTCTTAACTAATTTTTTCATATAAATAGAGATCGCTGTATATCATGGCATGTACGCGAATTGAAATAGGCTCGAAACCCCACGGATCTTCCCAAAATATAATAATAATAAGTTTGCGGAATACTTTTATGAGGTTTCTGATGCTACAATGAAGGATTGAGGATAGATACTTCCACTCGTCATTTATAGAGAAGTACTTGAAATGGACAAATAAAAACAGTAGGTAAAAAGTTTATGTAACTTTTGAAAAGTATATATCAGTGCCATAAATTAACTTTTTGTGCTTGAAAACATTTGAACATTGAAAAAAATAATTTCAATATTATATATTTGTTTAAAAATAGTACTTTAGGGTTACGAGTGGGGGTGAGAATTGATATACTTAATTTAACAAAAAAAAAAAAAAAATACAGCGAAAAATAGCGGGCAGCGAAATAAAATCGTGGATAAAAAAAAAAAAAAATTATACTCATTACATAATTGTGACGTTCAAGAGACAAACTTGTTAAATTATTTTCTGATTATAATCCAATGATAATATGATAATTATCAACCATATCGTAATATCATGCCTAAAGCTGGTATAGGCTGGACACTACTTCAATCTGGTGGCGCCTCTCCAAACTATAAGGAAGACTGGTCATTTTATATTATTGATATGTACGCTATGAGAATAATTTTATTCTCATTATACTAACCTTAATGGAGTGAACAATTAAATTAACCTAATTACACTTAAGTGAGTAGTCCATACTACGTCGTGACTCATTTAAATGAAGCTTAACGAAGAAGTGGCTATCATATCTCATAGTTAAGATGTTGAAACTGAATTCCGAAGAGGACGAAAATTAATTGAATGTTGAAGCTGTAAAATGTGTGCTTACGTTGAGAAAAAGGGAATCCTGAATTTTCCATACGATGTTAAATGGTTTCCTTAAGTTAAATTTTTATGATTAAATTTATCAAGGTTTTGGAACTAACCCTGATCAAGCACTTTGTACATACTACGCAATGTACCTTATTATGAATAACGAATACTTTACTTTTTTTATATGTTTAAGGCTAGGAAGTTTTTGAAGTATATATTTTAGTTGGATCCGTTTTTTATAAAATGCATAACCTTTAAATCATCAACGCTTGTAGGTTTTAAATTATATTTTTCATTTATTATTCAATAAATAATAAATACTTCAATCCCATTTATGTTCTATCCTTCTATCCCAACCTCTATCAATACACGTGTTTTGGTGAAAATTATATTTCTTATAGAGTGGACAATTTATACCATCTTCCCCTATATCCTTATATTTCCAAAAAAATCCGTTAGATAAATTATATCTGTTTTTAAGTACACAAATATTGATAATAATAAAAAATAAAAAAAAACAATCCAGTTGGCCAAAATTTTACTCCATTGATCTTCTTACTCATGTGCGGTCTTGGATCCCGTGTGTGCTTTTCATGGAACATCCTCTTAGTTCAGCTTTCCAACCTATAGCTATATTTACCAAATTAGGTATTCCGACTTTATATTTTATAGCAATATTTTCTCCTTTTCGGTGTTCAGAAAATTCTTCCTAAAATGAATTTCTCAAATAATACAATCCTATTTTCATTTCATGCCAGCCCGGCTTTTCATGGTTCTAAAATTTAGGAGTGCTTTGTAAGAATCATGTTGTTATTTTGCGATCATTTCCAAAAACTGGCCAAAATTCTTCAAAACCTGAGTAAATATCTCTCAGTGATGACAATTCATTATTATGCGCGATTTTAAAGAACGAAAATACAGTTTAATAACCGCTATAGTGAAACTAATGAAAGCTAAAAAAAAAAAAATTAAAGGAGGTGCCAATAACTAAAAGAACCGAGAAATCATATAATTAAACAGAAGTGGGCAGTTCCGTGTACGATAGGTATGTGGGTCGTACTGTCAAAGAAAATTCGAAAAAGGTCATAATTAAAGTGGCTTGGAAGCGTTAACCTATTTTAAGGACCAGTTGCCAAATCTCTTTCTTATTCCATGTCACAATTTATCAAAGGCTCCTTTCTATTTGGGCTAGAAACTTGCTAGATATCCCCCTCTACTTCTCTAGCCGAATTTCGGTTGCGCCCTAGATATGGTCTAATAGAACAACCAGTTCTTACCTAGGCTTGGCTAAGTGGGAGAGAAAATACAATTTTCGAAAGGGCACAGATAGTTTCAAATTACTTTAAAATTTTGTTTTGAAAATAATAAATTTCTTTCAGACCCGGGTTTCTCAAACTTTTCTGAACAACGACCCCTTCCCGTAATAACTAAAGCCTCCCACGCCCCTTATAAATTATATGGGTACATGAA
This sequence comes from Troilus luridus, assembly GCA_964056705.1. NCBI lineage: Eukaryota > Metazoa > Arthropoda > Insecta > Hemiptera > Pentatomidae > Troilus > Troilus luridus. Next base: position 42,282,119 of record OZ057412.1, on the reverse strand, counting down.
AAGAAAAAGTATTACATTGAAAACAAAACATTTCACAAGATACACACAAATGTCAAAGATACAAAAACTTCTCGTTAGAATTTTAACGAGATTTTTAAAATTTTCAATTAAACCCTCTCCCACCCCGATCTAGAGGGTGCAACGCAGTGCAGGAGATTCCTGTAAAAATAAAGCTGGAAGTTTATTGTTTTTGGTTTGTTCTCCTAACCCCTTGGCTTATTTATTTATTTTAAATTTAAATTTATCATGCCCTCGGTCGAAAAACAAAGACCTCCATCCAGGACTTCCAAAGACTTCCAGTCCTCCTGTATTGTTTATTAACATCCCACTGATTCCTGTAGAACAGGTCCGGTACTTAGTACTACTTGACAAAAACACAACTTGGAATACCCATACTATACTGAAACGACAAGAAACAGCTCGTCGTTTCAGGATGCTTCAACATTTACTAGCAAGGGCGAATCCAGGATTTTTTGCTCGGGAGGGGCACGACGGACAAACGGACAAAAATGAACAATAGCTTAGAAATAAACTTGTTGTATTTTTGGGAAGGTTTATTAAAATATCAAAATAATAGTTTCACTCATGTAATTTCTTTTCTTTATTCATATATTTTAACAACTATGATCGTGTGATTTGCCTATAAGTATGTACCGTACTGGATTTTCCACAGAAAAACAGAAAAACCGTTTGGTGTGCCCCCGTACCCCCGTGCCCCCCCTAAATCCGCCCTTGTTTACGCTCAAAGCTTCCAATTAATTACAACAGACTCATATACATCACATTCATTAGACCCATCTGGACTTACGGAGTAGAACTAAACCATCGAATTCCTCTCGTATTCAATCCTTACAATCCTAAACCCTTCGTAAAATCCTCAATGCTCCATACTTTGTTACGAACAAAGTAATCCATAAGAACCCATTTGTTGCTGATTTGGCACGAATCCGACATCAATCTTTCCATGACAAACTTCATTTCCACTCAAACCCACTAGTTTCAAACCTAGCAACATCTTCAATTCCTATTTTCCTCCGAGGTTTCTGAAAAGAAGTTGGCCTTCTAAGATGAACTTTTAATTTGAGTACTACCACTGGGTAATTTCTCTATTTGTCATTTTTCATGCCAATGTGTACAATTCATCCTATTTACTTGTTGTATTAGTATAATACAGTTGTAAATTTCATTGAATAATAAAACAAAAAAAATATATACATATAAATATACATTTATCAGGGATAAATAGGATTGATGGGATCTCTTTTACTGCACCAAGTACATTATAAGAGAGGGATGAGGATGGGGGATTTGGTGGATTTCTAATGGATGATGGTAGGAGTCTAGTGATGAGACTCACTACTTCTTTCTAATTTGGAAAAATGCCGGAAAGTTTTCTTAAGATCTACATATGGATTTTTTTTTTTAAATTTAGGATTTTGTATGGCAATCGTTCTTTCCTGAAATGGATTGAAACAAGAACATTTATGTCTGCTATTATAAGGCTTTGTTCAAGGCTTTCAGTAATTCAACGACAATGGAAAATCTTATATTGTTGTTAAGTATTTTAGAGAATTACGCTTGGACATTACAGACGAATCTCATCTCTGATGATCATAGAACCTTTAAAAAGAATACATTGCAGAAATTTTTCTGTCATAAGAGGTTAGGTCGTACACTTCTAATCTAAACATGGTCGAGTTAATTATCAAATACAATTTTCGTATATTAAGATATAGACAGAAAATCAATTAGTTTCGCTTAAGATATTACAAAAATTCTATCGCACCTGAAACGACTGATATGACGACTAGCCAGCCGATGAATTACACTTAAGGCATGGACTACGATCCTAAGGCGAGGTGCTAAGTTATTTATGATCCACTTATTTTTACATCACATCATAAAAGTTGCCGGGTCCATTAGGTGACGGCACCGGATGCATGGAGTAACATAAAAAAGTCTTTATCAATCGCCATTGCCTTTTGACTTACAAAGATTACTGCTTGTGGTTCCTGTGAGGATTATTTGGTTTATCGCACTTTTTAGGGGGTTTCGGAGAAAGCCAATGTCAATGGATATGCTAAATCTCCAAACAAGGAATATTCCATATTCAAAAACGTCTTTATTTTGGGCCTATCATTTGTCCCAATAAAAGTTTTAAATAATGCATACAATTTAAAAAAAAATTTTATCAAAAAATTAAAATAAAAAAACTGAACCATTACAACCCATGAAGAGTCTTCTTGTCCCCACCTCAAGACGGCAAAAAGGGTTTTAAATAGGGAAACTGTCTCTTTATTATCTTATAGATCTTTCTGTCCTTTTTCCTCCCTGTGGCGTTGCTACTGTATATCAAATTCGTCTAATCTTTTAGGGAAAATTTCAAAATGTGCACAATTTGATGTTATGTCATCCTTACTAAGAATGAATGGAAAAAAAATATTGCGATTGTGAATTTTTTTTTGTTTCATTCTTATTATAGGCTATATTTAAGAATTTGATTATTAAAATCGACGGTTTTCACGATTTGGCAACATCACACGGGAGCCTAGTGGCTCAGTGGTAGAGCACTGAGTTGCCATGCCGGAAATCCTGGTTTAAATGCCGCTGCAGGCCATGACTTTTATTTAGTCTGTTTGCAGCGGGAGATGGATCGTATAGGATCTAGGACCCTCCTGGGGCCCATCCGGCCTCTATAAAATATTATAAAAATAGGGTACCCGAAATAAGGGGGGAAAGTCTGGCGGTTGAGCGTGATCTAGGACAAGTCACCTCCTCATTGTCCATGAAACAGTACAGTCTCTACGATGTACTGAACCCCAGACCATTCATGGGTTGTGGTGGGACAGGTTTTTTTTTTTTTGGCAACATCACACGAAAACTACGCCAGGTTTTCCCACCTATTAAGGATACCCACTTTACAGCTCCAGGAGGGTTCAGATCCCTCAGAGTGAACCCCGGCTTTCAACAAATTAAATAAAGTCTACCAAGCAGTGGGATATGAGTACCGTAATGCATAATATTAATTAATCTTAGTATGTTAAACTCTAAGAAGTTTCTGTTGCAAATTTAGAATTAAATGAAATCTTCCTTAAATATTTTATTTAATTCTATGTTTTATGAAAGTTAGGATATTTTACTTCAGTAGATAGACTGATGAAAAAATTCCCTATCTATGTTTGTCGGATTTGAACCCGGGACCTTCGGCACGACAACTCAGTGCTCTACTGCTGACTAATTATGACTTTATTCTATGTCCATTAAATTTTGTGAAAATTCCATTAAGTATCTCAAATAATAACATAATATTTTCTAAATTCATGTAGGAGATTTACTCCTACTCCAGTATCTTCGACAGCTTAATTACTACTGATTAATAGTCAAAGAGAATTTTTTGAAAATTCGGCAATTGAGTCCTTATCGAGAAATTGGCAAAGAAATATAAAGAGTAATGATACAAAGAGCAACGCCCGATTAATCGGTTATATTGAGAATCGATGGTGGCAAATCCAAATGGTGGAAAGAAGCACGGGGATGCCCCGGGGACGACAGAAGCCTATCGACTTGAGGGATCGGAGGCCACTGCTTCCTATTAACATTTACAACGTAAGATGGGGTTTGTGCTCACGACTCCTCAGTCTCTAACCAGGAGCTCTCATCGGCTAATTTACATGAATCCGACTCCTCTATCTCACGCTCTCTCACCTGCCAGGACGTTCTTGTACTGTCTGGGGATATTTGACGTCGCAGGGAGGAAAAAGTAAACCACTATTTTATATATAAGCTATTAGACTTATATAAAAGGGAGCGAAGAAGCTCAGTGGTAGAGCGCAGAGTTGCCGTGCCGGGTCCTGGTTTCAAATTCAGCTGCTGACAGACATTTATTTAACCTGTTAGCACCCGGAGATAGATCCTAAGGGTTCTAGGACCCTCCTGGGGCTCACCAAGCCTCTATAAAGTGGGTACCTAAAATGGGGGTGAAATCTGGATGCTGAGAGTGATCCAGGACTTATTACCTCCCTGCACAACGGTTGTTCAAGAAACAGCACAGCCTTCATCAGTTACTACACCCAGGACCCTTCATGGCTTGTGGTGGTACAAGGTATTTTGGTTTTTAATTGACTCGAACAAATATGTTTTTAGCAGCTATTACAAAGAAAAACTGATGAAAACCTAATTAAGCATATCTCATTAACCGCCAAGTTGCTTATAACGGTAGGAATTACAGTAACTGGTTTAAATCTAAACACTTTCACAATTCTTGATGCATTTAATTGATCTATCTTAACTAGTAGGTTTTCAAATCTCATACGCGACAAAAATCACTGTCAATGCACTGCAGTTGTTGGTGCAATATCCGTTCGCACCAGGTAAATTAATTTAATACAGAGTTGGCCTCATAATTCAAACGCTTAAGATAAATATTTACTAACATGCATGTTTGGTTTTATCTAGTAATCATTCATAAAATGTTGATTGAAACTCTTGTGAACTCACTCAGGTGAAAGAAAATAAATAAATGGGACTCGATGTTTTTGCTAAGGCGAAGAATGTGGATATAGATCAATGCCACTGTGTTATTTTAATATCTTGTTTACAATAATCCGGTTACTGCACCTCGCACTATCCAATCCCATATCACTGTCATTGAAGAATAGTGTCAAAACTGGAGGATAAAAATCAATTTACCCAAATTCCGTAAAATCACCTTTACCCTACGTCGCATAGGTTTCCGACTTCCTGTCCTCCACTATACTTAAATAATATCCCACTGATTCTTATAGAACAAATCTGATACTTAGGATTACATAGTGACAAAGGTTTAACTTGGTCTCCTTATACAATACCGAAAAGATAAGAAACTGCTCGCCGTTTGAGGTCACTTCAATACTTCCGCTGAGGTCTCTATGCACCCAATTAATTACTAAAGACTCATATACATGACTATTATAAGACTTACAGAGTAGGACCTACAGAGTATAACAAATTCCTCTCATATCCAATCCTTACAATCAGAAATCCTTTTTAAAATCCACAACGCTCCTTACTTTGTTACAGCTAATAATAATAAGGCTTAGTGGACCCGAAGGGTTGATGCCGATATCACCACTCAGCCTACAAACCTCCGTCCACGGATCACTACTTATCATTACCAAATCCCCCAGGTCACTTCAACGCAACCTTCCCACCTACGTCGCGGTCTGCGCTTCCCAGTGGGCAGAGGATTTATTAACTTTTTTGCAATTCGTTCGCTACTAAGCCTAGCAACTTTACAATCCCATCTTAATCTTCGTGACGCTATCACTTGAATAATATTTACTGGACGCATGCTATGCAATTCCGCTTTATGTAATCTTCTAAATTCTCCAGTGTTCTCACCCTTTTTTGGACCGAATTTTCTACGCAACAATGTTACGTTAAAATGCTACAATTAAAGTTTTCTATAATGACCTCAATCGACCATTTAGCTGATTACAAGTCCTTTCATGACAAACTTTATTTCCACACTAGTTCCAAACCTAGCTATTTCTTCAATTCCCGATAATCCTCCGAGACGTTTGAAAATAAGATGGGCTCGTGACCTTTGAAGTTGAATTTGTTATTTGAGTACTACCACCGGGGTGAAAATCAACTTCCCTTTATCCAACCCATTATTTATCATTCATGTAATAATATTTACTTGCTGCATTGTTATAATTTAGTTGCATATAAAAAAAAATTGATTTAGACAACTTATGAATTATATTAATTAATTATTTGTGTGTGCAACAAATGCCTCTTTATATTTTTTCCCAAAGGGTTTTCTCAAATTGAGGTTTCCTTCAACTAAAAATTTCCTTTAATTATTTTCCCCAATTTGTTCTATCTTGTATATCTTCCTCCCTCAGACCATGGTCATTCATCTTTCCTCAATTCCTTCTACCCATATGTTTCATGGTTTTCCTCGCCGTTTCCTCCCTTCAATATTCCAATTGAGAATTAAATTGGGCAATCTTTCTTAAATTCAATCGTTTTATTGATATGACCATACCACTATTATATTTTTTCTCTACATTTTTGAGGGCGGTTTGTTGATTTTGCATTCTTTTTTTTATTTAAGTAAAAAACGAAATGGAGGATTGGAAATATTGATTTTGGACAAATAATATTCTATAATAAAGACGCCACTTGATGAGCTAGCAAGCCGAAGTAGCGCGGCCGTTGGCATGCCCTCAAGTAAACCCGATAGCGATTGCACAACTAGAACTCGTCTAGGGCCGCCCTTCCTATTCCTTCCTCTTAACAGCCTTCTCAAATACCTACCGCCGCATATCAGAGTTTATAATTAATTTTACTTCTATAATAATATTTATAATATAAATTTTTTTTCTTAATAGTAATTATATATAAAATATTGATTCTTGACACACACACACATGCAAAACAACAAAACTCAACACACGCACTCGAACCCAGACTCATTCTCACGAACATACATATACACAGGAAAACCTGTGAACCAAATGTTGAGCAGATATGAATGGTAAAATAGAATGAAAACATATTTTAATGAAATATTAAAGCACATTAATTACATATTAAAAAACGGTATCAGTTCCGCAGGTTGTAGCGTCGAGTTAAATAACAACAAGATTTAACTATTCACTCGTTTCCTTTTTAATATTTCCGAAAATAAAAATAGTTGTGGGCTTTAGTACAAAAAAAGAGTTTAGTCAAGGGAAATGTGTATATTTTGATAATCATTTCATGAAGAAATAAACGTTTCCCGTTACAATTTTTTCTCCGTACTAAATCTCACGATTATTTGTAATTTTGGAGACCATATGTAAGAAATGAATGGGAAGTTAAAACTAGTTGCCATTCAACCCGAGGCGAGAGACAACCTGCGGGGCTCATACAAAAAAAAATACTTCCTAAGTCATACTTAACATGAATTCATTTAGATAAAGAATAAAGATACAATCCTAAAAGATATAAAACAATTTTGTATTCAAATTGAAATAGTTGAACAGGAAGGATAAGATATATTTACAATTGAGATAGAAGTTTACTACGGATCATGTAAAACTTATAAAATCTAAGATTTTTTCCATATCATTGTTTGACATATGTATATAAAATTATATTAAAGAAGCAGAACATTTTTAATTGAAAATTCCTAGGACATAAAATATTGGAGGATTTTCTATAAAACTTTCCTCATGTATAGATTCTAGAGTAAAAAGGAAAAGTTACGATTTATAAAAAGAAGAAATAGAATAAATAAATAAAATCAATAGAAAATAAGATAGGTTTCTACTGGTTGGTAATTGGACGAGATCGTATCAGCCGTTGACCAAAAGTTGCCCAACCATCGTGAGGGCATTACTCTATCACTTCTCCCACCCCCTCCCCAAAGCCGGATTACCATAACATAATGCTCTCTAAACATTTTGGAGACGCAATTGGAATATATCTCTCTAGATTTGGAGATATAACTGCGGAATATGTTAAGCAGATGAGAGTTTGCATACGTGAACTTTTTAGTTGTCCAGGCTTTATAGGAAAAAAAATAGAAATACAAGAACAGAAGGATGGAAAGCTGGGCTGGTATTTTCGCCGGTTTTATGACGCATAAAATATTTTATTACTGAACATCCTTTCTCTAAATCCTATCGAATAAATTTTTAAAAATACATTTGATTATGTCAAATCTGGCGACATATTCTATTGTACAGTCTCATGTTAAACGTATACAAGTCGTAATAATTCTGTGCACTACAAGCAACAAATACAGTGAAAAGTCCTATACTAAAAACAAACAAACGTAGCAGAGCTTCTCCATTAATGTTCGCATTTTCTCTAAAATAGACTAAAAATGACAGAATAAGCGAGAAAAAAAATTAAGTCTTCCTCAAGGCACTTATCTAATAACAAAAGGTATCTTAATCAAGATATAATTAATATATAAATATAAATACAATTTGTTAAACTTTTCACTCAATGTGGAATAAATAAAACTAATATTTCAAAATATCATTTAGTATTATTAGAGAATACTCTGTTTCATCTTGGTATAAACCATTACAGGCTATTTATGTAATAATTAATAACATTTATATTTGTAACGCTTAAAAATAGTATTAGAAAACTAATTATTGAGTCAGCTTAAGTGTATTTTATTTACTGAATGATTGAAGACCTGATATATGATAAAATAATACCTAGAGTCGGAAATATGAAGAAAATAACAAAAAATACTAACATGGGCATTCCTCTCTGTTTTCACGATCACGGGACCAACTCCAATTATTTACAGTAGAAAGTTTTGACAGGAGCATGATTGTATTAATTATCTACTAACTGATTCAAATTCCTTCCTACCGGACCGCCGGATGAGAATTTATAATTTTACATTGTAAATTTTAATTTGAGATTTTATCGGGGCATTAAACGATTTTTTTCAAAAATAATAATTATACCATAATTCGTTACATCCAAACTTTGTAGATCGATATTAATACACGATCAATATCTGAAGCATCCTAATCACGAATACTTAAACTATTTTTTGATTGTAGATTTATGGTGCCAATAGAAAGCGGTGTAATATCAACCGTGTAGACAATTATAAGCATAAAAGAATATTATAAAAATATAAAGAATATAACGAACTTTGTAATTCTACCAATTGTGCATTCGACGGAGGTGTTCCAAAAAGGCAGGTAATAACAATTTCAAGAAATTCAACAGTTTCAGACGGACCCATTAATTTCAGTACTGAGATCAATCATAGGAAGCGAGGGGATGGTTGACTGGAAGATAGACGTAAGGAAGAAAATAGTTGGGGGTGCAGTCAAATAAAAAGGGTGCGGTCAGTTGTGCTCCAGCCTCCTGGTCCTATAGCCCTGAAGATGACCCACAAAGTGGGTCGAAACGTCGGCACATAATTAAATAAGTAACCACTTATTTAGTGTTTTTATTTGACTGCACCCCCAACTATTTTCTTCCTTTTTTTTGGCATCACCACCGTTCTGTACATTTTCTCAGTAATGTTTTGTATTCATATATATCCCTCACTTTTGTTCTAAATTTCTACCTCTCTACATATATATTTTTTCTCATTTAGCATATACTTAGTCCTCAATGTATTTTTATTGTATTCATTGTATGTTGTCTATTTTCTTTCTTAGCCCTGAAGATGACCCACAAAGTGGGTCGAAACGTCGGCACTTAATTAAAATAAGTATCCACTTATTTAGTGTTTTAATTGACTGCACCCCCAACTATTTTCTTCCTTAAAATATAAATAATATATTTTAAATTATAACATCAAATAATACAGTTTATAAAATATATTTTATTTTATATATTTTTATATTATATTATATTTAATTTATATATTAATATAGTATGTTTCCAATTATTAAAATAGTATGCTTTATAATTAATTTAGTTAAAATCTGCAGCGCCGCTCGCAATTCTAGAGAAGACCTATAATTTTACTTGTTTTGTATGGATTTTTTTATATTCTATATATTAATGTCTTAATGTTTTATTCTCACACCTCTAAAATTAACTTAGTTTGAACTGCTACTGGAATGCTCTGTTTTTAGAAGAGAATCAACAAACCCATTAACCTGATTCGAAACATACAAAAGATCCAATTTTTATTAATGTTCTTAACGATCTATGCTGTTATATTAATTATTAAAACCTATATTAATTATTCAGGTGACATTATATTCAGTCAATACTTCCATGGCACTCATATTACCTGATCTGTCATTGCATTTGACTGTATTTTACTAAAATAGCATAACTTAAAAAAATACGTAATGAATAATTACTAAAGTGGAGAAAACTACTAGTTCTATCTTTGTTTATGGTAAGCAAAAAAAATTTTTTACAAGTGTGATAGCAACGGGTATTGACCAATTTTTCATTGAAGTCAAAGCAGATAAAAGCTTCTTTTATTTATTTATTTTTTGTTAAGCATTTTAGGCAATAGATGAAGAAAAGATCGAATGCATTGAACAGGTCGAGACTGGCCTCATAGAATATAATATAATTAGTTGTCAATTATCAGCTCGATGGATCAAATGCATCTTTGGTGAACTTTTGGAGTTTACATACAGTAAGTAACGAAAATGATGACATTTGATGTTTTCATTGCATTACTGCTGTAGATGAGATGTTGGAAACTTTTTTCCCTCATTAAATATAAGAATTTTGAACTAAAGTTTAAAAATGACGTAAATTATAAACATCTGCTGTTTTTTTAAAAAGAATAACAATGAATTCTTTCTAGTGACGAATAAAATCGTTTATCGGTTTACTGAATCAAATAGTCTCAGAGCTATAGATTTTGTATCCAAAACGTCATGTAGCCTTTACTTACGTTGCCTACAGAATGCCAACTTAAACTCAAAATCATCATAGATGGGATGAGATCGTTCATGGATCAAACATAGAGCTGACATTGCCTGGAATTATCTAACTCTCCATAATGTTAGTTTGGACACGTTTTTTTGAAGCAACGAATTTCTTCATTAACTGTCAAAGCGGTATTACTTTTTTTTGTTGTTTGTTGTTTTCAATTAAAAATTGTTCAAGAATTCTTCTAGTGATTCCTTTTATAGGTAATTTTGTTCAAAGTCATATTTGTAGAAAAATCAGTATCATTTATGCTCATTACTTATTTTGAAACATATGGGAGTTTGACTGGATGGAGAACCCCATTACAAAACTAATAGTGAGCCCTAAAGATATAAAACGCCAATAGGTAGCCTGAGTTATTCTGAAAAGCTTATTAAACTATCTTGAAAGAGCAGATAATAATTTTTAAGACACGCACCATTTTTCAAGAACTCGGAGAGTCTATGCGGTGATTAAACAGGGAATTTTTGATGGACAGTTTAGCTGTTTTGTTTTTTTGAGTTATTAAACTATTACCAAACTTGTCTTGGCAACTGGTATTTTCGGAAACTGATAGTTCTAATAGCTATAATGTTGAAGCCGAAATTAGGACCAACTAGTTTATTTAAATATTTAAATTACCACAGAATTTACATTCTACTGTTATATATGCTGAGGAATTTTAATTTTAGTTAACGTTATTATAATAGAAATAATATAAGGTTAGTTTAAAGTAAAATATAATGGCACCTTTTTGACATATATTAAGGTATTTTTTATTGGAAAGAAAATGGTCTGGGAGGGGTCAAAGAAAGAACTTCCTTAATGGAGATGAACTATTTATTTTAAACTGACGATTCGATCCTCATTGCAGGACTTCAGAGCTTGTAATGAGGTCACAAGTATCACATGTGATACTTCCACCATATATATAATGTCAACTAATATTATTTAAGATATTTTTATATAATTTTTTTTTAAATTCTGGATTTGCTTTCTTTAGAAAGATCGTTTGATTAGATTTTTGGTATATAAGATATATAAGAATTTTACATTAAAAAGTGAAGATTTTCTGGGAGTTTTGGTGATTCTTTATGCGTATTAAATTGCGAAATAAATGGCCTCTCCTATGTTGAATCCTGTCTTGACCCGGGTATATAACTAGTTAAAATGTAACTAAGCCATCACAGGTAACTAACTAGTTAAATGTAACAAGTTGTAATGAGAATAACTCATGTACTACATAATTGCTATACTACCAATGCCCTGGCTGCGATAACGCTCATGAGATAGGAGAAGAGGCGAAGTTTTGTTATCCCCTTCGTTAGTGCGTGGTGACTAAGTGCACATCAGCAGATGAAGAAAAACCTGGGTTCTTATAGCGTAATAGACACAACACCTTAAGATAAGCATATGCAAGTAATGCCAATGCAAAAGCCAATTTTAATTTAATTTTCGAAATTAAACTTAGTAACACGCATCGGCTTACATTGTATTTTCAATTAGTGTCTTAGAAATTTTAAAAGAAGAAATAATCATACATAAGTATAATAGCTATTGTACCTACACATCGAGCGGTCAGTTGGCCAAGATTAAGATGGGCGGAATGATCAGCAAATGATGCCAAGAAAGCAGGACCGAACAGCTGGATGACAACAGCCTGCGATAGAACAGCATAGGATTTGTGTAAGAGGAGACCAGAGGACTCGCCTGCGGGTTGTAGTGTCAACATGATAATAATAATAATATCTACAGTAATTGCGATGAATGCATCCAAAATATGTATTTTAAATTTATTTATTTGTAGGCTAGGCAGATATTTTTGAGATGTTATAAAACCACCTTATGTACATTTGATATATTTTAGGATGGTTAACCAATTTTTAATAATGAAAATAATTTAGATTAATGATGCCATTTACCAGTAGCCAATAATATTATGTATGATATTACAAACTAGACTAAATATCTCTTTAGTTTTCAGCAATTGGATAGGAAGATTTTTTTTTCCTTTTAAGAGCGGAGCCATTGATTTGTGCATTGCTCATTACTTTTCCTAGAATTAGCAATCAATAGATATTACGTGACTAGGTTCGTGCTTGCACTTGATCACTTTGAAAGTAGATAATTGTCAAACTGTTTTTTCTTTTCATGGAAACGATCCCCTTAGCTCTTTACGCTATAATGGTGGTGCGGTTTGGGGATCATTATTATGTCTCATTAAAGTATATTTGAAACATTGGTACTGTTTATCGGAACTGGGTATTGCTGATTTTCTCATGAATAGCAGTTTGAACGGTTCGGAGAAGACAGAAAAATCAAAAGCATTACGTGAATAAAGGACTACTTTGGTTTACTCCGTTGCTATACATCATAAAGTCATATACAATTTATGTATTTATTACGAACACCAGTTTAAAAATAAATAAATAATTTTCAATAAGATATTTGTTTACTTTATTTATAAAATTTACAGCTGTATAATAATAATATATCAACTAAATAGAATCGAAGATGTATAATGGGATGAGATAATCTAGCAAAGTAGAGAATCTACCCATTAGGCTACAACTACATTGGATCCGATTCGGTGCGACGTGATTCTATCACATACGATGCTGGGGTGTTTACATTATACATATTTTACTATACATTATAGTAAAATATAAATGTATTAAAAATAATTAATAAATAATATTAATTTTATAAATTTAAAGAACCAAATGTTATAACCCCGATATATTTCAGTCATTTGGTTTGCTAGCGACGTCTCATCGTATCACACCGGATCCAATATAGGTGTAGCCTTACTCATATTGGATAAGTTTAAAATAAAAATAGAGTGCTGAACAAAAAAAATTAATCATCGCTAAAAAACTTTGGATGCTTGTTGTTAATTGTTGTAAATACTTTATTAACTGAAATTTGTAACAGTTGAGTCATAAAAAAATCTTAAAAATCACCCCACGCTTTTTTTTTTTACGATAAAATGAATATATTTTGTTCATCATTCTAAACTTATCGACAATTATTTTCTACCTTCTAGTTTTGTTTTCTATTATTTATTTTCTACTTTTTAGTTCTAGCTAGCTACATATGCGTGTTTTTTATTTTCCCTACTATAGTTTTTGTTGAAAAGAGTACGTAACTACCCAGTTGATACTGCCTTTAGCCAAATGCTAGTCTCAAACATTAAGCATGGTACACCTTAGTACTTGGGACAAGACACAACCGTGTTTTCGAATATGAAAAATCGAAAATCATGAAGATCTTGGTGATCATAATGAGATAGACTTATTAAATTCTTATATTGTCATCGGTCCTTGAGCATTTTGCAAAGTTTCAGTTTAAATCGATGTTGTAAAGTTGCCAAAAATCGAGTTCAAAGATTACGTTTTATATATACGTACATACATAGCTAATGTAAGCGTGTTCAAAAGGGAATCTTATGATTTCTGATTTAGGGAAAAGATGTAAAATCGGAAACAGAAAAAATTAAATAGGCAGTCACGGGAACTGCCGAGTGAAAACTCAAGATTTTGGAAAAACTGTGCTCTTTTTTGAATTTCTAAATCAATTATAATCTGAATTATTTAACTTTAAAATTTGTAATTTTATATTATTAACATGAGTCTGGCTTTCACCTAGATATAAATTTTCCAGTAGTTTACTCAATAATTAATAATGAAGATCTACTAAATGCAAAATAGTAATAATTTATTGAAGAAATAAATAGTATATAGTTATATTATTTATAAATTGTATTTGTATTTACATAGGTTTTATTTTCATTTTTAGTGTCATTATCATCGTCAAGTTCAAGATTATTTAAATCATTTTTACTTTCAATAATTTCATAAAACAAGGCATTTACTACAAATAAAAACTTCTAGAGGAAAAGAAAACTTCAACCAGTGATTGATGTTTTAAGTTATTTTAGTATCAATTGCACAACTATTAAACGACTTTTAATTGTTGAGGTACTTCATTTCCACTCAAACTCTCTGGTTTTAAACCTAGCTTCCTCTTCAATTCCCGATAATCCTCCGAGGCGTCTGAAAAGAAGATGGCCCCGTGACTTCTTAATTGAACTTATGATTTGAGTACTACCAGTGGGTAGTTTCTCTACTTGGCATTTTCACATGTCATTATGTATCGCTTAGCACATTTACTAGATGTATTTTTATTATACAGTTGTAAATATCAATAAATAAATTAAAAAAAAAAAAATTGTTGAGGTAATTATCATCATTAGTATAATAATGGAATTCTAACCTTTAAATTGAACTTGATTAAAGGAAATTGTGTAAACTCATGTACAAACCGCAAAGTCGAGCATGCTGCTGACGCGAAACCTTTAGGTTTTCCCCTAACAAAAAATTCTTTATCCGCGTTTGGCGACTTTTGCTAAACGCGGCTAAAGAATTTTTCACTTAAAAAAGTAGGTTTTAAACTGTAAATTTGTGTTCAGCTTCGAATAATGACTCTTTTACAACATGGATTCCTGAATAGAATCAGATGGAGGCTGTCGCTGCAGGAAAAATAACTAGGAGGATCAGGATGGGGTTTTGGGATGGACAGGGCAATAAATACACGAGGAGAGCGATGCGTGGGCCCAGGTTTTATCTTTCCTTTTAGCGAAGAGAGAAGAGCTGGCCAGAAAGTCACCGAATTAACCGACATTGTTAATTCGCGGTGGCCGTTGCGGTCGGCCCGTGTAGTGCGGTTGTCCACTCTGCCCCTACCAACTTCTCTCTTCCCTCCTAGTCGTTCATCTATATATCACTCCGATGTGTAGCTAGGTTTTAACCATTTAAGTGCTTTAGACGCATATATGTATCCTGCGACAGCAATCGGTGGAGGCTATGAGCGCATATGTGTTGTAAGTTACCAACAGGGACTAAAGACAAATACATATATGCGTTTTTCAAAATTTTTAGTTTTTCATGTAATTATTACATGAAATTATACTTAAATTATTACGTATAACTTAATGTGAGGCAGGCACATAGGTAAAATTTTAGCTACCGGATTAAAGAAAGACATTATGAAACAATTAAGTTTATAGAAAAAATAATAATATTAAGTAATTAGTTTAAAACATCCTGATATTTAAAAATCAATTTTAAGGCAGGTATTATTGATATTTTTTATTTTTAAGGCAGATTTTTTCAAAAAGTTGAAACTTTTTAGCCGCGTTTAGCGATTTTTGTTGTGTTTCGCGTCATTAACATGCTCGAGACTGGCGACACCTAGATGCCTGTGCATGAGTTATACAATTTCTGTTAATCAACTTTAGTTTAAAGGTTATAATTCCATTGATTTAAGAATAATTATATTAATCTAAAAAACATTTAATAGTTGTTCAATTGATTCTAATAATAACTTAAAACATCGATAACTGATAGAACTTTTCCTTTCCCCTGAATGGTTTTATCTGTAATAGTTAAATATCTTCTTTAATAAAATGATTGAAAGTGCAAATGATCTACGTAATGTATTGTTGATCTAAACGATAATAATAATGCTAAAAAGGAAAATAAAATCCATGTATGTAAATAGAAATAAAAGGTGTATATAATATACCAATATTCTAATTTTTATTTCAATTAAATTATTTTGATGCAACCAAGAAATTAAGATGGCACGAGCGAAAAATATTCAGTCCACAGCGATGGTGAGCGCTGAGCACACGTAGTCTCTCTGGACCTCATCGCCCAAGAGTAGCCCGCACGTAATGCGACTATTGAGTTTATTACGAGACTATAAAGTTTTATCACTAAAATTTTGAAGTAGCTATAGTCCCGTATAATTTTTCAAGAACATTATTTAGTATTGTAAGATGTTTACTGTTAGTAAATTTGTATTAGATGAGGGATGGCCACCAGAAATGATTTCGCGGGCTTTAGAAATGCTCATATCTGGGCAGACCGCATATAAAATTATTTACTTCCATATTATATTTAGATCCACTATAGAAACTATTTTGGAGAGAAAATATTATTACTTTTATTATTGTTACATACAATCTTAGATAATATATTAAAGAAATAGTTGACTGGATATATCTTAGAAGAGAGTAAAATAGTCAGGGGAATCAGTCAATAAACATTTCACACAAAATAATTTATGTTGTTTGTGCCTGCGTTTCGGCCTATGTTTTAGGCCACCATCAGAACTGAGAATAATATGAAGCAGAAAAACTATGTAAACAATGCAGTACAAAAGAAGTCTGACCTTTTTCTTGATTGATTGATCTTACACTCTTCTAATCAATAATGATTTTGTTTAATTCTATCTCATAATTTCTTCAGTTAATTTTTGAATACATGGATGCAAAAAAATTACTTTTTAATACAATAGTTTTCACTGCTTTGGGTGTTATGAAATCCGTCTCAGCAACGGACTAAGCAATGGTCTAAGAGCAGCGGGATTATTCTCGTCTATGGTCCACACTACTATTTGAGTTTCAAGACCAATCTTAGTCAATACACCATGGAGAGTATTGTTTTGTGCGTAATAAGTTCTTGCTTTATGCTTATTAAAAGTGAAAGAACGCTAAAACGTAAACGTAGGTGGTCGCGCCAACTTCTCGCTGAAGTATTAAGGATTCCTTCGGCAATACGTTATTAATCCACAAGTACTGACATAGTTTTCCTTGCGCTAGTACTGACATCTGGTCACACGATGATTTAAAAATTCATTATTAAATACAAAATAAAATATTTAATCATTTTATTGACTGTTCTTACTTATATCAACCTTCTTGCATTTCCCAGAATCGAAGAATATATGATATCAAATGCGCAAAAATAACAAATGCGATCAATGAAGGAAATAGTGAAATGCAAAAACATCCTATTTTAAATCTTGTGTATTTATGAAGAATTAGTGCAATTCACTCGCGTTTCTAAAAAAAAAATTTTAAAAATACAATAAAAGTTGATTTTAAAATAAACATGTTATATAGAACGGTTTTTTTATATACAGCTTCTCAAGGAACTTGGAAAAAATATAGAATTACATTTTAAAAATGGCAAGATACATAAAATTATACTTTAAAATTATTTCTAAGAATGCCGGTTTATTTGGAACAATATCATAAGCGGTATTCCAGTTAAATGCATTTAGCACAGGTTTCACGTCCAAAGCATTATTCAAATTAAAAAAACTTTTTTCCGCTATAATGAAATAAAATCAATATGTTCAAGAAATATAAAAGTAAAAACTGACGCAATGATTAAAAGTCGCGCTTATCTGGGATATAAAAATCTAACTTCAGTAATGGTTTAAATAAAGTGAAAATTCAATTTATATGCTAGTTTTAATTTCAATGAATTGCCATTTTTATAATAAATAATTATTATTTTTAAAAAATGGTTTGAATGGACGCGCATATTCCTGAGATACAAAACCATTTTTTTAACCTAACTATTTATTGTAGGAATTTTCGGTCAAGACTGTTGTAGGATTCGGTCAAATCCATGTATGTAAGAGGGAAATAAAAGTTTATTCATAAGACACTCAGAAAAAATAGAAATTTACACTTTAAAACGACAAGCTACATCAAATTATACTTAACAATTATTTCCAGGAAAGTCGCGATATCTTTATCAATTTCATCGTCTTTAACACAAATAATTGCATTTAGTAAAGTTTCACGCCCAAAGCATTATTCAACTTACAAGTATTTTTGTCGACTATAATAATAGAAAATAAGATAGCACACTGACATAAAATACAAATTTGCAAGAAAAATAAAATTAAAAGACTGATGCAATGATTAAAGGTCGCGCTTATCTGACAAAAAAAATCTAATAGTAATGGTATGATCAGTAATAGTTTGGATCAAGACAAAATTCAATATATTTCCTTATTTAAATTACCAATGAATTAAAAATTTTACATTGAATAATTAAAAATTTTCGGCCAAGACTGTGGTAGCGTTGGATCGTGAGAAGAGGGAAATATTAAAACCGACAAGGATTAAAGAAAATTAACACTTCTACTGCATATCTGACAGATACGCGCGCCTATCGTAATGTTAAATAAATTAAGACCTGTCATTTTAATTATATCATAATTAAAATAATTGAATTGTTATAATAATTTTAAGTATACACATGATAGTTATGATCTAGATATAATTACAATAATTATTATTAAAATGTATAAATGCAATTTATATTGACAATAATAATGTTGAATACTGCTCAGACTGGGCCGTGCCTCGTCTCGTTGCATGAAGTCTCCCATTCGGATTGGGAGACCTTAAGCCAGCGATTTTGGTCTCAGCAACGGTCTTAGCAACGGGGTTTAGTCTGAGTAGCGGCTCCGCAACTATCTATCGAGACCAGCTTAGACCACGTCTAGACCAGGTCTAAGCTAAGCAACGGTCTAGTAGAGTGGACGCAGCTTTATCTAAGAGCAGATTGCACATTTCATGCAACGTCCTGCTTATTTTATTTACACAATGAGTCCATATATCTTATCCATTTAAATATATTTTTGGAGGTATTTTAACAATAGAATTAACGAAACGACCCCTGGTAGCTCAGAGGTTTAGAGCACTGCGACGAAGACGCAGACGAACCAGGGTTCGAATCCTGGGCAGGGCAAATCTTTTCTCTTCAAAACAAAAATATTTACAAATTATAACAATCAATAAAAAATAAAATATAATAAATTAAAAGTTTAACACTTTGTACCTTTCTAGTGATAAGTGTTTTCTCGGTTACTAATATACTAAAGTTCATTTTTTTGTTTATAAGTAAATCAATTACTGATATTTATAACTGCCCTTTAATAATTGGAATTCGTTAGCATAATAAAATAATGTTTTTTTAGTTTAGATCTATCCAGTACAAGACAAGAGACCAATTAGTACGTTACATAAGACTACTATTATTTTGCATCCGCCGTATAATGGAGACAAAGATTACAAAAACATGGAATAATCTTTATCTCTTTACGATGTTAATAATGTTAAAAAAAAGATTAATTAAATAGGACATAAACTCTATTTTTCATGGATGTGATAAAGAATAAGATATTTTTATGAAATAATTAATCATGTTCGGTTCAATGACTTGCTTGCAGTTGAAATCATATGGAACAACTAGAAACCAATTCTAAAAATATATTAAAAATACAATGGTTACATTACCTACTTACATTTCCATTTGAACTTTTTTTTTCTTTGTTATGATAACTTATGACTTATTTCTCTATTTGGGATTTGATCTCTTTCAACATTAAGCTGATATATGTAAATTAATAGATATTTATAAGCTTTTTCCTTTTGAAACCTTTGAATGATTTATGAATTTATTACTAAACAATAATGATAAATCTAATCTCATAAAAAAATAGAATGTCCTTGGAACACTATACGTACCTTTTGTAAATTTGATTCGCAAAATCCTAAACGCTCCTTATTTTGTCACAAATAAAACCATCCATAATGACCTGAACGTTCCATATGTTACCGATTTAGCCCATTCCAGGTACCTATCATTCCATAATAAACTCCAGGCCCATCCAAACCCACTAGTTTCCACCCTTGGTTCCAATTCCATCCCGGACAATCCTCCTAGGCGTCTGAAGAGAAGATGGCCTCGAGACCTTCTATAATAGAAATGTAATTAGAGTGCTGCCAATGGGTAGTGCCTCTACACGTCCTTTCATGCATTTATTTATTCATTCAGCCCTTGTACTAGATGTATATATTACAGTTGTACAATTCAATAAAAAAAAAAAAAAATAATAAACAAAAATTTGTTTGAATCACTAAAAGTTTTTAACTGAAAAAGTTGAATAATGCAGTCATACAATTTTTACTTGATTCCGGATTTTCAATTTTATCCATAATCAAACGAGTTTATGTTTTTTTGCAAATGACTTTATGGAAAACAACTAAACTATTTTATCCTTATTATAATTTATTTTATTTGTTATTTGTTATTAAACATCGCTAGTTGTGAGAACACGGGGATATGGGATCAGTGAAGAGAATGGATTTGTCTGACCGAGGTACGAACCAGGATAGCTTAGGTGGTAGAGCAACACGACGGAAACGTGGGAGACCCGGATTCGAATCCCGGCCCGGGACATCTTTTCTCTACAAAATAAAAATATTTAAATATTATATCCTTGATTTATTTCAGTATTTATTATGTTCTAGTTAGTCATAACAAATCTAGAAAACAATTATCTTTTTTACAACAATAGTTTAATTTAATCAGCTTACAAATTAATTATTAAATTAAATAATTAATTATTTTAGCCGGAACTCATTACGAGAAAAAAAAATTTACCATTGATTAACACGTCTACCAAACACGAAATTTAGTAATTTACCTTTCATTTGCCTCATGGATGGGGAAATATAAAATAATTTTAAGATAAAATTTTAATTGCTTCAACATATTTGGTTCTGGTTTATTAGCAGATATTGTAACTTGGTAACTTTAAATGCAATAAACAAACAGAAAAATCTTAAAACGTAGATTATATACTAAAAGGAGATTGATCTTGTTTATTATTTTATAAATTTCCTTTTAAGATTTGGTTTAAATTAAAAAATATTATTCAAATAAAAAAATAAGTAAAACCTATTGAGGTTGCAAGTAGAACATATTTCATGCTCCATATTTATATAATGATAATTTATAATTTATTAAAAGTGTTATGGTAGTGGAGTGGCTCAGTGGTAGAGCGTAGAATTATCGTGCCGAAGGTACCGGGTTCAAATCCGGTTGTGGCAGATTTTATTTAATCTGTTGAAAGCCAGGAATGGATCCTTTCGCGACCCAGAACTCTTCTGAGGCTCTCCCAGCCTCTATAAAGGGGGTACACATAATATAGTGAAAATCTGGCATTTGAGCTTGTTTGAGCCCGTTGTCACTGTATGTTTCACAGTCTATACCACGTACTGAAACCAAGACCCTTCATCGGTCGTTTTAGTTCAGTTTTTTGATTTTTTTATATTTAAAGATGAGATCAATGTTCAACCGAATGGTTAATTATTAACCCAAGCAACTTTAAGAAGCTGGGTGTATCGTGATGTCTCCTGTGTCGATTAATATAACAGAAGATACATTTTCTACCATAGCTAAACTTCTGTGGGCTTAGGGTCCAGTTCTTATTCACTGATTAATAATTCACTCACATTATTAATGCCTCAAATGATAATTTTCTGTTTTAATAGTATTTATGGATGACTGTGAAGGCTTAATCCATGTGTTTCCTTTTTTTGTTATATATTGTAAGTCTTCTATATTTGCTGAACAAATATAGTGTACTAATCTAAAAAAAAACAACAACTGAGAGATAATATTTCATTTGTGACTGAAAATTATCTAAAAGATTCATTATGACCTCAATATTTTTGAGGAAAAAAATAAAATCTATTTTTAGAAGTCATTTTGGTCTTTATAAACATTATTGGATGAGATAGTGTAAACAAATAAAAGATGAATAAAAAGGGAAAGGGGGAGTTTAAAGAGATTTGTCACGGAGGGAGATGGCCGACAAACCGAAAATAGGTGCCCCCTCGTAAAAGCAGAAAGACACTTAGAAGGCTACCGAGGGGGCACTGGTTTATTTTAGGAGTTCATCGCCCTTTAGTTCGCTGTGTAGACTGGCATCCGCCGTTAGCCACACAGGCAATTTTGTATTAGTATCCCATTCCCGCTATCGATTTACATCAATAAACTTTTTTATTTATTAATTTTATATTGAACCAGACAGCACGAAACAATTCGTTATATTAAACGACAGTAAATATTGAAAGATAATGATAACGTTGAAAAATCGTTCACAGCAAACCCTTTGAAAATATTGTAATTTAAAAAAATGTTTTATATATGCAGTCATGAGGACTGCAAACAGAAGTGGAAACTCAAGACTTTGGGATAGTTATATTTTTTAAAATTTCTGAATCAATTATAGTATCAATTATTTAAATTCCAAATTTATAAATTTAAATGACTAACATTAGTCTGGTTATCACAGAGATTGAAACTCCGAAAATAATTACAAACATTCGAAATAGTTTATTTATTAATGAAACCTATGAAGGGCAGTACAAGCTCAAACATTAATAATTTAATTGAAATAATAATTAGTGGATGATTCTTCAATATTATTATTATTATGTTCAACAAGATCTATATCATTTATAGTTCAATCATTTCATAAAACAATACATTTAACAGTGGCAAATAAAATCTTTTAGAGGAAACGAAAAGTTCGGCTAGTTATTGATATTTTAGTTATTATTAGTATCAATCGCACAACTATTCAACGACCTTTAGATAAAAATAATTATTCTTACATCAATTTAATTCTAACTTTTAAACTAAAGTTGATTAAAAGAAATTGAACTCATGTGCAGGTCACTAGGCGTCGCCAGTACCTATGTAGCATGTCGCTGGCGCGAATCTACAAGTTTTCCCTTACCAAAGTTGCTGAAGTTTTCACTTAAAAAATTACATCTGATGATACGGTCTGTCTATTTCGACCGAACGATCTAAATACAAAATCATAAATATCAGTGTTGCTAACACTATTGTTTTTTCAAGTATATTATTTTTCCTGAGATGAAGTATGCTCTTGAAAGAAATAACAATTTACAATTGGATTTCTGATGGAATATACTTTGAACGATTTTCAAAATATATTAGTTCTATAGATTAATAAATTAATTTCAAAATATATAGATTTCTATAAATATATATTTATTTATAGAAACTATAAATGTAAAACATAGAAAAAGATGGTATCAAGGTATAGAATTAACAATGCTAATATTATTCTGACATCCTTTCATCCTTTACGATTGGAATCCAGTGGACCATGTACTTCCAACATACGTGACAGCGCCAAATAGTTTGAAGTTTAATTTTTACAAAACGATCGTTGTTTACAGAATATTATACCTTTATATAATATATGTTGTATCTTATAATGGGATAATGGGAAAACTTCTTGTTGGATGGCTTGTAAAACCAGCGGTCGGTTGTGAACTTGCTCCAGTGGGATATTTAGTTGTTCCATATCTGACTTAACTGACGTCATCCATTTGTTCTTAGAAGCCTGGCCTCTACCTGTCACTGTGAAAATCCTGTTAGCGAGTCTTTCAGGATCCAGGTGGGCCAAGTGTCCATATAAGGTCAGGCCTTTCCTCATAGATGTGATGATGTCCTCCTGGTTTTCATATAGTTCATCATTATGACGAATCCTGTAAATGCCTCTTTCATCTCTGATTGGTCCTAATATCCTCCTCAGGATCTTTCTCTATTTTAACTCCAGCTTTCTGAGCGGGCCCTTCCTAGTCATTACAAGGCACTCGGAAGCATACAGAACAGATGGTTTGATGACCGTGCTGAAGTGTCTATGTTTTAGGTTTTTGGAGAGGCACTTAGATGAATAGATACTACGACAGGAGCGATAAGCCCTTTCAAACTTGGTACATCTGGTCTCCATGGCGAGGCTCTCACTCTGATTCACAGAGATCCTTTCTCCCAGGTACTTTTCGTATGGTAGCTTGTGTGAGAGGCAGTGTAGAAGGGCCCTCCTTAATATTGGTCATAAATTCAGTCTTCTGTATGCTGATCTTAAGACCAGTCTTAACAGCTACACTATAAAGACTCTGTAAATTTTAAGTAGCCTCCTCTATATTCTTCGCCAGTAGAATGAGGGCATCGACAAAGGCTTGGCATGGGACATGAGGTTGTCTTTCATGTACCCAAGATTTACTCCAGCTTCTGGTGGTAGCATCGTTCTCCACTCCCTAATGATTTTTTCCAGGACACAGTTGAAGAGAATGCATGAGAAACCATCACACTGTCTAACTCCTGTTGTGATTGGAAAACTTTCAGATAGATAGTTCACCTCTGAACATGACCTTGGATGTCGTGTTTCTCAGAGTGGCTTGGACCAGTCGTAGGGTCTTCTCATCCAGACCGAGTTCCCATAGTATGGAGAAAAGGGTGTCTCTGTCCACAGAATCATAAGCTTTCTGAAAATCTACTAGGACAACCACCCAATGATGTTCAACTCGGCTTTTGTAAGTGAGGATTGTCTTAAGATTGTGTATCTGCTCTGTACAAGATCTAGTCATAAGGAAACCAGCTTGGTATTCTCCTAATTGTGAGTCTACCTGGGTGGTGACTCTATTGCGAAGGGCTACAGAGATGATCTTGTAAGTTATTTGTAATGAGGAAATACCTCTGTAATTGTTGAGGTCTGTCTTACTTCCTTTCTTGTGGAGGGGATGAATCACAGCAGACGTCCATCCTTCGGGTAGGGATTCTGTTCTTCATATGTCCGTTATGATTTGATAGATACTCTGCAAGGACTGGTCATCTGCGTGTTTCCACTATGCCGTCTTCACCTGTAGCTTTGCTGTTCTTGAGACCGCTAATGATGTCCATTATTTCTTCTTTGTTAGTTATTATATATATATAGTTTAAAATTAGGTTGTAAAAAGGTCAATTTAGTGCTTAGTTTTCGTGAAAAGAATCCGGCTCACAGTTTTATTGTATCGCAGTATTACTCTAATATGAACGTTATACCTATTTATTTAACATTACACATATGCATTTAATACATCATCAACATAAGCAATTATGGATTTAAATATTTTATATTTGAAAATCTGAAATAATTAAAAATATTATCAATTGGTAAAATGGATACATCAGTTAACATATCTAAACATCATACATATGGATTATTTTGCGTTTACGAAGTGAAGGTGATTAAAAAAGAACCACTTTTCTACTCTGTCCACAATTTTTCAATTATTTTTCGATTAAATTCTCGTGGATAACCTTAAATCAGAATATTTGATAAGTGTCATAAAATTATGCTTGAAACGTTGTTTCTATCTCTACCCTTAAGGTGTTTCGTATGACTGTAATCACGTGAATGAATGACCTAGTACTTATAGTACCAACCAAGACTTCGTAGACTTTAGTATCTACTGTCGAATAATAAATCTTATCTAAATGGCAACCAATGAAGGGGGTGGTTCTTTTTGCTTATTTCAGTCAGGATACATAAGTTTTCCACACGTTACTTCATTTTGATTAATCAGGGCTCTCTACAAACTGGCCATCGATTTTTTCTAGTTTGATATTCCCACCTTCGGGTATTTCTATTGCACAATACAGCGGCAAGCAACACTGAATGTATCATCTCTAATCTGAATTTATTCTCTACTCCTTACAGATTACAAACATACACAACCTTTAAAATATGATGATCATCTAGATACACGTAAACACTACTGGAATTACTTCAATATGGAACTGAAAAATCCCTCAATTCTTCACTTATTTAGTATTTCCAGAAGAAAACTAAGGAGTAATTCTAATGTAAAAGTAGATGGGGAAACCTCCCATTAAAGACAACATAAATAAAATAAAGTTATAGTATCATACAAATTTGTACACAGTATTAATATAATACAATTATAATATAATTTTAAGTAATAAGTAATTTATAACTAAGTAATTAAGTTTCACATGATTTAAAATTATACCACTTATCTGCAAAATATTTAACTAAAATCATTTTTTATTCTTCCCAATCAGTTTAGTTTGTATATAAGTACTAACTTTATAAATTATATTTATCTGTTAGATAGTTGTATATTATAAAGGACTGCATTAAAATAGCTCATTTAGTAGGTAGCAATAGCAGTGAACCTCGACACTTTTATCGTAAAAAAATAAAAATAAATAAATAAATCTAAAGAAGAGTATAAACACTTCCTAGGTCTTAGTAATGTACTTTAGTATAGAGAGACAGAGAGGAGCACTTGCTATAAAGGTGAGTACTAATTGACTTATAAAGTCCTATATATATATATATTAAATCAACTTGCTTTAATCTGACAAAATAGATAAATTAGGAATATTTAGAAGAATGTACGAGTACAATTGAATAATGATAGAAAATATTAGGATTTGCCTGAAGGTATTAAATTAAAAACATTCCAATTAATTATCACGATACGCTCCTTTATATAAATAATTAACACTTTAGTTACTACTGGTATAGATCTGCTGCCCCAGGCAATATGAAGTTAATTCTAGTTTGTACATACAGAATTAATTGTATTAAGGGAAGAATCCATACAGAATCGTGCCATTATCGTAGTTTTAGTCATGCAATAGCATGCAATAGAATGGATATATAATATAAGCAATAACTTCATTTAAGCCCATGCCTAGCTTAGCCCTATATTCACTACAAAAATAACACGATCCCGCTTCTCTTGGTAAAGGAAACTCATTTGGGACAAAATTCGACTTTACCACATATTCACCGTGGTTAAAGATATACAATATAAACTAATGCTTGACAGTCTAATTTATTTATTTTTGTAATTTAAAACAAATATTTTGCAGATAAGTAGCATAATTTTAAATCATGTGAAACTCAATTACTTAGTTATAAATTACTTATTACTTAAAATTATTTTATAAATGTATTATGTTAATACTGAGTACAAATTTGTATGATACTATAACTTTATTTTATTTATGTTGTCTTTAATGGGAGGTTTCTCCATCTACTTTTACATTAGAATTACCCCTTGGTTTTGTTCTGAAAATACTAAATACGTGAAGAATTGAGGGATTTTTCAGTTTCATGTTGAAGTAATTCCAGTAGTGTTTACGTCTATTTAGATGAACATCATATTTTAACGGTTGTGCATGTTTGTAATCCGTAAGGATTAGAGAATACATTCAGATTAGAGATGATACATTCAGTGTTGCTTGCCGCTGTATTGTACAATAGAAATACCCGAAAGTGGGAATATCAAACTAGAACAAATCGATGGCCAGTTTGTAGAGAGCCATTAAAATACCTCTGTAGGAAGGATTTCAATTAGGATAAGAAGAGGGTTGGTAACCGTGGGATTGAGGTAACAAATCTAACCTGTATCTTACGCCCATTACCCAGCACTTAAGCATTTTGTGAGTCTTATCTTGGGCTTGGTCTAGCCGTACCTCGCTCTCGGTTTAGTGTTACCTTAAAACAGAATTTCTATAATATCAACGGCTCAAGGCTCTTATTACTGAAGAATGTAATGGTACTCGAGTGGCCTTATACAGACCGATGACGAAATCAAATACCGACAACATAATTCTGAGTACAACCTTTTTTTTTTTTTTTAATTTCTTTAGCAGCATCTGGTAGAGGCACCCTTAGGTTCACGTTTTCTTCTAATCATCTATACGTTGAAGGTTATAATTCCACTGATATAATAATGATGATAATTACCAAAATAGTCGTTTAATAGTTGTGGAATTCATACTAATAATAACTCCTTCTCACAATAAAAACCTTTCTTAAAATCTTTTGTCTTTGTTAATTATTTTGACCAAGATATTTATTTTCTTGTATTTTTTTTTTCTGTAAGGATTTCGAAAGTCCATTAGAGGAATAAAAAAAAATCACGGAGCGAGAGGAACTAACAAGCTTTCGGAATAGTTAGCTAAACCTAGATAAAAAGTTGCCGTTTGTTAGCGGAGGTACGGGAGAGGTTAAAAAAAGAAGATGTAAACTGATAACCACCACTACCACCACCGACGCTACGATTACTACGACTACTAGGATCTGTTTGATTCGGAGAAGAGTATTTTGGCCGAGCGCATTCGGATGTTTGGTGATCCCTTGGTGCGTGCCCTACATCCCGACCCAGCAGATGCCCAGTCATATTTAGCCCATTGAGTAGTACAGCCTCGTGCCTATAATCCATTGCATGCGGTCTCAAATATCCTCCTATATACGCTTTGGGGTTACGAATAATTTCAACTTTTAAATAGCTGTATTTATAATACCCTTAGTTTCATTGGTGACATGAAAAGCAGAAAGATATATGTGTATATATATATATACAACCCTGGTGAATTAGTGGTTAAGTCGAATTTTCTTCAAAATTATTTAAATGTACTTAGGGAAGCGAAATCGTGTTATTTTCGTAGTGAGTAATGGGCTAAATCAGGCACAAGAATCAAATGAAGTTACTATATATATTACAACTCCATTTCAAGCCAAAAACTACGCGAATGAAACGACTCCTCTTCCCTCAATATAGTTAATTATGTCTTAAATTCGACTTAACCTCTTATTCACCGTGGCTTCAGATATATTAAGATTTTTTCTTAATTATGTGAAAAATATGACATAAAGCATAATAGTATGATCAAATAGTAATAGTATGATTGTTCTGCCAGAACTACATTGAATGACACACAAAATAAACAATTGCTGTGATTTTTTAACTACACTAAAATATTTATTTATTAAATCAAAACTAGAATAGCGAGGAAAGTAGTTTTGTATTATTTATTTGAATAATTACCTCTATTCCCATGGATAATTGGCAAAAATTCAATTTATACCTAATTATGATACATTATTTACTTTTTATGCCCAAATCTCGACTGAATGTTGGTTTTTTTCTAGAATATATTCAAGTATACTTTTCATTCGGAAGCTACAGGATTTTGACCGGCATTTCATAAGAAAATGCTTAGCATTTTTGATGTTTGTCGACTGTGGTGTAGATGATGGCCCAAACAGTAAGGCCGCAGAGTAATAGTTTTAATCCTGAAGTCGATGATTCGGAGCAATAATGGAAGCTAGTTGCTCCGAACAGATTAATTAAATAATATTTTCATTATTATCACCAACCTAAACCTATTGATGGCAAAAAGATCGGCAGAAGTAGAAGTAGGAATAGTTTATCCTACATAATCAAGATGTTCTTTTTATCAGATTTACCCAGTTTCTTCATTTCAGATATATCATATATTATTCTTTGAAGGTTAAATACTATTGCAATAATTATTAATATATATATATATATAATCATCCGTGACACTTCCGGAATGAATCTCTTTATTTATATAACAGGTTGAATTTACAGTACTAATATTATTCAGTTTTTGACATCTTTCGAAGAAGCTGGTACAGAATCTGGAATAGAAATACTACTGTGTCAGTACCCTAATTATTTATTTCATCTTAACAGTTATGTTAACCTGATAAGAATCATTGGATGAAGAAATAGGACTTTTTGTTCTACTAGGAACTATGAGAACTTGTTTTCCATCTGGTAGTCTTTCAAATCATTGATATTATGACTTTTGTTGTTATTTAAATTGTATAAAGCTGTACAGACGTTTTTCCATTTAAATTATGTTTATCCCAATCATATAATTTGGAGTAAAGTTCTTTTGTTTTAGCAAAAAATATGCAGCATGGAAATAAATTTTGGGGATGATTTTTTGTATAATGGTGATTATAGATGGTTACTGAAGAAATGAAGTTGCGGATATTTAAACTAAGAAATAATTATTCTAATGGAGGATATTCTTGAGTTGTAAATTGTGGTTGAAGAGGAAGAATTTGATTTGAGTTGAAATAGTTTGAAAAGTAAGTACTTCTGGAACTTCTTCAACAGTGTTGACACATTAATTAAACTTAGTCATTTCTAAAAGCTCATTTTTTAAAACTTAATATCAGTTTTTTTTTTTAATTTTTGAATGAATCATATAGTTGTGCAATTAAAACAGTCAGTAGTCTGAACGAATATCATTGAAGTAGAGCTAATTTCGTGAAATTGTGCTCTATGATACAAATTTTTTCGATTAATTGATATCAGGTTATTTTTTCGGGCATTAATAGACATAAATGAAGCTTATAAATGAAACTATAAGTTTGACAAATTAAGCGGGTCAAATTCAAGAACGGTCGAGTTTAAACCTCACTTAGACTTGGTCAATAAAGTGGCTTATAAAATAAAAGTAATTTATTCAACTATAGATCTATCTAATATTCAATAAATATAATTTTGCTACATGTTTTTTCTTACGCTTCTTCAAAAATAATATTTTTTGTGTTGTATTGTTTTACTTAATTTCGTTATTTTAGGCTAATTGTTTAATGATACATAAATTAACAACTAACTAATCGTTAGGTAACTTTTGGCTAACCAAAAACGTTTATTTTAATGAAAAAATGTTGTTTGGTTATCGCGCAGTCAGCGATGTTATTGCCCATCAGGCGCCAAAGTCATAATTTTAAATATGAAATAATTTAATTTAAAGAAAGTATTCTCAGGTCTTCTAGAATCAATGCTAATAAAAAAAACAACAACTCAATTTTGTTTTTACTTTTTAATCACACTTTGTTCACATAGACTTCGAAGATAAAACATTATCAGCGAACATGCATGGACAAAAGAAATTCTCCTTTTTTCAAATACCCAGATAACGTCGATATTAGGACACATTGGAGAGGAGATACTGAGCTTAAAAATATATTTATTGTTTTCGATGTCAAAATAGAAGTTTGGTGCAATGAATAAATATATGCCACTATTTTTGGTTTGTAAAATTGTAAAACTAATTAATTAAATGTTAAAAACTTTATTTGAACAAAAAAAAACTTTTTAAATATTTGCCCATTAGTAATCATATCTAGATATTCGTAAATAAAATTTTCCTTCTTCGTACCTGCTTTTCATTCCTTTCCAGGATTACATAGTACTTCTAAGAATCATTAAAATCTTTATGAAGAAAAATTCTAGTATATATGAGTTGTTTAGGATCAAATGCCTTTAACTTCTAAGTTCAAAAATTGTCTAATGCTCTTTTTTTGCTTGATTTTCAAGCAATGCTTTATGCTACCGAAACTTCAGGTTCAGAACGGGAATAAACCATGAGAAATAAGACTTCAAAGTGTATTGATAAACAAAATTGCTTCAAGAAGTCAATTTTTGATCCTGAAGGCCTCATTAAAGAATTGCTGTTTAGACGGAGAAGGAAAACATGTGTTTTCCAGTTTAGAATTTATTTCAGTATTTTATTATTTTTCTATTATCATATTTGGAAAATTTTATATCTTTTGATTGACTAAATAAACAACACAGCACTGGATCTAATTAGAGTAAATACTACTAAACTAATTTATATAACAATAAACTACAACAATTTATTCCATTAAACAAACATGATGGTGTTTTTATCTAGTTCTAAGTGTTTCTAATAAAACCTTTAAAAAATAAAAGGCAAAACCTGAACGCTGAATCGGAATACCGAAGGTTTCTAATTCCATTGCGCCCACATCTTGTTTTTTTTCTCTCGTTTCTGTCTAACTCTTTTTACGGCAAGCAATAAATTTCCCAAAATCATGCTTTTGCTCCGGGCTTATGTAAATAAAGGACAAGTTATTTCTAAAGAACCCAGTGAAAATATTACTTTTTTTTATTCCTGAAATTTAGGATTTTACAGTGAATGAAAAAAGGAGAAGAGCCGCCCACTTAGTGAAAGAGAGAATGCAGAGATCTAACTAACCTGTCCCATCCATCTCAAGTTCTTATGATCTCTAAGGCAGGTGTCTCTCAACAATAAAACATATGCTTCTAGGTACCTAGTCGTCGTAGCTTAAATTTATGAGCAGATTATTTTCTGTAACTACCGTGATGGATTGAATATATGTATATATATATATATATATATATATATATATATATATATATATATATATATATATATATAGGGTGAGGTGTGGCTCAGTGGTAGAGTACTGAAATGCCATGCCGGAAATCCTGGTTCAATTCCCGCTGCAGGCCATGATTTTTATTTAGTCTGTTTGCAGCGGAAGATGGATCATATAGGATCTAGGACCCTCCTGGGGCCCACCCAGCCTTTATAAAGTTTTATAAAAATATGGTACCCAAAATAAGGGAAAAAAATCTGGCGGTCGAGCGTGACCTAGGACAAGTCACCTCCTTCCAGAACCGTTGTCCATGAAACAGTACAGTTTCTACCATGTACTGAACTCCAGACCCTTCATGGGTTGTAGTGGAACAGGCTTTTTTTTTACATATATATATCTTATAATATATATATATATATATATATATATATATATATATATATTTTATAATACATATATATATCTTTATATATTTGGACAGTATTAATATATATATATATATATATATATATATATAAAGACTCTCCAAATGTATATAAGAGGGTTAGGGTTTTTATGATTTATTGAAATTCCATTCGCCAATACAAATGTAAAGTATCGAAAGTGAAAAACAACACTTTCGTCAAGCATATCTTAACTGTGTCATTATCATTTGTTTTTGCGACTTTTATATCGATTAACAATCCTAAAGCAAACGCTGTAGATAAATAACCTGTACAACTATAACCCTTGAACGGTTCAGTACATGGTAGAAACTGTACTGTTTCAAGAACAACGGTTGTACAGGGAGGTGATTTGTCCTAGATCACGCTTAACCGCCACATTCCCCCCCCTTATTTTGGGTACCCACTTTATAGACTCTGGGTGAGCCCTATGGGGTCCTAGATCCCAAATAATCCATCTCCAGCTGTCAACAGACTAAATAAAAGTCTTGTCAGCAATTTAAAGAAAAAGTTCACGTTACTTTGCATTGTATCGACGATACTCGTTTGATTCTTTGTGATGGTTGTTCCATATTGTTTTCCACTAATATTCTAAATATTGCCAAATTTTTCAAAGCTCTATGTTTAGTATTAACATAAGATAATCTAACTCTGTCTTCACTAATTGGGATTTAAAATTCTTATACGAATCTGAGAGGATATAATTTTAGATGACATAAGATTTTGAAAAAAGGGGTATATACCGCACGGCGGCACAGTGTAACTAAACAACGGACAAAAACTGTAAAGTATTGGTTATTTTCAAACAAGTATTTTTATTAATTTATTTTAACTAAAAATAACTTCACAGATATGTTATAACGTTAGAAATAACCTGTGATATTTCGATTCAGCGTTCAGGTTTCGCCTTTTATTTTTGAAACGGTTAGATTAGAAACACTGGATAAAAATGCCTTTAAGTTTGTTTTAAAGGAATAAAATGTTGTTGCTACAAAGATTAGTTTAATATTATTTACTGTCATTAGATTGATGCTTTGTATTGATATTTTATGTAATATATTATAAATAATAATAATAATATGCGATATTATGTTCATCGGAGTGGTAACATGATAATAGGATCTATTTACGTCTAATTTCATAGAATATAACAATATTCTATGGAATTATATGTAATCTCAATTCTCTGTTTGGATCACTTCAATTTGAGTTCATTAGACTTATAAGCTATGTTAAAATCATAATCAAAATAAATGAAGCACAAGACATTTCACTTGAGGTAAGCTTTATGATAAAAGTAAAATAAAGAGTTTCGTTCTATAGTCATTCAAAGTTAAAAATATCTATCGATCTGCAAACTTCGTCAATTCGTTAATGTTTCCCTGAAAACATTACTCTAGAAATTAAAATTATGAGTTTCAATTTTGGTACTTGAACGCAATAAATAATGAAGGATAATAAAATAAAAAATACTGAATCGTTAAATTTAAATAATGTATTTATGATTACAGACACAGGTGTTTAAAACAAGTGATAACGTATCTTTCTCAAATCAGATCTTCCCAGAAAAAAAAGAGGTACCAAGACATATCATACTATTTTATATTTAAACTCTAAATTAGTAGTGACAGAATAAATCCATGAGTGCATGATTTAGGAGTGATTGATTTAAATATTGGGAAATAACAAAATAATAAATATGTGTGTTACAGATGAGATGTCGTGCAGTCTTTTCAAAGTATCCCTCTTGAACAAGGTAAATAGAGTAGTCATGTGTTAAAGATATTATTATGAAATGTAATAATGTACCACAATATCACACAAAATTTTTAATGTTTTCAATGAAATATCTCAAACGGATCTTCTTAACACAAATAATATTATATATATTCCATTCAACATATATATATATATATATCCATCCATTCAAATAATTCTTATAAAATGAGAAATTTATATTTCTTAATTTTTATCATTTTTCGCCTCTCAATGCATTTTGTTAATTTTAAAATGTTATTTAATTAGTCTTATGTTATTATTCTTCACTAGTATTTACCATTTAATTAACATTCATTTAAATTACAATAAAATGAAGTGATTTTTCGAAATAAAAACTAATATTGTCTGATAAAAAAAAAATTGAACAGGTAAAAACCTCCAACAGTTCGAATTTTATATTTCTACGATATACATACAAAAAGGCAATATATTATTAAATTGACTTTTTGTATAATTTAGAGATCATACATTTTATATGTATTAATTAAATATTTGTGGGGGATGAGTGGCTCAGTGGTATAGCACCGAGTTGCTATACGGAAGGCCCTGGGTTTACATCTCACTCGCTGGCAGACTTTTATTTAATCTGGTAGCAACGGGAGATGTATCCTCGAATGCGGGGCTTGGACCCTCCTGGGTCTCACCCAGCCTTTACATGGGTATCCAAAATCTGGCG
Organism: Troilus luridus; assembly: GCA_964056705.1. Classification (NCBI taxonomy): domain Eukaryota; kingdom Metazoa; phylum Arthropoda; class Insecta; order Hemiptera; family Pentatomidae; genus Troilus; species Troilus luridus. Next base: position 42,247,295 of record OZ057412.1, on the reverse strand, counting down.
GTTGAACGTGATGTAGAACAAATCACCTCCCTTCTCAACCGTTTTCCCAGAAACAGTACGCTGCCACGTACTGAACCCAAGACCCTCTATGGGTTGTAGTTCTATATTTAAAAAAAAATAAAGACTTACTCATTTAATGTGTATAATGAATATTGCGTAATTATAATCTAATATAGTAATATTTTAATTTATGAGTATTGTAATGGATAGGGTTCACTTTGAGTTATCGAAGTGCCCAGATACTGTTGGCATTCAGTGGCTTCAAATGGTATACTCAACTGTGTAGTTGAAGCGTTATCACATGCGTTGTGGCTGTGTATATCTGAAAGTGGCCATAAGATGGAAAGCCGCCACAATAGACTCCGATGTCAAAGGCACAGTAAGGGAGCCTTAACAGTGAGATAAAGGTATAGAGAGGGAATAAGGAAATAAGAAATAAAGATAGAGCCGAGGGTTGAGAAGACATTGAATGGAGGATGATTCGACCGGAGCTGGTTCGGCTAGCGACCTCCAAAATCTTTTTACGATCCTGTTTGACCGTAAAGCCTGCTCCTACTCGAGGCGGCTTACACAACTTACTATTTCAAGGCCAATGTCCCTCCTAAATGCTACCTCTTATTGCCCCGTCTTCTTTCTACAATCCACTTAATATCTAGCCTCTCTCTCTTAATGCCTTTGTTTAATACCTTGTTATTACTCATGGCATAAGACAAGCTGTTATAGAGAATCATATTATATTTAGAGAATCAGTCAAGATAATAATTTTAAGGAAATTAATTAAACATAATATTTTGTAATTTATTCTCAAAACAAAATTATTAAAATGCGATATATACAGTGATATATGCTATAGGATTGTCTCCAATTTTCTAATTTAGATATTTCTTATTTCTATAATTTTTCCGATTATATATATATATATAATATATATATATATATATATATATATATATATATATATATATATATATATATATATATATATATATATACATACACTTTTACAATATGTAACATGATTAACCACAACAAGGAATACAGTAGACCTGAACGTTTTTCTTGGCAGTTTAACGATAGAGAAGAAAATTAAATTAAATTCTTATTTGGGAGGTACCGCTGGGTGCTGTTCTTCTTCATTCCTTTCAAGTCAATATATTTTATTTTACTGTCAGCCTATCGGCTGAATGTCAACTATTTCTACTTGACAAGTGCGGATTAAAATATAAAGAGAAAACAATTTTTTTTTCCTTTAATCAGGTGGGTCTTAATTTTTTAATTAATATTTGTAGAGAACTAGTATAAACTAAACATACTTAGTAATAACATCAATTCCTAATGATCGAGTTCATTTTAGAAAAACACTAACATCTCTCTAATTAATTAGTCTAGAAATGTAATATAAATTATTTCATCATTCCACCCACAGGAGGTGGGTAAATCTGAATTTACAGAGATATGAATAGTTACTGAGGAAAATAGTTACTGAGACTGATTGTGACCACCTTTTTTTGTTTTTCATTGAAACCCCCTGAAACGTTTATTTCATCAAAGCAATGATGAGAATATATGATATGATATATCTGATATATACATATAAATATGAGTTGTGTGATTTTCCATTAGCTGCATTGATTACTAATAGTGAACAGCAAGTGTAAGACAAATAAAATATTTTAAAGTACACAATTACTACAACAATAAAATCCGGTAAAATAAATATGCAATGCTGAAAGATATATATTTTCTGTTTTGAATTATTCATTTAATGTATCATTTTTATTTTTATTTTATATTTTTATATAAATATTCTCCTTTATTTATCTCTAATTCTGTCAATGATCTCGACGAATAATGTATTATAACGGCTACTTACATTTTATGTATTATATATCTCTTGTATGACTCGTAATAAAAAATATTCAACTCAATATCCGTTCGAACTTTTCTATCTAAAGTAATCGGAAAAAAATATTTTCATTTGTTACGAAATTGTATATTTCAACAAAATGGATTTTTCGCTTTACAAAATAACATTGCTTTTTATATAAATAAATAATAATATAAAAAAAAACAAATAATACATCAAAATTTGTATTTTATAGAAGAAATATGTGACAGGAATTCTTTAAAAGTTCTATAGGATTTATTTTCAATTGGGACCGCATTCAACCAAATTTAATGCTTTCTCCTATATTTCAAGCAAATTAGGATTAAGCCCATAAAAAATTAAATGCCTTATCCAATTAGAAGGAAGTAGCCCCTTAAATCGTTTTGGGAAGACTGATTAGTTGAATCCTAATTGATCTTATGATATATGCCTACATGTATTTGCGGCTAATGGGGCTTCTGGAAATTTATATATACAGATGATTTAGTAAAAAAAATAATAATATATTTGAACCGAAGTAGGTTATCTTTTGAACCAACTTGTGCTTGAAGTATTATGTCTATGTACTTTGTCTACTCACAGATACAATTATGGAAAACATTGACTAAAACTAATTATTTCCAAAATTGTATATATATAAAAAAAAAACTGTAATATAAGCAGAAATTATAGGAGAGATAACTCAACGCCAAGAGGAAGTAACTTTACAGAATTTGAGGAGTGTGCCTTGTGCAATGGCTCCTAGAGCTACTATTATCCTTTAGCCGGTTTTCTTTGTAATCAACGGCCGTAACCCGTGTAACATTATACACTCTGTCTTTCTTACATAACACCCTTCATCGAAATATGCTTAAAGTTTAGGGTAATGCTCCTCAGGTCTATAAGGATACGTTATTTTTCCTGTACTTAAAAAACTTCTAAAACAATTCAGTTTTTTTTTTTTTTCCAGGTTTAAGGTAAAAATAACACAAGGACATATTTATCGCTGGGGTGAGTAAAACTCTCACTTTACGGTAATTTTCGTTATAAAAATTAAGTAGGTATAAAATAATGGTATTTTACTTAGTAAAGAGTGGTTAAGTATTCAGCATCAACTCTGATATGATTAGTTAATATTCTTGAGTTCATAAATGGATTATCTTAAAAATTGTAAAAAATTAGTTTGGGATAATACTAATAGCTTAATCGTTAAAGTTAAACATTACTTACGAGTCATTTATTTATTTTTAACGTATACCACTGTAACTCATGAATATACTTCTGCTCCGCACGTACTAGAGATTGTACTGTTTCTTGGACAACGGTTGTGCAAGGAGGTGTTTTGCCCTGTTCTAATAAGGATTGGATAAATTCTCACTAATTTGGATACCCACTTTATAGAGTCTGGATGAGTCCCATGAGGGTTCTTGATCCAAAAGAATCCATTCCCAGCTGTTAACAGATTAAATAAAAATCTGCCTCCTCTGAATTATGAAATATAACTTCGCGAGAAAACCAAAAAAGCTATAGTAAAACGTACAAACTTCATTACACAATTAAAAAAACTAGTTTATAAAGAAAAATAGTGGAATTATACTTTTGTTTAAAATAAATTTATAATCCAAAAAAAATTAGAGTCCGAGAGGCTTAAGGAATAATATGACAACTTAATAATGTTTTGAAATCCATAGTGAGGTTGCGTGATGAGGATAAGGAAGGAACCATCGGAGAGAAGGATCAAGTTAAAGGAATATTATTAATTAATATTAATTATTAATTAATAAATAAATAAATAAATTATTAATTAATGTTTTTATTTTTTATTTTATTTATTTATTGATATTTACAACTGTATTACAATAATACAACATGTAAATAGGCTCAGTGATACATAATGACATGAGATAATGATAAGTAGAGAAACTACCTACTGGTAGTACTCAAATCACAAGTTCAACTAAGAAGGTCACGTGGCCATCTTCTTGATTTGGGAATCATTGGGAATGAAGTTTGTTATGAAAGGATAGATAGCGGGCTCGGGCTCAATCAGCAACCAATGGGACATTAAGGTCATTATGGATGACTTTATTCTTAACAAAATAAGGAGCATTGAGGATTTTACGAAGGATTTTGGATTGTAGGGATTGGATACGAGAGGAATTCGATGGCTTAGTGCAGCCCAAAAGCTCTGCTCCGTAAGTCCAAATAGGTCGTATTAACCTATGATGGTCATGTAGATGAGTCTTTTGTAATTAATTGGGAGCTTTGTCTAGTAAGTGTTGAAGTAGCCTGAAACGTCGAGCGGTTTCTTGTCTTTTCAGTTTCGTATGAGGATTCCAGGTTAATCGTTTGTCAAGATGCAACCCTAAGTATCGGATCTGTTCTACAGGCACAAGTGGGATATTATTAAAGGATACTGAAGGGCAGAAAGTTATTGGTTTACGACGTAAGGTAAAAGTGACTTGATGCGATTTGTTAGAATTTATTTTAATTCTCCAGTTTTGACACTATTCTTCAAGATCAGTGATATGGGATTGGAGGTTTTGGCATGGAATAACTGAATTGGTGTTGACTGATAACACACATGTATCATCAGCATACGTGGTAAGGATAGGAAATAATAATAAAATAGAAAATAAATAAAATAGAGCCAAAAACTCAAAACGAAACATTAAATTTTATTAGAATGCAAATGGAAAAAACCACAAGCAGAGCCTTATGTTTCAAATATGGTGTAAAATACAAAAAATTATCAGTCGAAGTTTCGCCTATTCAGGCATTATCAAGACACAAAAAAGAGTAAGATCAATCACATCTCAAAACAGAAGTGCAATACATCCCAACGAATAATCGCTCAAATAGGCTCATAACCTGAGACCGCACCTCCACCCCTAACACCGCACCTCCACTCTAGAGTTTTGGGTTGAACGTCTTGGGGTGGAGGTGCGGTCTCAGGTTATGAGCCTATTTGAGCGATTATTCGTTGGGATGTATTGCACTTATGTTTTGAGATGTGATTGATCTTACTCTTTTTTGTGTCTTGATAATGCCTGAATAGGCGAAACGTCGACTGATAATTGTTTGTATTTTACACCATATTTGAAACATAAGGCTCTGCTTGTGGTTTTTTCCATTTGCATTCTAATAAAATAGAAAATATATATTTTTATTGAAATATTAATTATAACTAAATTATTAATCATTACATTACCATTGAGCAACCGGGGAAAAATTAACTATAGCATATTAATGAAGAAACTAATTTAAATACGTATGGAATGAAATGCACTTTTTATAATACACTTCTTTAGGAGACGGAAGATACAACTTAAAAATTAACGATTTACAAACTTTTTTCAAAATTATTAGTCATTATTTATTATAAAATAATCACTTATGTAATTAAAAAATCACTATTTTCCAAGAAATAACCAATTTTTTTTTTAATTCTTTGAAAATGAGAAAAGGATTTTTTGACCGATGTTAGGGTGAAACCTGTCTATTTCGCTCTAATGTTGCTTTGGGCGATAATGCCAGGATTCAGTCACGGTAATATTATTAAAATAACAAAAATCCGGCTAAAGATTCGTAATATATTGACAAATGGCAGAAAAGTATTATGATTTGGTGGATAGAAAATAGTCACTGGCAATATCTAGCTTCGTGTTGCAATCTATGTCGCGTGTGTAATATAATTATGACGATAATTATTATGATCGAATAAGATTTATCTTAGCAATTATAAATAATACACTAGAGGGACTGATGTAGACTAGGGGATAGGCGAAAGGGTCCAAAACATCAGGTTTTAGATCAATTATGGAAGAAGTTCGAAAAGTTTATTATTTCTCGTCAATCCAGAATTTAAATCAATTTTACTGCCTTTGTTATCTTAGCTATATTTACAAGCCGTGGAGAGAAAACGTGCTGCCAGTCTGTAAATCTTAATGATGAGGGATGTGTGGTTGCGCTTTGATTAATTTTCAAGACCTAAAATTGAGCGAGAGGACCAATTGAATATTGGTAATGAGGCATGGGGAAGAAAATGATCTGGGTGGATATTAATTTATTTATATTTAATTTGTTTCTATATTGTTTCTCTAGCCCTGAAGAAGACCTGAAATACGGGTCGAAACGTCGGTTTCCAATAAATAGTTTATCTCCATTTAAGAAATTCCTTCCTATACCTTTACCACTTTCTTCTTCATATAGACGAGTATAAGGAGAAACAACCAACAAATCTGTGAACTGTTACATCAAGATTATAGAAAGTGAGACATATCGCTCCTTCAATAGAACAAAGACATAACTCAAAATTGCAGTTTGAGTTAAGCCTTCGGTAGCAATTGTATTGATTGAAGCTTTTTAATTCGGGAACGACATATCTGATATTTCATTTCCAACATTTTTTTTTAAGAAAGTCATAATTTGAGATGAATCATGTTTGAACTTTTATGGGAATGATAACATAAGTTCATAAATAAAAAAAGGTTCAACCTTTTAAAAATTTTACTATGGTTAATAAATGATTCAGTACCATCATTACAATAGGAATGCTTTTTTTTTTCTACTAATATCCTTTCTTTTAAAAATTCAGATGGAACTTTCAAATACCTCTATTGAAAATTTAGGTATTTATAACATTGTTTGATTTGTAAAATAGTTCTTGAAGTAGCGATATATCGCATCTGCGGAACTGCAGAATATTTTATACAAATTATCTTATATTATTTAAATATTTTTATTTTGAAGAGAAATAATTTGTCCTGATAGGGATTCGAACGCGGGTCCTCCGCATCTCTAGCGCGTTACTGTACCAACTTCGAATCCCGGCCAGGACAAATTTTTTTCTTCAAAATATAAATATTTAAGTAATCAAAATAATACAAAAAAATATAAATATATTATATTATGCTTTTCGATATTTTTACGAGTTTGGAATGTACCCATATTTGTTTAGTTAACCACCTGCTTACGTAAGGTATACATAAAATAGCCCCCACCACCGCCACTACCCCGAGAGGAATGAGGTCAGCGATGAAGGGCGATGGATGGGTACAATATTTACACCTCTTGAGGGCTGGATCCATTCATTAGGAAGAAAACTAGATCCGAAGAGGAGAGGGAGGATCTATATAGCCCAGGTCTAATTCTAGCCTAAGGTGGAGGAAGGCTCGTTGACCCCGTGCCCACGTGCCTCCTTCTCCTTACCTACTTACCTCGCTCTTATCGCCACAACCTCCATGCGCTATTTTCATTAACTTATTCCGATTTAATCCGCATAGCGTGACATACGGCTCCTGTTTGATCGCTAATAAACTCGTTCCCACGCACGGCCGGAATTTCATAACGATCAAAACAGCCAGCGTAAACACACGATATACTTTTTTCATTTAGTGGTCCGATTTCAAAGGAATATAAACTAGAACTTTATTTAAAAAAGATCTGTACCTCTACAACCGATTAAGATTCTGGGTGGAGTCTGTACTATTTTTGGTCAACAAATGCGCAGGGAGTCCATAAAACGCCCAACCGGCAGGTTTCCCCCACTTTATAGAGGCTGAGTGAGCCCTAGGAGATATCCAGGTCCCAAAGTGTCCTTCTTGATCTAATGACAGATTAAATAACACTGGTCTACAAAATTTAACTTTTTGTGTGCCTTTCTTTTGGCAAATTTAAATATCGTATAAGGACACTGAGTTCATCTTGCGAAATTCTATGAGGTTCGTCACTAACAATATTGTCACCCAAAACTGTGTCGATTGTGAAGATGTAAGCTCATTGTAGACAACTTCCATTATATTAATCTCTTCTTCAGAATCGTGTTGGTACTCTTCGGTAGGTCAAGGAACAGGTAAATCGGTACCGTGTGGTACAGGTCGTACTACACGGTACCGTGCTGGATGGGTGGAGTCAAGCAAAAGAAACAGTCATTCGCATGATTGGTAGGTTCCCTCCACATCATTGGAACACCAAAAGGCAATGAACGATTCTTTTTGTTTAGCCACTTAATCAAATTTGTGGAGAAAGTTGTGCAACTAAAATGTGGTACACGCGATTTGCCTTGGTTTTTAATTTTAATTCCGAAATACACGCTTAACTTGGAATCCTCATACTAGACTGAAACGACAAGAAACAGCTCCCCGTTTCAGGCTACTTCAACATTTACTAGACAAAAGCTCTAAGCTCCCAATTAATTACAAGAGACTCATATACATGACAATCATTAGACCCATCTGGACTTACGGAATAGAGATTTGGGGCTCCACTAAGCCATCGAATTCCTCTCGTATTCAATCCTTACAATCCAAAATCCTTCGTAAAATCCTCAATGCTCCTTGCTTTGTTACGAATAAAGTAATCCATAATGACCTTAACCTCCCGTTTATTGCTGATTTGGCTCGAATCCGATATAAATCTTTTCATGACAAACTTCATTTCCACTCAAACCCACTAGTTCAAAACCTCGCAACCTCTTCAATTCCTGATAATCCTCCGAGGCGTCTGAAAAGAAGATGGCCTCGTGACCTTCTAAGCTGAACTTTTTATTTGAGTACTACCACTGGGTAGTTTCTCTACTTGTCTTTTCTTGTCAATGTATTCATTCATTATATTTACTTGATGTATTCTGTATAGAGCTGTAAATTTCAATAAATATATTTATTTTTTTTAAATCCGAAATAATGGAAGCAAGCAGTTTCTAAACGTTGAGTTATTGAGGATCTTTGGTAAATATGGGTCACCTTACCACATATGCTAAAATTTGTCTGCACTATTAACACATTTACGCGACATAATGAAAACTGAACGATTTTTCCCTAAACATGTCAATAAAAACGATGACAATTTCACGTTTTAACTGGTAAACAATATACAGTAAGCGTTAGACGCAACAAACAAATAAGAAATAATAAAATATCCGCGGGTAATCCCGAAATATTTGGAATTATCACCATTACTGTGATAAATCTATGACGCTACCCGCCATTATATTAAATATGGCACAAATGAACAATAAGAGCTAAATATGAATTTTAACTTGTATATTTGTCTTCAGCGAGTGAAATACTATCAATATAGTAAATTTTCATGTAAAAGGCAAATTTGATGTAGATCAGTGTAATTAATCTTCCGGACCTGGATTTGAACGCAGCATCTTCCGTACAGCTACTCAGAGCAATACACCCTGATCTACCCCAATTCCAAAGACAAATGTATTCAGTTTTCACTGCCAATCTTTTAAAATAATGAGAATAAAAACAGGAACGAATTAAACGTTAATATGTACTAACATGACAACGATCTTGCAAGTCTATAAAATTCGGTAAAATCTACTTTTGTCAAGAAATAAACCCTGTTATTGTGGTGCAGTATTATTTCATTAGTACTTTATTAAAACTGTATAACATTTATAACGTATTTTTCCTATTAATCTACAGCCTCGATGAATAAGTGGTTAAGTCGAATTTTCTACAAAATGAGTTTCTCGTACTCGGGGGAAGCGGAATGGCGTTATTAACTCGCACCCACCTATTCACTGGGGCTGCAGATACTTACTATACATAAAAAATACACGAATTAAACATCTAGTGGCAAATCGAGGGAAATAGATTTATTTTATTTATTTGATAAATTATATGATAAAATAAATTAGCAACATCCAATTCGGTGTAAAGAACAGGTTTGAATTGATGTTCTATGTACATCGACTGTCAAATAACTATGATCAAACCTTTCGGCAATGGGAGTTTTGCCCAATCTTTATTTTAATAGATTCCTCAACCTCAGAATCGCTTGCTGCCCATCATTCCCCTAATTGTCCAGCCGTTTCCCTTGTACGACTTCTGCCTGCATCTTTTACTACTTCAGTTTCCGAGATAGATCAAAGGATTTTGTGGATGATATTGCTATTCATCTTCTCCACTCTCTAAGGGTGTCCTATCGCAATGCCATCTCGCAGAATTCTCTTTGGCAGGTCAGGACGCATCGATTTGGTTTCTATGCTAGAAGAAGAATGCTCACCAAACATCGCGTCCACTTTATATAGTCTTTACCTAAGGAATAATCCATTGACGAAGGAATAACTTAACATATTTCCCAGAAAGACTACCTCACTTTATTGAGGCCCCGGTATACCTTCGTTTTTGATCGAATTTATAACGGTTTATCCATGCTGAAGGTTTGTTCTTATTACGAAAGTTATCGCCCGCCAGACCCATATTTCAGGTAGGTCCGCTAAGCTATGCAGGGATTTCTGTTCGGGAACTTTCGGACTTGTACAGCAGCTAAGCTGCCTTTGGGCGAGTAATGTCTTTTGATGCAGCGTCGGGTTCGATACCGGTGATTATAGACCATTCTTAATATTCAATAGTTGTCACTTTAAGGTGCAATGCACAGCATCTATAAAAAAAAATAATACAATTTATTATATTACTTACTTTGTTTTGTTTTTTAAAATCCTTCTCACAACAGGGATGAACAATGTCGGAGTCCCCTGAAGCATATCTATTAAAACTATTTGGAAGTAAACACATTTTTGTATACAGTGTACTAGCTTTGAATGAAAGAGTGAAAAAACTCCATTAATCAAGATTTCCGTTTTACACCGAATTATGAATTTTCTTTTAATCCAAATGCCTACACATCACTCTAATAATCCCTAAAGTGTAGGGATTATTAGAGTAAGTATTTATCAGTTCCACCCTTGAGGATTCTATATAATGTCACATTGAGTACGGAAACTATAATGGTAATTGGAGTCCATGGAGTTCATCTATCATAAAGTTCGATTCACAATGTGTAGTTCCGAAGTATGAATAGAGACATTACCTCTACCCACATTAAATTATTCTGAGCCAACGAGCTTAAAGATTCATGGATTTTAAGGTTGATATCTTTTGAAACAGATTTTGTAAAGGTCCGCGAGGGGGCGAAAGCAAAGGTTTCACAAGGCTATTCTCACCACGCAGCAAGTGAATATGAATTTGAGTAACACAATTCCAATAACTACAAAACAAGAAAGATTAAGTTTTCTTTTTTGGGGTTCTCTGGATAACATTATAAAAAAATGATTTAAATATAATTTTTTTTTTTAATGAGCCGAGGTAGTTTCTAGTTGTAAAAAGGGAAAGCGATGTTTAAGTACACAATGCCTCTTATTTCATATTGTTTGTAACCCTGCGAGTTTACAAAATAACATGGAACCTATTTTCATACAAGATCGATACTGCCAGTAGTATACAATCAAGATTGCTTTCTTGAGCTTGCTATTGTTTTGTTTTTTTGTTTCGTTTAATGTCACTTTATGCCGCTATAGCTAATCGGACGATGCTTCAGTGGGAGTCCGAAATTTTGCCTATCCAGGTATAGTTAGGATCTGTAACGAGTACCTGACATCTTACTCTCGAGACCCCCACATTACGTCCCTTCCTAAGGACTGTATATCCAAGAATTTTTTACTCCAATTTTAAAAGCGGCTGCGAATCCTTGATATTGGGCATAGTAGTTGATTATGCTAACTACTAAACCACAAGTCACCCCAACTTTCTATTGTATTTTCAAGATTTCTGTCCCTACCCATACACAAAACTTCGGTGGTACATTATAGTGCATGAGAGAATTCTGGGAACCACTAATGTATGGCAAAGTATATTTATACAGTTAGGTTAAAACGTTTCAAGGACTAGATTGAAGAGAGGTCGATAGTATAAAATTATTAACAATTCAGAAACATAAGCTATTTAAAAAATGATTTAATTTTGAAAATGTTATTTAACAAAACGTGGTACTGAACAATCTATAACAAGAGACTGCGTGGCTTCACCGAGCCCTGGCTAGTTGACGTATAGGGTATTTAATTTCGGTTGCAGGCGGATAAATCTCACGCCAGTGGTAGATGTTAATTATCACGCAACATAGTGCTGAACGAATTGAACTGTAATAAGGAAAGCAGTTGGATAAAATACTGATCATTATCAATAACAAGAATAGGAAAAATTACATATAAATTACAAGAAAGAACTGAGAGTTTATAAATCTAGAAATAAATTATCTTTCTCTGCCTTAACCTTTTCTGCACCCATGCCCATTGTGCTAAAACACTAGGTTCTCATGGTACACATGGAAGGGAAAAGCTAAGTGTGGACGTCCGCCGTGTAAATATTTACTGTTGTTGAACTTTGTAAGAGTTCTTACGTATATGTTTTACTCCCTAATTAAAATAATTACTCAATGAACCTATGTATAGATTAATTATTCAGGACTGGTTAAACAATTAAAGTGTTTAATTTGATAATTTACTTCCTCGATAATATGTAAGTAGTAGTATATAACATAAATAAATATAAATTATTAGAGGTACCTTAATAATTAAAAAAATAAAATACAAATTACGGCTTACTTTACGGGGATAAATAAATGTAAAATTATAATTACAATTAGGAACTGTTAAAAAACAAATAACCCGTACAGCAGCAGAGGTTCTCTGGGATTCAAAAGATGATAAAGACGTCTTTACTCTGCTAAATTATACATATTTGTGGTGTTATAAAAACCGGATTGTAAACAGAAGTGACACAAACAGATATAAAAATCTAAAATTTAGGCATTTGGTTTTGTTCTGTAAAGTCTAAGCAACGCATTCAAACGAAGACATTTTCAAATAATAAAAAGAATGCCATTAAATTTAGAACGAATGAAGAAATATAACCCTCAACCTGATTGATAATAAAACATTTGTCACTAGACCCAAATGAAAATAGCTCTTCTGTTGGTACTAAAAGACATTTTAGCACCTTACTATTCCGAGTATAAAAAAAATATTAGAAACGTTTCAGAAAGTGAAAAGTTAATTCAAATTGGTGAAGAAACAATATAAATACCCAGTTTCAACCCCCACTATTGTCATTTCCTGAGGGCTAAGTGAAAAAAAATGTTTTTCTTCGAAAATATGGAAGACAGTTCTACGGGAGGGGCAACACATGCAACATAAATAAATATTTTTCTTTTTATATAATGAATGCATAGTAGGTATTTACAAATTTTCTAATGTCGATAGAATTGGTAATGTTAGCAGTATGGGAGGTTGTTTAGTTTTTCTAGAAAATAGAATTGCCATAGAGCTGGATATTTTTAATTTATTTTTTCCATTTACTTTTATTTATATAAATTATATATCTAGAAACACACTCTAATAGGAACACTATATTTTTTTAATTACTTTCATCAACATTTTTTACTCTCAGATCATGTGACTGTCTCTGATAAAGGCACTTCTGTTTTATTTATTTATCAATTATCGTTAAGAAATTTGGTCGATTATTTGATTATTTATTCAACTTTTTACCTTGTTTTCTCTTGACTAATATTAGATGACCTTATAGGGAAGAAAATGGTCGGGGTGGAGGTCAGAGAAATAATTTAAGTGTCTATCTATCTATTAATAAGTTAGCGCAAATCTAGCCCTAAAGAAGACCTACAATGTGGGCGGAAACGTTGGCTTTTAAATAAAAAGTTCAACCCTATTTAAGAAATTATCTTTCTGACCTACAAACCTACCATTTTATTTCCCTTTCTATCTTTTTATTTATCATATTCTTAATATATTTTCTTCTATAAATATCTTTCATGTTATTTTTAGTGTTTCTTATTGAAAATTATTATACATATAGTAATGTATGGATAGAATTTTTTATATTAACTTTATGAAAACAAAATTTTCTGTAGAAAACTTATAAAATTATTAAAAACGACAAAAAAACAATAAGGGGTGAGACAGTAGTTGAGAGTAGTGCTGACAGAGGGTGCTGACGAGGTGTTGGCCAGGGCGAGTCGATAGCCCCTTCCTCTGCTCACTGATTGACGCCCCGAACCCATCGCCGCCGTCTTGATTGATTGTTGATTCTCTTAGTTTGTTATCGACTCCATGTTTTATTTCAGGATGATTATTGCCTTTGGCCTAAATCTCGGCAGGATATAGCTCATCTTGGTAATGACCATAATACGGGGTAGCACCCTCCCAAAGTGTTTATGATTACAGAAGACTCAAATTGGTTTATGTACCTAAAACAATATTTTTCTGAAGGGATAAAAAGTGATATTGAATAATGACTGATTAAACGTGATTATGGTTTAATAGGTCACTTATCGATAGGAGAAATGATCGGAGGAGAGAAAAGGCCAGTATGTGTGGTTGAGACCCAAAAAATGATGCTCATATGTATTTTTATTTTATCTTTCTTTACATATAAAATTCTTCTGTTCAAGTGTGTCACTGAACTCTTCCTGAACGGACTTAGTCTTATAATTTTTTTGTGTATGTTCAAGTGGAATCGAGAATGGTGTAGATTCATAATTCGATCCGATATGTTATGTCCATTTATTGAATATACTTATTTTTTGTTTACATCCGACCACGGCATGGAAATTGTTGAAGATAAGAAGTTTTTTTACTTTTTCCCACATTTACTACTTGCGTCGTAGCTATTAAAGTGAAATGAATAAATTAATATATATTAATGGAAAATATTAAATTAATTTTTGAAACGTTTTGTAGTATTATTAAAAATTATATATTGGGTGAATCTGTAACGAAGTGAGTGTTTCCCATGATTTTCCATTAAATTTCTGCGGTGTTTACACGTATATTGAACAACAATCGACTGCACCTAATAAGTAAATACATAAGATAATAAATATATTTTGTTTATCTTTATATATCAAATTCTTCTATTCGTGTGTATGTCACCGAACTCCTCCTGAACGGTTGGATCTATTTTGATAAAATTTATCGTTTGTGTTCAAATGGGTTCGAAAATGGTTTAGATTTACAATTCGATGCTTTTTAATTCCTCCCCCTGAACGATTGTACAGGACAACGTTTTTCGGGTCACCTAGTATTATTCCTAAAATTATTTTGCCATATATATGACTTGTAAGTCAACTATATTAGGTATATTGACACTGATTTCACTCAAATCATCAAATTCATTAATGATAAAAATTCATCAAGAAAACCAATTAACAGTATGGGTTCCTTCGAGTCATGTTTGTTGACATAGCCTGTGTCAGCGTAATCATAAATCGGTAATTATTCCAATAATGTTGACATTTAAGATTAATGAACTGAGTATTCTTATAACCGCGGATAATCTTTTAACGAGTATGATGGCTCCTTTTAGCAAAATGCCATAACCAAATAAGAGTTTCAAGTAAAGTATCACATTACGGGCAATATGTTCTTTCCTTTGATATAAAAAAGTTATATCTGCAGCTCCGGTGAATAAGTGGTCAAGTCGACTTTATTCCAGAGTGAGTTAATTGTACTGAGGATACGGAATCGTATTATTCTCGTAGTTTTTGGCTTGAAATGGAGTTTGAATTAAATCCATTTAAATCCATGGCCTGACTTATATGAGCCATCTTAAGCTAATTAATGACTTAGCCAGCTTTTCACTAGGCAAATAACACCATTCTGCTTCCTTAAGTACGAGAAACTCATTTTGAATAAAATTCGACTTAATCAATTATTCACAGGGGATGTAGATATAATAAATTTAAAAAAGATCATTTTTTATTAAAAGTTACTAATAGATATTTTTAAACCCTAATCCACAACTAAAGAACCACCTTCGGTGATCATGTGGTGAAAAGAAACGAAAACCTTCGACAACTAGGTCTTACACCAAACCCAAATAAAAAAATTCAGATTTTCGGCGGTTAACATTTGATAGTAATGCGATTGAGGAACGAATGCACACAGCAGACTTCGAGTCGAAACTAGTCAAAATGGATATATTCGTTGAAATCTCGATAAAATAGAACCTTGCTGCGTTCAAGGAAATTATGAATATCAATGTTTGCGACGGACATAAAGGTTATTATTCATCCAGAACGAGTATAATGAAATTGACAATTCTAACAATTCTCTTTTAATTAGCTACATCGAATTATATTGCCAAATAACAGCTAATTACGTTTTTAAATTTTAATTAGCCTTATGTAGATTAAACATTTAATTACATATCATATAACATGTGTAACCGATTGTATAGCCAGAACCCTTTCATCAATAATTCTAAATCTGAAATCAAGCGAATCGTATGAAAAAAAATTTCAAAGCTTATGCAGTATTGTAAAAGAAGAAAGCTTAAGGCGGTCATTATTATACTATAATAGTCAGTCATAAAATAATTGCAGTTGGAGTTCTCAAGTCTTATAATAGATAGTTTTAGTTTTATGAAAATACAGTGGGCTCATTAATCACTATTATTTATTGGCATAAAATATGGCATGTATAGTATTTGAGAGTAAAAACATCTGGAAAAAAAATTGTATACATATATCGTCGAAATAAGTATGAAACCATATTGATGTCATACATCAAGAGTTCTAAGGTAGAATAATATATTTTAAAATTAAATTTGGTCTTATTGAGGCATTTTTAATGGTACATACTGGAGATAAACTATCGAGGGTAAAAACGCCTGACAAGTTGGCAATAAGGCATCATCACTATTTCTACTGAGGAAACATTAAAAAAACGAAAACATAAATAATTATTTTATAATAATGAAATTAAATTATAATTGATTTCAATATTATAAACGTGGAAGATATAATAAGAATTGTTATTAAGACACGAATTATTACCTCAGATATGTCTCCGAGATGGAACTGCCTTAATTTCCCAGATCGTTGAATACAATAATTTAGTGTTGTATTTTTGTTAAAAAATAAAACGCCTTGCTGAACAATTGTTTTATTAACATCGGATCAATTGAAATTTTACCCAAAATGTAAAACCTTGTTTACATTTTTGTGTAAGTGCTGTTTGTTCGACTGGGCTAGGCTTGGCAAACGTGTCTATCCATCTTTATTTTTTCAGATAAAAATAAATAAAATTAATGGATCTTATTTCGTATCGAATTTTAAGATAAGATTTTTGAGCCACATACAAGATATTACAAACGCTTTCAAGAAAATCTACACCGACGTCCAAACACAATAAATGAACAAATGGCCACGACCCTCAACCTATAGAAAGCAATGAGGAGACTAAAAAGAACGTGGATGAGGGTTCTGTTATCTTAGGAAATTAAATCAGGTCATGGGAAGGTACCGCTGGGTACTGTTTATACACGGCTCTCATATAATTATGATTTATTTTTCTGTCAGCCAATCTGCTGATTGTAAATTTTTGTATTTGACAGGTGGAGATACAAATATAAAGGGAAGACATATTTTATTAAAAATATTAGAGCCTTTATGTATAATATTATAGAAACTTCTGCAATGAATAATATCAAGTTGTTGCTTAGTGCTCAAGTTCGATAAATAGTGCCGAAAAAATGTATACATGTAATTTCAAATAAAGCACTTTCCGTTAAGGCAGGGTAAGACAACGTTTAATAAACAAGTAATTTATACTTTAGCTTTGTATATGAATAAGTTTGTAAATAAAAATCTACATTAATTGAGAAATACTATATACTTTTTGGTTCTCGTACTCTAATTAGTACTCAACGTTTTTCACGAATGTAATATTTTCCCTTATCATTTAGTGTCAATTTATAGACACAATTAAAGTTATTTTTAGATGACCTATAAAATGTAAACGAGGATTCTTGAAGCTCATTATAATTGAGGAGGAGGTAGGCTTAGCTTCAGCAATCATGGGATGAAAAAAGGATTTTCTTGAAAGAATACGTGAAGCAGACCGCTAAAATCTCAGCTTAGTGGGGGGGGGTGTTCTTTTTCGCGCCGTTCTTACTTTTTGAATAAATGAGCTCCCGATCCGACTCCCTTTCGGGTGTATTGATTCTAGAGGAAAGCTTTTACAAAATTAAAACACAATCTTCAACTCTCGTTATTCTACTTCCCTTGCTATCTTCCATCGATGAGATCAAATAACAAAAACCATCTCTAGCTGAGATATCACTTACCGGCGAAGGATACTGAGACTGGAAACCATTCAACGGAAAAATAAATAATGTTGAATAATAAATAAATAATGTAACATTTTGTTGAATAATAATAATAGTAATATAATAAAAAAAGTAAATAAAGTAACGGTTATTTTTAATCTAATACAATGGAGGTTCATGAATTCGTTGTGCTACGTATCATCTATACATCTGGATCAGTAATAGTAATTTCTCAAAGTAATAATTGATAAATGTTTAATGAACGAATATTTTATATAAATCCTTATTCACCTGAAGTCAATCACTCAACTATATTCCCGGAATTGCCAAAAATAACAATCATTACAAATCAACATATCACCAGAGTTCAACCTCCGGAAAACATAATCCCGACCTCAACGAACCAGCAGCAGCCTCGACGTCAGGCGCCTCTAACCTCCCAACACAAACCCCAGACTTTCTATAACAAGCCCCAAACCTCCCAACCCAAACCCCGAGATCCTAGCTCCAAGCCTCAGAAATTCAATACTAAAGTCCAACCTCCACATCAGCATATACCTCTCCATCATGAAATCTTAATGATCAGTCTACCGCCACAACAACCAAATCCTATCCCTTCCAATCACAACAATCATTCAGTTTATCAAACAATGAATGTAAATTTTGCACCTCGGGTACAACCCCCAGCTAACCTTCCTGTACCCGTTAATTATCAATATCAAACTCTAGACCCATATCCAGTCCAAATCCAAAACCCCATCGACATAAATTCTATCCTGTCATCATTCCTAAAATATCTCCAAGAGACTATCAACCCTCTCATTTTCCTACTCACGAGAATCCTTACCGAAGTTCCACTTATTACCCACGATGAGCATAAAGCCCCCAGCTATGGTTCTATGGAATGCTAATGGACTGCATAACCACCGTGATGAACTTGAAATATTTCTACATGACAACCAAATAGATATTCCATTACTTACTGAAACACACTTCACTCAGCAACACAATTCTATATACGGGACTACTTCACTTACAGATCAGACCACCCTGACAACACTTCACCGGATCTTGTATTCTCATTTACAAAAACTTATCCTATTCCCTTATTCCTTTCAGTCCATCTGATGCTATTCAATCAACCTCAGTAACCATAACGACTCGTCCTTTCCAGATCACATTTTCAGCTGGATACTGTCCTCCAGGCAATTCTCTTTCTTATAACCTCCTTGATTCCTTATTCCAATCTCTTCGACCGCGCTTCATAGCTGGAGGAGACGACAATGCTAAACACCACGCAGGTCGAACATCCAACTCCCGGGGAAATATTCTATCTTCTCTCACATCCTCAAAGAGCTACTCTATTCGTGCCCCAAAAAATCCTACCTATTGGCCTACATCCTTCAAAAAACGTCCCGACATCCTTGACATATTTGTTACATCCCAAATTAAGAGAAAAACGCAGATCAAGATCGAAGTGCCATAGAGCTCGATATCCAGCAGATAATACTATCTATACAAAATTAACTAACAAACTAAAAGCAGAAATCAAGAAGTTCAACATTTAATTACCTGGACTGAAAATCTCACAACCACCGAAAAAAAATTATGGACGACGACCAAAAAATTCCTAAAGTTCAAAGAATTTAATCATCCACTATTCACTGAATCAAATAACTGGAGAAGAACTGACGGAGAACAATCACAGTTATTTGATCAATACCTTTCCAAAATCTTTCATCCACATCTTGATATCATTAACCCAACTCACATTGAATATATAAAAGCAGCTTTAGATGTTCCCCTCCAAATGTCCCTTCCACCCAAAGCATTCCACCCTACAGAAATATCAAGCATTATTCACAGATTACCTTCCTGCAAAGCTCCTGGGCTCGACCTCATCACAATTCATATCTTATAACACCTTCCTAGAAAAGCCATTCTATTCCATACCTATAAATATAATGCTGTACTCCGCTCCACATATTTTCCTGACCTCTGGAAATTATCCATTGTAAAAATGATACCTAAACCGAAAAAAAAAACCAGAATATACATCCTCTTACCGTCCTATCTCTTTTTACCTTGCATGGGTAAAATCCTAGAAAAACTCATCCTCAAACGATTGTGCCCCATCCTTCATGCAAATCACATAATACCAGATCACCAGGGGAGCATCCCACTCCACTATTCAGCAATGTCATCGTGTGGTGGATGTAGTCCCCTCTGTATTAGAACGTGGATCATGTTGTTCGGGCGTCTTTGTTGACGTAGAAAAGACTTTTGACTGAGTCTGGCACATTCTGGATTGCTCTACAAAATCCGTAAATTCCTACCGCCTACATACTTTCTCATCCTTCAATCCTATCTCACAAATAGAACTTTCCAAGTAAACCATAACATAATAATGCCTATTCATCCCTCTTTTCCCAATCTGCTGGCTTTCCTCAATGTAGTATCCTTGGACCAATCCTTTATACAGTTTATACAGCTGACACCCCAACTCATCCTAAAACTATCTTTACCACGTATACTGACGACACATGTGTATTATGGTCCCCTCGTCCAATTTTAGGTCTTGGAAATTAATAAAAGCGCAACCACACATCCCTCATCATTAAGATTTACAGACTTGCAGCACTTTTTCTCGCCACAGCGTGTAAATATAGCGAATATAACAAAGGTTGTAAAATTTATTTAAATTCTGGATTGAAGGGAAATAATAAACTTTTCGAACTTCTTCCATAATTGATCTAAAACTGATGTTTTGGACCCTTTTGTCTATCCCCTAGTCTACATCAGTCCCTCTAGTGTATTATTTATCTATAATTGCCAAGATAAATCTTATTCGATCATTATAATTATAGTCATAATTATATTACACACGCGACATAGATTGCAACACGAAGCTAGATATTGCCAGTGACTATTTTCTATCCACCAAATCATAATACTTTTCTGCCATTTGTCAATCAATATATTACGAATCTTTAGCCGGATTTTAGTTATTTTAGTTATTAATAAATAATATTACCGTGTCTGAATCCTGGCATTATCGCCCAAAGCAACATTAGAGCGAAATAAACATGTTTTACCCCAACATCGATCAAAAATTCCTATTCTCATTTTCAAAGAATTAAAAAAAAAATTAGTTATTTCTTGGAAATTAGTGATTTTTTAATTACATAAGTGATTATTTCATAATAAATAATGACTCATAAATTTGTCATAATGACTCGTAAGATTGTAAATCGTTAATATTTGAGTTGTATCTTCCTCCTCCTAAAGAAGCGTATTATAAAAATTGCATTTCATTCCTATTTTGCATTTGCATAGTTATAATAGCATTTGCATAGTTAAAATTGCATTTCTATAGTTATTTTATCTCGTTTGCTTGATAATGGTAATGTAATGATTAATAATTTAGTTATAAATAATATTTCTATAAAAATATATATTTTCTATTTTATTATTATTTCCTATCCTTACCACGTATGCTGATGATACATGTGTATTATCAGTCAAAACCAATCCAGTTATTGTATCCCAAAGCCTCCAATCCCATATGAAGAATGGTGTCAAAACTGGAGAATTAAAATAAATTCTCAAAAATCGCATCAAATCACTTTTACCTTACGTCCTAAACTAATGACTTTCTGCCCTTCAGTATCCTTTAATAATATCCCACTTGTGCCTGTAGAACAGATCCGATACTTAGGGTTGCATCTTGACAAACGATTAACCTGGAATTCTCATACGAGACTAAAAGGCCAGAAACCGCTCGACGTATCAGGCTACTTTAACACTTACTAGACAAACGCCCTGAGCTCCCAATTAATTACAAAAGACTCATCTACATGACCATCATGCGACCTATTTGGACTTACGGAGTAGAGCTTTGGGGCTCCACTAAGCCATCGAATTCCTCTCGTATTCAATCCCTACAATCCAAAATCCTCAATGATCCTTATTTTGTTAAGAATAAGTCATCCATAACGACCTTAATGTCCCATTGGTTGCTGATTTCGCCCGAGCCCGCTATCTATTCTTTCATAACAAACCTCATTCCCACTCAAACCCTCTAGTTTCAAACTTAGCTTATTTTTCAATTCCCGATAATCCTCCGTGGCGTCTGGAAAGAAGATGCCACGTGACCTTCTTAGTTGAACTTGTGATTTGAGTACTACCAGTAGGTAGTTTCTCTACTTCTCATTATCTCATGTCATTATATATCACTTAGCCTAATTACTTGTTGTATTATTGTAATACAGTTGTAAATATCAATGAATAAATAATTTAAAAAATCCTTATTCGCCGTACATTCATGAATGCATTATTAATATTATTATTGATGTATTAAGGTGACTGATTAGGAAATTGGTAAACACACAACTAACATCTGGAAAAGAATCCAATTTAAACTAAAGTAGGGCATTAAAATTGATTATTTAAGTTAAGTAATTATCATCAATACTCATAGAAACCCAAAACTTACAATATCAATAAAACATTTTTTATAATTTACTAGTTAGTTGTTTTAATTTAAAATTTTCCAATTTTAATTTTATTGATTTATTTTTTATTTTATTTTATTTTCTAATTTAATTTTAATTTTCTCATAAAATAAAAATATTAATAAAACATATTTATTTCCTAATTATTTAGCATTTGTGATATCTGATTAGCTTTAGACAGTTTGCCAAAAAATAAATAAATATTGTAAAAATCTTTACAAGTTAATAGGGATTTAAATATTGATTACATTAACAGAGTAAACATATAAGACTCAATAATATAAAATTATATTAAGAATAGTTTAATATAAAGTTTCGTCTTAAATTTTTTTTTCAAGTTTCACGGTTGAATTATTAAGTAACATAAAAATTCCGCAATCGTATTAAAGTAACCAATATCTGTTTGTTCATATGACAACAAAAACTATTCTAGCTCTTAAACCATTTCTGATATATTATGTAGTACACGCATTGGATTGGTTGGTTTTTTTTTTTAAGAACTCTAACAAAAGTACCTGAAATACAAAAAGAGTGCCAATTATAAAACACGTCGATGTAAATAGTATATTTCCTTAGTATTTGGGCAATATAAAAACTGATACGGCGCGGCGTAGTTAACAGGTTCACACTAAATAATATATATATATATATATATATATATATATATATATATATATATATATATATTATAATTAGAGAAACTAGATTTATTCAAATTTAATAAAATTTCTATCGATAAAAACATATTTTAGACTATGTTTAAATATAGGTGCTATTGGACGGCCTCTTTGTTATGTATAACACATATGGGTCATATATTTATTTTGGCTGTACTTGGAATCTTAGTATTTCATAAATTCTTTTCTGAAAATTAATTGAATAAATTTAAATTATAGAGGTTGCAGTTACATTAAAAACTCGAAATGTCATTTAATTGTTTTGTTTTAATTAAAATATCTACATCAATAATGAACTCTACAGTAAATATTAAAATAATAGTGGATCAATTAGATGCATTCCCAGATTTGGGAGGTATTTATTTGAATAATTGAAAACTTTTCGATCTAATCAGTTAATTCTTAAACACGGCTAAAAATATATTTTATTTTTATCCAAAATAAGAAGTTCGCAAGACAAATGCTATGTATAGAATATACGTTTTCAGTTACTATGTATACATACATTGATATACAGACAGGTTGTGAACTTCTTGTTTTGTTTCAATAACACTGACATGCTCCAATGCTACAAAAAATCTCCAATCCGTTAAATAGAATTATTTTCGTAGCGGAATATACCTTGTTTAAAGTTCTGTCACAAAAAATTATATTTTTTGCCTGAAGGATTTTTTTTTGTAAGACGTTCAATGAAGCAGTTAAGGCACAAAGCAGGATTAGGACAGCCGGGGAGGCACAAAAAAGTCAATCATAATAAAAAGTTCATTATATGAGGAAAGATAAAACTGACGTCCTAGCTAACCTGTCTACTAAATACAGTCTCATTCCACAGGCCTAGTTGTGCGTTTAAGGTAACTCTAGATGGGACAAGCCGTACGAATAAAAAAATAAATCTATAATACGAACACTTTGTTTCATATTTATTATATTCATCTAAAATTCAAGTATTTTATCAAATGAAATTAAGAATAATCCGTAAGTCGGTTCTACTCTTGGAATCTAAAATATATTTCTATACGGAATAAATTAATCTGTTTTAACAAATATAATAAATAATTGATTTTTTGTCAAAGGAGTTAAATAAAAA
Organism: Troilus luridus; assembly: GCA_964056705.1. Lineage (NCBI taxonomy): Eukaryota > Metazoa > Arthropoda > Insecta > Hemiptera > Pentatomidae > Troilus > Troilus luridus. The sequence goes on along the minus strand of OZ057412.1, from coordinate 42,223,227 downwards.
TGTGTAATTAAAAATTATGTTTCTAAAAGTTCGGTCGTTATGCAATGTTAACTTAGTATAAATTAATTTACAAATTGTTATAAGTAAGAGACTAAAAACTTGCAGAAAATTTAAATCTTTTTTTTCATTTCAATCAATGGCCTAAAAAGTGCAATCTACATGATCAACTACATCATGCTAATCACATCTAAGCTAAAGCAAACCAGAAAAAATTAATTATTTTTCATTAAAAAGGATCGAAGAATTTTATAGTGAGTAATTATTTGGATATTTTCTTTGAACCTCTCTTATTTGATGCAGCTAAAATGTTGTTTGTTTTATAAATATAAGGAATATTATCATTTGAATTAAATCCAAATAAATGATAGAGTCTGGGAAAGAACTTATTCTAAGATTTAAAATTTAAAAAATATATTATTTTGTTTTAAATAAATAAATAAAAAGGCTTAGCGAACCCGAAGGCTCGATGCCGACACCTCTCCGCTTACAAACCTCTGTCCACGGACACCACCCAAACCCAAATACTTCACATCACTCTTAACGCAATCTTCCCACCTACGTCTTAGTCTACCCCGCAGACGTTTACCAGACGTTGGTTATTATTTTGTTTTAAATAATTAAAAAAGCTGCAATTTTTCAACTTTGTAAAAAATACATGCAAAGATTGGTTGGCTACTTTTCCTAGAAAATACAGTGAGATTATTAATACAGTGAGATGGCTGTTCAAATATGTCAGAAGTGTGAAGGTAGGACAGTATTGTATCCTTAATTGTTAATTTTGTGGTTTAAACAACTGAATTATTTCTTTAAATTATAGACAAAAATATAACAGAAGATGCTATTATAACTTTCAAGAAAATTAATGAAAAGTAAATTTTCGTGATCAATCTTATTTTTATCAATATTTTCCTCTGAGTCTTAATGTTTCTTCCAAGAGTTCTATCAGTTGTTGTGAACAATTAATCACTTGTTATTAATCTAACTATTAGTTTTATTAATTAATAGTAAATGATTAACAATTAGATACATTATAAAGTAAATAAAACTGGCAGTTACTTTTTTTTAAACAGAAATCACTCTATTATTACTATTATTTTCGAGGAATAAAGCCGAGTATAAACTTCATTGATGGGTGGTGAAGATTAAGATGGAAGAATATGGGTAGTGCGACTCCAATGCTATAGCATATTTCTCTTGGGATCGTTGACGTTAAAAATTATCATAATTGTTGAATAATTATATTGAATTGGATGCAAGTGTTCAAGAAATCCAAAGTGCAATATATAATTGTTTCACCGAATTTCAATTACATAATTCGATGAAGTATCCCAATCTGGTTTATTCCGGAATGACCCAATAAATATTTTCTACGAAGTCACGTGAGCCTTTAGGAATAAATACACGCATGGAAAGCCCCCTCCTGCAAAAAATGAACGTAAATCAATGCTCAGCAAACTGGTAGTAATAAAAGGTGCAATTAGTTGGGCGGTTGCTGCGAAGTGTGGCGTGCTTGTTGGAGGCGCGAACATGACCACGAATGTATCTCTCCTTTCGTTATAATAAAATGCGTGATAAGCTCATGAAGAGATGGAGTAGTTCTGGGCTTGTCTAACAGGCCGCACCACCGTCGCGCATTTTCCTCCTTTCTGTTTTATTACAAAATTTAAATTTATTGATGAAATTAAAAATGCAACTCATTTTCTTTTTTTATAACATTTCTTGCCCTCTTGGAATAATATAGTACCTAACGCATTCGTTATTGTTATGATACCGTTGATAATACGGATGTTGAAGTGCCTATTTCATGTATACAAAAGGGTAAATAAAATAAACTTTAAATACGATTTTTAAGATACGATACGAAATATGATTTTTTAAAAAATTCCAATTTTTAACTATACTTATGAAAGGTGCGATATGTTTTTTAACATCAATCGAAACTACAGCAAAACAACATTAATATAAATGCTTGACTCTTGTCAAAAAGAAGAAAAGAAATAGTAGCGCAGAAGAGTTAGATTTCGTAAATGCGATTTGTAACATTTTAGTAGATTTTTAATTCTAGTATCATGAATTAAAAAATGTGTTAAGCCACATGACCGTCAATAACGACTTTTTAAATGGAGGAGACACCAAAAATAAATATGATATATCGCTTTTTCAAAAGAACGACGACATAATTAAAAAATTGGCATTTTGAAGTTATGCTTTCAGTATCAATTGTATTGGTAGACGATTTTTAATTCAGGAACGAAATATCTGATATGCCATTTTTTTTTCCTGTTCGATCTTTTATAGGAGTGATGGCATCAGTTAAAATAAAAAAAGTCTGAAGCTTTTAAATATTTTCTTTTGGTCAATAAAAGAATTCCAATTCCAACATTACAATTGGAATGATTTGCTTTACGAATATAAAAAATTTTCTTTTTAACTCACATGGAACCTTAAAAAAACTCAATAGAAAAATTAGTTTTTTGGAGTTGTGACATTATTCTTTTGAATGAGCGATATGCACTTTCGAATAGAAAATATTAGCAATTATTTATGTTTGCCTGAATTTTTGACTAATGAAACAACAAAATATCTAAACGTTTCATAATTATGATTACTATGATTCAATATAAAGATATATATATATATATATATATATATATATATATATATATATAAATACATATATTTGAGTGGTTCTCTTATATAAACCCCTTCAATATTTTAAAGTCCTCCCATACTACCCTTAATGTATTGAGAAGTTGATCAGTAATTACTTACTTAAGTATTTAATTATATTTTCAATTACACAAGCAAAGGCTGAATATAATTTAAATTTATAAACGGGTCTAATTGTAAAAATTATTGGTTTGAAAAAATAAAAAAACCAATAATACTGAATTTAAATTACTTTATTGTAATTGCCCTTTTGGACAATAATTACGAAATGGAATTACAGTAACCGTGATCGGTTTAATTATTTGCAATTACCCCCTTTAATAACTGTAATTGTAATTGAGGTTTCCAATCAGAATTAGTTCTAGATGATACATAATTGGAATTACAATAATTTTTACCTGCGAGGTAATTAAAATTTAATTAACATAAGAGCATAAGTAATTTTGTACTAGACATAAAAATTTGTAAGTTAGTATTCTGTATATATTTTTTTATTAATGATAATTTATTAGTAAAATTAGTAGTGTGAATAGAAATACACTATCAGGTTCGCTAGAAGCACATATGATGGATCGTCTAGCTCCATAATTAATTTTATTAATAATAATAAATAAAGCATAAATGGTAATTTCCATTCAATAATGTTGGAAAAAATCAATTGCAACAATGTATTATAAAATCTTATCAATGCATTTATATAAATAAAAATATATAATTGGAGTTGCTGCTGGAAAAAGTTTTTAAATTTTAAAATTAAAGGAACTTGAAAGTTGATATTAAATTACTGGAAATTTTCAGTAAACTTATACCCAGGCGAAAATATACTTTGTTTTATTTAATCCTTTTAATGAAAAATCGTTTTATCTTTCATAAATATTGGAAATACAAATACTGCTTAGTAATATAGATAATTAACAATTTCATCAGTTATTTTTCTGTGGCTTCGATTTCTAAAATTTGACCTCGCAGTCACTTTTCAGCCCTTCATGCGGAAATAAGTACACTGGTCTAGGTAATGAATGTCGTTTAACTTTTAAAGTTTTTTTGTTGTTGTTAAGGAAAAAAATTCCACTCTATTAACAGTTGGGGAAATATAGTTATTGCATAGCGTATTGATTTAACTATATTTTAATACGCCTTCTCAATATTTTTAAATACCTGCTGTAAAAAGTGTGTGAAAATAGATACTCAAACATGTACTTCTCAGTTTTATTATTTCTTTCGTTCATCGCCATTGCAAATTTTTTTTTCTAGTGTTCGATCAGGTATAAATCGAATGGTGAAGCTGGTTATATTGTAGTCAACTGGTTAAAATAAATTATAAATTAAAACAAAACTATTTACTACCGTTTATAGTAATTTAAAAAAGAAAAGAAAAAAGAACTGTACCATATCAACCGTCTTGTGTTCAATACTTGATAAGTATTTTACTGATTCGTAGCTCATGACTGTGCAGGAAGATTAGTTGGTTGGCATAGTACACGCTCAACCAGTAGGTTTTTTTTCCCGCAATTAAGACTAACGTTCTTATAGAGGCTGAGAGAGCCTGAAGAGAATCTCAAGATCTTGTAAAGTCGATCCACGGCTAAGAATAGAATAAATAATTTATCTGTCACGACCGGTCTTGAACACAATGCTCTAGAAGACAGTGCCTTAACGCATTGAGCCATTTCGCTCATTCATTAAATATAAATTAGATCCCTGAAGCATAATCTTATTTGCCTATCAGACTCGTTTGTATAATATTAAAATGATGTATAGTATAGGTTACAACTTCTTAACTACAGTATATAATAAATTAAATTATATGTTACTTTCAGTTAGAACTCTAAAGATTAAAAATTAATTATCATCATTAATGATGGATTTATATATTAATTAATGTTTATTAGAAAAGTTAATTTTTTTAACATTGGTTAGTTTACATCAACAACGGTTTAAATATTTAAATTTAATTTATATATGCTATTACATTTAAAATACCTAACTAACTTATAATTTTTAATTGATCAAGTAATAATTTAATTATGTAAATACTATCCTAAACAATGAAGTAATTATATGGTTATTTGATGGTAAAATGATATAATCAATTCATTTAAATTGTTAGAAACATTAATTTAATTAATCATCTGTATATCGACAATATTTATTATTTATTTATTTTTTATTGTATCTAAAATAAATGGAATAAATAGTAGAAGTTTAGAGTCTCTATGTAAGTTTCTATGTAAATCTCTCAGGGAAGGTTTTGAAAAGAAGAACACACATACAATATGTGATATTATACAGTTTTGTATAATTCATAAGATAGATAGATACATAATTAGATAGGTCAAATTCGTTTATGGAGTTCACAGCCATTTCCAAAATCAATCCGTTTCTCGATATGACCAAAGGGAAAACCTTTGTCAAGCTTGTATAATTGCTTCAGTTCCTCTGCCAGGCACTGATATTTTCGACTTTAGAAGGTTATTATCTGGCGTTACTCCTATTTCAATTATATCTAAGCTTTGTGTATCGTTTATTAACTATGGGTTGTGGGCTGTACATATAATAAGTTATAACTTAGTATACTGTTTATTACAGGTCGATACATACCATGTTGAGAAAAAGGGTTTAATGCCTTCACCAACAGCAGATGAGCCAATAATGAATATTAAACAAATTAGATTCGGAAATTATTATACATCATTCTGTCTGGTCTGGTTCTGCGAGAACTACGCAATTCCTACCTAAGAGGAATCAGCACTCAACCAAGGAAGGAGGGAGACAATTAGAATACCTAATTAAAGGAATAGAAAAACAAGGAGAATGGGAATTAGAAACAGCCCTGCGATGCAAGGGAGGGAGCAAATAATATTATAGAAATGGGGAAATGTGTTCCCGAGTCCTGGCAGATGCTCTCATTCACCTGTCCTTCCAAACAGCTGTGAAGTTCACCATCCTTTGCGTGCACTTCCTAATTGTCTATAATCAATAATAACCGACATCAATCACCAAATTAATGTCTCGAAATTAGCATCTCTTTTCTCCCGAAAACACTGGTTGTATAATTGAAAGTTTATGCAAATTGATTAGTCAAGATTATTTGCGTAAATAAATATATTAGTCGACACCTGGGGAGAAATTCATGGCTACGTCATGGAGTCATCACTCTGGGTAAAGATTAGAGGCATTGATCCTTAACAGCGTCAGAAGGTGTAATACATATTTGTTTTTCGCCTAGCTATTTTTCATAGCAGGCTAATAGAAAGCTTAAGTTAACAATGTATATAATTTGTTTATAGCATTAAAATATAAGTGTACGTTACATCTTTTAATCAATTAAAAAATAAAGATTCTATCTTGTTTTCTGCCATGGCTGGGAAATTTTATGTATTATCAACTGTTCATCGGCTCAGGGGTTTGTAGAGCCTACCGAAGCACACCTGACGAAACCTGTAAAGATGGGATCTCACGCTTTAGTGGGCATAGATAAAAATTTAGGAGGCCTAGTCTTATAAAATATTTTCAAGCATCTGTTTTTATAATCCCTTGGGAAATATTGTTGAAGGTCTCATTCAGTGATAATCTTATGTTATGTTTCGATGATTGCTTACTGTGAACCTTAAAAATTCGAGTTAGGAGAGGAAGTTCAAAATAGAAGGATAGGCTAGTTCTAAGGTAAACGTGGTACATTGTTTCAATTTAGTTTAATGTTAAATTCATTGTAACTTTAAAATTTACAAATTTAACATCAAATCTTTATATTAATTAAAACTTTATAGATAACTTAGAAATAAAAAAAAGAAATAGTTGCGTGGAAATTGATTAAAAAAAAATATCAATATCTTGCAGATACATTTTAAACAAAGTTTCATCCTGTTAAAAAAATATACATATTAGGAAAACATTCAATGGTATTAGAATAAAAAAAAATTAATTAGAATCAAAATTAAAAAAAAAATTTGATTCGTTTTCTTTTTATTTTATTATATATTCACAATTATTGGGGGAGAGTGAGCGGAGTGGCTCAGTGGTAGAGCCCTGAGCTGCCGTGCTGAAGGTCCTGGGTTCAAATCCCGCTCCCTGGGAGACTTGTATAATCTGTTACCGGCTGTAGATGGATCTTATGGGATCTAGTACTCCTGGGGCTCTCCTAGCCTCTATAAGGTGGGTGCCCTGTATAAGGGAGAAAATCTGGCAGTTGAGTATGATCTAGGACAAATCACCTATCTACAAAACTGCTGTCCATGAAATAGTACAGTCTCTACTACGTGCTGAACCCAAGACTCTCCATGGGTTGTATTAGCACAGGAATTAGAGGAGGACCAACCACATTGTTCCAACTGTATACATGTCCAAATCACTCGAACTCCTACTTCTGTATAATTTTTATATTGTATATTTTTCTTGCTCAAGACGCCTTCATGGCGTTTTTCCTTAGTGAAATTCAATTTTGCACAATTTGAAATGAATATTTTTTTTTCTTTGTTTTCTCTTCCCAAAACACTTCTATGACTAGAAAATGTTATATATATTAAAAAATGTACACATGTTTTTATTTTGTCATTAATTTATATTAATGGCTCCCTTCGACGACTGGATATCATCTTAATAAGATTTATTGAGAACTGAAGCGGCATTAAGTGTGATTATAAGGTCAACGATTGAACATATCCGCTCGTGACGTCTACAACTACAAAGATCATTAATTATCTTGATGCAGTGAATCATCTTCCTCGACTATTGATAACCTTCCGCGCCGGCCTCCCTGCACTGAGTACAATACTCCGAAATGCTCTATAATAAACCTCTCACCTAGAGGAGTGCTGGTGAGTGACGTAGATGGGAGGAATGAATAAGAGAAAATGACAGAGAGCCACTGAGAAATAAAATGGAAGGTTTATAAATAGAAATTGTCCAGGGCGACAAATCTCTTCAATAACTGGGGGCCTTAAAGCTGTGACTGGAGCCAGGTCAAAATCTGTCTACCAGCTGGCCTGAAGGATTGCCGTTATTTCAAAGAAAAGAAGCCGATTTCCACGCCAAATAAAGGCAATCCTCAGCTCTCTCTTTATCTCTCTCTCTCTCTCTCTCTCCCGCCCTCACCCCATCCTCTCTCTCTAGTTCTTTTTCCCTCCTCTGCCATCCAATGAGGGGGAGCCTTTTCTTCTGCCAGATAAAAAAAATGTTTTCAAAGCTTTGAAGACACCTCATGTTACCTCTATGCGGGCCTCTCTTTTTAGTTATGTTTATGCCACCATATTTTTTCTCGAGGGCAGGAATCAGCCTTACTCTGAACCTTTTATTTGAATAAGACTCCTTTGTGCTCGGCAATTGTCTATATAGCAAGGCTTAACATCAAAGGTGTTCCTTGCTTCTAACATCCAGCTATGCTGAGTTCACTTTCGATTGGCAACGCTGTTTGAACTGAACTTTTGATTAGGGTATTCAGAAAAGAAAATACATAACACTTTATCTAAGTTTTCACTAAGTTAAATAAAATATTTAATGAATTCTATCTAAGTATTAAAGGGAATATATTATATTTCTTTAAGCTGTTGATTGACCTTTTAGGATTTGTAAAAACTCCCGGATCTAACCTGAACTTAAGTACCCTTAAGTGTGAGGAGGAAGTTGGCGGTTGGAGAATCTTGTTCAAATGACCTCCCTGCACAAACGTTGGTTTAAAACCAACACAGTCTGTACCAAATAATGAAACCAAGACCTTTCATGGGTTATAGTGGATCTGATTACCACATTTTAACTTTTTACTATCAAATAAAAGAATCTTCCACAACCGTGGCCATTGTAACAATGCAAAAACAATTTTACTATTCGCCAAATAACAAATAAAATAATTGAATATTAAGTATTTTAACATAAAATATAGGGAGTGTCCTGTAATGCAATGGTTAACAGCCTAATATGGCTAAGATCGTGGATTCGCAGCCTGCTTGCTGCTACCAGAATTTCTTAAATGAGAGTTATACTGTAACAAATTCCGTGGTTATACTGTACTTCCAAAGGGACGTAAACTAGGAGTCCCGAGCCTATGTCACCAGGATTAGCAAAATTTAGGACTCCCGCTGAAGCATCGTCCGATTAGCCATAGCACCATAAAGTTACGCTTAATGAATAAACAAACCTAAAATTTCCAAAAAATAAAATGACCAATGATTGACTAATCACTCACCCGCTTTAATCCACTCTCCGTGGGGATCCTCAAGCTTGTTCCATCCCTCCCGTGGGAGTGGTAAAGCTGGGTGTTTTTGGATGTTTTTATTTTCTTTGCGTTACTCCTAAGGGCTCAGGAAAAAGAAAGGAAGATTTCCCAGCTATGTTCATGTACCCCCTCCCTGCATTTGCTACGAGATCCTCAAGATGTCTCTGCTCTGCCTCTTTTTCGACTGTGATTTTGGGATGTGCTAATTTTTCCTTCTTTATCTAATATACTCACTTATTTATGTATTTATACTATAATTTCTATTCAGCCCTGACGTTGGCTAAAATGGCTGAATAATGACAGGTTTTAGGTTATTTTTAGGCTAAAACCTGCTTATCTCAATAAGATTTGTAAACAAATTATATACATAATTATCAATTGAAGTACGTACAACTTTGAAGGAAGGAAATAAAACAAAATAGAAAATCTAAATCTAGTTGATAAAAAAAATTCGTAAATGTTTTTCTTATTGTTAACTATATATTTAGAAAATATTTAATTAGAAATACTAGAGGACCTTACACAGTAGGGTTTCGTTTAATAATACACTCTGCTAACGCCTTTTTCAACGCTAACAGACAGCCAGGTAAAAAATTATTAACATAAAGGAGAACTATTCCGCAGAGAGGAGGAAAGGTTCATATAGAGGCTATCTACACGATTTTAATTGTCTGCAGGCAAAAAAAAAAAAAAAAGAAGAGGATAAAAGGTTTCGGCTACAGCATCCCAAATGAGTTTTTGTAAATGGATAGTAGGTTTAATGGTAATGGCACCTGCTCAGTGGTGGGTGTACCCATCCGGGAAGAGTTATAGGCGAATTGAAAAGGGTATTGAAATATTTTTTAGTTGTTAATACTGTTCCCTGGGGGCTGGCTTTACCTGCTCCGAAGGACTGACTAATGACACCAGATCCTATCTCCTGCCAGCACATACCTGGCCAAAAGCTAGCGTGCACAGATTCATTATCTACGATTGTGTTCCATTTATTTAACCAGAGGGAGGCTACCCTAAGTGACAGGGGCCGTCTACTAGATTAATACAACGGCTACTGCCACCGCAACTACCGCCGTGCCCGTCATGGCCGCTCCGCCTTGCTCAAAACTAATTTAGTTCGCATGTAAATATTTCATCTGCTTCCAAAACAATAAGAAGCTTCTCAATAAATCCGGTAACTGGAGTTCGAAGCATAAGCATAAACCATACAAAATTTTCTAATATGAAAGTACCTCAAAAATGTCCATTGTAATAGTTGGGGAAATATGACCAATTCAAAAGTTTTTTGTTACCAAAACATTAAATGTTTTGGAAAATTGCGTTCGCGTTGATATAAAAGATATATTATATATTTTGTAAAATTATACAATACTTAAAACGATTTTGTACAGCAAAAACCCTCGGAAATTCTCAGTTTGCAGAGAATTAAAATTAAAAAAAATTAATAGACAAATAGTTTCTTGGACACTGATCAGATTTTATGAATCATATTATTATTATTATTTTTTAGATCTCTATGGGCTTGACTTGAGCATACCTCACTCAATACCTTCTACCGTTCTTCTGACAGAGGTCCACTATTAGGCCTTTTAAGTTTCTCTTCCAAATTAAAACCCTTGTAGTTTTACACCATTCGACGAAATTTATCCGTGTTCATGATTTTGTCCTCCGGAATACCAATTCCTTATGATATTACTACAATGGACAAAGTAACGAAAATAGTAAAAACTACTTTTTTTTTGTGTTAACTTTTATAAAGAAACACCATTCCTCCTAATTCAGTGAATACTTTCTAAAAACTCTAAACATTTCCTAGGTAGGATCCAGAAAAAAACAAAAATGACTAGAATTGTAGGGTAGAAGTTACCTATTATCAGGTGGGGAAAGCGCCGCCATTTAAAGGTAATTTTGCTGCGTTTCGAGATTTCCATTAGTACAATTTTTGACTCTGAGTAGCTACGACGTCCGTTTAAGTTTCAATCGTCAGCTGTTGTCAAAATCTATCTATTGTATATAAAGCATTAGCCGAAAATAGTGACAGTGAATAGAATAAGGTGTTAGAATAAAAAAACCATCATCAACAATACATAATGTCGCCCTATACACTTCGAAAAGCCAAATCCAAATACCTAGATCGTATACGGTTGGAAAGGGCTCCTCAAGAGCAATAGAATAGTAACAATAAAACACCAAATGACCAAGTCAAGTAGCGCCAAAATCCACTAGTTTAAGTGGCTTAGAGTGTCACATCGTTAAATGGCCTTTATATGATCAATAATCGAACCTATTTCAAGTTTTTATCACGGACTTGGTAAGGCGTGCCCTACAGTTAGAGAGATACGAGATGAGTACCAGAGATCCCATCCATTACCGACACTAGTCGTACAAAGTAAAAAAGTTTTGTAATAGTCCTCCTTATCAGCGTAGTTTCATACTCATCACCGCCAATAACCGCACAAAGCTTGCATTAGCACTTAAAAGACATCTCTACCGACTTCACCATCAATAGATCTGATTATGTGGCAATCAGCGAGATTTATATGGAAGATTCCATGCCAGTGAATGTGCCTGGCTTTGACCTGAGATCATATTGTAATACCGCTAAGCGTAGAGTAATTGCAAGTACGTCATCGTTAGCGGGATCTTCATCATCAAGTCGCAAAGCCGGTGGAGTCACCACATATATACTTCACTGATTGTAACTGAGTTAACATTGACAATTCGGAAATTTATTTTGGAAATGAAAGACGCAAAAGCTGGTGATATCTGTCGTAAATAGCATCTTCGAATTCATACTTGGGTGTGCGTAAATCCATCCGGGGACGGCGTTAGCAGGAATAAAACTCTTTATGTTACGGTCGCTGTTAAAATATTCAAAAACCATCGCTAAAATTATACCCTTTTACGAGCCTGATCTCACAACACCAATCATGATAGTCGGAGACTTTAATGTTAATGTCTCGCAAGACCGCTCATTGCCCGGTTTCACGTTCAGCGAGTTCAATTCGCCTTACATCGTAACTTCTCCAACAACGTCAGACAATACCTTTATTGATTTAGGATACCAGAAATGTCAATGTATCTTGCATGCTATTTGTGTCGTACTTTTCGTATTACAGACTTATAATTAATAAAGTTATATTGTAACATAGTAATTATTTGTCTACTTGATTTTTTCCTTTTTATAATAATATTATCGTATTCACGTACAACACACGGCCTTGTCCATTTTAATTATTATTTTTTAATTTTGTTTTTTGTGTTCTGATCGTTTTCCTTGCTACGAAAATAAGTAAGTAAATATTTATACTTACTTTATTTTCTCACTTATACTTATAAGAAAATAGATACGTTAACTAACGATTAAATATTATTAATTGAATACAATTATTATAATGGGTTGTAACCTGTTTTGAGAGGTATACTATCCTCGAGGTCAAAAGAATATGTGACCTGTGGCCTTGCTGGGCGTGTAGTGTTCGTAGCGGGAGTCAGTCATCCCTACAGGTGAGCTACACTTTCTATTTCTCATTGGAATTCTTCTATGATGATCCGAGCACCGAGAAAATCATTTAATCAAGTGACTAGTTATTTATCCCATTTTATAATTTACCATAATTTTTTTTCCCTGTTTCAGGCTACTTCAACACTTACTAGGCCAAAGCTTTAATTACAATAGACTCAAATACATGACTATTATAAAACCTATTTAGGCTTATGGATTAGAGCTTTGTGGTTCCACTAAGCCATCGAATTCGTCTCGCATCCAATCCTTACAATCCTTCGTAAAATATTTAATGCTCCTACCTTTGTTACAAATAAATTCATCCAAACCCGATACCAGTCCTTTCTTGACAAAGTTTATTCCCACTCAAGCCCACTAGTTTCAAACCTAGCTACTTCTTCAATTCCCGATAATCCTCCGGTGCGTATGAAAGAAGATGGCCTAGTTACCTTTTAAGTTGAATTTATTATTTGGGTTCTACCACTGGGTAGTTGCCTATATCCATGACATTATGTATCATTCATTATAGTTGATTGCTGTGTTGTTATAATCCAATGTTTTGTTTGAAAAAATTTATCGTTTATACGATTCATAATTATCACATAAAAGGTCAGTTTTTCAAATTTGAAAAACTAAGTACTTTAAAATGTAAAAACATATTCCTTATTTTACCACTTATATAAACATATACCTTAACTTTACCACGTTCAAGGGCGCATTTAATCTACATTGTTACATGTTGAACTTGCTTTTGAGAAATAATTTGAGCTTACAGTTTAATGAAGAAAAGCTGTAAAATGATAAATTAAACTAAAAATAGAAAATTATTATTTTATGTTTAAAAATTTGTTTGGTCAATAAGATATTATATCATATACTGCTTTAAGTAAGTATATTATACATTTCTATTAAGTACCAAAACAAATGCTACTAAAAAGTCACCAAAGATCGATAATTACTCCACTCATAGAACTCACAAATAATATTTTCTTATAAAAGATATTGATATTGAAAATCTGTATACACTTCTCATTGTTCTAATTTAGCGAAAACATTTTATTTTTATTTTAGTTCACTGACGTTTTTGAAAGTATATTGTATTCAAAAATAGATATTATTAATCTCGGTGGATTTATGTTTGCTATTAATGGTTACAAACAGTATGATTAACAAAATTAAAATATTGCGGTACCCACTATCGTAACAGCCAAATTGTAAAAGCTTATCTCAAAAAGATCTTGCATATATCGCGCTTCTAAAATATTAACTGTATAAAAGCCGGCTATTGACTCTTATCAAATCCGTGATGCGCATTAACAATTTAAAGGTATCAAAGACTAAACCTGTATTTAGTGGATGTGCTTCCGGCTCGTGTCGACTTGGCCGGCACCTGCCCCAGCTGGCTCCAAGTTGAAGGACCCTGTGATAGGTCTATTATGATTGGTTGGTATGGATGAGGTAGCCAACAGCTGACTCAGATCTCATTTATCTCTGAGCAAAGATAACTGAGTAGTGGCTGGAGAAGTGACTTCAATGTTGGAAGAAGGTCTGTACAACAGAACTTTGACGAGGGAGGCATTTCAAGACCATTTACACATTTTTTTTTTTTTGTGCTGCCACAATAGACCATGAAGATCTTTGGCCGAGCGGATAATATTACTAAAGTTACCACCAAATCTCACGATTGGCTACTCATAGCTCCATAACCTGTGGCCGATCCGCCGTTGCCTTTCCCACCTTCATACAATCGCGTTCAATGGCATTGTAAATCGGTCTAGATTCTAGGATTATGGCAGTTCTGGATCAGGAGTTGCATGTGTATCTGCATGTATTTCACCGAAGCAGACTGTTCCTGTATCGAGTTTCCCAGTGCGGCTTTGACATCCTGGAAAACAATGACGCTATTTTCGGTGTAGGGTGTAGGGTCAACACACCTACGCCCTATATTTGTGAGTTGTCTCCGGTAGATTAACGGGTCTCACATAACCTTGGGGAAGGGGATGCTTTAAAAATCCCGGCTTTGGCATTCGAACTCACAACCTTTGGGTTTGTAAGCAGGTTCACTTTTGCAAACTATTATGCATTATATACTTAATTTAGCAAGTTAATTAATAAGCTACTGATTATAATTTATTAACGTAATACAGCAGTATGTGTACTAACTAATAAGAATAAACACAGTTAAAATAAAGGTTAAACAAAATCCTCACACATTGCTAATAATCATGATCGGCCTGGTACAACCCAATTTCTTCCTTTCAGTCGGGTGAAGGGTAAAATAATACCTTATTTGAGAATTAGTGATGGAAAAGATTCCAATTGTGGAATATTGAGGACATATTGTAGGGCAGAGGTGATCTAACCCTGGCGCCTGCATCCAACTAGGGTCACATAAATGGCACTTAGTTGCTTTTGTGTTCTGAGTATAGTGTCGAATCTATCTAAGCTGGATGGATGTCATGTATGTGGGTGGAAGATGCCACTAAGTAATGCCACAGGAACGAGATTTTATATACGATAAAAATGTAACTTAAAAAATTAATATTCTTTTTCATAATTGATAAAATTTATCCAACATTTTCCATGGTCAGAATCCCTTACAGTAAGACGAGGTAATAGACAAATCCAATTCTCGCTTTAAGTATCAATTTTGACCCAAGAACTAAAACTCGAAACGATCACGGTTTAATTTACTGAGGTCAATGAACTTATTTTATTTTTCGTGATTATGCTATCCTTCTTCCTGCTCTTCCTAACGAAACGTCTTGACCTTATCTTCATTACTCATACCCTAAACCTGAACGTTAAGTGATATTTGAAAAGCATATTTTACATTTAGTACATGAACTAAGGTGTGGATAAAATTTGAACGAGAAATACATAATACGATTGATATGCCATAATACATTTAAATTTGTTCGAACTTTCGCACAGTATACTATTTTACTGGCTGAGTTGATTGCTGGCTGAAAATAGTGTTTCAACCATTTGTTTGTTATATACTTAGTGAATGATGAATAGTACCAAACCTATTAACAGATTACTAATTTTTCACGAATGGACTACTCAAGTTATTGCAAAGTTCAAACGTTATACATTTCGCAAAGATACAAAGATACATTTTGGGCACTCAACCTAGTGTCAATATAAGAATCGTTTCAGGGAGAAAAATATAGTTATTATGGCTTACCAACCTATGTTCCAAATCGGGTTCCGAGAAAGCTCTTTTGTTAGCAGAAAGCGCACCTGACTTGCCGAAATAACTTCACTTCAGGAAAAGACAGGTGTCAAGATTGGAGGCTGCAATATATGTCAACTTCTGATCTTCTGATAGGCACCTTTACCCCGAAAAATCTTTAAATATTGCTAGTAATAATTTATCTAAATGATTGTTATTATACTATTTGCCCTCTAGGGTTATTACAAAGTATGTCACTTACAGCGTTATCACCTAGACCGTGAGTCTCCAAACAATGGTAGGTGAACAAGCTATTCAATTATAATATAATAACGAAAAACAAAGTTTTTAAAACCTTCAATTGAGATACCAATTTTGAAGAGTAAAGAAAAATTGATTAAAGAAAGTAATAATAAGATGAATAAATATTATTTAAAAAATAATTAGTAAAGATGTTGTAGTAAGGATTATGCGATTCCAATTGTTGTAAATAGGAATCGCATAATCTTAATTGCTCTTTGCAATGACTTTGGCTCTGGACTGGTAATTGTAATTACAATTACAATTTCATGAAGGGATCGCAATAAGCAATTGCACTACAGCTGGACTACGAGTACTAGTGCTCCCAAATTACTGTAATTAGAGAGGAATATCAATTTTAATAAAAAATTACTTTTTGGTGAATACTGCTTTCGCTGTTTGGTTCAACCTCTGGATAATGCTAAAGCCAAAATTATTCAATCAACTAAGAACATTTTTCCTGATGTAGTCGATAGATAAAATAAAATTTATTTGACTGTCAAAGTTAAATTAAACAATTTTTAAAATAGGTATCATGTTTACTTTTTTCAGGAAAACTCCAAAAAACACAAACATTTATCTTATTAACAATTTTACACTTACTGAATAAAAGATCTAAATCCTTTCTTAGATTTTCATTTGCTTACTTATCGGAGCGAAATGTTTTGAAATATGAAGTAAATGTTGATTCTATTCGGGAAAACATTTAGGTTTATTTTGTTATTGGATAGGCTTCTTTAAAAAAATAGATTCCTACACATTATGCCCACTTGGCAATGATTTTACTGTTTAATCATGTTCTGGTTTTTTATTGAGTTATTGATAATAAGGCTATTATCAAATCTGTATTATCTTTATTTTTTATTCACGTCAAACTAAATTAAGAGGTAAATTGTTAAAAATAAAAATAAAACTAAGTGTATTTTCTGTAATAGTAATTAACAAATTGTAAGTTGTAATATGTATAGTAATATTATACATTCAAATTTAGATCATGCACTAACTGAAGGTAATTTTTTTTTTAAATGCTTTAACTATAAATTCAATTAATGGTAGACAAAATAAACAATAAAAAAATGAAATTCTAGCATTGAAAAATCGATAAACAGAATACATCATACATTTCTAGCCGTACGATTCGATCCCGGTTATTTCATCGCGAAAATTAGAACACATTATTTTCATTCCACACTGGCTATTGTATAGATTTACACAAAAATGGCATGAATATTAAGGATTAACGACTAATTCTAATCCCGTAACCCAATTTATTTGTAATAGCTATTTTGAATTTAAATATATATAATATTTTAATTTAAATATATTTTTTCTTTGGATGTTTGTTATTAGGCACAGAATTCCTTCAAATTTCAATGAACAGAGATGGTAAAACGAAAATAAATTTTTGTATAAAGAATAAGCAAATAAATAAAACATTTTAATTATTAATATTTAAAAAAAGGAATAATAAATCAATTAAGCGAAAATGTATCTAGTTGAAATTTCATACGTTCAGAAAGTTTCTAGAAATCGAACCATTGATGAATGTTGTGATAGATATAACATTTCATCAGAATTTTTATGTCCCTGATTGAGACTTTAAACTTTTTTTTTCGCAATTTTTTCCATGTATTACAGTATGCCAAGAATTATAAAAAGGCTAAGTGTACAAAAAGGTTCTCCGCTAAAACTATCAATATTCCCTGCCAAATGCACCTTTTATTAAATTTCTTTTTTTTTTAAGCAAACAATAACAAGAAAGGAAGAATAGGATTAAAAGTAGAAGATTGGAATTAAAAAACGTAAGGACATGAGAAATCAGTGCTCATTAAAATCAAGGTCCAATATCTGGAGATAAGAAGCACTCGTGAGGCATAGCGACCGTATGCTAATCAACTCTCATGACCCTCTCTAAATAAATTATTTCGGCAATTAAGAAACACACTCTTCTTAGAGCAGGCATGCTCGTCCAATTATATTTCCTAAAACATTTCTCTACCTACACTATTTTTACTTTTTTTTTAAACAGAAATCTTTATTAGCACGAGAGAAATAAATTGCCTGCCAATCTTGTTGTTCATCTGAAAATGAATAAATCCGTTTGTTTAATAAAGAAAGAATAAACATTTTTGTGGTATCGTAAAACGTCATTTCTAACATGTGTTTTGTTATATTATTTCATCTCGTAAAAATCTTCCTTTTTAATACACATTAATTATAACAATATCTGAATACAATGACTAATCAACGATAGTTTGTGTTTCAATTGATTCTTAATATAATTGAAGCATACTATATTTTGGCGACGAGGATAAAAATAAGTATGCCTAAATTACGTCGAAAACCATTAAGACACCAAGGAGAGCCAGCTAGAGATGAAGATGGACCGACTGAACAACCCAATGAAGACAGAAAACAGCCTTCAGAGAACAGCAGGTCTCGACAGCACCGAGGACCAACTTTTAGGGACTGCAACATCACCGAGTTCTCTCCTGATGAAGACGAGTGGGAGTATTGGTTACAGTGGTTTTCACTGGCCGCTGTCTCGGATCCTCACATCGATGATGACATACTAAAGAGATATCTACTAGCCAAGGTAGGAAATAAACCATTGAAGTATACTATAATTTTATGTGGTAAGTACGAAATAATAATTAATTCCACTAATAATAATATATTTTTAAAATATTGTCATACAACTTAATTGATAACATAAATTTATAATAGAATGGTTATAACATTTTTTTAGTCCTCCGTGGGTGAGGGATCTTCTATTATAATAAAATAAAATCAAGCCACGAGAAAGGTACCTTTGGCTATTGTTTTTCTTCACGCCTCTCATGCCATTTTATTATAACTTTACAGACCGAAAATCTGCTGATTGTCATTTAATTTTATTGATTGCTGTGGATAAATATATAAATATTTAAAAAAAAGTTCTCATATAAAAAGTTCGATTCATTTTTTAAGCATTTCTTAATTTAGACTTTAGACGGAATGCCTTCTAATTTTTCTTATTCCCCCAGGGTAGCTGTCCCTGACAACAATTTCACCTCATTAACGGTATCTGAGGTTCGTTATCTCAGTTATATCGTATATCATTATGAAGATTAATGAGACATTACTGTGTACTTATTACCTACTTATTTATTTATTTTAATTACTTCATGATTCGTATTATTATGTAGCCTTCTGGCCAGATGTATATTATGTTTTATTTTTTTTGTTCATGATTGTTATTCTAAAGGGACTTGGTCCCAGAATAAAGTTTGTTTTCTATTCTATTACAAGGATTAGTAATTTTCCCACATTTCGGTCCCCAATACACCTTCTCTCCAATATGTCCAGTCCATACAAGCCTCTTCTATCAGACCTCTAGGTGCCATTTCTTCTCTCAATTCTTCTATCTACTGCTTCCGATGTCTTCCACCTCTTCTTCTTCGTTTCTCAGGGTAGTATTTATGAGCTCTTAAGGGCCATCGCGTCTCATCCATTCAACTGATATCATTGATAAGGGATTTTTTGTATACAGTCAAAAGTTTATTGTATGCTACGCGATAAAACGTTAAATATGGAAAGTATAAAATAGAAATTATAAATTTGCAAACAACAATTTTCTAAAACTTTTAAGAACAATAAACACATATTTTTGAAATTTTGAATGTAAGGAGAGGAGGGAATTGGTAGAAGTGAAAACAAATATAATCTAAAAAGTTAGTATTTGAAGATAACGCTATCTTGATTATTTGTTGTTATTTTGTCCATTGACAATGAACCTACGTTTGTAATCTTCGATTTCTTATTTAGTGTTGATTTTTTGTTTATCATTGATTTTTCTTATTTTCCTTCTTAGTTTTTTAATACTAATAATCCTCCACCATTGGTTTCGTATAAACATTTAAAGTTTTCTCTTTTGTCTAATGGTTTTTTTAAGGATTTGGTAATTCAGGTATAAGCTTATCGTGCCATTGAGATACTTTATCTCTATAAAAGTGGTTAATAGCCTAAAGCTCTCCACTTTTCCTTAAGCTGAGTGCCTATTTGAGATTGATGTGGTCAGGACGAGACCAATTTGAACACAGCTGGAATCCGAATTCGCGTGTGGGTCTGAAGTGATCCGGAAATCGATTAAATAGTGTTTGAGATAATAATACCACAGCATTTTTTAATGACTGGCGAAATTGAAATAAATAAATTATTGTTAGTTTAACAAGGCTCTGTCCGAATCCTAGTGCATGGAGATACCGTACTCTTTTAAAAGGTGGGGAGAAATAGCAATATTATTTGATCGGATACTAATATTTGTAGTTGTAGATTGCTGGCAGTAGCAACTAGGAAGAAGGTAAAGCAGTTTTATCTCAATATTTTTGTAGTTTTTTTACTGCTTTTTTTATAGATTAAATATAATCGACTGGTTCCAAACAAAAAGAAAAAAAACGCTGAGAATTTATACAATAGTCTATTATTTCCTAATAACTTTCATATAAGTTTTTTCTGCTGTGTTCACACGATTTGTCTAAACTATTCCTAAAGTCCCAAACTGTTCTCAAAAACAAAAAAACCAAAGTTATGTCAATCTCTAGTAACATCAGTATGGAATAACTATGCCAATCTTTGTAAATGCTTTTTAATTTCATTGTTTTGGTTTTTAATTTTTGGAGATTTATATTACCTAAACGGTTAACCCTCAATAGTAAAATTTCTTATTTAATATTTATTTTTCGTTTCTTTTTTATTATTTTAGTTCTTTCATACCCTCAGAATATTTTGTTTATTATTATCGTCATATTTTATAAAATATGGGTCAGAAAAATTCAATTGGTGTTGGAGGAAGATAACTAAATATTAATTAATTGTAACTTTAGGAAACATATAATAGCAGAATGGTCATTCCGAGAACTTGATCGGTATCATAAAAACAATGATATCCTCAGTCCAACTTCGTTCGACCTTCTCATGTCTTTTTTTATCCTAAACCCCTTCCAGATATTTCACTCTGCTTCCAAATTTACTTTCTTCTTGCAAGTGAGATTTTGTAATGTTCAACTATTCCAAATACAACTATCTTTTCCAAATACAGCTCTCCTCCAATTACACTATCTTTACTTCCTTAGCCCATGTTGTCGTGGTCTTCTTTATATACAGAAATAGTCAAATATTTGCTTGTTTTTACTATGCAGATATCGGAGAAATGTTAGACTCCTCTTAGTATCCGATATTCTTTCCACTTTTTGGTAAATTTCTCTGTTGCATTGCTATTCCCACTCTTCGATCTGAACTACACCCATGATTTTTCTTAGAACTCTTCTCTCTTAAGTTTTTTGAGAATAAATTCATTTAGATCCTCGAGTAATATAAGCGTTGTAGTTCATTGAGAGACATTTACTAGCGAAGATACATTCCGTATTTATGTCAGTAAATGTACAAATTATTAAATGTAACATGAATATACTTTTGTAGACACTTGGTGCTGTGCGTAGTAAAGTGAGAAGCATTTTTTTAAGAAGGTAATAGTTTCCCTTGATGCCTGTAAGTATTTTAATTCTTTACTATGTATTATTTTAATTTGTATGTATCTTATATATTTAGCCCTGAAGAAGACGTTCAATATGGGTCGAAGCGTTGACCATTAAAATAAATATTTCTCCTTATTTAAAAGATTTTTTTCTGAACTCCATCAGGCCATTTTCTTAATAATTAAATTAAATATATATGCATATATATATATATATATATATATATATATATATATTTATATAAGGCCAACTAATATTATTCAAGATAAATGTTTACTTGTTAGAATTACGTAATAAGCATTTAAAAATTCCCTGAGCCAAACAAAAAAACCTCAGGAATTCAATAATACTTTTTTATAAGCACACATTTTACAGGTGATTAAAAAATAAATTAAAATACTGACTGAATAACTCTTTCAAGTAGGATTTAGAGTCCGAATAACTTAACGTTAGGTAACAGGAGGAAGGTGACTGGTAAGAAAGAAAAAAATAAAAGAAAAAGAAGATACCGAAGACAAAATAAGAGAGAGTACAGAGAGCTAAAGACCGGTAAAAAGAGGCGCATCAAAGATGATTTGGAAGCTCCTCAGGAAGCGGACTAATTTATTCAAAGCTATGAAGTAATGGCCCCTGGAAGAAGACTAATCCACTAGATAAAGCCTCTCCCAAGCTTCCCAATTACCTAGCATTGAAGGGCCAGGTATTTTTCCATTAGCCACGATTTGGGGCCTGCGTAACCACTGTCCTAGGTGCGCGAACCTGCTCACCTTGGTCTCTGGGGAGGTGAAATGGTCCAGCATTTCGGGTGGTCCACCTACCTTGGATCCACATATCCAAATATCATACGACGGAGAAACGTAAATATTTACTGATATAGTTTAAACATTTTCCATGACAACATCAGCTCTTGACAATGAGGAAAATGCTTATGACTCCAAGCTTTGTAATACCAATATTTTTACCCGTATTGAAAAGAAATATATTTATCATCACCTTCATTTAAAAAAAAAATGAAACGCATAAAAATTGTCTGACATATCAATTACCTCATTTCAAAAAACAAATCGGTTCTACCTATAGTTCTTCTAATATTGATACTAACATTTATACAATTTTTATTAAAATTTATTACAAACAGAAAATTAAAAAATTCATTCAATAATATTATTAATTCTACTATAGTATTATTATAATAGTATAATAACAATCTAGACAGGTAACTTAACTAACCATAATTAGTGCTTTTTAAGGACTTGTGTAGAAACAGTAGAATTTTGATAATTTTAGCAAAATAATCGAAACATCACAAAATGAAATGTTTCTACCAATGAAGTTGAAAGAAAACCAATTTGATCAGATATTTTTCCAAATCATATGTATTGACTTAGGGTATTTCACTTGTATATTTCACGATATAGTATGTTGAGAAGATTATGATTAAGTAGAATCGTACTTAGCAAAGCTCAACCTCAGACTCATAAAAATGGATAAAAAAAACCTGTACCACTACAACCCGTGGACGGGTCTGGGGTTAAGTACATGGTAGAGAGTGTACTGTTTCATGGACAACGGTTCTGCAAGGAGGTGACTTGTCCTAGGTCGCGCTCAACCGCCAGATTTCCCCCCTTATTTTGGGTACCCTATTTTTATAATATTTTATAGAGGCTGGGTGAGCCCTAGGAGGGTCCTAGATCCTATATGATCCATCTCCAGCTCCAAACCGACAAAATAAAAGTCATGCCCGCAGCGGGATTTGAACCAGGATTTCCGGCATGGGAACTCAGTGATCTACCACTGAGCCACTCCACTCCTCCAATAAAATTGGATAGTAAAACCAAAATTCGAGTTGATTATTTCTTTTTTACCTTAAAACAATTGTAAATGAACAAACTGCTTGTTAGCTCAGTAAACATTTTTAGTCGAATTTAAACTAAAATTTTATTTTATCAATAACATCTATTGAAGTATATTGAATCCATTTCTATACACGTCAAGCCTCCTTGCATGGATCTAGCAGCAGTAGGTGTATGTGCCATTGCGAATAAAAATACAACATATCCCTAAAGCCCCGGTGAATAACTGAGTAAGTCCAATTTCATCCAAACATATTTAATTGTATTGAGGAAAGAAGGAGAATCGTATCATACTCGGAGTTTTTGCTTGAACTGGATTTGTAATATAAGCACTAATTCCATTTCAAGGCAATGCCCAGCATACCCAATTCTTCACAATGAGAATAACACGATTCTGCTTCCTTAAGGACAAAGAACTCATTATTGAAGAAAATCGACTTAACCACTTATTCTTCGGGGCTGTAGATATATTTTTGTGTGTAATCATCTCAGAAACTAAATTAATTTACTTATTAAAACTACTATTTATTGTTACATGGGTGTGAAAGGACCCATTTACATCACCGTTTTATTATTGTTGGATGTCAGCCCAAAACCGTGCTAAAGTAGATATGCAAGTTACTACTCGCTATGAATTGTGTTGTAAGTTGTAAACTCCATACTTTTGTTTTTATTTTTTCATTATATCCGTAAATTAGTGTTTAAACGGATATATATAAAAAAAAGAAAATGTTTTGTAAAATCTTTTAATGCATTTTTTGAAAACTGAATCATGATATTTATTGAAACATGATAATAATAGTTATTAGAGTTGTGAAATCATGAACGTAAGGCAAAGCTTCTTCTGGTTTTTGTTTTTATTTCAATTTATAAAAAGGAATGACGGCAAAGAGAGCTCGCATCGTGTTTTATTTTCCCTCGAGCGGAGTCATTATTCTGACAATCAAATCCGACCACTCAGCATAGCGTCGGTGCACCGCGCCGCGGGAGAAAATTACTTAGGCTTTTACCCACTTCACGAAGCCAAAAAAAAACTGTAATGTTTGGCAGAGGGAATGCGAATTCTTACAAACCAGTTAAAGGCAAAGAGTTGAGTGTACCGGTTTTTAGAGTTAAATAAACTCGAGCGGGTCTATCAAAAAGGAAGAGAAGAAAAGAGAAGAGAATTAAAGAGAATAATCTCGACTGGCTATCAAGACTTGCAGGTCCTTCTTAATATGCAATCTCGTAGGATGAGAGTGGCAGGCAATTTGTACCTGGTGAGGCAAGGTGAGCCCAGCGGGCTATCCACAACTTCCTCGCGTACATCGCCTCGCTAGCACTGCCTCCTTAGCCTGGTGATTAGGATAGCATTCGCTTAACCAAGCAGACCACTTACGGTAGGAACGCCTGGAAGAAATCCCAATATAATCACTTAATTGTTGAATATGTTCTCCTAAGAACACTTCATGATTCCTACATCAACTAAGATGGCTTGAGACTAGGAAACAAATCAGACCATTTAATTAGCTGCGTGCTTACTTTGCATATAGATCTAAAGCAGCGCTCATCGAGAAGTAGTTGCTACTATACCCAACAACTTCGTTAGGTTGTAAAGAAGCCCGAAGTAAATTTCTGTGCAGAAAATAGATACTCAATGTGATTAAGTTTTCAATAGTGGAAACTAAAAATTAAATTTTGCACAAAAGAAACAATGATAAAGACCCTTTTTCGTGTTGTTTATTTATAGCGCTCGTTTATAAGAAGTATTTAAAAAAATTGAAATTATCAGTAATGAAGCAAAAAAAAAAAAAGAATGCGAAATTTCACTTCTTGCTATGTATATTCAAAATAAAAAAAATCCGTAGATTCCAAATAAAATGAAATAATTTCAGATAAAAGGGTATATTAAAAAAAATAAGTTCTATCATCTTATCCAAGTAGAGTTCTGGATTCAGTACTTTTTTTGGATAAGGATAATCTCAGTATCCGTATAATCTCTCAAGAGTCACAAATACGTAATTATAGCTAATTTATAATGGGTGAAATAATTGACGAGCTTATGTAGTACTCACTTAAGAAGTTGACAAGATTACAAAAAATACATGTTGTGAATATTTTTGTTTCTAAATAATTATCGAGCGAAAAGAAACTATATTTACAACTATGCACCAATTAAAATACAAATATGCATATTTTATATTAGTATTTTTTATTGGTGTTAGAATTTCGATTGGGCTTCGTTGTGGAAACTTATCAATTAGATGATTCGAATTAAACTAAACTAACCAAAAGATCACGAAATCATCACAAACGAGAATTATGAATGATGAAGTATTAATAAAACATGTACTCATGAAATTAGGTACCGATCAATTATCCAACTTTCTCTGGCGCATATCTTTCATTGTTTAAGTTTATTTTTTCTCGAAGTAAAATAACATACATCTTACACTACTTTCTCCTAAACGAATTCAGAGAATCTTCAAAACAAATAAATAAAACTATTTTTAAGTTTTGGCAGTAGAGCTGCTTCTAATTTGAGAATGGTGAATACGATAGATTGTCATAACAGCGTAGTCTATCTGCCAATCGCATCTAATTTGAAGAAACTGTAAGTGTGTATATATTTAGTTAAATCTTAGCAAAACGTATTATCCAGAGTAATAATATATTAAATTGCGATTATTCCATCTTTCGAGTCATCAAATAAAAGCGGTAATAATAAATATACATTTCATCAAGTGATAATAACAGTAAGTGGTCAGAGATTTTTTGAATGAAACAAATTGATTTCAAATGTTCCAAAAATCCAAAGTGTATAGTAGTATAAGAGAAAAATAATAAGTGATATATTTATTTAACTGCGATTTTATTTCTACGGTGGTTTTTTATTTCGTTTAAATAAGGCTACTATTTAAAGAGTAAGCAATCGTTTTTTTTTTAAATGCGTTCGAATTGATGGTTTGAAAATAAAACAAGCTGCTAGAATTGATATGGTATTAAAAACTTTCACACATCTGGCAACTACTTTATCTATAAAGGCATATCGAGAGATTTCTTCCCATAGTAGAAAATGAAGAGAAACCGCATAAGGTATGTCCGATATAGGCGACTTTCCAAGCCAAGAATTAATGGAATAAATAAATAAAAAATTGCTAAGCCTTACAGCCGAAGAGTTGGTCTATTATTGGAGTATATTAAGAGAATGATTATTCAACTATACGACTATACTTTAAGTCGGTTGAATAGCAAAGGAAGATAAATAGTAAATTAAGGTGGATGGTTTGGCAAAAGGACCTCGAACAGTTGTAGATTCGTGGCGTAGTCCATTCTTTGTGGGTTTTGTACACGCAACCATTCATAAAGAGGTTAAGCACCTCGCCTTCTTTTGTCAAGTATAAACTACCCGGACCAACTGCAAAATAAAAAGACATTATAAAAGAATAATAAAAAAAATATATTCCAGTTTGTCCAGAACCGAATCCGATGATTAACTAGCCCTTTCAAGTGCCCACCAGAAGGCCACAAAGGCAAACTGCTCTATGTAGTATACCATTAAAAAATACACTGAATTCAATATTGCGTGAATTGAAAAGATCTGCTCTAAGTAAGTTGTGCCGCCAATTTTTTAAAATAATAAACTTAATTATTGATTTTGAAACTATTGCATAAATTGTATATTAAAAATATCTATTTTCAGGAACTCACGAGGTCGCCCATCAGTAGGAAAGTTTTATTCACTTTAAAAAAAAAATATCTCCATGCCAAAGAAAATTAGTTTTGATTTTACGCTAACCTCAATGATATTCACATTAAGAAGTATCTACTGTTTCAAAAGTTTTTGAATATACAGATCGATTTTTTTAAATGTCTTCATTAGTGATTATATGAGAAGTTGTAAACCAGTTCTCAGGAACACCTTTGAATTCAGATGGTAAATGTCGTTGAATTTCGAGGAGTTGACTCAAAATAAATTAAAGCATTATTCTTATTCAACAATTCATTATTTTTTAGGGTCAAAATGGTGACATACGAGTAATATAATATAAAGATTAACTTATTTCTATATTTTAATAACAATAACCAGTTTGTATATTTTTTCGGTTGTCGCTTGGTACCATTTAAATCTTTGTTCGTGGGATATGGTCATATAGCAGCCTAATAATGCTTGAGGTAGCACAGACAGCCTGAAGAGATCACCCAACCACACGTTGCTGTGAACATTGGTTTTCATGATTGAGCAGTAGGCGAGACTCTTTAATACAGATTCACTAATGCCCTTCCCGCAGACGTACATTCGGATCAAATGACAGTGAAAAATCGTTCTTGATCCTATGATTTTGCCTATATCGGAGTCAGCTGGCGCACGAATACCTATATTTCTTCCCCCACAGTAGACCGTCTATGTACCAAATCTCCAGATGGCTATTGACATTCAAAAAAACCCAACCGGTATTACCTGAGGATGTTATTACAAGATTTTTGTTTGTACAGAATATCATTATGTTGTGGTCCATAGTATATATATATTTCTTTTTTTTATGATCGAGCCACTATGGACTACGTCTGTTTCAACTGTTTTTATGTTCTACCTCGTTTCTTCCATATCTCTTTCATTCTCTTCCCGTGTTTTTGCTTCCTCTCCTGCGTCCAAATTCTACGCGTGTTTCTTTTTGGTCTTTCTGGAAAACCCGGAGCAGTCTGAAGTTCCAGCCTACGTGAAGAATGTCCTTCAATATTATCCGTAGAGATCTGGAGCTCTTCCTCCGTATCCGTCTCCCTAACCAACGTGTTGGAAATTTTCAGCTATTTTAGATACGTGAATACCCTTTTTGTCGTTCTGCTCGGGTCCACTGTTAGTAGGTGCCCATAGAAATGAATTCTGCGTTTTCTTATTCCATTTTTTTTTTCTATGTGCGTGTAGAGTTCTTCGTAGTGGCGTCCATCTATAATGGTCTCCTTCTTTAATCGGCCCCAAAATTTTTCTTAACGTCTTTCACTCCGAGATTTCTAAATCATGTATCAACATTTTCTTGCTCAGGGCCTCCGGGCGGATTACAGTTGAGTAGTGCCTAAGTTTAGCATTAATGGATATGCACTTCTTGTAAATACCTTTGGTGAGATGAAAGGCTACTTTCATGTTATTAAATCTTGATTCAATGGTTTCCTTTTCTCATATATTTTGTTCTATCATTTCACGTAAATATTTGAATTTTTGACTTTATATTGTTTTTAGTTTCTTTCAGAGCTTTAAACAGCTCACCATGTTCGTCATTAACTTAGTTTTCTCGAAGGAGATTTTTAATACAACTTTTTCGGCTTGTTCTTCTCAGTATATTTTATCATTTCAAAGAATTTTTTTTTTCATTATTTGTAAAAAAAAAGTAGCCTGCTCCATTGCAAGATTAATCAAATTAAATCATTAATTTGACCATCTCTCTTATACGTCTCTGTTTTCTATTGCATCATCAGTATACATTCAATTAGATGAAAGTAGATAACTCATTAAACGTCTCTCCATACTGATGAATAGGTATAAATTCATCCTTTTAGGTTATTACATTTGTATTGCAAAGGAGCGATGGCAAGCGCGACAGTGGCATTGTTTTGAAGAAAGGTCATGATGGAGACAGAGGAGTCAAGACGTTTAAACGACCCCACGGACTTGCCGAGAATCCGAACAATTTACAAGGAGGAAATGAGTGCGAGGAAGCCAAAATCCACTTTGCATATGCAAAAACCAAAAGGAGGTTGCCCCAGCCCATACGTCCGGGTTGAAGAGCACCCCGTCCTTTATGTAATCACCAGCTTCTTCTTCTTTTTTTTTTTTGGACCCCTCAGTCAGGCCAAATCACATCTGCCCCCTCCTCCTTTGGCTACCTCGAATCAAATCCCGTCGTTCGGTAACGATCGTCCTCT
This sequence comes from Troilus luridus, assembly GCA_964056705.1. NCBI lineage: Eukaryota > Metazoa > Arthropoda > Insecta > Hemiptera > Pentatomidae > Troilus > Troilus luridus. The sequence continues at coordinate 42,194,099 of OZ057412.1, read as the reverse complement.
CCGGAAATAACTGCCACCGCTGCCTCCTCCACGAATTAGGTTGCTCCTACCCCGGCCTAGCCATTTCCTCTCTCTTCCGCCTTCCTTCGATTTTTACCCAACGTGTTTTTCCTTTTTTTCACAACGTCAAAAAGATGAGGTAGAAACACTGCCTTTGCCTTGGTACACATCTAGTTCTTAAGATTAATCGCAAAATAAAGAGCAATTTTTTATCTGAAATAGTGTACAAGTACTGATTTACTGCTTACGTCTGCGAACTCAGAAAAGGAGAATTTCTCATAGCCGTGATGAAGACAATTTTTAGTTTTAGCCCGATATATTGACATTTTCACTACTAGGATCATCATTTTTAATTGATCCGAATCTTGTGGTTTTCCCAACTTTATCTGTACGTCCTCGTTTTGGTCGTTTTTTCTATTTATAAATTTACCTTTCCGCTTAGTATTTTTATATTTTTATTTTGTTACTAACTTTACTTATGTTAAGAAAAAATGAAATATGCGGGAATACCAACCAGAAGTAAATCATCTAGGTGAAAAAATGGGGCTTATAACTTAGGAGGCTTTGCCTACGGCTAACTGTGGAATAAAAAAAACAAGATACGAATGAGAAAGAATAGGCTCAGAGTAAAAACCTAATTCACTCACTTCCTTAAATATTGTATGGTACTTAATTCGATACATATCTTCTTCAGTTGCTTCATAAACGAAAATCAATATATCTTATATACTTTGTAATAATTATATAATAAAAAAGTGAAGTAGTAATAGTTCAGTAATAATATAATAAATAGTAATATGATATTGAATTTTAGCAATGGAAACTATTATTATTACAGTTATTACTATTATAACAGAAATTACTGAAACATAAGATATTTCAATACAACTATTATACTTTTATCTTAACATGACTACTTTCTTGTAATATTTCCTAACTGTACACCTATAAGTCCCAAGGCGGGTGAAGTTGATCGCCTTCTCCTGGTGCCCCCTGCATAATCTAAACGATCAACAGTCATTTTGCGACTCACGAGTCATAAAAGACATGCAAAGACCCATATCAAAAGGATTTTCTCAAAGTCCGAACGTGTACGAAAGCGTATTTTTTTGGAACGCTGAATGCCTGAGTAACTCAAAATTCAACGTGTTTAAGACGATTTTATCCTTAACACGAAACTGATCCTTTCGTAGTCATCGAATCAGTAGCATCCAGAAACAGATAATCCACATTTCTTAATATTATCCATATCAAGTGACAAATTGTAAGAATTATGTTTTGAAAAGGTCTAGGCAAGTTGCCTCCGAAATAATTATTGGAGCAAACAAAAGCATGCCAGTCAATTCTCCGTGTTCCATGAGATGGAAGAACAAGACAAGCTTGAGGCTAAATACCTAAAATTGTGGGTTAATGGAGAACGTTGTACCATTTTAAGCCTTTACAACCCACCTAATAATTGTCCAAACTTCGACGACCTTGCGGGTGTAGCCAGTCATCGCAATACGATCAGTCTTGGAGATTTCAATGTCAATTCCTGCAGATCAGAATAAGGGGCTATAGAACAACGAACGCTGCTGGTAAGGAAACAGAAGAGCTGCTAGACAGCTCCAATCTCGTGCACATTATGGTGGTCCTACCTTCTTGAGCTTTAGGAACACGTTATCAACTCCAGACCTGGGTATGGTGCACTCCAATTTCAGTGGAAGAACAAAGCTCAGCTTGGGTGGCGCCTGTGAACGATGTGATCACCGCCTGGTAATTTTGAATATACGGCCGAAGAGGCCAATTAGATACAGTAAAAAACTCCACCGATGGAATCTATAGAAGTCAAAATGGCACACTTTTTCAAAGGTTTCCGACGCATTAGTGACTGAGGAGTTAGTTGATCACAACCCCGACAAATCTACAGATAGATTCGTGGCAACACTCCTCCAAGCAGCAAAAAAAATCCACCCGTCTTTTTATAACTGAATTTCAATCAGTGAAATATTATTACTAAAATCGGATTAGTGTTTCTTTATTTACATTTTCCCGTACAGAAGTCAGTTCTGTATAGTTTGATGTCGAAAAATCGGCTAATTACATTTTTGTTCGTTCCAAATAATCGGGGGATGATCCAGGTGTTATGAAGATTTCTAGAGCAGAATATTTAGCTCAACATGACAAGAGTTACGTTTGGGTACGCATTGTGAAGGTTCTGTTACTTATCGTTAAAATAGCGTTGAGCTCGTTACAATACATTCTTTTCCTATAATTTAAAACAAACATATATACGCAGATAAGGTTATTTTACAAATCAGTCATAACATCGATCATTCGAAAGCCATAAGAGTGATTCAATTTAAAATATATGTTTTAGTTTTCAGGTAAAAATATGCAACTTTCATATTTGTTATTAATAACTCTGGCTAATAATTTTTTCTTTTTGATTTTTAGAAGCCTATACCCTTACGCCGATTTAATCGTGAGATGTTCGCAGTTGTTCTAAACTAGGAATGCTTTTTTTTTTTTTACAATTGTTGAATATATTAAGTAAATACTTTTTAACACAAAAATTGTCATAAAGAGATGAAGTGATTGTGAATTAAGTTCTAGTTCTTAGACTGGAGTTAGAAGAACCCATTTTTTTCAAATAAAAGGTTCCCCTTCATATCTTTGATATTAGTCTAGATTAATTAAATAATCTTTTACGATAAAGACATTCGTTACTTGCAGGTATCAAATTCGTTGCTAAAATAGTAAATAAAATACAATCATTTTTCACATCCTGTCAATTCCTTTCTGATGCTAAACGAAGTAATATTGAACCAGAAAATACGAATGAGTGAACATGAGGCGAGAGATGAGTGAGACATGAATGAAAATGTAAGGAGCATGTCTATGCTACTGTGGGCAATATCGAGGGCCTATCAGCCATTGGGAAGGTAGGCAAGAGACCAGACCCATGTTGAGTGGTAAGCACTTACCTTAGAGGAGATAAGAGTCAATGTTGGCGAGGACTCCTGAAACAATACAAATGTTACCAGTTAGAATAAGTTTATATATTTTATACAAACATATATATATTTTTTTTTTCTAACCCCCCTTTATTTACAAAATAGCAAACTTATATGAATACATTAATAGATTATGTTATTTTCATGCAATTTTAACGTTATGAGAATAAAAAATAAAAATTGTGTTAATTTTTTTAAGTTTAATACCTTTGCATTCGAAGTTTTTTTTCATTCATATTACCAGCAATTCGAAGCAATCACTATACGCATTAAAAGAAAAGTCATTGTTGTATGTTATTACTTTTTTAATTGTTTATGAATAAAAATGTTAGGATATATAAAAAAATAGAAAAATAGAAAATTGTGACATTTTGTAATCGTCCAAAGTGTGATATCTCTCGAAGCAATTCCCAATATGTAATCTTGGTTTTTCTAGACTGGTATCACAAAATCCTGTCTGCCGTCTTTCGCCAGGAATTTTTCCATTGGAAAAACAATCAATTAATGAATTAATCAACATTGGCAGTAAAAAACAATTACTCAAAAACAAACAACTTCTGGCAAAATATAATTGCATATTACGTAATGTCACATTTTATTTGTTGATGTTTGAATGTGCTGTTTAAAGAAAAATAAAAATTGAAAAACACATTGTCAACAGTTGCGGCTCAATTGTATCATTTCCCTATTATTTATTGGATTTGTTTTGTTTTTCTCCTAACCTCTTGGCTTTTTATTTTTTGATAATATTATTTAATTGAATTGATGGGATCTCTTATAGGGTACTTACAGACATTTTTAATACTTATAGCAAAAATATCTTGTTTCAATAAATCTAAAGTAGAAAGTTAAAATTTAAACTACATGTTTTTGTTTAGTTTTTGCAACAAGATTTATTAAGTTTGATTCCCTTTACTTCTTCCACTTTTTTTAACATAAGAATAATATAGAAAATGGAGGGCTAAAATATTTTCGCAATCAAATTAAGTCACAATCTTTTCTATTTCATCTTTATTGCAAGCAAATAATGTTTAAAATTAGAAAAATAGTATATAAAAGTTTATTTTAAATTTTGATTGAGGGAGTTGGTAATACTATTTTTTAATGGAGGTATACAGCATTGACTGTTGTATTTTTATGAAGTGGGATAACTTAATGCTTATACCGTTGTATAATATGTTTATATTTCGGATAATATTATCCGAGCTATAATTAATCTATATAATTATAATTCGGTATATAATCCGAGCATTGAGATCACTCAATGCTTGTCCTGGTGTGCCCAATATCTAATTGTGCAAATAACAATTAATAAATAACTTCTTACATCTTCCTTTTAGAAGCTGGTACTTAAGTGAATTTAACATGGAAGAATGGGGACTTTTCAGGCACTATCCCGCCATAGAACAATTATTTTTAGATTGAGCTGTAAGTTTATCAACATAAGAAAACAATATACAATTATCGGATGGCAGAAAAAGAAACTAAGTGGTTGTAATTGTGGTGTGACACTTGAGAAATTATACACCAAGAACAGGGACCAATTTCAGCTGGCTATAAGCCACAAATAAATCTTAATTAATAACACTCCGCGTGGACAGAAGCCAAAAAAAAGACCATCAGACCACAAAGTTAACCATCTTCAACAAGATGATGCTCGTCCTCGTACTTCCCATCTAACCAAAGAAAAGTTTAAAGAACTTCATGGGTTTGAACTCCTGCCTCACCTACCATATAGTCCAGACCTTGCACCATCGTATTACTACTAGTTTCGATCCACGGCCCATTTTCATCAAGAGAAAAAATTTATAATTTTGCGGAAGTTGAAATTGCGGTCAATGATTTCTTTGACAGCCATCCCAAGAAATGGTATCAGCGTGGGATCAAGAAATTGGCTGGCAAATGGCAAATGACGGTAGATAACAATGGACTATACTTTGAGTGTTAATTGTATTTTATAGCAAAGAAACAATACAAATGTATGATTGAAAAACGGATATTTTTTTGATACACCCTATTAATTCTTTGCTACATTTTTTTCGAATTATCTGTTGTTTTTATAGAGATAGGAAATGAAATTGTTTTGTAAATAAATACATCATCATACAAACTTTGGTCGAATTCTAGATGATAACTACCGAAGAATTTGTTGCGAATGTCCTGACAAGTACAAAAGGCATAGCGCGACCTACATCTTCTGACGAATTCTGCCCTTTTCATTTACTGCATTTTGCGAATATTCTGGCATACTTTTCTATCATACTTTTAATATAGTTTCGATCTTGCACTTGTTAAAAAGTTGCAAGGATAACGAAGTTGTCCAATATTTAAGGCTCTTACTCAACGAGTATTTCATTCTCCCAAAGCCTATTCCTTCAATCTTCCCTCCATAGAAATGGGTGCTTGTATTATGACCTAGATAGGCTGTTTTTCTTCGTTTCACTGTTCTTCCCATTTGGTAGAGAAATATCAAAGCGTTGATTACCTCAGTTTTCTATGCAATAAGAAGATATTTATAGGTGCGGCAGACGGTATAAAGTACCATGCTGTGGTTGCTAATGTGGAAAATAAAATTAAAAGAAACAGTTGTAAATAATTTAATAATAAAGAGCATTTTATATCTTATATCTATCTATCTATAGGTCGATTGGATTCTAATAAATACCAAGTTTATTATTTTCATTAGTTGTCGAGTAAAATATTTTAGTTTGCAAAAATACAACACTTTAAATACAATAAGCCGAAATGAGTGGACCATGTAGTGTTGTAGAAAAGAATAAGTTACATTTTCGTTGTAATATTATATTTATATAGAGACGGACGGGGCGGAGAGGACCCAGATGCGACCAAGTTTTGCCAGTGGCCATGCATCAAACAACATTAGCATATTATTTGGTGTGGCCCTAGTCGGGTGGGGGGGGGGGGGTGAGGTAGGACATGTTCCGCATAATAAAACCCCCGCCCTTACACTTACAAGCGGTAATGTGTTTAGGAACTCATCTCCCCCCTCTCTCTCTCTCTCTCTCTCTCACCGTATGAATTCATACTTATTTTAAAAGAAATTTATGGACCCGTGTACTCTTGGGATTTCTTATTTTTATTTTACTACATCTTTTTTGTAAATTCAAAAGTAGATCCACATTATGTTTTGGGCGGAACGGAGGGCTTGTATTACCAGCTCGAGGCAATGAATCAAGAGAATATGTGTACCCGGTTGTACCGGCACGGGCCCTCAGATTTATTCCTCCGTTAAAGAGGATTTTTTTTTTGTATAATAAAAAGGGGCTTCAAATAATTCTTAAGTATATTAATGTAAAACGACATGGAAATCAGTATTCTGGTTGTTGTATTTTATTATATTATTGGTAAGCCCCTTTGAGAAATAAAAAAAGTAGTTCTTTTTCGAATTAAAACCAGTTAATTCAGTTGTGAATTATAAGATATAATCCGGAATCGTGCATGGAAATTGTTATTTTAATAATTCGGGATCGATTCGTACTGCCTTTATGAAATTAAAGGCAAACTAAATTAATTTAAGGATTTTAGTAAATGTGCAAGGTATAATATCGATATGAATAATAAGCCATTCTCCCCAGAAAATATCAATTGTTTTCCCTAAAATATTACTCGACAAGAGATTCTCCCATTTATAAAGGAAAGCATAGTCAATGACACGCATTTCAACCAATTTTTTTGTTTTACAAGTTTTGTTAGGTCCAATTCATCAAAAAGAATAACCAAGCTTTCTTGAGTTCATGATATTACGGGGTGCTGGAACAAAAAAAACAACCAAACTGAAAAGAATTTAATTTTCTGTCTTCAGTATGGAAAAGCATACAGAAATAGTATCCCTGGAACACCTAATTTTATTATTACATCAATGAAGAAATAAATAAATACTTTTTCATCAAATAAAAACAGAGAAATAGTTTACTTTATTTTAAACCAGCCAAATATAATTTTTATTACGGAAATTTTTAATGTTAACATACAGCCCGAATATAATGGTAATATTCTTAGAATGACATCCACAGATTCTGACTCCCTACTAAGCCTACACTTTTGATACACTACTCATATTTTTTTTGAGCTTTTTCTTCCTTTTTGTTTAAAAAATAAAAAATAAAAATACAATACTTATATATTTATTGATTAACAGGAAGATACATTGCAATATGTTTTTATCTTATGTATATAAAATAGTTTATTATGTGGTGAATAAACAATGTTACGCCGGTAAAATTGGTGCCTCGGCCTGCCAAAAATTTTATTATCCCCTGTGACCGGCCCGTTCCTAAAAGTTCGTCCATAACTGATGTTTATAATAAATTCATATCTCCCTCCGGACATGACTTTTTTTCAAATTAAATTAACAAACTGTTTCAAAACATATCCTCTATTATTTTCCCAGTAATACCAAAAACGTAAAAATCATTTGTTCTAAAATAAATGGAAATGTTTTTAAACTTTAACAAGCATAAATCTATAAGTGGAAGAGAAAAAAATAGTAAAAAGGGAAAAGCCCGAGTTAATATGATATTTTGCATGATATTCTAGTGAGAAAGATGAAACTCCTTAAAAAAAAAACTGAACTCAAAAGTGACAATTATTTTTTAATCAGTTTGTATTTTTGAGTTAAGCCTTCAGGATTAACCGTACTGATTGAAGTGTTTTAATTCCGGAACAACATAACATGTATTAAATTTCCAACATTTCTGTTTTAATAAAGTAATATGTTAGTTGCATCATGTTTCAACTTGAAGTGTCATGGGAATAATGAAATAAGTTAACATAAAAAATGTCTCAAGCTTTTAGAAATTTTCTAATAGTTAATAAAAGAATTTCCATAGCGTCATTACAATAGGAATGCTTTGCTTTACCAACAACAATTTTTAGTTTTTAACCTACATGGAACTTTCAATTATCTCTTTTGAAAAATTAGAGTTTTTGATTTATCAGGTTTTTCATTTATGACGTATGAAGGGATTTGATTGAGTGAAAAATATTTAATGAAAATTCAAAAATATATTTTTAACAAACATGCTGAGATTGCAAACCTACAGCAAATTGTCCAAGAGTCAAAATTATAGAAATAAATTTAAACAACTGAAAACTAGAAGGTTGTAGTAGTTATTTATGCACTTAGGGACTAAAGAATATCATTATTCCCTCAGCAATAGGTTTGTATCCGAGCTAACGCCAGGTATCAATTATTTTTACGAGAAAAAATATTGCTGGGAATAATGTTAAGTTTAGTCTACGAGGTGCATACAAGATTTTATCTCTAGATGGAATGTAAGAAGACAAACTACTATTTTTTATTTATTATTTATTTACGCGCATACAGAAATAAACAACGTAGATACAGAAATAAACAACGTAGTTTCAGAAATAAACAACTTAGATACAGAAGAAAAATTAGAACAGCACGAACGTAGATACTGTGGGTGTTCTAGTCTCTTAAAGAAGTATACTAGTCATAACCAAAACAACTGAACTTAATGGCACACTAGTCAATTGTGGGCCCACGTTAAAGGTTTATGAGATATGCGCAAGTATATCGTCGCTGTCAAAATAATACCGCCTTTTTACAGGAGAGAAAAAAAAACGCGCCGAATGTAGACTTGGCAATTTTTTCAGAACTATTAAAGAGAAGTATCAATAAATCATACTCTGTTATGTTGCTGACCTTAATACGTGCCTTCCTTAGAGTGTAATTCAACCTGTAGAATGCGTTACCGTTACTAACTTATTTTCATAAAAAAGTTGTAGATAGGCAGTATTGTTTTTACAGCGACGATATGTTATAGATATGCATGCTTTTGTAAATTAATATTTTGTATGATATTGTTTAATTCTATTTTCTGTTATTTATGTTAATTATTGTTTATGTTTATTTATTTACCGTTGGATGTTCAAATTTAGATGGATAGTGCACGTATTAAATGTAAATAACTGGCTTTAGAGTATTTCATAATTTGTTTGTATATTATTTTGATGCATCCCTTAATCAACAAAAAATAAAAATAGATAATTTAATTAAATTATGTTCAATTGTTTTTCTTTATACATATCCATCATATATACACCACAAATATTATATGGTCAGTATTGTACTCCAAATCTACTACATACTCATGACTAATGGGAGGTTTCGAACCTAACTATTTAATAATGTTACAAAGGCAATTGGTAATAAATCTTGAATGCATGACATAACTCATGTAACTATCTCCAGTTGGAAAGAGTAAAATATATATTTATTCATTATACCACTTGCTTACCCTCGGTTACGCAAGGTGTTCAATTTCGGGTTTTACAATGGCCACTCTCGGCCGAAGATATCCCTAAATTATCCAGGGCTGGAGTACTCCCTGGGTTTTATGACGCGTCCCCTGGCGGCCAGTCACGAACAACAACCCACTAAACTCTACTATTAACTACCCACTCCCCAAATTGAACTAACCCTTAGGCCCCTTCGCTATGCAGTATACACTTCATTTACTTCCTTTCTCCGAACAATATACTGCTTCTTTTATTATTCGGATTAAATCGAGAAATAAATGGAACGATCCCAAACCCAAACATGATAACACCATTTCTGATATATTCCCAATAGATCCCGTTTAGTAATGAGGAGATAAATTAACCCACGAGAGACGTCCTTATTTTATTTAACAGAAGAGGTATATTCGTGAGTACTTCCCTCACACTGTGATTACCATCACTATTTATTTGTAATTTTAACATATAATTATTCTGGACAAAGGACCAAGGAATAAATAGGATATAGAATAGAATAGAAAAGAATAATAATTTTATTCTGGGGCAAGATCCCTTAAGAATAACAGATTTGTACAACATTAAATGCAAATATATTTGGCCAAAGAGCTACATCAACAAATGCTTAAGCAATTAAGAATGATGAAATATTTGCAAAAGTACATGAAAATAAATATTAACTTAGGAAAGTTTGAAATCTAATTCGTCACCAGAAAACTGGTAAAAAAAACAAACAGAAAAAAATCTAAAATAACAAAAATTAAATAAAATAAAGCTGAGAGAAACAATAAACAAAAGCACCTCACATTATAAAAAAAATATCGTTATGAGTGAAGAAAATTAAAAGAAGTTCACTATTACTTCTGATGAATATGATCTATTAATTATTACTAACTATGGATCATCTGTTTGGGAATTAGGAGATTTAGGAAAAACTTGGATTTGAATGAGGATAAGGAAGACGCATGACGGATATCAGGTGCGAGCGAGTCCCTAAGTGTGGTGAAACGGGTGAGAAAGGAACGCTCAACTGCTTTGATACTGTGGGAATGAGTATTAAGGTCGGAAAGGTAAGATCTTGTACCCTGGGATTGTATAGAGGATTGGAATCGTAGTAGACTTTATATGTAAGAGGGATGTTGTGAGTTGATGGTTAGGTATAGGAATGAACCTAGGGAAAGGAGTATACGGATGAAGAGGAAGAGCCACTTTAACTCATTATAGAAGTGAGAAACATGAGATCTCCTCGAGGATTTGAAGGCAATCCGTAAATACCCACCGATATGTACATATCAATAGAAAAATAAAATATAACGATATATGTAACACTTTATTACCAAATGAAAATCAGCCACGGTCAAAACAAACTTTGAAATGTTAATAATGCCTCTATGAAGGAAATGCGAGAGTCGATAAAAATATTGGAACGTAAAGACTATAGCCATGAGGGAACCCCCACTTTCCTGATTCCCGTACAGAACTAGAAGAAAACTTGAAATTGAAACGCAAGTCACATTCTTTATCCTTATTGTGGATTTGACTTAAATATGAATATGGACAATATGTGAATGTTTTGAGCATGTCTATATATTGCATTGCATTCAGACTCAGCTAGAGATATGGAATAGAATGATTTGTTCGATAATAATACTTTAAAAATGGCCCATTTGATGGAAATGCTCACGGGGAAATATTTATAAATAAGCCTGATCAATAAATTGTTCCAAAATCTTTTCCGGGTTAAAGTGTACACTTTCAGAGACTAACTTTAGTCCAACAAATCTCTCGGTTCGAATTAATAATAAACATGTTTGACTTAATAAAAAAATAAATCATAATTCCTTTTTATTATAAAAGCTCCTAAGTTTAAATAATAAAACAGCTTAAACGTATACGTAAAAATAATAAAATTAAAATTATTCTAGCATAAATTTACGTTTATAACTACAAACTTTCCTTTGGCTTAATTTATTTTTATTAACGTTAAATGTAAACTATGAATATTTTTTTAATTACTGATTAATATTATTGGTATCGATCTTTTGTGGTATCAATCTTAACAAGACCATTGGATTGAAACCAAAAGTAGCATCAACATATCTATCTAAATCAAATCGAAATAGTGATTCCGATCACTGTATCATTATCGGTATCATTCATTTCTCGTTTGCGTCAGGCCGTCAGCTTACTTGAGGCAACGCACAAAACTGGGCTTAAAGTACTTCTATGTGGAAGCAGAGTTCTACGAGATGCCAAATAGCAACCAAGAGGTTTCGTCCAGAGACGGACTAATTGGCCCTCGTGCGCCTGCTGACCCCAAACAGCTGTGATCCTTGGATCTAGACCGATTCGTAGCTGTCCTTGAAGAGAGTGAAGGTCGGTGGTAAGGACACTATTGAATTTGCAGGAGTTTTGAAAACTATAGTTCATAATAACGTGTGTAAAGGATTGGTGAGCCCACAAGCTTTCTGTTTATTCGTAGTTACATGTCTCCAAGATGACCTTGTTACGCGGCCAAAGAGTCGCATGGTAATAATTATAATGTAAACTATGTGCCCATCAAAAGTACGTTTTCTTGTCACGAAAACATCCGTATACGTTTCTATCTACTCGTATCTATGCTATCATTTAATTATAAAGTAGCTATACTAACAATATACTATACTAACCATAATGTATATAAAAGTATACCTATTCTTCCACCGACGAACACCAGTCGCTACAGTGGCATCGATAGTATTCTCTGCATCCTCGCCTGCTGCTTCCAATAGGTACTTTATTCAATAGTATAACCTGAACGCTACTATTCTGGACTAATATTTAAAAACATTTTTCTTTTATATTCTTCATAACCTGTTTTGGCTGCTGACTTTAACCCGAAGGGCTGGTACGCTTAAGCATATGGGAACAATTAAAGAAAACAAATTAAAATAGTTATTGTTAATTTTTTTTTAAATTTAATTTATTGACATTTACAACTATGATATTATTATAACAAGTAAATCTGCTGATATGTACATTATGAGATGAAAAACACTTGTGGAGAAACTACCCATCGGTAGCACTACAATAAAGTTCTATGGTTTCGAGTCCATCTTCTTTTCAGACGCCTCGGAGGGTTATCAGGAATAGTATGGGAAGCAAGTTGAGAGACTAGCGGATTCAAGTGTGTATGGAGCTTGTCATAGAAGGATAGGTATCTAGTTTGGGCCAAATCAGTAACATATGGGATATTAAGATCATGATGGATAAGTTTGTTTGTGACATAATAAGGAGCATTGAGAATTTTGCGAAGGATTTTGGATTGTAAGGATTGGATACGAGATGAATTGGATGGTTTAGTAGAGCCCCGAAGCTCAACTCCGTATGTCCAAATAGGTCTGATAACTGTCATGTAAATGAGTCTTATGTAATTAATTGGGAGCTTAGAGCGTTTGTCTAGTAAGTGTTGAAGTAGGCGAAAACGTTGAGCAGTTTCTTGTCTTTTCAGTCTTGTATGAGGATTCCAAGTGAGACGTTTGTCCAGATGGAGTCCTAGGTAACGTATCTGTTCGACAGGGTTCAGTGGAATATTATTAAAGGATACAGTAGGGCAGGAATTCGTAGGTTTACGACGAAGGGTGAAGGTAATTTGATGGGATTAGTTAGAATTTATTTTAATTCTCCAATTTTGACACCATTCTTGAAGGTTTGAGATATGGGATTGAAGAGATTGGGATGCAACAAATGGATCCTTATTTACTGATAACACACAGGTGTCATCAGCGTATGTAGTGAGGACAGTGCTTGGATGGGTTGGGATGTGAGCTGTATATATCCTGTATAGGATGGGACCCAGGATACTACCTTAAGGAACACCGGCAGACTGGGTAAAGAGGGAAGAGTAGAAAAAATTATGGTTTACTTTAAAGGTTCTATTACTGAGGTAGGAACTGATAATAAGGAAGTAAGTAGAAGGTAAGAATTTACGGAGTTTGTACAGCAGCCCCGGATGCCAGACTTGATCAAAAGCCTGCTCTACATCGAGCAAAGCTCCCGTGCAGTACATTCCGCGCTCTAATGCGGATGAGACAACGTCCGCCACACGATGGCATTGCTGGATGGTGGAGTGTGATGTTCGGAAACCAAATTGGTGATCTGGGATTATTTGATTGGATTCTATGATAGGATGAAGACGTTTCAGAATGAGTTTTTCAAGGATTTTGCCCATTACGGGCAGGAGAGATATAGGACGGTAAGCAGATGGGAGTTCTGATGGTATTTTAGGTTTTGGTATCATCTTAACTATGGATAATTTCCAGGAATCAGGAAAGTATGTGGTGCGGAGTTCGGCATTGTATATATATGTAAGGAGTAGGATCGCTTTCCGAGGAAGGCGTTTTAGAATGTGGGATGTGATTAGGTCGTGTCCAGGGCTTTGTTGGCGGGTAATCTATGAATAATGTTTGATATTTCGGATGGATGGAATGCTTTAGGAGGAGGGTACAACTGAAGAGGAATACTTAATTCTGCTCCAATGCATTCAGAGTGGGTTTGATTAAGGATATCTGGATGAGGGTTAAATGTTTTGTATAGGTTCTGGCCGAAAATTTGTGATTTTTCTTCATCAGATCTTGACCAGGTTTGGGGTTCGGTTAAAAGTGGATGGTTGAAATTTTAATAGTTTAGGAGTTTTCTAGTGGTATTCCATAAGGATTTGTCAGTAGTACTGAGATTTTTTGTACGGTAATACAAATTTATTGTTAATTTTAAAAGGAAATTGGAATATTACAGTTTTATAGTACTTTTACATCTCTCTTTACCAAATGAGGAATATAATAAATATAAATTTATAATTAATTTGATGCAGTACATTTTACATTAATTACATTTAAAAGGCAAAACGAAAAAGAATAATGAATGAATGAATGAAAATTATAATGAATGGAAGTGAAAGTTGTTTAACGCATAAAACTGCTTATGCTAATTACTGATAATAAGAGATTATTATAAACTGTGGACAAGATGAATACATAAAAACATATCATTAAAGACTTATTGACTAAGAATCCCATAATAAATTACAACACTAAATCTAATTATATTAAAAAAATAATATAGATTATTTTTTTTAATGCAACAATAATTAATCAAGATACATATCAATGATTAGCGGTTTTACCGAAATGTAATCGCTAATTTAGCTGAACCTCTATCTGTTAACCAGTAACACCATCAGATGAGCCAAAAGGATTTAGCAGATTTTTTCCAACCGTTATTCCACATGTTTTATTTTACTTGATGGTATGTTATTAATTCATGAATTAAGACGGTTAAAGGAATTATTAATTTATGGCGTAAGGGGCAATAAGATATTACATTGTTTTGAAAATATATTTTTCTTTTGAAGAGAAAAGATTTGTCCTGGTCGGGATTCGAACACGGATCGTCTGCATTTCCATTGCTGTGTTCTAAACCACTGAGCTACCAGGAGTCTCATCCAAGTCAGACAAATCTGTTCTCTTCACCGATCCTATACATCCTATATATCGCAAAAATTGCGAGAATACGGGGATATTCCTCATATTTCTTTTATCTTCCCTATACCACATCAGTTATATCCCTATACCTATGGTATGTTTTCCTTTCATCTGTCCATTTTACTCCTGTCATTTTTCTTTTAGGTTTAGGATCGATTTCATCTTTCTTTATCTCTAATATCTTCATTGGTTGGAGAGATTCATATATCAGACAATATATGTGTGAGTGTGTTTGTCTGTCTGTCTGGGTGAGTCTGTGTGTATGTGCGAGTGTGTGCGTGTGTATTGTTTGTACTGAGTTCTGTTATATAGCCTTAAAACTAAGATCTAAAATGCATATCATTAACATATGAAGGGTTACACAACTAGATATTTAACGCTGATTGCAATCTTTACATGTAACCAATCATATAATATCAGAACAGTAAAATCCAAAGAAGCAGTCTTCTTTATTGGAAATGAAATTTTAATAGAACGATATTCTGTTTCTAAATCTAATTAATGATTGTGAAACTGTAATTATTAAAAATATGGTAACCATTTCCTTTAACTTTTTTTTTGATAAATGATACTCCTAAAAGGAAAATAAAGAGAAGATTGATCGATTGAGAAACTGCTCACTCCAAGTACAATGAAATTTAAGATAGTGTAATTACCGAATCGATATATCACTTCCCTTGGATGCGATAAACAGTTCATTAGCATCGATTGACGCAACAAGAGTCATTAAACTAAAAAAAAAACTGTGATAATGACTACTGAAATATTTCTTGCACTTCATAATTAATGAAAATCAAATTTTAATGGATGGAATATCTATGATGCATTTATATGATCAATATAAGTTTTGTTAATAGATCCAATAACGGCTATAATCTACTAATTAAATTCATTGGCATGGAAGTTTGCAAATCTAGTATAAATACAATTCCATTCATATAAGTGGTCCTAAGGCTGATGTATTTTTAGGACTTCTTTTATTCCCAACCATAGTAATTTGTGTATGACGTAGATAAATCAATAGCTAGTTTAGTTAGAAAAACAATTAAAGAAATCTTGAACTTGTAAGATTCTTATAGACATTTTTTGTACGATTGTATGAGTTAATTAAATAAAATCAAATTTCTCTCTTCTACATCCTCTCTCCAATACCTCCTGTCTGTGGCTAAACTCTTCCATCACCTAACTCCAAGCGATCTCTGATCTGCTTCCTAATCATCCTGCCAACGCAACCATGGTTTTCCTCTATTTATGATACTACTTGGTTTCTCTTTCATAATCATCTTGGAAATGTTTTATATTCAAATGGCATAGCAAACTTATCCACCCCGTCCTATATTTCCATCTTCAAATCATTACGGGTATTTTCTGACACAGTTTAATGAATCATAATTCATATTATTCGTATTATGTCTAACGCTTTATGGCAAACAAAAAAAACATGCACTTATCTTAATTTACTAAAATGAAGACCAGTAGTTAAAATAGTGTAATTTACTAATTTTTCTTTACCACTTTAGAATAGAACATTCACACAAGATCCTAGAATAAGCTTCTTGGTGGAAATTAAAATATCACATCGAGGAAATGCATTTTAGTACTTAAACCTGAAGTGCGATATTATCCACACTATCAGGTAAGAAGTTATCAGTGTGATAGGTTAGCACTATTGTCTACTCAGATAATCAGCCAGCTGTTTAGGATCTGGGTGACTACGCAACCAAAGAATGTCTTTGGGTGACTAAACAAGGTGTGAGTGAACCCAATTTCAAGAATTTGAATCTGAAAATAATAACCACTAAGTCCCCACTAGCAGGCAATCAGTAATCTGACAAGTTTGGATCTAAAGGTGACGCGTTTCCAATTTTACGGCCTATACCTTCATAAAAATCTCGAAAAG
This sequence comes from Troilus luridus, assembly GCA_964056705.1. Lineage (NCBI taxonomy): Eukaryota > Metazoa > Arthropoda > Insecta > Hemiptera > Pentatomidae > Troilus > Troilus luridus. Next base: position 42,177,402 of record OZ057412.1, on the reverse strand, counting down.
ATATCAGCAGTAAGAAGTCCACAAATGAGAATCTAATGGTAATCTAACAAGGAGAGGATGGGGCGACCTGTGGTCTAGTGGATAGCGTAACAAACTACTAACCCCAAGATCGCGGGTTCGTAGTCCGGCAGGTGGCCCTAGGAATTTTTAAAGGGAGTAAAAAATCCTTCCTTCGGAAGGGACGTTTAACGGGGGTCCCGACCATGTACGGTGTCAGGTACTCGTTAAAAATCCCTATCCTAATTAAACCTGGATAGGCAAAATTTAGAGCTCCCAATGTAGCATCGTCCGATTAGCCATATCAGCATAAAGTGACGTGAAATGAACAAATATCACCAAGGAGAGGAGAAAATGCATTGGGATAAAACAGGTAAAACTCTTTTAAAGATCAACTTGGATGCTGGGCCTCAGATTAACGAACTCATTAGAGCCTTGAAGATTTGTGGTGTAATAAATAACTATATTTATCACTAACGCAAACAAACTGACAGTGACTGTTCTACGACTTATAACTGAATGTGACCGATATGCTAGATTTTACTTTCTAGTACCTGATAAAATTCTAGAATAAAAAGTTTCCTCCATTCAATGGGCGTTTCATCTGAGCTCTATTACAAACTTGAATGAGATGAACTTGTACCACTACAGCTCATAAAGGATCTTGGGTTGAGTACGTGGTAAAGACTGTACTGTTTCCAAGACAAAGAGTGTGTAGGGAGGTAATTTGTCCTAGATCACGCTCAACCGCCAGGTTTTTCCACATACTTCGGGTACCCACTTAATAGACACTGGGTGCGCCCCAGGAGGGACCCAGATGCCAAAGGATCCATCCCCGGCCGGATTTGAACCCGGGACTTTCGGCAATTTAGCGCTTTACCACTGAGCCCCTGTGAATAATAAAACGTTTTACACACGTGTATATATAATATACACACATACATGAATATATGACTTTAAAAATTAAAAGGTGTAATAACCAACTTCAAGTAACGTAATTAGTCAGAATATAAGAAAAATTGCTTATTTTTAATTATTTATTTGATCACCGAATTTAATGTTCTATTTATTATTCATATAATTAATTTTATATTTGTTTTATAAGCGTAATGCTTTATATTCCCTTTTTTAAAACAGATATTTTTTTCATCTTATTAATAATTAAACCTTACAGATGATAGAATAGTAAAATTTTGTCTTCTGTTAGTTTTTCTGTTAAAAGAATATTTAATTAACATTTTATACATACATGTAAGTAACTACTCTATAATAGTTATATACGAGTATAAATAAAGTTCGTATAATGAATTGCTGAATTTACTTTTTTCATGAACTGCGTGATATGACCAGATGCATTTTATTTGTTTGTGAAATTGAGTTCTTAAATTAGTCACGCTAAACAGGATTTTACAAAAAATGATTTGTGACCTTTGCATGGGAGGGAATATTGCATGGCTAAAACATTCATGGGTAAGGCATGCGTTGTTGTGACTTATTTAAAATGATTTGAAATACCCAATCTAACTATTGATACTTGCATTTAAAATAATTGACTTATTTGAATTTTATGAGGATTGAAACGAACTTACAGCCAGATCAAGTATTGCTTAAGTGATAATGCCTACTTGAGGCAGTTCGATTGCTCAACCCCTACCAGAACTGGTTTTTCAACACGAACATGAAGGATAGATGGATTATATAAAAAAATATCGGTGAATTATTACTATATTCGGCCTACCTCGAGGCAACTTGTTATTGTGAAGTTAAAATCGATCTAAAAAACATTGCTGGTTTAATTCGTTTATAAAATTTGACCTTCGATTTAACAATAGGATTGTAGTAGAAACACAAGTAGTGGTTAAAAATTATCAAAACACCAGCTAGCCACTTATCATCTATCGAAACTTTATTCGACAATCGAATCGATTGTATTGCGTTACTAAATCAAACTGTAACAGTATATTCTGTTTAGAAAATGAACCAAACAAATTATAGGCTAAATATATCGATAAATTTGAAATGTACACATGGAAGGCTTAAATCTTTTTTAGATTGTTTTCTTCGGAATTAATTAAAAGGCGCTCTTAAATTTTTATAAGGCAAGAGGTGTTTGACCCTTAATCGTCCTTGGAGCTACGAATCGTTCGTTGCCCATTGCACATTCAAAAACTGACCGGTCGTTATTTCAATAGAATAATAACTTCGATTTAGTCGGAAGGTTAAAACGCTTAAAAAATAATAAAATTTAACAGATAATAAAATATCCATTTGAATATCAAGAACTATTATTAAAACTAAATTATGATGGTTTTTAATTATTTTCCATCTCTTGAGTTTATTATTAAAGAAATACTATTAGTATTTCTTATAACATACAATAATATAATATTATAAACTAAAGAGTAGAAAGTAATTTTAATAATTTTAATATAACAATGATAAAAATACGTGTAGTGCTTAAGGTTAATTGAACTAACAATTAAATATTTAATTGCCTGATTTTGGTAAAATTTGAGTCGTTATGAAAATATCTTTAAACCACACCAGAATTTTTTACCTTGAATGAATTTTTTTTTCATAAATCTATTCTTATTATTTAAACTTGCTGAAAATTGCTTTCTACTTTTTATGTTTGTTTCTATCAAAGCGTGTTTTTTTTTAGTTTTTATAAAACTGATATTCATTTTCTGGTCTTTGGTTCGGCTAGCTGAAGCGTGTTTCTTTATTTTTTATACTCATTTTTCTTTATTTTATTTCTCGCAATATAAACTCAACTCACCAGTTAACCCTGCCTGTAGTCATTTACTTATCTCAAATATTAAGGAATGCATGGCATAGTACTTGGCACAAGCCGCGATCGCGACTTCGGTTACGAAAAATTACTAATCTTGGAGTTCCTGATGAGTATAATAGGACAAAATTATTAAATTATTCTATTGTTATTGGTTGTTGAGAAGTGTGCAATGTTTCAATTTATTTATATGATCTGAAGAAAACAGATTGAAGTCAACATGAAGATGGTATTTCGGCATAGCCTGGACCATCATGAGGGTGAGGATATTTTGGATCGCAGTATTACGCGCAGTATGTTTTTGAGTTCTTATTTACTTTTTTAATGAGGTTTTCTCTGCACTTCATCTTCCGATTTGATGGAATTTCTTTTAAAATTAATTTTGTAGCACATGTGAACCCAGTATTTCAATGGTATATCATATAATACTTATTAAAATACAATGTAATATATTAAACTAATCAGCCATATTTCTTGAAACTATTTTTAATAGTTAATTAGAGAATAAATTTCCTATCAAGATTAAAATTTCACGATGCTATTATTTTATCCTGTTTCCAATTCAATTTTATTTATAAAATAATGTTTAACAATTTCTCGCTAATTACAAATTATTATGTAATCAGCTTGCTTCCATATGCGTGGATTTGTTAACGAAATGTACTCAAATGGTGTGTGGCTTTTCCTTGAACGGAGTGTGCTCATGGGTTGTTGAAAGTTGGGTAATTTATAATCTACTATGGTACGGTTGCATATAAAATTGTTAGTTTTATAAATTTATTTGAGATAACTTATCAATGAAATGCATCTGCATACTTTATTTTAATTTTAAACATACTGGTTTACGATCAATTACGATAAGATCTTAAAAGCTTTACGAATGATGAGTATCTCTTCAACTAGGACTAAAAATAACGATGGATAGTACCAATTTCATATTTTTAATAAATTATCAAAAAAGAAAATTTTTTGTTTTATAAAACAAAGATTATTTAACATAATGAATGACTGTGAAGAATCTATTTGACTGTAAACAGTAACAAATGGAAAGAATCAAATAGCATGTCTACTTGAATTGATTGAATAAAAATAGGATAACATATTTAAAAGCTAAAAAGATAATTAAAGACATTTGAAAAGAGCAGTCTTCACCAATGTCCTATTTGTCGCGGCTACGTAAAATAAATTAAAAAAATAATAATACAATCAATTATATATAAATTTAAAAATATTCCGAGAAGAGACTATCAAGAAGTAAAAAAAAAAAAAGAAGCAAGCCAAACTTTTTCATCAACATTTCGAACCCATTTTCTTAATAACACAGGCCAACGATGAAAAAACTTTTGTTCTGAAAATACCTTATTCCTATAGTTTTTAGTGTGCTGAATCCAAATATGATATTAATAAAGCTGTATCATCCACAATTTCTTCACATTTTATAGTTAAATTTATTAAATTAAGTGATTTTTAAAGAATTAAACAGCTTTAATATTTAAAATAAATAACTGAAAAACTAGGTCTATTGGTGTGGATGAAGTTTGTAGCACTGCTGAAACAAATTTGCGGCTAAAAAAGGTTGATTCTTTTTTCCGTTAAAGCTGATGTTTTATTTGCTGTCAACGTTACCTCACTTTCACATTTCCTGTACATGTGCACAGTACAATGTCTAATCACGGTTGTAAAAACTCTGCTGACAGTTTTTGTTATATTTGTGGTGAGTTTGTGATTAAAAAACACCAATGAAACATTACAGACTTTGTCAAAAAGGTTTATCGATCATACTTTGGAACTTTGGTGATCAGGATAAATCTTGCTCCCTAAAACTATGGGTGATACAATAAAACTAAGGCCAGATTTAGATTCAGCACATAAAAATCTATAAAGATCAACTATTAAAGTTTTCAAAAAAATTTTTTTGTTGGCCTGTGTAACTTTACTTTAAGCAAAAGTTTACTATTTTTACTTCATTTCTGATACAATTTATTTATTTACTCTTTGTTTAATAGGATTTTTGTTGTATTCATTATGTAAAATTGCCATATTCTAAAACCGTAAATTAAACCTCTTTTTATCACAGTTTCACAAATTTTCGGATAAACCTCATTGTCTTCGGAAAGACGATATGTATATATTGCTTCTTAATAGTTTACTTTCAACCTATATCACAACCCGTTCAAACTTACAATCCTGACTACTGTAAATAAACACGGCTGAATTATTAGTGAATCAAATTGTTTTCTACAGCCTATGTAAGCAACTGTGGAATGGGAATCTGGAGTAAGGTTATTGTGTATTTATTCCCTTTAGATATATTAGAAAAAACTATGAACGAGGTGATGCCATAGTTTATGTATGCTTACCGCAAAGACTGCAGTGCCTTACGCAGAGGGAGAGGTAGGTAGGGATGTGTACGCATCCCCAGGAATTGAAACAAATATTATTTGCATATCCAACAATATGAGGTTTGCAATATTTCCCTTTTCTGTAATGTTTGTGTACAAAAATAAATTTGTTTTGTTATAAGGAAGTCTCCTCAATGCTTTCGTGTTGTCAGAAGTGCAAACTTTCTTTACTTCTCCTAATTTTTTACCAGCTCTAAGATATAGAAGGGGAGAGAGAGAAAGATTAGAGAGTAGAGAGGAGTCTGTATGGCTAGATTATAGTATGTAAAGAGATTAATTATTCCAGAGTACATAACACAGTACTGTAATATGTTAGTCCATAGTAAATAAGTCACCTAGTTAGTTATATATACAAGTAATAACCATATTATATGTATATTAATGTCCCACAATAAATTTACATCTTTCTTAAAGGTTATCTACCGTACATTATCTAATCGAATCGGCATTATTAGCATTAAATCATATTTGGTGATTATTGATACACATAATCAAATCCTCCAAATAAAAATTTCAGGATATACCACTGAAAGAAGCAAATGCTTCCTTAATTGACAAAAGGTATTGAAGCGAACAGCGATGTAAAGTAAAATCATAACTAATAAATTATAGGAATAAAAATTAGGATTGCTATTAACGTTGAGGTCAGGCGTCAGTAACACATCCTTTTTCCTAAACTAATGTTAAAATTTCAGTGGTTTTTCTTCGACGAATACTAAATGAACAGAATCATCAGCCCACGCAAATTGATAACCTCATCTTGGACATAGAGTTTTGGAGATGTAAGAGCGAGGTGAAAGAGCGAGAATTATATTGGGGAGAGAGGAAGAGTATGTGACCTTGAAACTTTTTTTCAAAAAAAAATTTAACCTTGAGTTAAAATCGTTTTTGGTGATTATTGATTCAGGATACGTTACCGAAAAAATCAAATACTACTTTAAATGACAATAGGTATTGAAGCAAAGATTCATAAGAAGTGAAATCATAACTATTTAATTATAACACTAAATATTAATATTATTTTTAACATAGCGGTCACTGTAAGAAATATTTGTTGCAAAACTAATGTTAGAATTTCAGTGGTTTTGCTTCGATGACAATCTCATCTTCGACATAGATCCTCTTCCTCTGACATCCTTGCAGCTCGCAGAGAGATTTACCTGGATTTATATAAAAGAGTTTTGGGGATGTGAGTAAGAATGAAAACTGTATTGGGGTGTCCTTGAAATACTTTAAATCGTATTGAGGATACGCCACTGAAGGACTGAAATATTGCCTTTAATGACAAATGGAATTCCTTACATCGTACTTTAGGTAAAGTAAAATTATAACTAATTAATTCTAGGAATAAACATTATGATTATTTCTAACGAAGAGGTCACATATCGGCAAGAATTTTTTTTCCTGAATTAATCTTAGAATTTTTTCGACGAATGCTAAATGATCAGGTGCCTATTTTGCATAGACAACCTCATCTTAGCCTTAGATCCTCTTCCTATGACATCCTTGTCGTTCGCTGATAGATTTCCCTGGAGCAAGAGGCAGAGTTAAATAAAAGAGTTTTGGAGATCTGTGTAAGAATGAAAATATGCTACTTTAAGACGCAAATATTCCTTATAATGATAGTAGGTATTGAAGCAAAGAGCGATGTAAAGTTTAATCAGAAATAATTAATTACAACAATAAATATTAAGATTATTTTTAATGTAGAGGTCACTAAAAGAAATGCTTCCTTGTATATTATTATTAGAGTTTCAGTGGTTTTGCTAAGATGAATACTACCCAACGCAAAACGACTTCCTCAATCCTCTTCAACTGCGGAGAGGGTTCCCTGAAGTAAGAGGCCAAGTTATATAAAAGAGTTTTGGAGATGTGAGTAAGAGCGAGAATTATATTGGGGAGAGAGGAAGAGCAAGTGACCTTGAAATACTTGCATTGAGCCGAGGAGAGGGGAGGCGATAGGTGGGCCTAACTTTTTGGCCGGCCTGAGTCAAATCCTCCCCGAAGTGGATGTGGTTCTCCTTGAGCGCTCTTCCCCCGCTACGTCCTCTCTTCACTATGTAAAGTGATCCTTTTTCGGCCACTGCCCACAAATCCGCCATTACATCGCCCATTCCCCTCCGTACCTTCCTCTCCGCCAGTCCAAGATGGAGGAAGCATCTAATTACACCAGGTATCCAATAACCCTAGATTATTGTCTACAACCAGCTTCGGGAGGTTGTCGACCTTATTATTTAATACTACGTTCCGGAAATATCCAATGATCTCTTATAATCTAAGCATTACATGATAATACTCCATTGAGAACTGGAATATTAACCCTCTTCTATGTAGGAGTAAGAATTTTGAAATGCGTTAATCATAATACACGACCATATACCTTGAAATTATAAATGAAGACTGTAGGAGGATAATAAGGTGACTCATTTTTTCCTAAATGAGCGAAATTCACTCGCAATCAGTATCATCATTTTATAAAAGTCCATCTGGTTTCATCTGCCAATCTGCCAATGTTTACATACAACTCAGGAAGCCACCTCACCTCGTTCTTCCCCAGGAAATGTTGGGGTGAGCTGTTTTTTTCCATTTACGGACATACTTATTCAGGCCCTTAAGCCATTTGAATACTTTTTTTTATCACACCATCGTGTTCGCCTTCAACAAATCTTTCAGAAACTGCTGTTTTGAAAAAGTTTTTTTTCGGAGGCATTTTTCGAGTTATATCCTTTTTCCACTGTAGTCTTCAAATATAATCACTGCATGCCCAAAAAGAATCGCATACAAATTCCAACATATAAGTGTAAGCATCTAACAAAATATTACTTTAGCAAATATATTATTACCTATTGAGGACAGTAATAAAAATTATTTTCGAACAGTCTATATTATGTCATATTAATTATCTCAAAATTCTCGGATGCAACACATTTCCCCAAATTATGTATCTTGATGTATAAAATTCTTCTGTTCGTTTATGTGTCACTGAACTCCTTCTTAGCGGTTGTACCGATTTTTATGGAATCTGTTTAGTGTTCAAGTAGGTTCAATGGTTTAGATTCACAATTCGATTCGATAAGTTATGTTTTTTAATGGGTCAACTTATTTTTGTTGTTGTTGATTTACATTGGATCCGGCAGACAGCGCTGCGATCGCGTTTCCGAATTTTTTTTAGATAAGTTCGTTACTTTTTCGCAAAATTTTTACTTGCATCCGCAGCTTAGTGTTGTTATTAAATTTTTGTTTTAATCAATTAATTAATTAAAAATAGCTAATTAAATTTGAATTAATGTGAGGTGTTTTGCAGAGTGTCAAACGCGAATTGATTCATCAAAATGGTCCAAATAATTACAATCTATTTAAAAAATGTTATAGTTTTCGGGTTTAAAACCTTTGAACTAGATGGCGTCTGTCGGTTCATCTGGTTAACCAAAGATTATAATTATTCATCATAGTTCTTACAACTAATTTTGGACATTTGTAAAGATAAATTTACAGGGAAAATTATTTGGGAAATAAGTTTGAGTGAATGCAATGTGATAAAGTTTTTAATAACTAAGCTTTTTTATGTTTCAGGATGCCGGTTTCATGATAAATTCCTCTTTTGACTGAAATGATGATTTTGAAGAATAAATTGTATCCACTTATTCTCTTTATGGATTTGAAACTAAATAAAAGTATCTATGTACCTTGTGTATATAACTTTTTAAATTTTTTATTGTGAAACGGTCTTGGCAATGAATTGATATTCACGCCGTAATGTCAGCGAGAACCGTCGTTCGTCCAATGTTGCCAAGTGGGAGTGAAGAGAGGCAATAATAGTGTGTACGAGTATATCGTAATGTTTTAGGAAGGGGTGGACCTCTTGACCCTGGCATGGCTCATGCAGAATTCTCGCAAACTAATTATCTGGTGAAAGCTTTAATGTTTCTATTTATTTTTATTTAAGATTGCCATGCATACTGGAAACATTCTTCTTTTTTCCTTCCTCCGTATAATTTTTAGTCAGGAGGAGAGACATAAGTTTCTGTTTATATTTTTTTTTGCTGATTTTTTTTAATACTCCAATATTTTGGTTGATTTCCTAAATTTGGAAATCTACGATCTACGATAAACTAAATCGTTCATTCATTTTAAGGAGATCATCTCACTAATCTATTCTTACTAAATATATCATCCCTCTAGAGTGCTCATTTAGATACTTAACTTATTAAATAAATAATTGGAGAAAAAGCAGGAGGAAAACTGATGCTGGACTAAGCGAGGGAGGTAACTATGTGGTAGGGGCAGATTGCTGCCGATCCTTTTCTATTGGCAAGACAAATCAAGTTTATTTTATATTCAGGGTGGCCCGGGGAATACCTAGCTTTCTTTATAACCAAAAACATATTCTCCTACTATACTGTAGGATAAATTACACTACATAACTAATATTATATAAATATGTGTATGCCATAGCCAAATTTTGAATGCTAGGTCCCCAAAACTTAGCAGCCACGTATCCTCGAAATCATAGCATCGTAGCATCGTAGAAGATATGTTCAAATTATGATCTATGATTTATTATTGCCGGTTACGTTTTAGCTTTATTATAATATAATTATGACATGGACAATAATAATATGCCTGTCCCAGTAGTTTTCCACATAAACATTGAATAATAGGATCGGCCTTCTAGCCAAACCTGTTTTCTTTTCTTTTATCTTTGTCTTCATGCTTTAGTCGAACTTTTCTTCGTTTTGTTGATTGTATAAACAACGGTTTTACATATAAACATATAATATATATATATATATATAGATTGGTTTCTACTTATCTTGACTGTTACAGAAACTATTTATTCCAATTCTTGAGTTCCAGTTTTAGAATAAATATTAAAATTTAGAGATATTTAAGAGCTGACAGGAACTCAAGAATCGGAATATATATATATATATATATATATATATATATATATATATAGAGAGAGAGAGAGAGAGAGAGAGAGACAGAGAGTAGAGTTATACTTATGTTTTAAGTTAAAATTGATTTATTCCTCAAATTTAAGGGGAAAAATAAGTAAAAGATGCACTAAATATTGATATGAATTCAAGTATCAAAATCATGAACTTGATGGTTCAGTCTTTTTTATATTTTTTATGTGTTTTTTTTCCTCTCGATATATCTACAGACCTTGTAAATCTTTTGAACCACACTTCTCCATTTCTGCCTATCGATTCATCGTCTAAAGCATTTCCGATTAACATTTGCAATACATAAAACTAACAGCTAATAAATTCCTAAGGGGAGCAGGATACCTCAGTTATCTAGTTACTGATCTGTAGGTCCCGGATTGTAAACCAGATGCTGCAGGCATATATTATTAATTCTTTTATATACCGTGGAAATATTCACATTCTTCCAAGACGAATATTCACATTCTACTTGGGTTCACCCAGCTTCTATGTGAATAAATGTGGGTACCACTGATTCGGGAAAATTCGGCAATTGGCTGCAGATATATGCTTGAAAAGAGAAATCATACATCTTACTGTTTTGACCAGGTTTGTCCAAATGAAGAAATACAAAAAAAAAAACTCCATAGAAGCTAATAAACCAAGTTGTATTAATTCATCAACGAAGTATAACGTAAGCTAGCATAGCACCAACTAAAAATAATTAAGAAAAAATTATATTTAAGAAAAAACAAAAATTATATACAATACAATTTACTAATTACCGTAAGACGCTTACCACTGAGCCTCAAATATAAAAATGGTAATATCAGGAAAATTCTAGCTAATTCTGGGCCAAACAAAGAACTAAGTTATTTGGTCCGGTAAACATCCACAGATGACGGTTTGCCACAAAAAGAATTACAGTTGGTGGGGTTCGAAATTCCTTCGGTCTACACTGATAGGTAGCAGCACCGGACGGACTAGATAAATGATAAAAAAGAAAAACTGTTCTTCCAGTAATCCTTCATTGTTTCACTAAAGACCCTTTTCCTTTCTTTGGGTCACTCTGGTCTTTGGGCTGTGAGTGCTGTATTTACATGCATACATATATAGATATTCATGAAAACCTACAACATTTAATTTCACAGTATCACAGAAAAATAGGAAAAGCAAGAAAATATTTTTAGTAAATCATTTTATCAGTAGATGCTTCAACCTCCACCCCTCAAAAGAAACACTGGATTCTACAAATACAAAAAAAAACAACTTAAAAAACAGAACTGAGGGACGAGGAGGATGCCGCCGACAATCAGAGAACTAATGACAATATTTCAGAGGATCGTATAGGAAGGAGTCAGTGCTATTCGTTCAAAAAAGGCAGGGAGGAGTAGGTTTAAGGTTCGAGTGCAAAATGTTTTTTCAGCCGTTCCCGGAGACAATGAAGCCTCTCCCTGGCCGCCCATCTCCACTTTTTCCATTATTGAATTGCAAATCAACGCTTCCCCGAATCCCAGTTTTTGCCCCCAGCCGAGAATAGAGGCTTACTGCCCTCCTATAAACCACCTTAGAGAAAAAATCCTCTCTAGCCAAAAATTTAACGCGACTTAGTTATCTGGCATGTCTTTCCATTCTTGATTTTTTGTCAAACTCGGCTTCTTCTAGTAGGGACATCGGCTTGAAACATATAGCTAGTGGATAGGTATAATATTTTTTATATTACGTTAATTACGTGTTGTTAGTGGTATTCAGTAACATGCCGCTCCTTCAAAAGAACAATGCCATAACTCAAAAAAATCTAATTTTTCAATAGAGGTATTTGAACGTTCAATATTAAAAGTATTGTCAAAATAAAACTAAATGAGTTAGAAAAACAAAATTTGGGTATTGGTAAGCAAAGCATCCCTTTTATATTAAAATTCGTATATTAATTATTAGAAATTTTTTAAAACTGTGAAACTTTCTTTTTATCTAACGTCATTATCCCCATTTCCATGAACTTCAGATTCAAACATGGTACAACTCAAAATATGACTTTACTAAAATAAAAATTACGTCATCATATATCTTGGAAATGGAATATCAGATACGTCGTTTCTGAATTGAAAAGGTTCAACCAATACAATTGCTACTATAGGCTAAACTCAAAAATGGCAATCTTTGAGATACGTCGCTCTTTTGAAGAAGCAATATGTGTACGACGATAAGGATAGTTAGTGGTTGTTTTGAATTATTAATAATTACCTGTTGCTCATCAACATCTTAGCTTATGTTGGTACATGCATTTACGAAGATTTATTATATTCATACATTTTAGATATTGATAGTTCCAATTGATGCAATAATATAGTTTAGTTGGATTTTTAAAAAATCGTTTGCTTCTTTCCATGAAACAATTAAAAAAAACTGCACTATTTCTAGGACAACAAAAGTAATTTTAGTGCAGGGAAGTGATTTGTCCTAGATCACGCTCCAGATTTTTCAACACCCGAGTATTCCCCTTATCAAGGGTACCCACTTTATAAAGGCTGGGTGTGCCTCAGGAGGGTCTCCAGATCGCACAGAGTCTATCCCTGGCAATTTACAGGTTAAATTAGTTATCTACAGCAGCCGGATTTGTGCCCGGGACCTTCGGCACGGCAGCTCAGTGTTCCACCATTGAGTCATTACAAAAAACAAATTTTTGAAGTTAAACTTCAGTTTCCATCGCAATATAGTTTTTCCATTAACTAATGCAAATTTAGATTTTTTTTTTAAATCATTTAAGTTTATGCAATTTGTTACCCCTCATTCCTCTCCTATCATTTTATAAATGGGGGATTATACTTTGTCTAAAGTCATTTCAGCTTGTGTAGTGAATATTATTTATAGACTTTTATCACTTGTGGGGTTTGAACACAGCAACTTTTATTCTTTTACGAGATTTAGTAATAGGACTCTGAGAACTTTAACGCAGAGAAATGTATGAATTACTGAAAAAAGTTAAAATTTTACTTCCCCATAAAATCAATGGTTACAAAAGAAGGTGATAGGCAATATTATCATGTACGTATTTTGTGCAATATGTTAATTTTGTCAAAACTCTTGTTCCTGTAAGGCAAGGAAGGATGGATGAATAAATAAGTTCAAAAATAATGATTGGCAGAGATTTACAAAACAAAATCAGTTGGAACTAGAGAAGTATCCTAAACCCCTCATTTGAGGCGGGAAAGATGTTGAATGGGATGTCAGATCGGATTTTGAACTTTTCACAACCCTAATACTATAACTTACTATATATTGTTTGTACTGGCAAGTGAAACCAAAAATATAGAAACTGTTTTTAATTCTGTAAATCAAATATATTATCAGACTCAACAAAAATATATGTTACTATTGGTTATATTGGACAAGCTAGTAAACAAAACATAGAACAACCAGTCCAATCCTATTAACAAGTTGGATAAATAAGGCTCCTGACAAAGCAGAGAAGGTTATCTAGAAAGAAAAATACAGTAATGAAAGTAAAATGGAAGGGAGATGGAGAGGAAGATAGAGGAGGAGCAAGTCCTCACGCAAGGACTTGAACGAGTTTATTCCAACTGTTTTCATTCCTACTTTCGGTAATCTACCCAATTCAGGCCAAAGTCAGCTTTAGGTAAAGCCAAAACACTGTTGAGTATAAATCAATGGTTCCGAAGTGAAGAAATCAGAAGTAGTGAACGCAATAGGCGCGCTCAACACTTGATAATCATAGGCCTACCTTCATTAATTATAAGGTTTAATACTACACAAGAGAAAGTTTCTGATTATAAATAGGAATTTCTCAAGCGCATGGGTATTTTTTTTTCGATATCCGCGTATCCGCGTACAGGTATATTTTTGTATAATATTTAGAAAATAAGTTTATGTATTGTAGGTATAAATGCCAAGGTTAATATATGTTCGGGTGATTTCCCGACCGACTTCAATATTTAACTCTTGTGGTTTTAATTATAAAAAAGAAAGAGGGAAATATACAGCAAATATTTTGCAAAGAGTTCACGATGTCATTAGGAATTCTCAAAGAGCCAGTCTTCAGATTTCTTGGCCATAGTCTTGGTACCATTCGTCTAGGTTCTAAACTTATAAAGCATCTAATTTCTTTTTTTTTTTCTTTAAACACACCTAATCCCAGGTAATTCTTTTAATATGAGATATCGAGGCTTAAAATTTCAATATTTTATTAAATCTTACTAATAACATCTCTTAACTTGATATTCTCTTTTTCCCCATTAATTCCAGCTGGAAGATCGGTAATGAATCAGCGCATCTTTTCCGTGTTGGTCACTTGTTAGTAGCGTTAATCATGGATCAACCATCCTAAGCAATATTGATGATATAGGCAATGTTTTAGGCTCCTACGTTAAGTATAGCACATCGACGAAGGAGGAAATTTCTATCAGGAATCACAGAAAGGTTTAAATTACGAACGATGGGGATCTGAGATCTGGAACGATACAAAACCCGGCACTGGTATCAGAATCAGGCCTCCGGGTTGCCTGTATCTTGTTATTATTATCGCCAACATAAAAAGGCATATGCCGGCTTCAATATTGAAACCATAGCCTGGATATAGTTACGTAAAAGACGGCAATCTCCCCTAATCAGCGATAACCCCAGGTCATTTGAACCTCAAGTCTATTCAGAAAATGGAAGGAATAACAATGAAAATGAAGAATATTTTTACTACTATTAATCCTATTAAGAATTATATAGTCAATTAATATTTGTAATCTTTTTAAAAAATCAAGAGTTTAATCCGATTAATTACACAGGCCAACGAAGAAAATACTTTTGTACTGAAAATACCTTATTCCTATAGTTTTTGGGGTGCTGAATCCAAATATGATATTAATAAAGCTGTATCATCCACAATTTCTTCACATTTTATAGTTAAATTTATTAAATTAAGTGATTTTTAAAGAATTGAACAGCTTTAATATTTAAAATAAATAACTGAAAAACTAGGTCTATTGGTGTGGATGAAGTTTGTAGCACTGCTGAAACAAATTTGCTGGCCAAAAAAGGTTGATTCTTTTATCTGTTAACAGCTGATGTTTTGTTCACTGTCAACCTAACCTCACTTTCACGTTTCCTGTACAAGTGCTCAGTACAATGTCTAATCACGGTTGTAAAAACTCTGCTGACTGTTTTTGTTATATTTGTGGTGAGTTTGCGATTAAAAAACAGCAAAGAATCATACTTTAGAACTAAACTTGGTGATCAGGATAAATCTTGGGCCCCGCATAGTTATGTTATGTATGTGTCGAAGATCTAAGAAAATTGTCGAAAAAGGAGAAAAAAACCCTTTAAATTTGCTGTTCCTATGATATGGAGGGAGCCAAGAAATCATTCCGACGATTGCTACTTTTGCAGTGTCATAACTCAAAAAACAAGAAGGTAATAAGCTACCCTAACCTTCCGTCCGCCATCCGAACAATAGGGCACGGTGTAGATTTACCGGTCCCTGAACCACCAGATGATTTGAATTCTATTCCAACGGAAGTATTTTCTGATGTAAAATCGGGGTTAGATTAACAAGATGATGAAGAATTCCAACGTTTTACAGAAAATGTAGAGTCTAAACTGTTTACTCAAATCGAGCTTAACGACTTGGTTAGAGATCTTGGCTTAACGAAAGAAAAGCTGAATTGCTTGGCTCTGGACTAAAAGAATAGAATTTGTTGGCGGTTGGAACCAGCATTTATGTGTACAGGAAGAGAGAGCAACAATTTAGGAAAAACTAAGGCCAGATTTAGTTTCAGCACGTACAAATCTATAAAGATCAACTCAACTTCAATATCAATTTTTGTTGGTCTGTGTTATATTTTAAAATTTTTATTTTGTATGCATAATCGATAATTTAGAAACCTGTCAAGCAGAACTGTTCAACTCGCTGCTTATGATATTTTTTAATTTATTATATTTGGAAGGAAAAGCATTTGTAGTTTTACCAACATACATCCGAATAATGCAAATTGGTTAGATAAACATATTTCAATTTTGGCTCAATTGTCTATTGATATAGTATATCGCCATGTTGGCTCAATTGCATATATGGTAGGGCGTATAAAGATTTGATGCATGCTTTGGAGTGAATGGACCGTATCTATCAACAATAAAAATATCCTTTATTGTAATACTTGTAAAACAGTGTTTGTTTTCGAGCTCAACAAAAAGTAATCATTAGTTCAGATTATGGTGCATTGATAATAAAAACAGTTTCAATATACCTTAAAACTGATCTATCGGATGAAGCATTCGAGAAAGAATTCCAAAATTTAGAAAAAAAAATGTTGACACAAAATTCCAATTCTTTGTTTATTAAAAATGTTAGGTCAATACAGTTTGCTTGAATAATTTCTACCCTGACAACGAAGTAACGTGATATTAATTTAATGATTATACTAACCTCAGAAGCAGATTTATGTATTATCTTTAAAATAAATTGGCCACAGTTTTAATTATTATTAATTATCTGAATTATATATTAAGACTAATCTTTCTTGGAGAAAATAAATGATTTGAAATTTAAGCCAAATAATCTATGTTATCCATTAGTCACGTGATTATTCTCACTTCAATATATTTTTAATTCTTTTGTTTTAATAAAATTTACATAAAAAACAATGCAATGATGGGCATGAATTTGCTCAGAGGCGGGAAGAAGCAAATAGATTTATCGACTTTTTTTTTATTGTCGATCATACCCTAGCTTTAAAAGCTAGACAATGTTGTTGAGGATTGTTTGATAGTACACGTTCACTGAGAGTTTGTTAAAGATGAAGTTTGTTAATTGTTGTATTTTTTATTTTATAATTTATTTTTTAAATATTGTTAGGAAATATTCACCTGACTGGTGAAAAGCCTTCACACAACGGTTTAATATGTGACAAGAACAATGAAAACTACATCGTGCCCGTAGACATTTTTAAGAAGAATTTTTCATTCTCCAACCTCAGTGCAATTTTGGTTTACAATATTTATGGATACTTGGGTTTTGTAAAAAATAACCTTCAGTTTCGAAAAGTTTAGTAAATTAATTGTGTTTTTAATACGATGGGAGTTATGAGAACCCCGACCTAATTTTATAGGAGAATGGATTTTTATTTTTAACCGATGGTTTAAGTTGATTTGGCGAGCCGAGCTGATGCTGACAGGTACAAGAGCTGCCCTCACCACTTCTCCCTGACACTCAAATAAAGACTGGATATGAACCAATTTTCACTTAAATCTTTTATAAGATTAATTACACATAAATAGTACCAATATTGATTAAATTCATGGTTAAATAATATATTCTTATCAAACAATAATTAGCAGTTTTGGAATTTTATTATACGTAAATGTTTTATAAAGTAGAAATATTTTTGCTTTGTCTACTATTTTTCTTCGGTAACTGTTCCGCAGGTTGTCGCTTTGCGTTGATTTACAAAACGTTAAACTATTTATTCGTTTCATTTTTAATATTCTCCAAAAATACTAAGTGATCGTGAGGTTTAGTATGGAAAAGAGAATATAATTATGGGTAATGAGTACATTTCGGTAATCATTTCATCAAGAAATAAAAGTTTCAACTAACATTTCGAAGTATAGATGATATATGTTTGTTGAAACGTCTGTTATAGATCTATTCCTAGTCTATTATGATATAAACGTGTAAACAGGTAGCCAAAGTATGCACATTTCCCATAATTACAGTATATTTCCCATACTAAAACTTATGGTAACTTTTAATTTTGGAAAATATTAAAAGGGGAACAAATGATGAGTTAAAACTTGTGACTCAACTCGAAGCGACAACCTGCGAAATAATTGCCTTTTTTTTTTTAATTTTAACTTACAGTGCATAGGGTAATTTTACAGTGCTTCATTTATTTACTAAATTTTAAATATTATCTTTTTATTGGTCTGATGAGGTATTGAGTATCACTGTTCATATTTTGAATTACTTATGTTCTGTTATACGTAAATTCACTGTAATTAGTTACATTGCTATAGATCATACAGTTAGCAAAACTTTGAATTTAGAATAAAAAATTCACAGCACTATTTCAGTTAAATGTGTCACTGTACAATGAAATTACATAGAAAAAGAAAATCAAATATGATTAGAGACTTTTTATACAGACTAAAATTATAAAAACGGGTTAAATACTTAAGGGCCAATATTTCAGATTTAATGCTATTTTTAACAACGCTGTTGATCATACGAACAGTTTCTATTTCAATATTTAATTTTCCGATTCCGTGCTAGATTTGCTACTTTACATAATAAGCACCAGAGATGAACTACTTTTTTGTGTGTCTTTTGAAGATGGATACATTTGTACTTCAGAGTTAAGCAATACGAAGTTACGTTCGCAAAGTTAATTTAACGATAAATAAAGATTACAAGTTTATTAACAATATGTTCCCATATAACATATAGCAAAATTAGTTTTAGCCTAAGAAACATGAACTTTGAATCCAGTTTTTTAATCAGAAGTGATGGTAATATATTTACGTTAATTTTCTTTTTCCTTTTTATTATTTAAAATAACCTTTAATCGGTCCTTTGTAAACATTGTAATTAATAGTAGAATAGTTAGTATTTATTGAACCTATTTTAAGATTGAAAATCTCCTGGAATAAATAATTATGTAAATGTTTTAATTTAATCATAGCATGTTTTAAATTTATAAGACGGCAGTGTTATGCGGATAGTATATAACAAAACCCCGATCTACAAAAGGAACATTGTACTCAGATGTTTTATGTACAGACCAAATTGCTGGGCAGGAATCAGAAAATACTGTTTAAAACTGTGTACCGAAATATACATAATTGTGTCGTATAAACTTTAAAATTGAATTTGACTGAAGAAGAACTCCAAAAAACGCGTTTCGAGAAACCATACATACAATGTAACAGTTATACAACAATAGTACGTACAACTACAACCCTTAAGAGTTATTTGATTTAGGAAGTGCATAGTAATTACGTTTAGGAAGTACGATACTGTCTCCAAGTCGATGGTCGTGCATGGAGGGAATATATTATTTATTTGTATTCTGATACTCAAAGTTTCGGCCCAAACTAATGAGTTATAATGAGAGCAAAGAGTCAAATATAGACTTCCGAGTCGAGTTCCATATCTGATGGAAACCCAATTGGTTGAGGAGAGATCAAATTTTAGATTGACGCATATATAGGAAAATGATTTGATTTCACTATTTATTTAAATTGAATTTTTCAGAGTGAGTAATATTTTACAGTAAGTTGGCACAAAAAAATTAAAGGTGAATTGTTAATAATGGTCGATGATTTAGATGTGGAATATATATATTTCAACGCAACTGTCCTCAAAGTGTAATTTATTCAACGGTTTCTTGAAAACAGAGTATTTCATCGACCATTTCAACTTTCACAAATATACGATCAAAAATGAAACTTAAATCAGTCTTGCTCAATATGGTGCAATAAGCCCGTAATTCGGACAGATATATGTTGTTTACTGTTAGGCAATATTGTGCTACTTTAGTTAAAACTGGTGCTTATTTATATTTCGAAATATTTTTCAAATATCAGACTAAAATCAAAATCTTGGAAGGTGTCGTAACCGCACTTACTCAGAATTAGTCTTTCTAGCATACTTAAAGTTTATATTTAATTTTTTGACAAACTCGTAATTGACATAGTAAATATGTGTCTTACAGAAACAATTTATATTATATTTAGGCAAGTAGTTAATAATTAATTATATTAAAGAAAGTAGAAGTTATATGTCGCTTAATTCAAAAATAGGGAAAATCTTTACTGCAATTAGACTTATATGTTCAAAGCAGTTTAAACAACAATGCTCGTCTATCGAGAACCGATAATAATTACACCGATTTGTAAGTAAAAAAAAAAAATTTAGATTAACAATTGTTCTAGTACTGCCAGATAATACCGATTGCAAAACGGATTCAAATACCTAATTATACAAAAATATTGACTACACCATAGCCAATAGATGGTAATAATACTACGGGAATCTAAAATGTTTCCAGATGAATTACGATGTTATCAACTCAGAATTTACAATTGTTGTCTGTCTCTTCAAAAGTAATTCTCTATTCGGTAGTAAATTGAAAAAAAGCCTGAAATGTTGGGAAGAAAAAAAGGACAACAAGAATTAAAGGTACATTGAGGAAAACTTATGAAATTTTAAGTCACCTTCACCAAGAATCATTCGACAGATTTTGCAAAGGAACATTAAAAATCTGTGAAAAGGTATGGAAATCCACCAAATCGCATTTTACCTTTGGCAGTAAATCCATGCATAGATATGGAAACTAATAATGTTTCCAAATGTGCGTTCTTCATTAGAAAGTTTACCGGAATATGCAATATTGACGTAAAACACTCGCATGTAATGAATGAGAATTTCAAGTTAAAAACTGTAACTTTTGTTGTCGTAATTGAAAGAAATCCCATTAGGATAGAAAAATAATTCAAAATTGTTTTTTTCAACAATAAAATAGGCTTTCCAGTTCTCACTCACACCTTCCAATGGACCCTTTCAGTACCTTGTTGAGGTACCAGAACTGAATACATAGTACATAAGGGTCAGACCTAAACAAGCCAGAGTCTTACTATGGTAAAATTTGATTGGAAAATCGTTGACTGGATAATTCTTATTTTGGATTTAATTGGATGAGGGGATGCAGCCAAAGATGACAGAACTTATCTTGTAGGGAGTTGTTCTACATCCTAGGCCGAAACGTTGACACAATTAAGCAAATAAATTTCACTTATTTTGTGTTATCTTTGACTGCACTCCCTGACCAATTCAATCCATCATTAGAATTATCCAGTCGACTATTTTCCAATCTTAAACAAACTTAAAATTCGACACCCTTCACTGCCACATTAGATCTAAACATATTTTTTGTCGGATTACAATCACACATTTGTAGTAGTCATCTGATTCTATATCCAATTTTTTTTTAGTCGAAAGTTGAGACACCAACATCAACCTTTACTGAGATCATAAAACATGAACGAAAGTTGAAATCACGAAAGAAAGCTGGAAAACTGGAATAAGAAATACACCAAAGAATCTTTCTTTGGTTAGCACCGCCTATAATTAACACAAATAATATAATGTAATATGTGTTTCTGTTATCCAATCACTCAATGAGATAAAGATTTTTTCTATTATCTACATATATCGGTAAGATATTATTGGCCGCTGAAGATTGAATTTTCTGATTAAAGTAAAGTGTTCTTGCCACCCAAGCTATTTTTACAATTAAGATTGGAAAACGATTGGAAAACTACTCGTATTCCATGAATATGGTTAAAGCAGATTTATATTCTTATACACATCCAAAATTCAAATTTTCCTGTTTAATGAATTAAATAATGAGCTTAGTCATCTAATACATAAGAGGAAGGGCTAAATATATTTATGGTTATTAGTATTTTAGAAAGTTCGTAGGAGCTATCAATAAATTTCTATCATAGTATCAATGAATGGAATCTGCTTTCTAAGATGAGCACGAGCCAATGCAATGGAATTGGTATCTTGAAAAGAAATAACAAAAAAAGATTGGCATTAGCCTTAAATTGAGGGAAGATGGATTCGTGTGGCAAGTTGCCGTTCTATTGACAGGAGTGGAGAGGCAGGGAGCATTATGGTAAGAGCTAATGATAATTCATCGACATCTGGCAAGGGCCGGATTTCCAATATTGTGTTATTAATCGGTTGTTATCTGTCGGCTCCAACTGTCCGGGTCACGGAACTGGCGGGAAACTGCCCTAATGGCCGGGATCCTGTCGGCGGGAAACGCGAACGGCCGATTAATCAAAAGGCGGGGGTGGGAAAAACTGATAAGGCTCTTGATAAAGGCACTTTAATGACCACGGCTAGGTACACGTGCTTAACCGAAAAGTGTTCGCCGCTCAACATCTCTGACCCACTGTCTTACTCATTTGGCTTTAAGGCAAGTATCACGACTTGTCCAAAAATGATTTGATAATAAATTAATATTTGCTGCTGGGATTAGTTAATATTATTTTATTTACAAAGTAGGATCAAAAATAATATTAAACGGACAAACATTACGATCACGTTTAGTGCCTACATCGATTCGGATCACATGAAGAGGCATTGAAAAAGTTTGTGTTGGAAATGTCAATACACTATGATTATTGCTCACTCACAAAGCTAGCAATAATCTTAGAAGAGCTTAGAAGATAAAGTAAAAAAATCATTCTGCAGAATTTAGCTTACACAATTCAGCAGAAAATAGCTTACACACACGACCATAGTCAACCGATTCAAAAACAACCGATTCACAAAATTATATTCGTTCATTGGTTGATGCAAGGGATTATCACATTGCTCTCGTGAGGACCTTGGACGCAAATCCCATCTATTCTGAAACCAGATCAGAATGATTCACCTCCAGCCTAGGTATAGAATGGGGAAGAGGGGATTCAAGAAACAAATCGGTTAAAAGTTTTTTTTACACCTCTACCTCATGTTTCAGACATTCATTTCAACATTTTGGAATAATATAATTTCCCTGCTTCTAAAGGCTTTCTTTCCATGTTCTGTCTTTCCTTTTTGTAGGTTATAGATATAGCTTTTGGCAAACCCCTTTTGCTTCTCTGCCTACTGTTGATATCATTTTTGGATGCTCGCATGAATTGTTCTTCACGAAATCGGAATACTTACGGTGTATTCATACAAAACAATCACAATACCCATAATAATGTGGGCGTCTATTACTATTCGACGGATAGTCTTTTGTCTAATCATCACCAACACATCAACAACTTACTATTTGTGAGCTAAGAAGTGCGGTGACAGAACAAATAGGAGCTTTGTACAGACCACTATAGTTTCTACTTTGTAGTCCACGATCCTCCGAGGACCTAACCAAAACGAACGATGAAGTTCCTCACTTGGATTGAACTACCTTGTTCTGTTTAGCTTGTTTCTCTTCAGGTTTGGTAGGCAAAGCCTAAGCTTTTCTTTGCACTTTATGACCTTTGAACGGATAAGGCTCATTGCTTGTTTTCTTCCACTTCTAGTATAAAGTGGGGGCACCAATATCCTAAATAATTACCACTTCCTCTTGGCATCGTAATCATTAACAAGGAATAAAATATGAACGCGGGGAGCTGGAGCTTGATCATATTATTGGAAGTTGGCTTTCTGTGCTAGTCGGTTTCCTATTTCTTTCTGATCGTCTTATTTATGATAAGGTGGAATTCTTGTAATATTGTCTTGAATTGCTTTTTGTTATAACCTAAAACTAAAGCATGTTTTACCATATTTATTCTAATCAGATTATATCTGAATAATGTATTCTTTCTTTTACTAAGTTAATGGAGTAACTATTCTTAGTGTTAAACTAAATCCTCTATACTTTAAGCCAGTCAATGAAAACATAAGTTAATGAACCAATATTATAAAACGATGATACACCAAAATTAAAAAAATAAGTAATTAAACACTTTTAACCTACAACGAGAATGCTTAAATAACCAATACCGCTAAAGACAAATGTCGACCGGTGCCAAATTTTGTAATCTTCTTTTATTGACAACCTCAATGTTAGGTCCTGGAATGAATTTGCTTAGCTCATGAAAAGATTAGAATATAAAATTACAGCTAAAGCTATCTCCTTTTTTTTCACCACTAGTGCCTACCCAGTACATTTTTTAACCTGTTTAATTTCAGCTAATCATTAGGATTCACACTGATGTATTAAAGAAAATCAATGATAATGTATGAGTATTTCTTTTAATAACAAACAAACATTTCAATAAAAGCAGGAAATAAAGAAGAGATTTATTGGTTCAAATAATTTTACGGTGCATAACAACACATTCATTGATCATTATTAATAAATAAATTCTTGTTTCTAGTCACTATAATTCTTTTAGATTTTGTCTTTGTCTGACAATCTCTTATTTCTTGTGGAACTAATAAATTTTTGTATGGAAAGTCTTAAAAGAGAAGTTGTACAATGTATATACTAAATCTTTAAATATTTGTATTTGAAAAGAAAAGATATGTCCAGGACCGGGACTCGAACCCGGGTCTTCCAGATCGCTAGTCTGGGACTCTACCATTTGAGCTATCTTGGGCCCTAATCGAGCACACTTCCCGGTCGTGGTCATATCTTTTCTTTTCACTGATCTGAAAAGAAAAGATCAGTCCCCGCGTTCTCGTATTTTTGCGAAGTATACAAGGGGAAGAATGTTCTTTGAACATTATTTTAATTTGGATCTAGTTGACTTACGTCATTATAATTATTATAATTTATTTTATTTTATTTGTTAATAACTTTTAAATATTTTTATTTGAAAAGAAAAGAAATGTCCTGGACCGGGACAAATATTTACAAATTAGAAACAAATAAAATAAAATAAATTATATACTAAATCCTTATCGTGACCATTAATTTGGAATATATCATGATAAATTGTGTATTGTCAAGTAAGCGTTTGTAAAATCTTGAAACGATTCCTTCTGAGAATTGAAGTTACGGCATTAGTAAAAAAAAAATATGGACAACAAAGTGTAAAACAAACACAATACATTTTCTACAATTTGTTGACGTTATGTTGAGAACTTACCTAGATGATGATGACTTAGTGTAGGCAGTTTAATAAATAGTTGTGAAGAAAGCAATAAATTAAACTTGATGTGCTCGTGTAAGATGCAGGTGTGTGGAATGCAGTACATGCTAAGCTGTGTAGACATCGGTCTGACATTCACAGTAGTTGCTGCTTCCTGTAATGCCATCTAGAACTGGATATCGTCATTTTTTTTCTGTCTAGAGCACTCAAGAGTAAATATACACACTCTCAAGTGCTAATATATTTACTACGTTATTACATTTCATTTTTTTCATCGAACCTTTGATTAGTCTTTCTTTACTAATTTGTTTTCTTAAATATTACTTATTTTTCATTGAAAAGGGTAAGTATTAAGATTTGAATTATATTTCATATTATTTAATAATGTTCTTCTGTCGCTTACTTCTTTCGATTACTTCATCATTCTGCGGTATAACGTTAAACACACGCAGTCTTATAAAAGTTAAAAATTAACAAATAGGTTAAAGAATTACCTACTTTTCATGTTCTTTCGCGATAAGCAAATATTCTGAACATTTAAATAATATAAATTTCTACAGATATAATTATTTGCGATTTTTTTTAAGTGAAAAATTCTTTAGCCGCGTTGTGAGTTATACGAAGTGTTTTAATTACTTTAGTTTAAAGGTTAGAATTCGATCAATATAAGAATAATAATATTTAACTAAAAGCTCGTTTAATAGTAGTAAAGTTCGTACCACTAATTAATTAAAACATTAATAACTAGTTATACTTTTCGATTCCCCTAAAAGATTTTATTTGTCTTAGTTAAACTATATATTTTAAGTTGCTAATAGATACATGGACGCTGGTTCAGCCATGGTGTTGGTTATAAACGAGAGGAAAACAAAATATATGCACACAGGGACTGGTGGCGATGAGACACTGATTCTAGGCCCTTAAGGGTGAACGAGTTCACGTATTTGGGATCCTTAGTGACACCAATAAACGATGTCTCTGCTGAAATAAGTAAAAGGCTAGTGGCGGCAAATAGGGCATATTTTGCCTAACTGAAAACTCTTCGCAGCGGATCCCTTACCAGCGGCACTAAACTGCTCATATACAAGACTCTTATACGCCCTGTTCTTACCTATGCTTCCCAAACCTGGACTATCTCAAGAAATAATGAAAACAGTCAATATTTTCGAAAGAAAAATATTACAGCTTATAGTTAGTTGGTCCAGTGAGAGATGGAGATCGAGGAGGATTAGGAGTAACAGGGAGCTTTATGACCTTTACGGAGATCTGGACATTGTAAAGTTTATAAAACTGGGGAGGCTCAGTTGGGCTGGCCATTTCGCAAGGATGGAAGTGGAAGAAATTCCACTTCTTCCACGTGGAAGAAAGTCCACGTCCAAGTAGTAGACACCGCCCTTCACAGTGCACGACGGACTTGTTGGCCAAGGCTTCGATGGGTTGATGGAGTAGCCACGGACGCACGGAGCCTGAGGATCAGAAGCTGAAGAGCGGCAGCACAAAATCAGGCCGAAAGGCGGCGGCTCATTAAGGAGGACAGGACCCACTCAGGGTTGTATCGCCACGCAGATAGATAGATAGATAATGTAATAAATAATATAACTGTATACTAATTATTATTCCAATTAAGTTAGTTTGAGCTTTTACAGCCCATCATATGTTTTGATTAATAAACTTCTTAAAATTTAAATAATAATTATTCGGAGTGCCAATATAAGTGTAATTAAATAAAGACTAATGTTAATAAGTTCAATTTAATAATCATGAAATTTAAATAATTCAGACAATAATTGATTAAGAAATTTAAAAAGTAACACTGTCATTCCTAAATTTTGAGTTTTCATTTCTGTCGGCATTCCTCATGACTACCAATTTTTTTTTTTTTTTCAGTAAAGACATTTCTTTGAGTTTCTTTAGGCTGCACGTGCTTACCGTTTAGGTAGGACAACTATCCTAAGATATTTCAGAATATCTCGGAGTAGGTAACAGGATATAGTTGAAAGAAAAGAAATATAAACCCGATAGTGAGCCCCTTCTTCCAGGCGAGGGACTAAACGTCACTAAAGAATAGAGTAAAAAAAAATTCGCTGCTCGAAGATAAGAGCCGGTGGGATCACGAAAGATGAAGATAAGGCTCGCAGGTACCCGATTCCTAGCCGCGGTATTAATCTCGCTATTGAGGACTCCTTACAGTTTTGTCTGCTAATATTAAACTCAATCCCTTCACTGTTTTGGGGCCTACTATTATTTTATTTTTTTAAGACGTTAATCGTAAGAATATTTTTTATGAACTATAATATAGTAAATATCGAGTACTGATACTCTTGATGAAAAAATACCTAACCAGAAGACTACAGTGTTTAAAATAATAGAAAGCAATAATAGCTATTGATATACTTGTCGATTCAGGTGCCGTGAGGATAAAAGGTAAATAATAAAATTAAAGAAGTAAAAAACCCATAGTCTAAAAAGACACCGACCTGGGGCCGCATCCATTGCCCAAATAGTAACTGAATTATAAGGCAGGTTATATATTTTTCGGAATAAGGTTTAATATTTATTTATAAATACTATTTTATATTTGCAGTAGCTTACAGTACTATTAGTGCTAAAAGAACTGCCAGAAAAAGAAAGTTTCTTTATTTTTAAACTAAACGAAAATATCAGGATTTGCCACAAAATATAAAATTATTTATTTTATTTTTAAAATTATTTTATTGAATTGTACAACTGTAATATATACATCTAGTACAAATGCTGTATGAATAAATAATTACATGAAAGGACATGTACTACCCATTGGCAGCACTCTAATTACATTTCTATTATAGAAGGTCCCGAGGCCATCTTCTCTTCAGACGCCTAGGAGGATTGTCCGGGATGGTATTGGATGCAAGGATGAAAACTAGTGGGTTTGGATGGACCTGGAGTTTATTATGGAATGATAGGTATCTGGAATGGGCTAAATCGGTAACATATGGAACGTTAAGGTCATTATGGATGGTTTTATTTGTAACAAAATAAGGAGCGTTTAGGATTTTGGATTGCAAGGATTGAATACGAGAGGAATTTGATGGTTTGGTGGAGCACCATAGTTCAATTCCGTAAGCCCATATAGAAATTATTTATTTAAATTTTACTTTAGATTCTTTAATGGGTCTAACATTAATATTTCCATACGTCAATTTTGTATAGCATTTTCATACAGTTTTCTGGATTTTCCTGGCTTTACGCATCCCAATATCTAAATACAGTTTTTTTGGGGGGCAATAGATTCGTCTGTACTTTTTTGAAAAATGAAAATAATTCCTTTGCGAGAACTAATTTAACAATTCCTCTCTATTCTAAATTAACTAAAGTAAAGTTTAGGTCAGAGAAGCATAAATAAGAGCAAGCATTTATTTTTGAAAAACTGCAATTGATCACTTTTACCTCCAGAACGATAGGAAATAGGTGAATGACCAAATTTCGAGACAATATTCGCCCGAAACATGTTAACGGGCATGTGCCGCTCTCTCACTCACATACATATTCCAAAAATTTAAAGATGTTTAAAATATAATACTCCTTCAAAACTCAAAAAAATTTATTTTCCAATAGAGGTTTTTGAAAGCTTCATGTCTTGTCAAAATTAAACCAGATGGGTTAAAAAAATTAAAATGGTATAGCAAAGCATTCCTATTGGAATGATGGTGTTGAAATTCTTTTATTAATCATTAGACAATTTATAATTTTTAAGAGCTTGAACCTTTTTTTAATTTCACTATCCCCATAAGACTTCAGATTCTACCAAGATACAACTCAAAATATGACTTCATAAAAAAAAAAAGTCATATAATATCATGGAAATAGAATATCAGGTATGACGTTCCTGAATTGAAAAGCTTCAACCATTACAATTGCTACTATATAATGCCAAAGTCGATGTTCTTTTAAAGGAGCGATATAACAATATATCGTTAACCTAAAAGTTATCGTAAAATATCACACAAAGATATATTTTTAAATTCTAAAGGTACTTGTACACACACACAAATCGATTATTATCTATTTTCACTTCTGTTGATACTTGTTATAGAATATTTATAAAAAACTGAATCCAGGTATTTTTCTTATAATTTTTTTGAACTGGAAAATATATATTACAAATAAGGAAGCAAACGCCGAATAATGCCATAAATATCTAACCATATGATTGTATCTCAAATCAATAGAAACTTATAAATACCCCAAAACGTTACTGAGGATGTTTTTTATAGTGTCGACATTTCGTTGGTAAAATCTAATAACATAAACAAAATAAAAGCATACATAACAGGCTTTTATGCTTCAACGAAAATGCTAATAATGTGAATAACAAGTGAAGGCGAAAATTCAGCCCTCCTGGGTGCTAGTATTGACAACTGTCCTCACGACTTAAGATAAGAGTTCCGAGGATCAGAAGAGATAGAGATAAGGCTCTTGCCTGGCCCCCAAATTTTTTCTTCTTATTCTTTTTTTTCTTCGAGCGATGCATTAGTGAGCGCACTAAGGACCGGTTCGGGACCGGAGTGTGAAGTAGCAATTAATAATTACTTCTTGGACGGAGTGTTGTAATGAAGATTCCCCTCCACTCACAGCAGCCTATGCGAGGTGAACGAACCTCCCAGCTGCTTCTTCAGCACCTGCTGGATCCACCCCTAACAACCTTCCGGATTTGGCAATCCAGTTGAAATGGCTAGTTAAAGGGTGACCAGTTAGGAAAATTCCTTCCGCCTTAAGTCGTCCCATCGCTAATTCATAATGTTAATGAGCTATAAATATTTATCAAGACCTATGATTTCTTTACTTGTTTGTTAAATGTCGTGGAAGATGTCCTTAACTAAGTATGTTTAATTACAATTGTGAAATTTACAATTCCGAAACTAAATCCAGCCGTTAACCTGTTTTAATTTTTTCAGATCTTCAAGAACTCAATTTGACAAAAGTTATTAACATTAAGATTATTGACCAATTGATTGATTATTCATCGCTAATGCACCAGTGTAGGTTTAAGGAACAACTGCTGACCTAAAAAAAAATCTACACTATTGTGATTTACAGTGAATGATCTGTCGTAAATGATAACGAGTTTTAAGTTACCTCAGCTAGACTATGACAGGAGCCCGCCATCCAAACAGCAAAATAATGTAGATAACTCTACCCGAGCGGGACTGAATAAAAAATGAATTTTTGAAGAGTACTGTTAGAACAAAAATATTTTAAAAATAAAAATTTAATTTTAGAAAACATTTTAAAGGCACTAATAAAATGTTAAATCGCTACTTCAAAAGAACAACGACATAACTCCAAATTTGGGATTTTTGAGTTAAACTTTCAGAAGCAATTGTATTGGTTGATGCTTTTTAATTAAGAAACAACATTTCTGATATTCTTTTTCCAATTTTTGAGTTGTATCATGTTTGAACTTCAAGTTTTATGGGAATAATGGCATAAGTTAAAATTATAATAAATCCATCTTTTAAAAATTATCTAATGGTTAATAAAATGATTTCAATACTATAAGTACAATAGGAATATTTTACTTTAGCAATACCTAAAATTGTATTTATTTTTAACTCACATGGAGCTTTCAAATATCGATACTGATAAATTAGGTTTTTTAAGTTACGACGTTGATCTATTGAAGGAGCGATATCTCATACTATCTGACCATATCTGTTTCCCTTAAAATGTAGTATATTTAAAAAAGAGAAACATTATAACAAATATTGCAACATGCAATTTTAAAACAATAAAAGTTATTCATTTGCTATAATGCAATCGATAAATCATCAGAGAACAGTAAATGCAAGTCATAATTTTTAACCAATAAAAGGTTTTGTTGTTTTTTTATATGAATCCTATATATATATATATATGACTTTTAGTCTAGAAAAGCTTGTGAAGTTTGGCTGTCCATTCAGAACTGCTATTTTCCGGCCAAAACATCAGAAATAATTAACTTTGGAGACATAGACAGGTGGTGGATCTGGATCAGTGGTGGTGGTGCTCCATATTTCGGTAGAACCGTTATTGGTCCAGAATTGCTGCTAGATGAAGTTATTGGAAATTTAGTGACTACAGTAGATTTGCTGTGAGTTTTAGGTGGCTCCGTTACTCTAGCGTTATGCATGGCTGGGTTTTTATTTAATTTGCAGATTTATTTTTTTGTTTGGTGAGTTGCCCGCTGATTCTTAGGTTCTTTGAGTCTATCTCATTAGTTTCAGAGAAAGGAGTTTCCTTCTCCGAAACTTCACAGAACGAATTAATTTCCAAATTCGTAAATAGCGGAATGTCTGGGATTCGATGGAAGCCCGAAGGAAGCAGTTAGCAAAGCCTGGAACTAGGAATAGTGATAGTAAATAAGTCCTGTCCTTTAGTGACATTATTTGCTACGTAGCGGTTTTTAGTAAACTGTACCAATTAATATACATTCCATTTTAATGGCAAAGTCACTCATCTAACTGATCTTGATTGCAAAATGTTATATTGTTTGTTCACAAACTTCGGGCACATTCTGAAAAGTAGCTTTTAGGTACACTTGACGTTCCATTACAACTAACATTACCTCCGCCTTCATTTACTTCCACAGAAGTAGCAGAACTAATTAGAAATTTACCAAAAAGAAAAGCTATGACTTAATAAATACTGTGGGCTCCAGCAAATGCCCAGGAAAGGTCTACTGTTCCTAACAAAAATCTATAATACTTAGAACTACGAAATTCCCTATACATTGAAAATACTTTATTGTTACAACGATTAAAAAACAAGATAGAGATGTTAGCAACCCTTCACCGTACAGACCTATTAGTTTCTCCTCCCTATTTGTTCTAAAATATTTGAAAATTTACTTTATCCCCGATTATTAAAGTTACTGACTGACAAAAATATAATCCTTCACCATCGATTCGGTTTTCGAAAATCGCACTCGACAACTCATCAATTACACAGAGTAACTGACCACATATCGACAGCACTAGAGCAAAAGTTATGTGCAACTGGAGTGTTTCTGGATACCGCTCAAGCGTTCGACAAGGTCTGGGCCATCTCTTTATGCTCAAGACTGTACTATCACACACTTATTATTAAATTCTTCAATCTATTCTGCAGACAGATTTTTGCGGTCCAACAAGGCTCAGAGCTATCTTCAATAAGACCGATCTTAGCCGGTGTGCCTCAGGGATCAATACTTGCTCCGCTAATGTACATAACATATACACATGACACTCCACAAAGTCTTGAAATACTGACAGCAACCTACGCTGACGACACTGCCATAATCGCCAAACATCAAGACGCGACTGAACAAGACTGACACAAGACTCACTGAACTTACAAAAGTTGAATGAGTGGTGCCAACTATGGAAAATTAGACAGAACCACGAAAAAGCACAGCACATCACTTTTACTCTTAGACGTGAAACATGCACTCACATTTTCGTTAATAGCTCACCCATCCCGCAGACAGATAAGTACAATACCTTGGAATACCATTTGACAGGAGAATGACATGGGGTACTCATATTAAGAAAAAACATCAATCACTGAATCATTAACTGAACTTAATGTATTCTCTATTCAGAAAAAACTCCAAGTTAGAAATAAGACAAAAATTAAACACGTACACTTACTTATTAAAACCAGTATGAACATTTGCATTACAAATTTATGGCATCGCAAAACAGACTCACAGAAAACGACTACAAAATTTCCAATCTAAAGTAATCCGACTTGTGACAAAAGCACCCTGGTATGTCAATAACAAAACTCTACATACTGACTTAAAAATACCAACGGTTGACGAACACATACGAACATAATACAAACGCTTTCAAGAAAAACTACACGGACACCCAAACCCATTGATTGAACAAATGGCCACGACTCTCATGCCTGAAAACACTAGGAGGAGACTTAAAAGAACGTGAGAGAGGGATTTGTTATCATAGGAAATTGAATCAAGCCAAGGGAAAGGTACCGCTAGGAACTGTTTTTCTTCATGCCATTGTATTTTATTTTACTATCAGCCAATCTGCTGTTTGTTATTGTTTTATTTGACAGGCGTGGATGTAAATATAAAGAGAAGAAGATTTTAGGAAATATGACTAGGAAACAAGTACAGAGCGAAATTAAGATAGAACTCCAGTTGTGTATATGATACTTGGTACTCTATAGTATTTAAAAATATTTCTGCTGGTCTAGAAAGTTGTGCTTAAAGTAATAATTTAAATAATAGTTAGGGTCCGACCTCCAGATAATTGTACCCCTTGGTGGTTTGAATA
This sequence comes from Troilus luridus, assembly GCA_964056705.1. Classification (NCBI taxonomy): domain Eukaryota; kingdom Metazoa; phylum Arthropoda; class Insecta; order Hemiptera; family Pentatomidae; genus Troilus; species Troilus luridus. The sequence continues at coordinate 42,144,335 of OZ057412.1, read as the reverse complement.
CCTCTAGAGCGAGCTTAGCAAGAGCAAGTTGAGATCCGTGATATAATTAAACCTGTTACAATTTAAATAACAGGAAGGCCATGCATGACCGCAGCTCGAAAGGGTTCTTATGGATTCGTTTATTAATCCTAAGGTCGCTAAAGTCAATACCAATGTGAAATTTTAAGTTTAAATCCAAAAGTAGGCATTTAGAATAAAAATAGTAACTGACTGCAATTCAACTATTAATTCCATTATTTAGATCACACTCGAACAATAGACATCAACCATTCGTTTGCTAATTCAAGTTATATAGCATTATTATACTCGTTAAATACCACGCGAAGCTTTCATTACTACTTGTTCTCCCCGTTCTTCCAGTACACCTTAATTTGTTGAATAAAGATCCACTTCCTTTTTCGATTCCTTCTCCAAGTTGATCTTTGGGCTTTGGGTGCTGTCTTTTCTAACATCACTTCCCACTTATGCGTCTTGCGTCAAAAGTCGCTTTACGTTTAGGTTTTTTCCAGATTTTGACTTGTGTCATCCAGGGTATAGAAGTCTTGAGGCACTGTATACATTTAAGCATTGTATATATATATATATATATATATATATATATATATATATATATATATATATATATATATATATATACAAACTTATATTTTTGATGAAATAAGCATAATCTTTGGAACCAATAGGCTACATATTGGATTTTTTCAACTAATAAATGACAAACGCAGGGAGGAGAAAGATGAAGTTAGGAGAGTAATTGGATAAGGTAGGGCGGTTAGTATTACAGTAAAGGAGTGCTAACAGTTACAAACTGCTCCTGGGGCAGTCATAAATCAATACTAGGAGGGAGAGAGTGAGGGTGAGGGAGGGATGTCGCCTAAGCTATTATTGCGGTGAGCTCTAGCCGCCCTCTCAGCTGAGGGTAGTTTTTGCGCTCTCCCGAGTAGGTAATAGCTCCCATTTCACCGAGTTAGCTGCATGTCCAAAACTCTCCCTTCAGCATAATACTCCTCGGCCTTCTATTACAAAACGTACTGGAAAACAGAATTCCTCATAACCAGGATACATGATTTATCACGATAATTCCCATCCGAGTGAAGTTCAATAATTATGGGAGTCTGTACAATTTTTTTTTAAAGATTGATCTTAAAGTAGATATATTTTATTTATTTTTTAAGAGCCTATTTCGAATTATACAAGATTACATTTCAATTTTCTGAAAGTTTTTTTTTTAATTGAATCTTTTTTTTTTTTTTGCAAACTTATTAAAGTGTCCTTTCTTTTTTAATACGTGTTTATAAGCCCTAGTTTGTGCGTATATATTCAACGGAATCTTTGAACTTAATTTTCGCCCACTCCAAAACATCGAATTAGATTAAAACATTGCTCACGTCACATGGACCGATGACAATACAATAATTTTATAAGGTTTTCTATTTATCCTTACAAAAATCTTTCAGTATTAGCGATTTCCAAAGATTCGGTAGTGCCTTATTGCGAGTTAATAGGGCGTGACCTAAGCCATAAGTTCTAATTTTTGAGACAAGGATATGATTACCAGCAGAATCAAATGAGAAGTTTTTATATATCGTTCAACAAAAATAAATAATAGTTTTAAAAAAAGTTAAAACATGCTTTTGTAGCCAGTCGAACACAAAAGTAGAAAATAAACAATAATTGAAAAAAGAACATGCTTTAGAAAGAAACAAAACTAAAAAGTAGGAAATCATATTCAATAAGTTTAAAATTAGAATAGTCATGTAAAAAAAAATATTTTATCGTGGGGTGCTTTTTAAGATATTTTCTTATTGAATATGTTTTTAACAACAAAATATATTGAACAATTAACATCAAGCGTCCCACCCTTTTTTTACGATAAAATACATTTTTTCTTTCAACACTCTATTCTTCTTCCAATTTAAACTTATTAAAACTTTAATGAGTCTTCTTAAATCAACTTTATCGATGCGAACATTTAAGTTATTTCAATTTATTTACGAATGAAACGGCTTTCCACTAAAAAACAACTGAGATATATTCCGGGTGTGGTATGATAATCTTAGTGGGTACTGTGTTTTAATACGTTTTTTTTACTCCAGAGTACTGTCGCTTTATCAAATCACGCTACGCACTAACGCTATCTAGTGAGAAATTTAGTAACTAAATACTGTATCCTGAATTCAACTATACAATTCGTTATCATTCGAGCTACACATACTACCTCTTTGACATTATAATACTTAAAATTATTTTTGCTATGGACTTTAGCTGGTCTGGGAAAGCAGTAATAATATGACTCACAGATAGAGTGCGCCTATTCATGAACTGGATATGAACCCTTGGGGGTTTCCGTACTTCCTGAGCAAGCGTTGCAAGAGAAAGTCGACAGTGAGCCCGAAACCTTACTATAAGCATTCTTAGGGATATATTTATATTTTCAAGTTAACAACCGAAAGTCAACCAATCAAAGCAGTGATAATTATAACTTCAATGATAACGAATTGTACAGATGAATTCGAATGTCAGCATTTAGTTACCACGATTCCCACGAGATAGCACTAGTGGAGAGTGTGACTTGATAAAGCGACAGTAATCTCGGAGCCCTGGCAAGAAAACAAAAATCATTTTTTCATTATAAAAAACACAAATTTGCAAGTTAGCTGACACGATAGTGCCAGTGACAGCAGCAGCTCGGTGAATTTATAACTATACAATGCAACTGTACTTTTTTCTTTGAGTACATTTTCAAAATATTGAATATTATATACTCTAGTTGATATTAGCTCTTATATATTTCTATAAGCTACGAAGATTATATCCTTCGGCTATTATTAATTTTACCTCTGAAATCCTCAGTTAAATTATTTCTGAGGTTCAGTTTCTAAATACATTTAGGCTCTTGTTACTTGCTAATAATATATCAATATAATTAAATTAAATCAATACCATTTATAATTAAATATATGAAAGCTAAAGAATCATTTGGATGGAATTTCAACAGTAGCTCGATAGCGCCCCAAACAAATTTAGTTTTTTGATTTTTGTCTTTGTTTAGATAAGATTCTTGACAATAACTAATTTAATAACTTTAACTAAACAGATTAACATCTTGAATCTACAACATGTATTCTCTTCATTTGTTTTATTGCTGCCCAGGCTCGACAAACTACTTTCACATTCGTTCCTCTCTATATACACATTCTTCCTGCTATGTAATGTAGCAATCCTTCCTACTATTTAGATATACTGTAGTCCATTCGGTATTGATTTCAAGTAATACAATAAAATAATAAATATACAGTTTGTCTTCGAAAGCTCAAATGAAAAAATTAAAAGGGAAATAGACACATGAGATATTTGGGCAAGAAGCGGACTCGTAAAAAAACAGATAAGGCACATTAAAAAGAAAACGAAATACTTTAAACCAGCACGTAAGCATTAAAATATCTGAAAGTCATTACATTTTGTTCTAGTGTGAGACTACAACATTCTTAGCGCTACTTTAAAATTATTATGGAAATATCTGTGATCTGCACCTATATTATTTATGTATGATGAACATCAGAGATGAGAAAAAATAATATTATGGCTTATAAATCTTAAATCACGGCTCCAAGAAAAAAAAAACAAGTAATTAATACTATTCTATCAATTATGATAAGTATTTTTCTTAATTTTACAAGGCTTTCCATTGAAAAGGAATAGAAATATCTTTCTTGAAGATTAATGGAATGAAATTAATTTAAATTAATGAATATATGTTTTTTATTACATTTGTTTATATATTTATGGTACCAATAAGGCTTGGTTTGTGTAAAGAGATATAGGTCTTCGTGCGCCTGCTGACTCCAAATAACCTTAATCTATGAATCTAGACCGATTTAGTCACTGTCCTTAAACTGGATTGTACATCGGTGGGAAGGATACTGGTGAATCAGCCCCAAAGGGATTATTTATGGAGCTATGGGCAGCCTGTCGCTGATTTTTAGAAAACATGGTTCGCAGTATTGCGAGGTTAGATAGGATACCCCAACAAGCATTATATGTCTGTCACAAGCCCAACATAAGCGATTAAAGATCAGCACGATCTATGCCCAGTTCTAAAAGAAATAAAAATTACATCTGAACCAAAACTCAAACATCAATCTACATTTTTCATCCAATTCTATTATTATTGCTTTAATAAAGTGATTATAGTCATTAAATGCAATTAACAGCTATATAGAAATTAAGGACTAGAAGATAGTACTTCTAAAACCAGTATGATAAAAACTTTGTATACAATATATTTATAACGGTATTAATGAGTGGAGTATTTTTTTATTTTTTGTTTGTTAATCTAAATCAAAAATCAATAAATTAATCTTATTTTTCCTAACTACTATCTACTAAGTTATGCCACGAGGTCCAATAAAGACTTAAATACACGGACAGAACAGGCAATAATACCAACAAAGAAAAAAAAAAACATAAAAACTAGCGGGAGCCAACCTCTATCTAGGAGCCACTAATAATAGTCGTAGTGGTGTTTAGCTGAAGGGAAGGTGTCTAGTCTTGATTTATAGTATCCACACTTCCTAATACGTCACTAGCTTCTTCCCCACGTTTCCATATTGAAATTGATTATTTTGGAGGGGGAAGGAGGGAAGAAAATAAAAAATTAATAACATTTAACCGAAAGAAGACTAAGATAGTCCGCACCATTGTATTAAAAATTATATTAATCATAAAAATAAATAAGGATGCTTTAGCAACTAAGATAGACATCAACCGTCTGAAATAGATTAGTTTCCCTAAACCAGTTGAAATTTTATTTACTTTATTATTTCTACAATTTTCTTTCAAATTTCTTTGTTGAGCCATCATGCGAGTTAGTGTTCAGAATAAATTTATAAAGCAAATGAGTCACCTATCACTTTCATGTTTCATATAACGTTTTATTGATGATTATTTATTTATATATTCAAACATACAACTTATTATAACATTTTACCTATAAATATTGTGTTGTTTAGTGGAAAAAAATAAACTTTTTTTACTATTAGTTGAATTTAGGTCTTGATCTGTATAGATTATTAAAAAAATTAAATGAGAATCATAGATGTAATAACCGTATTACTATGGACTAGTGAAAACAGAGCATCAGAAATTCAAAACCAATTTTCTCAGATTCATCTTCTAATAATCACCCCTTTATGAAGGATAACCTTACTATGACAGGATAACTCAAGTTTATTGTTTTATAAAAAATAAAAACATAATTTTTACAAAATTTATAAATAACCACAGTATAATGTTACATAAGTAGAGGATTTACAACATACTAGAACGGCTTGAACTATTTTATTTTCCAAACTTACCTCTTTTTTTTTATTTACAAAATTCAATGCCTTTCCACCCGATATCAGCCCTTCCATGTCAAACTTTATTCTCACTCAATCCCACTAGATTCAAACCCCATCAATAGCCTGATCACCTCTACAATTTTCGATAATCCTCCAAGGTGTCTGAAAAGAAGATGGATGATACATCATGTGGTCCAAGCCATTATGTATCATTCTTTCTGTTTCCTTGTTGTATTGTTATAATATAGTTGTAAATTTCAATGAATAGATTTTTTAAACAAGATCAATGGACAATTGCCATCGAACACTTAAATGGTGATGTAATCATTAATTAAATTTATAGTTTTTCTATTTCAGTTTTTAAGAAGCATAAACGAGAAAAATTTATCGAGGGGATCTGGTAGCCTCGAAAGAAGCGAAGGGCAATATAAAAAAGGAGTTGGTTGACATCAGATGCCCGAAAATTTAAACCGGATCTTCTCTATTCCTGTTTTTAAGTAACTGGAGGTTTCTCTCATTTCATAGCTTATTTTATCTGTAAGATGCAAACTAAGAGAGGATAAAACCTGCTTAAAATTTCAAATCGGAACAATTTTCGTGGGTCACATAACATTTTAAAGTTTCAGCGTTGGAGAGCATCAAGATAATAAAGAATTCTTTATGAGGAAAGAAAATATATAAATTAAAGGTCAACGTATTCATTTAAGGCCAGGGAGGGGAGATTATGGAGGATAATACTTCTTTTTTTAAATTTATTTTTTGGAGATTGAAGATTTATTATAATATGGAATGCGATTTAACTGTAATCCTTCAACAACCACCGCGCCGAATTTTACATAAAAAAGTTATTTATTGTAAAACATTTTTCATTGGAGCATTGAACTTTCTCATGGATCAAACATGAGGTGACCTTGACATAAGTATACCGGAGTGGTAATATTTCATTATTTTCAAGATGTTCTACCGGGGCCGAAACCAAGGGACAGGCAAGAAACCTCTGGCAGAATATTCAGCCTAAGGAGTAGTTTGTTTCATTTAAGGCCACTTTATGCTGCTATTTGTAATCGGATAATGCTACAGCGGGATCTCTAAATGTTACGTATCCAGGTATAGATTAGTTTGTTAAATCTCAATCTTGCCTGTTTTCCATTTTCCAAGTGTGCTTTCATAAAGAGAAACCATTCTTTTTAATGATTTTGAAAGCCTTAGATGCCATATTTTTCTTCCAATATACAACAAAGACATACTGGATCTAAAACTGATATCTTTAAATTTCAAAAGTTGACTTTTTCACATTTTTCACTCGTTTAGCTTAGCTCCGGAAACTTCTAGACCAGCGGCCAGGTACCAAAAAAGAGCTTTAGGTCGCAATAAATTGAAGAGAGCTGCATTTTTGATATGTTGTAGGGGCATTTCTGTCTAGTGGAAATCCAAATTTGCTAACGAAAAACGGATGGGAAAACTTTTGGTGGCCGAAAAACCTCGACATTTTCTGAGTTATTTCAGTGTTTGGCCTATATAATCGGCCCGTTATTGATAAAAACCATTAGTAACTTATTTCAATGTATTGTAGATCAAATTTGCTATAACCAACCACAGCTATGTAGCTCTAATAGATTTTGAGTTACGTCTCTTTGAAAATTGGTCACTTTTTCCAAAAAATCCAAATTTTAAGTTTTGGCCACATTTCGTGAGGAACACCGGTCGAAGGAGTCATCCTACGATAAAAGTCATAGGGAATGAAGCTGTAGTAATTTTAATTAGCTTTAATTTAAGCACAGACCGAGGCCTGACATTTTTTTCAAATAGTCCAAATATAGGTAAGCGGCCAGGTGTTTGAGGGTCAAAAAAAGTCGAAGACAGTTGCATTTTTAATATGTTGTAAGGGCATGTCTGAGTAAAGCAAATCCAAGTTTTCAACCGAAAAAACGGATGGGAAAACGTTTGGTGGCCGAAAAACCTCGGGGAGACTGAGAGCCTCCCCTCCCCTTCATAGTAGTGCATACTAGTACAACCATTATTTTTTGTATAGCTAATTTACTAGTAAATATTTATACTTTACAATAAAGAAGCTGTTTTTGATCGAGGCATTTTCTTAAAACACCTATTTTCCCCGATTTATCTTTTTTTTAATTACCAAGAGAAGTATAACACCTGCAGGCCTCGTTTTGTGCTTAAATTAAAGCTAATTAAATTTAATACAACTTCATTTTAATTGACTATCATCGTAGGATCACTCCTTCTGCCGGTGATCCTCACGAACGTGGGCCGAAACTTAAAATTTGGATTTTTTTGAAAAAAATTACCAATCTTCAATGAGACGTAACTCAGAACTTATCAAGCCTACAGGCCTCGGCCTGTGCTTAAATTAAAGCTGATTAAATTAAACTACCTTCAATTTTATCGTAGAAATCACTCCTTCGGCCGGTGTTCCTCACGAAACGCGGCCAAAACTTAAAATTTAGATTTTTGGAAAAAGTGACCAATTTTCAAAGGGACGTAACTCCGAGTTTATTAGGGCTACAGAGCTGCGGTTGGGCTAAAATTATAGAAAATGTAATCTACATTAAAACCGGTTACTAATGTTTTTTATCAAAAACGCGCCGATTAGGAGATATTGGCGAAACACTGAAATAACTCCGAGAATTTTGAGGTTATACGGCCACCAAAAGTTTTTCCATTCGTTTTTTCGATAGAAAACTTGGATTTCAACTAGTCAGACATGCCCTTGCAGCATATCAAAAATTCAGCTCTCTTCAATTTATTGCGACTTTCAAACACCTGGTCGATGGCCTATTCGGGTACAGAACCGGACTAAAACCATGCGAAATAAGGCGGCTAAGTATCGTGCTAGACCAAATTGCATTTGAGGAGGGGAAAATCTTGATTCTACAGTTGAGGGAAAAAATCAGTAATACAACAGCAGATCTAGTCAAATATAATGTTAGGAGAGTAGAGAAATTTCACTACCACTACAAATCATGAAGAATCTTGGATTCAGTACATGGTATATTAGTAGACAGTTTCTTAGTAGAGATGAGGAGTACGTGAACGAACTATTTCATTGAACTATAAAGAGCGCTTTCTGTTTTGGTGAACTATAGTTCTTTTTAGTTCACACCACTCACCTGCTACCACACTCGGACAGGGGACCGTCGCACAGTGGAACGAACCAACGCATTTGTTGGACATTGGACCAATTCTCTAATAACTAAATTTGTCCTTTATTTTGATTTTAAATTATACTTTATACTTCTTCTCAACAAAATCCATAGATAAATTTATTGTGAAATCAATTCTTATATAAAAAATTCTGAATTGAAATATAAATTTTAAAAAAAACTCATATTTTTAAAGCAATCCACTGTTTGAGGTAATGCATTATATTAATCGTGCACCTACTGGAAAAAAACACATCCATAATAAGATATTTTAGGCAAATAAAACTTGGGATTATTTCAAACGTCTGGGATTTTTCGGTGAAAATTGGGTGATAAAATTAAATAATCAATTGCGAAAAACGCTCAAAATCGCCCAAAAAACTACCTTCACAGTAAATAACTAGAATGTTTGAAGTTTTTTTTCCATTAGTCGGATTTTGCTACTAGGTGCTATTTTCCGAGAAAATGATTTTTTCTTTTTATTTTATGGGCCTTGAGAATTAATTTAAAATAATTTCTGTTGATATTGGCGTCTACTTTTCGCAAGTTTTCTTTTTTTTACCAGTTTTACATTCATTTATCCGAACAACCCTCATCTAACATAATAGTATTAACAATGAAACTTAGTTTGAGTGTGGTATTTGAACGACTTAAGTGTAATGGTGCACATAGGTGCAATAGTCCCTACAACAAATCGTCAAGTTTTTAATTTATGATTTATTTAATTTTTATTTCGTTATTTAAATAAAACAATTTTATATAGGCACTTACATTTATTATAATTTTGATGTATCAATTATACCTCCTAGTATATTAACTAACAAAAGTAATTATCAATTATTTTATTAATTTTGTTTAATAATTAAATGATTTGGTTTGTTACTTTTTCCTTTGTGTAACTTTATTTAATACCTATGTATCTGTCTTTCCATAGAATACTGTATTGTACCTATTCTCGTAGTATGTTGGTACAATAAATGGTACAATGTTTGATCCTAATAATCTAACATCGAAATATCAAATCTAGAATTTTTACACGTTTATCCTAAAAGGTTTGATTCTGTTTATCATATAATTAAATAGTTCCTTCAAAAAGCTTTTAAACCGTACCAATAGCCTTATTCTAGGAGAACCAGAAGCGGAGATATTAATGAATGTCCAGACACTCCTAACGCTCGTTCCACTGTGCGTCGGCGTCTGACCTACGATCGAACGAAGACGAACTACTGAACTAGTTGAACCTTTCTGGTTCATTTGACCTCTTAGTTTCTCCCCCTTTTTCTGTAGTTCAATTCCTCTTTAAGTTTAGTATATTTATAATTCTTTTGAAAAATGAACTATGTCGTTCATTTGAACTAGTTCATTAGAATGAACTATCTCAAAAGGAACGATTCAGTGAAAGGAACTACTTTTCCCACCTCTATTTCTTAGACAAAGGTTGTACTGGTAGGTGACGTCCTAAATCACGCCCAACTGCCAGATTCCCCCCGTTATTATGGGTACCCAGTTTATAGAGACTGGATGAGTCCCGAAAGGTTCTCAGATCCGAAAAGATCCATCCCCGGCTGTTAACATATTAAATAAAAACAGCCGGATTTGCCCTCGGTTCCTTCGGCACGACAACTAAGCATTTAACCACTGAGCCATTCCGCTTTACAGTTGAGGAAAAAATATCATTACAGAAATTTTGCAGATCTAGTCACTTATAATGCTATGAAATTAGAGAAATTCAGGTTTGTAATATTTATAATTACAAATATCAAGCATCTTGATCTTGAAATAAAATCATAATGATAATAACTCTCAAAGAACTACGACGAGACTTGCCAAAGAGGTTGATGCGTTCGAGATATTTATCATTGACATTGGAAATGATACGGGTAAAGGCACAGGTAACGCCGGGGATTTGAAACTGGTTTGGCCGCTATATCCTAACGGCCATACAATCTGCAATGACGAGCAATCATTCCCATCCGAAGTGATCTTTGGCAGCGAGTGAAGACATGAACCAACAAGACAGGAGTAGGATCGATCCAATCCCACAACTTATAATTGTCAGCTGACCGCATCGCTTGACTCAGTCCTCCGTTCAACTTCATCACTATCTTACTATTTGTGCTTCGAATCTTCTTTTCCCCTGTTATGTACCTTAATCAATGCAAATATAAACCAAACTAAATATATTATTTATTAATGAAATAAGTTTTTGAATTTTATTTTAAAACTGTTTTAAAACGTTATCTTACATTTTAATATATAATAGTTGATTATCTCTGACTCGTAATAGCGCCAAGAAATCAAAATTGATGACGAATATGTATAAAATAAAATGTATGTTTAAGGGGAAAATAGTTGATAGGATAATTCTAACATTTGAATTGGTTGGGGGGTGCAGTCAAAGATAACACAAATTAAGCAAAACTTATTTTAATGTGCCAACGTTTTGGTCTAAGATGTAGTCCATCTTCAGGGCTGCCAAGGGTGGGGGGTCTCGATGTGAGTCCGTAGAATTTCACCTAACGACTCAGTCTAGTGTAAGAGAAATTCTACGGACTCTTTGATAGCATCCCCTGACCAATTCAATCCATTGTAAAATGTATGCATACTTGGACGAAAGATTTACATGTAGCATACATACAAAACTAAATCAAGAACTGACAAGACATTACAAACAATTCTTCTGGGCTACAGATTATCACTTCACTTAAGAAACAATCGACTAATCTATAACTCTATACTAACACCTATCTGGCCATATGGAGCTAACAACCGACTATTCCCAAGTTCACGGTTTCGTAGCCCGGCAGGTGGCCCTAGGATTTTTTAAAGGGAGAAAAATCCTTAGTTATGCCGTGCTTCAGAAGCGACGTTAAAAGTGGACAATCCTGTACGATGTCAGTTACTAGTTAATTAATCCTGGATCGGCAAATTTTAGAGCTCCCATTGTAGCATCGTCCGATTGGCCATTGCAGCATAAAGTGACGTTAAATGAAGAAACAAACAAGCATATGGAGCAGAACTATGGGGTTCAGCAAAACACGTCCATATGCATCATCATCATCATCATAATCTTTTCCTTTCTACCGCTGCGCTGTGTGGAGATGCCCTCCATAGAGCATGACCCAGATGACCCTTTCCTGAACCAATCCTGCTCCAGTCCAGCCTTCCTGAACGCCTCCCGCACGCCTTCTTCCCATGTGATCCTTGGTCTTCCTCTTGGTCTTCTTCCATCTACTCTCGTCTCATATGTTATTCTGGCCGTTCTCTCCGTGCTCATCCTCAGGAGGTATCCAAACCATCTTAGTTTATTTACGTCCATATGCACAAGATAAAATTCTAAGAAAAATTTATAATGGTCTTTTGTTTATTTCAAATCACACTATACATAACAACATGAACATTTCCGCTGTAAAATCATACATTTATAGCAAATATAAACCATTCCACTCAACAACAAAAAATCACCAAAACCCACTTGTTTTTTCACTTTCTATTATCCGGACACGCTAAAAGAAGATTAAAAAGACCTGCTGAGAAACTATTAATTATTTTTTTAAAAAATCAAATTTTCAAGATGGGAAACTGCGCAGGTGCAAATGTAAAAGAAAATAATAATAATAAATAAAAAAATAATAAATATACTTTTACTTTGTATCGTAAATCGTATATTTAAAATGTTATATGAGCGTATCTCAAAATCAAAAATGGCTGCAAGGATGTGACCCAGGCTAATAACGATAGAATGGGCTCTTAAGATCAACTTGCCCCTGCCGATTTAATTAAAACGCCTTTGTGAGGGGGTGATTACCGGAGCTACTGGTACCGTGTACCTGTACCCTGCGGCACACCCAGCCTTGTACCGGCTCAGCTCACACAGACAATTAACCTACTTGAGCTCCCTAGCGACCACATCTAACAACACATGTGACCGACATCTCCCAATGAATCCCCCTTTAACACTTTCAAGTTTAATTTTAATTAAATTTCACTTCTCTCCTTACCTGCTATTCCGCCACTTGGCTTATAATTCAATAGGTAACGGAAAGCGCTAGGAAAAAGGAATTTAATAAAAAAATACATACATCAATTCTAATAAGTAAGTATATTCAACTATTGAATATAAGAGTTTATTAATAATAAAGTGATAATATACAAAACCATATTTTAATGTTGAGAATGCTCAAGCGTTATCATATGAAATAAAAGAATAATCATTATAGAGAACCTTATGAATAACAAACATGCACGGGGTTAGTTGTGGAGTATTGTTTAGCATAACAACCGCCTACGCCCACGATCGTGAATTTACAGCTGAGCAGATAGCCCTAGGATTTTTTTTATGTGAGTAATGCTATTTGGTCCTTCGGAAGGGACGTAAAACGGGGATCCCGAGCATGTGCCTTGTCAGGTATTCGGTAAAGATCCCTAACCTAATTAGACATGGATAAGCACAATTCAGGGTTCCCACTGTAGCATCATCTGATTAGCCATTTAAAGTGACGTTAATTGAATAAATAAACAACAAACATAAACGGTATCAGCTGTGGATGTACCGGTCAGCAAATCAACCTATCCCAAAGATTGGCAGATGGGCCTAGGATTTTTTAAAGGGAATTAAAAATAGGTATGCCGTCCTTCTGAAGGGACGTAAAATGGAGATCTGTGGGATATGAGGTATTCGGTCAAAATTTAAGGTTCCAATTGTAGAATTGTCCATTTAGCCATAGCAGCATAAAGTGATGTTAAATTATTTTAAAATATGCAAACAAACATGACATTCTTAAAGCGTTTGTTTGGCTTTACTTTCCTAAATCATTTATATTTATAGTTAAAATACTATCAAAAACTATAATAAAAAACATTACATAAAAAGATATAAGTATTATTACTTTATAAAAATAAAATATAAAAATTAATATAAATAAATTAATGAATATTTGCTAAACTTGTATAATTATTTGCGTAGCATCCTATTTTTGTCATTTTCAGATAACTCTTTCGGTTTTCCAACTGATGCCAATGAGAATGTAAAAGCGAATCGAATTCTGAATTGAAAATACATATGATGTAAATGAAATATTATGTTATCAAACATCCATTTTCCTTGTAAAAAAAGATTGCTGAGGTCCGGTTTTTGATAAAATTGATAGTTCGTTTCACATATATATTAATGTTACATATTAATAAAATACAGGATTAATAAAGAAATTGTAGAATAGCTTTGAAATCAAAGAGTTTTTAAAATGAAAAATACAGAAAATCAAATCTGCTAATTCTCTGTAAAAATGGTCATCTCGGTAGACAAAATCCCAGGAAGCCTTGTTTTTTAAATTTTCTTCCTCTCTCCATTTTCTTACGGAAATAAGGTTATAAAAATATGATCTGAGCCTATAAGTTTGAGTTTACTGGCATTGCACTAAAGGTTATTGAAATGAGTCTGAGTGACTAGGTGAGAGAACTCTTAGTAGTCTAGCACTTACCCCTTATTACCTTAATCCGTAACTTTAAAGCTAAATCCAACTTAACTTCATTCATTATTCACAGAAGCTTATCGCTAGTTTACAAAGAGGGAGAAAAATGTAAAAAGAATCAACTGCTAACCCAATTTAGGTTTTCGTAACAGATGTCAACGTTTATATTCGGCCGATGAATTATTTTTACAAATCCGGAGACTGCGAATGAGGATATGGAGAAATCGATGGTGTTTGAATGAGCTTAGGGAATGTAATCGAATATAAAATGAAGGAATCCGAAAAACAGATAAATATAAATTAAAAAATAGGTAGGATAACTTGTTATTCATAGGTGATGGATATAGGGCAGTTTTTTGTTTATCAAAGGTGGGATTCAGAAGCCAGAAAGAGGATTTCGTCGTAAGAAATGGAATAAACCCTTCTTTATTGAAAATCAGATGGTAACAACTTTCAGGTAACACTGGAAATAAATGATTCATGGATGTTTGAGCATAGTTTCTTCTTCACATAGATGGTTTCCATATTACATCCAACAAACTTGACCTGAATGGGTTTTTTTCTCCTCAGTTTGCAGAATATGAAATTTTTGAACTGATTAATGTTTTCCGAGCAGATCTCTAAGCCATTGTCTTTATATCGGAAAATTTCGTTTCCACCAAAATTAAAAAATTAATAACGGCCATGTATCATATTAAAAAATATAGGTAGGTTATCTCGGATTATACTTGAGATATCATTGTATTCAGTGGAATAGTTTATTGAATATAGTTGTAAGCAATGACAGACAAATGCTTAATAATGTAACTTCCTAAATACATCCAAATATACTTAACTATTACCATATTTTGAAGCACAGAGGATGAAGTAAATCTGGTAGTTTGTAGTAGAGGTATGTGCATCAAGTTTTACAAGTTTCAAGCTAAATGCTGAGTATCGACGATGAGATCAGAATGTAGTTATGCCTGAAGAACAATAACATCTCGTACAGCGATCTCCAAGACGGTCAATTACGAAATACACCAAAAACTAACTCTCTCGATCTCTGCCCTGAGGAGCGGACATGTGTTGCAATTACCGTAGCTCTCCTCCTCCACCTGGGTATTATGCTTCATTTCACACACTAAATCATTCCGCGCTTGCGCAATGCCAGCTCAGTTAGGGCGTACCGATAAAGCTAACGTGCAATTACCCATCGGTCGGGACCCTATTACATGCCGTTTTTTTTAAACCCGAGCTCTTAACTTGAATGATTAAATCACCAGATACCTTCCTCATTATCCTTCTGTTTCTTCCTTTTGTAGCTGACCTCAGGATGTTCGGAACGAGTCGATACTTTGTTAGACCTAAATACACAAGAGCTCTTTATAAGTTTTCGAAGAAAAATCTTATAATCCTAATTATTGGAAACTATCATTGGAGAACTATTGTATTGTTTATTTCGGATGAAACCTAGTACAGTAAGGTTGTGTACCTGACGAGATATAATAAATACAAAATATATGATTTACGCAGTTCGCCAAAATTAACTTAGAAGGTTCTATGTTCCCAAGCTTTCTATATCGGAAATTTTTTTCTAAAGAATTTCCACAGTTTATGAGAGACATATTTTAAGCTATTTTAAGCACTTCTTTAGCCGCGTTTAGCGACTTTTGGTAGATGGTAAACTTGTGGGTTCGCGTCAGCAACACGCTCGAACCTTCTTAGTTAATTTTACATAGATAAGTGTCTTGTTTTATGAAATGATTGAAAGGACTAATAACTTAAGTATTGATTAACTTAAAGATGATAATAATGCTAAAAAGGAAAATAAAAATACAAGGTTTAAATAATATAACTGTGTACAAATTTTAATTTTTTGATATTTTTATTGAGCTTGTGCAGCCCATCGTGTAGATTAATATATAAACTACTTCAAATGTATTATTGTTCGGAGCTTCAATATATATTTTTTTATTTATCTATTAATATTTACAACTGTATTACAATAATACAACAAGTAAATAGCCCAAGTGATACATTGCTGGAGCGGGATTCTCGGAATCCAAACTGGTGATCTGGTATTATGTAATGTGCATCTAGGATGGGGTACAATCGTTTGAGGGTGAGTTTTTCTAGAATTTTACCCATGCAAGGTAAAAGAGAGATAGGACGGTAAGAGGATGGGTATTCTGTTGTTTTTTTAATGTTTGGGTATCATTTTTACAATGGATAATTTCCAGAGGTCAGGAAAATATATATATATATTTATATAGGTAAAGAATAGAATGACTTTTCTAGGAAGGTGTTTTAAGACATGAATTGTGATGAGGTCGTGCCCAGAAGCTCTGCGGGAAGGTAATCTGTGAATAATCTTGGATATTTCTGTAGGATGGAATACTTTGGGCGGAAGGGACATTTGGAGGGGAACATCTAACGCTGCTTTTATATATTCAATGTGAGTTGGGTTAATGATATCAGGATGTGGTTGACAGATTTTGGAAAGGTATTGACCAAATAAGTGTGATTTTTCTCCGTCAGATCTTTTCCAGTTATTTGATTCATTATGTAGTGGATGATTAAATTCTTTGAACTTTAGGAGTTCTATGTAGGTTAAAACCAGACTAATTTTAATAATTTCAAATAATTCAGACTATAATTGATTAAGAAATTCAAAAAAGAACGCTGTTATTCCTAAGCCTTGAGGCTCATGATGTGACGAATGCCTATTTATTTATTTTTTTATATCCCCGACTTCTTAAACCGAAAAAAAAATTGTCACTCCTACATTAATGCATGCATTAGATATAAATTACAATAATTCCACACCATAGGCAATATAATAATTATATAATACATAATAATTTGGATTATTGCCACATGGTGTATTTTTTTAATCCCCTTAGAGTTAAAAAAATAATTGTGCCAAGTGATTTACGACATCAGCAATTCAAGTTTCCCTTGAGATGAATGAAAGCTGTAATATTCATCGTTATGCCTGTTTTTGTAGCTGTTGATTTTTCTCTTAATTCAAGAATTTCATTCCGTCTGATATCCATTAAATCTGCATAAACTTTTCACAATCAATTTATAAATAATATACAGAAAGGTTTAGTATCTGTAATCCATATAAAACATTGCAGTTTTAAATTATTGGTTTGTCGACCGACATGCTAATGACGAAATAAACGGTCTAGTTGCAGTAAAGAAATGCAGTTGTTGATAAATATCTTGACTTAATCAGGTCTATGTATTTCATCATAGCAGTTTTTGTTCCATTTAAAATCGGATTAAACTACAATAAATTATTAAGATACCTAACTATATATATATTTTCCTAGTGTATTTTTACTTGATGAATTATTAAATTCGATGAAACGAAATGGTAATGATGACAAAAATATAAAATAGCCGTAAATGTTTGAGCCATTTATGTTTATTGGTAGGCCAGGACAAATATTTAGAAATATGCGCCTCGAAAGTTGAATCAAAATAAAAACAAAAATAAGAAACTGGATGTTTACAGCTCGAACCAATCCCTCGTGTTTTTGAAGAGAACAAGTAGAAGCTTCCTAAAATTCGTAATACGCAATAAACAATGAATGGCCTTCGTGCTTTTAGTAAATTATTCATAAGTTTTCGTCAGGTAAAATATAGCCTCAAGATCTGGAAGCACGATTAAGTGCGAGTGCCTAAGGAAATATAGATGGCGAAGTGGATCGATTATCAGAAATAATTAAGTCTAATTTCGGCAGTTCTCCTTCGAGTGCACTCAATAATAAAAAATGCATTCGTTCGCCAAGGCGGTGTTTAATGATTGATAAGATGTTGCATCACAGAAGATGGCGCTCTACAATTATTCATTATTCCATGGCCATTGTAAATATTTATAATCCTTAACTAGTAGAAATGATATTTATGTATTCTGTTAAAATATTAATATATTAAATGCTGACTTTTAATTAAAATTCATTAATCTGAAATTAATAGAAGTTTCCATTGTGTTGTCTATGTCGTGCCAATGCGATCCTTTATAGTAATATTGTTTTTCATCTAAAATAATTTTGTTTGCAATGACCATTTAGTTTAAAAAAACCATTAAAAATGAACCCCATTCCTATTTTATTAAATAATGAACTACAGTAAATATGCCTATCGGAATCCCTCCAATAACCAGCTACCTTCTGGACTACGTCCACTTTGTAAGTTTATGTATACATAATATAGTTATTATATAATTACAGAGAGTATAAAAAATAATTAAAAAATATTTTCTACAACAACCGATGAAGGGCCTTGGTTCCAGTACGTTGTAGAGACAGTATTATTTATAGCAGAGTTTTTGATTCAACCTAGATCACGCTCAACCGCCAGGCTTTCCCCCGATTAATGGTTAACTTTATAGAGGCAGGGTGAGCCCTAGGAGGATCTCGAAGTCCCATAGGGTCCCTCCCTTGATGCTAACAGGTTAAATTACTAATCGCCACGGTAACTTGCTTCATCACTGTACCACCCCGTACCCAAAAAAGTAATAAAAACATGTAGAGCTGTATTACAATATATGATTATAGCTATATAATCGAAGAGGCAATGCGATGTACATTAGAAGTGTCGAAGTGATCGATCCTCTTGACCGTTGGTCCTTAGAAGAAAAAATCCGATCGTCTGGTCTTGATCTACTGGAATTTGCAAACTCAAAAAACATGTGTATTTCTGGTGAAATCACAGATTACTTATTCGTAGACTGGGTTGGACTATTCATATAATACAGTATAACGGTGCATTATACTGAAAAAAATGTCTTATATTAAACAAGAGAATCTAATGCTGCACATGAAGAGTACGAAACATGGTGATATTGTTAAAAGAAAATGGATTAACCGACGATTTCGACAACATAATGCCATACTGCAGTTTTTCAATTTTTCAAGAATGTTAAAATGGATTTAACTGTGTGCCTTTTTAAAAAAGGGAAATATGTTTATTTTATTTTCGGTCTTTAGCTTTCGAGTAGTGCAATATATATCTATCCTCATCCCCCAGAGATTTGTTTTAAATTGAGAATTATATATGCAGTTTAGTTCTTCCTTTATTTAGTTAAATATCTCAATGGAAAGAAGATACAATAAGGGCATTTCACAATGTATAAAAAAAAAGGGTATAATTTCAGAAATCAGTTACAATTTAAGAATATAGTATATAAAAAAGTAGATTGGAGCTCCATTAGCTTTCAAGAGACGATTCTCAGAATAGAATTTAAAGAAAATAAATTAACTAAATAGTTTCTATCTATTTTGTAAATTTTAAAATGCCACATGTTTAAAGTGGCTTATTGTGACATAAACTGAAATAATTAGCACTAATTTAATAACCGTAATCAATAAAAATTATTGTAAATAGCAACTAATATAAACCGAGATGAGTTCATCCTGAACTTGATACGTTTTCAAGCTCAAGGCAATTTGAACCGTGAAGCTTGTGTATTAGTAGTCTAACCCTGATTACCGGTTTTATAGCCGCTGAGAAAATAATCGCAGCAATCTGTCATCTTCAAACGGCTTTCACCATTTCCTTACGAATCAACCGAAATGTTTTCTCGGAATTTCTTTCTAAAATACCTTAGGACGTGATAGGAATCGAGTACCCGTTCTGAGATTTAAAAAAAAAAGAAAGGAGAGAAAAAAGTTCGTAATGAAGATAATTATCACAAATAAGTGGCCATTATTGGCCCGATTCAATTATGATTTTTTATCATTCCTTATATCTGACTAAACTAAGCAGCTCCTTGTAGAAGAAATATTGCAATTCGGGATATAAGTGATTAAGTATGACAGTAATGTATCATTCCTTCAATTCACATTAATTTATTAGATTATATTTTTTATTAATTTATTTATTACTTTGTAATACTCAATTATTATTCTTACTGTTTTAAAATGTACTTACAAGGTTTCCCATCATTATTGTTATTACTCTTACCCCATTGATTGAGTTGAAATATTTCAAGTAATACCTTTGTTTTATGTTATAATTTAAATCATCCCCACTTTTGGATTTGTTTTTCTCCAATATCATTATTTCTATATTTTATTTTATCTATTTTGTTCTTTAAAATTATTTTAATTTTTTAGTATCTTGTATATCTAGCCCTGAAGAAGAATATGGGTGGAAACATTGGTTCAACTCTATTAAAGAAATTATTTCTCTGATCTGCACCCCCTACAAGAGAGATGGATAATCCAACAGTAAAAAATAAATTGCAATCAAAGCACTAATATTGAAATAAACAAAATTAAATTTTGTACAACTTAATGTAACACTTAAATTCATTTATTTTTTATAATAAAAGATATTTTTATAATTTTTAATTAAGGTATACACTTATCCTTCATTTTATTTCCTTTTATATTTCTTTTCCTTTTGGATAAAATTAAACTTCAAAGTGTAAACTATGTATTTGGGTTTATTTAGCATCTTGCCGTGTGTTAAATAAGCCTAAATATAACCCTTTATGCCCTCTGTTTCATCATCGGAAGTGGTGTTAAACTGAAGAATTAAATCGATTTTAATCAGGAAATATGTTTTTCCTGACTTTTGAAAACCTTTACAACGGTAGGTAAAAGAAAAAATAAAGATAAAATTGTTGATTGGAAATTTAAGGATCTGTTTGACTTGGTTGGATACAGCAATCACATGGTTTCCAGCATTGTCAATTTCAAGATGAAGTAAAAGAATGAATCCCTTTACTAATGCAACTACTTCCAAGTCTCAGAAGGAAAGAATTGTGTATGAATAGAATTGTTTTCTAGCAGATAAGCTGGCAAATTTATATCATAGTATTTTTTATCTTTTTGTTGAGTTTTGTGTTGATTTCTTGCTTAAGATTTAAGGGTAAGAATATTTTTATTTCTCTTTTCAATTATTATCTAAACTATTCCAAGCTTTAACGAACCATTGCAATAGACCATTTATGATTAAAATGGTGTCGTATAATATCTACTAAGTAGGGTTTTAATGTTCATAAGAAAAATAATTCCAAAAATACTTCATATGAGATATATGCTATAAAGTGTGTCTGCCATAATTTTACAGTCAACAAACGATGGAAATCTGATTGTAGTCCAACTTGCAGGCAACTAATTTGGTTTTCAAACAGCTGGAGTCACTTATGAAGTTGATCATTTAAAGATTGATGTGCCTAATCCAGTATCAGATCCAACTCGTTAATATTAGAAAACTATTTGCCAAGTTGAAAAAATTGCGTTTTGAAAGATCAGGTAGATATGGACTAGTGATTGGCCATTCAGATTGTGGGAGAGTATTTTTTGGACCAATCAGATTGCGGATGGGTATTTGTTTAGGCTAATCAGGTTCCATTGACAGTTGTAGCCAAGCCAAGAAATTGCCCTCCTCGGCGCCGAGTCCAACCTTCTCCTGACAGCTCAGATTTAGTCACTTCCACTCTCAGCGATATTAATAACCTATCATCGCCTATTATCCTGTACTTATTCGAAACCTTTCGTTTAGAATATTTTGGAGAATCTCATTATTCCAATGAGTTTTGCCAAATCCTGGAAAGAATTACCCATGTGTTATTTGGTAATTATATGTAAAAATAAATGTATATTAAAATAAGTAGAAAAGTAATTTATGCTCAATAGTACACGATGTCGTTTTGGGGCAAAACGCGCTCTAGTGGGTACTATTTCTAGCTGAGTTTATTCTTGTTTACTTTAACATAATTTAAAGCATTCTCAGAAATATTAAAAACAGCTGCTAATCTTCTAAATAAGTGCCGTTCTAGTACAAACTAAAAACAAATATTTAAATGATTGATTTCACCAATTAGCAATAAAGCCGATTTATGAACCATTCTAAACTGACATATTTTATATTTATTTTACTTTTCAAAATTAGAATTTTCTTGTAAAAATCTCTTAATCCCGCGACCCATGGATTAATATGAAAATACCACTCTTTCGACATCATATAACAGAACATCACCAGCAGTTCAAATTATTAATTATTCTGGTGCATAATTTAATAATTAATTCATTTTGTAACATACACCCAATGAAATGGTAATGATGCAATTTAGAAATACTATTTAGCTAGAGTAGATCATGATCAAATGTGGAAACTAGACCACATCCAGTAAAACTCTTATTTCAGTAAGTCATATTGAAGAGTAATATTTTATGTGAATATTGTAGCTAATTTAATCCTGCAGAAAGTTGTTTATGATGCAACTCAATTTAATTCAAATATAAGAGCACAAAATCTAGTAAAATTACTAGAGATAGTTAGAGAGGTAAAGAGAGGGAGATAGATAGAGAGAAAGAGAGAGAGAGAGAGAGAGAGAGAGAGAGAGAGAGAGAGAGAGAGAGAGAGAGAGAGCGAGTGAGAGTGAGTGTGGAAGTCTACCGTATATCTACTTTATAGAGCCTGGGTGAGCCCCAAGAAGGTCCTAGATCGCATAGTATCCATCTAAGCATTATTGAACTAAGCTATAAATTATCTTACATTCAGGAATATTATTACTAAAGTGGTGTGCCTTAAAAAAATAATTTTGATCATCAAATAAGCGATAACTTAGAATAATTAAAAAAAAAATTCAAGTGGTTAATTTTAAATGTAAATATATCTCTTAAATTATGATATAAAGCTAACCTAAACTTCTAGAAATGGATTTAGATGGCTTATGGCATATTAACCTGTACAAATTAATTATTTAGCATTACCTAAGACAATGCAATTGGTTACGAAATACATTAAGTATTCTAGTTATCAGTTAGAGATGTTCCTTTTATTGTTAAAGATTCCTTTAAAAAATTGCTCTTTATTAAAGGTATTGTATTGATAATGGTGACTTAAAACGTTGATGGTGTAGAACATTAAGAATAAATTGTAGTGATTTAAAAGGATCATCAGTGGTTTTTATTAAATGGCAATACGATTATTTCAATAATTGTTAGCCATTATTGGAGGTGGGAAGTAAAAATATTAAAGACGTAGGTGGTTACAGGAGCTAGAGGAGAAAACTAGTAAGCTATCTCCGTCATCTCCACATGACTAGCTCTATGGCTTTATGTAAGCCAAGTCGAGTGAGGCGGCTACACCTCCTCCTACCTCAGCTCCTTCGGCTGTTACAAATATCGGCCTCTCTTCAACAGATTTATGAATGATAGAATAAATTTTATTTACAGGAATAAAAAAATATCAATGTAATAAAATAAAAAAAATTAAAACAAACAAATGCAACGACGGTAAGCAGTCTGTTGAGTCTCCATATTCCATTGTTTGTCTCATTACATTCTGTTTTAATAATGACATGTTAATTGTTATCATCAAATTAAATTATTTATATTGATATTATAATCAATAATTTCGCGGAGCTCTCTTTTCAGCCTCGATTATTAAACAACCAGAGTTTTAATGACCTTATTGTTAATTACCATTTGGTTTATTATCTGCATAATTTATTATAACAATCTATTGTAAACCATATCTATTATTATGTTTGTCAAAAATGTTGTTAATCAATATTAAATATTAATATTGAATATTAATATTAATATTAAATATTAATATTGAATATTAATATTAATATTAAATATTAATATTAAATATTAATATTGAATATTAATATTAATATTAAATATTAAACGCAATGTAAAAATGTTTTACATTGCGTTTAATATTACGCATTATTTTTGTTTAGGGAGCGGAGTGGCTCAAAGGTAGAGCACTGAGTTGCCATGCTGAAAATTCTGGTTCAAATCCTGCTGCAGGCAAGATTTTTATTTAGACTGCTAGCAGCAGGAGATGGATCATATAGGATCTAGGACCCTCCTAGGGCCCTCCCAGCATCTATAAAATGATTAAAAATAGGGGGAACCGTCAACTTGGACCAATAACCTCCCTTTTTATTGCAGAATCATTGTCCATGAAACAGTACAGTCTCTGCCATGTACTGCACCCCAGACCCGTTCACGGGTTTAAGTGGTACAGTATTTTTTTTAATATTACAGAATATACTAATTTTTTGTCTACTTAAGTGCTGTGTAGACTGGGGAGGGTCTGAGGGGTAAACCAAAAATACATCTGGCGGATTTGGGTTTTTTTTTGTAATATATTTTTATGGCCTAGTGTCCAAAATACTTCCAAAAATCCAATATTGTTTCCATCAAACCAGTAAAATATAATTAACGGAAAGTCAACAACTGAGTTTTACCCCTCTTAACCGGAAACTTGTGGGAAAATATATTTTTTTTAAATTTTGCACACCTAATCCTGCATTACCTACCTAACGCTATACCTATGTATACTGGTGGAGAAATCGATATTTAGAACTAAAATTCAATATACAGATAACTAATTTACTAATTATTAAATGCTCAATAAAAAAATATTATAAAAAAATAATAACACATTTACATCATAATGGCTGAAAAACAGCAACCAACATTCCATAATGTTTATTAGTTTCGTACAAGACTAATAACCTCGACACTAATTATGTCGATTAAATAAACACTAATGGCCATTTCGTCGTTAACTTCATATAAGAAAAAAAAACAGTTCTTATATGTCATAGCTTTCGCAACGATTTATCTTCAACTTGAACTACCTCAAAAGGAAAAGGTAATTCTACTTAGCTATTTTAAAATTGATTTATACGCATAAAGATTTCAGTCAATTAAATTTAATGAATCGCTAAGCCTATCTATAGAAAAGAGGACAGAGTCGTGTGAACTTGATAGAGAAGGAAAGGTTTGCCAGTGCAGTTGGCTTCAATCATATATTCATAGGGCGGTTTGTCATAGCGCTAGCGATCGAAGATATATTGCGGTGCTGCAATTTGGCTAGCTCATTCATCTTCCAACAAAGAGGATCCATTTATTTTTGCGTTGCCGGGGCCTCTCGGCCTCATTACGAAAAACAATCACGAGCGGGGTTCAATGTTCCAACCACTGGGGCTGCTTCGTATTTGCTGAATGACTAAATGCAAACAAATCATATATAACTTAATAGCTTCATTTAGATGAACTAGAACAAAAGAGAAAATTTTAAAGTTTAGATAATTAAAATGTAAACAAATAAAAAGAAAAACCTATAACACTACAACTCATAAAGTGCTTTCAATAAATTATAGAGTCTGTACTATTTCTAGAACAACGATTGTGCAGATAGTTGATTTGTTTGAGATCACGCTCAACTGCCATGTCCCATTTAAGGGCACTCAATTTACAGAGGCTGGGTGAGCCCAGGGGAAGTCCACAGATTTCACAGGACTGTTAACTGATTTAATAATTTATCTGTCATATCCGCAATGGAGCCTGGGATCTCCTTCAGCCACTCAGCGCTATATCATATACATATATATGACGTTATAGATTTAGAATTTTATTATTAAATAAAAGTAAATAGTTACATAATTATCATAAAACGATAAGAGCTTTCGCTCCATACTTTAACAGGAGTTGCACGAATCAATAGAGCAAGAACTGCGAGGGAATTTTATACTTAAGCCTGTGAATTTGCTTAAGGAATACAAAATATGTATATGAATATTTAAATGTATTTTTAAAATTTTTAAATTAAATAAATGATTTAACATTTTGTTTTCAAAAGATATACTTGCTCCAGAAACATACAAATGGGGTGCCATTGGTATGTTTCTGGAGCAACTGTCAGCTAAAGCTTATACAAATGAATTTGTTTTAATACAACAGACATTTATAAATAAGATGTTGAACAATGAAAATTACTAAGAAATTAAAACTGGGCAATAATAACCATTCTCACCAATTTCAGCTATTATACATTTTTATATTCTTAAAAAGAGTAAAAAAATAGTTTCAGATCAGATGCATTACCTGATGTGGATAAATTTTATACTCATTACTTCGGAGAATATTGCCGAGATAATAAAAAAAACATTTATAAAATTTAAAAAATTGGCTGTTTACCTGGTTTGGTACGTTTTATTCCACCATATGTATTTACATGTGTCATATGTATTGGCTCCAAGTCCACAGAAAGTATTTAAAGAATAATCATTCTTAAAACTTGGATAGACCCTTATTCTTAATAGGGCTTCCAGAAAACCAATTTGAAACAGGACTTCATATTTGTATTCTCATAACTTATTAATTTATTCGATTCTCATAATTAATTCAAATACAAATAACAACTTGTATTATTTTTTGGTACTGCTTATTCCACTGAATGTGACTTTACAGAAACGCCTTTTAGATAAGATTTCACACAGTAGTTTGATAATATAGACGATATTAGCGGTGTAAATAAAAAATCAAAAATCACCAAAGTTGTACTAAATGATGATAGAATTTCCTTGATCAATTTCCAGTAGTGTTTTGAAAAGGCAACTATCGGGGTTGAAAAAATAAATGCATATTGTATGTGTTAATAAGAAGTGGTTCTGAAAAGTCATGTTCCATATTTGCCAAGGTGCTTAAGATGTTTTACAAGAGTTTTGTACTATATGTAGGTCTAAATACGTTTTAAAAAGTTCAGGTGTTCAAAATTTACGGATGAATGTCCCGTAAGTTATTTATGCAATCTTGCATATCCTGCTTAGATGTTGGATATCGATAAAAGCTTCAAAAGCCTACTGTGTTAAAGCATATAAAGCAAAGCATATACATTTATAAATGCAACTTATTCAAACTATAAAAAAAGGATAACCTCCTTTCGGCCAACAGGTGAGGCCAAACACTAATGCTTACTCATGATAAAAGTGCAAACATGTTGACTTTAAATGTAAATTTCGCAATGTAGTGCCAAGAGAGAAAGTCACTTTCTTGCTAATTAACACATTTGTTTGCCGGGTGCAACTTACGCGCGGATTACAACATTGAATTATGTCTGTCTGTTACACTTAGACTGGTACATAATTTATTGTAACGGACGGGAGAAAGCCAGCTGTATGATAATCCTCCTCTCCTCCATGAAGTGATAACTGTATTTATTGAAAGATCCCAATTTATTTTCTGCCAGGTCAACTACATAAAAAAAAAAGTGACAAGAAAAAATACGGAGTACTACTTAAGTAAAATATACATACTAAAAAATATATACAAGTAGAAAACTGGTTTATTATGGTAATTACGAATTTATTGTGTATTTAGCCAAAAATAAATAAATATAGTATTGGGTCTTTAAAGAAACTGTAATTTGCTAGCCCTCGCTGATTTTAACTTTACCGGAGCTACAAAGTATAAAACTATAATAATGGAGACCAGATAATCTAGTATCACCTTATTTCAAGCCACATCTTATACCAACAACGTAAAAAAGAAAACTGCGAAATAAATTTTTCAAGGTTTAACTTTGGATGAATAAAATACTTTACTTTGAGGCTAGTTCACTTTAAGTCCATTTTTATAAGACTGAAAATTCAATTTACCAGAACCTCATACGCACTTGCTTTCCTATGCCTTTCGGAAGATTATAATTCAAGTAGGGGTCCATTGATACAAGTCTTCGGGGGATTATTGTACTGATGAAGTTGAAAAAAACAGTTAAAACTTGCCTGAAAGTCATATTTCATAATTATGGTGACAGTTACAAAAATAAATCTGAAATAAGATAAATATAATACTTATATAAAGTCTTGATTGGGGATTAATTATTAGTATTAAAGAGACGATACTATTTTTCTTATATATTTAATTTTGAAGAGAAAAGATTTGTCCAGGGCCGGGATTCAAACCCGGGTCAGCCACGCATCCGTCGTGGTGCTCTACTAACTGAGCTAGCCTGGCTCGTAACACGGACAGAAAAATCCATTCTCTTCACCGATCATATATCCCCGTGTTCTCTCAATTTTGCGATGTATATACAGGGAAGAATGTTCATTGAGCATTACTTTAATTGGGATCTTGTTGACTTACGTCATTATATTATTTATAATTTATTTTTTTATTAATTGTTATAATTTTTAAATATTTTATTTTGAAGAGAATTTTTCTTATAACCTACCAACAAAATTTACATTTCTGAAGTGAAAATTTCATTAGCAGTGTTGAGCGATTTTTGATAGGGGAAAACTTATGGGCTTGAGTCACCGACATGCTCGAGACGTTTTGCGCAGGTGGTTTACTAGTTTTGCTATTCACACTAATGATGATTTAATACATTAATGACTAGTTTCATTTTACGTTTGAATTACATTGCCTAAAATACGATGATACAATTGTAAAACAGCTCCTTAGAAATGATCACAGCTACTTATAATATTAAGTAGCCTATTGACATTTGTTCCATTGGTTGAAAGATTAATACTTCTATCGTTATTCTTAATATATATTAAAACAACAAGGTTTATAGAAAATTAAACCCGATATGTTAAAGGATATTAATTCTTAGAACGAATATAAACCGCGTTTATCGATTTTTTATGTTGTGTATCGTGTTTAAGGAAATGGCTGAGTCGAAAGTTTAAATCCAGAAACAAGACACCCTCCGTAGCTATGAAATCCGAACTTCTCTTTTTTTGTGGAGGAGGGACTAGGTACGAACGAACGCCATATGCGAACGCCTTATGGGGCGCATTAGTGGATTGTGTCAAAGCGTAAATAGGAGATTTAGCATGGTCACGTTGTGGTGGCGGGGGTTGTTATACCAAAAGCAAGCGCTCAACCATGGCAAAGTCAATGCCTATTGTATTCACTCACCCGGCTCTAGGTCCTCCATTTCCATGAAATAACCAAAACCTTCCGTAATCCACACAAACTTATAATCTGAAGCGAACAGGTATCTTTTGCCTTTACACATAGTTCAGCAATTATAAACTTTTAAGTCTATACGTAAGAGGTACGTTGTCGA
This sequence comes from Troilus luridus, assembly GCA_964056705.1. Classification (NCBI taxonomy): domain Eukaryota; kingdom Metazoa; phylum Arthropoda; class Insecta; order Hemiptera; family Pentatomidae; genus Troilus; species Troilus luridus. The sequence continues at coordinate 42,115,529 of OZ057412.1, read as the reverse complement.
AAGTAAACTTTTCTCGGAATTACATCATAGCAATCATTAGATAAACTGATCGTTCTATCTAATTGCAGATATATCATTATCCACTAACTTTATACTCGGATATTATAACTAAACTATTGCAAGGGTGAAAACCGGAATCAAAACTTGCAAAATTGAATTTAAGGCAGTTTACCTCAGACGTGAGCAATCATTACTGATAGATTTGTGCAAATCACACATTCAGCTCATTTTCGATGAAAATCGCATCTACCACACGTTTGCATAAGCAAAAAAATGCAATACTAGTTCCATTTCAGAATACCCAACTTTTGTCCAGATATCTTGGAAGTTAATTGCAAAGCAGTTGAAAAGAATATTCTGAACGGGAAGAATCTAGAATAGATCTTCATAATCCAACGATGGTTGCCTATTCTGACATAAAATATTTAGATCATTGAGAGTTTTTTTTTCATTATAAGGAGCATAACTGTTTTGTGTTTTTTCGTCGTTTTAATTATTTTTTATAAATTTAAGTTATAACTCTTTACATGACCATATGCAAGTATCAGACCATGCAACTATCATTTGTACAAGAATAGAAGATATTATAAGTAATCTTATCGTAGTAAGAGGATTTTTTTGGGGATGCGCAGACCTACAGAGTCCAATGCCACAACAAATTCGCATAAGTTTGGGTCTACTAGCGCCCTCTAGCGCAATTGGTAACAACTAACACATTTTTGCTCAAGTAAAATAAATATTAATTAGAACTATAAGTACTTTCAGATTCGACTTAAACTCTGGATGATTACAATAGTAGTAAATATTTATAGCCAAATGATCCTTTTCAGTCGAAGTCGGTTTTTTTACTATAATTTAAATAATTATTCCTCAAAGAGAAACTTGATCAGACGAGTTGTCAACAACATCAATAATTTTCAATAATACCTAATGAAAGGATTGACATTTTAAATAATTTTAATGAATACAATTGTTGCACTTCAATAGTTAGTTAAAACATATTACACCAGATAGCACTGGTGTGGTTAACCAAACTGATAATACAACCCTATTTCTCAAGTTTTAGCCAATAAAGTGAAACAGTAGCTTCATTAAGGGTCTACAGTCATAGCAAAAGTAAAAGAGCAGTAGCGCTGCCGAGAATCGATAATAGGGAGTCAAGAACTTGGCGGTACAAGGCGTTTTGAATAACCAATAAAGCAAAAATAAAGAAATGAAAATAATTTTGAATAAAGTGATCTATGTTGTTGCTTTTGGGGTTGATTTCCTAATTTTATCGAATTATGCAACCTCAGAATATTTGCTGCCCTGGTCTATCAAACACCTACAGCTATGTCAACGTGTGAGCACTCGTTATCCCAATATTGCTCTTTCAAAAGAACAATGTCATAAATCAAAAAACCTAATTTTTCAATGTAGGTATTGGAAAATCCGTGTCTTGGCAAAATTAAACCAGATGAATTAAAAAAATAAAAATTTGGGTGTTGGTAAAGCAAAGCATTCCAATTGTAATGATGGTGTTGAAATTCTTCTGCTAAGCATTGGAAAATGTTTAAAAGCTTGATTTTTTTGGATTTTAACTAATATCATTATTCCCATGAACCTTCAAGTTCAAACATGATACAACTCAAAAAATGGCTTTATTAAAAAAATACCAAGCTAAAATCGGAATATCCGATAAGTCGTACCTGAATTAAAAAGCTACAGCCAATACAATGCTACTGAAGGACTAACTAAAAAATGCCAATTTTAGGGTTATTTAATTGTACTTTTGAAGGACCCATATGTACAAATGTATTATGTTCACATTATGGAATGACCAGGTGAGAAACCTTAATATATATATCGAAAAATTGGAAGTAAACCAGTGTGATGTATAATGATCGTGTAGGAAGTTATTAAGTAATATGAAATAATAAGTATTCTTATCGCTTACCTTATTATATTTATTAAAATTATAAAATCAATAATAAAAATAACTATTGGCCCTAACTCGATATCAATCCTCATGACAAAATTCATCCCCACTAGTTTCAAACTTAGCTGCCTTTTCAATTCTGAATAAAAAATTTTCCTCCCTGAGGCGTCTGAAAATAATGGCCCCGTGAACTAAGAATTTATTATTTCAGTACGTGTCATTATGTTTCATTCGTTCTATTTACTTGCTGTAAGGGGAACAAAATGGTCCGTGTGGAGGTCACAAAAAATTCTCAATGAGAAGAACTGTTTATTTTTAAAGCCAACGTTTCGACTCACATTGCAGGTCTTCTTCAGGGACTAACACTAGGTCAGACAATGAAGAGTAAGCTTAGTCCAATTGGTTAGTCCTAACTAACTAAGCTTAGTCCATTGTCCAATGCTTAATGCACATCTGACCTCACTACTAGCCCTGAAGAAGACCTCCAATGTGGGTCGAAAGCTTGGCTTTAGAAATACACGCCGTTTCTGGCTACTTCAACATTTACTAGACAAACGCCTTTAAGATCCCAATTAATTACAAGAGACTCATATACATGACAATCATTAGACCCTTCTGGGCTAACGGAATAGAGCTTTGGGGCTCCACTAAGCCATCGAATTCCTCTCGTATTCAATCCTTACAATCCAAAATCCTTCGTAAAATCCTCAATGCTCCTTACTTTGTTACGAACATAGTGATCCATAATGACCTTAACGTCCCGTTAATTGCTGGTTTGGCCATAATCCGATATCAATCTTTTCATGACAAACTTCATTTCCACTCAAACCCACTAGGTTCAAACATCGCAACCTCTTCAATTCCTGATAATCCTCCGAGGCGTCTGAAAAGAAGATGGCCTCGTGACGTTCTAAGCTGAACTTTTTATTTGAGTACTACCATTGGGTAGTTTCTCTACTTGTCTTTTCATGAAAATGTATCCATTCATTATATTTACTTGATGTATTCTGTATACGGTTGTAAATTTCAATAAATATATTTAAAAAAATAAGCAGTTCTTCTTACCAAGAGAATTTTATCTGACCTCCACCCGAACCATTATATTCCTCACATATATAAGGTCAACTAATATTATTCAAAATGTTTTTAAAAGAATAGCTATACACAAGGAGCAGTTAGTTTTGCTGAAGTACGATGAACCTTTCGATAATATAAATTAATAGAAGGAAACATTGTGTGTGCCGACCCCGCTGTGACATTTACATAGCATTTTGGCCAGAGAACAATTATTCCCTCAATCCCCCTGCCACCTGACCTATTGCTGGCAAGTATTGGCTTCATTTAATCTTTTATAACCCCCACTTTTTTTTAATGAATCAAACCCTTTAACGAAAAAACACGCTTGATGATTTTATTGTTACCCTTAACGAAAAGGTTTTCTTGATCGCCGCATTTAGCTAACATTCGTAAGATTACTTTGTTGATTTATTTAGAACCTTATAACATGGCCATCATTTAAAACATAGAATATTTTAAAAGTAGCTTTAACGATGGCTTGAGCCAGGACCCAGGACCGGTTTGAATTAATCAAGCAGCGCCGAATTCTCTCGCTGGATTTTATGACTGAGGCTACACAGCGGGACCCACTTTGTTAAGCTATTATATTTTTGAAATATTTTAAATTTTTAAGGGAAAAATAAGTTCGTGTACGTAATGAAATATATTTTTAGTCGAAAACACTTTGTGCATAAATGAATATTAACCAGAGGGCCGAAGATAACCAAGGCGATAAAAATACTACCACCTTACACTGTTGCCAATTATTACACACTCACAGATAAAGTTCGTCATATTGTTGATTTATTCTGGAATGCGATATATACCCAATCGTTGTCATTAATATGTTGCATTGATACTTTTTTTCTAAATTTTTATACAAAAAGCAGCGGGTACTTATTCATTTTATTAGTTGTAATCGATAAATTACTGTATTAGGTATGATGCATATTAGCGTATTATCTAGCACACAATATAAAAATCTTGAAATATGCTAAAATGCAATTAAATTTCAAAACATGACACAATGTTTTATAAAGGGGAAATAAATATTAAACCTAATACTTATAATTTAATAATACATATAAATTAAATATTGTAGATTCTAATAATATTTTATACTTACATTTTTTAATATTTAATGTCCCTTCCTTTTTAGTTAATGAGAAATAGCCATGTGAAAAAAAAGTATAAATATACGCTATAGTACAAAAATGTGGTTGAATAATTGGATCCACGACTGTTCATTAATTATTTGTACAATGGATTAGGTTGTATTCATATATACTTTATCTGATTTATAATAAGTTGATTAACATAATAAGTGAAATACATTAATAGAAGAATGTTTCGCGGATTTTTTTAGGAAATATATTTAGAAAATCCACTACCTATCATGACGCACGAGCGTATCATAAATAGTCCTAGTATTTTTTAAGTCCATGTATAGCATGCTGTAGATTATAATCTTTATGAGTGATATCACATATTTTAGCATTATTAGGTCTCAATAGGCCAACAAAAAAAAATCACAAAAGGAGAAAATTCGAACATTCTCGACGTTCTAGAACGTTCCATGAGGTTTGAGGTACCGACTCTACCTTGAAGTCGTGAGAATCTGCCATGACATAGGGGGCATGAAATACGAAAATAGCAAGTAATCCCGCGTTAAGAAGTGCATGTAATGATAAAATATATTTTAAATAATTATTATTTTGATTATTTTTTATATTTTTACATTTGATTCCAATTATATCAGTTAAGAAATTTTATTAACTTATTAAGATGTTATAAGATCTCCAGGAATAAAGTAACCCTTCCTTCTTCAAATTCATGTCCATTCAGAAAAGAATCATAATTATATTTATACTATTATTTTTTTCTAATTTAAAGGTAATTCATTCTGATTCGAGAGCAGTTCTATATATTCTTCTTTTATTTGACATTCTATAACAATTATAAATGACTTCGTATTATATAAGACAATTATCAACAATATCTTTTAAATTATTAGAATTGTCTACCTTATAATTATTAAAGTTTTTTGCCAAAGATATTTTTATTCATTGAGCAAATTGAGGTATTGGTTATTGAATAAAGCTATAGCTTCATTAAATGCTCGGATACTTCATAGTTATAGAGGATATATTGACATTTCATAGGGAACTTATTATTTATTGTCTTGAATAATTATTGATTGACTTTATCATGCGGAGATCAAAATGAGTTATTAAATAATTAGAAATTATTTTGTTTATAAGAAACCAACCTTATCTCATGTCTTCATCAGGCCTAAATAAACCAGATGAAAAAATATAAAAAGAAAATAGTGGTAACAAAGAAAATATAACATAACTACATAACAATAAAATAATATACTGATAACAGTAATGAAAAATGTTATGATTTTTTTATTATTATTAGTGTACATTAAATATTTAATATTATTTGTTATTAATTCTGTTTGAATATTAAGTTTAACCTTACCATTTACTCCTCCTTATTATTTATTAATTGGATGGCTCCTCGCTTTCAGCTACAGTTCAATAGGGATTTGAAATTGTTGATTCCGAATTAAATAACCATAATTCTAAGACAAAAATAACCAATTCAAATTCAAATATAACCACTTACTTCAACCACATACAGTGATTTAATCATAATTATACTGTAGTATATATTTTTTTTGTTGTTTAAAATGATTATTTAAACAAACAACATAACTCTAGATTATTTTATAATAATCCAAGAATATATTTAAAAAAATAACCAAATAAAAAGAATAAATGTTATTTAGAGGTTGATTTAATATTTTTGCAACAACTTCAATGCGAAACTCTTATTATTTTTTTTAACAAAAAGATAAAATACGTTTTTAAATAAAACATAAGTGTATTGATAGTCCAATGCCCATGAATAATGTACGTCAGCGTCAAGGTAATACCACATTTCAGTTTCAGTAGAACTAGAAAAAAAAAAATCAAAAAAAGGATCTCATACCAAGAAATAGCTCTAGCATAAAAAAATTGCGACTTGTGAGCCTGGATGACCGGGCTATGCGCAACACACTGTAAGGATAATTTTTTTCCCCTACGGCAGGTTTTTTTCCCTTCGACCGGGACTGAAGTAACATATTTCTCCTTAGGGGCTGCAAGTGTTCGGTGTCAAGTGAAAAATGCGAGGGTGAGGTAGGGCAGGCCTTGGGGCCCACCTGACTCCCACCACTCCAAATATTCCCTTCTTACCTTCTTTGTCTCCCTCTTCCCTACTTACGACTTACGGTGGCACGGAGCTCTTTAGCCCCCACCCGCCGCGATAACAACCCCTATAGAAAGTGTCTCCCTTTCTTCTCACCTTCAAAAGTCACCCCGGAAATTTCTAACCGCTTTTACCGGCCAGTAATGCATACCTGGGGTCAGGTAGGAACTGAAAATTTAATAATTCTTGTTGAATAATATTAGTTATATATATATTGGGAAGAATGTGACCCACATTTCATGTCTTCTTCAGGGCTGGATAGGCAACATACATACAAATTAAAATAATAAATAAAAAAAATATAATCAATAAAATACAATAGTAGGGATGATTTAAACTATAAAATAAAATAAAGGTATTGTTTAAAATTTAGGAACTAGAGCTACGGGGTATGAGTAATACCAATAATGATGAGAAACACTGTAAATAAATTTAAAACAAAGAGAATAATATCTGTACCATTACACCACATCAACGGTCTTTGGTACAGTAGAGACTATAATATCTAAGACAACGGTTGTGCAGGGAGGTGATTTGTCCTAGATCAGGTTCAACCACCAGGATTATGTGCCAATTGAGGATTCCCACTTTCTAGATGCTGGTTGGACCCCAGGACCCAAAAGGGTCCAAACAGATTAAACCCTTTGTTAACAGGCTGTTAACAAAGGGTACAAACAGATTAAACCCTTTGTTAACAGGCTGTTAACAGATTAAATATTAAGTCTTCCCGGATCTTCAGCATCAGTGCTCCAGCATTTCAGCATTTATCTTATTAATACATTTTGTGATAAATAGTTTTTTTTTTAACTACGTGCCATTCGTATGATGTTGCCAATACTGACATTTTGTTGTACAAATTAGTTAAACTTTAAAAATGTTTTAATAATTGCTACACAAGCTCATACAAAATATTTCTTTTTTTTTCTTGAACTGTATACCGTAGACATTGATATAAATTGATTTTATGATGATAGTTTAATAATAGTCAATAACAATGAATTTACGTAGAAATTATTCACTAAAAACCAATAATTGATGATTAATCAAATTGTTTTACAGTAATAATATATTTTTATTTACATATTTTTATCTAGTGAAATAATCCTATGATCACTATTAATACCTAGTGATTAAATTATAGCTAATAAATTCAAATTTATTTACAAAACACTACAACAAACTTACATAAAACTATAATTACAAACATTACTAACACATACAACAGTGTATTGTTTTGTAAATATTTCATGAACACATCTATTTATAACATCATGAAAATATTATCTCCACATATAAATGTTCCTGTTAATATGCATATATGAAAAAATAAAAGAAAGAAAAAGACATTGGCAGTTGAATTATTATTTCAATATACGTTTTCGAAATAATCACGTTTTAATGGTTTTTACATACATATATGGCTAGCAATTTAATCTACAACACATTTAAATTGTGTCAATAAAACGCATAAAGAAAGATTAAAATTTTCTAAAAGATAGTAAATTAGTTGTAAAAAAAAAAAAAATGTGACGATGCAGTGGTAGGAAGTAGAGATTACTTCAGTTAATTGTCTTTGTTCATGGGGAGGGGTTTCTATACATCTTGGTTTTGTTTGGGAGGGGAGTTAGCTTTGTTTGTTGGGTTCGTTCCATTTAACCTGTACATCGATATACTTTACATTTAAATGCATATATTTTATTTTTTGGGGGGGTTTATAATATTAATTTTAAAAATGTATGTAATGGTAGAGTATTTATGTATGATTGGAAATATATTAATATAATAAGGATAAAAAATACAAGAGCTTCCTCTGGTGCCTTATCAATTGTTTTACCTCTCAATTAATGTGAGTTTCATATAAGAACAAATCACTAATTTATAAATGATTAGATAAAGAATTACAAATAAAATAATTATTTTTAAGTTTCTATTTCGCGAAAAGCATTACGAATCCACGTAAGAAGATAAGTATGGTAAAAACCATTTTATACTGTATTCACTTTGTTAAGGTCATAACTATAAATAATAAAACCATTGGAATTCTCTAAAGCCCTGCTGTGATAAATTTCTACTTGAAATTAACTCTTTCTGAGTTAGTCTAAATTCTTTATATATTTTCACTCAATTTAAACGTTTTAACGTGAAATATGTGTAACTCTCATATACATTTGTATAATTGTAAACTTAAAATAGTTAAATAATTTTGTTTATTTATATATCGTTGAATATTTACGTTACGGCATTGTGTTAATCTAGTAAGGAATGGAATGATTTAGAATTATCCACTTAAATTCCGTTGAAAATCCCATCCTACACTTCTCCGACCGTTGAAACCGACGCCCTTTTTTGCCACCTTTAGGGTCAGTCTTATCTCTTGCCAAGGTTATTGGAGATGAATTTATCATAGCGCCGTATATTATTATTTTTCACTGTTTAATGTTATATATAATTCTAATTTTTTTTTCATTAATTTATAACCTGCCATCATTTCAATATAATCAATTCAAATTTATCAATTTTTATCTGTTTCTACTGTCATAATTATTATTTTTATGTTGTCAATCATCAAATCTATTTTTGAATAGATATTACATAGGTTCCTCAATTTTTTGTTGTAACAAATGTTATACCAGTAAATATAGTTTTCATCTACCTACCTAAAACTTTCATTTTCCATATGTTCTTATATGTGTTTTTATTCATTTATTTATTGTATCTATAATTACTATATATCTTTATTTTTGACCCTAATGAAGACCTGAAATATTTACGTGTATTTTACTATGTCCCCTTGGTTTTATTGTTTTCGAAATAAATTTTGAAGAAATTTCGACCTGCCGTATTCCTATTCGTATTCGCCACATTTCCGTTAACACCCACGACCTCCGCGAACTCAATTAAATCTTGCTTTGGTGGTAACTTATTAAAGCACTAAAAGTTCTTATGACGAGTAATTGATTCTGTAAATTCGTAAATAGTTTCTGATTTATTCGTTGTTTGACGTACCAACAATTTTACATATGGAAAAATATCTAAGATCAGTGGAAAATCTTCTGATTCGTAATTGGTAATTGTCGGTATGCAAAAGACTTAATTTTTCCATTTGTTTTATCGTTCATTTATCTTTTTTAATTTCATTATTTTGTATGTTAACCTACATTGTACTTGCCAAATTTTATTGTTGTGACTGGTGTTTGTGGTATGTAGAAAATCGATATGATTTTAGGCAGACATATAAATAAAAAAGAAAGAGAAAATAATTTAAAATGTACATCGCCATTGTTAAACCTTTCTTTATGAACATCTTCAAGGTCAGTGAAAGTATTAATTACTGTTCAAGTTGCATTTCTTTAAAGTCGTAAAATTAAATTATTATCTCGTATATATTTAATAATAAGTCATTAAATTAATCATTTAAAATCCTAAAGAAATGATTTTATTATATCATCACGAGAACATTACTGATGCAATGAATTCCTTATCCACAATTAAAAAACCAATCAGAGATACTGAAACATCCATCCGCCACTTTTTCTTCTGTAGGTGTGTAATTTCTACCCCTGAAAATGGCTGGAATTGATTAATTCTAGAAGCTGGGTAGGTAAGCGAGAGTTTTTACCTGGTGGAATGCTGAGGGTGGTAGCGTGGGAAGGGTTCATGACGAAGAAGAAAAGAGGGAAGGTCAGAATAAATAGGTTTGCCGGGTGAGTAAACAGATGTGGTTAGCCTGTGGCAGGTAGCAAGCGGTGGGGTGCCACCATCCCACCATCCAGGGTCCATGCGTTTCCGCAACAACCTGCAACACCATCTTCTGCTGCACTACCAGGAAGGGACCACTTTCCTTGAAAATTACGGTGGTGTGTTAACTACCCTCGTTCTCTGAACAGGGAAGGTAAGTGATGTAATGGAAAAAAATACTGTCTTAAAAGTCGTCCATTTCTAAAACAGTGACAACTAGCATCATTAATACAAAGTTCATTGTATTCGTTAAAAAATACTATAATATCGTATTTCTTCGAATGAGTATTTTCTTTTGATTGATATAGGATTCCTAGAAAATACTTCAAAGACTACATGCTCAATCGACAATTTGGTAGAATTGTAAACATAACAATTGCATTGCACAGTGGCACTATACAACTGCCATCGTTACTTTATCTCTAATTTAAAAAAAATCCACTTAAAGATAAGCTTGATGCAATTATTACTATGAAGATGATATCGCATCCTATTCCTAATATGCATATTAATTTTCTTATTTAACCAATCCTCTTTAACCATTTTCATTAATGATTTCGCTTGCAATTTTAGATATTAAACATTATTGAATAAAATTTACGAAAGCTTAAAATGAGGCATAAAATAATGATTAGTATTATACAGTATTTCAATAAAATGGGGAGGGGATGGAGAGATGTGGTGGGGGGAAGGAAGTTCCTCACCTGACTGAGGGTTGTCACCATTGCAGGGTCAAATTTAATTAAAAATCCGAAAAAGAGTCCTAAAAAGCATATATTATTATTATATAATTATCCAATATTTTCCAGACTTTTTTAGACATTAGTCATTGTTTTTGGAGTTTTTCAATTGCCCTATAATAAACATTATTCGTTAAGTTTAATGGTTATCAGTTTTGCCGGTTGTCACTTAGAATCAAGTGAGACTATAGTATTTTATTGAACATCTTGGAGTAAGGTTGCTGTGTCTTATTGATGAGTCTGTTTGGGCTATTGAAGTTTTATTTGGGCTGTTGTTGTGTATTAAATCTGTACGGATGTGATTTTTTGTTTCGTTTTTTTATTTATATCCTTCCAAAATCTAAATTGGAGAAAAGGTGACTAATTAGTTATCTTCCAGATTTTTGTAGACTTAGGTCGTTGGTTTTTAAGAGTTTTTCAATCGCACTCTAATAAACATTATTCGTTAAGTTTAATGGGTCTCAGTTTTGCAGGTCGCCGCTTCGAATTAAGTCACAAGTTTTAGCCCTTCACTCATTTCCTTTATAATATTTTTGCTATAATTATAATAATTTTATTACTGACTATATATACAATAGAATAGATTAGAAAAATAATTTTATTCTGGGACCAGTTCCCTTAAGAATAAAAAGAGTGTACAAACTTGATATAAATGAATGTACGAGTATATCTGGTCACAGGACTCCTTTATAAGAATGATACAATGTTTAGAAAAACATTTGGAAATAAATATAAAACTAAATATTATGTTTTGGTAAATAATAAAAAAACAATAATTAAGCTGAAAGATAAAATAAATAAATAAATAAAATCTTCTAACATTATAAAAACATCATCCTTATAAGTGAAGAAACAGTAATTCATCTATTATTTTTAATGGATTTGAGTTATTAATTATTATTGAGTGGAGAGCATCTGTTTGTTAATTTAGGAAATATAGGAAAAATTTGGATTTGAATGTGGATAAGTAAGGCACATGACGGATATCAAGAATATATATGTACCTTTTACAGAATATATATATATATATATATATATATATATATATATATATATATATATAGATTAAAAAACCGATTTACACATACTGTTTAGATTACATCATCATATATACTTCGAATGTTGTTGAAATGTTAGCTTTCCAATAAACAGTTCTTCCTATTTAAGAGAACTTTTTTTACCTCCACCCGGACCATTTTCTTTCTCACATATATAAGTTCAACTAATATTATTAGAGACATTTTTGTATAAACCACCAATAAAATCAGTGAATCACTGCCTCGTTTGCTACATACCATTGCATTAAGTGGATTTAGTTTTGGTTGACACAGAGTACGGTATAACATGAAAAGGGGTATCAAGTTGGCATACCAAGAAGACCTTCCGTACCTGGCCTCGAACCCCGGCAGGTGTTGGCTGCGATGGTCACGTATTTACCCTACTGAGCTATCACACGTCGGTAGCAATTAATCCTATCCACAGCAGATCCGCAAAAACTGCGACTAGGCCAACGCAGTCCTCCCCATTAGTGGCTTCCAATTAGACGGATCTCAATCAGCTTTTTATCTCCTGCACTGTGGAAAAAGATATTTTTTTCAGCAAAAAACAAACTTATAGTCGTCTGGGAAATAATTACTACTGACAGGTAAATATAACCTGTGTTTCTATTCATTCGATTAATTTACTGCTGTAATTAGACGATTGGATTGCTTTTGATGAATGAGAAATCGATCGTTGTTATAAACATGGCTATAAACCCATATTCCCTCACTGACTAATAGATCATGTAATCTATAACATTCATAATATTATATAATATCACCAAAAGTTCCACTATTGTCTGTATTTCTGTTTTTATTAAATACTAACTTCTTAAAATGAAAATGGTCAAGTTACATTAATGTGATTAAGCAATTAAACGAATATTCCAATCCTAAACAAAGTCTAACAATTTAGTATGCCATCAGCGCGAAAGTCACATCCTTCCCGGCCGTCGCAGCCATGTAGATCTAATACACTACATCTCACTTCAATCACCCAAACAGACTTATCAATAAGATACAGCTACTTTACTCCAAGACGTTCAATAAATACTATAGTCTGAGAGTTTAGTAAACAACCTGCGCGAAAGTCACGTCCGGGTTGGCCGCGCAGATAGGAAGCCCTTTCCCCACTACCTATCTCGCTTCACTTGCTCTTTGTCCTCATCGTGGCCTAATTTGTTCACGCGCATTCTCTTAGAGTTATTATTGTTGTTTTGCGTTCTACCTGACTACACTCGGTCTTTACATTTGACCTATTGTAATTGTGTTTAGGCTCGCCTTTTTCACTATTTTTCGTTTTTTGGGGGGTTATTAAACTCTGGAATCGCGGCGAACCTCAGTCAGGTGGGAGAACTCCCCACTCTTCACTCCCTCCTCCAATACAGAAAAAGGACGTTTTCTAAACTGTCGGATTATAGTCAGATGGCTTGGATGTTTCTTGGTTTTCTTATCCATCCGACCAGTCGATATGGGAATAGAAAAAAATCGAGAGTAACTACTATCAGTTTGATGGATAAATAAAACTTGAAGTATATTCGATCTCACCTCTTTAAGGATAGTATAAAATAAAATATTTTCAGATTTTTATTTCGCTTCTTCGTGAGCCCGTTGTACGAAAATTTAGTTAATTTTTTCATTTATTCCCAATGATGGATCTATAACTAAAGCCAATAGAAACACCGTGCATTCAGGTTATACTCGTAACATGCAGGTATTTTTTTAAATGTTTATAATTGAATAAAGTTAGTGTGATTGCCAAGGACAAGAGGAGGTTTAATTACACAAGATTAGGATAGTAAGAAAATATAGCTAACTAATGTGTCAAGCAAAAGTATGATATAGTGCTTGACCAACTCTGGTACTTTCACACCTCGAATAAATCATAACCATAACTTATCCTTATCTATCTCATTTACATTTCTTAGTGCAGCGTTATATCAGTTGCAGATTTTTAATTGTAATAACGTTTTCACTCCCTGAGCTTGCAAATCTAAATGGAACCACTTGAGCGACTCTCACCAATAAACAGTGTCATTTATTGGCGATAAAATAAATATTTCTTAAACACTATTGATACGTGATCAGTAGTATAAGACATAATTACCATCGATCCATCGATAATGTCCCTTTTTTTTTCCTTGCATACCAATTAAGAGCAAGACCAGTTTATTAATAATTTATCATTTTTTTTACTGTGTTTATAATCTATAATTCATTCCCACGTGTGTTGAATACACACATAGTATATATGTATATATATATTAGTAGCTGATTTATTGTACATATATTTATGATGTATATATTTATGCTGTATATATTTATGTATTGTATATATATTTATATTGTAGTGTAAATATTTTTTAAATAAATGGAGTTTTGAAACAAAAAATTTTACAAATATTTAATACGCACATCGCACTAATATTTATTACGACTCAAAAATTGGTGTTTTTGATTTATGGACATAAAAGATAATAAAGAATAAATTAAAATATTTATATTCAAGAAAAACTGCTTCATAGAGGTTCAGGATGATTTAAAAAAGTTAAATTTAACAGTGGGACAAATTGCAGACGGAAAAGAAAAGGTGATTCTAAAGAGTTGGGATACGAGCCTTAAAATAAAAACAGTTGAACGGAAACAATACATCATTACATAGGCAGAAAGGGCATCCAGGTCTGATAGAATGATGTTTTAGCAACAGAAGAGGACACAAAAGCATCACAGGTAATATTTTAAAAACTATAATGTATATGGATTGATTCGAATGCTGCAATGCAGGCGTAAACTCAAAAAAAATATTGACAAGAAATTATACGAATGACATTTGGCACATATTAAATTTTTTATATTTCCCCTAAAAGATTGTGGATGGAAAAACCTCATCTTGAAGGGAATGGTCAAAAAGAAATGAATATACTCTCACTCTTAGTGTCCAAATACTATTACCCCTCCTTAGGCAAGAGTGCTACATTGTCAGTTGAGTCTTGTATCTTGAGGTGAATCAAACTGAAGTTTAAAAGTGCATTATTTCGAGTCGCGACATTGTTACTGTTTCAGAGGAGATGTTCTAATACTATTAGTTATTCTCGTTTTTCCAAAACATACTTTCCACTGACATTAATATAGAAGACATGGAAGTGTGGGTGGCTAGAACTAGGTCCTAGCAAAAGAAAAATACAATGATTATAAAATACAAATCTACATAAAACTATTTATAAGGCAAACCTCTCCGGATTGTGACCTTGATATTTTGGAAAATAGGACGCATTATTGTTGGCCTTGTTCACGGAAAACATTTTTTTCTGAAAAGATAAACAAGGTTGGTTGATTAATACCGTTACGTGCTAATAGATTCGCTTAGCTAGTTACTGAACCGTAAGGATTCCGGTTTAGCCTCAATGGCCTATTTTGATTGTGCGTCTGTGCGTCCCGAACGGGGGCCGAGTTTATTATCTCCCCCACCCACAGCTTCGTTTGACAATCGGAATAAAAATTTGATTATAATTTAATTTTGAAACGTCGAGAGAACGGCCATATATCTGTCGGCCGGGAGAAATATGAAATGAGTTGATGATGAACAAACCCTATTAAAACTATAGTATTAACTGATTAAATAATGTAAACTGCAGTATTCACTAACTAAGATGTTTTATATGGTTGAAAAACTAATTTAAAGATATGGAATTTTTTTTTATTCATTTAAAAAACTATTAAAAAATTTTGATAAGGTTTTCTTAATTAGGATAATTATTCCCAAACCCATTAATTTTTCCTCTACATTCTTAAATAATCAATATAAAGACGGCCACTGTTTTCAAACGAAGTGAATAACAATAATGTCTTCTAGGGTAACCCATAACTTAAGTACAGCATCTCAAAAAAGGTAACATTTAGAAAAAATAAAATAAAAAAAGAATCCTTGGATGACGCAGCAGACAAACTAATTATTTTTACAAAATTTTTAGAATATTGGAGAGGAACATGGGAGTTCAGTACATGGGCTCTTGTGTAACGTGTTAGATATG
This sequence comes from Troilus luridus, assembly GCA_964056705.1. Lineage (NCBI taxonomy): Eukaryota > Metazoa > Arthropoda > Insecta > Hemiptera > Pentatomidae > Troilus > Troilus luridus. The sequence continues at coordinate 42,099,748 of OZ057412.1, read as the reverse complement.
GTAATAGCTAATAATTCATTTATTTTCTTAACCAAATTACCTTCTTGCACAACCATTGGCTCAGGAACAGTACGGTTCTATTCATCAGTTGTAGGGGTAAACTTTCATCTATTTTTTTTGATATAGGTACCCTAACACAACATTTCTGCTCGGACAAATCTTTTATTAATTTTTTTTTAACTTTAGCTTTATATTGATACAAATGTCACTTGTAATAATATTACAAGTGACATGTGTATCAATATCCAGATAAAATTAAAAAAATAAATATATTATTATGGTTAACTCCATATTATTTTATTCTATCGTAAATTGATTTCAGTCAATTAAAAAGAATTATATATATGAAAATAAAACTATTTGTCTGTCCTATTTTTTAGACGACTCAATTGTTATAGGCTGATTCAATTATGCATCACACTTAAGTTAAGTATGTATTTATTTTTCATAAATAATAATGTATTATTATAAAACATTAAATTTAGAGTAACGTTCCCATTGATAAACGCAATGAAGGCTTGGTAAATCCCGAACAATAGCTGATATCATAATCTACTTGAATGAACTATCTGTGCTTTACATCTCGAAGATATTTTGAAGGACCTTTTGAAAGAACCTCTGGAATTTATGATTAAAAATATTTGCCAACAGTTTAAACTATAATTATTTTAATTATGGTTTTTATAAAAGGAATTCAGATATATCAAGTTTAAGTATTCAACAACAGAGTCTGTGTATATCATCCATCTACTGTAATGTTTTTCATAAATTTTATATATGTGTTCTAATTCAGAATTTTATTACAGTTTGGTGCTCTAGACTGTTGTTTTATTACGAGCGTAAGATTGGGGAGTGAATGGAAAACGTCGCTCCAGATTACAGATACGGAAACGTCGGTCCTGAAATAAGCTCTAAAAAAAAAATCAGTAGATAGAAAATTCAAATATAAATCGCACAACCAAGGAGAAATAAAATTAGAAAAATAACTGGCAGATAGAGAAGGGCCTTTGAAGATAGTTCAGTAAACTGTTCGAGCAATGACCAGGATAGAGAAGGAAGTACACCGCCAGTTCCAGATAAGGGCGCATAGGTTCATTTATTTTTGTCCTTTCCTCCCTTCCCACAACTTCCACTGCAGATATTGTCGAATATTCCCGACCCCCCTTCCGTTAAATGTTTCGACTTACTGGCTTTTTATTGTCTTGTTGTTCCCTTCTCGGCGGTACTTGACGCTCGTTACAAACGAGAAACCTCATTTTCACCAAAAAAGACTGCGGCAAATGAGATGACTTTTTCATCATTTGTTTTTTATATAAAATTAATGTCCTCAAAATACGTTTTTCATTTTATTCTGAAAATAAAATTTAGAACTTCTGAACCATAATATTGTCACATATCCATCCTTCAATAGAACAAAGACATAACTAAACATTTGGCATTGTTGAGTTACGCCTTCCGTAGCGATTGTATTTGTTGAAGCTTTTCAATTCAGAAACGACATACCTGATATTCCATTTCCATGATTGATACGACTTTTACTTTTTTAAATAAAGTAAGTTAAAATAAAAAGTTGCATACTTTTTAACATTTTCTAATCATTAATCAAATAATTTTAATACCATCATTCCAATAGGAATGCGTCGCTTTACCAATATCCAAATTTTTATTTGTTTAAGCCATCTGGTTTAGTTTTGACAAGGCACGGAATCAAATGTTAACATATTCCTTTTTTTTTTTTTCTTTAAAGAGTAAAGCTAAAAGCAGAGAATTGACACTGTTTAGAAAATTACAATAAATAAATAAAACAGACTATTGGACTTGCTTAAGATTTTTTAAATTAAATCACACTACTGCAATTATAAATAAACTAGCTTTTGCCCACGGATTCGCTCGCGTGGAATTTGGTGTGCCACATAACGTTTCGTGGCAGATCATTTTAAATAAATAATTTAATTATTTTAACTGCAAGTTACTCGTACATCCAACATTTCAGATGTATAACTTCAAAACTGACGGATTCCATACAATCTTTGAACCCCCATTATATTAAGGGGTAAACCCTTGGGGCCGGAATTGCCCAAATTCCTTTCTTTTTCCTTATTTAAGCTATACACAGAACCTATCTGCAAATTTCAAGATGCTAAGTTCAGTGGTTTCTGCTGTGTGTTTACCGCTGGGTGTGTTAGTCAATCAGGTTCCAGTTTTATATAAACTTTGTGGTGTGTTGGTAAGAAGTAGCCTATATCCTTACCCAGGCTGGAGAATATCCATATCAAATTTCATCACAAATGGGTCAGCACAGCCGTGAAACTTACATTGACACTGATTAGCAAACGGGACGGATAAAAGTTACTTTCGTTTACTGTTGTTCGTGTCAGTAAAGGATTAATATGTAAGAAACAGTAACAAATATACACCATCCTCAAAAACTTTATGTAAACAAAAATATTTTTCAAATATTTTTATTTTGAAGAGAAAAGATTTGTCCATGACCGGGATTCGAACCCGGGTCTACCACGCATCCGTGGGTACTCTGCCACTTGAGCTATCCTGGCACGTACCTCGGTAAGACAAATCCTTTCTCTTAACCGATCCCATATCTACGTGTTCTCGCAATTTGCGATGTATACAAGGGGAAGAATGTTCATTTAACATTAATTAGGATCTTGTTGACTTACGTCATTATATTGTTCATAACTTATTTTATTTTATTTTTATATAATTATTATAATTTTTAAATATGCTTATTTTGATGAGAAAAGATTTGTATAGCACCGGGATTCGAACCAGGGTCGCCCTTGCATCCTTCGTGGTACTCTGCCACTTCAGCTGTCTTGGCAAGTACCTCGGTCAGACAAATCCTTTCTCTTCACCGATCCCATATCCCCGTGTTCTCGCAATTTGCGATGTGTATAAGGGAAAGAATGTTCATTGAACATTACTTTAATCAGGATTGTGTTGACTTACACCATTATATTGTTCATAATTTATTTTATTTTATTTTTTTATAATTATTATAATTTTTAAATATGCTTATTTTGATGAGAAATGATTTGTCCAACACCGGGATTCGAACCCGGGTATCCCACTCATCCGTCGTGGTACTCCGCCACTTGAGGTATCCTGGCGCGTACCTCAGTCAGACAAATCCTTTCACTTCACCGAGTAGCAGAGTACCACGACGGATGCGTGGGAGACCCGGGTTCGAATCCCGGTCATTGATCTTTTCTCTTCAATATAAAAATAATTAAAAAATTATAATAATAGTAAAAAATAAATTAAAAATAATTTTCGTTTATTTGTAACCATAAATTTTTTATATCTACTAACATTTGAGAAATCGGAAATTTTTTTTTGATGTAGTTTGTGCCTCATTGATTCTGCTATTTACGATGCTAGAAAATTCCGTCTTCATTGCCCTATTTTGCTGACCCTTTCGAAAAATCTTCGAATAATCTTAATGATAAATTCTACTATAACAATGTTGACGAACAATGACTTGTATTTAGAGAGCAACTAAAATAAAACAAGGCAATATTGTGGAAACACCAAACATAAACCCAGTCCAAATATTCGCAAAAACAATTTATTTTTATCATCAGAATTCAGTTTAAAATAGCCAGGAAAATTATGTTGTGTCTGGTATTGTTGTCGTAAATAGGTACTTGGCTGTTGACTGTTTTCAACTATATTTGTGGCTCCATTCGCCAATTGAACAAAGATAATTCATTGCCTAAGGAACTTGTACACAAAATATGTAATAATTGCTTTTTAATGACCTGGCGGGAAAAACAGATTTACCATAATTAAGAGGTCTTCTATTTTCCTCAGAAACGTCACTGTGACGAATTTTCCTCGTCAATCTCAGAAAGATAAAATAAGCCATATTCATTAGGCTGAACCTAATAATGGTAGACAAGGGTATGAACCCATTAACCTATGCGGTCATTTTCCTTATGCATAATAGATGTTCCAATTTGAGGCTGCTTCGTGAACTAACAATTTCATAGTGAAAAAAAGGATGTAAATAATTAATAAGTGGAAAAAACAAAATTAGAGAAAAGAAGGAAAAAGAGAATATGAACTAGAATTCGTTACATGATATTTAGTTCGTAGGCATTTCGTATAGTAATAATAATTATTATCATTTCTATTATTAGAAAAAAATAATCGATGTGTCAAGGCATCAATGACTTTTTCTGCAAGGATTGTAGCATAAAGCATACCAAAAAACTTACTTATATTTTATTCTAATACTATCCTTACTACGTATGCTGATGATACATGTGTATTATCAGTCAACACCAATCCAGTTATTGCATCCCAAAGCCTCCAATCCCATATCACTGATCTTGAAGAATGGTGTCAAAACTGGAGAATTAAAATAAATTCTCAAAAATCGCATCAAATCACTTTTACCTTACGTCGTAAACCAATGACTTCCTGCCCTTCAGTATCCTTCAATAATACCCCACTGGTGCCTGTAGAACAGATCCGATACTTAGTCTACAAACGATTAGTAGTTTCTGAACTTGCCATTAACTCGTGTCATTTTGTATCACATAGCCTATTTACTTGATGTATTTTTTTAATTCAGTTGTAAATATCAATAAATAAATTTTAAAAAAAAATGTATTCTATATTTAATTAATTAATTATCTAATTATATTATACAGGGTGTTTAAGGGTTAAATGGCCATACTGAAAAATTGAACTAAGGACCTCAAAACAAGAAAAAAAATTCATATGAAGGTATGTCCGCAAACGCTTTGTTTAGGAGATATTCACATCTAAAGATTCCATTGTTACGAATTATTTAAGCATAGTAAATAAATAAAACTTATTTCATTTGTTCCAACTACTTTATTTATTAAATGTCAACCATTAACATTCATATTAAATCTTCAAAGTGATTTCCTTGAGCATGCAGACAGGCTCGGCATCTTTCTTCAACAGCAGCAGTAGCAGAATGGGCCTGGATATGTGTTGTTGTTTCAGAAGACTCAATTATCCTTCTTCGTAAAGAATTAAGGTCCTGCTCGGCCAATCCATTGATTAGGATAATTAGCATTTAACTATTGTCGGGGAGCTCTTCCGTAATGTGTAGGACAACCATCTAATTGAAACCACATGTTCCTTCTCAGTTGTAGTGGAATATCTTCAACTAAATCGTGGTAATCATTATTAAGATATTACAAAAATGTGTCCGCATTGAGTCGAGGTGGTAAGAAATGCGGGCCTGCCATGTATCAGTTTCTCTAAGACGTTGAAACGGAGAGTTAAAGGTAGACTTACTAGGTAATCTTCTATTTGGAAATCGGATGGAATATTCACGACGGGCAGCATTGGCATTACCATTGCAAAAACCGTACACAAACACCATATCGGCATATTCAGCATTTGTATAAATAGAAGGTATAATGAGTACTCTGCAAAAGCCTCAAACAAACTGATAAATGTTATTGATAGTTCTATTCTTCTTATCATTTGTTATTGATGTTCTATTCCAAACAGTATTAATCCTAAAGTCCATAGTTTGTGTACAGTTACGGAGACAAGGCCATATTAGTATTCTATCTAAATTTATCTCCTAAACAAAGCGTTTGCAAACATACCTTCGTACGAAATATTTTTTTCTTGTTTTAAGGTCCTTAGTTCATATTTTCAGTTTGGTCACCGCTGCTGTTGAAGAAAGATGCCGAGCCTGTCTGAATGCTCAAGGAAATCAGTTTGAACATTTAATATGAATGTTAATGGTTTACATTTAATAAGTAAAGTAGTTGGAACAAATAAAATAAGTTTTATTTATTTACTATGCCTAAATAATTCGTAACAATGAAATCTTTAGATGTGAATATCTCCTAAACAAAGCGTTTGCGGACATACCTTCATAGGAAATTTTGTTCTTGCTTTGAGGTTCTAAGTTCAAATTTTCAGTTTGGCCATTTAACCCTGAAACACCCTGTATAGTATAACATATTTATATTTTATGGGTACCAGTATCTATCAGTGAAGCAAGATCCTACTGCTATTACGTTGGTGTACTGGCGTGCTCGGACTGACAGTCCCTGTGTTCATACGAGAATCTATCTAATCTATGTTCATATAATTACTCTTATATACCTTACTCTCTCTCTTTCTCTTTCTCTCTCTCTCCCTCTCTTTCTATATATATATATCCTTTAAAGAACGACTTAACTCAAAAATGCCAATTTTTTAGTTAATCCTTCGGTAGCAATTGTATTGGTATACGACAAATCTGATATTTCATTTCCAATATTTTTTTAGAAGCAATATTTTGAGTTGTATTTAAAGGTTTATGAGAATAGTGGAATAAGTTAAAATAAATAAAGTTTCAAGCTTTTAAATTTTTTTTAATTGTTAATAAAATAATTTGAATACCATCATTACAATAATAATGGTTTGCTTTAGTAATACTCAAGTGTTTATTTTTTTACTCCCATGGAACTTTTAAATACTTCTTCGAAAAATTAAGTTTTTTTTTAAGTTTTGGCATTGTTCTTTTGAATGAGCGATTATATATATATATATATATATATATATATATATATATATATATATATATATATATATATATATATATATATATATATGAAGTATAACACTTACAGAGATTATCTATTTCCAAAAAGTATTGTTTTTCGACCCCAAAACAGATTATTATTCGATTTAAAGATGGCACTAAGTATGGAGTGAAGTATCCAGGAGACAAAATCTAGCTCGGGGCGAGTGGCTTAGGGAAGTTTTCGGTAAACAGCTTCGAACTCCATCCCCCTACCACCACCCCCAAACGGCCGCTTCTAAACAGTGCTCTATTGACTTTTGATCAGTCCTCGTTTTTAACTTCAAAAAAACACATATAGGGGCCTACGGCCAACTTCAATTCCTTCTCCGATCCTTCTTTCACTTATATTTTTCTCAGTAAAGACTAAGTGCTTCTGTCTTAAACACTATAGCTTTTCCAAAACTGCCGTAGCTCAATGATTTGATTATTGATTTGCTTATTACATTTAACGTCAGTTTATACTGCTATGGCTAATCAGAAAAATACTACAGAAAATCCTTTTCTCTATCTAAGTTAACTTAGGATAGGCTTCTTTAGTGAATACCTGACATTGTACACGCTCGGGACACCCATTTTACGCCGCTTTAGGAGGACGGCATAAGTAAGGTTTTTAAATCCCTTAAAAAAATATATTAAGGCAACCTGCCGCGCTGCTAAACCGCCATCTTGGGCATAGTAGGTTGTTATGCTAACCATATTTAATCTACTAGACCTCAGGTTACCCGTTTTTTACTGGTTTCGGTTTAATGCATGGCTGGTGGCTGCTTGAGTGTCATTTTTGTAATAATTATCGCCGAAATCATGAAAATTATTAATATTAGGGATCATATCATCGTAATGATTTCATATACCAATATTCCTAATATAATTTTAGTTTACGAAAAATAAGGAAATAAATTAATACTGACTGCAAAATAATTAGTTTTAATTTCGAAGATAAAGATTTTGAAATCTTATAATATCAAAAATAAAACAATTAGAATATATTACCATGTTCCATAACCGACAATTTTTTTATCTGTGTATAGAATCAAATAATTATATAGAATATCAATTTATTGTATAGAAACAAAAATTTCTAATATCAGATTATCAAATTATGTTATTATATGTTATTAGAACAGTCGGGCAAAAAATAAAGCAAGAAAATATAGAAAAACATTCGCAAACAACTTGATTAAGTTGAGAAAATGTATCAAATATCTATGCATTTAAATATTTGCAAGAGACTTGAAGTCCTACCGAATGATATTCTCAGAACATGTGGCAACTAATATGCCCTAACAGAAAATTTACTATACTGATTCATAATTTTTGGTGTAAGCAACGGTAGTAAGCTTCTTTGAAATGCTGTTTGTGTACACTCCGATAAAAAAAAAAAAATATATAGGCTTAGTACCAGAATACAGTTTTGCGGACAAGAATTATTACACACCAATAATGACTCCTCGAATGAAATAGTGCATGAATATTACTACCGAGTATAGTAAAATAGGATCTCAATGAAATTGAAACGTCCGTTGCAATGAAATGCTTCCTCAAAGACAATAGGAGAGGATATAAGGATCGCATTTCAATAGGAGGTCTATCGAACCCAATGGTCTGGTTGTTACACTCACAGGACGGTGCGGTTGTTACACTCATGAGACTCCACTCAGCTGCAAGCACATCATCTTTTAAATCACAATTTTCTACACATGAAGTTATCTTAGCTTTAGAACGGACGAAGAAAAGGAAGAAACAGAGAGAAAAAGGAATAACTTAGTATTAAAAAGTATAAAAGTATTTGTATTTCTCATATTGTATAATTATATTATATAGAATTCTTAATATTTGTTCATACTCTTCCTTTGAGGGACTAATTATTTTTAATTCATATTGATATACAAAACTATAGTTGTGAAGTCTTATAAGGAGGAATTGATAGTATTTTAGTTATAATTAATCAAATTTCTAACGAAAGGGGCGACCTGTGGTCTAGTGGTTAGCATAACTACCTACTAAGCCCATGATCGTGGGTTAGTAGCCCGCCAGGTAACCCTAGGATTTTTTAAAGGGAGAAAAAATCCTTGGTTATGCCGTCCTTCGGAAGAGACGTTAAAAGGTGGCCTCTAGCTTATACGATGTCAGGTACTCGTTAAAAGTCTATATCCTAATTAAACGTGGATAGGAAAAATTTAGAGCTCCCACTGTAGGTATCTTCCGGTTAGTCATATAAGCATAAAGTGACGTTAAATTAACAATCAAACAAACAACTACCGATATAAAAAAGAAAACTAACCGGGTTATAGTATACTATAGTATACTCTAGTACTATTGGTACTATAGTATACTATTGGTATACTCTAGTATAATACTAGAGATATATTTTGAACGTGTTAAGACTGTTTAGACCTTGATTGAGATTCAATTTATACCAGTCTAGCAACAAACTACTGCTCCTTATCAACAGGTTTTTGGTTTATCTTAGGTTTAAAAAAATAAATGCTAACACATTAATTTGTTCATTTTAATACAATTGTAATTGGAGTTAATAGTTTATATAACTCATGATGCTGACATAAATACATACCTAATGATTAACAATTTATCATATTTATTCATAAGTACTGGTCTTAGTGGGATATTTTAAATGAATTGGGTTCCAGTTCTTGAGGTCTATCTGGAGCAACTCTATATCCACCCTGTTGAAGTATTACAAGTTTTGGTCATAACGATAATTTTAGCGTGAAGAATACACGTCTGTTTCTTCGATCATATAAGTTCGTTACATTCAGAAAATGTTCGTAACACACCGATTATCTTCGTCGTTGATGAATAGCAGTTTTGATGTCGTTAACCCTTAACAAACAAACCTTGAGATTAATTATTTGGTTTATATCGAAAACAATTAATGTAATCTTTGCATGTCTCAAATTATTTAAATTCCTCACATCCAATAGCGATTATCATCAACTGATTTATGTGTGAGATCTATCGGGTACGTAATGTTGGTTTGATAAGTAGAAGGTGACGGAAGCGATAACAGCCTAATCCCTCGATTTGATAGAGGGGGAGTAAGGAAGGGTGATAGAAAGAGAAAGAGGGAGAGAGAGAATGTGTGTGTGAGAGAGAGACAGAGATAGATAGATAGAGAGAGAGTGAGAGGGAGAGAGAGAGAGAGAGAGAGTTGATATAATAGTTTTGATTAGGTAGCTGCTACGTGCCCTCACAGCCAGATGTCGTGTGCCACTGGACCACCGCTGGGCCACGCGCCGCAATCTCCTGGCTACTTCCTCCATTGCTTTTTTTATAGTACAGCTTTTATTTTGTTTTCATTTATAAACTACAAAATATCATATTTAATCGAGGATTCAAATCTTTTAAAATATATGCAACAATTTACAGTACTTGAATAATATTAGTTGACATTATTATTAGATATGAGGAAGAAAATATTAGAATTTTATGATTTATGATCTGCGAAAAAAACTTAAATATTAAGTAGGTTTATTAGAACTGTGTAATTCAATCAGAAAAGTTTAAGTATTAACTAAATAAAGGCTTACGCAAAACGAATAATTAAAAATGTTTTTAATTACCAAATACTAAATAATTATTAAAATAGTCTAAAGACGTAGGGTCACTTATATTATCGTAGAGATCGAGAGAATAAATTGTTATTTTTTATTTTGAGCCAAAAAATAATTTACATTTGTGTTTTTTTTTTTTTTTTTTTTTTTTTTTTTTTTTTTTTTTTTTTTTTTTTTTTTTTTTTTTACTGAAGACCTAATTAACTTTACAAACCACTTATTTTACGTCTTTTTAAAACTCAACATTGTTAAGAGTGAAATTACCAAAGATATTGGTAACAATTGAACCCAATTGTTGAAAATTAGGTTGAGTTGCATTTATACTTGTTTATAACCATCATATCATAACTAACATATTAAAATAAATTACTAAATCACAAATTTATTTTATATAACTAACTCAATGTTTTTATATTGTAGATTGTGTTTATAATTTGTCCAATCTGTAAGTGTGTGTATTTTCTTATATGAACAGCTTAAACAGTATAGTCTCATAATGAAACAGCGATTCATCTTTCTTACATTTCTCTAAAATTCCTCTTCTAATGATAGGAACAGACAATTTTATTAATTAATTAAAAGTAAATTAATTAATAAATAATGATGAATAGTTAATTAATCTAAAAACAAAAACCTCCAGAATAAATATGTGGGAAAGGACGATGTTTGAATTGTATCTATTAATTAGGCACTAGTAGGCACTCCATTCTTGGAAACGCTAGATGGTTTGAGAATTTGATATATTAAAAAAAAAATGACAAACTAGTTTGTTGTTAGACCAGTTTTACTTGGCCTAAGAGCATGAAATATTCAGAAAACTTTCCCATTTACTAACCAACCTATTAAAAGTTCCATTGCAAGCGGAAACACGATATTTTACTTATTAGTATATTGCGGTTGAAATTAATTGGCTTTCCTGAAACATTTTTATTGATTTATTTATAAATGTACACCGTAAATAGTCGAGAAAACAACGACTTGGAAAACATTTTTTTCTTTTTTTTATTCAGGCTTATCGATATCTATGAGAGCAATTTACCACTTAGTCATCAGTCTATCTCTAAAACAACAACTATAAAGTTGGTATTTTTTAATGACGGTTTCACTTTTTTTTAGAAGACAATGGTACATATTTCTTCTATAATATGTGTTCGTTAGCACTGGGTTTTTACTTATTCAACTTCAAAAATTAGGTTTGTCTTTAATTTTTTTAAATTATTAATTTTTAAAACCACATATTGATTGGACTGGAAATTGATTTGTATTCATAAAACTTTCGGGATGGACATTGTATTTTAGCTAAGTCTAACAGGAGCCGTTCTAAAAATCTATGAATGCTCTAGCTTTTATCATTTTTAAAATAAAATATATTTATTCATCCAAATTTCATTCCAGTTAAATAGTCGTCGTATTATATTTATTTACGCCTCAGTTTAAAGTTTATCTATTTGGTTTTAAATTAATAATTTCGAGGGAGTAAAGCCACTAGGTGGCGCAATAACCGAATCCTAAAATTTTGCCATTGTATGGCCAATGGTTCTGATGCTTTGGCTATCAATCGTATTAATTACATTAACCAACATGTCATTGAAATAAATAATATTTTAAATATCTTTATTTGAATAGAATGTGTCTGACCGAGGTACGAACCAGTATAGCTCAGGTGGTAGAGCACCATGACGGAAACATGGGAGACCTGAGTTCGAATCCCGGCCCTGGACATATCTTTTTTTTCAATAAAAATATTTAAAAATTATAATTATATAACAATTAATAAACAAATAAATTGAAATAAATAATAGTTTATAACACAAACATAAATGAAAAACAAAACTGATACGTAGAAAATAATTTTCAATAAGTTTAAAATAAGAATAGATTGAAGAATATGGAAATTCATTTTATTATTTATTAGTCATAATGAAAATATCTTAAATAACACGCTTTTTTAATATGATAAAATATGATGTACTTTTTTTTAAATCACACTATTCTTACTTTAAATTTTAAAATAAGAACAGAGTAAACTTTTTACATTTGTTTTCCATTAAATCTTGCTTTAAAGTGGCCAAAAATCTAGTTCAAAGATTTCTTTGCATACATACGTACATACAGGCGAACCTAATAAAAGATAGTTAACAAAGTCTGAGCGAAAATTTTATTTCCGCTTGCATAACTTGCAGCTGCAAATTCTACTGTTGTCTATGTTTTCCGACGTTTATTATGGATCAGAAATTATCTTCTTTTTTATTTCCTAAGGGTTTCCTCAGATTTAGGTTTCCTTTAACCAAAAATTTCCTTTAGTTCATTTTCCATTGTGTCCTCTCTTGTATATCTTCTTCCCTCAGACCATGACCGTGCATACTTTCCTCAACTCCCTCCATCCGTCTTTTTCGTAGTCTTCCTCGCCATTTCCTCCCTTAAGCACTACAATTGAAAATTAAATTGGGAAATATTTCTTCCTCCGTTCTTTTGAGATGAACATACCATTCCAATATTTTATTCTCTTTTTTATTGGAGGACTTTTTGTTGAGTTTGCATTCGTTCTCTAGTTTCGGAATTAGTCCTTCTTTCTAGCCTGGATATCCTGGCAGCTCCCCTCCAATAATTTATCTTAGTAACAAGTGAATTTTTCTAGAGCAGTGCTTATCGTCCATGCCTCTGCTTCATGTATCAATATGGTTTCAATTATCGACTTATATATGAGCTTTTTGTTATCTTTCGTCACATTATTGCTCTTAAGGACCGAGCTGAGCATACCAATTGCTTTGTGGGTTGTAATTACACTTAGTTTTATCTCTTTTTCCGATGTTCCATTCCTTTCCATTACAGAGCCCAAATATCTAAAATGAATCACTCTTTTAAGACTTTCTGACATTGCCTTCAACAAGGTCCTCCTGATCATAAACGGTCATGTATTCAGTTTTGCTTAAGTTTAATTATAATCTACAAATTTTAATAAGTCAATAACTTAAGATTTTACAGGTTTTTGGATAAATTCATTATTCCAATTGAGGTGAGAGTAGAGACTAGACAATATAGGATGCGAGGAAGGGCTGATGACACGTGGTACGGTGAGGCGGGGACATTTTTCACTCCCGCAACTGGCACGGCCTGACAAAATGTCCCTCCTCAGTCATTTATTACCGCTTCCTACCCTACGCTGCTCTCCTTTTTCCACTGAATATCTTTTCAACTCCTTTTCAGTAATTTATAAATTTACATTCATTACCAGAAAACCTATTACTCCTAAAAGGTTAGGAAGAAATATTCATAATACGAAATTCATTAAAGTCTTTTATTTATAGGTTAATGGATTCCAAACACCTAATCGTTAGCATTCCATCATACATTTAAATTATAACTGTTGATGTAATATATGCAAATAGTTCTACCTAACCTTCTAACATCTGATCCATTATCTACAATAAATCTTTTTGAAAAAATAATCATTATAGATTTTGCCTTCCTTAAACAAGTCTTGTATTTATTTAAAATAATTATATATTAGAAATAAACATGGTGTCAGGTACATAAATCAGGCAGAGAAGAAGATGTCTCAGATCCTAGTTCCAGAAAGACTTGAGGTGAATGGAAATGTCCAAGAAAACTGGAAACTCTTTAAAGATATGTGGGAAAGCTATGCCGTGGTCACAAGAAAGGAAGCAGTTGACAAGAAAGGAAAAAGGGTTCGAGTGACAACCTTCCTCTCAATCCTAGGAAAGGATGGATTTAAAAATATTCAATCTTTTAATGAGCCTCAAGATGAGTTTACGTTAGATTCACTCTATGTAGAATTTGACGAATATTTTCTACCACAGGCTAGTGTTACTTATGGAAGATTTGTGTTCAGCTCCCTCAGGCAATAGTGCGGGGAGTCTGTTGTTGATTTTTCAAGGAGGTTCAAGCTGCACGCAGCCTACTGTGACTTTCGATTGTAATATTACAGAAGATGAAAGTTTACGAGATCAGCTAACATTAGGAATTCAAGAACAACAGATTAAAAAGATTTTATTAACTAAGCAAAACCTTTAAATGGGAAAAGCCTTAAATGTGTGTAGGGTGAGTGAGGAGCCAACTCACCAGGCTTTTAGTATAAATCTAGGGTGTAAGGAGGAGGAGAGTGTCCATAAAGTTAAAAATAAATCCAAAAGAGATTGCATCACCCAGCATACACCAACTGATGTTCAATGCAAATTTTGTGGTCTGAAACATAAGTGGGATAGGGGGGCTTGCCCAGTCTTTGGCAAAGTGTGTAGCAAATGCAAAAAGAAGAACCACTTTGCCAAAATGTGTAAGTTAAAAGCAGTTAGCCAAGTAGCTGACAACGAGGAACCCACATCTTCAGAAGAATCTGAAACCTGGGTGAATGCTCTTGTCAAAAAATTTAATAGGCAATTTATATCTAACTTGTACCTAAAATGTTCTCCCAAGAACGATTTTCATGAATGTCAGGTGCAATTAGACACTGGTGCAACTTACAATGTCATCGGGCTCTCACATGCTTTTATGCAAGATTACTAAGTCTAGCAATCCGGCTTCTACCCTCTAAAGCTAAGTTAAAGTTGTACAATGGGGAGTCAATTCAATCCTCAGGTAAAATTGAGTTTATTTGCCAAACAGACTCAGAAAAAACCACCCTTCAGTTTGAAGTAATTAAAACTGATGAAATGCCACGATTGTGTACGTCTAGGCCTAGTCCATGTTATGGTTGCTTCAGTGAAGTCCGTCGCAGGCCTTGACAGTAAGGAAATAATTTTATAAGAATTAGAGGATGTATTTTCTGGCCTGGGCTGCTTCCCTGGTAAACATGATTTATTGGTTGAATAAAGACATAAAACCAATTGTAGTTCAACCCCTAAGGTATTCCGTTTCATTAGGGGAACAAATTAAAGACGAAGTTAAGCTTTTCGAGAAACGAAGAATAATCACTCGGGTTAAAGAACCTACTGACTGGGTTAGTTCTATGGTGGTCGTTCAGAAACCGAATAAGACGTTACGCTTATGCCTCAATCCAAAATTCTTAAATCGAGCACTTAAAAGAGCTTACTATCAGGCACCCGCTATGGTGGAGCTCCTGCCAGACCTTAAGAATGCGCCTGTTTTCTCTGTTTTTGATACAAAAAATGCCTTCGCCTTCTAATCAACGAAAATGAATGGGCTTGGCAGCAACCCCAGGAGGAAGCCTTCGCTCACTTGAAGAGACTCATCACATGTTCTCCAGTTTTGAAATATTACGATGCAGCGGCTCCAGTAACTCTCCAGTGTGACGCCAGCCAAGTGGGATTAGGAGCGACTCTCCTTCAAGGCGGGCAACCCGTGGTCTTCGCCTCTAGGGCTTTAACAAGGGCTGAAGAAAACTATGCTCAAATTGAGAAGGAGTGCTTAGCCATCGTTTTTGGTTTTGAAAAATTTCAAACTTACCTATATGGCCGAGATATGATTCAAGTGGAATCCGATCAAAAACCTTTCGAAATTATTTTCCAGAAAGATCTAACAGTAGCTCCTAAGTGACTTCAGCGCATGCTTCTTAGATTACAGAAGTTCAATTTAACTGGCACCTATAAGCCTAGTAGGCTGATGTTCATTGCAGATTATTTTTCTCGAGCAATTGGACCAGAGTCCTGCAGACTGTTGGATCAGAGTTGTCTGAAAAGGACAAGAATGAGTGGACAACAGAATACGTTTTTAGTCATGAACAATTTTTCAAAGGACTAGAGTCAATAAACGTGTTAAACAATATTAACCTTACTTTATAAAAAATAGAAGAAATTAAAGAAGCAATCTTGCGAGATTCTGACTTGCAGGGATATGTTGGCTTCATTCAAAAGGGTTGACCAGAGAAGCGATCTGCACTAAAGAAAGAACTCCAAGCTTATTGAAGTTTTAAGGAAGAACTTACAATTCAAGAAGGGGTTATATTAAGGGGTGAACAAGTAGTGATTCCAAAAGCGATTCCGGCCTGCTTTATTGGAGAGAATTCACTCAGGCCAAAATGGCCTGAATCATGTGCATCAGACAAGCAAAGGAAATAGTATACTGGCCTAGAATGACATTCGTGAGTAAGTTCAAACATGTAATGTTTGCCAGAAACTGGGACCTTCGCAACCTAAGGAACCTCCTAATGCCCATCCAACACCAACAAGATCATGGCAGAGATTTGCTATTGATGTATTTGATTTCAATAGGCAAAACTATTTATTGACAACAGATTATTTTTCTTATTTTTTTGAAGTTGACCACCTTTCTAAAATATCAAGCTCTAGTGTCATCAACGCCCTTAAAAAGCAATTCAGCAGGCATGGAGTAACTGAGGTTGTGGCCATGGACAGTGGCACCCAGTTGGTCAGTGCTGGGCTGAAGAACTTTTCAGAAGATTGGGGATTTGAAATGGGTAGCTTTTCAACTTACCGCCATCAGAGTAATGGGAAAGCAGAGAGCAGTGTCAAGATAGCTAAAAGCTTGATGAAAACCTGCAAAGAAGGCAAGACGGATTTCCATTTAGCACTACTTAAGTGGAGAAATACTCCAACACAACTAATGGGTAGTAGTCTGGCACAAAGGTTATTGTCACGCCGATTGAGATCAACACTACCAGTAGTGGCCAAGAAGTTAGAACCTTACATACCCATCGGAGTAACTGAACAACTAGATAGAAAGAATATAATACAGAAGAGGTACTACGACAGGACAGCCCAGCATCTCCCTCCCCTTCGGCAAGGTCAGGCAGTATTGGTGCAGTTGAGACCTGATAGGAGAGGTGAACCATGGGTTTCAGGTCAAGTTGTTGAGGTTCACTCCCCAAGATCATATATGGTTGACGTTGGTGGAAAGAGGTATCGACGGAACAGAGTTTACATCAGGCCTGCACACAAAGGAAGATCAGAAGAGGATGGCGAACCTAAGAAGAAAGAAGTAACCATTTCTCCGAGATTCGATCCACTCATTCACATACGTTAACTCATCTTTCTGGAAGAAGGAAGATGTCGATGTAATATATGCAAATAGTTCTACCTAACCTGGTAACATCTGTTCCAATATCTACAAAAAAAAATTTGAAAAAATAATCATTATAGATTTTGTCTTGCTTAAACAAGTCGTGTATTTATTTAAAATAATTATATATTAGACATAAACAAAAGCAATCTAAAAACAAACCGATAAGATACAATTAATTTATTCCTATTAGCAACTTTCAGAAATTGTCAGTCTGTGGTCTAGTTGTTAGCATAACGATCTACTATGCCCAAGAACGCGGGTTCGTAGCTCTAGGAGTTTTTAGAAGGGAGTTAATAATACTTGGTTATGCCATACTTTAGAAGGGGCGTAAAACGGCGGTACCGAGTCTGCACAATGGAAGGTTCTGGTACTGGTCAAGGGAATAAAAAAATATGATAAAATACAAAACAGATTGTATGTAAAGCATTCCTGATTTTTTTAAAATATTATATATGTACATTTTTGTCTATAGTATAAAAAAGTTTTAGTGAGCACCGTGTAAATTTTTTTACATATAGTGGAATAATAAAAATGACTATTTATATACGAATAGTGAAATTAAATAAACAGTTGTATCATTTGTAAAATGGGGGTTGGCCCCCCGTTAATCGGACTGGGGGGAGGGTATTTCTCTAGTTCATAAAAGACTTTCAGATTGGTCATAAAATTTAAGCAGTATGCTATGTATGTGATAGCATTTTAAAACTGGAGGCAAAAACTAAATTTTCAAATTCACACCTAGGTTATCTAGTTGCGTTAAGATTGAAGATTTTTTATAAATATTTTCTTGCCTCAAAAGGTTTAGATTTACTTCTAGCTCTTAATATTTAACACACACACACACACACAGAAACATCCCTATTAGCACATATTTTTTTTTCTTCATGATTTATATTGTTTATCTGATGCCAAATTAGTTACCGATACGATTTTTTTACCATATTTCATTGCTGGAAAGAAATTATTTAATACCAGGATTTTAGACAATATTGTTTGTTGTTTATTGATTTTGGAAGGCATGATTTAGAATAATTTAGTGTATATTTACTTTTCAGTAATCATAAAAAAATTAATAATTCCTTTAGTTTAGTTACAATACAAAATTTAAGTACTAGAGAACAATTCAAGAATACTCAATTAATACAATATCCGGAAAGCATTACAGAATTAAAATAAAGTAAGATTAAAACATATTACTTTTATTAAATTTAATAAAACTAAATTAGTGTGGTTAGCTGATGGACTGTATAAAAATAGAGGTCATTCATCGTATAACAATCCACGCAGAACCGGTATTTTTTTAGGAGGAATGTGAGATTGAACATCTCAATTTCACCGTTATTTTTAGATATTAACTAACCTAATGAGACGAATACAAAATAAGTTATTGGATATATGTTTTCTGCTCAAGGGAATCATAGAATGGTATTACAAGTATCTTCAAGTTTCGTCTTAACCAATTGATGCAACAGAATATATACTGTTTTCCAAACAGTATCAGAAACATATTAAAAATCTATGACATTATACAATATCTCTGCTATGTATTGCCTGCTTAAATGTTATGAATGCAATTATAAATAAAACCTTTAGTTTAAATTCGAAACGAATCACATTAATAAATTCTCATTTTAGGAATTTAGGCTCATGAATATGAGATTTGAAATCCTTCCTTTAAGTGATCACCAACACGATAGTGCCGCCATTGCAACATCTCCACAAGTCATTTAAATAATTACTTCAGGATATTTTCTTGTAAGTATATATTTTACACTCCGAAGGTTTAGGCTGCATATTAAGCACCTGCTGAAAATGATCGTTAATCATAGCCAGATAAATATGACCAGCTGTTTGTATTAGATGGGGTGAAGATTCCGTTTTTATTTTTCTTTATTTTTTTTAGTGCTATTGCAGAGCATTTACGCTACATGAGGAGATAAGATACTAAAACATTTCAAATCAAATCGAAATATTTCTAATTAATGTTAATAAACATGAGATTAATATTTGTATAGATACCTTAAAATTAATAGATTTGAAAAATAAATAGATTTTACAATTACTGGAAGACTATGTCTTTTCCTTGAAATTCACCAATTCAATCCCCAATTATTTATTTTTAAAAACCCTTCATTTTTATGTAATTAATTAAAAATTAAGTACGTCAATAAAATTCTAAAATTTAAATTAAAAAAAATGTGAATCCATTGATCATATAAATATTAATTACTAGTAAAGTTAATTTTATTAGACCATTAAGCTACTAAATTAAATATTCCCTAAAATTAAACGGTTTAAGGGTAAAGAGTAAAGTACTCGGCACGTCAGCTACTTTTTTATTTATCCGAAGTTGGTGAACACCAAACCATTTCTGTCTTAAGCATTCCTAGTAAAATATACTCCAAGATTTTGGAGAGAAGGCTAAGACAAAAAGTGGACCCACAGCTCCAGGAGGAACAATATGGTTTCAGAGAAAACAGGAGCACACAAGATTTGATCTTCTCCATGAGACAGATCACAGAAAAAGTAATAGAAAAATGCGTTAAAAAGGAGTTAGGAAAAAGGAGTAAACCGTGTGCTTTGTAGACCTCACCAAAGCATTTGACAAAATAAAGAAAGAGGACATCCGCAAGGCTTTAACAGAGAGAGGCATTAACAAAGGACTAATGCTGGGAATAATGAGCCTCTACAGGAACACCCGTAATGTAGTGAGGACATCCAATTGTTACTCCAAAGAGTTCATAACCAAACTTGGTATAAGACAGGGTTGCAGCTTGAGCCCACTTCTTTTTATTTTGGTCCTTGATTCTGCTATATCTCAGGCCAAAACCCGGATGAGAAGTTTTCATCTGGGATTTAGATACTTGAATAAAGTTACCTACTCCTTAATGGCCTTCGCTGATGATATGGTAGTCCTTGGAAACAACGTTAGAGACCTAATATACAATATCAGGGTTCTTCAAGATGAACTAGAGAAGATCAATATGGAAATAAAACCTGACAAAACAAAGGTTATGAGAATTGGCAGGATGCCTCACCGAAAAATGAGAGTCATAAGAATTAAGGACAAGCCCATCGAACAGGTGAGAACCTTTAAATACCTGGGAGCACACCGCAGTAAATAAAAGGTTCCTGAATAAAAGAGAAGTATCCAAGGATACAAAGTTAAGGGTATATAAATAAGGTAAAGGTGCTTTAATGTAAGTACAACCACGTATACAACCATTAACACATAAATTAATATTAAAAAATTAATAATGCTAAACAGTTCCGAATTTTTTTTTTAGTTCTAGTAAACTAAAATAATATTGGATTAAGGTAATTGTAGCGTTTGCATACAAGAATTTACTCCATTAAAAATAAAATCGTTTTACTAATTCACATAAATTAGTCTACTATTCGAATTTTGTGATTATTTATTGTTTGCTCAAGTTTTGTGTAGAATTACTACTTCTGCATTCATCTAAATAGTCAGTTATCATTTTTAATTTATTTTTATATTAGGAATAGTATCAATGAAAAAAAATTAATATTTTATCCGAATATAGTTTGAACGATAAAATGACAATACAAACAAAAAAAATAATAAAACATGAGTCCAAGCGCCAAACCATTGTGGAGAAAGAACTGAATGAAGCCCATCGAACAGGTGAGAACCTTTAAATATCTGGGAGCACACCTTGATGAGAATGGAGTCATGGACAGTGAAATCCGGGAGAGGGTCAACTCAGCTGGTAAATTGTTCCATGCAGTAAATAAAAGGTTCCTGATCCAAGGACACAAAGTTAAGGTTATATACATCTACTTTTCTCCCCATATTAACATACTCCTCGGAATCTTGGGCGTTAACCACCAAACATAAAAGTAGGATCCAGGCTTCAGAAATGAGATTTCTAAGGAAGATGGAGAGGAAAACAAGACAAGACCGAATTCGCAACTCAATCATTAGATCAAGGCTCGGAGTGGACCCTGCGGAAAAAGTCATTGAAGAAAACAGTCTAAGATGGTTTGGACATGTTTTAAGAATGGAAAATAACAGGCTGGCCAAGATGACATACGAGGCTAAGGTTGAAGGAACAAGGTCGAGAGGAAGACCCCGACATAACTGGGAAGATGGTATTAAGGAAAGCTTCCTGAAGAGAAGTCTGCAATGGAATAGAAGGAGAGAAATGGTAGAGGATCGTGCGGTGTGGTCCGGGCTTTACAGAAAGAAACCTCACACTTCAGAGCAGTAGAGAGGAACGACTATGATAATGATGATGACTAGTGATAGCTCAGAAGATTGGACCGATACGTCCACTAGTTTAATGAGTAAAAAATATTTAGACTGTATGTAGACTTCAAATCGATATCATTTCTTCATACATAATACACCGTTTATGCAAGTAATAACGTAGTAAGAGAAAATAAATAAAAAATATATATTTTTGTTAAGAATTTAATACATCGTTAAAAATTTAATCTTTAATCCATTTACAAGCATGAGTAGATATATGCTCATGCGCATATATACATATACATATATACATATACATATATACATATATATATATATATATATATATATGTGTGTGTGTGTGTGTGTGTGTGTGTGTGTGTGTGTGTGTGTGTGTGTGTGTGTGTGCATACATGTCTATCTTGGTATCTACTCTTCTGGACTGTTAATAATATAAGTTTTACTGTCAGTTGTAGAGTTTCAGTCGTTTAACCGTGTTGACATTTCTTTTTGGCAAATTTTCGTTGAAATTTCTAACATTATAATCACTAATCCAAATCTCACACTCAGTAGGCTTAAAAAATATTCATGGAATATATGGTAATAATGAACAGGCGTTTTGTTAAAGGATGAGGTGGTAAGCATTTTTTCATCAATTTGGAATGATTGATAGAGAGCAATATAGTCTTGAAATGTCGCCAAAAGAAGTTTTAACTGTCGAAAAGAGTAGATACCATTATATATTGAATCAAATGCAGGAAAAACTTGATATTTTTGGACTTGGCAAAATATAATACCATCTAAGGCATTGTGTGGTATTTTTGATCTAGAATACGTTTGTAAGCACCAATCGATATTGGACCCTAGCCTTCCGGGTTACACTCACGCACACACACATACACATATATATATATAAGTGAGTGGAGTAACTCAGCAGTAGAGCGAAAGGTTGCCATGCCGAAGGTTCTGAGTTAAAATCCGCTCACTGGCAGTCTTTTATTTAATCTGTTAACGGCCAGAGATAGATTCTGTGGTATCTAGAACCCTCCTGGGGCTCACCCAGTCTCTATAAAGTGGGTACACAAAATAAGGGGGGGTCTTGGCGGTTAAGCGTAATATAGGACAAATCACTTCCCTGCACAACCATTATCCTTGAAACAGTATAGTCTCCAATAAGTACTAAGCCCTAGATCCTTCATGGGCTGTAGTGGTATAGGTTTATATATATATAACATAACCTAGGCTGCCATTCGAGTAAAAGAACTTTTTACGAGGCTAAAAGGATAATATATTCAATTGTGGGGCGAAGCTACAAAAAAAAAAAAACCACGAAAAAATAAGACAAAGAAAGAAAAAAACATTTTCGCATGAACAAAATAAAAGGATCAAAGGAATTGTCGTTATATTTAGAGTTTGGAGAAGCCATAGATAATGATAAGAAATAAAAGAATAAAACATTTGGAAGATAAAAAAAAATAGTCGAAGACTTAGCGAAGAGAGGTTAATGATATTCCTTGTAAGAAAGACCGGAACCAGTTTGGGACGGCACTGCCACCCGTGCGCCGGATTCCACAATAGTTTTCAACTATATTTTAGCCCAGAAAGGTGGAGGGGGGTTTAAGAGCACTCTAATCAATTACTTGGCCCCTCTTATTCGGCCGTAGCCCGTTATAATGTGGTTATGCCGGAGGAGCACTAAACTCCGTCCAAACAGGTTTGGAGGAATTCGGGCCCACTGTGTCGCCATTATTGTAGTCTCCGTCGCTGGGGGACCTTCCCAATTACAAGCGAATCACTTGTGAATCCGGTTTGCAATTCCAAGTACTCATCACCGGTGTACTTTCCAATCATATTCCCTTGTGTATATGGATCAATCTCAAGCTATTGCAAACTTTTATAACCGGAATGGTCCTTCCTACAAAATGAAACAAGTGCGGAGTCCAAATCTACGGTTTGAACACAGAAAAAAAGGTTACTACAAGTTGTCATTACGAAATTTTATTGTTTTCATACTCATCCTAAATCGATGACGACATATCGCTCAAATGAACAACGACATGACTTAAAAATTGGTATCCATAATTTAAGCCTTCAGTAGCAATTGCAAACTTTTCAATTCAGGAACGACACTTCTGATGTCCCATTTCCATTATATAATATGATGACTTTTTTTTTATTAATAAAATCATATTTTGAATTGTGTCATGTTTAATTAAGAATTTTTATGAGAATAACGACATAAGTTAATTTAAAAAAAAGTTTCAAGCTTTTAAAAATTGTCTAATCAATATTCCTTCCTACACGATGAAACAAGTTCGGAGTACCAATTTACGGTTGTAAACACAGAAAAACAGGATCTTGAGGTTCAATCAATAAATTTAAAACCTTATTTTGACAATATTGAAAAAGGGAAAGGTCAACAAAGACATTAAATAAATGTTAATACATGCAATTAACTATGCAACTACATAGTTGTATGCAACTACCTAGTTGTATTTGTGTAGTTGCTTTCGAGCCTTTGAGGTGGTGGGATGTGTTTTTTGGGTGCATTATTCATGTTTTGCTTTGCTGCTATTTTTTTTCTGCCCTGAGGATGCCTGAATAGGTGAAATATTGGACAGGTATTTTCAATTTCCTGTATTAGTATAAAGACTTAAGGTTTTTAGTTGGAATTTTTCCACTAATGTATTAACATATTTTGACAATGTTTCGAAAATTTATTGTTTTCATACTCATCCCAAATCGATGACGACATATCGCTCTATCTTAAGAACAACGACATAACTCAAAAAATGACATTTTGAGTTAAGCCTTCAGTAGCAACTGTATTGGTTTAATTCAGTTAATTCAGGAACGACATATCTCATATTCCATTTCCGTATTATGATATGATGATTTTTTTAATAAAGCCTTATTTTGAGTTGCATCATGTTTAAATAAGTAATTTTATGTGAATAATGACAGAAGTTAAATTAAAAAAAGTTTCAAGCTTTTAAAAATTTTCTATTGATTGGTCCTTCCTACACAATGAAACAAGTACGGTATTTTCTCAACCAGTCTACGGTTGAGAATAACGAAAAAAAAAATGGTTTTACACCACCTTCAGTTCCAATCAATAAATATAAAACCATATTTTGACGTTTCGAAAATTTATTGTTTTCATACTCATCCCAAATCGATGACGACTTATCGCTTTTTTCAAAGGAATGACAACTCAAAATTGACATTTTAGAGTTAAGCCTTCTGTAGCAATTGTATTGGTTTCATTCAGTTAATTCAGGAACGACATATCTCATATACAATTTCCATGAAATGATATGACATTTTTTTTTAATAGTCATATTTTTCGTTGTATCATGTTTTGAATCTGAATTTTTATGAGAATAATGACATTATTTATAATTAAAATCTTTCAAGGTTAAAAAAAATTCTGATGATTAATAATAGGATTCAATATCGTCAATCCAATAGGAATGATTTTCTTTACCAATACCCAAATTTATTAACTCATTTGGTTCAGGCAAAAAAATAAAGAAAAACAATTTACTTTAGTCACTCTTAAGTTTCAAAAAATCTAATAAGAGGAAGAAAATAGTCCGGGAGGAGGTCAAATAATTCCCTTACATAGGCTAACCTATTTATGAATATTTAATAGTTGTTATTAAATTGATTGATATGTATGTATTAAACAGGTCCATCAAATGCCTGTTTTATACATTCACACACACACACACACATGTGCATATATTATTGACGTATAGAATCCTCTATCGCTCTATTCAATGTTACTGTTACATAAAGTAATTTTTGAAATTTTTTACATAAAACTTTTATAATACCACTGAAGTTAAACCATATATTTAATAGTTTCCATAAAAAACTTTAAATCCTTTAAGAACATCTCTATTCACATATATATTTAATATATTACTACTTCTACCATTTATTCTATCATTAAAGCTTTCATTCATTATTCATTAATACCTGGTATATAATTTCAGGGATCGGACCAGTTAATACGTTAATCTGGTAGCAGTTGTATACGATAACTGAATTCCAGGCTACTTCGGACATCAGTCTTCAATGAAGAAACAGTTACAAAAACAAAACAAAATTAGCTTTTGAGTTCACAGATATTCAAACCATCCAAATAACTGAACTTTCGAAAATAAATACCGGAATCAGACTCACTAAGGAAGAAATTGAAGCAATTTACTCTTCCCATCCACTGCCATTCACCGGATGAAAGCAGGCACCAAATACGTCAGCGGGAAAATTCTCATGTCAATTATTTAAAGTAGCCACTTAATGGACTTCAAGGTACGGCTAAGGGATTGAAGTTGCCCAAATTGGAAGTTACGTTAATCGTGAGTTTTGGAAAGGAAGGTGATTCTATCAGGCACGATTTAAAAAAAAAATTATGTTTCATTAATTCAGATGAAGTGGAATTTTCTTCTTTCTATTGCACTTCACGTGTATGAATGTTTGTATTTATTCTAAAGCACAGGTAAAGCCTATCCTCCATACTTCCATCTTCTGACCCACTGATGCAAATCCTGGTTATGCCCATGTTTACCTTACAAGGAAAAATTGCTTGAAAATCAAACGTAGCAGTTATTTTATTTATGTTGTTCATTCTGTAAACGATCAGTACATTCGTTCAACCTTACGAATCTTGGGGACAGCTTATCATGAGAAAATTTTAAGTACTGTAATTAAGTGATTTAATGAATAATAATCACTGTGTACTTTTATGTTTCTTGAGTATCACATAAAAATGATTTTAATACTTTAAGGAGACATTTCACGAGACATAGTAAATTCTCATCAAATTATTTACGAAAATTTAGCTTCAACGAAATCTTTCAATTCCCTTTAGTACTCACAATAACATGTTAATAAATAAGAATCAGGAGCGTTGCTGTAAGCATTGATCAGGGATAGATACGATGAATTAAATAAATACATATTAACAATTATGACCGGATTTACAAACAATTTTTATTTACCTATTTATAGCATTTCCAAATATATTTCAACCTTATCCAAGTCAACTGTAACCTTTTACAAATCAAATGCTACCTACTCTTTCCAAGTCATAAGCAACCCTTTCCAAATGACTTGAAATCCTTTCCAATGCTAATGTAATGCTTTACAACTCAATTGGCACCCGAAATTTTATTTCGATTGTAACCGTTTCCATTTCAAATACCACCCTTAAAATGTTTTGAAAATTTACCTTACTAGGAAATGGGCGAATTTAGGGCCTCAGAACTCGCCAGGATAAAATCATCACAACCTTTTTCTTCACAACTCTTGTTATGATAAAATTGAGGGAAATAATTAAAAAAACAAATAGTTGATTTTTTGTGTCTGAGAAAGTTTATACAATTGAAATAAAAAGGGCGACATTTGCTTTGGAAAGGGTTTCAACTCATTTGGAAAGGGTTTCATTTGAATTGGAAATGGTTGCTTGTGACTTGGAAAGGTTCAAATAGACTTCGAAATGCCATATATCAATCTCTTTATCTTTAATATTTTACTTAACCCGACACATTTGCAATTTTATTTATCAATTACTAACTTTTTTTAAATTTTAAACAATGCGAAACTTTTTTTTTTTTTTAACTCAGCACTACAACTCGGTTACGAGTCTTGGCCTCCTACACCAGCCTCCTCCAGTCCTCTCTGTTCTGCGCAGGTGACATCTTCCTCACTTCCAGGACATCTCTGGCACCTCTCGCCAAACAATCCGACCATCTCAGTTTCGGTCTCCCTCTTCTCCTAGTGGAGAGGTTCAGTCACGACCCTCTTAGGGATTGCCTCTCCCTCCATCCTAGCCACGTGTCCAGCCCATCGCAATCTCACAAGCTTCATTGTCAGAACAACATCCTCTTCATTAAATATTGCATATATTTAGCTGTTCGGTCGCCTTATCCAGTTTCCGTTGAGGTGGACTCTTGCGAAAATTCTGCGGAGAATTTTCCTTTCAAAGACTAATAGGTCCTGCTCGATCATTTTACCTGTCGTCCATGTTTCAGATCCATACAACAGGACTGGGCGGATCAATGTATTGTACAGATGGAGCTTGGTCTGCAGGGATATAAGGCGGGAGGTGAACTCTTTGGGGAGGTCAAAATAACACTTGTTGGCCATCAATATTCCTCTCTTCACTTCAACCTCAGGTGCATTATCTTGAGTGACCAGTGAGCTGGGCCACATTCTCAAAGTCGAAGAGGCCAACATTTATGGTTTCGCCAGGTTGTGGTTCCTCTCCTGTGGCCATGTACTTAGTTTTTCCTTCATTCACCTCTAACCCGAGTTTTCTGGCGACGTCCAACAGAGCCAAGACACCCTATCTTACAGACTGAAACAACCTCCCCATGATGTCCACATCATCTGTGAAACTTTTTATTGTTGTTTTAAACTTTGATGGAGTTGCTCTAATGTGTAAACACTGTTTTAACTATCAAGTAGAAAAATATCAAATTTCTTCACTTTTGATGTTATTGAATTACCTATAGGGTTCGAATACCGCTAAACCAGATAAATTATTTAATCTGTTAACACGCATAGATAGATAGCTAGGTAGATAGATAGATAGATAGATAGATAAATAGATAGATAGAGAGAGAGAGAGAGAGAGAGAGAGAGAGGGGGAGAGAGAGAGAGAGAGAGAGAGAGAGAGAGAGAGAGAGAGAGAGAGAGAGAGAGAGAGAGAGAGAGGAGAGAGAGAGAGAGAGAGAGAGAGAGAGAGAGAGAGAGAGAGAGAGAGACCATTTGAGATATGCAAACCCTCCTGAGGCTTACCCTGCCTTTATAAAATGGGTACCCTTAACAGGCGGGAACCCAGTAAAGCGATACCTCGACCTCGGCCAAAAAACTTTTCTGTACAAACGTTGCCTTCGAAATATTATCAACTCCACAATGTACTGAGCCCATTACCCTTTATGGGTTATAGAGGTTTTTTTTTTTACAGACACATTTTCTGAAATATTAGGACACGATAGGAAGAAAGGCATTTTTGTCTAATTACGAATAATTTCCTTGGAGCTCGGATGACAGCATACATTTTGAACCGTTGCCAGAACTGGATTTTTCAAATTTCTTGATCTTATTAAATTATCAAAAACAGATTTCCAAAATAAAATCTTATAAATATGTAGGTGTTGATTGCATAGTAGAGGCATAGGTCAATGTCTCAAATCAATTTTAAACATGTATGTGGACTATAGGGAATAAGTATACCCTACATTTTAACAAAGAAATTTTTAAAGTGAGATTAAAAAATTTTTCATGAAGATATCTATCCTATTTCCGCTATTGTTAGAACAATAAATATTTTTAAATCTGTATTTTTTAATTAATATAACTGTTATGGTCTTTTTTTTTTTTTTACAGAAAATCATGACTTGTAACTATTGTGGTTTTTGATGCATAAAACCAGAAATTGTTATAATTGAGAATGACTTAGTTAGTTCAAACGTTCTAAGACCCAATAAATGAAGGATTTATTAACTAGATAATGTTTTTTCTCTTCTTATTTTATTAAAAAATAGTCCAGTAAGATACATCATATTGAAATAATGTTATATCATCATCTATGCTTCGTAATGTTTGTAGAAGCGTTTATTTCTTGATGAAATAACTACCTAACCAGGACAACCCGGGGTGGGCCTTGGCACCCCTGACAATATTATGCCAGTCTCTTCTGCACAGTGCTCTGCTTCTCCAATATCCGACACCTAATTCTGTAAGGTTCTTTTCCACATGCTGGAGCCACAGTCTCCTAGGTCATCCTCTCCGTAGAGGTACATGCATACACGTTATCTTCCTAAGAATTTTTCTTTCGACGATTCTTAAGCAATTTACTGTAGGGGGGAATCTTGATGAAATTATTACCTAAATACTCCTTTTCCATAATTTCACTCTTTTATCACGCTAAAACTTACTGTTATTTTTATTTTCGAGAATAATCAAAAGAAAACGAACGAAAAGATAAAAATTGTAGTGACTTAACTCGAAGAGACAACCTGCAGAACTGATACCTAATTCGATTTAAATGTTTTTATTCAGTTAATTAGAAAATAACTTTAATATTTATTACTTTTAATATTATGCGTTGAATGTTATTACAGTGTACATATAAAACACTATATTGTACTTTATTTATCGATAAACTGAGATATAAATAAATAATACGAAAGACATTGAATGAGACATTTATTTATATTGTCAATGCTTTCAGAAATACTACAATGCGATAGTGCAATTGTTACAAAGTC
Organism: Troilus luridus; assembly: GCA_964056705.1. Lineage (NCBI taxonomy): Eukaryota > Metazoa > Arthropoda > Insecta > Hemiptera > Pentatomidae > Troilus > Troilus luridus. The sequence goes on along the minus strand of OZ057412.1, from coordinate 42,070,090 downwards.
TATCCATTTTTAATTTGGGGAAGAAAATGGAAAATTTATTTGAAAGCAAACCTTTCGACCCACATGGCAGGTCTTCTTTAGGGTTAGATATAAAAAAAAATTGGTAAAAGATTAAATAATAAAAATGAAATATAGAAACCATGATTTCGGAGAAAAAAAAACATAGCAAAGCATATCCAACCACAAAAGTGGGGATTTATAAGATGAAATAAAGATATTATTTGAATTATATATACTAAAAAAATCGGATATGAGTAATGACAATGATGGGGAAACATTGAACTCAGTGGAGCGTGCCCCTCAAGGGGAGCGTGAAGACAAATCAGGGGGGGCGCGAGACCAGTTTAAAAAAAATCTCATTTAAATTTGGTTATTTTTCTCTTACCAGTACTTCTTTATCTCAAAATTGAAAGTTATAATGCTGTATCAATGCAATACCTGTTGTTTTTTTGTCACATAAATTTTTTCCAGGGGGGCGTGGGAGGCCTTCAGTTGAACTTAGGGAGCGGAAGGCCCAAAAAAGGTTGGGCACCACTGATTTAGATAAACTTAAAACCAAAAGGAATAATTATAGACTATTTATAATTTCTATTTAATTTTTATTCTTATATCCTTTACAATTTGTTTGTATGTGGCATGTCTTATCCTGAAGACGACCTGCAGTATGGGTCGAAAAGTTGGCTTTCAAATAAATAGTTCACCCTATTTAAGAATTTCTTTCTGACGGGACCATTTTCTTCCCCATATATATAAGGTCATCTAATATTAGTCTACATTTTAAGTTAGGGCTATATACTTTATCCTTGATATCGATCGATGCTGATAGATCAAGGACTGTTTCCCAGGACTTGGTGCAGTAGCGCTAAACTGGCCCATTGAAGGAGATGATGGGTGAATGGGTGAATGGGTGACGTCAGGGTGCAGACGGACCCCGCCCGATCTGCCGGAGAAAGCAATGAGATCCTGCTCCTAACCGGGTTAGTATGTCTCCCTCTGTCTGCTAAGTCGCATATTTTAATCTTACAAGTCTGCCTTCACAACATCTGGGCCAATCAGACTCTGCCGTTATCGCATTAATGTTTTCCTTCTTGAGTATTCCAATTCCTTCTTATCGTAACTACCACATCGCTGGGCTACTTTAAATATTAATGATTGATTAGAAGTGGCAACCACTTAACGAAATTCGGTATCCAAAACCTATTTAATCCTAACTAGACAAACTACATGCTTAGCGACTAGAGATCATGATGATGAGATTGGGACAAACAAATCAGAACGACAATGAATTCAAATTACTTATGTATATCCAGTATAAATGACTAGAAAAATGTGGACTGTTAGACATTGAATAGCATTATAAAGCGCATAAACATTAGTGAATAACTTAAATTGGAAAAAAAATCAAAATATGGTTTGCACATGCACACATTTTAATGTACAATGTATCTTATGAGTGACTTTTGGGTTTACAATCTAAAAAATGAACTAAACTGTATAAAATTAATTAGTCTGTCAGTTGGGATATGGGTAATATTGAACACTGGGGCAATACCTGACGGTTTTGCTCTAAGTCTCTTCAAATAATTCGGTTGTTTACAAAATAAATCTAGACACTTTCAAACGTTGAATTGCGCTATAAAGCAAATAACATTCGTGAATAGCTATAACTAGAAAAACATTTTAAAATATGGTTTGCACAAGCACACATTTTAGTGCGCTACGTATCGTAGGAGTGATTGCTGGATTGACGAGTTTAAAAAAAGTACGATAGACAGGTTTAAAGTAAAGATATAATGCAGTATAAAATTATCAATGAGGTTGTCAGTTGGGTAATATAGAACATTGGGGCAATAATACCGGGCTGTCTAAATCCTCCCAAATAATTCGGTCGTTTACAAAAGAAACCTAGACACTGTCAAACATCGAATAACAATATAAAGAAAATAATATTCGTGAATAGCCATAACTGAAAAAACAACAACTGCATAATATGATTTGCATAACCATAAATTTCAACGACATGATAAAAACTGTTGCTATAAAATTAATATTGAGTTTGTTAGGTGGGAAAGGGGTAATGTAATGTAACACCGGGGCAATACAACACTCCATGCTTTTAAATCTAAATGCTTTTTGGGACATTGGGTGTTTAAAGAAGACCTAGAAACCTATCGTGAGTGTTTTTTATTACCGGCTTGTAATTTTTACTAATGATACAATGAGATTTTTTTTCTTTTTGTAATTTTATTGAGACATGGTGGTGAGATAAAGTTCTATCTTACTATTTTATTCTTGTAAGGAAGACTAAATAACTTGCTTAGTTAGCCTTTATTAAATTATTTATTTAAAAAAAAAATTAATTCATGTCCATTTTCACAAGATACAAACAACACAATCCAAAATTCTAAGGAAAAAAATAAATGCCCCTTGGTTTATATCGAAACACGATATACGATACGCTACGACATGAACGTTCACACTGAAAATTCATATATTCACAGCAAATATACATTTTATCCGTCAACACATGAACCAAATCCTCTTGATCATTCCGTTTCCCTCCACTCTATAACCTGGACATCCTATGAGAAGATAATGGTCTGGAGACCTGCACAGAATCCATTATTCGCTTATCAAAAATTTCATGTACATGCAAATTGAAGAAAAAAATTATAGTTTGAGATCAACTTTGCTGGATGCTATATTATAATGCAGGTGCAATCATGACATTAAAGAATAATAATAATTTAAGTGCATTTAACTATTCACTATAACCTGCTTATATTATATGATCATATTAACTGCTCACACACTGTTTTATTCTTAACCTTAAAATTTTAAATACTCAAGTACATTTTCAATCTTAGGTTTAGTAATAAGTGTAGTAAAAGATACTTACAGTTCTTCGGAATGATGAAATGTTAAAGAGATAACATGTGTAAGGGAAAATTTCATACCTGAAACAACAATGAAGAAATAATATTAAATCAATATAATATTTTAGATGTAATAAAAATCATAATATGCGATAGTTTGATATCGATACCACCAATGCATGTTTACAACCGCCTACAGATTGCCGTTCAAACCGAAATCCGATAATTTCACCCTTAACGCAACCCTCTCATCATCTTATTCTATATTCTATCCCTCAGAAGTTGATTAATGACTTATTAGATATTTCTTAGTTACTAAAGTCCATAACGATACTAGCCCGTCCCAATCGTTTAAAATATATCGCTTAAATAATATTAAATGGATTAGATTAAAGAAACTTGTTCTTTTTTACACCGAAAATTCTGTGCTATACCTTGTTTTCGAATCACATTCTTTTTAAAATGTAGTTCTTCTTTCGAAATTAGTATTCAAATTTAACAGCTATACAGGACAATTGGAAGGACAATAATTCCATAAAGTCAATTTTTTATGTATAAAGTGTGAGCTAAGTGATCTCAAGCTTGGAAAATAACAACCATTTCCACCAATAAACAAGTTTTGAATTTTTTTTTTCTAATTATCAAAAACCCTAAGTAAATATTCACACCTATTTCTACTCATAAGCAAATGTCCAAAATAACTGCCACTTCTTATCCTAACGATATAAAACACCTTAGCCGGATTCGCTTCTTTAAAGGTTTTCATATACGTAAGTTTCCGTTTCATCATGTAACAATACCGAAACATCTACAAACCCAAACATACTTTATCACACAGATCGGGATATTTTTCGGCGCGTATCACTTTCTAATAAGTTATTTTTATGCTAAATTAATTAGGGCTGGTGAAAGCGAATCGAATTCTTTTTAAACTCAAAAGGTCCTCGAACTTCTCCAAAATTTAATTACCGATTCTAACTTATGTGCGGAAAGGGGGTTTTAATATTATTATTCGAATTCAAATTATTCTAAAGTAATTTAAGGATATTTAAAATCAACCGGGTCTGCTTTTTAATTTGTATATCTTAAACAGGTGATTATGCGTTCAAACCGTTTATTCAATCAGCCCATAGACTTGTACATGTCCCTTACGTTGTTTTTCTATTCTATTTGTATATATTTATACTATTTTTTAGTTTTGAGTAATCAGAAAATATTATTTTTTCACACTCAGTTGGCAATGTTGCAAAGAGTCTATTTATTTAATGCTCTTACAGATGTTATTACCGGATTTATTCAATTTCATGTTCATTTTCGTTCTTCAAATATTTTATAATAATCATTGTCCAACCAATATTTGATCTTCCGACGTTTTCTTTCCCAAAGCCTAATTAAAATTGTGTCTGATCTCTACAATTAAAATGAAACAGACATTTCGTCGTAACGTTATCTTATTGTTCTAATACTTATTCACGACCTCTAGTGGGAATTGATTTTTATTAAAATGTCCTTAATTTATCTAGATCATTTTTAGGCGTGTTAATGTTCTCTTTGGTTAGAATAAGTTGTAGATGAAGTTTCATGATTTGTACTACATTCTGCCTCATGATAAAATCTTGCGTTAGTTATCACATTAACATGTGGTCAATGTGATTAAAATTAAATATCACTTAAAATCTTTTCATCTTTTAATGTGGAACACTATTCCGAATGAGAAACCCAGTATTTAAACAATAATCATTTTTATTTCACTTCCTCCAGACCAAATAGTGTACTTCCCAGCCGTTAAAGATCTCTCAAATAAATTAATATTTATTACCTGGGTCCGCTAAAACATAATCTCTGTCAACCTAACCAGAATCGAACCGTTACCCAAAGAGGTTATCGTCTACATTGCTACCACGGTCTCAAAAAACGTCCTATGAAATTGATATAAGTAAAGCTCTTTCTATCAGTGATGCAATTAAAAATAGTTTATATTAATTGGTAAATAATTTTAATAGTTTATGTTACGTGAAAATTGACAACCAATTAGTATTAATGAGAGAATAGCTGAGCTCATTTCCTAACAGTCTGTTATATTCAAATTACATCAGGTTTCCGAAGTGATCGGTTTATCACTAGCTCGAAACAGGCTTAGATGATTTATTTTTTAAATTATTAATTGATGAAATCATCGTCAATTTCGCCCGAATCAAATATTACGGGTACAATTAAGATTGAAAAAAAAACCTATAAGGTATTCAGACGGCATTATCGCTCAATAACTGTACCTAAATACACATCGGGGCAAAATGAAATCGATTATGCATAAGATTGGGAAAGTAGGATTGGAACCCGTTCATTATTTTTAACAACCACACGAAACTGTATTTAGGAATTTAGGAAGCGGTCGTACATAACTTACTCATCTAATATCAGCTCTTATATTTCTCCAATATCATCTACTCGCGGTTAACCTTATTCCACATGTACATACTTAAGTAGATCCATGTCATATGTAAAGCGATTATTGATTGCTAAGTTTAAAGTCTAATGGAAGAGGAAATTGATTCATACGGTACGATAAATAATTTAAACGTCCCAATTGTTATTTTGGAGACAAATAATTCAATCATTTTAATCTAGCTGGGATTTCTTAACCGTATTTTAGTGAACAATTGATGAATAAAATCAAGTTCAGTTTTCCGCTTATCCCATGTGCTTTTGTTAATAATTTACGACTCTAACCTCTTTTATGAAACTTCTAATTATTTTATTAATTCTTAGTTAAATTATGTAATGTGTTTTTTTCTGTTAGTTTTCATAACTGCATTTATCTAACTATTTTATCATTAACATATTTCAACTTGTATATATAACATTATATAAAATGTATGTATGCTGGAAAAAACCACCAACTTTAGATACATTTTTTTCTTCATTATTTTTTTTTTTTAATTTGAATATATAGTTGTAAATTACATTGAATAAATTATTTTTAAAAAAAAATGAATAAGACAATATATAGTAATGCACGCTGAAAAGAAACATAAAGTAAATTTTAAGAGGGGAAAAATACCAAATTAGAAGCCATAAGTTTCAAAAATTACTGAAAACAAAAATTGCTCAAGTAAATGTTTGTTTCCTTTTATATTTGAGACTTAAGAAATCTTGTTTGGAGTTTTTATACTAAAGAGCGAATTATAATAAGACAGCTATTTAAGGCATTATTTTATATTTTAGAAAGTAACCTTACGCCTAGCAGCTCAAGGTCCGGGTTGCAATAGTAGTAATATATAGGTTTATAATTAATCTAAACATAATTTCTCTCAAATAATAAAACCAAAATTTAACAAAAAGATTAATACCACTTAAAAAAATTTCTTTTTCCTAACCCAATCCTGAAAGATTTGTACGATAATATTTAAAATTAGTTTACTTTTGCTGTATTACAGACCTCATTCTAAGGTTTTTCTGATTACTTATTTCAATCTAATATAATACATTTTTCATATTTTTTGGGTAGTGTGGGGCACACCACTGTATTGAAACAGGACTTGACATTATACCGTCTCATAAATAACGTCCGCGAGGAAACATATAAATCATAATTTTGAGATCTAGTAATTTTTTTCAGCCTCATGCAATACTCATACAAATGACTCAGATGCATCAACAGTTTCTTCTATAGTTGCTTTAGCAGAACTTTTTTCATCTTATAAAGTCTTGGAACTTTATTGCCTCTCATATCATCAGAAACGCTTTGAATTATATGATTTTACTGCATATGTTTAGTAACCTTCGAAGCCATTATTGCTGTGATTTTCAAAATGGCCTTTACTCCAAATTGTCTTTCTTAAAAAAAAAAATACTCTAAAAATGTCTCTACGTGATATTAGAAAGATTTAAATCTAATAATTTGGAAAAATGTAATTCCGATATAAAGTTATTTAAGATAAAGAAATATTATATTGCATACTTTAGTTATTTTATATATCTAACTAAAGAAATATGTATGTATATTATTAATAAAATAAATTTTTATATCAAACATTATTTTTCAGTTGTGAATATCAATTTATGATCTTGAATCTAATTACGTCACATTGAAGTTTTCATGAAGTAATATTTTAAATATATGTTTGGTAATGTATATTTATTATATTATACCCTTATATATACACATCAGTACACTAATGGTTAGGCAGGACTGGAGGGAACAAATGGAAAGAAAGTGGGGTGTATGAGAAGTTGACAGCCCGATAGGAGATACGCAAATACTTTGAGACAGTAACAACATATGTAATGAACTCATAATCTTCTTTAGTAAGCTTAACTTACGGTTCAATCTGAGCGCCAGGTATAAAAAGATTCTTCTTAAGAAAGAAAAATCGAATAAATTTTCTATACCGATTCATATCGAATGATTTAAGAGTTCGATTAAATTTGAAAACGATCCATCTTCAGTTGAAAGAAATATTCGTTAAAATAAGAGTTTCTCAAAAGAAAAAGCAAGATATTTGTTCGATCGGAACAAAACCAGGATAACTTCCAAGATGGCGGCCTCTCAAGTTCAATTAACGTGTTATCCTAAGGCGGGCAAACAGCTGCCTTTATCATAACAAATCTTCTCTCAGGCTTTACCTAGTAATCTTTTTATGAAGGCTACCCGGCATCTTTTATTTATAAAGAGTTTTAAAACTAAATATTATAAATATATATATTATATATAAATTTGTCTGTCCGTATGTACGTCAATGAAATCCTCCTAAACTGTTAGACCTATTAAATCGATTTTTTTTGTGTATTCAACTGAGTTCAAGAATGGTTTAGAATAACTATCCGATCTGATAGTGAATGTTTTTTAATTAGTTAAATTGATTGTTTTGTTAATATCCTCTACTTTTTTTATTTACACTGGGTCCGCCAGGCAGCGCTGCAATCGCGGTATTGAAGATAAGAAGTTGGTCATTTTGAAGATTATAATCTATTCATTTGTTGGCACATTCGTTAGTTTCATCGTAGCTTAGTGTTGTTATTAAATTGAAATTATAAAATTAATAAATTAGTGTGTGAAGTTTTGATATAATATACATATACACTATTTGATATTTGAGTCTCAGAGCCAAAGAAATAAGAAGGTATAAGATAAATTATAATAATAATAATAAAACTATTATTAACTTACCTCGCATTTGCGGATGATCTGGCGATTTTAAGAGAGGATGAGGAGACTGTCTTCAAGCAGATTGAGATACCTAAGGAGTGTGGAGAGAAGGTGGGACTACATATCTCTTAATTCTTATAAATATCACTAAATTCTTCTGTTCAAAGACAGATAAGAGAACGGAATACGGTAAAATCGACCGAGTCCCGTACTACCCGTACTAAATACCTCGGAGAATTCATTGAAACGACAGGCTTTGAGAAGATCTCGCAGCAAAACCGTCTCCAAAAAGTCAAGAAGGCATTAGGGTTAGTTCAAGACATCTGCAACAAAAAATGCATGTCAAGACATACGAAAATTCGGCATTACAACACGGTCATAAAATCAACAGTCCTTTACGCAAGTGAAACATGGTCACTTAACAGAAAACAAGAATTAGGTGAAATAAAAAAGGAAGAGAGGAAGATCATCTGGAAAATCCTAGGAGCAAGATATACCCAAGATGGTTACAGGCTACAATCAATCAAAACAACATAGACATTTTCAAACATTGAAATTGACATTGCTGCGATGGTTGGATGGTGTTGAGGAAGATGCAAGGACCCTGCTCGGAGTACGGAATTGGAGAGCGGCTGCACTTGACCGGTTGAGCTGGCGGAAGCTGCTTGAGGAGGCCAGGACCCAGCAATGGGTTGTTGCGCCGATTGAAGAAGAATAAATTGACATTAGGAAAAGACGAATGAAATTCTTTGGGCACCTCACGAGATTACCCGAAAATCGACTGTCAAAAGGAATATTAAATTATGGTAGCTCACTTAAGAATTCAACAACTTGGCTGGATGAACTTCGAAAGGACCTCAAAAACGCTAACACATGTGCAACGGACATTTTAGAAAGACACCTTTAGACACAAAGTCAACAAGTGGGAAGTTACATCAGAGAAACCAAAGCAAAAGCAGTGCAGACAAAAGTGGTCGGAAGAACGTAACCAAGCCTTCTCAGAGAGAATGGAAGCCTAGTGGACGAGCAGGAAGAACCCTAAGAACGATTGATTGAGATGTTTGCTTGACGTCTTCCACTATTGGGAGAATACGCTAATAATAAAAATAAAAATATTTATTTGAGAAATCATACAAATGTCATTTGGCACATATTGCATTTTCGATCTTCATTTGGTAAACTCCCCTAAGGGATTCTCGTGAAAGCGTGTATGGAGAAACCTCACATTCAAGGCACTCCTAGCATGGTTCATCTCTCTGTAGTAGTTCCCTGCTCCAGAGACGTTCCAGTCTCCTTGTCAAATTCTGTGGTAATGTGTCTGTCAGTAATGACAGTACCAGTAAGTTTGTATGTCTAGCAAGTGAGTCATGAAATTTTTTGTAGACGAATGAGGGAGTACTGGGCCAATGTCAAAAAGAAAAAAAGGAGTTGAAATGACGTAGTCCTTAGTAGGCCAATACGAAAAAAACAAATATCGAGAAAATATTATGTAACTTGCTTTTTCCAATTTTCCAAAAAATAAAAAAAATTAAAATCGAATTCAACAGAAAAATCATTGGATCCTGAAAATTCGAGATACTATAATTCGATTTGATTTTTGATTGCGCTAATTTATAGATTTTTTTTCCCCAGTTCATAGATAATTTAAATATTGGAAACCTGTTGAATTAATATTCGCAATCGCTAACGATCTAATGTGTAACAGGAAAATCAAAACTATTTCAGCCTCCTTTCGAAAGAACGAAATCTATTTGGTAAATGAAGCAAAGCGAATTTCATGGTAATTGCTGACGCCAGGGCAGACTGGTCAAGTTCCTTACAGGCTCATTGATAGCTTACAGCTTACGAATGAGGTTATTGATATGGCTACGCAGATTATGAGAAAGGAAAACTTGCACGCAATTAGGTAACTCTAATGTAGGCCTTGAGTATTTCGAGTTCAATCAACTAGATATCGGTAGCTTTAATTTGCAGTTACTAATTTTATTTATTACAAAATAAAAATTACAATCACCATTATTTAAGTATTAAAATGATTTGACTGTCCAGGGTTTCACCACCTTGCTGATACCGCGGAATGGTAAAATTATTTAATAAATTAATATTACATACAAATTTATGATGATACACCTTTTCCAGGATCTTATTCATGTTTGTCATACTTTTCGAATCCGCGATGGACAAGTAAATTGGCACCGATGAACTAAATAAATATTTCCTAAAATGTAAAATATGACTGGCTGTACATATGAATGCTTCATGATTAGTTTAAAATCCCTATTTTCTACATTAAAACATAGATTTATTTTCTCGAACATTTTATAGGATCAATTTTATAGGTTAATCTTAAAAATTATCTTATCTTATCTTAAAAATTTTATCAAAATAATAATTGTTTAAAAATTCGACACTTGCTCTCTCTTCAATGATAACCTGCCTTGTGAAGTAATCAAGTGTTGGCATATTTTGAGTGTTTGTTAGCTTTATTTATTATATTATTATATACTATAAAATAATACAGATTATACCAAGAACAAATATTTTTATAAAATCGATTTCACCAAATTGTTCCAAGAATCAAGTTTACAAAAATCCACTCACTACAATCCTTTCACCATTGCCTCAATCTACATTGTTAAGCACTTATATTTTAGATGAACCAAAGTAATTTTATACCGGTACATTGGTTGTCTTTATAGGAGCATTGGATGACTTTCAGAAATAATAGATAATAGCGGTTTCTGTTTTCTATTATCGAGATAACGTATCTTCATTTTTGGAAAGCATAGTACATGTTGTCGATGCTAATGCACTTGTTTTCCACCTATAGTTTTGTTCAGGAGTAACGATTGGTATAAAAATTTATATTGAGTCATCTATAAGGCTTAAAACCAATACATAATGACGTAGATAAAATACGCTATAAGTATCACTTTTTAACAGCCTACTAAGCCCAAGATCGCAGGTTCGTACCCCGGCAGGTGTTCCAAGGATTTTTAAAGGGAGTAAACAATCCTAGATTATGCCGTACTTCGGAAGGGACATTAATCGGAGGTCCCGAGCCTGTCCGATGCCAGGTACTCGTTAAAATCTCCATCCTAATTAAATTTGGATAGGAAAATTTTAGAGCTCCCATTGTAACTTCGTCCGAATAGCTATAGCAGCATTAAGTGGCGTTAAGTGAACAAAAAGTATCAATTTGGTGTTTTGTAAAAAAAAATCATGTTAAAGTTAAAAAAAATTCATAAAACCTATACGTTTAAGTCTGTAACCTACTTAGTTATGGCTTAAGGATATATGTTTGAACATTGAAGTATAAAAAAACAAAAATAATAAGTTATTAAATATTCTTAATCAATTTAGAATTAATTTTTAATACTACGGAATAATTAAGTACGGAAGTTGCATTTAAGTTGCCGATAATTGAAATAAATGCTGAGCTTTTTGTAGTTGTGATTTGGCGAAACCACTCAAGTAATTAGTAATGAAATTTAAAAATAAATTAAGGAGTTTTATGAATTATAGGGGATCATTATAAAAGGGATATGACTTATCAATAAGGGTCAGTTGAAGGGGGCACCTAAAGCGGGCTGATCAGTTTGGAAAGGCACTTGAAGCTCTTCGAGTCAGCCCTTTTTAATCAATACCCAACTGATATTTCAACCTCTCTACTTCCCGCCTTCAGCTTCTCTACTAGGCCACATCTCTCCAGAGAGAACTATATCCTCGAAAATGGTCCGCTAAATCTAAGTATCAATTGTAAACTTTAACTTCTCTGACGTCTTAAATAAAATAAAAGTTATTAAAATCCTTTATTTTCTATTTTACCCGATTCATCAAGGATTTAATTTTCAGACAAAATATTTCATCCTAAATTTATTTCTGAATATTAAAAAATGTATAAATAAAAGAAATAAAAATTTCCATATATCTGCAGACACGGGAATAAGTGGTTAACTCCATTTCAGCGTTAACTGGAGTGAAAAAACAACCCATGAGCGGGTCTGGAGCTCATCAGTACATAGTAGAGTCTGTATCAAGGACAACGGTTTTGCAGGGGAGGTGATTTGTCCTTGATCACGCTCAACCAAGATCTCCCCCCTTATTTTGGGTACCCAGTTAAAGAGGCTGGGTAAGCCCCAGGTAGATCTTAGATCCCATAGGATCCAACTCCAGCAGCTAACAGATAAATAAAAGTCTGCCAGCAGCGGGATTTGAACCAGGATTTTCGGCATGCCAACTCAGTGCTCTACGACTGAACCACTACACTCCAGTTAAATCAAAATACAAGAATAATTGAACTGGAGTGGAAAGTGGAATTATTCTTGTAGTTTCTGGCTTGAAATGGAGTTATTTATAATTTAAGCAGCAACTCCATTTCTGACTTGCCGCTTATTCGTTACGAAAATAACACGATTTCGCTTCACTAAGTACAAGAAACTCATTTTGGAGAAAATTCCAATTAACCACTCATTCACCGGACCGTATAGATAAAAACCTTCATAACACTATCAAACCCAATTGCAATGTAGTAACGTAGTTTTTCCCATTTTATTATATTAATAAAAAAATATAAACTAAAACGTTTAAGCGTGTTACGTCTTCCTCTTTCTAGAATAAATTCTATTTACAAAATATATTTCTATGAGTAAAAATTATTGATATTACAGTGTTTCCCTGAAGCCACGGGTAAATTTCAAAGAGTTAATAGGTCAACAAAAATAGTTAATTTCAACAAATGAATTCATATAGACCGGTTCCATACTGATGCCAGAAAACCAGGAAATGTATTTTTATATTTAAAAAAAAAATTCTTCGAGGTATTGACCACACAAAAAATATTCAATAAAATTAAGTTTCCAATTTCCACAGCGTGAGCAGATAAAACTCTGTTTAAGAAATATATTTTGACTGAAGTAAAACCGTTGAAGTGGGGCTTTTGTGGGAACCAATAATGAAAATATTTATAGCTAGCTTATTTCTAAACACTACATATTCTTGAATGTTTTTCTCATCCAACTGCATTCAATTCATTCTTCGGTAACTATTTAATTTTGTAGAAATAAATCACTTTATTTTGGGATGTGACATAAATAAGGGTTTAGTATATAAATTAAATTATCACCTTTATTATTACACACCACACCTTTTGGAAAATAAAGAAGAAATCTTTCGTTCTTCTTACAGCTGGAAATAAAAGGAAAAGAATAAAAGGGAAATACAGATCCAATTCTAGCCCTATCTTATACGAAATCTCAATTTATTTAAACTATGTATATTTTTTGAACTACTATACAGTTTTTTCCTCGGTCTTATTTAATATCGCAGTTTTACTACCCGTCAACAGTTTATTTTATTTATGACAATAATAAATAAATACACCGTATTTTAGTAAGTGAAACACATAGAATATTTTAAATAATGATAGACCCAATGAGCTTTAAAAAAGTTTATGCATATCCTTGTTCCGATTAAACTCAGATAAACAGCATATTTAACTTTTTCTAAAAAAAAAAAAAAAAAAGGTTTTTCTAGGATAGGCAGCAATTAATCAAAAGTAGAGGTAATTAAGTTGGAATAGTAATCTCGCAATGTAACTAACTCCTTTTAAGAAACCTGGTTCGGGTTAAGAAACAATTCTTATTAGATAGAGCTTTTTATTTAAAAAGGACACTTCTCTGTTGTCGAAACCAAATTACAACTCAGAGGCCAGTCCTTAAATGAGCGTTTACTCCAATTAAACAGATTTAATAGTTTATGGAAGTAAAAAAAAAAAAAAAAATCCTAGAAGTAAGTTATCTAACAGGGACACCCTATAATGTCAATTAATTTGCACATATTTATCTTTAAACGCGATTGAATTGAATTGATTTGATTTAATAAAGTTATTTACATACTCATGGAATCGCATTCCACAGCAGATTTGGTCGACATTTTTGTTAGAAAAACCTTGGTTATTCAACGGGTTTCGGTTACATAAGAGTTATCAACGTTGATTTGATAGAAACAAAAAATGTTATTTTGCATGGTTAATAGACATTTTTAGTTGATATTAACTCGGTCACGGTCCGTCTCTGGTAGCAGAGGATCTGCTAAATCACGACGTGCAGTCTTCTTCTTTGAAGTTCGTGATGAACTGTGCATCCTCTATAATTCGCTGGATGTTTTTTGCCGCACAGCGCACAGGTAGGCGGCTCTTCACGTGGTTTCTGTCACTAGGATGATCATGGCTACACTTCACGCATCTTGGCTGGTGTCGGCAGAATGCTCTGGTATGTCCATATTCCTGGCACCTCAAACGTTGAACAATGTCCTTTCTTTTTTGAGCTTCCTCAATTTTAACTTTAGTGTAACCTAAGTGAATATTTCAAGTAAATATTGAACACTTCAGCAATGTTTGGAGCTGGCACAAAGAAGAGTGGGATGGGTTCTTTCGACCTTGGGTGTATTACATTATTGATAAGGCGAACTGTGAATCCTTTTCTCTCAACATCATATCATTTAATCATATCATGAGGTGTGGAATAATGAAGATTTATGATGACAAAGCAGTCGGCTTTTTCTTCTTTAGGTTGAAATGTGTGAAACGAAAAGTTTTTAGAGTCTAATATTTTATGCAGGCTCTATATGCATCATTAATTTCAGTTTTTAATGTGATCACTTCTTTATTGGAAAAACATTCAAAATTATTCTCTCCTAAAAGAGCTAATAAGTCTGTGGATAAGATTTGAAAGTTGTTGATTCCCTTTATATTTATTGGCGGTGGTTAATGGACTACTGGTGGTGCGACGCGTTCTTCTTCCATTTCGACAGATAGTGGTGAAAACATGTTGCTAGGGTCGGAAAACTGTGTTAATCTTAAAGAAATTTCAGCTGATACTCTATTGGTGTGCAGTTTTGTTAGGAAGACATATGTGAGAACTCAGGTTGCCATGACATATGTTTGTCAGTCACTATGATCTTGATTTATTTAACACGTTTTATCACTCATTTTATGTTCAAACGAAATATTCTGAAATTCGAGATTCATAAAAATGGATAATAATCTAGGGATAGATGGATAACACAAGAAATGATTAATGTCCAAAAGAAAAAAATGATATGTCTGCTTTCCTAGATGTTCCATTTTCGGTAAAAGTGGATAATATTTCTGAGAGATGTAGATAAATAATTTCAATGCGGTTTTGTGGACCTTTTTTTTCACGAAACGGCCTTTTAACCCTTTAAGGAAATATATGTACCACTTACTTATATATGTTTTAGCACCAACCTATGATTCCAATACTTTTTTTAAGTTCACTTTTAGGAAGTCAGCATATTTAGCTTTAATATTTTGTATTTTTTTTTTATAATATCCTACTTAGCCAACCCCATCCTTTTTTAAAATTTTATATAACACACTTTTTTTTAAACAATAAATCATGATTTAGGGAAGGGGATCATAGAAGAAACCTTTTTTTTTTTTTTGGAAGTTTCCTTTATTTGTATTTATTCACAAATAATTGCCCACAATGCCAGTATTACATTGTGTTATTAGTTACAACCCTTTTTTTTTGGTACACATATGTCTACTGTACCACTGAGCCGTAACTGTAAATAAAAAATATATAAGAAAATATATTGTAATATCATCAATTTATTTCAAATGAATTCATAATAATATATACATTGCATATTGTGTGTAATATATAAAGTAATAGCGTAGAAACCGATCTTTTAGAATAATTTTTAGTGTTTATTAGTAATAATATATTTTTATCTTTAAGGACCGTTGGTACATATATGTACCACATTAAAAAACGAGTTTGCAATAATTATTGTTTTTTAACTTTTAAATACTATTAATGTATGACCATAGAATATATATAGAATTTTGGGCGTCAAAGGGTCAAGACTTTGTCTGTGATTTTTAATTTTTCTGCTTCCTCTCTCACTTGTTTTACTAAACCTCCTACGCTCTTGTATTCACCGATTTTGTCAAATACTTTCTTGTTTAGTCTCCCTTGGTCTATTCTTACCATGTGCCTGTAGAATCTTAGTCTTATGATTCATATTTCGGTTTCCAGGTCTATCATCTCTCTGTCTATTTCCTGTTTCGATCTTATTCTGTAGTCTTCCTGTGTTTCCTTGAGCCAATAGATACTTCTCAGAATCATTCTCTCTAATGATTTTTCTAGTTTAATATTGTCTCAATCCCATACAAAATTACTAGTTTTATCGCTGTGTTGCAGTGTCTTATTTTTAAGTTCTTATTGTCAATATTTCGTGTTGCATAGCTTAGTTTTTCCGACTTGGTGATTTTCTCTTGGACACTTGTTTATATTTTATGTTTTTAATTGCCATTACGGAAGTATTATATACGGGTGTACTTTCTCTATCATCATAATGGTAGTGAGCAATCAAAATAGGTATTTTTAATGACCAACCCACGATTTCACTCTTTTCACTGAAACAGCAAAGCCATGTGTAATAAGTTTTTAGCTGAAGAGTCTTAATAATCAATATTCAACCATAATCAATTACAGTCCAGTGATTTGTAAGCTTTTACCTGCAGTGGTCTGTGTGTTGTTAATGATTGAAAAAACACTTGTGTGCCGGTTCTTTGTAGGAAAAAAGGAAGAAAAATACACAAAAACTATATATACTAAGTTCTTGCTATATTTAATAGCCGTATGGCTAGTTGGCCAGTTCACCACTGACATCTAATTACATGAAAATAAAAAAATAACATTCCATAAATGATCTAAAATAGGTTAATTCTCTAATAATATGATATGATAATTATAATAAAAAATAGTTAAAAACTAAAACACATGCTTTAAAAAAAAAAAATAAATAAAATGTAGAATACAGTTTGAAATAAGAATATAGTTATGAACTAAAAACTCATTTTATGGTGGGGTGCATGATGTTAATAGTTGTAAATATTTAATTGACTGATAATCGTAAATGAAGAGTCACTATGGAAATATCTTTACAAAAACAATGCTTTCATACATATAAAATGGATTATATTGTCGATAACTATATTCTAAATTTTTACATATTTTCTACTTTTTAGTTTTATTATTATTATTAAACTTTGTTATTCAATACTTAAACCATAATTTATTTTCCAATTTTTACTTCATATATTATAAGCGCATGGTTTTTAGACTTTTTAACTAAAATTCATTTTCTACTTCTATGTTTGGCTAGTTACAAAATCAAATGTTTTAGTTTTTTATTAAGTTCCCAAGTTGCAAGTAGTCATATGCTTGTTCGAAAGATTAAGCCTCATACATGTCTAGTATTTATGTATATCTTTGTCTTGGCACAAAACGTTATCATTATTCGGATATAAAAAGTCGTCATCCTGAAGATCCTGGTCAGGATAATGAGACTAAGTTATTCAATTATTAAATTGTCATCCTTTCGATTGGATACATTTTAGTAGCCGAAAATCAAGTTCAAAGATTTCAAAGACATAATTACACAGAAAAAAAGTTAAGTGTATTAAAAATTAGATCAATTAACTGGCGAAATTTAACCAGCATCAACTTATTACACTACTACTCTACATAAATGTTATTTCATTCTTGTTCATCCGAAAAAAAAAAAACAGCATTAAAAGAACATCACGCTGGTTTATCCAGCATAAATAGCATCATATCCAACGTATTTACATTACAGTAATACTCGTAGGGCGCATGTTTTTCTACTTCTAGTTGAAATGTGAGGTATGTCTTCTGATATCCATTAGCTTGTGGTTGGCGTTGTGCTTGGGGAGGTTACGCAGAAAAGGCGGATGGGATCTGCGGAGCAGGATGTCCAAATGACGAAGCTGTAGAGGATATGGCTGAAAGGCCACCACATGTCAGGGCAAGACTTTTTTTCCCACTGGGGCCTGTAGAGAATAGGACTAGGGAACATTTTAGTGCGGTTTTAATGAGGCCAAACCGAGTTTAACAGTTCCGAGAAGAGGTTGTGTTTTCAATTACTAGGTGTAGGCTCTCTTTGGAAGGGGCACCCGAAACCCGGACCAGACCCTTACAAAGAGGAATATAATTTACCACTTTCTCGACTATAAAAGTTTTTAAGGAATGGTGGTGCGAGCGTTTTTTGAAGCGGTCCCACTACTTTGGAGGACCGCGGTATTAAAGCCTAGTTTATGTCCCGTAGCAGGGCAACAGGGGTATAAAAACACTCCACCATCTAGCAAGCGTTTCATGCTCTAACGAATCGTATCTACTATTCTACTTGACTACAAACTATATCAATACGTAGGATATATAGCGCTTAACACCCTTCCCATGAGACAATATCTGTTTTTATTGAAATTTACAACTATATTATAATGTACAACAAGTAAATAGAAACAATGATATGTATCGGCGTGAGTTTAAGGCACGATGAGTAACTTTTTCAGTTTTGTAGCTCCAATCACGAACATCATAACGCCTACAAAAGGAAATTTGGTTGAAATGGGTGTCTTCTCTATATTAAAAAAAAAATGTATTCATTTCAATTTACAACTGTATTATCTCTGTACAACAAGTAAATTCATGACGCGAGTGATTCGTAATGACATGGCTATAGGCAAGTATGTTTACAACCCACTGGTAGTTCTCAAATAAAAAAATTCAATTTACAAGTTAACGAAGTCATCATCTTTTTAGACGTCTTGGGAGGATTATCGGGAATCGAAGAGGTAGCAAGGTTTAAAACTAGTGGGTTTGAGTGGGAATTAAATTTGTCATAAAAGGATTGATATCGAGTCCGTGTCAAATCAGCAACAAGGGGGCTTATAAGTCATTATGGATGACATTATCGTAAGGAAGTAAGGAGCTATAAGGATTTTACGAAGGATTTTTTTTTTGTAAAGATTGGATACGAGAGGAATTCGATGGCTTAGTTAGATAAGATCTACTTCTTAAGTCCAAAAGGGTCTTGTGAGCTAAGAACATTTGTCTAGAAAGTGTAGAAGTAGCCAGAAATGACTAATATCATAATATCGCAAGTAATATCACAATAGTAATCTGAAGATTTAAAAAATATTAAACATTTGTAAACTATACATTACGATGATGTATAATTAATATCACGCGATAAGCGACAGAGAAAGATGTAACGATAAGCGAAGTATCTTTATTTTAATCATCCTGTGTAAAGAATTTATGACATTAAATGTGAGCCAAGTATAGTATAATGTTATTACGGAACATATATCTTTGGAATTAAAAATGGAATATTACAGATTATTCTTATCGGATCTAGTCCGAGCGTAAGTCTGTGAGAATATCAGCGACAGATGTAAAATAGCACATAAGTGGGATTATCTTTTTTTTAATTATTTATTATTGAAGATTTAAATTTGATTACATATAAGTCACTAATTTTTTGAATCGCAGTTTTATGTATTAATAATGTAAAGTCTATATGACTATCCAAGTCTTGCTTTGCTGACCGAATGGAACCTATTGAGAAAAGTGAAACCTCACAGCACATGTTTCAAACTGCTCCAACCTCACAGGGTATATGATTTACTGATTTCGTGAACCATAATTTTCGTCAACAAGGCACTAATTCAGGAAAGAGACGACAAGGTGTGGAAGCGACTATTCCCAGAAAAGACAGGTATCATTACTATACAAACAGGGGGAGGTAAATGCTTTGACTTATCGATAAAAATATCAGTCGAAACCACACAGCACTGAATTAGCATATGGCTGTTCTCTTTCCTGCGGTCTAGACCTAACCGAGTAATGAGGCTAGCTTTTATAAATAGCTAAAAAGTTTCAGGTTATTGTAGATTGACTGTCTGGCTTTGAAGTTATATAACGAAATGTATAAGTTTAATTAAAATAATTAGATTCGAAATAAGTACTTCTTTACTTTACTTCTTTTCAATCAATATACCCTTAGTGCCCCCCCCCCCCCTGGTTACCAGAGCAATACATATAAATAGAATTATTTACGGAGTTGAGCTTTGGGGCTCCACTAAGCATCAAATTCCTCACGTATCCTTGAAATCCAAAATCCTTCGTAAAATCCTCAATGCTCCTTACTTTGTTACGAAGAAAGTAATCCATAATGGACCTTAATGTCCCATTTTTGTCTGAATTTCCCCCTAAACCGGTATCAATCTTATCTTGAAAACTTTATTCCCACTCAAACCCACTAGTTTCAAACCTAGCAACCTCTTTAATTCCTGATAATCCTCCGAGGCGTTTGAAAAGAAGATGGCCTCGTGACCTTCTAAGTTGGGCTTGTTATTTGAGTACTATCACTGGGTAGTTTCTCTACTTGTCTTTATTCCTCCCAATATGTACCATTCCTGTCATTTACTTGTTGTATTGTTACAATAAATTGTAAATTGCAATGAAAAAAATACAATTTTTTGTTTATATTTTTATTTATATATAAGGCTATTTATATTAAATTAATGAGTATTAATAAATATTATCTAATATTTATTTATTTTTAATATAATTCATTCAATTACATTCCATGATTAATAGCAGCTTCCAGAAATTTATTACCAATATAACTACGATTTAATAGCTGCGTTATAAGGAAACATGACCGTGTATACCTACCATCACAGTATAACGAGATGATAGCAAGCGCTCGAAGAAAAGACACCCATTTTACTGTCTACCAGGTTACAAATTAAGAAATCTTGAACTTCAAGGATTGGTGGCCACTCTATTTTTATAAATCCAGCAATTCCATACAGCAGACAAAAAAGTTCTAATTTTAATAAGCAAATACAAAAAATGAAATACAGTTCTCAATCAAAGGGATACCTAGCTGCATCCGAGTTTATCGATGGATTGACAGAAGATGTTTTCAAACTTATTAAGGGAAATCAAAGGAAATTGCATCTTCCTTCAAACAAGCCTACGATGGTTCTGTATGTATTAACAAAAAAAAAAAGATGATGTGGGAAAAACTTTACAATACGTACCAGATGACAAGAGGCGGTTCTATACACGCATTTTATCATGGAAAACAAAAGAGGGAACCGAAGATGACGAGTAAAATATTATATTCCAAGTCAAGTAAAGACTGTGTTAACTTTTCTACTTAAAATGGTAATACATTTTTATTCGAAACATTTTTCAGTATTTCATTAATGATTTTGCCTTATAATATCTCTGAATAAAGTGCAGTACTTGGTCAAATATATCATACAAAACTCAAATACATATTATTATACAAATGAGTGGAAAAAAGGAATAACATTTAAATAAACAATTAGTTCCTACGTCCTAAAAGTGTAAAATAATGTTGTAATAGATATATATTAAGATTGCCCATGTATGAAAGTATATTTTTCATGTTTAATGTTATTTTGTAAGATGAACAGAAATCTATTTAGACAGTTTTTTGGGTTTATCAAAAAATAGGTTTCAGTCACTTATTCCACTTTTCCACGCAGTGGTTCAATTGATAATTATTAAATTATATTCATCGGTTTCATTGTTAGGATAAGCTTATTTCTTCTACCGATCCATTTGTCCTCATGTATGTTATTTACCTCTCTTCATATTAGAAGTCGAGACCGTATAAAATTTGTAAATACTCGAAAAAATTGGGAACATATGTATTTCACTCCTGATATTTTTTTCGCGTTCTGAATTAACAAATATTTTATTCGTTCTCGAGTTAAAATTGTAATGGAAAAGAAAATTCGCCCAAAAATGAATGACCTCACCAAGAATATTATTACCGGTCTATTCTTAAAACAAGACCCATGCAAAACAAGATATTTACAGAATGCCTGCATGCCATTTAGTGTAATAATGATTATTTAAATTTAAAGGCGTCGTATAAGAAAAAAGTGATGGCATCCGTCCAAGATTCCTGCAAAACAAGCACTGAAAGAAAAAAACTAAAAACGAATAAAAACAAAACAAAACATAAAGCGTCAGATTTGAAAAGATTGAACATGAGCAGAATTAGCTTGTGCCAAGATGCTACATCATTGTTCGTATAACATCCTTGCTTTAGAATTCTCTGTTTTTCTTTCTGTAACAGAGCCTGTCGTTGATCTTGCTTAAAGTTTTCATATTGTGACAGCTAGTATTCGCAATGTATATTTTAAAATCGTTTTGGTAAATTGTGCGTCTATAAAAAGTAGTATCCGAAAACACCACAATAGAAGCAGAACGTATACTTACAGGAGGATCCTCGTATTAATTAATATCCAAATTTAATCTAGACCTAGTTAATCATACCTTTTGTTTTAATTATACAATGTTTAAAAATAATATACCAGATATTATGATGATATAATGAACTGCTGGCAAACACTCAGGCTAGACTAGACACGAGGGAGACGTCAGCCAGTTATATTCTTCCACACAATGAGAGATCTCTCATCTAGCTCTTTTTGATTCTCGCCTTCTAAGTTTTAACTTATTACAAATCACAGATGCAGCAAACTATATAAAATATACTACTAGCTGCTATTACCGAAAAATAACTTCTATTTCTTATCCAAATAAATACTGAAAACCCGATTGAAAATTAATTAATTTATCGTTAATAGCTTGCTATCATGCAATTATTAATTACAAGTTTGGAATGTAGGTCCTACAACGAATATAACTTTATTTGTATGTTGTATTGAATTAAATAAATATTAAATATTAAAATTTCAGTAACGTGGGCCATTTCCACCCTTAGCTTGCTATGTGAGTATGACTATACATCGTGAAAAATCTTTACGAACTTAAAAACTCTTTTACGATGTATAGTCATAATAGTTCCCTTTTATAAGAGTAAAATAATGATGGCGAAAAGTTGGATATTAATTCATATGTGAGCTTAAACTGCATTTATTATCAATTCAGTCCTAAAAAATTAATTCTTCAAATAGGAAGTCTATTTTTATGTCAATTAATAATTGACATTTGTTTATCAATTATTTTGACAAACAAATAGAATAATGTCAGTAACGTTTTATTTGTTTAAATATATAATACATATATTAGGTTTCGTAGTTTAAAACGCGTTATATATAACCACAAAGAAATAAGCTGTTTTCTGTCGCGCATGTAAAAAATGGATTAACAAGTAAAAAAATGCTTATTTCCAACCAGTATTAGGCATTATATTTCGCTTTTATGACTGTTCACATTATGTTAATTTTTATCAATAGTTGTCAATACCCCCGAGGTCACATTTTTCCTTGAGGATACATTTTGAGGATATTTTAGAAATATATATCATCTAAATATAATGATAACTTGCAAATATAAAGCTCGGAAAGGCTTTATCACGAGTATTTGTGATGATTCGTCTTAAATCTCAGTGGTCTTATGACCAGGTACATGTCCCGCATTATTTAATGGCCAAAATTTCTTTCAGTCCTATAACCCGTGAACAAAATCAATTTATCAAATAAGCTCAAATAGAACTAAGCACATTAATTATAGTCCAGGAATTTTAAGGGTTTCACCACGGAATGAGAGATAGTCAGCTATAAACTTGTATAAACTTTTATTTTGACACCCTAAAACTTGTCTCAAACCCCCCTTATCGTAGAGTGTCCGCGACTACAGATATTCCAAGGTCAAAGGTCAAAAAATTGATTATTTAAACATTTATTGCTAATATCTCGTTTCCTATGGGTTTTATGTTATTTATATTTATTATAAATATTGTAGAAGATTAAATTCTCTACAACTTTTGTTTAAACATTTTTTTTTATACCCTGAACCATTTTCAAAGTAGATGGCAGAGCGCGCGCAGTGTTTAACTATTTAGATTACCATTTGAGGTCAACCTGTAGTCCCGATTAAAAACACGCCGTATAAAGTTTATTTTGACGCCATATAAAGTTGTATTTGATGGATATTCACACTACAATAAAAACATGGTTGTACCTATTACCCAAGAAAAATTTCTATCGAATTGAAATAATAAAAAAAAAAGCTAATTTTTACGCTTATTGAAAAATTACAGGCTGTTAATAATACAACAAAACAGACCGGAGATGATGCGGATGTTCTTATTATTGAAACAGCTATTGATGAATGTAAACGTCAAAAAACTGCTGTTATAATAGGAGAAGATATAGATTTACTTGTCATTTTAATTTGGCGTACCCTATCTCATCAACAAGAAATTTTCTTTTAAAAAGTTGGCAAAGGAAATGTAAAAACTGAAATATACTCTTCCAAAAGTTTTGATAAATATCCTCGTTCTAAAAATCATATATTGTTTCTTTGCGCAATAAGTTGCTGTGACCCGACTTATGAGCTCTTTAGAAAAGTAAAAAACACTTTTGTAAATAAACTCGAGAGTTCCGAATTTGGATCAAATTGCTGCAGCATCTGAAGAAGAAAACTGTCCGGTTCAATCATTATTTGAGAATGGAGTGCGAACCTTGTTGGCAATCTATAATGCTCCAAAATCTGAGGACTGTATCGATCGTCTTCGCTATGCACAGTTCATCAAGTTAACAAAACTGAATAAACCTGTGGAGTAATCAAATCTTCCACCAACGAGTGCAGCAGCTCACCAACATTTCAACCGTGTTTATTATCAAATTCAGACTTAGTTATCGCATGATTTAGAACCATAGAATCGGGGTTGGGTAATGCGTGATGAATTCCTGGAACCTGTTATGACAATAAATTCAGCAGCTCCGGAGGAATTGATTAACACAATATTCTGCAACTGCAAGAATGGTTGTGGTTCGCGATGTGGATGCAGGAAAGCAGGGTTGCAATGCTCTTTAGCTTGAGGCCAGTGTAGTGGGCAAGCTTGTCTTAATGCTTCACCATATCAGAGTGATGTCAATGAAAACGGTACTTTTGACCCCAAAATCCTGGAAGAACTGGAGAAAAATATCTTTGAAGACGGGAACACAGAGGAATTTGAAATTTTACAGAGACTGGAAGACGATTATGAAAAAGAAGAAAATTGAAATTAGAACTTATAGTTCTTATTATTATTCAATTTTTTTAATTCCAACGTTCATAAATGTATGAAATTTTATTTTTCAATAAAAACATTAATTAATTATTTTATTCTTTTCTTTTTATTTAGTTAGGAAGTTGAATTATTTAAAAAAAATATTAATTGTAACGTAATAGTTGATAAAAAATGCAAATTATTTAGAATTATATAATTATTAATAATTTATAAACTTTATACGGCGTGTTTTTAATCTGGACTACATGTTGACCTCGAATGATACTCTAAATAGTTAAACACTGCGCGCGCTCTGCCCTCTATTTCGAAAATGGTCCAAGATATAAAAAAATGTTTAAACAAATGTTGTAGAGAATTTAATCCTCTACTATATATTTATAATAAATACAAATAGCATAAAACACATAGGAAACGAGGTATTTGGAATAAATGGGTAAAAAATCGAATTTTTTACCTTTGACCTTGGAATATCTATAGTCGTGAACACCCTACGATAAGTAGGGTTTGAGACAAGTTTTAAGATGCCAACACAAAGGTTTATACAACTTTATAGCTGACTATCTCTCATTCCGAGATTCTTGCCCTAATATTCCTGGAGTTTTATTAATTATTTGATAATATAGTTAGTTGGTTTTATTTTAAACTAATTAAACAATTTTTATAGAGGCATTAGAAAAAATAGAAGAAAAAACTCTGGCTAATAGCTGTAAATTAGTTCAAAAACTTAGGAAAACGATGAATGATATACAACCTGAAATTTGGATGTTATTTTGCAATTCTGAAATAAAATAAAATGAGGCTATTACCGAAACCATTGATGAACGTTTGAAGATATTATCAAAGTAATGCATGGTGACGCATCAATTATTTTGGATAAAACAAATTCTTAACTTAATCATCTTCAAAATTGAAAAACAATATACTTGATGTAATTTGGTATTAATCTGCTCTACAGTTTTCACGCTCTTATAATATTGTAGTTTGATGTGGTGATTTAACTTCATTGTGTTTTGTAGATTAAACCAATGAATAAATAAATCCTAATGTTATGTATTGATCTAAATGATGCATTAAAAATACTACTAAGGGTATTTTAAAAAAAAGTTAACCTTCAATGGGTTATAGTCCTATACATTTTCTCTTTATATTTTTATCTACACCTGTCAAATACAAAACAGTGACAATCAGCAGATAGTCTGACACTAAAAAAAACATGATAAAATGACTTGAAAGGCATGAAGAAGAACAGTACTCAGCGGTAGCTCTCTCTTGGCTTGATTCAATTTCCTATGATAACAAATCCCTCATCCACGTTCTTTTTAATCTCCTCCTAGTGTTCTCTGGCATGAGAGTAGAGGCCATTTGTTCTATTAACGGGTTCGGATGTCCGTGTAGTTTTTCTTGAAAGCGTTTGTAGTATGTTCGTCAACCGTTGGTATTTTTAAGTCAGTATGCAGAGTTTTGTTGTTGACGTACCATGGTGCTTTGATGATAAGTCTTAGTACTTTTGATTGAAAAGTCTGCAGTCGTTTTCTGTGAGTCTGTTTAGCGATCCCGTAAATTTGTAATGCATATGTCCAAACTGGTTTTAGTAGGTAAGTGTACGTGTTTAGTTTCTGTCTTATATCTAATCTGGAGGTTTTCCTGAATAGTGAGTACATTAAATTGAGCTTATGGTTCAGTGATTGGCGTTTCATCTTAATGTGAGGACCCCATGTCATTCTCCTTATCCTATACATTTAGATTTTAATTTTTTAATGAGAAAACATTTTAAAAATGTACTACATTAATCACACTAGTGGGGTTATTAGTTACATTGCGGTTCCAAAAACAGTTTTATTTTATTATTAAATATTGTTTTGTATAAGACGAAAATATGGAAGTTTTTTATTCAAAATTATTCCAGAGTAAAAACGTCTTTCATAGTTAAGAGGGGACCTATCTCCCCCCCCCTCTCACTCACTCTCTCTCTCTCTCTCAATCGACAGACGCCATAAATTGTTGGTGATTAGCAATGTCTCGAATGAAATTTTAAGAGTTAATTAGTGGCCCCTTGATCTCATTCTTCCATTGTCCAAATTTGGTACCGATAGCCGACCTCTAATTGAAAGTAAATAACTCGAGACTGGTTCTGAAGAGGAAATGCGTTTTAGTAAGTTATAATTTATGTTTTTTTCTAAATAGGACTATCTGGCACAGTTCATAATTTCATTTAGACCGAAGGTTGCAGACAGCAGTTTATTAGAGGCTTTAAAAAAATGTTGCAAACTTGGACCTGTTACAACTTGAATGAAAGTCCAACTCGAGCCAATTAATTCAAGACACCTTAGTGCACTTCTAAACATGATTTACACGTTTATTCTACAGGTAATATACGGGTGACATAATATTGACTCAACTCAATGAGAGGTTGATTTTTGAATTAATCCATTTCAATGTTTTGGTATTCTTCGAAATAGTGTGTATAATTAGTAAGTATTGCAAGGTATCCAATTTGATAATAAAACAATGATTTAAAATTTAAAAAACATCTATTACTAAACAACATTGGCCATATACGGGATTTTGAGAACATTACGTATACGAGACGTTCAGGATCGAAAGCAGATAACTCCTAAATTTCAAAAATTCCCTTTTTTCGTTAGTTTAGTCACGCAATTTTGTCTAACATAACACTTTCAAACTTTGTTTTTCATCGTTTTAGTCCAATTTCGAACCTGAATTTCGGAATCATAATTGAATAGCCATAAATGTGAAAAAGACCATGTTTGAAATTTGGAGTTATTCATTTTTAATCCTTTACGTCGCATACATGTATGAAATATGTAGAAACAATGGTAATAACTTCGCGAGTTGCTGCATCGATTTATGTCACAAGTTTTAACTTTTCACTCGTTTTTCTTTTAATATTTTCCAAAAATACAAGTTATCACGTGACCTTTAGCGTGGAAAAGATAATTTAATTATGGAAAATGTGTATATTTTGGTAATAATTTAATCTAGACATGAAAGTTTCAACAAACGTATATAATCTGTAAAAGTTAGTTGAAACTTTTATTCCTTGATGAAATGATTACTGAAATCTACTTAATATCCACAATTACGTTCTCTTTTCCATACTAAAGCTCACAATAACTTGTATATTTGGAAAATATTAAATAACAGTTAAAACTTGTAACTCAACTCGAAGGGACAACCTGCGGAGCAGATACAGAAACAGTTACCTGGAGATATAAGGTAAAGTATATTGTTACAATTCACAGTAAAGGCATAATAAAATTCTAAAAAATCTATTATAAAAATTGAAATTTATTAATATTATAATGGATTAAATATTAGATTTTCTCTAGAACTAGAACAGCCCCTTGCTTCCGCTTATATGTACGTCATTAGAGATTGTTTTCATAACCGGTTTATTTCATTAGTTACAAGGAAGGTGAAATCTTAGACTCTATTGATTAGAAAATACCTTGAACATAGTTTAATTTTACTCTTTGTTTTTTATATTTGTGAACATTTCCTTGTAATATAAAATATTTTCATATATAAAAAAAGAATTACGCATTTAAAGGTAGTTAATACTGGTGTCAATACTTTTTTTTTTTTATTAAAATGCTTTAAGGATAGATGATAACTATGATATAAAACCAATGAAGTACTAAAAATATTTTAACTATAATTACAGTTTTTCATTCTTCTTTTGCTTGTGTGATTAAATGATGCTTGTGCATATATAACACATCATTTATTCATTCAGGCAAAATATGGATAAAGAACTGTAATTGTATGTGTGTGACTGTAATTAGTTATTATAGATAAAAATAACTTATGATAAATATATAATACAAAATAGTAAGAGGTATATTTAGTATCCCTGAAAGAGAATTCATCTCAACTGAAGGTGTACCCAGTAGGGTTTGTAAATCGATGTCCTCAAACTTACTTAAGAGACCAATTTTAGGAATAAGAATGTAACTATTACCACAAGGAACTATCAAAAATTGCAAATATGCACTTAATGGTAGTTTAGGATGGAAAACTGCTTTGCCATCTGAATTACAAGAAAACCACACAGAGAACATGGAGAGTGTCACCCACCTTCATATTTTTGGGAACCATGGTCTCCAAGGTGTAGTGGCATGGTGCACATAGCAACATAACCAGTATACTATAGGACGATTCACCAGTACCCTTCCCACTGACGTACAATCGGTATGACAGGGACCTCTACCCGAAGTAGATCCATGGATCATGGCTGTTCGGGGTCAGCAGGCGCACGAAGACCTATACATTATTCTACTATGGGTTCCAAAGTATGAATTATTAATGGATTGTTTAAATAAAAAGAGATTAGAGTTAGTACTTGTTTACTAGTCACACACTAATAGCACATGGACATTGGTTACTTATTGCAACCTTCCTCATGAAGAGGCGGTATCTTATACATCGATATTTAATAGTTTTTTACTATTAAATTTAAATATTATTTATTTCAACAACATATTATTGTTTATTTTTATTAACACAATATAAATTATAATAAATATAAAATATTTATTAAAATAATAAAATATATGTTTGTCCCTACATTACACCCCTTCAAGTGCTAACGTTACTAACAGAAAAATAAAAAATTACAATGACTAGTTTGAAATTATACAATCAAATGACTAGCCTGTCATCACAAAAAAATTAAAATATCACATTTTTATATCACTTTCACTAACACAAGTATTAAGATAACGAGCTGGAAAACGAACTCTTCGTCCAGATCTGCTGATTCTCGTTGAGTTGTCATCGTAGGTGTCCGGAACTGATGTTGAAGGCATTATAGGAGGTTCTTCACTCCGATGGCAGGGAGTTGAAGCGCCATCACCTATGTCATCTGCTAATAAATATGCTGGCTTTAGACGATCTATTGATATATTGGTGTTTTGTCCTTTAACCAACAATGTGAAATATTTACCATGTTTCTCTAATACTTTATATGGGCCTTCATATGGTCTGTGCAGGGATGGTTTTACCCTGTCTACACGTACGAATACGTGAGTACTTTGTTGAAGATCTTTATAAATAAATGTTGATCTTGAACTTTTATGATGATTAGGTGTTGGTTGAAGAGCACTCATTCTTGACTTTAAGTCTGCTACAAACGAAGGGAGATCCTTGGCTGCTCCATCAGGATGAGTCGCAAGGAAATCGCCTGGAAGGTTCAGCGTTTTGCCGTAAACCATTTCTGCTATGGTGCACTCAGTATCTTCTCTAAACACACATCGAAATCCTAATAAGATTGTAGGAAGTACACTAGTCCATGTAGTTTTTGCATGAGCGCGAATTGCACTTTTTAATGAACGATGAAAACGTTCGATTTTACCATTCGCTTGTGGGTGATACGGTGTTGTCTGAGACATTTTTACTCCACATATTTTTGCCAGTGAATTGAACAGTTCTGACTTGAATTGTCGACCTTGGTCCGTTACTATTTGCATTGGTACGCCAAATCGGCTAATCCATACTTCATAAAACGCTCTTGCTACTGTCTCTGCAAGTATATTTCTGAGCGGTACTACCTCTGTCCAATTGGTGAACCTATCGATGCAGGTTAGGCAGTATACAAAGTCCTCTGAGGGAGAAAGTGGTCCTATTAAATCCACGTGCACTACCGCAAAGCGAGTGTCGACGATCGGAAATGTTTCAATAGGTGAATGATTGTGTCGTACAACTTTACTTGCTTGGCAATCCAAACATGATTTTGCCCACTCAGTGACATCTTTTTTTAAATTAGTCCAAATTACTTTCGAGGAAACTAATTTTACTGTAGTTTTGATTCCTGGATGGGACATATTGTGATATTGGTTAAACATGGCCATCCTAAATTTTTCTGGAATATATGGTCTAATTGTTGATGTTGATGTGTCACACCATAATATACTACCATTCTGTAATGGACAAGCTTTCCATTGAAGAGAATTAGTAGTGTTTTTTAGAAGTTCTTGTAACTCTATATCATTTTCTTGTGCCTTGGCAATTTCAGTATGGTCAATAACAGAGATGTTTTCAATCCTAGAAAGATGATCAGCAACTACGTTGTCCTTGCCAGAAATATGACGCAACTCCGTCGTAAACTGAGAAATATATTGTAAGTGCCTAAGTTGTCTAGGCGACGCTTTGTCATTTTTTTGCTTAAATGCAAAAATCAGTGGTTTGTGATCCGTGTAGACCACAAAGTGACGTCCTTCAACTAAGTGTTTAAAAAATTTAATTGATAAATAAATACTAAGCAGTTCTCGATCGTAAGTGCTATAATTCTTTTGTGTTTCATTGAGCTTTTTGGAGAAAAATCCCACAGGTATCCAAGTAGAATTTTCTAATTGTTGTAATGCTCCACCTACAGATATCTCTGAGGCATCCACAAACAAGGCTAACTGACAATCAGATTTAGGATAAGTTAACAACGTTGCATTCACTAGATCCTGCTTGCATTGTTCAAACGATGAAATAGCTTCTTCTGTCCACATAACTTTTCTTTTATCATTTTTCTTGACGTCCTTGAGATAGTTATTAAGTACAGCTTGGTGTTCTGCTGCTTGTTTAACATGCTTGCGATAAAAATTCAAGAGTCCGAGAAATGATCGAAGGTCTTGAATCGTTTCAGGTCTCTTATGGTTTTGTATTATCTCCACTTTCTGTGGATCAGGTTGAATTCCAGCTGAGGAAATTTTATGGCCTAAGAAAATTATTTCAGTCTTACCAAATTCTGATTTACTTAGGTTAATGGTGAAACCAAATTTATGTAAACGTTCAAAAACATCAAGAAGGTGTTGTTTATGCTCTTGTTCATTGCGTGAGGCTATTAGAATATCGTCAAGATATGAGAAACAACATTCTAGTCCTCTCAAAGCTTCATGGATTACACGCTGAAAGGTAGAAGGAGCATTCCGCAGACCAAACGGCATATAATTAAATTCGAAAAGACCGAATGGTGTTATAATAGCAGATTTTTTTTTATCTTCTTTCGCTAATGGTATTTGATAATAAGCCTGTAACAAATCAAGTTTTGAATAAATAGTAGTGTCAGGCAAAATAGTATGAACATCATCAATTCTTGGTATTGGGTATCTATTAGGAATAGTGCGATCATTAAGTCGACGATAATCGCCACAAACTCTCCATGTTCCATTCTTTTTTGTTACCAGATTCAGTGGACTCGCCCACTGGGAATCTGATGGTTGAATAATTCCATTATTTAACAAATACTGGAACTCTTGTTGAGCAATTTTCATTTTTGCTGAATCTAAACGACGAGCTCTTGAGAAGACTGGAGGTCCATCTGTTGTAGTTATGTGATGTTCTACACCATGACAAATTTTTTCTGGTTTTAATTTAGGTTTTGCTAAATTAGGGAATTTATTTAATAATGCGGTAAAAGGATCTCTAACTCCAATAGTACCTACTGTATCAGTTACTGTAATGGATGCAATGGAACCCTTGACTGATAATTTCGTTACATCATCTATCAGTTGTCTATTACGCAAATCTATTAACAATCCAAATTCTCTTAGAAAATCAGCACCGATTATTGCTTTCGGCGTTTGTGCTATAATAAATGGCCACTCAAATGTGCGCCTAAGGCCTAAATCTAATTTTAAAATTTTTGTGCCATAAGTATTTATAATGCTGCCGTTAGCTGCAAATAATTTAAAATCTGACGCTTGGCTTTTTCCGTTCCCTGGTACAACAGAGACATCTGCTCCGCTGTCAACCAAAAAACGCACTCCAGAACAGACATCTTTAACGAAAAGTCGATGATTAATATCTGGGCTTACATCAGAGGCAGCACAGTCACCCAATGTCTCTACTGCCCCTGCAAGTTTCCCTGTTCGTTCCATTTGCAAGGTGGTGTACATTTGTCTGGACGACATTTAGAGCCAAAACGATAGTGGTAATAACAATACTTTCCATTTTTATTAAATCTATTACGGCTGCGACTTCTGTGACGAGATTTATAGCGCGATCGTACGCTTTTTATTTCTCTCTCTAACTCAGAAATTTTTAAAAATAAATCTTTTAAGGTTAACTCTTTGTCAGAATTATTTTTATCACGTTCAGGTTGGTTATTAACTTGACTACAAGACCGATTTAGGCCGATTTCAACAATTTTGTCACTAATTTCAGCTAACTTTTCCAACTCATCATCTGAAATTGCTAAAATACTTTTAACAGTAATAGGAAGTTTATCAAGCCAAAGCGTTTTAATTAATTTTTCTGAAATATCTGGGCCTGCTAAGTTCCGCATTTTGCGCAAAAGCTGGCTAGGCTTCATATCACCTAACTCCAGCTCACTCACTAATTTTCTTATTTGTTTATCCTCACTTTCTTTAAAATATTTTAACAGGCGTTCCTTAGCTATAGAATATTTATCAGCATCTTTTGTTTTCACAATATCATAGATATTTTCTACTGTTTTTAAATCTAATTGTGCTATTAAATAATTAAATTTTGTTGATTCTGATGTAATTCCCGTCAGTGAAAATTGAGCCTCCACCTGAGTGAACCAAATTTCAGGCTTTTCTGGCCAAAACGGTGGAATTTTAATACTAACTTTTTCTATTAATTTATCTTCGCTATCCGACATCGTGCTTGATTTGTAAAATTAAAATAAATGAAAAATCAATTACCTTGAAAAATAATAAAATAATCCAAATAAATATAGTCCCAAAATAGTTGTAGAATTGATAAAACTTGATAAATTGCACTAAAACTGATGAATTGAACGAAACTGATAAACTGATAACTACACAAACTATTTACAATGTTACTAACTCAGTCCATAAAAACTATTTCTCAACAAACAAAGTTTCACTAATTACTAGTTAATTTTTTTTTTTTAATTTATTATTCACAAAACGTCAGGTCACCAATTATGAGTTCCAAAGTATGAATTATTAATGGATTGTTTAAATAAAAAGAGATTAGAGTTAGTACTTGTTTACTAGTCACACACTAATAGCACATGGACATTGGTTACTTATTGCAACCTTCCTCATGAAGAGGCGGTATCTTATACATCGATATTTAACAGTTTTTTACTATTAAATTTAAATATTATTTATTTCAACAACATATTATTGTTTATTTTTATTAACACAATATAAATTATAATAAATATAAAATATTTATTAAAATAATAAAATATATGTTTGTCCCTACACTACCAAACAGACCGCCCGGGAAAGCAATTGACATCCAAGAAAATGCCCGGTCCTTGTAAGTTGACTCCAGTAGGCTGGAGGGTTGGAGGGAATGGAGTTTCATCGAAGAATCCCGGGATCGGATTTAATTATGATTAAGTACGTAATAGATAATTTACTACTCGCTTTATTGAACCATGTAAAACGTTTTTACCCCCTCTAATTATGAAATTTATAATGCGATCGCTGAAGGTTAATAATAAAACTTTTTTATATATTTTTATATAATAAACAGATCTAGAGAAGTGTAAACGGAATAGTTTAAATCTTGTAAGTGTAATAATTCTAATATTTCTCATGTTTTAATTTCTGATCGGATTATTCATGAGGAGTGAAGACTGGAATCGACTCCAAATAAAAAGCAAATGTGGATCTAAGAAGTTCCTTGAACCTTGCCGGACGACCGCTATTCTTGGACCCCGGCGGCTGCCAACACAATATAATTGTCCAAGATAACCAATGCGGTGCCGCACTGAACAACATCGCCCACCCCACACACTATTCTCCACCATGCACTACACTCCTCCCTTTCTCCTGTACCATCAAGAAGAACTAGATGACCGCTTCGCAGGGTCGAGGCTAATGGCTAATTCGATGTTTTATATTACCTTTTGGCAGTGGAATCTTGTTTACCGAACTTCGGCCCGGACCGAAATAGACGAGGACCCCTGGAACTGGAGCCTACACGCTCCGTGGCCTAAATTTAGTCTTTTTTTAAAGCCTGAATCATCCAATCCGGAAATTGTAAATTTCCACGCTCTTTTATTAGACTTTTCATAGCAACTGATCGAATTTATAACTGATACATTTGAGGTTAAGATGATTAAAATAAACAACATGAACCGAATTTTTAGGAAGATGTAATGGTATGCACTCCAAAATCTCTTATTTTTTTCACGGGGAAAATAGTATATTCCATATTTCCACATCTTCACAGAATGTGTGTCTCAGAATCGGACATCTCACCCATATGTCTGCTTGGTGCAATGGACTGTGCACACTTACTACTTGGCAGTGGTCTGAGAGAAGCCCCAAGTGATGTGATGGTGATGAACCTGTACAAACTATGTAAGGAATTAAGGTATATATTGAAGGAAACCATTCAGTAAATTAATCCTATCTCTGATGATATAGAATATGGTTATATAATATCATTTATTTCATCATATTTATCATGATATATTTTTCACACTGTACATTCTTTATTATATTTTGTAAAAAATATATTTTATTTTCTTTATAAGCTTTTCTTCTTATATACTGGACTATCCTTTAAATCATACAATTCACCAATGAGTAAAAAAACCTTTATTCCAGTCGGATAAATCTTGTTAAATCATTAACGAAGGATTAAAAGACGTTTCGACAAATAAATTTGTCGAAACGTCTTTTAATCCTTCGTTAATGATTTAACAAGATTTATCCGACTGGAATAAAGGTTTTTTTACTCATTGGTGAATTGTATAATATATTTTATTTGCTATTACTATAACAAACATGTTTTCATTACCTCTGATGTCTTCCTATCTAGGTTACTAATATCTAAAATAAATAAGTTGTTATAACATAAAAATTAGCTGTATATATTTTTAAGGATTATTTAAATCAATAATATTCGTTTCATATCCTCATTCTAGTCCAAAATACGCAAAATAGTTTAGGTTTATGATCGGATTATATCGGATATATCGGATAGAAGCCTTCGAGATGTGGCTATGTAGAAGGACATTCAGAATAGCTTACGTTGATATTCGAACGAGGAAGAGTCAAAAAAGCAAATGAATTCAGGATTGAAATAAACATCAGAAATATTCTAAAATACATGGGAGGATGGAGGAGGAATGAATACTGCAGGTAGTGATACAGTGTAAAATCAAGGGAAAGCGCAGTGTTTGAATAAGACGAATGTAGTAAATTTGAGAGTATGCTGTAACTCGTCAAACCATCTCTTCATAGTCAACAAGCTGCAAAGGATCATGATGATGGCCAACCTTCGACAGGCACCTTAAGAACAAGCGGCTATCTACTTTCTGTTCAAAATTCATGATCTTGTTACAAACCTACTGGGCCACCCTAGCCAAAATAATTACTAAAACAGTCAATGCTAATGATTAATTGAATTTAATAGAGTTTTTGGCAATTAGAAACGTGTGCTTATTTAAACCAATAAAATATTGATTAATATCATCATGTGATTTGATAAGAAGGGGAAACCCATGCGTTCTTCTTTTTAATATACCTTCATTAGAGCATAATGCATTGAACTAAACAATTTAAGAAGTTGCATCATACAAGATACGTTATATAAAAACAGAAAAAGAAGAGAAAAAAGGTTAATAGAAGATGAATAGAAAGCTGAGGCTTGAGGTGGGGTAACCTGTCATTTTGGAGGGATAAATTGTCTATTGCCCTCCCATTTGGTTTAAAATCGTCACGGAAGATCGCGTTGTGCAGCGCTCCTCTTCCTGAAAACCCGTAAAATGTTCTAAAAGGGAGAGCCCACTTATGTCCATGGAAAAAAAGTTTTGTCCGAAATAGCCTATTAAATGTAGAATACATAGCAGTCCCTTCTTTTATCTAAAGTGTTTACGTCCTTTTAAGCATCTAATGGCTGGATTTTGGAGGCCTCATTTTTTAAAATGTTTTACAGCCAATGATGTGAAGTTTATAGTCGGGATTAGATTATTCCTCGAGAGTTTATTACATTATTCTCATTACTTAATGTCTTTCCTTTTTTTTTATTTTTATAGGAAATTCCGCAAGAAAATATATTTTAGTTTACAAATTTTTATAGTAGCAGCGCTATGCAATAAATGTGACCTGGGCAGATGTTATCCTAACTCTAATCAGGACCATAAATTCCTTTGACACTTCCTGTAAAAAAAAATGGAATACGTTGCACCCATAAATATGTATATATTGATCAGAACTCTTTACAATATATACATTACTTGCAAGTATTGGAAGGTAAATGACTTTTTAATGTATTAGTATCCAATCTTCATCAAATTGGCATGGCATGAGCCCAGCATAGGAATTAAACTTATATTAATTTAAAAAAAAAAAAATATATATATATACATATATATATATATGTTGCGTCGAGAAGATTTATGATATAATATTTCCTTATAAACTAAAAATTTGTTTACAACTTTTAGTATTAAGTTTCTTACACCAGCCAGTCTTAAATCTTTACTGAAAATTTTGTTACTTACGCTACTGTTATTATAGTAATCAATGCCAAAATCAATCTAAGGGAATATGTAACTTCACTAAAAAATTAGATAGATACGGCCAATTTAATTGTGAAATCTATTACACCTTATTGGAACTGGACTGGCTTCCGCACTGAGTTGCCATGCTTCGGCCACCTTCGGGTCCTGGGTTCAATTCTCGCTCGCTGACAGGCCAATATTTAATCTGTTAGAGGCCGGAGATGGAATCAATGGTAACTAGGACCCTCCTGGGGCTTACTCAGCCTCAATAAAGTCGGTACCCAAAATAACGGGGAAAATCTGGCGGTTGAGCGTGTTCTAGGACTAATCACCTCCCTTCCAGCACAGTCTTTACCATGTACTGAACCGCATCTCTATCGCTACAGACCCTTCACTGGTTGTAGTGGTACAGATTTTTTTTATTACAGCTTATTGCATTATTATAATTTCTTAACTTTTTTTTACGACAGCAATGATTCAATATCTATGTTTTCAGTTTCACAAATTTTCATCATTTTAATTTAAATATTTATAATTTAGTAAGTGGTGGAGTAATCAGATACAACCCACATTAAATCGGATCAAGTAAAACTGCCTAAGCCAAAATGTACTGAATACAATTTTCTGGAATAATTATAATAAGCACCGGATTACAAACACTTGTGAAATATCTTTCATTAATAGGAGCTTTCAATCCAAATGGATAATATGTTATTATGCGTGAGTGCGAGCAAATATTATTAAAAAAAAACAGGCTCCAGGAAGAAACAAACATTTTCAGGAATTTTGTTTTCCTTCTTGTTTAAGTCCGTACTTTCCAACCATATATTTTTCTGCTGTAAACTACCTAATAGAAATGATGATTCACAATGATTTACGGTTTTGATTGTACTTAATATAGAACATATTTTGGACACTTTCCATTCCCAAATTCATCTTAATAAATAGCTTCTCTGCAATCCTATTTTCCTGAAATATTTATAAAATTCGGTAAACAATACCAAAACTCAATTTATACTAGACTTGAAAAAAATTAAATAAATAAAAAGACAAGTGTAATCAAAAGTTTGCAGCAAAATCAGCAACGGGAAACACGCTCATGTTTAGGGGCTTAAATTAAGTGTTTTAATACTAACCTATCAATGTTAGGATTGCAAAAAGAAAAAAAATCTTATTAGTATGTCTAACTTGCCCAAACAAGATAAAAAAAAATTGTTTAACATGTTATTAGAGTTAATATTCGAACCTCATTCCTAATTAATAATATTAAGGTTGTTTAGCAACTCTTTGCTAAATAATTTCGTGAAAAGTTATAATTATTTTTCCATGGACTAATGCACGCAGCCACGATTTAGTTTCACAAACATGCTTCTGCAATAATAAAAATATCTGTAATTCAATTTCTAAAAAATAATAACATTTCGCAGTTTTACAATTAATTTTTTGGGTATTTGGAAGAGGGAAAGATGATGACTTCAATGGTTGGAGGCTCAATTTTTCCTTCGGTTGAACCACTATAGAATTCGCATCTACAGATGGTTGTCTAAAAATATTTATTTTTTTTCAATGAAATTTACAACTGTATTATACTAATACAACAAGTAAATAGGATGAATGGTACGGTACATATAGGCATGAATAAAGACTTGTAGAGAAGCTGGCCTAACGCTAGTGGTAGTACTCAATAGTACTCTATCTCCTGTAAATTTTGTAGTCATCAATAGTAGGTTTCTTTCTGTCATATTTTTAATATTTTTAAATATTATTACTAACTTTCTAATTTTATTTTATTTTATTTTTTTTACAGATTATTGTATTTTCGGGAGTTTCCCGGATCTTTAATATTACTTTACCACTGGTCCTTAGTTGTATCCTTTTTTAGAAGATTATTTAAAACTCATGATATGTATCATACAAAAATGCTATGCAAAACAAAAAAAGAACGTATGAAGCATGCATTTTACATCTTAAAGGATGTTAAAAATTGAATTTAAAATACATTTGGTCATCCCTATTTGTATTAAATTGACAAAACGCGATCATTATCAAATTGAGGAAATACTGTTTAGTTAACCACATATTTAATAGGCCTAAAGAAAAGCGTTGGTGGAAAACTAACGTCCACATTAGGTAAATAATGTGAAATAATTGAAGCACAGAAAGTTGGTAGTATAAAATTAAAACTAACTAAAAAAAAGTATATATCTTTAAGGCAAACTAAACATACAACGAAATGGGACTCTTCTTAGAGCTCTAGAAAAAAAAAGAATTTATGAGGGTACATTGGGTGTAAGGGAGTTCCCAAGTCATTGGGATGCGGTCAGTGATTGTTATCGTTTCGGAGAAATGGTCAGCTGTTTGCTTGATCTAGGTGCTTTCAGGTATGACTCTCTGAAAGGCCCGTCTTAAGTAAGGCAACCATATTCCGTTCTAACTGGTAACCATTATGAAAAAACGTTTCATCATGAACTGGCTATATTTTGAAGTCATCTTCCAGCTTTATATTTTTAGACTCCGTTGTAAACCAACGACTTCCTGCCCCCTGTATCGTTTAATATCATCCCACTGATTCCTGTAGAACAGGTCTGGTACTTAGGAGTACACCTTGACAAAGCCTAAACT
The DNA here is from genome assembly GCA_964056705.1 of Troilus luridus. NCBI lineage: Eukaryota > Metazoa > Arthropoda > Insecta > Hemiptera > Pentatomidae > Troilus > Troilus luridus. The sequence goes on along the minus strand of OZ057412.1, from coordinate 42,030,045 downwards.
TGGAACCCTCATACTTGACTGAAATGACAAGAAACAGCTTTCAGGCTACTTCAACATTTACTAGATAAATGCTCTAAGCTCCCAACTAATTTCAAAAGACTCATATACATAAAAATCATTAGACCCATCTGGACTTACGGAGTAGAGCTTTGGGGCTCCACTAAGCTATCGAATTCCTCTCGTATTCAATCCGTACAACCCAAAATCCTTCGTAAAATCCTCAATGCTCCTTACTGTACGAACAAAGTAATCCATAATGACCTTAAAGTCCCATTTGTTGCTAATTTGGCCCGAATCCGATATAAATATTTTCATAATAAACTTTATTTCCACTCAAACTCACTACTTTCAAACCTAGCAACCTCTCAATGCCTGATAATCCTCCGAGGCGTCTGAAAAGAAGTGGCCTCGGGACCTTTTAAGTTGAACTTTTTAAATGAGTACTACTAATGGGTAGCTTTTTTGCATTCATTCCAATATTTACCATTCATTCTATTTACCTGTTTTATTAGTACAACACAGTTGTAAATTTCATTGAATAAAAAAAAAAATTTTAGACAACCATCAGTAGATGCGAATTCTATAGTGGTTCAACCAAAGAAAAAATTGAGCCTCAAATCATTGATGTCATCATCTTTCCCTCTTCCAAAAAAAATAAATAAATAAATGACAGTAAAACTGTGAAATATGAATATTTTCTAGAAAATGAATTACTGATATTTTAACTTTTGCAGAAGCATATTTGCGAAACTTAATCGTGGCTGCGTGCATTAAAAATTCGATTGAAAAATAATTATAACTTTTCGTGTGTAATACTGTAACGTGGAATTATTTAGCAATTTCGAGTTGCTAAACAACCCTACTCTAATTAATTACGAGCGAGGTTCGAATATTAACTCTAAAAACATGTTAAACAAACTTTTTTTCATGCTTGGGCAGTTTAGACGTGCTAGTAAGATTTGTTTCTTTTAGCAATCTCACCATTGATAGGTTAATATTAAAACCCACTATTTAAGAGCCATAATATGAACGTATTTACAGTTTCTAATTTTGTTGCCAGCTGTTGATTACACTTGTCTTTTTATTTTTTTTTGTATTATTTAAATTTTTTTTTCTTCTTTACCGAATTTTACACATATTTCAGGAAAATAGTATTGCAGAGAAGCTCTTTGTTATGATGATTTTGGGAATGGAAAGAGGCCAAAATATGTCTTATATTAAGTACAATCAAAATCGTGAGTCATTGTTAAAAGTACATTTATTTTCTGGAATAAAAAGAAAAAATAATAAACTCAATACAGGAAGAATTAGATATAACTATTAGTGTCGGGATCATTTCCGCAAGTTGTCGCTTCGAGTTGTTAAGTGTTTTCACTTTTAAATGTTCTCGAAAATAAAAATACTTTTATTACTGACTGTATATAGTAAAAATGATTGAATGTATATAGATAAGAAAACCGACTTACGTTACATCATCAACTATAATTCGAAATAATTGTTGAAACGATTATTTCTTGATGAAATGATTACCGAAATATACACCGGAACTTGTTGTTATTTATCAGGTCGCTATGGACTGTTATTTGCCATTGTCTATGACCATAATACTGATAACGCTGATACTGATAATACCTACCTATTTATTCGTATTAATGGAAATATACAAAATGCAACAGTAAAATGCAAATACTAAACCCCTCTGATCACATTCCTTTTCTTATATAAATGTTTTCCTACAGCTTCAACGGAAACATCTCCATTCACATATGTACTTAAAAAATATTTGATGACCTTTTCTACATAATTTGATCTTTGGGATCATTCTGAACTTCTGGAACTATTTCAGAAATTCTTATTTCGAATAATACTATTCCAGAAGTGTTATTCTGACATTCTAAACAAAAACATCAAATTAAATTTGTCAATACACTTAGGGGGCGAAATGGCTCAGTGGTAGATCACTGAGTTGCCATGCCGAAAATCCTGGTTCAAATCCCGCTGCATGGCTTTTATTTAGTCTGTTAGCGGCCGGATCATATGGCATCCAGGTCCCTCCTGGGGCTCACCCAACCTCTATACAGTGGGTACCCAAAATAAAGGGGGAAAATTGGGCTTGAGCGTGATTTAGGGCATATCACCTCTCTGCAGAACCGTCTACCGTGTACTGAACCCCAGACCCGTTCACGGGTTGTGTAGGGGTACAGATTTTTTTTTAGACAATCCTTACATTTAAATAGACGATAAACTAAATTAATAAGACAAAAACACTAAAAAAAAAAAATACGGTAAACAATTTAATAACGCACCCACAAATAACTCAAATGAGAAAAGTGATAAGATGAGGTCACGCGAGTTGACACGAGATAAGGGTGTAGGTTTCATGGCTACCTGCTAAATCACCAGTACCTATACACTTTCTTCTATACACTTCTTTGTTTTCGAGTTAAAACTTGTGACTTAACTCGAAGCGACAACCTGCGGAATGATACCAAAATGTGGATTTTAACCACCTCCACTCCTGATTGCGCATAAGTTTCCTTTTCATTTAATAGCCTTAAACAGAAATAAGTCAAGATCAAAGTCAGTTGTAGCTCATTATTTGCTTTTTATCAATATGATTTGATTCTGTGCAGTAAAGAAATTACTGACAAGCGGCTTTTAGGAGATAACTCATCAAATATAAAAATATTGAATGCAGCGAAGAATCAAAATGGAGATGTTTTTGTTGACCCGGAGCGCCACAACTTCTGTGAACTGGGAACGGACAGGTGGTAGCGAGTAGTCAACGTTAAGTGAAATGTTTCTGGAAGTAGACGAGGCTGAAGGGAGAAGAGATAAGGATGATGGGGCATGAGTGAGCGGAATCCTCTTCTTCAGGTAGCCTCTTCTACAGAACCTCATCCTGTCTCATTATCACTATATGTTCTGTTTCAGGGTAGAGGTAAATGGTAGTTGTATAAATTATCAATGCAACGATCAAGTTGGTTTCGAAACTATGCCCAAAATTTAATCATAATTTTTCTATTTTGGAGTTAAAACGTTTGCACAATAAAATAAATTGTTCTTATCTTGAGTAATATTCGAGAATCAATAAAACCAAATAAAGCCTGAACTATTTAAATTTCACATTCTGTAAATTTAAATTATTAACATTAGTCTGGTTTTCACGTCTACTGGCATTTCGATCAATGTTAATTTATTTATTAATCAAAACAAATGACGGGCCGCACAAGCTCAATATGAAAGATCAATAATTTAATTTAATTAATACATGGTTATATAATTTGTACCTTGTATTTGTACTTAAATAGGTGTTGATGAACTTTATTTTTATTTTTAACATTATTACCATTGAATACAACTGGGTAATAGTTGATTTCTAAAATTGGATTGAAATGGTTAGGGGGTATCAAAATATAAATCAATTTATATTTCCTGACTCTTATTTAAATTTTTTTTTATTCAGTGCTAACTTTCCAACGGGTGTATATAACATGTTGGTATTACTATTGAATCTAAAAAGAAACTCGAAGTAGTGAAAAGCAGAAATCACTGTCTGTACAGTTCATTGCAAGGTACCATTAAAGTAACTAGTAGTACCCATAAACAAAAATTAAATTGAACAAACGACTGAGGTAAGGTTGAATGAGGGATCTTATGGCCTACCAGTTGATACAAGTCACTCTCATTTCATACATTCTCATTGCTCTGCTCAGCGCATTCACCGATGATTTTTACATCAGTGAGAAAACAATCTGAAGTTTAAGACACGAAACAGAAAAAAACAACACAAAAGCATATATGAGGCGTTTACCATAAAAAAACGGATAAATCCAAATTGTTTTGTGTTGCCGAACCTTCAGGTTCAGAACCTTGCAAAAACCATGAGCCATAAGACAGCAAATTGTAGTCAGTATATAAAATTTCTTGACTAAATTAGCTAAAGACGTGAAAAAGTCAATTTTTGAAAATTCGAAGTTATCCGCTTATGGTCATGAACGCTTTCATAAGTAATCGACTAAACTAAAGTTAAAACTGTTGCAAACAATTGACAACACAACTCGTTATCGGCTATTTGCTTTAGAGGAACTGCATTGTTAATTTTTCATTAGATTTCGAGCAGAATATTTGCAATAGCTAATTATTTTCCCTATAGCTCAGGAATTTTCATATGTTATCGGCTAAAGGTAATTTGGCAGTATTTACAAAATGATCGTCAGCTTGTTTACTATGAAAATAACATTTAGTGGCCGTATCTGGCCAGTTTTATGGAACCTAATTAGACGGGAGGAGTTATTAATTAATATATTCATCAATAGCTAATTAAGTTTTAATGGAGGTGCATGCGGTCCTCTGCGGTGGGAACTAAATTCAATAAAAACATATCAGGAATATTCGCTCGTTTCATTTTTCCCAGGTCATGTAGCGTGCAAAATCAACTGGATTTCCCTATGCAATCTACTTCTGTTTGGATTATTGTAACTTAATGATATTATATATCTTTGATGCTCGGTCATTAGGGCTTAAGTCAAAATAAGTCCATAATACAGAATCAGGAATGATCAGACAAGACATAAACCCATGCTTCAAATAGAATTACTACTACATTGTTTGTAAATTACTACTATATTGTTTTATAAAAATAAAATTACAAATAATATCAATAATTAGATTTTACATAACGTTTTGAACTTTGGTGTTGCTCTCCTGAAAAAATTAAAATTTTGACTTAAGCCCTTACGCATCAAAGATATAAAAAATGGAAAAATGTTGGATCGCAGCAAAATCTTGCAAATAACTAAGGATGTTTTACTTTAAGTCAGCGAAGTTAAATGCTTGCTATTTAAATACAATCATAAATAAACCATTACTTCCACCTAAGCCATCCGCCGATTAGAGAAAATTGCCGAAAGCTGATGTACCTTACATTATTCATGTCTCGACAAGAGATTGTATAGGAAATGCAATAATGAGGAGAAGCACGCAACTCCTGTTAGGGCCGAGTTGCATCACTTGCACTTCCAAGAAATCGGGAAGAATGCTGCAATTTTCATTTAGCCACAAGGAATGCAATGGATTCGATGAGTAGGGATTAATTTTCCATAGGTTTTCTCTATATATTGTTATATACAAGGCTCTTTCCTCGAGACATTTATATCAAGAAGGATTAAACTGCACTTTATTATATAAGTTTTCTGAGAGCCCCCGTTCAATACAAGATTGCTTATACCTTTATTCTATCCGATTTACATGCTAAAACATGGATTATAATAACAAAGACACTGTCATCAATTTTTAAATCACCACTACTTACGTAAAATATGATTCCTGCCTTTTTTGTATAGATAAGTAAAAAAGGTAGCACTCTGAACACTTAACTTTTCATTACACGGACCAATTAATCTGTCCATGGCAGTCCTTAATAATGTACCAGTCCAAATTGAAATTAAGATGATTTAAGTTTGACATGTTTAATATTCCACTGTATTAACACTTTAATATAATCGAAAGAAATTTTAAATTCGATATAACCATTATTTATATTTGCGTATGAACCGAGTTCAATAATAGAAACAGCATTGACTAAAACCCAGGAGTGAGGAGCGCACTACCTGTTTTTGCCCGGAGATAGCTTACTCCCTCATCCATTGCAGCACAATAATGACTGCGATATAATACCGACTTGGATTCGTCATTTTTAATACCTTTATTCTGTTTTAACTATAACAAATAAGTTATAGATACACTTTTGACGTCAGAATTCCGCGGATAAGCCGATAAAATATGCGAAAAAAGTGGAATTTATCATGATCGGAGAAAAGTAATTCTAAATTATGTTTGAAACTAGAATTTTGGAGTCTCCGTTACGGTTCGATCTGCTTTACAACTATAAAATAAAATATTGCATGTACATTTATATTGCTCATCTAGTGTGGCTAAGGAAAAAAACATTGTTTTAACTAAAAGTTTAATTAAACATTATTTTACAAATGCCATTTCAACTATTTTCGTTGTGTTCAGTAAATAATCATTTTCAGAATTACTGTTTTAATTGTAAGCTTTATTGATTCATAATCTAGAGGCATTAAGGGATGAACGATTTTGGATTACTTTAAGTGTCGACGAAAAATCTTCATGAATCTCTAGCTGAAGTTCACTTCTTTATTAATTTGAATATAGCAATCTCTATTGAAAAAACTCTTTATAATTAATTTTATTTTAGTTGTTACTAATTTTTAAATATATTCATTTGAAAAGAAAAGATATGTCCAGGACCGGGACTCGAACCCGGGTCTTCCAGATCACTAGTCTGGGACTCTACCATTTGAGCTATCCTGGGCCCTAATGAAGCACGCTTCTCGGCCGTGGTCATATCTTTTCTTTTTTTCTGATCCTAAGTCCCCGCGTTCTTGCATTTTGCGAAGTATACGAGAGGAAGAACTCTTTCTTTGACCTCCACCCGGACCATTTTCTTCACCATATATATATTACTCAAAATATTATTCACATATACACTCATAGTAATATTACTCAAAGAGTAAACACCCTGTAATATTTGTATTTTAGGTTTAATATCAATAAAAGAGTACAAGACATTTAAAAATTTCAAAAGTAATTGAAAAGGAAACATTATTTGTGAACACCACTTGAGAGATATCCAACTCTATAGGCCCTCTTATATATTGAATTTATAATCACATCATTAGATTACAAAGCAAAATGTATATTATAAATACATATTCATTCAGTATCCAATTTCGTTTCCATGCTGAAAATTACAAATAAATTAACATAATAGGTTTTTAAATGGTTGAAAGTGTTTCCTTTCATCAGCATGCGAAATCTGGTTGTAGAAAGAGGCAAAAAAAACTACCTTCAAATCTCTTGAAAAATACCCCTTTGAAGGTGTTTACATCCCATTGAATTGGCAAAATAAATTAGGAAGGCTTAGAGGATCGTTTTCCTGATGATCACGGCTGACCTGCTGAGCACCTCCCTAAGGGACCCTGTGTCTCTTCAATTCACAGTCGGATTACCCTCACGGATATTTGTTCTCAACATACAGCCGTAAGAATCCGCTCTCAATTCACACATGGTCAGTTTTTGTTTGAGATGAACCAATCTGTCTCTTCTCTTGGAGCAAAACTGTTTTCTTTTTAGCCAATCCCCCTGCCTGCCCACTTTGCCGGAAGGATGCGCCATGTCTTTGACGATAATAGATTTGTGGGATTGGGGAACAATGTCATTTGTGACCATCTGTTTGGCAGCTATACGTTGTAGCAAGCAGGGCGGAAGGGAAAGCTCTATGGTGAAAGGGTATCCAGTTTTCCGGGGATATGCTCTCTCGAATTCGCTCTAAGTAACCCAACACATCAAAGCCGCGGCACACCTTTAACTAATTAGCCAATCCAAGGGATATAGTCCCGCTTTGTGAGGATAGTTCGCCTATGTAAGCAGCCTTCATGCCACACTGCTCGCATACGTAACATACGAACCGTTAATCGGCTCCTTGATGTTATTTAATTTCACGGTTCACAAGGTATGAACGACGGATACTAATCGAAATTCATAGGACACTTAAGAAGGTGTGAAATAGTTTGAAGTGACAGGTGTTCTCTAGTATTCACTAGAGATATCAACTTTTGACAGGTATTTAGGGGAAAAGTTGTTATCTGGATAATTTTAATAACGGAGTGAAATGGACAGGGGGTGCAGTCAATGATTACACAAAATAAGCAAAACTTATTTTATTGTGCTAATGTTAGTCGGTTCAAAGTCGTTAGTTGAAATTCGACGAACTCACATAGCCCATGACATACCAACTTTGTTACATACAACTTTATTAGTATGTAGCCTTTAATTTGTATAAAAACACGACCCTTAGGACCATGAAAAAAAATTATATTCCCTAATGATTTTGAACTTAATTAAGGAAGCAATATGATAATTATAAGGAAGCAATCTGATAATTTCAGGTACCAAAATGGTTATATTTTAAACCAAAATTTATTCTTTGAACTATACAAAGGTTTTAATTTTAGCCAAAAGTTAACATATAGCCTTGTTATTGGAAAACACCCGAACAAACACGAAAAATACAGATAATGTATATAATTTATTCATATCATCATATGTATAACATATACCATATATACATACATTTTGATTCCATAATTATATACAGCAAATAAATGGAATTATGTTTCTAATAATGTAATCTTGCGCTGTTAATAAATCTACCACTCATCCGAGAATTCCTCGAACCCATGGGAAACAATAATTATAATAAAAATGTAGAATGTTTCGAGACGATTTTTAGAAGTAGAATAAAATATGTGTTTTTCAATATCCTTAAACAAGAATGCTTCCATATTTTATATTGAGCATGAAAGCTAGTTCGCTAATAATAAAAATATTTTCATTCTGCAACAAACTGCTGAGTAGTTGTTTTATTAAACTGCACAAAACATCTTGGTCTTAATTAACGGTTTTATTTAAAAGGAGCGAGGAGATAGTTGACTGGAAGATCTGAGTAAGGAAGGAAATAGTTGGGGGTGCAGTCAAATTAAACACTAAATAAGTGGGTACTTATTTTATTTTGTGCCGACTGGTTTTATTCATACAACAGACCTGATTTAACCTGATGCATACAAAAATCTAACATATTACATACTTTAATCTATCTAATAGATCTTTAGAGGTTAACCTAAGACTTCGGAAATTGCAATTAATGCCATATTCTTCTTAAGGTAATTGATCAATACAAACAACTGTTTCCTTATAAGATGGTTATTGGGCTCTTCAACCAGTTTTGCATTTTAATTTATTCCTGAAACAGAATAAGTAATGTCTGAAAATAGGCGAAATGGTGGTCCAACAAGTAAGAAATGTCCGACAGGATTGGTCATGGAATGGTATTTACTGTGGGAGGGAAGGTATGGCCGTTTATGGCTCGTTTTGGGAGAACTTGCCGGAAGCTAGAAATAAAAAAGAGCTTACTCACGTGTGGTTCCTGAGAAGAGCACGGCTTTTAGGCTTGGATCGTTAGCTCTTGGAAAAAAAAGTGCTGTTGTGGTGGTAACTTATTGATTCCCTTCCTCAGGTGCATTTCTTACATGTTCTGTGGCTTCGGGGCGATCAGTGCATATAAATAAAGGATTATTCCTTATCCGGTGGAACACCACCATCTAATTTTACCTACATTTTCCATTGTATGGGATGTAATAAGCGAAGTACTGTTAAAGAGAAAATTTCGAGATTTGAATTTTGTTCATAAATTCACCAGGCAAGCCCTGAAAAATCTAAATCAAATAAGCCTGTACCACTACAACTCATTAAAATGTGGTAAAGACTGCACTGTTTCTTGGACAATTGTTGTGCAGGGGGGTGATTTGCCCTAGATATCGCTCAACCAGGTTTTTCCCCTATTTTGGGTACCCACATTATGGAACTCATGAAGGGTCCCAGATCCAGCTGGCTGTTAACAGATTAACTAAAATTGCCACGGTCGGAATTGAACCCGGGACTTTCGGAACAGTAATTCAGCTCTCTGGTAGAGAGCCAATCTGCTCCCTAAATAATCTAGACTTGAAAAAAAATATGGGCTACAAAAAAATATATATTTCTATCATTTTTCTTTTTTTTTTTGGTTCTTCATATTCTAACGAACAAAATTTTTTTGTATTAGATGATGAACAAATAAATTTGATATATATATATATATATATTATGTATTTATAGAAAATACTAATGTTTAGATTTCGAGATAGAGAGATTCAGTAATTATTTTGCATAGTTTTAAGTAAAATGTAATAAGAATAACAAATGGAATAAAGAATAAATAGAAGAATAACATAATCTATTGATAATTAAAAATCAACGAGGTAGCTCAGTGTGGAGAGCACTAAGTTTCTGACCCTGGGTTCGAGTCCGAGTGTGGCTTTTAAATCGTCATCGATAGACCCATACGACTCAATGTCATGTAACTCAAAAATTGAAATCAACTACTTTCATAACCATCATAATAAGAAAAGGCCAACGTAGCACAATCGAGGTATTAAAAGGTGTTCACGTCGGATACAACGTTTCCATGCAACACACGCAGCGTAACTACACGTCACCAGAAGCAGTATTCAAGTCACGTCAACTTCGAATGCAAAAAATGCAGATTGCAGATTAACGGTTACTTGCACACTGCCATAAGTTTGTCCAATGAGTCCCTAGGAACTATATCATGGAATCATAGATGACACACCACTAAAAAAAAAGTCATTGACGTATACAAAGAATAGTATTTTTAAAATGGTCTCAGTAGTTTCATAGTTGTAGAAAGTTACAACTAAAAATCCACTAGATTTAGTTATCAATATGTTTCTGTGTTGAGGGTAATTCTTGATTCTATGTTATTAACTCATTCTTTTCAAAAATATTTGCTTAAAAAACATTCAACTAGATTGAGCTCTTACCACCAACAAATTCTCATTTTGGATAATCAGCAAAAATGGATTTCAAATATACCTAAGAAGGTATTGAATTAAGCGTTTTCCAAAAATTAACCAAGAATCTGAGCCACAAAAAATTATACAGAAGATACTAATTTGCTATGATAAGTTCAAGAGACATACAGTTCTTTTCGCAGCTTAATTAGCATATCTACAAAATTTATAAAATATATTTTTAGAATCAAAAGACTCCGTCTTAAACCAACGACATCCTGTCCTCCTGTATCCTTTAATCCTGTATCCTTAACATCCCACTGATTCCTGTACAGGTCCGGTACATAGGACTACACCTTGACAAACGCTTAACTTCGAATCCTCATACTAGACTGAAACGTCAAGAAACAGCTCGCCGTTTCAGGCTACTTCAACATTAACTATACAAACGCTCTAAGCTCCCAATTAATTACAAAAGATTCATATATATGACAATCATAAGACCCATCTGGACTTACGGAGTAGAGCTTTGGGGCTCCACTAAGTCATCAAATTCCTCTCGTATTCAATCCTTACAATCCAAAATCCTCAGTGTTCCTCACTTTGTTACAAACAAAGTAATCCATAATGACCTTAATACCCCATTTGTTGCTGATTTGGGCAGAATCCAATATCAATCTTTTCATGACAAACTCCATTTCCACTCAAACCCATTAGTTTCAAACCTAGCAACCTCTTCAACTTCTGGTAATCCCCTGAGGCCTCTGTAAAGAAGATGACCTCGTGAACTTCTCAGTTGAACTATTTATTTGAGTACTACTACTGGGTGGTTTCTCTACTTGTCTTTATCTCGGGACATTATTTATCTTTCATTACATTTACTTGATGTATTCAATATACAGTTGTAATTTCAGTAAATACATTTTTTTTTAAATAATCAAGAGGAAAGAGGGGTAAGGGTTATTGCGATATTTACCTAATGCATGTATACCAGCTTTTAATATTTGGTTTAATGATTATGGTAATTAATCATCATAATCATATTATTATCTAAATAATAATTCGTTGGTTGGACTCTGAGCCAGGGAGTCATCATTAGTTTTAACTGATGCTCCTCCATATATGGATATATAATACTATGATAATATATTAATAGAATATGTCTATTAAAATCAAGGGATCCTGAAAGCAATTTACTTTATATTTTGCGCATCACTTCCATTCCAATATTCCAACCTATCATCAATATCGAAATTTGATATGATTTTGTATGTAAAATGGAACCATACATGGTTTGAGGAAGGTTAAAAAAAAGGAACCCACACGTTTTAATTGTCGACAGGAAGCTTCTGTAAGTATAAGTTATAGGAAATTAGAGAAAACAGATTTGGATGCTGTGTTGAGTGTGAGCTTCCGGAGACCTCACAGGAACCCAGCTACCGTAATGCTACGATTTGGAACCCAAGTCACTAGCTAGAGGGTGCATTGTAAGGATGGGAATGCCCATTGAATGGGTCTTGGCACTGGGATCGTGTAGGACACTGGAAGAAAAAAGGGAATAAACTCCTCTCGAAAAATCGAAAACTGAATATAAATTACATTAATCTAAATAATTTACGAGCCACATTAAAACAATGGGACAACTCCTTCCAAAAAGGCAGGATGTTTTTTAATGTCTGGAGAGTAACAGCAATAGTCCATTTTATGAAAAATCTGAACAATAGAAAAATAAGTTAGTTCCTTCCGAAAAAATCTTCGTGCTAAAGTTTGGAAGTTAATAAATTTATTATTCTCTAAAAACACCGTATGAATTGAGCCGCTGATTTTTAAAGTGAGACAACACCATTCTATATTACTGCTAGATCACTACACATTTGAAAGATTGTAGACCAAATAATTTTGAAATAACAAATCTTGACTGATATTGGGATAATATTGATTGTTAATTGATTAAAAATATAAAATTATGTTAATTTCTAAGATTCAGCTTTAATTATTTTATTTCAAAATGGAGTTGTCACACTGTCAAAATCAATGGCTCAATTGAACATACAGAATTAGTTCATAGCACATGAGTGAGAGAAGGTTAAAATTAAATTAAATTACGAAATCACTGTTATTCTATAAAGTATCATCAATTAAAGATTTTTTTATTAATTTTATTTAAATAATATGCTGCTTAAAATTCTAAATATTGATATCATTCATTAATTCAATTCGGAATTTTGTTTTCTGTATATAAATGTCTCCCCAACAGCATAACGTCGTAAAATGGGGTCTTTACTCGTTAATTTATATATTAATTTGCAATATGTACAGTACTTATTCGCATAATCTACTTAAAATGTGCAATTATGTTAAGATTATAATATTCCTATCTACATATCGCTCCTTCAAAAGAACAACTACATCATCTTGGCAGTTTTGAGTTAAGCCTTCATTGGCAATTGTATTTGTTGAAGCGTTTTAATTCGGAAACGACATATCTGATATTTCATTTCCAACAAAAAACTTTCGAGGTGTTTCATGTTTGAACTTGAAGTTTTATGGGAATAATGACATAACTGAAAATTAAAAAAACTTTAAACCTATTAAATATTTTCTAAAATGGTTTTTCTAAATTATTTTATTGAATTGTACAACTGTCTAAAATGGTTAATAATAGAATTTCAATAAGATCATTATAATCGGAATGCTTTCCTTTACCAGTACCCATATTTTTAATTCAAGAGGAACTTTCAAATACCTCTATTTTAAAATAAGTTTTTTTGAGTTATGACATTATTCTTTTAAAGGAGTCTGTCTCTGGGGTGCTTAGAATTGCCGCCATGAAATAAAATTTACATTTTGAAATCATTCTTATTATATAAACTATCGTAAATTATTAATTAACGATATTTTAGTTTCACTCTATATTCTACGTATTTAGTATTAGCAAATATTGATATGTATCAGAATTTTTTTCTAATTTGAATTTTTTTGTTTGTTTAGAATGTGTCCCAAACAGCATAACGTCATAAAATGGTGTATCTGTGTTTATTTGGAATATGAGTAGTATTTGTTCGCAGTATCTAATAAAAATATGCAATTATGTTGGGGTGATAATGTTTCTTTCAATAAATCTGAGCGTCGGGTTGCAGTTGAAATGCACTAAGTAGAAGACACGAATATGAGATAAATCTTCCATTATGTTGAGAACAGTCAAAACTTTCCCTGGAATACAATTTAAAATGCTCTCACTAGAAAAATGTCTCGATTCTGTCATATATTTGTTCCAGATACAAGATAGTAATTTTCTTGATAAAAACAAATGTGATAGTAAGGATGAGTCAATAAGCTTCAAAAAAAGAAGGTGACACTCTTTGCCATCTAATATTTAATGTAATTATGACTGAGACCCTAGAAATCCGATAGATCAGAATTGCAAGAGCATAGGTATGTATCTTAACTATTTGTAATTGCAATGTGAGAAACATTTTTGTCTGTCCTATTCTGTACCCGATTGATATTGTCCTCATAGCAAACTCAATACAACGATAACAACAAGAAAAAATATAAAATGGGATGCAGAGTTTAAACGGGAGGAATGTTCATAGGAAAAAAAAAATCTGCGTTAAATATCAGACAGCAATGTTCTAGTAACATCAAATGTAATGATCATTAAAAAAAAAAAGGGCAAGTATGGAGTTACTGAATGGTACCAAATCTTAAATTCTTTTTTTTTCTAAGCTGTTAAATATGCAAATATGGTTGGTTAAATATTGATATTTGAATACAAACAACAAAACACTCAGTTGTATTCTAATATTTGTTTAGTTTAACCAATAAATTATACGAATAAAGCATAAAAAAGATTAATTAAGGCGATTAGCAACTGAACTGTAATCACTTCTCCTGATTATTGATAATCTTATCATTGTAGAACTAATTTTTTGATCAAGCCTAATGACCTAGATATAAAACGATCAGCCAATCTATATAATAAAAATGAATCGGCATTTCCTTGCTAAGCGCAAAAATCGAGAACGGCTCGACCAATTCGTCTAATTTGTTTTTTCATATTTTTGCCAAGGCTCAAATAAGGTTCTCATGGAGAGAAAAACCGTAAAAATTTCGAGGGAAACCTACGGTGGCCGAAAAACCTTGAAATATTCGGAGTTATTTTAGTTTTTGTTCTGTATCTCCTAATCGGTGCATTTTTGAGAAAAAAAACATTTGTAACCATTTTTAAAGTAATTTACATTTGCTACAATTTGAGCCCAATTGCAGCTCTGTATGTCTAATAGATTCCGAGTTCAGTCCCGATCATATAATAAATAACTAGAATCTTAGCTATCTTCTATCTAAATAATTAAAACAACACTTCTTTTCCCATACAACCCATTCTGTTCCCAGCTGTCAAACATTTGACGTCAATTAAAGCAAAACAATGGCGCTTTAGTTGTTAGTAAAAGTTTATTAGGGTTCAGTCCCTATCATATAATAAAATTCATCAACAAAATCAATTTATTTCATTGTTTAAAACTACACTGGATCTTATGCCACCTGGTATTCATAAAATGTTAACCAGAGCTGATAAAACTCCAGCAGAAAAACATGCGAGATGTTTCAATGCACTAACAATCGATGAAGTTGTCATTCAAATGGTTGGAGAAAATTTGGAAGCCATTTGTTTTAGGGCAATAGGGCAGAACAACCTCTGCCGGGACAGCTAATTATTAATAAGAAATAGTACAACTATTGTCGAAAGAATAAATCTATTTTCTTAGTAACAAAATAATGTGTTGTAATTTCCCACACGTGTTGTATTAAAGACACGGGTTGGATGTAATGACAAGACTAATTATTTCATGACGCAAATGAAACTATAATGAAATGCAGTTTCATGCAAAAAAAACCAACAATCAATTATATTCTTTAGTTCTGTATTTAGTTTTTTTTTTATGATTAACAATTTTTTTGTATATAATTTCGGGTCAGTTTTTTTTTTGTTCACTGCTTCCTAAATTTCTATTGTTAACCGCTTCCAAAAAATATAGTCATATGTTTGATTCTATTATTCTATATCTGAATATTACTTGAGTTACATTTAGTCAGATATCCCACTTGTTCTAAACCCCTTTTCTGGACAAACTCTTTTCCGAATTGAGAGAACCGGCATTTTTTGACATACGCTACGGTGAGCTCACTTACGAGACGTCAATAAAGAGAGGAAGGTCTGACAAGTTTTCGGTAAGCCAATTTTATTTCATTTAGTTCCTTTTTTATTGCCAAATTGTCCAAGGACGACTTACCGAGTAGTACCGTTTCCCAATAAAATATTTTTATTAATTTCTCAATCGCGTTTCATACATATATTAATATCCTTATGTTTTTATTTTATTTTATTGAAATTGATTATACTTTGACTAGAATGGTATATATATACAAATGGCCTTTAATTTATTATACAATTTGAATGTTAGTACTATAATATAGTACTAAATATAATATAATAATATAATAATACTAGAATGGTAGATACTAATTCAATGTGAGGGTATATATAGAATAAAGAAAAAAAACAATATTTGGAAACTTCCCTTCAGCTTACTTTTTATTAAACTCAAGGTATTTATGTCCAATCGTAAATTAGACTATATTCCCTTTGTATGATTTTAGTAAATTTGATATATTATTGCAGGAACTTTCGGCCGAATCAATATCGAAAAGTTTTAATTTTCTAATTTTTACATATATAAATATTTTTTAAAAAATTTTGTGATCTGGTAGGGAAGGAAAACCTTAAATGTATGATTTAATCAGAAACAATTTTCTGAATAATGGAAGACAAATGGCTGGATTTATATGATAAATCATCCTTCAGGATTTCTACAATTATCTACAAGGATCATAAGTGGAGAAAAATTGACTTTTTTTTACATTTTTAGCTAGTTTAAGTGACTTTTTTACATTAAAGACATACTCGTATTGATAAGCTACAAATATTATTTATTTGTATAATTAATAACAAGCAATTACTCCTGGAGGAGTTTAATGATTTCGTGATTCGTAATGAATGCTCTGAAAGTCAGAATTATGACGAAGCACGAAACATGAACGGTAAAATCAATAAATTTGTTCATAAATAAATGTTGAATTAATTTAAGCCTATATGGGGTAAAAGTATCATGCATTCGGGTTAAGTGGGAAGAAGACGAAAAACAGGAATGAAAAAAAAAAACGAGAAGACCTTGAAGAGCCGGAGGGGATAGAGGGAAGCTTGATGAGGCCTAGGTGAACCCGAGAGGGAGTTATAAATCTTATTAAATAGGATTGGGGAGGGGAAGCTGCCGGTTTTGGCTAGCCTTCAGAAAAAGTGGTCTTAACAGACCCCGAACCCGGGGCGGGATAGTAACATCCATATCAATGTAACTAGAATACAATACAGCGTTCCCCGCGTTCTCGGTCGCATTCCGGCTCTTTTTCGGCCCTCTTCTTCCACCCAGCCACCATTTCCTAATTTCAACTTTTTATAACAACAAACAACATTTTACTTTCAGGGCGACAACCCTTTGAGAGAAGATCTTGACCTCTTAAGGTTACCTTTTTCTTAATTTTTTTTTAAAGCGACTTTTTTTATTACCAACAAAAATGAAAAAAAAATAACACGAAAGTAAATACATTAATTTATGTAAATATCGACTAGATACTACATATATATTTGTAATATATATATATATATATATATATATATATATATATATATATATATATATATAACTTAAGAGCATCGACACGTAAAAAATAAAAAAATGAATAAATTAGGTGAGAAAGAACACACTTGAAGGCTGGATAAACACTGACTTTGTTCAAATTATAATCCTCTATATATACTATTTACAATGTTTATTATGATAGTTTGGAATTAGTGGGTATACTGGTGTAAGTCCCATTTTAACTTAAATATATATACATATATATATATATATATATATATATATATATATATATATATATATATATATATATATCCCATATCCCAGAAAAAATTGATGGCATGTTTGAACACGTGTGCTGTACAATGCTATTTGCAGTTTATATTTCGTTTCTCTAAATTCTGTCATTGACGTGTAAAAATTGAGAAGGAGGGGTCAATTTTTTTTTCTATAATACTTAAATAGGATATGCATGTACAATAGATGTACAGTTGTTTCTCAATAGCGATGGTTTCCTGAATCCAATCATCGCATAACCTTTCGTTGGAAATATGTTTTTTTGAATAGTATATAGAGAACGATTTCTTCTTTGTGTAAAGAAAAATCGTGTTTTAAAAGGAGCCACTTTTATAAACCGCTCTGCGATACTAAGTAAATTATAGGGTATTCCTATTAGATAGGAGTGCGGTAATTTCAGCTACTGGCTTGTGGAGTTCTTTTTATTACTCTAATAATGGAGAAAAACCACAAACTGTGCGATGCCGTCGTAGCGTCCACAAAGAGGACGCCAGTTTTGCATAGAAAATTATCTGTTGTCCACTCGGTTGCTAAGGACGTCACTTCACTATAACTTGCATTTTTTATCGCTAACTTGCCCTGCTTCATCGAATGAATAGTTTTTCTAAAGTTTAGTTCTATTGGGTTGTTTGTTGAGCGTAATTTGTTTAGCTATTTATCTGAATAGTTATATGCTGCATGTTATTAGACTAGATTTCAAATACGAGATACCTTTATTATTTAGCTTGAATGATTCTCAGGTCTTGGTCAGAGATTGCCTTGCTCCAGACATTTCCAACATAGTTCCCAATGACCTTCTTGAATCCATCAATTCCCCCTTGACCTCATTAAAAATTACGTTGACGATCTCCTCCTAGTTCTCAAACCTGATAAAATCCCCGATATACTGGTCGCCTTTAACTCTTACCATCCCCGTCTCCAAATTTACCATTGAAAGAGAAACAAATCACACCCTCCCCTTTCTCGACCTCCTCAGTATAAGAAATAACGATGGCTCCTTGTCCTTTGATTCGTACACCAAACCCACATATTCCGGGAGACTTCTCAACTTTTTCTTACAGCACCATTACCACCAGAAGATCAATTTAGCCAAAAACGTTAAAAAGAAAATGATAAATAGGATGTTTTCAAATTTTTAAAAACACAGATAATATAACCTAGCACAATAACCTCCCAAAAGTTTTCCTAGATTTCTCTTTTCATTCCATCCGATTTATATAAATTAAGAATTTTTAAACTGGTAAAAATGTATTACAAATAAAATAGTTTTCTTAATTTAATAAATTTTATGTATTGTTTTTTAAAAATTTGACTATGGTATTTTTTAAATACATTTTTAAGTATTAAAATGTAAATCAATTGTATTATTAAACAGACCAAAGTTTAAACCATTTAACAAAATATGACCATGGAGGATAATTGACCTCTAAGTAAAACATTTTAAACATTATTAAATCTTATTTCTATTTTTGTACATATTTTATATTCAAGTTATTAACTAAGATGAAAGGGTACAAGAATTTTTTATATAAATAATTTAAAATGACATTTAATGTCGAAACGTCTTATTAAAAGCATACTTGACTGGATAAAGGTTTTTTGTTGTGTTAATTTATTTTATATTTTTCACTAATTTACCCATCCTCCTCCCTCTCTTCTCCATTTCATTTTCTTCCCCTCATAGCCATATACATTATAAAACAAATCACACTGTTATTCTTACTATTTCCATGCTTACTTTTTCTGTAAGGCGTTTTTTCATTTCCCACCTTTTATTATCATTTTAACGACTTTCATCCGTGTTCATCTTAACTCGCTTTTTTAATTTTAATTATATCTTTACTTAACCACATATCATTGTCTTTTTTCACATTTATTATTAGTCCAATGCAGCCCATCAATTGTAACTTACTTATCGGACTTTTTATACCATTTGACATGTTTATTTTAACATCTACTATGTTCTCATTTCTCACCATGTCTTACCACTTATTACATATTGTACTATATCTATACTTTATACTATTTCATGAACTTGTATACATTACATCGTCCCCATTGGTAGTAAAATGTATTTCTCACTTCTATTACTTATCATCATTGTTTCTTATCAACATTTTCATTTTGATTACACTATGCCGTATTTTTATTACTTGGTTATTACTAACTTTATTTATTACATACGGTATTTTTCTTTTTTTTTTTTTACTTCCTGTAGTTTTTATTTATTATTGTTATGTTTATTTATGCTCCACACGATCATCCTTGCTCTTTATTGATATATATCTCATGTTATCTCCCCTCCCCCATCTTTATTGTTCACCACTCAGATACCCGATTCTTTTGTATATTCACTTTAATAATTACCCATTTTAATCTTTAATTTGTATCTGTATTACCTTATTCTTTAATTTTTAACACTTTATGTTTTATTCTTATTGTAATCTTTAGTATTTTTTTTATTAACTTTGTATTTTAACCTTTATATTTACCATGCTTAGCAATTTTTTAAATATTTTTTAATTTTCAATTGTCTGAATTTTGCATATTTAGCCCTGAAGAAGACCTGCAAAGTAGTTCGAAACGTTGGCTAATTAATAAACATTTCTCCACATCTAAGAGAAATTTATCGACCTCCACCCGGACCATTTTCTTCCACCTTTATTATTTAGCCTTGAAATATTTCTTATTTGTTGCTATATAATGATCAAACTACAATCAATTGGTGTCTGATATATTTTTAAATTAGGATTATAGATGTTTGTTGAAATAAAGTTTTGGAAATGAAAAACTATACGGTGTACGTATGCCGTTAAAGAATCCGTTTTAAATAATTGTATTAAATAATAGTAATAATACGTTTTAAATAATAATAATAATAGTGACTATTTTCTCTCAAATTTTACAGTTCCATGATATAATTTCTATGAATTCAGTTTTTAAAGTGAAAACTTCTTTCGCCGCGTTTAGCAACTTTTGATAGGGGAATTACTATTCAAGGTTGTTAACAAAATAAATGATTTATTTGCTACTGGCGATCTCGAACTAGTAACCCAACACCCTACGTACTAAACTCCCTTGCTCCTCTACAATATTTTAAAAACTTAATAAACACAATATGTTCTTCAGGCTCCGTCATCCACGTCTTTTCTTTAAGTGAAAACTTCTTTAGCTGCGTTTAGCAGCTTTTGATTGCGGAAAAACTTATTGGTTAGCGTCTCCGACATGCTCGTAACGTATTGCGGGAGACAGGTGACGCCTAGCGGCCTGTGTATGACCCATACAATTTGTTTTAATCAAATTATTTTAAAGTTTAGAATTCATTGATTGATATAAGAATAATTATATTTAACTAAATGGTCGTTTAATAGTTGAGAAATTGCTGTTAATAATTACTTAAAACATCAATAATTAGTTGAAATTTTCGTTTCAGTAAATAAGCAACTTGAAAACGTATATTATTATTGCCGAAGTGACAATATATGTGAAAACCTACTAATGTTAATAATTTAAATTTACAAATTTAATAACTCAGATCATAGCTGATTAATAAATTTAAAAAATAACACAGTTATTCCATAGTTCAAACTTTGGAATAACAATTTTTGAGTTTACCCTTCTGTCGTAAGTTCTCATGACTCCCAAATTTTTTTTTTAATTGGATATAGATACTTAAGATGTCAGCAATTCTCAGAATCATTAAAACCGGGGGTACATTTTAAATTACACAATATAAGTCGTTTTACCATTTTAAATGCAAAGCAAAAACAAAATATTACAGACCATAAATTTAGTTGAATTACTCCATTTTTCAAGGTTATTAACAGTAACAATTTTTGGAATGAAATTGTCCCCAACAAACATGATTTTTTTTCAACCTATTACCAATAATTAAGCATAATATATCTTATAACATTACTGGTTAGACTAGTCCTCAATTTTGAGATATAAGATATGAGATATAAGAAAGTCAGTATGTATTTACTTAATATGCCTTATTTTTTTCTGACCATTAGTTCGGTATGTACATCTCCATAATTAATGAGCAGTTTTTGGTATTACTTTCCCGTCTGGGTGGTAATTCGTGGTATTGAATATAGCAGTCTCAGTCATGGATATAATGTCGCTTATTCTTGACATGTGGGCCCCATGTCAGTCACCTATCAAATATTAATCTCAAAGAAGTCACTATGTCCGTTTGATGTAACGGTTGATTGTCTTGTTTGAACTGAACCCACTCTGATTCTAGAACTTTTATTATCTTTTAGGCATATCGATTCGATTATTGAAATTAAAAAAATTTTGACCTTGGTTATTCCTTTTATAAGCATTCCTTTCCTTGAACTTCGAAACATTCATTAAATTTCTAATGAATGTTAAAAAAAAACACTTTGTAAATCGCTGCCCCAAAAGATTATTCTGTGCATCAAGTTACTATTCCATTAAATAGAATTACTATGCATACATTGTCACTTACTCCTTTTATAGAATACTGCAAAAAACTAAAAATATTAATTATTAATCTCCAAAATGCTCAGGAGATTAATCAAAATCAATAGCCAAATAAGTTTGGTTAGATGATTTTTGCCATAACATTTAGCAAGCCGTAAAACAGTTGTATTTCAAGTACTGTATTGATTATTATCACTTATTAAAAATGACTAAAATTTACTCAGTTTTAAAATTAACATTATTTTTCTCATCCTCCAAAATTATCATCATCATAATCAATCCTCTTTACCGCCTAAGCAGTGTGAGAAGTAAACTCCAAAACTATATTTAGAAATATTTATAAACATACATAATAATTACAATAAACAATACATTATAAACTGTATATAAAATATATATATATATATATAAAGAGGACTTTTTTAAATTTAATTTGAAATATAACTATTAAATCTTAAATTTGAAATTACTTGATTTTGACTTTTAAGTAGTAATAAGTATTGGAACTTAACTGTAATGAAGCAGTAAAGTACCAATTTCTATAATCATTTAATGATCATAACGGAAGGTGAAAAAATATAAGTTAACTCCATAACGCAAAGTGAACGAATGAAATCACATCAAAATTAATATATTCGTTGAAATCTACGACAACAATTTTCTGAATTACAATACTTCCTTTACTGTGACTAAGAAGAAAAAAAAAATCAAAACTTTTATTTAAATTATAAGTTGTACTCTATCACCAAAAACAATAGATAAAATATATTATATTACACAGGCAAGATATAGGAAGAAACATTTTTTCCGTAGATATATACAAATTAAAACTTATTGTGCTTTACATGATTTGATTTTTCCCACATAAAGTAATCAACATATCTGAAGTGGAGAAAAATCCATGAGCTGTCCACCGTATATCCAACATACCATGATGGTATTGTAATTTTGATAAAATAATAAATGAAACAAAAATTTTATTTTTTTAAGTGACTGGAGCAGGGCAGTATACACACAGACGACATACTACGAGGCAAGCATCGACTGAAATGCCGACGCCAGCTCTATTCGTCAGAAACTAAGTTATCTTCGCCGACACTTCAAAATATTTTTAAGAAAAAAAGGCCAAGATAGAAGTTAACCATAAACCATTTCAAAACAGGTCATCAAACTTTAAATGCGTTCGTGATTCCACAAACCGAAGAAATAAAATATGAAGACGCAATGGTTCAATGAAGTCATGTCTTAAAAATTTGTGAGAAACAAGATGAGTTAAAAATAAATAAATATACTTAGGCAAATGGTTTTATGCCTCAACTTAAAAACAACTAAACAAATAAATAAATCAATTTAATAAATAACTTTGCGAATTTTTAATGTCTACAAGCTCAGGTTGCAAATCTCAGTTGACAACATATATCTAATCTTTTTGAAGATATATATATATATATATATATATATATATATGTAAAATAGTTTATGTATGCAAGGGCTATGTAGGAGTAATAAGGTAACCTATTTAAATTGTGTAATTTAATTTTCAACTGACACTTCATCTCATTCCGATATTCTAAGGAAACATCAGTAATTCAGTTTAGTCAGGTATTATTATTTTTTTCTATTTGCATTGTTGTATTAATTTTTGTTATTTGTTACTGATTTTTTGTTTTATTTAAAAAAGTTTCAGACATAGGGATATTAAACTGCGATTACTCCTTATATACTAGAGTAATATATATAGAATATAGAATTTTTTAAAATAATTTAGTCAATGAAATTTACAACTGTATTATACTAATACAACAAGTAAATAGAATTAATGGTACATACTGCCATTAATAAAGACAAGTAGAGAAACTACCCAGTGGTAGTACTCAAAACAGATGCTCAACTTAAAAGGTCAAGAGGTATATATGTATATATATATATACATATACATATATAAACATTAACCGGGGAAAGACTAAATTCATGCGAATAGGGAAGAAACCCCGAAAGATATTGAGAGCACTGATTGGAGCAGATTTTTAAATATCTAGGTGCTCATCTCAATCAAAGCGGCTACATTGGCGAAGAAGTGGTCCAAAGAATCGGAGCAGCGGGGAAGATGTTCAATATGGTCAGGTGGGGTTTCCTGGGAAGAAGACAGGTGACAAAGCAGACCTAACGGACGGTCTATAAATCGAACTTTCTTCCTAACTTATCGGAAAGTGTAAATTTAACGTGATATTAGAATCGTGGGCTCTCCCCTCAAAGCACGGGAATCAGATATATATGAGGTATCTGCGAAAGATATAGGGTTAGGGAAGTAGCGACCCCATCGCCCGACCCTAGGGTCGCAATCAGCTGCTGGTCCTCCAGGTTGGGGGTTGAGCGGAGGGCCCTGCCACCCCACCCTCAGAAAAAAAACTTTTCTGTGAATCATCAAGGAATTAGCCTCGGATCTGGACAGTCTTCATGGTATCGACCCGGCGCTCTCAAGGATTAAAAATAGGCTACTTGGAATGTATGTTCATTATACAGGCCAGGAATACTGAAGGTTCTATTGAATGGTCTATTTAAAGATAACATAGATATCGCAGCAATTCAAGAGATGAGAAATCCAAGTAAACCCGTTCACAGAAAATAAATATTCTGAAGTTGCAGGAGCTAGAGTATAAATCACGGTTCGCACAAAGGCTGGATGTAGCTTTAGAACGTGGCTTTGAGGAGAACGAAACTGACGAAACATGGTCCCAGTGTAAAGACACAATTAAAAAATTCGCCAAAGAAGTTTTAGGCTTGGAAGGGCCACGGAGGTCTGAATGGTTCGATCAAGAGTGTCAAGCAGCCACAGAGAGGAAAAACAGGGCCTACAAGAAAATGATCAATATGCACCGGACTCATCAGGCTGTTACGATTAGAGGAGAAACACCTGCATAGGAGAAAAAAGAGGGAGAAGGAAGAAGAAAGAATGAGAGAGATCGAGGTTCTAAGTAGACAGGATAATACCAGAGCGTTCTACAAGAAAATTAACACCCAGAGAAAAGGATTCAAACCAAGAACCAATACTTGTAGAGTTAATGATGGTAAATTGATCACCGATAAAGAAGGGATCCTAGAAAGGTGGTCTGAACACTTCGGAAGTTTACTGGGAAATGTACAAAACCATTCCCTGGAAGATGACTCGGATTCAGAATTAAACACTCGTTTTAAAGAGTTGTAAGTTTCTTGGCCCGCCAGATGATGAGGAAGTCGAGGATGCGATTCGGAAGATTAGGAACAATCGAGCGCCAGGATGTGATGGCATACCTGCTGAATTTCTGAAGGCTGGTGGAAATGAAGTGATAAAGGTGATCCGAGATCTTCTTCATAGTGTTAAACAAAACTCTCCCGGGTGACTTGTGCATTGGTCTTATCCTCCCTCTTCACAAGAAAGGAGACCAGATGCATTGTGATAACTATCGTGGCATAACACTCCTTAGCTCTGCCTACAAAGTCCTCTCCAATGTGGCGTACCAAAGACTACTCTCCCATGCCCAATGAGAAATAGGAATGTACCAATGCGGCTTTAAGAATGGTAGATCTTCTGTTGATCAAATATTTGCCCTGAGAATTCTTATGGAAAGGACTAGAGAGTACGATATAACGACCCACCACCTTTTCGTGGATTTCAGCAATGCCTATGACAGAATCTTCAGGGGGAAACTGTACCAAGGTATGGTCGAAATGAATGTCCCCAGAGAATTGATAAGCCTTGTGGAATTCCTGATGAGGGAGTCGAGAAGCCAGGTCTAGATCCAGAATGACTTGTCTGAAGTATTCAAGACAACTAGGGGTCTGAGACAAGGGGATGGACTCCCGTGCCTGTTATTCAGTTTCGCACTTGAAAAGGTCATAAGAGACTCAGGATTACAAGTCACTGGTACGATTCTGTCTAAGTCCATCCAAATAATGACCTACGCGAATGACATAGATATAGACGGAGGAACACAGAGGGATTTACAGCGTTTCTTACTTTGGAGAAAGCTGGACAGCGAATGGGTCTTCAAGTGAATCAGACAAAGACCAAATATATGCTTGCTGGCCCTTCAAGGCAATCAACACCCTCTATCACGTTTGGCACCTACACATTTGAAAGTGTCGACAGTTTTGTCTACCTTGGCTCTTTGGTCAAAGCGGTTAACTCAACTGGAGCAGAATTTCAAAGAAGAATTTTGACCGTTAATAAATGTTATTTTGGGATGACAAACATTTTTAGAAATCATCTGATATCACGAAGAGCCAAGGTGATACTTTACAAGACAATGATAAGGTCTGTTTTAACGAACTTATCGGAAACCTGGACCCTGTCCAGTGCAGATGCCAATAGTTTACTGCTCTGCGAAAGAAAAATATTAAGAAGGATATACGGAGCAGTAAGAGTTGGCGAACAATTTAGACTCAGGCAGAGTGCAGAGATATATCGGATGTATCAGGATCTTGACGTGGTTCAGTATGTAAGAATATCTAGACTTAGATGGGCTGGGCATGTGGAATGGATGGGCATGGAAGACAACGCTACTCATAAGATACTGCTATTTGCGTACGTTGACGGAAAAAGAAAACGTGGACGGGCAACATTAAGATGGGCAGACGAGGTCGAGAAGGGTGCAGGTAGCAATGTTGGATCCAGAGCTTGGAGGAACATGGCACAGGACAGAGAAGAGTGGAGGCGACGCCATGATGTGGCCAAGACCCGTACTGGCTTGTTGAGCCAGCGTTGATTGATTGATCTGCGAAAAATAGAAAGGAAAACTCTGAGAGATAGGGTAATGAACGAAACCATACGAGATAAACCACATGACACCTTTCAAGAGAACACACAAATTAAGGTGGTTCGGGTATACCCTTAGGGTGGATCCAGAGAGAATCGCCAGGAAGACTTACGAGACCCGTACAGAGGGAAAAAGACCCAGAAGAAGTCCTCACATCTCCTGGGTAGATAGAGTAAGGGATGCTTTCAGGAGGAGAGGAATGGACTAGAACCGAAGGAGAGAGTTGGGTCATGAACGAGATACTTGGTCCAAGTCCCATAGACAGGATCCTCACATTGCACGTCGGTAGAAGAAAGAAGGATTATGATGTTGATGGCATATATAAATGCTGTAACACAGACAGCCTGGAAGGCTACCTCATGTAGCAACGAGTCATTGTTTACACATGGTGCAGGGGCAGACTATCCATAGTTCTACAAGTAGTCGTTTTAGGGCCAATTCAACAGTCTTAACAACTTGCATACACTTGGGTTCCTAGACATTGACAAACCACTGTAGGTCCAAGAATTATGGTCGTTCAGGATCCCCAGGATCCGCTTTCTCCTAAGCCCTTAGTTTTCAAAGTGGTCCAGGTGGAATCTAGAGGTGTCGACGGCGGTCTACGTCGGCGTGACAAAAAATGGTTTTAATAATTAGAATCAGTTTGCCGACGGTACTTTGTTTATTTCATTGCAATAATTAATTAGGTAGTCCTATTCTGTTAAAATAGCCATATCTTGTTGAGTAAGACCGTCTTATGAATACTAAATCTTCACATTTTTTGTCGAGTTTTGGGAATATGGTAAAAATGTAGCTGCAGGGGGTCCACCGGAACCAGATAAATTTTAAAAGTGGTCTATGAGAAAAAAAGTTATAGGTTCCCTCTGCCCTAAACAGACCACCCTTGTACCAAACCTTTGAGAGGCTTATGATATTAAGTGTACTTTTATAGGAAATCGTGTGGGATTACCTCATCGCTCTTACACGTTTGTCAGATGCCTCCCGTAAGCTGAAGGGCTTCATTTATCCGAGGAGATAGAAGATGGCTGATGAGACCCGGCACGCGAACCAGCACTCTCGACTTTTAGCTAGGTGAGTGTGTACAATTTTACAAGTGCGTTAGCCAGGTGGACCAATCATATAACATATGTATGCGTATATATAGGTCAGTACCAACCAATTAAACCGTCAATTTCCTGTTATTGAGTTTGAACGGAAAAGGATAGGCAGTTATGAATTCCAATTATAGCAATATTAAATTATTGGAAATATTAAACTAGAATAATATCTGTAGCACTGTAACATATGAATGGAATTAATAATAATAATAATACACATTTATTGACAGAAATTATACAAATGAAAAATATTGTATAATTTAATATACAATTTACAAATATGGTATATGTGATCTTCTTTCAAAAAACTCCTAACGTGGACGAATGGAATGAACGGAAATATTAAACAAGCTATTTATTATTGGTTCGAAAGTTAATAAATTACCGTCTTAACAATACAACAATGATCCCATTCCAAACCCATTCACATGACTAAACCCAAAATTGACTATTAACAATGATTTTCATGCTGTTATTTGTAACTATTAGTTTTGTATGATTTTGATATTTTATATTTTTAATGTTAATTTTTTAGAAACATATAAAGCACTATTCTATGTTTAAATCGTATATTTCTTTCTTCTTAAAATTATCGTTTAATAATACCTTCTGGCTGAGCTTAAAATTATAAATTTATTTCATATTGCCTATTCATATTTGTTTTACATACTTTTTTTATTTTAATTTAATTTTGTTCAAGTGCCAAATGGCAATTTCTTTTATAAATATATTATCATCATATTATTAACTTATAAATTTAATTCTATCTGTTAATATAAAAATCACATGTAATATGGTTATTTAAGCATGATGCATGTCCTAATTCTAATAAACCGTTTTTCTGCGGGGTTATCAGGGGGTTGGGCGAAGAGGCAAAAAAAAGCAATACATCTGTAAGTAGTAAATGATTTTAAACAAATTTAAATACTTTAAGGTATTTTTTAAAATCAGATCGTAATTTCTGTATTTTGAATAGTACTTTTTCCATATTATGCATATTTTATTTCTTTATGATAAATAATCCTATTATATTGCAGACATTTAGTTAAGTGTTTAGTTAATATTTTCGAAAGTTAAATTTAATCCTAGTTTAAATCCAGGAGATATAATTCGAAATATATCCAACTCCCCCGTGATTTAATCGTTTTCGTAAGGTTCATGAACTTTAGACAGGATATCGAAGGAAACCTTAAAGCCCTTCTATCTGTCTCCTTATGTGCTTGTTCTGACATATCTATGTATTTTTACGACATGAAATGTGTATGTTATTTTATAGTGTATTTAATAGATTCCCAATCGATTCATCTTTTACTTCTCTCTCCTCCTCTTTAAAATATTTTAATGGATACTGATTTCCAATTCTTGAATGAGCAATACATCAAATACCGCACCTATTCGTTTCATACTCATGACCAAATTAAGTTCTAGAAACTTCACTCTAACTTAAAATGCTAATAATTATCTGATTTACGCAAGGCGGGAAAAACTTGTTTGTTTATGAAATTTCCATATTATAAACCTTCTAAAAGGCAGTTTATAAAATTCTGATTAAAAAAAAAAGGAAAATAAATCCGAATGCGTTAGTTTATGTTTCCATGAGTTTGCATAACCTAATATATTTACATATAATTTTTTATCATTACAGAATTCAGAAAATTGAGAGTAGGGTGAATTAGCAAAATAAAGTCTAAAAATTAATACTTGAAGGACTTTTCCTCCAGCCCTGAACCAGATATTTCCTAAGAGTAAGTGTATTATTCATTTGAAAGCTAAACATATAAATCATTAGAATTAAAAACACTCCCTTTGACTAAACTTCATAAGGCAAAAGTGTTGAAAATTATTCACTTTCAGAAGTTGAGAATGTAAATGAAACGCTCACCTGAAAAAAAATAATTATCGAATTACTAAATAGGATTTTTAATATACTATATACACTAATACATAATTCCGCAGGACATGCGATGCCAGCAGAATTTAAACTGCACATATTACTTTTATTTTTTAAGTTAGTTCTTTTATAGGATGTTGCTTTTTGACTGGTCTAAAATTTTTTTTTTAAATTCTAGTGATTCTATTTGTGAAAATTTAGTACAATACCAATATTTTATTGTAAGCTTACAACATATTCGTAATTCGGGACAGCAATTTTTTTAAAAATATTTTGTTTAGTGAAGTGAAGCGTCAACAATTTATTTAAATGTTAGCTATATTCAAAATTATCTAGTTTTAAAAAAATGATATCTCAACAATGAAATTTAACTACTTATAGTAAGTAATATAATACCATAAAGTCGTTTTACTATATTTTATTTTTAAACCTTGTCACATTAAATACAATATACAAGTGGAAAATAGTTGACTGGATAATTCTAATGATGGATTGAAATGGTCAGGGGTGCTGTCAAAGATTACACCAAATAAGAAAAACGTATTTAATGTGGCAAAGTTTCGACCTAAGATGTTTTTCTTATTGTGTATAATCTTTGCGTGCAACCCCTGAACATTTCAATCCACTATTAAATGTAATATTGATTGCAAATAGTTTGCTTTAAAAGTATCACAATATTTGAAGACTCGTTACGAACAAATGGCGAGGCTGTCGAGAAATTCGGTAAATCTGAAAGCTAGAAAAAATGTACATGATTCTGATTAAATATATTTAATTTTAAGGCCAGAAGAGTGTTATTTTTAAAACTATTAGACGCAAAATCTTATATTTACAGAGTATTTAAGTTTATATGACGAATATATAAACTAATGGGCAGCGGTTTTTAACTCTAAGGATGAAATAGAAACATAAGTGAAATATACAACAATAAGAAAAATAGGTACTCGTGATTAAGCAGGTTCCCATGAACTGTCATTGCCGTCAATTACAACCTGGACAGTCATAACTCCGATATTGAAAATCCGTACCTTCATATTCCATTACTCATGTCAGTGGAAGTAGATTAATTACAAGATTAAGTAGTAAAACGCTAATTATAGATCTCTCTTGTCACTTAATTTTTTAAAGAAATGTTTTCCTACACTTTCCACCAAAACATCTCCATTTCAATTTCTCGTAAAAATCTATTAGATGATCTTTTTCTCTTAAATTGTTTTTACAAATCATCCGAACTGCAGGAGGTATTTCACAGCCTTTTCTTCGGAATACTGCAATTCCTAAAGTTTTATCTTGTTCAGTAAAACTGGGATATTAAAATTTTACCATAACAAAATTCATAAGACAGAAACATCAAATTAAATTTAATAAACAATAAAGAAATTTAAATATACAATACTGATCCTACTACTATCCTTAGCACTTATGCTGATAATACATGTGTATTATCAGTCAACACCAATCCAGTTTTCGCATCCCAAAGCCTCGAATCTCATATCACTGATCTTGAAGAATGGTGTCAAAACTGGAGAATTAAAATAAATTTTCAAAAATCGCATCAAATCACTTTTACCTTACGTCGTAAACCAATGACTTGCTGCCCTCCAGTATCCTTTAATAATAACCCTATTATTATACTTGCTACCCTCCAGTATCCTTTAATAATAATCCTTTAATAAATTAACTGGTGCCTGTAGAGCAGATCCGATGCTTAGGGTTGCACCTCGACAAACGATTAACCTGGAATCCTAATACAAGACTGAAAAGACAAGAAACCGCTCGACCTTTCAGGCTACTTCAGCACTTACTAGACAAAGGCTCTAAGCACCCAATTAATTACAACAGACTCATCTGCATGACCACCATACAACCAATTTGGACATACGGAGTAGAGCTTTGGGGCTCCACTAAGCCATCGAATTCCTCTCGTATCTAATCCCTACAATCCAAAATCCTTCATAAAATCCTCAATGATCCTTACTGTACGAACAAAGTAATCCATAATGATCTTAAAGTCCCATTTGTTGCTTATTTGGCCCGGACCCGCTATCTCTCCTTTCATAACACACTTCATTCCCACTCAAACCCTCTAGTTTCAAAACTAGTTTCCTCTTCAATTCCCGATAGTCCTCCGAGGCGTCTGAAAAAAAGATGGCCACGTGACCTTCTTAGTTGAACTTGTGATTTGAGTATTACCAGTAGGTAGTTTCTCTACTTCTCATTATCTCATGTCATTATGTATCACTTGGCATATTTACTTGTTGTATCATTCTAATACAGTTGTAAATATCAATAAATAGTATTTTTTAATTATACAATAAACAAAGTTGAGACAAAAACAGTACAGAATCAATTTGATTGCACATATACATTAATCAATTTTGTACTCAAATAAGACGAGTGATGATATGACGTAACACGAGAAAGGAGGTAGAATTCATGGAAACCAATTAAATCACAAGTACGGACAAATAAAATGCATATGTTAATAAAAGTAAAACAAAGGATACAATTTTAGTATATATAAATATATAATAAATCATATATAGATATGAAATCAATTATACATAAGCATAATTTTACTAATACATTTTGTAAATTAAAATTCCATTAACCTAAATAATTAAGTAGGCATTATCAGTATCGGAATTATCATTGTTCAGGTTATAAACAATAGCTGATATCTGTCCAATGCGATCTGCTAAATAAGTGCCTAAAAAAAATAGTTTTCAATTCCAATTCAACATCTGATCGAACTACTAGAATTCTATTTTATCAGGCAAGTAAGATAACTCGCTACTACTATGAAAAATTCATTGCAGATATAAAATATTTAAAAAAATATATAGTAACAATTTTTTCAACGCAAATATCGATAAAAATGTTGGAAATGTTCGTCAATGTATACTTTTTTGCTATTAATAATTCTACATTACACATATAAGCATATTACTATTGTCCTGCGCAGTGATACCCAATTAAACAATTCAAATAATGATTATCTAGAACACAATTTAAATAGAATCTTCAAGGGGAAACGAAAAGTCCAACTAGATTTTGTTGTTTAAAGTTATGAGTTTTGAAAGGATGTAAACTGGAATGAATTTATCTAATAATTCATTCACTGAATGAAAACCTTTTTCCAGTCATTTAGACATAGAGAGATAACCCAGCACTATAACCTCCCAACAGTTACCTAGATATCCCATTTTCAGTCCTATCTGATTTATTTAAATTAAAAACGTATATAACTGATAAAAATATATTAACAATAAAATAATGTTGTTAACTTAATAAATTTTACGTATAGATTTTTTAATTTGTAATTTAATTATGGTAGATTTAAATGAAAATTTTTTAGTATGTAATATAAATAAAATATAGTATAAATAGAGATCAAAGTTTAAACTATTAACAAAAGGACCATGGAGGACAGTGGACCTCCAAGAAAAAATTTTAGTAAATGACAATTAATAATAAAAAAGGTATCTATACTTACTTCTATTTATGGACGATTTTAAGAAATGTGTATTTGTTATATTGTTGTGATTGTATTTAA
The DNA here is from genome assembly GCA_964056705.1 of Troilus luridus. Taxonomy (NCBI): domain Eukaryota; kingdom Metazoa; phylum Arthropoda; class Insecta; order Hemiptera; family Pentatomidae; genus Troilus; species Troilus luridus. The sequence continues at coordinate 41,996,822 of OZ057412.1, read as the reverse complement.
CAATTTACAGATAAATGTTGACTTGTAACTCTTTTCAAGATGATAAAGATTAAGTTCTTAGATGGATGGAAAATGAAATATAGTCGAAAAGTTTCCATATAATATAGTTATGAGTATCAATTGCACAACTAGTTTTATTATTACTGTACATCTATTAAATTATTATTGAGTGTTATTGCTTAATAATTGTTTATATCAATCGAATTATAACTTTTAAGCTAAACTTGATAAAAATAAATCGTATAACTCATGCACAGGCCGCTTGGAGTCGGCACTATCAGCATGTTGGTTAAGCGACCTTACCATTTTGCCCTCTACCGAATGTTGCCTAACGCGGCTAAAGTTTTCCCTTAATTCTTTTCAACTATAAAATAATTATACTTGTATAAAATAAAATTTCATAATGCAATATTAGGTAGTTTCATAAATGTAAAAAATAAATTTAATAATACCTGATACAAATAAAAAATAGATTTTAGCACCAAATGTTCATAATTTAATTGGTTGATGGCATTCATATATGTATGCACACCCATACAAATACAAAGGTGAATTTCCATACATATAAAATATCCATAACCAGCTAAGTGAGATATATTCTTGGTTACCCAACACTCAGACATGCTGAAGTTCAACAAACTCCCAAACCAAAGAGCTCGATTTTTAATGGGATTAGCCAAGAAGGGGCAGGTATAAGTACTGTATGATCCGACGGTGGGGAATTAGCCATCGGAATGGATTAAGAAAGATTAAAATATTTGAATAAAGAGAGGGACGGCGGCGAGGCCTCCGGGGCGCTATCATCTCTGCTCTTTGAGGACTGTCTTTAGCCTCTGGGCGTGGGGTCAATCACGTGGAGGCAGCCAATTTTATTATAGCCTCACCGTACCTAGCAACTCCTCCTCAGTATTAAGTCTCCTCCAGCTCCGGTGTCTTAACGTCGTTGGGAAACCCCTTGCCTCTTTGTACCTCAGTGGTCCGTTTGTGAATCAGGCTTATCTCCCTACAACCCTCGAGGCGCTAAACCAATGCCTAACTGACATTCACTCCCTCCTCAAGCACTCCGATAGGTGATGAGTATGAAGAAATATCTTGTTTCAATACGGATGATGTAATACGCTTTCTACCTCCAAGTAATCCCTTGGAATAGTACTACATTTTTTACGTCTCCAATGTGCTTAATTTATAAAGAGAAGGTTTTTATTTTTAAAATGTTAAAACGCCATAATGTTATATATTATTTTGATAAAAAATAGACAATGAGGAACGGTTTTCAACTCGAATAAACTAATTGATAAAATTAATGAAAAAAAAAAAAAAGCAATTTTTAATAAATTTTAAAACTAAAAAAAGGATAAATTAACATGAAATTGTATAAAATAAAATAAATTATATAAAATATTTAATAAAAGTAAAAAAAATTAAAAACATAAAAGAAAATAATTAAATTTTAATAAAAATGAAATTAAACTAAAACATGTTACATTCCATGTTTAAAATAAAAACATAACATATTTATTAAAAGTAAATAAAAATTTAGTGACTAAAAATTTTTAAATAAAATAATTACAACTTATAGTACCAGATATGAAAAAAAGGTATCAATACCCCAAATTTTCGCTTTGGATTTGTCACAACAAGCTTTAACTTTTCATTAGTTTCCTCAAAAAAGTATGTTAAAAAGGGTTTAATCATAATTTCATCAATAAATAAACGTTTTAACTAACATTTAAAGTATAGATGATGAAATGATTGTTGCTTCTTTATGAAATGTTTACCGAAATCGACACATTTCTCATAATGACACTCTTTTTTTCGTACTGAAAATCACGATTTTTTATTTTCGAGAATAATAAAAATAAACGAATTAAAAGTTAAAACTTGTGAATTAACTCGAAAGCAACAAAAAGAGGGCGATACAAAAAGCATATATACTAATATTAATATAGAGGATGGAAATAGTTGGGGGGTGCAGACAAAAATTGACACAATAAATAAGTGGAAACTTATTTTTAATTTGTCCCGACGTTTCGACCTACTTTGTAGTTCATCTTCAGGGCCAATTGTTCACTGAGCAGCTATTGGCCTTGAAGATGACCTACAAAGTAGGTCGAAACGTCGGGACAAATTAAAAATAAGTTTCCACTTATTTATTGTGTCAATTTTTGACTGCACCCCCCAACTACTTCCATCCTCCATTAGTACTTACAGTCAACGAATTTCCTCTCTAATGTTAATATAATATAGCACTCAGGGAAGAACTGCATCATACAAATTATAATTATAATTATAAAGCATATGATTAAAAAATATTGAAGGTTAGAATCTTAGTTTCATTAATGTTCTGAATTTTTAAAGCGGATACTTTTATTTCGGGAGCATTAAGAAGTATATACATTTATTGTTTACATAGGGTTATAAAAAAAACAACGGAAGATTACTGGTTTCAACCCACTGAATGAAGTAAAAAAAAATTAAACAACCACAACACATAAATTATTTTGGGCATAGTTCATGGTAAAGTCTGCACTCATTCTTGGACAACGGTATTACAGGGATGTGATTTGTTCGAGATGAAGCACAACCGCCAGGTTTTTCCATAAATTTAGGGTATCCTAATTAAAGAGACGAAGTGAGTCCCAGAAGGGTTATTCACCAATCCTTAGTGGACCAGAAATTGCTGTTGAAGGATTAAATAATTTATTTGCAACATTCGGATTAAGAAAAAACTTATTTGAAAAGTGGAAAATTGAGGAGAATATTTAATAAAACAAAAGGTAAAAAAATAAAAGTCAAATAAATAAAAAATACTCTTGTTATATTATTCTTATAATTAATAATTTTTATTCTTTTTTCATTCACTTGCACCTGCTCAAGTATTTGTTTTTCTTCTGGATTTGCCGTTTATTTTGATTTGTCATTTGTAGAACCACTTTTATAAATCGAATATATGATTTTGGAAGCTATCTTTGTATCATTTTTGGAAGAACTAATGACTGCATCGTCAGTGAAGGTATCGTGATGCGTGGGTGCTTTGGAATGTCACAGCTGTGAAGGGAATAGAGAATACACTGCCTTGTAGTACACCTCTCGGTATTGTATTATTAATTTAAAGATAATTCATCATCATGACACGGCACTATGGTCCATGGAAAACCTTGGCCTCCTCGATAATTTTCCTCTACATTGACCGATCCTCCATCTCCATGTTCCTGCCCCATAGAGCCTTAGCTTCCACATCGTCCAGCCATCGCATTCTTGGCCTGCCTCTGTCTCTTTTTCCATCTGAACGTCCCTAGATGATCTGTTTGGGAGCCTTTATTTATCCATTTTGGGTACGTCCACCAACCAGCTTAATTCTGCTTTTTTAGTACAAGAAACCTTATCACGTTCTCCATTTAGGTCGTTAAGTTCTTGATTCTTTTTTTATGCGGAAAAGGTTTTCTTCCTTGGTAGGGCCATATACTCTTCTAAGAATCTTTCTCTCCCAGGTAATTAATAATTTCTCTTGTTGCTTGGATAGAGTTCACGCCTCCCAACCATACATGACGGCTGTACGAATTATTATCCTATATACCCATACATAAGACAATTAAAAAAAATTAATCTTTTTAGATACCATTTACATTAAGCAAGCGATAAAAAAAAAGAAATAATTTAAACTAAGAACTAATGAGATCTCAGTGATCAACATTTAATCGAATATTCTAATATAATCAAATTAGTTATCGGTTCTATGTAACCACATAGAATAAGGCTTAAATTTTTTCTTTTTATTTTATCCAAAATGATGTAAAACTTTTCGCCTTAAACAGCCGTAAAACGATAAATTAAATGGAAAAGGAAATAAAGGAAGTCATAAATGACTTTTTGTTGTTGAGAATGAAATTTGAGATAAAATTTGGTGCACTTCAAATGTTTACCAGCTTTCGTGATAAATAAGAAATTATTTTTTAAATGGCCTCTTTCCCATTTCCAACCTTTGCCCCTGCACCCAGACCCAGATTTTTAATCATAAATTTCTCGTTAATTGTAACTGATTCCACAACTTTGGTCAATAATAACTTAGGTTAGCGCTTTTAGCAGTAAAAAATCACCTTATTTTCGAAAAAAAAAGTTTTAGTAAATCAGTGAGATAAGAATATGGTGGAGGTAAATAGCAAACAGTCCGATAAGCCGATTGAAAGAGGCCTATTCGATTATGTAACCCTGTACGTTGCCATTAGCATCTTATAGCATATTAAGAGGCCTCCACTAAGGGAGCATCGACCTCCCGAAACCTTACAAGTTAAGTATTTACTTCGCCCGGACCGGCTACGCATCCCTAAGTGGCCATAAATTATTCCTTTAATGAATTTAAAAAAGAAAATCTAACCACAACACAATATAACCAGTGTAAGCGGAAATATATGCCAAGCCCTCTCCGGAGCGGTGATACGGCCAGACAGGAATGGGGCAACCAATTTATCAAACTATATTAAAAGATAATAATTAAATTAAAATTCAGAATAAGAAAACAAACGATAAAAGGACGTGTTTTCAAGGGAAAAAAGTGAAATGTCCGTTCCCGCTTTTATATACTCGTATCCTTCATTAGCTTCGTTTCATTCTGACTTGTCTTCCTTTAATTTAAAATAATATTCCCTTTTCCTTGGAATAATAAATTAGCTGTGAAGCTTCGTACAAAATAATGTATATAAGCATAAACTGAAGGTCAAAATACCAAAAAATAAATAAAAATAATAAAACTCTGAACATATTAAGCCCAAGATAGTAAGATTCAAGAGAAGCTGTATTCTATAAATTGTCAAAACAATGAAATATTTCTTAATTTTTAAAAATACCTATTTTTTTAATAATAGTCATAGAAATAATTTTAAACGATATGAATTTAGTTTAACAGCTGGAGGTAAACAATAGCAAAAGAAATTAAATATACAATAGCTGTTGTGAAATGAAATAATGATAAGAAGTTGGAACTTGTCATACTTTTAGAAACGAAATGAAAAGACATTGTAATTTGAAAATAAAATGTCAGTACAGATACCGTGTTAAGTCTTTGACGAAAAAGAACCATGCAAGGATCTAAACAAAACGATTTAGTAATATTTGTTTTAATTTTTATTTTGAAGAGAAAAGATTTGCCCTGGCCGGGATTCGAACCTGTCCGTCTCTCCGTGACATCTCCGAGACGTGATTGTGTTTTGCTATTCATAGTTAAGTGGTAGTATAAAAATATTCCAGTGTACTAGGAACCCAGGAAGGACTGTTAATCAATTGATTTGTTTTAGGAATGATGTACTTTTTATTTATCATTTGAATGTATGTATTACCAAGCACAATTAAATTATAAATTGTTTTTATCAATCGTTTAACCCTTATACTTTATTAAAATATTAAATATTTATATTTAATTTGCGATTATATTTTTGCAGAATTAAAAAATCGTTTTTATTAAACTTCCGAAATAATTATTTAATCATCATTACTTTAATTGTTTCTCCCTTTTTGTTCGAAGTTTCAAAATTCATTGTCATTTATTGTGAGTTGTGAATATGAGTTAAATTTAGTACATTAAACAATAAACAATATAATTTCTAATAGGATGTAAATCGCTTGATAAAAATCCCATTTCATTATACATTACCAAAATATGGCTGTTTATACAACGGTTCTGAATGCCATTAATAATTTGTTGAAACCGACAAGGAAAAAAAATTCAACATATTAAATATTTAGAGTATATAAATTTACAACTCTGTGATATTGATACAGTTTTCAAATATCCTTTGATATCACCCCGTTTGTGCATTGCTTCAATAACGTACAGAAAGTAGGGCAGAGGTAAAAAACAATATGTTTTTATTACACAGTTTTTAATTAAAAAATATAATGATTGTAGAAAAAATTAACAGAATTTGAAATTGTCTAACAATATTAAAAAAACCTATACCACTACAGCCCATGAATGGGTCTGAGGTTTAATACATGGTAGAGACTGTACTGTTTCAAGGACAACGGTTGTGCAGGGAGGTGATTTGTCCAAGATCTAACATTATTAGTGCCATTAAATTAATTATATTTAAAGCACACTATAATTCGATATTTTATTTGTTTAATATTATTTAAAATAGATAATTATATTTCATTAAGTTCATTCCGTATATTTTAATGATCATTTCTACTATTTCCTTGGTCATTTCTACTTAACTCTAAAGCACTAAAGTTCATGTTTTATTTGCTGTAATATTATTCTAAATGGACTTCAGCACTTCAGTCCCGGATTATATTAAAAAAATTAATTTTCTAATGACTACAGTTATATACAAATTTATTTAAATTAAACGAAACGCAACGATACTCAATCTGAACAGAACCATGTGATTACGAAAGGCACTAGTCACCGATAATGCGAGTAATAACATAGACGGGCTCCGAAATAATTTTTACATAATGAAATGGCGCTGGAATGACGAGGCCAGCAATCCTCGGAAAGCATTTCAATTGCGTGGCTAAGTGTTCCGCACTCAGCCCGGCACTTATTCCCCGAATTCTATGACTAACATGTTCAGATCCTGTTCGCAATGACTAAGTACGGCCGGGTTGCATTACCGTAAGTGGGTCGTATGCACTTCCTGGGAACACTGTTGATTGCACCTATGCACTCACTCACCTAGGTATTTATTCATTATTCATGCCAATTCCTCCGAAGCGTTTACGTTTGCTAACACATTAGTCAATCGCACGCTACAACAAGCCTGATAACCGCACAGGATTATCCATTTTGGATGTGCAACAGCCCGATTTAATTCCTTGTTTTTCACCCGGCGCAAAAGGACCAACTTGTGAATAAGGTTTGCGGCCGGAAGCTCATAAAATATTGCATCGATTAAAGCGTTTTAATTAAGCACACATATACATTCATGAAACTTAAACCTAAAAAATAAATTTTATACATTTTAAATCAACTTCCAGGTAGTCATTGCATTTCAAATTTTATTACCTCATGATGTATATTTAAAAAAAATCGGTACCACTACCAACCATGTATAATGCAGTGGATTTTAGGTCCTGTCCTGTTTGGGGCTCACTCCTCGCTGAATTGCCAGGTTTTCGCCCAGTAGAGGCTGATTACACATAATAGATCCAGAGCTGTTGACGGAATAAATGACAAATGACGTATATAAAAAGGATTAGTTAATCATTGTTAGAATATCTAACAATAAATATTTGTTGGTAAAAGTTAAGGTAGGTACGTATTGAATGTTAAAAACGTTTTTCCTAGGTCTAATTTGCTCAAACAATATTAATAATAATAATAATAATCTCTATTTGCAGCTTTTAATTGTAAATGATAGTCTTATTATCAATCAACATCATTCATAAAAAAACAACAAAAAACAGGTCTTTAAGTGTCTCTAGAAACATCAGATAAAATTATTCTCTAATTTAATCTGCTAAAACTATAATAATGAACTATGTTCATAATTACAATAAATATAATAACAAATAACGTAGTGCATACATATAATATAATGTATATTATTTAATAATACAATAGATATCTTTTGAAGAGTAAATTAATTGATGGAGGAGGAAATCTTCCGGGTAGGTGTCCAAAATAATTGCTTAAATAGTGAAATTATTTTTTTGAAGATATCTCTAAATACCACTGTTTAAGGAATTATTCTTTGAACTCCAACTATTTGTACATGACCATTCTCTTCTCCTTATTTATACTGCAAAATAATAATTATTATAAATTAATTATTCGTATATTCGTGCTTAAGGTGATAACATGACCTAATATATAAATAATTATTTACCTCCAATAATTGGAGGTATCTACCTGTGCCTTGGGATTATCAATTATTGTTTTATAGTTATCGATCAAGATATTTTCACTTAATATTCTTGGTTGGATGTTTGTACAGAATCAAAATATTGTGAAACTTACATAAAAGAACGTAATTTGTTTTGTTTTTTAAAAAGATATTTGAAATAAACTAAGTAACCGCCCTTTTTTAATATTTTAACTTAAAAAAACACACACGCCCTGAAATTAAACAATATATAACAATATCACTTGCACCGATTTAATTGTAAACTATTAAATCATTTATCTACTATTATCAATAATTAATATAATGGAGTATACAAATATATTCCAGAAGGCTTGTTTTCTAACTCAGCTCGTATTATCCTGTGGGAAACAACTTTTCCTAATTAATAACTTCAACACCGAACATGTTTATTGGAATTTACTGCAGCTTTATTTATTAGAAAATGATACTGAATCAATTGAAAATATTAACTGCAGTATTAACTTTCACAAATAGCCATGTGGTTCTCTAAATGTTGTAACCAGGAAAGTTTTCATGAGTATAATTTTTACGCCTAGTTGCAATGTCATAACAAACTAGGCGGCGAAGAACTATAAGCTCAGTGGTTAAGAGCACTCTACCGGAGATACAGACGACCAGGGTTCGAATCCCGACTAGGACAAAATATTTTCTCATCAAAACAAAAATATTAAAAAAATTATCACCATCAAAATAACAATTAATAAAAATACAAAAAATAATTTAAAACTCAAATTATTCAGTTAATTTTATTGGATTTAAGCCCAATATGGGTTCAAATTATTGGCTACTGTTTTATAATGTCTAAAATAGCGTAAGATTTCGACCGATGCATGAAAAATATTGACACTTTCATTTTGATACATAGTTTGGTATCTTCTATTCAATATTTCTTTCGATACCTTAGTGGTATTGAATATTTAATTCAAGCGCTAAGGATTAAAAAAACTTTCTTTCCATAAGCTTTTTCCAGGGGGGGGGGGGGCTAGACTTTTCCTCCCCTTCTTTCATACCTCTGTATATCGAAGTAATATTATAACATAGACCTCTTTAAATTGCCAGAATTAAAGTCAAAACTGTATTAAAGCAGGAACAAATATTTTTTAGTAGCATAAATATGAACTATAATCCAAAATTTACCACCCGATAATTTAAGCTGCTAGGATCAATCGCCACTAGCCCCCTTCATTTAAACTGCGAGTCTCAGTTGACCTAGCTACGCCTATCTTTGGATGTAAATGTTTTGACAGAAAGTTTTCCAGTATATTTTGATACAGCCCCTCATTTGTTTGAAAAGTTCAAGAAAGAAAGGTCGTAGTAAAAAATCTCTCACACAACAAGTATTTGTTATAAAAACAAAATATATTTCACCGTAAAATCATATCTATTGACCGTTTCGAAAAAAAAGTTCAAGTCGTTTTTAAATTATTAGTCAAATGTAATATTATCTTGAATGACATTTTTTCATACCTAAAGAACACGCATTCATCAAATGAAATAAAAATAAATTGAAAACACAAAAATAATATTCGGCTCATTCTTCATAAAAATAACAAAGCTACATTTTATGAGCTCAAGGTGGCAGAAGAAATGAGTCTTTATGGCTTGGGGTCATAACGTATATCGGAACCAATTAATCGTCCGTAAGAGCAGAAGAGAGAATTACTGCCCGTTGTTATCAACACAATTACTACAGTTAAGTATCAACCAATAACGCGCCAATGAAAGCTGTAAATGGTTAACCCTTCTGAAGCGTTTGGTCTGCTTCAATGTCATCTTTGCATGTAATGAACTTTATAATTATACAACCAATGATATTTAATTTAATTATATTATAATTGTTTCATCGATCAAAATAATAACTAAGACTTTTATACATAAACGTTTTCTTTCCAGCTGGTTTTATTGGACATGGAGACAGCTGGTGTTGGAGTACATGCCTTACAGACATAGTTTAGAGACATATACGTACTTATAGCCGAAATACTATACCGGTTGCCCTCTATACCGGTTGCTCCTTTAGGTTTGACAATTGATTTGAAATTCGTACAGAGTCGTACATAAGGCACAAAACCTTATGAGTATAACGACACAGGGAAAATACTTTTAACCAAACGTATGATTCTGAATTACCCTTGAAACGTTCTTTTCACTCAACCCTAAAGTGGTGTTTATCACTGTTGATGGTTTGAAGTTGCTTGGACGATATGTACCCTAGATCATAAACTATAAACGAATTGACATTGCATCTTAAATCAGATAAATTAAAGGAGAGAGGAAATGGCCCGGGTCGAGGTTAGACAGAATTTTCTTAATTAGGGTTGAACTATTTGACCCCAAATTACAGGTCTCCTTCAGGACTATGTGATGATGTGTAACGGGGTTACTCATAAGAAGATAATTTTAACTATAGATTTATGAATAATTAAACCTATTTCATTACAAGATAGTACGAAACAATTGTGGAGATTAAAACGAATAATTTAATTACAGTTCAATTAAGCGGATGCTCACAATTGTTCAATAACCGGCTGGGGCTAAACGCTTAAAATATTAAGCTTTTAATTGTCTCTAATAGAGTGCCGCTATAGAGTTCTAATTCCCATCCTGAATATTTCCTAAAGCTGGGGGGGGGCGGCAATTAGAGTGCAAGAAAGTTTTCAGTTGTGGCCGTCGCGATTAACCTTCCCCACCCCCCTTGGAGGGTTTTCGTATGAATAATAGCTTTTGATCAGCTCAGTCGATAGCCATCATGCTAAATGGCGGCCGGGGTAAAGGATTTACGAAGCACATTACTTGGTCGAATTCCATCATTTAATCATACGCTAACACATGTGATGGGTTCCGGGAAAACTGGGCGAGTAAGTTTCCACCGCTAGTTACAGGCCAGATGTTAGAATCGCTTCAGAAGTCTTCTTTTGTCCAAGCGTGCACAAATTCATCCACGCCAGCCATAAAAAATGTAAGGACCCTAGGGTTGTTTGAACTGGGACCGGGTAAATGTAGTAAATTGTGATACATGTAACTATCCTTCAAACTCGGACACTAGTGTAATTGATTAGCACGTTTCTATAATTTAAACCTAAGAGAATTATTGAGCTCCTGGACGCTAAACTACTAGGATATTCAGAAATTGAATCTGCAATTATTTCAGTTACAGATAAATATTTTATTCATGATACGGACTTTACAATCAAATATATTTCCCCTATAATTACTTTTCCTAGTATACATAGTATATTTATGTCCAATTTACATTGATATGCTAATGTTTAATGCGACTTAATTCAGTTCAGTGTACAACATTAATAGATTTACTATTCTAGAGTTCTTTTGTGTAATAGATTCAGTCAAGGAGAGAAAAAGTCATCAACAAAACTAATGAAATAAATGAAATAACTTGAAGTTATTTAATTTTATATAAATAACTGTGGAAATAATAAGATGTCCGTGATAAAAATAAAGTTTTAAAAATTTATTGAATGGCATCCAACTCTTACCAAATAACTCACCTAATAATAACAGTAATAAAAATATTTATTTAAGAAATTATACAAATGCCATTAGGGACATCTTGTATATGCAATCTAACTTTGAAAAGCTCTCCTAAGGGGAGTGAGTATGAAGAAATATTGAAGGCAGACACTCTTAACGTGGTTCACCTCTCTGTAGTAGATCCCTACTCCAGAGACTGAAACTCCTTGTCGAATTCTGTGGTACAGTGTCTGTCAATAATGTTTTGTAGTTTTTCTTGATTGTGTTAGTTACGAGTGGTATGTTGAGATTTTTGTGTAATGCATAATTAGTAATGTAAAAGGCACAGTGTGTAATAAAACGAATTAGTTTTGATTGAAAGATTTGAATGGTCTGTTAGTGAGATTTTTTACATGAGCTCCACACTTGCGTGGCAGAAATAACTATCATAACATAATTGACTTTCAAATATCAATCCCTTAAGATTCAAGAAAATATTTCATTTTTCTCCTAGTTAATTGCTCTGTGAAAGAAGTAAACCTACGTTGTCTTGCCGATCCGTTTCCCCTACGTTGAAATCGCCCCTTTTCTTCTGAAATCAACTGCGTATTTGTGTAAACTTGACGACTTAAGAAAGAAATCTTACTATAGATTCAACCTATAATTGTAGTTTCATCTAATAAATTTCAAAGCTATGGCCTGTAAAAATTAAGTTATTCACAATAAGGCTCGCGCATAGAAAGGCGACACATTTAGACAAAAGCTAATAATTTCAAAGTACTAAAAAAAAATCTTCTTGATTTAATTTTAGAAACAGAAAGGTTTAACTTAATGTGTAGAGCACCGAGTTACTGATCTGTAGGTCCCGGTTCCGAAACCGGGTGTGCTGTAGATAAATTATTTATTCTTCTATCTGCCGCGATCAACTCAATAAAATCTGCACACCCTTCCCCCAGGAAATGGGATTATTAGACAAAGCTCAGTAAAGGGGGACCCTTATTTCAGGAAAAACTATTAGTTTGACTATGATTTCGGCCAAATAGTATATCTCAGCTCAACTGTTGGCTTAGTAATAGTATATTCTCTACAATACACACCACCCAAGACCCTGTATTGAAAAAAAAAAAGGAATCAACTCGAACATTATTTGAAAGGAGTTAACTATTAACTATAAATGTTTGGACGATATATTTATATTGCTTGATTTTATAAAGTGAAATAATAAAAAATATTCAATACGGGGGGTTCTGAACTTACCTATCCTCCTCCCTCAGATACAACTGCAATATAATATAGTTCTGTGAAAACAACCAGTTATTGTTGATCCAAGGTGAACAGGTAAGGATTTCTACGGCTTTTTATTGCAGAGTCTGTAAAACTGGGCTAATTTCTAAATCTACACACACGCCCCCGCACTCCTGTATTGCACACTTCAGTGTATTAGTAAGATAACAAGTGCCAGGCAGTTCACAAACAACTTCTTATTTTAATTTAAAATATGTTCGATATATGCATTTTCAGGTGAAGGTTTTACAATTCTTATAAATAAAAGAAGTATTTTTTTTTAATTCTAAAAATAATTATTTTGTTTTAGAAACCTTGAAATACCCAAGTTGTGCAATTTTGAAATAAAATAAAAACGTTTTGATTTAATACAAATATGTTAATATATAACTTTGAATACTGCTGTTATAAAAATATAACTATAACAGTGATTTTTCTGAGAACTTTCCAGGCAAAATCCAAGTAGAGACAAACCATTCACTGGTAATAGTCTAATAGCACAATTAAGTAAAATGTTCTTGAGGCCATCTCCATTTCAGACACCTCGGTGGATTATTGGGTTTTCAAGAGTAGGTGGGTCATACTCTATGATAATGATTTCTATACAAATCAGCAATAAATGCAATATTAAAGTCATAATGGATGAATTTATTCGTAACAAAATAAGGTGTATTCAGAGTTTTAGGAAGCATTTTGGATTGTAAGGATTGGATATGAGAGGAAATCAATGGCTCCGAAAGTCTAAATGAGTCAGTCTACTAAGCGTTGTAGAAGTCTGAAACGGCGGGAAGTTCCTTGTCGTTTTTGTCTGGTATGAGGATTCACGATAAACGTTTGTCTTATTGGATTCCTTAGTAGTATTTCATCAACCCGTCAAACATAAAAATAAAATAAAAATATGTAAAAACTATACCACTTTTTTTAGTATCAATGGCTTGTAAAATGCCATTAAGTAGATTATAAATTTATGATAGTTTATGATTTGTCATTTTTTCTTGTTAAAAAAATTTAACATTTTTTCTGTTGAGTAACAGAAACAGTATCAAGTTAATATCTGTGATGATTTTTTAATGTATGAGTTTTAAATCGTTTTTGTTTTTGTTTATGTTTTATATGGTTGAAGTTTTAATTAAAACTTTTGCAGAAAACATTTTTAATGCTTAAAAAAGGACTATTTTCTTACTTTATAAAATTTATTTTCGTACCAGTGTAAACGTATGTAATTGTTGTAAATGATACTTAAGCCTATAAAAAGTATTTAATAAATATATTTGTCATTTAAAATCTTAATAATAATGTCCATACTGTAAAATTTTGTCGATTCCATTTGAAATTCCAAAACTGAAAATTTAAGTATACAAACAATCAAGCCACAGCAGAGATACCGCCGGGTACTGTACTTCTTTACGCCTTTCATGTCAATCAGTATTTTACTGTCAGCCATTCTGCTGATTGTCAATTATTTGTATTTGAAAGGTGTGGATACAAATATGAAGAGAAAAAAAACAGTACACAAATATCAATTTGACAAATTCCAAGCCGTGACTTCATAAAAATAAATATATTTGGGTGGAAAATAGTTGACTGGATAATTCTATTGATGGATTGAATTGGTCATGTGGTGCAGTCAATGATAACACAAAAATAAACAGAACTTATTTTTTAATTGTGCCAACGTTTCGGACTACGGTGTAGAAAATCTTCAGGGCTATGAAAGAAACAGAAAATAACTATATAAATCTTTGCAGTACCAAGTAAGAATTACAGAATTTACAGAACAGGAAAGAAATACAGAGCGTCAGATAGAATTATAATAGGATTATGTAATCTGAGTAACAGGTTTTATGTACAGAATTGATACATGTAAAGAAACACAAAGATTAAGATAAATTATGAAAAGTTAAATAAGAAGTATGGAAAACATAGTTAAATTATAGGTAATGATATAAAAATGTTTGATTATAATCATTAAATTCCGTATATTACGTAAATAATTATTTACGTATTACAAAGTTATATAAATATGGATTTATAATAACACAAATTATGATGTTTTTTCAAATAGAAAGTAAAGATAAAAAATTCATTTTTATCATTAACCTGACCAATTCAATCCATCATTAACATAAATATAAATAAAACATGGTTCTTTGGCATAGTTTTTAGTATCATATTAAATTTGAAATTGAGATTAATTTGCGATGTTATGTTGCAGTGTTTTGAGAGACAATTATTAAATTTTCAAATATAAATTAGAAAAAGTGTTTATAATTATTTCATTATTATGAATGAGTTATCATGAAGTAGTTTATTTTGAAGAGAAAAGATATGCCCTCGGCCGGGATTCGAACCCGGGTCCTTTGTCTGTTGACAAACATCTTTTCTCTTCAAAATAAAAATATTTAAAATTAAAACAACTAACTAATAAATTATGAAGTAGTTTAGTGTTTTCAGAAAATATAATAGAAAATATTTATCTCGATAAGAAAAGATAATTTTTTTTCCTCAACCCACAAGGTTGTTGACCAGGTCATTACTCATATAACTGACGATGACAGACATATGAGCTGGGCGGATCGTTGGCACTGCACTGTGATGATGCACTGCACCGTTCCCAAGTGAATGGATACCTTCTCGTAATCACGGATAGTAGTTAACAATGGGGTTGCTTTAATAAGAGCTGTTAATGCGAAGTTAAACATTTACTTGGCAAAATATTTATGAATAAATCAAAATCTACTTTTAAAAAAATAAACATTAGAATATTATTGTCCTTAAATAGCAAAGAATTTGAAATGATAATTATATTTTGCATATATCTTTTCGTTCAAATTGTTTTTTAAACAAATGGAAATATTTGTAAGTGTATTTCCTAACAAAAAAAATCTCAGAGCTCGTCGTTCCTTCAAAAGAACCATGTCATTACTGAAAAAAATCTAAATACTCAATAGAGAGATTTGAAAGTTCCATGTGTGTTAAACCAAAACAGAGTTAAGGGTATTAGTAAACCAATGCATTCCAATTGTAATGGTCGTATTGACGTTCTTTTATTAACTATTAGAAGATATCTAAATGCTTCAAACTTTTTTGAATTTAACTTATGTCATTGGATTTTATATATTTCATTGTTCTCATAAAACTTCACCTACAAACATGATAACTCAAAATATGACTTTATTAAAAACAAAAAAATCATGTTGAAAATGGAATATCAGATACGTCGTTCCTGAATCAAAATCTTTTAGACGACTTTACATTAAAAAACTGTAAATTATTGTTATCGATTGCCTTTATGGATAAGTAAAAAAAATAATTTACAACTATTAAAAAATTATTTTCAGGAATTAATTAAATATATTAGTAAAACTAATAAATTAATTTACCGTGAAATTTAATAGTAGCTTTAGCAAAAATATTATTGGTATTCAGGTTATGGCTAATTAGAAATAAAATATGATTAATGGAGCTCGTTATATTTTGTTATGATCTGCAGAGCATATGAAAGTTTGGCGCCATGAAGAAAATAAGCTAATCTTGTAAAAATGGTGTTTTCTTGAAAATATTATTAATTAATTCAATGTTTTATATTATTTTTTTCTCTCTCAAGGGCGTAAATCTTAAGAAATGAGTCGTATTTTTTCTGTAACGAGGACATACTCGAGGATATGTGTAACTATGCGGAAGTATCGAATCAGATAATTATTCAGTATGTTGTCTAATCCTAGTTCTGTCGTATATACCTCCACTTTATAATGTTTTTCGTTTTTTTTTATTATTTATGTTTGCACTCTACCCTAACAATTACTTCAGATATATCGGTAATTGATTCATGAAGAACTACCCCGGCTGTTCATCATTAAATAAAAAGTTCATCATTAAAGAGTAAAGTGCATTGTTTTAGCTTGGTTTTGATATTTGGATTGATATATCGCTCCTTCAAAAGAACAATGTCATAACTCAAAAAACCTAATTTTCCAACAGAGTTATTTGAAAGTTCCATGTGAGTAAAAAATATAAAAAATTGGGTATTGGTAAAGCAAATCAATCGTAATGAAGAAATTAAAAAACTTGAAACTTTTTCTTAATTTTACTTCGGCCATTATTCCCATACAACGTTTAAACACGACACAACTAAAAATATGGCTTTACTTAAAAAGAAACATGTTGAAATTGAATATCAGATACGTCATTCCAGAATTAAAAAGCTTCAACCAATAAAATTGCTTCATTTATGTCATTGTTTTATGAAGGCTTGGTGTGTTTAATCTGCTGTTACCTTACACCAATACATATTTCCACCTTACAAAATTTGGGTATAAAAAATGCAATTTTCCCATTTACTTACATTAGACGGGAAATTTCAATCCGATTTTTAATTTCTAGAACGCTTTTAACAGATATGTGTTTTTACATTTAGTGCTTCTCTTTGTAGTATTTGAGCTAAAATTCGGTAAGTATGAAGCTGTTGTTTAAGCACAAAAAAGTTTTGGCATTCATTGATAATATTTGTCTGTTTTAAGCTTATTTACCTATTTACTTTCAAATTGAGTTAGGAGGCATATCTTATTTACGTAAGTTAATTTTCTTCTTTCCCCAGCCTAGTAAAAATACTTCCGGTATTTTTTTTTCGTTAGTTCGAAACCTCATATAACAGTAATGCTGACGTTGAAAAACATTATTCTTTAAAAAGTAGGAGCATCACGGTGTCCGAATCGGTTTTAAGGAGATTGTGATACATAATTCAGCAGTACATATTTGCAGCCCCAGTGAATAAGTGGCTAACTCGAGTTTTTTCCAGAGAAAGTTACCAGCAATGAATATAAGCAACAATTCCATTTCACGCCAAGGTCTGACTTCGCCACTTATTCACTACAAGAATAACACGATTTCCCTTCTCTATGTACAAGAAACTCATTTTGGGTTAATGTATTTTCGCAATAAGCAATGTTTAACCAGTCTTTAATTTTTTTTTCTTATTATTTAAATCTTATTGCTATTGTGCGACTAGGCAGAAATATGCCTATAAATTTGATTCAGTGACAACTAACACGACAACACTCGAGTAATTAACAATATACATTAGTACGCTTGGGATATATGCTGAAGCCTTTTACATTAACATAAGAGTGATTATAATGGTATTGAATAGGATTTTTACATAGAGAGGGAGTGGTAGAAAGGAATTTGGACGGGTGCCCCGCGGCGCTAGGCAAACACTCTTGGCACTAGCCGCGGTTAGCCTGGACATTAAGGACCCTATTTATTCCCTTGTAATAAACGTTCTCATTAGTAATAATTATAATTAACGGATTATTGTTATACATTATTGTTATTTGATTAAAAGAATAATTATAATAAACCAGTGGATCGTTTCACAGTTTTGTAAATGATAACTTTAAAAATCAAGATCTAGTTGGACTTTTCGGTTCCCCTAGAAGATTCTATTTAAATTGTATTTCAGGTAATCATAATTTGAATTGTTTAATTGTAGAATCATTATACAGAACAATAGTGAGTACTTAATATGATAATTTGTTTATATATAATATTAATAACAAAAACAAAGTATTCATTGACGAGCGTTTCCAACACTGGTATCTATATTTGCATTGAAAACTTTGTATTTATTTTTCTAATATTTGATATCTGCAATACATCGTCTAATAAATATTTCATAATGTCATAAGGGTTATAGTCCAGGATCCATGGACCATTTTTGCACTTGATTACTATCAAGCTGAATCTTCGTGAATAGCTTCTTTTCGATGAGACACCCAACAATTTCCTGTGCGAAAATTCTCGATTGTGGTAGCTAACAGAGGTAGTAAGGATAAATCATCGAAGGATCATCGATTTGATGATTCTCAAAAAGGTAGTACTAACTGGTTTTTTTTTGTTAAATCTCAAGATAATTATCTAAATTATTTGAAAAAAATTTGTCCTACAAAATGTATGGTTTGATCAAAGAGTCCCTTCCTTCCAATATAAATGAAAAAACAAAAAATCAGCTGTTAGTAATAATTTTTTATGACCTCGTTATCGATACATGTTAGAAGGAAATTTGCTTATATTTTACCTGTTTTGGTTTTTTATTATAAATAGACTCTTTTATTCAAATAATCTATAATTTATACTTTTTCTATCCATAATTTGTCTTTTTATAAATCATTTCTCGTTAGGATTGCAATTAATATACATGGCCTTCCAGTTGTTGTTTTTTTTATGCGAATCAATGTCATGTCTTGTTTATTTTAAATTGTTTACCTCTTAATTTACTTGTATAATATATAATTTCAATCAAAGGTAATGATGATTATACATGATAATTATAGCGGAGTTGATGAGGAATGAGTGCGGAGTAGCCTAGTGTGTGGAGTTCTGAAGTGCTGTGGTAGATAAATTATTTGTTTTGTTAACAACTACAGAACATTGCTGTGGGATCTATTTACTAAGTCCTCTATAAAGTGGGTACCCTCAATAGGGGGAAGTCCCTTGCGGTTGAGCGTTATCTAGGCCAAGTCACCGTGCACAACGGTTGGCTTACTAGGGCTAGACGGTTGTAGTATTACTTTTTTCTGAAAATATAAATAAATTGAACAATCGAAAAACGAGATTAATAATATTGAAAAAAATTGGAGAAACATATAAATTAAATTAAATCAAAATGTTAAAATCAGTCACACTAGTAAACTATGTATACATTCTGCATGAGGGATTTCGTATGTAGATGTAACAAAAATGTCCAATTGGTACCAACATTATCGTCCCGATGAAAGACATTGAAAGCTGAGTAAGATGGATAAGGTTATATTGAAGATCCTGACCACGACCAAAACCAGTAAATAAACATATATAAGATCGGACACATACTTCTGACCAAAATGAGTAACATGGTGCCTCACGAAAGAATATATATGGCTGTTAGTTCTTTTAAAAATTATGTTTCAAAGTAAATAGCAATTCCAGATGCATACTCAAGTCTGGCTTAGTAAACCTAAATGTAATATTAGAGGATGAAAAAAAAATACATTGATTTCTTCAATAATCACAAGCAGAAAAACTACAGCCATTGTTTATAAGACTATCAATACGCATATTTAGTAATGATCAGTATTTGCGCTTTTTTCCTACTTGGATAGTTTTATAAACGAAAGGTGCCTTTTATTTCCTCCCCTTCAAGAATTGTCACTGTCACACTGTCACGAGTGATTTAATCGCTATTAACTCGAAGTGATTCAATTGTCCCATCTTGACAGAAGCTATGGGACTTCTACAATCCAAGATAGCCTTGAGGAATCTACAGCTCCTTATTCGGAGGGGAAGAGTTTCTGTTACGTGGAAGTCGTGGCGAGCAGAAGATTCGCTAATTGCGAAGAATCCCTGCTTTGACGATTAAGGAGGGTCCTTCAGATAGGAAATAAAATGAAAAATATTTCTACTATTGATCATTAGGAATTAGAGGATTGCTACTGTTAGTCATAGTAAGTGATTGAGCCATAGACATATTGGTGTAAAACTCAAAAAGAATAATTTTACTAAAACCGATAATTCAGAAAATCCGATAGAAAACTTATTTTTATTCATTTTCAAAAGATTTTAAGTTTGTGATACCTTAAGAAATAACAATCTAAATTCCAATCAGGGGCAACCTATGGTCTAGTGGTTACCATTATTAACATAACATACATAACATATTACTAACCCCAAGATAGAGGGTTCGTAGCCTGGCATATGTCCCTTGGATTTTTACAGGGAGTAAAGAATCCTCGGTTATGCTGTCCTTTGGAAAGGGTGTCCCGAGCCTGTACGTGGTCTGGAACTCGTTGAAAATCCCATTCTTAATTAAACTTGAATAGTTAAAATGTATGCAAGCGAAGAACCTCTTATAAATTTCTAAATAAGTGAATAATCAAAATAAAATTTGAAATATATCATGAAAGATGTATTCTTGCAACGAATAATGGTTAATGACACACATATTAAATATTTTACGTCAATCAATACTTTATATAATTATCTCCTTTTAAAATTCCATTATAAATACTTTTGTGACCTATACAAAATAAATCAATGCCAAACAAAGTACGTTTCACCATTAATTTTTTTTGTGAAATTCGAATCAAGGCTCTGTCCGTACGTAGCAGGTATAAATGTCAGATGACATCTGGTAGTAAAAAAATTGTTTTGGGGCCATCTCCTAACGGTGTTATTTCCCTGACGCAATCAAAAGCCTAAAGGGTTTATTATACTAAACAACTTTTTGGAATTCTATTAGCATATTAAGCAGCATTAATGCTTGCCGGAAAGGCAGATAATTGGGAATGGAGATTGGCTTTTCAAAATAGTGGCGTTTCGGTATGACAAGTTTCTAATGCTATGGATTAATAATTTTTAGTAGCATTGTATATTTTAATTTTTTTTTCTTGTTATATCTCTCCTATCAAGTAGAAACGATGCATGAATTATGCGATGTAGGAATTATTATTGAGATTTTATATAATAATATTTATATTTCATAGACATTTTTACATCAACAAACTCCTGTTTAGAAACTTTGTAACCGTAAATGTTAATTTAGTTTTTGATTTCATCTAATGTGGCCTATTCCTGTAACTAATAACCTCTTACAACTGTTTAAAAATAAAATGGTAGCCTCGAAGATGGCCCATTTGTTAAGTTTAAAATGTTGACTTATATAATAAAAAATTACTAATGATATAAATAAATAAGGATGGAATATATTATTCATCATGAAATAATCAAGCGACGAACCACAATATGCCTTTCCATAAAGTAGTTCTTAGTTCCTTTTATTCTTGAGCTGACCACATTCTTAAACAAAAAGTAGGATTATTAAAAAATTCTTTTTAAAATTCTCCCAACAAGGATACTTATAATGGGTTGAATTGGTCAGGGGGCGCAGTCAAAGATAACACAAAATAAGCAAAACATATTTTAAGGATACTATTTCTTATAGCCCTGATGAATATGGGCTGAAAGATTGGTTTCTAATAAAACGTTTCTTAATTCGTTTAATTTAATAATAATGTTAGTAAATATTAAGATGTTAAATTGAAAATATTTATTAATATAGATTTAGCTAATCTACTAATCTATATTAGTGTTAATGAAAAACAAACCCATCTCTAAATAGAGGCTGTGACAACATATACCTGGGGTTAATAACATAATTAGATATCTGATAAAAATAATTGGATTTATTTAAGTTCAATAAAAAACAAGAATGAGCATTGATAGCGTAGCCTCTCACCTACACATAGGTCTACCTCCCTGCCTTCAACAAGTCATGTTGATCAATCATTTTTTGGGGGGGGGGGTTAATTCGTTACTTCGTTACTCAATTATTGCACTCAATAAGTGTAGGTTACACACAGTGAGCCTCACATTAATTTTTACTTTACTTATACAATAACAAATATGCTATACAGTACATATTTCTTGATACCATATGGAGTTATGGTTTCCTCAAAGTAAAGGAACAAGTTCGCACCCATACATGGGGGGGGGGGATAATAGGTGTGTAAATTCTAACATTAGTGACTAAAAATCTAATATCATAGCAGTGCCGATATAAAAAATAATTTGCAATTGGCATCATTAACCAAGTTTTTATTTCTTCTTGAATTTCGTTTTTTTTTTAACTTATCAGATACTCCCTAAATTTTAAAACGTGTTCAACACTATCCTCCTTATATAATTTTATCTCAATATTTCCATATATCCTTTTGTTCAAATATTTCATCTTACTGGATTTAACTTCGAGCATTTCGTCTATATCTGCTTCTGTAAACGTTTTTATGTATATTATTAAAGTTAACAGTACCAAATCATCTGGAAAAGAAAGTATAGAGGATGTATAATGTATAATGTACCTACTTTGAAGGTTCCGGAAATGAAAGCCTAATTTATTTTTATTGTAAAGTTTCGAAAACGTTTTCTCATAAATTCTTTCTCATTTGTTATTTTAATTGTATTAATTAATCAAATGTAATTAAGTTATATTGTAAGACATAATAACAAATACATTAATACCTGTAATGCTATTCTAAAGGGACTTGTCCCAGAATAAATAAAGAATTTAAAGTTATTATTATTATTATTATTAATCATAAGCAAGCGGAGTGGCTGAGTGTGGAGAGCGCTGAGGGCCCCGTGTTCGAAATCGGCTCTGGAAGAATTAATATGGTTACAAGATCGAGCCTCTAGGATATGCAAACCCTACTTCGACTCTCTCTGTCTCTCTAAATAGGATACCTTTAGTTTGAGGAGCAGTTGAACATGATCTCGAACAAATTACCTCCTTCCATAACCATTGGCTTAGAAACAGTTTAAGTTATACTTTATATAAATATATAAGTATGTACATAATATATGCTACATAAATATTAGATGTGAACATGTACATTTCTAATCAAAATGTAACAATTTCTAGTTATAGATTATTTACATACACACATTTTAACTTATTACAGAGTCCTGGAATCGAACATAAAACGGACGAAGAGAAATTCTAGTAATATATTTTACGCAAGGTGAGGAGGTATGTATTGCCTAGCTTTCTAGAATCAACAACAGATGCTATACAAGGAGAGAGATCGTCACTAGGAATAACTGTTCGGGGCCCTACGATAGTCCATTATATTTCATTTTCAGTATAGCTTAGCAATGTAGATAGAATTTAGGTTTCGAAACAGAGAGAGAGATTGAGAGAGGAGAGAGAGAAAGAGATTGAGTGAAGGAGGGAGTTAGTTTGTTTTGTGGGTTCGCCTTAAAAGGGTTGTGGGGGAATGTATTACATCAAATTATATTAAGGTTTCGTTGGCAAAACAAACTATGTCGTCGAAACTGTTAAAAAATTTAATCAAATATTTTTTTGACGACTTTGGATAGAAAATGGTTAGTTATTGTTATCGATTGCCTTTATGGATAAGTAAAGAAAAATATTTACAACTATAAAAAAATTATTTTCAGGAATTAATTAAATATTGGGTCGTTACGGATGAAATGTCAGTTTCGTTTATTTACAGTTTTCTTTTTATTAGGGATTAGATTATTGTACACAAACAATTATGTTATGTATACCGCTTGAAAGATCATTTAATCCTTCTTCATAATCAGTCTTACTTTTCCTTTTGAAGGTAAACAACGTTTTAAAAATTAATATGAATAAAATTATGTCTTCCGCGGAAATTCGTATGATTTTTCTCTACGAATTTAAACTTGGCCATAGCGTCACAGAGGCGTTCCGAAACATATATTATGGTGAATGAATGAACAATCTTCCGTTGGTTTAAAAAATTTCGGTAAGGGGGTTATGACCTTACTAACAAAGAACGTGGTAGGCCGAAAACTAAGTTGGACAACGAAAAGTTGAAAGAGCTGGTCGAAGTGGGCCCTTCCCAAACCACTCGTGAATTACTTCCAGACACCTTAAGGAGGTTGGTAAGACAAAAAGGCTAGAAATATGTGTACCAAGTGAATTAACCGAGGCCCAGGAGCTCACCCGATTTTTTTTTTTTCAGGAGCTGAATATAGAGGTCCTTCCTCACCTACCATATTCTACCGGACCTTTCTCCAACTGATTTTTACTTTTATCGTTGTTTGGATATTTTTTAAAGAAATATAAAAATTGAAAACCATAATGCCCTGAAATCGGCCTTCAAAGGGTTCTTCCTTGACATACAATTTCTACAGAGCGGGGATAGAAATGCTTGTTTCACGTTGAAAGAAGTGTATTGAAAGTGAAGGATCCTATTTTGATTAATAAAAGTATTGTTTAATAATTTTTTTGCTAATATTTTAAATTTACACGTTCACCGACATTTCATATGTTACAACCCAATATATTAGTAAAGGTGTATGTATAAAACTAATAAATTAATTTCCCGCAAAATTTAATAGTATTTTTACCAAACATATTATTGGTGTTCATGTTATGGTTGATTAGAAATAAAATATGATTAATGGAGGTCGTCTTGGCCCTTTACACAGGCGATCTGCAGAGCATATGAAAGTTTGGCACCATGAAGAAAATGAGCCAGTCGAGTAATAACGATATCTTTTTATGATAGTATTATTAATTAATTCAATGTTTTTTATTATATTTTTCTTCTCACACTTTACAATGCTTGGTTGTTTATTATGGATGTTTGACTCTACCCTAACAATTACTTCAGATATATCGGTTATTGGTTCGTGGATAACTTACTCTGCCTATTCATCAAAATTAAAGATTAAATTGCAAAATGCATCAAAAGAACTATATCATAACTTAAAAAACTCTAATTTTTCAATAGAGGTATTTCATAGTTCCATGTGTGTTTAAAAAAATTAACATATTTTAAAGCTGATCCTTTACTGAATTAATGACATTGGTGCAAGAATCGTGTCTATTTAGAACACCAAATATTTTAAGAAAGGCAAATTAAACGTTAGCATTAGGCTAGCTTTTAGAGAAAAAAGAACTAAGCACACATTTAAATTTATGTAAAAGATTTATTTATACGTTCATAACTGGTTTTTAAACCGAAGGAGTTTCAATGCTTATGAATATTTGTTTCCATTCACAGAAGAGTAGTACGGACTTAAATAAAATGAAACAACTGTGTCGTCTCTAACCGAAAATGCTCCGAATATTACATTTATCAGTTCCGTGATCTATGAACGAATGAATAAATAAATCTGCATTATTTTCCTTAAATACTTCATTTCCGTAATATTACAAGATATCGGTATTCATCTTTTAGTATGTCATTGTGTGTTCTTCGATATAGAAGAAGAGTGTTATAAGTACAGTGGTACCTCGAGATACGAGTGCCCTAACATAAGAGTTATTTGAGATACGAGCTATCAAGAGAGCGAAGTTTTGTTTTGAAGTACGAGCGACATTTGAGATACGAGGAACGGCCAGTTGACGCCTTTTTAGTGCGCCTGCGCCTCGTGCCTCTCGCGCACTATCCCACGTATTCACCAATTGTGCTTGTTTACCTCACTGTCGAAGCATCTTTGCTAAGCTTTTCTAGGGCTTTGCGCTTTTTGTGCATTTACATACTTTATCACATTTCTTTTTATAACCAGGGTCCGAAGAAAGTGAGTAGAAAGTTCAGTGCTCAGAAGAAGGTGATGTCTATTGAGTTGAAACGTGAAATCATAGAAAACAATGAGTAAGGTGTGCGAGTAGCTGACTTGGCGACTCAAATTTTTGGAGCCGGAACATATTAATGGCATTTCAATTAATTTCAATGGCGAAAATTGCTTAGAGATATGAGCAAATTGATATATGAGCAAGGTTACGGAACGAATTAAACTCGTATCTTTAGGTATCACTGTGGTATATTATATAAATATATATATTATATAAAGATCATCTCAAGGTTCTAATGTGATTTACACATATTTCTTGGTTAACATAGTAATATACTGAATAAAATACTGAAAGATTACGAATATTTTTTCAATGCTGAATCAAATTGAAAACATTTACTTTTCTATTTTGTACTATGACTAATAAAATTCTATGAATCCCATCAACTGTATGTTATCTAATCGGGAAGGAATCCTGCTTTCATTAGCAGATGATTGAACTAAATTCTGCTTATTCACCCACCTCCCTACTAATTGATATAATGCTCTTCAGTTTTTATAGTTGATACCAAAACAAATCTAGGTGTCCTTAACCTGGCATTTAATAATAAAATGACTTCAATGATAGGTGACCATTTCTTTTCTTACTTAACAATCCGATCAGAAACCATAAACTTCGAACAAACACCTAAAGAGAACTCCAGAGGTGATTGAAATGAAAATAAAGGAAAGAAGAACTTTAAAGAACTGGAGTATTTCGGAATCTCCAAATTTCAGCTTTTGTAAATTTACAACTAACGCACCAACTACCCATACAATCATGTTTAAAGCCTGACAATAAAAATAGTATTATGATTGTTTTATAACCGTATAATATTTTAATATAACTGTGCAAAAAAATAATAGAGATAATGGTAATTATTTTGCCTAATCTTTTATTATAAACTTCAATAATATTTATTTTTTGGTGATTGTTATGTTTTTTACAGCCGAAAAATTTAATTCAGGAATTTTTGAAAAATAAAGGTTTTGGATGGATACATGAAATCTGTTCTCTATTTAATCCAGTTATATTTTTACTAACCATGGAAAAACAGTATACTCAATTCGAAGTTCCCCGGATGGGGAATCTTGTCAGGAAGCTATGAAGAGGCAATCCCTCCACCTGTATCGGGGGAGTGGGCTGATACCGCATTCACCTTAAACCAAATTATCACAAAGAAAAACAAATTAAGAAAAAACAAAACCCCACACTGCGCAGCGGTAAACGGGGATAAAACGATTATGATGATGATGATTTATTAAGTTTGTTGATTTTTGTTGTAAATATTGTTTAAAATCTAACTGAGATAACTCGTGTTAATATTCCTAATACGTTAAAGAATTTTCAATAAATCACATACTAAAATAGTTATTTTACTAAAATTTAAATAACAATTTATAATATATAACTGTTCCATACGAAGTTCTAAGAATCAATTTTTCACTCAAACGCTATAGATATTGTGATTTTCATAATTTCTAGTGTCATAATTTACCTGGTATCCTTTCTATATCTATTTACAATTTTATAATCTGAAGTAGATCAAAAAATAAAGAATGGACTCTTTGTGATATGACCATATTCCCATTCAATCAAGTTAAACTCCGATTCATAATGGGAGGACATTTTTCAGTCTATGAATAATTATACCTCCTGATGAAATGGGTTGAGTGTCCCAGTAATTGGGGACCACCCAATGCGAAAAAAAATTTACAAGCACAATCAGACTCCCTCTTCTATCTTACTACTGCGAAATTGTCATATGTTAACCTTTCCAGTTTTACAGTTGGAGGTAATCTAATCCGAGTTAAGACACAGCTTTCAGTATCAGTTTGTTTACATCAATAATTAATGATATAAACAAAACAGGTTACATCTATAATTTTTTAATGCTTCATTCCACATGATTCGAAATGAAGAACAATTATTATAAAAATCAAGTCAAGACTGAACTAACATATAGGTAAGGCAATTGCTGATGGATGTTAGATTACAAATGTCTCAAATATCTAAAAATTAATAATTAATAATAAATTTAATGAAAATTTAGTGAATTAATTACTTTAATAAACAAAACAAATATAGAAACTAGGTGAAATGAATAACAGATAGAAAACTGTCATTTCTCTACATTTTACTGTATCTTGCTTAGCACGTTTCTTTCTTTCAATTATTATATTTTTTCATTATGATTTTATTTAATAATAAAAAGACTTAGCTAACACGAAGGCTCGAGGCCGAAACCTCATCTTCCATCTAAGAAACTTCTGTCCCCGGACAGAAGTTTATTGTTTGGGTTAGCTAAACTCAAATCCACAAGATCACTTCTTAACGCACCCCTCCCACCTACCCCTCAATCTATCCCTCAGACATTTCCCAGTTGGCACAGCGCTTATTAACTTATTAGGAATTCCTTCCTTACTTGGCCCAGCAAATTTACAAGCAAATCTAGAACTTCTCGAGGTTATCACTTGGATAATATTAACAGAGTGCATGCTTCGCAATTCCGCATTGTGTGATCTCCTAAATTCTCAAGTGGTCTCATCCTTTTTTGGACCGAAAATTTCACGCAATACTTTATATTATATTTTTAGGCATGAAAATTAATTATTATATTAATTAACGATAAGTATTCGTCTTCCTTATCTCTTTTTTTTTCGTTTTTATGGCATATACTTTTTTTTATAGACTATTTTTGTTCACACTTTTAATATTTTATTTACTATGAGACATATGACAGATAATATTAAAATGGCATATATGCAGTTTTGACTTTATTGGTCTTCGAAATGTGACTGTAACATTAGTCTACAAAAATGTGCTGCTTTATTATGAAAACCAGCCCTCTTGCATGAACTAATGCGTAGTTTTCGGTTATTTTCATGACCGCTTATGATATGTAGCTTTCATAACGTTTAGTGAAAATTTCTAGCAATAATCTTTTATAACAAAAAAAAAAGGAAAATACTCATCAGAAAATAAGAATAGAATCGATAAGAACCTTTATTCTGGGACCAAGACCCTTTAGATCAACAACAGAAAAATAATATATATCTGGCCAGAAGGCTACTTAATAATACAAGTCATGAAGTATTAAAAAAATACCTGATAGCCTGGCGCTCAAAAAAGAAGTATTTTTGGTCATAAATTGTATTTACTTTCATAAGTAATACATACAAATAAAAAAAAACATATTCAGTCTTGACTTTATTTATCGTTTAAATGTTTCTTATACATTAGCCACACTTGTAGGTACATCTAGGTTATATGTAAGCTATTAGTGAATGAATAGTAAACTAGTTGGGAAACACTAAAGTTACACTGACTAGTGTTTAAAAAGATAGCAAAACTATTTTAGGTTAAATATTAAAAAATAGTTAATAATTGGGAATTGTAGCCCAAACGACGACCAGGTCCTCCGAGATGTTCAAAGAGCCGAAGAATGTTAAGAAGTCGGAGCCACCCGGCGTGCTTTGGAAAGTGACCATTACATAAAAAAGAAAATATATCGAAGGTTCTGACCTTGTTCAGGTTTGAGGAGTACCCGCCGGATAATTAACAGTTGACAGGACTTGGGGTCATACACGTGTAGTGCTAGTTCCTCGTACACGTTCCCTCCACGTGGTCTTCTCCCGTTCCAACAAACGGACGAATAATTGATCAATTTATATTCCAAGTACGGGACAAGCCCTTCAACTTCAGATTCATACATTCAGGCTGACTGGAACCGTGAACCAATGGCGTCATTGTTCAACTGTAACGGAGCAATATTTGTATTCATCTGGGAATATGGGGCAGCTGAAGCTGGATGAAGTAGATGTTATTAGTAAATAATTAATCATTCATTATTAATTGTATACAAAACATGAAAGGAATTTAAATGAAATAATGAGAAAACTTCGGGTTAGTTATCACTTGCATAGTTAATCAAAATTAATAAGAAAAATGTTTGTAATAAGTACATAACTTTCATGTAGGCCTGATAAACTATTAATTGGTGGCTCAAAATTTTATTCTGAATCAAATTAAAATTAAACTCTGGGTGTAACTTTTTGAGTATTATTAAATCAGCGCTCTTTACTTAGCAATGAATGTAGAATACTACATTAAATATAATAAGTAGGACTATTAAAGGAAAAATTACAATAGAAGATTTTTAGCAAGATATATAATATATATATATATATATGCCAGAGCCCTTACCTCGTGGAAGGCTGTAACAAGCAGTTTAGTAACCACTTCAACTTTGCCAATTTTAACCAAAATTCATTATGTTATTTATATAAAAATATTTTTTTTTCTTTAATTATTTTATTGAATTGTACAACTGTAATATATACATCTAGTACAAATGCTATATGAATAAATAAATACATGAAAGGACATGTAGAGGCACTACCCATTGGCAGCACTCTAATTACATTTCTATTATAGAAGGTCCCGAGGCCATCCTCTCTTCAGACGCCTAGGAGGATTGTCCGGGATGGAATTGGATGCAAGGTTGGAAACTAGTGGGTTTGGATGGGCCTGGAGTTTATTATGGAATGATAGGTATCTGAATGGGCTAAGTCGGTAACATATGGAACGTTAAGGTCATTATGGATGGTTTTATTTGTGACAAAATAAGGAGCGTCTAGGATTTTGCGAAGGATTTTGGATTGCAAGGGTTGAATACGAGAGGAATTTGATGGCTTGGTGGAGCCCATATAAAAATCTTAAATATCAAATTCGAGTTTTTCATTTTCGAGGAAAATCTTTTATTTCACTATTTGATACTCGGAAGTTGTACTTTGATTGAAAATCAAGCATTGGCCTAAAAAAGGGTTACCCCTTATATGTTAAAATAATTTTAAAATTTAATATAAAATGTTTAAAAATTTGAACTTTTTTTAAATATTTCAAATTAATCAATAAATGGACCATACCCTTGACCAAGATCTGGGGGGTTGGTGTATTAATCCGGCATAAGGAGAAAAATGCTAACTAAATAAATAAATAATATAAGCTAGAAAAATAAATAATAATAAAATAAAAAAATAAATAAACTGTAAACTAAAAGTAAACTAAAAAAATAATACCAAAATAATTTTTACTGTTTCAGAGTTCTGCAGGAGATAAATTAATAACCGAACCTAGGCACGTAAGTACATCAAGACGAAAGTAAAAAAAATGGATATTTCTATTATCTTCTGAAAATAAATCGTGGTAACGGTACTTCCAGCATGCGATTAAGATATGAAATCAATTTCCTACTCAATTCAAGGTATTTAAATTTGTAACAGCAAAAAAACACAACATTTTATTTATACAAACCAAAGCCATATTTTTCCAATTACAAAATTAGTCACAAAACATTGAAAATTAAGGGAAAAAAATCTATTTACTTTAAAAACCAGAATAAAAATAAAAGGTTCATTCAACCAACTGTGATTACAATTATCTAAAATAATAACTTTTTTTTTTAAACTTACTTTACATGAAAATATTGTGTTTTTGAATATGTATAGGAATTTTGATTTCATAAATTTCGAGGGGGTGTTCGAGGTTCTCATAAATATAAACCTTTGGTAAACTACCTTTAACAATTAAACAGTTGGTTGTAATCAGCGTTTATGGTGGAGACTCAATGCTTTATGTTTGGAATGAAGAAAAATATGCTACAAATAAATATATATGATATATATATATATATATATATATATATATATATATATATATATATATATATATATATATATATAAGTTCGAGGTTCTCATGCATGTAAACCTTTGGTAAACTACCTTTAACAATTAAACAGTTGGTTGTCATAAGCATTTATGGTGGAAACTCAATGCTTTATGTTTGGAATGATGAAAAATATCCTACACACACATATATATATATTAGCAATTAGTTTGCACCAATTGTCGATCACTTATAATATTTTTTTTTTATTTTGGTCAATTTTATTTTTAATTTTTTTTCACGATCGGTTTCTGTATCCAATTTGCCTCTGATGAACGGTCATACAAGGTAAGGAAAGTATAGGAATCAGATTAAAATTTTGAGTACAGTTTTCAACGTTCCGATCGCATTAGTGCAACGTTATTCCAAAAAACCGTTTCAACCATTTTTGGGGTGACCATCTCACCATTGTGGAGTGTACTTTTTTTATTTTGTTTGTTTTTCTTTTTGCTTTTAATGCCAATGATAGTTTTGTGTTGTTACTAACTCTACTTCCAACATTTTTTTTTTCATTTAAGATGTAGGTACTACCCTTTTTTCAATGAAATAGTCCTCCAATAAACATATTTCCTTACTCGAATTCATAGAATAAAAGAACAAACTATTTATAATAAATAAACTAATAAAGTGAACCGCAAATAATGACAACATATTTAATCAAAAGAAGTTCGTGCTAGTAGAAAATACCGAGGGACAAGTTATGCACAGTGTGACTTGGACAAGAATGAGGTTGCCAACACACTCTGCATTCTGAAATGAACTGACAATGAGCCGTGTACACGAACATATTGACATGTGTTACTTCACGCTTGCCTCAAAACCGCCTATCGAGTAGATTGCGAAATAATATTATTATGTTCCTTTAATGTTTAGAACTTCATGCTCTCTCAATCATGTATCGTTACCAGGATAAATCATTTCCGCATATAAATACAAATGTTTATATTATGTTTCGCTAGATGTATTTAATTTTGCAAATAACTCTTATTGATGGCTATAAAATTCAGAAAAGATGTCCTTTTATATCTTTTGCCATATTTTCAAGTGGACAATATCATTCCGTTTCCATCGAGAATCGTTCGTTGATTTCCCTTAGTGAAACAGAAATTATAGAACTCCATAAATATATTTTTGACCCTAGGTCTTTCTATCATTCAGGAATGTCTCCGTTTAGAAATATTATTAGTTCGACATTTATTTTCATTTATCTATGAATGACTAAGCAGAAATAATTATTGTGATCGTCAAAAAAAAAATAAAAAAAAAATGAATTCGGGTATTCAACTGATAATCATGGTTTAAGATTCTCTAAACTGAATATATGTGAGAATAAATAAGTTTGACTAAACGGTTTGTACGTCTTTATCGAGTTAAAAACGGATTGCACGAAACTTGAAGTGCGTATTAAGGGGGGTAATTGCTTGTAATGGTTCAGTAAATTTCAATCAACTTAAATCATTAAAATAATTTTACTTGGTTGAGTTCAGAAATTTCAAGAAAGAAATTTCTTTCTCTAAGACATTTGTAATAATGGTAGATTAAAACTATTTTTTTCTAAGACTGAATCATTGATAGAAAATTTAATATATATTAAAACTGAAAAAGAAAACATTTTGTAATAAATTATAAAATATTAATATATAAAGTTTTAAGAAATAAAAATCTCGAACTAAGAAAATTGTTGAAAACATAACAGAAACGAGAACTTAAATAAACTCAGTAGCTTAAATAACGTTGCATTATCTCATTTTGCTTTAATTTTTTGTTTACTTTATTCTGTTTTTGTGTTTTTGTTCTGCAAATGGGTTACATGATTTGAGTATTTATTTCTTTGTTAAAATTAGTAGAACATGGTCAATAAGAAGAAATTCTGAACATTTGTTTACTAGTTTGATTCAACGATAAGACTTATTGTGCTTCCATTATTAAATAAACATATGGTCCAATATAAATTAGTACTCACTATGGTGTATATACACATATTTAAACACCACATTCCTCCGTCCGTTCATAAGAATATGTATTTACAATATGTAGACTTTAATGGCTTGAAGTAATCTGTCGCTTTTTCAATGAGAAAAGCATAGTACAAAATAATGCGTAATAATTATATTGAAAAACCTATACCTTTTATTCCAGTTGTTTAAGATAGAACTTTATTTTATCGAAAATTTACAACCCCTGAATATTTTTCGCTTAATTAAATTGTTAGTCTAGACTATAGTAACGATTCTTTATTGACAATAGTAAGTAAGACGGAGGTGTCAGTTATATTATTTGTTTAAATTTATTTTCAAATATTATAGGCAAAATATATACAGAGGAGCAGTATACAATATATCAAGACCCTTCAATGTATTAAAAACCATAGGGACTACATACCTCAAAGCACACTTCCTTTAATAATTTACCCCTAAAATTAGCTTAATGTTTATAAATAAGTTAAATTATGGCCGACACATAATTACTTTACTTATAGTTGACTGGTGGAAGCCTAAAAAATACATACTTGAAGGACAATTATATACTTCGCGTCTAATCAACAATATGGAGGTGTAATGGTAATACTGGAAAATTTACGAGCAGTAAATGTTGCTAAGATGATTGTTCAGATTTTTAAGGATTCAATGCTAATAATATGAAGAAATATTTTTTTTATTTTTTTTTATTGGAATTATGCCGTCACTTATTCCCGAACACGACTCAATTGATAGTATCACAGCAAACAAAAATAAATATATTTTTTAAAATTGGAAAAATAATCGAATCGAATCGAAACAGACCGAAGTGAAAACTCAAAACATTGGAATAACTGTGTTATTTTTATGAATTCTTAAATCATTAACAGTATGAATTATTTAAATTTCACAATTTGTAAATTCAAATTGATAACATTAGCCTGGTTTTCACAACAATTAGTACTCGGAACAATTATTGTATATATTTTCAAGTAGTTTATTTATAAATCAAAACATACGATGGGCTTCATAAGCTCAATAGAACTTAATTGGAATAATTATCGGTTTACAGTATGTTATTAATACCTTATGTTTATATTTACATAGATGTTAATGAAGTTTATTTTCATTTTTAGCATTATCACTATTAAGTTCAAAATATGCAAAGTATATTTCCATCCATTACCTACTTTTTTTTTTATCACGTAGCGGCCACTAAGGACCACACAAACATCATTCATTGGTTAGGCTTCTTTGGGAGTCTTGATTTTCTTTCTTCCCATGATTCAGCTTCATGATTTTCGACTCCATTTCTTTTCTTTCTTCGGACCACTTTGTACTCCTCCTTTTTCCTCTTCCAATATTGGGGAGATTCTTTAGTGTTTTCCTGTATTTATATATTCACACGCTATATTACAACGTTGTAATCCCTTAAATTTGCATTGGAGGAAAGGTTCTTTTTATTGTAAATTTTGCCTGTTTAAAGCTTAAATTTTCTATTTATTTTATTTTATTTTATTGGATCCTTTCTTTTTCAGAACCGTTGTAAAATATTATTTCCCCCAAATACTTAAATTTTCTGGATACTTTTATTTTTCCATATTTGGTGTTAACTGTTTTTTTCTTGAAATTTACTTCAGAAGTCACGAGTTCAGATTTTTCGTTTGATATTTGTAGACGTGCCTTTTCTGCTATTATTTGTAGTGTATTTATTTGACTAATAGCCTCTTCTTCTGATTCTGCCAAAAGAGCGAGATCGTCTGCAAACGCCAAACAACTCACTTATATATGAATGCTTTTGTTCCCTACCATGGCTCCACAGCTATTTTTTTTTCCAGAATTCCTTCATAATTTTATCCAGGACCATGTTAAAAAGTATGGTAGACAAGCCGTCGCCTTCTCTTAGACCTGTTTTTATCTGAAAAGGTTTGCTGAAATTTCACTTCAGATTTTATATCTGTCTGAATCAGTTTTATCAGATTTATGGTTTTCTGGTCTACTCCATATTCTTTCAGGATTTCCAGTAAGGTTTCCCTATCCACGGAATCGTAGGCCTTTTTAAAGTCAACAAAGGAAATTAGCTACTTTATTCTTATTATTTTATTTTTCATTTCCACCTTTGCAATTTCGCATCCAGCAAATTTGATCTAATTGTTTGTTTTTTCTCCTTGATTTGCAGGAACATGGAGTTTTGGAAATCACCAGTAGTTCTTGAGCAGGTCTCATGGCCATTCTCTTTTTAATCTTTTCCTTGCAAGTCCGGGTACTAAGGAGAAGGAAAGAGAAAGAACAAGTGGATTTTGTGCTGATGTGTGGGATGTTGTTTAATAAGATATTACAGTCGGAATGTTCATCTCGTTGTGTACGATGTGATTCGAAATAAAATATGCAGCATGAACAATTTTTCTTAGAATTTTGTACTATGTTGCTTGTATCTTGTATATGCGGACGTGTTATGCTGAATATCTCCACCAAAACCAAACCAAAGTGAAAACAACCCCATTAGCAACATAAAACAAAACATTTAACTACTACAAATAAAATATTTTAAAGAAAACGAAAAGTATTACTCGTTATTATTAGAATGAATTACAGGATTATTATACGAACTTTTAGTTTTATATCATACTGTACAAGAAATTCTAACCTATAAGCTAAAATTGATTATAACAAATTCATACACAGGCAGGTAGATGTCACCCGTTTCACGTAAAACGTCTTGAGGATGTCGCTCGTGTTGGTGACGCGAACCGCTAAGTTTTTCCTCTACCGAAAATCGCTGAATGCGGCTAAAGAACTTAACATTAAAAACATTAAAAACTAATTTATGTATATACATATATATAAGCAAAGATATAATAATAATTCTATAAACACAAATATATATACCTATAGTTAAGGTTCATATTCAAACAAGGACAGGATGCATACGACTCCCAAAGTGATGTCGAAATACGGCGTTTAAGTTGGGCTTTACCGAGAGAGGCTATTGAACTTGCATGACCCGGGCTACAAGGAGCAACTCCATCATAAAAAACCTCAAGCACGATCTCTTCGATGCTTCTTTTTTCTTTTCTTTTTATCAGGAGAGCCCAGGGAAGGCCCCTTATCAAAACATCTCGTTAGCGATAATTTCTGCCTAAGATGGAAAACAAAATGTCTACTATTTTTTTTTTGCGTAAGTTGTGACAGGTTGTTTATTTAAACGGCATATAGGGATATGTCGTAATAAAGTTTGATTAATAAATAGACTAATTACAAGGAATGAAAATCAAACGCAACTGCAATATAAAAGTTCGTTAATTCTAAGATATTCATCCACAATTCCATGGGAAACAAGTGTGGTAATAAATAACTCGTTTTTACCATTTCAGTTCCACATTCTTCTCACACATTGAAATACGTTTTATGGGTTAGTAAAACTACAGTCCACATAAAACAACATGAATTCCTTCAACGTCTAAAAACTAGTAAGTGAAAAAAAACTATATAAAAACTTAAAAAAAAACTACATAAGTGATTCCGATTATCCATTTCCAATTGGCAGGAGGCAAAAAGCAGGTTAGAGGATTAAGTTTTATAATAAAATATTTTATACCATGCTATGTTAGTTTATGCATTATTGTTCGTTTTTTTTAAAAATCATTTTGCAAAATCTTGTAGTCTACTTTTTTTTTATACTTATTTTTGTTTATCATCGCTTCAACTGTTTCGAAAATAATTTACACTTATTCTGCTCGAGCAATGACTATTGACAAATCAGATGGTGGTACTTATGATGCTATTGCTTATGAATACGATCACAAACATCCTAGCTTTTAGGTGAGTACCGAGGATTCAATGAGTGAGTCTTCAAACTACTTGAAAATGTACACAATTATTATTCGGAACTCCAATATATGTGAAAATCAAACTAATAATTATAATTTCAAGGGTTGGTTGATACTGCCCTAAAAATATATGGAGATGAGTATGGTTAGTATTTCTGATTTTTAACCCGCTTATTTTGCTGCATTATTTTGACTTTATGCCGTTTGGAAGAATCCAAGCAGTGTTATGTCTTTTATTTGACAGAGATGGTTTTGTCGAAGCCTCTTCCACTCACTCTCGCCCTAATTTTCTTTATTATTATTGGATATAACTTTTATACGCTCCGACAGAAATGTGGATCATAAGAAGGGAACATCACAGCTTTTTGGTGCTACTTAAGCCCCCGCATCGGCTCGTTCGTTTCCGCTTATGCCTACATGTGAAGGGACCCATAATAGTGTAACTATTTTGTTATTTTATTTCAAAGCCACATTCATGTCATGAGTTTTACGTAAAAATATGTTTGTTGTTCAGAGCTCTAAAGCATTAATCACTAGTAGAGAGTGTGTTACTATGACATATTTCGCAATGCTGTTATTTGATATACATGCGTAACCATGTTTAAGACGTGAAGATGGAGTTATCGTTCGTTCGCTATAATTTTTAATTTTTTTTTTTTTGACTTTATGGAGAGCATTTAATTATTTCTAAACGCTTTTTCCTAATATCCCTTTTTCCAGTATTTTTGTTGAACCTTTCTCATGATACTTTATATTTTTAAATGATTAATCATAACGGATTATCCAGAAACGAGGATTATCATCTGGAGCTAAATGAATCATCATAAGAAACTACTTTATACCCATAAATAACCTGGGGTGAATGCAGACTCCCGGTGAGTGGAACGGATCCAACGTACATACTGTGGTATTTCCGTTTGGTACAGAGGAGGAGGCCACCACATCTGTTGCGAACTGGATTTATTTTTGATTGAAGGACGTCATGCAGCTTTCTGTTTCAAATCCGGCTGGGTAAAGCTTATTACAATCCATGCCAGGGCACAAGGAGTAAACTGAGTGGCTCATTAAGTTAAATTAGAATAATACGGTACAAGATAATTTATGCAGGAGGTTATGTATCATTATTTATTTTTTAATTATTTTGGTAACAATGAGATAACACTCTAATCCTGTAGCTATATAAAACACTGATATGACTTACACAGCTGACAAGACAACTGATATGATTTAAAACATTCAAATAAAGTTTAAGAGCAAATGAGCAAACAAAAAAAACCTTTACAACACAAATCCGTGAAGGGTCTGCGGTTCAGTACATTATAGAGACTGTACTGTTTTGGATAACGATTGTGCAGGGAGGTGAATTGTCCTAGATCACGCTCAACCACCAGATTTTCCCCCATATTTCGGGTACCCACTTTATAGAGACTGTGGGAGGGATCGCCTGGGATCCATATCCAGCAGCATCGGGATTTGAACCCAGGACATTCGACATGTTAACTCAGCGCTCTACCACTGAACCACTCCGCTCCTTATATGCTCATGAGTGGTGGGTACATAATATAATAAGTAAGAAAGTTCTCATAGATCGTCGTATGTGATAGAGAGAGAGAGAGAGGAGAGAGAGAGAGAGAGAGAGAGGGAAAGAGAGAGAGAGAGAGAGAGCGTGGGGGAGGGGAAGGCCGAGGAGATTAATTTTTCTTATAATTTTTATATTACTGCCTACATAACTGCCTAGTCATAATTATCGATATTTCAAGGCCAAGGTAGTTACAGAAAAAATGAATTATTTTTTAAATATAGGCATGTGAAGGCGATCACGTTTGCGCTTGCGTACGCGGAAACAACTGATGTAACATAATAGTATTGGTACTGGTTCATTTTTACGCTGATCTGCAACTTTTATCAATCTATGGGCAAAGTCTGGCCAATGGTTACGGGGGGCCCTTCAAACTACTGGATGCAACTTACAATGACCGGTCTTAGGAATTATGACCGTAGAACAAGTATTTCTACATATTTTCCGGAATCAAGTTTTTCCAGAATGTTAATAACTGCCCGGATGATTGGTCCAGGTACGGTCTACTTAAAGAGACGTAATGTAGTTCTTCGTGCGCCTGCTTATACTAAACAGTTATAATATTTTGGTCTTGAACGATTTATTTCCTCAAACCCGATTGTTCATCAGGTTGGACGACAATGGTACATCAGCCTCAAGGTGCTTGTAATGGAGCATAGATGTGCAGCCATCTATTTTCCAAGACCTAGCAACATGAGGTAAGGAATCTAACAAAGAGTGTCAGTTACCTCTCTAATAATATATGTGTATTATAAAACCAAATCGATAATATATTTATACGCTTATTAAAGCCTTAAAATGTTTGGAATTCAAGACACTTCGTTGAGATTGCTTTAAATGCAGTTTGTATTGGGCTCACATTCATATCCTGCTTTCTCCAGTTCGCATTACTCTGGAATTTCCAACGGAAGTAGGTATATTTCATAATAGATCCTTATAGGAAATAAAATTCTAATAAGTCATATCGGTGAAAGTATTGAATTAATGCTTCGACGAAGCCCTAATTACAAAATAAGCATTAAATACTTATCAGGCAAACTGTTTTTCCATTAATTTTTTAAAAACTTTTTTCCTCCAAATGAAAGACTTTAACAAAAAATACTTCTGTACTTAACGTTGTTGGTCATTAAATTATCTATTAAATCCAACTATAAACAGAGAACTATACTAAATATAAATTGTGATAATACTAATTTTCAGTAGAACTTGGTGTTACTAAAAACGTCGAGTTGAATTCTCGAGGGTGGTTTACAAATGACGAATTTTTGTTAGATTACATAAAAAATAATAGTCGATTTCTGACAGTAGCGCGCAAGCACTCATAAATCTTGAATATTTAATGGAATAGGGTAAGGAGTTTATGATCTGTTTCTTATTATGGAATAAAAATAAGACATGTTGAATGTTTGTCGTCTAAGTAAAAACGTTTCATTGAAAGCATTGGTGTCTCAAACATATGCCCCTTTTTACTACAAACATGCTGATGTTTGATTACAAGCAATAAGAATAGTTTTTGGTCATTACATGTGCTATTTTAAAGAAATAACGTTTTGGTATACAGTTGATTATCCTCAAAGAAATTCCAAACAACGTTTCCTCAAGAAGAATTTTTAAATAACCCCGTGTTATTGGTTTGAGTAATGGATCTGGTGGAGCTTGTTTAGTGAGAAGAGAGTGCCCCATTCATTAGAACTGAATCTACAATTACATCTCACACCAGTGACCAGCGATTGGGAAACCGGCAACTATTTATAATCGCAACGGAATTTCTAGCAATCAGTAACCTGAATAACTTCGTCGTCAATTAACCAACTAGTTCTTGAACAGTCTCGAAATAATTATATCACAGCTAAAAATAGTAAGACTTGTAAAAAAAATAAATAATCATTGATGAATCAAACGAAACAATTTAATGTACATCAACGCCTTTATGAATTATTAATTCTTAAACAACTGCAACCTTATAAATTATAAAACTTTATAAATATAAAAAATGATCAAAAGCAATCAATTTTTTTTCGATTGACACATGCTAGCTGGTTGTTCTAAGAATGATAACCACCAAATATTACAATTTCTAAATTTCGAACAGTGCCATTTTTTCCAAATGGTGTACTATACGGATAGCTATAACAAGCATAACCTTATAAAATTATTCCTTAATAAGTAATTAATTATACTATATTATATTACTAAGTATTAGTTAAAAAATTAAACTTATCATTCGTTTAAACTTTTTAATTTATTCGTTTAAAACTTATTAAATACTCCTTATAATATGAAAACGCACCGATTAGGAGATAAAGGCCAAAAACTGAATTAACTCGAAGTTTTTCGAGGTTTTTCGGCCACCAAAAGTTTTCCCATCCGTTTTTTCGGTTGCAAACTTGGATTTACACTACACACTATACAACTACATGCCTTTACAACATATCAAAAATGCAGCTCTCTTCAATTTATTGCGACCTTTAACCACCTGGTGGCTGGCCTATGTTTGGACTATTTGTTGCTGATTTGGTTCGAATCCGATATCAATATTTTTATGACAAACTTCCTTCCCAGTCAAACCCACTAGTTTCAAACCTAGCAACCTCTTAAATTCCTGATAATCCTCCGAGGTGTCTGAAAACAAGATTGCCACGTGACCTTATAAGTTTCTCTACTTGCCTTTATCTAGGTACATTATTTATCTTTCATTATATTTACTTGATGTATTCAATATACAGTTGTAAATTTCAATAAATACATTTTTTTTTTTAAACATTCCTTTCAACCAAGAATTTACAAGAATGTAATTTGTGAATATTTGTGGCTTAAAGTACCACATAATTGGTACTTAGGAAAATGACAAATATAACAGATAAAACATGTTACAACGTCTAAAAAAATTTTTATTAATCTATTATTTCTGATTTGGTTTTAAATTGTCGGAGTGGACAATTTTTTATCGTTCCTTACTATGTTTATAGAACTTCTTCTATTTGATGTTCCTCGTTCATCTCCATTAATCCTGAAATAATATTCTTTTTTTTTTTGTATATTTTTATCTTTAAATATTCTAAGCGTTCAGTTATCGTTGTTAGATTGAACATAGTGAAACATAAATACTTTACAATAATACTATTTCTAGACCAGGATTTGAGAAGGAAATATAACAAGAATCGCGCTTAACCGTTAGGTTTTTCCCAATTAATAGTACCCTCTTATAGAGGCTGAATAAGCCCACAAATGGTTTTCCATAGTTACAGAGGCGAGCCGCAATTCTACGGAACTGGAGTACTAAAAGATAGTTCATAATATTTAATCATTTGCTGTATCATAACTTATTACAGTAATTCGTTCATATGTAATATTCTGCTTCAACGTGAAATTATTAAATATACTAAATAAAACTCTTAATTTTATATTCTTTTGTGAGATTATCATTAAAACAAATATTTTAGAAGAACGAAATTGGACTAAGAGCTACAATTAATCTAATAACCATCTTCAGAATAAGGATAACGTAAAAAAAAAAATTCTTTTAAATGTTTAAAAATATTTTTTATACTGTTTATTAGTAAAAGTGCCTTAATAACTAAATTTAAACCTTCCTAAATAAATGTTACGGTCAAATAGGTTTAAAAGGTATTTAAACTTGGTTTTCTTTAACGATGAGCTCTGAAAACTGGAAAAGGCAACGCGGGGCTACGACATACTTCACCAGCAATACCGGCCCGCTTTTCTCAGCCTTCAAGGATCTGAATTTCCCGCGGGATCTTTATTTATGAATGAAGAAAATATTGTAATACAATTTTTCATAAATATCTTAAAACACCATGTAAAATAAGAAATATTGCATTTTTTTTTTTTTACAGTTCAAATGACCTGAATTTAAAATTAAACATAATAAATAATTTTTATTTTTGAAGAGGAATGATATGCCCAGGGCCGGGATTCGAACCCGGGTCTCCCACATTTTCGTTGTGGTGCTCTACCAATTGCGCTAAAATAAAAATATTTATTTAAAATATAACAATTAATAAAAAAATAAAATAAAATAAATTATAACAATAAATAATTGATTACGTATTATACATATTACATTTACATATTATTTCACGCGGGTTACATGTTTATGAATAAAGAAACTATTTTAATAGAACTTTTCAGTAATATCTTAAAATATGATGTAAATTAAGAAATATTGCTCTTTTTGAAATACCGTCCATTGTTTGAATTTATTTTATTATTATTTTTGTCTGATACTTTAGTAATATTCAAATAGACTATTTCTTAATTTGTATAAAATTTTCTTCTTGAAACGAATTATTAAATAGTTCATAACCGATACTTAAAAGAAACCCTGGAGATCGCGCTGCTATATTTTTTAATAAATAAATCAATAACGGAAAACCGACAAATAACTAAAATCAGACTTACCTACTTAGAAATCAGAAACAATTTAATTAATATCTGATTTCACTCGCCAATTAACTTGTGTCCGAACTGGAACAGATATCGGCAAATATTTATTACCACTCCACAGATAAACCATTACCTACAGGAACCAACACCATCATTGAAGCACATACTTTTTTTCTAAAATTCCGTATAAGACAAGAAGTAAAAGACCTGCAGAAGATAAAACAAGAACTGTACAGATTAAAAGCTATGTGCTGCTGAACACTTCTGTTTGTTTGTTCTGATG
This sequence comes from Troilus luridus, assembly GCA_964056705.1. Lineage (NCBI taxonomy): Eukaryota > Metazoa > Arthropoda > Insecta > Hemiptera > Pentatomidae > Troilus > Troilus luridus. The sequence continues at coordinate 41,953,273 of OZ057412.1, read as the reverse complement.
TCTAAACAATTTGTGTTTCTTTTGTTATTTGTTTATATTTATATAACTTTTCATTATTTTAAAATTAATTTTCATATAATGTATTTTCTTAAATTTTTAAAGCGTTGTATTCATTTTTAACGGGTTGCACCCATTCATTTTATTTAAATTGTTGATATTCTCTTTGGGCTGTATAGGACTTCAAAGGAAGTCTTTAGCCAAAAAAAAAAAAAAAAAAAAAAAAAAAAAAAAAAAAAAAAAAAAAAAAAAAAAAAAAAAAAAAAAAAATTCTCTTTATTTTAAATTTATTTATTTTTTATTTTAATAGGTATGCATTTAATTTATATTTTAAAGTTAAATATTGCTTATTTTACCGTTTATTTAGGTTTAGTATTTCTGTATTCGTAATTCTCTATTACGAACGTATTTATAAACATTTCTATATTTTAATAAATACATATTTATTTTCATAATTTTTCATGCATAGTAAAAGTATTCCATACCTAATAGTACTTATTTTTCTATCATCACATAAAATAAACCTTGTAAAGTAGCATATTAAGTATATAAATCATGAAGAATTCTATCTTAACACTTTAGACCAACATGCTTTCTAATATCAAAATGGAATTTGTACTCAATTAGGTAGGAACACCGCTAAAGTTTATTGGTGATATTTATTTTTTTTATTATTGTACCATTTCATTCCTGGTTTTTGTATCCGTGACTAAAATATCGCTTGAATATCATTATGCATGCCTATTCATAGGTTTGCTGGATTTACATATGTAAGTAAGTCTTTCGCATATAACTTAAAGGCTTACTTTATTATGATCGGATTACTTTCGTATAGAAATCCGAACTAATAGAATACGGTAATTTAAAACATACGAGGCGTTCCGGATCAAGACCGGATAACTCAAAAATAAATAAAAAATTACTTTTTCTCACTCATTCCTATTTTAGTCAAGCAATTTCGTATAACGCAACACTTTTCCGCCTTATTTTTTATGATTCTAATCATGAATTAGAAACATAAAAACTTGTAGTTCCGGCAGCAAAAAATTGGTGAACTAAACGAGCGATAAAACTGAAACAGTAGTTTTTTGAAATTTCAGATTTCACCTTATAAATATATAAGGTGTTTTATAGGCAGTTTTATAAGGCAGTTTATAATAATAAACTGCCATATATTAGTTTTGGTTTCTACACAAAAGTAATACTATCCTAGTAAAGTAAGGTTTTAAGGTATATATGGAATAAGACTTACATATATAGGAATTGGATTCAAATGATATTCAAACGGAATGCCGTGGCATTTCATTCACGTGTATAAAAGCTAGGAATAAAAAGGGTACAATTACAAAAAATATTATTAAATGGTCAATAAGAGTGAATATATTAATTTGATATAGTTTATAGATAATATGGATATAACATAGGTTTTTAGGTGTGCTTCATGATTGACTGTATTATGAATGATGGAGCATGCAAATGTATCAAAGGATTCAGCATTATCGAATTGGCATTGATCCACAAATAAAAATGTGCAAATATAATTAATATTATTATTATCTTTTTAATGGATTGATATGATGTTTTGATGAAAAGTGTATATAAAGAGGATTGACAAAGAGGATAGCCCCACGTGCTGGCTGTTCATTAGCCTTAGGATTGGAGCGAGGCCAGGCATTTCTTCATAATGGGATAAGGAGAGCTCTGGATAAAAATAAATCTTTACAAGTGTTCTCTTACCGCAACCGTCTTCGTCATTCCTCTCTCTACTCGCCAATCATATTCCTTCTTATTTCCCACCAACCTTTTTCCACAAATATGTGTAAAACTTGTTTACTTTGGTGTTAGTTATATACCTAATGCAAACTTAATAAGCCCGAATCCTTGACAGGTAAAAACATAGGATTGGAAATTAGGAGGCAAACATAATACAAATAATAAAGTAAATAAAAATAAATAAATGAACAATAAACACATAAATAACAAATAAACACTTGAGGTAGGACGTTACAATTTCGTTACATAATATATATCTTCATTACAAAAAAAAATACTAACCAATGAGCAAACTACGTAAGAAATTCTTTTTTAAGTGTAAACACAATTAAAACCCACTTTTACAATTTTTTGGGAAACAAAAAATAGTACAAAGCGGTACATAAAAGAACAAAACATTTATGATTGGAGGATACTAATTTCTTTCCTTTTTTTTGATTGTTTAAATATATGTAAATAAGTTTTGTTTTTTTTCTCGCTGAGTTTTTTATAATATATTTTTTCTTTCATTGCATATTATGATTCTGTACAACAGATACATTTAAATTTATCCAATATTAATTGTTTTTAATTTGGGACTGGTCTATTTTGTACAGTATGCAACTTTTGTGAGTTGTTGCAAATTATATGAGATTAATATTTTAAAAAAATTGAAGCAACAAAGTCCGTAATTTCATAGCGATTCACTTATGCAAATGATTAACCTGCCTAGAGAGCAACAGTTTGGGAAGTTAGGGGATGTTGAAAATCAAGGATTTAAATGTGAATAGGGAAGAAGCATGATGGATTATAGGAGGGATTGAGGAGGTATTGGGAGAAAGGACGAGAAATAACGCACGAATATTTTGTTGGAACGAGTATAGAGATTGGAAAAGTGAGATCTAGTTTCTTGGTGCTGGGGACTGAGGATTTGAATTGGAGAAGACTGTATAGGTCGGGTGTTGAGAGTTAACGCATTGGGAAAAAAACGCACCGAGGCAATATTATCTACGAATGGGAGGGAAGTGCCACTTTAACTCTCCGTAAAGGTAGTAATAGTTATATGACAATTATTAATATATTGGTTTTTACTTGATAATGCATTAAAATATATAAAAGATTTTCTATTAAACCACGGGTACTTTTATTTGAAGTTCATCTCAATATAAGAAAAAAAAATCGTACAAATATCAAACACTAGATAAATTAGTTAGATATACATACATACTGCCAAAATTAAAAAATAATAATAATAATTAAAAAAACACTAGAACCTACTACTGCAACTAATTAAAACCCATGATATTCTGAGTTCAGCACGTAGAGACTATATACTATTTCTAGGACAACTGTTGTGAAGAGAAGTGATGTGTCCGAGATCACATTCAACAACCAGGCTTTACTTTCTATTTTGGATACACACTTTGTAGAGTCTCGGTTAGCCCTCGAAGGGATTCCAGATATCATGACCCCAAGAATGTTAACAGATTTAATAAATTATCTGCCTTTGTAGGATTTGAACCTAGGAAGTTCGTCACTCAGCGCTCAACCACTGATCACCTCCCAGCACAAACGTTCAAGAAACAGTACACTCTCTGCCACGTAATGATCCCAAAACCATTTGTGGTTTGTTGTTATATTGTTTCACTATTCATTTATTTTTTTCAAAACATTACCATTAATTTCAATACTTTACGCTGTTCTTTCCTTTTTATGGGTTAACAGGTAAGGTTTCATGAGGTCCGGATGGTAGTGTTAACTATTACATTTTACAAAATTTCCGTTTTGTATTTTTTAATATTATTTTTACTTTTCATTATTATTTTTTACGATACTATTTGCTTATTTAATGGTTTCTGATAATGATTATTGATTTATTTATTTTTTCTTTACCAGTAACAGTTATATTTCAGTCACAATTTTTACGATTTATTAACAATTATTGAAATGCGCAATGGGAGTTAAATATATATATATAAAATGTTGATTGATTCAAATACTAACTAATGTCTAACGAATGTAACAATACGAATGTAACAATACGAATGTATATAGTTTTACTACTTTAATATTTGTTTATAATATGGATTTGGACAAATATTATTAATGATTATATTGTAATATTGATTATATATTGTAATATTTTACCATTTTATGGGATATTATACTGCTATCTACAATATGAACAGATAAGATAAAAACTATTTTTTTTAAGTTAAATATTTTTTCTATTCCACATTAATTTTATGAAGCAATTAACACAAATAAATTCCGTATAGAAATATAAGATGCCTCTTATGCTATTGCGTTTTAATAATAATTATATACTATTTCCGTCCATCTTACATATTAATGTTATGATTCAAATTATTTTTGTATAATTTTTACATACTGAATTTTTAATTTAAAAAAAAAACGCGTCCCCCTTCGGAAAGAACTACAATTCGTTTTGAAGTCGGATGTTCTTTTTACTTTTTTGCAGACGCTTTAGTATTCAATTGCATGGCTCAAGTGCAGCCTTGATCTATGATATTAATGTACTCAAATCCGTCAGGTGGAGACTGGCTAGACTGCATCTTGTCTAGTGCATAATCCGATAATTTATACCAACTGACTTGCAAACTAGTTCATACATAGTTTTGCATCTAGCCTTCGTGCAATAGTTTACATTGGATGCACGTCTAGGTCTTCGTTTTTTCAAATGTCCTGTCACCCTAAAATGCAGCAGCCAAGTGAATATTTTGTGCTTCTCTGTCGAGGTTGAGCGTTTGACCTCAAAGACTAGTTGGTTTGGTGAGCTTAAATCAACCATCAGAACTGTACAAAGGGTTTCAGAAATTATGCCACTTGAGTTATTTCCGGGTTTTGTTGTTTGACAAGGCTGTAATAATTGAACAAAAAAATTAGTGCTCAATTTTAGTGCAAAAGTGCATTATTTATTTTAAAGCCTAATTCTTAATTTAAAATCTAGTATTATGTCTATTACTAAGTATGGTTCTTTGAATAATTTCGGATTATGAATTGGTTGTTTTTAGATTACCGACGTTCTTCAGTACTGAATAAACAAGAAATAAAAATATATAAAACTAAAATAATATAAAATAAATTGGAATAAAACACAAAATAATATATAAAAATGGAATATACAAGATTAAATAATAAATAAAATTTAAAATATACAGACATCCTTTTATCCTATTTTTTTAGTTCAACTTAAAAAATGTATATATTTATAAATATGTAATAAAATTTTTTATTATTTTTTAAAATATATTTCTTATTGTATCTTGTTCATTCTAATCATTTTATTTTAATATATTGTTTTGTTGTTTGTTCCAGTTATTTTTTTTCAGGTCTATTGTTTATCAAATATTTTAAATTAATAGTATTCCTATGAATATTCTATAAAACTTTCCATTAAAAAATGTATTCGAATCTTGATTTTACAATTCTTCCTTTTACATATGTTTTTGGAATAAGTGTATGTAACCAGGAGAAAAGGATGATTAAATATGAATTATTATTACTTTTTTAGCTAAAGTTTACCTGATTAATACTAGATTAATCATCATTTCAATTATTATGATCACATCATAGTTATGCAAATACGTGTTTAATAAACGATGTTACTTATTTGTATATGATTTAAGAAAGATATTTTCATCGTTATTTTGATTTTTTTTTCATTTTTACATTAACTAATTATAATTAGTTATATATTATATAGTTATATGTTATATATTATAATTATATAATAATATGGTTTTTAACTGGGTTTATTTTTTAGTTTGTTCTCATTTTAAATTTCAGAATAGTATTTATAACATTTTTCACAAAAAAAGCAAACCCTCATTATTCGAATTTACTATCTTATTCTATATTTCATCAGTTAATGAAAAAAAAAATATGATTTGTTTTCGAATCTGTATCTTTTTCACAACACCTTATGTCTTGGTAATATTTTATGAGTCACTTAACAATAAATGTTAATATAAATAATCATAAGTCAATATCCTTAATCCCTAAACAAATCTATATATACTGTATACAATTATAATATAAAATTAAATATCTAATATAATAGAATCAATTACCTATTTTGAGCCTTGAAAGGAACAGAAAAATACTTAAACGAATTTTAAGCTAATAATGGACTACCATACGTTAATTTTTTAATATTTAATTATACATTTTACAACGGTGTTGCAACCTAGTCCTAGAACACGGCCTTAAAAGCGATTAGAAACATTTATATTCAGCCGAAGCTAACGGCTGCTTCTACCGTTTTTAGTTCTCGACTTCTTCTTTGGCCTCTACTTCTTCTTAGGTCCTGCCCTTAGGTGGGTAGGATAGGGTTTCCTTTAATGTTTATCATCCAGTTCAGATCATATTTTATTTCCTTCTCACCTTTTATAGCTTTGATCTTATGTACATACCTATTTTTACGAGGAGCTAAAACACAGCTGCATTCCCGTTAGTTCAGAACTAAAAAGTAGGCTGCATATTCTGCGCATTAGATCAAGATAAGTACGGCCGTTTATTGGCTGTCCGTCCCAAATTTTATGCTGATCTTCATCATGCCTCCAGCGAGGAACTTCAAGATACTCCCGGAGTCGTTACCTACTTAGCTCTGTTTGGGGTCAGTTAACTTTACGAACTGAAAGACCATAGAGATAAAGCAATCGGGGTGCGAATCTAACTTAAATAGTCTGATTCGTAAAGGCATCCGTAACCTTTACTAATTTTAATTATTTGGGCATTCCGCCATACTTAATTTTTTCCCCAAACTAGTTCTTCTCATCATGTCTGATTATAAACACTGGTTCTTGTGATTCAAAAGAATTACAGAACTGACAACAGGGTAAAATAGCTTATTTGTAATTTAATATTGTACATGAATGGCTTAATTTTATTAATCGGCAAGTTTAATTCGATTGGGAAAAAAAGGTCAACCATCAGACAAAAAGTCAATTTGGTTCGAGAATGATATCTGTCTGCTTTTTATTTTAAAATTTTTATATTGAAATTTACAACTGTATCTTAGTAATACAAGTGAATTGAATGAATGATACATATTGGCATGAGATAAAGGTAAGCAGAGAAACTATCCTCTGGTATTACTCAAATTATAAATTCAACTTAATAGGCCGCGAGGACATCCTCCTTTTATAAGCTTCGGAGGATTATCGAGAATTGAAAAGTAGCTAGGTTTGAAACTAGTGGGTTAGAGAGTGATGAAGTTTGTCATTTGATTTAGTTTTTAAATGGCCAAAATAGGTTAGCTTGTCCAGAAAAATATTTAATGATTTCAGATAAAAAGTTTGCATTGAAATGGATATTGTGTTTTTCGTAAACCTAAAAGAAAATTTAAATAATCTTTTTTGAAGATTCTAAGGGCCACGACGAGAAAGAAGACGCAAAGATAATTGTAGACTAATTCTTACATTTTTCTCATATCTTTGTGACTTTTAGAAGAACGCACCTCGCAACTTTTTTTTAATTATATCTACTGTAAAAGACCTCTCAACCATTTTAAATATTTAACGGCTTGATGTTGTTTTAAAAATGTTGATGGTTTTGAATTTATTGCTACTATTACATGTTTTAAAAATATTATTATTAATATGGTGAACATTACCAACATATTTCTTTAAAATTTAATTTTAAAATATTTTGTTAAAAAAATGTTTATTAAAAAAAAGGGTTCCTCATTTATCACGTCAGGTTAACTTCAAGACAGATGTTATTATTCGTACTCATAGTAATTCATGAATGATACATTCCTCACCCTGATAAGTACTGTAACTATTACATTTTCGTCAAAAACTTCAGTGTCATTCTAATCGGCTGATAGCACTTACTTGTAGTACTAAATAATGCTTCTCCTGATTATTAGATTTCTTCCTGTATTTAGGTTATACAAAGAAGAAAAAATAGTTCAATAAAAATTGTGAATATGTTACTGATGAATCTCTAAATGGTCAACAAGAATTTATGTGTTTAAAAATATATTCTGCATTGCTGGTCTTTCATCAGGCTAATAATGATATTGTTTACATTTTAATATATTTGTATCGATTTTTAGTTTAATCAAATAATCGAATCTTTATTGAACAGAAAATGTAATTAAGGTAACATTAAATATAACAATAATCATTAAAATAAATATTTCAATAATCATCTTATAAAGAAAAAAAATCCTCAGAAATAAGAAGAAAATATTCTTTAGATGTTATGTATCCTGTATGTTATGTTGGTCGAGCCTTAGGAATTAATTAATCTAGGAATAAAATGAGCATTTCCTGTTTTTCGCTACAAAAAGTATAATCAGAACATCTTTGTTATCGGCATCGGTATAATAATAATGTTCAATGAGATGATAAAACGTGCCAACAATCACACATGAAGTCTGCCTAAAAAATGTCTACGACTTTAGGGCCACCGCATACTCTTTCTACATTTTCGTTTTGAACAGTTTTAGGAATTTTCACAAAGATTGGCGATGTTAATTGTTTTTATTGTAATATTTAATTTGTTAATGTCGCATATTTTACCATCGGCAATAAATGTAATTATAATATTGGCAAGAACGAATGTACAACAGATATCTAGGACATATCAAGGTAATTTTTCGAATTGGATTGTTACCTTTGTTTAAAACTCATGGCACGAAATGGGAATGCTTAATACTATTACGTCATGCTCCATAACCATGTAGTAAGAAACCCCTGTGTGAAGGAGTTGTTAGACAACATATCGTACTAGCCTGAGAACAGTACTGTTTACTCAGTAACAGTTCACATGAATTACAGTAAAGATTAATTAATATGTGTAATTATATTATGTTACAAAACAAAGTAATTATAAAAATACCTCCACATAGTTAAAAAGATAAACGATGTCTCGTATTTAACGGATGTGCAAGCTTCTTATTATAGAGATGAAATTCAGAGCAGTGAAGTGTCCTCTCAGCATGTGCTAACTGCAATAATGTCTTATTTTGTTCTTGTTTATGACGGCCGTCTGTTGTACGTGAATACGTTTTACAAATAGTTTTATTTGTATTCAGGAAGAAATAAAATAAACAAATGATTACTTTGTTACAATATAACTTTATTAATTATTGGTCTGTGATACGAAAAGTACAACACAAATGGCATACAAGATACATTGAGATTTCTGGTAAACGTTGAACCTGGGCAAAGAGCGGTCTAGTGATACATTAACATTATAGTCTCCGAATATCATAATTGGTGTAGTAAGATCAGGCTCGTAACCGGATATAATTATAGCAATATTTTTGGAATATTTTAATAGCGATCGTAACATAAAGAGTTTAATTTCTGCTAAAGCTGTGCGTGGATGCATATACCTAATATTGAATATGAACGTGAAGATGCCATTGCCCTTTACATTTACTAAACAGACATTACGACAACTGCGACGATCGCTTCTTCGCATCTCGCTTGTTGCGATCATGAACAGGGTAACGCGCGCATCCGAGTTGAACTGCCAACCAAAACTATAGTAGGTATATTACAGGAAACTATAATTCTTCTACATGCAGGTAGTAAATAATGTTCAGCTGTGTTGAATGCTGGCCCGAAGCAATGTCGAGACAATGGTTATCTTTCCACAGACTTCTGTCACACTGTAGATGCTCGATCGGATCATCAGCATTGGCTGTCACACAAGTGGTTGTTGTGATAAGATGACATGAATCCCAGTGTAATGTAATCTTGTAATGCTTTTACAATGGTTGACCAAGTAATAATTTTACCCAAGCTTTTATCAATGACTTTTTGACCGCGCCGCTCAGATACGTAGATTTATGTATTATGTTCTTCTTAATGTTAACATTGAACGCCTAATCATCGTCGAATTACCCGAATGCAGTTGTGGCATTGTGTCTACATCCACGGGTACTTTAATGACTTTTCCGATGATAACGTAGCTGACGTCGTAACGAAACCTACGTATCTGCATGAATGACAGTCGCGGCGATACTAGACGTGCACTGATCAAATGCGGGCAACCCGGGTCGTTTAGGTGGATACACAAATCCGTTCGAACGTGACAACGTGGGATTAGTCCAAGTCCAGTGATTTCTAATACGAGCCGCACAGTCCGCTACTGGCTCGTCTGGAAAGTATTACTCAGGAGCGGTAAGTTGTATTCTTTCGCTGGCTTCAATGAGCGCAGGAACAATAAACGATTAAACACATCACACATCCGAAAGGATCATTGACAAACCTCTTAGTGAAAAGTGCTCTAGTTGCTACCCAATGAGTCTTCGTAATCGACGATCGTACACAATCGATGCGTACACAGTTCGTTGTCGATATAGAAGCGATTTTATCATCCTCTTGCATAATTTTAACCGCCCCAGATGCAGTTCTACTAGCAACTTCGTTGATCAACTCGGCTGGATTCTCTTCTTTTACGTTCCCGACACTGCTTGACTCGGCCATATGGTGTTTTATTGTTACCATTCGATCGCCCTTGAGAAGTCCTTCCCAACCGTATACGATTTCTGTATTTGGATTTGTCTTTTCGAAGGGGATAGGCCAAGATTATATATTTTTTGATTCTATACCTTATTATAATCACTGTCACTATTTTTCACTCCTGTTTTATATTCAATCGATGAATTTTGACAACTGCTGACGATTGAAACTTAAACGAACGTAGTAGATGCTCCGAATCAGTTCTGGTGAATAGAAATCGCATGAAACATCATTCAGTTAACACTATTTATGTAGGCAGCTAGAGTGGAGAAACTATGTGCTATTTTTTTATTTCTATATGTATCTCAACTACTTATTAAAACCAACTGAAGTTAATAAGGTTATCTCACAACAAAAACAAATACCTTGGGCCTTAGGATTTTCTATAGGAAGTAAAAATCCTTGGTTATGCCGTTCTTTCGGAGGGAACGTAAAATCGGGGTCCGAGCCTTTATTAAAGATTTATATCCTAATTATACCTAGGAAGGCAAAATTTACCTCTACTACTAAAGTAGCATCGTCCGATAATCTAAAATGGCATAAAGTGATTTTAAATGAAATAAAACCCAACTTTTGACCTATTCTCTTTTGTAAACGGTTTACAACAAATCCATAAACAAAACGTTTTCAGCTTACATGAAACACAAAAGAAGTCTCTTAATCAAAAAGTTAATAAACCTATCTTTTTTTCTAAAATATAAATAAGCATAATGAAAAAAAAGGAGAGAGAATTGTCCATCATGAACGATTTCAATTGTTTGTTACCGACAAGAACATCTATCGTTTAAAAGAATCACAAAGTGTATTGTGATTAAGATTGTGTCAAACTTATTTTATCCCGTCTCACATGTTGATCAGTTTTTTTTTCTCGAAATGATCGATTATAAATCATAGTGCCCCGTGACTATCAATGCCATGTGAAAATACAATACATAGTTTTCATGGAAAATATTGTTAAAAAATCGTTCAATATTGGGACCCTAAGAATTTTTATTTTTACTTTCGACTTCACTGACGGTCATTATTGTACATTGTGGAATGTAATATTTTTTTCTCAATATATTTATTTTTCTTTGAATTCGGGACGATATTTTGCTTTTATAATCAGTTGATTAAATCCTATTGCATTATTGTAGCTGCAGGAGAGCGAGTATTATTTTCCACGGCCACGGCCAGGTTAATCAGATAATTAGATTACTGATTAAAGTTTAATTAATGACCTCGCAAAACCTTGCATTGTGGTATTCCTCGCTCCAACTTAATTGGCCGCCGGCTAATTGCATGGGCTAAAGTATTTGTTATTGTTTAATTAACTTCAAGGTTGTTAGCTAATCATTAAAATTCGCTCTACCCCCCACTTCTATCTCTATGTATTGATATTGTAATTCACCCAAGTAATGAAGGTAAGTTGTAGCAAAAAAAACAACAAAAAAAGTCCGGTTTCCGTGTAAACAATCATGCCTTGTCATGAACAACATTATTGGCTTTACCCTTAAAAGCTACCAGAAATTAGATAGCAGAGATACGTGCCGTGTAGACATCTTTACTATCTTATTTTGCCAAGGTCACTAGGGATGAGAGTACTTCAATATTAGTTCATTTTTTTTAAACATATATTCCGCATTCTACAGTCGCCACTCACTGTTCGTAGTAAAATGTAAATCTCAAACAAGTTTTAAATTAAAAAGAAAAATAATTACGAGAGTATAACAATCATCCTACTTTGAACTTGTCTAACAATGTTTATAGGTCATTTGGTTTTTAAGCCAGGTACAAGACCACTAGTATTGAGGAATATTAAATTGCAATTATCAATATTGGTAATCCCCTTCCTGCACCGTTCCCCAAGAAACATTTACCACTTAATGAACCCCAGACCCTCCATTGGTTGTAGTGGTACAGGATTTTTTAAATTATTGTCAGGTGTATTTGATTTCCGTTATGTTAGAGACTCCAATCATTTTGTTTTGAAATTTTTCACTCATGTCCTACCAAATACTTCATGTTTCTTTCGCTTTTACATGTTAATTGGAAATTAAATTGTTAAAAACAAAAGAAGCACGAAAACAAATGAATAAAACAAACTACAATATACAGGGATACATATTACAAAAATGTAGGGCATATACTTGAAATAAAGTATCTTCAACTTTGAAATCATATAGCATAAGGCGATTTATTTTAAATAGTTAAATATTTCAGTTACACGGTTCACCGATCCGCCATTCCTTCTGTGGGCCTGAAGATGACCTACAAAGTAGGTCGAAACGTCGGCACAAATAAATAATTAGTCTTAATTTATTTGGTGTTTATTTTGACTGCACCCCCCAACTATATCCACCCTCCAGTTAAATATTTCAGTAACAATCTCGGTATTCCGTAAATATTTTAGTATGTTTTATAATTCCATATTTAGTTTGTACATAAATATGTAAGGAACGAAATAGATGTTCACTAATAGCCATAACATGTCTTAAAAGATGAACAACATGAAGGCAAAGAGATTGAAATGGGGAAGAGAAAAATCGCTTTGGCATTTTCCTAAAAACAACCCGTCCCAAGTAGCTTTTCTGGATAATTATAGTTTTAACCCTACATGGCGCTTTTAAAACATAGTGATAGAGAGATCTACTTTTGCGTGCCCATTAATTAAGATATTGACAGAAACAATAGAGAAATGCCGCTAAACCATGATTTAACATCTTTGAGACAACATTTTAAAACATTCGACTAGGAAATAGTAGCTTGTAAAATTACTAGAAAAAAGTACTTACACAGGAAATTCTCGGTAAAAAGGAAATATTAATTTTTAATGTTAAAAATAAATCACCAACCTGATGATGTTTAGCCTCGCTGACTTTTATGACGTAAAAATAACTTTTTGGGCCAATTTTTATTCGCTTGGCTGATCTTGCTGCCTCTCAGTTCAAGTAGCACTCACTAACTTTGCTTAACTCTGCTGTAAATCAAAACCCCATAAAAGTAAATTTAAAAAAATACCTCCCAGTGAGTATCATGTCGAATACTGATAATCTAACTTTTTTTTTTTTACATTTCTCAAGTGATGATGTTTTAGTATGTTTAATGCTCTTATTAAAATTCAAGGTATACTAGCTTTCTGAAGTAATCGAAAGATTATTTAAAGCTAGATGGGCACTAGGTCGTTCAACGTGTTATGCAAGAAATCTGATATTTGAACAGAAATGCTACGAACATCATTTCCCTTGGAATATTCCACAATTCATGATCATTCCTAGGATTATTTTCACTCTACTTCACTTCATCATAAACTGTGGTGAATCTTTATTTTAATTTTTTAATATTTATTTGTGCCTGTTTTTTCAATGGATATTGTAATTAATACGGCATCCATATATATGCTTCCATATATAGGTAAATTAAATTAAACATTACAATTTTTATATTTGACCATGGAAGAAAGTTGAGTTCCAGGAGTTTATATATATTTGTCTTTTTAATTTGTTTGACCTCAAGTAATGATTGGACTTGTAAATTTGAAGGATGTTGTGAAGAACTACTAAAATTGAAAATGACAAATAAATGTCGAAACGTTTTTTAATCTGTTGTTAATTTTTTAACGAAAGTCATTGACTGGAATAAGGTTTTTTTTTCTTCATTATTAAATTATATAGATCAAGAAGTTAGTCCAGTATATAAGAAATATCTTATAAAGAAAATTATTTATTTATTTTAAAATACAATAGTTTGAGTACTATAGATGGCATACTCTTTATTAAAATATTATTATATTTAAAAATGTTCTGAAATATATTTCTGTAACAAAAATGTGTTTATAAATCTGCATTAATAAGAATTAATACCTCAATATTCTATTTTACCAAAGTGCTTAAATGGTTTAATACATCTCTCATGAAAATAAAAATATCTAGCTTTATAACAGAATGAAATAGAGCTGAATTTGGTAATGTTCGATAAACGACGACTGATTTGTAGATAATTCAATGATACATTTTCATAAAAACATTACTGTATCAAAAGTATTCTACAAATAAAAAACTTGTAATGGCTACTCAATAAAATGAACCTTCATTTAAATTTCTCGGAAATTTAGATGGTAAATAATTTCACACGAGGGACTTCAAGTACTTTACAAAAATATAACGGGTCCTCAAATTTTAGCCGCATTACTTTTTTTCTGATTGTGCGTGAACATTTTCCAGTAATTAATTGACTAAAAAATCATTGAACCCTATATATCTATCAGAAAGCGAAGAGAATTGAAGTAATAAAACCACTTACTTAAATATTAATAAAACATAAAAGGGAGCAGAGAATCGTAAAATGATTATAAACAATTCTTTAAAACTTTCTCCTATTTTTATAAAATAGTTATCGTTCAGATTAGGAATATTTTTATTATGCTTGTATTTTTTAGCTATTTACTCATTACAAAAGCATAAGTACTGCATCTTTTTTCACATTCTTTAGTCTAAGTGAACTAAAACATATTATATAATATTATAGCATCTAATAATAAAACTATATTTTAGCGAAGTTACCATATTTTATTGTTCCCATATTCATGGCCCCAACATCTAGTGAATTTAGAGTTAGCATTATTAGACTTTAAGATCACAGACTAATCTGAACCAAAATTAGCACACACACGTACACATTAACTATTGAATATTATAATAAATAACACACACATTAAATATTATATTCTGTTATAATATTATACAGGTCGGTGTTGTCAACTTGTATACCAGACATAAATTATTTGCGGGAGCACAGAGAGTCCGGAGGGGGTCACCCAACCACACGTTGCTATGAACCATGGTTTCCTTGGTATAACAGAAGGCTTCCCATAGCTACATAACCAGTCCCTCTGAGACCGATTCACCAGTATCCTTTCCACTGATCTACACTCGGATTCAAGGACAGTGAAAAATAGTTCCAGATCCAAGGATTATGGCTGTTCGGGGCCAGCTGCCGAATGTGTCTCTTTATTTCTTTTCCCAAAGCAGAATTATATTTATTTAAAATTAATGTATACTTGAAAATAAATATATTGTACTCTTCCCATAGGTTTGTTTCCATAACTCAATACTGTAATCTAGAAAAATATATTCTAAAAAATAGTAGTTTACAATAAAATCAAAACCAGATGTACATGGGCCAACCTCCGAGTGGCTATTTGACATTCTAGAAAATCACAACGCTCTTTCCGGTATAAGTACACAGGGTTGGGTCATCGCTTCTACATATGTCTAGACCATATGGGTTGCCTCCTGTAGTCTGAATGGCCTCACATACCCGAGAGGTGAGGGGATGATTGAGAAATCTCTCGACCGAGATTCGAACTCACAACCTTTAGGTTTGTAAGCAGGTGTTCTTTTGCATATATACCATTTATCAACACAACATCATAAATTGTTCTAATTACAAATTATATTGAAATTGAACTTCTACCTTTCTTTACATTGGAATTAACAGCACTTACCCTTCATGGACCAACCAATATACTTTTCATTAACTTAGCATTGCTGCTTATCCTGTAGATCGGTAAAATTCAAGAAAATCATAGGAAAAGCAGGATGAATGCTCATAAATGGAAATGATTCCTTGGTACTCTTTTTTATTATTAAATATTTATCTAGGGTAAATTTGGTTTGGAGTGGAGTGGAGTGGCTCAGTGGTAGAGTGCTGAGTTGTCATGCCGAAGGTCCTGGGTTCAAATCCCGCTGCTGGCAATACTTTTATTTAATCTGTTAACAGCCGGAGATGGATCTCCTGGGATCTAGAATCCTCCTGGGGCTCACAAGACTCTATAAAGTGGGTACCCGAAATAAGGGGAAAATCTGGCGGTTGAGCGTGATGTAGGGCAAATCACCTCCAGAACACCAGACTTTTCACAAGTTGTATTGGTTGGTGCAGGAAAAAAAAAGTGGTTTGGAATGCAGAAAGAAGGAATGTTGCTAACGGAAAACAACCCAAGATGTGATTTAATAGAGACGGTGTGAAGAAATGTGATAGAGACAGACGAAAGGAAGGAGAAGTATGAAAGGAAGACTGGAATGAATATTAATGCAAGGGACGACGGGGCTAGAGGCGGTCACTCTACAAGCCCCCTCGTATTACCATTTAACCACATGCAATTTCCCCTTTGTGCGCAATCATCTTCAATTACATTTAATAAGCCAGCTTGTTTGGAGTCTCTCCTGCCTCCGTGATACACGCACTCGCCCTAGCTCGCGGGCTAAGGCCATTTTCTCTATATTCCAAACATAGTAGCGCACTTTTTTATATTCCAATATTCATGAAAAAATCACGAATAAAGAAAAAATAACCTTAGTACACACCTATTTTATAAGATACCACGGAAATGCTGAGATGTAAAATACAAATAAAAACTGAAACACTAACTTTACCGAAAACCGTGAGCGTGAGTCGAATGTACAATTAAAGTGTAAAATTTATTGTGAAACGACCCGATTACTTTTTTCTCTTCTTTCAAAGTAACCCTTTGATAGGACCGTTTGTTTTTGCCACAGTCCATACTACATATGGAATATATATGAATGGCACATATACTATATGTATTTTAATTATTTATTTATAAAATGAAATCTTAACATATTGGACGATTAAAAATATATTCTTACTTCCTATTGCAATCTTTTATAAATCGTAATATGAAGTAACAATTTCAGACACATATAAATATATATATATATATATATTTTTTTTTTTATTTTTTTTTTTCGGTTGGCTCTACAGACCTTGTAGATCTTTCGCCGCCTTTACCAACCTTCTCCACCTCTGTCTATCCTGGGCCGCTGTTTTCCATCTGGTCTATATATATATATATTATATATTATATAATTGATGAGAAATAATATTGTGACAAGGATGCGTATTACAATACATAGAAATGGAAGAATGCAAATTGTTTGGATAAAAAGTAATATAACAGAAATTGTGGTATTATGTATAATTATGTTAGTGTGTGATACATATGATAATATGTAAAGAATGGTATATACTATAAAAAAGAAGAAAAAATATGATTATATTACAACATATGATTTATGCCATTATTGGTGAAGGGAGAAATGGGTGTGAAGAATGGAAAAGGAGAAGGATGGAGGGAGATAGAAATATATTAAGATGTGTACGAACCAAATAGTGGGTGTGGTGACTTTTCACAACACCAACACTTGTCTACTGAACTATGGGTCAGAATTCGTAAGGAGTCCTCCCCTCGCCACAACATCGCCCTTCTAGTCTCCCTTCTAACATTATAACTTGCAATTGTAGAAATATTCATAGTTCAGATGGAACCACCTCCCCCCTCCTATCTCAACTCTTCCACCCAACAGTTTATCCTTCTCCTTAATCAAATCTTCCTTTCCAAACCAAAAATCGCACATAAATGATCCCTACACAAACATTTAGCCTATCATTTAGAACAACGCATTTTCCTCTTAAAATGCAGATCCAATTCCCTTTTTCCTAATTTCATAGCCAATTCCCTAAGTCATGTACATGTGTAAACCGCATGTAATTACTCATTCAAATTCAAACAATCCATGCTCAATTTAAAAATACGAGAAGTTATACAGCACATCCACTCATTGAATAAACACATTTCTTCCCTCACCCAAATTATAACTTCAAAATCTACCCAAAAGGGGATGAAAACTGGGTACGTAATATTTCATCCACCAACATCCCAAACCTATATTCAAAATATTTTATCCTTAGGACCCCAACTTTTCTGCACCCTCTTTTTCCGTAAAAAAAAATATACCAGAACTTTTGACTGACTTAGAATACATTCACAATGACTTCCTTTTCCACCGCTCACTTGATAAACAAGAACTTTCACGAGTCTCTATTGCCAATATTATTTCCAATGTACTACTACATTACTTGAGGATACAGCTAAAGGAAAATTGTTCAAGTTGTAAGAATTAGTAAGTATTGACCATCGTAGTGGTAGAGCTGGGAGTTGCCATGCAGAAGGTCCTGGGTTCAAATCCCGCTGCTGGCAAGACTATTATTTAATCTGCTAGCAGCCAGAGATGAATCCTATGGGATCTAGGACACTCCTGGAACACAACCCAGCCTCAATATCATGAGTATCCAAAATAAGGAGGAAAAATCTGGCGGCTGAGCGTGATCTAGGACAAATCACCTCCCGGCACAACCGTTGTCCATGAAACAGTACTGTCTTGACGCACACCCTTCACGGTTTGTAGTGGTACTGGTTTTTTATTTCTATATTTTTTTTGTCTTATTTATTTATATCAACTTACCTAAAATATTACCTATTTTTTGGCGAAAATAGTTGAATTATTATTTATTTATTGTAGAGGTTTTTTTTTTAATGTTTTCTTCTTTGTTTTATAATATTCAAGATTTCGAATCGAATACAAAAGACATTGGAATAAAACTTATTTCCACTTATTAATTATTTAATATGGTTTGATACATTTTTTATATGTGATTGTTACGATCAAAACGTTTGAATCCCTTCAGGAGAGTACGTCATGCTTAAGGGCTTAGTAAATATCTATAGACTCTATATTCCTCTCCTAAGAAGAATGATGATCCAAAGCTTGCTAGATAGCTAATGATTATTGGAAAGAAGAAACAGAGAAATAATCCTGGCTTTAGAAGAGAGAGAGAGAGAGAGGGATAATATCTTTTCGGCGAGCAATGAGCTCTGCTTGCGTCACAGTCTATTTGATTTCTAATTCTGTTGCCGTTTGATGTCTGTTTACCCTCGGAGGACGGTAGTTACTGCCTACGTCGCACTCCTCTGGCTCCAACTTATGATCCTCGGCTAAAATTGTCACTTCGGGATGGGACCTTTAATATTTATCGAGGGAATTGACTTCCATTTAGATTATACATATACTTTAATATTCTTAAATTTTGTATATAATTGTTTATAAAAATTAACCAGATACAGAAAGCTCGGGTATTTCATTTTATATTTATGGGTTTTAACAACTATTATATTTACTACATAAAAGATACAGATACTGCTAAATAGAGATATATTATGTATCTAGAATGTTTATAGGTACAAGAGGTGTATAAAAGGATTTTAAGCAATAAAACCACCTTGAATAATAGCAGTGTACTTACATATACGGGGAAGAAAATATGGTCCGGGTGGAGGTCAAAGAATGGACTTAAATAGAGACAAACTATTTAATAGAAACCGACGTTTCGGCCAACATTACAGGTCTTCTCCACTGCTTAGTAGACATGATACAGAGAAATAATAAAGTAATTGAAAAACTTTTATTTAAATTATCCCTACTTTTGTATCTGGTTTACTACAATAGTTTTATTTTTGTATATTATTTTATCTATTGGGAGAGGAGTGGCTCAGTGGTAGAGTACTGAGCTGCCATGCCGGAAATCCTCGTTCAAATCCCGCTGCAGGCCATGATTTTTATTTAGTCTGTTTGCAGCGGGAGATGGATCATATAGGATCTAGGACCCTCCTGGGGCACACCCAGCCTCTATAAAATATTACAAAAATAGGGTACCCAAAATAAGGGGGGGGGGAAATCTGGCGGTTGAGCGTGACCTAGGACAAGTCATCTCCTTGCAGAACCGTTGTCCATGAAACAGTACAGTCTCTACCATGTACTGAACCCCAGACCCTTCATGGGTTGTAGTGGTACAGGTTTTTTTTTTTGGTTTTTTTTATCTATTCATTCTTTACAATATACAATAATAAACCTATTGTAGTAAACCAGATACAAAAGTAGGAATAATTTAAATAATAATATAAAGGTATTATTTAAAATATTTGAACAAGAATAATGGGATAAGTTACTAACAATAATGATGGAAAATATTTTATTTTCTTACAAGGATTATCCTTAATTTAAATCATCCTAAATTTCGTATCTGGTTTACTCTGGTTTTATTTCTGTATCTTATTTTATTCTTTATTACTTTTCCTAATTTATTTTGATGCGCCTGTATCTTGTCTATTCAGCCTCGAAGAAGACCTACAACGTCGGTTTCTAGTTCATCTCTATTTAAAAAATTCATTATTTGGCCACCCAGACTATTTTCTGCTCCGAATAATACCATCAGTAATGTATTGTTTCTTTATAAAAATTTCAAGCTTAAGCTTCTATTTTCATAACATTAGAATAGAAATTTATAATGATTCTATAAAGCTACATGGTTCTTACTAGTAACCAATAGTTCGTTCTAGAATCTAATAACTAACTATCTCTTGGGGCGACCTGTGGTCTAGTGGTTAGCGTAACATACTACTAAACCCAAGATCGTGGGTTCGTAGCCCGGCAGGTGGCCCTAGGATTTTTTAAAGGGAGTAAAAAATCCTTAGTTACGCCGTCCTTCGGAAGGGACGTTAAACGGGGGTCCTGAGCCTGTACGATGTCAGGTACTCGTTAAAAATCCCTATCCTAATAAAACCTGGATAGGCAAAATTTAGAGCTCCCACTGTAGCATCGTCCGATTAGCCATAGCAGCATAAAGTGACGTTAAATGAACAAACAAACAACAACTAACTATCTCAGCGCTGCGCAGATTAAAATAAAAATACTTATTCTTAGTTCTTTCCTGTTACTCCCAGAAAATTCGACAATTTATTTAACTAACTAAATACAAATATAACTTCTTAGGACCATTTAAAAAAAAAAACAAAGCGTAGATATCACTCAGTTTTGCCAATCAAATAGTTCATGACGAAAAAATCTCTCACGTGACAGTTTTTACTTCCTAAATATTTATCAAGTTTTCCTTTTTAATTTCATTTTTACTGTCGAATAAACAATAAAACCTTTAGGTGTGTAAGGCCGTATATGCCTTCTAGGCACGGCAAACCGAAACATTGCTTCAGTATTGCGGGTAGTGTATGCCCTGCTCCCTGCTCAATTTGTATTGATAAATTTATTTTGTATATAAATATTAAACCTTCAAGTATCTGATAGTTTATTTCGAGAATATTTATATATAGTTTTGGGAGAAAAAAAACGATTTTTTTTTTAAGGATTATTATTTATTTAATTGAAGTAAAGAATATGTGTGAGTTTATATGAGTGTGTGTACTGTAACTGTGACTCACTTTGTTAAGAAAAAATAACATATACATTGGAGATACGAGAATGTAATATGCGTAATCTATGTACAATGCGGACGATATTCAATCTTCAACGTTACTAAGCACTGCGCAAATATTAGCAGTTTAATTATTGGCTGTACCGAAGCAAGGTAGTAAATTCATTTTCTCGAAATTCGAATTGTAAATGTAGATAGCAGAAATTATTAGTGTACGGAAACTTTATCAATTAGTGAACTAAAATTCACTTACCTTAAATGACTTAATATCTAAAATATTTTCGTAATAGATCTCTTGTTCTCCTAACCCAATTATTATTTTTTACTAAATTATCAAGTAAAAAGCGTAATGTTTTTGCTTACATTTTTTTTTTTTTTCTTTCCTAGATTTTAAATCCATATTACATAGTAAAGTGTATGAATTCCATTATTCTGTTTTTTTTATTCTACTTTTTTCTAATTCAATTATATTTTTACTACTACTACTGCTCTTTTTCGGCCATTTTTGAACCACTTAGAAACAATTACTTATTAATACGTTTTACGTAGGTTCTTCGACTTTTTCTTCTATGTTGTACTCTACCCTGTACTCTACCGCTGTCTTTTATCCATTGTTAAAATTCTTCCTCGTTTATTGCTTTCTCGTTTATCGTTGAACTTTTTCCTGAAAGTTCTTGAAGTTTTGATTTCGTTTCTGAATCTTATCCATTGATTCTTATTTCTTTATTTGTTAAAATACGTAAAGAATTGTTTTGTAAACCGACTTTTCACCAAATTAAATTATATCCAGTCTCTTGGGATTTTCCGACAGAGCTCATTTCATCGACTTCCACCTTTTTAAGAGTGACAATGCACTCTGCTACAGACAGTGCTTGAGGTTTTATTATTGTGTTACATTTACTACAGTTTACATTCATCAAGATTGATTTTTTATTTAAATATTTTTGGAAAGTTGATAAGCAATTTCTATCTTGCATGCTCTGGCTTTATATTGCTTCTTTAGATAGCCCATTCGATTGGGTCACTTCTCCTTGATACATACACTTCTTTACTTTTAAAATATTGTATTTAAATTTTGATTATATAAAAAAAATATTTTTTTATGAAAAAATAATTTGATGAATTATTTTTGAATTGAAAGTTGAAATGCTTCACTGGAGAAATAAAGAGGTTTATTTTCAACATAAATTAATCAATGGTCTGTTCTGTTATAATTTCTATATCTCTTAGGCGTATAATCTTCGATATAGCCTTAACTATTTTTTCGAAAATAACTTAAGTATATTTTAATATGAATTTAATTTATGTGTTAATTCTTTAAGGGAGTCACGTTTTATAATTATTATGGTATATACCTGTGCCCAGAAGGCAAAGGGCTCTATGTCCAGAAAACAGGTAATATGAGGTGAATTTTCATAAATAAATTCTGAGATCAATACTTCCAATTACTGATCAATACAAAAAACAATGTGAACATTTTTTTTAAGCTACCTCTAGAAGTAATGAAAAAATATTTTTTATAATTCAAAGCAATGGAAAGTTGGATCTCCTGAACTAATACAAAAATGAGACGTGGTGTCCTCAACTTCGGAGTACAGATATCTAATTACAATATTTTTTAATCATATAATTATACTTTTCAAATAGAATAATGTTAAATTCTATATAAATGATAAATTCACGTTAAAGAATATATCTGTCAAAATATTTACCAATAAGGGATAATGTAATTTATCTAATGCATACGGACAATGTCAACGTAATGATTAATGACAACGACAAACACTGAACGGAACTGGGAAAAGTATAGAAAAAGGAAAATACAGAAAGTTAGAATGGAAAACCATATGCCAGGAAAACTGTGTCAACGGAATGAAAACGTCATATACCTGTCGAACAACACTGCCAGAACTGTCAGAGAAGCTCCCGCCGCAACTTTTGTACTTCTTCGGTTTAGCTCCACCCCTTGCTCCCTGCAAACAAAGGGATATATATGTTATTGATTATTTCTATTATAAAATAATATTATGGTATTACTATTATTAATAAAATTGTTACAATTACAACTTTAAAGCTAACTAATCGAATAATTCTTCATTTACACTACATTGAAGGTACACTCCACTCTGTAAATATTTTTGTAATCTTAATTAGTAATCTTACGAAAGTAAATCAGTAATCAAATTCCAAATACCAATAAAATTAATTAATGAGTATTGATTTTTCCATTCTGGAAAGTTAGTAAATTGATCAATTTTAGGAATTAATATCAGTATTCCTCCTTTAATACTAGTGTCTAAATTAGATATTAATATTTTTCAAATATTGGAAGATCTAGTAATGAACTGGATCACTGAAAAATAACGTCTGGATATGTCGTAATAAACGAAACTGAGAGAAAAGCATTGCTCGCACCTTTTTTTATTCTTCAACCAAAAGAACATCATTTAAGCAACGTTTCTTTATAACAGATGTATAATTATTATTGATTTATTAATAATTACAGATTAATAATAATGACATTTGTTGAGTTATTGATCTAGAAAAACAATTTGAATAATTTGGTTAAAAATGAAATGAAATATTTTTTGTAAGAAACCAACTTTAATGTAAAATAATTTATTTTATTTTTTATTAATTGTTTTAATTTTTAAATATTTTTATTTGAAAAGAAAAGATATGTCCAGGGCCGGGAATCGAACCCGGGTCGCCCACGTCTCTGGCGTGGTGCTCTGCCAACTGAGCTAATCTGGCTCGCATCTCGGTCAGACATATCCTTTCTTTTCACTGAGCTGATGAATATTCATTGAACATTCTTCCCCTTGTATACATTGCAAATTGCGAGAACACGGGGATATGGGATCAGTGAAAAGAAAGGATATGTCTGACCCATAATACGCCCATTTATTGAATACTATCGTTTTATTAACCTGCCAATACCAAATTAGAAAAATAATTGAAATGTTGGGCGCAGAGAAATGAAAACAATCAGCGGAGAATTTGAAAATAAAATGTTGCTATAAATACTAGCATTTGCTATTTAAACGTAGTAAGCACTAATATAATTTGTCTTGGTGCTATTAAAAAACCGTATTTTCTTTTTTATAACAAAGTTTAAATTGAAGAACACAAGAAAGTACTGTATACATAACAACTACAATAGCAATTACTGTCCAGCTAATGTATTTTAAACGTTTACTCTATTGCCATAATAATAAATTTCAAGTATTGATCGGTATAAGATATATTGTTAGGTTATAATATAGAATAGCATTGAATATTAATAATTGAATAATTTAAGAATATTTGCAGTACATCTGATTTGGTCGTAAAACGAATGGCCTTTAAAGGAAATTAAATGTAGGCTTTATGCTGCAAGGCTTTTTTTTTGTATACAGTTATTTCAAATACTGATATTTCAATAATTATTTCAAATATTCCTACTTTTACAGAATTTACACGTGTTTCTTCTAAACTGGTGAGCAATATTTTAAGAATAAAAATAAGAATACAACTATACATACCTGGACATTTCTAGAAACGGCACGTAACTGTTTTCCAAGAACACTTTTAATAAAAACATTATTTCTCTACTCATAAGGACTGATTTCTTATGTCAAAGATTATTCTTTTTATTTTTATATAATTGTTTGTGCTGATTTTCGGTAGTAATATTACTTTTTTTAAATCTTAATTAACCATTTCCTCAGACGACATTAATTTATGAAAAATATTTTTTTACTATAAATAAATTCATAAAAGATATTAGTTTGTTGGTTTGTGCTTAAAAGTAAAAAGGTCATTGGCGCCTGTACATATACATAGAGTTAAAGATTCTTTCTTTTTATGGTTTTCTCAAAATGTTTAATTATTAAGACATTCTGATTAGTCAAAATAAACAATAATAAATCATAGTTTAAAAACACGATTTATTAAAAAAAAAACACTAAAAAGTAGAGGATAATTTTCAATAACTTTAAAATAAGAATGGAGTGTTGAACAAAAAAATTCATTTTGACGTAAAAAAGAGAAATTATAGATGTTAATTGTAAATACTTTATTGACTGTAGAGTCATTATGAAAATATTTTACAAAATCATTTAATTATTTTAAACTTATTGAAGGTTATTTTCTACTTATTTTAGTTCAGCGTACTTCAAACACATGTTTTTTAGTTTTTTAAACTAATATCCGAAACTCTCCAGTGTATCCTGCCAGTATTAATACGCTTATATCAGAGAATATGCCATGTATGCAATAACTACCGTGTCTTCGGAAATGAAAAACCATTAATCCTGGAGATCCTGGTCTGGATAACGATTGTTTGTTTGTTTGTTGTTGCTTAGAGGCGTAAAACCCTAGTGTCATCAACGACTGTAGATTTTTTTTTTTTTATAATTATCTTTAAAAAAAATATATATATATTCATATACATAAACATACTAACAAATCATATATCTATGATAAGGAAATAAAGCAATCGGAAAAAAAACAACAAATGCATCTATAACAGGGACAATGGATGGTCAAATATTGGTTATTAATTTACAGTTTGTAATGAGTTTCACCACTTTGTCGATTTTAGATATGCTGTCTCTAAGTGCTTCTTTAACATCGGGTGGTACTTTGAGCTGATTTAGTATTTTTTATAGGAGTAGCATTCCTCAAATAAATGTCTGATACAAAGATTTTTATTACACCTAGGGCATATCGGAGGTGCATCCCTTGTAATGAGAGGTGCGTGGGTAAGCCGGGTGTGTCCTATTCTAAGGCGTGCAATATCCACCTCTTCATGGGCTTACTGCGATTAGATGTAGCCCAAGACTTTTCTTCCCTTTTTATATATTTCAATTTACTGGCTGGACTTTCATCCCACATTGCTTGCCATCTTTTATCTATACATTCTTTAAGGGGGCGAGCAAGTTCTTGGGCGGTTAGAATAGCTGTGCCTCTTACCTGGGAGGGTTAGAGCTGCTCGAGCAGCTTTGTCAGCCATCTCATTCCCGATAATCCCCTCATGTCCCGGGGCCCAGATGAAGAATATTTTTTTGCTTATATGGTTTAGCATTATTAGATATTCGTGGATGCGTCGGACTATAGGGTTGTGTGAGTACATTTGTGAGTATTGTTCAATCCCTGAAGGGCACTAATTGAATCGGAAATTATTACTATATTCTCGGTTTGTATATTTGTCATGGAGAAATGTAGAGCGGATGCTATGGCATTTAGTTCGGCGGTAAAGACGTTGCAAAGGTGGTGTAGCTTTTTTTTATGGGTTGAATTGGGCGTAATAAAGGCAGATCCAGTTGAGCTGTCAGACTTTGAGCCATCTGTGTATATTGCAGTGTGGTGTGGTAAAGATTGTATCAGTTCACAGAATATTTTTTGATATTGCGCGGACGGAATAACGAGACAAACTTATTAAATTAAATTTTCCTAAAGAAAAATATTAAATTATTGTGTATTCATCAGTCCTTGAACGGCGTGGAAACTTGCAATTTAATTCGATATTTTAAAGTGGCCAAAAATCTATTTCAAAGATCCCGTCATACACAAATATGTATCGGAGAATGTCACAATTCTCAAAAGTAAATTTTTCAGGGTACCGGCTCAAAAACCATTAATACGCCTTTAAGAAATATTTTTACCACCATTTACTGTACTACCAGCCAATCAGAAAGATTGTTAATGTTGTTTTATTATTTTAATGAGTCTCATTTTATTACTTTTGATGATATGTAACCTACACTGTTTTTAATATCATTAAACATCCTAGCCGTTATTGTCATGAATAACAAAAATTCTAAATATGTTTAAACATTTATATAGACAATTATCCTCTCTCACTGACCAATAACAGTGTTAATCTTTCCAAGATAAAGAAGATAGAGGAG
Source organism: Troilus luridus (assembly GCA_964056705.1). Taxonomy (NCBI): domain Eukaryota; kingdom Metazoa; phylum Arthropoda; class Insecta; order Hemiptera; family Pentatomidae; genus Troilus; species Troilus luridus. The sequence goes on along the minus strand of OZ057412.1, from coordinate 41,926,020 downwards.
AGTAAGATAGATTTGCGCAGGATTAAATAAGGCAGTGACTCAGGCTAATTCCAGATGATTCCTCTCCTTGTGATTACAGCCTTTGTAATTTCCGGCTGCACTCGGGCCTCGTTACCTGCCGGCCAATTCTCTTACGTAGAAAGCAAATAATGTTGATGAACACTCTCCCATCTCTCTCTCACCTTATTTGAAGTATTTTCGGAATAACTCATCAAGCAATGTAGTTTACAGCTACGTGAAAACCTGTTCTTCCCATCATAAAGGTGTCTTATAACTTAATTTTTTTTTTAGCTACAAAATAAATATATGACTTTATCAATTGAAACCGAGATAGATCAATAAATTACTTTAAATATACCATGATTTATAACACCCAGAACCTGTTTCCAGTACAGAGACACTCTGACATTTATAAATTAAGACAAAACTAATTATTAATAACTTTATTAAGCGTTTTATTTTTTTTTTAACTTCACTTTATACTATTACGGCTAATCGGACTATGCTACTGTGGGAGTACTAAGCTTTGATTATCCCAGATATAATTAAGATAAGGTAATATACTCTCTATACCACATCCCTTGCGAGATATACTCTATATCGATATTCTTTAACGAGTATATGACACCGCAGACACGCAACCCCCATTTTACGTGGCTTCCGAAGGACGGAATAACCTGGAATTTTCACAATATTAGGTGTAGTAGATTGTTATGCTAACTACTACACCACAGCTAATACTTTCTTATACAAAATGCATTCATCAAAGACAGGGGAAATAAATAAAAATAAAGACGTACATACATATACCGTAGACTTCTAGTCTCTTCCTTAATTTTCCCTCATTTGGACTATTGCTGTACAGTGTATAGGGTATAGGGATCTCGAAGCAAAATTAAAGCGGTTGCTTAATTGCTTCGTTCGATTCATCTTTGGGATCCCGAGAGATGCCCCGGTCACCCGATATATCGAAGACTCGAAGTGGCTTTACCCTTCCTATCGCCGCGGCGATACGTGAGTACTTACGTATTTACGACGCGTACTTACACCGTAAGTACTTCCTAGCACCCTTTATTTACCAAGTTATCCAATCCCGCCGACCATCATACATTTTCGATCTCCTTCAATTCAAAACCACAGTCCTCTCGCGTAACACCCGTTCTCGGCTATCTGATCTATGTACAGCATCCAACCGAACACCAGCTTTTGACAGACCTTTCCTTATCCGATACTCCTCCCTTTGGAACTCTATACCTTCTTCTAATAATCTTCCAACCTTCAAATCCCATATATTCCATCACCTAATAATCCTACAATTCCCAAAAAAATCGAAAATATTCGGAGATCAGTTTTGAGTAAAAATTCTCTTCATTCGATGAATGAATGGTGTTTTTCAATGTACACTTGTGTGTGTGATAAGTATGTATATATATATATGAGTGTGTGGAGTTTAAACCACGTAATTGTGTATTAATAGCATCTAGTTAGGTATTAGTACAATCTAGTATTGTTTAATTTTTCTTCATTATTTTTGGTTTGGTTTGGCATAAATTTGATATATATGTAACCGAAAATTGTTTCTCTTATATAATTATTGTAAACTTATTTTAATTGTTTTATTTCTCTTCTTCTAACCTGTTTTTAAAATATTGTTACTCAAGATAACTAGCATTTTATTTTGTTCATTATTTTTTTAATTTTGTTTTTCTTCTTTCACACTTACTAAATTACTTGTAACAATTAATTAAATGTAATTATTTTACACTCTAAGACATAATAGTTTAGCAGTTGATGCCTGTATTGTTATTCTAAAGGGACTTAGAATAAATAAAGACATTATTATACCAAGAGTTATTAATGTTCATTGTTTGTAGTATGAGAAAAATGTCTAGAAACAGGCCCTCACGGAGATAACCAAGACTCTATAAAGTGGTTACTCTAAACAGGCGGAAAACCGGGGATTGAGCGTGCTCTAGGACAAATCACTTCCCTGCAACACCGTTGTCCAAGAAGTAGTGCTGTTTTTACCATGTACTTTACCCAAGACCCTACATGAGTTGTATTCTTTCAGGTTAGAAGGTATTTAAAACGATATGTGAGATAGAAACGATTTATAACCAGATTCCTTTTACGCATTAAATGATTACTCTTTAGTTTATTTATAGAACTTTCAGGAATTTGAATTCGCTGCAAGAATGTAGAAGAAAGAAAAAAAAATATGATAGGACTTGTTTGGTGGAGAATAAGGTTGGTAGCCCTGGAACAAGGCTTTAATTCCACGAGAGCCATTTAATCTGGAACTAATTATGTGACAACGATAGTGGTTTGTGAAAGGTCATTAGTAGAGGGAAAGCTGGCGTGTTCGGCATCAGTTAGGCTCTCGCGCTCCTCGCCCACAATCACCGCGCACAATACAATCATACATTACCAAACACTTTTATAAATATTTCCTAACCCACAGTTTTACTCGATTGCGGCGAATTAATGAAGATATGTAGGTTAAGTAGTAATCTGTGATTGGCGTGTGTGACTTTTTGGTGCATGAGGGCTCCTCGACTTCAGCAAAACGTTACTAGGAACGGTTATCTTAAAAAAAAAAAAACATTGAATGTTATAAATAAATTTATATTTCTTAAATTTAATGGCTTGTAGAAGTTTTTTTTTCAATCTGTAATAACTTTATTAAAATTTTAATGGTTTCATTTAAATAGTAAATATAGGGGTGGTGTTGTTGTTAGCAGAATATCCAAGTATACCGAAGATCGCAGTTAACCCAGGATTTTTGTAAAGGGAGTAAACATTATTGTTAATACAGCTCTTTAGAGAGGCATAAAATAGTGATGTTACACTCTTTGAAAGATACTCTATAAAGATGTTCTAATTATATATATATATATATATATATATATATATATATATATATATATATATATATATATATATATATATATAGATAAGAAGAAGGAATCCCAATGTAGCTTCGTTAGATTAGCCATAACACCATTAAGTTACGTTAAATGAATAAACACACAATAATAAAAAATATTATTGTTATTTTATTAAAAATTTTATTTACTCGTAATTTGTATTCCTACCTTATATGGACTATTGTAACACTTGATAAATTGTAAACATTTAGCGTAAAAAAAACCTGGGTCTCTACAACCGGTGAAGGTTATTGTTGGGTTCAATACATACGTTATATGGAAACGAACTGAAGTAAATTGTTTATAAATTGGATTTGTAACAAGGAAGTTTCATCAATTCTTCCGTGTTGTCAGCAATGTAAACTTCCTTGTCCTCCCCTATTCTTTTAAATGAAAAAAAAAAAATATATATATATATATATATATATATATATATATATATATATATATATTTATATATATATATATGAACTAGCTCTAAGAGAAGGTAGAAGGTAGGAGAGTTGTAAGAGAGTAGTCTCAAAGTTAGATCTAATCCACAGTCAATAAGTTATAATGATTTCTTTTTTTCGCACGATTGAGGATTTCCACTGTAGAGGCTGGTTGAACCCCGGGAAGTTCTGCAGATCGCACAGGGTTAATCCATGGCTGTTTAATGAATAAGTAATGATGGTACCACAGACGGTTTTGAAGCCGAGACTTGCAGCTCACAACATTAGAGGTTAATTCAAAAGGATTTTTTAAATTGATAACATGATTGGTAATCATATTGATAAACAATTGAAATGGATACATGCATTTGAGTTTTCATTTTCCTTACTAAATTAAGAAAGTAATTCAAAGACAGCTAGGAACCCTCGTGCACCAAGGTCAACCTCTACAAGGTCTTTTTACTGAAATAATTTTTTTATAAAGCATTAACCGATTTTATTGATATCTAAAACATATTAAACTTTGTTATATAAGACGTTATCTTAAAGATTTCATGGGATATATAATATCCCTAGTTAGGATGTTTTTTTAAAGTAGAGAATGGAGTGTACACCCACCCTACTCCTGGCGTAATCCTTCGTCTTCTTTGTAAACAACCGTTAGGTGGATGAAGCTGTTATGTTACGAAATATTGTTAGAAAATAACATTTTTTAAAATGCTAAATCCTCCAATTCGATTTTAAAATGGTAATCGGTACAAGGTGGAGACAAGCATTCATAAGGAAACAAATCGAAAACGTTTTTGCAAGGAGCAATCTTGTCACTAAATTATATTTCACTTTAAAACTTAAAATAATTTCTTTCTGTGGTTGATACACCTCCATATAAATAAAATAATCGATTTTAGAATTTGGTTTTGTAATTGATTTAACATTCGAAAAAAATAATAATCTGGATATTTCGGTAGACCACATCATTCTAGTTTCCATTGGTGGGTCTAAGATTTTATTTTTAATTGGTAGGAACCATCAAAGGACTACGTACATTGTAAGGTATAAAACAAGACCGACTTGTTATGATATGTATGTTTTACATTGTCGGGCATTTAAAGTTGCCGGCAGAGACAAGTCTAAGTTCCAGACTATTGGGAATTAAAGAAACCACAGAAGAGTGCACTCAACCCAAATATTCTGAAAGAAAGTCACCTCAAGGTGACCTTCGCTGGGAGGACAAAGGTTTGGAGGGTACAACGAAACAACCACCAGTTGTCCCGGTAAGGGGTGTTTCTTCCTGGGCTAATTACCCGTAAGATTGCACATTTTATTCAGAGAAACCCCAATTGTAGAATTTGGATTTGGGTGTACAGTAAAGAAACGGCCCGGTATGGATGGCAGTCAAGGTTAAACGTTCCCGTACTATCAAAGGCACTAAAGGGTGTTGCCAAAGAAGAAGAGTTATTAAATTTACAAGCGTACGTTCAAGCATGGTAGCGAAATATAATACAAATATTTATTTGAGAAATTATAAAAATGCCATTGTATAAAATATATAAAATTTGGCACATATTGCATATGCGATCTTCTTTTGAAAATCTTCGGTAAGGTATTCACTTGGAAGCGTGTATGGATAAATCTTCCATTGAAGCCACTCCTAGTGTAGTTTATCTTTTGGTAGTAGATGGCGAAAAAATAATAATTTAAAAGTTGTTTTAGTGAAGAGCGTTCAATGCCTTCACTCGTGCATCCCATGGTGATCGCCAACGTTATCGAGCTATTAAAACTGTAGATAGTAACTTATAAATCAAAACTGATTTGCAAGTGTGATATACCTACAGCCCCAGTGAATAAGTAGTCATGTCAAATTTTGTCCAGAGAGTTTTAAAATTATATATATATATATATATATATATATATATATGTAAAATCCAAGTACTGGATATTTAGTTAGCATTGGTTGAGGTTAGGGAACCTTCATATTTATAATAGATCACCTGGTGCTAATAGCTAACAATAGGTGTAACGTTATTAGTTGGATTACAACATGTAATTTAATTTATAAGTTGGATAATAACTGATTTTATTAATCTGAAATGATTTACATATTAACGTTTTAAAAGATGTACAAGACATATTAATACTCCACTTACATAACACAACTAAACCATACAAACCTGAAATGATTAATTAAATTACAGGTTGTAATCCAACTAATAACGTTACACCTATTGTTAGCTATTAGCACCAGGTGATCTATTATAAATATGAAGGTTCCCTAACCTCAACCAATGCTAACTAAATATCCAGTACTTGGATTTTACATATATATATATATATATATATATATATATATATATATATATATATATATATATATATATATATAGTAAAGTAAAATTTACTAAGAGAATTGGAAACATGTTACTCTCGTAGTTTTTGGATTGGAAAGGAGTTGTAATATAAGCAATAAATCCATTATAAGCCATTGCCTAAGTCACCCACTCATGTATTACGAGAATTACACGATTCCACTTTCCTGAATACAAAAGACTCATTTTTGATAGAAATCGATGATAATTATTCCGCAGGTTGTCACTTCGAGTACAGTCGAAGATTCAACTTTTCATTTCTTTCCCTTTTTATATTTTTCAAAAATACGACTAATCACGAGCTTTTGTATGGAAAAGAGAATGTAATTATCGGAAATATCTATACTTCGAAATGTTAGTAGAAACTTTTATTTTTTGATGAAATAATTAGCGAAATCAAGTCATTACCCACAATTAAATTTTCTTTTCCTTACTAAAACTAACGATAAATTGTATTTTTGAAAAATGTTAAAACTGAAACGAATTCAAATTAGTAGTAACTGAGTAGTAGCGAGAGACGCCAATACCTCTATGCTACCAGATGACCAACTTTAAAGAAACTATTTTGTAAAACATCTTTTATGTAGGTCATGCAATCGAATGCAAATCATTGTTTTTTGATCCGTCTCAGGCCTACCCCGGTAAACGAGACGGTAGCATACAGCTACCGTAAATTGGAATTGCGTGCTGAGGAGTCCTAACGGAAATTATATAAATATACGGGAGGAGAGGAGTATTAGAGGATGATTAGGGCATTAAGGGAGTGCGGGATCCTGGCCCAGGTAGAGGGCCCACCTGTCCTTGTCGAGTTGGCTAAGTTATTGTAGCCCTGCGAGGGTACGCCGGGCAAAAAACTGAGGTAACGATTCTCGTCAGTATCCAGAGGTAGCGTACAGTATCCAGCCACAATGGACAGTCACCTCTAGATTACATCTCAGACTCCCCCGTCACAACTGTCAGTCTGGGGCCTTATCGCCTTCCCCCTCTCTCTTGTTTTAGCCTCTCTACCTTCCTGCGCTATATTCCTTCTTTTTTTTTTCATAAACATTCGCCCAGTACATATCCCTACATTATGGGGAATCTTAGAACGTAGAGGAAATACTAATAGATTCCCGAAACTATGGTAATCGATTTCAGAACCTTTAATGCGGGCCATAGCAAGGACTTAAATATCAAAAGAAAATCAAAATAGTGTTCTGCAACTGAAGTATACATTTTAAAACTTGGAATAAACTTGTTTCCAAAAAAAATTATTTTGAATTTCTAAACCAATTAAAGTCTGAATTACTTAAATTTCAAGTTTGTAAATTTATATTATTAAAAATTGTCTGGTTTTCACATCACTCCGGAGAGTAATTATAAATTTAATAATGATATGAAATGGTCAAAATATTAAATTCAATACACAAAATAAGAAGACTTATTTGATTGTGCCAACTTTAGGCCTAAGATGTAGGACATCTTCAGGGCTGGAGAAAAGAAACAGAAAATAACTACGTATTACATTGCCGTGCCAAAGAAGAATGGCTGTTTATATGAACAGAGTTGTTAAGAATGAAAAGAAATACATGAAGTAAGATAAACTATGAACACTTAATATAATATACCTTACTCATTATTTTTTCTCTACAGTTATTTCATAATTCATCTTACTCCGTGTATTTCTTTTCATTCTTAACAATTATGTTCATATAAACTGTTATTCTTCTCTGGTACTGAAATGTTACATATAGTTATTTTCTGTGTCTTTTTCCCAGCCCTGAAGATGGCCTACATCGTAGGCTGATGCGTTAGCACAATGAAACAAGTCTTCCTTATTTTGTGTATTCATTTACTGCACTTCCTAACCATTTCATACCAATATTAGAATTATCCAGTCAACTATTTTCCACTTAATTATATATTTAATCCACTAATCACGCATTTCTTCTGGTTTTTACCGTGTTGGCAAGTCAAGCCAGCGAACTCATCCTCAGGCCGTTCGGCGCCGCCAGTCTCGACCATGTTGCTGACGGAAACCCATAAGTTTTTACTCTAACAAAAGTCACTAAATACGGCTAAAGAAATTTTCACTTCAAAACTGTAGGTACTACTTTGACCCATCAAGGGTCATGGTTTCAGTACAAAGAAGAGGCTGTTTCAAGGTCAACGGTTGAGCAGTGAGGATTTTTTCGAGATCACTCTCTATCACCAGGTTTCCCCCTTATAATACTACTCCCGACTTCTGGCTTTCGTTCCTATAAAAGAAATACAAATCTGCACTATGACCCGCTTAGGGTTTTGGTTTTAGGGCATAGTAAGGACAGTACTGTTTAAAAACCAGATGTTAAGAAATAATTCTCAACAGCCAGGTGCTTTCCTGAGTATAACTACGTTATAGGGTGAGCCTCAAAAGGGTCTATACATCCCACGGGCTCTACCCGTGGCTGTTAACAAAATAAATAATTTATTTATAGTGTGGGATATAGATAGTCTGGGGGTGCAGTCAAAATAACACTAAATAACAAAAAACTTATTTATTATAGGTGCCAATTTCTTATTTAGTGTTATTTTGACTGCACCCGCAGACTATCTATATCCCACATTATATCTTCCAGTCAACTATTTTCCTCTCAATCATAATTTATTTTTATTAATTGTTATTTTGATGATAATTATTTTTAAATATATTTGTTTTGAAGGGAAAAGATTTGTCCTGGTCGGGATTCTAACCCGGGTCGTCCGCATCTACGGTGCAGTGCTCTAAACCACTGAGCTACCAGGAGTCGCATCCAAGTCAGACAAATCCGTTCTTTTGAAGAGAATAGATATGTCCTGGCCGGGATTATAGAATCGGTGAAGAGAACGGGATTGTCTGACTTGGATGCGATCCCTGGTAGCTCAGTGGTTTATAGCACTGCGCCGGAGATGCAGACGACCCGGGTTCGAGTCCCGGCCAAGACAAATCTTTTCTCTTCTAAACAAAAATATTTAAATAATTTATTCACTCACAGCTGGACTTGAACCGGGAACCTTCAGCATAGCAACTGAACGCTCTAAAAACGGAGTAACCCCTCTCCCCATTTATTCAATTAAAAAAAAAAAACCTGTACCACTACAACCCATGAAGGGTCTGGGGTTCAGTACATGGTTGAGACTGTACTGTTTCATGGACAACGGTTCTGCAAGGAGGTGACTTGTCCTAGGTCATGCTCAACCACCAGATTTTCCCCCCTTATTTTGGGTACCCTATTTTTATAATATTTTATAGAAGCTGGGTGTCCCCAGGAGGGTCCTAGATCCTATATGATCCACCTCCGCCGCAAACAGACTAAATAAAAATCATGGCCTACAGCGGGATTTGAACCAGGATTTCCGGCATGGCAGCTCCGTACTCTACCACTGAGCCACTCCTCTCCCTTTATTCAATTAATACACATTTATTAAAAGTAGAATCAAACATCAATCCGCCAACAAAACAGATGAACTGGTGGAGGTGAGCTTTCACGGAAGAGGCATTCCTTTTATCCGTGTATTATATAGGACGACAGAACACCAAGAATATAAAATTCTAATATTTAAGTTATACTTATGTATAAATATAGAGATGTAATACTAATTCGGGAGAAGAAAATTATTGCTTCAACAAAAAAAAAAAGTAATGAGCTGCAATTTTTTTTCAATCTAAAATACTATGACTAATTACAAAAACAAAAAGCAACTTGACCATAAATATCAAAATGTCCACTCACTAATTTACCTTAACAAAAATAAACCAATACTAGACAAACTAACATACTAGCATGTAAATCCCTTGATAATTGGCAATTGATTTAGTGATTATTGTAAAATATTGACACAGGTGAAACTTTTTCTTTCTACCTGGCCGAGGCACGACTATTATATAAGGCAATGATCCCTTCAGTATAAACAAGAGAGTTGGCAAGTATACCAATGCATTTTTTTGAAAGTAAATGGCTCTAGTATCGTGCTCTGCAATATAAAAAAACCATAACATTTCTGATTTATTGTTCTTTTGATGGTGAATATTTAAAAAAAATGTATTTTGAAAAGAAAAGATTTTTCCTTGCCGGGATTCGAACCCGGGTCGTCTGCATCTCTAGTATAGTGCTCTAAACCACTGAGCTACAAGGGGTCGTATCCAAGCCTGACAAATCCATTCTCATCACCGATCCTATATCCCCGTGTTCTTGCAATTTTTGCGAAGTATACACGGATAGAATGCGCATTGAACATTACTTTAATTCGGATCTTGTTGACTTACGTCAATTTTATATTTACAATTTATTTTTATTTATTGTTGTTTTGATGGTGATTATTTTTATTTTGAAGAGAAAAGATTTGTCCTGGTCAGGAACCACAACCCGGTTTGTGGTTCTCTTTGTGAAAGAAGCATTTATGCAATAAATAATTTTCTATCAAGTTGGTATATTGAAAGTACGAATTCCATATCTGGAATACTATTACTTATAAGTACAGAGGAAAGTGAAATCTTGAAATTAATGAAAAAAGAAGTCTGTAGATGGTCAGATAAATAAGGCACAGTAAAGACAGGAAAACCTTGTAGCCAAAGCATTTTGTCAAAGTGATGAAGAATAATATTTTTCTGACTACTTTTTTCACCAAAAGGATATGAATAATTTATAATACTTCAAATATTGGATGGAACTAATAGAATGTTAAAGTATACCATTATCATCAATTCTAACACAATCTTCTTTATTTCCTCATATTAGTTACCAATTTCACAATTCTATAAAAATAAATTGTTTTTTTGACTATTGTAGTTATCGTAATTAATTGTTCGGAGATGTTTAAGGTGCAGTAAAATGTTACCATCATTACTTTCTTGTGTAATTATATAAATATACATAATTCCTGTTGATTGCGTTGTTTAGTACATTTAAATAAACAGTAGTTAATCAATTTTAATTGTTTTCTTTAACTCAATTTAATTAGGAACACCAATCATACTAATCTAATTAGGACACGCATTGTAAATAAAATTAATTTAAAGTTGATCCATCAATACACTGAAGCTACATAAGATCAAACACTTTTTCAATCTGAAAATTTAATTCATTATTATTTGTAAAGCTTCTAAATTTTATAAGCCCATAACATTTTTAAATTTTCGGCTCAGAAATTGTTCAAGCTATAAAAGAATGCCATTTTGAAGGTCGACTTCCGTTTCATGCACGACTCAAACAATAAATCTAACTCCCCCGGGCTTGCTACAATAGTTCAGTTAACTCCAGCGTAGCACGCAAATTCTGTTTTAAACTCAAAATAAAAATGTATCGAAACAGTTGAGCAACTAATAATAATTCTAGTAAAAGGAATATTATATCGTACAGAATAAAAAAAAGTATTTATATCATAATAAAGAACAGTTTGTTGGAGATCGGGTTCTAAAAATGGAAAAGTTTATTGATTGACAAAGAATATCTACAACAAGTGCAAACTAATTCTAAAAACGTAATGCCTCTTCGCCAGTGAATGTCTTTCCATGAATTATAGTCTCAAAAATTGGAAGTCCTGGAATGAAGAATTCTGAGAAATAATTCTCAAGCAAATAATTTTTAACGCCAATAAAACAACCCATAGAATTAATTCTGAATACAATTACCCTCTATGTTTAAATAATTCACTTGACGATTTAAATCCCATTTTTTGGCCTCTCTATTTAATGCAGAACCTTGAAATAAATATCTATCATACAATCAGAATATTTGTACTGCATTGAACCAGTGACACGCATATGGTTGTTTAAACACATAATAATGCCTTTGAATTATATAATTTTTCAATTTAATATTAGTATTGTTACTCCAATTTTCCTTCAGAAATTCAGAAATAAAAATAGTAAGGATCAGCAAAGTTCTATGGCTGCCAATAAGAAATATATCCCCGAGTATGTGGTAGGAAATTGATCTGTCAAGAGACATGAGAGAAGGGAGCTCGAAAGTAATTGGTCAAAGCTCCGACCAATCAGCGAAGAGATAATCCATATTTTAGGATTGTTGTTACCGGTAACTGGGCCGAGGCCCGGGGGGTAATGATACGCTAGTCCTCTTCAGTGGAATAACTTATCGAATCTATTGACTCCGCTGAGCAATAGAGCTCTCCTAATTCCTAGCCGGGAGCATCGCAAATGACTTAGGCTCCTGTTGAGTATAGGTTATAATTTGGTGTAGGGGACCGCGCTAATAAAATAGTCACTAGCCCACATGACCGAAAAAGGTCGAACTGGCCAATACGCACTCAGCGATTCAGAACGATTCTGAGAAGACGAGAAACATTTACATGGCGAATGCATTCGGTTAATGGCTTTCTGATGGCCGGACATTAAAAATTATCAGCATCATTTTTTAAATACTCACTTGCGCTTTACTACCAAGAGACGGCCCAACCTTAATATGCCCTCTTATGTTTTAAGGTTTAATAAATTTGCTGATTACATTCAAAGGTGATTTTAATGAGGGCTCGCCATTCATACTAAAACGGTTTTATTTCATATTCCTCTGGCATTAGAGTAAATTAGTTTAGAAAACAATCATTATTTTGAAAAAATACCATAAATAATAACAAAAAAACTCTACAACCCATGAAGGGTCTGGGTTCGATACATACATTGTACGTCTATGGCAACGGCTATGCAGGGAGGTGATTTGTGATTTGACCATACTCTCTGAGCTAGCCCACTTCTTCAGAATAAGAAAGTTGTTAAAAAAATAAATAAATAAAATAAAATAAACGTTTCTATCCAGAAACATACTTATTGTTCGAGATCATGATCAAACGCTAGGTTTTCCCTACAATTATTGTTAACCCTTAAAACAGGCTGGGCTAAAAGATTAAATAATTTTCTGCCATAGCCGGATTTGAGCCCAGAACATTCAGCATAACAACTCAGTAACCTATTCTCTGAGCTACCCCACTTCTTAAGAATAAAAAAGTTGTTAAAAAAATAAATAAAATAAAATAAAAACGTTTCTATCCAGAAGCATACTTATTGTTATAAGCCAATTAAATAAAAAATAATATAAAACAACAGCAAAAAAAGGGGAAGAACAATGAGAGGGAAAAAAACAAACAATTTCCTTGAAATAATAATTAACTGATGCTTTTGCACTTTTAATTTTGTTCTCAAAATTGGAAAAATAATCATTTCATTGTAATCTGACAGATCTAACCAATATCACTTTATTAATTTTATTCTTAACCAATAACAACATTTGTTTGTCTTTTTATTGACAGTTTTATGTGAAATCTTTACCTAAAAAATATACTATGCTAAATAATTATTTCTTTTATAAAAGGGTCGAATTTTATAGTCCCTTTGGCTAAAACCCTGTGTTATTATGCCTTAATATATTTATGGGGCCATATATAAACAATTTTTATTATTAACAATAAAATTTTTCTTATAAACATTAAGATTTCACATTCCTCTGTACTTATAGGTAATAGCATACCAGATTTAGAAAAATTCTTAGTTTCAAATATCCATCTCGATATGAAGTAATATATTCCATAAATTTTATCACTGTGGATTCTTTCACATATTTCAACGCCACCTTCTTAAATAAATTCAGACATATTTTTTGCCAACTCTTTTGTTTTTGATTCATAGATTGATGGTAATAGGATGATGGAGCCTAATGATGTAGTGAGATAACAATGTAGCACTTCTGGCAATACTTTAAAGAAATAACTTGATCAAACATAAATTATCAAGGCATTTACGTGCTAGTGTGTTAGTCTGACTGGTATTGGTTTATTTTTGTTAAGTTTAATTTTATTTACAGTTGTGGTTTATTTATATATAATCTTATATATCACACTCGATCAATCAAGTATCTCAATCAATCAAGTATCTCAATCAATAATTTTGAACGTACAAATAAGTATTATATGTCTCGATTTATAGATATTTATAATTTTAATGAAAGCCATATATTTTATATTCTTGATGTTCTGTCATTCTACTCCATATATGGATATAAGTAATGTCTCCTCCTTGATAACTTACCTCCACTAATTCATCTATTTTGTTATAGAATAATTATCAACACCATATTGATGTTTCAGAAAGAATGTATGATATGATAGGTGAGAAAGGATATCTAGGGATATAACACTATAGCCATTGAGTTAGCACATTGTATTATACGAAAAAATTACAATAAGTTTAATTTTTCGTTTCTTTTTATGGTTTTACTTCTGGAACTCATTTCTTCCTTAATTTAACAGATGCTTTTCCGATTTCATTATCGTGTGCAGTTATTCTTTTGTTTTCTTTTATTCCTACCAGTATAAATTTACAACTACGTTGACAAGGTGACTTCCTTAACACTGTTTGCGTTAACCCGTTGAACGAAACACACGTCATAATGACGCCATTAGGACAAGGCTGGATCTTTGTGACCGGATCACTCCGGGAGCCCCTCACCACCCTTTGTTTTGGTGGAAAAAATCCATTTTTTAAAGACTGATTTTCTCATTTGAAAAATGAGGTCAAATGAAAAATAAATGTTTCATTTCTCTGTTTGGCTTATTTTTTTAGCCCCAATCGTACGAAAGGATAGTGATACGATAACAGTAATCAATTGAATAAACGTACTCAGGACTGTAAGGCTACTCACATATTAGGTAGCAATGAGTGGTTGGGAAAATTGCGAAGCCCGTACACATATTATTCGAAAATATACATTGTTTTACAAATATAAATTTCGAAAGTTAAACGCAAGTTATGCTAACATTCTCTGATAGCCGTCATTATGACGGATGTTCCCTGTGAACCACAACTCAGACATGTTCCGTTCAACGGGTTAAGGAAGAGTTGTGGATAGGTGGAAAATCTCATGAGGGCTGGCTCCAGCCTCCATTCATCTGGTATTTTAATAACTTCATCCACGTTACTCGTTTCCTTAGGTTCTAGGCGGAGGCTCCATAATCTATTTGTGTAATTAATTTTTACGTATTTAATAATCTCAACGATTATATAGAACATTAGATCACCGCTGAGTTAATTACTTTACAGAATATTTTCTTCCGCATCATGACAGTTCAATTTAATATTATCTGTAGTCAACATAATATAATGGGAGGTACTTCTTTTATTTTTTAAACTTTCATATCTTTATTTCCAAATTTCTTTGAAGTTACAATTAGTATAGTCTGGACCGATATTTTATAAAGGATACCAACGAGATTAGAAAAGTAACAAATACACAGGAGAAACAAATTGAAATTAAAAAATATGAAAAAATTTTAGGATCAACTGAGATGGGCTCTGAACCGACTTCTTAGTAGCTAAGAGGCAATACAGGTATCAACACAGGATATGACCTTAGAAATTCGGATAGGAAAATAAACAAAAAAGAAAGCAATAAATTACTAAAGATAAAAACGTGGGGTTTAATCACCTATAATTGCAGAACATTGATGACAGATTCTCAACTAATCGAGTTAAAAACTGAACTGGAAGTTATGAACTGGACTCTCATTGGCCCGACAGAAATGAGGAAATATGGTACTGGCTGTTTAGAGTACCAAGATGGCACCACACTTTATTATAATGGCACAGTGAAAGGACAAGGAGGAACAGGATTCCTTATAAATAGAAATATGGAATTGGAAGTGCTGTCATTCAAAACATACACTCATCGGATCTCTAGGATATTACTAAAGCTGTATAAAATCCAAAACAACTATTAAAATAATGCATGTTTATGCTCCTACTACTGATGCTGAAGATAGTGAGGTTGAAGAATTTTATTTAAACCTACAAATAGCTATAGATGAAGGTAAATATAATCAACTAGTATTAATCGGAGATTTTAACTCAAAAATCGGTAGTAAAGTTAAATCAAAATGCATAGACAAATTCAAAATAGGAGAAATAAATAATAGAGGTGAAAGGCTTATGGAGGTTTTTGAAGCAAATGGTTTTTATATCATGAACAGCTTCTTTAAAAATAATCCCCAAAACAAATGGACATGGCAGAGTCCAGATAAAAAGACAAAATATGAAATAGATTTTATAATTGTTAGAAATAGACAAATAGTCAACAATGTGGAAGTTCTAAGTCACCCTGACATATGCAGTGATCACAGACCAGTAGGGGCAATATTGAATACCAAGTTCACTACATTAAAAACTAAAAAAGCAAATAGGAAATCCGACAAAATTAAATCAGAAAACTTAATAAATGGAAATTTGAGGACCACTTAAAATCAATCATGCAATATTAAATGCCACCTTCAATCCAAATTAAGAAGGAATGCTGTAACTTGGACCAGGCAGCTTATGGATTGGTATCCAAGAGAGTACGCAAGGAAGAGAAGACGTCCACCGACGAACTGGGACAAGGAGATGAAGAAGAGCTGCGGAGGGGCAGCCTGGAAGAGAGTAGCACAGGATAGGAAAGAGTGGAAACGGATGAGACAGGTACATTATTTAGTGTGGTAGCAAGAGTGATAGGAAGGAACAATCGAACATAAAACCTCAACTAAAGGTTGATTTTGTTTATACGTGAATAGGTATACGAAAAAAAAATAGAAAGTTTTGTATATGTTTATTATATTGTATGAACAAATAAAGGTTATTATTATTATTACAACTGTAATCCATGAATGATTTAATATAATTATTTAATGCGAATACCAATTTCGGAAACTTGGTAAATGATTTAGTTGTCAGTGAGGCCAGTCTGGTATTATTAACGTTGTTTAGTTAGGGTTAGGGGTATGTATTACTAAAATGTTCGTTTGGCCATCTTAGATAGCAGTCTAGCCCTAGATAATTATGTTATAATTTTATACATTTTGTTGTAAAGAACCAATACTTTTGCTGCAGTACTGCCAACACTGTTCAAATTCGATAAATTTTCATGAGCCCTGTTAGATGCCGGAAAAAAATCGAAATATTAGAGTGTGAAATTGAATGTATACCTATATATACATAGTAGGTAGTAAGGTTGTTAGCTTGAAGAAGAATCCTTGATGCGAGATTTAATTATGTGATGGTATAAATTTTCACGAATTACGATTTACAGACCCTCTTGGGCTCACCCAACTTCTATAAAGTAGTTATCGTTGGACATAGTTTGACTCCACATACCTCTGCCCTCATGATGGCCTAAAAATTAGACAAAATAAATGAGTTAAACCTATTTTGTGTAAATATTATTTAATCCAGTCATATTAAGGGTGGTGGTGTTTAGGAAAACACCTGCCGGTTGGGCATAATTTCAGATGTCATTTTTCTTACTAGACTAATTCACGGATGGCTTAGAAACAGTATTGAAGCCACCTCGTGTTTTTCTTTATACAAATGAAGTACAAGTACCGAGCATTCTTTGTTATGACTGCAAAAACCAAGATTGTTAATCAAGAGGGCGTTGGCTTTATCACAAAATGTTGGAAATACTTTAAACCTACCTGGATTTATCTACTAAATTTCATCAACGGGTTGATGGGTGCCCATTAAGATCTGGAGAGTCTGAGGGGTGTGTCTCGGAGACTGCTGAAGGTGGACAATGAGCTAAAGTACAGAAAAATAAAGTTTTGACTGAGCCTACAGTCCCTAAAATTCCTACCGATAGACAAAGAGATGGGGTAAAGAATCAATAATTTTAAAGGATCACAGTAATTGACAAGAAAAATAACTTATTATCCATTTCTTCTTTTAGCTCGTAGCATTCTTCAACTTGTGATTAAGAAATAAATATAAATTCATTTCCTGGAGAAAAATTAAAACTTATCTTTCCTAACTTAAACAAAAAAAAAATTTAAAAAAACGAACTTCCCAACATAAAAATCCATAAATGTACGGGGAGTTAATGTTAACCACATGTCACCTAGAAGCACCATATCTAAATCATTTATAATAAGGCTGAATTTAATAGGAACTTAATATTTTATGGGCGATAAAAGATGGTTACAGCTGTTCAACGGCGCCTTATTACAGTTTTTTTAATTATCCTTCTATTCCGCTAACTCAATAGTTATCATTCTTTAAATGAGCTCAGGAGATAAAATGGAAATTCTAGGTGTTGCCTTCAACCCTGGCGCTATAAAAGAAGTGTTCTAATTAGCGAGACGAACTTAAGCAATTCGTTATAGATTATTATATTCATGGTCTGAGAAGATATTATTAATTCTCAAGCTTTTATAAAAGTATACATCTTATATATTTGTATCTATACTTTAGAGGCATACATTTTTGTGATAGGGTTTCTTTCTTTATTAATAATTAATTACATTGTATTATATATGATTTTCGGAACAGTTATTAATAATACCGTTAAATAATAAATATAAAATATAGAATTAAATAAAAAAGAATTTGGGAAGATTTCCACATGATGGGAAACCTCATATTTCTTATACTAATTATGAACTGAATAATGAAGAATAATAATTCGCAGATTTATGACAAAACATTAATTATTTTGGGCTTTACCAAACATATTGCATTGAAAAAAATATACATACCATAAACATTTAAAGACCTTTCTATTACTTCTTATTAAATCCACTTTTTGATAGTTTTTTTTAAAATTATTAATGAGGGGCATCTCACGGAGATTAAGATATTTCGGCTTTTAACACTAGTCTGACGTGGAATAATTAAATATTTTTATAAGTCGAATAAATTTCAGATATAGAATTATCATTAGACTAAATCTTGTTTTTTTGAGAAGAGGGTGAGTTAACTCTTGATGAAATTAACAGAAATTGATGAAGCGGAAATTTAAGAGAAATCTTAAAAATTCTAGCTTTGATATGATAAGAAGTGATATTTCAAAAACGTATACTTATGTAAATTAATATGCATTGTAGTTTTAATATTCATTTATTGATGGTGTTAAACTGAAATTAATGAAACATTTAAATAGAGCTGCAAATACAGTTCTATTTAATAAATTGAGCAATGACATAGAAAAAGAAAACTCAACATAGTTAAGTAATATACTGCATAGTATTAATACTTATAAGATTGCATTACACTAAATTAGTATTAAATATTGCAACTATAACTATTACATAATATTTCATTTAT
This sequence comes from Troilus luridus, assembly GCA_964056705.1. Lineage (NCBI taxonomy): Eukaryota > Metazoa > Arthropoda > Insecta > Hemiptera > Pentatomidae > Troilus > Troilus luridus. Next base: position 41,907,224 of record OZ057412.1, on the reverse strand, counting down.
ATTTATTGAATCATTAATACTTGTAGCGTTCAGGATCAAAAGCGGATAACTCCGAAATTTAAAAAAATTGACTTTTTCTAATTTTTCAATAGTCTAGTTTAGCAATTTTTCCTAACACAACACATTAAAGCTTTATTATTCATGGTTAAAGTCTGGTTCTAACCTAAAGTTTTGGGAGTATTGCTTGCCTAAACTAGCAACTAACGTGACGAAGTCGATTATTGAAATTTGGAGTAATTTGTTTTTGATCCCAAGCGCCTCATATAGAAAAATACATATTTTGGCGATGAGTTAAGACTTAGAAATGTAATAATTGTATTTTTATGTTATGGTTGATAAAGAAACCAATAAACGTCCTATTCACTAATAAATGTAAATTATTGAATAAGTAAGCACTATTACATAAAAGTTATATTTTAAGTAAAACATATAAGCCATTTAAAATAATTTTCAAAATAACACAATATTGTTTGACACCGATTTGAATAGGGTTGTACGCAGAAGAGAGGGTTTGATAAGAAATATGCAAAATTACTATTTTTTAAAATCGCTAAGTAATTTTGCATTGTTTTTTATTTCGATTTATTTTTGTTGTTGATTAACATAAAGTTTAATTGAAAAAGCATCTTTTTAAAAAGTTTTTTATAAATTTTTGGAAAGGTACGGAATGAGGTGATTTCTGTCCTCATTATTGATCATCTCCTCTCATTTCACCCTTCTAACTTTTTTAATATTTCTAATTCGTGATTAGAATCAGTTATAGAGATTGAATTACAACAATTAAATAATGATCATTCTCTAAACCTGTCGACAGTTCGCTCCTTCTTCATGATTTTATATTGGCATCTATGCTCTCCTCTCCGTACATCATTTGAGTAAAGTGAGGAGTAGTCGGTTGATTCCGACCTGTAGTTGTTGTGGTCTTTTTCCTTAAAATTACAAACAAATCAGTCTTTTAGTGGTAACTACTTTTGGATTGCTATACTTTACACTTCACAATAAACAATACATCGTTTGATCGTACTCAATCATAAAGAAATCTTAAACAAGCAGAGGAGCTAAGCGTCCTTTCTTTAACAGTACCTAAGCCTAATTTTTCTCTAAGCTAGTCTAATTTTTTTTGTAGATTCTTTTTCATTTTCTCCTCGTCCTATCTTCCAATCTATATACTTCGGATACCAACAAACAAAACATTAAATGAGAACACTAGAGGGAAGACACAGGAAGGAGAACAACAGTATACTGCCAGGGAGAGCCTCGTGTTCTTCAGAGAGAATAAATAAATCAACGGCTTTAGCGCATTTATGAGTGCCATGATGAGAATAAATTATGAGTAAAAGGGATGGACTCTAATAACCACTTCCACCTAATTTAGAAATAAAATTTTAATAGTTCTGCCAAAACAAGGTTTATAAATAATTTCAAACTATAATTTCTTTCTGAAGATGACCAAGAAAACTAATATTAATAAGCTGGACTCAATTAGCACCTACTTGAACTAATCGGGTTGTACATTTTATCATTTGTATATATTCTTATTTTGGTAATTCTTTATGTGTAATTTTGTACAAATTTGTTATAGTTTAATTCAGATGAAAGCCATGTTTGATTACTGCTTTGCCTTCATATGTTAAAGTGTTTTTGTATTTTTAAATCATGATGAACTTCACTGAGGTAATATTTCATTTAAGTTCTTTCTTTCACTGTGATTCAATTCTAGAGTAATTAAATAGGTTGAAAGCCTATTACAAAATAGTCATTGAACTTGTCATAGTTCAATGCAAACATTGTTATACGTTGGGAGGAAGTATGAAGAAATAAGTCCAACAAAAGGCACTTGGACAATTTATACAACCACATCAAAAATTTAAAAAAAATAATAAAATTCATATTCATGTGCTCAAAATGAGTATTCAAACGGATTATCTTTATGCCTATAACTCTGTAATATTTTTATTTTGCTAACTTAATATTTCCCGAAATATCACCATTATCAAAAAATGATCTATAGGAAAAAAAACTCGAATAGATCAAAAACCAATTTTTAACAATTTTATTTTTTAGGAATAAAAAGAGATTTATTTCCATATAACTTTAAAAATAACTTGATTAGTAAGTATGGTCAGTAGTTTTAATATTATTATAAAAAACGTGAAGGTAAAATTTGAAAAAGTAAGTATGGTGAAATGTTATGTGCTAATAAGAACTTATTTTCTGACCGAAACCACTAAAAATTAATGGTTACATAGCAGGAGTATAATTTATATTTATTCATTTATTATAGAGTTAATGATATTATTAGTTTTATTAGTATATTAGTTACAGCAGTATATTTATGTTCTATATATTAGCAGTTTATTAGCTCACATTTGTTCTTTTACGTGAAACCATAGTACACCTCGCTTACCAGTACACTCATAATTCTATAAATTATTATATTAAAATAAATTAGAAATATAATATAATCAGTTAAAGCATATTATGTTTATTAAGTAACTTGTTCATCTAGAATAATTATTTTTTTATATTTAGAAAAGTATTTTGGATCTATTTGAGAACGAATTTAAGAAATTTGAAACCTTGAAACGTCATAAAACTATTGTTATATATTTGATTACCGAATCTCAAGTTCTTCTTAAAACTTTTATTTTTAGCAGCCGAGAAAAAATTTAAAACAATATATATATATATATATATATATATATATATATTCTTTTAAATTTTTTAAAATTCTTTTAAATATATATATATATATATATATATATATATATATATATATATATATATATATATATATATATATATATATATATATATATATATGCAATTCCGTATTCTCTATATAATTTTATATATAAAGAGTAATCACAGTTTAAACATCCCAATGTCTGAAAATTTATTAAACAAAACCAAAAGTCAGTAACATATAACAAAAAATAATACAAAAATACAATTAGAAAAAATAATGGTACCTGAATAAACTGAGTTGATGATGTTTCCTTAGAATATCAGAATGAAATGAAGTGACAATTATAAAAAAAAAATAAAAGACTAAATTTAATAAATCATATGTTACAAAAAAAAAACTTACACTTAACTATTGGGTGTAGGTTACACAAAAGCTTACATTATTACTCCTATGCTTATAAACTATTTTACATATACATATGGGTAAATAAATTAGTGATGAAACTGTGGAAAGTTTCTTTTTGATTTTAAATCACATATTACCTTAAAGTAAAAACGTTTTGAAATTATATGATCTATTTTTAAGCCACAGATAAAGAAATGATGAATCGCCATATTGTTGAAGAACGACTTAAAAGTAACTGGGAGCATAAAGTAAGCAATTTATTACCTTGGTCGGAATACCTCCTTAACATATATTACTCATCCAGTTCCCTCACGATTTTCGAGGAACAACGATGACGGGTTTAGCAATGGCTTAGAAGAAAAAAAGAAATGAAATAGAAACCCTATATAAATACTATTTACCGCGGCTTATAAGGTTTTTTTGTCCCTTTTATGTTCCTATTCTTTTTTCATTATATATTTTTTTCAAATGCCTATAGAGAATAGGAGTGGGCCGAAAACTGGACGCGGCCATATATCACGGAAGGATGTGGGCTTTTTATGTCTGGTATTTTCATAAACGTCCTCATTACTCGAGGTAGTAAAGGCAAGCTGCCTCTTATCTGGGCCCCGAAATATCCAGATATAAAACTGGCGAGGAACATGCGCCGGCAGCCCCAATCACACGGTTTTACCATTCCCAGTCCTATCTCCCTGCCTCACTCTCTCTCTCTTCCTAACACTATCGTAAACAGATTTATACGCGTCTCTAACAAAACGCTATACAGTTCTTTCTTTTATCGTACTTTTTATGTATTTATATTCTGATAAGAGTACTTCGGGATGAAACAAATAAAATATTTAAAGATGATTATTAAGAAAGAATTATATCGTTGAAAAAAAAATCATTATATAACTATAGAATGCATTTTTCCAGATATAAAAAAAAATCTCGAGAGGATATTATTCTTTCCTTTTGTTTTAACTCGTTTCCTAGTGAAATTCTTCTAAAAAAGACATCATGGATAAATATGCATTCAATTATATTTTATAAATTTACTTTACATTTTTACTTCATTTATTACTTTCGTTTTGTAAATAATTTCAGTTGAATAACTCTTTCGGTGACAAGTATTACACTTATCTGTAATGAAACGATGATTAACATAAAAGTTTTGTGTGTAAGGTATAATTAGCAACTCTTCTTCTTCTTCATCGGCGCTACAACTCAACGCTGAGTCCTGGCCTCCTCAAGTAGTTTGGTCCATTGGTCCCTCTCTCTTGCAACGGTTCTCCAGTTAGCCAGTCCAAGAAGAGCTCTACCATCAGCGTGGACCCCATCCATCCAGCGCATAATTAGTTATTACATAACAATATATCTATTTTATCGTCGTACGCATTAACGAAAAATACGCATTCATTATACCTACATTAATGTGTAAATACATTATACCTACGTTTTTTTTTCTAGTTTTGTATTTTTGAGTCAATGTAAATAACTTCAATAAATATCACCATATTTATCTGTGTAGAAACAACATATATTCAATAATTTATTGTTATGTGAAAGTATCATATTTAATAATTTACTAATTTTCGTGCATATTATCTAAAAGCATAATGCTTTTAAATTCTCTGAAAAGAGCGCTTCAGTAAGAAAAAAAATGTATATTTAAAAATAATGGCATACACTATATCTACAGCCACGGTGAATAATTGGTTAAGTCGGATTTTGTCCAGAGAGAGTTAACTGCTTTCAGATAACCGAAATCGTATCATTCTCGTAGTTTTTGGCTTTCAATGGTATTGAAATAGAAGCAATAACTCCTTTTCAAGCCAATGCTTGATTTAGCACATTATTAACTACGAAAATAACTCGATTCCGCTTACTTAAGTACAAGAAACTCATTTTGGAGAAAATTAGACTTAACCACTTATTCATCGGGGCTGTAGATATACAACATAAATATTTTCATTTAAAAAATAAAAACTCTTTTCGTTCTTTTATTTCTGGATTTCTTGTGTTTCAACGAAAAATATATTAATTGTAAATGCTCTGATGAGAATTCTACAGTAAGAAAAATAGTGTATACAGTTTTCAAAAAAGAATTAAATTCATTTGACAAAAATATGTTTTGAAACAATTATGGTTATTCATTATTATATACACATATGTAAAAAAATTATAGATGTGAAATTTATTTTTAAAAAGAAATATTTAAGAAAAAAATAAGTATTAAATTATATGATTAATTTTCTTCATGTTTTACTTTATTTTGTTTTGCAAATAAATAGGATTACACTTTTGGTATTTATTTATTATAAATATAAAACAATAAACTATTGAAACAACAATAACATTCAAGTTATTGTTTGGTAAGTATTTGCGATTATATACTATACACCCTCTGCCATGTGAACTAATTCGAAATTATTTCATCTTAACAAGGAAGGCAGTTTAATTGAACTTTCGTCTATATTATTTTTCCAAAGATACTGTAAATTTTGTTTAAAAAACAAGTCAGAATAAAAGTATTCCTAGAAAAGAAAAAATAATTATGCAAACAGGGTCCTTGTACGATCTATACCAAAAATAAGAAATAAAAATTATTTAAATGTTTATTTATATACAGAAATTTATATATTAAACTTATGTGCTGGAAATTACTACCCAATGATCATGGTTTTACCTAAAATAGTCGAAAAACTAAAATGATTATGTTTTAGAATAAAAGGTGCACTAAAGAACAAAGAAACGTTGGCAGTGCTTAGGTAAGAAACTTTACCCTTCGAAGGGCAAGGTGAATAGGCTGACAAAAAAAGTCTTCCGATACTCAAGTATAAAAAAAAGTCACATATACCCTTTTAATGTCGTTTCCAGTTAATTAGGTTTCTATGTGTGACACCGCTAAGGAGCGCAACCTAGAATATGCAGCAACTCGGGATAAAAAACCTACTGTCAACTCCAGGCTGCTATGTTTTTTAATTCAGTCGGTGTGGCCTCCATTCCAACGAAACGGGACGAGCAGGTAATACGGTGACATGTCTCCTCCACTATTAAGCGGCCGTGATACAAAATGTATCATATTTACCTAGAACACCACCTTCGGTCTAGGCTAGCCAATGTCTCTACGGCTATATTTATTCAATTAAATGCTTTCCACACATCTGTTTGTCCGGCTATAAAAAAGAAATGATCGGGGACTCGGAAAAACGAAAGGTTCGAATATCCTTATAAATAATTGCCGAAAACACTCCTGCAATGTGATGACATAGGCAATACCATATAATTTCAGAATCCCACCGCACTACGCAGTGATATTGCATTTCAATTCATTAATAATGTTATATATCCGAAATATATTATTCAGCGTTTTTTGGCTGTTTTATAGTCAAATATAACAATTGTATATTGTAACTACATATGAATCGCTTCTCCCTTACTTTGTTTTGGATGGTATAGTAGTCCAACTTTTTAAATTATGGAAGAAAATGGTCCAGGTAGAGGTAAAAAAATTCTATAATATAGGGAGAACTATTTATTTTGAAGCCGAAGTTTCGACCCACATTTCAGGTCTTCTTCAGGGATGGTGGGATCAGGAGTTGACACTTGCTTATCTATTTCAGTGTCAACTCCTGAATTTCATTTCTACATTTTGTCCGTTTTCTATGCTTTTATGATTCTTCTGATTTGGTGATTAAAATCCAACATCGATTGTTCTCCAATTGTAATAAGATCCAACAATACTTTAAACAACATTAATGATGCCCAGCTATAAGGTATGTCTTTTTTACCTCAGACTAACTCTCACTCAAGAAGATGTTTTTCTATGTGAAGCGTTCATGATCAAAAGCGGGTAACTCCGTAATTTCAAAACTCGACTTTTCCACATTCAGCGCTAGTTAACTCGAGATATTTTGTCTCCAATTGACATTTTCCTGCTGTATTTTTCATTGTTGAAGTCCGCAACTGAACCTAAAGTTTCGGGAGCATAAAATTGCTTGACTAAAACAGTGAAAAATGGAACGAAATGTCAATTTTTGAAATTTTGATGTTTTCCGCTTTTGATCCCTAACAGAACCATATATGCTACAACACAAATATCGTTTTTAAATCAAATGAAGCTAATAAATAGCTGAGGAAGGCTCGTCAATACGATTTTCAGATAAAGACCTAAATCAGTATTGGCCAACCCGCGGTTACATGAAATAAAATATACTTATTCCATAATAGCCAACGAAGAGAAAATTAATGTATTGAAAATTACATTAATTGTGCACCCATATATTTAAAAATTAGAAATTTTATATGTACCCCTCGAAATTGATGATTTTCTAAAGTGCTTATCATATCCAAAGATCACTTTAGGTACACCTGATACCATAAAGTTGTGGGAAAAGCGAAATTACCATTTGGCTCGTTTATTGAATTTAAAAATGCAATCTATCAAACTTAATCTTTTTGCTATTAAGTTTGAAAGGTATTGGAGAAAAATTAACTACAATTTTGATGAACGAGTATCAAGATTTGTTGATATACAGTCTTTAATGATTATTGAAGGTCTTATTAAATCAAAACTTTAATTAGAAAACAAATTTAGCCAATAGATATCAAATTTTCAATCTTTGAACGTGCACATTAAAATGAAATGAAACAATAAATGACTCTAAACCACAAGTCATAAAAATATCCATAAAATCCAAGTTATTATTAATTAGTAACTTTATTCTTTAATACTGCAGTAATGACTTATTGTTTAAGTGTTTATTGTTTAAACATTGTCTAAAACTTATTTTATAACTTTATAGCTATAAAATTTTCTATTTTAGAAGGAGGGTGAAGAAGAATATCCTAGCTCATGCGTTTGAAGGTATAAAGGACAGGATGGGATAAAGAGGGCTACCTCCTGGAACACTGGGTCCATATTTCACTCTAAATATTCATCACCTGAAAGTAGATACAACGAAGAATGGGACAAAGGCCCTAAGTTTCTCTAGCACGATAGCTCACCTGAAAGCCGCATATTCACCCGTAAAGTGTTCAAGCATTTCTCTTAATAAAAAATGTAACTCTTAAAAAGTTTAATGTAAGTAGAGTAAAATGCCTGATGATTTCGGATATTTAGTGGCAATCTTACATAAAGTTATGGCACGTGTGGATCCATTTTCTATCCACCTTAAAATATTACTTTGAAACAATACCATATTCTCTTATACATACATTTTTCTTTAATATTATTTGATTAAGATATGTAATTTCAAGTACTAAGCTTCTCTGCTTATCCATTTTCAAACAAAACATGATAAAGAATTTCGTCAATACATATGAAAAGAATTGAAAGTTCGTTTACGATCTACGGCGATTACTGAAGGAATGATAATTGATAAGAATGATAATGACAAAACCTCATATAATGTCATAGGTAAAATACGATACACTCTACTTTTCAATTAACATTGTTAACCTTAACAGTTTTTCTCCTGATAACTTTCTATACTTAGCATTTGTGTCCAAGATATAAACTCAATCATAGAAAAATGCTTACCGGTGGTCATTAAAGACTTTAATTTGTCTTTCTTTTTTCTAATACATATATAAAAGACGAATAAGCAGTTTCAAGTAATCATTCTAAATGTTTTAGAAAAATATTTTAATAACATTTCTACTCTGTTTCTACAAACAGTTTTTTTTAATTTTTGTTACAGCTCCATTAGAAATGCCTTCAGGAATTATCTGTATATTTATTTTATGTTTTGAGACATTTTTACGAGTGAAGAGTCTCATCAATTTCCGAAGTTAAACAAATGACTTAATCATTAAAATGCTTTTCTAGCAAGCTTAACTTTAGCTAGGAGTTAATGATCAGATTTAATAGCATTATTGACGGGAAAAAAGTGATATTGAAGTGTAATTCATTTTTTTTTTTTTTCAAAATAAATTAAAGAGGAAAGCAAGGTGCTGCAAATACGGGAGAAACGTGTTATTTTCTTTATATATTTTATATATAAAATACTTCGTTAAATATAACGTTTATTATGTATAACAGGTTATTTTATGAAGTAGCGCTTATAGCGTTATGTAATGATGTGAGAAGTGGCCGCAATCATTGAAGGAAGAAACACGTTTAAAAGTCCTCATAAATATTCGCAACGATATTGGACAAATCCGCTGGAGAATTCAAGAGAAAACACAGGGCAAATTTAACACCATTTTTATGGTTGAGGTGGGCTTGTAAAGTTGTTGGGCTCATTAAGTAATAATACCATAAATTTTTAATGATGCTTAGATCGGAGGATAGGGTTGAGGGCGAACTTACGGGTTTGGTTTTGGCCGGTAATTGTTAGGTGGAGGTTGGTAATTAGCGATTGGTGGTATCTGCATCGATACTTCGGTTTCGCTAAAGCTTTCAGTGATTCATTATTAACTTAGATCAATCCTGTTAAATCTTGGACAGCATTGGGCGTTTAGTTTTTCTTTTTCTATGTCGAGATTACAAATTTGTAAGTAATTTCAGAATTCAGAATCATTTTTGTAGATAAATAAAGTATAACTCAAGTTTTTAAAAAATCTAATATGCGTAATCTTTCAGGTTATTTAGTACCTAGATTCACCAAATATAAATTTTTTTTGAGTACCTAATTTAAATTGAATCCCTTCTCCACTGATCTACATACTTTATGTAACGTAAAGAAGAACATTTACAAAGGTACATGCCATCCCAATATGGTCCTAGGAATTGACGACCATTAAGTGGCTTTATACCGTCATATCTTGGTCATACTAAGCTGGAGTAAAACTATGATATATTATATAGAAACTGTAGCATTATGTCTTGGGATCAGCGCATAGTAGAGACTATATAATTTTTAATTAAGCCAACGGTTGTGCAGGGTGATTTGGTTGAGATCTCTCTCTCAACCTCCACGTTTTTCTTGCAATTTAGAGTAACCACTTTAGAGAGTCTGGGTGAACCTGGAGGTCCCTCGGATTTCAGTCCAACCACGGCTGTTGACAAATAAAATAATTTATCAGCCACAGCTGGACATGAACTTTCGGCATAGCGACTCAGCGCTCCACCCACTGAGCTAATCCGCCCCCTAAGTTTATTAACGAAGATTATTAATGTGAATTAACTATTTAATCGTGATTAATATTATATATTGCAATTTGTTTTACAAAATACAAACTTTATGATATATAATATTTACCGCAATTAAAATGTTTTCTATGCTTAAACAAAACATTTATCTCTACAACCCTTAATGGTTTTGATACTAGGTAAGAATTGTACTATATCTAAGACAAAGATATGATTTGGCCTAGATCATACTCAGCCGAAAGTTTTTTAGACCAAATTAAGTGTGCCCACTATTAAGAGTTCATCTCTGGCTATTTTTTTAAAACCTTATTGGCCACATTGGTACACTTGAGTCGATCTGCATTCACTTTTTTTTTTTTTTTTCGATCTGTCCAGTACATTTTCATTCGTTCGGATCTTAATTTTTTCAATTCATGTGAAATCAATGTGGGCCTACTATGAGTCCTTTCTGCCGAAAATTTGTAAGTCTTGAGGGAGGCATTAATATTATTTTTGTCCTCTGCATCTGCTACCTCGAACTTTGAGGTCTTGCTGAATTTTATGGATCCATTTTCCTTCTGTCTTCTTTCCAAGATTTCTTAGTACTAGTTGTCATAAATGCGGTCTTCTGGCAATCGTAAGATTTGAAAGAAATACGAGATTCTTTTCTTCTTCATTGTGCTGATGACTGGGTCAATCTCTTGATAGACTGTTTCATTAGGGGGAATTCTCCGGATTCCTTCAATCTGGAATATTTTATTTATAGAAGTTCTGATTATTATTCTCCCATAAGTGACTTCTGGGAGAGTTACTGTTATAGTGTTGCATCTTAGCGCCTATTGACAAACATTTCTTATTGTATGTTGACCAGGTTGGGCTTTCTTCATTTTGTGAGCTCTATTTACCCATGTTTCCTTCTCACTTAAGTTGGGTGTGATGATTTCCCCAAGATATTTAAATTTTATGACTATGTTAACTTTTTGATCATTTATGAGGACTTTATTTATACTCAAGGGTTTCATGGGCATGAACTCAGTTTTCTCAAAAGATTAAGTAGTCCTATTCCTAGGGAAATTTTTTGGAGACTGTTGATCTAGGCACGAACTTCTTCCAAGGCAAGGGCTAAGAGATCTAAATCATCAGGAAATCCTAGACCATATGTGGCTATTATAGAACCTAGGTCCTATAATTAAGAAACTCAGTATTCTACACAATGAGCTCCTAAAGTAAATAAATAAACATTCTCGATGTTTTCCGACATTTGATATTGCATGATACTCAAACAAATGTTAGCAAACGATCTACTTGTTTTTCCATTCGCATATTTACCCAATCAATGTCGGACAGGATTTACCTGAGCCGAAAGAAGAATTTATCGGCCTGAATGCCTGGCTGAAGACTGAAGAAGGAGGCAGAGGCATGGAGGCCCGACGTGAGCAATTTTTAAACAAGTCCAATTATCTTAACTCAACTAAACTGAGGAGTTGAAAGAAGCCTCCGTTGAACATTAAGTAGCTGACGGCCTTTAATGAGTTGTTTATCCAATCAGTGCGCCACACAATGCAGCAAGGATGAATCCATTAACCTTTTATATTTCGGTTCCGTCAGCCTCCCGGCGGGAATCGGGCCTTCGATAATTAACAAACTTATTTCTTTTTTTAATTGTGCCCTAGATCCGAAGGCTGTTTTTCTCCCCGGTCCTCGCCCTAAATTATTTGGTATTCGTTAACTTAATGAAAAGCAATAGAGTGTGTGGTTCCTAAGCGATTTGGGAATATTATGTTTATATTAACGCTCAAGGATTAAAATCACCAAGTCCTGATACCTACCGCTCTAATCGACAAATGATTAATCATCTAAAAATCTCTCATTCCACTTCTTTAAGCATAGATAAAACATGGATAAGGAATGTTGGCTCTAGATGTTTTAAAAAATAATGTAAAAAATTGAATAACATATTGTTTATTATTATATTAACTCGAAATATTAATATATTAAATAAAAGTTTATAGCAAGTATAACAATTTAGAACAACGATAAAAACAATTAATACACAACAATGTATACACGATTAAATATATACATACTTATATTAACCAAAATAACAAAAAAAGAAAAGAAACTGTGTAAAGAGGACTAATGTATAAAAAATAAAAATAATGATGTTACTTCAACCTTTGTCACTATATATTGCTTGATTGGAGAGGATCTGTTCTCCAATTAACGAGATGCTGGGAAAAATACGAATTGGATGAAGGAGAAGCATATTAGGTATTAAATAAGATAGGAGAGAATAAATTAGGAACGGGACGTTTCAATATTTCAGTTTTGTGAGAACGGATATAGGTCGGAAAGAATGCTCCTTCATACTGAGGATATGAATTATTGAAGCCAGTAGATGTAAAATCAGTGTTGAAAGTAGATAGTATTGTCAACAAAAGACCTGATGAAATATTAAGAATGGAGGGGAAGAGTCATATTAAATTGCTGATAAGTTGGGACCAACGAGACCGCCTCGGGTACCGAATACAAATTTTAAACTATAATTCGTAATTCTCTTCAACTATCGACAAGCATTCCATATATAAAACAGCCCTCACTTTTAGGGCGGACAAGACATGAAAGTAAGAGCTTACGAGTAGGTTGTGAAAGAAGGGTCTAAAACGGTGGAATAATTTTAGGGAGCTAAGTACTCATTTATCCAAAATTGATTAGTAGATTTTAACATAGGAGCTATAAGTGATAGGGCGATTATTTAGGATTAATGCGATAAAGTGTCGTTTATGATGTTGAGTTATCATACCTCAATCTATTCAGCTTTCCATGGCACTGATCGTTCTTGGGAACGTAATAAATATATAAGGATTGAGTAAGGAAGAACATTGGTATAGAGATTGAATTTTGAGCAGTGTGATGCTTAAATTCTGCACTACTCTAAGTCTAAGGAAGAGAGAGAGAGTTCGATTACGAATGAAAAATGCTTGAAATATGTCACAGAGGAAGGTTTATTTATATATTATTATATTCCACATGTGATGGAAAAAAATAGATTTGATGGGAAAAGTACATATTGATAAAACTATCAGTATTATATCATTGAGGTGAATCCTATGCTATTGGAGTGGGATTTCATAATGTAGGGAAAAAATAGATAAGGAAAGATGGTGAAGAAATATTATTGATCTAAGTTCACTGAAGGTAATAATGCCGGCTTTGGCAGATAGTTTATTTAATCTGCTATCAAGCGGAGATGGAGCATGTAAGATCTGCCGTAAAGTAGTTACCCTTAACAGGGTGAAACGCCTAGCATTTGAGCGAGATCACGGGCATATCGCCTCCCGGCAAAATCGTTGTCCTAGAAACAGTACAGTCTCTGCCATGTACTGAGCCTAAGATTCTTCATGAGTTGTAGTAGTACAGGGTTATCACGATAGTTTCAATGGAATTTCATAATTTGATAAACTAATACTCTACTAAAATACTCTTAAAAAGAGAAAGCAAGCTTTTGCTACAAATTTTAGTGAAGCAAAGACAACTGAAAAAGATGAAGACAGCAGTTGATCGGGAGCCAGCTTATTGAAGAGGGCGATGGACTCATCTTCTGACCCATCATCCTCCGAATGCAGACACGACGACTTCCGCCGAGGGAATTATGTAAATATTACTGTAATTAGCTCAGCATTACCCTCCTAGCTATTTCTAATCACGGCCGATTGACGGCTTCTGAAAGGAGTTGACGATATTAATCGAGGACCAGTCCACAAGTGTGGAGTTGAGTGGCCACTTGCGACCTCATTATGACCGAACTAACGTATTTAACAGGACAGCACATCCCACAAGTAAAATAATATACGATAAATCAGATTATAGTGAGTAAATAAATGTTAAGATTGCCTTTTCAATTGAATCTTCAGTTATTATCTGAAATTTCTGGAAAATGGTAACAAAGCAAACCCATCGATCTTTTAAATAACAGACAATATATCACCAAATAGAGTATTATAAAACCGGAACGTGAACATATCTATGTGCATATATAATAATTCTTATTTGTATAAGAACTACAAATCAAATGGTTTTAGAGATTAAAAAAATAAGAATGAAATAAGTAAATTTCTACCTTGTGGTTATTTATATATTTCAGTTTGTAACAGGAACTTTCCATCTCCCAGGGTTGTTCATAAAAATCTGAGTTTCTTACCCTATAATTTATCTATCTAGAGGCTTTTAATATTTTTTTAAATTCTTCATTTAAAGAATGACTTATTTTATTGTTCGTACATTTCGGCCTTAGATGTAAGCCATCAACAGGGCAGCGAGGTGCAGAGATGAAGAGCTAAACTTCAACTGTACGATGATACCATTTTTATCCACTATTCTTTGAAAAAATGACGATGCGTTTCCAACCAGATTTTTATTCAAATCATAAAAATTCACTTTTTATTTTTGAAGTTTTATAAAATTCTGGTGAATATTTGAAATGGATATTGGACACTCACTATATCCTAAAGTATAATAACATAATATTTTTAAAATGTATACCGAATGATCATGGATCCCTAGTTTCCGAATATATTTCAGCCTTCGCATTGATCTACTTGTGCTCAAGTAATCTATGATTCCATTATGATCAGTTTACAATTTAAAAATATAATAAAAAACATATTACTATACTGAAAAAACTATGTATGTTTGTAAAAAAAAGAAAAAGGACTATTAGAGTTTATAACTGGTGGACTAATTTGTTTAAATTTAATTAAGCCAACATTAGAATCCAACAGGTATGATCTATGATGAATATGAAATATATTTTATGGATTTATTAAACAAATAAAAAGGCTTCATCTAATGCATTAAATAAGAGATATAATCTTAAATCACATTACTACTTGTTTAACAATATGTATCACATAATAAGCCAAGGTATTATTGGAGTGTTATGATTTAATAATACCCTTAATTATTGAAATATTTTGGCTGGAATTATTAGCTTTCTTCTATTTAGACATTGTATACAGAGTTTATAGATACGAAAGAGATAAGAGTTACAAACCTATACAGCATGCATAAGCTATACAACTACATAAACATAAAACATAAATTTAATTGGTAAAATGATTTAGATGGTAGAATCAGCGTTATTAAAATTAATTAAACCAGATGTTGTAGCTTGGATGTTAATAACAAATAAACAAAACCCCATTACAACATAATTAGTCGAAACGTCATTACAAAGCGTTGAAAAAGCAACAAAGTGACAGACATATGCGGTTATGTAAATTGAATTTTAAGTAATAAATAGTCATTTATATACAGTGATTATTGTGTTATTTAAAATTAAAGCTAAGTAAACTTATCATATAGTGATACTATTTTCTTCTACTATTCAATCTATCTTTTCCTCATTTACTTTTAATAAATTATATTTAAACAAATAAAATAAATCCACAATCAACTGAAAGGTTATGAAAAATGTACAATTATATTTCACCTGAGAATATAGAGTAGTATTTTTGGCGGCTACTATTGACAGTAAGAGAACTAATGCATCTTGAAAAATTAAAGAGGACCAGGCCGCTACATCTACGGTCACTTTTAAATAAATTATCATTATGAGCCCTATTTTGTCATGAATCGAGTGGTAAATATATCATTGGATATTGATAGTGAGAGAATTCCCTACACGGTCGAAAACCCCTATTCCCCACCCAATTTGTTTTATTAAATTTTCCGCAACTATCCCGAACCACAACTGTCTCATAAGGTATTATTTTCATGAAACCGTAGTTTCATTTTGTATGATCTAAGGAGAAGTAGTCTACAGTGTCTAAGACCCTAATTTAGCCAAACCTAGGAGAGCTACTAATCACATGAATTTAGGGACACTCATATGAATATATTCTATCACTTAATACAGACTGCCGGGTAGTTATTCAGAAGGAAAACAAAAGAAGAAATCAAAATATCAGCGAATTTCTCACGATAGTAAATTTTTTACTGTCGTAAAAGTATGATTTATACGGATATGATTTATTTTAACGTCCAATAGAATTGCATATTTATTATAAATTGGGAATATAAAATTAGCATAATTCTTTAATCTGTTAAACTAAATTATGCCATATTTAATAATACCGGTATTCATAAAGCTTTAATAACTTTTATCTTTACTTGGAAAATGATTCATATTTATAGACTTTTCAAATAAAAAATTCTTTTAGGCGTCAAACCATCAGATAACTTATTTACGAAACATGTCACTTTGGGATTAGGTGGGTACAGTGTTTACTAGAGATTCCTAAGCAGTTCATTCTTTTGGAATAATTTTAAATCAAAGGTAATCAAATTTGGTATCTAGTAAATACCGAAATGTAATGGCTCAGCCGATACGGTCTGTAATCATCTATAAACAAAACAAAAAGAAACATAAATAGATACAATCCTGTTACTTGGAAAAGAGCTCTTGAAAACGTTTGTGAAGATTTAATAGGGATTGTAAGGATCTTAACAATACTTTTTCTTGAGGAGTTGAACGCACTTTATTTATAATGAAGGTAAAACAAAATAAATAAATTGTCGCACGAAATAAGAAATTTATTACTTACAGTAATGTATAATTACAAACGACTTCAAACTGTGAAAACCATAAGTGTGTAGGTAATCTTATTGTTCATATACACTTCGATTTATCGATGATCGATCTTCGATGTCGCTACACTTTCATAGGATGACAGTTTTAGAAAATTAAATGATTAGTCCAATGATCAAAAACTGTATCTAAATTCGAGGAAGAAAATGGTCCGGGCGGAGGTCAAGAAAATTCTCTTATTTGAGCCTTATTGTAATTACTATACTTTTTTTCCTCCATTTTTCATCTGTTATTGCTTTAAATATCTTTTTGTTATTATATAAAGTGTGTTTGTTCTCTATAATCCATCTTAAATAATGCCTTTATGCCATGTTATTATTTATGATTCTTTATTATTTCTTGTTATTTCATTTCTTTTATTGGATAATTCATTTTATCTTAATGGCTTGTTGTTATTTGTCATTTCTTGTTATTCCTCATAACATTTCTTAAGTCATTTTTTATAAAATTCCTTTTTGTTATTTCTTATAACTCTATAGAATTTCTATAAGGGTCTACAATTCCTAATTTAATTTTTATAATTTTTTTATTCATTTTTTATTTTTATTTACTATAATTCTGGTCTAATTTTTCATTTGTTAATTTGTTGGTTTTAAACATTACCTCTTTTTCCAATCCCCTCATGTATTTAATTATACTACTTACTAAAAATATTATTATTCTATCAATATACCAAATTTTTTCTTATTCTTTACCATACATTATTTCAATTTATTTGTATCTTGTATATTTAGCCCCTAAGAGGACCTGCAATGTGGGTCGAAACGTCGGCTTACCAATAAACAGTTCTCCCTATATAAAAGAATTCTCTTGGCTTCCAGCCGGACCATTTTCTTCCTCAACATATATCTAAATTCGTTTAAGAACACCTCTTGAAATTTATGAAACTGCTAATCATCTACAATTACCGATTTGTAGATATGATTTGAAAAAAAAAAGGCAGTAATGTTGATTTCCGGATTGGTCCAAATTGTTTAACTATCTTTCAAATAATTAAATAAAGGTGAAGCATATTTATCAAGTTCCCTTTTAGAGTTCATAATGATAAAATAATATAATGAAAAGGGAAATGAGAAATCTGACAAGCCATCTACTGAATTTTAAATTTTTCAGGTCTGTATTGTTGTTTAAAGTAACGAAATAAAAATCATACAAGAACTTAAGGAACATACATCGGAAAGTTTGTGTTGGTTCCATAGAATGATGATTATGAATTAATATCAAAAGTTTATATCAAAACTTTATATGTATTTCAGCTAATACTGCTTTGAATTCGATTTTTTTTCATGGTTTCAATTGTTTAATTATATTTCAGTTTATAATTTGTAATAAAGTAATATCGTAAAACATAATACTTTCATAAACTTTTCTTTCTTGGAAGTTTAGAAATGTTATTAAAAATGGTAAATTTGAAATATGACTTCACTTCTGTTTCCATTTTCTGGCTTTCACATTAAATGGTTCGTTAACAAAAGAGAGCACAAGAGAAAAAATACTTGGACAATAGTAAACATATTATCATTATCATAATAATTACCATAATAATTACAGTTCATCTTTTCATTATTAAAACCTTTGAAATTCGGGGATAGGTACCATATTTATGGCCCTGTTAATGTTTATATATACGAGTGTGTGTGTCTGTGTGTTCGCATCTGTTCGTGTAAATATCTATGGATATAAAGACGTATTCAACAAAAGAAAATAATAGTGTAAAAATCATAAGCTATAACGATGTGAATGGGCCACATACACGAAATTATTATTTAACCTTTGTCCAATGAGGCCGGCAGGTAATGAAAAGTCAAATACCCAGCTCACGACACGGGTCCAATAGCTCTGAGATCAAAGCAAGCCAACTGTTATTTCGTCTATGTCACCGGGGCAAGGGATCTTCTTCAACGGCTATTTGTCACGAACACTACTCGTCGACCTAATACAAAGAGAGTATCTACCTTCCGTCTCGACATGGTTGTGCTTTCTCTTCATGTTGATGGTTACGACAATCGCCATCCTCGAACTTAAGGCATTATTCTGCTGTACATAATGACAGTTCATTAAAACATAGTTATTTAACCAGGGAAAAGTGTCTATTTATATTGCACGAGGGGTGTCTTCGTGAGCATTTCTCTCACATAGTAATTTCTTTTTAATTTCAACTTAGAATTATTCAGTACACAGGAATAATGAATTAGTAGGATATAAATATCATTAGAAAAATAAAAAATATAATATATTAAAATATTTTACACTTTATTAACAAATGCGCCGTGGAAAAAAATTTTGGAACGTTTAGAGTGAAGGCGTGAGGGATTCCCCGCGTTTCCATATTCCCACACAGAACTTGATACAAACTTGAGACTTGTCATATCTCTAATAATAATGCGAAGAGTTAAAGCATCTTTATAGGCTTGTGAATGGCCTTATTCCAGTGGAAACAATAAAATCCTTGAAAATCCTTGAACTGAACAAGGAAGTTGAACTACTACATAATGCAATGTTATTAGGAACTGCTAGTATTGTACGAAAATTTTTAAATATCGATAAATAATACGATTAAGCTTAACCTTGACCATGGCCCGGTTAAGCCATATCAACCAGCAATGCGTCAGGGAAATGCTCACGGATACATCTCTCCGGGTTTAACGCACCACCATGTTATGTGTGGAATATTTAAGGGCTAAGAGTAAGAGTATCAAAACGGCTTCTGTTAATACAGGAGTCAGTCGTGCAAAAAACTTCATAGACTTTTTGGATTATTGTTTAGAAATTAAGGGAAAACAATCAATTGAAAAAGAAACGAAATAAAAGGATCAAAAATAACATAAATAATACGTAATTAATATTTTGCATGTTAAAAAATTAATGTAACAAAATGAATGAAAAGAGAACGGAAACGTCTGACTGACATTTCATCTGAAACGTAACAGAAATGAATGGGCGAACCGAAATTTCAATTACGATTGTAATTACTCATCAGTAACTGTAATTTGTAATAAAGGGACATACAGCAGTAAGGTAATTGGTTGTTGCAATTACTTGATGAAAAAGAGAAAGAAAATAAGTTTTTATTTTGGTATATACTTCTTCTAATTACAGTTATGTTATTGGAAAGTAATTAAGATTTCTATCGAAATTTTATTTTGCCTGACACTGGTAAAGACGTTCAAATTTCATAGGTCATGTTGATTAATAACAAGAAAAAACCCAAGTTGTAATGATTCCTTTATAATGTAAGGAGAAACTAGATAATAAAAAAAAATGAAGGTTAAAAATCAACATGGATCATTATTGACATACTATTTCAGACTCTTGTATAGAAACGCAAATAGTAAGATAGTCGTAGATAATTAAATATTGTCTATTAAATATTTTTCTATAAGATTATAGGTACAATACAATAAGATTTAGGGCTGAAAGAATAAACTCACCCCATATATAAGTATTTTAGAAAAAAAGTTGACTACGAACTGTACTGTGTTAGTCAACTGTCAACCCTTGATCTCATTATAAGCCCTGAAGAAGACCTGCAATGTGGATCGAAACGTAGCCTTTAAAATAAATAGTTCTACTTAAATTGTTTCTGTCCTACACCCGTACCATTTTCTCCCTCATATGAATAAGGTCAGCTAAAATCATTTAAGATGGATTGATAATAAAGTTTATCTACATTATAAAAAAGAAAACGAAAATTTAATAACAGCCCTGGAAGTTAAGGAGAATCAACACGTTAAACTGCTTTGAAAAATGATACCGGTATTGTTTTCTTAACAAGACACTTAGTTGTCTAGTTATATCTGAGAAACAATAAAATAAAATATAGTTGATTTCTTTCAAAGAAATTAATTTTAGTATAATAATTATTTTTGAAATATAAATAATTTTAGTTTTTAATAATTATTTATTAATTATGTGTGATGTAAGTGTAATTAAAAATATTCTTCAACTTTTTAAGATATTTTAAAAGCAAATATGTTATTGTCATTGTTATCATATTATCTTTTTATTACAACAATAAAATATTGTCCGTCATGACAAAAAGAATCAAATAAAACAATAAAGTGTTATGTATTCGCAGTTATATAATATATAAATATACACAAACACATGGATTAAGGACACCAAAAAGGATATTGAGGAGCTCGAGGTCTCTCCGGATGGTATTGAAGGACGTTCTTCACCTAGCACAAGATGGACATATGGATGAAAAGAAATGTAAAGTAGAAACAAACATCGTCCACAATGGTTCGATCGTAAAAAAATAAAATTAAAATAAACACGATTAAGACAAATAACAATTCTTCCTCATATGTTTAAGGTCAACTCCGATCTTATCTTAGCCCTGAAAAAGACCTACAACGTGGGTAGAAACGTCGGATTACCAATAAACAGTTCTCCCTATGTAAGACAATTGTAAGACCATTTTCTTACGCATATAGATATAACAGATTATAATTATATTAGTAGAAGTTATAATTCAGTAAGGGATTTGTAACATAAAATGTTATAATTAATAACTGAATCCGATTTCTCAGTAAAGCGCAGGGAAAAAATTGAAATACTATCGTGTATTTGTCTGTCGCGTCATAGAATTAATCACATTAGACGATCATATTTCAGGTTATCTCGGCTTCATTTTCGTCAAGGTTCTTTATTCCCCGGCAGTAATCAGTCGCTCACACATGAGATGCAAAATGATGATTAATAATGGCGGCGAGGATTAGTGGAATTATGAGAAGAGAGAAAGAAGGTAGGGGAGATTGAAGAACTACCCTTGGCGAGGCAATAAGGTTAATGCCTGTGGACGGGGATGCGGGGCAGCCATTAGCCCTGTCCCTGATAAGATAGTGTCCTGATGGATACCTTCTCCACGCTCACCATCTATTCCTTATATCAGGATTACTTATGTCTGATTAACACATGACTCTCTTTTATAGCGGATGGTCAACTTACGATTAATACGTATAGAATACACCAACTCCCCTGGTTCAGCACGATATCCGGCAAAAAGATGGTTTTCCCAATTTCTTTCGAAGTAGTGTAGGCATAAGACAGGAATCACAAATATAGTCATTCTTTCTCAGTGTATACTTTCTTAAAGACTAATAATAATCAGAGTGCATGTTTAGCGATAATTAGGTTTAAAATTATTATGATTTCTAATTTATGGAAAAAGGCATAATTAATTTAAAAATTAGGATGGTAAATGAGATGAGAGATTTTAAAAGTTTTACTTTCTACTCTTTTACTAAGTTTTACTCTTTTTTTTATCGGGATGGCTCAATGGTAGAGGGCTGAGCTGCTGTGCTGAAGGTCTCCGGTTCAAAGCCGATCAATTATTTAATCTGTTAACAGCAGGGAAGGTACCCTGTTGGGATCCACTAAACTTTTTGTTTGGTCTTAATCCAGCCAATATTAAGGTTTATAGGTGATGTTATTTATATAGAAGCATACTACCAATAACACAGTTATAAAACTGTTGGATTTTGTTAGGGGAAGAGAGAACGAGAGAAGTTCTAACTCTAACTTGATAGCTCTCATAAAAACCATCTCTGGACTTTCTAAGGAGCAAAACACAATTTTGAAAAGGAAAACAACAAATCAATGCCACATAAAGTTTGAACACACATATTGAATTAAATCCGAAATTCTTTCTGAAGAGAGTCACAATTTAATGGATTTCCGATTTTTTATCAACATTTGTAATGTAACACGTAAAACTTCTGAGACCAACAATATAGTTAGTTTCTCCTTAAATACGTTGCGATATGCTTGACATGGAGGTATATCCGCAAATGTTTATTTAGGAGACATTCACACCTGCTGTTGAAAAAAGATGCCGAACCTGTCTTAACTGCTCAAGGAAATTATTTTGAATAACATTTAACATGAATATTAATCTTCATATCTAATAAATAAAGTAGTTAAAAAAAATAAAATGTTTTATTTATTTACTACTAGCGACCCATCCCAGCTTTGCTCAGGTAATAAGGGATAATTTGTCTGTGTAATGTATTTTTTTTTTATCACGTACCGGCCACTAAGGGCCACGTGAATATCATTGGTTAGGCTTCGTTGGGAGGATTGATTTTCTTTCTACCCATCTCAGCTAATGTAATTTATTATATAGAAATTATAAAAATTAAAACAAAATCAAATATTCCTTTATATACGAATTTATTATCTTGCATGTTAGATAATAGCACGGGATTAGGCAAGTAGCGTCTTCGGTGAAACCCATCGATATTCCAACCCATTTACACAAAATCTCGACAAATTATATACCTAGCCCTTCCTAGTGAATCACTCTATCTATTGGTGAAAACCGCATGAAAATCCGTTCTGTAGTTATTGAATTTACCGCGAACAAACGCGGCCGAGGACTTTGTTTTATAATATGTAAGACGGCCAGATAATTTATAACAATGAAAATCTTTAGGTGTGAATTCTCCTAGGTTTGCGGACATAGCTTACGGAAATTTTTTTCTTGCTTTGAGATACTTAGTTTAAGTTTGGCTACTTGACCCTAATAGCCAATAGAAGTGGCATAGTACTGGATACTCACCAGATTACACTACCTTTACAAAATAAATTAACAAACAATAAACAGAAATTAGAAAATTAAACTTCGTTTTAAATTAACTTATTTGTATAGTAATTGAATAGTATGATAGTTCAGTTGACAGTGTTATCGTTGTACAAGTCGCCTCACCACCTATTACGTTGGCACGATTAATAAAAAAAAGTTTTGCTTATTTTTTATGTTATCATTAACTGCAGGCCCCGACCAATTCAATCCATCGTCTAACTTCTTATACTCTGTCTTTTTTTGTCTTACTTTTACAATAAATCCTGGAAATCTTTTCCTGAAACGGGTTCCCATTCCCCATTGTAACAGATCACAAATTTGGATTCTGAACATCCCACTTACAAAATTTTCAGTTTGGCTACTTAACTCTGAAACACTCTGTGTATTCAAACTGTATATTAAATAAAATGTCAATTAATATTGGATCTTTGAATATCCCAATTGTGACATTGAATGAATAACACTGAAAACTGACGATATATTCGTACTTGCATCACTTTCAATGAATCAACAATAGTCTCGAAGCACCAATACCGTTTATGTAAAATTGTAAATAACAAGGAACACGACACGCAGATACTTTGAACGAGCAGGGGCACGTAAATTTCTACCTATATTAGATGTTAGAAATTATTCTTCAAGTAGTGAAATGGTTGCTATTGGCAACAAAAGAATTTTAATACATGGGAATGTGGAAAGAGGTGGTTGATAAGCTAATGTTGGGTTACCTGAGTAGGGGACAAGTTGCCCCAGACGGAGCAAAAACCTTCATTCATCATGAAGAGAAAAGAGCAAGAGAGGCAGTAAGGTAGCCTGAGGTAGACAGCGACAGCAAGAATAGTCGCTACCGACCAGCACTCGTCCTTACTTGCCTTCCACAAAAAAGCTTAGTGCAACAAAAGGTCCGTAAATTCTACAGTACCTAGGGGAACCAAGGTGCCTCTCGCCTGTAAGATTCAAATAATTTGTATCCTCTAAAATTTGTATTTTATTTCAACGAAAATGATTTCAAAATCCATGAAATGGGAATAAAATAATATATTCGTTAACAGACTTAAATCAATTCACAATAATTTGAACGGATAAAGAAAATTGGGTGAGGTTAATACACGGTAATTCCCCAACTACTCTTAGATTTTCCACAAGCTTTACAAGAAATATGTTTAATAATATTAGTTGACCTTATATATATGAGGAAGAAAATGGTCCGGATATAGGTCAAAAAAATCTCTATATAGGGAGAACTGTTTATTTATAATTTATAAATTTTATATTTTATTATTTATAAAAATAAACAATTATCCCTATATAGAGATTTGTTTTACCTAAACCCGGACTATTTGCTTCCTCTTTTACCAGATATACTATGCTTTTCCTCATGTGTAAACGAATGTAATAGATAGAGCATGGTACATTTTGTAAGGATCATCTTGGTACCAAACCGTACAAATTTGCTTAAAATCATAACAACCGAAATAGATGTTAAGCGTGTCCTCGTATACAATACAATTACACCGCACATGTAAAATGCAAAGATGTATTATTTGTTTTCACTTTTTTTCCTGCAAATACCGTCAAATCACCTTTACTCTTTGTCGTAAACCAATGACTCCCTGTGATGCTTTATCGTATAATAATATAGGATCCAGTAGAATAAATCCGATACTAAGGACTACTCATTGATAAACATTTACCAATGAATTCCCATACAAATATGAAACGGCAAAAAACTGTTCATCGTTTCAGGCTACTTCAACACTTACAAAACAAACGTTATAAACTTGAAGGTTACTACAAAAGACCAGTTACATGACTATTATAAGACCTAGTTGGATTTAGTGAGCTTTGGAACTCCACTAAGCCATTGAATACCTCACGTATCCTTAGTAAAATTCTCAATAATACTTACATTGTTCCAAAAAGAATCATTCACTACGGCCTTAAAGTCCCATTTTTTGCTGATTTGGCCCGAATCCTATATCGACCCTCTTAAAACGTATTTCGACTCATAACTGTTAATTTTATACTCAAAACTGTTACCCACCCAAACTTATTTTTTTTAAAAGTTTCTCTGTTAACTAGAAGAAAAATTAACTAGAAATAAAAAATATTTCTTGGCTCCAAACAATTTGGACATCACAATAATTAGCTTTTTTGTTTTTAAACTACAGTTTGCTCAATTAGCTACACTGCGCAAACTGTCCCTAAAATGCGCATAGCAGCATTTTAAACACCGGTCGTTTAGTATTAGAATGAGTTCACAAGCTAGTATTCGAATCTGGATCTTTTAGTGAAGAAAGCCATTACTATAACAAAGAGGTCAGCTCTTTTTATTACAACATTTCAATTCCGAAAACGAGACCTTTAAAAGCCGACAGTCCAACCTTTATTTAGCATTTAAACACTGCTCCAATCATTTGGAATCCTATTTACCCCAGTCCTATCGGACAGGACGTGACGCCGCGGGTTAAGAAGACTAATGCGATAAAAACAAGGCCGAAGAGTAAAATAGTTTAATGCGATTTAAGCAATCGCCGCCTCTGCATCAATCAAATGGAACTAATTTGTCCCAACGTCTCTGCCAGTGTCTTCACAAGGCTGGTGTAGGCGCAGTCGAGGATCAGTGCGATTCACTAAATGAGAGTTTGTTTTGACTACTAAATTGGGTTCTACATATATTAATAAAAAAAATTAATTCTTTCCTTCGGAAGGGACGTAAAGTGGAGGGCTCGAGGCTGTGCGGCGTCAGGCGTTAAAGTTCCCTATCCTAATTACACCAGGATAGACTAAGATTAGGATTCTCTCTATATCATTGTACTATTATCCATACAAACATAAAGTGGCGCTAAATGAATAAACAAACAAACAATATTGTTTTATGAGAATGAAGTCATATAACTTTCCATTTTGTCGTGGGTACATAAGGGAAATATCTCCGACTGGCGAAGTTGACTAAAAATGTTCACAATATATGAGACTGATTTACTGACCTCAATTCGGTTTACATTAATGCAAGAAAAGTTAATGTAATAAAGTAATATGTTTTAAAATAACCCAGAGGTTCTTGTATAAGGTCGAAGAATACATCATAACATACCGTCGATACAAATGCAAAGTATCCAAATCACATTTCTGGGGAATGAAAACTGTTTTGAGGTAAATTCAAAGGCAATGTGAATCAAATGTGGTTTATCTATATGGTTATATGTGATTTTTTGCCTTCAGACATTTTATATCAAGACGAAAAAAATTAATATATTAATTTCCATTGCCAATTGTGAGCATCTGTGGTCGTTAATCGTATTTTCTCCATCAAGCATTAGAAGATTTTTTTTAAATGGGCATTAGAAAGATTATTACTAATCATTAAATAATAATAAAAGCTTATTGGAACAAATTTTAAAATCTAAATTCATAATTTTCACTGGTAACGTTGTTTTGTTTTTATGGTTTTTTTTTTTTTTTAAATGTTTGAATTATTTACTTAATTAAATATTATCCTGAGTATTGAATATTATTTACGCATTATCTGAGGTTCTGTCTGATTCTTTCTCCCTATTTTTATCCAAGACAATTTTGTTTTTCTTCGGTCCTAATAAAAAAAGATGGCTGAAGATAAAAAAGTGATTTGCGAATCAGTACAAAGATGGAAAAATTCATATTTTTTTTTCCTTCACAGTCGGCCAAGTATCTTACTTATATTTGTTGGAATGATATAAATTGTATTTTCCTCAAAGCATATTTCCTTCTTTTTTTTGGAAACCGGTTTCGTTAATAACTTAGTTCCTTTGATTTTTTAAAATTTGCATTTTATATGTTTGCTAGTCAACCTTGATGAAGAAAAATCGAGAGGCAGTAAGTAACCTTCAATGTTCTTCAATTGAAGTACTCTTATTGAATGCAATTTGTATCGAAATATCAGTTAAGTTTTAATTATTCAGTAGCAACAGTTGTGAAAAACAATATTTAAATCATTTTCTATACATATAATTAAAAAAAAAAAAGTATAATTAAACAAATTCGTTGACTCGAATAGGCCACAAAAAAAGTTTGGTGTTCGTGATCCAAGAAGAATGTCATCATGATCTAAAAATACATTCTCCATTAAAAAAATAACTATAGCCTGTTACCTAAGAGAAAACTGGTGAAGCTTAGCATGTTATAATAACAATAATAGCATGTCCTATCTAATGAATTAACTTAAATTGACTTAAAATAAAATGCAATAAATATGATTTTCCTTTAAATTTTCGTTTAGAATTTGTATAACTTGTCCATTTTTCTTGTTCCATATTCACAATGCCAATCATTCAGTAATGGAATACATTTAACATGAATTTGAAATCTATAATTATACTATTAACAGCTGTACAGCTTATATGAGTGCACTAATTACAACTTCCAGCCTGATTTGATAAATGATTTATACGTTTCATAAACTGCTTAGTGGAGATGTTTTTGGTTACGAACCATGAGACTATAATACATATCTCGGGCTTAATTGC
This sequence comes from Troilus luridus, assembly GCA_964056705.1. Classification (NCBI taxonomy): domain Eukaryota; kingdom Metazoa; phylum Arthropoda; class Insecta; order Hemiptera; family Pentatomidae; genus Troilus; species Troilus luridus. The sequence continues at coordinate 41,879,330 of OZ057412.1, read as the reverse complement.
TTTTTTTTTTAATTAACTGCACCCATGAATAATTTATGACTTCATCTATTTACAGACCTGTGAAGAATTATAAAAAAATAAAACATTTTATATCTACAGATAATAGTGAATAAAATAAATAATAAATAAAAGAATGTGGCCAAAATACTCTGTTAGAATTTCGAAGTACTGGTGGTATTATTAATTCAAGGGATGCTCTACCGTTCCCTTGCGGAAATGGTGATAACTAACAACTTTGAATTGAACTGTAGAATTCGTAATCATCGGGTTTATTATAATTATTATTTTTTCAACTCGATAAATTTTAAAATAATTATTTCTGTTTATATACGCTTGTTAAATTCGTTTGAGAGATGAATAAAACGCATTGGGTTTTTTTTAAGTCGAAGTAAGATGCTTACCGTAATTTTAATCACTAATGCTTTTATTCTATCATTGTTGTCGACTTGTTCTAGCTTCGTTCATGAGATTTACATACCATTAAGAGGTTCTATTCATTAGAGGTCGGGCTCAAACTAGCTTCAGTAACAACTTCGACAATAGTACAAGTCAACAGCAGCAATTATTTATAATAATAATACATTAAACCAATAAAAATTATCATATTTTTTTAATAGTAATTATACTTTATATATTTTTTAAACATAATTATAATTACATATATATTAGTTATAACATATTATGTTATACTGTTACAGTTTAAATCAACAGTAATGATTTATTTTATTACTGTTCATACCAGCTGATAGAAACATAGTGTCACCGACATTACTTTCTATAAAATACCAAATCCCAGCTAGCATATGGCTCACTGAATATACTTGAACTACAAAAGCAAGTTCGTAGGAAATAATTTTTAAATATTGGAAGATCAATCTAGCAATGCCTTGACTATTGCCTTTGGACATTTAGAAACACCTGAATGACACTTGATTCCACTACAATAATCGTTTCATCCAATTAGTGAAAATAATAAATACATTTGGCAAGGATCAGTTGATAGTTTAATCAATAGGCAATAGATCCTTTCCAGTTCCGCAACATTTCTCTGATGTTTTATTTATATATTTAAATTTATATTTTACTTAAATATATATATAAGACAAGTAGAAGGTAAAATTCAAATTATTTATCTTCTAAGCTAATAAAACTTTTAGTATGTGATAAATAAACCGGTTTATATAAAATTGTATAGGTAGTAACGGTGATCGGATTTATTTGTGTCTTTGATTTATGTATATTATAAAATTTCTACTTGTATGATTCTACACTACAGTGTCACGTTATAAACAGGTATTTTTTTAACTACACCAATTGGTATATATCCACATATATGGATTAAAAGTAGAATAAAAAGCTTCAAATTGCAGAAAACATAGTTATAATATAATGTAACAATATAATTTTCCCATCAATTTACTTTCCTGAGATTTAAGAAAAGGTAAATAAAACAAAAATCAATCAAGTAATAAGAAAAGCTGTTTTCATTTCAGCTGGTTTCATTTTGGTTGGGGCTGAAAGAGTGTTGTTTACCGCCAAATTAAAGACATAAAACAAAATAGAAAAACCTAAGATATACCAAGCGATATAATTTCAGTTATTAAGACATTAAACCTGGATCCAACTGTAGTTGTACGGAACAATGGTAGAGAATCTGAGGCATTCCTCGTGAAAAAGGTTGTGAAGCAGAGAGATAGTCTAATTCCCTTCCTGTCCATTGATCTTATGCACGAGTTCCATAAAGTAGTCATAACGCCTAACTTCACGGATGGGCATTGGAAAGTGGAATATAAGAACCATTCATGTACTAAGCCTTTTGAATACCGATGGCATTGTCCTATTCACTGATTCCCAGGAAAAGATGCAGGACGCCGTTATAGAATGACAAGAAAAGTTACTCCGTTAAGGAATGGTCTTGGTACAAGAGTAAGGTCCTTGTTATATACTGAAAAGATCAAGAAGACTACCATAAGTCATAAGTTCCTGTAGATATATTGACCGAGAGATATCTCACAGAATTTCTAATGCCATTCAAGTTTATTACCGGATCTGCGATGGTGTAATCGGCTATCCTGAAGTAGGTGTTGATACTAAAAGGCATATATTCATACATCTCCCGACCTTATAATTGGAAGCGAAAGCTGGCTTGATTAACCATTCTTTTTCTGAAATTAATATTCATGTTTTACAATACAATGTTTTCAGATTAAAAAAAAAAGAAACCGATGGCACAGTTAACAAAACACAAAACTTACTTAAGGTTTTTTTTTTCATTAACCTCCTTACAATCCTTGCCCAGCTTCATAAAGTAAACTTTTTAAATATGTCTTGTTGTTAATAAAATTACAGGATAAGGAAAATAGCTTTAAAAACATGTAATATATTTAACCTCAATTCAGTACCAATTATGAAAAAAATGTTGTTGTTCTAAACCTGTTCCGTGAAAATATTTTTAACAAACTAATATTCGAACGACATATAGGTTATTTAAAGGCAATTTTCTACTTTAGGTTTCAATTTAAACGCGTTGGGCAGCAAGTAGCACTGTAAGGACAATTTCCTAATATACATAATTTATCCAATGTTTGTAAATAATACACTAAATTGTTTTAATCATTGCTAATTAATATTTTTATGATTTACTATACCATTATATTAAAATAGCGTTCCACATAAATTCCGTTAAAAAGGTTACAAATTCAATTAATAAACATATATCGTGGGAAACTCGAATATATCCTCCAAATTAATGTCTGATAATTTGAGTACAATATTTTTATGATCACTTGAATTGCGTATGAAATGCCAGAGCTTAAGCTAAATGATAAATTCCCGCAATGAAGCGACGTTCTAAAGCAGCACTGGGCTATGTCCTTTATTTTATTTTTCTACTTTTATAAACTGTTGCGCTCATTTTTATGATTCCGTCTGGATTATGTTAATATCAGTTAATTCGTTATTTATTCTTGTAATCAAGTATAAAAACTGTCTTCAAGGACCGTGGGAAACTTCAATCTCTCCAGAAACACGTTGAATTTCTTTAACCATAAAAGAAAACCTTGCGTAATTCACTGTCGGATCCAGTATCATTGACTATTCCATAAATAGTCTAACAAATACATAAATATGTATGTAAGTATCAAATATATATATATATATATATATGAGTTAGGTTTATGTAAACAGACTAAGTAGACCTTAAGTTAAGTTAATAGTATTAGAATTAAGATTGTAAACAATAATGTAGCTATATACACTGGAGAGAAAGGAATAAAGTTTAGTTCTATCCTGAATACTGTGTCGTTACTCTGCCCGAAAAAAACATATTTTTTTTACGTATTTATGCAGTCTAATCATATCTTATGTATATACACAAACGTATATATATGTATGTATGCATATGTAATAAGGAGCGGAGTGGCATAGTTGTAGAGCACTGAGTTGTCATATCGGAAATCCGGGTTCAAATCCCGCTGCAGGCCAGACTTTTATTTAGTCTACTGGCAGCCGGAGATGGATCAAACAGGATCTAGGAACCTCCTGGGGCTCATCCAGCCTCTATGATATGTTATAAAAATAGGGAGCCTAAAATAAGGGGGGGGGGGAATCTTTCGGTGGAGCGCGATCTAGGACAATTCACCTCCTCGCAGAACCGTTATCCATGAAACAGTACAGTCTCTACCATGTACTAAACCCCAGACTCCTTCACGGGTTGTAGTGGTACAGGTGTTTTTTTTATGTATATGTAATAGTTTATAAATAGGTAGGCTAAGTAGGAGCAAACATGTAACCTACACCTACTAGTGAAGTACAATTTTCTGTAACTTTATATGTTTGTAAGTCTTTTGTTTTATTTTTTAAATTGTCACATCACTGCATATCAAGAGTATAATGAAGAATCATTAATTCAGTTTATTCAGGGTTTTTTTCTAATTGTATATTTGTATTAATTTTTGTTATGTGTTACTGACTTTATGTTTTTATTAATAAATTTTCAATTTAGATGTTTAAACTGAGATTTATTTTTATTTACCAGAATAAGATATAGAATATAAAATTACATTTATATATATCTGAAAGTAGCCTGTTTACCAGAACAAGTAATACGTTTTTTACACGCACTGAGGTCATTACACTGTAACAATACATCTTATTGTTTTGAGGATAAGACCCGCACATCAATTCACTACAAATTATCTCTCTCGTCATGAAAACCATTTAATTACCGAGATTACGAGATCAATTGCCCCTAGATTGTGGCTGACCTTCATTAATGGAATAATGATAGCATTTAATGATAGTTACAGGATATAAGAGTATCTAGAGTTAACTAGCCTTAATGTAAACCCTACGCTTGCGGTGAGTCAATGAGCAATGATTCACCGGCTTATGATGAAAGTGAAATTGCCCTGACTAATGTAAATGGTAGGCACTGATTGTAAAGCATTCACAGAAATATTATTTATGGATGTCATTTATAATATTTATCTGTTAGGATAGAACAAAAATTATGTTTAAAAACTGATTTTCTCAGTTCACCATGCATAAGCTAACTAACTTGTTTTAATTTCTGGTTTGCTCAAAATTCGAAACTTCCAAAGGAATGATATATATTTATTCTTATACCAGTCTTAATTACATATATTAATTTATGACTACTATTGTTATTTAAAATAATTGACATGGCTCCGCTTAATCGCGGTTGTAAGAAAAGTAATTAATTAAGTTTTCACAAAATTCAATTAATTAGTAAATTAATTATTAGCGTATACATTATAATTTATCTTTTAGTGAACAAGATAATAAACTAATGAAAAATAGTTGTAAAAAACAATTGTTTGCTTTAAATTATTTGAAATTGTAAAAATTGGAGTATCCCCCATGATTTAATAACATTCTGAAGAACACCCTCCAATACTATCCGGAGAGACCTCGAGCTCTTCGATGTCCTTTTCAATTTCCTTAATCCAAATGTTGATCATTTCCAGCTTCTTAAGTACGTGAATATCCTTTTTGCCATTCTTTAGGATCCAGGTGCCTATAGAACTGAATTCTTCGTTTCTCGTTGCATCTGTAATTTTACGTGCGTGCTGGTTGTTGTGTCGTCTATAATGGTCCAAAAATCTTTCTCTTCGTTCTTTCTAGATCGCGCATCAACATTTTCTTGTTCTGGCTCAAACATTATGGCGCATACAGAGCTTCAGGGTGGATTATTGTTGAGTAGTGTTAATGGACATCAATGGTTATGTACTTCTTGTTGTAAATATCTTTGGTAAGATGAAAGGCTGATTCAGTCATACTAACTCTATTGTTTCACCTAAATATTTGATTTTTTTTTAGTTTTAAAAATTTGGCCATATGATGATTTTAGTTTCTTGTGAGCTGTCTTATTGTTCGACATAAACTTAGTTTTCCTAATGATGATTTTTCCAGCTTGTTCTTGTAGTAACTCTATTTGGTTGGTTGTTGTTTTTATTAAATCTGAAAATAAAGCCAGATCATCTGCAAACACTAGACATTCTGCAGCCAGGTTATCATTGTTATAACCGGATTTTTTTCTAACTAATTATTTATTTTATTTTGCATGAAAATCTTCAAATTATGTCAATTAATGTTTCTAGATACAATAGTCTTATCATAATTTATTAATCGCACAGATGAGTGAGTAAAAAAATGGATGTGAAAATTATAGACGATTAGAAGTAATGCATTTTCTAAAAAATGGATTTAATTAAGATAATTAGCTCTGTATTAAAACTTAATTAGATGGTTTAAAAACTAAAGAAACTATAATTGAGTGTCTGTAATGTTGCTACTTTAAATATGCAAATAAGTGTTTATAGATAAGCGTTTTTCCTTAGTTAATTATAAATGTTCATTATTGATAATGGTAAACTAAAATTATGCTGATAGTATTTATCTTAAATTATATTCATTTAAAGTGTTTTTTTTAACTTGTAGAGATACAAACTACTTTTTTAATAAAGTGTATACTTAATACCTTACAACAAATTAAGCTCGTACAAGTATTCATTCAAATAATCCAAAGCACGGCTTCTTAAAAGCTAACTATGCATTCGAAATTAATTTGCATTTAAATAAGAATGGGAAAAAAACCTTCTAATAGCCTTGTTAGCAGCGTGGTACTTCACTGAGATGATATCAGAAGTATATCTCCGAATTAGAATCAAAATGCAGCCGTGCAGACACAAATAATCATATAAATTCTCATTAATTGATGAAACGCATGTGAGTTACAACAATGCCTAACATTGTAGCCCACGAAGCTGTTATCATCCCAAGTACGTCTGGGAAGGAAGTAGTTTAGTTGGATCCGCTTATAAATAGCTTCTTCATCAGCTAAGCATTAAATGCACATGTTAATACTACATAACTTATGTCAGATGCGTTAGGCTTAAAAATCAACAACATACTAACGGACTGAATACAAGGGAGCAAAACGCGAATAATAAAATTGTCTGTGTTAAAATATATGAAATATGTATGAGAAACGTCGACAAAGTCCACATTAATTTTAATATGAGTTTTTTATTTATTAATTTTTTTTTAAAGCTTAGAGTTAAAGCCTTGTTACTCAAGTCAAATAGTATCAAAAATAATGTTAGAAGTGTTTGGGGTGCTGTACCCGAGTTGTTTTATTTAAAGAATTTCTGACCTTACATTTTCTATTACCCGAGCTCCACATAAAATATAAAAATATATTTCATGATAATACATTTTATTAGATCTAGCAAACGTAAAATGGAGGTCTGCATTTCACTCACGTTTTGAAGTCACTTAATCAACTATAAATCCTATATGATATTCTTTTTTTTAATTTATCCGGCAAATCATGAATCATTTTTAATATCAGCTGGTCTATTATTCGTGAACAACGAGACTGATGTTGTTTACTCCTTAAATATTAGAAGACCGGCTTATGGAAATATTGGAAGATGAGGCCATTCTTGAAAGGTTTTGACAGAATCTGTCTACTGCACGAGAAGAAGGGGGGAGACCAAAGCTGAGGTGGTCAGAAGGTGTGGACTGAGACGTGAGGGTGCCAGGAGCTGGATGACGGCTGTGCAAAACAGATAATAGTGGAAGAAGCCGGTGGGGTAGGCCAGGACTCGTCACCGAGTTTTCATGAAAATAGGATTAAAGTGCTTAAATGTCGAATTTTAAAATGATTTTCTTCCAGAAAAGTTTCTTCAGTTTATTTTTCATATGACTATTTAACATTCATATCACTCATTAAGTAAATGGATAAATAAAAATGTTGATAAATATAATGAAAAGCTTTATATTTTGTTAAAGCAAGTGAAAAATTTTTTTTTTTAATTTTAGAAACGGTATTATGATACCGTCTGGTCATATAAAGTATGGTTGTCATTTTTAAAAATGTTTGTATTACGATTTGAATTATGAGTTGAAATTATATTCGGCCCTTCAAAAACAGGGGTTATTAGAAACATATCAGGTTATTAGAATCATTCATCTTTATTTCGTTTATGATAATCCATAGTTTTAAAAAAATTAGTGAAAAAAGAATGCTGTTACTATAATGACGATTACTTCATCTATTTCACCTTTAATTTGCTTCCCTTCTTTAAATATAGCACGTATGTTGAGTTTCCAAATTCACAGAAACAAACTGTCTAACGGAAAATTGTATAATTGAAATTTTTCCCTTTTCTTTACTACGAACAATAGTTTTAAAAAATTTGCAGTCATGAAAGAAACCGCGTTTATTTCATCATTGCATTATCTTATTATCCTACATTTACTATTGAATTACCATTCAAAATTATTGTATTTATTTTTTCTTTTGTTTATGTTAATCCGTAATAGTAAATAATTTGAAGAAAAATAAATAATTATTATTATTATTGAGCATAGCTCCATTATTTCATTTTTAAATTGTCTTGCTGCTTTAAATACAACACATATGTTGAAGATGGAAATGCCTAGAAACAAACCGCCAAAAGTGTATTTTTTTTGTTTATGTTGGCTCATGGTTTTACATTATTTTCTGTCATAAAAGTAGTATTATTTCCGATTATAAAAAATAACGTATAAAATGTAAAAAAAAAATAATAGGAAACTTTAATGGCGACCGTAAAGAACAAGATAATAGGAGACGTAGGAGAGAAAACAAACACAGCATTGCAGTATTTTTTTCTTTTTCTTTTTTTTTCCGAACGAGTGCTGAGACTAAGGCGTGCTCACGTGCTATTGTGGTTTGATGTATGTTTACCCAGGGCAATGGCTAACGTACTCCTTCCCTGCAGCTGAAAAAAATAACTTAGCATTCCTCCATTGTTTCTCCTGAGTAAGCAAATATCCACATTTCTCGCCTTTCCGGCATTACTGAGGCGCATTTATCACTCTTTGACACATTCCTCCAAATAAGGAGAGTTTATGATACGACCTAAATTGTCTATATTTTAATTTTAATAATTATATGGTTATCAATTAGCTTAGATCCTAATAGTTTAGTTCTGAGAAATGCAATAAAAATGACATTTGGATTAAGAGAATTAAAGAGACGGATCTCGATCTAAAATGGACACAATAACAGAATAAATTAGAAAGCACCAAACGAAGTTTTACACACTGATTTATAACAATAGTAAATGCGGTAATGAATGACTGAAAGAGGACCAGAGGGACTTACAACAGCTCAATTTAGAAAATCTCAAAGACCGAAATAAAATTACAAATATGAAATTTGAGCTGAATATTGCGGCAAATTGAAAAAAATTACAGATGAAAGGAAAAAGGAGCGTTATGAGAGGATTGAGGGATATTGATAGGCAAAGAAGAAAAACATATAAACACGTGAATGTTCCTGACTAGAAATTTTATTTAACTGTTTCTGAGATTATCCTTTAAGCTGATGTGGCTCTAGAAATTACAAAATTTATTCTTTTTCTTTCATTATAATTTTCAAAATAAAAATGTGTACGACTACGGCCCATGAAGGATCTTCGGTTGGTACGACGTAAAATGTTTATAAAAACTATCTATAATAGTATATAAATACCTAGAGTTTTGGCATGTAATTGGCTAAATTTTTGTAGATTATTCTAATATATGTTATTATTAGACATTTCTGAGCTGGGGGTATTATTATATCTAATTAGAGTTAATGTGAGTTGTGTATCACAAATAAATTATTTTACCAGAGTTTTTTAAATAATATTTTAATTTTTTAAATAGCTGTTCCCAGTAGTAGGCCAATAATCAAAATTCAAAAATTCTATGTATATTTATTTAAGTATTTAATATTTGTACTTTATTATAATTGGTAGGGTCACCTGTGATCTAGTAGTAAGTATAACAATCTGGTGTATCCAAAAGTGCCGGTTGGCAGCCCGGCGTCAGGTGCCCATAGGGTTTTTTAAACGGAGAAAAAATCCTTGTTTACCGTCCTTCGGAAGGGATTTAAAAGGGGGGAACCGTGCCTGTCTGGTGATTTTATAAATCAAATATGGTCTGAATTATTTAAATTTCAAAATATTTATATTTTAAATTATTAATATTTGTTTGTTTTTTCACAGCTGTAGGCAGTCCGAACAATAATTTTATGCATTTTCAAGCGTTTTTATTTATTGATCGAAACCTGTGATGAGCTGTACAAGGCCAATAAAAAATATAAATACAGATGAATTGAAATATTATGGTAAAATGAAAAGTTCAACTAGTTGTTGATGTTTTAAGTTATTATTAGTTTGAATTATACAATTATTAAACGATCTTTTTAGTTAGTAAATGCAATTCTAACCTTTAAATTAAAGTTGATTAAAAACTGTATAACACTAACCGCTATGCACCACCAACATGTTTCGCGCAATACGTCACGAACATGTTGCGCTTGTTGATGTAGTAGATGTTTTCCCTACCAAAAATCGCTCAACCCGGCTAAAAAAGTTTTCACTACCAAAATTAGGAGTCTCGCTGTAGCATCGTCGGACTAGTTATGTCAAAATAAAGGGAGGTTAAATGAATAAACAAACTCTTAATTAGTTAAACTAAAATAAACTATTATATTTATAGAATTTAACAATAATTATTATTGTTGTAACATAATACGTCATATACCTTTCTAAAATAATTACCCTAAATATCTTTAGGTAACTCTTTAGCACTTCCAGAATCAATGAACCCGCTAAACTCATTAACTTTGTTTAAATGAGAGTTAATGAAATGTTTTATCCAAATAATGTAGGCGGGGGGGGGAGGGGGTGTTGATGCCGGAAGTGGATCAGAACGGCACGTGTACCCGCCAGCAAAACAGTCCAAATTACAGTTTATTTAGCCCCCGGACGGAGCGGGTATTGTGATGACCGGGTTCGATTGGCGGAGGGATGACACCCCACCGGCCACGAGCGAGATAATGAGCCGGCCGGGTGACAATAGCCTGTCGAGAATGGCAGCGGGCTCACTCCCCACCTTCATTTAAATACAATATGCTATAAAAGTGCAAGTGACAAAGGGGTATTAATCAGGCAGACACTTCTAAATCCATTCGTGAGCAAGAGCCCTTTCAATCCCATCTCTCCCTGTTTACGGCAAAATGTCACCCAATCCTTGTTTGAATAAAGTGTTTTTGTTTTCATGTTAACCCGTTATACCATCTTGACATTTCACATGCTCAGATATACTTTAATTTTATCTCGAATATCTTGTGTGATCTAGGATAAAGATGTGCACTGCAAAGAGGTGATTTATCCCTGAAAACGCTGAACCCACATGCTTTCCCCCAATTCAGTGTAGACATTTTAATGAGGCTAGAATGTTTTTAGATTATTGAAAAGTATTATTTTTAACTGTTGAAATATATAAGGGAGATGGGTTGCTCAGAGGTAGAGCGCTGAGTTGCCGTTACCATGGTCCCTGATTCAAAACCAGCTGTAAAAGATAATTTATTTAATCTGCCAGGGATGGATACTTTGGGATCTGGAGACTCTTCTAGGGATCTCCCAGCCTTTATAACGTGGATATCCAAAATAGGAGGTAAACCTGGGAGTTAAGCATGACCTCGGACCTCTCTGCTCTACCGTTGGCCTAGAAACAGTTACAGTCTTACTATTCCACTAACTGAATCCAAAACTCTTCATGAATGACAGTGGTACAGGTTATTATTTGTGGGTGAAATATATAATTACCCACTTCACTTTATATCAAATGTGGAGTGGTATTTAATATTTTAACAGCCGGGAATGGATCTTTTGTGATCTGGAGGGTCTCCTGTGGCTCACCCCGCCTCTATAATGTGGCTTCCCAAAATAGAGGGAAAACCCGGCGGTTGAGCGTGATCTCTGACAAATCACCCCCTGCATAACCATTGTTTCTACCAATTATTGAGCCCAAGACTCTTCATGGATCTTATTGGTACAGGTTCACTTCTCATTGTATTGTGTTTATCATGATCTTCAGTCCAATCTATTATATATAGTCTTGAAACATAATAGTATTAAAAAAGCTTATATATCAATCAAAACCATTTTATTACTGGTATTCCTGCACTGCATATATTACATTAATTCCTTTTTATTATTCTATTTCCTACTTCAAACAGCATATAACGTAAATGTCACATGCACACTCAATTCTGGCGTATAATTTTATTTTTTCGATGTAATTTTTTATTATATCTAATGTCTATTTTAATTATATTGCTAAAATATATATATATTTTTTAGCTTTAGTCGAATTACTCATAAATTACTTAATTTATTAAATTCAGATCAGATAATTACGTTAGTATTTCGTAGTCTATTAACATGTACTTTATCAATTATTACTTATTATTAAAAAATAAAGTTAAATATTCTTGGCATGAAGTAGGTTCCTTGTCCTGATATATTAATGTGTTGTCTGAAATTTCGTTCAGCTATATATAGATAAATAAATTTATTTTTTTAAATAATTCATAAAGTTGTACTATGTTATATAATATACACATTTTTGTTTAAAAATTAACCGGCATAGTTAAGTCTTAATTACTACCATATTGGTCCTAGATATTAATAATCCAAAGTGAACGAGAGTCACCAATGGTTCAAGAGACTGGTCGAGATTTAATGGTCTTTTATTAAAAAATGCCAATGAAGCAAATTTTTCTTAATGATCTTTGAAAAATTATTATTAAGCCTCTTTGTCATCAATAAATAGACCCTAATAATGGTAGTAGAAATACTCTAAGGCGCTTTGCAGATATACTTTCCGTTGTGAAGCATAAAACTAATTTAGCATAAACTTTTGCAACACTAGAACGAAATATGAAGAATCACAAATTTTCAAGGACTCACTGAATACTTTTTTCAGTTATAAATTCACAAATAGATGAATAGATAGTTTTGTCTAGCAATGTAATCATTTTGTTTAATAAATACTGGGCTTACTGTTGGCAAATGGGGAAGCTCATTGACTGTTTGTTAACTATCTACAGACTCTCTAACAGGTGTCTAGAGTACAAAATACGTGAGCATGTGGAAGAGAGCGTGTAAAATATAAGATATTGTAGTAGGATTATTAGAAAACAATGTACCGAAAATAATAAAATGAGCGCTTTTCAAAGCACTAGATGTAACTCTGAGTACTTATGGCAATAATACGGTATAGTAGCGATGTACAGAATCATCTAAAACAAAGATAACAACATAATACAGTTAGTCCAGGTCGATCAATCGAGAATATCTTAGATTGATTATTTTGGAATCTTGTAAGTCGTAGAACGGAGGTTTCATAACCACTTATACCTACAGAGAAACCAGTAGGTTGTTAGTATGCGAAGAGGATACTCTTACTACTGAGGTGCACTCCCTTGATATTAATGGTCTATTGTTAAGACTGTAAATCGATTTAATAAAATTGGATGGCAAAGAAAGAAAAAAAGCTGAATAATTAGAGTTAAATTCGAGAAAAGGTTGATCATACTGTGTTAGGTTAGTAGTGAAACTGTTTTCGTAAAACAGTAGTAAGGGCAGAAAGGAGAAAATATATATTGGAAATATTATATATTATAGTATTTATAGTGTTTGGCACGATAAAGGGTTATAAAGTAAAGATAAGAATAGCATACACTTCGCTTGGAGAAGGGAAAAGAATCACGACGAGTTAAACAAAAGCATTAATTGTTAATTTTCATTACTTTATACATAGTTAATATTCAGGTAATTGTCATTGTTTTTTAAAATTAACCTATCTAAATGGCTAGAAATGCACTCTTGGAAGAAAAGGCGATGGTGCTACAGTAACCAGTAAGCTATGTTTGGTGAAGACATCACGACCGCCATAGTTTATATCAATCTATATTCCAAATGTAATAAATAACAGTTTAAAAAACTACAAACACGATTTAATAGAATACAAATCTAAAAAGTAAAAACTAATTTTCAAGAAATTAAAAATATTTAAAAATTAGTAACAAATAAAATAAAATAAATTATAATAATTTAAAAAAATAATTGAGTGGTTAACAATAAATTCATTTTACCGTAAAAAGCTTGGAGTGCTTTTAAGATATTTTCATAATGACTCAGTTTTACCAATATTAGTCAATAAAATATGTACAGCAATTAACCTTAAACACTCCACCGTTTTTTACGATAAAATAAATTGTTTTCTTTACCACCCTAACCGTATTTTAAACTTATAGAAAATAATTTTCTACTTTTTAATTTTCTTTCCATTAAAGCGGGTTTTTAAAATAATATCCATTTCCTACTACATAGTAGGGCCAGCTACAAAAGCGTGTTTTTTATTTGTTTTTACATTTTACGATGCATTTTGCTATTAAAAGCAGGCTTGTTAAAAACAATTATAGTTATTATGTCTGCAATAGTAGAGATATTTTTTATTTTAACTATTCTTTATCAACAAGGAAATATATCAATTATTTTTATTTACGTCAATTTTAATAATACTAAAATATATGGAATCACAAGTGCTACACCGTGGCTTACGGCCTGTCTAATGAAATCCCCAGTTTATTGAAAATGGCTCCCCCGAGCTGCCGTTAACGAAGTAGATAATTCCATCCGACGGAGCACGAACTCGGCTAATGATCCTTAGATCTGCGACATGTGCAAAGTGGTTATTTGCATTAGCGCCGCTGCCCTGAGCCCTCCATCATCCTCAGCCACCGAAATAACTGTATCGACCAATCCCTCACAGTTTACGACATGCCGTTGTATGATGTCACCCGGGTGTAATGAAACGATCAAAGCGGTGAGCCAGGGGGAATACCAAATGAGAGGTCTTCGTCTCGTAATTCTCGCTATGTACTTCTAAGATTAGCGCAAATGTCACTCTTACGCAAACCTAATAGTCTTCTTGAAAGTCAGTTTGACATTATGGATTCTCATTTAAAGTATGAAAATGTGTATACTCATCCTATGAATATACTCATCTTTAAGAATCAAATTTTATTTTACATTTCTGACCCTAAGCATAATTGCTTTTAAAAAAATCTATTAATGTCCAACAAGATTTACTTTCACACACCGTACTTACTAGGTCTACATTTTCATAAAGTTCATGAAATCATATCAATATCTCGTCCTTAAGTAAATATAATCATTTCATTTAATATAAAAAGATGAGTGCCAAAAAAAATGAGTAAGAAATTTGAATAAATTTAATAATGATCGTCAATGATATGGATTTTCATATTAATTAAAATATAGTAAAGATGAAGAGAAAAAAAAACATCTCAACTAATCTATTATTTAACTCTCACCGAAGGCTAAACCAACCTAGAGGCCTATAGTAGATATTGTAAAACGTGTAGTACCGATATATATGTACCTGTATACCGAGATTGTATTGGTGCCGAACACTCTCTCGCAGACTCTATTGGATTTATAAACCAACGATTGGAAGACCATTAAAAAACAAACATATACAACTACAACCTACGAAGGGTATTGGACTCAGTACTTAGTAAATACTATAATGTTTACAAGCTAACTTTTATGCAGTTATTTAGGCGATATCATCCTCAACCGCCAGGTTTTCACTTAATTACACTCCCATGAAGGGGGCAGGGTGAGCCCCCAAGAACGTAAATATATTCAAAGCAGATATGCTTTGATTTTGATATTAATTATTTTTCTTAGTTCAAGTAGTAACCAATCAAATACTTTGACTTGTATGTTCTTATTCGTCGATATGGCATTTTTTTCATTAATATCTTTCCTTTAGTTTTTTTTATCATCATTTATTTCTTATGATTTTTCACACAACCAATAGAATATCAAAGGTAAAGGGCACAAGAGATATTTCAAACAGTTTTTTGTTCATAAAAACTGTTTAAAGTATTGAAAGACGCGAATAGATAAACAAATTGAACTAAAGCTTTGAACTTTATACTACGTACGTAAAAGAGGAACATAAATGTTTTAATTTACATAAAACTTATGCATAACCTTATGTATACGAAAAGCCTTAGAACTTAAAAAAATAATATAGTTTATTTGCAACACGTGCAGTGTACCCATATACATATATAAAACATACAATTAAGAATGATCACTAACGGACTTATTGAACTAAATATATTAGTTAAAAAAAGAAACTAGAAATTTTATAGGTTTCCTTTTTGTATCACTATATTGCTACTAATGCTGGTATAAAGAAAAAAAAAACTTTATAACACGAATTCATGGTGATTCAAAAGAACTTCAAAGAATCATTGGTCACTTGTTTGAAATGGTAGGCGTTAATATTTTAAGTAAGGAATTTATGAGGGCATTAAAACCATTGCTATATTTTGGAGCTAGCTCTAGCTATCGCGTTTCCTTTGGGATTCCTGCAACGTAACGTACTGATGTGAGTTCTGCTCTAAAAAAGTCAGCTTTTTTTTTTTTTAAACAACGGCTCTAAAAGGCCATTCGCTTCTCAATGCTACGTTCCTCATAATTACATTAGTCTAAGGGAAATTCACCTGGTCCTTGGGATAGTAACATAGAAATATGTGGAATATGTAGAATCAGAGAACAGGTAACTACTAAATAAATCCCCATTAAGAGCACTAATGGATTTGCTATATTTTTTTTTTGTTAGAAAAGATAAGAATAGGAAAACCGGAAATATAATTAGATCCTTTAAGTGGTCTTAAAATGTAGTTATGTTTATCTAAGGCAAAAAGTTAAATTTAGTAAACAGTAAATAAATAAAGCTGGGATTTTATTAAATAAATAGTTGAAATGGGAAAAACTAGCGGGCACTACAGCGTCAGCAGCTCAATTCTCTCCTTATCCATTTCCCAAATCTTTTTTAAATGTAACCTTTTCCTTTTCATTTTTAAACAATTTCAGTCTAAATGTTTCTCTTTTGATTTCAATTGAATCTTTTTGAATTTTAATAATAATCAATTCGGACGTTATTTCTTACTTCTGAAAAATAATTAAACTGAACAACATCACTGATAATGTGTTTATTCGTGAAAATAAATGTATATTTGTATATATCTTGAATAATAATAGTTTTCCTTATATATATGAGGATGAAAATGGTCCGCGTGGAGGCCATAACAAGTATTGCATATTTACATATTGATTATTGTATATGTACATTGCATGATACATTCCATAAGTAAAAATAAAGGAACATGTATGAAAATACGTCATTCAAGCTAAATTTTTCAGCATTTATAAGGAACGAATCTGTTAGGTTCTATAAAACATTGAAATACGACAAAAAACAAGATTTATAATTTTGGTGATTCGTGGAAATTTCAATTAAAAAAACATGAAACAGATTCAAGGATGTTTTGGTAGACTAGTATTGCTGACAAATGCTGGAAGATGACAAGAAGCCAAGATGGTGGAGTTAGCATTAGAAATAAAATATTTATTGCATTATTTGTATTGTTAATACAAAGTATAATATGATATATTCTTGAATGAATAACAATGGGAAAGTATGGAAAAGTTATATTTAAGCTTAAATTTTAAACATCGATAGGGAATGAACCAGTTAGGTTATATATTACATTGGAATATCATAACTAGTAAGTGTTAAAAGTATATATATTCGTTATAATAAAAAACATAAAACAGATTCAAGGATAGTTTGGTAGACTGGTATTGCTGACAAACGCTGGGAGATGACAAGAAGCCAAGATAGTGGAGTTAGCATTAGAAACAAGAAGCCGAACAAGAACGAGGATATTAATGCTCACCATTACAGCAATCCTGTTAGCTACCAGCGGCTCTCCTCCGAGCGGGGCTCAATTATACAAAAATTAACTACATCTACCATTCGGTCTAATGAAATACTCGCATTATACCAAGCAAATAGCGAGCTAATATTTGTAGTTTGTCTCTCCGACATTGTGGCGATAACCAATTAATTCTGCCAACCCTTAGCCTTGATGGAATTAAAATTAAGTCATAGTTTCAACTATTCTATTTGTTCACTTTCTTGCATTTCAAAGAATACATAAACAGAAATTTCTTTTTGATAAACAGAAATTGTCATCGGTCCTTGAGACGTGGGCAAAGTTTCTATTTAATTAGATCTTTTAAAGTAGCCGAAACATTTTGAGTATACACAAGGAAGAATGTTCATTGAACATTACTTTTAATTTTAGGATCTTTTTGACATACGTCATTATATTGTTTATATTTTTTTAATCATTGCTTTAATTTTTTAATATTTTTATTTTGAAGAGGAAATAAAAAATAATAAAAATGAAAATAATTAAACATAAATTAAAAAAAACAGTTCCGTTAATTTAACGTTCGGATAATCGACGCTCTACTGTATTGATGAAGCAAAAAGTGATCTAGTGAACAGTTTCGCCTAAAATTCCTTAGAAAACTGTTTGCTATTTACATTATCGAAGCCAAGTAGATATAAAAACATTTATTGGATCGCAATAATAACATAATCGATTTCGTGTCATTTCATTTACTGTGATGCTTAAAATTTGTTTAAGTTCTTATAAATTTCTTTGTCAGAAACAGTTGCTAGTTTTCGAAAATTCGATCAAAACAAACTTATGTGCGATTCGTAAATGACTTAAACAAATTATATTTTCTACTTACTGTGATTATAATTCTTTATATAGTTTAATTTATAAATTGCGAAATATTTTTTTATAAAGAAATCATTCAATTTCCACAAGTATTTCGGGTAAATATTTAAAAAAATATTCTTAATAAATTATTTTTCATATAAGAATGAAACTCTTCATATATAAATTGTTGTATATTACAAATATATAATGCAGTGTATATAAATATATAAATTATTTTAGGTAACCATGAAACAAAATTTGTATAGAAGGTTAAGTTTGCATTATGTTAAACATGTTTAGATACAAGTAGAAAATTATTTAGCTTCAGAAAATATATACTGGTGAAATAAATGCTTCAGAAACCAACAATCTGGAATGTATGGAACCTGTATTTAACCCGGCCATTATAAAGAACAAACGAATATTACGCTAATTATAAGAGTTAACCGTATTTAAACTAGATATTTTAAGGAATGGGGAAAATATATTTCCCTCATGGGAACATAAATCCTGAAAGATTTAAGAGGCTGCTTTAATGAATCATTTGTGCTAACTGGTCTTCAAAAGACATTTAACTTAATTCTTGAGTTAACCGCTCTCGTTTAAATGTAGCCTCTTCGCAGGCTACAGTTATCATTAACATCTAGATAATTACTGGTTTCTATAAGTTTAAAAAATCTTATCTCGTTAAATAATAATTTATAGTAAAAACAACATGTCTAATTATTATTTGTAATTTTTCATGATTACAAATCTTAATTAATGTTATTGATACATCAAGAAAAGAGATGAGGCATCTCTGAAGATTACAAACAAATTTTATTAGCTAAATCTTAGGCATTTAGCAGGTACTCGTATATATCTACTTTCTTACCCCAGGTCTATAAAAATACAAATTTTCGTACCTAAATAAGATTTATGCAACTCGTAAGTAATAATTTTATAATAACGAGACCATTAACCGAAAACGTATCAACTAATTTAAATTATCAAACCATTAATACATCTATCAGGTAGCAGGGGAAGCTCATGTAGAAGACTTATTTGCTATTTTAAAATTCCCGGGTTTGGATCTGGCCGTAGTAGATAAATTACTTAATCAATCAACAGCCAAGAATGAACCCTGTGGGATCTGCAAAACCTCATGGGGGTCACCCAAGGGGGAGGGGGGTATAAATATGGTATTCTCATTGGGGTAAAAATCGGACAGTTGAGCGTGATGCCAGACAAATCAATTCTCTGCGAAACCGTTGTGTTTGAAACAGTGCAATCTCTACCATGTACAGAATCCAAGGCCTTTTGGCTTCTGGTTGTACAGGTTTTTTTAAAAATTACAGATTTAACAACGATAGACCTCAAGGTAGTCCTTGGCCCAATCCTTTATACAGTTTATACAGCTGACATCCCAACTCATCCTAATACTATCCTTACCACGTATGCTGATGATACATGTGTATTATCAGTCAACACCAATCCAATTATTGCATCCCAAAGCCTCCAATCCCATATCACTGATCTTGAAGAATGGTGTCAAAACTATAGAATTAAAATAAATTCTTAAAAATCCCATCAAATCACATTTACCTTACGTCGTAAACCAATGACTTCCTGCCCTTCAGTATCCTTTAATAATATCCCACTGGTGCCTGTAGAACAGATCCGATACTTAGGGTTGCATCTTGACAAACGATTAACTTGGAATCCTCATACGAGACTGAAAAGACAAGAAACCGCTCGACGTTTCAGGCTACTTCAACACTTACTAGACAAACGCTCTAAGCTCCCAATTAATTACAAAAGACTCATCTACATGACCATCATACGACCTATTTGGACCTACGGAGTATAGCTTTGGGGCTCCACTAAGCCATCGAATTCCTCTCGTATCCAATCCCTACAATCCAAAATCCTTCGTAAAATCCTTAATGCTACTTATTTTGTTAAGAATAAAATCATCCATAACCACCTTAATGTCCCATTTGTTGCTGATTTGGCCCGAACCCGCTATATATCCTTTCATAACTTCATTTCCACTCAAACCCTCTAGTTTCATACCTAGCTTCCAATTCCCGATAATCCTCCGAGGCGTCTGAAAAGAAGATGGTCCCGTGACTTCTTAGTTGAACTTGTGATTTGAGTACTACCAGTGGGTAGTTTCTCTACTTGTCATTTTCACATGTCATTATGTATCGCTTAACCAATTTACTTATTGTATTTTTTTTTATACAGTTGTAAATATCAATAAATAAATTTAAAAAAAAAAACAACGATAGACACTTACGATCTCATATGATGCCCTCCAAATGAAAGAAATAGTGTAACGATGAACCAGTAGTTGACACAGACATTAAAATTAGTAGGTTTAAGCAATTACATTCTAATTAAATGAGAATAAAATAACATGATATAGACGATAAGGGGAGTTCAATATAACGTATCTACAGCCCTGGTGAAGTAATAGTTAGTCGAATTCTTTCCATGACGAATTTCTTGTACTTAGGGAAGCGAAATCATGTTATCGCAGTTGTTAATTAGAGGCTAGTCAGACATTGGCTTAAAAGTGTGTTATTGCTTATAATACAGCCCAGTATCAAACCAAAAACTACGATAATAACAGGATTCTGCTTCACTCAATATAGTTAACTGTCTCTGGACATAGTTCGACTTATTCACTTAGTAATAACCACTTATTCACCTGGGTTGCAGATATAGTGATTAGGTAAATATGTAATAATGTAATTAAAATATATGGAGTAATTTTAATAGATATTCTTTTCTATTATCTTACATAGTATATATAAGAAAGATATCATAATGAGCCTAGAAATATAATAATTTATTAATGCAAATATTAGTGAGCAGAATCATGATATAAAAAATTATAAAACCGTAATTTATAAAATCAATTATTTAAATAGTTTTGAAATTTAAAAGTTTTTTTTATATTTTGCTTCTTGCTGTTTTGTTGACTGAAATGAAAAACACTGACAAGGTTTGGATACACAATCAGTAATAATAGTCCGGGAAACATTTTGAAAAGGTGAAGAGGGCGCTTAAGAGTCAAGGACGGGCCTCTACTCACAAAAAATAACCACAAACCAACTTATCAATCTTTAGTCGAGGTTCCAGACCTCAACTATATTCAGCTTAGTAATTATCTCTGATATTTTGTGTGATTTTAATTATTTTTAAATATATGATATAAGATTGATTATATATATATATATATATATATATATATATATATATATATATATATATATATATATATATAATATATATATATATATATATATATATATATATATATATATATATATAATATATATATGAGGAAGAAAATGGTTCAGATGGAGGTCAGAAAAAATTCTCTTTAGTAAGAAGAACTGTTTATTTTTAAAGGCAACGATTCGACCCAAATTGAAGATCTGATTGAGGGCTAAATATACAAGATACATCAAACAATGTATGTATAGATATGTATGGAATTCTATATGTATATATATATATGCCCCTTAACTGGTTCAATAACTTAAGAATAAAACATTTCTATTCACTAATATTTTTGGCATCGGATAACGAAAACCCCGAAGAGATTCTGAACTGGATTAAAAAACAGTGCAACGAAAAACTGCATGACCGATAGCAATATTCTCCTTCCGCTGTAGAAGCAAAAAAATGGTATCAAAATTCAAAACGCTGTATTTTTTATTCTTATTTTGACGATTTATATTGGTACATTTATATATATATTTTCGACTTATATAATTTTATGAATGAGCACCAATATAATTACTTATCTTGAGATATTATCCCTAAGATATTCCCGCATATGAATAAACTGATAAATGGTCTTTGTTTTTTGGTTGGAGGAAACAAAGAGACTTTGGAACATTGCCAGAGGTCGCCTATACATACATGATTGTGGTTTGACAAAAAGAAATTATATAAGTACCTACCTGTAAAACCTGTATAGATACATATTTTTTTAATCTATCAGCAAGCTGTAGCATTATACTTAAATCACAATTAATTTAACATTAATACTACATAAAACGTTGACAAATATATAATAATACGTTATATCATATTAACAAATCAATTCATGTTAAGATGAATAGTAGTATTGATATTTTGATTAATTTAATAAATAATCATAGACATTCATATGCAATAGCAGTTTCCTCAGAACGAGATGCAACAGTGTTGGAAATTACTTTGGAGGTTAATTATCATTCCGTGTTCATTGTTTAACAACAATCCCATTCTTCCGTGTTAGACACTTCCTGTTAGAAACTTTTCAATGATAATATATAATATTACAAATAAATAATAGAAATAAGAAATAAAAAGGGGTTAATTCATTTCTAAAAATAATAGCACAGCCTATAATAATATATCAACAATATTTCTTTGCACTGAATGTTCTGTATATTTTTTCATTTTATTTTTTATTGGATGTTGATTTGATAATAATTACCACATTTACTATAATGTACAATTACTTCAGAAATTAGTTTAAGTTAGAGAGTTTTTTTAGAAAAAATACACCCTTACGAATGCTTAAGATCTTTAAAAATCCTAGGATTTAAAAAAAATAATGTGTGTCTGTCAGCTCCGACGCACGACTGGAGTTTACTCCTTAAGAACTAATATTATGTAGATAATGTAAAAAGAGGGTGAATGAAAGCATCTTAAAAAATAATCAAAGCATATATAAATATTTATTTATAATTTTTACATCAGTCCAATGAAATATATACCAACTATTTCTCATAATAATAATTGTTAATATTGTTTTATAAATCATTCTTGGGAAAAATCGTTTGTTTTACCATGAACATTTAACATGATTTTGAACAGTATTTAGTCCGTGTATTAAATACTGTGACAATAGGTTTGTGGTGACTAAAATACAATACGTGTACGTCAGAAGTTACATGGGTTATGAATCGTGAAAACATTGCATCAATAGTTGTACCATATCTAGTCATCCCGAGTAATCTGCAAGAAATAAAGTCTAAATATAGCCCTAAATTAAGTTCATTTTTCAAGAATTGTACTAAGTGTAAACTTTTATCTTTACTCAGTGAAAATTAAATTTACTTTTCTCTACTAAAATTTTACTTTGGGTCGTTAAGTGAATAAACAAATATCCACTGTCATTATCTTTGAAAGAACCAGCGATAAATGATTTCATACTAAAACTGGTTTCGCTTGGAGTAAGTTTTTTTAATTTTATAATTTGACAACACAAATTGACGGTTAGATTGCTGTTATACGCACACATAACCTCGAAGTGAGAGGTGCGCAAAGGAACGTAACGTATCTCAATATATTTATTTTTTACTGTAAAGTTTATTGACTAAACCTCCTCCCTTACCATTTAAAACATTTGTAAATCTATTCTCATAATAACAAAATATAAAAAACATCTAAGCTCCAAAGTAACTTTGAGGTTATATATTTATTTTCTTAATTAGTTCAAACAAAGCTAACCTTAATTAGAGTTTTTAAAAAAAATTTGCATTTCAACACTTCGAGAATAAAGCAATAGAATACACTGTTACCATAGATACCACAAGTATCTATTCCCGATTAGTCCCGGAATTTAATTATTAATTTCTATCTAATATGTAAAACAAATAATACAATATTATCGAGAAAGGATCGTAACGCACCACATTTAGCTAAAATTCGATTCTACTCTTCATCAAATTTTCATACCGCGGGCTAAATATGAAAATCGTTTCTTAAGGGGTAAACTCCAAAAATCATTTATTTCAATAAACTGTGGGCTGGACTAGGCTATGCTTTTGTCGTTTTTTCAATGCCAAACAACAAACAAACAATAATTAAAAAAACGTCCAATAAATAACACCACTAAAAAAAACAGCTTAACTAACCCCTAGCAAAATAAAGTAATGTTTTTACCGTTATAAAAATCTGAGTGATAAAAAGTAGTTTGGATTATCAATTCGTTAAATCTTCAAATTTTAATATGAGAAGGAAGCAATCGCCAAGATTATGGTGAAAAAAAATGGAGGGGTGGAATTAAATTTCTTTAAACCGTTACGATTATAAAAACGTCACTAAGAACTGAAATATAAAACAGAATTTAAGGAATTTCAAATAATTCAGGTGATTAGACTAATAGATTTACCTTACAATTAATAAAATATTTATAATTAATATATTAATTAGATTTTAATCAAAACACAAATTTTAATAACAGTAAAATAAAATATTTAATATGTCAATCCAAATAGTTAATAGTTATAATTGAAAAAATGACTCCCTAGCTAGTACTCATAATGAATAATTATTTGCCATTAAACCATAAAGATTCAATCTGGACCAATTATTTTTCCATCATTTATAAGTCCTTACTTCTTTCACAGCGCTTTCAGATCCAATAATTTCTTTGAGTCGGGTTCAATGAGGATAAAGCTATGAAAAAATGCGTTTTTATTACCTATGATTGGGTATGAACAAAATATGATTATAAAAATATCCTGATTGCAATCATAATGAGACTTTTGGTATAATGTTTATTTAATTTTTAAATATAGAAGTAATAATCGTGTTAGTTACAACATAAAATACAAAATCCTCAGCTGTTAGTAAATGACCATCGAAATTAAAAGTAGTTAAGATATGAAATATTCGGTATTTGATCATTTGTTTGTTTTCTCCACTTTATATTGTTCCCCGATTCACAGTATTTAATCCTTAAACTATCCTACAGGATCCACAAAGTTATCCACATACTAATAATGAAGAGTGTTTTTCGATCTTATGTTAAGGCAAGTAGAATGCTACCCCTAGGTACTAAAAATAGATCCGCCACCGATGTTGAGGTTTTGAATTATGTCCTAAACATCAGCGGATTCGGTTCGTGTTACAGTGAACGTTTCGGCCCACGTTTCCAACTTACGTCATTGTGTGTGATGTTTACAAATAGATTCCTTGCCTAGTTCTAATTCTGGGAGTTGATTGAGTGGCCAACACGGGCTCCTCGAAGATAAAATGATTGGAAGAGGGAAAGGATAATTAGAAAAGGATTGGCTGCCAAGGAGGAAGGAATGTGATTCATTGTTTTCGAAACATGCTCTTTAATTAGAAGTTGGAGCGCACGAAGGCGGGTATATTTTATTATAAAAGGAGCAGGAGTAATGTAATTAATACGTAAATATGCGAGAATAATTATCCATTGTTGAGCCTACTCCTTGTTCGCTCTAGTTTAATTATCCTCTCTTTATGCAATAGCTCACACGCACGCTCTTGTAGCAACTAGCTCTGAGCAAACCCCGCAATGTTTCTCACACCATTGCTAGTTACTGTAGTCGAAATCATCTTGCGTAGCATACGCGCATAATAAACACGACATCAGTTCACATTGATTTCGATTACGGAATAATAATGAAGATAATATATTCTAAGAAACTATAACACTTTCATTCCCGTTCTCATGTCAATTGTAAGAGCTCTGTAAAGCTTTTATATCGACGTAATAAGAACGATAACTAACGTATCAGAGCTTAGTTTTAGTTACTCCTATCTATTTGGCTACTGACAAACTACGATTTGCACCTATTATTCCCCAAATGTCTTGAAGTAAAACCAAGACAGCAATTAATAATTATAAATATCTTAGCGAAATCAAGGGATGGATGTCGATATCAATCAATTATGGATGTCGCTTTTTACAATCTTCAGTCCATGGTTTCAACCCAAACCTAAATCCATATGATCGCTCTTAACTCAAGTATCCCATCTACTCCTCCCCCCCCCCACAGGTATATAACTGTTAGTAGACTCATTGCTTTGTAAAAATTTGGAAACTCATTCATTACTAACTTGGGTCACCTGTAATAAAGTGGTTAGTGTATCAACCTACGATGCCCAAGATCGCTGGTTTAGGATTTTTTTAAAGGCAGTAAAAAATCCTTGGATATACCGTCCTTCGGAAAGGATGTAAAATGAGGGTGTGTACACACTGTAGCATCTCACCCGATTAGCCATAACATAAAGTGAGGATAATAAAATTAAATTGAGTTAAATGAATAAACGAACAACTCAATAACTTTACTACTCCGGGGCGACCTGTGGTCTAGTGGTTAGCGTAACAAACTACTAAGCCCAAGATCGCGGGTTCGTAGCCCGGCAGGTGACCTTGGGTTTGTTTAAACGGAGTAAAATATCCTTAGTTACGCATTCCTTCGGAAGGAACATTAAACGGGGGTCCCGAGCCTGTACGATGTCAGGTACTCGTTAAAAATCCCTATCCTAATTAAACCCGAATAGGCAAAATTTAGAGCTCCCACTGTAGCATCGTCCGATTAGCCATAGCAGCAAAACGTGACGTTAAATGAACATGACTTTATTACTCCAACTAAATCTAACATTTTTACAATAAAACAACTGTCTCTGAAAATTATATAATAAGAATCCAAGTTGTTTTGACTTTTTCCTCTGATTAGATCATTCAAATTACATGGCCCTTAATTTTTTTTGTCTTCATAGTATTTTCAATGGAAATTGTATAACATGTACATTATACTATGAATATATAGGCTTATTCGTTTATTATAGATTCTATTGAAAAAGTAAATAAAAAAATGAACGTAAATGAAGAAATTAAATATGGTCTAGGAAATCATTTACAATTATTGTTATGATGCGATTATAATTCGATGTTTTTGTGATTTTCTTTAGAGAGATTCACAATAAGAATATTTTTTTAAATGTTAATTGTATGTTTCCAGATTAAAATAAGAATCATGCCTAATAATCTTCAAAATTTTTTCCTTTAATTTGTATTTATATTATATTTAAGTTAATATGTAATAAATATAGAGAAAACCCAATGAAAAGTTTAAAAAATGTATTTATTCCTTTTCTTTCAGATCATTTAAAGCATGCAAATTATATAATGAAATATAAATTATTATTTAAAAGAGTCTATGTACAGATGTGGATTATTTATACTCCTCCTAAATCACGCAATAACGTTTTGAACTAGACGTAACTACATTTTAAAAATGTTTATAACTCTTCGAAGAACATCGATCGTAAATTTTTTAAGGAAGAAAAAATCCACAATTAAAACAGAAGGCTAAACTCCCAAGAGGTGATCGTTAGTTGTGGCCGGGAATATTTTTATGAGAACTGTTCGCGGAATCATCATTAGAGAGATCTACGGATTTTTAAGGCCGCTTTTAAAAGTTTTGCTTTGAAAAGACGTCGGCATTTTGACTATGTCGTCTTTGCCCTTCATCCATCCAGCTTTTCTACTCTAGTTCATTAAACCAATCAAGAAGCAAGTACTTATTAACAGTGTCTATTCATTATTGTTTACATTTCTATACAACAATACTTTCTTTGATTATTTAAATTTTTGTTCGCATCTCCAACATTAATATTAATAAGGATGCTCAGGAGCTAACTAAAACACATCTAATAAATTCTGACACTTCCGCGTCTCATGAATTACTTTAACTTAGCCATACGTATATAAATATAAGTGGTAAATGATTCCTTTACTACATTACAGTTCATTTTTTTTCTTTATCATTATATTAATTTAAGTACTGTAATAGAGGTAAAATTTATTTTATACTAAAAAATAGTTATTAAATATTTCCTGGTAACAAATACTGTAACATCGATCTAGTAACATATTGTTATTTGGCCTATTGTTGCTCTACAGCCTTTTCACAGAGCCTTGGCCTCCTTCAAAAACTTTCGTCTGTACTTTATTATTAATAAAGTATTACATCTCTTTAGTAATTATTACATCACTTATGTAATATCCCCCATATATTTTGGGGTAAATAATTTTCCTAAAATATATAAAGAAATTAATTAAATAAAAACGCCATAATCTCATAAGGTTCTAAAAAAAATTTCTGACATTTTATTACTTAGGGAATTTCAGAATATTTTTTTTTATATTAAAGGAAAAACTCTATTGGGTTGTCTCACATAAAATTACCGTATTTAGAACCAGGAAGAAAATAAATTTGAGATCAAATCCAACATATTTTTTATTCAAAGTATTTACCATCATTTTTGATACACTTTTGCCAACGGCTTACCACGTTTTCTATCCCAGATTTCAAAACGTTGAATCACGTGATGAAAGGAATTCAGAAAATGCATTTTTAAAATCTAAATCATTGGTAAACAATTTTAAAAAATTCGCAAAAAGTTGTCCAAACTCCGAAAAATGTGGTAGTCTGTTGGGGATAGATCAGGGGAATATGGGGGGGGGGTGTTGTAAGACTTCATAGCCCAACTCCTTTTATTTATTCACTGTCTGTATTGAAACATGAGGTCGGGCGTTATCATGAAGGAGAACATGTCCTTTCCTATTTACAAGTACTAGCTGTTGCTTGATCAAATTTTGATGCTGTTGGTCAATTTCTTGGCTGTCTGATGTTGAATCAATTGTTTTTCCCTTTGGTAGAAAAGAAAAATGAATGACCCCGGCCATAGACCACCATACTAACCATTAACTTTTTCGGATGGAGATTCTGTTTTGGCATGTGCCCAGGAGGCTGATCGGCATCTAGCCATTGACCAGATCGGCGTCGACTGGCATACATGATCCACTTTTCGTTACAAGTTATTAAGCGGCCGAGAAATGCTTCGTTTCTTTGACGAGCAAGTAAAGAAACACACATCTCTAGACGTTTCAACTGCTGACGTCCGTTGAGCTCGTGTGGGACCCAGGAATCGAGCTTTTTTGCCTTTCCGATCAATTTTAAATGCCTGGAAGCTGTCGTACGACTTGTGTCTAGCTCTGACACATATTCTCTGACTGATTTATGAGGGTCTTCTTCCACAGCATTCTTAAGATCTTCGTCCTCTATTGATGTTTGAGGCCATCCACGGGGCAGATTTTCTAATGTCGTATCTCCTGAGGAAAATTTTGTAAACCAACGACGGTTGGTCCTTTCATTAGCACTTCCTTCATCAAACGCATGATTAATATTTCTTGCTGCCTGGGCAGCGGAATGACCGAGTTTGTACTCATAAAAGAAATCGCGTGTTTCCTAGGCCACGGTTTAAATTATACAAAAATCTGTATGCCTACTTGGGAAAAAAACAAACACAGTTTTCAAACAGAGGATTAACTAAAAATTTACTTATAGATAGTAAATATTTTCCTAGGAATCAACAGGCAACACTTATATCCTCTATAAAGATTAAGATTTAAAAAATCGGACATTTCAGGTGTGACAACCCAATAGGTCTTAAGTGGGCCCTTCTAAGAGACGGAGTATAGTTAGTTAGATTATATTTGTGTCATGTTGTGCTTTATAGATAACAACATTTATTATCGTGAAAAGTTATTAACCTTTTATTTCATTCCTTCTCATCGACAAAATAAATTCTGTTTTCACCAACAAAGATAAAAAAAACGTGGGGAAAGAAAATGGTCCGGTTTGAGGTCAGGAAAATTTCTCAAATACGGTTGAACTATTTATTTGAAATCCAACGTATCAACCCACATTGCAGGTCTTCTTCAGGACTAGATGTACACGATACAAACAAATTATAATAATATATAAAAAAATGTAAAGAAAAATATTATATCAAATGAATATACATAAATAATGTATTGGAGGAAACCAGATACAAAACGGGATGAAATGCAACACACATTTTATTCAAAATAAAAAAAATTCCCCATAATTTGTCTTCAACACTAAATCAAATTAAGGCCAATCCTGGTCCAAAATTATTGTAAGTAGTTTTATTGTTATAGAATTTTTCTATGCAATAATTTCAACAAGCACGATTTTTTTTTAATCTCACCAAAATACTGTTTTGTATTTTTTTACTTACAGATTAATTCATAAAATTTTAATGCCCCTAGTCCAGTCTGGGTTGCAATGACAAGGTTCAACCGAATATAATTCTTTGACAATGTTAATAATTACTATTCTTAATTGTCAACAATTGTACACTTCAGATCCTCCATTCTTCTTATACTTAAAGGAATGAATATACTTAGGCATTGAAAATGTTTAAAGACCTACTTCTCATTGTACAAACGTTTGTTGACGTCATCCAAGGCCCCTCAATACGTCTTAATTATGATATTTTCTTTTTCTTCTGAACTAAATTGGATGACATTCGTCGAGCTATATTTAAATTAAATGATAATACCAAACTAAATAATTAAATTAAATTTTTAAGCTATTAATAATAATGATCATAAAAGCTAAAAATAAGGCCTAAAGAATGAGACGTATCATATTATTTTTTAAAACATACTGAAGCAAGCCGAGCTACTTTATATATACATATATATATATATATATATATATATATATATATATATATATATTTAGTAAAGCTTACAATAAAAGAATTTATGTGAAACATCGGTGTTTCCTTTTTTAACACTTATTATTAACATTATTAGATGGTTATATTGTATTAGAGTATCAAACTGAGTCCAAAATCCCTGGTCAGTGCGGTATGATGGATCAATACCTTCTAAATTAGGGGTGGGGTACTTGAGCGGAGTACTTGTGATAATATTTACACAAGGCAGGCGTAATACACCACCTCCTCCATCCCTTCATTCTCTATTCTCAATTCTATTCCTTGTTCCAATAAATCATATCACATATAACCTCGATTCCTCAAAATCCTTTTTGCTAATAATTTAACATAAACAGCCGTCAGTGCCATCAGCACTTCTCTCAAAACAATCAGTGCTCAATTCAATTCAATTATTGTTTTAAATTAATGATGCATGTATTTAACCTGTATAGTTGAAACAATACAGGTTACATTGTTTTCATTAGATTATGAATCAATGATTAAACCAAAACAGTTGCATGGCATGTGTCCGAGAGGAAAACTAGTAGAAATAATTACGAATAAAATTTGGCAAGTAATCGAATTTAAAAATTTAAAAAAAATATTGTATGTAAAAATATTTATTAAATCATTACATCAACGATTCCACAGAACAATAATGACGGATAATAGAAGCTTCTTCGGGTAGCACAAGCACCTCAGAAGTAAAGGCATATGCCTTACAACAAAGATAAGAATATATAAAACCCTGATAAGGACCGTTCTTACATATCCATCAGAATGCGGAATTCTCAGTTTTAATCGACTATTAAAACATACCCAGGAGGGACCTCAATATCAACACAGATCACAGATCTGCTCCAACTGATGCAGAGTTTATATATATATTAATACATTAGTGGAAAAATTCCAACTAAAAACCTTAAGTCTCAAAAATAACACAGGAAATTGAAAATACCTGTCCGATATTTCGCCTATTCAGGCATCCTCAGGGAAGAAAGAGAATAACAGCAAAGCAAAACATGAATAATGCACCCAAAAAGCACATCCCACCACCTCCAAGGCTCAAATGCAACTACTGAATCATAGGGAAGGTTACTAGATTCCCAGCTGGCTACGGTTGGAAAAAAAACAAAAAAAACAGCTGATAAATACCCCATAATTTGAAACATCAATATACACTCACCAAACTCCAAAAAACACAACAGGGAAACAAAATGAAATAAATAATAGTAACAAACAACACAAGAACAGAAGACAAAAACCATATGAAAAAATGAAAGTAAAAGTGCAAGAAAAAAAGTGAAAATTATCAAAAAACCAGCGGACTTATTTTGTAATAGGTTTTTTGTCTTCTGTTCTTGTGTTGTTTGTTACTATTATTTATTTCATTTTGTTTCCCTGGTGGGGTTTGGTGAGTGTATGTTGATGTTTCAAATTCTGGGGTATTTATCAGCTTTTTTTTTTTTTCCAACCGTAGCCAGCTGGGAATCTAGTAACCTTCCCTATGATTCAGTAGTTGCATTTGAGCCTTGGAAGTGGTGGGATGTGCTTTTTGGGTGGATTATTCATGTTTTGCTTTGCTCTTTCTTCCCTGAGGATGCCTGAATAGGCGAAATATTGGACAGGTATTTTCAATTTCCTGTGTTATTTTTGAGACTTAAGGTTTTTAGTTGGAATTTTTCCACTAATGTATCAGCATTTATTTAATGTCTCTGTTGACCTTTCCCTTTTTCAATATATATAGATGGGGCGGCTAAATATGGATGAGCACGAAAGAATGGACACTGATAAAGATTTCCAGAAAGAGCTGGAATGACAAAGGATTTTTTGAAGGAAGTAGTTTTATCGAACGGGTTATATAAACCAATTTAGCTGGATCTAGTATTTAGAGAATGAATAGAGGAACGTAGAATGAGAAGATCAAGGATGAAGAGAGTTTTTTGTTTTGTTCTAAGAACTTGGAAAAGGAAGGCTCCAAGGAGATATTGCTGTCGGAAAGTAGGAAGAAACCACTTCAACTTTGTATACTACGAGTAACAACAGACTTGAGAGCGCCTGGTTTTGTAACTTAATAATAAAATGTATATTGTTTGTGTGTTCATAGATAACCAATACTTGTTGTATTAATGTAGCATATTGAACTTATTGCTATCCAATAAAAAGATTTAATCATTTTTTTTTAATATGTCAAGTGAAGTAAAAATAATCAAAGAAAATGTGTAGATAAATAAACAATATTTGTTTAGTACCTACTTCAAATTATGTAGCCCAAACAGGAAATAATTAATTACATTTATGGACTTTAATTTTATTTATATGGATTTAATTTTATTACATCTACATTTAAGGTTTGACAAACAATAATTTACACCAAGCCATAAAATATTTAAAATATGAACAATATTTTACCAAGAATAAAAAACAATAAAATATTATAAGTAATGATTTAGTTTCGCTATGTATTCAATTACACATCTTTAAATCAGCCAAGCAAAAGTTTCAAATGGAAAGCAGTAAGAATTGTAATCCATTTTCTTTTACAATAGAATCTTTACTCCTGGAACTAACTCCTATGCACTAGTTTTCTATATCCATGGTGCAAGTAAGAAGTTATACAGTTTTTATTGCTGATACAGAAAAAAAAAAAGCTTCACCTTGAATATTAAAGCTTTTAAATTTTCATATACTTAAAATTTAAAATCTATTTTCCATATTACTCAGATTTTCAACGAGATATTTGACCCATATTTATAGTTTTGGTGCCCCCAAAAATGATCCCCCAAGATGATCTTAGACATAATAAATTACCAACCATTTTTTTTCTAAGTGTATGCAGATAAGTGTTAAATTTTCCTATTTCCAGAACGTTCATGCAGATGAAATAAAGTTTAATACAATCTTAAAAGCTATTAAATAGTGATATAAATTCTTATATATTTTTTATTTAATAAAACTAAGAAAGAAGTCCTTTGGAAATAGAAGAATAAAATAGGTTTTGTAATTGATTCTTTATCGTTTAAATAAGCATACTAAATTCCATAAATATGATGTCAATACATCCGAATATGTCTTGACGATTTGATGCGGAATCATCAATTCTGTATATTAACGACAAATTAACTTAAACAGTTTTTTTATTATTTTTCTTGTAGTAAAACTGATTTTAAAAATCAGTTCACGTTAAATGTGTAAAATAATGGAGTTTTAAAAACTAAAATTATTTCCATTTTTAACCAAAGAAAGTTAATGAAATATGTGAATATTCATGTAATTTTTACATTAACAGTTTTCATAATACAACTATCTTTATGTATGGTCTCAAGTTACAATTCAATGTGTAAGTTATATTATTAAGAGCACTTTAAATGAATTAAAAATAAATTGTTTTTAATAGAATTTTAAAATCAATCAATGTTTTGGTTATAGTTTGATTTAGGAAAGTTAGTCATAAATGGAGGACATCCGGTCTTATAGTAATTAATATTCCGCTTATCCCTGATGTGAACAGGAGACTATCAAGGACTTCTCCTCGTCAGACTAATAATATATTCTCCAACACTAGAATAAATTACTTTGGATTATCAACTACTTCATTTACATACATATTCTATACGCAAAGTACTTTATAAGTACTATATACCGATATACAAAATCTAAAAATATCGGTCAAATAGTCTGTGTGAAAAGCTGAGTAATAAGGTAAATATATTCTTAGGATATGAAACTGGAAAAGTTTCAAGTTTCACGTTAATTTTTTCTGTACATATCATGATCAAAAACCAATAAGGGACACATATTCTATTTGAGCCTGTAAGGACTATATACTACTAAGGATCCAATATACTAAGACATGTGAGTGGGGACGGTACCGAACTATTGGGTTTAAAAGATGTTATTCAGCCCAAAATCTTTAATACTCCATAATATATCAAATTAACAAATTGTCGTATATTATATTCAAAAACAACAACAATCAATTAGAAACCAAATAGATCTTTAGTTTATGAAATTGATAATAAACAAAAAAAACTTTTTAAAATTACTTCTGAAAAGAAATAGATGATCATAATAATAGCTTAATAACACTTGCAATAACGTTTTGTTGTATTATTTGTTGCCATTTTAAAGGTAGTTTCATAATGCCTCTCTCATCAGGAAGTTTTGCAATGCGAGAAAAAGGTGGTAATCGCTTGGTGCCAGGTCCGGACTATATAGTGGATGCATTAAAACTTCCCAACCAAGCTCCCGGAGTTTCTGGCGAGTAACTACAGATGTATGTGACCTTGCGTTGTCCTGATGGAACACAAAACCTCTTCTGTTGGCCAATTCTGCCCGTTTCTGGTAAATCGATAACTTCAAAGGGTCCAGTTGTTGACAATAGAAATCTGAATTTAGTGTTTGGCCATATGGAAGCAACTCATAATAAATGATTTCTTTCAAGTCCCACCAAATACACAGTATAACCTTTCTGGCAGTTAGTCCTGGTTTGGCCACCGTTTGAGCTGCTTCACCAAGCTTTGACCACGATCGTTTTCGCACAATATTGTCGAATGTGACCCATTTCTCATCCCCAGTCACCATCCGTTTAAGAAATGGGTCGATTTCATTCCGTTTGGCCAAGGCTACACAGATGAAAATTCGATCCATCATGTTTTTTGTGTGGCTCCCAAACATTGAGCTTCTTTTTGAATCCAGCTTTGTGCAGATGGTTTAAAACTGTTTTATGGTCGATTTTTAGCTACTGGGCGATGCTACGACTACTAACATGCCGGTCAACTTCGATTATTTCTGTGATTTTATCGACATTTTCGACGACGGGCCTGCCTGTGCATCTTTAACGTCAAAAATGCCTGAACGGAATCGACGAAACCAAAATTGCACGTAATTAGCTGTTACAGTATCGGCACCATAAACACCATTCACAATTTCAGCGGCCTGGCCTCTCGCCTTTATCAAAGAGAAACTGTAAAATGTACCGAATTTTATCTTTGTCGACTTCCATTGTTTACACCCTGTAACTCACAACTGAATAGAACAAACAAAAAAACAGCCAACGAATTTTTTTAGTTTGAAATGTCACCTTGACAACGAGCATAAACTTGCAATTGATTGATCGATACTTTACGAGATATCGATGACTACAGCCATCTACCGAGAAAATAATGGATTTATTTTTCCCCAAACTATTATATAAGAGGATTTATTAGTTAATATGAAATTATTAAATATTTTTAATAATGGTACTACGTGTATTTTTTTTTATTACGGTTCTTGGTCAAGTATTAGGCATATTATACTCCAAGACATTAAAGTTTATAAATTATTAGTTTTGTATTGTTAATGTGAATGGATCTGTCCCAGAAGACTAAATTATTATTATTTGTGAATAGCCCATCTAGACTTTTTAATTAAATTACAAAATTAAGAGCCCAATTATAAAATATTGTATACCGATACCAGTAGTAAAGAAACATGATAAAAATATAGAAAAATAAGAGCTTACGGTGAAAGTAATATAATTAAAACAGTTGTGCTATCTATAAAATTTAGTTACTCATATATGTATTAGCCTTCTGTAAATAAGGGGTCAGTAGGATCGAATAAAATTGGAAGCGTTCCACTTGGCAGTCAATCAAGTAAAAATTACAAAAAGTGACGTAATGGGAAAACGAGCCAAAGCAACCGCTGACTAATATTTAATACAAATAATGTGCCAACTATAATTTACAGGAGTAATTTGAATTTCATGGAAACGAAATTAGTTTCTTGGAATTTATAATATATAATCATCCGAAAAAGAAGGATGAGAAAATTAGATAATAAAAATACTGTTAAAATAATAAATATCTATGTAAAAGTTAATATAAGTATCACATGATCGCGTTTGAGCAACAGTAACACAACACAACAATTACGAGGAAAAATATTGTTATACAAGTCCAATAAATGCATGTAAATGATGTAAAACAGCGAATTAAAATTCACGTAAATAAATAACAATCAAACATGAGTCTGAATCATAACATGATGACACGTGTAGTTATAATTGATCGTCATTCAACCTTAGCTTTATAAATAATGTAATAATGTTTTAATGGAAAGATTATTTTCAATAGTACTAGAACACAAGGGTAATACAGAAATACCTATGTCATTCACAAATAAGAAATAGCTAAAACAAAAATTAAATATTATACGTATATGTTTCGGTATTGTGTAATTTCACACCTGAAAGTATCAGGTTGTTTTATTCTTTAATGAATTTTATTTTAATCCGTTATATAATTAAATGTTGTTATTAGAAACTTAAATACCCTTATCATATATTTTCAACTCATGGAGGAGTTTCTCAGGTTCCGTAATTCCATCTTTTCAGTAGATGGTTCTAACATTAAATGTCTTCTTGTATCAAGAGTACTGAGGGGAGCATCCTGTGTAACATGTGATTTGTAATTAAAAGAGTCTTAAAATATTTTGAATGATTACGAATAGTGTTTTGTCAGTTGGAGGCATTTTCTTATTACCAAAGTTTGGTTCCGCTTGAGCCCGGAAAGGAACTGTAGTTCAGGAGAAGAGATATTTCATTGTAATTTTAATCTAAACTTCCTATTTTTTTTCTTAGTGTGTTGTACTTTCACATTATTCAACTAGACAGAAAAATAAGCATTTTTAATCCAAATTATTATTTTTTTTTCCTCAAAGTCTTTAAATGTCATTAATTCATATCAATTTATTAAAATATAGTTTATTTGTTACTCTCCCACCTTGCTAGATGTTATCTGTATAAAAAATGACATATAAAATATCAATAACAGGCTCGTACTAGATATGGTGAAATTCACTTATGAAATGATTTTTTTCTGGTCTATTGAGCAATGAGAATTCATTTGTTGATGCAATACTGATAGAAGACAATTACACATTACACCATTCAATACTGGGAATGTTCTAATAACATACAATTGACGGAGATGGCAGATCATTTAAACGGCTCGTACTGTACTGATTTGTAAGGTCGTTAGGCAATATCTTCACTTACCATCTAATAATAATGGTGACGTTCACCGTAAATTTATTTACTCCCTAAACATACATAAATAATAATAATAATAAAGTAAATTTAGAAAAGCCGTATAAAAATGAAATATTTTATATATATATATATATATATATATATATATATATATATATATATATATATATATTCACTCAGATACCTTGAGGCCTATGTATTTTAATTTTAATATTTTCCATATGTAATTTTAATTGTACGTATTTTGTATGTTTATGCCAGAAGAAGACCTGTAAAGTGGGTTACAACGTTGGCTTTCCATTAAACAGTTCTCCCTAATTAAGAGATTTTTTTTTACCTCAACCTGGACCATCTTCTTCCTCTTTTGATGTCTTATAATCCAACACTATTACAACTTAATTAATAAATGAAACTAACTTGCGACTTAGCTCCAGTAACAATTATTCTTTTAGAAACAGATTAAAAGAAAAATAATTATAGAAATAAGGTAACAGTAATTATAAACAAAGAAAACAATTGAAAGTATACAATATAAATATAAATATTTTAAATATATTTATTTTGAAGAGAAAAGATATGTCGAGGGCCGGGATTCGAACCCGGGTCTTCCACGTTTCCGTCGTGGTGCTCTACCACCTGAGCTATCCTGGTTCGTACCTCGGTCAGACAAATACATTCTCTTCACTGATCCCATATCCCCGTGCTCTCGCAATTTTTGATGTATACAAGGGGAAGAATGTCCATTGAACGTTACTTTAATTAACTTTGCTCATTACTCGAATCCCGGCCCTGGACAAATCTTTACTCTTCAAAATAAAAATATTTAAAAATGATAATAATTAATAAAAAAATAAAAAGTAAAATTATAATAATATATATTGACGTAAGTCAACAAGATCCTAATTGAAGTAACGTTCAATGAACATTCTTCCCCTTGTATACATCGCAAATTGCGAGAGCACGGGGATATGGGATCAGTGAAGAGACTGGATTTGTCTGACCGAGCTACGAACCAGGATAGCTCCGGTGGTAGAGCACCACGACGAAAACGTGGGAGACCCGGGTTCGAATCCAGGCCCTGGACATATCTTTTCTCTTCAAAATAAAAATATTTACAAATTATAACAATTAATAAAAAAATAAATTATAAATATAAATATTTTTATTTTCAAGAGAAAAGTTTTGTCCCCAGCCGGGATTCGACCCGGCTATTCAAAAAAGATTCCCGGCTGGGGGCAAATCTTTTCTCTTCAAAATTAAAGCAATGACTAAAAAAATATAATAAATTATAAATATAAATAGTTAAAAATATACAAATGTTATGAAAAACAAAATAATGAAAGAAAAATACAAACAAAAATAACAATCTTAGCATATTTTAAAAATATGTGACTGGGTTTATTCTAATGAAAAGCCAAACTAGAGTAAAAAATAGGGTGGGCTGTGTCATGGTCGTGTGTTGTACGTTAATACGTTTATGTAACGGGTAATATTTTATATACAAAATATTATTGTTTATGTATTCAGAAAAAATAAAGTAAACGAATAATACTGTTATACTGTGTTACAATATAACTTTATTAATTATAAGTCTGTTTGTCTCGGTCATATGGTGTTTGATTGTTACCAATCGATCGCTCTTGAGAAGCAGATTACTGGAACGACGAATGGAAGAAGTTATTTTCTCTAGTTTTCTTAAAAATGATAGTAATAATAAGTTTTCATGTAATTATCGTTAATGAATTATTCTTTGACTTCAGAAATGGGTTCGATAAAAACATTGACATAATCCTGTTCTTTTCTGCCTATTTATTGGAATCACTCCACATAATAGTGGATACTAGGTAAAATATAATAATTCAATTTCTTAAATATTTTATTTGTTTTTTTTTATATACATATATACACGTGTACACGTGTATATGTTAGAGTAAATTGTGACTACTGCGTATATGGAAGGGGGAATAAGGAGAGCAAATTGAAAAATTAGCTAGTAAAGAGGGACATAAGGCGTAGTGTACAGGAGGAGTGTACGCTCAACAAGGCCGCCCAATCGTCTTGTTCCGTTCCGCGTATCTCCTCTCCTCCCAATCTTATCTTGTAATATAATATAATATATATTGTAATATATTATACTATCTTATCTACAGTAAGGTTAACCGAATATAAATTAATTAAATCTTGTCATTTAAGTTTTAAGGCTAAGGATATAGTTTCATTCAATGAAACGTCCCTTTTTATTATTTATGAAATTCAAACTGGAATTAGTGGACTTTTATTTTTTACAACGGTTATGTTTACAGATTGAAATAAGCTAATATGAATACCCTCTTTTTTTATGAAATTTATATCACTACATTTAAACAAACAATAATCAAATATGACCTCGGAAACACGCGTGTAATTTTAATGTGCTTTAATTTTAATGTGAACACAGCTCAAGTAACAAGAAACGATACCACAGGGTGTTATTTAATTTAAAACTGGGAGGACATGGAAAAATCGAATTTGCATACAAAAAATTATTGGTATCTGTGCAGTGGTCATTGAAAGAAATAATTCATTTCTTCTTTCAACCCGGAGATCAGATCCACATCGCATTGCAGAGATAATGCAACTAAAACATGTCAAAAACAGCCTTTTTTTGTTGTAAAAACTAAACAAGCTGGGTTACGAAGTCCTCCCACACCCACCATATTCGTCTGACTCATCTCAAGCAGATTTCCTTCTGGTTCGAAATTTAGGCAACTACCTTGAGGGTAAAATTTTCAAAAATGATTCTCAGTTTTTCAGTGCTGGAATTGGAAAGTTGAAAACACATTGGGAGAAATGAGTGTAAATATTTTTAATAAAAATGTTTTGATTTCATAAAGTTGTTTTGTTAAATAATCCATCCTTTGAAAACGGCAGAACGTTTCATAAGCAACCTTATCGTGCCCTTATAAAAGTCTTTTGTTAAATTATTTCAGAATGATTAAGTACGCAAGGAGGAGAAATAACTATATCTGAAGAAACATCTGTTTTAAGCAGTGAAGGAGTGAATAAAATAATAGGAATTTCTCCAGAGCCTGTATCACTAAACAATGGAATAGGTGAATTAATAAAACTCTTGGGAAACGTGAAGGTTGAAAGGAAATGAGAAATGAAGGTATTAAGTAATACAATAGATGATCAAAATAAAAAGTCTTGAGGAAAGGATTGATTCAATAATTAAAAATATGGAGAAAACATTGAATCAAAAAATTGGAGAAAATGCTAACAAAATAGAAGAAATTACAAAATTTAAAGAAATAGATGTTGAATTACATTGAAAAGTCGGGAAATTAAATGAGGAAATAAAGAAAACAGGTAAAAAATTAAAGGAAGAAAATAACGAGATTAAAGTCGATTCAAGTCAAGAGTGAGGAAAATAATAAAAATATAGAATAAACCGTATCACTACAACTCCTGAAGGGTCCGGGGATCAGTACGTGGAAGAGACTCTACTGTTTCTTGGACAACATTTGTGCAAGGGAAGTGATTTGTCCCAGACCACCCTCAAACGCCAGATCCCCCACTATTCTAGAACTTTATAGAGGCTGGGTGAGCCCCAGGAGGGTTTCTCAAATCTGTCAGCAGGTAGATTTGAGCCCAGGGTCTTCGGTACAGCAAATCAGCCCTTTACCCCTGTCCCACTCCGCTCCCTATTTAAAGATAAAACTCTAATTAAAATGGAACATGGAACCTTTTCTTCAGTTCTTATTATAAATCTTATCTAAACTGATCATCCTATGGTTAACGATTTTTTTTATGAGAATAAGTATGGGATTCCCACGATGGAAAATCCACGAAGAAGGATGGCATTACAGAAGAAGAATGATCATCGTTTAAGAAACACGAATATAGACAATGTATTCATTAGATTGCTCAGTACATGAAACATCAGTTACTATTAAAACGTGACTAACCGGAAATATTTCTTGGCACCGAGGGAGAGCGTATGACGGAAAAGTAAACGTCAGTCATTAGTTGGAGAATGTTTTAAATTTGCAAAGGTCACAGTTTCAGTAATGCAAACTTACTTTCGTTCTTCTAATAACTCATTTTGTAATAAAGTTACAAAGCAAACTATTGTATTTGCATTGTTAAAATAAAACCTGAGTAAATGATAGAAGAATACATATTCATATGACTGATTCAATATTCAAAACTGCATAGAAAGATTTGTTAGTAAATCTCAAGAGAAAATCAAAAATTATCAGCAAAGATAGAAAAAACTCTTTGAAAATGCAAATATTATAAAATTGAATTGTTGGCTTCTCTTAAAAGTTAGACATTTATTTAAACAAATATGCGTTCTGACACCACACGAACTTAAATTACACATGATTAATTTCAAGTACATTTCTATAATGAAATCAATTTTAAATGGCATGGGTAATTGCTTTTTTTTTATATAAATAACAATAATTAAAAATTAAAGATTTAACAATAATTTTTAGAAACTGTTCTAGGTAATTGTTTTTAAGTTATTCCTTTTTAAATGGTAGTTCTTTATTTTAAAAATACAAAAACAATTATCAATTCCAGTTAACATTTATTTCATTTAAAAAATTACTTCAAATTGACTTGAAATTCATCATGTGTTGTAATGTTAAAATTAATTGTATGTAACAATATTTTTTGGAACTTAAAAAAAATAGTTCGAGGTTATACTTTTTATGACGTTCTTACAAAATAATAATCGTTTAAAATAATAATAAAGGTTTTTACAATAATTCATTACATAATTTGAAGTTTCACGTTTCAATGAATGTAGGACACAAATATATGGATATTAAAAAATGGAATTAAAAAAAAGACTGTCCGCAGTTTTTCCGTTCGTCAATTTACAGTTTCTTGAGATTTGCACCAACACCACAAGTCACCATGGAATAACCTGAAATCGACATTGCTTTTTCGGTTCAATATGGCATTGAGACATTAAATGCAACTAACTTGGTGACTAATCATTATACAGGATAAAGGTAAACTGTTGTTCTGATTAAAAAATCCGAGTAAGAATTAAGACAATATACTTTAAAAACAGTATAAGTAAAGTACATAAAAATGATAATTACAAAAACGAAACAATATAAATGAAGATTAAAATAATTAAAGTCCTCTTTCGGAAAGGCGTTGATGGCGAGCGCGTGTGCGATAAGATAAGTATACATAACTATTTAACACTGTCTCAGATCTGTCATTTTGTATTTTTCAAACGGGACAGCCTGAAGTCGACATGAAGCAACTTTACGTAGAGCAACCTTATACTTTCTTAGTAAACACGAATCACGCAAAAATAATTTTTTTTTAAATATAGGCAATTACAATACACATTACTTGCCCACAATTTTCCTGATTTATATAAAGTCTAATAATTTTTTTCATTTATATTTATTAAGAACATGAAATGAAATCATTCATTGCACAATTCTTTACGTAATTCAAAATAATTATGCTGTATAAATAAATCCCATGGATTGGCTGCACTAATAAAATTTTCTTATTTTCAATCCTGAGGTATAATATCCTATTTCCAGGAGACAGCATAGTCAGCAATGTATTCCAAGAACAAAATGAGCCCGAAATTTTTTATTT
This sequence comes from Troilus luridus, assembly GCA_964056705.1. Classification (NCBI taxonomy): domain Eukaryota; kingdom Metazoa; phylum Arthropoda; class Insecta; order Hemiptera; family Pentatomidae; genus Troilus; species Troilus luridus. The sequence goes on along the minus strand of OZ057412.1, from coordinate 41,836,299 downwards.
TTTTTTAGTGAAGAAACCCAGGAAACGTCTGTCAAAAGTTTTCCTTCTAGACACGGCCCCTCAATTGTCTGTTTTAGAGAAATAAAGCGTGTCCAATCAGAAAATGAACCTGGTACGTATATATATATAATGTGTATACAATTAAAGTTTTAAATAATTAAATTAAACAATTAAAGTTTTCTGATACTGATGTAGGAGGAAATAAGTTTGAACATGTCGAAACGTTTAAGTACACAGGGTCCATGGTAACTAGAAAAATTCAAGAGGAATTAAAGGCGCGGTTTAAGGCAGAGAATTCTTGTTATTATTCGGTCTAGACATTACTAAGCTCGGGCCTTTTGTCTCGAAATCTAAAAAACTGAATTTTATAAAACTATCATCCTTCCGACTGTTCTTTATGGGCGTGAAACGTGGTTGCTAACGCTGAAGGATAATCAACGTCTTAAGGTATTTGAAAGTAAGGTGTTCCGTAGAATATTCCATCCAAAAAAGGATGAGACCACTTGAGACTTTTACTCACAACGCGGAATTAAGGAGCAACCTGTTTATATAATTGAAGTTATGGTCAATCTAGCCATGGTCGTCATGAAGATCATGCTGGGCTCGTGAAGTTGTTGGGCTCGGTAATGAACGAATTCCTAAAAAGTTAATAAGTGTAGTACCGACCTGGAAGCGTCGGAGTGGCAGACCGAGGAGGAGGTGGGAGTAACTTACATTAGACCGTGGACGGAATAATGTAAGCAGTGGTTGGCAATATCGGCATCGAGCCTTCGGGTTTTATAAGCCTGAAAGTATTTAGTTAAAATACAGTAAAACTATATTATAAATAATTATAACGGATCTTGCAGATAGTAATAAGAACATACTAGGAAGGCTTAATCTGCTATTGGTATAGTTCTATTGATAAAAAGAATTTAATCTGGGTGTCTCAGACGGTTCAGTAATTTATGGAACGGCCTAAGAAAGAAGAGAAAAAAAAATGTTGTCCCGAAAGTCCTTGAATATTGTGAGAGATATTTTTTAGCTTAGGTTTTCCTTTAGTTTTACAGCATTTGAAATAACTGGTTTCACCTACACAGTTCCTTACAAGGATGTATTTTATGTTAAGTTGGTACCACTCCAGAGGTTGAATCGTCTCATATGGCTAGTTTTTGAGAAATCTATTAAAACAAGGTGGTGTTCATAGTCGGAAAATCTTGGAGAGTTTCCAGTTTTTTTACATTTCTTTAATTTTCTGGAGCTGGCTTTAAATTTTATTAACTACACATTTGGATCGAATCAAATAATTTGTGAGGAAGTGATTTTCCTTCCTAGTCCTTTTCGAGATAGTCGATTATTGTTGTAAAGTTTTCGTTCATTCTTTTAGCTAAAATTCAAGCAATATATTTTTGAAGATATTAATAGATGATAAACTTTGTATTTAATATTACAAAGTGAACTAAATGGATATTATTTCTATAAAATAAAGTAAATTGAAAATAAACGTTCTGCAATACCTTAAGTTTAAACTAATCTTCAGTGTAATTATAGTTTGTTTTCTGATGAACAAGTTCAATTTAAGTATAACAGATATTGGTTAGATACCTAATAAATAAAGAAAATTGATAACAAGGAATATAGTAAACAGGAAAATTACTGTACCATTTGCAATATGAAACCAAGGACAGACATACTAGATTTTTGGGAAACATGTCTAGGATTAGAAGAAAAATATATTTTAAGTAGAGTTGAATGCATGTATGCAATGGAATGCATGTTCTCAAAACAAGAAAAATAGTTAGGTACTCTATGGTTAATGATGTATTCAATGGAATTAAAAAAGTAAATAAAAAATAATAATAATAATCTTAATAAGTCGTCACCAAAAATAAAAAGAGTTATTCGATGTACCATCGGGAAGAGATCACAAGTACTTCTAGCTTACATAGCTTTAAAGCCATTTATCTGTCGATTCAGCACTTTGGTACTATGTTAACGAGCATTAAACAGAAATGAAATGTCATTCTGCCAAAAGAATGAGTCTATGAGGGAGCAGTTGGTCATATTTTCAATGAAAACTAATACCAACTGTTGCATGGAAAATGAGACGTTATGTAATGGACTCAAAGGTTGCTCTTTATACGACTAATTCATAACCGTGTTGTTCATGTTGAAGGAACTCTCGGTGAACCGAAGCAGCTGGTATTGAAGAGCTGATCCCAATGGATAGAGATTCCTCCAAGCTGAGAGGGACGAAGAGGAAGGAAATGATTATGTAGGATATATGATGATGTTTTATACTATTGAAGATAAAACAGATATTTTTATATACATGCGTATGGGTTTATTGGAGCTCCGAAGTTTGGTATAAGTATTTGCTTTTTCTGAAAGTCATTAATCATAACAATGAAATTTATCAGGGAAATAGACAAGAAACAACCTCAACATGCTACGCACAGCATTCTTCTATATAACGTATCCAAAGATTGTAAACTCCTTATATGCAAAAGTTTTATTTTATTAAGACCAGTAAGTCATGGAATATTATATCCTATTTATCGACAACTCGTATGTAGCAAGCATACGGTGGAAATAATTATAATTCAATGCATCTTCTTTAGAAGGATTAAACACGTGTGACATGTGAGCCAGTTTTAGCAATGCATATAGCACAATGTTAGCCATTAATATTAATCAGTACTAGGTAACAATTGAAGAGAGGCCAATAGCATGAGCTAAATATTGATCATTGACAGTATCGCTCCTTGTCCGCCCGTCTCACAGAACAATCATACTTTGATATATCACGTGATACAGCCTTGGCAACTAACACTAAATAGGAATACACAATTCTCAGAATAGTGGCTATGTTTATTAACTTTAAACCTGTACAACTAAAACCCATCTAGAAACTTGGGTTCATCACGTGGACACGACTATACAGTTTCTAAGAAAATGGTGGTCTAGAGAGGTGATTTGCCTCACGCTAAATAGCCGGGTTTTTCCCCAGTTAAAGGTAACTACTTTATAGAGGCTGAGGGAGCCTCAGGAGGGTCTCCGGAACCCATCTCCAATTGTTAACAGATTGAATAAAACATCTACCGCAGTCGGATTTGAACCCGGCACCTTCGGCAGGGCAAATTAGGGCTCTACCACTTTGCTACCCCACTCCCCAGTGACCATCTTAATAATATTATTTATTTCACAATATTCGATCATTCAAAATCATTTGATCTACTTGATACCAAAGAGGTGCTGCACTAATTTTTTGGAAGTGGCATGATCTAAAATAATTGAACATTTTTTAACCGAAGTACCGACTATATTGGGTATTTTAAATGTCCCAACTACATTACGAAATATTTTAATATTTCCTATGAGTCTATTATCATACAATTTTTTTTTCTACAATACAATTCTATCTTTATTAAACTAAGTTTTCCATATTTATATATCTCACTCATTATATTTATATCTTTTTCATTTTATAACTTTCTGTTTAACTTGATTTCTCTCTTAGTATTTTGTTTGCATTATCACCTTCTATACATCTATTATGTAAGCATCTTTATTCATATATCCTTTCATAATATATAATTCACTTTTTTTCGCTCAATTTTTCTATATCTCATATTATTATTATAATTTTATTTTATTTTATTATATTCTTGGTACTGTCATGTATTTTTATAGTCATTTTGGTTTTTGTCTGTTTTTTCTTACAGCCCTGAAGATGACCTACAAAGTAGGTCGAAACGTTGGCACACGTAAAATATAATAAGTTTCCACTTATTTATTGTGTAAATTTTTGACTGCACCCCCAACTATTTCCATCCTCCATCAGTTTCTAAATTACTGAGGGTGACATCCCCTCCCTATCTCTCCATGGCAGCAGGGACCAAGCAGAATTATTGCCACCCCTAACCACTGACTAACTGGGAACCGTTGCGAAGTGTCAATATCTGAACCTCTGGTTCAATATCGAAAAGTCTCGATTCTGAAAACCATCTGCACTATATCGCAAATTACCACGACTAATTGCCTATTATAATAATCGTCTAATCTAAAGCAACAACTGCATTACCATTTCTACAAAGGTTTATGATCTATCGGTCAAGACCCATGGGTGATAGTATGTATATTCTCCACTTAAGGATCTTTATATTACTCAAAATATGCATAGTGGTAGGTAAAGATATAAAAAAATAATAAATAAGCTGTGTCCTCACACAGTTGCTAAGTTTTAAACGATTAAAATTATTTACAATCATAGTGATATTTTTCTAAAGAAAAACACATTTATCCTGTGTTCTCATTAATTGAATGTTAAGTAATGCAATAAAGTTAGATAGTACAAATTGATGTTGTTAATTCATTCTAAATACGGTACTTGTTTGTTTTTAATTTAAAATAAAAATATTCAAATAACAATCCAAACGACGCATTTTCTTTGTTAATTTTTAATTATTTTATTTTGTAATCTGAAAGCTCAATTCGCACCATTACTCTCTCAATACACAACATAAAGGAACGTAATTCGAGATTAAAAAACAAATCACTATTTATAATCAGATCCTATTGTGCAAGGTCATCTCAGTTGCATAAGATCAAAAATTCTAGGGCATTCACACTTCCAAGAATTACTAATAGTTAATAATCTGTTTTTTAAAAATAATTCATGTGATAATTGAACTCTAACCATTGGCTGGTACCACTCATGTCTGATACGTTTAACCTTGTATAATCATGGATTAGGCACTAATGATGAAATCTAGGTGTTTCGAATTAAAAGAATACTTTCATGAATCCAATCCAATCCAAGACTAAAAAATTCTCGTATATTTTGCACCCGGTGGAGATCAAGAAATTCAGTGTTATCGTAATGGTTTATTCTTTATTTATAAATTAAAAAAAAATAAAGAAACATTTCAACAGATCGATACTCCAGAAAAAATTATTTTAAAAAAGATAGAAAGATTTTTTTTAAACACATTGAAAAAATAATTTTATTCTAATCTAATTCCCGATGTTGAATTTATTTACAATGCACAATAAACATAGATTTTAAGAATAATGATCATTAAGGATAGTTTGAGGTTGGAGTAATACAACTATTAACTATTCCTGAAGATTAGATAACTGCCCGTTTTTCATAAGCTTCATTGATCTTTAATGGTTGGCCATATTCAAAGAATGGGAGGTGGCAGGCTGCCAAAGAAAACTTTTGGTTGAGAGCCAGGTAGGGAAAGAGAAAAAAGAAGGTGTTTCAAGTACTTCGAGCCGGGAAATTTACTCTATTATTATGGACAAATTTCTTTCTTTATATTTTCTTAGAGAAAGGCGATCGGGAAAATGAGATATTCATACGAATTTCGTAATCTGTAAGTTATAATAATGTATTTTTTTCTCTTGTTTACCAAGTTTTCTTTATATTGTATCTTATAAAATTTCAAGGAAAATTATGGACAATTCTCTAATTATCACTTTCGACGAAGAAGACGAAAGTACATATAAAGTTTCATTAAACACTGTAAAATTATCAAGGAGGATTCTTTTATAGTAATAACTAACTAATTAAACCTCTCCAATCCTTTTACAGTAGCGTTAAGTAAGATAATTGCGTAGTATTTTTTAATATATTATATTGCTTGATTTCATGAGCAAACAGTATATCTGCAATTGTGATGGATCTGTGCCAACCAACAAACGGCATTCCACAGTGTTCCATTTGCTATGAATATTGAAAACAATGAAAACTGGTTAGAGTTTTATTTTTCATCATTGTTTCTAATTATATGTGTTTAAAAGTCTTGGGTCATGGACGCCTAAAATCCTGATGTTTACGAACTTCACTAAACTATCCATAACGAGTGACCACAAAGGGAAAAGGTTCACAAAACAACTTTCCCACCAAGTAAAGGTACAACCCTAAAAAAAAAAAAACCTGTACCACTACAACCCGTGAAGTGTCTAGGGTACAGTACATGGTAGAGACAGTACTGTTTCTTGGACAACGGTTGTGCAGGGAGTTGATTTGTCCTATATCACGCTCAACCGCCAGATTTATCCCCCTAGGATATTGATCAAGTAGGATTTGAACCAGAATTTTCGGCATGGCAACTCAGTGCTTTACCGCTGAGCCACTCCGGTCTCTAAAGGTACGCCCCTAATGTTAAATTAATGTTCTATATTTTGTTCCTGGTTTTAATAACTAAACTGTTGTAGCTACACCGGAAATTCAAAATAAAACTAGAATGTATACTTCTATGCCATCTACTCAAAAAAAAAAAAAAAAGAACATTCAATTGAAACAAGTTACCAATAAATAATCTAGATATAGCTGTGAAATCAATAGACCCTTTTTCTCAGTAATAAAGATTGTAATTGAAGTTAGTCGTTGAAGGTTAATCAAATAGATTAGTTCAAGATCACTAAATTTCCAAGCGATTTCAATTTTAAATTAAATGAGTGTATTATCGCTCCGAAGTGATTATTCCCAGAAAATTGTACACTTCTATAATATAATATACCTAATCACTTCACTTAAGTTATGGATTAAAATTAAAATTAATTTAACTAGAAAACGAAAATAATTTCTCATACCCAATTTGGCTTAATTTGAAATATACTGAAAACACCAATTAATTATAATTGTAGCCGAAAGTCCGACTGGTTTCTGGATCAACTTATAATTTAAATTATTTATTTTTACTATATATTTCAATTTAATCATGAATAGAGTAGATTCAATAAAATACACTCAAATTAATTAAAATTAAAATTAAACAATGTTAATACAAACCAAATAAATATTCCCCCAAGTAACTGATAAATTATAATTAATAAATATGCAGTAAAGGAAGTAATGTAATCAAGCAATTTTTCTATTTTCAGATTTTATTGTAAATATTCTCATTTTCACTAGCTCAGATTCCATTTTGAATAGTAACGACTGTATCCATGTTGAATAGACATATGTAAGTCTGTCAGTTATAATCGCAATAAGGTATAATTGGACCAAATTAAATTTTAATTTGATTTGGGACCCCTGATTTATAATTAACTAGGTGTCCAATAAAGTCCACATCAGATTTTCTAATTAAATAGATCATTTTAAAATCGATATATCAAATTAAATTCATAATTTAAATCAAAAACTATCGATTAGTGTAAAAGATGCTTCGAAAAATAATTGTAAACTTACTCCATAAATCGAAACAGTGGATACCTACATTTATGTCACGAACATTTACGATTTAATAATTTATAAGGAGAAAAATGGCCTTGGATAGGTATAAAAAAAAATTGATTAGTAAAATTAATAATTACTACACATCTAATTTTGACACCATTACTACTTTAAAATACCTTCCGTTGACTTTTAATTGCAGATTCCTAACTAGAGATCGTAGTATAGCATTAATATTTTAATAGCAAGACCCATATTAATATTAGATTAAAAAAATCAATAATATAAGTATTGATTATTTTATGAAGTTTACTCACCATGATATTAACAAATGTTTATTTTTGGTTTAAATTAGACAAAAAGTGTTGTATGGTTTAAATTATGATTATTGTGTTAAAACATTATTCAGTTACTGGTGTTTATAAAAATGCTGGATAGTTTAACGGGTTTTTTTTTTCAATCTATACTAGTATACTTTTACAGTTTTATAATAACTGGCATAACATTGCTTCCGAAATTTTAACATAATTAATTGACTGTTCCTAATGAGTTTGGTTATTTATTAAATATTCCAATAATAAGATTGAGCTGTATTCTTAATCCATTAATTAGAAAATAATAAATTGTATTTAGTATTTGTTTAATGAAAGCGATCAGTCATTTTGTTTTGGACCCAGGTCCCTTTTTCGTGTTTGGCTAACGGGATTTCTTGATAAAGTGGTATTGTCAAAACAGTTGGATGCCCACGCTTAAGAAATTAGCTTGAATGAGGATAGGAAATGTCCTTTATTATTAAAAGCGTTTTTATTTTTTAAAATTAAAAATATCGTTTCCTGGCAGAGGAAATCTAAAGCTATTACATTTCAAATACTTTCCTCAACCTTAAGCCAAATAGTTGAGGAAATAAGAGTATTCCTCCAGGATCGGACTTCTGGGATCACCCCCAGCTCTGGAATGTCAAGGGAAAAGAATCTGCTGAATGTGGAATTTCGAACTTTTTTGGCAATAAAATTAACTTGCAAGTAGAAAGACATTACAAGACATTGGCGAGTAGTGAAAATTTGTCTTTTATTTATCCAGTATCATAAACATTAAACAATAAATAAAACGTATATTATTAATAGATAGCTGAAATGATTACGTAAATTATTATACAAACTAATTCACTACACAAGGCTGCGTATTTTTTATTAATCGTGAAAAAACATAAAATTTATAAAAAGCAAAACAAAAATTGCTATTCAAGAGCAAAAGTATTATCCCTTTCCCCTTCATTATCATTCCTTCCTGACTGAACCATGTCACATACAAATTCAAATAAAAAGGGTTAAATAATAGTTAGTATTTATGATTTTTTTTCCTGACAGGGGGAGAAACTTGACTTCAAACCCTTTTCTAATAACGAAATAATACTGATTAATTTGATGTAATGACAGAAAATTAAAGTTGTAAATTTATTAAAGATGGATTTGCTGAAATACTTATTATTTTGCAACACGAGGTAACAACCATAATATCCTATTTATTACTGAATTGACCTGTATCAATCTTTATTCCCATCATCATGACAATCTTTATTCCCACTCAAACCAACTAGTTTCAAACCCAGCAAGCATTCCTGATAATCCTCCGCGGCGTCTGAAAAGAAGATGATCTCGTGGGCTTCGAAGTTGATCGTGTTATTTGAGTACTACCACTGGGTAGGTTCTTTGGTTGTCTTTATCCATGTATTATTCTTGCCTTTTACTTGTTGTATTGTTATAATACAGTTGTAAATTTCAATAAATAAATTTTTTTAAACAGTTTTAGTTTTATATTCAAAACTGTAAACATTTTATAATTTCTTAACTTGGATTTTTATTAAATCCCTTCCAAAGCACACAACGCCGTTCGCTCTTGGCAATTTGAATTTAAAAAATATTTAAGATACTAAACCCTAATCTATAGTTTCTGAAGTATCTTGAACTGGGGTTTTAATCCTATATCATAGCGAAATTTTATATAGAGTTTAAAGTAAATAATTTATATTTACTTTATATATTGTATTTATATTATATATATATTTTATGTATACTTTATATATTGTTCAGCAAAACAAGTCCACGTACACAAGATACAAACACCATAGTCCAAAATCTCAGAAAAATTGTTAATGCACCATGGTATATTTCGAATAACACCATACACGACATGAGCATTCCCACTATAAAATCAAATATTCATGACAAATACATAATATTCCACTCATCGACACAAAATCACTCAACTCCACTCGTTCTTCCGCTTTCCTACTCCTTTTTACCTGGACTTGATAAGGAAAAATTAAAAAGACATAGGCCAAGAGACCTACTCAAAAATTGATATTTCCACCCTAAAACTCGATGTTCCTGTACAAAAGCAAAGAGAAAAATTCTTGGATCAAATTTGCTGGATGCGCAATTGCGCAGGTGCAAATGAAAATTAAATTAAAATAATAATATTAAATAAATTCATTGGACACACTTATAATTGTAAAAATATAACCTTTAAGTGTAATAAGTTCCTGATTTACTCTTTTCCGTGTGGAACAACTTCACAAAATCTTACCCAGTTAGGTCTTGTCACATTTTCTTCCACTTCGTAAAAACAATTGTCGGACATCAAGGTGCTAACTGTTATTTTTGTTTTTTATTCGAGGTACGCATAGGTACGTTAATGGCTCTTTGCACTGACCGCAATACTCCTCACGTACAAAGAATGTCAAGCAAGAACCCGATATGTAGCAGAGGCAGTGCGGTTTTTCCTAAAGGCAATCAGTAATGAATTCTCAGTTTCAAAGGTGAGTTTTTTCCTCCTTTTTCCTTCTACTATATAAGCGAGGAAGAGGTAATAAGGTATTCTTTTCGCCATGGCTATTCTCCCAAAAGCCTTCCCAACAACCGGATTCCAATAGTAAAAACTTTTGTCCTACCTCCAAAACCGGTTCAGAAATTATCACCGGCACAAGAATCGAGTAGAATAGCTATTGGGCTCTGTCGAATAATCGAACAGGGTTTAGTTATATACCATAGTTTTAAATTATGAACTAATACTTATTAGACTAATAACAATTATTATTCTCACTTAATTATTGTTATTATAATTAGTTCAGTTAATTATGTTTTAAAAAATAACTATGTTTTTCGTTTGGGGCAAAATTAATTTTCCAAAGAGATATACACTTATTTGAAAAAAACAATTACAAAGTTCTCGAAATATGAATTAAATGGTTTATTATAATTTATGAATTATTCTATGAATTGAATTGATTCGTTGTAATGAAAATCTCCACTTTTTACTCCACTTTAAAATTTTGACTCAAGACGCATTAGTATAAGGTCATTCAAGTACAAAATATTTTCATCACTTCATATAAGAATTGCGGGCATATATTTTGGAAGAATAGTATTTCCAATAATACATAAGAGTTTCGCCTTCGTATTGAAACGATATTTGTCTCATATTTTTTTCTCTCTGTATATTCCACCATTTCTCTCTTTTTCAAATACCGTACATTAGATTAATTTTCATTACTTTTTCAAATACCATTCGTTTGATTATTTTTTATTACCCCCTTTATTACGTATTTGGTAATACTCTACAATTATTCCCTCAGTTATTATATTTATCTCAAGGGTTCCCCATTTTTATCACTCATATCCTTTGATGCTTATATGTATTTTTTTCCCTTTACAATGTTTAATTTTAATTTGAAAGTATCTTGTATATCTAGCCCTGAAGAAGACCTGCAATATGGGGCGAAAAATTGTAAATAGTTCTCCTTATTTTAGAGAATTGTTTCTGACCTCAACCCGGATCATTTTCCTCCTCATATATATAAGATCAACTAATATTATTCAATATTTATTTAATAAAATCCCGGTTTATATTTATTAAATGCTGACTAGTTCTAAATCTTATTCTCAGATCCATAACTATAGTTAAAGATCACATTAGACGTTCAGAATCAAAAGTGGATAGTTCCAAATATCAAAAAATGACTTTTGCTCACTATTCGCTAGTTTATTCAAGCAACCATAAGACATTTGGCGGCAAAGTGTCGTGTTCGACGAAATTGTTTAAGTAAGCCAGTGGAATTTGTGTGGATAACATCATTATTGTAAATCAACTTTTATCATCTTGAGTCTAAATAATGCAGAAGTGTAATTTATAAGACCCATACAAATTCTGGGAAATGGTTAATTTCAAAAGCAAAAAAAAACACATATATTCAAATAGTATACTTTGAATTATACCTATACCTATACGTATATATATATATATATATATATATATATATATATATATATATATATATATATATATATATATATATATATATATATTACATTAGAATATAAAATATAAACGGGGAGGTACGGTGTATACCTGCGCCAGGAACTCAGTACTACAATAAAAAACCACAATACAAGATAAACAATAACCAAAAGAAATATACTAATATTGACACTATATTGCCTATCATTTCTAAGAAAAACAACATTCATTTTCATTTAAAATGAACAGGGGCAAATCACGAAAGGCAATTGCTATTTTAAATCAAACAAAATTCTTTTATCTTTTATTTGAATTGAGTTTTGACGTTCAATTACTTCAAATCATGCAAAGTTGTATTTGCTTCTTACTGGCACGGCATGTTATCGCAGCCACCCCGAGTTAAAATATTTAATATGAAGTTTGCCTTAGTCGAACAAAATGGAATCACAAAAATAATGTTGTTAACATAGATGAGTAATAAATTTACATACAATATTTACTACATAGAACGCAAGAGATAATGTCCTATGTTATTTATATACGAGAGAATGCCGAATATAACAATAAATTAACAAACAGAGAAGGTACAAGAAGAATTTCACGTAAGCTATTGTTTCCACAGCGGCTATAATTACCACTTGAATAAAAATGCGTAGCGTTTTCGAATCACTTACGAAAACAGAAGACGGTGCACGTAGTTATTGTAAATGTCAAACATGAACGTAGAACCTTGAGCGTCGCTTTCTCATAGGCCTTACACGTAGTCACCACATCCTACCGACACCTATCTATATATATATATATATATAAACACCCAATAACTTTTAAATATATTTAGTATTCTCATTGATGTTCACAACAATTCCTAGAAAACAATACATGGTTTTAGCTGTCTTTTTTGCGTTTAAGATGGCTCAAAGTAATCGTTTATTTTAAATCTAACCTTTTAAATTTTTTTTATTCTGTTTAAAAAAAATGTTTATGATTATATTTCCATAAAACTAATATGAAGCTCAATCATTAAATTATCAATGGCATGCAGCTTACAATAATTTGAGCATAAAATGCAACCTGATATTGGAAGGTAGGTTTAATCCTTACAAATACTATCCGTAATCCTACTTTTTGTGTTACCTAATATGCTGTAAAGGCGAAGGCCATCCTGGTGATGTTAAGGAATAATTTCGGAAATATGAGATAAAAAATGAAAAAATTAAACTAATAACAGCATCATTTGGCTGGAATTCTCAAAAAATAAATACAGTAAAATACAGAGTGATAAGGGAATTAAAAAATACATGTTATTCTGGCAGTGTCCGGAGGTTTTGTTGTAGTCAAGTTATAAACAAACCGAACCATCTGTCGTAGAATAAAAGTGAATCTCAAAATTTTAAATCTTAATAACATGATTTTATTTAATTTATTTATATTTAAAATATTTTTACTCTTTTTAATTTCTAGAGAAAACTTGAGTATATTCATCACTTAAATTAACTGATAAACATGTGCATTCTGCCAGGGAATCAAATATATAAATAAAATAGAGTGCATTTGTCGCGCTGTCAGGGATGTGGTATTGCCCACATTAAATCCAGAAAGTGGCCTGTTGTAAATTGTTTACTTCGTCTTACTATAAGATCAAAAAGTTCTTTCTATTGTGATGAGAAAGAACAATTAGAAACATGAGACAATTATAATCGTATTGTAATGAAAATTATAATTGAATCGATATCTCCAAAGCACATCAATATAATATTTTACTATAAACGCTGTACAAGAATAGTCCATTTCGGAAACAGGATTCGAGATGTAGATCATTATAATTTGGAAGGTTGAAAAAGTACATCAAATCACTAATAAACTAGGGAATCCATAAACAGATAAGTAAATATGTAAAAATTTTAATACAATGCATTGTTACTAAAATCGAATAATGAAGTGCCTTCAGTTATTTCATCAAGCTTTTGTAAATATTAATGCCAAAATAGAAAGTTAAAGATAGCAATATGTTAAATTGAATCTAGCGAAATTAGAAGAAATTTGTATGCAGAAGATACATACATTTATGCGAATTTATTTATAGAACGGTAATTCATAAACACGTGGTATCGGTAATGCATTCTTATTTCCATGAATAAGAATGCATCAATCGAAAAATGAATTGGCAATCGCCAAATATCCAAATAAGACGATTTTTTTAACCAAACAAATATAAATAAATAAATTGGTCAGTTACCTTCTGCACCGAGCAGCCACTCCTATTGGCCCTGAAGATGACCTACACAGTAGGTCGAAACGTCGGCACATATAAAATACAATAAGTTTCACTTATTTGCTGTGTTTTCTTGACTGCACCCCCAACTATTTACATCCTATTATAAATAAATAAAGTTTTCTATTGATATACTAATAGAAGATCATAAGAACGTATTTAATTGAATACATTGCTGGAATCCGTTGGACGGGAAAAACATGCTTGCCAAATACTCATATTTTGATTCTATTGATTCAATAAAATCAATATAGAAGAAATTAATGAAATAACTTTCTCAGGAATGCTAGATTGAACTTTTTGAAATTGTAACAAAAAGTAACATAAATATTGTTTTTGAATATTATTCGACATTCTTAAAATTACTTCATTTTCAACAATAATAGCTCTAAATATGAGTAATGACGATTACAATGTACAAACAAATGTATAAAAGTCAGGATAAAAATTATGAAGTACGTAAAAATCCGTATTAAGTGTTTTCAATTTTAAATGCTATCATTATTTATTAATTATTGTTATTTAGAAGAATTGATAACATGGCATTATTTCAATTACTTTATAAAACTGGTACATTGTGTGCAGTCTACGATGACGATTACTAATTGAGTCAAAGTCATCGCGATGACAAACAATAATTGTGCAATTCCAATAGAGAGGATCTGATTACTACGTTACATTACATTGCTACATTATATTTTATTAAATGTGATTCATTCAAGAATTAATTCAAAGAGAAAAACAACAAATCTATGTTAACTGCGTCTTTTCCTCTTCGAATAAATATCTCTTTAATTCAGAAGTTTTTTTTTTAATCTACCATCCATATTTATTAAAGAAATTCCCGAAAATCCACCAAATACGTAATAAATTTTATCATGAATGCGTTATCAGAAAGCTTTTAGTAAAACAGAATTATTTTATTTCCTACCATTTTATATTTCTCACTTTCCTTAATTAAAACTGACTTGGCCTAGGTGCATCAGACGTATTGGTTGGGAAATACTAACTGAATGCAGGCAGTTGATAGATTAAAAACCTCTCATAGCAATTGTCAACATTTATATCTATAACAATCTTATTTCTGAAATATCTAGTTATTTAAAACAAAACACCTTATACGAATTGAATTCAAATTTTTAAATATTTCATTCACATGGAGGATTGAATAATCGATGACTGGCTAGATCATCAGATTAATAAAATTAATATAACTGTAACATAATTCAACAAGAAAAATGGACCAGCTTGTGATCTAATAAGAAAAACAGCTCTATGTTCTCAGCATTTAAATGTTTACAAATCATCGTTTAGCACTGTTTAAAACCAGCAAGAACAAAACGTACATTAACCGTCCAGAATTTTCAATTGAAGAATTAAATTGTTTTGCCTATAAATTGTTTTTGTTTTGCCCAGTCAGCAAAATAACGGTCATGAAAATCATGTTTTCTACGTACGTTGGTTTTAGATTTGTAACGACGGTTGTAACAATCTTTCTTAACGTTTAGTAACAGGAAAAATAATATTAATGATTCTTAGTTTATTAAAAGATTAGTTGATCATAGACATATTTTTGAATTTATTCTTATTATTGTTTCTTATTAATTCATTCAATTATTTATTGGAATTAGATCTAGGAGGATCACGCAAAGCATTCTGTCGTCGTTTGGTCCATACTTCCTACATCTTTTCCCAATCTCTATAACTTCCTTTGTTCTACTTTAGCTTCTTGTAAATCTATTTCAACTTAGCTAATCCGGTCTGATATTTCAACTTGACTACTTGTATTTAAACAAGATTTTTATTGGTGAGTCTTATTGAGGAATTTCTAATATTTCCATAAAATTTCAATCGTCGTTTTCTTATTTCTGAATACTTCCAGGTTTGAGATATTTTCTGTGTTTTTTCTTGATTGTAAGTGGTAATCTCCTTCAGCTAATTTTTGGACTAAAATCATTCTTATAATTTTGCATTCTTATTTTAAAATATTTTCAATGTCATAGCTTCTGGTTTAATTACTGGGCAGTAGTGCCTGATCAGTGTCTCAGAAGGAATGTGAATTTCATTTTTTATATACATATATATTTCAAGAATTGCATCAATTATACATATATACAAGCAGGCATAAGTTGTCTCAAGGATTGTATATAAATAATATTGTAACTGTAAAAATATACTTTTGATTTTTGTATCCATTATATGAGAACTTACCGGTATTATACATTTCTACAGCTCTACTTTTTTTTTTTGTAGGTATATCATAGAAATATCCAATAAAATACATTTAATGATTAATCTTTAGGAATAAAGATTAAACAACAAAATCGTATTACGTTTCTACAAAAAAACACAAAATGATAAGGTGACTCATTCAAAGCTATATTTAAAATTTAAATATATCACAGAACCAGGTCAATTAATCAAACTGAACTATCCAAAATTGTATACGATTCAACCACTCTATTCTATGCAATAAGCCACTTAAATATTTATAAGTATCAACGACAGAGTAGAATAATTTCAATGTCCATTTGGTGAACACATTAGAGTTGTGCACTAGGAGCCGAATACATCAATCATAATTTCAGTCCGTTCTCAAAGGACTTTTTACCATTCGTCTATGTCAAAGCCCGTGCTAAGAATAAAGTAGGCTGTTCCCTGCTCGGGGTCAATACCAGTGAGTATTGAAGGTCGTCCTGGCCAATGTTGGTACCGGCTGGTAATACCATCCAGTCCTAATTTCCATCTTCCCCTTCTCTCTGCTTCAAGTTTCTGGAATTGATGGTGAAGTCTAAAGGAGAATACACTCCTTTACATTATTATAATTAATATTACATTATATTATTAAAAATATCTATTCCACTCTTTTACCAATAGGAATTCCTTGTCAATTAAATCATCTTCGTACATATGCTAGATATTCAGATAAGGAAAAAAATTGAGATTGCGCAACCATACGGCGCAAAAAAGAACAGGGATATTGCTAATTTTGCAGAATATACCTCACCTGACATTTCTATTATTATGTATTTAATAACTACATTAATATTAAATGTAGTATATTTTCTAATAAAGATTAATGCTTTTTGTAATAAAAATAATATTAAAATGCTAGACAAAGTAAATGCAACAAAATTAGTGGTATCCCTATTCATGTTTGCGCAGTTTATGTTATGACATTAATAAGGCTTAGTCAAGCGAAAGGGTACTCACTTAAAAAACAAAATTAAGGGGATGTGTTATGTTGCGAACCTTGGTTTGGCATATCTTGTCAACGCAAAAAAAAAAATAATTATTCATGCAAAAAATGGTTCTATTCCAGCATAGCTTTAATTGAAATCATTATTCTTTTGTTTTTTTAAGAAGTAACCACGGAAATTTATGAATCTATCTAAAAAAATCCTGTAAGACAGCCCATGAAGACCCTTCAGTACCTGGTAGAGACTGTACTGTTTTTTTTTTATAACGGTTGTGCAGGGAGGTGATTTATCCTAAATCTCGCCTAACCTCCAAATTGCCCGCCCCCTATTTTGGGTACCTAGAGTCTACCTAATACTTAAATAATAATAGCCATGATAATTCGTAAAAACAAAACTGATAACGTTTGTAGTTGTTTTTTCTAGTATGAAAATAATAGTTTATCATTTTATTGACGTATAATTATATATTGTTATTACACTATCGCATTAGGAGCCATATCGATATCTAAGTACACAGTCTAGTATTTACTCGGCCATAGCTATTACCGAGATCTGTTTTATTAACTTAAAGTTTATCAATCAACTTAGATCACTCACCCTCTAGGTAAATGATTAGTTAAACGAAATTGGGTCAACGTTGACAATAAATTGACCCAATATCGTTTTGCTATATTTTTTCCTAACCACTATATCTATAAGTGTTAAAGTCGAATTTTGTTTAGAGAGAGTTAATTGTGATTCTTGTAGGTTTAGGCTTGAAATGGAGTTGTAATATAAGGAAAAGCTTTCGTTTTCAAGCCATTTTTTTTTAAATCATCCCCTTATTCCCTACGAAAATAACACGATGCCGCTTCCTTAAATTCAAGAAACTAATTTTGAGGGAAATTCGATTTAGCCGCTTATTCACCGGGGATGTAGATTTACGCCTTAAATTTAGTCTCTTGAAAGAATTGTTAAAAATTTTTTATTTATTACAAAGCATGTATAAATGCTGATATTAGGGCGACCTGTGGTTAGCATTAAAGCCTACTAAGCCCGGCAGGTGGCCCTAGGATTTTTTAAAGGTAGGGAAAAATCCTTAGTTATTCCGTACTTCGGAAGGGACGTTAAATAGGGTTCACGAGCATGTACGATGTCAGGTACTCGTTAAAAATTCTTATCCTAATTAAACATGGATAGGCGAAATTCAGGGCCCCACTGTAGCATCGCCGATTCGCCTAGTAACATAATGTGACGTAAGATTAACAAACAACAAATGCTGGTATTTGGTATATTGTTCATGGTTTCCTATACTGAACTAATGCGCTTCGAATTTTGGTACATTATATTAAAAACTTTCATGACAGATATTTCTTAAGCTTTATGTTACGACGCTTATAGATCCTTTCTGTACCCAAACAGCCTCAAAAAACGAGAACCATCTAATAGTTTAGAGATAGACTTGAAGACTAAAGAACATTGCTTACCATATAGTGTCATTATGCCACCGTAAGTTATAGTATCAACATGTTTTACCAGTCCATACTTCAAAACCCGTAATTCCTTAATTACAACATACGACTAGCAACCTAAAGTTTCCAGATCTCACGTATATCTTAAGTTATAGCCTGATTTTGAAAAAAAAAACACAACCCTGTTTTTTGTGAAGCTTGAAAAAAAAAAACGAATCATGAGTCGAATAAAGGCAGAAGTATTCAGGGACCAACCGTACGAGGGTTTGCATCAACTACCTACTTCTTTTGTAAAACGAAGCCCTCCGAAAGTAGAGAATGACTTCCAGCTATTCCGGCTTCAGAAATAACTGAAATCCAACTACTAATGTTTTAGTAAAATAAATATTTAAAATAAAATATCTCGTGAAAGAAAACAATGAAATACATTATAAAGTTGAACATTATTTATTACATATTGATCAGCAAAAGAAGACAGTTTCCAAACTGAAAAATATATAATTCCTCTATGGCGAATGTATAGCTCCAAACTAACATGTTATTTTAGCAGGATAGGTGTTAGGTTGTGTTGCTAACTAAAAACTGCTTACTCAGAAAGGTGAAACTAAAATGTTAAAGAAATTAATGATAAGTAGTGTGATAAATATAAGGTTAAATAAATCAACACATTATTTTTTAAATACTGCATCATATTGCTTCTAAGCAATGGTAGCCGAGAATAAACACACGACAATCTGCCAAAGATCGTGTGTTTATTCTATGGTGCTGGTTTTCTTCCTCATTCGACATCAAATCTAAATCTCTATGACGTTATTTTCGTAAGTTTTTTTTTTCTTGGAGTATACAGTTTCTTCATAAATATTATGGCAAATATTAGCCATTGACCTGTTATTTCCTGACTGTCACATCCAAAGGAAGGAATCCATAACCGAAGCCTTGAGACTCTAACATACCTAAAATCAACTAAAGTAATAGTTATTCCAGTCATAAACCGCTCAGAAAACACAAGATAACTTAAACTCTCGAAATAAACCAGATCTCATATTTACAATCTAAAAAGATGTACAAGTTAGAGACAAGAGCTCTCAGCAGGAATCGACAATAGCAGCTAAAGTTAACCATTCACTTTGCAAGTTGTACTTCAGAGATTTTACACACTGTTTATGAAATATTCCATTTGTGGATCAACAATTCTTTCATATAATTATCTTATGTATACCAAGCAAATAAATTTTGTAATTAACATTATCAATATCATGGATTTATTTTACGCTGTTCCGCGCCCTTCATGGCGCCCTTCCCTATTCCAATCCTCTCGGTCGTAGTCCAAGGTGTCTCCCAAATATCTCGACTCCTACATCTACTTCATCTACCTTGTCCCTCCTGTTTCTTCTTGGATGTCTTCTAATCCTTTTTTATAGTGCCACCCCTTCCAGTATTTCTCGAGACCATCTATAATCTGCCATTCTCTTTGTGCGCCTAAGTCATGTGAGCTGTTTCTGTTAAATTCATCCTATCAGATTCGTTTCTGTCTTCGTCATGTTTCTAATTGTTTTGTTTCCATTTCTATTTGTTCTGAACTTTCCGCAGCTCCATTTTAGGAAAACCATTTCAGCAGATAGAAGTTTACTAAGGTTTCTACTATTGATATCCCACCCTTCTGTCCCATAAGTTATTACAATCTCCAATATAATCGTATATATTATTATCTTGAAAAATGGGGTTACAGGTGAATGAGGAGAAAACCAAGGTCATGGTAATAAAGAATAGTACTGAACTGGCCACCACATAACTAAACGTTTGGAAGATACACTTTCCAACGAGTGTCAAGTTTCCTGTATTTAGGAAGCCATATAAACGAGAATTTGGATGAGGAGGAGGAAATCAGAGCCAGGATAGTATCACCTAATAAAGCATGTTTTGTGATATCAAGGCTCCTGAGAAGTAAGCTCCTTAGCCTAAAGTACAAGCTGATGATATATAAAACCGTCGTTAGGGCAGTAGCGACATTTCCCATTTGGTTGGGAAACGACATTGGACATTTGGGTGGGCCACATATATAGGATGGACGAAGAAAGAACAGCTAAAAAGCTGTACAAAGGAAATCCGGATGGTGTAAGACCTCGAGGAAGGCTTCCAAAGCTAGATGGAAGGATGCCGTCTGTGAAGATCTGAGGCTGATCAAGGTCTCCATCACTCGAGCAGGCGATCGGGACGATTGGGGTCGAGCGTTTGAGCAGCCCGAGGACTTTATAAGGACTTTATGAGACTGTCGCGCTAACAATAAATATTATTATCTTCGTTCCTATGGTGATTTAATGCCGTATTTTATTGTAGTGAGCCCTGGCTTTTGTTAAGTTTCATTTCATTTTCCAATCATGACAGGTTATAGACAACATTCCTGCCGTTGACCGTTTGAAGGTGAAGAAAACTGATGTGCAATGTTGTCCGTTTCTTATTCTCGTCTAATTATTTTTTGTACAGAGTTTAGGTATTTTCGAAATTTATATTAGTATTTTTTTATTATAAAATTCTATGATCGCTCTAATAATTCCCCCTTATACAAACTAGTTGTCGACCCACCTTAAACAACTTTTCTTATTGAATGAGTATCTGTCTGAGCGTGTGGAAAAAATGTAATGAATAATTTTTTCTTAATAATTTGTCACGACATAATATCACTAACACACTTTTTAACGTCTAATGTACTATATGATAATAGTTGTTCCGTATGTTGCGTGTTCCAAATTGTTTGCATTTTAATAACTACCAAGTTAATTATTTCTCATACCTGATATTTAAAAAAAAAATAATTACTTTCAATGTAAAGTTTTTAAAAACGTTTTATCAATTTTTAGGAAATATGAAATTAAGCCTCTTTCACAACCTTAAGATTTAACAGGTTCGACGAGTTTTATTTAGTACATTTTATTCTTGTTTTTATAACCGTAAAATTAAAGGCCTATTTAAAACTTGATTGTGATGTAATACATGAAATGTCTCTTACAAGGACTACCAACTTGTTTTCAGACAAAATCACTCTAAGAACGAATTTTAATAATATGTGGATACAATTAATTCAGTATATAAAGATTTTGTACCAAGGACTCATGTCATATCTAGAAAACTGTTTTGTTAAAGTTTTAGGATATATTTCCTATTCCGTATGTGTTAAGGCCAGATGAAGTAGTAATCTAGTAAAATATTATTAGTTTTAATCAATAATTTATTATCCAAATTATCTATTTTGGAGCTCTCATCGAAAGGTCCAATAACTATTTCGAGGTTGCTCAAACAGTATGCAATAAAATGAAAAAAAAAATTAATGTGGACAGGGAATGAGTAATTAAACTACAAATATCAAGTCACTAATATGGTTTTCATTTATAAGAGAAACATATGAACGTCACACGGAAATAGTTAAAATAGATTCAGGAATGATTAAAATGGTTTTCATTACTATCTTTGAAATCTGAAAACCAACAATTTCCGCAATTCCAATGCTTCCATTACTTAAACAAAATAGATAAAATCAAATAAACTATGTTAATATTTAAAAACATAGGATATATCATACTTCAGACCAATTTCATTTTCTATTTTATTGTTAACCTTATTCTGTGATATCTTAACATTTGATTCATAAAATAATAATCATATACATTGGAGAGAAATTACGAATAGTTTTGTTGTATACTTCCTTTTATGCAGCAACTACTTATTTGTTTGTTATTGTTTAAATGCGTAAACAACAACAAACAAATAAACCCTTGAGGTCATGAGTGCCAATGGGTTGCTTTACAAAAATTGGCCACGGCGACTACTTCTTTGGTCATCATACGATCTCCCAAAACTTCAAGGAACGAAAAGGTTTTCATAAAATAAATATAATGAAATTATAGAGAAAAAATTCGAATGGGGTGTATAAAAAAAAATGACCTTTTTATCAAATTCCAGAGTTCAAAAGTCTGTAAATCTTATAATGCTATTTATTATTTACCAACACTTAATAATCCCTTTAGAATATTCTCTAAGCTTGTTTACTAACACTGGACTTCTTCAAAAAAAGCCTCAGTTTAGTTATTTATTTCAAAGGAAACACAGTGTCCTACGAAATTCTCGTAATTTTAAGACATTACTGGACAAAAAATTCACAGCCGCTGAAGCAACTTGTGAAATTATTAAATATGATGGGGGAAGTGTCCTTGACCAGCGCACTGCGCGGCGTTGGATTGAAAAATTTAGTAGTGGAGATACGGCGTTGGAAAGGAAGAAGGGCTCAGGGTGACCATTAATGGATATTGATGAGGTTCTGAAGGAAGCTGTTTAGTCAGATCCGTCCACAAGTACTCGCGAACTTGCCAGGGAGTGTGATGTGTCGAAAGATACTGTTAGTCGCCATATTTTCTCCATGGGGAAGGTGAAACGGTCATTTTTTTGTTATAGACCCCTTTACATATTTATAATAGCTCTAGTGCTGCGTCCAAATAAGCAATAACTCAACACAGTATCAAATCATTTTTTTTTTTTTTTTTTACTTTGATATTCTTAATTTATTGTAAATATTGATTTTAATAACATTAATGAAAATATTTTATTCCTCGTTTTCTCTAAACAAGATAAGAAAGAAAATCATCTATCTTCTTTATAATTAAACTATAATTAAAACGATACAGGGCGATTTTTTCTATTAAATGAGGCGATGTTTTCTAGGAAACATTTAGTTATTGCTATAAAAACATAAACAAATCAAATAAAAATGGCAGTAGCTTTTATTTATTTTATAATAGTTCTAGATTTTGAGCCTTTTATTCATATTACGACTAAAAAACTATTACTAAACATTCCAAAACATTTTACCCTCAATCGATAGAGCTAAAATATTTTGAGTGTTAGATGATGAATATTAAGATTTAACTTGCTCAATCATAAAAGCTATTAGGCAATATATTTCCCATCGATTTTGAATATTTTATAATAGTACTGAGTATAAGTAATATGTTGGAAGAAATATCTTAATTAATAAAGTCAAAGAGAATTAATTGAGGATTAATAAATTAATCCAGTCAGGAACCGCTGGTCTCAAGTGTTATTAAATCTATAATTTGTATTTACAATAATGTAGTAATGCATCGTATTTACATTATAGATAACGTTAATGTACCATAATGTCTGAATAATAATTAAATATTATTTTTCAACACATTTGTTTCAGGAGATAAATACCACCTGTTGAAGATCAATAGAGTGAGCGACACTGGCTTTTGACTGCAGTTGTTCTAAATATTCCATGTTTGCTTTTAATGAATTTTTTCATGTTTGTTTTAATAGGTATAATAAATTATTTTTTACACGTTTTATTGGGAATTTATTTAAAGTAAGAGCAATTATGTATAATTAATGAAGAGGGATCGACCCTTATGTGAATTGACGTTAAAAAGTATTAAAATTATATTTATCTAAATTTAAAATTTACTTAAAGTAATTAGGGAGAAACGGTTATAACAATCTGTTGTGTTGTAGAACATTTCATCTTTTTCATGGTAGCTATAATCATACCTACAATTTATATACAAAATACATGTATATGTATTATTTGAAGGCGTTAAATTGACATTTAACCAAATCAGTGTCTCGATTAATAATTGGTTAGAATAAAGTGCAATAAGTTGAAGTAAACATAACGTAAGCGTAGATCAGGAAAAAGGTTCATGTATAAAATGTTGACAACCACACACAAAATCATCCATAAATAGTTAATACTTTATGTAAATATTATTAAAAAAAAGCTATTTTTCTCTGATGTATATTACTTAAATATAAATGTTTTAAAATATTCATGTGTGTATATATGCTTAGAGTTATTTTTTATCTTTATTGTAGGAGAGGTAAAACTGGATTAGATATATTTATAAGTGACTAATAGAATGAAGAAATATTATGAATTAATGTTAAATAATTGGTAAAATTCTTATGATGATATTTCCACGAGGATAATTATTGTTTTGGTAAAGTATCGAGAAGAAAGCAACAGTATAGGCTTCCTCGGTAGCAGATATGAATGGATTAAGCCAGCGCATCAAGGTTCAGCGGAGATAGGGATCAAGGGCAAGTTGGGATCCACAACAGCTGATCTCGAGGTGCAACAGTAGGTCAAGTCTGCGTAGTGATGTGCTATCCGGATATAGGGTATAGTGGATATTTATATTTAATTGAAATGAATTAAAGGAACTTTAAATTTTCTCACTGAGTAGGTATATTTGATATAATTAAAACTAAGCAATTGTGCATTTTTTTATGTAAAATATATATTTAATGTTTTCATAATAAATGGTAATAGTAAAAATGTTGGTGATAAGGGTAGAGATGAGTGTAAGTAGCTGCTCTGGAACAGGCTGTTTGAGTAAATGAGTACTACAATAACAATTTCCTTACTAATTACGTATAGAAGGATGGAATAGATGGATGAAAATAATTGTCATGGCTAGTAATGGAGTGTTAGATGATTGACTATGACTATTGACAAGATAATTATTGATAAGCTATCTACCTGGCTGGAAGAAGGGAGTGACGAAACTTCTTCCTGGCTCTCACCTCCGACTGTTTGGAACTCTCGGAATTGAGCCTCCGGCGTTGCCATGGCTCCGGGCTAGGCCATCGCCTCCGCTGATCCTCAATCCGACATCTCACAGCTGATTATCGATCTATCAGGAGTCCTGACCTACAGGATGCGGCGAGCAACAGGCACGACTAGGGCGTGTCTCTCCTCGCGACGGCAGCCCCTACTGCTGGTCCGGAAGGCAACGATACCCCCGAAATGGAGATGGGGCGACAAAGGAAACGTTTCAAAAGACAGAGGCCGGAGCCGGGTATCGACGGAGCGAGGAGAGGCACGGTGGCGCTGGGTCGGCTGGTTCCGCCCCCGCTCGGCGCCGCCCGCGGCCTGCATCGATCCCCCAACCACGTGGTCCCGCAGATTTCATAACCTTCCCTTGATCGATGTGAACATTAACCTAACTACATCTTACTATATTAGGTCATACCACTCCACTAATGGTCTTCCTCTATGGCGCCTAATCGAACTCAAATTTATTAGATTTTCAAGATCATTTTTAACCATGTGAAGAATTATTTTAGAAATTAATTAAATAAAAACGATCAAATACTAAATATAAAAAATTAATTAGGGTTGACCTGTAGTCTAGTGGTTAGCATAACAACTTATTTAGTCCAACATCGCACGAACTTGTAATGGATTTTTTAAAGGAAGGGACGTTAAACGGGGGTCCTGAGACTGATGTCAAGTACTCATTAAAAACTCTTGTATTATCTTTTGCAAATCTCCCCTAAGAGAGCAGCATAAAAGTGACGTTAAATAAACAATAAAACAAAAATTGATTTCTTTACAAATAATGGATATTTGATCATTTTTTTCTTGGAAGTATTCCATTTTACTTTTTGAAAAACGATAAATATTAGTTTTAAAAAAAATTATTTTAATAAAATCAGTCAAATACTAAATATACAAAATTAATTTCTTTACAAATATTGTATATTTGATAATTTATTTCTGGTACTATAGTGATTCACTTTAAAAAAACTATTAAAAATTCAAATTTAAAAAATAAAATAAATTTTAGTTTTTTTAAAGTACAAAAGTCTTAATAAAAAGAAAACAATAGCAGAAACACAAAATTATAAGTTATAATTTGTATTTAACCATAACTTATAATTCTGTTTTTATTTTCATTCTTCGCCTATCTCAATAAATAAACATATGCTTATATGTTACATTCATAAAGCAAATTTCAAGCTTTCCAGCTATTTGTATAATTTTTCTTAAATAATCATTATCATGATTATCAAATTAATTGACGTAAAAATGGAGTGGGTCGTTCAATGGTAGAGGGTTGAGTTCTCGTGCTGAAGATCTAGTTTTCAAATCCGGCGGTCTGATGTTAATCTGTTAACAGCTAGGGATAAATCCTTTGAGATCTTTAGGCCTTCCTAGGTCTCACCCACCCTCTGTAAAGTGGATACCCAAAACAGGGGGAAAACCTGGCGGTTGAACATGATCTCGGACAAGTTACCTCGCTGCTCAACCGTAGTACAAGAATTATATAAGAAGTATGTAGTAGAGACTGTTACTTCGAACTGAACCCAAGATTCTTCATGTTTCGTATAGTACAAGTTTTTTTTTCCCAGCACTACCAAGTTTTTTAAGATACTAATTATGTCTATTAACCTTGAAAGTACATACAGTTACATTGAAACTATTAAATTTGCAAAGTTTACATAAAATCGACGCGAATGATCCTTTAAACTTATACCAGTTGTACTGAATATGTTGTCTGTTAGTATTTTTAGAGTAACAAAAGATATTTTAAATTCCTGGAGGATTTTTTTTTTATAAAAGCTAATTAACAAAGAGGAAAAAAGTACAATTCATATATTAAAATCTTTATATGGTTCATTTCCAAGTAAGTACCTTTAAAGGTATAGTATGGAAAGCAGCAGCAAATCATAATAAGATTTTATTATTTTATCTACATTTTAATAATTTCATCTACTGAGTGGCCTCAGTGGATGAAATTTACAACAGCGACATTTTAATTGGAGACAATATTTGAAGGATCTGGGGCTACTTTGGATAATAATTAATAAAAATTAAATAAAAGTTTCAAGAATTCTGGTAGAATTGAGAAAGTTTGAGAAAGATTCGCCATAAAAAGCAGCATACTACAATAATAATTTTCTTATGAACAGTAACAAGCATCGATATGTGTGTGTGTGTGTGTATATATATATATATATATTTATATATACAATTCCATTGTAAGGCTATGGTAAACAAGTCTTTGTTTTGAATTGTTATTATAATAACATCTTTTTTTTAGCAAACTTTTATTATAGCCAAGGAATCATTAATTACTGTTTTATTTTAGTGTAATAAAAAAGTGGTTATATCAAGGGACGTAAACAACATGAAATAATGTTAATACATATTAAAACATTATTTAATGAAGACTATTTTCCAACTTAATAATTAATAATTTAATTTAATTTAATTAAAAATCCCAAATTATGCAATCGTTATTTTATTATTATAATAAAATCATAATAACGTTTTGTTATTTTATATTACGTTTAACGTAATATTTGTTATATTACGTTTTGTTATATTAAATTATAATGGATTGAACGAAAATATAGATATATATTTAAAATATTTGTCATATTTAAATGTATAATATAACATATTAGTTTTATTAAACATTTATGTAATATAAAATGCTAAATATTAAATATAATATTTTAAAAATAAAATATTGTTAACAAGAATTTCTGTTTTACTAACGTTGGTCTACACGAGCTCCTCTTCTGTAGGTGGCCATTGGACGTTATCTCTCGAAAAACTTTCATATCTTCATATCCTAAAGATTAATTTTTAGCTTCGTCAGGTCATCAATTTTTTTCTTATTGGCTGGCACTTTTTCAACATGGGACGCTTCAACTACTCTAAACGAATAGGACCATCAATAAAGTGCAGAACAACTTTACCAAGGTAAGTATTTGAATTATTCGCAAGCTGGAACTTATGATCGGAGTCCTGTAAAAAAGACGTAAAATTGTTTTTGTAAGAATTTGCAATAAACTTTTTTTTAATAATTAATAGTTGAGTTACCGATTAATATAGGCATATAACAAATAAAAGTTCAGAGGAAAACAACATTATTTACAATATTTAAACACAACGTTGCGTGTTGGGTTTTTAACACCTTAAGAAATATTCTGTTTATTATAAAGTATAAAACAGGGTATAACTCTAGTTGAAATATGTACCGTGAAATAAGAGTTTGTTTAGCTTTTAAGAAATAAAAAGGGTTTTGCTGTACACATACATTTAGTTAGAGTTTATATTTATTTTCAAAGTACCCTCAGGTTGCAAGGAGACTCGGGCTTGGAACCTAATCTCGGTCACTTACCACCAGGCATAAAATAAAGATCCAAACTTCAGAAATGAGATACCTTAGGAAAATAGAAGAGAAACCAGGACAAGACCGCATTCGCAACCCTACCATTAGATCAAATTTGGAGTGAAAATCTTTTAAGATGGTTTGGACATGTCCTAAGAATGGAAAACAATGGGCTGGCCAAGATAACATACGAGGTTGGTGGAAGAAGGTCTAGAGGAATACCACCACATACCTGTGAAGAAGGTGTTAATGAAAGCTTCGCAAAGAGAAACCTGGAATGGAATAGAAGAATGCAAGAGCGGGGGAGAGGAAATACTATAGACTACTTTATTTTCTAGTACTTATGAACCTTTATTCTTGTAAATTTCAGACAATAAAATGATGTTTCACTCAATGATTGAAAATGTTACCCTCTACGAATTCGAAAAGTGAACAATCATTGGTCGTGGAGACGTGTGGACTTCCGGAGACGCCGTTGTGCCATTTCCAGACTTCAACACGTCCATAATAGCATAATTAGGGAACTGTTAGATCAGGTAACAATGATCCTCTGCACAGTAGAAACAAGGGGATTATAATGGTATGGCCATTTAAAAAAAGAATGGCAGAGAAACGAAGGCCAAAAACAATTACTCCGACTATTGCCTTACAGAAAGGGGGAAAAGAGGACGACCCAAAAAAAGATGGTTGCAGGACGTGGAGGAGAGCGTGGCAATGAGGGGCCTTAGAGAAGGATACTGCCTGTAACTTGTATAAACGAAAAACAACTATGTTGTGCAAACATCGTTAAATTACAGTCATGTAATTGCTGTATGATTCTTATACTACAGCCTCTGGGCCAGATATATATTCTATTCTTTTTTGTACATATCTGTTATTCCTTAGGGCACTGGTCCCTGAATAAAGTTATTTTCTAATATATTATATATAAATTTAATTTTTCCAGAAAAATAACGTGGAAGAGATTTATTTTATACTTATCTGTGCACAATATTTATACGTTCAGTGGAATAAAGAAGACGAATGATAGACAGAAAATTTCGTGTTATGTTCGATTAGGATTTAAACACGCGATATTTGAAAAATCCATCATAGTTATATCTACACTGGAAACAAAAATACACCATACAAAGAACATAAATAAACATGAAATATTAATCGGAGAAGATGGAAATAAAAACAGTGGAGAGAAGAAGATCTAGCGGAGAGTAGAGACAGAGGAATCTGAGCAATTCAGGGAATGGACTCTCATTTACAGGAAGAGTGATTTGAGCGTTTAAGCCAAATTGCCACTTGTTATTTTTGAAGGGTGTGAAGGAGCGAGCACTAATCGCGGCCCTCTGGGTGTACCGTCCGCCGGCCTAACTACTACTGACGTCAGCGCTAAGGATGGTCAATGCTCTTTTCCCAAATAGCATTTATCTTAAGCGTTTTACAGCATATGGCTAATAGTACTTTAGGGGATTTGGGAGTGCCAGTTCGTAAAAAAAAAATTACTCAGCCTTTTTAACAAAGGTCATATCTTATAGTCATCTTAAATTTAACTGGTGTACTTCTATATGGATTGTACATAATAATCATGCTTAAAGCCGAAGGTTCGTTGCTGATGCTACCAATATACTACCACAAAACAGTATTTGCAACGGTTTAACTTTATACGAACAGACAAGTATGATGAAGATGGACAGACTCACACTTTCAGACATACACTATGATTATTCACAATACAATAGGCAACGAATAAAATTTATAAAAAACATAATACTCAAACGAGGACTTGTTGCAAGTTCGTAGCTCGTAAGGTGGTCCTAAGATTTTTTAAAAGGAGTAAAAATCCTTGGTTATGCCGTCCTTCGGAAGGGGCGTTATAGGAGGTCCCGAACTCGTTAAAAATCCCTATCCTAATTAAACCTAGATAGGCAAAATTTATAGCTCCCACTACATCATCGTCCGATTAGCCATAGCAGGATAAAGTGACGTTAAATGAGCAAACAAACGAGGGACTTGGTCTGAGACAGAACATTTAATTTTCTTTAAATTTGAAACAGACTTACTAGCATTTGCAAAAGACGTTGACTTTGATCAACTGAATAACCAAAGGAGGGCCATTGACTTGTAACATAGGTCTTCATTTTATTTATTGTAACTTCTATTTGTGTATATTTTTTTTTATTACTGTTTTTAAACTTAATATTCTATGCTCATAACCTATTCAATAATGTTTTTAGTTGTAGAAAATAATATATAAAAACCTTCTTGTTGTTCTCAAAATATTAATTTTATTTCATTTTACAATATATTATTACAAATGTAATCATAATTTTACACTAACATTATTATTAATTTATTCCACTTGTATTTTATATTGTAATAAGAACAATTTATAATAATTCATACCTAAACGATTTTAATGTAATTCCATACATTGATCTGTTAATATTAAAATCACATGTAATATGCTTAGTTAAGCTTGGTGCATGTTCTAATATTAATAAACGGTCCATCCGCGGGGAAGAGGGAAACTACTAATCTAAGAATTTTTACTGAATGCTCCTAGGAGAGTAGAAACATTGGGGAGACGTGAATGAAATCTTACAAGCGACGTCAAATCATAAGTCTTAGTTTCCTCTATTTTTTATTTTTACTATTCAAGTACCATTAATAATCAGTAACTCAACTATTAAATATTTAAAAAAAGGTAAGTGTAAATTCTGAGAAAAGATTTATACATCCCTTTCACAGGATTCCGATCACAAATTTCGCCTGGCGAACAGTTCGTATAATCACCTAGGAAAAGTTTATTCTGTAGTTAGTTAATGGTACTATTCGTTTACAGTAGCTGAAACGTACCCTGTTGGATAAGTACCAGCCAATAAGAATAAAAATGATGACCTGACGAAGTTAAAAAGTAATATTTACGATATTTAGTTAAGAACTTTTGGAGTGATAACGTCCACTAACTACTTCCGTCAACGAACCACTACTCTAACACAAACCTTTCACCGCAATCCTCCTACCTACGCCTTTGTAAGCCTCTCGGATGTTTGCCAGTCGGTACAGTGCTTATTAACATTTCAGGAATTCGTTCGTTACTAAGCCAAACAACTTTGCAAAGCCCATATCAACATGCATGCTCTGCAATTTCGCGTTGTGCGATCTATTAAAGTCTCAGTTGTTACATCCCTGTTCTCATCGAATATTCTATGCAATACTCATTAAACATAGTTTGTAAAATTCAATTAATCAAGAAAAATTCAAATTCCCGAACCTGATATTGTTCCTTTCATGACAAACTTTATTCCAAATCAAACCCACCAGTTTCAAACCTAGCAACCTCATCAATTCCCGATAATCCTCCGAGGCGTCTGAAAAACTTTTAAGTTGAATATGTAATTTGAGAACTGTCAGTGGTTAGTTTCTCTAATTGCCTTTATCAATATCATTATGTATCATTCATCATTTTTACTTGCATTGTTATAATACAGTTGTGTATTTCAATATATACAATTTAAAAATCCTCTTTCTTGATTGTTTATTTTTGTTTTATTTCTTTTGTGTTCTATATTATTTGTTTTTTACCCAATAAGAAATAAATATATATATATACACATATTTATATTATTAATTCAGTCAGGCTGCCTATTTTACATTTCACCTCTACATAAGGACATTTCAAATCAAGGATGATATTTCAATCACTATTAAAAGAGTTTTCAAACACACAGACACAGACACAGACACAGACACACACACTCACTCACTCTCAGACACACACACACACGTATATATATATATATATATATATATTGGTATATATATATACCAAAGAAAAGCTACCAGATTACCTAACATGGCCCATACTGACCATATGTGTGCCCACCCTCTTCCGCTCATTTCACATCTGTGTGGCTACCTTTCTTGGTAGGAGAAAAATAATAAAAAAAAAGCAAATGCATGGTTCTGACAATTCCTACCCGTCTGGTCACCAAATGCACATAGAAAGATGCTTCACTTTCAGTAGGTGGTCCAAAATAGTAGACATTTTACCATTTTACGAACCATGAAATTGAAAAAAAAAGAATTACCAAAAATCTTATCAATGCATTATGAAAAGTAATTTTAATGGCTTGATTTGCTAATTTTACATCAGGGAAAGACAATTATTTTACTGATCTCAACACTTTTTTTTGTGTTTTTGTGGGTTTTTTTTATTTTCAAATTTTAGCTCTGTGTATATACTTCACTCAATAATATTAAAATAACGAGCCCTTCTTATATACAATATGAAATATATTATATATATTAATACCTTATACAAAATTTGAATGGATACATAAGGTTAAAAATAGCACAATAAATAATGTAATTATGATATGGATTTATAAATGAATCTCTGCATTTACCGATGGCAAAGTTGATCTCAAAACGTTGTTGAATTCAGTAAAGTAAAGATGAGAGGAATAAAATGCTTTGTTCTTCAATTAAACAATTTATCTAAAGATAAATTTATTTAAAAAATATAAATTTAGTTAGTGAAACAAAGCTAAAATAACGTACAAGCCGTTTACTGTTTCTGCTCTGGTATCAGTGATTCGTAAATATTATTCACCTAGATAACCTTTATTTATCTAGAGAACTTAAAAGAAACGAGAAGAAATTAAAGTACCAAATGCTATTAAAAAATAGTTTTGAAATGGAATGTGAGATACATTGGTTATTCATACATGGCTTTGTATGTGTGGGCAATTGAATTGCTTCAGGAAATCATGGTCCTGTATAACGGTGTTTTTCGGGAGCCGATTTAATGCTTTGAACATTATGAAGAAATAACTCTTAATATTTTTTTTTTATCCATTTAGATATCCTTAAGTAGATGAGTTATTGAAATCAGTTGATGATTTATCAGAATTTGTTTGTTCATATTTGCATACGAGCATTTAACGTAACTTGATTAAAATTAATTAAATTACTACTATCAGGAGTTAATTAATAATTAAAATTTTGTTTTTTATTGAAACATTCATTTTTTGATAGTATAACTCATATCATTATGTGTAAATAAAAGTAGTATTAATTATATCATTACACATTATATTATAATGAGTATATTAAATTACTCATAATAATATAATTTATAAAAATATAAATAATATCATATATCAGTAATAACAAACGGAACTGCATTTTATTTAATCAAGAAGTAACATACTAATCGAATTTACGGTTGAAAAGCCGCGTTTGAATCTCTGTAAAAATCAAAATATTTCAATTGTAATGGGAATGAAAATAAACAAATTTTGTTTATTCTTAATGGTCGAATATATTAATAATTAATAATAACATGGTAAAGATAAATGATTGAGTAGAAAATAAAATTCCATAAAAAGATCTTAAACTACTTCAGTTTAATAGAAAGGTAAAAAATTGTTTTTACCTTTTAATTTTTTTCTGAATATTTGAAAATGTCAAGGCCTCAAACATTGTTAGCTCGATTAAGATCGAACTGTTTCAAAATGACATACAAATATCCTATGAATAATAATTATTACAATTAGTAAGGTACGGTTAATAACATACTTTTAGTGAAAATATATTAATTAAAATTATTAGTAATTATCACGAGCCAATTTAATAATTATATGTATATTTTAATTTTTAAAAATTTAAAGAAAGAAATAAAAAAACTAGCTATACTTATGGCTCATGTTATTCATTATTTTTTTTATTTGAAAGACGTAAAATGATGAAATGAGGATGATAACTTATATAGTTATTTTTGTTGTTTATCTTAATTATTTTATTTATTAATCAGAAAATGTATTTTTTTTTAATGTAAGATATGTCAAAAAAAAATATTTTATTTAAAAATTTGTAAATGTATATAAATTAAATTGATTTTGCAAAATAAAAAATTTACTTCCCCAGGTGAGGCTCGAACTCACAACCCCGGCATAGCTCACAAGACACTGACGTATAAGTACCGTGCGCTAACCAATTGCGCCACTGGGGAATCCGCTGCCAAATGGCCAACAGGGTTATATAACCTTTTCTTGTCTTTTCTGTCATTTTTATTTAAAATTATTGTGTTACGGTATGAATTAGTTGTTTTCTACAGCTAAGAAAACATATAAATATTTTTTTAAACTTTGTAGTATTGTAATTTCTTAAGCAAGCATAAAAATCATGGGAAAAAAGTATTTTTTTTTTTTTTAGCCTTATAACGGTAAACTACTAGTATTATGGTCTGATAATACTTTTGAAGAATATTTTAAAAAAAAATTAATAAAAATTATTATTTTTATCATTTATTTTTTCGCAATTTTTCTTTATAAGAAAAAAAACCCTGAGAAGTTAGGTTGTCGAAAACCCGAAGCAATTAAATTAACACTACATATGGGTGTTCAAATGTAAAATAAATGCATCCATAAATCAAGTGTGAATATTTTGTGAATAAAAAAAAAATGAAAGTATATCGAATTTCAGACTTGTACGAAATTATAAATAAATATAATTATTTACATCGTTTACAGAATGCTGAGAAAATGCACAGAAATCACAATCATTCAATTAATCGATTTAAGAGGATACATCTAATTACTGAGATGAGTAATTTAGTATAGCGACAGTGTTATCATTGTAAGTATTGTCATTAAATTTAAACAAAGGTAATAAATCAATAGAAATACAATGAATTATTGTGGAGAAATATGAGTCATTATTGTCACACAGAAAATTTCATTTATAATTATTAATAGTTGTCCAATCTTATTCATTTAATGACTTTCCACAGGAAACCATTAAATATTTTTTAATATTCTGGAACAGCCGAATTAAAAAAAAAAACATCCAAATTTTTGTTATATGATGGGCACGTTTTACCCACGTATAGGATTAGGGAACTCAAACCAGTTACGACGTACATATATTTTTTCTTTCTTTCTTTTTTTTGTGGTTTCTCCTAAACCTGTTAGACTTTAACAGTTTTAACTCTCTTTATATGCGTATGAGTAATTCAGGTTCATTGTGAAATCTCTTTTTATTAAGGTGTGAAGGTTAGTTTTAACAAGTAGCTTCAAAACAATGCTCTGTCGAAAAAACTAGACCGTTCAGTTCCGTCGTGGTATAACAACATTATAACTGCTAAAATAGAATTATAAATGATGTAACTCTTTATTTTTAGTAAAAAGATTGATTAAATATGATTAAAATAACTGGGACAGAGGAATAACCCCAAACACATCTTGCGTTCTTATTCTTAATTTATTTCAAATCATCACTATGATATATTTTTTCCGGATAATATTTAAAAAAATAATTTTCCATGCTAGAAATTAAGTTTGTGGTACGTTATATATGTAGATACCATACCTTTGACAATCTTATAGTTTTAAAAATATTATCAAACATAAAAAGTTGTACTTCTGGTGAGTGACATAATTATTGTAAATATATTTATATCATAGGAATATATTTCACTACGCATATTATTAAAAATATCATTGAAAGAATCACAATGCCATTCTATAATTAATTAAAATCTAGTTAAAGACATTATCCTCAATATGAAATAACTATAGAATGCCAAGCAATAGCGGATTATTTCCATGAAAATGTGACATTATTTATTAGAAGATACTACTATCTACTTTTTCTTCTCGTAATAATATTATTTTTGATATAGACATTATCTATAAATTAAGTTGTAAGGTGTAAAAAGATCGGACCTCAATGATAACGAAATTATTTATATTTTTGTTATTTTAATGCAAACATCTAAATCTAAAATAAATTATCATATTAATTGAATAAAAATAATTGAATCTATTTGTTAGCTTGTCTACTGAAACCGTAAAACAGAGATACCCAGTATTGTGTTGGTATCAGGCCAATTCCAAATATAGAAAATTTGAATGTGGTAAAAACAATGTTTTTTAATAATTAAAATACTAAATATTATCCGAACGAAGTAGGTCTTATTTGAAACTTATTTCTTATTCCCCTAACTGTCAAATTTATCATTCACCAATAACAATGAATATTTTAAAAACCGAGATTAAAACAACAGTTTTATAATATAAACACTGTATTTTTTGTTCGTAAATAAATCAGACATCTTATTTTGGTACGGAACACGAGCCAAATTATCTTTTTACGGCTGCGCCTAAGAACCGTTCTAGTAAAAACTATAAATAGCCAAAGGGATTAGAATCCTGGCAGAAACAATTGTTTTTTATTACATAACTAGTGTAATATAAATCTTTCATTCTTTAAAAATATTGTTTGTAAGAAATCATTAAAATAATCGATTTACTAATAGAAATCCAACATAATATCTCAGTATCAAAAAATACGAAATCGATACAGAAAAAACTTTGAATACCTATTTTAGCCAAAACCCCAACGCTGCTCACTTTCATCTACTTGATTAAATCATTAAAAAATAATGAGACCATTTTTATGTGAGAAAAAATGTGAATATTTAAACAATTCTACACGGAGTAATATAATTTATAATCACAATTTGTATTTCTATATCTGTGAAAAATATTCATATAAATCCTAAGGATAAGATATAAATAAAAATTGATCGATTAATTCATATTATGATACGTATTTTATTACTGAACATATACTTATAACACATAAGACATAGCCAGTGTGAGTGTCGATATAATTATTTTCCAAAAAAAATGGAGATATACATTACAAATATAAAAGTAATTTTTTTGTTAAAAAGAAGAAACTATTCGTAATAATTAATGTATAAAATACATAAATGAGGCGTGATGACGTAAATGGAGCAATAATAAACAAATGCGTGAAAGAGACTAGACTGGGTATGACCGATGATCAGAAACAGTTTTTGTGAGGTCATATGAGTCATCAAATGTTGTAAAAGCTGTTTAAACAAAAAAAGAACGTTTGAATATTTATTTTCAAAATGTCATTTCGTAAATATTGAAAATAATATTAGTTCGTCAATAATTCCAGTGAACAATTTAACATGTTTTCTAATGTCTCATATATTATTTATATATATGAACTTTTTGAGGTTTTGTACCAAAAAGAAAAAGAATATATAAACAAATCATACAACATATTTATATAAACAAGATCCTTATACAAGAAGACAACGGAATACTACTAAATGAATATATTAAATATCTCAAGTCCATTAACACAATTAGTATAAATGGGGGTCAAAAATAAAATATTGGTTGTTTTGTTTTTAATTTCCTTATGGTTTCAATCATATATATATTAGATATTTAACATTGATATCTTATATTATTTTTCGTTACGAGTTAGAAGAAAATTTTCAAAAATATTTTCTTCCACATGAGTTAAAGAACAATACAGGACAACGAGCATCCCCTAGAAGTGAGTAACCTTCCCGAAATAGAAAGTATCTATGAAGACCAAAGCCTCCTTTCTGACCCGATCTAATAGCTTTGGGAAAACCCTATTTTCGGGTGGCGAACCATCAACATGTCTCTATGGCGGAGAAAATCGTTAAATGGCGAAATAATTTATAATTAGTGATTCTTTTTTAACCAGGATATAAATCTGATATAATCTTTTTGATACTAAATTTAAAAATAAACAGGCCTAAATTGAAATATTTTGGCTCAAAACTATGTTTCAATTACTAGTAAAGTACCACAAATAGATAATTGATTGTTTTCGATATTCATTATTCCCAATTCCGTAATATGTTATTCCCAAGAGCTTTGAAGCGTGTAGGAATTACCAATGTCTGTCCAGAGCTTTAAGTAATGTACATAGATCCTACTTGAGGTATTATTAAATTTTAACCAAAATCTTCTTTTTGTATTATTATAAATGCTGTATGCTAAATTAGAGAAGTATTTTATTCCAGTTAATATAACTGTTGATACGCATATATTATGACCTTCACGTACAGTACCAGTTCCGAGGCAAGTGACCACAAAAGGACTGATTGCGTGCAAGGAAGTAAAAAGAAAAATAATTTACCTTTGTTTTTTTTTAATATAAACATATATTTATCTAAAATAGTATTATTTTTCAAAGTAAAGTATTTAGATCATTAATACTTCAATATCATTTATACCATGTATACAGTCATTTATGCCCCCACGATCAAATAGCTAAATGTATATTATTCGGAGATTAGAAGGACGATTAGCTTATATCAGATGTATTTAATAGTTCCATAGTTTCATTGAAGTAGTTATGATAGATCATAGACATTATGCCTTCTTGTAAAAAACTAATTGTTTTTATGATTAATATTTAGCATTTGATGTAATAGGGAAAATCCCAAAAAACCAAAGCCTGAAGTCTCTAAAATACTGGAAAAACCAATCAATCAACGTTTCGCAAAATACAGGCATTATCAGACAACATACAAAAAAGACACATCAAAGAAGATAATGCGCAGCACATTTCACATTAACACTCCAAACAGACTCAATAAATAGAGAAAATCTAACTTGGAACGAGACGCTCCATAAGCAACTTTTTTTTTTTTACAGAGTGAGATGTACTGCACTTTGTCTTCTTTGGCATTATTTTCTTTTTGTGTGTGTTCTCATGATGCCTGAATTGACGAAACGTTAACTGGCTGGTTTTCCAGTATTTTAGAGACTTCAGGCTTTGCTTATGGATATTTTTATTGTTGCATTCCATTTATAATTTTTTTGTGTTCTTGCTAGACGTTTTTCGTAATACAGTTTGATTACGTAGTTTAGAAATAATATAGTGATAATTGAAATTCTACTTATCAAATCGTCTGTCTATATCCACATTGTTCACGTAGGCTTCCACGGTCATTATTATTCTTCTTATATTCAACTTCCGGGATGGACCATGTCTTGTTGATGTTATGAACCAAGCTTTCGCTCATCGTGCTGTGAGCTTCTTCAGGGTTAGTCAGTTAATGAACATGAATATTAACTGACTAACCCTGAAGAAGCTCACAGCACGATGAGCGAAAGCTTGGTTCATAACATCAACAAGACATGGTCCATCCCGGAAGTTGAATATAAGAAGTATATCCACATTTATTATTACCCATAATTTAGAATCATATTTATTATTTCATTTATTTGTTATTAATTTTTTTTGTGTGTGGCACCAAGTTATTGTTAAACAGTTGTACAAGGAAGTAGCGCGTTGGTAAAAAAAAATAAGTCAATACAATTTTATTATCGACTGTAGTCATATGCGCTCTGTTGTTTATTAATTCTGAATCAGAGCTATAGTGCTTTTTTCGGCGGAAAAAGAAATTATTTTACTGTTGTAGTTAGTTTTATTTGTTCAACGTTTACGTACTGTAGTTTAATGGCAGGAGAAATAACAAACTCTTCTCTTCTAGTTATCGTTTATTTTATTTTAAAATATTAATATTTAATAATTACAGAAGTAATTCTTGTCAATATATATTTTCATTAGTATGTAATTTTGTAAATATATGGAAAAACACTCGACTCGTATTAATTGGTTTATTTGTTTTACTATAACATTTTAACTCATATATTTTAAGTAAAGGGAAAATTTTATTTTATATCTGTGATGTAGAAATCAAATTATAAAATAGTATGATTTGTTTAACACATTTTCGAGTTTAGAGACACACAATTCGAGTTAACCACTAATTCATAGAACTTGCTTATATGTATAAGGAAAACAATCTGGTCTGGACATACGAGAAATAAATCAAAGTTTATTTTTAAAAATGATTCAGCACTATAATAAAAAGTTGAGAAAAGGTACTTAAGCAGATGCTACGCGTGCGATAGTTACTCGCCTCCCAGGTACCAACTGTAGGAGTACCACCACGTACTATCTCTTGGGCCCTACTGGAGCCGTAGTCCTTATCTTAATGCACTGTAATTGCCAACAGTAAATCTCGCTAGTTCTTCCTTGCCTTCTCTCAACAGATCTTATCCTCCATCCACTTCAATAATGATGGTAATTCTCCTCTGATGGGAAGAAACATACAATCCGTCTCCCAAGAAACAGGCGTTTATCATTAATTTCAGTCCCAGCTTCTGGCCCGCAGAGCGATTTCTCACATCGAGTACAGTACCCAGTGAGCGTAAACCGGCTATCTGTATTCTATCGAACCCTAGGCAGGGTAATGTGTGACTCTAAAACTGTAATTAATAGAATTCTTTGAATTGATTAGTTGACTTTATATTCAGCCGGGCTCCGAGAGGAGTACACAGGACACGTAGCCTAGTAGTGATTTTTGAACATGATGGGAAAGGATCTAGTCGAGCCGTTGAATTCTCAATATATCGCTCCATTACATTACAAATGTAAACCACACTAAACTGATTCATAAAAAAAGGATTCAGAGTATGAATGCCTTATCTGTTACGTTGGTTACAATTGAGCTTGAACATGAAGTGATTCACTCGGAAGTTTCCTTTCATGTACGCTATAGTCATCATTATACATCGAACCCAACGTCAGGGTGAAAACCCACGATGTGAATTACAATTGGAAACTAATTATTGATGTTTTTTAGTTTTTCCAGGAATTTTTATCTTATTTAAGATTCAAATTGTCGCAAGTAAGTTCCAGATACATTAGTTCATTGTCCTCTAATCGGTTATTCATAACTGTCTTAAATGACGTTATGGGGCATTCATTCATTTCCATATTTATTACTATAGATAATAATATTTTGCTATTGTATTAACATTAATGTTAAAGTTATTTTTACAACTCTGTGACCAGATTGTGGGTTTTCCGATCCAAGGTCCAAATGATGAAAATAATAAAAAAGTCCATAAAAACCTACGTTGTATTAATCCATCAAAGAAACATATTAACATAAAGCCATAACAAAATACCGTAACACCAACTAAAAACAATTACGAAATAATTATTTTTTTTTTAAATAAAACAAAAATTATATACAATGCAATTTACAAATCACTGTAGGATGCTTACCGCTGAGCAGCAAAGTAAGTTAAGATATATCAAAGTTTTGGCAATTACTTGGCCAAACAAAAACAATGGTATACATCCATATGTGACTATAGCTCAAAACAAAATGAGATCAAGGTAGAAACACCTAACGGACTTGATCAGTGATAAAAAAAAAAGAAACTCGTTACAACTCATTAAATTATAAAATAATACTCCATAATAACATAAAAAAAATGCTTTATATGTTAATGAGCTGTTATTTTTTAAACTGGTCTAAGTATATTTTTCATACATTGAGATATGTAACAGACTCTTAAATACATTTGAATTAATTTAAAAATATGAGCAAAATTATGTTTTGACAGCACTTAGCAAAGAGGAATGTTCTTAACACTTTACATTTTTTAATAATAAATTTAGTGAAAAATGAATAGTAATCATTAAAATAATTTAAAGGAATAAACGATATATTTTTAGATCCAAATGAACTTATACCATTTTTCAAAAATAACAGCTTATATATTCCTTATAAATAGTCCTCTTATCGAAATGTTTAAATCACATTAATATTTACATGACAACTATATTACTAATTCATTTTTTTACTTAATTGGTAACTACCATATTCTTTTGTCATAAAATCTACAATCTGATTTTTTTATTCTTTGTTTTTATTTTTTTAAATTTGTGAAGTGAAACAAGACTATTTTTCCATTTTATTAATTTATTATCGTTTTTACTAATTCAATTCCAATAAGTAATATAATCACTAATTGTGTATAGAAATAAGATAGTTGTTATGTTAATCTAATTACATAATTAGATTAACATAACAACTATCTTACATTAGCAAAATAAGTTGATCACATGATCAACATATTTTGCTAATGTATACAAGGGATATACATACATTTCAATATAATACTGTATATGCTTTGAGTTGAAGCACAAGTTTCAACTTTTCATTCCTTTCCCTTTTAATATTTTCCAAAAATACAAATTATCATGAGCTATAGTATGAAAAACAGGACGTAACTATGGGAAAATGTAAATACATCGGAAATCATTTCATATAGCAATGAATGTTTCAACAAACATATATCATCTATTTAATCATATACTATCTATTTTTCGTAATGTTAGTTAAAATTTTTATTTTTGATGAAATGATTACCGAAATCTACTGTTTACTCATTATTACATTCTCTTTTCCATACTAAAACAGTTATATCTCTACTCGAAGCGACAACTCGCGGAACTAATACCAGAAATTGTTTTTGTTAATAAACTATAACGTGATTCAAAGCTTTTAAATGTCTATTTATGTAGCAAAGTGCTGATTCTTGTTCCGAAGGTAATTGGGGAGCAGTGTCCCGCATCGTGAATTTATACAATTATATAAACAAATGTTGGGCAATAAGTTATCTTTCTGTAAACTTACTTGTTTTGTATTATGAAAAATAATACATGAAAAAAATAACATATTTTTTCATGATTAATGAATGACCTTCATTATTATCCGAAAGAGCATTATTATCAAAGACAATATCTGTTGAAAGATAATTGCGCCCCATCACCCATACCATTTCCTACGCCGTTGATAAGAACGTGTACAAATTATTTTGGGAACTATAATTACTGAATGATCAAAGGTTCACTGTCCTCCAAAGATTAATATTCGGTCACATCAACGGAATGTGAGTAAGACATACAATTAGAAAAATAGTTTTAACTAAACAACTGGTATGAAGATGGTTCGGTTCTTATTCAAGATTAAAGATAATTCATTCCGTGATAGGTTCAAGAACTTCAAGCCCTTTCGAAACCTTGGACCATTTTAAAGAGATAAACGGTTAACGTAAGGGATACGAATCTAAAACGTATCCTGGCTTTCTTTCAGAGCTCTTAAGTCTAAAAAATAAAAAGAGTTCAAATAAAAAAAAACTTTCTCATTAGGCGAATTATAGTGTAATAATCTCAAACAAAATAGAATTACTTCATTCTTTTGATTCGGCATCTTACGGTCCGCAACGCTGGGTTATCTACAGTAAATTTTGAAAACCAAAATCATATAGTATTATGTAATTTTGTTTAAAGAAATGATCTCAATGAAAAAAATTGAAGATAGAAGAGTAAAAAAAATAATTTCATAGTGTTTCAAGAACACTTCAACCATTAAGGACAATCCCCTAGTCTTTAGACGATCATTTTATTCATAATGATGTTTTTTACATTATTTTGTATTTTTTTAAATTCTTATATAGCTGTTATAAAAATAAGCAAACGTTTCATTTCTATTTTCGATTCTTCCCAATACCCGCAGTGTGTCCTAGCATGTTTTGTTGTTAAGTCCCAATTTACTAAACTTTGATTAATTAATAAAATTGGATTCCATAGATTCGAAATTTATGAAAGAACAATCAATGTATACGAATCAATCTAAAGAACATACATAAAGTTTTTCAAAGAAAATTCATCCAGTTATTAGAGTAAATTCACTTAATAAATTGTATATTTTAGAAATAATAAAAATACTTATCACTGAGAAAGGTTACGAAAGATTCAATTTAGTCACTAATGTTGTTTTTATATGTTTTCCATTTCAGCTCTAAATCGATTTGTTGTCTGAGAAGTAACAAACAGGAAAGAGTCTAGAACTTTCGCCCGGCTAAAGTCCTCCTTGAAGTATAAAAGCAGTTGAAGCACACACTTAGCACTTAAGCCGCCCGATATAGTTTAGCTGGCAAAAATAATTTCATTGACGATCAATACATAAACGCTTAAGTCGTGGCTATTTTTACTTAACA
Organism: Troilus luridus; assembly: GCA_964056705.1. Lineage (NCBI taxonomy): Eukaryota > Metazoa > Arthropoda > Insecta > Hemiptera > Pentatomidae > Troilus > Troilus luridus. The sequence continues at coordinate 41,792,204 of OZ057412.1, read as the reverse complement.
ACTTATTCTTAGTTATTGCAATTTTTATATTATACTGTAGAGTATTTATTTAATTTTTTTTATAAATATATACACTATAATATTATAATTGTAATATTTTCTTAGTGGCACATAAAGATCAGAAAAGATTTATTAAGGAAGGGGTTGTAATAGAGTAAAATTATGCAGTTGTTTTTCTATGAATCCCTCAATAGAAAAAAAAAATCATTTCAGACAATGAATTTCACCCGTGTCTGTCACATAATTTCTTAAACGAGCTGACAGATTTGTTTTGTTTTTATTACTTCGAAGTTCGGAAATATCCGAAAATCTTTTTTTTTTGTCTTCTACGTTCTTATGAACCTTATTACCTAAATTCTTCTGCTTAATACTATCTAGACATTTTATGGAAACTACATTATCCAGGACTATCAGGAAAAATTATATAAAAATAAAACATTATATTTCAGTATAACTAAAAAAAAACAAACTTAGAATGTAGAATGTTGTGTGTATTAATTTGATATTAACAAAACCTAGAAAAGCCCTCTGAATCGATCAGGTATTTTTCGTAGATTTGTATAATTGATGTTTATATGTAATACTTTATTATTTTTCAACATTTTGTACGCAATCCTTTGGAAATCTTTTGAAAGATAGTTTTTCTGTCTACAAACCTATAAAGAAATACTAGGTTCCCTCCCATTTTGTTGTCGATTAGTCTTTGCCTATTTTTTTCCAGCATAAAAATAAATTCGCATAAATTGAGTATACCGTTTGGAAAGTGGATAAAATGAAGTAATTTTCGAAAAAATCTCAAGTGTCTTAACTACAAAATTCATTCCTCAAAATATAATCAATGATTTTTAAAAATTGTACTTTGCTTAGTCGTACTTTGATCGCTTTATCTTAGTACGTACTATGATTAATTATAAATCGGTTGCAATTTTATAAGAGGCTCATCACAGATTCCAAAAATGGTGACAAATTTTGAAAAAATCCTGAGTTATGGCACAGAAATTTGAACTTATTGGAAGTATGTGTTATGTGTTTTGTCTTTTAAATACCTTTAACTAAACCGAATCTTGAAAAAGATGTCACTTAACAAGTTGACACCTTTAAAGCCGATTGGTCGTAAGTTAGTCCAGATGATCTTCTGAACTGGATATTACCGTCTGTCATTTCTATGTTAATTATGGGGTCAGATTAAAGTATTCCTATTTATGCGGGATTTTTCATATGGGAATTATAAATATAATGGAAGGATATAAAGTGCTTTATATGTAATATAATAAATAAATAAATACCAATCAAATGAGCAAACAAATAAATCTTTTTGGCAATAGTTACCCTCTTTTTTTATACTTTATTCATTGAAATTTACAACTGTATTATAACAATATAAGTAAATGGCAGGAATGATAAATATTTGCATGAATAAAGACAAATCGAGAAACTAGTCAGTGGTAGTGCTCAAATAATAATCCTTATAGAATCATTTGAATTTCTTTTTGTTGAAAAATATGATATTTTGAACTACCTTTTTTTAAATATATTTCTCAGTGCTCATAACTCTTGCATTTATTGAAAAATAGACGAACGTAAAATAGGATTCTGTTGAAGGAAACAGACAAAATGGAAGAGGCGCGATACGTGAAAGAGTTGACAAGCGCTGTAGAAGGCTGATACAGAACGCAGGTACATTGTTCCCTCACAAATCTGAGATACTTAGATATTTCTCCTCTGACGTGTGACAATGAGAGCAGCTTCCGAAAGGTATCGATTGTACTCCCGTCAACGTCCCGGCAGCTATAGCACCCAATGGTTAGTTACTGTCTCCAAAACCTCAATATAATTCACTTGACATTACTATAGCTATTTGCTATACATTTATAACAAATTTAAAATTATTACAAAAAAAAAGTTTAAAAAATGAATATAATTTTTTTTTTATGTGAAAACATGACAGACCAGATACATTTTCTGTTCACCCACTGTCAGATATTTCAAAATCAGATTGAGTCGAATACAGTAACTAATTAATCCTGTATCAAAGTAAAGTCAACCTGGAATCTTTCTACTCGTAATGAGGTCCGACCCAAACCCTGTATTAATAATGCACCTTTATTGATCACCAGATGCTCTACTCAAGGTTAGATCCCTGTAAAGAACATTGCTGCAGTCGGTGAAATATCAATAATGCACAAGATGTATCAGGAATTATTGACTAAGAGTCAGGAATCAACTTTACGCCCCATTTGAAATAATTAAGATCATATTGTCTATGCCCAGTACCAAACATGAAATTTATATTTCCCTTTAGTGGTTTTTTTCTAGTCCCCTCATATTATTTTTAATGGGTAGAAGAAAATAAATAATTCAGATAATTTCCAAAAGCAGTGTGATAAACAAGAAAAAAATATTCTTTAAAATGGATAGGATTACTTTTCTTTAAAACCGTAGAAAGAAACTTTCATTGGTCAAAACTCGCTAAGTTTATTGATTATATACTATTGATTATTCGCGAATATTTTTTTTAAGAATCTCCTACCAAGCTATAGATTTCCTGATTATAAAAAAATCTTTGCTTAGACAACTTTGATTTCATGATAATATGTTTGAATTCTGAAACAAATTAAGCTGGAATTGCTTTCAGTTTAGTACAGCCAAAATACAAATTATTTTATAAAAATGTATAAAATAAATAATTGTATAATGTAAGGATTAAATAAAGGTTAGCGAGATAGGTTCAGCTAGCAGTCACTTATGTCATCTTGAAAAAGCACATTAAAAGCTTTCTAAAATAATGTAACAAATAATAATATTTGTAACATTATTACAGAAACCCATGTTAAAAATTTGATTTAACATTCTTTTATATACATATAGATGTATAATATCTGTCTATATCTTATCTCTAAAGTATAAATAAAAGAATATAACATTTATATTCATAAATAAAAACAATGAAACATTCAATACAGAAATTCTATTATAGCATCCAATAATAATAAAAATGATGCTTTAATTTAATTTAATTAAAGCCTTTAATAGTTCATAAATCAATATAAGCATATTTCTTATTTCAATTAATATAACTTAATTTTTTTAAATTTTATTATTATTACGTATGTCTTCCTATTTTTGTATTTTACCCCTTCAAAATATGATGATATCAACATCTATCCATCTAGTAATTGGCCCATTAATATTACATATTGAACGTGAAAGTTTTTCTAAATGTCAGGTACCTGTATTCCAATTGGTAAAGATTAAATATAACCAAAACCCACGGTTTTACTAAAATATGGACAACAACAACAAAATAAGAATAATTTAATTCCGCAAAGAAATCCTGGAATAATTTATTAATCACAAAATTCTAACTAAAGAACATTTTTTTAAGTTTATTTTGATAAATGTAATACCTCAATTAAATAGAATTTAGTTATCGCTTCTATATTGTAAAAATGATTTCAATATTTGCAGCATTTTATTTGTCTTCATAGAAATAAGCAAGAAATGGTAAAAGCTGTAAAGTTTTACTAATAAAGTTTTCTTTGAATCTCATTTTATTTCTCAATATTTCCCAAGTCAGAGGAAATAGTTATACAGTAGAGTAAGGGGCAGCCTTCTTTAATTTTTTTAAAATCATTTAAGATATCTGTTTCATCATACTCCCTTCTGTATTATTATTTTAATCGTCATGACTTCACAGTTTACGATTTCTAGAATATAAAACTAACATAAATTCTTTTAAACAAAAAAAAAAGAAGCCATTCCTTAGGAAATTAAACAAGTCTCATGGTTGGTATGCAGCGGTCATTAACGCCGAGCAAGAGCGTGACTGTCAGTAGACGATTTGAAGGTTGTGTGGCAGAAAGAAAGGCTATAAATTATTTTTTACTACACTAATTATAGTAAGTAATAATAGTAACATAAAAGAGAAAAAGCTCAAAAATAAATATAAAGTAATTGTGAGGATATAATTGTAAGTTCCAGGAACAAAGCCTTGACACTCAAACATAACGGAAAACAGAAAAACCTGTTGATATTTCACCAGGAGTGGAAGAAAAACACATAAATATTTAGTGATCAAAATATTGCGCCTATCTCACCCACAGTCCAAAAATATGATAATAAGAGATAGCACTCGATTCTAAGGCAACCATACTCATCCTGAAGAAAAAAGCATTTTACACTGCAGCCCAAAGGTAAGCCTTAGTTATAAACCTTCTGATTATAGACTAATACAGGAAATTTACAAGTCAAACAACCCAAAATGAACATGCATATGATTTTTTTATTTGTTGATTCCAAACAACTGCAAAATAAGCCACAGATTCGCCTACTGATTCAACTACTTGATAATCTTTCTTTGCTAAGCTGAAGTTAAAAAGTATTACACAGAAAATAATAGTGTAAAACTTAGCGTAGTTCTTAGGATTCTAGAAGAGCTACAACCATATACCTATTATTTAAAGTTAATATAAAAATAGTTCTAACCTACCGTTTATTTACTCTGTTAGCAGCCGGGGGAGGATCCTGTGGGATCACTCAGCCTCTATAAAGTTGTCACCCGAAATAGAGAGAAAAACCTGGCGGTTAAGCATGATCTAGGATAAATCAGTTACCTAAACAACTGCTGCCCAAGAAACAGTACAGTCTTTACCACGTACTGACACCAAGACTCTTCATGAATTGCAGTGGTACAGGTTTTTATTTGTAATTCACTTTTAATTTGCCTAGGATCTCAAATCTAATTAAGTTATAATATAAATATAATTATTTACCGCTTTAATTGTTATGAGATATAATAAATTCCATACACCCTGTACAAATTATTTTAATAAAGAAATAATGAAAAAAAATTATTTTCATATATACATGATGCTTTCGCTTAACCGGTGAGAATTATGAATTAGTCATTACACATAGCCAAGTTACAAAACAGTTTTGTAATTGAAGAGAACGAGTGATCCTTAAAAAAATGTAGCAACAACACATATTTTTAATATTGAAGAATATTAGTTAACCTTGTAGATAAGGAGAAGAAAATGGGCAGTGGTCAAACAATATAATTCCATAATAGGGATAAACTATTTATTAATAACAGACGTTTCGAACCATATGCAGGTCTTCTTCTGGCCTTGTAATGTAGTTCACAAGTATGGAAGTGAACCTAAATACATAAAGTGAACTACGTTCTTTGACCTCCAATCGGACTATTTTCTTCCCCACATTTCTAGTATTTTATTTTATTTTTTTAGCAGTAAAAATAATTTTTAAAGAATGGAGCAATTACACAACTTCTCTTATAACTCATAGTAAATATTCGTACATACATTGTTACAATTCCATGAACTCAGTCATTCAATCCTAGAACATGTTTATTGACAACAAACAAAAGATGGATACAATTCCAGACGCTTAATCACCGGTGAGATAGCATTTATTTCGTTGTTGGTGTTTTTTTGTTTTTTTATGGATTGCTTTCTTAATAATCTTTAACTTAATTAACAATCCACTAGCGAGATGAAGCTAGGATGCCGGTTGAGGTTAGTCATTTAATTAGGTCCTTGGTAATTGAGAGGAATGATGAGGGGGGTGCGATTTATCAGAGCCTTAAGGATCGTATGTAATTGCCTGGCCCCATGAGGTAGTCATGTTCCAACAGCATTAGCACCAAACCAAGTAGGGATTCGTCTGCCCGCGACCTCCTTAAATAGAATTCACTTATTCACCCATCCTGTTCCTCCCCGTTAAATTATAACATGGCGAAGAGAATTATAATTACCGATCATTACATGAAACGAATGCTTCCATCCTCTTATACAGAAATTATTACTTTTTACTTCACCATTAAAATAAAATTATGAGCAGATGTTCATAATTTGTCTCATAAAATATCGGAAGAAAATTGTCATTACTTTACTATTTCGCCTAGACATCTAAAATGAAGTATACACTGTATTCTAATTATTTATTTTTCATCTTAACAATATTATTTCCATTACTTTTTTAATTTCCAATTTCGTAATGGCAGCATTCATAAAAATCGGAGGCCTCACATTTGAGTGGGTAAATTAATTCATTTATTTGGGCTCTCTTGTGATCTCTGAAAATAATATGCAGCAAGAAATAAGTAGAAGGTGATTGACTGCAACCAACTGTTATTTCGGGCTCCTAAAACACTTCAGAAGTAAAAACCTCTCACGCAACACTAAACTACAACTATACAAAACCCTCGTAAGGCCTGTTCTGACCTATGCATCTGCGTGCTGGACAATTTCGCGAGCTCAAGAACTCATGCTAAATAGATTCGAGAGAGGGATCCTTAGGAGAATTTTTTGACCAGTTTTCAACGATAATGCTTGGAGACAAACCACAAATGCCGAAATTGCAAGCCTCTTTAATACATAGACGTCGTCAGATATATTAAGGTTGAAAGTCTTCGCTGGGCGGGGCATGCTGCTAGATTGAGGGACAATGAAATCGGCAGGACAAGACTGCGGGGGGCCGTTGGCGTGGCAGAGGATGCGCTGTCCATCTTAGGAATAAGGAAATGGAAAGCACCAGCATGCACTGAGATGACTGGCAGTTGATGCTACAAGAGACCTTGACTCGCCACGGTGTAGTAGATGTCTAAAGACATGTTAAGATTAAAGTGCTTCAGTTTTTCTCCTAATTCCTAAATACATTAACTCCTAAACTGCAAGCAAAGCATTTTGGGAGTGGTTACTCTTTCGTACGAGACGAGTTCTGACCTCCAATCGACAGTATTTAGGTATGTGAAAGATGTGGGAAGTTTCCGCTAATAGATAAAAAGGGTTATCGAAAAGAAAATTTAAATGCGCTTCGGTCTAAGAAGGAAGGAGAATTGGTAAAAGAAGAACAGGATTAGATGAGAGGAGGCCTGGATTAAACAGCGTCCATGGTCATCTATGTCGTCCCAGATGCTTAAGAAAAGAGTTGCACAAGATCCGGTAACCGTTCAAGAGATGTAATTGTGATGGGAGGGGATTATACTACCGCTCGAGTACAACTATAAAGACTCAGCTTACTGAAATGAGTTGCGCTTAGAAAAGCGGAAGTCATGGAGTGAGAACATCAACAAATGACCATCCAGGAACTGCTGGAGTATTTCACATATATTGATATTCATATATATACCTAGGAGGTAGGTTTTCTTTGATTCAGTTTATTGCAGCGCTAGACATAATGGATAAAGGAAAAACTTCTCAAGATTTAAAATAACTATCTCAAAGCCTCTGGAATGATCCAAGAGTCGCCAAGTAAGAGGCTTTCAGCAACATATATGACTTCTTGAGATGCTACATCTCAAAATATTGCTATTTAGCAGATTTAGAATGATTAGTATATTGCTGTGAGCGATGTTGAGGATTTCAACAGGCAACTTGAGGAATATAGTATGGGATGGATCTACCTTGTTTTGTTTTTTGAATATAGAAGGAGAGGAATAGGTCCAAGTTAAAATGTCAAGTTCCATTGGAATTATGACAGGAAGACAGTTTTATTTGGATTATGTAAAATATATCGAGGACGCTTTATTGTGCCGCAAATACCCAACATTGGCAAATGTGATTGTGGAAATAATGCGTACCCTAGTAGAGTCAGAATCTCTCGCACAGATATGTATCAGGTTGGCGACGATCCAGCAAATGCTTCTCCTGGGGATTAGCAGGGGGAAATATCAGTACCTCAACCTTCTACTGCGAGAATACTACATCCAAAACAGCATGAAGAGCGAAGTCATGACGGATCTAACGAATCTCCGAATAGAGATTTCCGCACCTAGCAGATCTTCTGAGAAACAATGCTACTGAAGAAGACGGTTTAATGTTTTGACGGAGAGCCATCTCCCTCAGCTAATGACGAAAGGAGAGCCACCGTACCACAAAGCCTTGTGTACGAGAGGAAGGAGGTAGTTGGTCTGACCCACTTTAGCTTGAGTAGAGGAGGAGCTCTAGCAGGGAGGCCTCTGGCAAGGGGCCGCGGAAAAGAACGGTGGTATGATTTAAAATAAATAACAAATACATATAAAATAAAAGGTAACTATAAATAACAAACTGAAAATAATCGAAATGACAATCATTAAAACGTATTTAGTGAGTTTAGATACGTAAAGACAACGTGATAATCATATATTTTTCTTATCTAATAGTATCTTCCGAATATTAATGAAGCTAAGCTATTTTTAAAACATATTTTATGAGGCTTTTATTGAATTTTATGGTATTTATTTTTTATGTGAAGGAAAATAGAGCGATTTAAATTATGATAATTACTATGTCCGAAAAAATACAAAATATGATTAATCGATCTAGATACTTTTCACAAACCAGAAAAATATTACATATATCCAATAAATCAATGGTTGAAACGCGAAAATATTTTATTTTTGCGTTTTACAATACTCAAGGTCCAAATTCTGTTTTTTTCAAAATTCCCAAATACGGCCATTTATATTACAAAGGTGAGTCATAATATAAAAGTGACACGCAATTTTATTAAATACAGTTACTGGATACAGATATTTAATAAATATATATTAAATTTTGAACATATCTGTTATTCTTTAAGGACCTGGTCCCAGAATAAAATTATTTTTCTGTTCTACTCTATTCTATACTACATTCTATGCTATATTATGTTTTATTTATATTGAGATATAAAAACAAAGACAAAAAATTAATTCAAGAACTTTAAGAAGACCATTTCTAGCTCATATCTAGTCGTCGCTAATGGCGCAAGCAGTCGAAACGAAGTTAATTAAAATCGTATATAATATTTTAAATATAATATTTTTTTTTAAATATTAGTAAAATGTGAATTGTATCTACAATGTTAATTGGAATTTATTTAAACTTATTATTTATTGTCAATTTATTAATGTCACTCTAATGAAAAATTACTATTAAAGATTGACACACAATGATATGGGTAAATTGTTTTGAATATATAGTGACTTATAGGAAAGTTGCAAAAAATTATACATAAAAATAACAAGTAACATCGCTCTTACATGATGATGATTATTTTCCACATATAAAATTTGGTCGTTATTTTTACGATTTGTAGAACGAATTCGAACGACTTAAGAAAAATACAGTATTTAATTTATTTAACAATAAAAGCGTTCCTCACAAATATTTCCTGTGCATAAGATTTGCTGAGAAACTGAGAAGGAGAGAGGTTATTCAGAGCTCCATTCATAAAGAAAAGAGCCCATTGAGAGGATTGGCGAACTGAGAAGAGCGCCCATGAACTTGACTCAGACAGACAACGTTGCGGAACTGAGCCGTGACTTATGCATCGGGTCCAAGGCCGTGTTCCCACTCTGGCGGTTCGCGAACCCAGTCAGGGTCGGCTAATAAATACTCTGCGATCTTCCTCGTCTCTCAGGAATAGGGGCGTTCCGACCTGGTGTGGAGTGTGTCATGTAGGGGTATGGAGTGTGTGTCTATTTGGAAGGATTGTAAGTCTATCGGTCCATTTTAGGAAAAATATGTTATGTAGAAAATATTAAATCTAATATTCGATGTTTCAATACATTAGATATTATACACTAGATATCTTGAATAATATTTTTTTATCTTATATATATGAGGATGATGGTGGGTGTTGGTAAAAAAAAATATCCTAAGGAAGAACTGTTTATTGGAAAGCCAACGTTTCGACCCACATTGCACGACTTTTTCAGGACTAACTTATTTTATTTTATTTTTATTAACTTATTTGTAATTATTACCTTATGATTTATTTTTATTACCTTTATTATTACTTATTTATTAATACAATTATTCCTTTTGCTTGGTATATTTCTCTATCTTTATATTTTCGCAATCGGATACCTTGATATGTATTTTAATATTTACCACATTTAATTTTAATTTGTTCGTATTTTGGTGGGTCGAAATTTAGGCTTTCCAATAAACGGTTTTCCCTGCTTAAGATAATTTTTTTTTACTTCCACCCGGAACATTTTCTTCCTTATACAAAATTTAGTTTGTATGATAGGTAACGTTTTATTACATGAATATAGCACCAATAATATAACTTTCTTCCATCAATTATGATCACTAATCACTAAAACTTAATTCCATTGCAATTATGTTAACTTATTTAATTCGAGGGAAGCGGTGTGGCTCAGTGGTAGAGCGCGGAGTTGCCGTGCCGAAGGTCCTGGGTTTGAATCCCGCCACTGGCATATTTTATTTAATCTGTTAGCATCCGGAAATGGTTCCTATGAGATCTAAGACACTCCTGGAGCTCACCCAGTCTCTATATAGTGATACCCAAAATAGGAGGAAAATCTGGCGGTTGAGTATAAGATTTAGGACAACCGTTGTCAAAGAAACAGTACTGAACCCAAGACCATTCATGGGTTATAGTGGTGGAGGTTATTTTTTTTATTTAATTAAAAAAGTTGTATTCTATAATGTAAGATGAGTCAAAAAAAAAAGTTTAATGAAATTAAAACTAAAATATATAAATTTTTAATTTCATTAGATGAACTTTTACATTTAATTTTCAGTTAGAAAAATCATCATGCCCCAACGGTGAAAAAATAGGATTTTGGTGAAATATATTACATAACACACTAGTCTAAATATATTCATGAAGAAATGAATGTGTTGATAATATATGAAAGCATTAAACAGGTATTTTGGTTGATAAATGTACAAATATCCGTTCTTCACCGATTTATAAGTACCGTTCATGTATTAATTGTACACGTGTCAAATTCATGTTTCGACTAAAATCCTAAAACAATTGTATATATATATATATAATAAAATAAGAATGTTCAGTCAATGATACCATGGTATGGTTGAACGATACATGATTTGAAATAAAGCAAGTTCCAATTTAGTGTAGTATACTTGTAAAACAAATAAAAAATGAAACGCTTATATTATAATCTCTGCCTATTATAAATTGTAATTTTTAATAAAAATTATAATCATAAAATGTAATAAATAATTGTAAAGCATTGGACTCAGATCCTTGGACATCCGGACCTATGAACAATTCTCGTTCCATAGAAGGACATAATCATGATAACGATTATTATTAAGATACAAATAATGCGAACATAATCACAGGCATCATAATCTTAACCGTGAATATGATTACGACCATGTAATCAAGTGATCACCACCTTGTTTATAACATAACCGTGATCATGAACACGCCTAGTTGGTTAAGTTCTAACAAATTTTAAAAGGCGATAACAAAACTTTTTCAGTATCACTTCCGCAGGTTGTCGCTTCCCGTTAAGTCACAAGTTTTATCTTTTCCTTCGTTTCCTTTTTAATATTCTCGAAAATAAAAATAACACTGAGTTTTAATATGGATAAGTGGGTGTAATTATGGGAAATAGGTATATTTTGGTAATCGTTTCATCAAGAAAAGAACGTTTCAACAAAAATTCCGAAGTATAGATGATGACATAATGTAAATATTATGTGTAAGTCGGTTCTTTAATCTATGTACAGTCAGTAATCGTTACTACATGCAGTCAATAGAGTTACTATGTACAGTCAGTAATCGTTACTACATGCAGTCAATAGAGTTACTATGTACTGTCAGTATTACATTTTTTTTAGTATTTTAAAAAAGGAAACGGATGAAAAGTTATGACTTGACTCGATATTGTTCTTCCTCCGACGTTTCGCACCCGTCGAGGCAAGCATGAGTAACACTAGTTTTATAAATCGTATAGTATAATTAATCAGCAGTGTTATCAGGTTACTTAAATGAAAATAATATTTATATAACTATATAATTTTATCTTTATATTTGTATCTACACCTGTCAAATACTAAAATTGGCCATCAGCAGATTGGGTGACGGTGATATAAAACATATGACATGAGATGCATGAAGAAGAACAGTACTCAGCGATACCTCTCATGTGGCTTCATTTAATTTCCTATGATAATAAATCTCTCATCCACGTTCTTTTTAGTCTCCTCCTACTGTTCTCAGGCATGAGAGTCGTGAACATTTATTCTATTAATGGGTTTGGATGACCGTGTATTTTTTCTTGAAAGCGTTTGTATTATGTCCGTATGTGATCGTCATACGCTGATATTTTTAAGTCAGTATGCAGAGTTTTATTATTGACATACTAAGGTTCTCTTGTGACAATTCTGAGAATTTTTTATTGGAAAGTATATAACTATATAATATATTAAATTCTGTGCTATAAATCCTGATTCAATCCTGGTTTTTATTATTTTGCCATGATTTCGACATAAAAATTGATGTAGTCATAGCGGCGATTGACAACCGATGACAAGCTTATGCGGATATATGACTAAAATGTTTCTGAAATCACATTGCTTCGGCCAATCGGCCGGGGGAAGGCCAAACAGAAATTAGCGAAGGGTTTAGGGGAAATGGACTCCTTTGGGATCGGAAGGTCGTTCTCGACGAAGCGATGACCAGCCATTACGAGTTCACGGACCTCCTCAGCCGGCTCTTACGGCATATTGTTCTTATAATTATATTGTAGCTAGCTTTATGTTATCAGTCCAATATGTTATTATACCATATTCTTTTCGTTATAGATTATACAAGAGATTAGGGGTATTATTTTTTGTAAAAAAAAAGAAATATATATATAAGGATATTGGTTATTCCTGTTATCTTACACTCAATTAAAGTTGATTAGTTTTAATATTGGAAAATAACTGCTGATTGAATAAAAGAAATATAACTACTCGCGATAACACTATTTTCACTATAAAATAACTAATTTACTGAATATTAAAAAGATATTTAGTCATCGGTAAAACCCTGATATGAGCTGTTATTTTTGAAAGTTTTATAAAACCTAATATAGCTATTTTTCGAGTTATTCAAATAATCTGTAGGGTAATTAATTACATGGTAGATTGGAAGGAGATCGTAAATTGGACAAGTTGCCTTATATCGAGATCTTCTGTTTATTTGTTTTCATTGATCTTGTATTTTGAGTGTTTTATTCCTTATGTGAGCTGTTATTTTTGAAAGTGGTTAGGTCCATTTGGATTAAAAAATCTTTTATTCTTTTAAATTATATTAATGATTGGAGGATGGAAATAGTTGGGGGGTGCGGTCAAAAAATAAACACCAAATAAGTGAAAACTATTTCCATCCTCCAACCATTAATATCCAACTCTTATATTAACGATTGTTATTTCATAATATAATTTAAAATGTCTATATGGTTTAAAACGTCGCTCTTTGATAACTGTTTACTGATAAAAACGCCTGTTTGCCATATTTTTAAAGTAATTCAAGTGGATAATTCGAATACGAAAAAATGGACTTATACCACTTTCAAAAATAACAGCTGATATAAACGTACAACCTAGGACAAGATTTTTTTTTTTCAAACTTTAATACATAACTTGTTTCAATTGACTTAAACCCATTACGACACTTTCATTCATAACTTCTGGGAAAAAAAAACTCTGTAATAACCAAGTGAATGTAAGTCAAGTTTTGTAACTTAAATATAATTAACTATTTCCATATTTTTTATCTTCTAGTATTACTCAAGTACATACTACCATATAATTACTATTAATATAATTACTATACTCTATCATTTAAAGACGTACTATTTAAAAAAATTTAGCTTTTAGAAATGTTTTTATTATTTTGAATATTTTAGCTTTTATTAATGTTTTGTATCTAGTTTGGAAGCTTTAGAATAAACATTTTAGAAAAATGCTATAATTCCATATAAAATGCAGATTAGTAGACTGTTAAGTAGAACGTACCCACCAAAAAATCAACTACATTATCCATTATATATTATATTAAATTCATATTACTACAATATGAAAATTTAAAATGTTATTTATTTACATTAGTTGTGAAATTTATTAACTGATGAAAAAAGGAAGACAAGAAACATTAAGAGTTTCGTTCTTGAAAATTATAAATTTGATGAAATAAACAAACAATAGTAAAAACAATAATATTAATAATAATAAGCTTAAAAAATACGTCAAATAAATCGTAGCATATTAAAAGATAAAGAAAAAAGTAATATTATCATATTTTTCGCATTAAAATATATACTATAATACAATAATACAATTCTTTCATATGTGTATTTATTAGAAAAATTAGAACATTCCTGTCCAATATATTTATGGTATTATTTGATCTATATCGTTTTATTTATTTTTTCCTTTCATTCCTAAGAAGATTCTGGATTTATTTATTTTCACATTACACATGAATTAGCTTATGTTATAAGTTATAATCAATTAACAATGAGAAAAATTGGTTGAGAAATTAATAAAGGATGAAAAATTATGAAATAGAAAAGAAATATCTATAAAAAAAATGTTTTTATTATAAAGCGCTTTAACTAATAAAATCAATAAATAAAAATAAAAACGTCATAAATATGGGAATAATTAAATTCTATAAAATATATGTTGATACAATCACACTGTTTTTTTATTAACCGTCCATGGTATTATTCTCAGAGGTTTATCTCAGTTTCTGGTTCATAATATAATGAAAAGTACTCCTGCTCTGTAGAAGTAGGAATTGCATTGAATCATGTAACAATCAATTTTGTATTACATATTTTTATAAAGATTTATCTATAATGAATAATTCATGTGACGCCATTTATGGAATTATGCATTTCGTAATTAAAAAGAGTAATAACTCGATTATTATTTAATTAGAGAGAGAAAAAAATCTGTGAAGGGGATTGGGACTGTAAACAAAATATACATCAGGATTAGCCGGAAAACAGATTGCGCAATTGATCGCCCTTGGAGTGATTGTTCTGCCAGCCTGTGCGCAATAGGTGTGGCCATAATCTTAATGAAAGTGTCCGTACATTGTTGTCAATAAACGTACTCTAAAGATAAACACCAGCTGTATTTAGAGCTAAATATTTTAATGTATACCTTAAAGCAATAAATATTAGCATATTTAAGATTTTTAAAATGATATCATTCCCGTATTCTCCCTTCTTCTTAATTCTTAATATACATTGTTGTACATGGTTGTACAAAAAAAGTAGTTGTCGATTATATTAAAACTACGGAATAGTACAATATATGGAGCATAAGCAATACCCATATTTAATTATGTTGGATCTCATTATTTTATTTAAGTCCGTCCCTCCAAATAGGTCGGAAAAATACAAATGTTCTATAGATACATACCGATGCCATAGAATGATAGTTTTGACTCGATATATGTAACTGTCGGCATTAAATGTTGTGCATCCTTTATTTAAAAAAAAATCTACAAGGTCTATAATTTACAAAGTAAGCATAGGTTTAGGTAATTTTTGATGACCATAAAAAAAGTCTTAAGTTTTTTCTATGTTTAGCAAATTATAGAAATAAAAATTGGTTACTAAAATATAACAAATTGGTGAAAATATAAAACACCCAATTTTAGATTATAATTAAGCATTGGATATAAACAGCATGTTTTACCCATTTTAAAAAATCAGTATAATTAGTTGATTTGGTTCCAAAACGAAATACGACCTGAAAATGCCAAAACCCAAATAAATAAATAAAAGTATTTTCAGAACATTTCAAATTTAAGAATTATTACCTCAAGTAGTACTGTTCAGAATAATTGACATACAAGATAATATAATTATCTATAATTATATTATCTTATATATTTATTTATAATATAATATACAATTATATTACAATTGAAACATTTATATTGTATATTGACATATTGATTTAAGGTAAAAAAATCTTCCGATTTTTTGTTTGATGGTGTGAGTTACATATAATTTAATGTTAAGTATTAATGGAAAACTAATTGCATTTATTTATCATTACGTGTTTCAATTAACTTTTAAAAGTGTTAGAATAGAACTTTTATTTAAAAGTATAACATTTAAAGATAAGAATTTATGGCACGATACCATTCCCTTTTGTGTTCCATCCAGTACTTTTCATATCTAAACAATTAACTTTAAATGATGAGAACATATAATCTGACTAAAAAGATCCAACAGAAACACTTATAATGAAAAAAGTTTCTACCAAAAAATAGTTATTAGAGGTGATTTTATTACAAAGCTTATCACAAGAACTTTTGCTAAAAAAAAGTTTTCGTTAAAAATCATAATATAATAAAAGCGTGAACTGCTCTAAAAATAAAGTTCACTTTAGAAATAAAATGTTTTCAAATTTAATATTCAGTTATATAAGAGCCTTGATATTGAGGTACGGATTGCAGGGATGAAAATAATATAGGAACAATTGCCAAATTATTATTTTATATAAATAATTAAAATTACATGGTATAATATTATATAAATAGTCATAGCAAAGTATTATCCAATTTTGTCAGCGTTAATTTTGATCGAAAGTTGAGAGGCCATTTAGCTCTACACCTTTACAACGGAAATCAACAAATTAATTTCAATCAGTTGTCCATTTCCTACTCGATAAATCTCTTCAATAGGAATTGACAATGTGCTGGACAGTTTCCATCCTAAGCATTACGTGTTGAAACATTTGACTGTCTGTCTTGATTAATACTTGAGATAATACGAGCATTGATGGCTTGACAACTACTCTAATGACAGTTACGGGGCCTGTCAAACATCCATGCAGTTAGTACCTTTCGTATCGATCGGAATTATACATGTATTCTATAACAGGTTCACTTAATCAGTACAGTAGTGCTCGCCTATTCGACGCCAAATTAATCAAAGTGTAAATTATGTTTCTGCGTCAGTAACGTGGATCGGCCATTTTGATTCGCGAAGCCGAAGCAGGTACAAGCGATACATTCAATTATAATTTCTACTCCAGTACGTAGATGTGGGTGGCTCCTTTTAGCTAACCCACTCCGGCTGACCTCGAGGATAAAGGAGCTTCAAAAGAAGAAAAAAAAGACAATTAGAATAACAATTGCTCATTGAATAAACAGAGCGTATTAATGCTAATGCGAACTCTTTGAACTAATAATATCTAGTTGCCATTTTGTTTCAGATACTTCCTTTCGGGTTTGTATGTCAGTCACAATTTTAGTCTTCTTAATTAATTTATGATACTAATTTAACATGAGATTATTTTTAATTAGGTTACTGTGGGATATTATTTTATTACAACTAATCAACATATTAATGTTTCTTGGTTATTATTATTCCAAGACCTCAATGGAATAATAAAATAGAATAATAATAAAAAACGTAATGCACAACACAAAAATATAATTCTCACATTAGGATTTTTATTAAAGTAGGGTCTATGTAATGACCCCGTAGGGTGTCAGGATCTTTAACGAGTACCTGACACAGTGCTCGTAAAAGATCTCTATCCTAATTATATCCAGGCAGGCAAAATATAACATTCCCAGTGTAGCCTCGTCCAATGAGCTATAACAGATTAAAATGACGTTAAATAAATAAACAAATAAAGATTTTTAAGGTCTTGGACGGTAAGGAACAATGTATCAAAAGCTATAAAGTTTCGGGGAATTTCAGTAAATCTTTACTCATCAAAATTGTTAATTTACTTAATTTTTTGTATAGCTTTTCACATGCAATTTGCCTGCATTCTATTTCCTGTTTCTATTTCCTCACTAAAATTCTTAAACTTTGTTTTGTATACTTATTTCCTATCTAGTATTTTCGTTAATTTCCAAAATAAAATCTTTTTTTTTTAATTATTTTTTTATTAAAAGATTACCATCCTAACTTTATTTCTTAATTAAGGATGGAAATCTTTAAATGTCTTAATCTAGTGTCCTTGATGACCTGAGTAAACAACTCTAATTCATATCAACTCATCTTAGAGTGATTTGCTTTATACACTTGGTATGTCGTTTGTTTGCTGTTGATACGACATTTGCTGTTTTTGACTTGCATTTGTGTGATCTTATCTTTCTCCTACCCCTTTATTGATTTATTATCAATTTATTGTAATAAGCAAAAATAGAAGCTCCGTTTAGGGAATATTGAAATAATATCCTAGCAATTTTTTTTTATTCTTTTTCATTGATTTTCTATTTGGCTTGAAATAAAACATACTGAAGGCATCGTCTGAATTATAAATATCACTTATGATTAAAGTGACCATAAGTCCGGTCATTTCTTCCGTTTAATTTAATTTAATAATTACTTTCAGAGGAACTTTGCATTAACAAAGCTGGTAAACTGTTGAATGATTTTTAGTTTTCACAATTTGTTACAATAAAACTATTATAGTTGATTTGAATTTTATTATAGCAATAACCTGTAGTCTAGTGAACAGCATAACTATCTCTTATATCCAGGATCGCGGGTTCGCAGCCCGTCAGGTGGCTTTAAGACTTTTTAAAGGGAGTAAGGTATCTTAATTTATGCCGTCCTTCCGAAGGGCAGTAAAATGGGATCCCGAGCCTGTATGGCGTCACAGACCCTCATCCTAATTATATTTGGATAGGCAAAGTTTAGTACTCCCACTGTAGGATCGTCCGATTTGCCTCAGCAGCATAAAGTGACGCTAAATGAAGAAACAAACAACAATTGTTCACTATAATTACGTAACACTTTTTCCAAATAAAGAACATTAAAAAGTTATATTTATTTTTATTGTTGACCTACATAACTGATGTTCCATTTGGAGTTAAAAAATAAATGGTCAGTTTAGATATATCTTGATATATTACGAAGAAAATTGTCCAGAGTTCAGAGAAGAATCAAAGAAGAAAAATGAAATTCTTTAATTCTTTGCAATTTTTATGAATCTTTTTAATTTGCTTGTACTTTTTAAATCTGAGCCCTTAAGAAGACCTGCAATGTGGGTAGAAACGTTGGCTTTCAATAAATAGTTCAACCCTATTTAAGAAATTATTTCTCTGACCTCTACCCGGCTCACTTTCTTGACATGGATACCTTTATATTTATATGAGCTGACAAAAAAATAACTGATAAACTTATAGTAAAGATACAATTGTAAGTCGGATTAATATGCTACTCCTAATCAGAGGCGAATCGCGAACTGCGATATTCAAGTTGAAGGCCAGTTAAAGAGCGATAACCGACCTTCTGAGCGTCCTTCGTGCAGTACAAGCGGTCCCTTCTTGGCGAGATAAATCCTGGGGAGTACGGACTCCTGTTTTTACGACGAGAAGAGGAGTGAAGAGGCGCCGGGAGTAAGAAGTTACAAAAGTACTAAGGATCGATACTAGTATATAGGGAGGATAGGGAGGTGGGAGGGGCCTCCGGGGAGGGCATTACAATCACTAACCTCTTCGCTCTAGTAGCTCTCGCTCTCTCTCTCTTAACTGATTTACTGTCCTGTCCTTCTTATCAAGGCCCGCGCTTTCCCGGTCAGTCAGCGCTCTGTTGTCAGGA
This sequence comes from Troilus luridus, assembly GCA_964056705.1. Taxonomy (NCBI): domain Eukaryota; kingdom Metazoa; phylum Arthropoda; class Insecta; order Hemiptera; family Pentatomidae; genus Troilus; species Troilus luridus. Next base: position 41,772,853 of record OZ057412.1, on the reverse strand, counting down.
TAATTTGATAATTACCGGCATGGAAAAATATCTAGAATAATAAAGGGCTTGGAAATGGTATAACGTAAACAAAATAAATCATTGTTTGTTCATTTAACGTCACTTTAAGCTGCAATGACTAATCGGACGATGCTACAGTTGGAGCCCTAAAGTTTGCCTATCAAGGTTTAGTTATGATAAGGATCTTTAACGAGAACCTGCCATCGTAAAGGCTCGGGACCGCCGTTTAACGTCTCTTCCGAAGGACGGCATAACCAAAGATTTTTTACTCTCTTTAATAAATCCGAGGGCCACTTGCTGGGCTAAGAACCCGCGATCTTGGGCTTTGTAGGATGACATACTAACTACTAGACCACAGGTCACCCCATAAAAAAATCATTTAATCGTACCATTGGAATAGAAAGAAGACTAAGCCTACACTGGGATTGGCTTAGTTTCTATGAACGGTGGTACAATAGTTACAAAGTATTTGGCAATTGAAACTTTAATTTTAATTGTCAAAACTTTTTTTCGTCTCCTGTAAAATTACTTTTTCATGACTTACTGCTTGTCAGCGCCTCAATTATTGGTCTACTTTACAAACTATGTGGAGCAGAATATGTTCGGTATGACGGTCAAAATAAACTCCCATATAATAAGAAATAACTTATTAGAAGCCAATTCGTCGACACATATTGCAGTTCTACTTCAGGGCAGAATAAACAAAATCCTGTATCACTGCAACCCATAAAGGGTTTTGGGTTCAGTAGATTGTACTTTTTCTAGGAATAAGGTTGTGCAGGGAGGTGGTTTGTCCAGCATCATGAGCAGCCACCATTTTTTTTACCCAATTAAGGGCACCCATTTTATAAAGGCTGATTGAATATCACTCAGGGTCCATCCGTTGTTGTTAACAGACTGAATACTTCAGAGCCATATTTGAATCCGAAGCCGTCAGAAATAGAATTTAGCGCTCTAGTAACACTTTTTGTCCACCTTAATATATCTCATCTCTTTACAAAATGTTTTGACTATTTTCGTTTTTTTCCATTCGAAGTATCATACGGGCCTTTTAATAAACTTGGCATAATTAACTAACAAAAAAAATACACTTAATAAAGACAGAGTATTTAACTCTATTTCATCTTGTAGTGATGTGTCCTGTCTAGCTGGTCGGTTTTGTTGTACTGCCATGTGTAAGATTTTTGCTGCTTATGTCTAGAATTTTTGTGGCCTTATCTTTTTCTTATCTATATACCTGAATTGGCAAAACATCGGATGTTCTATAGTCAAATTGGTTGATTAGTTGTCTATATATAGGATATTAGCAAACTCGCGATGGAAGTACTTAATACAGCAAATAAACTTCGTTGTTCAGACATTTTGTGACATTCGATGTCACAAACATTTTGAAAGGCACCAGATTTTTAATCATCCGTATCCACTATATTTAGTCTAAAAAAGAAGTAGTTGAAAAATACTGTTATTATAATCTCTATAAGGCTACCAATAATATCCTATAATTACAATCGTAATATTCAGATACTAAACAAGGTACTTGCATTGTGTATTAACTAGTTTGTTTGGGTTTTCCAACAGACAATATCTAAGTACTACAGAAATGTGTATCAAAAAATCAACAAGTATTGTCGGTAAACTTGTTTACTTTTTCTATGTAACAGCAGAAGCCAGGATGATGTAAAGAGTGGCATTTCCTTAGACGTATTTCTATTAGAAAGCGCACAGACAACCTTGAAAAATTTAGAAATTTGAAAACATTTCAAGGTCAATTTTCTAGACATATTTATAAATAAAACTAATAACATTACTTATTCATTTATTTTCGTTAATTTAGAGAGTCGTATATATTTGTTTACCAGATGTTCAATAGATTGTCCACAAGGTCCGTATTATAATCTTATGTAATATGTCATTTATTTTTTCTATAAAATAAGCACTACAAACATAAGACTGGACTGCATCCTATGTCAGAGTGCACTGACCATAGTTTGGGCAGTATTTTTCTCTCCCCAATGGCGCTGGTATTATGGAGATATTTTCAACCCCATGCAAAACTGTTTTAAAAAGTATGTAGTCAATCTTGATTCTGACCTTTTTCGATCTAAACATAAATATGACCATTTTTATTTTATGCTTTTAGATGAATTATTACTCCGAATATTTTGATATATTATTAAACCTCTCACTTTTCAATCTTACTTTAAAAAAAATTAAGTTAAGATTAAAGAGTAATTCCAAACAGAGGACAAGGAATATAAAAGAAAGAAAAAAGCTTGAGAGCTGTACTGTTATTTTTACTTTATTTGTACGAGTAGAAAGAAGTTTTATAATCTTAACAAATTGTTTGTTCAAACTTGAATGTTGTTATTTTGACTTTTTATTAGATTTAGTACAGTTTTGTCTTATTTTAAAATAATAATTTAAAGATCACGCTTTAATCGGAAACAAAACTCAAAAGTAGAAAATAATTTTCAATAAGTTTAAAATAAGGATAGAATAATTAGAGTCAACATACTTGAAAAGCAAACCTACGCTTTTCACGAAAAAATGAAGTTTTTTGTTCATCACACTATTCTTATTTCAAACCTCTTGAAAATTATTTTCAACTTTTCAGTTTGTATATCATTATTTAATTTATGGATGATAAATTAAAACCATCAATAGTAATAATAATGATTAAAATTGTATTAGTGAGCAAATCAGATTAGCGACAAGCAAAAATAATGTTTTACTATGTCTGCCTACACAAACAGTAAGTTGATTATATTTAAAATTTTATAGACAAAAATGAAATTATTGAACTGCTGAAGCACAGAAGGTTGAAATGACGAGAGGACACGAAATTTGTTTATTGCCGCATTGTTTTCTATTTACATAGCTTGGAAGCAGGAATCGCTTCCCTGAATATTAACTAGCCTGGAGGTTGCGCCGTTCTGGGAGGCAGTCCAGAGCTTCGGTTACGTCTTAATGGTAATTAATCCAAGTTTTGACTATTTGTTAATTAATAATATTTACAGGTTTATAATAAAATAATAAAAATTCATTTGTTTCCAATAGATTTCAATTATGTATTGAAATGAAAGCGGATTATTCACTACGAAAAGTAAAATCTATCGATTGTAACAATGGTCCCACTTTTAATAGCTGTATTCTATGAAATTTTGAATACATTTAACTATTCAATTGAGAACAAACTGTAAGAATTAAAGATAAGAAGAAATAATTGGTCACGGTCGAATTGGTACCTAACTGTAAGTTGTGTTATCCCTCTTTCGATAACATTCACTGATTTATCTAATGCTTTTGAACACTAAACAAACATCATCACAAATCTGGCATTAAAAACGTATGTTTGTTAACTTATCACCTTGCAATTTAAAATGTTCGGAAACAAATTTATGGTGTTTCAGCTATAATTCATAAACGACACATTCCATCAGACTGGTTATGGTGTATTAAATTAAAGAATATGATATTCAATGTTGAATGCATTCTGCAAAATAAAAAAAGTTTAAGAGGTGTTGAAAACTACGGTAAAAAAACATTGAGAATAATATATCATGGGAATGATTATTCTGAGCGAGGAACTCACGAGATAAAAATGTTATTACTGAGGAGAAAAGCTCATCAGAGATTTAAAATACACGTTATGACATTAACAAAAAAATCATAAGTATCTAAATTAAAACAGGAAACAAAAATACCTGTCAATATTTCGCCCATTCATGATACTTCAGCAAAGAAAGAGAATAATAGCAAGTGAAAAAAAAATACTAATTAAGCACATCCTAACAGCAAAAAGACACTAACCTGAGGAAATATCTCCCACCACCTCCAAGAACCAAATGTAGCTCTGTCCAAGAAAAAAGGTTGGAATTTTTCTACTGTTTGCTAATTAATGCCTTTAAAAAAATATTATATAACATGTCATTAGCATTTTATTTTTAAAAAAATAATATATTAAATTAATGAACATCAATAACACAGGGCAACAAAAAAATTTTTTTTTAACTTTTTAAACTTTAATAGTTGACCTTTATAGATTTTTATCTGCTGAATCTAAATCTGGCCTTAGCTTTTTTTGTATCACCCATAGTTTTTTAAATCACCTTCTTGTTCAAAAAACTTGGGAAATTGTTTCTCTCTCTTCCTGTACACATAAATGCTGGTTTCAAACGCCATTAAGTTCTTTTCTTTTAGTCTCGAGCCAAGCAATTCAGCTTTTTCTTTCGTTAAGCCAAGATCTCTAACCAAGTCGTTAAGCTCAATTTGAGTAAACAGTTTAGGCTCTAAATTTTCTGTAAACCATTGGAATTCTTCATCATCTTGTTCATCTAACTCCGATTGTACATCAGATAATACTTCGGTTGGGATAGAATTTAAATCATCTGGTGGTTCAGGGACCGGTAAATCTACACTGTGCACTGTTGGTCGGATGGCGGACGGAAGGTTAGGGTAGCTTATTACCTTCTTGTTTTTTGAGTTATGACCAGTAATATCGACACTGCAAAAGTAACAATCATCGGAATGATTTCTTGGCTCCCTCCATATCATAGGAACAGCAAATTTAAAGGTTTTTTTCTCCTTTTTCGACGATTTTCTTAAATCTTCGACACATACATAACATACCTTATGCGGGGCCCAAGAATATCCTGATCACCAAGTTTAGTTCCAAAGTATGATAGATAAACCATTTTGACAAAGTCTGTAATGTTTCTTTGGTGTTTTTTAATCACAAACTCACTACAAATATAACAAAAACTGTCAGCAGCGTTTTTACAACCGCGATTAGACATTGTACTTAGCACATGTGCAGGGAACGTGAAAGTGAGGTTAGGTTGTCAGTAAACAAAACATCAGAAAACAGAATCAACCCTTTTTGGCCAGCAAATGTGTTTCAGCAATGCTACCAACTTCATCCACACCAATAGAACTTAAGAGTTTAGAGTTTTTCAGTTATTTATTTGGAATATTAAAGCTGTTCAATTCTTTAAAGATCGCTTAATTTAATAAATTTAACTATAAAATGCGAAGAAATTGTGGGTGATACAACTTTTTTAATATCATATTTGGATTCAGCACCCTAAAAACTATAGGAATAAGGTATTTTCAGTGCAAAAGTTTTTTCATCGTTGGCCTGTGTAATTGCTTCATTGAGTAACCCAAGGTCGAAAATTAAGTCAAATATTGCAGTTTTGAAAAAAATAATCAGAGTGTATTTCATTTAGGTTTTTAATTGTAGTAGTCATTAAAATTATTATGTTATGGTTTATTAAGTTTATTTTCGTATGAAATTATGTCATAAATACTCATTCCTAATCTGCAGGCATATATTATACTCAGTACTCGGTCTCTGTTCTTGAAAAAATATTAAAACATTGTGAAAAATATTATTACATTGTGTTACTAATTAGAATAAAGAAAAACTTGAAAATATTTTCAATATAGCTCAACAATAAGGGAAACAATGAATAATTAAAGTCCTATCATTTCATTCTTGTCCGCCATTTTGTATTTTAACAGCTAGCGGAAAGAAGTTGTTACACGAGCGTATTTCACGCCAGGATCAATGAAATTCCTTAATTAACGAAAAAACTTGCAACAATGTTATCTCATTTGTCGAAGCAGAGGATAATTTTTAAACTTTAAATTAAAAATTGTTTACAGCAGGAAATAATTTTAAAACATAGCCTGAAAAAATATTCCAATGATAAGACAGAAACGATGAATAACTAATATGATCAACTATCTTTAGGAATAGCAAGAAAAGCTTACAACATTTAAATAATGATGTCTATTTTCATATGACGTATTTAATGCTAAACAAACAACTTCAAAAGGGTTAAATTTTAATTAAATGGAAATAATGAAGCAACCAAATCTGATCAATGAAATATGCATATTAAAAAGAATACTAGTGCATAAATAAAGGATTAATTAAAAAATAATAAATAATAACAAATTATTCTAAAGGTCTGTAGGTCAAGCGAATTTCACCATATCTGTATAATTGCCGGATAGTAAGATGTTAATAAAATATAAGTGTGTGTTGTAAAAACAAAAATATGGACGCAGTTTCATACTAATTACTGTTTAAAAAAATAATGTGCATTTCCGTTCTAATTTTGTTGCCAATATGATTAAGCCAGGTTTTTTTTTTTCTATGAACATGCTTGCCTCAATAAATCACTTTTTACGGACACAAATTCCATATATTCCTTGAAATCAAGTAACGAAAAAAAATGCGAACTTTCACTTTAGCTCAATTTCATTGGGTTTTTTTTCTTGTAGTCACCGAGACTAGATGAATGGAAAATTTCATTCAGTGCTCTTAAGACTAATTACATTTACATAACTGTTTCTCCAATTTATCTATCAATTATAAATTTCCCCTCATAAGTTTAATTAAGAATTTCTTTTAAAAAATTGTGTATACATTTTAGGATATGTTTGACACATACTTATAATGTGTAAGAAAATGGTCCGGGTGGAGGTAAAAAAATTCTTCATAAGTAGGATGAAATATTTATTAAGGAGCCAACGTTTCGAGACACAAATTGCATTTCTTCAGGGCTGTCGAGGGGAGCGGGGGGCCCAGTGTGGTGTCGTCACTGTATCACTAACTACTGCATTTTCTTACGCACACACACACACATATATATATATATATATATATATATATATATATATATATATATATATATATATAAGGTATGTTGATATATATATATATATAAGGTCAACATTATACATTCAAAATATACTTAAAATGGTATGGTAAAATATAAAACTGCCTTCTCCTACCACCTAACCTAGTACATCTTCTTATAGAGTTGTTTTTTTTTAATATTTGATAACAAACATAGGTACACATAACAAGCTTAGAATAAAAAACTTTAAAATGAGGTACATCTCACTATGCCATACGGTTGGGTCAGATGTGGAGTAGTGGCTAGCATGTACCCTATTATGCTCAACATCATGGATTCGCAGCCCGGGTGATGGCCTTAGGATTTAAAGTTATAATTGGTTATGCCATACTTCGGAAGGTGCGTAAAATAGGGTTCAAAGCTTAAGCGGTGTCAGGTAATCGTTAAAGATCGTCATCCTAATAATACCTATATAGACAAAATTTAGGGCTCCCAATGTGGGTTACCTACTCTGTCCAATGAGACATAGTAGCATAAAGTTAGATTAAGTGAATAAACTTCACTTGCCGAATGTAAGCGAAAGCATTGCTTTACAAAAAAAAATTTGAACTGATTTTTTAAAGGAAAGCACATTTTGAAAAATGACAAGAATTGTGTAAATGAAATTACTAACTTAAAATGGGTATATTAAAGTTACAATGTTTTGCCTGTGATATTGACTAATCAGAAAATAACACTTATTTGTCTTTTTTTTTCTTTTAAAGGATAATGTTAGCACAATTTGGATTTTTTTCTTTTCCAATATGTTTTATTTAAAATTAAAAAAAGTTATCTAGTATCATTATATCAGTTAATATTTTTATAAAATCATCTTGACCTAATACTCCCTGAAATAATGCCCTGATATAATTAACGCGTTTTCAAAATGCTTACGTCCAAATTATCCTAAATTTTAATTATTCCATATAATTATACCTTTCTCGAGTTAATTATCTGTATTAATTAGTAACTTTCAAAACTTATTTGAATTAACTTGGTATGTGAAAGTTGGATGATGTCTGCACATATTTGTTTTTAATTTGTTACCATTTTCAAATGTTAATTTTAGAATAAAATAAATATATAATAGCAAACAAATTATGGGTCGTGATAGAACAAAACAATTACCGGAAAGTGCACGTATAATTATAATTACATTATATATTATAATTATAATTATTATTATTATTATACATGGAATTTTTGGAAGGATAATTTTTTTTCATTCAGTTCCATAATAAAAATCTGTATTAATTCTGGATCGAACTATCTTACTATACCAAATTGATATAAGATTAAGTATATTATAAAATTAAGAAATAATTTACTGGTGTTCAATACATTGATAAAATAGATAAACAAATTATAATTATGATTAAAAAAGTAAAAGTTACATACAACCAACTATTCAATATTCTAAAATACAATATTGAAACAATAAAAACATTATATTAATAATGAGAATCAAGGTACTTTGAGTTCTTCACGTGGTATTAATTAGTTTTAATTCTTTAACAGGAGGGAATGAATTAATATTTAAATAAAAATCTGTAAGCATGTAAATGTCATGTTTTAATTAGTAATGCTGAATTATTTTAATCCATTAATATTTTATTGTAATAGCCTTAAAGGATACTTTGAATTACGTAGATATGGAAATAGATTTGTTGGTTTGAAATATTTTTCAACTATATATTTTACAACCTGAGCAATATTATTTATAACTCATCGGCTTTCAGTACCATTTTTTTATATCATATTTGCAGTATCGCATTCAGACAATTTTATCTTAATGATTTTTCTCTCCTTGATTATAAAAATGAAAGTTACGATGATTGATTAATGATTTCTGAGCAGTTCTCTAGGCCAGTTCAACCCTAAAGAGTTCTTCAGTATTTTTAATCTTCTCCTAGAAAGTCCAGGTAAGTGATTGGAGGAAAGAGAATGCACAAGAGGATTTTGGTGATGTTTTGACGAGTGGAATATTGTGTATTAGCTGTGAATGTATGATGTTACAGCAGGAAAATTGATTATTGTGTGAATGGAAATAAATAAAGAAGCATTCACAATGTTTCTTAGAATTTTAGATTGTTTTATGGATATTTTTGTACATTAATATAATATTAAAAAGCCATACATTATAAACAGATCATTTCTGTTAATAATTATTTATCTATTTCAACGAGCCAATTTTCGGTTACCATATTTTAGAAAATATATTTTTTAATACATGAATCACTATGGCAGATATTTAATTGTTATAGGTATTTTTTTTTAAATAATGATTTTGTTGTATTTTTATTGTTTGGGCCTACTGTGGATCACGGGGTTAGTTTATTAGCATTAGTTTGCTCATTTAAAACGTCACATAATGCCGCTATGGCTGATCGGACGATGCTACACTGGGAGCTCTAAATTTGAACTATCCAGGATTAATTAGGACAGGGATTTTTAACGAGTACCTCACATCGTACAGAATTGTGAATTATTTTTATGATTTTCCAAAGCTAATTATTAATTATAGGTATTTTTAAATATTATAACGTCTACGTTATAAATATTAAAAAAATATTTTATTAAAATACGATTAGTTTTAATAAAAAATGTATAAGGCTCTTTAACACTGTTTTTCCATGTTTCTTGGGAGATATTATATACAATAAATAAAAACGAAACCTTCATCATGGTAACTAGAAGTTCTAACGTTGAAAAGACTGTTGTATACACCATTCATGAATTATTCCTTAGTTAATTATTCACTAATTATCACTCACGTGTTTCCCCTTTCGGTTTTCCCATTAGAAGATTTAGATATAGTATATAATGACTGAGCACTATATACCTCAAGGTCGAAATTATACGCCGCAGGCCCTATTGTAAAGTTCTCTGTAATCACATAGTTTCTAAAAATTCCAGAGTGCGTTTACGATTGGTTGTCAATTAGACAGGAACCGGTCATGCGTATGAATAAAAAATTAGCTGACGAATAGCGGTTATGCCTGTTTCGTAAGTTCTATTTTCATATTCACTAAATTAAAATAAACTTATTTATTTATTTAGGACGACATAGTTAAAATCAATTTGAAGATTCAAAGTTCAAGTACGTTGCGGAATAAAATCTGCAGTTCAAGCTCACCAACTTTAAGTTCAAGTTCAACGATTCGACAGTTCAATTCAATAACTAAGTCATACATAACAACCTCAAAATATTCATTTAAATATTGTGATGTTTATTCAGGAAAAAGTGTATGGAATGTTTATTAAATATTAATTCGCATAAATAAATTGGTGAAACTACAGTTTCGCTACGGGCACAACCTGAAATATTGCTTAGGTATTTCTAACCCTAGTCATACCATAACTTAAATATGGGAAATATGACTCAGGATATGTAGGAGGTCCTACAGTCGATCTATTTCAATTTTATTTTTTTATTATCGTGACTAGAACGAAATAAACTACATTACTTAAAAATCTCCGGCTGTGGTAGATAATTTATTTATTCTTTTAACAGCAGGGGATGGATAATGTGAGTCTGGAGACCTTCCTAGAGCTCACCCAGTCGTTATAAAGTGGGTGAAAAAATCCCACATTATATAACCCGGGGTTATAACCGGGGTGCGTATATAACCCCTTAATTTGTATAGATCGTATAATAAAAAGATATGGTACTATTAACATAATATTTTATTCCAACACTTTAAATATTACTTCAATGTGATAATAATGATGATGATTACTATAGTTAAAATATAGAAAATAAATAAAAATTATTTAATGTGGGCAAATAATCTTTTTTTAGATTGTTGGAATGAGATGTGCAATTTCTTGTTTTCATTTATGTATTTTGTCCTAGTTACTTGAAATCAATGTTTGAATTGTACTTTTAGGAAAAGGGAAATCCTGTTAGTTCACATATAAATATTTAGATTCTAATAAGTCGTAGACTTAATTATTTATCATAATCCCCTAAGTTTATTTATATATTCCTCCATTGTAGTTGGCACAACTTAATTTCAATTGCAATCGGGATTACTTTCCATTATTTCATCCTGTAATTATTTCACCGTAATAAAAACGATTATATTAAGGTGATTGTAAGTTGTAGTTGTGTTTATTTCATTCTATTTTTATCTTGGACATACAGTTACACCAACTGCTCTGGGTTAGTCACGCCAACGTTTAAAATTTTATAGGGAATTTTTTAAACCAATGATTAAAAAATTATAATATATAGGGAAGTACTACAGACCCATAGTAATGTATTGTTAGAAAGATTTGAAATATGTTGGGAAAACGAATTTATGCAATCACAAGTAAAATATATTTTCATATTCTAATATAATAGAAATGTACGTACTGATAAAAAAAATGTAGATGATAAAATATGTCAGAGAATAATCTTTCTTTGTCTGAAACACAAAACCAAATAACCATTAAAGCCGACATCAAAAACTTTGTTATTAAAGGATAAGGTACTGTTAAATTAAATTATTTTATCAACGGATTTGATATTTATATTAAAAATAAGCCATTGAAAGTAGCTCATAAAGGAGTGTGTGATACATTACCATGGCATGTAAGTGACACGGAAGGCTGGCTGGCAAAAGCAGGGCTTTGAAAGGTAACTAAATTATCAGATAAGGGAATTATCTTATCTCTAAATGTCAAACGGACAAAGGCAGTTAGCTAAAATGAACTGAAAGGAGAGCATTGCGGATCGGTTTTTCATTCGCTAACACCGGCTCGTTCACTGCCATTTTTAATTTTTTTTTATGAATTTAAGCCTACAAATCTTTGCTATTAACTATGCATATTTAAAATATTTTTTTTATAGGTGTGTTATAATAGTGTGTTTTAGTAATAGTGAATAGAACAAAAATCAGACGTAGTTTTTCATTCTTTTTTGCTCAAATTCCGAATGGAAACTATGAACGTGAAAGAAAAACACCTTTTGAAGTTTGTAAAGCTGATTCGCTATTTGTAATTGAATGAATAATATATATTATAATAATGGATTGAATTGTTAGGGATGCAGTCTAAGATAACACAAAATAAGCAAAATTTATTTTTTTATTGTGCCAGCGTTTCGGCCTAAGATGTAGGCCATTTTCAGTGCTAGCAAACAAACCGAAAATAACTATATAAAATATTATAGTACCAATGAAGAATAATAGAAATTGTGTACACAATTGATACTAACGAAAAGAAATACAGAGAGTAAGATAAATTATGAAATAACTATTAAGAAAAAGTAAAACGTAAGGTACAATATGTAAAAACTGGCGAGACATAATAAGAAATGAAAACATAGTTGAATTACAGGTAATAAATAGTATACAAATATTTTAGAGGATAGAAATTGTTGGGGAGTGCAGTCAAATTATACACACAAAAAAGTGGAAACTTATTTTTTATTTGTGCCTAGGATTCGACCTACTTTGTAGGTCATCTTCAGGGCCAATAGGAGTGGCTTATCAGTGAAAAATGTAACTGCATTTTGGACATTTCTTTTCTTTTCAAATAAAAATATTTAAAAAATAATACAATCAATAACAAATAATATAAAATAAATATAAATTTATAATAACACATATTTGTGTATGATGCATTGCATCCATTGCATGTAGTTTCTCATAACGTTCAGTTATTTTTGTTTTTGTTTTACCTTAAAAATCCCCAAGTATGAATGTAGAATTCCTTTTCTGAGAACGGTTCTATAAACATCAACCCTTCTTAAGTTCATACAATAGCATCGCCATTGTTTCGTCCTATTTATTCGTAATTCATTGAATGAAAAAATTAGTAATAACTCTACAATCCCTTCAGTTAAGCGGCCTATAATTAAATTAATTTTTTTATCGATATTTTAAATGTTCGACCACGATCACAAAAAAAAAATTATTTTTATCGCTCTGATTTTTAAACAGATTAGTAACAATTCATCAAGTGATTTAGATTTAAAAAGTTATCACATTGCTCACCAGTAACTCAATTCTAATAAAGATTTTTACTGTACGCGAATGTTTTCTTTATTTGTGTAATTATATTTTTAAATTACTAAATAATCAGTAAGTTGATAGTATGACATAAAAATATCAAGACAAATATTTGTAATTCTAATCTGCACCTATTAAAATAGCTTATCGTGAATATAAAACAACATGATTAATCTGTTTTTATTTATTTTTCGAATCACTTAAACTTTTATTTATTAATAAAAATATAAGGGTTAACTTGTTTATCTTCCTCCATCTACTGTGTCTTTCTGTGGGACATTCTAGGGATATGTTGATTAAAAAATTAATTTAATTGTCTATGATTACATAAAACAACTTTTTATTTTTGACTCGAACCTTGATAAAATTTTCAGATCACAAAATAAAATTAAAATGTATGTAATATTTTTGAAAAAAAATCTCATTTCATAATATTTTTTTATTTATAGTTGAAATAAAAACAGACGTCAATGTTCAATTTTATATCAATATCGGATTTGTATGTAACTCAGGAAAGTTAAAATCCTTAGATCTTATATTGAAGACGTTAAAATAAACTCCGCCTGCTGCCTCCCAGAGGTACCGGCAGCCAAGCCCGGAAAAAGGAGGAGGGATTCTCCTTGCAACCTGAGGGTACAAATAAGTACTGTCTCAGGAATTAGCCTCATCCAGAACATCAGAAAAGGTGAAGCAGGGAGAAGGGTGTGTCTGTACACCCTTTAAGGGGCAGTCCCCCATACCAGACTTAGGTGTTTGGGCCGATACCCCATACACTGAATAACAAAAATCAAAAGAAAAGAAACGAGAAGCACCGGACAGATTTTATGGAATAGGACCTGGCGAGGAAAAGGGGAAATATCAGATTGGGAACGTGAAATGTCAGAGGACTGAGTGGTAAAGAACATGAGTTGATATCTGAGATGGAAAAAGCAAAAATTGACATACTTGGAATCACTGAAACCAAGAAGCGAGGGAATGGAGAAACAATTATAGGAGACTACATCCTTCTCTACTCTGGGGTGGGGGAGAGAGAGGGCGAGCCGCACGACTTATTGGAAGTTGGAAATTTGTGAACCCCCGGATCATGACCATAAACCTTAAGGAAGGCACGGAGGTTTGGACAAATATAATTGCATATGGACCAATTCTGCATCACGTACAGATAAAGAAACCTTTGACCAGCTACAAAAAGAAATCGACGATGCTGCTGGAGAACCAATTATTATGGGAAACTTGAATGGAAGAGTAGGAAAATATAAAGAAAGCTGGCCTAGAATTCTTGGAATCCACGGAGAAGCAAACTTGAACGACAATGGCGAAAGAATTCTGAGTCTATGCACAGCGAATAACTTGGTTATTGGTAATACTGTGTTTCCACACCGAGACGCACATAAGTATACCAGAGAAGAGCCAGGTAGAGGAGAAAGATCAATAATCGACTATTTTCTAGTTAAAAGGGACTATCTAAAAGATATCATAGATGTCAGAGTCAAAAGAGGATTTTAAATAGGCTCCGATCACTATCTCCTCAAAATGGATAAAATATGGAAGGAAGATATCCTGAATACTAGAAAAGAAGTCAAAATATCCTATAAGACGAAAATATGCTCCTACAAACTTAAAGACCCAGTAAAAGCGGCAGAATACCAAATGGAGGTGGAAAAAAGAAGTAGAGATCCGAGCTATCAATGGTATAGCGATGATATTGAACTTTGTTGGCAAAGTTTGGAAAGAATATACCTTGATTCCTCGACTGAGATCTGTGGTTCAATCAAAGTAGGTGACAGGAAACGAGCATCTTCTTTTTGGACGGAGGAGATAAAAGAGGCAGTTAAAGAAAAGAAGATACTCTGGAAGCAATATCTCATCACCAAAGACAGATCAAAGTATGATCTCTATAAAAACAAGAGGAAAGAGGTCAAAAGGATGGTAGCAATGCAGAAGAGGAAGAACTGGGAGGAATTCGGAAGGAAGCTTGAAGAAGATGCTCAAGCAAACCAGAAGCTATTTTACAGAGTCCTAAGAAACATGAGAAGGGAAAAGCCAACGTTACTTAAGTTCATCAAAGATAAGAAAGGAACTGTCCTCAGAAAAGAACAGGAAATCATAGAAAGATGGAGAGAACATTTCATGGATTTTCTTAAAGACGAAGATACACTCCCATCACTAGAAGAAGACCATGGGGAAGAAGGGGAAGAAGATGATATTTCGGAGGATGAACTCGAGGAGGCTATTTCTACAATGAAGCTTGGAGAGGCAGCAGGACAAGACTCTATAACCCCAGAAATGCTTAAGTATATGGGAGATAGAGGCAAGGAGATATTGCTTCACCTGCTAAATCTGGTTTGGAAAAATAAGAGGATCCCTAAGAACAGGGAAGTGGCAACTTTATTCCCTATATTCAAAAAAGCTGACAATAAAGAGTGTCGGAATCATTGGGGCATTTCTCTCTTAAGCATTCCTAGTAAAATATACTCCAAGATCTTGGAGAGAAGGCTAAGGCAAAAAGTGGACCCACAGCTCCAGGAGGAACAATATGGTTTCAGAGAAAACAGGAGCACACAAGATATGATTTTCTCCATGAGACACATCACAGAAAAAGTAATAGAAAAATGCAAGGAGTTAACCGTGTGCTTCGTAGACCTCACAAAAGCATTTGAAAAAATAAAGAAAGAGGACATCCGCAAGGCTTTAACAGAGAGAGGCATTAACAAAGGACTAATGCCGGCAATAATGAGCCTCTACAGGAACACCCGAAATGTAGTGAGGACATCCAATTGTTACTCCAGAGAGTTCACAACCAAACTTGGTATAAGACAGGGTTGCAGCTTGAGCCCACTTCTCTTTATTCTGGTCCTTGATTCTGCTATATCTCAGGCCAAAGCCCGGATGAGAAGTTTCCATCTGGGATTTAGATACTTGAATAAAGTTACCTACTCCTTGATGGCCTTTGCTGATGATAAGGTAGTCCTTGCCAACGACGATAGAGACCTAATATACAATATCAGGGTTCTTCAAGATGAACTAGAGAAGATCAATATGGAAATAAACCCTGACAAAACAAAGGTTATGAGAATTAGCAGGATGCCTCACCGAAAAATGAGAGTCATAAGAATTAAGGACAAGCCCATCGAACAGGTGAGAACCTTTAAATATCTGGGAGCACACCTTGATGAGAATGGAGTCGTGGACAATGAAATCCGGGAGAGGGTCAACTCAGCTGGTAAATTGTTCCATGCACTAAATAAAAGGCTCCTGAATAAAAGAGAAGTATCCAAGGACACAAAGTTGGGGGTATACAAATCTACTTTTCTCCCCATATTGACATACTCCTCGGAATCTTGGGCGTTGACCACCAAACATAAAAGTAGGATCCAGGCTTCACAAATGAGATTCCTAAGGAAGATAGAGGGAAAAACAAGACGAGACCGAATTCGCAACTCGATCATTAGATCAAGCCACGGAGTGGACCCTGCGGAAAAAGTCATTGAAGAAAACAGTCTAAGATGGTTTGGACATGTTTTAAGAATGGAAAATAACAGGCTGGCCAAGATGACATATGAGGCTAAGGTTGAAAGAAGAAGGTCCAGAGGAAGACCCCGACGTACCTGGGAAGATGGCATTAAGGAAAGCTTCGCAAAGAGAAGTCTGGAATGGAATAGAAGGAGAGAAATGGTAGAAGATCATACGGTGTGGTCCGGGCTATACAGAAAGAAACCTCACACTGCAGAGCGGTAGAGAGGAACGACTATGATGATGATAAAATAAATTGAAAAGTGAGCTCATTATCTCAAAATTGATAATGATAATCATAATCATAATCATTTTAACTGTCTTATAATATATTTTTTGAAAAATCAAACCACTTGGCTCTTACAAGCAGTCCACATTCTGACACTTTTTTTTTTTTTTTTTAATTTATTTATTGATATTTACAACTGTATAAAAAAAAAATACATCCAGTAAATAGGCTATGAGATACAAAATGACATGAGTAATGGCAAGTTGAGAAACTACCCACTGGTAGCACTCAAATCACTAGTTCAACTAAGAAGGTCACGTGGCCATCTTCTTTTCAGACGCCTCGGAGGATTATCGGGAATCGAAGAGGAAGCTAGGTTTGAAACTAGAGGGTTTGAGTGGGAATGAAGTTTGTTATGAAAGGAAAGATACCGGGTTCGGGCCAAATCAGCAACAAATGGGACATT
This sequence comes from Troilus luridus, assembly GCA_964056705.1. Taxonomy (NCBI): domain Eukaryota; kingdom Metazoa; phylum Arthropoda; class Insecta; order Hemiptera; family Pentatomidae; genus Troilus; species Troilus luridus. The sequence goes on along the minus strand of OZ057412.1, from coordinate 41,755,957 downwards.
AAGGTCGTTATGGATGACGGTATTTTTAACAAAATAAGGAGCGTTGAGGAATTTACGAAGGATTTTGGACTGTAGGGATTGGATACGACAGGAATTCGATGGCTTAGTGGAGCCCCAAAGCTCTACTCCGTAAGTCCAAATAGGTCTTATGATGGTCATGTAGATGAGTCTTTTGTAGTTAATTGGGAGGTTAGAGCGTTTGTCTAGTAAGTGTTGAAGTAGCCTGAAACGTCGAGCGGTTTCTTGTCTTTTCAGTCTAGTATGATGATTCCAGGTTAATCGTTTGTCGAGGTGCAACCCTAAGTATCGGATCTGTTCTACCTGCACCAGTGGGATATTATTAAAGGATACTGAAGGGCAGGAAGTCATTGGTTTACGACGTAAGGTAAAAGTGATTTGATGGGATTTTTGAGAATTTATTTTAATTCTCCAGTTTTGACACCATTCTTCAAGATCAGTAATATGGGATTGGAGCCTTTGGGATGCAATAACTGGATTGGTGTTGACTGATAATACACATGTATCATCAGCATACGTGGTAAGGATAGTGTTAGGATGAGTTGGGATGTCAGCTGTATGAACTGTATAAAGGATTGGGCCAAGGATACTACCTTGAGGATCTGACACTTTTAATTTTAAAACAGTTGAAAAGTATATAGTGATTTATCTGAATTTGATTTTACTTTTGTTGATTGCCGTATTAGTTAAAAATGGACGAAAGGTTGTTATTGTATATGATGAAGATTAAAATAAAATGTTTATGAAAACGTTACTAATAAAATTATGAATTGTCCGTGGGATTTTTGGGAGATCCTACTCAATTTTTTATTGATTTTTATTTGTACTCCATTTATGTTTACTCCATTATTATATATTATTATAGAGAGGCATAACAAATATTAGAAACCCAATTAAACACATGATAATAACAAGAACGTAAATAAACTGATTTCTTTTTTTTTTTTTTAATTATCCAATTCTATTGCTTAACACTATATTTCCTCAAGATCGATCGATTACAGGGGGAATTTGCTAGTAAACAATTATTGAGCAAGTGAACGAAGTTGAATTAATGGCCCGCTTTTTCCTTGATACATTCAGAATTAATATAGGTTACATAACTCCTGAAATTCAGGTCATAAAAAAATAAGGCCCGACTCAAGATAAATATCGATTACGATAAATGTGGAAATTAGAATTCATGTTAGTTTGACATAGATTTAATATCCTGAAATTAATTAAGCAGGAATGAAAAATAAATAAATTGTTGGAGGATGGAAATAGTTGGAGGCTCAGTCAAAATAAACACCAAATTTTATTTTTTATTTGTGGCGACGTTTCGACCTACTTTGTAGGTCATCTTCAGGGCAAATAGAAGTAGAGGCCGCTGGAGAGTTACACTACTAACTACAAAAGTCGGCACAAATAAAATATAAGTCTTCACTTATTTGGTGCTTATTTTGACTGCACCCCCAACTATTTCCATCCTCCATTAGATCTTCCAGTCAACTATTTTCCTCTCTAAATAAATGTTTGTTTTGGCGTACTTCTGTACATAGGAGATCCCATGGTTTCTGCTTTAAGTGTAATGTTTATGGACTTTTGACAAATTATAATGGAGACTAGTCTTGTCTAAACGGATGATGATATCGGATTCAAAATAGTGAAAGCGAAAAGGATCATTAACTTTATGAGAATATAGAATAAATAAATCCATTAGTTTCTTATCCATTTCTTAACGATGGCTACCTCTCAGTGGAACACCTACTCATTATCTTGTTATTTTTGATGCTATAGTTTTGAATTCATGCTTCGTTGGATAAATTGCACTGGAAACTGACCCGTTTCACGCTCAAAATAAAGTTAAAATACGAGCAAAATATTTAAAATTGAATATAGGTGCAAAAACTTTCGCGAAAGAAGGACTATAATATGATACAATATAAATAAATAACCTCTACCACTACCACACTTGAAGGGTCTTGGGTTCATTACATTGTAGAGATTGTACTGTTTCTAGGACAGGGTTGTACAGGAAACAGAATCGCCATAAATCACGCTCGACCGCCAAGTTTTTCCTCCAATTGAGGGTACCCACATTATATAGTCTCCAAGCACCATAGGGTCCATCGGTTTTAGTTAAAAAATTAAATTATTTATGTGGCAAAGCCGGAATTGACAATCTAGGAATTTGGAAACAGCTGCTAAGCCCTCTACCCCACTCCCCAGTCCAGATACCAATAGTCATGATGATATATTCTGAAAATCGTAAAATTGAATACGGTGAAGTAAACTAGTATGTAACGTTTCCGCAACACCTTAATCCATAATTTTATTTTATTTTTAAAAAACAGTACGAGGGAGAGGCTGTTGCATTAGTTTTGCCCGATCTGCAAATAGCGTGTAGGATTGCATGTGAAAAATTATACAGAATGTTAAATGTTGAGCATTAAACCACCTCAATGCGGGGACATTTTTGGAATTTCTTAATAATAGTTACTATGATTAGTTGAAGATATTCCACTACAACTGAGAAGTGACGTGTGGTTTCAATTACATGGTTGTCCTGCACATTACGGAAGAGGTCCACGACAATGGCTAAATGTTAAACATCTCAATGAACGGACTGGTCGCGCGCAATCCAGACCCGACACCTCTGGATTTTTGTCTTTGAGGTGACATAAAACAAAAAATCTATGGAATGACCTTAAATATTTACGAAGAAGGATAATCGAATCTTGTGAAACAATAACATACATCCAGTGCCGTTCTGCCACTACTGCTGTAGAAGAAAGATTCCGAGTCTATCTTAATGTCAAGGAAATTACTTTGAACAACATTTAATATGGATGAAGAACGGAAATAGTTGGGGGTGCAGTCAAAAATCTAACACAATAAATAAGTGGAAACTTATTATATTTTATGTGTGCCAACGTTTCGACCTACTTCATCATTGGTCATCTTCAGGGCCAATAGGAGTGGCTACTCGGTGCAAAAAGTAACTGGCAAGCGTTTTGTTTTTAAAAAGAAACGTTGGCACACATAAAATATAATAAGTTTCCACTTATTTATTGTTTAAAATTTTTGACTGCTCCCCCAACTATTTCCATCCTTCATTAGTACTTACAGTCAACGAATTTCTTCTCAAACATTTAATATGAATGTTAATGTTTGCATTTAATGAATTTTTTTTTTTTTTTATTTAATTCAATGATATTTACAACTATAATGGTATTATATCAAGTAAATGTGCAAAAATGTAGAATATGAAATGAAAACACTTGTGGAGAAACTACCCATCGATAGCACTCCAATAAAGTTCTATAGTAGATGATCTCGAGGCCATCTTCTTTTCAGGCGCCTCGGAGGGTTATCAGGTAATTTAATGAATAAAGTAGTTGAAACAAATAAAATAAGTTTTATTTATTGACTATGCCTAAATAATTCATACCAATGAAAATAGTTAAGTGTGAATATTTCCTAAACAATGGGTTTTTGGACACACATCGATAGGAATTGTTTTTCTTGTTTTGAGGTCCTTAGTTCAAATTTTCATTTTGGCTACTTAACCCTGAATAACGCTGTATGGTTCTTGGACATTTTTAATTCAATGATTTATTTCAAAAGTGTTATTTTTGCTCTGATGATGAGAAACATGTAGATGCGTCGGTGTCAGAGCTTATAAATTAATGAGACGGTCAGCCTCGAAACCGCACGATATCGAACTAATGAAGAGTCCAAGTTTATTCCACAAAGTTGAATTAATTAAGAGAAGGGGAGGGAATATCGAGATCCCAACGTGCAAACAACTCTTATAAATATTTAGGGCTCACTATTGTTACAGTCTTACATTTGTAGGTGAAGGAAGAGGGATTGTTAAATATTGACGGGGCCGGAGCTACCTGCCGGTGTTCCGATTTATTAATTAGCAGCTTCGTGGGGAAACTTTCCCAGATTAAATGAATAATTACACTCATAGATCAATAAGCTTAGATGTCGCCTATTTACTGAGAATTTTTTAGATTCTGGAGCGGTCAACACTTCTGAATATTCAATTGTACGGTTGTTGCCGTCGTCAATAAGAAGTAACTGCTGTTCTTAAATAAATAAGTCGAAAAAACCGCGATTGGTAGAAACAGGTAGAGGATTGCTAATTTCGGAACCGTCGATATATATATGTCACTGTTCTATTGGTAGAAACTCGCAAAATTATTGTATCATACTTAGTAATGAATGATTTTCCGTAGGGGTGTGCATTTTGTACTTGACTCACCGTTACCCAGAAGATCGGTATGATAAAAATTGATTACAGGAATATCTACTGATAACATAATTATTCCTATGTACTATAAGAATGATATTATTTCGATATTAAAAATTTTAAGCAGATCTAGAAAAAGAAAAAGATACTAGTATGTGATCAATGGTACAAAATCATATTATACGATTAACCAATCCTTGAACATTAACAACATGTACAGCTATATGATCGTTACTATATTTTTTTTCTGTACCACTTCACCCCATGGAGGGGCTTGGGTTCAATACAATATAATACTGTTTCTTGGACAACGGTCAAGCAGGGAGGTGATTTGTCCTAGATCACGTTCAACCATCAAAACCCCCCCTTATTTTGGTTACCCACTTTATAGAGGCAGGGTGAGCCCCAGGAGGGACCTAGATCCCATAGGATCCTTCCCCGGACGCTAACGGATTAAATAAAAGTCTTCCTGTAAGCGGGATTTGAACCCAGAAATTTCGGCACGGCAACTCGGCGCTACCACTGAGCACTCCGTTCCCTGTTACTATGTATTAATAACATTTTACATAAACGGATACCTTTATTTTATTAGTTCATTACAAAATGTTTAATATATCTTTTACTGGTAAAAAAACGAACAGACTAAACTAAGTACCATTCGTTCCAAACTACGTTTTTTTTACGTTTTTAGTTTCAATTGCAAAATCCACGGTTATACGACAGCATGATTTTTCAAATTATACATTAGAGGTAACGTTTATAAAAGGAAAATGACGCCTTGAAAATTAGAATTCTAAAAAATGCTCTCAAATAAAAAAAAAATCATGTTCAGAAATATCATCATAAATCATAAATCATCATCAAAAAAATAAATAATTATGTAATAAATTATTGTTTTATTTAAGGTCATTTTTATGTTGGTATGAGTAATCAGACGATGCTACAGTGGGAGCCTTAAATTTTGCCTCTTCAGGTTTAATTAGGGTAGGGATTTCTAATTAGCATCTCCCTCGGTACAGGAATATATTATCGTTTGTCACTCCGATACTTATATCATAATCTTTGTAGTGAAGTCCAATTGCAGTATAGATCTCTTGAATTTTGTATCCACCTTGGAACAGTCACTGTTTGTGTTGGTGGAAGTCCTCTATGACATTAAAACTTATGCAAGAATAACTACATGAAATTTCTTGTAAGAAAAACTACATGAGGAATGATAAGAAGTATGGCGCTACAGACATACACAAGTCTTGACAGACTTCAGCCCTCAACAACCTTTTTTTAGAGAAAATTAAATCAAAAATAAGCGTTATTAAATTAATCAAATGCCAATTTTTTTTTTTTTTAACGGCACTTTGAAACTACTGGATATTTGTACGGCTAAAACAACATCTTTCGGCATTCTGCTCTTGAAATTTACGGAATAGGTATGATTTCCGTTATTATTAACATAAAGTATGTCTTTTGAGTATTTCTACAGCTCCTGTGAATAATGAGTTAAGGTGAACTTTCTTAGAAATGGTTTTCTTGTAATTAATGAAGCAGAATAGTGTTATTTTCGTAGTGAATAAGGGGATAGGTCAGGCATTGGTTTGAAAAAGGAGTTACTGCTTACTACAAAAAAAAACTACGTGAATGACAAGGTTCCGGTTCCTAAAATTCACTTAATCACTTAACAAATTATTCACCGGTGCTGTAGATTTATGGAATGAAGTAGTATGAAACAAATGAATAAACGTATAATTTAGCAATTATGGAACGTGATCACAGATGATAAAATGCCTTCTTCCTGGCAAATCCTTCGAAATGAAATTCAGCGTACCCCTCCGCTCAAGGTCACATTAAAAGTGTAGAAGATCATTAACACTGAGTTAATTTTGCAATTATATTATTCCATAAGATAGGAAATATCAGAATTAATTTTAATTAAGTAAATTTGGTGATTAGCATAACGCGTTCCGCAATATGAATATCTGGAAATTAATTACTTATAATTATATATTTCCATCAACACCTTGGATGAATCATACCGTTTTTTTATTTATTACTTAAAGATGTGTTTCTGATTTCATTGCGTCAACATTCGGCGATGATCGCAACGAACAGGATCAATTAATTTCAGAACAAAAAAAAATGACGATAATATCATTAGTCGAAATTAATTCAACACATAAAAAAATGAATTATTTTCAGTTTGAAATTGAATGATCCTTCGATTGGAGTAATACAAAGTTGTTTAAATTATTGTATCTTCTTCTAATCCTTTATTATACTGATTCCATAGTAATTAATATAATTCAAAATATAATAAATGATATATAATAATGAAAACATTTATATCGAATTATGATTAGCTAAAAACTGTAATCGGTGTTTACAATTAAAAGGACAATAAGGCAGTTAGCCCTAGGATTTTTTAAAAGGAGTACTTGGTTATTCCAACGTAGGAAGGGACGTAAAATGGGAGTTCCGAGTATATGTGGTGCCTTAAAGATTGCTATCCTTATAACATACCTGGGCCGGCAAAATTAAAGGTACCCACTGTAGCACCATCGGATTAGCCAAGTAAGTACAAAGTGACGTTAGAAGAATAGACAAGAATTAAAATGACAAATAGTAATGTATAGTTACGAATTCTTTATTTTTTCCTAGATTTGGTGAATCGAAAAATCTCAAATATAGAATGAAGAGGAAAAATTTGTTTATTGGTTCAATAAAAAGTTTTATTTTTGAAGGAGTAATCCTTCGCGTCGATTAATAAAACTCTGAAAAAAAGGATTATAAAATAATTTGTGTATGTAACTCCGTGACAAATATTCTTTCCAACATTCGCGCTAACCGGGAGAGCGATGGTCTTTAATATATATTTTCATCTTCACATAAGCTCTCATTAATCCTTATTTTTATTCCAGGTTATTTCAAATGAGTACTTTGCCCGAACGATGGGAACAACGAAAGGGTGGTCGTTGGTTAAAAAAAAAATGGCTTTGTTCTCCGTCGTCGTACAAAAAAAAAAAAAAAGTGGGATCCAACATTTCCGGTATAATGTAACGGAATTCATCAAGAGACCCCATGTAAAGTATGAAATGGGAGTTGAAAAGTCAGTTATGTCGCATCGAGTTTGATTTTGAAATTAAAACCTCCAGCCTTCTTTATATTATGCTCCAATAACAGGTTCTGGCGTTAAAAAAAAAAGTAGTAGCTTTGTTGTTTTATTCATATTTTTTTTTAGAACAGTACCTGTTCAAAGAATTTCGGATGGAATACGATTAAACCCAAACTTGAATTTAAACTAAGAGAAAATATTTATAGAAGTATTTCATATTATTCATATTGGTTTATAATATTTTTGTTGTTGGTCCTGTGGTCTTGGAGTTGACATTAGTCAACAATTTAAAAAGATGTGAAAATTTAAAGGATTATGGATTCGGTACACTTAAGGATTAAAATTAAAATAAAAAGTTTAAATAATCTTTTGATGTCTTAGGTAGATGATTTTTTTTTTGTGTATTGGTTTATTCTTTGGCATGAATCAAAGTATTCTGCGTACGTACCATTTGGAGAATAATTTTAATAGATATTAAAATTCATAGATATGAATAAGATTATAATAAATAAATCTTAAACGGATTATTTTTATCGATTCCAATGTTCGTTACTGAAGATAAAAACTCAATTGTGTATTTCTTGGACCCAGGTTAGAGACCTGTCGGGACAGATAACAATTTATTCTCACTTTAACTGAGGACAAATCCTAAATTCGACATATACTGATTGAGGAATAACTAGCCTCTATGATGTGGGTACCCTTAATTACTCAACTACTGACCATAATCTCGGCCAAATCTCCTTCTTGCACAACCGTTTGGCCTATATGAAGTACAGAACACAAGATCCTCCATCGGTTGTAATTGTACGGATTTATTAATTACATGATTTTTTGTAATAGTTTCAATATTTTTATTTCATTTTCCCCGTACTAAAGTATTTCTTCAAATGGTTCTTGTGCAAATGATCATTTTCTCAATAAAACCTCAAGATGAGCATGAGTAGAACAATATAAAGTCAACACAGTCTTTTAATATAAAGCAAAGCATGTGACATATAATTCTGCACAACTTCAAGCTTCAAAATAACTACGATAGGTCCATTTGGATTTTAAAAAATCGTTTATTCTTTTAAGTAATTTTAATGATTATCATTTCATAATAAAATTTTAAGTATATCGTCTTCAAAGCATCACTCTTTGCTAAGTGCTAAGTATTAAAAACAATTGCTAGTTTGCCCATATTTTCAAAATGAAAAACCTTCAATATCTGGAATATGATAAAATAAACATGCATCTTTCAAAATAACAACTCATTTCACAATAAATGGAAATAATTGACCAGACTCGTAGGTTTATAATCTGGATAGTTTTAAAGCAGTTTAATACCGAGCTAAGTTTTGCGTAATACCGACTCAGTCGTAACCACAGATATTGAAATCTAATGAGCTTTTAAATACTCATTGAATCATTGCATTGTATCTCTTCGCAGCCAGCTACTGATTTATTAAAATAGTTTTATTGATGAATATAAAAATTATGTAATACCTATTTTATAAAATAATACATTAACATTTGCATAGCATAATCTATTGCATATTAAACATAATACATTATTCTTAAAGAATCTAAAACTATTAACTAACTAACTAACTTTTGAACAATAAAAAGATTTATCTACTTCCTATTTCATTCCCGTAAGCTATTAACATCCTATTTAAAGCTGTAAAGAAGAAATAACATGTTTCCACTTTTATACCTCTACTATTTAGCCTAACAATGACTAGGAAAACCTATTAACAAACGGGCAAGTTCTAGAAATACAGTATGACTCATTCCATCGTACTAATGCATTTGTTGTCACACAAATACATGAGAATTTTCAACAATAAATTATACTATTTTTAAGTATTCATCCGGTGTATAACATCTTTGTTTGTATTTTTTCTATCTGTTGACCATACTCGCTACATGAATAGTATTCGATTGCTGAAATTATTATTCCAAAAAGAATGTTAAAACGCCTCGAAAAGAAACCCTCTATCAATAAGTTTTACCTTGGTCATGTTGTACTTTGGAACATCGCTCATTCTTTTCAACATGGACTGCTATTTACTCAACAAAAGTATCCTACGATAAAATTTTCCATAAAGCAAGCAAAAAAGAAGAAAGAAGATTGTTGTAAGTAATACTTTTTTTCATCCCTTAAAATAAGAGTTGTAGGTTTAGCAGTTTATTTTATAATAGTAAATTTCGCGATTCTAATTTCAGTTTTAAATTAGTGTTTCCTCAAGGTAGTATCCTTGGCCCAATCCTTTATACAGTTTATACAGCTGACATCCCAACTCATCCTAATACTATCCTTACCACATATGCTGATGATACATGTGTATTATCAGTCAATACCAATCCAGTTATTGTATCCCAAAGCCTCCAATCCCATATCACTGATCTTGAAGAATGGTCCCAGAACTGGAGAATTAAAATAAATTCTCAAAAATCCCATCAAATCACTTTTACCTTACGTCGTAAACCAATGACTTCCTGCCCTTCAGTATCCTTTAATAATATCCCACTTGTGCCTGTAGAACAGATCCGATACTTAGGGTTGCATCTCGACAAACGATTAACCTGGAATCCTCATACAAGACTGAAAGGACAAGAAACCGCTCGACGTTTCAGGCTTCTTCATCACTTACTAGACAAACGCTCTAAGCTCCCAATCAATTACAAAAGACTCATCTATATGACCATCATACGACCTATTTGGACTTACGGAGTAGAGCTTTGGGGCTCCACTAAGCCATCGAATTCTTCTCGTATCCAATCCCTACAATCCAAAATCCTTCGTAAAATCCTCAACGCTCCTTATTTTGTTAAGAATATAGTCATCCATAACGACCTTAATGTCCCATTTGTTGCTGATCTGGCCCGATCCCGGTATCTATCCTTTCATAACAAACTTCATTTCCACTCAAACCCTCTAGTTTCAAACCTAGCTTCCTCTTCAATTCCCGATAATCCTTCGAGGCGTCTGAAAAGAACATGGCCACGTGACCTTCTTAGTTGAACATTCGATTTGAGTACTACCAGTGGGTAGTTTCTCTACTTGTCATTATATCATGTCATTATGTATCACTCAGCCAATTTACTTGTTATATTACTGTAATATAGTTGTAAATAGCAATAAATAAATAATAATAAAAAAAAATTAGTGTTAAGCCTAAATCATTACAACTGAATTAACTAACTAATTGATCAATTATTTGGCGTCATTATCTATTAATTAACGTTACCTAGAATTAAGAGAAGATATAATACATGAGAAGCGAGGGATCGTTGACTGGATGATGTAAGGAATAAGAAGATATAATAATTAAGAAAAACAGATGTCTTGAAACTTGGATCACATTGTAAAAACAAATTACGATGGAACAATTTCGCAATAGAATTTAAAACAAAATATTTTGTAACGAATAGAACTTAATTTAGTATGTATACCAGTAAAAAAAATATTAAACTTTTCGTAACGAAACAATAAAAAACGGCATGTAAAATTTTGTTAATATATAGTGACTACCATATTGCCGTACCTACAAGTTGTAAACGTTTAAGATGTGATTTCGATGACACTATGAGTTTATAAAATTTATCATATACAAGTAACATATCATCTCTTCCTTTTTTTAAAACTGCTAAAAATTTCAATATCGGAATAATAGCATTCGGATAATACATAAGAATAATTATGCTATCAGTAGATATTCTTTCGGTTGTTATATTTCAAAGAATTAGTCCAGGATCCACGGTCCATTTTTGCACTTGATTAGTATCAAGCTGAATCTTCGTGAATAGCTTCGTTTCGATGAGACGCCCAACAAATATAAAATATGTAGATTTGATGATTCTCAAAAATTTATTACTAACTGGATTGTTTTTTTTTAAATCCCAAGATACCGTTATTATCTAAATTATTTGAAAAAATATTTGTCCTACAAAATGTATGGTTTGATCAAAGAGTCCCCTCCTTCCGATATGTATCGATAACGAAGTAAAAAAAACAAACAGGTGGTTAGTAATCATTTTTGATAACCTCGTTATCGATACATGTTGGAAGGAGGGGACTGTTAGATCAAACCATACATTTTGTAGGACAAACATTTTTTCAAATAATTTAGATAATTATCTTGAGATTTAACAAAAAAAAAAACAGTTAGTAATGAATTTTTGAGAATCATCAAATCGACATATTTTATCCTTGCTACCTCTGTTAGCTACCACAATCGAGAATTTTCGCACAGGAGAATGTTGGCCGTCTTATTGAAACGAAGCTATTCACGAAGATTCAGCTTGATACTAATCAAGTGCAAAAATGGACCATGGATCCTGGGCTAAATGTCTTTTAAAAAAATAAATTGCGATTCACAGTATATTATTTACTTTTCATTATAAATATTCAAATATAATCATAATGAAACAATTCATGAACGTTTATAAATTGGTATTCTTATTTCTTCTTTTTGTTTTACCTGCATTTAAAAAAAATCTTACACCTTGTTAAAATATGGACAGCCATCTAGGTAAATAAAATGATAAAAATAATAATATGATAGATGAACGATTTAAAGTTATATAATGTACATTTATTGATAATTTATTATATTCGGATCTATGTAACATATTTAAATAATCCAACTTATTCAAAATGTTTTAGACTAGCCGATAAATACTTAAGTGAGTATTGACAGTTTTCAATTTAATCCTAAGGACAGATACAATATGATTGGATTGTCCCAACTTCATTGTGTAGAGTTCATGAACTCTATCAATGTCCATTTATAATTTTAATTTAATTCTCTAATGATAACGAATCGTAATAATAATATAAGTTATTCTACTATCTATTCGTATCCTTATTAATTAAACAACCGCGATTTATATAATTCGTCATTGTAAAGGGTCGATTTTATGACAATTTGTTATTATATTTAAGCTTATAAAATTACATTCGTGAATGCAACTATAACATTAAGTTATATTACCATGGACTAAACAAATTAAAATTTAATGACACCATTTTTGTATATCGACAAACTTTACATCACATAGCTATATACCTACTATTAACCACTACTTGATTTCATTCAAAAATATACTGATTTAATCCAAACACATTTTTACATTCTGACATAGACTAAAATAGTGTAAGTTCGATTCTAGAAACATTCCTTTCAAATGAATTATATAGAATTATACTAAAGAACATTTTTTTTCCGAACGGTTCTGTAAACTTTGTGAGTTGCTGAATCAATATTGGATTTCGCAATGTTGTAAAGAAAATACCTATCGATGTATCTTTGATTTTATAAAATCAAAAACAATCTTTGAGATGTGTAAAAGGACACAAGCAGTTAGTGTCGACGGTTTAAATCTATAATGAATGGAATTCGAAATTTAAATAATATCTTGGTAGATCCAGTGAGTATTAGAGTGAGGAGCGGTAAGCAGAGCGAATTTGTTCTCAGTGTCTAGAGCGCTGAGTTACTGAGCTGTAGGGCTCGAATCCGACTCTGGTACATAATTATTTAAACCCCTTCTACACGGTCGGGACCAACCCCTGGCCTTGGTCGGGTTGATGTAAAAATGGACAATGTAGAAATCGGTTGACCGACAAATATTTGGTTGATGTCAACCGTCCGTGGTCGGCCCCGACCTTCTGGAACGCTGTCGGCCGACGCGAGTCTGACGCATAACTGTATTTTTCTTTGTAATCATTTGACGCACCATTTCAAGTAATTCTTTAAAAGAATCTTGATCCATTCTTAAAAAATTCAGAAAGTCATTAGAATCAAGAAACCGTAAAATATTGAGGTGGTTCAAAGTAATTCGCTCTTTGAGCCACTGTTTCATCCATTTTCTTTTTTTTTCTTTGTTATTCTTCTTCACTCAAGCATAAAAAAGTTATTGCCAAACCGATCTCCTTTAGCTTTGAAAGGCAAGGAGCCATCGCGAATACCGGAGAAGAACTAACAAGTTGAGTCAACCACCGACCGTGTAGAACGAATACTAAAATTGGTTGGTCCCGACCGTGTAGGAGTAATAGTCATAGATCCACCCTAAGAGAACTCCAGACCCTCTCGGGGCTCACCCAGACTCTATTAAGTGGGTATTCCCGTTGATATGGGAAAAAACACATGATAGACCATTTGTACTCAAGATCCATCGTATCTTTTTTTTAAATAATCATTAAGACATGATATTTTGAATATTATAATTTTAAAAAAGTAGTTAAACCGCTCTTTCTGAGTATCAGACTGCTCAAACGTTGATAGAATAACCCCGAGGGAGAAATTAGAAATAGCCATAGCAAAATTAATATTTCATAAAGCAGCGGAAATCGACGCCATTCTTAATGAATCAATAAAACGTGCGGGGAAGTTAAAGTTTCTAAATTAGATTTTTTGGTTAAAAAAATCTTTAAAATGGGAAAATGTCTGATTTTCGTTTCAAAATCTCCGTTTATTCATTAAATATTTACATACAATATATATATACAGCAATAATTACAATTTACTTGTACTACCCGAAGGTATTTTAAATATTTACAAGGTTGAATCCGCTAAAGGAAAATGTCTGAACAAGGGAAAAATAAAATTTATTTATTTCTATTCACAAAATGAAGTCTAGAAAGGACTGTAAACAAAGCGAGGAATCTCTCTTTGCTCGGAATGACATAAAATATTTTCATTAATTAATGTTAGTCGAATCACAGAATACGCCATGGGAATTATTTAAGACTTCTAAAGAGGTTTTAGGCGGAACTGTTAGATCAATTATTTTCCTTGCACCAAATATAAAAAAAAACAATGAAGGAGAAGTAATTGGTACGGTTGGAGATAAAAACATTATTTCCTTAAACAGTAAAAAACGTTTCGACCCACACTGCAGGTCTTCTGCAGGGCTTGTAATGTAGGTCTATAGTATGGGCATGAACCAGAAACATAAGTTTCTAATAAATAAATCACAATTTAAGGAATTAATTTTTTGACTTAAGACCGGACCAATTTCTTCCCCATATATATAAGTTCAACTAATAAGTATTCAAGAAAAAAAAAAAAACTTAATGGGGGAAGCTCGTTTTCATAAAAATTTATCGTTGTATCGAACAACAGAGTAATTCAACAGAGTATTCAACAGAGTACAATTAAATTCAGTAGAGAATACCTAAGAAGTCAGAAAATGAAAATGTGTATGAGCAAAACATTCAATGAAATTAAAATCGCAATTAAGTTTTGAAACTGACTGGTTTAAAAATAAAGTGACATTTTATTCCATTTAGCACAATGTTGTGAAATCAGAAAGGGTATATGTAGGTTCTGAAAAATGTTTCAATCTGAATCATAAAATATTTGAACTTGAATAGCGAATGATTATAGACCTCGATACACATTGATTAAAATCAATGCTAGAACTAAATACGGCTAAGAATAAATAAATAGTTAGCATTATGAACAGTGGTTGTATTAACTGTTGTGACAATATTGAGGAAACATTAAGAAATTTAAATATTCGGGTTTTATGTTAATTTAAAAAACACATTAAAAAATCTCGACGTTCCTTTTATCCCGAAACCTAAAAAATACAATTTATAGAACTATTATACTTCCTACTTGATGTAATCCTTCTGTGTTGTTGTTATTGTAGCAGCTAACTTGAACAATAAATTGAACCCTTGTTATTGAAGGAAGAACCAGGGTGTAGAGTTATTCATATAAAACTCGGTCAGAAAGGGGCAAGTCCACTGAACAATGTAGGTTTTTTTAATTTTTATTGTAGTACTGAGTTCCCGACACAGGTATACACCGTACCTCCCCGAACAATGTTGGTTACATGATACGGAATTGCACATTATGTACTCTGTTAATCCAACTGAAGTAACAGCATCCTGACGATTAAGATGGGTTTGAAAATTTGTTGGCCAAAAAACCAACTGCCAAATTGTTAGTAAGCAGGGAACCGAATTGTAAAAGTTCTATGGGTAGAAAGTATTGCCTTATTTTACGGATGTAAGTTTGGACAGTATTCAGAAGACTGAGGCTTTTAAACAGAAACGGGCAATATTGGCATTGATTCATCGGGCTCTTTAAGCCTTTGATTATTATAAAATTAAATAATACTTATAGTTGTTACATAAGTCAAGAGTTATTCTCAACACTTGACCTCATTATAAGCCCTGAAGAAGATCTGCAATGTGGGTCGAAACGTTGGCTTTCCAATAAACAGTTCTCCCTATTTAAGAGAATTATTTTTACCTCAACCCGGACCATTTTCCTCCTCATACATATAAGGTCAACTAATATTATTCAAAATGCTTATAATTATTTAAACAAAAACTTTTTAACTTTCAATTTGTTTACTTAACTCCTCGACCTCCTAAAATTTCACTCCTTTCAAGATAAATAGAATCCGAAACTCAAATAAAATAAAACAAAAAAAGACGTACCTTAAACAGTTCCTAGGAATTTCTTCCAGAATATTTTAAAATGTTAAGAGTTGAAACTTTTTTTGTAGTATTATTAATTCAAAAATCTTCTATAGAATGAATACTCCTCATTCAGTTTCGTCAGTTTGAAGGCATATCTCCATATTCACAATAACTGGTCTAAGCTTCGCATTAGATTCATTCATGATTAATCGCAATGTCCCAAAGCCCGGTTCAAACTGGAAAAATGAACGGACGAAAATGGAAAGAAATAGCTGGAAATACAATGTATAATAATACCTCATTCCAGTTAACAACCCCCAATCCCTACTCCGTCTCTTCCTGGAAGCCTTTCCACTGTCGTATTTTCTTATCTACGCTAAAGGCTGGTCAATGCTTTGTCGTTGAACAAAGGTTCTGGAATAAATAAAAATACTGATTAATGATATACTATGTAATGTTAATATCATTAATAAACGTAAAGTAAATGACCTATTGAAGTGATGGGTGGGCAGTAGCCCGCCATTTTTTTTTCACCAATCACAACAAAGAGCATTCCTAGTATGAAGATACGCTTATACTATATGAGCAGTTTCATAATTAACAGTGACAAATAAACTATAATTGTCTAACGTAGTTACAAGAATATTATGAAATTAGAGGTTTATCTGAATATTGCTAATTTATTTCATTCTACCCGGTTCTTAAATGTTTGACAAAGACTAGTTTTATACAAGACTTGTCTCCACTATTGCTGTCTGTGCATATGTGTATGTAGTATATAAAAGAAGGTCAATATTCAGAAATTGTTTATGTACTTACACGCCCATAGTGATTGCCCAAATATTTAAATGCGATCAATTTCTTCATAAAATTTATTTATATCATCATGTGGTTCGAACTGTTATGGTGAAATCATATGTAAAGAGAGCGACATGATATAGTTGAATAATATGTGATTCTATTACAAAACTGAAGACACTTATTAAGATTATTATTAGGAGAAATATCAATCAATAAACAATAAATGTAAATATGCAACCGGAAGCCCCTAAAACCAGTACTTTGGTTTAATATAATCATATATTTGGTCCTGCCGAATATATTGTTAAAAACTTTAGAGAATTGGGCATCCAGATAGTTATATTTAATTTGCTACAAATATGTACAAAAATTATTGAAACTAAAAAAATCATCTATTGGCTGATATAAACTAAAGTAATCTAACAATATCATCATTGTTTATTTTTAAAAAAAACTTATTCGTTCGGGAAAAAATTCTTCAACTAATGACATCATATATACGGTTAAATCACTTATCTATAAATTAAATATGCTAAATGAAACTATTGCCATTGTGTGTGTGCATGCGTGAGTGTATAAGTGTGGGTGTATGTGAAAATATTGTAAGTCGAGCTTCGAATATATTCGAAATATTAAATGGTATGAAACTAAAATTGCGTATACTAGTGCGTGGTGTTACAGCAACATTTTCACCTTATTATTTGTGCCGTATTTACAATTTAATAAATGAATCCATTGAAATTAAATATAATTGAAAAAATCTACTGTAAATAACATAGTAATTGAAAGTTGTATGACTCGCAAACCGCGCCAGAGCATTTAATATTTTCTTTTAAGAAGATTAATAATTGGCAATGGTGTTGTTCCTCTTCAAGTTGCTTTCCGTTACTAAAGCAAGCCGAGTTAGCCGACATTAGATGTAAAGTATAACCCGGAAAGGATTAATGTTTATTCAAAAATCGCAAATATTAAAATTAAAAAATCTGTGGTGTTTATGTAACTTTCTTCTTCTTCCAGGTGTACACTTATCTTGAAAAAAAAAACAACTTGTTTTTAGGTCTTATTAATTCAATCATTATACCAATAAAGTCCTTCGATGATTATTTTTGTAAAGTATGCTTGAAATAGTTCTTATTTGCACTAAGATGGAATACAGGAGAAAAACGTTAGAGGGATGACTTTGAGAAACGTTTTCGACTCGGGGTTGCCCTCCGGTTCTGTACCTGACTACCTTTGCTGAGTGTGTGCACCTTTCAGTAACTTTTGTTTTGTTGAGATAGGATCCCTTGTCCTGTAAAGTTCTTGAGGTAAAAAATTATTCATTGTCAATAATGCGGGCAGTAAGTTCTTCGTACAGATAAGTCTGATTAAATGGCAGGAATCACTTGTGTAGTCTCAGTATGCAGTCAATGCTATATACAGTCGGTTCTAAAATTATTTTTATTTTCGAGAATGTTTAAGAGGTAACATAGCCGCTAGCTCCGAAGAATGAACAATGCCTTAAGATATTCGAAAATAAAGGGTTAGATAGAATAATCGGAACAAAAAAGTATGAGACCAGTGGTATTATCGACATTGAGCCCTCAGGTTTGCTAAGTTTTTTTTTAAATTCGTATACTAAGGACCAGGTCATTTAAACTGTATTTTTTATTTCTTCATGATATTTTTTAAGAAATACCTCTTTCTTCCGTCCATTTCTTTCCTGTCTTCAGCTTTGTTCTTTCTTGAAAACCCACGTCAGTATTCAGTTTCATCCGGAGACGGTTGCTTTCCAGAACATCCTTCCAGGTAATCTCCATCTCTAGTAAATCTGTTTCTATATCTTCGAACCAGGCAAGTTCGGTCTTCTTTCCTTTAAAATTGATAAAAACCCGGTTAATCAATCTTATTGAGTTCGCTAAGCCTTATTATTATAATTATTAAAAAGGAAACAAATGAAAAGTTTTGACTTGACTCGAAGCGACAACCTGCGGAACTGATTCTAATAAATTTAAACTAATAGTATCTTGAATATATTGCGTAATATATTTAGGTTTTTTTTCCGGTTAACAAGAATTAATAACACCGCTGCTCAGTTTTTAGAAAGACGTAAGGAGAATGACTCAATGAGTAAAAATAAGAGAAGGGAAGAGAAAAAATGTAAATAAAAATACTGAGTAGAAGTAAAGAAGAGGGGGGGTGACATTTGGAAATGTAATTTGGGCGGGCGGGGTGGAGGGGGCCGGGGAGTGGTGGGGGGGAGCGTATTGAGCATCAATCGGCCCGCGAGTTCGGCAGTCGGCTCTCTGTGCGCAAGAGCGCTCTATGTCCTAGCGCTCTCTCTCTCTCAGTCGCTCTCTCTCACGCTCTCTCGCTCTCTCATCTCCTCTCTCTCTCTCTCCCACTCCCACCACTCTCGTCAGGAGGGGGATAGCATGGTCGTCTCGAGTCAGCCGCGGTCCATCTCGAGATCAGTGCCCGCTCTTGTTGTTAAGCGGTTACTTTAAACCCGTCTGTGATTGAATGAGAAAACATTTCAGTGATTGCGAGGACTGTTCACAGCGGGCGCCGGTGAAATGTGAGTAATAGTTATTGATAGGGAATAGTTTTGTGATAAGGTTCCCTTAGGGGCGGCCTTTAGTGATAGTCACCCTCTCCCAACTACCCTCTTTGCTGCAATCAACTACTGCTGCGTATGCCCCTGCTCTTTAATAGTCCTGTCCATTGTACTATTGCAATAAATCATAGTAAATAATATTCAATAATTTTTAGTTATTTTGGTCAATATATTACTGGTGATTTTTACTTCAATTGATCAATCATTAATTCATAATAATTCGTATTAAATCATTTTTTTTCTTCATTTTTTATTTATCTGTTAACTTGTCAAGATTGACTCTTCGCGAAAATCAGATCTATTGCCTCAGGATATCTCTATAATTGTCACATTTTCGCGAATATAATTCAATAGCAACTTTTCTCAGACTACTAAAAAAAAATGTAAATGCTACTGTAAGAATAAATTATTTATTAATACTCTTTTCTGTCAATCCTAAATATTTTTTTTAAAAATATTAACTGTTGTAATTTTTTTTACGTTTTTAAAAAATATTTAATCTTGCTTATATATAGAAAAATTTAAATGAAAATAATAAACATGTTACATTAAATTATCATTGTAGTTAAAAAAATATATTACCCTTTATTATAAAAGTTGTTTCTTTCTATATTATATTTTTTATATTTAATATAATTTTTTTTTTTTTTGAGAATATTAAAATTTATTCAGTGGGAGTTATGTTTCCATAAATTGGCAACTATTCAGCAATTTTAAATTGGTGTTACAGCAAAAATGATGTTCTAATTATTGAACTTTAACCAGTCTCTAATATTGACTTATACCATTTTTGGTTCCTTTTTATTTCCATTTTCATATTTTAAATATTGTGAGGCCCTTAAAAACAATCGTTTTTCAAATAAACCTCCAGTATATAATTCAAATAATCTTGATATATCTTGATTTTTAAAGGCAGAGGGGACTCATTTTAATTTTTTTTTCATTTTTCAGAAAATGGTTATTATAAAATTTCCATTTCTATTGGAAGCTGCAAAGAATCACAGAAGACATAAAAATTGCCTGGAATGATGAACTCTACAAACTGCATGTGATAGTATTTATTTTTGTTAGGCATATTGCATATTTTGTAGTCGATTAAGTGAAACTATTTTTGTCGAGATTTCCATTGAGTGTTTCTTGAAGTGTTAAGTGCAGTGATGGGTGGGCTCGGTGGATCAGAACAGCAGTATTCCCTCCGGTGGAATGATTTCCATTCAAGTATTCTGTCTTCATTCAGACATCTGCGAGATCAAGAAGATTTTGTCGATGTGACGCTTGCTTGTGATGGCTGTTCCTTTACTGCTCATAAAGTTGTTTTATCAGCTTGCAGTCCTTATTTTCGCACTCTACTCAAGGTAAAAAAAATTATTATTTTTAATTTATTAGCATTAATAATATCGCCTCGTTGTGAAATCAAACCCATCAGTTTGATACTATACCATTGAGAAATACTTATTTAATTTTAATAAAAACTAAATAGTTTATTTCATCTAATATAGTCTATCTGTAACTCAATATTCCAGTGTTAAAAATCTGTTTAGAGGTGTACTTTTATAGCATGTAGTTGATTTTAGTGTACACACACACCACAAACATATATATTTTTTTTTAATAACGCTCTTTTTCTCAATAGTTGTGAAATGGCAGTGTTTTTTAAATTTTATTGATATCAGTTAGGATAAAAAAAATTATAGTTTTACTCTGCGTCCCTTAAGACAGTGTAAATATTTTTTTTCTTCTCTTAAGAAAAGTTTGTATCATTAGAATAATTATATGATTTTATTAATACACTCAACAATATAAATAATTATTGAAATAATAGTATTAAAGGGAATGGGAACTACTTCTTTAATATATTTTCTTCTTGTAATGAACCAAATTAATGCATAATATGATGGTGATATTTGAAATGTCTCATTGTATTCCTTCTAGTTTCAACATGTTTCATTATTCATTGTTTCTGTTTATGAAATCTATTACACAATTGAGTAATTTTTTTAATCTATCTTAAAACATTACTCAACTTAATATTCGATTATATTAAATAAGAATTTCTCATTACTTCAATAGATTTAAAGAAAAAAGAAAAAAGTATTATATAAGAGATTTTTTGTATATCAACTTTGACTTATATATTTGAATTATATATATATGATCTAGGTTTGAAATTTCAAATGGCATAAACTATTCTTAAAACTAACTTATTATCATTAATATTATTTCGGTACATTAGGGAAAACATTAGTTTTGTTATAGTCCTTGTCAGTTTATTTTAATTTTAAGGAATTTATCATTTGTAATATTATTATTTCAGCTGAGCATTCTAAACTCTTTTTTTTTTACATCTGAAAGGATAAGCCTGATAAAATTCAATTGAAACTGTTATTTCAAATATATAAATGAGAAACTATTAATTAATTTTGATTTAGTAATAAGGAATTATTTTTTACTGACAAATATACTCTAATAATTTTAGTTTTCATTTTATAAGTTTGAATTGCAATTCCTATGTCATTTTGTAGTAATTTATAATTGTGTTTAGTATTTTCTATTAATTATCACTTATGTTTCATAGATTTTAAAAATATAAAGATAACATTTTTCAGTGATACAGTAGTATTCAAATTTATTATTGTTTAAGTTATGCATCTTTATTATTTTTACCATTGCAGTTTTAATTGTTCTTTAAAAAAAACAAATGATATTTTTTAGAAAATCAAAAACAGTTGGTGTCATGTTAAAATACAGATATTAGTGTCTGAAATTTATTAAACTAAATTAAATTTCAGTATATATTAATTTTGAAAAGAAATTTATAAACACACTTGTATTACATATTACTTAATACCAAATATATTATTTATCACTTGTATCAGTTATAAAATATAGAATATATTACTTAATAAGAAAGTTTTTCAATTTGATTCTTGTGATTAGATATTTTTTTTCTTGTGCTTATGACATGCTCAAATGTATTTATGAAAATCTCATTATAATTTTAATATTTTCTATTTGCTTAGGCCAATCCTTGTCAGCATCCCATTGTCATCCTGCGAGATGTCAGGGAGCAAGACATGGAAGCGCTGTTGAGGTTTATGTACAATGGAGAGGTTCATATCGGGCAAGAACAG
The DNA here is from genome assembly GCA_964056705.1 of Troilus luridus. Lineage (NCBI taxonomy): Eukaryota > Metazoa > Arthropoda > Insecta > Hemiptera > Pentatomidae > Troilus > Troilus luridus. The sequence goes on along the minus strand of OZ057412.1, from coordinate 41,733,637 downwards.
CTGAGTGATTTCCTGAAAACTGCACAAACTCTTCAAATCAGGGGTCTAGCAGATGTTCCGCCCAAGGAACAACAGAAACTCCTTACTGTAAGTTGATTTACATTTTTATTTAAGCAACCTAATGTAAGTTTTATATATAAATATATAATTGTTGATACAAGTCCTCTGATGAATCCTGACTCCCCTATGAAAAGGAAATATGTTTTGATGACCCATGTTTAATAATGTTATGTCTATATACTTAACCATCTTATATTCTAAATCAAGTTTCAGAAATTTTCTAAGTTTTTTCTTTTTAATTTTCCATTTCTACATACCTTCTTAATACCAACTTTAAACTCAAAATACTACTACAATATTCACAATGACAATAATATACAGTGAACTCTATAATTCAATTTACTGAGCATAAATTAGTTGTGTTAATTACATGCTTACTTGGGTCCCACTATTAATTTTTTTATTGGTTTATGAAACAGATTTATTTCTTTGGTTTAATTTATCTTGGTTAAATAATTATTAGTTCATAATATACATATTTTTAGACCAGCTATGTTTTTTTTAAACATTATTCGAATAGCCTTGGGACTGAATTGGTAAAATATTAAAATGAATAGTGGAAAAATAAACTATACTATACTGTAGGAAAACTAATGATTATAATAAACAAGACACAAAAAATATAATTATCAAAATAGTAATTGCAAATTATGGTTATAATAGTAGCCAATATAAAAACATTAGTTTGTCTATTAGTATAACATTAGTATAACAAAAAAAGATTTTTTAAATTAAATTGAAAATTATACAGTACTATTTTTAAAACATAATACATTTTATCAATAAAAGTGAGAAAAACTCAAATAGAAACATAAATTGTAAACAGGTTGTAATAGAAAAAATCCCCAAAACAAAGCCTTATGTCTCTAGCATTTAATACATAATTTATATAATAAATTTTACTTTTGATCAAATAGAATAATCCTAATTTTAGTTAAATAAATAAATAACAAATGGACCGCATCTAATATATCTTTTCTATCTAACCCTGTTTTTATCAAACTAAACAATTTTTAAAGTACAAATACTCAAAGGAAAGTCTAATTTTTCCATTAAATTAAATTAAACTAAAATTGAAAATGTTTATTAATAAAAGTTATAAATTTTAACATGATAACATGACAAGGCATTATAGATCACCTAGTGTTTTAATACAAACTAAAGGATCAATATTCATTTTGTAAGCTACATATTATTATTTCTTTAAAAGAAAATAGATATTATAATGATTATTTAAGAAAGGATGGTTATTTACACATAGCAATTTAGGAAACATTTTAAGTTAATAAGTAATGGTCAAGTGAACAGGTTCGTATTATTGTAACAATGTAATTGTATAGTATTTTGGATTATTTAAAAATTAGGTTTTAATATTTCTTAGGTAATTGGTGTTGCTAATTTATAGCTTATTTTTATTTTTATGCTTATTTTTATCCCATTTGTTATAATATTTTACCTTATTCGGTTCTCAGGCTATTTAAATAATTCCTATAAAAGTAATAACAAAATTAGTCTAAAAAAGTATAAGTTTTGGTCAGATGTTGCCTATTTTTTTATTAATGTTAAATAATTTTAAAATATGAAATATTTGGCTAAAATGTCAGTACTTAATCATCTTTATTTGTATTAAACATTTACTGTTCAGTACAGATATACAGTAATTTTATTTTTTCAAGATGAACCAGATTAATTCTCATTGATAATTATAAAACATAATATTTCTAAATTAATCCTTGCTTCATAATAAGAAAAAAATAAAAAAACAATTCTTACAATGTTTGTAAATTTTATCTTTATTTGATTTAAACATATATTTCTCAAATTGTCAATGTTTTTTTTACTTTCATAGAATGCAAATTTGTAACTTCTATTTTTACATTTTATATTTTTTGGCAAGAAAAAATATCATTAAAATTTATTAACATTGTTGGAGTTGTGAAAATAAACTAAATAATAAATTCAAACAAATCATAAAATAAAAAATTCTGTCAGATACCCACAGATCTTCATAAATATAGAACAAAGAAGCATAAATATAATTATGATAACTAACCTAGGGTTTCTTGTAATGATTAGTTGTAACTATGTTATATTGACATGTTTGTAATGATGATCAAATATTTTAATTTCATTACAAATATAATAATTTCATGTTACTTTTTCAGGGTGGACCTCCTCCAGGATGGGCTAACAACAATGATCATGGATCGCCTCACATCCCACAAAGTGAAGGAGATTCACCTCCTCCGAAAAGAAGTCGGAGTTCTGAACTCTCCCAACCTGTAGCCAGGTTTTCCCCATCTCCTGCGAACAGTCAAACGAACAACAGCAGTACATTACATGGAGAAAATAACAACAGAGAATCGCTTCTTTCCCAAGCTCTCGAATCTAATCCGCATAACAATTTACCAATCAACAATAATAATCAGGTATGAATGATTATTGTTTCTCTGTATTTTTATTAATATTTAAATGCTAAATGTAAGTTTAATATTGATTGTTTTATATTCTATTTTTGTCAGACTATTCCCTTTTATTAATTGTAAGGGAAAAAGTTCCATTTGATAAAACAGTTTTATTTAATTCATTAAAACAGCTACTTCCAGATAACTTTGAATTTTTATGTTTTTTCAATATATATATGTATTCTTTTTAGTTAATGATTAGTCTTTTTGGATTTCCATAAATTCCTTTCTCATATTTTTTATGAAATCGTGAAAAATAAAGAAACCATCATGGGAAACTTTCCTTAATGGGATTTCGCTCAATTATTTATATTTTGGCTTCAGATTTCTCATTGGCATTACCAGCATCTATTCAAATTAATTCTACTTTCTATATTAAATTAGTTCCCTGATCAGTTTGTTGTCATGAAAAATATTCTATGTGTCTATCATTGATCAAACCATGTATCAGAGGAATAAAATATCCCACTTGTAATTAAAATACGTTTTACGTTACTTATGATTTTTTATTTTATATTGTATAAATTTATTTTATTTTTTAATCAAGACTTATTGAGAATGTATTAACGCCTGTTTACTAATCACTAAACCAAACGATTAGGATAATTGTCGTAAACTTGAAAATTATCTTCTTATTTCGCAGGACACTTTTAGTGCCTTCAGTATCTAGCATGCCGGGTCGTTTCCTTATTGTACATCCAAATCCAAGGCTATTCACTGAGTTTATCTGAGTTAAGTATACTCTCTTAAGTGTGATTAGCCCTGCCAAAAAGACCTCTTTACCTTCAGGAATACTGGTCGTTTGGTTGGACCTTATATCAGAATAATTATTGAGTGTACGGTTATGTAGTGTGCATAGCCGTGTATCAAACTCGGGTGTCCAGGATTTATCAATCCCCACTAATCTGGCACTTAGACGAGTCCTTGTGGGCTGAAAATTATCAGTGGTTCTTTTTTTAGTATAATGAAAAGTTAGGGTACATATATATTTTTTCATAATGAATAACTAATATTTCCTGTTATATTTATATGAAAATAAAAAATGTAAATCTGGTGTAATTAAGACAATTGTCTATTTCAACTCTAAATTCATTTTTTTTAGATTCTATTTTGAAGTAGCAATTGTCTTAATATACTGTAAAGTAGTAAAGTTACTGTTAGTTACATGATATTTTCATTTGTATTGTATTTGTACATTTAATTTTATATTAAACAAATTCAACATTAAAGTAATCTTATTATAGGTTTAGAAAATTTAAAAGATACAAATCTGTCCGAAAAAATCGAAAAGGTTCAAATCCTCAAAAATTGAAATACTATAATACTTTGCTGAATGTCTATATTAATTTCATTTATTTATTCATACCTTAACAAATTATAAAATTTAAATTTTTAACTTTGATTACAGCTTAAAGGAAATTCAGATTCTTCTGTACACGCGCAATCAACTGGAGAAGAAAGTAATTCCTCAGACACTGGACTTAGTGAAAGAGGAAATGGCCCACATTCAATGGCAGATTTGATTCAGCCTAAAACGGAACCAGCAGACTACAGCCAGGACCACCATAATAACAGTATGATTATGGATCCTACGAGAACACCTAATTTCCCAGCTGCTCTTCTTGGTCTCCAAGGTAGTTGTAGCTTGTCTTATTGATAAAATTTTGAATAGGGTCTTTATCAGATCACGCAAAATAGTAACTGCATAGCAATTCTAAATATGATATCAAAGGTACTAAAAAAAATGATTTTTTAGTTAATTTTTTCTATTTGCCAACTGTAAGAAAGTTGCTATTATTCTATAAAATAATGCTTAAAAACAGTTAGTACTATTTGTGTACACCTTAAACTTCTTGTTATCTCTAATAATAATTTCTTTTAATTAGTTGAAATCTATTATCTTATTTAAACAATGTTTTAATTTTATAATTCTATTTGATGTGTCTAAAATGTCAATAAAATGGATTTTCATCAGGTGTTGAAGAAGTAAAATATTTATGATGTTATTTAATAATGGAACTCAATAATATTGTGTAATTCAAGTATTCATAATTATATTATTTTAAAATTTTCCCCTAATGAATTTAATCCTGAAAAAATATTTGAGCTTAATCTCTTAAATTATTAGATGAAAAAGATAAAAAATAAATAATGCTTAATAACATTTCCTTAAAACGTGGTCTTCCTTTTTATATATTGCATAAACATGCTCAACCTAAGTTTCAGAATATTCCTCTACTTAGTTTATACTTATTCCATGTAACTTTTCTTCTTTATCTAATGGTTTTAACTTCATTTTACCTCTTGGTAACTTCATTTTAACTTCTATTCAAAGAAGAAGGAAAATATCCAACAGAGACAAAAAGATATTAGATATCATGTTATATATTAAAAATTTAATTTTCTAAAGACCAATAAATACCCCAGCTATGCTGATATTATTCAACCTAATGATCTAAGTCTCTTTTGATTTCTAATAATTATAAAAAGGAGTTCTAGTATAGCCGAATCGATTGAGCATGATGATAGCAGTTTAAAAATTGACTAAATTCTAAATGCAGCGTCGTTCATAAAGCAGTTTTGCTTACTAAATAATTTAAAATAGTAGGATAAATATAATTTTATTAGATATCATTTTATACTTAAATAAATGATTTTTCATCTCATTATAATAAATCTTTCTCCTTACAGGACTTCCAGGGCTGCTACCAGGACCTTCTGGGATGCACAACAGTGGCCCAGACAATAGCTTTGGTGAGCATTATGCAATTCACAATCACTTTTTGAGAGGAGCCTATTGCAATATAAAATAGTTATCTTTTATTTTTTCAATATTGCAATAGACTTTTCTTCAGCTACTTACCACTATTTATACCTCTATATTTTTATATATTTTCATTTATCTACATTAATATTACCATCATTGCTTCAATTGAATAGACCTTTTTCACTTATATATTTATTTATATTGTTTTAAACAGTTCTTATAACTGATGAATAATTGAACTCCTGTATTAACAGATTCTTTATTTTAATAGAAAGAAATTAAGCAAGTTATCTAGAAACTTTTCTCAACATTTAAACATTGATGCATTAGTTTATCTTTAATTCGTCTTAAGTTAATATAAAATTTTATCCTCAATACTTTAAAATCAAGTTATACCTTAACCATGTAGATAAATATGACATATGATTTATTTTATGAACGGGAATTTTTGGTGGGTATATCGTAAATTATCAAATGTTTTAAATATAAATTAAAATTGGTCTTGAAAAAATTGATGTCTTATCTGATCAATCTCTGAAAAAGAACCGTGATTACATTAAATTTTTTTTTTACTATGAATATTCTTTAATTGGATTCATATTCACATTTCACTTTTCATTTGGGTGGTTACATAATAACGTTAATTATTTCTTAGCTAGTTATCACATTTTTTTTTCAGAATAAATTTCAAAAAATATAAATATTCTGGATGATGTTTTCAATGTGTTTCTTTTGAAATTTATACCAATTGGATTATAGAAATACTTATCTTTATTTTGTTATAAATAACATGAATCTTTTTTCTATCAATATAGCATCGAGCTATGAGAACATAACATAAAAATTTTAGCGAATCTAAAGCACTAGTCTATGAAATTTCTTTTTTCATGTTAATAGAATGTTAAACAGTTTATATTTGTGAAAAAGGTAGATTCATTATAATGAATTGCCTTAAAAAAAGAAAAGAAATAACAGCATTTGATAGAAGTATATGTTTAAATCATTATATTAACAATGGATAAATGATTCTTATGTAAACATTGGTTTTAATTTGATTTACCGTCTCTACCATGTACTGAACCCCAGACCCTTCATGGGTTGTAGTGGTACAGGTTTTTTTTTTAAATTTGATTATTAAGGCATATTGGTTAAGTTGGTTACTATTATTATTATTTAAAGAGGTTATAAATAGTGTCATTTAATATTTTAATTTAGTCTTAAGATTTTAATTTTTAGAAGGAGCAATTAAATATGTACTTGTTTTTCTTTGAGTGATTATGCTTGAATTTCTGTATTGAAAAAGCACTTATTTGTATGTTTTGATATGGGCATAATATTATTTCCACAAAATTGGCATAATTTATCATAAAATCATTTATTTTATAATATCTTCCCATTATTGAAGGACATCTGTGCTGGCGGTAAATTATCCAACAAAAGAAACATTAAACAATTTCTATGTTGATTGCTCTTTCTTTGAAAAGAGGTGTGCGGGGATTTGTTTAGTAAAAGCCGGTATGTGGGCGATGCAGGGATCGATGGGTTTGACCGACCAGTGAAGCCTATCTGCCCTGAGTGCGGCAAGGAGTATAGCAACAACAGCAACCTGAAGCAGCATATAGCCAACGTCCACACCACTGCTCCAAGGTGGGAAACTTGTTACGTCTGCTCCAAAAGCTTCAAAACTAGACAGTATCTTCAAGTACATTTGCTCGCTACTCATGGAATAAGGCAAAGGAAGTCATACAATCAACCCATGTATCAAATGCCCCCTTCTTAACAATCACAGGGAAATGGACAGTGTTTTGCACTAAACCAGTTCATGAATTTTGAAAATGATTCTAATTGTAAATTTAATAGTTCATGTAGTTGGAATTGATAAGTTTGTTTGTTATGATATTAAATTAAATTTTAGTTCAGGAGATAACTGTAGTGAATTCTCATTGTGCCATAATAACTTTTGTAATAAAAAATAGAATATATTAAGGATTGTTTTCTCTAAGTGACATTTACAATGTAAATTTACAATTTAGGCCATATATTTTTTCTTAACCTTATTTTACATTTGTTTCCTTACAAAATGTATTTATTGCCTCTCAAATAATGTCAAGTAATTACAAATTCAACTGTCAAAATAAATTAGGAAAGTGGAACATTAGGATAGTGAAATGTGGTGTGAAAACAGTAATGGGTTTCCAGGAGGTGAGAAGCCCTTTTGCGGGGATTGTGGAAGAATTTATTCAAGTACGAGTAACCTGAGACAGCACATTGCTAATGTTCATGCACCAGGGGCATGGGTGCAGTGCAACATCTGTGGAAAGTACTTCAAAACCCGCCAGTACCTTTACAATCATCTCCTGCAGACCCACGGGATTAGACAGAGAACAAACAAGAATTTTTATTTCAACATGAATACAAGTTATGACTAAAGTAATATATTTGTTATGTTCTAATGGAGTGGGGTGGTGGTGTTGCAGGGCCACCCCCTCCTGAGCGACCGACCTGCCCTCACTGCTCCCGCGCATACAGCAATATCTCAAATCTCAGGCAACACATCATCAATGTACATGCACCTCCGAGCTCTTGGTATATTTGCTCCATTTGCCACAAACATTGCAAAACAAAGCATTACCTCATCAACCACCAGCTTCAAGCCCATGGGGTGAGACAGAGAAAGCATACATAGTATATAGTAGCTATTGTTAATCTCAATGGAAGATATCTTATGTATTTTACTCAGTTTTTCTTCAGAATATTAAACATCATTAAGATTATTGAGAAAAACTGTATAAATTCAAGTGCATTTTTGTTTGTATTTTGGATTAGGTTAAATTTTTAAAGAATATTATTTCCATTTGTAATTTGCATGTATAAGATCTAAAAATTTTCCTGGTTCATATATGAGGTGTCATAATGCCATATCAGATTTTTGAGCTCATTGAGTAATTATTATAATTTTAATAACATTATAGGCAATTTTGATCAGTGTATAAGATATAATTTTGTATTATCCACCAGCAATGATGATGAATTTTTATTTTTATTTGAAATACTATAGAAATGAAAAAATAAAAGATCTTATTTTGCATTTTTATGTGATACATGCTTTATATTACCTTAACTAGACATATTTGTAAGTATGACTTAATATAATATTTAAATTATTACATAAACTAATACAGTTCCTATTTTATAAGATAGCATTACTTTTATATTATGAACTTGTTTAAATTTGTAAATGCCCTGTATTTTGGTCTTGGATGTGTCTATATAAGACTCGTTGACGTGGTATTACAGATGAAGGCTACAGTTGCCCTTTGTGCGAGGCTAGGTGCCCAGACCTTCTCACAATTCGCAATCACATCGATGTGCATTACCCGCGTGATTCCCCCGCATGTCCTGTTCCTTCATGCGCCCGCCTCTTCTCTCACCCAAACTCAGTAAGAAATCACATGAGAGAGAAGCACTCTCAAGTATGGCTTAAAATGAAGAGTCTTAAATGGACACATGTAATACCACAATGTCGAACAAAAAATGATAATATCTTTGTTAAAGACATGCTGTGACTAAAATAAATTTAATGGGTAGCTTTGTTCTATTTTTATAAGTTTAATCGATTTTATCTTTGAAATTTATTGTGAAGATCGATTTATTAATAATTCCTTTGGTGAAAGGTTTTATTTTAAATTAGTATTATTTTATTCCTAAATTTCTTTGTAGTCCTGGTGTATCAGTTCCTTATTACACAACTTGAAATATTTTTTGTTTGAAGCTTTCTACAACTAATGTCATTTTGTAGATACTGTTATCGATACAACATAAAATTTTTCATTTCTATTACCAATTTTTATTGTATAAATGTTTATATATTTGTAACTCGTATTATAATTGCTAATTTTTATTTTTTATATGATATATAAAAGCCTATATAAATAAGGCATATTGTGATTAAAACTTTTATTTACCCGAAAATAGAATGTTACATAATGATTATTAAATGATACCTAAACTTGAGCATTATGTAAAAAATTAGTTATTAATACAATGTCTAGTCCCAGTTTTGAAAAAAATAAAATAAATTAAAAAAATAACTATCAAAAACAGACTAGAGAATCAATGTTTATCAAAAGACAGAGGTATTTTCTTGTAATTTGAACATTTGTCGGTTTCAGAATTTATTGTAGTTCATCCATTTGAATCAAGGATATACAGTGCCTAGTTTTTCTCTGTTTTAGCAATACATAGTTCTCCTGTCTGTTTTGATTAATTACACTAGGTTAAAGTTCCAAGCTTGGCTAGCTTAAAGTTATAAATAAAAGAACTGTTTTATTTTTAGATAACTGTAAATATAAGAATATTTTTTTTTAATGGATTATTTCTTAAATGTTGTTAAAAGAATTAGCTTTTAGTTTAAGTTCTGTGATCTATTATTTGTTTTTTGTAATTTTCTCTTTTTAATTTAGAAAATATGTAAGATTATTATTTATTATTACAAAGCATTTTAAGGCTTATTCTGTACCATTAGCACATTAACATCAGTAATATAAATATTGTAAGAGACTCAAAAGTTTTACACTTCAACTTAACCATTCATTTTCAACTCAAATGTTTTAACCATATCTTGTAAATGAATTGAAAGCATTAGTTTTTCTATTTGAAATAAATTCATCAATGAAATATTAAATTATTAATATCCTATATAACATAATTCCTATATATTATGCCTATTCACTCATAAGTGTATGCAAAATTTTTAATATCTTAATTTTTTAATATTTTCTCTTTTTACATTAACTTTATTAAATTTTATTGGCTAGTTATTTATATTTAAATAAATCTACTTTGGTCTCGTATATTGCCCCAAATTTGAGTCTATTTTATGATGGAAGAAAACTGTTATTACAGTTTCAAGGCGGGGACTGGATATGATGCGAGTAAGGGCCACTGACCCAAGACCATGCCCTAAATGCGGGAAGATCTATAGGTCTGCACATACACTGCGCACCCACCTTGAGGACAAGCATACTGTGTGCCCTGGCTATCGATGTGTCTTGTGCGGTACTGTCGCTAAGTCTCGTAACTCTCTTCACTCGCATATGAGTAGGCAGCACAGAGGGATATCTACAAAGGATCTCCCTGTGCTCCCAATGCCTTCACCATTCGACCCTGATCTGGCATCTCGTCTCCTTGCTAAAGCTGGTGTCAAGGTAACAATCTTTCTTCCATTTTTTTTTCATTTATTAGAATGCAAGCATTCCTTGAAATATTGTAATACCATTAATTCAATATGTTATAGTTGTATTTTTTATTTTGTTAAAGTAAAATTGTTTTGTGCTACTGTAGCTATTGTTAATGAGTAAATGTTAGTTTATCTCTTAAATAGTCAAATTTTCCCATCCATGAAATATAATATTTTGCTAAATTTGATGCAAAAAGGATCAGGCAATAATGTTTATGAGCTATTAAAGTGGATCACATTGCACATGTGCCTCATTTTCAGATTAGTTCCAAGTTTTAAACTCTTTTACCCTTTTATTGTTCTAAAGTAATAAGAATATTTTCTTTGACCATTTCCTTGGTATGTGGGTTTGTGAAGAATATTTTCTTTGACCATTTCCTTGGTATGTGGGTTTGTGTATGTGTCCATGTTTTTACATGAATATGTACACTGTGAGGATTTATCAAATTATGTAAAATATTTTTAGAGATTTATATGCATGAAAATATTTTGTAGGTGTCTGCTGCAGAGTTGAGAGCAAGATCATCCCCTACAGGTCCTCCTCGCCCAAGGCCTGATGTACGGCTTGAGTTGAAATCTCCTGATGATCCTGAAGACCTTACAATGAATAGCCATCATGCTTCAAGGTTTTGTTCGGTAGATATCAGGCCACTTTCTCCTCCACCTCAGTCACCTCACACAAAACCTCTTACAGGTTCTGCTATTCTCGACACTTACCTACAGTTTATAGCAGAGAACTCGAGTAATTTACACCTCTCTGCTGAACAGGCAGCTAAAGTAGCTGCAAAGGTAACTGAAGAGCAGAGGAGAATGGCCATAATGGATGATCGAACTATGGAAGAATCTTCTGAACCAGAAGATGAATATTCAGAAGAAGAAAGGGAACCAGAACCAATCAAAGCAGAGTAACACAAAATCATTCCACATAGTTGGTTATTCTTTATAAGCCTTATTTAAAGATAGAACCCACATCACTTACCTATAGAAATAGTTAATATCGCTCAATAATAACTGATTGTAATAAATTATTTACTAATTTTGTTATTATTGTTAATAAGGGTGCTCGGAAATAAATATTTTTAGAAAAATTGGTTACTGAGGTAACCATTTATTTGAAAAAATATTTCGCATTGAGAGGTATTGTTAATAACAGAGATAAATTACATAATTATGAAAAGTTATTTTTATTTTAATACTAAATAACATTTGTCAAACAAGGTAAAAGAAAAAATGAAATAATAATAATAACTGGATTTTTATAGTAGAACAGAAAATAATACTAAAGAGAATCTACAAACAAAATTACAAAAGTAGGAACTTATTTTATACCCTTGTTAGACAAAATATTTCAGTGTTAACTACCTCAACTGTAACAGTTGCAATAAACGGGTTCCCCCTGTAGTAGTAAGGTTCATATTCGATCAGATTTATCTACCTCAGGAATTTAAATTCGCAGTATGCTATGTATTCTAGAAAAGTCATTATTTATACATTTCATGGCATAATAATGACAAAATATTCCATTATCTACCTCAGGTATTATTACAAAGTTAAATAAGTTGATTTTCTATATATTGTTGCCATATTAAAATTAGCTCTCTACCTCATATATACAATTTTATGATATATTTATTATATTTTCTACAAGAGCTATAGATGACAATCTCAGGTGTTAATAGTTTTATAAGATTTTTGTAGATTTATGCCTTAATTTGAACACTTTAAAGACTTGGATATTATTTTAAACTTAATCAAATGATGTTGAGTACAAAGCATTCTAACACTCAAAGCTTTATTTTATTTTTAATTTTATATATATTATATATATAAATACGATATATGTGTATAAGTATGTAATTATTCTAGGAAAAATGAGAAAAACAGATGATTGGTTGATTCAGTTCAATTGTTTTATGTTAAACAATAAATTTTTAAAAAGCAATATAACCTGTTAATTTAATGATTGTATAATACATGATAAATAATTCAAAAATCAACTTTTAGCATAATATCTTGAAATAAAGTGATAATACACCACCTAATAAATAATTTTTTTAATGCTACGAGCAAATAGTTTAGTGCTTAGCTTATAGTTTGAGCATATTATGTTCTGTTATTATAAGATGAAATCATTGTCAATCTTGTAATATATATTCATTTGAAAGAAAATAGCCAAGTTAAAAATGATTAAAAAAAAATTCAATCAAGGTCTTAAATTATTTAATTTATTTGTTTTAATTAAGGTAATGAACCCATTGTTTGCAGTTATGTACTTACTGATCTAAGTTTTCATTAGTTAGGTCTTATTGTACTGATATATGTGTCATTAAAAATAGTGAAATTAATGGTGCAAGTAATGAAGTGTGAGCTTTTATAGGATATTTCCCAATAACGGATGACATAGTAAATATTTGTAAATAATAATTAATACAATCGTCCATTGTGTGTTAAATAATCGCTATTTTTTAGAATGTAGGCACCTCAAAAACTTCCGATATATTTATACAAAGGCTTCCAAAATTGCCCGTTTGATATAATAACCCTTATATAAATATAATTAAAATTCAAGTACCTTTACAAATTAACTAATTGAAAAAAATGCAGTTTATTCATCTACTTACCTCGAAGTGCATTTATGTACAATTAAAATACAGGTATATTATAATAATTAGTAATACAATTAATAGTTATTATTTTTTTGTGAAAGCTCTCTAGTTATTTACCTTAAGTACAAAATCTTTATCATTCCTCGCTCTGGAGATTCCCATCGACTGTAATTTAAACCAAGACTAACATTCTTTAATTTTATTTTGTAAGTGAATATTTTTATTAAATATGTATTCTATTACAGCTAAAATCAATGGCATGAAATATGCAAAAGACTGATTTGACTTTAGCCTTACAAATACGATATTTCATGTAATTAACTTTAGCTGATTATGTGAATTATTACAACCCACCTAGAATATGAGGGAATCTTAAGAACTAGGAATTTAGAAGTGATAATAAGACTGATACGATTTGTTATTTTATAGCTGACTTCTGTCAGTCTTGGTTCACTTCAAAAAAAAAAAAAAACTGATTTTCATTGTATCATTTCAATGGGGAATATATTTTTATTTCCCATAAACATAACTGTTTATTCTTTAGCTATAAATAGCAGATATCTTATAAAATTGTAAAGACATTAGTGACAAATACCTCATTAGATTATTAGTATCCAGAAAATTTATATTACCCAAGCCAAGTAATTAAGAAAGAGAAATATCTTTTATATTTGTATATAGACTACATTTTGAACTGTTATATTAAGAAATTATTCATATTTTAAATGTGCTATATTTCATTTTTTGCCGAGTGATTAGTTAAGTTTTACACCCAGTGAACATAAAGTGGCTAGGTTTTAAGCAAATAAATTATTAGTTTAGGAAATTTAATACACAATATTAGTTATTATATATATATTTAAAAAAACAAAACAAAGTTGCTTGTTAGATGCTAAATAATTATTTGTTAAATCTGGAAAGAATCATGGCATTGTTGCAATGCTATTATGTAATGTTAAATTTTACTTGTACAGAATGTAAATAAAAAAATGGTGCTTGCTTAAATGATGAGAGGATGCTTTGGGGTTAAAAGTTAAAATAGTTTTCATAGTACTAACAGGTTTTTAATTGTTAAGTCATTTTATGTTCTGTAATAGTATAGTTTATTTACTGTAAAAGTTACTCTAAATTTCAGGTATTGAATTATTTAGTTATGTGTATACACTTGGAACGCTGATAATTTGAATTGTGCCCATATTGGTTTAAGATGGTAAATACTCATTTAATGTAATAAAGATAAGTCATTAGTGTTTATAAATTGTTAGATTTGTATAATTTCTATAGCATTGTTTAAGACTTTGTCGTGGGGAGGGTTTAAGAAAAAGTTTTTTTGCGAGCTTATTTTAAATCAAAAATTTAATGTAAGAAGTTGAAACTTAGTGAAAACTCAGTGCCATACCTATAACATGACATAAAATGCCATAATTATTTTTAATTATTTCAATTCTGCTGACTTGATTAAAAATCGGGCATATTGTTGTAATAATTATTTTGTGGTTCCTATCCATTTTGGACAGTCCCTCGGCAATTTTAAGGAACGGAAATTAGCTTAAAGAAACTGATGCAATCTATGATTTAATTATTGTTAATTTTTTTATTTACATTTTAATCTCATTTCCATTTTCTAAAAGTTCTTAGCAACATTCGTAACAAATGAAAATACTGCCTGATAGTCAGTTAAAAGGATGTTGGGGGACGTTGTGCCTTCTCTTTTGATTGAGCACGTGTCAAATAGTTATTAAGAAACGGGAGTTTCTGTTTACAGTTCCTAAAAGAACCCTAGTGGCAACAGAGTCGAATGTAGGCTGTAGTGTTATATGTTGCACTTGTTTATTATGTTGCAATCCGTCCTATTGGGTGTTATATTTATATAATAATTTTGTTTTTATGTTGAACTGATAAATATATTTAAATAAATCGTAGATCTGGGGTAAATGAGGTAAAGTTTTGTTTAAATGTCACTCATAGGACGGCTTAGACATGATTAGAATTTTAGATAGATTAGTTGATGTTAAATGTAGGTTAACATTATTATTAACCATCTGTTCTGAACCAAGTGCTGTATTTATGTTTTAATGTATTGTTTTATGAATAGTTATTGATTTAATCTTTTATTTTTTATTAGATTTATAAATCTAATTATGTTAAAATGCGGGTTATTAAATTTGAGACATTGTTTTATTACTAGCTGCAACAGCCTTATGTTTATAGGTGTAAGTGGAGTACTATGTAAAGTATTGAAGTTCAATTTATAGATTAAAAAATTATAAAAAATATATATAATGTAAACTTAGGTTGGTGCACAGTATTTTATTGCATTCGTTAATCTTTTGGGTTTTATTATTTGAAACAAATAAATATATTTAATTAAAAAAATTAGGCAGATTATAATTATTTTTTAATACAACAGTGTATAATAAAATCTAAATTAATTACCAAACCAGAATGTCATTGTAGTACAAATATTGTATTACTTACAATGTCCTTTTTATAGTAATAGACCGTCCATAAGTACTGTATTACAGTCCGAATATTCAATAGCCAATCAAATAAAATTATAGTAAAAAATGGAAGACATCTTCCAATTGTCAGTCCACGTTGACTGCATTTATGGTGGGATATTGTCGAGTGATATTTTATAATTTTTTTAGGAATGAATTGTACTAGGAAAACAATTTTTAATGTAATATTTGAAAGGGTTAAATGTGTGATGACAACATTTTTAAATTGAGGATCTATTTGGGAGAAATTTACCATACATAATACAGGTTTAACTTGTACCAAATTTAAAATAAGTAATTCTCATTAAAAAAAATTTAATGAAGGAAAGATATGTAAGACATACATCTGTTATAAAATTGTTATTGCAATTTAAAACAAATTTAGAACTATTTGTAAATACATATATATATATATATACTAATCCAAAATAAAAACAATCATAATATATCATTACTAACCTTCAATGCTATTAATCCTTATACTTAAGTCCTCTGATAAAAAAACATTACCAAATCAGGTATGTAGAGACCATAATATTTTATTATTAATAGTACCCATAGGAGAAATTCACAACCAAGTTTTTTATTTGTAAAAATTTGTTAATCTTAAGAACAATAATAAATCATGCATTTTTACATTGGAGAAATTCTTAAAGGATCACTCACGAAACTGATACAAAAGAATTATTCCTCATAGAAACTCCAAATTAGAAAATATTGGAATTCTTTAGTCGAATTAATATCCATTTTATTTATTTAATTTTTTTTTTTTAATAAAGCTTGAGTAAACTTTGATGAAATTAAAGAATGAATAGTTAACGCAACTAAGTCTTCATTCATAAACAAGACATCTAACACATAAGGGATAATGCGAAAATCAAAAAACAGATTACAGCAAATGATTAATGCACATTAAATACATTATAACTCTATTTATATTAAACATATAAACGCCTTGAAAAGGAATACTTAGTCCAGACCATATGAACAGGATTCTCACTTCGCACAGAGGTAAAAGAAAGATAATGATGATATAAACTCTATTGAAGCATTTTAAGTTAAAATTTGTGTAATTATAACAAATAAAAGGGTGGTGCATACAAATGCCATAACTATGAAACCTAATAAATGAGAAAAGAATCCGGTTTGAATGCCAGGTATCCAATTATTTTCTAATTTTCTATGAAACAATTATTTTCTAATTTTCTGTTTCTATAACAAATTCAGCTGCTGAGTTTAAAATACATGTACTTAAATTTGCTACAAAAAGATCTAATGAGTTTTTATTATTACGAGGGTGATTTGAAAAGTTCTCGGAATCAACGCTAGATGTCAGTATGTCAGTGCTAGAGCAACGAGGTTCCCGCACAATAATCACACATCCTTTGTGAGTGAACACGTGAGTGGTAGTGACGACTCTTTGTTGTTCTTGTTTGTGGGGTTTTTTTTTCCCGTACACAAGTGCTATTGCCATGGCAAAACTTCATGAACTG
The DNA here is from genome assembly GCA_964056705.1 of Troilus luridus. NCBI lineage: Eukaryota > Metazoa > Arthropoda > Insecta > Hemiptera > Pentatomidae > Troilus > Troilus luridus. Next base: position 41,716,506 of record OZ057412.1, on the reverse strand, counting down.
AGGTACAAATTGTTACCACATCCACCTCATTAAACTGATTTGGCACCATCAGACTTTCATCTCTTCCCCAAGCTGAAAATTTTCCTAGGTGGACTGAGATTTCCTACAACGGAAGAACTGACAGCCGAATTGGAGAGGTATTTTGCAAGCCTGGAGGAATCTCATTTTTGAGATAGGATCAAGGCATTGGAACATCGCTGGACCTAATGCATTAGTCTACAGGGAGAATATGTTGAAAAATGAAAGCAGTTCCATCGAGGTAAGACACTTCTTTCTAGTACGTTCCGAGAACTTTTCAAACCACTCTCGTATTATTATTACCATTAGGGAAAATAAAAAAAACTGTACCACTAAAACTCATGAAGAGTCTTGGGTTCAGTACTTGGTAGAGACTGTACTGTTTCTGCACAACCGTTGTGCAGGGAGGTGATTTTTCTTGTATCAGACTCCGAATTTGATGGAAGTATCAGTGGTTAAGGCGGGGGTATGGGATGCTAACGAGGACGTCGATTGTTGAGAGGACACTAAGAGAGTGGTCAGCTGATCCGAGGTAATAGGTTCAACCACCGGAACGCAGACCTTGAAGTTCCTTTCGTTATTAAGAGTAAAACAAAGTCTGGTAAACCAGCCTTTAATGTTTAATTTATGTTAATGCTCCCCCTCACAAACCTGAGATCCTTCCACCAAAGGGCTGTATCCTGCTACCGATCTGGGAAGGGAGGTCGGTGGTAATAAAGTTATACTGACTACCAGATCAGCACCCCTGCAGAGCAGAATTGTGAGATCAGTCTAATATAGCAAATAGTATTCCCATCAGAAGAAGGGTATATGCAGGATGACATGGTACTTGGTGTCACAAAAGGTGCAAGCGAACTGCCACAGTGAGAACTGATAATCTAGTCTAAAGCAGTTTTGGCACAACCGTGTTGCTTTTACAAAATTTCCTAAGCTCCTGAATGACCAGGAATCTAAATCAATGCACCAAGCCCTAACAGCGGGTAAAGAGTTCCTTCCCGGGAGAATTTGAGTTCCTACACAGTGCAGAGTCATACCTTTGATGACGCTCTGGCCTACTCTGAGAGCCTTTCAGATTCATAACTCTGGGTAGATGCATGGATAAGTCTGAAGATGCATCTTAGTCTCACAAAAGTAATGACCTCGTCTGCAGAGGGTAATTTATTGCTAGAGTGGGACAATTAAAAATGGCACCTATTGGGTCTAATGCTTTAAGAGCCGATACTGAAAAGATGAAGTCAACCTCATATTCCAAGGCAGGAAAAGACTGGATGCCTTTCTTATCTTGGGAATACAAGCAAATATCCTCCAGAAGTTGGACTCAGAATCTTCTGCAAACATTATGTTGCAAGGACATGGGGTGATCATATTCCCACATTAGAGAACCAGCAGGGTTCACCAATGATCGCTATCTATAAAAAGTGGGTTTTACTAATCGGCATCATTTTTTTTTTTATTAAAGGGGGACTGTTCCTGTTCAAAAATGGTCACAGAACTTGTTTAATTACGGAACTAACATCAAAATTCCATTTCTTAAAGCTACTAGCACTTAGGTATAGCATAATAGCTAATCCTAATGCCAATAGATAAAAAAAATATTATAATTTTACAAGTTAATCAACTTTAGTTTTCAATACAACTTTACTTTTGCACTATACAAAAAAAAATCACTATTGTGATACTTTCCTTCCCTGGATATTTCAGATATATGAAAGTAAAAAGGTATAAGTGATGAAATAATTGAATTAAATTGCAACATATTTAAAATTTATATTTTAAAATCTGGATATGTACACGATTAAACATATATACAACATTTTCATTAAAAATACAGTATTTCATAATAATCACGTATTCTATAGGTATTATGTAATTGAACTCTATGATAAATACTTTATCACAGTTCAAAATATCTGTATGTACAGGTATTCACATAATAGCTTCCTTGATTGAATATACTTTTAAGAAAGTTAATCAACAGGAGGCCACATGACAGAAGTCTCATTATGATCTGTTTCTGGTAACCACTTTTGATAGGCTTCAAGTAAATCTATAAAACAATAAAGAATTAAAATAGACGACTGAAGAAAAATAAACTAATACTTTTTAGAATCAAATAAAATTAAGAGGATAGAAATAGAGTACTACATCTCAAAATGTCATGATGTAAATACTAGTTTCCTAACTTTAAATTAGAAAAATAATAATAATAATAAATAACTTTATTATATTTTCAATAAAATAGAGCCAAAACTCTAAACGAAACATTAACATTTATTAGAATGCAAATGGAAAAAAAACACAAGCAAAGCCTTATGTTTCAAATCTGGAGCAAAAACAAACAATTACCAGTCGCCGTTTTGCCTATTCAGGCATTATCAAGACACAAAAAACAGCAAGATCAATCACATCTCAAAGAAGAAGTGCAATACATCCCAACAAATAACCGCCCAAATAGGCTCATAACTTGAGACCGCACCTCCACCCCAAGAGGTTCAACCCAAAACTCTTGGAGATTGGATGATTTTTCTCTACATTAATTTTACAAGTTTATAGACTAGTTTTATTGCTGAATGAGCATTACAATGCAACATGAAATTTACTATGATATTTTGTATTTTTAAAAAATAATTTAAGTAGTTTTAAAATGGCGAAAGAAGAGAATAAAAGGAATTAAAAAAACTATAAATACTTACATGTTGGTTCTGTTTCCCAGACTTTTAACAACTTATCCCTTGAATTAACTTCTTTTTGTATCAGTGTCTTTAAAAGAATTTCAGTTCTAGGTTGCAACCTATATTAATAAGAAATTATTATAGTTCAATGCAGTAATTTGACTATCAACAATAAGATCCTAATAAGTTTAGGCTTTTGTTTATCTTGAACAAAAATAGTACCTTGCCCAAGATCTAATCATAGTCTTAGGTGTTGAGAGAAGGTTTTTCGTGAATTTTTTTAGCTTTGAAAAAATAGAACCATCTAACAGAAACTTTGCAAACCATTTGTATTTATCCAGCACAGGAGGAAATTCTATTTCAACAAGAGGAAGGTCCCAACCCCTTCTTCCTGAAAAAAAAAAAAATCATTTCATCCTCCTAGCATTCCTTTGGAATCATAATATATCAAATAATATATATTTACACTACATAAAGTTTACTCACAAAACTTCTTATTTATTTTTAAAGCTGGCAGCTTAGAGTTGAAAGAAAAATAACACTAACAGTTAAATTTAAAAAAAAGGGGGGGGGCTGTCTCACTATTTATTAAGATTATTTAGAATAATAATACATCTGGAATGTTCACTTACACCCCTTTCCTTACCACTTAAAGACCAAAGCCTAAAAAAAAAATTGCTGAATTTTGGTTCTTTCTTTTCTTTTTAAATTTATTTTTAAAGATAATTTAATTATTTTATATATATGAGTATCTAGAATGTCCCATAATATGTACAGTTTTTGAGTTGATCAAAAAATTAAAAAAGTTAAACATATTATCAATGTAAAGTGGTTGTTTTTGTTTTTTTCTCATGGATGTAAAATAAAGTTGACGGGTGTCTTGACAGAAATTCCATCTACAATTAGAGCTTATTATATGTCGCATTCTAGAGGAATAAATGCTTGCAAACCATACTAGTTATTGTAAACAGGGTGTTCAATTTGTTCTAAAAATATCAATGAGTTGAACAATAAAAAAAAAATGGTTCACCAATTTTGAAACGTAGCATAGATAGAGCAACAACATTAAATGAATTTTCTTTTAATTAGAGGGTTTGGCAAAGCCACAATTAGTTTAAAATTGGAAATCAGAAATTCGATTCGATTAAATTTTTCTTATCTATAGAAAAAAACAAATCATTGGTGGTAAGAAAGTAAATCTAACATTGCTGTTTTATTGTCTCCTCTTATGCTTAGCTCTGTATAATTAAAAGTTATATTGGGTGTCAGAGACCAATCCTGGTCACACTTCTGAAGAAGCTGCACACAAATTACTGAAATGTCTAACATTCAAGTGGTCTTACCATTGTAATTTTTGAGGTTTCTGCACTAGTCTTGAATAAATGTGAAGCATGGAACTATAGAAAGTAGTGTATGTGTTTTAAATTCTGGAGTCTGATACTAAAGTTATCTTTTAAAAAATGTCTAAAACAAAGGAGTCAACCTTAATCTTTTCAGCATGATAAAAACAGTAAGATCGCCATTTTTACAATACTTCTTTGAAATAAAAATATTTTTGAATCCATTCATCAAAGGTATCTTCGGGTTTCGACCATGTTGTCAAATGTTTTACCAATTTTTTGCTAGATATGCTGCTAGAGACATAATTAAGTCTCTCTCAAAGTTGAGTCACAGTTTAAGTCCTGAGGAGGCTAGCAGCTTATCTAGCGAAACGTAGGTAAAGAATTTGACGATACGGTCGAAACCTGAAGACACCTTTGATGAATGAGTTCAAAATATTGGCTGTGGCAATTTTAAGAGAGTATTAAAGATATTTCTAGTTTTTTTGTTTAGTAAATCAAAGAATTACTTGTATCAAAAATATTTACCAAATGTTCCTTTGACATGACAATATATCAACCCAGAGGATGGATCATATCTAGGCTCTGGGTCTTCAAGTGGAATTCCAAGTCTGCACAAAGATTTTGCAAATACCGGAAGCCATTCTGGTTCTATTGCAGTTATACCTATAGAAAAACATTTTAATTAACTAACACTTCTTAAAAGATCAAAAGAAATTGATTATAATTCATTAATTGACTGTTAAAAAAACAAGGTAATTTTACAACATTAATTGACAAATTAATGTACAAATAACAGGAAAAAGGAAAAGAAAAGGAAACTATAGCTAGGTTAGAATATAAGAAATCATAGTTTAAATAATAAAAGAAATCTAACGACTACTGAGAAATCATTATGGATGACCACCAAAAAGATCCTTCACTTCAAAGAATTTAACCGTCCACTCCTTTCTGAAACCAATGGCTGGACAAGATCTGGTGAAGACATAGCACAGTTATTCAGTCAATTCCTTTCTAAAACTTTTCAACCACATCCTGATATCATGAATCCGTCTCACCATGAATATATACAAAGAGTGTTAAACATTCCCCTTCAAATGACCCTTCCTTGACCAAAGGATTCCATCCTTCAGAAATATCTCATATAATTTTTTTTCAGATTTATTTAAAAAAATCTGATTTGTTGCAGGTTTATATAAATAACATCTTTGAAATTGATATAAAAATTTAAATAATTCATAAAATATCTAATGAATAAAATCACAATAAACAAGAGCTAATTATTCATTGCCTAACCTCTAAGATATACTTTGTTCGTCTGGTAAATTTCTTGGAAAACGATCCACTCAGGGTATTCCTTAGACAATACACTACTACTGTGGACTTGGACAGTTTCCTCAAGGAGTGGAGTGTGATAGAGTGGTCTTTGTTTCACAGTCGACTCTTGTGGTTCATCCACTTTTTTAGCGACCTGATCAAGCATACCAGACAATACGATTTGTCGGAGAAGTTTGGCCTGTAAAGTATTGACAGAAAAAACAAATAATGAAAATATTCTGATATATTAAACAAACTCATTCATTGAAATGTATTATAAAGTTTTATAGTCTACCTGGGTATCAGTAGGAGGTTTTAATTTTGGATTAACTGGAAGATTTAATTCCGGATTCAAAAGATTTATTTCATTAGTCAGCTGGACTCTAATTTTACGAGCTTCAATAATTCCCTTCAGCCTAATTTTGTGCTCATTACAGAATTCTTCTAATTTTCCACAACTGTTAGCATATTCTGCAGCACCTACTGACCTCAAGAGTACCATAGCGTCACCTATAATTGGATAAAATAGGTAAGAAAAACGGAAAATGTTTTATTATCATCATCATACTAAATTACAATATGCATTGCATATGAATATATAAAAAAATATATATATTTTTTTTAAATACTTCTGAAAATTAATTTACTTATTAACAATTAATTCCTGCCTAACAATAGAATTAAAATTATAGCCAAAACTGCCAGGTAATTGCAAACCCAATACTTACCTAGAGAAAAGCTTGTAACTTTCTGAAAATTTGTTTTGAGTATAATAAAGTGAAACAGAAAACAATAATTTGTATGATCCTAGGAATGTTACGATTCTGAAGTAAAAGGATTTCAATAGTTCATTTAGTTTTATTATTATCTTTACAATAATGAAGGTTTAATGAAAATCATACCTAATAACTTTGAGTTCCCTTGTCCAGCCCAACTTAGCCTATTATTTCTCGTTTTATGTTGACTCTCATTATCGTTCAACAAAAGCTCTTGTATTGAAAGCGCTCCAACAAGGGTTATTGTATATTCCATTAAATTGTGTTGATGAGAGAGACAAAGCATTTTAGCAAATCTGGGTGCTACGGGGAACTTTGCCATGGCTTCTCCAAGTGGTGTTAATTTACCAATCCAACTGTCATCACCTTAAATTATTAAGACAACATTAATTAAAACATTTCAAATAAACCAATAAAGACAAATTAAACAAGTTTATAAGATTTGACTTGATAGCACTTAAGTTAGTAACCTTTTTTTTTAGGTGTTCTCTCAAGTGCGCCCAGATATGTAAGCCGTTGTTCAGCTGATTTAAGCTGTGTTAAATCAGGAGGAGATGGAAAAGGGAAATTAACCACTCTTTGAATGCCTAAAGATTTCATTTGAAGAACAAGTTCATCAACGGGTCGTCTTTGCATTTCAGGAACTGTCCATCCTTCAAACTCATCATTGAAAACTGCAGATGAGTACAACCTAAAATAAAGAAAATTAAGTTTAATAGTTCAGTTGGGAAAATTTTAAAAATCTTCCTGGCTTTAAAATAAATTCATTTGATTAAAGAAACATACAATTAAAGAGAATTAGAACAAAGATTTTAATTACTATACACTGTAAGTGTAAATTACAGTAAGTAAACTCGAATAACATTAAGATTAATACACATTACTTATTAGTATTACACATCAACAGTAGGCGGTAAAGTAAAACACAGTAATAATAAGAGGACCCTTATAAAACAATTTGGCTTCTTAGGAAATGTAATTTTTGAGCTTTTGCATGTTATAGATAAAATCTCCTGTCTCGCATGGTAATATATTTTACAATTTCATTTAATATATTCTTAAGCTTTCTGGATTTTTATCTATTCTTCATACAAGTATTTATTTAATCATTATATACTTTTTCCTAGAATAATTGTTATTTTTATCCTTATAACATATTCTACTATGCTTTGTATTATATAATTTTCAATCATTTACTTTATTCAGAGTCAAGAATTTGGTGACCATTTCATTTTTTTATAACTCTTTATTATTGATACAATATTGATCTAGCAACTACTGTAATTATTAATTATTTTTCTTGTTATCTCTTAGGTTTATATCTCTTATCATGCCATTCTTTAGTTAGGCTTCTTCAAGAATGAAAAAAAAAAAAATTATAAATGTTTGCATTATATTAAAATAAAATAAGATGATTTCTAAAAGACTTATAAACCAAATACAGTAAAACCTCTATTATCCGTCACTCTCTGTTAACCCTCACCTCAGTTTTGAGAAAAAAAAAAAAATTAGTGTATATATTGTTTGGTTCTAAAGTCATAGGTGCCGGCTAAGAATCAATCATTGTGTCTTGATAACTTCGATTCCTAGAATCTGTTGTTTACTCAAAACCTAGGCTTCCTCGCACATATTTCTCAGAAATTAATTATCTCCTCATCTCTACCTAATGTAGCTTCCGCATTTGAACTACCTTCAGCCTTCATTCTTGTCTTACGGGTACTTGTCGTTTTCTTAAAAGTATGTATAATAATGTCGGAAAAAATACAAAGGAACAGTTTAGACCTTGCTACTAAGTTTGAAATTGTAAAATGTTTGCGAAAAGGTGAAAGTGCTTCAATCGTAGCAAAAATCTATGATATACCTCGGATGGCAGTTTATGATATGAAACGTGACGGGGACTAAATAGAAAATTTTGTGGTGGAAATGGAAGTATGTGATGGAGATACGACTAAAAAGAATACTATGAAAGTTGCCTAAAACAGTAAGTTAGATGAAGCATTGTTTCAGTGGTTTGTTCAGCAATGAAGTCAGGTACTACCACTAACAGGCCCAATAATCAAAGAAAAGGCCCTTCATTTTAATCAAATTTTACGCGGCGACCCAACATTCAAAGCTAGTGAAGGGTGGTTGGACAAATTCAAATCTCGGCACGGCATTCGACAACTATGTACGTGCACAAACGTAATATGTCCCTTCTATATAACCATTTAACGATTATTAAGAAGGGGCATACTACTTTGTGCACGAGGAAAGAGCTTAACTCCACCTTTTAATTGATATTAATTTCTCAAGAGGGAAAAAATGGACATACAATGATTGTGCTTTTAGCCATCGATGTACGTAATTATTATTATTTAAAAAAAATATTTTTACTACATATGTATATTTTATTAGTACGTAAATAAGTTACGAGTACATATATAATGTCAAATGTTTGAAATATATTGTTCAATTTATGTGTATTTATATATAACATATGCCTCACTCCCATATCCGTGTTTTTCCCCAATCCGTCACCATCTTGGTCCTATTCCCTGACGGATAATAAAGGTTCTACTGTAAGAGATAATTAGCTAACCTGTAGCAATGACCCGGCGAAGTCCTACCAGCTCTGCCAGCCCTTTGGTCCGCAGCGGCCTTACTTGTCCAAGTGATTGAAAATCCTGACACACCAGTTATTTTATCATACAACTTAGCCTTCACTTTCCCAGAATCAACAACATATTTTACGCCAGGAATTGTGAGTGAAGTTTCAGCAACATTTGTAGCCACAACACAAAGCCTACATCCCTCAGGGGGTTCTTGAAAGACCTAAAAATAGTTTTTTAAAGAAAACTAATGAACACAATACTTTTAAAATATAAAAAACAGAACAAGAAAACAATAGCATTTTATTTCAGAAATTAGTTAGGTTATATAACAAATATATGTATTAATTTTATATATTAAATTGAAATTAGAGATATTAAAATGACAAGAATTGTCATGAATTGGCTTTATAAATACTAGCTTGAAATGATTTTGACTAAAAGGACCAAATACAAATATTCAGTTTGGAGTTTAAAAGGTAGTACCTTCATTCAATCTAAATCCTAATACACTGATACCTCAGCAAGCAAGGATTCAGACTTCTATGATCTCACTGAAACACTGAATAATAAATTAGTTTTTATACAATTAATATGTTTAACTTGCTAGTTTGAACTTACGTAACCAACATTTGAGCCAAAATCTCACCCAATCTTCATTGAGATCCTTGAATATTTTGAAACATTTTGAGCTTCAAATACTAAAGAACTTTATATTTGATATGTTTAATGTAGAATCATTGGGAGTGGCACAACAAGCAGTTTCAGTAAAATTAAAATTCATGGAAATGATTCACAAACAATACAACTAGGTGTCTTAAAAAGGAGATTTTTCACTGGCAAGGAGCTGCTTGAAAGATCAAAAAACTTTGGACTGAGAAATGGATATTCTATGATAAACGAATAGTATTAGTAGGAAGATCGCTGATAATCCTAAAAGAAGCTTTCGAGAGGCTGGAAGTGGAAGCTGGAAAAATGGGGTTACAGGTGAATGAGGAGAAAACCAAGATAATGGTAATAAAGAATAGTAAGCAAAACCGACCACCTCATAGCTACACGTTTGGAAGACACACTTTCCAACGAGTGTCAAGTTTCCAGTATTTAGGAAGCCGTATAAATGAGAATTTGGATGAGGAGGAGGAAATCAGAGCCAGGATAGTATTAGGTAATAAAACATGTTTTGGAATGTCAAAGCTCCTGAGAAGTAAGCTCCTTAGCCTAAAGTCCAAGCTGATGATATATAAAACCGTGATTAGGCCAGTAGTGACATACGCTGGTGAAACCCTCACACTGAATAAATCCAGCGTGGAAAAGCTGAATAGATTCGAAAGAAGAGTTCTTCGGCAAATATTCGGCCCAGTTCGAGAAAACGACCAACTCAGGTTCAGAAGGAACAAGGAGCTAAGTGAGTTATATGGAGATCTAATGATATCGAGCTTCATCAGGATGCAACGCATCAAGTGGCTGGGCCACTTATATAGGATGGGCGAAGAAAGAACAGCTAAAAAGCTGTATAAAGGAAATCCGGATGGAGTAAGACCTCGAGGAAGGCCCAAAGCTAGATGGAAGGATGCCGTCTGTGAAGATCTGAGGCTGTGTAAGGTCTCCATCACTCGAGCAGGCGATCGGGACGATTGGGGTAGAGCGGTTGAGCAGGCCAAGGACTTCTTTATGAGTCTGTCGCGCCAATAATGTAATGATAAACCAAAAAAGCAAAAAACACTATACTAAGCCCAATCAATTGTTGCCATAGAGCTTAACAACAACAAAGCCTTTAATTAATGGTTCATATATATCGGCCATCTGGTGGGACCAAAGAGGTGTTGTGTATAATAAGCTTATAAAACCCAATGATTCCATTGCAGGCGATAGGTTTAAGCTGAAATTGATTCCTTTGAATCTGGCATTACAAGGAAAAAGGCTAGAAAGAGAGGAAATTTATAACTTGTACCACTATAATTCATGAAGGGTCTAGGATTCAGTGCATGGTTTCTGAAGTGACGGTTGGGGAGGGAGGCGATTCGTCCATGATCACACTCTGTTGCCTGATTTCCCCCACAATTAAAGGTACCCACTTTATAGAGGCTGGCACATCCCACAGGGTCCATTGGGCTGTTGAAAGATTAAATAATTGAAACACTCATTTGGACCAAAAATACTATGAGTATAATACAAATGTGACTAATAAAGAGATAACTTTTATACTTTACCACTCCGTTGTTCCTAACATACGGAATGCACCTTGTATTTCTTGCTAGTAAAATTGCAGCCCATGAATACTTAACTTAAAGTAGTAGTTGGGTGACTTTTACTACAATTTACACCTCCTTGCCAAAGCATTCCACCTATGGATCAATACTATCTTTTGGACGTGCAAGGTACAAGACTACAACATTATACATATATCTCAATTTCATTAAAAACCCATCAATGTTTTGAAGTTAATATATTCTGTACCTTAGTGCATATAGAGTTAAATGGTATAACAGTTATCTCTGTAGTCGGGATTTTTATTTTTTTATAAAATTAAATTTTGTTTATTAAAATTTTAAGTTAGATGGGCTTAGTAACGAATGAATTCCTAAAAAGTTAATAAGAGCTGTACCGACTGAGAAGCATCTAAGGGGTAGACCGAGGCGTAGGGTAGAGGATTGCTTTAAGAGTAATCTAACAAATTTGGGTTCGGTTTGTGGTCCATGGACGGTAATTTGTAAGCAGAGATTGGTGGTATAGGCATCCAGCCTTTGAATTCCCTATGCCTTATTATTATTATAATAACAATTTATAAGAGCAAGAAAAAATGGTTGATAACTCAATAATCACTCTCAATTAGTTACCAGGTACTATCATCAAATAATAAAAAATCATCCTGAATAATACATTAGTTTTTTGTTTGCCAGTATCAATTTATTACTTTTTTTGAAATAAAACATTGTCAGTGAAACATAAACAACACTTAACATTTGATAAGTTCTAAAATACCTCAATTATGACATGATTATGATTATAACACATACCTTAGCTTGGTCGCGTGATGGTAGTACTGAGTACAAAGGCAATACCCAAAGCGGTTGAGCGTTGCTTACTTTCATTCCTTCAAGCTCCCAATCTTCTTCATCTGGTTCTTCGTCACTTGCAAGAATGTCCATTTCAGTATCATCATTAGGTGCGACATCATAACTGAAATAGTAATTATTTATGTACTAAAGATATAAAATATTATGTAATGTGATGTGAATCAAATCTATTTCAAAAATAATACAGCTAAAATAAACTGCTTTACTACAATTTTTAATACAACAGTTAATATAATATTTGTCAATTCAGTTAAAACAATAAATTTAATCTAGGGAGAAAAGTTGAGATCCTAAAAGACAAAGCGTAAAATTACTTTTATTGCAGTGCAAACGTCTATACTTTTACAGAAAAGAACTAATCTATATAAATAAAAAATAATCGCCAAATGTTGCTAAGCTCAAAACTCGAGAATGGCTCGACCAATTCGGCTTATTTTTTTTTTTTCATATTTTTGTTAAGGTGCAAAGAAGGTTCTTATGGAGAGAAAAATTGTAAAAATTACGAGGGAAATAATAAAAACAACACTTTTCTTTTCCCATACAAACCACCCTGTTCCCAGCTGTCAAACATTTGACGTCAATCAAAGCAAAACAAAGGCGCGTTAGTTGTTAGTAAAAGTTTATTAGGGTTTGCGTGTCATTTTTCAATTTGCAGATACAAGGCCAAATATATCATAAAGCAGGTTCGCTGTTGCCGGTGACAGATGGCGACTATAAATTCCTGCAAATTTATTTCATGGGCAATACATCAGAAGAAATTGATAATAACAGTTCACTGAGGAGGTCTATTGTAGAACAATTACAAACTTTGTTTAATCAACATAATCAATTGATTACATTGTTTAAAACTGAACTGGATCTTATGCCATCTGGTAATCATAAAATTGTAATCAGAGCTGATAAAACACCTGTAGGAGAACATGCGAGATGTTTCAATGCACCAACAATCGATGAAGTTGCCATTGTAATGGTTGGAGAAAATTTGGAAGCCCTTTGTTCTAGGTAAATAAGGCAGAAAAACGTCTGCCGGGACAGCTAGTAAAAAATAAAAATCATTACTTTCATATTAACCTAAGTAAGAAAAGAGAGAGGAAGAATAAAATGTAAACTAAATAAATGGTAGAAAGAAGAATAAATAATTGAAGACCAACTTATCGAGGTTGATTTCAGGCAGAGATATAGGAGTTTCCTTCTTTTTCTTTTTGACTTTTTGCATGACTTTATCAAGGTTCAATTCATCTTCTTCATCTTCATTTTTATTTTCTTTAGCATCTGGCTTAGTGACAGATGTTTTGTTAATCTTCCGATAAGGAAAAGCTTTTCTCAACTTTGAAACTAAAGTGTTTACTTCCTGCTGACCTACAAAATATAGATAGATATATAAATAAAATCTAACATTTATCCACAATCATTTTGCTTCTTACATAAAACCTAACAACTATTTATCTCTGCCTACTTCCTGTACAGACAATGTGACCATGTGGGTTTTTCGTTCCAAGGTCCAAATTAAGAAAAAAAAAAGTCCATATAAAACTACGTTGTATACATCCATCAAAGAAATATAACATCATAACAAAACACCCTAACATCAACCCTGAGCCGCAAAATAATTTAAGTAAATCAATATTTTGGCAATAACTTGGCCAAATAAAAACAATGGTATACATCCACATATACAATAGCTCACCACAAAATGAGCTCACAGATTGGTAGAAACACCTGACGGACTGGATCAGCGATTAAAAAACACAAAAAAAAACTCATTACAACAAAGAAAAAAAATCGTTGAATAAATAAAACTTCTGAAAGTGAATAGCGAACATAAAATACAGAATTACTAATTACTTCAAAAGACTGTCTCTCATCATATAAACAAAAATAAATAAAAATAGACAATTAAAAATGAAGAAGTACTTCTGTTAAAACCAGAATATGTAGTGGCATCTGTCATAAATATTTTAGTACAACTATACTTAAAGCCAAGACCTTTGATGAATCAAAGAGGTACAAGTTTTTTTTGTCATTAAATAACGAGAAAGTTCACTGGTTTACAACTGCCCACACACTATTAGCACAACTTTGAAGGTAAGAGATTAATTTTGTTTTTCCTAATACTTAGATTTCAGATATTTCTATTTGCTTATCATCAAAACTATCTCTGTTATAAAACCGAGTCAATCTTTAATAAGCTCTTTAAATAAATTTGTTTAATAATTTATTTGTACATAAATATATATAATATATCTATTTACACAAACATTTACATATAATTAAAAATTGCTTTTCCTCGGAAACTGTAATTTGGAAAATATACTGCAGTGGCGCTCAGTTGTATTTTTTAATCTATGAAACATATCATCAATTGATGCTTTAAAAATTACATTAAACCTAAATCAAAACAAAAGTTTAATAAGAAATTAGATCTAACAAAACTATGGGAATATTTTCAATTATACCAAGAATATACCCAGATTATACCAAGGGGAGCATGGATTCTGCTCAGACAATCTTTGGATGATCCCAAAATCTCTCAAGAGGTATGCAAAATGCAAAAGGTGTAAGGTTGATTTCCCAATCAAGCCCAGCTTTACGAGAGTGGAATAATGAAATTGTTATAAAGATGGCAATTGGTCATTAATATAAATTGTAGATTCATTATTGAATAAAATTAATTGTTTGTATAAAAAAAAGTTGTTCTATTTCAACATTAAAAAATCAAACAAACTGATTTGATCCACCCATATATTTATACGTGTGTATATAAATAAAAGTAATTATGTATAAAAAATATTAAGCACATATGGAAACAACACAAAACTAAAATGGACAGGCAACTGTCTCCATGCGGCTGTTCAAGTCACTGCTAAAGAAACAATAACACCAGGGTTAAGGAGTGAAATAAGATTATTGATAAATTATTAATTATACAATAGTGTAATTAATGTTCTCAATTATTTATCATCATACCTGTGAGAAAGATTAATATTCCACCATCTGGAAGTTGAGTGTGTATTTTGCATGTTTTTCTGTAGGCTTCCTTTAGATAATCTGGATTTGTTCTTTTGTTGAAATGAACTGTTACAGGAAACTGACGAGACTCTACCTTTAATTATAGAAATAATATCAAATTTAATTCAGATTAATTTAATTTTTCCTATATTTTGATTAATAAAACAATTGAAAAAAAAATGTATCAAAGAGTCAACTATATATTTTATGTATTATAATATAATTTTTTAAAAATTACTCAAATTGGTAAAATCAATCAATAGAAATAGAGGGCTTTGGAATTTTAGTTTAGGATAAATATAAATGTAAAATGTATCTAGCAGAATCTATTATAAAACACTTAATAAAATATTTGTTCTTATTTACGTGTTTCTTTCTTTACTGTAATACCAACCAAGATTCTCCATTAAAAATAAGAATAGAAAATAGATTGTTGAACCAAACAGTCTAAAATCTCATACTTACTTTGATAACAGGAGGAGGAACTTTAAATAAATGGGTGTTTTCAGTAAAGTCTTCCACTTTCAGAGTAGCTGACATAATAATTAATTTCAGAGGTATGCCTCGTTTATTTCTCAAAATAACTATCCGAGAAAGAAGGCCCATGAGAATGTCAGTGTAAACGCTTCTCTCGTGAGCTTCATCTAAAATTATTACAGAGTATTTGTTGAGAAGAAAATCCTAAAAACAAAATAAAATAGAAAAAAATGTTAATATATAAGTCTTCAAATGCACACCTCGTAATATTTTAAACAAAGTTTAGAGCTTACAATCATAATTTTTCCAAAATAATGATAAAAGTATAAAATATAAATTCAAAAATAACATAAAAGTACTGATTATCAGTCATGGAAAATAATTCAAACTTCGTTAATTGCATATACGAATCTGGATTATGTAATGCAATAATGAAAATTGTTAGGACATTCAGATGGTCAACTTGTTACTCAGGTTTAAATGAGATTATTACAATTTTGGAGTTATACATTGTCCCTTTGACCCTTTCCACTCAACTTAACTGATAGGTCATTTAATAGATTACTAGAAATTATAAAAAATAATCAAATTTTAATTTGTTCTTCCAACCTGTATGGTTCGATAATTTTGATAAAAGTTGGTATGCTCAAATTTGACTAGTACACTTTTTCATCTAATATATTTAATCTTATAAAAAGAATGATGTATACAAATGTGGTAAGTAATATCTGAAGAGTCGTCTTGGGAACAGACTGCTTTAAACTTATAAATACAATTATATATATAAAATAATATAGAGCAAATGAGTGGTGAGTGGTAGTAAAACAAATTTCAAGGAAGCACTTATCACATCTCAGCAAATTCACACTAAGCGTATGCTTCTTTATATAAAATAAAAACATAATGGATAGGAGTAATTAATTACCCAGACCTTTTTGGGTTTTTGACATTACTACCTGGGAAATACTGAAATTAAATCATAGATTCAACAGAAATATAAAGTATGTTCAATAGTAATGTGAATGAAATAAAATTATTATTATGTGAAATCATAGAAACATAATTATAAGTTAGTATCAATTATAAGGGACGTAACTTGTAAATGAATGTGTCTTAAAACATATGTGATATAAGGAAGAAAATAGTTGGGGGTGCAGTCAAATAAAAACACTAAATAAGTGGTTACTTATTTAATTATGTGCCGACGTTTCGACCCACTTTGTGGGTCATCTTCAGGGCTAAGAAAGAAAAACAGACAAAATAACAGAACTATAAAAATACATTGCAGACTAAGTATATGATAAATTAGAAAAAATATATATGTAGAGAGGTAGAAATTTAGAACAAAAGTGAGAGATATATATGAATAAAAAAATTACAGAGAAAATGTACAGAAAGGTGGTGATGCAAAAAAATTTTTTTACAAAGATAAAAGAAGGAAGTAAACAGAAAGTTATTTTAAAAAAAGAAGGAAAAATATCAACATCAGAGGTGAGAAGTAAAATTATGGAAAAGGTAGTAGAATATATATAAAAACTATAAAATGTAAGATAATAGACTCCTAGGGAGTTTACATAAGTAAAATGAAAGAAAGTATAACGAAAATGATATTAAAGAGTAAATATAGGAAAAATAACAGTAGAAAGTCAAGATATAAATATAGAGTAAAACAGTTTTTAAAATGCATGCATTTAGTATGAAGTGGTATAAATATATGACGTAAATATACAAGGAACGTATAGAAATATAAGTAACAATATGGTATGAGCATGGAAATAGAATAAAATATGATGAAATAGTGATGTTAAATGCTAATGAAATCTTAAATAATAATAACATATTATGGATGCCAATAAGCTAATATGAGAAAAAAGGTGTGCAAAATGGAGAAGGAAAGGGGTGAGGAGAAGATATGAGTATTAAAAATGTAATTACCTATAGGAGGCTGGAGCAAGACTAGACGCGGTCTAACTGACAAAAAAATACGTTATGAAGGTGTTGCCAGTGATATCTGACGGCCAAAAATATGACTAATTTTTATTTTGGAGATATATTTTTTAATTGTATATTAATAGTAATTTTTTATAGACTATTTATTAGAAATATTGACTATTTTATTATATTTAAATGTGTATCATGACTATTGTTACGGTCAGAGCAGGAAGTCGGACCGGCTGGGAGGATAAGACAAACAATGGGATTAAGCGGAAGGGATTATAGAATGGCGTAGATCCTTGTGGGTCGGTCTAGGCGGTTCTGGGCCTTCTTCCGAGAAATCCCCACCCCGACCGGCCTTGCCTATATAAAAAGGACAGCTGTTCTGGCCGGGAGTAGTAATAAGACGAGTCTGTAATAAGCCAGTGAGTAGCAGTCGTTAACTAGTGGCAGTGTGTGTGAGTTAGTTAGTATTAGTATCAGTCTGTAATAAGTGCTTAGTGAGCAACAGTGACAATTAGTGACCGTGTAATAAGTGTAATAAACTGTGTGGCAGTTTGTCATATTTGAAGAGTCTTACGGTCGGTGGACTTTAGTTAGTGTTAATTTAACTGTAAGTGTTAATTTGTAATTGTAAACTATAGTGTAATATTATTGTATTTGTACAAATTTATATAAATAGTTTAGTTACTTAGTATAAACAATATCTTATATTATTTGTATATTATCTTAGAAATTAGATAACATTTAGTAGAATATTATTATTGTATATTGATATTAGTTTAATAATTTAACTGTTTTAAATGATCTCATTGTATTCTTGTTAATTTGTTAATAAATATTAGATTCTTGAATTAAGTAATAGTTTAGTCCATTTTACACCCAGTAGCCCGTAACAAATTGGTGTCAGAAGTGGGATCTTGTGTAATTGTTATTTTGTCTTGCATTTTGTAATAATTGGGCTACTGTTTGAAAAATGGCTTCTCAAAGTCTTAAATTGATGGATTTAAAAGTTGCGGATTTAAAACGGGAATTAGAAGAACGTGATCTGGATTCTTCCGGAAATAAAAGTGTACTGCAACATCGCTTGCGTCAATTTTTTGTAGAGTTAGGGGAAAATCCAGATGACGTTCTGTTTGAAACTGATTTGAGCAAGTTGTCTGCAACTTTTAAAAATGAATTAAGCAATGTTAAAAATGAGCTAGGTAATGAGTTAAGCAATGTAGAAAATAAGCTAGGTAATGAGTTAAGCACTGTTAAAAATGAGCTAGGTACTGTAAAAAATGATTTAATGGATACATTAGAGTCTAAGTTAGGCACATTAGAGACTAAGTTAATGGAAAATGTAGATAATAAGCTAGCTAATGTAGATAATAAGTTAGCTAATGTAGATAATAAGTTAGCCGATGTAAATATAAAAGTAGCTGATGTAGAATCTAGGTTAGGAGAAAAATTGAATTCAGTTGAAAGCAAACTTAGGCAAAGAGTAGAAGCTCTAGAGGGACGTATGAGCAACCCACCGATGAACGACACCGACCGTTCCCCCGAGGTCAGTCTTCATAAAACCATTCTGCCCGCCAATAATGGGACGCCACCAGCTCACAACACCATTCCAGTATTCGACGGAAAGACGCCGTGGGAGGACTACATGACTCTCTTCGAGACAGCGGCTTCGATCCACGGGTGGTCACAGGAGACCCAAGCTTCAGCGTTGTGCCTGGCCTTGCGTGGAGACGCCTTGGGAGTTCTGCAGGGGATACCCATGTCGGAGCGGTCCAACTACGGGGAGCTGATCAGAAGACTGGAGATGCGTTTCGGCCACCGCCACATGGACCAGCTGTATCGCTCACAGCTGAGAAGCAGGGTCCAGAAGACCAACGAGACTTTGCAGGAATTTGAAGCGGATATTGCCCGGCTGGTGAGGAACGCCTATCCATCGGTCACCGACGATGTTTACGAAAGCTTGGCTGTCGACAAATTCCTGGATGGACTTCGGGATCCAGAGACACAGCAAGCAGTGAAGCTCGCCCGCCCGAAAACTTTGGGAGACGCATTATCCCAGGCCATGGAGTTCGAGGCTGTTAGGCAGTCTGTACGGGGCCATGCGCGAGTTCGAGCAGCAGAAGCGGAACCTAATGTGATCCCTAGCATCGAAGACATTGTGACGAAAGTGTTGGATGCTCTCAGGACCCATAAGAAGGAGATACGCTGTTGGGGCTGCGGCCAGCTTGGACATCCTAGAAGCAAATGTCCAACCCGTAACGTCAAAGCCCCCAGGAAGGCCATCAGAGTTGCGTCGATAGGAAGCAGAACGAACAGCTTCTACGTTGATGGGATGGTGAACGGGCAGCTGCGAAGCCTTCTAGTGGATACCGGCGCGAGCATGACAATCTTGGACTCCAAGACACTTCCAGCTGAGAAGATCTTACCAACAACTTGGGCATTACGGACTGCCACGGGACAGCCAGCCAAGGTCTACGGGGAGACAGTTGCCACCTTCATCATCGGGGGTCAACATCTGAAGCACCGCGCTCTCATGGCAGAGATCGATGAAGATGTCATATTGGGCATGGACTTCATGATGGCATACGGGATCAAGCTGGACATGTCGAGAGGTGTGCTGACGATGGGAGACGAAGAAGTCATCCTTCGGCAGGTTCGTGCAAACATCCAGGGAGCCAGTGACAGAATGAAGGAGCGTTACGACATCAGGGCAGAGAAAGGTGGATTCCAACCTGGAGATTTGGTCTGGCTACATGATCCTCGAAGAAGGCGAGGCTACTCACCTAAACTTCAGAACTCCTGGGATGGCCCGTTTGAGATCATCAATAGGATAAACGACGTCATCTATAGGATCAGGAAGCAGCCAAAAGGAAAACCCAGGGTAGTCCATTTTAATAGACTGGCCCCATACAAAGGAGACCATGGCCCGACAAAAGACCAGCAAGTCAGGTATCTCAACAACGTGGAGACCAGTAAGGTATCAGTTGCACAACCTAAGGTACAAGGTTCCCGTGGAGTAACTCAGACAGTATACAGAGATATCTTCTCGTTACCCGCGGACTATTCTCTGGCCCATTGTGTAGCCGAAGATCTGAGGACTTCCCGAGGGATTGCAACGGTCTTCAGGAAGAAGTTTGCTGGAACTGAGGAACTGGAACGCCAAGGACCACGCGTCGGGAAAGCACTCCACCATACGCACGAAGGACGACACCTGTTCTACTTAGTTACCAAGTGTGCTACTGATCAGAAGCCCACATATGACGCACTGCGGCGAAGCCTCGACGACCTGCGGAGTAAGCTTCTGAGACTGCGTGTCACCAAGCTCGCGATCCCTAAGTTGGGCTGTGGATATGACGGCCTGGAGTGGAAGGTTGTCAGGAACATGCTTGAACAGATATTCGCCAACTCTGGAGTCGCCATATTGGTGTGCACGTTCAACCCCTGGAAAGCAAATGCGTCTCCATCGAGGGAAGCTCATAACTGCCCGATTTCTCCGGACTATGCTCTGGGGCAGAGCACTTTTAAGGAGGGGGCAGTGTTACGGTCAGAGCAGGAAGTCGGACCGGCTGGGAGGATAAGACAAACAATGGGATTAAGCGGAAGGGATTATAGAATGGCGTAGATCCTTGTGGGTCGGTCTAGGCGGTTCTGGGCCTTCTTCCGAGAAATCCCCACCCCGACCGGCCTTGCCTATATAAAAAGGACAGCTGTTCTGGCCGGGAGTAGTAATAAGACGAGTCTGTAATAAGCCAGTGAGTAGCAGTCGTTAACTAGTGGCAGTGTGTGTGAGTTAGTTAGTATTAGTATCAGTCTGTAATAAGTGCTTAGTGAGCAACAGTGACAATTAGTGACCGTGTAATAAGTGTAATAAACTGTGTGGCAGTTTGTCATATTTGAAGAGTCTTACGGTCGGTGGACTTTAGTTAGTGTTAATTTAACTGTAAGTGTTAATTTGTAATTGTAAACTATAGTGTAATATTATTGTATTTGTACAAATTTATATAAATAGTTTAGTTACTTAGTATAAACAATATCTTATATTATTTGTATATTATCTTAGAAATTAGATAACATTTAGTAGAATATTATTATTGTATATTGATATTAGTTTAATAATTTAACTGTTTTAAATGATCTCATTGTATTCTTGTTAATTTGTTAATAAATATTAGATTCTTGAATTAAGTAATAGTTTAGTCCATTTTACACCCAGTAGCCCGTAACACTATTTTATAGAGGGCCACGAAAATAAATGACTAAATTAATGGGAAAAGGTAGGGTGATAAAACAGTAGGATTTTTTGTCAAGAGGTCAAGATAAGTATTATAGGAAAGAGAATATAGTAGTAACAGAATGAAAATGGGAAGGAATAACAAGGTAAACTAATTTAAGGTTTTTTTAGTAAGTTGAAAATTTGTGAGTAGAAAGAGGATAAGTTGTTTGAATCAATCTTGAGGTTAACATTTTAACAAGGTTTAGATTCCTCCACTGTTAACCTCAAGATCGATTAACGACCCTGAAGATGACCCACAAAGTGGGTCGAAACGTCAGCAGGTAATTAAATAAGTAACCACTTATTTAGTGTTTTTATTTGACTGCACCCCCAACTATTTTCTTCCTTACGTCTATCTTCCAGTCAACCATCCCCTCGCTTCTCATATGTGATATAGATATGATCAATACTCATGAACAGGAATGTTATATTTTAAATGAATGAATATGGTTTTGGAAAGTTAGATATGGTGGCAAGGATAGATTTATCAAAATCAAAAGAATTCAGGGATAAAACATGGGTATATTGTGCTAATGGTAATATATTTTCTGTTGGTGGTATTAGTACTTCTAAAAAGTAATTTTGGGTTTCATGGTTACAAAAGGATTGCAATTTGGAGTGAAACTATAATTGATTGTTACAGAAATGGATGAGGGTCTTATACCTCTTATTTAATTTAAGCTGTGATGATTGCTCACAAATTTGGTTCAAAATGTTGGCTTGTACAATAAATAAAAAATGTATTCACTACATCCTGACCGCTTATTATGTCAGATGAATTTTAATATAAAAAAATATAACAAAAAGGTTGAATTAATCAAAGCATTTTTAAATAAAAGAAACTGAACTTCAATCTTAAAATAAATCTGTGAATTAATTTGAATAATTATTGTATGGATATATTATTAATGTATTATATAGTTAATGTATAAATTATATGAAGGAGAAAATGGTCTATGTGGAGATCAAAATATTTGACTTTATTTTTATCTCCACCAGAACCATTTTTTACTCCATATACATTACTCAATAAATGTATATATAATAGACTTACTGATTGAACTTCTTTTAATAATACACCATCTGTCATGAATTTTATTTTAGTGCTGGGTGTAACATTACCCTCAAATCTGATGAGATAACTAACTTCATCAGAACTCAGGTTCAATTCCTCCCCAACTCTCTTAGCCATTGAAATTGCAGCAACACGCCTAGGTTCTGTAATTCCAATAATTTTACCATCCCTTAAAACAATAATTAAAATTAAAATGATAAACAATTAAAAAATAAAATAAGAATATTAAAAAAGACCCTCAAAATCACCTTGCATAACCTGCTTCATAAAGAAATTGTGGAACTTGGGTAGTCTTCCCACTTCCAGTTTCACCGGCAATCAGTATAACAGGATTTTCATTGATATTTTCCATAATTATTTGCTCTTCAGCAAGAATAGGAAGTTTAAGTCTAGCTTCTTGAATCTCTGGCTTTCTATCAACTGGGACATAAACAGCTGGAATGCTTGGCACAGGTATTTTAGTCTTTTCATTGATATTTTGTACTGGTTTTTCATCATTTTCATTTTTCCTACAAACATTTTCGTTTTCTTTAGCATTATCTAGCTCTTCATTGTTACTTTTGGCACTATGCTCAATATCTACTAAAACAGTTTCATTGACTGACTCAGGTTGATCATTGTAATCATCATCCAGGACTTCTTCCTTAATGCATCTAGTAGTATCTTCATCATCATCATCATCATCATCATCAAGATCAAAAGATTCCTCAGTCTATAAAAAAATGATGAATGATCCAATGGTTACATAGAAATAATAAATTAAAAAATTATATTGCACAATAATGAAAAAAAATAAATAACCTAGGATAATAAATCATAATTCTGTTGACTAAATTAAGGTATTATTAATTTAAAGACAGAGCAGGAAACAAGCTTTCTTCATTATTAGAATAAAAAAGACACTTTTTTTTTGCATTCATTTATGCCTGGAAATGGGAAAATTGAAAAAAAAAAAAGAATTGCAATAAACTTTAAATTTATAAGACAGTGGCTGAATCAGCATTTAGTTTGAAACTGGCCCAAGTAGATTAAAATTTATTTAGGGGCGAACCCAAGGAATTTCCCACCCTGGTTAAAATAATTTGGAAACTGTAGGAACGAGCCATCTTGTTTACCTAAACAAGTTAAGAAAAAATTTGTTAAACGGTATTAAAAAAAAAGGAAAAACAGTATTTAATGCTCTACAACTTTAATTGTTTGATCTTATTTGAAAGATTCTTGAGCAATAGATGTACAAAACTTTACAATGCTTGTTAAACTGTGTACTTTCCATCCTTTGGCAATTTAGATCTTTTACTGCCTGTCCTAATAAGGAAATTTTGAATGAAATGTACATTGATTATTTATCATTCATTTAGTGGTGATTCATAAATTGGGCTGACCACAGAACAAATTTCAACAACCAATATAAACAACTTCAAACACCACTGATGATTTAACACCACTGATTGAATCATGGACCACTGTTGGTCCTCTATAGACAGTCCAGTATTTTGGACATCGGATTTTGACGTAATTTGAACAAAATTTGATGTTTAAGGAGATTATTTAATACAAAATTTAATGTTCTTAAATTTAGGTAAGTGAAAAAAATTGTGGGTCCAAACTTAGCTCTATTCAGAAAAGTCACAAACTTATATCATGCTTGCTTTGGATGTAGAGATTGGAATAAAAGCAATTCCAGCTTTCTCTAAAATAACTGAAAGCTTCTTCTCTTATATTTTTTACAGTAACAAGTTTTGCACTTTACTCACGCAACTATTTTCAGAAGTGTCTGGGCTTAATTTTCTGTTGCCACGCTACTATTGCCATTTGTGATAATTGAACTGACTCGTATTCAATTGTAAAATTATTTATCCTGTGGGGTTATTTTAAGTATTACTAATTTAATTATAATTTATTTAAAATTAGTACAGCTTTCAACATTCACAGTCAAAACATGAACAAAATCTCAATCAATAGTTTCAGTTGGGATAAGGGGCTTACCCCAATTACTATTGTTATTGTTAAAATATTCTAATTTTCAATCTAAGTAATTAACTCAGTTTTGAATTGAGTGCCTACTTGACCAGGAATGTCACAGAAATTTAAAGTTTAGGACTAATCTATCTTTTACTATTTTTCATTTCTCGGGATAAATTAATGCAAAAATAGTCAATAATTTGTTTATAATAACTCAGAAAATGAAATACAAATATATATAATATAATTCAACAATCAGAGTGGTCAATTGACTTATTTCATATTTATTCATAATAAATACCATAAAATTCAATACAAATTGTAACAATATACAGTTAGCACACCCCGTGATTAGAGGTTTTTTGCATAATAGAATTTTATTTTAGCCTGCTTGATATATCTTTAATTAGTGAAGAGCAGACAATTTAATATGATAAATATAATATAGAAACAAAAAAAAAATGCATGAGAAATGCTGCAGCGAGGATGGGACTTATCGTCAACTACAGCAAAACAAAGTACATGTGCATAAACCCTCAACAAATAAACCTTGAAAACCATATCCAAGTTGACAGGCAGAGGGTGGATAGAGTTGAGGAATTTGGATCCCAGGTGAACCAACAAAATGATATTGGGGCAGAAGTCGAGAAGCGGATTATAACCGCCAACCGCTGCTATTTTGGTCTACAGAAGCATCTACGTGGTGTTCACCTGTCTAAATCCTCTAAGATCAGACTATACAAAACTCTCATCCGACCAGTTCTCACATATGCATCAGAAAACTAGACCCTGACCCAACCACACGAACTCTCACTTCGGAGATTCGAAAGGAGAGTACTTAGGAGAATATGGTCCAGTTTTGGTGGATGGAGAGTGGAGGCACCGGTCCAACAATGAACTGAGCTACTTTATAAGGAGCTGGATGTAGTACAGTTTATAAAGTTAGCAAGACTGAGGTGGGCTGGACATGTGATTAGGATGGGGCAGGATGAAATCACAGCCAAAGTCCTCAGGGAGTGAATGTATGGTGTGAGAAGAGCAGGCCAACCACGACTTCGGTGGGAGGACTGCGTAGCTTCGGACGCCCGGACTATATTGGATGTCCGCATTTGGAGGGTAGCAGCACTTGATAGAAAAAGCTAGCGGTCGATGATGGAGCAGGCCAAGACTCGACTACAAGGGTCGTAGTACTAAATGATGATGATGTTAGGGAGATAATTATATCATTATCGTCTTTAGGCAAAAGGTACCGTGCGATCGCTAAACAAGTGAAATTGTCATTTTCTACAGTGCGGTATATTATTAAAAAAAAGATAAGAACTGGATCGACTGAAAATCAGCCTCGGAGAGGTCGTACAAGGGCCCTTAGAGTGCGAGAAAGAAGACAGGTAGTTAAAGAAGCTTTAAGAAAACTCAGTTAATGTGCTCAAAATCTTGCCGATGACTTAGTATACAAGAAATATATTGAAAACGGTGAAGTATGGAGGTGGAAATATTATGATTTGGGGCTGTATGGCGTACTCAGGCGTTAAAAATTTAGAAATTATTGAAGGTATTATGACAGCTCGCTCACATGTGGGGGTGTTGCGACGCGACCTGAAAAGTTGTGCCATTAAATTAGGTCTGGAGAACAAATACTACTTCCAGCAAGATAATGACCCGAAGCACACAGCCAACTTAACCAAGGAGTGGCTTCTATACAATGCTCCAGAAGATTGCCGACACCACCTCAGTCACCAGACCTCAATCCTATAGATAACCTATGGCATATTTTGGACCGAAAGGTATGACAGACAAACATTCCTTGCAAGAAACACTTAAAACAAGTAATAAATGAATCGTGGAACAATTTATCAGTAGAAATATTAAATAATTTAGTAGAATCGATGCCCAGGCGTCTGCAGGTAGTTATTAATGCCAATGGTATGTTTACAAAATATTAAGTAATTTATGTGCCTTTGGCACTAATGTTATATTATCAATTAAGGGCGGTGAAAAACTGCATTTTTTATTTATTTGTTTATGCCCAACTAGATAAATTTTTTTTTTCTATATTATTTATGAGATGTTAAATGTTTATTGTTTGCAAATTTAATATATAACGAAAAGACACAAAAAAAATATTTACATGTTTAAATCCTCAAATCACTGGGTGTGCAAATACTTTTTGTGCCAATTGTATCTAAATAAAATATATTATAATATTTGCACTAGAAACATTGCACACTAACTTTATAATGTCATCATTTCCAATAAACAGAAAAATAAAACAAATTTTACCTCAAAGCCAACTATGTTGGGGTCCTGTATTTTCTTCTTTTTATCAAAATTATTAATTAATGCTAATAATCTGCGTCTTTTCCTTGCACCTTTAATAGAATTAATAGGTTGTCGACTATCATTATTTCCCGAAGCATTCACTACTTCATCAACGGCATCTAATTTTTCAAGGGAATCATCATCTTTGTAGCGACGCTTTATTCCTTTTGTAATAGCTGTTGAAATTGAGACCATTTTACTTAGCTCTTCTGGTTTTGCTTGTACTTTTCCAAGACTTTCTAATAAAGCTGCACGCTATAATTCAAAGTTTAAATAAATACATTTATAATAAACATATATTATATTTATTTGTATTAATGAAATTATTATTCTCCTTCTTGCATGACTTTACAGCCCATCAATGAGCCTTGGCCTCCTCAATACGTTTCCGTAATAATGAAATTATTATTATTATTAAATAAAGGGAAATGGAGAATTCATTGTCATAAGATTCATTAGAATCGTTACCTAACTTCTTACATTGTTCAGTGAAATAAAATCAGAAAGCAATGAAACATAAGTGAAAGTACAACACACAAATTTATAATTAAAGAAATAATGTTTTTAATTTTATTTTATTAATTTAAGTGAATCTAATATGATGGTAAAATAGAATAGAAAAGTAAAATTATTCTGGGACTAGGTCCTTTTAGAATAACGAACATGAACAATAAAGAAACACAATAAACATCTGGCCAGAAGACTACATAATACAAATCATAAAGTATTTATAAAATGCTAAAAAAGTAAATAAAACTAAAAATAATAAAAAGTACGAATCGTGACAAAATACTAATCACAACTAAAGAGAATAAATAAGTTAATAACAATAAATAAATATGTAAGCTAGAATGCAATAATTTATTTACATATGTATAACTAAACAACCAAATCAATTATTCAATAAAGATTCATTTAAACAAATGAATAACCTGCTTAGACAGCATCTATTTGGGAAGCCAGATGTTGGAAAAGCAAGGATTTAAATGAAGATAGTGAAGAAGCATGACAGATGATGGGAGGGATTGAGTTCCACATAGTGATGTAGCGGACAAGAAAGTAATGCTCAAATCTTTTGGTTTTGTGGGGGCGAATACAGAGATTGGGGAGGTGAGATCTTTTTTCATGGTCCTGGACTGAGGATTTGAATTGGAGGAGACTGTAGATATATGACGGGTGTTGAGAGTTAATGGATTGGTATAGAAATGCACCGAGGAAATATTGTCTACGAATGGAAGGAAACAGCCACTTTAGCTCGTAAAGATGGGACATTTGAGACCGCCTTTTGGGTAGAAAGGACAAATCTTAGAGAGCAGTATATCTTAGTCAGCAGTAGAGCAGGGATAGTTGGAATGAATATTTTAAATCACTCTATAATACTTCTAATTTACTACCCATTCACAGAGCAAGCTGTGTAAGGCGAAGGAGAATATAGAATGTATTGAACAGTAGACTAAATGATCGATAAATTAGAGGAAGGATACTTATTCTAGCTTTCTAAGCTTTAGAAGAGATGGTAAAGGGAAAATTATAACAGCTATCGTCTTCTAAATATTTGATACACTTTTTAACAGGTGCTGACAGTAAAATGGAATTAATAGGATAAAAACTAAAGTTTCCTAATAACAGACTGTTTACAAACAGACTTCCTGATCTTGAAAGAATTTAAGGATGTTGATTATTTTGAATACTGTCACTGTTTCAACTTGACAAATAAAAAATACTGTAATTAATCTTAATGAAAAAAGTTGTTTAAAAAAAATATAATACATGTATAGTTTAAAATTCACCAGAGATCATACTATATGTAAAACAAAACTATCATTGTCAATGTCTTTAGGTCACAATTGTAACAAAACTAATCCACAATAGAGCGAGCATCTGCAGATCCCACAGGGTCCATCTATGACGGTTAGCAGTTTAAATAATTTATTTGCCACTATTGGATTTGAACCTGGGGTCTTTAGCACAGATAATATACAATTTAAATGAAATTTATGAAACTATACAAACTTTACCCACCAAATCTAAGCCTTTGAGGAATATTGTTTACAGACTATAGATATCAAACATGGAATAAATATTATCTTTAAAATTTTCAAGTTGTGAACTGTAGTTAATTAAATTTAACTAAATTAATATTAACCTTCAAAGATCAGAAAACATTATATAAAATTCATTCACAACACTTTGTACATTTGTAGAAATTACTTACATTTTCCTTTTTCGTTTTGCGCTCAACAATTTTTTCAAGTTCCTTACGTTTCTTCTTGGACAAAAGTCGTTTAACCTGAGTTTTAGGTATTTCCAATTTAGTTCTTCGCTTTTTAGACGGTATGACAAGTGGGTTGGCTTCATCATAATGCTCAGCAGAAGGGATGTCAACCAGTATCTAAAAAATAAACCAAATGTGTTTCCTAACCAAAATTTCACACTTAGGAGAAAATACTTGAAGAACTAATTACCTTTTTTTCTTCACTTTTATCTATTTCTGCCTTAACGACCTGTCTAGATTTCCAGTTGTAACGTTTTTTAGTTTTACCCATTATCGCTATTACAGTATACTCTCTTAGAATAACCTTTCAAACACGTGAAAACTATGAGTTTATAACCTCCTGTAAACAGAAGGTAATGCAGAGAGGTTCGTCGCAAGTGTGAGAGGTAGGAAAGGAGACATTCCAAACCACTTCAGGCTTCAGAAAAGTACTTCCCCAATTATATACTACACATAATTGCCATATTTGTTACAATAATTTAAAAATTAAAACTGTTTTTTGATTTAAACTGTTTCTATACAAAATTAATTAAATTGTATTTTAAAAATCGTAAGTACTGCGAGTACAAGGGAATATTGACAAGTATATATTTTAAAAACGTAGTCTCTCACATAATTATTCGAAACTTTTAATACTAATTAATTTCTATTATAACCTATTTTTCCATTATTTCATTTCTAATAATTAGCAGTGAAGATATTATAGTGATTACAGAACAATTTATTGTCCATTAGGTATGTTTTAATTCAACTTACATTATAATATCACGAAATTCTCTGCTTCGTAACTTCAGGTTTACGAGTATTAACCTCAAATGTGGCCATGCAGTTATTATATGGCTGAGATCATATAATTAATTAGTTGTTTTTGTCTCAATAGGGAACGTGTATAGTAACCATTCGGTTGCTATACAATTAACTAAGTAAGTTAAGCAACTATTCGGTTAATGCTGTGGATTGTGCTATCAATGATTGTTCCCTTTGCTTGAGCTCCAATTGTCAAGTCTCTCAGATATTCTGCCGTGATATAGCAGGTTCGACTCATCACGAAAAAAACAACCAAAACGAGACAACAACACTTTTATAATTAACGATTTTATTTTATTAATGAGTGTGATGAAAATGGAGGAAGAATGAATTACCCTTAGAAAGGTTTTTATTAGCTTAAAACAACAACTGTAGAAGAATAGTGAGTTTACAAACATATAACTGGTTATCTGCCAGGTTAGACAATAGTAGGGAAAGTTTCCCACACATGAGTGGGATTAAAAATCACCACATTCACCCTGAGTTTTTTCTTAAAACATTTGGCATAATTTAAGTACAATATATGAGATACATAGAAAGATTTAAGAAAACATTTGGCAAAATTTCAGAACAATATTTGAGGTAAAAAGAAAGATTTAAACTTCATTCAAGATTTGTAACACCAGGATTGGTTTTCATTTAGTAACATAGTCTTTGAGGTAAGATGGAGCCTTGGTCACCCGTTGAGGTCTTGAGGGGCACACTGGGATTCCAATTTCATTAGAGAGAGAGCCATGAACAGATGGAGTAGCAGAGGGTTCTTCCGGATGTACCATGTTAGAGGGCTCTAATATTGAAGCGGGTTCATCACCATCAGGGCAAGGTTTCTCCAACATCTCATGAGTTCCTTTAGGTGCTAATTGTCTCAGGGACACGGTTGATTCTGATCCATCCTTCTTGCGAATTAGGGCGTACTGTGGGTTAGCTTCAAGTAATTCTACTTCCTCGACAGGGTCTTCATATTTGCTGATTCGCACGTTCCTTTTGGCAAGCACAGGACCAGGGGTTAACCAAGACGGCAAGGAGACTCCATTGGCTGTACGGCGAGGATGAGTGAAAAATCGTTCATGAGGAGTGGAGTTAGTTGCTGTGCAAAGTAGTGATCGAATAGCGTGGAGGGATTCCTGTAGGACCATTTCCCAGTTCTCTGTCCGCAGTCCTAGAGTCTTCAAAGAGAGACAAATGGTTTTCCACAGAGTTCCATTGAAGCGTTCAATTTGCCCGTTTCCTGCCGGGTTGTATGGTGTTGTTCTGCTGGTAGCTACACCATTTGAATGGAGGAAATCCTTGACTTCCCTAGACATAAAGGAAGGTCCCCGGTCTGAGTGGACATAGGCTGGCATTCCAAACAAACAGAAGAGATTTTTGAGACACTCAACCACAGTGGCAGCAGAAACATCACGGCAGGCGTATGCGAAAGGGGAGCGGGAGTACTCGTCAATGATGGTAAGGAGGTAGAAGTTCTGTGTCCTGGAATGGAGAGGGCCCTTAAAATCTATGTTGATGCGTTCAAATGGAGAGGTGGCCTTAACTAAGGTTCCAGATGTTTTCAAGTACCTAGGTTTTACTTCAGCACAGATGGTACAGCTTGAAGTCATCTTCTTGACATCTTCAAGTGAATAGGGGATGTTCTTACATTTGAGCCAATGATACATACGTGTAACACCAGGGTGGCACAAATATTGGTGAAGCTGGAACAAGTCAGTAGAAGTGGACGCATTACAGACACGGGAGAGTGTGTCTGCCTTGGTGTTGTCCTCACCGGGACGGTAAGATATGTCATAAACGAACGGAGCTAGCTCTATTCGCCATCTAGTGATCTTCTCATTTTTTACCTTACTCCCATGTTTTCGGTCAAAAATGAAAGACAGAGCTTCTTGATCAGTTATGAGGTGAAAATGCTTGCCAAGGAGGAATGATCTCCAATGTTTCAAGGATTCAACAATTGCCGCAGCCTCCTTTTCGATTGGTGGATGTCCACTGATTTCAGATCTGCTTAGTGATCGTGAGAAAAATGCAACTGGCCGTCCATCTTGACTAAGAGTAGCTGCCAGTGCAAACTTAGAGGCATCGGTTTCTACTACAAGCGGGCGAGATTCATCGATGGTTGTGACGACTGAGTTGGCAATATCCTTTTTTAGATTTTCGAAAGCAGAAGCAGCAGATGGATTCAGCGGAAATGATGTGGCATCAATCAAGACACGGATTTTATCTGAAAATGTATGTATCCACTTCGAGTAATGGGCAAAGAAACCAAGAGCCCGCTTCAGTGATTCAGAGTTATGTGGCAGTGGCATATTAAGCAACGGGGTAAGCCTTGCTGGGTCTGGCTTGATTGATTGGAATGAAACAAGATGTCCCAGAAGTTTTACGTTTGTGAGGTCAAATTTACTTTTCTCTTTGTTGATTTCAATGCCGAGCTTATCGAGTGTCAATATAAGCTTGTTTAGATTTAGGTCATGGTCGGATTTATCCATCCCACACACAGTGATGTCATCGAGGTATGAATACACTCCAGTGAGGTTTTCGGCAGTTATTATTTGGTCTATTGCGCGTTGGAAGCAGGCTACTCCATTAGTCACGCCGAAAGGTATGCGTGTAAACTGATACAGCTTACCCATTGCTTCAAAACCAGTATATTTCTTCTCATCTTCACATATTGGGATCTGATGATATGCTTGCCGTAAGTCCACAACACTGAAATGTTTGTAATTAGCAACTTTTCTGACAAGTTGGTCAACATTTGGTAAGGGGTAGGCATCAAGTAGAGTATACCTATTTATCGTTTGAGAATAGTCCACCACCAGTCTCTTTTTTTCGTTGTTATTTACAACCAATACCTGAGCTCTCCATGGTGAATTGCTGGGCTCAATTACTCCTTCGGAAAGCAACCGGGTGATTTCTGTCTTAATAAACTGATTGTCTTCATTACAGTATTTGCGGGACCTCATGGCAATTGGATGACACTTAGGGGAGAGATGATCAAAGAGACGTACAGGGTCAATCTTAGCTACAGTATGCGAACAGATTGTGAGAGGTGCATTGTCACCGCCAAATTTTAGCAGAATATTTGAGTGTGCTTTGAGTATGTCATGTCCAATGAGAATATCGGAACAGAGTTCTTTCAGTCAACTTACATTTAGTGTAAGTGTGTTCCGCTATTTCTAGCTTTACAAGAATAAATCCTTCAACTTTGGTCCATAACGACGTAGATGCCATTGATACTCGTCCCTCCTGAGGCATAACTTGAATGTTGTGTTCAGAGACAAAGTCAAGGCTGACAAAGCTACCAGAACTCCCAGTGTCCACGAGGCAGTTACAGAGGATTCCATTTACAAGAGCAGAGGTAACAGCATGGCTTAACTGAGGCAGAAACCCATTATTCAGTGATGCTAAAATAGCTGCAGATACAGGTTTGGTTTTCTGAGTATTTTTCTTAGCTTTCCGACATACACGGGCATAGTGGCCCTTGATTTTGCAATTGGCACACTCTGATTCAAGAGCAGGACAAGCCGAGCGCGGATGGCGACTAAATCCACAAAAGAAACAATGGCTGTCCCTCTTCTGACTTGTTGCAGCACAAAGATCGTGATCGTTCGGATCATATGATCTGGGGTTAACGGATCGTGCACTAGGGTGGGAGGTACCAGGAATTGAAAGTGATGAATTCGAATCACTGCCAATTCCCGCGCAAGAGAAATCATTTGCACCGTTTAAGTATCCTTCAGCTTGTTTATGGGCCAGCTCGAGAGCTTGGGCTCGTTGGATGACGTCATCGAGGCTCAATGTTTTAGACTCTTCAAGTATTCGTTGGCGGATTTGAGAAGACAGTAGTCCGTTAATAAGAGAATCGCGAATGT
The DNA here is from genome assembly GCA_964056705.1 of Troilus luridus. Classification (NCBI taxonomy): domain Eukaryota; kingdom Metazoa; phylum Arthropoda; class Insecta; order Hemiptera; family Pentatomidae; genus Troilus; species Troilus luridus. The sequence continues at coordinate 41,682,723 of OZ057412.1, read as the reverse complement.
ACTGATTTCTATTATCTTCAGCAGAAACTGCCTTAAAATTGCAATCCTTTGCTAACAGCCTTAGAGCCTGAACGTATTGGTCAACACTTTCGTTTTGCTGTTGTTTACGTATAGCCAAAATGTGACGTGCAAATATTTCCCCCTTTTCCTTAACATAGATTTTAGTCAGAGTTTCAACTGCTTCAACATATGTTGTGGTCTCTGAAATCAGATCATAAACACTGAATGAAAGAAAATTTTGGAGTACCTTCAATTTGTCAACGTCTTCCAATGGTTCAGTAGATAATGAGATGAAATTTTCGAATGTTTTAAGCCAATGTGAGAACTCCTTTCCACTAGATGGTGAATCTGGACTTGCGCAGAATTTGTCGGGCTTTAAATACTTGTCCATCGTGGATTACAAGATTTTTGTTAATGGTTAAAAACAATTCACATCCACGAAATAAATATAACAACGGCACCTGGTAGATAACCAGTTATATGTTTGTAAACTCACTATTCTTCTACAGTTGTTGTTTTAAGCTAATAAAAACCTTTCTAAGGGTAATTCATTCTTCCTCCATTTTCATCACAATTTTATTAGCTTAAAACAACAACTGTAGAAGAATAGTAAGTTTACAAACATATAACTGGTTATCTGCCAGGTTAGACAATAGTAGGGAAAGTTTCCCACACATGAGTGGGATTAAAAATCACCACAATGAGCATGATGATATCAATGAAACTTAGAATCGCGAGATCATTATAGAATAAAATATAGGCAAGTGAGAAAGATTTAGATGAGCCTTAAATATCTTGAAGAATTTATAATGAATTTTTGAGTTACTGTTTATATTTAAATTAAATACAAAATATCTTTGACCTTGTAAATCAGATAGCCTTTATAAATGAATCCACAACTCATGTGGAGTCATGGTATCTTTTAGTTCCAACCTCCGACAAATTTTTTTCTATATCAGAAATGCTGCTACGTCCCAGTTTTCTACAATGAATATATTTAGTTGGTTTCATTTCTAAACCTCCATCTGCGTCTATCTTCCTATAGATAATCATGTGAGGGGAATAACATATTTCTGTCAATTACTTGAATAACTCTCAATTCCTCCTAATATAAGATAAAGCAGCATAGGTACATATTCCCTTTAGTATGCGAAACAACTTTTATTAGGGTATGCACGAACCATAGTACCATAGTGTATTTTCATACTGCTGATTTCCGAGGAAATTCTCATTTTCATTTCTGAGAATGTCATTGTTTGAAATATACCTTACTGCCGGGGAATCACTCTACTGATAAATGTGTTCATTAGCCTCCTGATATTTTAAATGTTTTTATCTATTGGCGCAAAGATACATCCTTGATGAAATAACCTAGTCCAATCTTGTGATTCTGAAAAATGTTGCTCTTTGTTTTCACTTTAGTTCAATACTTTATACGTCCTATTTATAGGAAAAGAGATCTTGATAAACACTTGCTTAACATTATTTGTGAATAGGTTCTAATTTAACAGCAACTTTTGAATACATTAAAGTTTACGAAATTCGATTTAAAATAAAATTTTCGTATAGCTCAAAGATTATGGTTATATTTTTAAGTATGCATATGATACATTGAAATGATATATATTTCTTTTATCGATAACTTAAAAATCAAGCTTTCCCTTCCTTTTTATTAATGTTTTACAGAAAGCTCGTTCAAACCTACTTTTTTATTAAGATCAATCATGTGACATGTGAGTGAAAATTTTAAAATTTGTTATTGAATTTCATAGCTTCAATGCCTTGCCATAGGCTGATTTTATATCCAGCCATAAATAATTTATTACTTGGCATCAAAAGTTAGGTACACAACAACAGTATGAAAGAAACCCATACCTTGACCGTGACCGAGATGGACGAGCTTCAAGAAATTTTAGATAATGCTGGTGGTAAATTAGTTGTGATCGATTTCACAGCTCCTTGGTGTGGCCCTTGCAAGCTGACAGGAGGAACAATGGAAGAGTTAGCTGGTGTATACCCGGACGTTGTCTTTATCAGGGTCGATGTATCAGAGGTAGAAGAAGCAAGCGATATGTTCCAAGTATCCGTACTTCCGACATTTACCTTCATCAGAAACAAAGAAAAGATTGAAGACTTCATAGGAGGGAAGATGGAAAATTTCAAATTGGTGATAGAGAGGCTAAGATCAGACATGCGCCAATAAATGGATAAACCAATGTTTTCGTCGATTGTGAACTGTCTCCGAAAGTGGAGTGCTTAGTGAAGAAACGAAAAACAACAACTGATAGTTCACGAAATCCCAGAAACATCATCTAACAGCACATATTAAGGTTTTTTTAAATGAAATGTAAATATAATTGCACAATTATAAAAACAACACTCTGAAAAAGATTCAATTCCAGTAAAATAATGTGATATTTTAGTATTTTTAAATAAATGTAGATCATTCAATATGAGTTTAAGAAAAAAAAAATGCTACAGTAGCAGGTTATAAACTATTGTAATAGGTTAATGTACACCATTATTAGTGCTACCAACAGTGACTGTAGAATATTTTGTATTTCCCTTTTTTTTCACTTTGATTTTCTCTTGACGTACAGTTCTTCAACCGATATTATCCTGTTTATGAATTCTTATCACAATCCTTTTACAGTCGATATTTATTCCATTTATGTATTCTAGTCCAGGATCCATGTTCCAATTTTGCACTTGATTACTTTTAAGCTGAATCTTCGTGAATAGCTTAATTTCAATAAGACGCCCTACAATTTCCTGTGCGAAAATTCTCGATTGTGGTAGCTAACAGAGGTAGCTAGGATAAAATATGTCGATTTGATAATTCTCAAATATTTATTACTAACTGGGTTTTTTTTTTGTTAATTCTCAAGATAATTATCTAAATCATTTGAAAAAATATTTGTCCTACATAATGTATGGTTTGATCAAAGAGCTCCCTCCTTCCAATATAAATGAAAAAACAAAAAATCAGCTGGTTAGTAATCATTTTTGATGACCTCGTTATCGATACATGTTAGAAGGAGACGACTTTTTGATCAAACCATACATTTTGTAGGATAATATTTTTTCAAATAATTTAGATAATTATCTTGAGATTTAACAATAAAAATCCGAGCTAGTAATAAATATTAATAATTATCGAAACGAAGCTATTCACGAAGATTCAGCTTGATAGTAATCAACTGCAAAATTGGACCAGGGATCCTGGACTATTCTATATTTACTGAGATAAAGTTATAGAGAGAGTGTTTCTTATAATTCAGGACAGTTTTTATGTGGATCGTTCTCAAATAAATTATCATTTCGATATCCTGAACTCTTACGGTTGTATTGTTTGGGTGTCGAGTTGATATGATAAAAAAATATCATAATTCTTACAAAAAATATGAATATGTAAAATCAGGCAATAATTTATATTCATGAGCATCTTTGTCTGGAATATATTTTGTGTATTTCCAACAATTGATTTGGTACTAAAAATTTAAATAAAAAAAAATGTAGATGATTGGTGATTATCTCATCTATTATCTATTGATTATAAACCTCTAAAATAGTTTCAAGTGGTACTTTTAAACAATTTAAATTTAATAATTATACTGTAGGTAAATCAGGAATGTTACGATTTTGGAAAGTGGTGGATTAGTTTGCGATAAAGCGTAAACTATTTTTTTAAAATATTTTAGACTGTACTATAGAAGTAGAGTAAAAAGGGAGGAGTCACAAATAAAGTGTCATCATCATCACATGGCCCTGTGGTACATCGAGGACCTTGGCCTCCTTCACAATTTTCCTCCACTTTGAAAGATCTTCGCTGCTCTTCTCCACATTCTTACCCCCAGCTTAAGGCCTGCTTCCACATCGTCAACCCATCGCATTCTAGGCCTTCTTCATCCTCTTTCTCCATCTGGACGTCCCTCCAGAATCAGCTTATGGAGCCTTTTTTTGTCCATTCTTTGAACGCGCCCCAACCATATCAATCTTGCTTTTTTAATACAAGAAACTATATCTGGTACAAATAAAGTGTACTGGCTGAAATTTATTAGAAAAATTGTAAGGAATTTTATTCAGGTTCACGCCCGTAATGTTTATTATTTAATTAAAAAATATATATAATTTACCATTATTAACCTATCACGAAGAGTTATGATGCCGATATTAATTCCTTTAGAGAGCGGTTTTACTAATCGGAAATCTTATATTATATTCATTAGTTTAGTTTGTGAATTGAGTAGGGAATACACTTTAGAGGTGTATTTCCTATCTATATCAACAATTGACTGAGTCTGTTACTCAGGAAAACTGCTATGGAACAAGAATTTTTTTTCTTGAGAATCTTATATTTGAACAACTCGAAGCGACAACCTGCGGAACTAATAAATATAAAATAGGTTCTTGGAAGTTGGAATAATTTTTTTAAGAGAACGCTAAAAAGAACACTGTTTGTAATATGTTGGGAAAGAGTTAAATAAACAGTTGTCTTACTAGAATTTCTAAAGTGACATAAGTCAAAAAACTACATTTTTGGAAAAACAGGAAAACTATTAATGAGCTTAGAATAGCATTAGGACACTAACAGTGACGTGTCGTGGCTTCTGGTACAAGCTCTGATGTCAGGTTGATACAGTTTGATGAGTGATAAAGACATATTTACCCATTTCTTTCATGATCATACAGCCACTGAAAAAACTCCGATTTTTGATTAGTTTCCCTTTTGAAATAATAGTGCGATATATTTGTATTTGTTTAAGTTAAGAAAATGATTTGGTCTCTGTTCCGCAGGTTGTCGCTTTGAATTGAGTTACACGTTTTAACTGTTCATTCTTTTCTTTTTTTGTATTCTCCAAAAATACAATTTATCTTGAGCTTTAGTGTTGAAAAAATAATGTAATTATGGGAAATGTGTACATTTCTGTAATAATTTTATCAAGAAATAAACGTTTCAACTAACATTTCGAAATAAAGATATATATAAATATTTTTATTTCGAAGAGGAATAAATAAGTAAATAAGGATAAAAATAGAATAAGATAATATACAAAATATGTATAAAAGAAATATAAATAATAAATGAATAAAGATATATATGTTCGTAGAAACGTGGATCTCATATTGAAATGACAACCGAAATATTAAACTTTTCCATAATCAAGCCCTTTTTTCATACTTACAAATATATATTTTTGGAGAATATTAAAAAGGAAACGAATGGAAATATAAAACTTGTAATGATTCAACTCGAAGCGAATACCTGGGGAACTAATACAGATAAAATGGATTCTTGGATATTGCAGTAGGTAATTTTTTTTTTGGACATGGATAACACTAAAAAGATCATATTTTGTAATATGTTGTAGAGGAGGTAAATGAACTGTTATCATATCTTCTATATGTTGAAAAATATTTTACTTCTTTTATGCTTTAAGGTTTGTGTTTGTTTTCTTTATTTCTTTTTTTAAGTGAAAACTTCTTTAGCCACATTTAACGACTTTTTGCAGGGGGGAAAACTTGTAGCCTAAAAGATTTCATTTGGAATCTTTGCTAAGTTAAATGCCTTGTTTTATGAAATGATTAAAATCACAAATGATCAATGTATTGTTAAACCTAACGAAGATAATAATATTAAAAATTACAATAAAATGTATGTAAATACTAATTCAAGATATATATATATATATATATAATATAATTAAATTTAAAAAATAATACCCGTGAACGGGTCTGAGGTTCAGTATATGGTAGTGACTGTATTGTTTATGGACAGCGGTTGTGCAGGGAGGTGATTTGTCCTAGATAACGCTCAACCGCCAGATTTTTCCCTTATTTTGGGTAATCTCTTTATAGAGGTTGGGTGAGCCCCAGGAGGATCCAAGATCCCATATGGTCCATCTCCGGCTGCTAACAGATTAAATAAAAGTCTTGCTAGGATTTCGGCATGTCAAAATTCTCTGGTAAAATAATGGCTCAGTGCTCTACCTCTGAGCCACTCCCCTCCTAATATAATTATATATTAATTATTATTTTAATTAGGTTATTTATATTTTGTATTGACCTTATGCAGCCTATCACATATTTTGATTGATAAATAAACTACTTTAATATTTATATAATTATTTTATGGAGTGTCAATATATGACCAGTTCAATGCACAAATTGATTAACTCCATAAAGCAAAAAGTGGAGAAATGCGACAAAATAGTGTGCATTGTTCTAACTAGATAAAACTCATCATTTAGCGCTTGCTAGTGCATTTAAATGGTATTATCGCAACGATTTCCATTAGAGTACGGAGTTAATCAAAATGACCTCTGAAAAAAATATTCATTATTCAGTGGCCCAGTAATATTTGTCGTAAAACGGTGTTAACCTTTATTGTTTGGGAAATATATTATTTTTATACAAACTTATGACTATACCTTTTACACTTAAATTTAAGATTTTTCAAAAAGTGGAGCCAGTCAATTTGTGCAGTGAACGGCTCAAATGTGAAAACCAGACTATGTTAATAATTTAAATTTACTAATTTGAAATTTAAATAATTCAGACAATAATTGATTTAGAAATTTAAATTAGAACATTTATTGCGAAGCCATGAGTTTTCTCTTCTGTCGGCAGTCCTCATAACTGCCTATTTATTTTTTCCCTATATAACAGGTATATTCTTTCTGTAAATATTTTCATATTCGGGAAAGTACTGATATATTTATTTCCGTGTATTATATAGTTATGTATTATTATGTATGTATTGTAAAATTATGTATTATCCGATTGTATAACTGGTATATAGGGACCTGGAGCGAGTAGATTCGAGGGAAAGACACTCCCTCTCCGGGAGAGACCAAGTTTATTGATATCTGAGCCGACAGTTGCCATGGTGACCGCATCACTATAACAACACCCCGCCAATCGGGAGAGGGCTCCGGTTGCACATGCTCTCTTCCTCAAGTAAGGCAACACTTATACAATATACAAGGCCCTCCATTTCTCTCTCTCGTCTGATATAAGGCCAATAATTACCGATCATGAGGATCTTCATTTACGAACCTTTTAATAGAGTAAAATTCAATAAAAGTAATTTTAGAAGACATAGCTGCGGTTATCTTTATAAATATAATATATAAAAGTATATGATTGTGAAACCAACACGTGAAAGCTCAAAATATGGTAACTTAATTGTATTCGATTTGTGATAAAACATCCAAGGGTTCATTAATACATAGTAACAGTACGTGGTCGAAATAAAAACAAGATGATACCTAAAATTGCCCGATTTTTATCTATACTTTGAAATATTAGTTGAAAGTTTAATTTCTCGGTGAAATGATTACCGAAATCTACTCATTAGCCATAATTACATTCTCTTTTCCATGCTAATGCTCACGATAACTTGTATTTTTGGAATATATTAAAAATGAAACAAATAAACTGTTAAAACACAACTCGAAGCGACAACCTGTGGAACTGATACCTAGTATTGAATATTAATTAAGAGCTTAAAAATTGAGACTAATTTAGTTTCTTAAAATGGTATCGAATAGATCATCTTCAATCTGAAGTATGACTTCATATGAGGCGTGGAGATGCAAAACGGGGTAAATACATATTTTATCATTTTTAATTTTTTTAATGTTTTCTCATAAATTTAGCGTCTACTATACGTTGGTACATGGTTCACCATTCAAAATAAGCTAAATCCAATCTAAATTTTCTAATAATAATTGTCTCGAATAATTTTCAAATTTGGATTTACCCCCTTTTGCATCTCCACGTCTCATATAATTTATAGAAAATTACTGATTGTATAGTGCTGCCTCCCCAATAGAAGTTCTGGTTTATTTAATAAGAAAATCTCAGTTTTTACTTTCCCTAAATACAATATTACGGGCTACTGGGTGTCAAAGAATTAAACTACTCCTAAATTCAAGATACTAATATTTATGGACAAATTAAAAAGAATCCAATGAAAATATTTAAAACAAATAAATTATTAAACTAATATAAATTTAGAATAACAATATTCTACAGATTATAACCTAGGCCTAACTGTTATCTAAATAACTTAACTATTTACATAAATCTGTACAAATAAAATAAGATTACACTATAGTTTATAACTAAAAATTAACACTTACAGTCCTCTAATTAAAGTCCACCGACCGTAAGACTCTCCAAATATGACAAACTGACACACAGTAATAAACAGAAACAGTTTATTACACACACTTATCACTGACTAGTTTACAGTGCTACTGGCTGACACTAACTGTCACTGTCACTCGCACGGACTGTCACCGTTCACTGTCACAGAAGTCAACAACTTTACTACTACCCGGGCTTAATCAAGCTGGCAATTATATAAGCCTATCGAATGTTCTAGACTACAGGTGGTGGGGAGCCCTACAAAGTTCCAAGAATTGTCTCGACAGATCGAGATCCTTCTCAATCTTTCTAATCCCTTAAACTCTTCAGGCCCCCGTAATCCTTCCGGCCCTTTCTTTCTCGCTCGGACCGTAACAATAATTATTGTAAGCGCAAAAATTAAGAAGAATTATACGTCCCAAGGTCTCCTGAGCCGAAATAATCTAGTTGAGAGCGAAATTTCGTATTTTACGGTAGATATTTAAAGCAACATTTTCATAGCCAAAATCGAGTTGCTTCAAGTACCACTTTATTTATTTGATTTTACAAAGGTATTTTGCGCAGAAAAAATAAAAAAATATTTGCGCAGAACCCTTTAATTACAAATTATTCTCTTTTGAGTGGAAAATAGTTGAGTGGATAATTCTAATGAAGGATTGGATTGGTCAGGGGGTGCAGTAAAAGATGACACAAAATAATCAGAACTTATTTTTTAATTGTACCAACGTTTCGGCCCATGATGTAGGCCATCCTCAGGTGCCTCGGCTGTGGTGACTTGTCAAACTACCCATTCAATCCATCACTATTTATTCTCACTGTGTATAATATATACACCATATATATTATTAAAAAAGCTTATCCTTGTGGAGTTAAACCGACCTGACTTTTACTCCAGCCAACACCAACAGATCCGAATTTGCCTCTCATTTTCGAAAATTTTCTTGAATTGGTGAATATAATAATTCTTATAATTATGGTTCTGAAAAGTTCAAACTCCTGATCATTCGCGTAAGCTTGTGCACAAATATAACGTGCCGAATTCTGCCACAGATATACTCTAAACACCTATATTATCATCCAACTTTTGATATTTTCTTGAATCTTAGAACATTAAAACTACGAACTAAAATATTCTGTTATAGAAATCTTCATAATTCTTAGGATATTATTAAAAGCATTTTTTTTAAACTAGGTTATATTGAACAATGGTTTTTCTTTAGTCAGAACAGTAAGGTATAAATATTAATTACAATATGAAGGGTGCAAGGGAAAAACCAACATAGTCAGAAAAGTGTGTTTCTAAGTAATTTTTTTTTTTTTTTTAATTTATTTATTGATATTTACAACTGTATTAAAATAATACATCAAGTAAATGGGCTAAGCGATACATAATGACATGTGAAAATGACAAGTAGAGAAACTACCCACTGGTAGTACACAAATCACAAGTTCAACTAAGAAGTCACGGGGCCATCTTCTTTTCAGACGCCTCGGAGGATTATCGGGAATTGAAGAGGAAGCTATGTGTGAAGCTAGAGGGTTTGAGTGGAAATGAAGTTTGTTATGACAGGATAGATAGCAGGCTCGGGCCAAATCAGCAACAAATGGGACATTAAGGTCATTATGGATGATTTTATTCTTAACAAAATAAGGAGCATTAAGGATTTTATGAAAAATTTTGGATTGTAGGGATTGGATACGAGAGGAATTCGATGGCTTAGTGGAGCCCCAAAGCTCTACTCCGTAGGCCCAAATAGGTCGTATGATGGTCATGTAGATGAATCTTTTGTAATTAATTGGGATTTTAGAGCGTTTGTCTAGTAAGTGTTGAAGTAGCCTGAAACGTCGAGCGGTTTCTTGTATTTTTAGTCTCGTATGAGGATTCCAGGTTAATCGTTTGTCAAGATGCAACCCTAAGTATCGGATCTGTTCTACAGGCATAAGTGGGATATTATTAAAGGATACTGAAGGGCAGGAAGTCATTGGTTTACGACGTAAGGTAAAAGTGATTTGATGCGATTTTTGAGAGTTTATTTCAATTCTCCAGTTTTGACACCATTCTTTAAGATCAGTGATATGGGATTGGAGGCTTTGGGATGCAATAATTGGATTGTATGACCATGCAGATAGATGAATAATAGGGGAATGTATTCCGATTGTGAAAATTATGAATCTAAATTTTAAGAGTTTTAACACATGTTAAACCCCTTTCTCCGAGTCTAAAAAACCAAGTTCTGAGAAATGATCTTTGTGTTTAACTAGATCATTATCATAAAGTTGTAAAAAACTGAAATAATGATCATTATATAATACATATATAGGTATTTTTATTACTAAATAACAGGCACAATATTCCATGAGTCGACGCAGATTTGGCTCTTATAAACTATATAGACACCTCGGGTAGCTATTGTAATGAACTGGGAAATGCATTCCTTAGCCTGGACAGAGATCCTGAGAAGGTAGAACTTGTTAATTAATTAATGATAACTATTATGTATTAACTAAATAAACCCACGGGAGACGACCGGGAGAACGATCTGGTTTAGTTAAGATAGGAGGTCTCAGTACTAAAAAAGTTAATTGCTTTACCTATTTAGGCACCATCGATACAAGTAATAACAATGTCTCAATAGAGATCAAGAGAGAGTGGCTCAGGCAAATAAATGCCTCTTCGAGATAAACCGACATATAAAGAGGAGACTTATTTCGTCGGATAATAATCTTCTGCAAGGCGCTACTTCGGTCCGTCCTAAAGAAAGCGGGTGAGAAAATACTTTTAGCTTTTGAAAGGAAGATTCTACGGTGAATAAATGGACCAATTGAGGAGGGAATGGTTGGAGAAGAAGTAACCAACCGTATCTACTTTAGTCTCAAGCTGCGATGGCTGGAAGTTGTTGGTGAGGAATCCAGGAGCTTGTGCTCAGAATTAGAAAGCTTTCGCATATTCAGCGGGAGGGTTAGCGGAAGAGTATCGAAGAGGCCAAGGATCATTAATGGGCTGTAGAGTCACGAAAGAAGAAGATATAACAAATATGTTACAGTGATTTTTAAACCAAAATATATTGACCGTATGCCTTATTTAACGTCATTGGTTTTGTACATTGTTTTACCATTTTCTCTAAAGATGCCTTCGACATGTTTGCACAAATTCATTATACTACATGAGCTGTTATTTTTGAAAGTGGTATAAGTCTATTTCTTCATATTCGCGATTTCTAAAGGTTTCCGTTTGAAATACTTTAAGAATGGGGGCATACGGCAAATGTTTTTATCACTTAGCACTTAGCAAAGAGTGAGGTTTTAAACCCTATAAACCTTTTAAATTTTATTACGAAATAATAATCATTTAAATCAATTAGAATAACAAATTTTTTTCTATCCAAATGGACTTATACCACTTTCAAAAATAACAGCTCGTTTAATTAATAAATTACTATATTACATAATAAATATATTATGAATAATTAAATATCTTTTAATGTCATCTTTGGGTCTCATAATCATTTAAATAGTTCTTCAGGGCTCATAAGCCCTATATTAAAATTATATTAATTTTGTTTATTAAATATAGCTGACAGTCTGATATTGTTAGCAGTAAGCACAAATAGATAAATTTAAAACATGAAAGAATTTAATTATAGTATTATAGTATAGTATTATGTTATTATACATTTTGAAAGAATAAGCTTTCTTACCTTTTGTAAAAAAAATATATATATAAGTGATTGTTGTAGATAAAGATTTCTATTTGTATACTACTTAGTGCACTATAAGTGAATGCAGTGAGATGTTATTGTATATGGTGTGTCTTTAATGATACTTTAAAATAAAAAACAATTTTAGATTGATAAAATCGGCTTGATTGTGGTCCTAGAATTGAAAATTGACGATGTATAACAATTCAGCCTTACCGTAAGAATGGATGCAGAATTCAATACATATGTTAAATGTGAAAATATTCTGTTACAGTGCTTCTTATGTTTACCAGCTTTATGAGTATTCTATGTTGCAGACAATTAAGGACTTGGAGGATTAGACTAATGAGATATTTTAACAAAACTCTTTATTAAATTAACAACCAAGTATAAATAAATAACATCATCTAGTCGAAAGAACTACATTTTCAAGTATGATGACAATGAACCAAGAAATAAATTATATTTTAAAACTTTTGTTTCACATGAAATCTTCTAATTTATAAAAAGTATAAAATCAATAGCCCTTCATATTGGTCTCTTAACTTAAAGTAAAACATTAAAATATTTGAAGGGCATTTTTTTTTTCATGCTCAAAGATATTTAAAAAAAAAAATCTTTTAAAGATTCAAAAATTTAAGTTCACATGCCAACACATTTAAATTGTTCAATTTATTTTAATCTTTGTTTCTTTATTATTTTACAAGTTTATTAAGAAATTATCTGTTAGGAACGACACTTAATTATCATGCTGTTAATTTGATTTGTAATCCTAATTGGAATATATTATGCTAGTGACGGAAAAATGTCAAACATTTCATAGTAGTTTAAATAAAAGAAACATTAATCTTTGGTAACTTAAAATTATTTACAAGTTTAACCTAATAATCTAGGTTTGTTTACATTTTTTTTTTACAATTTTATGTACAGTATGTACAGAAGCTCCAAACTTGGTTGTCTATTTCTACAATTTTCTATTAGATTTAATTTATAAGTATTCTTTATAAAGATGATCTATAAATGAATATGCACATATATACAAACGAATTATACTTAAATTAACTAAAAAATTGCACATATCACATATTATATCCACTTGTTATAACGTGGGATAATTACGTAGGAACTAGCACAAAGGAACTGACTGGATGTGAAAGACATTTTGTTATATATCAATATTTTTCAACGTATTTTTTCTCACTCAACGTTAATTTAATAATAATTATATTATGCACGGTTTTAAAAAATACTAGCAAATGGAGATTGAAACGGAAAGTGTGAATTTTCATTTGAATTATGTCCTTCACATTTAAATAAAGTATTTACATTATGACTATGTACAGATAGCATGATAAATTTTACTGAAAACATCAATAACAGTTACTAGAAACTTACGTTGTTTGTATATTATTGTTTTTGTTTTTTTATACTAAGCAATGATTCACGCGAGGAAGTAAAACTTGTTGATTTATCTAGGCAAAATAAGTAAATGGTTTACACATATTGACAAAAAAAAGATTCAGCAAAGTTGATTGTTATGACTTTTTCCGTTTTAAATTTCTAATATACTTTTTCACACAAAATTACCTCTATTACCAGTAACAACTTTATTTATATCAAGAGCACAAGCTTTTTTATTTTTATTTTAAAATATTATTGTCAAATAATAAAATTACTAGATATTTATTAAAATGCCAAAAAAGCTTCTATGCATTTTACTTTATAATTTTTTTTAATGCTTTCTCATTCATATTATTATTATTGCGGTTTGAGGTATCTAATTGTTAAAATGTAGAAATAATAGTTATTTGTGGTAGAGTTACAATAATTTAGAAGAAGATAATTTTCTAAACTAATAATACACGATTAAGTGCTAATATATTTTCTTTCATCCTTCAAGTATCCTGACTGCAATACGGGGAGGCTGCATTTACATAATTATATAATTATATTATTAATCCAACCAACTCACGTTAATCAGCTAAAAATATTAGTCAAAATTTCGGACGATAATCACCGTAAGCTTCTTAAAATCTTTATATAAATAATGTTGAGATATGCTAAAGTGGTAAATCTTGTTATGATATTTTTATTTTTAATTCAGTCTACTCTTTTCAACAGAATTCCAATATAATGCCGAGGAACCAGTTTTGGGTATAAACCACATTGTTTTTTGTTTTTGTCAAATTTATAAATTTTAATTATTTGCTTAAATTAATAAATTTTTCCCAAATCTAACAAATTATTTATAACCGATGATTTTCAGAAACTTTCAGAGCAGATGATTATAAATTCATCATGATCTCCTAACTTAAGTTCTACACACTGGGCTATGTACTCGCACTGACAATTTACAATTAAAAATATTCACACATCCTATGTTCATGAATGTACAAGAAAGGGTTCGATTCCCGTCGACTAGTGTGCCTGATGGATGAGCTGTTCGTAGCCGTGGTAGGCCTGATACGGGAGGAAGCTGTCCGGCCGGATGGGGGAGGTCGTCTTCAGCCCCGCATAACCGAATTGCTTCAAGTCCGGGACTTCGAGGCTTGATGAAGAGCCCAGCAACGAGGAAACGTCGCTGGAAAGCAGCATGTCCCTAGGAAAATGAGGAAAGTTTAGAATTGCTATTAAATTGTTAAGTTACAGGTTAATACTTAAAAAAAAATAAAATAAAAATTATTTTGAATATTTATCAAATAAACATTTCATAAACCTATTATATAAATTACGTCAAAACCTAATTAAATAAATAATTATTTATTTTATTTCACATTTTAGTTTTTAAGATCGATCGAACAATAAAGCGTGCATTTTAGTTTTTAGTATAAATATATATTTAATTATACAGCCAAAAAGACATTTGCTTATCTCAAAGATTAAGCTAAGTATGTTGTAGTACTTGAGACCAAACACTAGATAACTATATCCAATTTTTATCATTGTTTTATATTAAAGCGTGCTTTTTAAAAACAATTATTTATTTAGACGGAAGACAATATGTGGAAAATAAATTTGTTTAAAATATTTATATAAATAAATAATGATAAAAACAAACGACTGACACAGATGTAACCCAGTTGTAAACCTAACGTAATACTTAACCCTGATTATCGATTATTTAATCACTGGATTACTGTTGGATTCTCGCCAATGAGAGGAGAGGATCCCATTGAAGCACGTAACGACTAGAGACACAAGGGGGTTGCATTGTATTGTCGCCCTAATAGTGAGTGTTGTTGGTAGGGCGGGCCTAGGAGGGTTCCCAAAGCCACGCCCACCATTTCCCCCTGCTGGCACTCAATAGCACCATAAATATCTCTATCTTGTCTTATACGTACCTCTATGACATGCTACTCTATTATTAATAAAGTGTATCCAGCTGTGAGATATAAAGTGGAAGGAAAAATAAAGAAAATACTTTCTAACTTGGTGATGATTAACTAAAATATCTAAAAAAAATTAATTAATACAATTTTAATCTATATCAGAGATTCATATAAAATTATATTTGTGTTCGATTGATTTTCCTTTACAATAAATATAGAATTAATTTATCGAAGAACTATTTAAATATATTCTTTTAAGTGTTATGGGTGACCTTAATATCCGGTTTGTTCCTGATTTGACCCGATACCAATCCTAACATAACAAACGTTATTCCCACTCGAACCAATCGTTTCAAACCTAGCAGCCTCTTCAATTCCTGATAATCCTATAAGGCGTCAGAAAAGGTGGCCCCGTAACCTATGCTAAATTTGTTATTAGAGTTTCTCTGATTTACACTCGTACATAATGTATCATTCATCCTAAATAGTTGTTGTAATACAGTACAGTTATAAATTTCAAAAAATATATATCATTTTTCATGAAATACGTATTCTACGAAAATTGTTTTTTCAAGCAAGCAAAAGCAAAATTTTTGCGCAGAAATATACTTTTGGTTTAATTTGATAGCTCAATAATTATTTTTAAAAACACTAAAAATAAAAGTAAGAATTAACTCTGTATATATTTTAAATTGATTCACGAATAATAAAAATAAGCTCAAGAATAATGAAAATAAGTTAGTTAAATTAAATTCTAAACAATAAAAAAGCAAACTCGCACCGGCAATAAATATATGTGAGAATCGACAATAACAATTTTATTCAATGACATATTTAAAAGGAAGAAAATGTTCCGGGTGGACTGTAATTTGTAATTAAAATTATAATGGTAACAATTAAAATTAAAATACACTCAGATACCTTGATGTTTATGTATTTTAATTTTTACCATAATATGGTAAACATTAAAATACATAAACATTTTGTATCAACAATTTGTACATTTGTAGGAACAAAACAGGGTCTACCAACAACTGGGTTTAAATTGTTCAACCCAGCGCAATTGTTTGTGGTTGTAGCGGTAGTGGTATTTTTTTGTTTTTATTATTGAATATATTACTAATGTAAGAGTGATATCAAGAAAAAATATTTATTTTTTAAAATAAAAAATGTTTGTGAAGGATGGAATCAGTTGGGGGGTATATATATGTATATATATATATATATATATATATATATATATATATATATATATATATATATATATATATATATATATATATATATAGGCATGTCAGTCATAAGACTACACCCCCAACTAATTTCATTCTTCATTAGATCTTCCAGTCAACTATTTTCCTTTCTAACAAGTAATGTTTGTATTCCCTTAATGGGTTGTAGATATGTAGGTTTAATGTGCTACAAAACAATCTAAGTGTACTGTATAGTTATTAATTCACTGAATGTATCTCAGATATTTTTAAAGGCTGACACCGAAAGCCTTAAAGATAAACGCGAGAACAATAAATTAGATAAATTTATTTAACAACACGTATATGCATTTTATACATACATACATAAACAATTAAAATTACATATTATATAATTTTAATTGTCTGCATTTTACATATTTAGCCTTGAAGAAGTCATGCAGTGTGGGTCGAAACGTTAGCTCGCCGTATTAAGATACATTTTTTTTACCTCCACCCGGAATAGTTTCTTCCTCAGATATATATATAAGGTCAACTATTATTAATCAAGCATTATTTTTAAGCCAATGATAAAATAAACTTAAGTTAAATGTTGCCATAGCCAATTGTAGCCTACGTAGCGCAATAATCAGCGCATTCATCATTATTCTCGAAAATTACAGTGTTTAAATATGACTAGTGTAAGGTTAATCAATTTTTTTTTAAATTGAACACTTTCTTTACTTTGAAGATTATCATCTACATACCTAATGTTGTAATGTAAATAAAAAATATAATTCCAAGGCAATTAGAGCGAAATTTGAAAAATATATGAAAAAAATATGAATCCTAAATAATCTTTTTTTATTAACAGCCAACAGGATGTAGTGGTTTCAATGCACCATTGAAAAAAATGTAAAAAAAAATCACTATTTAATTCAGGACCAATAAATAACCCTTTAATTATTAATGTAATTGTTATTATTACTTGGTACCACAGGATCCAACAAGGAGAATGGATATAAGAGACAATGACCAGGGATCTAAAGAAAGATGAAACACCCTGAGAATGCCATCAATGGTAGGTTTCTCCATCCACTTTTCCAAGTGAATCCCTTAGGGGAGGTTTGTAAAAGAAGATCACATATACAATATGTACCAAATGGTATTTGTATAATTCTAATAAAATTTACTATTATTTATTATGCTGAATCGTAGGACACTCATTTATAATTCTTTAGTATCACTTAAGTTCTATGCATCTTTCTAAATTCCCGAATCTAAAAACAAGGTGTAACAATATAACAAACACTCTTATACAAGGCCTCAGCTCTCAGTTTGGTTAGGAACGAAAACACGTGGATAATTGACCTGGAAACGTGAAATATTTTGAAAGATCTTTCTGCTCGAGCGGTCCTTTCATGTTCACTGTCACAGTGTACTATCCGAGACCTGTCTTCTCTCTGTAAGGATAATCCCTGGAGCCTCCTTGACATCTGCCCAGGTTCTATTCACGCCTTCACAGAACACATCTCGTTATCCCCTCGTTCTGAGGTCATCCCTTCAGCTAGGGCTGTATTCCACCGGCTGCCTCTGCTCAATGGGCCTCTTCAGAAACAGATTTGCCACTCTAACGGAACATAAGCAAACATTTTCACACCTTGTTAGTAATGATAGTTTGATGGTATCTCTCGTTGTGTATTATAAGCCGATTTATATTCACTAATATGCCGTTAAATAAATATTAAAGGCAGCGATTTTACGTATCTATCTATGTTCATTATTATGAATTCTTCTACCAGAAAACCCATTTTCAAGTTTACCTTTCGCACATTCAGATGCTCTTAAGATCACCTTACCCATAACTCAAAAATAGCTTTCTACAGAAAGCTGAAATTTCTTACTTGGGTTTGGTTCAACATCTAGTAGTGAAACTCCATCTTTGGTGGCTTACATGAACATCGGAAGCGTTACAATATATTGAAGGTAATATAAATAGCTTTTATTTCAAATAATTCTTTTTAAATTTGATATCATTAACAGTTTTATATCAATGGATATAATATTATAAATATAATTACAATAACATTATCTAATCCTTACTGCGTTTTCCCGCTTGCCATATTGTAAGGGACGTCTATAAATAACCGTCTATCCATAGTTTTTTTTATCCGTTTTTATAATTAATATATATTATTTTAATATTTTTACATTATGCAGTAATTCAAGATTGACTTTTAACCCCCAACATATAATTTCGTAGATTTGGTTCTTCCAGAAAGAAAAAAAAACAGGAGGTAGTATTTATTAAAAATTAAAAACAGAATATTTACAAAATTTAAAATTATTTGTAAATAGAAATTTAATTGAAACTATTATAACATAATTTTATAAGAGTCGCCGATTTTTATATAAAAAATTTAATTGTTAGGTCTTGGTTTTTATTTTTATATTTTTTAATTCATTTATTTTTATTTTTGTTTTTATTTTATAAGTATAGTGATATAATAAAATTTGATTTACTTTTGATTAACATCTCTTTTATTTTTTTTTTCCTCCTAGAAAAAACCTTCTTGTAGAAGAAGACCTTTTATTACCTGGGGATTCCCATGAAGTGAACATGACAATTTTTTTTATTTTTGACGAATCATGTTAACAAAGAATGTCGCTAACGATTATCTAATTACAGAATAACTGTTTCTTGGATTTTTTTTTTTAATTAGCTGAATAAATGTAGAGAAATTATCCTTAACGATGTTTTTGTATCTATTAAATCAGTCGCGTCATGAAAAAACCAGAATTTTAAACCTGAATTTCAGATTTATGATGGTCTTAACAATATTACATAAACTGTTCTTTCGTTCTATTATCTTTCGTTATTTTCGTTATATTAATATCCGTTAAGTTTCTCGCTCATAAAAATATTAATTTTTTATTATCGTTTCATCTTCTAAATACTTTTAATATTTAAATTATTAACCGTCTCCAATCGTTAATCCTAATAAAAATAGGTTAAATTTAAACTGTAAAAGAATTGCATAATTTATAAAAAATGAGTTCTAATATAACAGTATTAAAGGTTTATTTAAATATCTTGTTACAATTTTTTTAAAGCGTATGTAGTAATTTAAATCCAAAAGTATATCCAAAATAATCAATAAATAAAAACTGTGCAAGCAAAGACACGTTTAAAAGGATGTTGAACAAACCTATTAGTACCTTTGGATAAATTTTAATCAATAAAACCATCCAATATATTCAATTCAACATTTAAAATTATTATAAGTTATACAATCAGTAAATATTAATTGTTTTCTTTCTATATAATTATTATTATTTTTTATTTTGCTATCGGAAGTTTACTCATAATTCCATTTTCATTTATTATTTAAATTATTAAATTGTAATTGTATTTAACACAATGACATTGTAGTTCATATATTATTTTTTTAATTATTATTCTAAAGGGAACTGTCCCAGAATAAATAAAGACTTTAATATCATTATTCATTTTTAAAATTATATTTTAATCCACTATTACAAATAATAGTGAACTGATAAATTAATCTAATTAATTAATAATTAATCCTGGACCGAGATCTGTGGCGGGACCTTTTAGATACGAAAACCAACTAAGTTGTACAAATTGTTAAATATAAATAAATATACTAATAATAAATAATAATATAAAGTGGTGAAATCCTCTGGTTAAAAAAAAAGGCTCTGCATTAGTTTTCTTATTTCGTTCACTTAACTCCTCGTCTGATTGATTTGTATTAAATTAAATTAATATTTATAATTGCAGTTAATTATTAAGCAAGAATAAAACTACGTCGAATAAAAATAATCCGTAAGGGCCAAGCAAGTACTTCAACACTTACACTCGGTTAATGAAGATTATATACCGCAGTTGGTTGGTAGTTAGCTAACCATTGAGGTGACAAGAGCAAGACCCGTAGAGCTGTTGGTAGAGATAAGGGTTTGCTAGATGGGAATAAAGTGGATTAGTTAGCGGCAGGTAGTGGGTCAACAGTTCCATTAGCCTTGCTGTCCTCTCCCACTGTTCCACTGTCCAACTGTAATGGCTCTTTCCAGTAGTTTTTTGTATCTTCATTGGATCTAGCTGGGAGAATTGACTATCTCTGTAACCTGTCGGATATCGGTAATGACCAATAGCTAGATTTTAGTTTACTTAAAATCAGTCTTTGTTTTTTTATTGTGCTTCGTAAAGCTTATTAAGATTAGAAGTTTGTGCTTCCTATGCATTGTCGAAACAAGGCATCAATTAATACGAGAATTAAGAAATAACTCGTACTGTTTCTTATGCGTCTTATCCTGATTTTCAAATTAATAAGTTTAGTCATTATCATATTTGATATAACATATAATATTACTCATTCAGGATTGTGAGAGGAGTAATGGAAATACTTTTGTATCTTAAGATGGAGAAACTTAGTTGCTATTTTTTTTTTGTATAAGACCGTTACTTGGTTAATTTTCAGTTGACTTATATATTATTTATTCCAGTAGATCATAATTTTCGTTTTTGTTTTTCTTATTTTTTACACTTTTGCTGTCTAAAACCCAAAGGAAATACAAGTTATGTGAAAGCTTGGCGAATGACTGAATAATGAAGATAAAGTCTGTTACACTAAACCTTCTACCGGCTTTGTTTTCAAGTGCTATTGCTGAAGCTCAACGAATATATAACTAACACATTACAGCTGTGATTAATGAGAGTATCTGAGAACCCCTAATGTGATATTGTTTTCGAAATCTAGATTATGGCATAAAATAAAAGATAAAAAAATGAAACCGAAAACGGATGCTGATATATATCTACAGCACTGGTGAATAAGTGGTTAAGTCGATTTTTCACCAGAATGAGTAACTTGAACTTAGGAAAATGAAATTTTGTTATTTTGGTAGTGAATAAGGGGCTCAGCCAGGCATTGGCTTGAAATGGAGTTATTGTTTATATTTCAACCCCATTTTAAGTCTAAATTACGAGTATGGTACGATTACGCATCCCTCACTAAATTAACTCAGGACAAAATTTGACTAAATCACAAATTAACCGGGGATGTAAATATAACGGCTAACAAACCAAGGAGTACACACATATTTTCGTCATATATAGAGTATCCATTTGAGAAGCAAAAGATATTATATAGACGAAATATAGATACCAAAGAGTACACTCGTCTCTCTCGTCAAAAACACCGATGTAACATTATATCCAAAGATAAAATACACCATTTATAGTCATAAAATGCGAAACAAGATGGCCACCCCTACTATAATAATGTATTATGACAACTTATACATATATATATATTTATAATATAATATCTATTGATATATGCAACCCCGGTGAATATGTGGATAAGTCGAATTTCGTCGCGAGAGATTTAACTGTATTGAGGGAAGCGGATGTCTTTCTCGAAGTTTTTGGCTTGAAATGGAGTTGTAATATAAGCAGTAAATCCTTTTCAAGCCAATGCCTGACAACTCGTCTTTAACTACGCAAATAACACGGTTGCGTTTCCTTAAGTAAAAGAAAAGTATTATGGAGAAAATTCGACTTAACCACTTATTCACCGTGGCTGTGGATACAGTAAAATCTATAGCAATCCCACGATACTTTTACCTACATCAAATTATTAAATTAATTTTATATTAAGAATTATAAATTATAAAAAATGTTTCGATGTCTAGTTGTAACAGGATCAAGCAAATCTGCTCTTAAATATTTTTTGCAATTAATATTTTTTTAAAAGTAAATAATGTAATATGTATATTTTATTTTATTTTTTTACTAAAGAAACACTTTTGATTATGTTTACCGGAGGATTATTTAAACTGTATCTTGTCAATATAATATAATGTTTCAGCAGCATAATTATTGTCATTTATGAAGATACAGAAGTAAGAAAACAATAATGTATTCAAAAATATATACAAAAGGGTAGCATTATGAATGAATATGATTGTGGAGAGACAATAATTTGAATAAATGAATTATTTATCATATAATCGCTGTATAATAGAAATATATTTATTCACAATGGCAATGGCGGGGTGCCTCGGAGGGTTCATCGAGGGTTAGGGGAATGAACTTGCTGGGCCAGCGGAAAAGGCGGCGTGGGAACAGCCAGTTCAAGATTGTTTACCTATGACCGTAGCAATATTGGGAGCCATTTTGGCTCAGGAATTTAGCTTTTATAATGTTTCCTTAAATTTAACATTAATTAATAATCAAAAGTTTGGTGCCTTTAGATGAAAAAAAAAATCGAATCTACTGATAAACCAATTTTATTTATTTATTAAACTGTTTATTTCATATCCATTGACTCTCAATAAGTAAATTTAACGATATTCCTAAATTAATCTGTAAAAAGTACAATAAAACGTTACATAAAACCAGGTCGGAATTAAATGTATAGCCTAGGTATTTGAAATTAAATCCTTACAGTTAACTTACTACGACAATGGAACTCCAAATATTTTGAGTTATGATTAGAGTTGTTATTCAACTAGCTTCATTCATTAATTCTCCCTTCAATGGAATGAGTACAACGTAGTTTGAGGCCCATTATGTTCTTGGATTGAATCGTAAAAGAGTTGTGAGTTTAAAGGTCGTTTTCCGTCATAGGGGATTGGAATGTATGAGGCTGACCACAATAGTCGCAGTCTTATGATGATAAAATACACCAGTTTATTGATTTATTTTTCCAATTGAGATACGCTTATATGGGAATTTGTAGCAGTTACACAGGTCGTCGCTTCAGTTGAGTCACAACAAGTTTTAACATTTTATTCCTTTCCTTTTTAATATTCACAAAAATAAAAATAATTCGTGAATTCTAGTATGGGGAAATAGTGCAAAATTTTAAATTCGTCAAGAAACAAACGTTTTAGCTAACATTTCGATGCATAGATGATAATATATGTTTGTTTAAACGTTCATTTCTTGTTGAAATGACATCCGAAACATACATATCCACACATTCGAATAATTACACCTTTTGTTTTCATACTAAAACTAACGTTGTTTTTTTTACTTTCAAACGAAAAGTTAAAAGTTGTGACTCGACTCGAAGCGACAACCTATGGAACTGAGAATATTTCGGAAATCATATTGACAAGAAAAACAATTTTCAACTAACATTTCGATGTACAGATGATAAACATGTTTGTTGAAATCTTCCTTTTTTGATGAAATGATTACCGACGTATAGATTTTTCAAATTATTACACTGTTTCCATACTAAAACAGAATATTAAAAATTAAACGAACGAAAAGTTAAAACTGATACCTGAAAAAATTATCAAAATCGGATAACCGTCACTAACTGTTATAAATAAATTTAAGTAATTATAAAATGTCCTCCGTAAATAAATTTCCTCTTTGGTGCCTAAAACATAGAATTTCTGATGGGAATTTCTTATGATGGGAAATTTACGGGTGGAAATTTCTGACTCAGGAAATTTTTTTCGGTTCATGCCTTACATAACATTTGATTGATTGATAGCATTTCAAATTTCGACGATTGATTTCTCGCTAGCTAAGTCAAGGTTAATCATTCTTTTAACTAATAGAGATAGTTTATTACGAGTTACAGATAGTACAATTAATTATATTCAATTTTTTTTTGTGGGGATTCTCCATGCCTCTCGTCCTACTGCGGTAGAATAAAATGGATTTTTTCATAAAATAAATTGTAATCGATATCTTACAGTACGATTACTTTGCAAATATGTATGTGCTGTATGTTTTATATATATATATATATATATATATATGTATAGAGAGAAAGAGAGAGAAATAGAGAGTATACGTAGTTTTATTTTTTCCCAATCCCACTACAAAAAATAATATGAAATAATAAACAAATTAGGTTTTTTTAAATATTTACTGGCTAGCATCAGTGAACTATTAAGGTAGTTAATGATGAAGTTCTAAGAGCTACTATAGTTTCCACCTGGGAAGACTACATTTAGTCAGAAGCCTGGGTGGTGGCAAAGTTATTTTTTGTTGGAAGGGATGTTAACGCCTCTGCAAACGAGAGGCTACAGCAGAGGCTATTTGTCATGCGAGTCCCGATCTGCTGGCTACCGACCAGTCCACTGCTTCCCCCACTCGGTTTCACGCAATACTAGACCAATATATTATGCACACCGGAATTTTGGTCTCAAAACCGATTATAGGGTACTGATGAACGACGAGGATTTGAATATAGGTTTATTAACCCGTTATTAATAATATATGGTATTTATTTACATAATATTTATTAGGAAGTTCCTTTTCTCTATTAACAGTTTCTTCTAGCGATATGTCAATTTATTACGTTATTTTAAAAACAAAAAACAATAACACTACAACCAGGTTCAGTACAGGGTAGAGCTGTACTTATTCTTGGAAAACGCTTGTGCAGGGAGGTGATTTGTCCAAGATCACGCTCAACTGCTAGATTTTCCCCCTTATTTTGGGTACCCACTTTATAGAGACTGGGCGATTCCCAGGAGGGTCCTAGACCCCATAGGATGCATCTCCAGCCACTATCGGATTCAATAAGTCTACCAGCGAGCGGGATTTGAACCCAGAACCTTCGGCACGGCAACTCAGTGCTCTGCCACTGTATAATAATGTATTTATATCTATGATGTAAATTGATTAATGTAACTCAAAATTTGAATAAAAAACTTTCAACAAATTTTTTATATACGTTTATTTTAACCAGTACTACTACAGCCCGTGAAGGGTATTGGACTCAGTGTACAGATTGCAACTGACCCAAAGGTTGTGCCGGAAGGAATTCACGCTAACCGCCAGGTTTGTCCCCAATTAAGGGTATCTATTTTATAGATGGGTTTGCAACAGCAGACTCTTAGGCTGTAGATCCCACATTGTCCATCCATGACTCAGAGATTAATTTAAGCCATAGATTAAATAATTTATCTGTCAAAGTAAAAGTTTTAAAAATAATTTTTCTATTCTCATTATGCATACTTATCACATATAAGTATCTTATAGCAAGTTATTGATAAAAAATCCAATTATCATCCATGTAAACTTTTTTGGAATTTATTATCTGATTACTTTTATTATTTGGGGCAACCTTGAATCAAGCTAAAAGACTCTAAAAAATATTTTTAGTCTTCCACAATAATTAAGAATTGACACATTCAATTTCATTTGTTTCAAGCTAAAATGGAGTTAGCCAATTACTAGACACATTTGGAAAAAAAGAAATAAAAATGACTGTGGTTTAGAAATACCTTTATAACAGGACGAAATGGTGTTAACTAAAAAAAGGAAATAGGTATATCAGACCTAGTAGACGTCAGGACTATTAAAATCTTAATTTTATTAAAAATGTGAAGTCTCTCGGGTAACGTTTCATTTCCTATTGAACCCTATAATTTAGCACTTTAGTCCCTGGTCAGGGGTTTTCCCCATAATTAGGCGACCAAGTTTCGGATCTATAGAGAACAATAAGGAGCACTGTTGTACATGTTTTCGGCGCCACAATTAGTTTTTCTAACGATAAATAAGCATTTCCCATCTGTTCTGTCTAGAATTCGTTTTTTTTTAATTTAATTTAACTCGGGATGGGTTTCTGTCATTATAGTAAAAAAAATTTCACTAAGATATCTCAAAGATATCAAAGATTGACTTGAGACTAGCATACTTGCAAGTGACATACATCTCTCAGACCGAAGTCTGAATATGTATGTTTGTCAACTGCATGTCTATTGAGGTGCGGTTGGACAGAATCTCAATGGAATAGGATGATTCCATTGAGGATGATTCTTATTTCTCTTCAAAATAAAAATACGATGATTTGTTCGATATTTATACTTACATAATGAATCGTGTGAGGGGAATAAAGGCGATACTACTCCTTGGTCAAATAATTAAATTACTATTTGATTTCCCTATCATTTAGTTGTTAGATATAGAGTTCCTTATATTTTTAAACATTTTTTCCTACAGGAAATAGGTGGGTGGTGCGGCGGGACTAAGCAGTGAGGGCTTAACGGGGA
This sequence comes from Troilus luridus, assembly GCA_964056705.1. Taxonomy (NCBI): domain Eukaryota; kingdom Metazoa; phylum Arthropoda; class Insecta; order Hemiptera; family Pentatomidae; genus Troilus; species Troilus luridus. The sequence continues at coordinate 41,656,302 of OZ057412.1, read as the reverse complement.
CAAATCTTCATTATGGGCTTAGACAAGAAGGAGCTGTCACGTAGAGTGGGCCGCCACATCTCACTCCACTTATCGTTCGAAAAAACCCAACATGGAAGCCGGGTTCTCTAATGGGATTAGGCTTGAGATGGTCCGGCGCTCCGGCGCTTCAATTGCTCACTGAGGAGGTGCGAGGCCGGGGAGATATAAGCTCACTAGGGTACTAGTTCATTTATTTATAGCCCTTAAAGTGCTATGGACGCATGTATGTGTAGTGAATCTAGATATTAAAGATTTCTTAGTAGTTTATTCATATAACAGTTAATGCTTCTAAGGGCTAATCATAGGATACCACAGCGGGATTCCTAAATTTTGTATATTTACGCATAATTAGGATAGGGGTCATTAACAAGTATCTGACACCTCACAGGCTCGGGAACCTCAATTGGTCGTCCCATCCGAAGGACGGCATAACTTTAAAAAAATCCTGAGGCAATCTGCCGGGCTGCAAACCCGCGATCATGGGGATAATAGGTGGTTACGCTTTTCATGCATTTCCAAATTCATCTGATGACTTTTTTTCATATAATTTCATTTTCGAATTTATTCTGAACTTCTGGAAATATTTCTCAGCTTTCTTGTTTTAAAACTGCTGTTCCCAAAATGTTATTCTGTTCATTTGCAGTAGGGAATAACAAAAACATAAAATTAAATTCAATAAACAATACAGAATTGTAAACATATAATAAATAAATATTTTTATTTTGAAGAGAAAAGAAATGGCTGGGGGCAAATCTTTTCTCTTCAAAAGAAAAATATTTAAAAATTAACACAATGATTAAAAAATTATAATAAATCATAAAAAATATAAGACGTATGTCAAAAAGATTCTAAAATTAAAAGTAATGTTCAATGAACATTCTTCCTCGTATATACGTCGCAAAAATTGCGAGAACACGGGGGATATGGGATCGGTGAAGAGAACAGATTTGTCCTAGGTAGGGAGGGACCCCGGTGGCTCAAATAATTAGAGCGTTGCCACGGTGAGGCGGAGATCTGGGTTCGAATCCCGGCTGGGGACAAATCTTTTCTCTTCAAAATAAAAATATTTAAAAATTAAAGCAATGATTAAAAAATTATAATAAATAAAGTTAACAGGACAAAAACACTACAAGAAACAGTTCGATAACGCACAGACAATTAAATTATACCGGCTAATACACAAGTTCTCCATTAATATGAATAAGTGCTCAGGTTATAAACAATGGTGGAACATGCGAGATGTGCAACGAGAGCTTGTCAAAAGCCCATATCTTCCAAGGCTGTAGCTTTTACAAAACAGCGATGGATAAAATAGGACTACCTGCCACTGTATCAGTGGTTTTGAGAAATGAAGAAATGTACGTTAATAAGGTCATCGCCTTTCTATCAAAAGAAGGATAATTAAGAATATCGAATGCAAATATCTCATACTTCTTATTTTCACTTTTTTTTGCTTATTTATACATTTTTCATATTTTTTTACTAAAAACGATTATATTAAGCCAAGGCCTTGATGACCAATCGGCTTTACGCCTTAAATTGGTACAACCAACCAACCAACAATGGCGGATAACAGTTCATGGTGACCTGTTAAATCTCAAGGACATACTACAAATATTATTAGAAAACTAAATTCGATTTTTGTTTATTTAATTTTATTAGTATGTTTATGTAAGAGGTAGGTTTAATAGGCTGCGAAGCTGTTTGGATATTTAGTGTATTACAAGGACCCGAAGGGAGTGTAAACAGCGCTGAGAGGTAGCGAAGAGCTAATTGGTGATTAGGAGGGTCCGCCGAGGCTGGGGAAAAACTGTCCGGTGGATTTGTCGTTGCCATGTGTCCATTGACAGATCGGTCAGCGGTGGGGAGGCACATGTGCTACCTCTGGTCGTAAATAGTTGTGGCTCCGTGGAACAGCGGCTTCATCAAAGCCTTCGCCTCTGTCGCTTGGTTCCAAGGTCACCGTCATTAATCTCGGGTCCACCGAGAAGAATTTTTTTTTTTTAAGCCAATAAATTAATCAAGCGATAAACCAAAACATCGGGTAAGGTTGCAGAATATCAACAATCTGAAGGAAAACTGGATCTAGAAATAAACCGATACGTGTTAAGGTTAGCATGCATTCCCCCTTACTTATTTACTTTTATGCCTTTATGATATTTCATATAATCAGATATAGTTATCAATAAACAATAGTTTAGAAATACGCTTTAGTAGGAAACAAAACTAAAAAGTAGAAAACAATTTTCAATTGCACTACGGCTATTAACAGAATAATAATTTATCTGCATAGTCGCATTTGAACTTACCTACGTAAAACTAAATGAATACCCACTTGTTAGAAGCTAGATGAGCATCAGGAAGTTCTCCGATACTAGATTAGATATTAGAGATTATACATTTGAAACGGACTCAAACCCACATTCGAATCAGAGCAATAGTATTTTTTATTTTTTTTTTTTTTTTGGCGAAACACTAATAATTTATGAATAATCAGACATCTTATTGTTGTATGATCAACGAAACTCCCCAGTTGATCCTGCCAGTAGTCATTCGCTTGACTCAAACTTAATCTTTGATATAATAACTTATTACCGGGTATAACCATGTACACAACTTAGCACACGGTTTGGTAATTGTCTTAATGCTAACAATTGCACAAGAAATCGCTAGTCCTGAAGACCCTGGTCAGGATAATGAGACAAACGTATTAAATTATTATATTGTTATCGGTTTTAGAGAAGTTTACTAAGTTTCTTTTTAATTCGATGTTTTGAAGAGGCCGAAAATTGATTTGAAAAATTCCGTTACCAACATACGCACATGCAGGTGAAGCCAATAAAATGGTGTTAAAAAGTGTCTTCACTCGTAGAACCTTAAGTATGAAAATAGGCTGTTACTTTGTAAAAAAATGTTTCGAAAACAAATTTGACTGCCTTGGAGGAAGGATGAAACCAAAATTGAATCAACTGTCTTTATAAAATCCAACGAGCAACATCCGATGTCAAAACACAATCAATATAAAAATTGATTTGAATGCTGACAGTTTTATTTTTTAATGACAATAATGGATTTAATCATTCAACTCATTAAAATTCATCAAAAATTTTCAGGCAAAATCGTCAGGCAATTTTGATAGAACCTATATGTTTCTTATCATACACAATGAGTATCTGAGGAAAAAATAGAAAATAACAAATTGGTACAATATAAATAAAACAATTTTTTTAAGGAATAATAGATTCAATGTTTAAAATTCAATTATTTATTTTTACATAGTAAAATTACAAACAAGTTTGAAATAAGCTCAGTATAAACCCGATTTCAAAACCAAAACTAAACTGCTGATTACGAAATAAACGATCTCCATTTCGAACAAAACTTCAACAATAAAAACAAATTGAAATGCAAACGCTCGACTAACCTTCAATTACATGCCTAAAAACAATCCGTAAACAGAGGTATGTATCACAGCATCCATTATTAAATTAGGAATAAACATCCTTAGATATTCGAACAATCCTTAAGCTGATTAAATCACCAAAATCCATTATTAATTTAAAGTTAGGGATTAAACTAAATCTCGTTAAAATTTATAGCGATTATAAATAAATTTGTATGTGTTGGTGCAATATTGAAAATGAACGGAACAAAAGAAATACTTCTAAGAATATAATTATTCTTCTCAATTTAATTAATTATAATAACTAGTTATTAATGCATCCATAGTTAATCGTTATGGACTTCATATAATTAACTAATATTGCTTAATATTAATTTACAAATCCATAAAATACATGATCTTAAAAATAACAAGGTGTATCTTTAGCACAGAAAAATCTTGCGATGTACATATTGCATTCCAATGGCAAAAATAAAATGAAATAAAGATCCAAAATTATTTAATAAAATTAAATCGTTCAGCACAACACGTTATTAATAATATAGATTGGGTGGGTAATTGTTATACGAAGTTGTTGTATATTATATTATCGTATATTAAAATTTATGTAAAATTGTATGTTATATATATTAAAATTATCATAAGCCTTAAATTTATTTCAATTACCTTGACTTGGTAAAATGTAAGTACCTTGATAGCGAAATTCATATCTGCTATCTGTACGTTTAATTTCATATTAATTGAGATAAATCACATTAAATGATACAAACAAAGACTATCTATCTAAAACCCTATCTTTGATAGAAGTTCGTATGTCCACTTTACACTAGGATCCAATTAATGCGTCAGATAAGAGTTTAGAAAAAAAATGTCTAAGTAGTTTGTTGTCGAAAAAAATAGGTTTCCAATTACTGTCACGGGTATTTCGCAGAAATAAAATTAATTAAACAAATATGTCGCATTTGTTTGTTTACAGCCTCTGATGAAATCTCAGACAAGGGTCGTCTAAATAATGAAAACAATCTAGTGTGAGATGTCGTAGAAGTTGGTCTATTATTAAATTAATAAATCTTTAATTGCATTTATTTTTTCAATGTAACATTTTATTAAAAATTTATTCTGAAATGTTTAACAGTATAATGAAAAATAATCTGGAAAATTTTATCATTTTTAAAAATATGTAAATCCGTCCTGTCGTCTGATCTAACGAAGCCCAGCGGTAAGTGGAAATCAAGGGAAAAAATTTATGATTTACATTAATTGAGTAAATAAGAATTTGAGACGGTTTACACTATTTCAAATCATGTTTTAACTTTATTTTAGACCTTAAAACGGAGCGGATTGGCTCAGTAGTAGAGCGCTTGTTGTCTTGCCGAAAGTTCCGGGTTCAAGTCCGGTACGGCTGTGGCAGATAATTTATATAGTCTGCTAGTAGCCGTGGATGGACCCGGAGGGATCTGGAGACCCTCCTGGGCCTTACCCAACCTCTATAAAGTGGATACCCTTATGGGGGTGGACCTGGCGGTTGAGCGTGATACAGGACAAATCCCCTGCCTGTAAAACCGTTGCTCATGAAACAATAGTTTCTACCGCGTACTGAACCCAAGACCCATTTATGGCTGTATTGGTAGAGTTAGTTACAGACCTAGTGTATGTACTTGCTAAATATAATTGAAATAATAATTTCGCTACTGTTGTTGTTGTTGTTGTTTTTTTACGTTGTTGTTGTGTTGTTACGCAGTTAACGTCAAATGTAGCAGTAGATCGAGCCCGTAAGACCATCTGGGTTCTCATAGTTACTAAGTGAGTACATTAATATGGGGGCAAATTCTGGAGGTTAAGTATGATTTCGGTCAGTATGTTTATACATAAATTTACTTATAGTTCACAATTGCGGCTTAATAACACTGTTACTGTATTATTTTTGAAAACAGTAGTTCAAGGCGAGTTTTTAAAAAATAAAGTATACAAGAAAGCTGTCCATTTTCTTCTAGAGTATGGATGAAAGCGAGAGTGTCCCTACTAACACGGGCAGTCTTGACAAGCGCCAACATAATTGTTGATAAGAGACATGTGATGATACTCGGGATTCGCAAGTTGACTTGCAAGTATCTCGATAAGATTCTCAGAACAGCAAACGAAGCAGATAGCTCCGCGTGATACGAATCTTACTGTCTAATCTTTCTAGGACAGGTCGCCGAAAATCTATGGTTATGGTTTCAGGAATTTTTAATGAAGCATATGTTTGAACGCTCTGGTTTTGTAATATGCAACTTTACTCTCTTTTTTCCTTATCCTCCTTATATTTTGTTTTTAAGTTATTTGGGAATACAAAAGAAAATATAGATTTAGTTTAATTGAATTAATACAGGCACAGGCAGAAATTATCTCCAAAACATATATTGTTAATTGGTTGTTTCTCATCTTTATAATTAAATCGAGAAAATCAATGGGCGTGCCGTCGTGTATCAAGTTATATGAAAATTATAGAGTATTATTTAAATTAAATTTATTAGTGCATAAACAGTAAGCCTAAAGCTAGGGCAGGTAAAGAAATAGTTTGGGTGCAAGGAGGAACGAAACCAACTGACAGAGCTGGACTGATTTTTTTTTTATTATACCCATAAAAATAACAATAGTTTTTAGGTAGTCTATTTCGGATTAAAAAAATATTAGGTAACAATAACATTGTCTACTTAGCCCATATATAAAATTCCAATCGAAATTGCTCTGAATATTGCCGAATACTCCAGATGACATGCACGACAGTCAATGAAATTTTGATGAAAATTCAAGTATTGTGCGGGGTACATAGATGGGTACATTTCAATTTAATCATATTGTTTACAGAACTTATGCTTATGCATGCACAGACGTATTTCTTTTCATATACCAATAATATAAAATACTAAATAAATATGATAAAATTCGATCGTTAAACTCATTTAAAAGGTACCCTGATAAAAATTAGTACGTTAAACTAATTTATTATCTTATTATTTAGTCCCCTCGTTTACATCGCAAATTGCGAGAACGCCGGGAGCATGGGATCGGTGAAAAGAAAGGATATGTATATGGCCGAGAGGCGAAGGATAGCTCAATTGGCAGAGCTCCAGGCTAGTGACCTGGGTGACCCGGGTTCGAGTCCCGGTCCTAGAAATATCTTTTCTTTTCAAATAAAAATATTTAATGATTTATTATTTATTAAACTTACATCTAATTAGTATTTGTCGTTGCGCTATTAATGAATATGCTAACCCCTTAATGTCTCCTAACACAGGATTAGACAACACAGTCTTTTAATTCTACAGAAAGTTGTCACAAATATCAATAATAAAATATAGTGCTTGGTATTATTCTAAAAAATAACACCGAAAATGGCGTCACCACGGCCTATTCTAATATTATCCAAAGTTATATGGTTACATTGGTAATGTCCCCCACCTTCAAAAACTATGCATTAGATCTCCGATGTATATATTATTATTACTACAAGATTATTAAAGATAATAAAAAATAATTATTAAGAAGATTACTTTTAGCTAACTCACCCCTTGTGCTGAGCTCCTGGACCCCGGTCCCTCTGCCTCCTGTTCTTGAACCAATTGCTCACTTGGGTCAGAGTAAGCCCAGTCTTCTTGGCCAGCGCTCTCTTCTCATCTGGGGTTGGATACCTGAGAAGTAATAAATAAGAACAGAATGAATAGAAACAAATTAATTTATCAAGACTATTTACTTAAAAAATATAGGTTTTTTATATCGGTAACGGTAACAATAAGTGAAACAAATTCCCACCCTAAGCTTACAAGTGATATAAAATAATGATATAGGAGACACTCTTAGTACGAGCAAGGCGGTCGTTCTCGACAAAGACCGTGAAGAGGATTGGCAACTTGGATTAATGACCTAAGTCAGACTATTCCAGAATTTCTCCATCTACAAGATGGACATAAACTACTAGTTGAGCGTTCGTGTTCTGGAGGAATTCGCTACGTCAAATCGCTATTAAATGTAAAAGTCAGATGTAAGTGGAATCATGATGAAAATTAGTATAAAGTGACTTCTAAATATTATTTATTGTAGGATTATTGATAACTAAGCTAACCTGTCGCAAAAACACACTAATTAGAAATATAACGTCCGGGATTAGTAATCAATGTGAAGAAGATATAATATAGAAGTCTTATGGACGGAGCAATCACGGGAGTCTAAGTTAGGTCATTCATTCAGGACATCAATCCCACATGACAATCCTCTTGGAGCCCTCGGATGGTCCTAAAAGACACCACCTTGAGGTTGGTGGACCAGCTTGGTCGAACCGAGAGGAATAGGGGAATACCATAGGCTGTGAAAAATGATGTGGAAAGCATAGAGAATCATATGAGGGAAGTAAAATCCTTATTAAATACCTTTGAATTTATTAATCTAAATGCTTTTAGGTATTTTTTGGTTGCGCTAGGGGGTTAATTGTGGAAAAATACACATATTTGCAAAAGGAAAACCTATTATTGACAAATGATGCTAATCCTAAATTATATAAACATTCATACCATTTATTTCTACTATTTATACCTAATTTCAATGATTTTCGAGTTACATTCATACTTCTCTTACATACGAGTAGATAACATATGAATTTCCATGCACCATTGCCTCCATCCTAGTTACTCCAGGACAGGAAAGAAATTCCAATGATTGAATCGGACTAAATATATGTGTAAACAAAGTTGCAAAATGTTATCACTTTTTGAAAATTGTTTGAAACTGCAGAAAGAATGGAACGATAGTCAAAATCTAATGAATTTTGGTGCTGAGATAGTCCGGAGGTAAGGTCATGGAAAAATAAGAGTTTTGATAAGACAATTTTATCTACAGAGGTGTTTACTAATAATGAATAAAGTACCCTTTATACTAAACATATGATTTTAATCATAAAAAACAAAACGATTTATTTGATTCATAACTCATATCCGAACATCCAGGTTAAATTCCAAATAAATTTTAAAGGGATCAACTAACCTGTTCTTGTCGTAGCTCTCTCGCAAAGCGTTCCTCGATTTCTCCTTGAAGCAGTAGACAGTCTCCTCGCCGTCCCAGATGGTCTTCGGGAGTTGATACTTCTTCCTGAGGCGGTACTTGTCGACAGCTCCGAGAGGCCTCCCCCTCACCTTCTCGGCCTCGTTGTAGTGGGCCTGGTACCACATCTCCTGGAGCTCCGGATGGTACCTGCGCACACCTACTTGTTACTTCCTCGCGCCCTTTCAAAGAACACCTTTCCTATCCCTCATGGTTACACCCACAGCCTCCGCCCGCTTTGTGCTACAGTACTCCACAGGACGGGTACATCCTGTCAGTATGTACCCATCCCTATCTGACAGTACCATCTAGCAAATGCTCTACGCCTGGCAAACTGAGATTTTCCATTTGATTTGAGATAACACTATATTGATAAGCTCAGAAAAGAAAAACAAAATATAGCCCTGATGTTTAACGGTGGTATAAACCTTTAGCTCGATTGGGGACATGGGTGATTCTATTCTAATAGTGTTTATTAATGTTATATACTGTTTGCTCTCAATTGTCATCCATTAACAGTCTATTTATAAAATGTTTGTATCAATTTGATCACATCCTCCTGACGGATCCTCCTGAATACATTTAATTTATCTTATATTATGTAACTTGCAGTCCTGACAAAACATAGTTTTTCGATTAAATATTAGTACCGTGTCATGTACATTTCTTGAGTTTAGTTACGAATTCATATTTTTTTTGTCGCAATAAATGATCCAAAATATTTAATCCATGCAGTTTAATCTCCAATTCATAAATAAATTTAACAATTTTCTGAATAATATTACCGTGGATGAATGAGTCAGTACGGATAATTTAAAATTTGTTCATCATTCTCGTATTAATATTAATATTAATTCGATATTTTGAAGTTTTAATGTAATTCCCTCGGAATTTCATTTTCACAATAAAATAGAATAATAATATGCAATAAAAATTAAAAAAGTTTAATTACAGATATTTAAAAAAATATATTAAAAAAAGTAACAGTTAAAATGAAATCATATACTCTATAAATATTTAATTTTGAATTCTTTGAATGTCCTGTGAGTAATTGTATGTCAACAATTGCACTTCATCCCCCCCATTTATTTAAATATTGTAACAATTTAAATATTAACCCCACAGCTTCTGTAACCCACTTAATTTATTTAAAAACAAATGGGACGAAAAACAAAAAAAATTAATAAATAGCCTTTGATCAAACAGATATTTGACTATAATAAATCCACATTACTGCATACACTGAGGAACGGAGTAGAAAATTGTCCAGAAGGTTACATTATACAGTTTATATTGATTACCACAAGGCAGTTTAGTAGTGAAAGTAGGAGTTTTTATTTTTTACAAATATATTTATATATATATATGCATATAAAAAAATTGGACAACTTTAATTAAAATTTGAAGTAGATATTAAGATTATTAAAAACAATTTAATGGCAATTTTGAAATATTTATTATCTAGGTTTAGCTCGAGGATAATATATGTCATTAATAGTTTATTAATTTTATTAATTTTTTAACCCGCCATTTCAAAGAATTCATTTGTATTTTATCTCTATTAGTAATAAGAGCTTTAAAAAACACAATGGAGTGTATTTCTCGTATTCTGCATACTGGAGCTATATATATAACAGTTCATGTTTTTTAAGTATTATATATTTTTGCCATGCTAGTAAAACCTTCCTTCGGGAAGAAAATAATTATGTATAAATACCCGTGAGGTGAGATTTATAATTTAATTATTATACTATATCTCGCACTCCCATACATAAACAAGACATAGACCAAGACAAAGATATAGAATCGCGGAAGCATACCCTAACAAACCATCCATGCGCAAACTGGCACTCTCTAGCACACTCAAATATGCACGAATATAGTTCAAGTTTCACCATACACTCAATTATTTATAGCGCCAAAAGTAGAAAGTATTCTGTTGAGTTGTCTTTGGTACGATGCTAAATTAAAGGGTAAGGAACATGATATCTAACTTTTATTAATAAATTAAATACTTTGCATTCTGTATTTTTTATAGGAGGTTTTTTTATTAGAATTACTATCAGAGATAACCGTCTTATGCAGTTACTGTGTCTTAATACGTTACCTAGGTATTGCCATGTATTTACTGACGGACTGATTTAGGAACAATGCCGCCTTTCAGTGGACTGGTGTAATTAACGCTCGTTACAAACTCACAATCAATTCCTAAATATCTTCTAATGACTATTAGGGAAATAAAATTATAGGCTTTTGTTTTTTGTTAAAAATATATTTTACCAAAATTAATAAGGGGGAAATCCCCGATGTCATATTTTATTTTGTCTATATTCGTTTTTATCATTATACAGTCACCATATCAATTAATTATAAAATCGTTAATGTACAATTACATAATATTTTATTTTATACTATAAGTTATTACTAAATTGTTACTTGGCTAAATTATCAAACATTTTAAAAGCGATATTATTGTTTTCGTATATTTTTTTATCATGATCACAATTCGGCCGGTATTTTATTTATTTTTTATGTTTAATGGCTGAAAACACCGCGGGAGGAACGGGAAGACTCATTTGAAATGCATTTCGAAGAAATCAACTCTAATAATTTATGTACTTTTCACACTATGTTTTATAAATATTAACTTATGCATAAAATAATGCAATGATTAACCCAGGAGAGGTGTCCTTCATTTACGTTACGTAATAGGTGTCCCCGTGAGCGTTTCCCTCATATTGTGATTCCCATCAATTGAATCTCAACTTATAAATAATCAGGATACAAGACCAAAAAATAAATATGGAATAAATATCATAAAAAAACAAAACACATAACAATATGTCCACTTTATTATCAAATAAAATCAACCGCAGTGGAAACAAATATCGGAACGTTAAGAGTGTCTCTGCAAGGGAGATGTCGCAATTAATAAACATTTTGGGGCGTAAAGAGTGTAGCCGTGAAAGAATCCCCGCGTTTATTCTCGGACTGATCTTGAAACGAACTTGAGACTTGTAAGTAATATATTTCAACCTGTAGTGTGAATGTGGCGGTTTTGAACTTGTCCACTCCATGTCTATTGAGTACTAGCTGGACAAAATCTCAATGGAATAGGATGATTTGTTAGATATTTAATAAATATTTAATAAATTTGATAAGTAATTTTATTTGTAGGAGGGAATAATTTTGATGTTGGCGAGAAGTTTAAGCAATTAGTATATATGCTAACTAGAAAAAACGAAATTGAAAGAGGAAATAAAGGCGCGATTAAAGACAGGAAATGCTTGTTAATATTAGGCCTCGACATTACGAAGCTCGTATCTTCTGTCACGAAATTTAAAAATCAGAATTATCTTTAATACTCTTCTATACCGATGTGAAACGTGGCCACCGACTCAGAAGGACGGGCAGCTCCTTAAGGTATTCGAAAATAAGATGTTGGGTAGAATATTCGGATCAAAACAGGATGAGGCTACAGGAGAATTTAGGAGATTACCCGATGCGGAATTTTGGAACCTGCACCTAGTTAATATCATTGAAGTCATATAGTGCTGTGGTGACTGGGAAGCGCAGAGATTTTTAGGAGTTTGTAGATGTTACTTGGTTTTAAATGACTAAAGAAGTAAATGGTACTGCATTGTACGAATAAGTCTTTTCTGTATTAACTGAGAGGATATCGCACGTTATCTCCATTTATTAATATCGTTCAAATATTTCTGACAAACCAATTATCCTCATGCGGACTGTTTCTTTAAAACGTGGGGGTAAATTGGCTCAGTGGTAAAGCCATGACTTGCCATGCCGCAGGTCCTGGGTTAAAATCCTCCTGCTGGCAAGACTTTTATGTAATGTGTTAGCAGCCGGAGGTGGATCATATAGGATCTAGGACCCTCATGGGGCTCACCCAGCGTTTATAAAGTGGGTACAAAAAATATAGGGGGAATCTAGCGATTGAGTGTGATTTAGCACAATCACCTCCCTGCACAACTGTTGTCCCAGAAATAGTACTGTCCCTAGCATGAAATAAACCCCAGACCCTTCACGGGATGTTGTGGTATAGGTTTTTTTTCTCTTTTAAAAATCTTATAATCAGCAAAAATATGAATACATTGATGTTTATAACTCAATTTTTTGAAAAATTGAGTGCGCTATTTAACTTTTTTTCCCCGCTTAAAGAACATATTTGCCTTCTTTTTTTTTTAATTTGAATATAATTTATGAAGAGCTTACGTCTTATTACTGTTTAGGAAGTATTGACTATTAAAATCCGGCAACACAATCAGGCGGTGGTTAGCGGCATGTTTATCGATAAGATTTTACTCATAATTCGGAGAAAGGTCGCTTATAGACTGGCCGGCGGAACAATTAACGAAAGTTGGCTACTATAATCAATTTTTTTTTTTAATTTAATTTATTGATATTTACAACTATAATATTATTATAACAACTAAATCTGCTGATATGTACATTATGACTTGAAAAACACTTGTGGAGAAACTACCCATGAGTAGTACTCCAATAAAGTTCTATAGTAGATGGTCACGAGGCCATCTTCTTTTCAGACGCCTCGGAGGGTTATCAGGAATAGTATGGGAAGCAAGTTGAGAGACTCGCGGATTGAAGTGTGTATGGAGCTTGTCATGAAAGGATAGGTATCTAGTTTGGGCCAAATCAGTAACATATGGGATATTAAGTTCATGGTGGATGAGTTTGTTTGTGACAAAATAAGGAGCATTAATGATTTTACGAAGGATTTTGGATTGTAAGGATTGGATACAAGATAAATTGGATTGTTCAGTAGAGCCCCAAAGCTCAACTCCGTATATCCAAATAGGTCTGATAACTGTCATGGAAATGAGTCTTTTGTAATTAATTGGGAACTTAGAGCGTATGTCCAGTAAGTGTTGCAGTAGGCGAAAACGTCGAGCAGTTTCTTGTCTTTTCAGTCTTGTATAATCAAATTAAAATTAAATTATCTCCATTGGTACGATGGCCGGCCATAGCGATAACTGTCTCAGTGGTCTGAGTACTTGATTGTATTAGAATAAATTACATCTGTTGTTTTTATTATTGTAAAAATATAATGTAATATGATCGTAGGTAGATAATAACTTTTTCCAGAGATATATCTCTTCTAAGATACTGATTACTTCATATGATATTAGATAAATGAGGTTGATGAGAAGCTAATATTGGTAGCCTATGTTAATCTGAATGTAGCATATCAAATTAAATCTTATGCTCAATATCCTCATGAAACAGAAAAAGAAGCGGAAAGATATATATCTCAGTTAATCCCATAGTGAATAACCCAAAATCATATTTACATTGTTTTTCATTGCGGCCGTCGATAAATTTATTAAACTATATATATATATATATATATATATATATATATATATATATATATATATATATTATATATATATATATATATATATATATATATATATATATATAATTATAATTGCAATAACTTCTTGACAAAAGAATTAAAAAATAAATTATTTTTATGTATGTAAATAAACTGCAATTTATTAACATTGAATGACATTCAAACAATACATCGAACGATAAAATTGAAAAAAAAACATTAATTAATATAATAAAAGGATTAATATATCATGTAAGTTAAAGTTTTGTTTATAAACGTCGACAAATATAGCACAGACATGTTGCGCGGTTTTTAGATTATCATAAATTGATGAGATATTTTAGACATGAGAGATTATTATGAAAATTATTTAATCTGCTAATTGCCACGGATGGAACCTGTGAGACCTGCTGACTCTCCTGGGCTCAATCAGCCACTAGAACGAGAAAAAACGCTGCGGTTGAGCTTAATCTCGGACAAATCACCTCCTTGTTCCATGTTATCTTAATAACAGTACACTCTACCATGGACTGACCCCAAGTCATTTCATGGGTTATAGTGGTATGGTATTTTTAATAAATAATTGTCATATTTAGTTATAAAAAAAATGTGTTTTCATCATTACGAAAGTTCAGGAACAGTATATGGAGTAATTGCTGTAGGTCTATGAGTAAACGTAATTATAGATACAATTTTAAAAATGGTGGAGGTTTTTTGTGGTCAACTTTTCGGCCTGGGTTGAAGGGCTTCCTGTATCAGGGGGCTATGTGGTGTCAAAACCGCCAGATTAGCTCATAATGGTGCAAACACAACTTACAGGTCCTTCCTTGTTTATTTAAGAATATTAGTAGTGCTCGAAAATATTTGGTCCTAACGGATGAAATGTCAGGTTCGTTTGTTTACAGTTTTCTTTTCATTAGGGATTAGATTATTTGTACCCAAACAATTATGTTATGCATACCATTTGAAAGATCATTTAATCATTTTTCATAATCAGTCACAATTTACCTTTTGAAAGTGAAGTAACGTTTTAAAAATAAATAAGAATAAAATTAATTCTTCCGCGGAAATTCGTATGATTATTCGTATTAATTTAAACTTAGCCATAGCGTCACGGAGGCGTTCCGAAACATTAATATGGTTTACGGTGAAGATACAGTGAGCGAACGAACAATCTTCCGTTGATTTGAAAAATTTCGGTCTGGGGATAATGCCAACAATAAAAAAGTTGAAAGAACTGGTCGCAGCGGGCCTTTCCCAAACCGCTCGTGAATTAGGTTCACAACTTGGAGCAAGTGCCATGACTGTTTCAAGGCACCTTAAAGAGCTTGGTAAGAAAAAAAAAGCTGGAAATATGGGTACCAAATGATTTAACCGAAGCCCAGCAGCTCACCCGATTGGAAACGTGCTCCTCATTTCTGTTGCGAAACAGAAATGAGGAACACCTTCCTCACCCACCATATTCTCCGGACCTTTCTCCAACTGATTTTTAATTTTTCCGTTGTTTGGATAATTTTTTTAGAAATAAAAAAATTGAAAACGAAAATGCCCTGAAATCGCTCTTGCAAGACTTCACTTCTTCCTTGAGACCTAATTTCTACCGAGGTGGGTTACAAATGCTTGTTTCACGTTGGGAGAAGTGTATTGAAATTCAAGGATCCTATTTTGATTAATAAAAGTACTGTCTAATAATTTGTTTGCTAATAATTTTAATTTACACCTTCACTGACATTTCATATGTTACAACCCAATATATCCATACTTTGAGATAAAAGTAGAGCAATTTATAATTTTAACTTAACTTTTGAACATTTAAATATAAGTATTTAAAAAAATAGACACAAATTTGTGAAATTAAAGATACGTAGTAAAAGGCTAAGTGTTAGTTTTGAAAATTAAATATATTTAATGGATTTAAGATTAATAATTGTTGGATAGAAGTATGAATCATTAATATTTGTAGTGGTCCTTACAAGTATTAAAAAGATATTTGGCTGATTAATGTATTCATACCATTTCGTCATCAATTCTTATGTACCACTTATTTATTAACATCTTACACGCGCCAATTGTTTATTTAGACTAGAGTGTTACTTAACATAATTCACTAAAAGCTTTTTTTTACTGTTCGGGAATGATTATGACACCAACATAGACTCGAAACGTTGCCAAAAAGAAGTTGGAAGAATTGACTGAATCTCGAGAACCACTATATAATTATAAAATTATATTAAATATAATAATTTTATATCTTTATACATAATGCAATACATAACAAACTTTATTATAATTGGGAATTTATTACTCATATATTTCACCTCTTTTGATTTATTTTAGCTAAATAATACTATTCCATATTTAGCTCTGCTTAAAAATAATCTTCAAATGTATTTCAAATACAATGTTACAATTTAAAACATTTGGGTATTTTAGTTTGCTTTTATGTGTTTTATTTAATTAGGATGAGGAAATAATAATAAATCTAATAATTATAATTTCAAGCCAATAAATAATAATTGATTAGATACATTGCTCTGATTAATGTATCATCAAGGAAAGCCAACCCCGGTGTGTGTTTTGCGGTAATGTATCTCCCAGATTGTAGGCGCCGGCTCGTCTTTCAGACCATCGACTGTTCTTTAATTGGTTCTTTATTGAGATAATACGTTTGATTACTATTCCTTTTAGTTAATGTTTACATTAAGAATTATTTAATTAGCTACATAATCAGTTTTTAAATTTTGTTTAAATTAAAGAAACCATATCAACCTTATCAAGTATTAATTAATTCAAGAATCGTAAATCATAAATAAGTGTAGAGGTATCATACATCATAGAGGTAGGAGTATTGTAAGTAATGGACTATAAAACACTTGTAAATTGTATAAAATTAAAAAAATATAAATTTGGGCTATATTAAGTAGCAAGCACAAAAACTTAAAATTCTTATTTAAACGGACCTGATGTTATTATTTCAATGATACTAAGGGAATGCATACACTAGACCTCTATCACAAGAACCCATAAAAGGTCCTGAATTTAGTACGGGGAAGAGACTGTAGCGATGTTATTATTTCAATTATTCTAAGTGAATATATACACTATAACTACCTGTACCACAACAATCCGTAAAGGGTCTTGGATCTAGTACGTGATAGAGACTATTGCGATGTTAATATTTCAATTAATACTAAGCGAAAGTATACACTAGGCCTGTAACTACCTGTACCCTTACAACCCCTGAAGGGTCTAGTAGGTGGTAGGGACTGTACAGATTCGAGTACATGGGTTGTGCAGGGAGGTGATTTGTCAAGTCATGCAACTCATCCGCCGGATTTTTCCTCGAATTAAGGGTACTCACTTTTTACAGAGGAAGTGTCAGTCCCGGGAGGGTCTCCAGATGCCACCGGGTCCATCCCCGGCTGTTATCTTGTGAATTAAGTTATCTGCTACAACCGGATTTGATTATCTTCGTTACGGCCACTCAACGCTCTACTACTGAGCTACCCTGCTCCCTAATAGGCTATAACCTAAATGTTAAGCATAAGTAGATAACATACTTGGGATCAAATCCATGACTCTCGAGGATGGCGTAAAGTTCCCGGTAGTATCCTTTCTTGTAGGCAACGAGGGCGCGCGCCCTGAGGATAGCCTCGTGGCCCTTGAAGAGCTCGCTGGGAGGTAGAGTGCTCAAGAACTGCTGGAGCTTGTCGCAGTTGCCCGCTTGGTGGAGGGCCTCGCAGACGGTGGAGACTTGCTCCGACGTGAAGGATACACCCCTCTTGACTGGATCCAACCGCGGCGAAGGCTCCATGGCCACTGGGTGAGGAGGGCGTGGCGAGGACCGCCTCCCTCTCCCCACTCCTCCCTCCCCACTCCTATCCTACTCCTACCACCTCCTTAGCTCCCTCCTTGAGGATTTTCAGGTTTCCCTATTAGCATAAGGAACGATTTGAATATGTATACAGATTAGGATCTATATTGTGCCGGGTCATTGCTAACAATCTTCGGCTTGAAAATATTAAGTTCATTAAATAATATATAAACAGTGATGTATCAAGAAGGAATGTACACATGCGCTCCGACTTCAGAATTTCATAATATATATCGGCTATCATTACACCAGGTTATCGCTTCGAGTTTTAACTTTATTCGTTTCCTTTTTAATATTTTTACTGCAATATAAATAATTGTATTACTCATTGTATATAGTAACTATTACTGCCTGTATATTGACTAAAGGACTGAATTACACGTAATGTTTAGGTTATATCATCTATACTTTGAAAGCTCTGTTGAAACTTTCATTTCTTGATGGAGTTATTACCGAAAAAACTCATTAGCCATAATTACATCCTTTTTTTTTCTTACTGATACTCACGGTTATTCTTATGTTCGTTAATATTACAAAGGAAACGAATGGAAACGTAAACCTCGTGACTAACTGGAAGCGAAAACCTGCGGAACTGATACCATCATTCCTTACTTATATCTAGAAAATATTTGGAAAAAAAAATTCGCCCATATTGATTTATTACAATTATTTATATGTATTATACTCACTGAAACATCGAACTATAATTTCTAAAACGAATTAATTAGGTATTAAGAAAGATATATTTAATTATGATTATATATGCAATTCAATAAATTGTAATGTTGCATGTATTGGGTCTAGAAGATTTAATTATCTTTTAATCATATTTAAAATTTCTCATTTAAATTAATTTTTACATATGTGTATTTGTGAAATTCATCGAGCAATTATTGCATTCTATAATATCTTCAGTCGGCTATTTTTTATAGGACATTATATTGAGCTTTTGTTGGTGTCCTTTATTCCACATGAAATCTATCAATTGAACAATTAAGCAAATGTATTGTTTTAAAAAGTACTAATGGAGTTACAATTAATATACCGGTTTGATATACTAAGTATACTTCATACATCACTGCACCGTTCAAAATTACTATAAGTTTTTAATTACATCATTTAGACAAAATTGAACTTAATAATTATGATACTAATAGGTTTAGTATCCATCCAGAATGTTCGAATAGTTATCCAAAAATTACCTCTTACAAAGTCGATCGACAGGTCACTACCCAAATCCAAACAATTAAGAACACCAATTATGCAATCCTCCCATCTACGACTAGGTTTACCCCTCGGACGTTTACGAGTCTGTTCTGCGCTAGTTATCTTTTTAAGAATAAGTTCGTTACGAAGGCCAACAACGTTATATTGTTTTAATATTTACAAGCCCATCTTAATCTTCGCGATGCTATCACTTTAATTATTTACCTATTGCATTTCAGCGTTGGGTAACCCCAGTCTCAAGTGGAGTCCTTTTTAGTGGCAAATTTTTGAACGCAATACCTCATTTTCTCCTTCTTCTTATCTGGCATCACGACCCACATGATGAGTCAAAGCCTGCTCCAACCAGAGCTGCCTGTCCTCTCTTTTGCGCGCCACTGCCTTCCAATTTCTTAGTCCAAGTAGCATTCTGGGGTCTGCAGCCACATAATCCTTCCAACGAAGCTTGAGACGTCCTACTTGACTTGTACCATACAATTGGTATGGGCATCACTTTTAATAGGATATCGCCCAGGTTCATTCTCATGACATGACCAGCCCAGCGGAGTCGGGCGAATTTGACAACGTTGACGTCTTTATACATGTCCTTATATCGGCATTTATAATATTCCTTCCAGGAACCCTGCTCACACACACCTCCATATATCCTGCACTTCGAATCTCAAAAGGGCTTCTTCCTGGGCCTTCGTCATCGTCCAGCATTCTGAACCATAAGTAAGCACAGGTCTGCTAAGCGTATTGCATATCCTAGTTTTAGAGGCTTTGGACAATACGCTGCTCCTTATATGCTTTTGGAGTGCAAAGTATGTGCGGTCCGCGGAAAGAAAGCGCCGCTCTATTTCTTCTCATATGTTATTTTTGTATTTGACTTGGGATCCTAGGCAGATAAATGACTGAACTCGTTCGATTCGGTGTGAAGCCATCTTTCTGCACCTTCCTCTGGTTGCGTACTCAGGTATTTCGTTTCATCAAAATTTATCCTTAGGCCTAAGCATATCGTTGATTTTATGACTAGTGCTTCAAAAGCCTCCTTCACTGCGTTGAGGGATCTTCCTGATATGTAAAGATCATAGTTGATTTGTTAATTAGAGTTCCTTCGTTCTGGATCCCCGAACCTCAAATTACCTTTTCATGAGCAAAATTTAACACGAGGCAGGCAAGGGCATCTCCTTGTCTAACTCCCGACTCCGTTCTAAAACCTCTTGACAGTTTTCCAGATTTCCTCACAAAACATATAAAGTCCTCCATCGTCATTTTCACTAGACGAATCGTTTTAGGAGGGATCTTTAATTCTAACATTGCCTTGTATACTTCTTCTCTGTTCACAGAGTCGTATGCTTGTTTAAAATCTATTATCAGCTGATGAGTTTGGATCTAAAACTCTCTTGTTTTCTCCATTAAAATACGCAGCGTGATAATCTGGTTGACAGCCGACCTACCCTTACGAAATCTACATTGATAATTCCCTAATTCACGATCAGCATATGGAAGAAGTCTTTTAAGTAGGATAAGGGACAGTATTTTGTATCCGGATGGAAGGAGAGATATGCCTCTATAGTTACTGTATGTTAGTTTGTCACCATTTTATGTATGGGACAGACTATAGTTTTTTTTCCACTCACTAGGTAGATTCTCGTCTCTTCAGATGTCTTACTCACTAAGAATATTTAATATCATTGCTCTATAATAACGTTCAACAGTTCTGAACTTAGACGGTATCATAGTCCTTCCGGTATATTTGCTACTCGCGCACTTACTGTGGTTGATGAACTGTCTGGCTGGCGTTAACGTCCTCAAGAGTGGATTGTTAGCGGTTATAAATGGATCAAAGAACTTGATGTGCTTTCGTTTTATTCTCCAACTAAGTGCCGACTATGGGTCGAAGATCTTGAGCTAGGTAAAAGTCAGAATT
Source organism: Troilus luridus (assembly GCA_964056705.1). Taxonomy (NCBI): domain Eukaryota; kingdom Metazoa; phylum Arthropoda; class Insecta; order Hemiptera; family Pentatomidae; genus Troilus; species Troilus luridus. Next base: position 41,635,415 of record OZ057412.1, on the reverse strand, counting down.
GCAAATTCATCCAATAATTAGGTTTAAGTATCACCTTATCCGTTCCTTATTCTCAATTCAATCCTTCCCTAGTAAGATAAAAGTATCTAAGAGGTCAAAATCATTAGGTACAAAATCCAATACTTTTTCATTCTGTTATCAAATTTGAGCATAGAGTAGTGATATGGTTGATATTTAGAATTAATTACTCCCGCAAAATTTGTCTCTACGTTATACAACGCACATTATAATTACTGTAAATGTAATAGCGACTTTAATTTAAATAAAGTAAGAATAAATATTTAAATATATATATACATATAGTAGTTATACATATGTAGTTATCGTTCTGATTTCATCTTGCTATATATTATACGTTATATAATAAAATTGTATACAATAAGTATTACTAAAATTATACAAAAAAATTCTTGACAATTTATGTTTGTTGTTTATCCATTTAACGTCACTTATGCTGATATGGCTAATCGGACGATGCTACAATGCGAGCCCTAAATTTTGCCTATTTCTATCGAGTGCCTGACACCGTACAGTTTCGAGATCCCTATTTTACGTCTCTTCCGACGAATGGCATAACCAAGGATTTTTTACTCCCTTTAAAAAATCCCTTTAAATAAACACCTGCCGGGCTGAGAAACCGCGATCTTTGTTGAGTTCTTTGAAAATGCATTGCCAGTTAAATATATATATTTTGTTTTATATATTAGCCTCACGAAATAAGGAAAAAAAAAGAGAGAAAATATTAAAAATAGAGAATTATAATGCATACACTCATAATGTATAATGTATGATAAAACATCTTTTAAAATTTATAGTTAGTCTAAAATAGAATATCTTCAAATTAACAAATGTTTTCCCTTAATACTTAATTTCATTATTATCATTAATTTCATTAGATTCTTATGTAGCTCTGATTTTAACTTCATCATCGTCGAATACATCCATTTTATTGTTAACACCACTTTACATTATTCCAAATCTGGTGAAGATTAAGATACTTCGCCACAAGAATTGGGCACTCGATATATTAATAGTCCCCATAATAAATACATAAAAAAGGCCATACATTTCTTCTAGCAACTTAGGCTTCGTCCCAGTTATTTTTGGTCCCAGAATATTTTATTTTAGTACCAGAAAAGATAAAAAGAAAATAGTTTTTCTAAAAGCAATTTAATATACAAACAAGATTTTCTCTGGAAGGAAATTCTAAAACGCTTCTCTTACCTTACATTCTCCAAAATGTTCTATTGTAACTGATATGTCTTGATGTACGAGTTTATGGCTGCTAAGTAATAAAAATTATTTTAATTTTTATCTATATCTACTTCTTTGTTGGAAAACTGGAATTCATTTGGCTCCCAGAGGTTGATGTGAATGTTGACTAGGCTTTTCTTTAAGCCGTTGACCGTTCACCATGGGAAGGTTAATATTTTCAGATTGAAAAGGAATTTGCATTGCTTCCAACAAATGCTTCAAGATGAGTCAGCTTGGTTTACTAGCTATTGAAAGAAAACAAAACATTTTTTTGTTTGATACAAATTTAAATAATTAAAATATATTTTGCAATATAATGCATAATTATAAATGATCATTAAAATAAGAGAAGTGCTTCGGTTTATGAACATTATTTATTAATATCGAAAAGTACTATATTTGTACATTTACTAGCATATGAATGTTTATATAATTATATAAACGAGTATATTTACACTTATATGAGTATATGTGCAATCTGTAGCTGTTTATATATAGTATATCTGAAGTTGATTATATAGTAATGCTTAAATTGGATGGATAATCCAAAAAGCGGATAGGCAATTTCTAAGGGCACAGGCGTACCTTTAATCCAGGCCCCCCCTTCAATTCTCCCAGGCCCCTAAAAAAACGTTATCATATTAAATCTTTCACTCAAAATTTAATATTTTCATTTTTAATACAAATTCAATAAAAGAACCTGCTTTATACGTAATGATAAACAGTTGCCAAGAAATAAAATCCATCTGTCATATAAATATGAGTGAGATAACAATAAAATGTCATTTAGTGACCAGGCAAAAGTTTCCATTTCATAATTATCACTATTTTATTTTAAAAACCTAACTCATGACATAATTAGCATAAGAACGCCGTTTTTAAAAATATATTCACCTTAGCATATTTTTTGATGATTTATTTCGTTTTTGATTTTACAGACATTAAGAAAAACTAACAAATATACATTAAATTGAGGAATATTTATTGTGATGGCCAAGTGGAACATCGGAAAACTTGAGAGAACACTTGAGTAATAATAGCGAAATGAGGCAGCTAATGTCTTAATCTGATAGGTTTTGCTTTGTACCCTTAATTAGAGAAGTCATATTCAGTTAGGTATTGTTGACATTTTGGAGGGAATACGATAATACGTGTTTGATTGTAACATTAGCCGTAATTAGAAAATAAAATATGTAGATACGACACATTGGCTTGTCAACAAAGATTTGAAGTAAGGTAAACTTAATATTAACAATAAAAGAAAATTAGCAAAGATTTCTTTTAAAAACTGTTCGACAACATGAAGAAACAAATAAAATGAAAATGTAACAGTCATACAGACTAATAGCCAGTAGCACTTTCAGGATTAAAACTAAATACCAGATGCATTTCTATATGTATCTACAGCCCCAGTGAAGAAGTGGTCACGTTGGTTTTTTACAAAATGAGTATTTTGAGGGAAACGGAATCGTGTTATTTTTGTAATGAATCCTCATTACTAACATTATTAACCCCTCGGTTAAGCCAGCTTTGGCTTTAAATGGAGTGATTACTTATATTACAACTCCATTCCTATTCAAAAACGGCACGATTACCCTTCCCACAATACAATTAACTCACTCTGGAGAAAACTCGACCACTTATTCGCTGAAGCTGCAGATATATGGTTCTGTTAAAATTATAAATTACCAAATTTAACTAACTAGTAAATGTATATCAACATAACAGATGGGAACAAATTTATATACACTTGAAATTATTAGATTCTGGCCAATTTTGGTGACACCAATTCGATCATAGCTAATATTATTAATTTATTATTGCATATTATAATTAATTTATCATCAATTTATTACAAATGATACAACGACTGTAAACTAAAAGAAAACATTTTAATATTCATTCCAAGCAACATAATATTCATCTGTTGATATCAGGCATTCCGAATTCCCGTCTAATACTATTAATTCATGTTTATATTACATTACAACTAATATTTAATTTATAATTTATTTTTTAATCTGAGTAAAGAAATAAATTAATTAATAAAGAACTATAATTATTTCAAACTCTCATATTTTTTATCCTCAGATTATTTTCTGATGCTAGAATACCTGAGAACGATATCTAGGTAAGAACCCCTTTGCATAACAAGTTTAAATATGACAGTGTATCTAGGGCAGGTCGGTGGCTATCCTAGATCGCTAGCTAGTTAGTTATGTTTACAGCGCCTTCTCCTCAGAAATGCTAACGAATTGTTTTCTAATTTTTTACCCAAGACAGACCTCCTACACAAAACTACGCTCAAATTAAATCCATAAATGGTTTCTGCTTGTTTTAGCCACAACCATAGCATCCGTCATTTTTCAATAGGAACAATGCTCCTTGAAAAAAAGTTATCTAAAGCATTTTATTTTTCCTTTATTACGGAATACAATCGCTCATTTTTTCCCGTATTTTCTGTTTTATTTTTTTAAATAAATAAATTCTAATTATAAATTTTAAATTATTCTCTAGACATCAGATCCAATTTATAATTACATGATATCCATCCCAATGGTCGTATGTTACTAGCATAATTTTTAAAATAAAAATCCATTAGTAGTTAGTATTTGTATTTAAAAAAAAATAAGAAGTAGGAATATAATCTTAAATAATTATTACAATGAACTCTGTCGCATTATTTTGTTTATTAAAAAGGCATATTTATTTATTAAAATAATAAGAAACATTATAGTGCTATATTATGTTTAAAATATTAATTTTTTTAAATTAATTTAATCATTGAAATTTACAACTATATAATTAACATACAACAAGTAAATGGCAGGAATGATACATAATGACATGGATAACGATAAGCATGGTATTACTCAAATAACAAAATCAACCAGCAGGTCACGAAGCCGTCTTCTTTTAAAATATTAACTTATTTCTCTATTCCCAGTCTGCTGGTGTTCCTCAAGGTAGCATCCTCGGTCCTATCCTCTACACAGTAGCTGACATTCCAGCCCATCCTAACAACTTCATCTCCACGTATGCTGATGACACATGTGTGTTATCAGTTAATAACGATTCATATATTCCATCCCAATCCCTTCAATCACATTTCTCAAGCCTCGAAGAATGGTGTCGGAATTGGAGAATTAAAATTAATTCCAACAAGTCCCATCAAATTACCTTTACCCTTCCCCGAAAACCCATGACTTCCTGTCCTACTGTATCCTTAAACAGTACTCTACTTATACATGTTGAACAGATTCGCTACCTAGGACTCAACTTAGACAAACGTCTTTTGGTTGGAACCCTCACACAAGACTGAAAGGACAAGAAACTGCTAGAGGTTTCCGACTACTTCAACACATACTAGACAAACGCTCAAAGCTTCTGATCAATGACAAAAGACTTATTTACTAGTGACTGTTATAAGACCTATATGGACTTACGGAATTGAACTATGGGGCTCCACCAAACCGTCGAATTCCTTTCGTATTCAATCCTTGCAATCCAATATCCTTCACAAAATCCTAAACGCTTCTTATTTTGTCACAAATAAAATCATCCATAAAGACCTTAACGTTCCATATGTTACCGATTTAGCCCATTCCAGATACCTATCATTCCATAATAAACTCCAGGTCCAACCCACTAGTTTCCATCCTTGCATCCAATTCCATCCCGGACAATCCTCCTACGCGCCTGAAGAGAAGATGGACCTTATATTATAGAAATGTTATTAGAGTCCTGCCAGTGGGTAGTGCCTCTACATGTCCTTTCATGTATCTAGTTAATCATATAGCCCTTGTACTAGATGTATATATTACAGTTGTACAATTCAATAAAATAATTAAAAAATATATATATTTTTATTTATATATTAAACAAAATAAAAGTAACTTTATAAAAAAATGAAAATATAAGCTGAATTTATTATTAGAAGCAACTGTGAATTTGATAAAAATGATCAAATTACTGAACACGATTTTCTTCTTACATCATAAAATGCTCCGATCGTCAACAATGGCTAAATCACTCATGGCAACAGAATAATTTACGTATTATTTGTAATTTTTTTATCATTCTTAAAAGAGCTAGTGAACTCTTAATCCATGATAGGATCTAATGGGGCGGAATCAAAGGTAGATCAGATTTTATAATTACTTGTTGATTTCTTTTTGCCAAATATGGTTGATTCAGTCAACTCTATATGTTATTAAATAAATAAAATTATTTAGAAACAATACAACATAATATTGAACTTCTATTTACTTCTATTGCGGGACGGGATTGAAAGAAGGGAGAGTAAAATCAAGCAGGCAAAAATATGAGCTCCATACAAGCTTGGCATGGCCTAGTGAGTACAACTTATTACTAAAATTAATTCATAAAAACCTAAAGACCTTACAAAGCAATACGACTACAAGAAATGATGATTATAAGCATCGTAACAGAATAGACAAAAGAGGATTTATAGACAAAAAAAGGTCAAATTCAGCATAATTGAATTTACGACAGTTTACCTCTGACGTCGAAGTTAAAAAATTCTGCCATCAGTGGGCAAAATCGTTTTCCATATTTGGTTTGTATGTATCTAGAACCGTAAAACTTCAAATTTCGAAGGGTTACTAAGTTTGATTATTATAAAAAGTATTTAAAAAAAATCATATTTCCTAATATTTATTCCTATTGTTACCCTGTCTTTTTCAACGATCAAGTTAAGGCGTCCCTGTTTTGTTTATTTTTAAATAAACCAAAATTATTAGTTGAACCATGCTAATAAAAAAAGACTAAGTTGCTTTTCATATTAGTTTATATAATTAACATATGCTTTCATTTTGAGAAAGTGGGGTTGCTAAGTGTGTAGAGCGCTGTTTCTATCCTGAAGCTTAAATCGGCCTGGGCAGAGAAATTATTTAATCTGTTGGAATTGTAGACCCTCCTAGGCCATTAGAGCCTCTGAAAAGGGGGTACCTTTAGGACATGATGGTTAAGGTCTCGGCCAAACCTCCCTGCAAAGCTGTTGCATAAGAAACAGTTTAGGCTCTACTAAATACTGAGCCAAAAACCCTTCATTTGTTGTAGCATCCCTTCATTTTTAAAGAAGTTATTGTCTACTCCAGAATACAAGAAAGAACTTAATGATATTAATGAACAATGTTTGGCACCAAGAGCAAAGGGAGGCTTCGAAGATGATGGACCTTGCAGTTCTCGGTGTGAGAAACTAGAAGACGGGAGCGCTGGGCAGAGAAGACTGAAGCAATGTTTTCAGGGCCAATGCCTACTCCGGGTTGTTGAGCTACGTAAATTATCTTTTATGATTATGCACAATGAAAAATAAATATATATATTTTCATCTATCCATATTTTTGTTAATCTATCCATTTAATATTTTTAATCCAATCATCACGAGTTTCTTCTGGTTTCGACCATGTAGTCGAATTCTTTGTCTCCCAATGGCCCAAACACACCAGTTGCCAAAAGGTAACCAAAGACCTGAAAGAAATGGGAAAGTCAGCCAAACCACAGACCACACGGTCGGAACCCAGGTGATCAGATCATTGGAGGAATAGGCTCCAACCAGATGCAATAAATACCGAAGTAGGAAAGAACGTTTTCAGTCTCAGATTAAGCCCCGAGAAAGGCTAGCGAAACGTCAAAGATATTCAAAGAATTTGACTACACGGTCTAAACCAGAAGAAATTCGTGATGATTGGATCAAAAATATTGGCCGTGGCAATTTAAGAGAGTATTTACATTTTTTTTTTTTTGGCCGAACGTGACGCTAAAAATAAGGTACAGAATCATGACTTATCCTACATAAACTATAAATGAGACTATTAGGTAATGATAATTATGCGACGATTCGCCTAAGTTGATGGCGACTCTTGGCCCGTGGGACCCCACCGCCGACTAGAGGTCAGGGGTGGCGAGCCGTGAGAAAGGAAAACTGCTGACTCTGCTTCCAGGTTAATAAACTGTTACAGTATTTGTTACTACTGCACAGCTCAGCTTCGTCCTAGGGCGATAGCGTAAAACTGGAAAAAGTTTAGGAAGATACTACAATTAGTAACGGCATTACTACGATACCCAATAGTAAATAGACGCAGCCTGTTTACCCAGTTTCTGTTGACAAAGCCGATCTATTTCGGCAAAAAGATTCTGCAGCATCGACGGGTTTCTGGGATTCCAACGATATAGAGTCAATCTTATTGATCTAAGCAATAGTATAATTTTTTTTTTTTAACGTAACATCTTCCTCAATAGTTTTGTAATTCATGATGTCAGGCAGTTTATTTTATTTACTTAATTATTCATCAACATATTATTAAAAAAAATCAATACTAATTTAATTTTAAAATTAAAATTATTACTTACCAAGCAAGTACAGAATAAATTTTACATCGGTGGCGATCGACAAAACAAATCCGATTCAATAGTCAATTATGAAAATGAAGATTTCTAGTCCTTTTTCTGACGTAAAGTTATTGTCAGTCAGATTGTTAAAACAATTCATATTATCACTGTCTTGAACTATTTTAATAACTTTATCTTTCAGCTGTACATCTTTTGTAATTCTTATTAACACCTCTTCAGTACAGTCTATTATGCAGTATAGTCCAAATTTTGGTTAATTTCAAGATTTTTTATTTGATTTTAATTATATTTTTTAATTTTTTTGTTTGTAAATGTTCTTTTCGGGCTTTTACAACCTTTGGTCATATGCCGACACTCAGAACAGTTTGTCGCCAGTGCTCTCGGTCTTCCCAATCTCCCTTCGCCAAGCCTCTTGCTGCCATCACCTCTTCAACTCCTTGCAGCCAAGTTTTCCTTGAGCGGCCTCTTTTTCGTCTCTCCTCTGGGGTATAGTCCTATGGGGTATATCATTTTTGGCCATCTCTCGGGGCCTATTCTTTTCAGATGACCATACCACTGCAGCTGCTTTTGTGAAAATATTTCCAAGTATTATTGATATATATCAACCAATATTTAATAATGATGTATGGTTGATATAAATATTCAAAAATAAATTTTTAACCTAGTAGGGATAAATAATTGTTCTAAGGTTTCAGGAATACTTTGAATCTTACTGGATACGAGTTAACGGATGTGGCTCTTCTGCATGGAATAAGTAGACATTTTCCTCTAGGGTGCAAGAAAATATCTCAAGTCTAAAGTTAGATGCTCATTCAATATGCCTGGCATAATTATTACTTAGAATCAACCAAATTTGATTTGATATACCAAAGATTATAAAGATAATAATATAACCATGGAAAAATTCTATTTATATATATGTAATTTTTGTAAACTTTTTGTAAACGATAATGGGGCTGACTTTAAAAATGTAAGAACTAGCGCGCATATATATTATTGTGGGGACGGAAAATCTGATGAATATATACCACATATTGTACTTAAACAATATCTAATTCTTTCTTGTTTCCATTCAATTGATACGCCTTATCACTTTTTCTATTATTGCAAAACTATTACTTATATTACAAACGTTATGTCTGTTGCTATGAAAATCATATTTAATTTATAAATTGGCGAAGAGGATAAGAATCCTTATATGCCTGTATCCCACTGTTTAGAAATAAAACTAATAAATGTTGCTAAAACAGTTCACCACATGAAATGAAAATTTATATTTAAAGAAATTTTTCCATAAACCCATCCCCTGGTGTCCTGTTTCATGTACTTTTATTAATTTTCAATACATTTTGGAGTAATGAAGTGTTCCGAAAATTTTTTTTTTTTTTTTTTTTTGCTTTATTGAGAAATAATACAATCTGCCACTATCTTGGGCAATGAGTATTAGAGCTAAAAGAGATCATTCATTCCATATGTACATAACAATAAAAATAAAATAAAATAATAATAATAATCGGCCACATTCATATCTATATACAATATTTACATACTGCCCCTGGGAACTCCGAATAAAGCCCCTACACCCAGAAGTGGGTGCCGAGGCACAATGCCAGGAGATCCCAGCGCCTCTCAGTCAGCCGCGTCACCAGTCTAGCCAGTGGAGACTGAGTGAGGACGCTAGAGCCACACACTCTCAGGCATGAGTGGAGAAGCTGGCCATTGCCAGCACTCCAGATGTATTTTCATAAGAGATCTCTCGGCCACTGCCGCCTCAACCTACGAGGAGGGTTATAAGGATGGTTGGTACTAGATAGGGATTGTGCCAGGGGGTTAGGAAGAAGAGCAAGTTTCTGGTGGAAGGTTGAGAATTTGGATGGGATGAGATCAAGGACATAAGGGATCTTGAGGTCGTGATGTAAGGTCTTGTTTGTAACATAAAAGGGAGCATTGACTATTGTTCTAAGGACTTTGGATTGAAAGGATTGGATACGTTTGATGTTCGAAAATTTAGTAGTTCCCCATAGTTCAATTCCGTAGGTCCACATCGGTTTGAGAATAATCTTGTAAATTAATAGTTTGTTTTCAACGGAAAGTTGTGATGTTCTGTTCAGTAGTCTATATAACTGTCCGTATCTTCTGTTGAGCTCTTGTCTTTTAAGTCGAGTATGTGGGTTCCAGGTAAGTCTTTTGTCTAGTAGGAAACCCAGGTACCGGACTGTGTCGGAACTGGGAAGTGGTATAGAGTTAAAATGAACTTGTGGACAGGATCTGCGACGGAGGGTGAAGGTGACGTGCTTACTTTTGAATTGGTTGACTTTGATACGCCAATTGGCGCACCAATGTTCGATTAAGGAGAGGTGTCGTTGTAGATGGGCAGATGCCAGTTCTGGGTCTGAATGGGTTGATAGTATGGCAGTATCATCGGCAAAGGATGCAAGGAAGGTAACAGGATCTAAAGGTATATCGGCTGTAAACAAGATATAGAGGATAGGACCTAGGACACTTCCTTGAGGTACGCCGGCCTCGATTGGATAGCAAGTGGAGAACTCTGGACCACAGCGGACTCTGAAGGAACGGTTAGAGAGATAGGATCTAAGGATTAGATATAAGGATTGGGGTAATTGGGTTTTTGTTCCGAAAATAGAACAGATTTTTTAACTGTGGTCCAGGAAAACAATTTTGACAATCTATAACTTCAACTTCAATATAAAATATTTAAAAAAACCTTACCATATCAAGGCTTTTTGTATTTGTTGATTATTTACATTTTATTACCATTATTAATAAACATTTAATTATTTTTATTATTATTTCTAAAAATTTTTAACATATTAGTATATTTCCTAATAAAAATGTTTGATGTAAAAAGCGCTAGATATATTTATAAAAATAACCAGCGATACATTTATACCAATAATTATCATAAAGTAGTACCCGTCAACTAATATTTTATGGACAATCAACAAATAAATCATGGGACTACATATTTCATATTGAGCTTAAAATTAAGCTCCAAACCCACAAAATTCTTAAAAAAGATTTAAGATGTCTAAAAAAAAAGTATAAGGATTCCTGTTATTATATTAATCCTCCATTATATTAACATTCCTGTGACTAAAAATATCACAAAATAAAAATTACAAAAATAAAAGAAAATTATTAATTAATTATAAGGTACAGAAAAAAGCAAGTTCTTTTTATATCTGAAATACACAGTTTTAAAATATGATTGTTTGTTGTGACTTTTTGAGTCCGTAATTAACCTATCAAAGAGAGGAGAGAAAGGGTGACAGGGCATCTGTGAACCATGTTACCTGCGACTCTCAAATTTCGGTGAACGTCAATTTAGTGAGCGGTCTCGAGTGACGTCTAGACAAGTCTTCAAAGGTCCCCGCCAGTTGTCAACCAAGCTCTGGCTTCTTTATGATTTAGTGGTCCCCATAATTAGAGGTCGCCACGTGTCACTGGGTCCTCCAGTCCCGCCAAATCCCGGGACTAAAAAATTTGAATTATCACACCTCGGCTAATAGCGGAGCTCGTTTTGGGTATCTTCTCGGGAAACTGGTCTGATTTATGTTCAGTGTTTTGGTCATTCCGCTCGATAAAGCAAACTGCTCGTAAGTCACTGGCTAAGTCGACGGGTGAGTCTCATCAGTGGCGCGTTTGTTAGTGTTTCATTATAATCTTACAGAACCCCTAAAACTACCTAACTCTAAACAGAAAAATATTTATTAATTGGACTGTGGCAAAAAGAGAGATTTTTAAAAATCTTAAACTCGAATAAATAGAATATGTTTTTTATTTTAATTGAAAACTTATTTTTTCGTATTGAGATATGTTTGATAGAGCAAAAACTTATGGGGTAGCGTCACCGAGTTGCACGGCATATCTAATTCAACACATAACTTAATGAATTTGGCCTATCCAGCGTTTTGTGGAGGTGTGCATGTACTATGTATCGGCATTGAACTTTCTAATAATTTAATATACATAGTCAAATTATTATCAGGTATTCGCTCGATTCCTGATCATAAGATTTATATGAAACACATATAAAAGGATTTTCTTACAGATAGTATAAAACTATCTCATATATATAATATTATAAACATAAAAATAGCTATTGTATACTGCCTAAATATATATGGTGATACGAGTGATTAATTTACATACTCACTACTTACTAACTAGTACTACAGCCCGGGATGGGCCTTGGCTTCCCTCACAATATTATTCCGGTTCCTTTTCCACTTCCTTGAGCCAACGTCTCCTAGGCCTTCCTCTCCTCCTGGTGCCATACATCTCACCAAGGAGGGTCTTTTTAGGAACGCTGTTATCCCCCATTCTAAATGCATGACCCAACCATTCTTCTTCAACCAATATCTCATAAAATTCGCTATTTTTCCTAATTTTCCATTCACTCTCCACCAGGAAAGGTCCATATATCATCGTAAGAATTTTTCTTTCGAAGATTCTCAAGGCGTTTACTGCAGTGGTGCATAAGGTCCATGTTTCCGTTGAATTTCGCAACAGATGTTATAAGAGTATTTTTTAATTCCGGGGCTCCATCCTATAGAATGGGAGCTTTCACCACAGCTCAAAGAGCCCATGCTACCCTTAATTTGTGTAAATGTTTCTCTCCTAGTCTTTAGGTTCCTCTACCGAATCATATAAGGTTGCATGGGTAGTAGATAACTTAAACGAAAAAAAATTATCATCATGATCATCTCACGGCGCTATGGTCCATGGAGGACCTTGCCCTCCTTGACGATTTTCCTCCATTCCACCCGATCCTCCACTGCTCTTCTCCATGTACGTAACGCACGGAGCCTATGGTCAGCTTCCATATCGTCCTGCTATCGCATTCTAGGCCTGCCTCTTCTTTCTCCATCTGGACGTCCCTCCATGATCAGCTTTGGGTGTCTTTTTTTATTCATTCTGTGTAAGTGGCCAAACCATCTTAATCTTGTTTTTTTAATACTAGAAACTATATCAGGTACTACATATAGGTCATTACGTTCTTGGTCCTTTTTGATGCAGAAACGAATTCCTACCTTGGTTGGGCCTTCTATACTTCTATTCTGGGACTTATTCTTATAATCTTTCTTTCCCAAGTTTTCAATAATTGCTCTTGGAATCCACGCCTCCCCACGCTGCATGACGACTGGACGTAGTATCGTCTTATATATCCTTATATTGAGGCTTCGGGGTATAGATCTATTTCGGAACACGTTTCTGAAGGACGAATAACATCTGTTACTGTTTTCGATTATAGTATTTATTGTATGTTATCATGTTACAATGTTGCCAAGATACTTAAATGTTTTAACATTTTTAAAACTGCATACTCTTCCTTAGAGATATCCACTGGATGACAGTTTCCTGGATGAGAGCATTCTTAATTTATTACGTGCACATATTTTTATAATCAATTAATATTTTTATATCAATTATAATTTTATCTTTAGAGAAAATTATAATTGATTAACATCAAGTAAAAAAAAAAATGTTTATATAACCGTGACTTAGAGAGGTAGGCAAAGCAGCCACAAATGAATACACGAATACTCCCTTAATGAAATCGCAGACCGAGATAGCTCAAACCGGGCGTTTGACATGTGTTGTTTGCTCTCCCCCAGGGGGCGCTAGGCATTATATATTAACGGATTGTCGGGGGTGGCTCCGAGGCCTGGCGGCGGTGTAGGGTGTCCTCCGCCTCCGTGCGCTCTAACCAACGGCGATATTCAAATTAACTGTTGCTTCCATCTAAATCACTTGCTCTTCTTTACCCCACGCTAGATTCAATTAACCCTAACTCGATACCCTCACAAAGCATGTATTCGTATAACAGTAAATTTAATAACGATTTTTTTTGTGTTTAGCAAGAACATATGGAGCAGGTAACTGAGTTGCCATGTCGAAGGCCTCGGGTTCAAATCCGGCGCCCTGATCCTCCTGGGGCTCACCCAGCCTCTATAAAGTGGGCACCCAAAATGGAAACCTGGTGGTTAGATGTGATCTCGGACAAACCACATCCTTCCACAATCGTTTTCCTATAAACTGTAAGTCTTCGCCATGTACTGAACCCAGAACTCTTCATAGATTATACCACTATAAGCTATTAAAAAAAAATATTATTATTGCATCGCGAACATTAATTAAACTATTAATTATTTACAAGCATATCTGAAAATATTTTTAATAACTTTTCAGACAATTTTTCATGAGACGATATTGGTGGAAAGGCACGCTCATTGGCTGATATAACATTACTGATTTAATAAAGATCCGACTCTGAAGATGGTTGGGAGAATTAATTAAAAATCAGAAATATTCAAATATTTTAATGGGGTAGAAGCCAAATTGTAATTAATTGATTAATGTTGTGAAACAGCATTTAAAAGTTGAAAAATATTGGTGGAGGATATCCCTGTCCTCGTCACCACTGCTTAAATCGTTATGCGAAAAACAATTAAATGCTCAACACAAAGATTTTTATAGGACATCGCATTACTCAAAAACTGTTACGGAATGAAATGCATTCGTTAAAGTTCGAAGATTAAGTCGCTTTGAGTATTCGAAATAGGAGTTAAGAAAAATATGACAAAAAAAAAATTTATTTTATTGTTTATTAATTATTATAATTTTTAAATATTTCTTTTTTAAGAGAAAAGATTTGTCCAGGGCCGGGATGAAGTCCCGGCTTATACCGACTTCTTTTCTGTACATATTGTTTCTGTACAAGTCTTGCCTGCAGCGGGATATGAACCAGGATTTCCGGCATGGCAACTGAGTACTCTACCAGTGAACCACTCCGCTCCCAATTACAAAACCCCATCTTAAACAGGAATATGTTTTATAATAATAAAAATATTCTTATTATTATTAATAAGGAATATTCTGTTTAAAACTTTGTAAAAAAATGTATAAAATTGTCTAGAAAAAAATTTAAAATTACAATTGACTAATGATGAACGCAAAGAAGGCTTTTTGAGAAAGAAAGAAAAATATAAAATTTATTAGTTATATAAATGGAACCATGGGGGTCGGTTCGCCGCTTGGTTTTACCAGGTACCTATCAAACCTATATTTATAAATAATGATTGGCCTGATTTAAATATTGTTTGGGTTGGCACTACGGATTTAGAATATCTTTACCTGCCTGAACTAGCCTTTTCCATCTCTGCCTACATCTTGGAAAACATCTTCCTACTACGGGGAATATAGTTGTTAAGGTGCATTTGTGTTGTTTCGAACCAAATGCTACGTTCATATTAACCACCTCATATTATAGTATTCTGACTATTCAGTTTCTTTAAGTTTTCATGTTAAGAATATCAGCTTTTTCATGGACAGTTTAAAGTTTCGTAGTTAAAGTTTTATATTGGTTGTATAGCATCATCTCAACTCTTTACTCACCCTACAATGTGGAGGACTAATGAGGACCTGTCTGATAAACATCTCTCATCTCAGTCAAGGACGTTTCAATTTCCATGCGAAATCGATCCTGCGCCGTTTTGTCCACAGTATCCGGGTATCCCAGCCATCTCCCGGAGGCAGTCATTCAGCCATGCACTCACCATACATCACATTGCTTCTTCATATCCTGTATTAGTTCCTGAATTTTTTTTGGAATCTTCAGATCTTCGATTATCTATTAAAATAAGTTCCAAATCAAAAAAACATAAATTAAATTTTTATATATTTTCGAGCTTCCTTAAAAATGAAAATTTTTTAATTTCACTCTTATTTGTAATAATTTCACTGATCTGAGAAAAAACAAAAAACGTTCAGTTCAGAAAAACGCTATTCGTAAAAATTTACGGATTCGCATCAAGTACAGCTTTGAGATTTCTTTCTAAGCTCATCGAATTTGTTTGGGCCAGAATTAGAGATATATGTTGTTTTTTTTACAAAAATTCTCAACTTTTTATGTTGTACATATTCAAAATCATTACTGGTTCAGCATATCTGAAATTTATGTCTGTAACATTCTTACTAGGGTTTCGTAATCATCAAATAGCCTCTAGGATTATTATATGTTATGTTTATATTGATTGTATTTTTTAATAATACTATTTTTTGAAAAATACTAATTTTGAAATGGTGATATCTATTTCAATATATAGAAAAGGGTATTTTTTGCCTTAGGTGCGGCAGTTACTTTTACTGGTTTTTAAAGATTCACCAAAATTAAATTAAATTACCAGTTACTTATAAACACCCATAGTATTTTAATATCCCTCATTATATTATAAGACATATGTCTGTGTTGTTAAAGCAACATATTTATAAAAATAATTGTAGATAGGTTCAATAGGTTATGTGTTGTTTGTTCCTTTAAACTATCCCATTATCTCTCTCCAACTTCTCAAATTACATCTCCATTTCATATTCTTAATTATTAAGTGTCTGGTACTTTTTTCGTTTTGAATTAAGGAATACAGCTCCTGCTAATTCATTTTGAGAATTGATTACAGAAGAATATAACAGATGATTATTAAATAATTAAAAATAGTTAATTTTTAATCAGTTAAAGAAACTGGCGTACCTGAAGAAAAAAATACTCCAAATAAATTGTAATTAGATCGGTTGAATTTCCATCTTCTGTTAAATTAATTACATATGTACACGAAATTATTGTTTATAATTGTATATTGTTACAATTACAATTGAAGGTTGTCGCTTCGAGTTGAGTTACAACAAGTTTTAACTGTTTTACCAGTTTCATTTTTAGTTTCATATTTTCCTAAAATACAAGCTATCGTGAGCTTTAGCATGGAAAAGAGAATGTAATTATGGGTAATGAGTAGCTTTCGGTAATCTTTTCATCAAGAAATAAAAGTTTCAAAATATTTCTAGTTTTAGATTACATTTGTTTACTTATAACTTTATGCCTGTTATTATTAGGTCTCGACATTACTTAACTCGCTTCTATTATCTAGTGATCTAAAAATCACAATTTAAACAACCACAATTCTTCCAACTCTTCTTTGCTCATGTGAAACTTCGCCGCTGACGCTGACGGATTAATAACGTCTTGAGGTATTCGAATATAAGGTGTAGTAATATTCGGTCCACAAAAGGATGAGACCACTGGGGAATATAGGAGATTATACAACGCGGGATTGAGAAGCATGCATCCAGTAAATATTATTCAAATTATATCTTCATGAGGATTAAGATGGGCCTGTAAAGTTCTTGGACTTAATGAGGGTAATAAGCGCTGTACCGACTGGGAAGCGTCTGAGGGGTAGACCGAGGTGTAAGTGGGAGGATTGCGTTAAGAGTGATCTTGCGGGTTTGGGATTGGGTAGTGGTCCGTGGACAAAATTTTATAAGTAGAAATTAGTGATATCGGCATCGAGCCTTATTATAATTATTATACTTATAACTTTATTGTTTTTACTATACTTATGTAGCGTCATGTCAGATCTAAATATTGTTCGTAAGCCCCTGATTTAGCCGTTAAACAGGGATAGTGAAGGTAGAAAGGGCCAGATAGGAGAGATAATGCGGGTAGGAGGCAGGTTAAGGAGAAGCGAAATGGTAGTGTAAGATGAGAGCAACATAATTCAGGGCGGGGATTTGGTAGGCATTGCCCTAGCATCTGCCTCCTCTTGTTAGGGTAATTGAAATGCCGTAATGGTCTATTGTAGTCAGGACCCTCCTGTCCAATCATATTTCATATTTAATACCTTTATCACTCATTACGCTGTTTTGATTGGCTGGCTTCTTTTAATTAGGTTTGTTATGGTTACATTGTGGAAGAGGGCTCTTAATTCGTATACCTTTAATTACTGTTTATCAGAGTTACTCATTCGGATACATAATCAATATTCTTGATAAAATTAATTATTCCAAAGTCAACTCAGTCAAAATTTTTATACAAATCTGTTTTATAATAACTAAATTTTTATACAAACACCATACTAATAATAATCACAGAAAATACAAAACAATGATAAACAAACAAAATTTAGAGACTATCTACATATTAATACAAGAATGCGCAATTTTGAATAGGACAAAAATAGTATAAACAATAATTATCTCAATATAATAACTAAGTTAAAATTTTAAGTTCCGACATTAGATACATAAAACCAATTTCTTTAGTTAAATATCATGATGTATTAAATATTAATACACGATTAGCAGTAAAAAATATACTATGAATATAAAAATATCAATTTACATTGATTTTGAATACAATTCTGTTTTCAACAATATAGAAATAATAACCAAAGGAAAAACAACAGAGTAATGAACAAAAACTTTCAACAGAGCAGAAATAGAACAAACAATAATTATGCCAATATCATAGTTAAGCTATAATCTTAAGTGCCAACGAGAAATATTGCACAACTTCCGGTTGCTATTTTATATAATACAGTAAATATTAATATAGAATGAGCTGTACAGAATATAAAATATTTAAATTTTGATACGTAACAATTAACATTTAACTGAATTAATCTGTCCTCAGAGTCTTGTTATGATTATTTTTATTTTCTGGCATATACGTTTTTTCAAACTTTTGTTAAGTCATATTTCTTGCTGGGCTAATCACCCGTAAGATAGTACTTGATTCAATGGAACTAAGGGAATAGCCTCCAAATGGCTAAACGCTCCACTACCCTGAAAAGCACAAGAGGGTGCTGCGAAAGAAGAAGAAGAAGAACATATATTTTCACTGACATATCGTCGCTGTCAAAACAGTACCGCCTATGTACGCTTAGGGAGGAGGAGAGGAAAAACCGCGCCATATATCTGATAAAGATAACCAATATATAAGATGCTTGCCTTTCGTTCAACCTTGAAATCTTTTTTTATTAGTGTGTAATTCAACCTGTAGAATGCGTTACTGTTACCAACTTATTTTCACCAAAAGTTGTAGATAGGTGTTGTTCAGTCGCAAATCAATCTCATAAATTAAAATTTAAATCTCCGCGTGTCTCGTTCACAATTGTTACTTTGGCGACAGATAAAGGGGACTTTGTTTCCCCCACTCCGTCATCTCCCACTTCACTTGGCTTCCGATTCAGACTGGAAGCTATCTGCATCTCTCCGCTCTTCTCCACTAAAGCTATCCTCGCCGTTCACCGCATGGAGTTCGTACATTCATCCCCTTCGCCTATAGCCATAGCCAATCACCAGATACAAGAAGTACGCTCTTGATACCACCAGATCGCCTGCTAACCAGAGGGAATCAGAGCTCAGGAAACGAATCTTTGCTGGAATCGTAAGTCCACCTTTTCATTCAATTAGTAAGAGGGACCTGTTCACCGGCCATCATCAACCTCAAAGACAATGTAACTTCACCATACGAGATAAAGACTATACATTTCACGGCATATGGCCCTGTCGCCTACTGTTAATTTGTTCTAATTTATAATATTCTAATTTGTTCATGTTGTTTTCTCTTTTTTGGTAAAAATGATAATTTCTGTATTTTCTTTAAGTGTAAAGAATGTCTAACCTTGTAAATATATTTAGATTTAATAAACTCCTCATGTTTCAGTATCTGGCCAAATTATTTAATTCCCCGAATCTATTCTACTAATATATTTTATTATTTATCCTTTTTATTTCAGTCTAATCACGCTCGAACAGGTGGTTATATTTTGACAACGACGATATAATTAAAATGTTTATATTTTTTATCCAATTCATATATTTTCATGCATTTATGCCTAAATAATGAGATCGAATTTTTCTCTAAGAATCTGAAGAAAACAATCCATTTTAACGATTGAGCCAAATAGTACGTGAAATAAATTTGGAAAAACTTAGAAACTGGAAAATAAAAAAACTATAAATCCCAGTACGATTATAATAGACTATTAAATTGAAATTTAATGTATTCAACCTGCATTATTACAACCTATGAAAAAGGTCTTGGGTTCAGTATTAAGGCAATGTTTGTGTAGGGAGGTGATTAGACCCAGATCACGCACAACCACCGAAATTTTTGCCCAATTAAGGGTGCCCAATTTATAAATAATGGGTTAGTTTCAGGGTATATACGGCCTATAAGCGAATAAATAATATACCTGACTCGAACGGTCTCGAACTGACGGGACCTGTCGATAAGCAGGGACGTAATAAATTTCGTACATAAATATAAGTACACATATTACTTTAACTTTATTGGTGTAAATAAATCACATACGATTACGTTTCTAAGAGAGGTACGTTACTATTCATTGAATATGATTGTGTAGGTTATATCAAAAATATACATTTTTAGAACAGTTTTGAGAATCTTTCTATGATATAAAAAAGTTTTGGTGATGCTACAATATTTTATTTTACCTTTGTAAAGCGGGATGGGCTGTTACTGACCACTGCACTTTTTTCCAGAATTATTCCTCCCTTGGATTGTTTTGTGTTCGATTCCTATCTGTGAACTCTCCTCTGCTTTCCCGTAGTAAATATAATATATTTATAAACATGAATTAGGTATATAGGTATATATGTAGTCACCATATTTAAAATACGGTTAGTATAAATTTTAAAACTTCCCTTACTTATATTTTCTACTTTCCATGTTCAGTTTACTTTTTTACTTGTCATACTCTAGATTTATATCTTTACTTTCTACTTTTCTTTTTCCTTTATTTTGATATCATTTTTGTTATATTTTCTTTCATTTTACTTATGTAAACTCCCAAGGAGTCTATTATCATACATTTTATATTTTATCTATGTCCTACAATCTTTTCCATAATTTTACATCTCACCTCTGATGTTTATACTTTTTCTTTTTATAAACTTTCTGTTTACTTCCTTCTTTTACCTTTGTAAATTTTTACATCACCACCTTTCAGTACATTTTCTCTGTAATATCTTTATTCATATATATCCCTCACTTTTTTGTTCTATATTTCTATTACTCTACATATATATTTTTTTATATTATCATATATTTGGTACTGCAATGTTTTTTTTGTTTTTTTTATAGTTTTGTTGTTTTTTGTGTGTTTTTCTTTCTTAGCCCTGAAGATGACCCACAAAGTGGGTCGAAACGTCGGCATATAATAAATAAGTACCCACTTATTTAGTGTTTTATTTGACTGCACCCCCAACTATTTCCTACCTTACATAAATTAGGAATAGTTTGTAAATTATAATATACTCTAAGAAGAAATTTTATTTCCTCTACTTTGAACATTTGAATCTACAGGTATTAACACTATGTTGAAAAAAATAATACAATCCGAACTACGTTAGCTGGATAAGGGATAACTCCTTAGTTAAGATTAAAATAATATTAATATATGGATATTAATTGTTAGAATAGTTTTGGTAACCCTAACATTAGGGATATAGAAGATTCCGGGATAGGTATTATCATGAAAATCCTAATTTCTGATAAATAAATATGTAAATTTTACAACCTCGCCATGTTAATGTATGTAAGATAGAAGAGAAGGAGGAGCATGGCCATAGGAGGGTTCTGTAAGGAGGGGTCCCTCTCTCCCACCCCCAATTTGGAAAGTTGATATTTGAGAATCTGCTTCAAACGAAGAATATTGTAAAAAAACATTTTATTCACACAAGTATTAACATTTAAAACTTGTATCGACATATTTTATGTTTAGCAATTACAGTTTTATTCATAAATTTTACAAATTATTAATATTAATATCTAAAAAGGCAGATATTTATGTTAAAAAATCATGCTAGACAATTTCTTTTTATTGTTATTATTATCATCATTATTTTAAGCTGTACATATAGTAACGAATTGGCAAAAACCAAGAGAAGATAATTGCACACAGTATGTGGTCTCCAGGTTTTATTAAATATCCATATCCTTAACTCGTAGATAGTTGGTGGAATATGAGCTCAAAGAAAACTTCGAACGATATAACTTGTACTTCATGTTCATGGCACTAAATACGCGGATCAGTATTTTCATTCTAAAAGGAGAGGTGGCCGTCTGAATCCAGGGTTCCGATCTGTAAGTGAATTTATAAATAAAAGTTATTTGTTTTATAACTTATTTAGCCATAAGTTCTCAGATCCGGTGCATACAACTGAAATATTGCAGTAAATAAAATGCTTAATTTTTGTTAGAGTTAACAAACTAGGAGCAGACAACTCCAACTGACCCACTAGGTGGGTTTGTTTGAGTTGTTTTGTTTTTTAGTCACTAATTAATTGCGACCATATTTTTTAGTTTTCATTCCACCACATAATTACCCTATATGAATTTCACCAACCATCCCATATTGTGTGGATTGCTATGATTAACCTTGCACAAGACATGAGCCAACGATTCGACGAGGTGCCCCCGTGCAAGAGTTGATTACGGTTATGAATGGAACTCATCATTCTGCTCTCTGGCGTGCGGTCCTGCCAATTAGCCGCGGTGGATGGGGAGGGGGTGGCGAGTGACGGAGGGGGCGAATACACTAACAGATGTTGCAGAGCCTGCCTGATAGCAGTGATTTATGTAATCATTAGCCAGGCAGCGCATGATCAGAGTAATCATCTCTTATAGGCTTGGTTAGGTATAACTCTACCTCAGCTGTTTAGTTTTTTTTTATTAAGAACCCATATGCCACCTGCATCAATGTCAACCCCTCGTGCCTAGCATTAGTTATAAATAACATTATGTTGCAGTGTGGTGTAAAGGTTACACAATCACACAACGTTGATACAATATATATCTGATACAACATATCGAGACAACATATGACTAAATGTATGTTTCTCAGAAGTAAGGATAATCAGTATGCTAATATAGCAGCATAATAACGGGAGATTAATATACGTATAAATTTTCCATAATTAATTTAACTAGCTAAGAAGAGGCCCTTTAAAAGTTCTTATTCCAAAATGGTTCAGTTTTAATTTTGTTATATGCTAAATTTAGTAATGAGACGTAGGAAAATAATAAACATTCAAACGAATATATTTAAATAAATCAAAAAGTCCTCAGACAGACCAATGCAAAAAACCAAACAACACATATAGTCGAGATGGTGGCGAAAAATAAGTATTTTTTGATGAAAAGCTTAGTAATACATGCTTTCTAAATAATATTGAATTAATTAAAATAGGAAGTTAATACATATGAAAATAATCGATAGTATAAATTTGAGACACAACGGTCTCCCACTCTTATTGAAATAATTATGAAACGTTAACGTCTGCCAAACTCAAGGAGTGAATTCAGTTACATAATCTTACAGTTTTCCTACCGGCCTCCGTTCTCTCCTCGGTCGTCTCAGAATGGGTTCTGGCTATACCCTAGGTCGCAGTTGTTGCTGCAGGAGGATCTTAGGTCATTGAATTGGTTCAAACTGGACGTCGTACCTGTAGGCACGATCTGCTCCAGAAGTAAGAATAATTCGCATGATAATACAGTCGGATAAGAACAGAATATTAATAAATTTATACATTTTTTAACATAAGAATAACTAGGTCCTTGGAAAGTTCTTATTCCAAAGTTTTTCGGATTTAATATTTATTTAATGTTTGCATATGCTACTTTTTGTTATGAGGCCTATAAAAGTCAAAAAATAAAAAAAGTTGTGTGGTTTTATGAAACCAAGATGCAAGTGAAACCATTTTTCGGTTTGTAGGAATTTGACTAAAAATTTTTGGTAAATTATTCCATTTAGGGTATTAAAATTGCGTTCTTAATCTTAACATAATTATGAAAAAATGGGAATGATAATGGGAAATCAACAGTAGTCAAAATATTCAATTATAAAATTTAATTTCAATTTGCGCATACACACAAGTACGGAGTACATAATTAATACAATCATTTAGAGGCGCCGCCATATTGGCCTTGGCTTCTCTGGCCTAACGCCTCCAGCTGTGCGACATGCAATAGAGAAGCGAAAAATTTTGGGACAATAGAAAAAAAGTTTCACTTTAAAAATGTAAAAATAGTAATAGATTTAATAAATATTAATTAAAAAAAATAATAAAAACAAACATGCTAGTGCTGACAGTTGACGAACAGCAATACTCTGGATGGTGGGGGAAAATCAGCTCAATATATTTAGGTTCTTGGAATTAGGGGAAAGAAAATGGCCGATAAAGCAGCAAATGAGGTACTCCCCTCTCCCTCGGTTTGGAAATCTCTCGTCAGCCGAAAGAAATGTTCAAAAGAAATGGTAGGATATTTGGAACAGTACTCCTTCAGACAAACCTAAACTAAGGACTTTATTGTAAAATTGATTTTAGATCCGTTTTGACCTCAAGGTATCTATACTTATTGTTATTGGTTATTTTTGACAAATTTTTATGGTTGTAATTTAGTGTACTTTTATAAATTTTTGAAGTGATGTTTTTACTAATGAATTTTAAAGGATGTTACGAAGAACAAGAATTGAAAATGGCAAATGAATTTGTCGAAACGTATTTTTTAATCCCTCGTTAATGTTTTAACAAGATTTATCTGACTGGAATAAAGGTTTTTTGTTCATTAGTGAATTATATGATTTCAAAAGATAGTCCGGTATATGAGAAAAAGCTTATAAAGAAAACAAACCTAAACTTAAAAATGAAGAAGAAAATAGTCCAGGTGGAGGTCAGAAAAATTCTCTTAAATAGGGAGAACTGTTTGTTGGAAAGCAACACCAAACCAACGTTTCGACCCATATTGAATTCTTCTGATACATGCCTAATACAGCATTGACAATCTTCAGTTAATTGCCTGTCTATTGGTACGTATTCTAATGGCTGATCCGGCATAAGAGATACGAATATACGTCGTTGCAAGGCATAATATATTTTGTAAGTCTATTGCTCTTTTATCGATAATTATTAACAAGGAATGTCCCCGAAATAGAGAACGATCTACAGGCACACTACAATTTCAATATTTTTAGGGGTCTCTTATTTTCCTAGTATTTCATCACCCTCCCCCGAAGACTGCCATTATATCTTATGCCCGATCACGTAGGTATGGTTTTGATTCCTCTTTCTCCGGACTAATAAGACTCTATCGAGACATGTTTCCGGGCGATGAATGACCATGTCATTTTTAACTTCAATTACCCAGAGTGTTGATGTTTGAAGAGAACTCACGAAGTCCATTACATATTTAGTCAATCTGTTAAAAGATAAATTATCCAAGAGTCCATAGAATTTCAGTCGCCTCTTTCTAATATCTATTTCAATGTTTGATACTTTTTCTGTTGTTCGATGGTTTGTAATCCGCACCCTTCGTGTGTATATTGTGGCCCTAAAATTTTACGCCGACATAATAAATAAGTTAAGTCAATATAAACTATAAAGTCAATGAAAACCATTTTCACGTTATCGATCCTCCCTGAGGAACGACCGTAGCTGATTGAAGCTGAAAGCCCGACTAGAACCTTTGATTCAGGTGTAGTTTATTTAAACGGGAGCTGGGTGATTCACAGAGGTGGAGCCATTAATGGCTAATACTAATACGATGATAGCGGCAATGACACGGCTCAATGAAGAAGCACCGCGATGCCTGGAAGAGAGGACAGGGGATAGCCCGTAATCTCCAGAGGGGGGGGAGGATAGCCCATAATTTGTAGCAGGGGCTAGCTATTACTATCATAATTAGAGGCCGCCTCTGCCCCGGCTCACTAATTAACTCTCGGCTAATGAGCGTAATTCTCCAGGTATACCCCCTCCACTTACCTCCCCTTCTCCTCTTCCATTGTACTGTTGATTCTTCCTGTTTGTCTGCTCTAAGTGGCCGTGTGTCCAGCATTTTCGTTTCATTCAGTCTGATGGCTCAGCATCAAAAAGCGAGTCAGGAGTTAGCTGGTTTAGTGCACCTAGTAATAGAGCACAGAAAAAATATCTGCTTTCATCTCTGACTCGAGCGCTGAGCTTCAGATATGTAGATCCCGGTAGTAGCAGATATGTTATATATTCTGTTATCAACCGTGGATCCACCTTGTAGTGTCAGCAGGTTCCATTGGAAGTCCAGCAACTTCCGTATAGTGGTAGTTTTAACAGTTATTAAATCTGGCGCTTCACCGTGATCTCAGCCACATCAACTCCTTGGACAACCGTAGGCATAGAAACAGTCAATTCTCCTCCATGGACTAAATCCAGGATCCTTCATGGGCTGTAGGTTTACTTATTGTTGTTATTATTATTTCATGCAATGACTCTTACGTGGAATAAGAGTGGTTATTATTGAATAACCTACATAAACTTCAATGGCTTCAATCTTCGTACTTTTTCAAAAAATCTTTATCAGATTTCAGTTTTCTTTGACGAATTTTGAAACTACCATGAATATTTCTTGCTAGTGCGCTGCTGGTCTACAGCCTGGTGCAGTGTGAGGGTTCCTTTCCCATTGTGCTCGGTCCTGTGCCATCTCTCGTCTCCTTCTCTAGTCAAGGATCATGGCCACAAACGCCTCTCGGATTTCAATGAATGGAGGTAAGAAGCATGATGGATATTAGTTGGGAACAAATTTCAGATAATAGAGGAGCGGCCAAAAGAATAACGCTTAAGTGAATCATCGTAAAGGCGTGATCATATTTTGTGGAAGTAGACCAAGGATTTTTAGGATATGAAATGCAGGAAGGTTACTGAGCGTTGAAGGATTGATAAGTGACAAAGATAATAGACGATACAAAAATGTTACGGGTAAGAAGATGTCGATAACGATGGAATAACTTTATAATTAACATTGAATATATCCTTTGAAGGAATTCCTCAACTTCTAACACACATCAATAAACGAAATTGAATATTTCGTTTAAATATATTAACATAGTTATCCACGATAATTATCCTACCGGAAGGATAACATTTTTTCATTCACTTGTACAAATCATCTTTATTATAATTAACTACACGGGATGGTTTTTATTAATATATTCATATTACAAAAGATAACTACGCTACCGCATTGCTATACCCCTCACAAGGAGTTAATTATACTGCTTGCGAGATCCGAGGATCACTGTTATTGTGGAGAACCTACCCCGTTAAGCGACGGTGTCTGGTGTCAAGGAAGCAGTGGTTCTTGTAATGAGAGGGGGAGGAATCGGAGATAGTGGAGATGGTGGAGATGCTAAAAAAGGTCTCAGGGGCAAACATAACTCAGCTACACCAAGGCATTTGAGACGACTCGCAGAGGTTCCGGTGTCTTCAGGTTCACTAACTGGGGCTTACCTTTGAGGCTAATTGCCCTTAACACATTGACTCCCGGGAACGAGATTTCTCAATTTCATTAGAAATTTGTTGGTGACCGGGAGCGAGAAATATCGTTTTGGTGATAAGCTCCGGTCACATAGTAAATTGATATTATTATATATATGATAAAAGTTATATTGATATATGATAAAATCACCGGTCTTATAGTAAATTTCAGCAAAACATTAACATTAATGTGTTTAGGTGAAGTATCTGAGTGGTAAAGTGACGTAATACATTTATATTTATTTCATTTACGTAGTCACTTCAAGCCAAACTTGATGTTGATCCTAAATACCATATTCAAACTTTCTAGCTTTTTTGGAATTGCTAGACGTGCATTAGTACATACAGACGTCAATCTGAAAAACGGAATCAACAGGCTAAGATATTTAAAAAATAATAATAAATAGTGTAAAATAAATAATATGACTGAATTTTGTTTAGTAAAAAAAAAATTTACACATATGAGCCACATTAAAAATTTTTTTTTTACAAAATAAAAATTAAGAAATCTTTAACCAATCCTCTAATCTGAATCATGTTGACTTTTTAGCTTTGTTTGTTTGTTTGTTGTTGCTTAGAGGCGTAAAACCCTAGGGTCATCAACGCCTGTAGATTTTTTATTTTTATAATTACATATTTATCTTTAAAAAAAAAAAAAATAAAAAAAAATAAAAAATAAAAAAATAAAATAGTCATATACACATACATACTATACATACATACGTTTTTTTTTTGTTTTTTTTTAGCTTTGAACAAAACAGATGTCAAGGATATATAATAAGTTTTCAACTTCTCGAGACAATATCGTCATTATTTTCTAAGGTTATTAAAAATAATTAATATAAACGCTTTATTGCTTTCCTTCTAATTTAATGTAATTTATAAGGTAATTTAAATAGTTATGTAACTATTTATAACTGTATTATATAAATAACTGTTATATGGTTATTTATTTATCTAAGGTAATGTAATTTATAATCCTCTTTCAAAGACAATTGTAGGCCAACACCCCTTTATATTTTTTGTGAGAGTTCTCTGTAATAAATCTAAAAGAATATTTAGTTGATGAAAAAATGAACATTTTAATACTTCTAACATCCTTTTGAATTTTTGATAAATTTAAAAATGGCTCAATAATTATTTCTAGCTTCTCTAACAATGTCTCAAAATCTGTTTTCTAATTGGGGTACAGTCGAATCACTACCGTGAACTGAACTACTCTTTCATGGCACAGCTAAAAGTTTGAAATTAATTTCATAATTTTGTACTATTAAGATCCAAGTATTTGATTGGGCCACCTGCGGTGTAGTGGTTAGCATAACAAAATGACATGCCCAAGATCGCGGGTTCGTAGCCCTGCAGATGGTAAACTTAAGAATTTTTAATGGGAGTAAAAAAACCACCGCCCTTCGGAAGGAACGTAAAGTGGGATGTTAGCCGAACCTGTGTGGTGTAAGGTACTTCCTAAAGATCCCTATCCCAATTATACCTGGATAGGCAAAATTTAGGACTCCCACAGCATCATCCTCCGATTAGCCATAGCTGCATTAAGTGGCATATAATTAATAAACATTGAACTAATTATTATACTTGATATTAATATACCTTAAATCGTTGGATGGCTTTAATTGTATTTGTTCCGCAGGTTGTCGCTTCGAGTTTTAACTGTTTATTCGTTTCATTTTTAATATTTTCTCAAAAGTTATCGTGAGCTTTATTATGGGAAATGGAATGTAATTATGAGTAATGGTAGGTTTCAATAATCATTTCATCAAGAAATAAAAGTTTCAACTAACATTTTTAAGTACTGATGATATATGATTGTTAAAACGTTCATTTATAGATGTACCACACATATACTTTTTAGACGTATACACATTTACCATAATTACATTCTCTTTTCGATACTGAAGATTATGGTAACTTGTATTTTTGGAAAACGTTAAAAGGGAAACGCATGAAAACTTGTGTGACTCAACTCGAAGCGACAATCTGCGGAATAATTACCGTCATAGTTAATTAAATGTATTTTTTAATTATGTAATTAGTGATTCGAAAAAATAACAAAACTTATGAGGCTGCACGGGGACATTTATAACTGTTTTCCGGAACCTTCGTTTTTTTTTCTTTTTCCTTTGAGCATGAGCTACTTAGGAAACAAAAAACAAGGACATAAGTCAATCCCGGTGTAATAATAACTGTTGGAGAAAGACTACACCGAGCTGTGATGAGCCAAACAGCTCCCCCTCCTACCTCCTCTAAATATATGTTCTCCGGCTCCTCTTACACAGCAAGCGCCCAGGTGAAAAATTCCTGTAACGATAAACCGACCACTAAATCTCGGTTTCTTCTTTATCTCTACTCATCTAGAGGTCAATGAAGTAATTTAGAGCCATTTTTTTTGTCTCTTGAGATATTAATTCTCTCCACAAAAAATATATATAAAAGGCTCCAGGTCTTTTAAGAAATTAGTAGCAATTTGTTCATGTAGCTTATGGCCACCTCCGACTTCTGGCTGCTTCTCTTATAACAGATTAATATTATTACCGGCATATCCTATTCATACTGAAACGGATTGACGATATTTAAAATAGATATGTCAAATAGATATATAATAATGTTAGGTTTAAGAACGTCCAATTTATTTTAAAATCACATTTTTAATTAAAAGACCGTAGAAGTTGTGAAGTCACAATTTTTAAGTTTCTATTTTTTGGGTGTTTTTTTTTTTTTTAGGGAAAGCATTAATATAACTTTTATAGTACTATCAAAATAAGCAAACATCGAAAGGGTAAACAACACATTGATTAGTTTAATATGTCTGCAGCCCGTGCCATTCCTATCCGGCCACGTTTTTATGGTTCTACATAGTTAGATGTGTGATTCGTAGGATATGTTCAACGAAACTATTTCAGCAGTTCAGCAAGGTTCCGTTCTTGCACCATTTCATACTTGATCTAACTTATGATCTAGTGACTGACCATGCCGTACCATGTCTACTGACCGCTACTTAAGCTGAAGATCTTATCACTAGGTGGATTGTCCAAACACAAGTATCACTAACTCTACAATACTGTTTAAAAAAAAACTGAATAATGAATAATCCTAACATTTACACTACTATGTGCTATACGCCCACAAGATTTATTGGCAATCAACCTTAACCACAATACCACGAAGAGCATTATGTCTAAAGTTTTAAAAATTATTATGCCTACAAATCTTATGAAAAAGTTTAAAACTGAGACATCTATATTACCTGCAACTGTCAAGCTCTAAATTATCACATAGACCAATAATAAGACATAAGGCCTATTTGCGAAAATCTGTGAGCACCCAAACACCCCACAAAAAATGTAATATAGATATTTAATAATAAATTACAATAGTATAAAAAAAATCACCAAAACTTGTTTTCAGTTTCAAAACAACTTTAAAATGGCCACTTAATAAAACGTTTTTTACAGTTTTATGTCTAAATTTTATATTAACATTGTCTTGCCATAATTTTAATAAGGGACTAACTAGGATTAACCAGTATTTACTCAGTAGAACAGGTTGGTTGGTTTCGGGTTTCTAATATCATCCCGAGCTTCCTCCGAATAGTTAATTGTACGGAAGCCCCTTCAACCATAATTATTCTAATGAATAATGGCACCATTATTTCAATCATTGATAGTGATAACCCTGCATGGGGATCCTATTAAATTAATTTCTATAAATAATATAAGTGAAAGTGTTTTGAATTCGGATCATCGATAATATCTTTTACTCTTTCAAATTTATATGGGGAGTTAAACCAAAAAATGTAATAACTATTGTGTTAGGCATATATATAAACGCAGTCTTAGTTTTAAGAGAAAAAACTGGTTTGTATTTTATAAGTTTTACAAACATGTTCAATGTTTATCATATAATCATATCAATATCACTCCTTCAAAAGAAAAACGTCATAACTTAAAAAACCTAGTTTTTCAATAGAAGTATATGAAAGTTCCTTGTGGGTTAAAAAAATAATATTTTTATTTTGAAGAGAAAAGATTTGCCCTAGCCGGGAATCGAACCCGGGTCGTCCGCCTCTCCGTGGCAGCGCTCTAACCAATTGAGCTACCAGGGGTCGCCTCCCAGTCAGGAAAATCCGTTCTCTTCACTGGGAGGCGACCCCTGGTAGCTCAGTTGGTCAGAGCGCTACCACGGAGAGGAGGACGACACGGGTTCGAATCCCGGCTAAGATAAACTCTTCAAAATAAAAATATTTAAAAATTAAAACAATTAATAAAAAATAATAATTTGGTTATTTGTAAATCGAAGCATTACTTATGTAATGATGCTGTTGAAATTAATTTATCAACTATTAGAAATGTTTAAAAGATTGAAACTTTTTAGGCTCATGTCATTATTCCCATAAACTTCAAGTTCAAAGATGATACAACTCAAAACATGACTTTATTTAAAAAATAAAATAAAATAAAAACATGTTGGAAATTGAATATCAGATATACCGTTCCTGAATTGAAAAGCTTCAACCAAAAAAATTGTTACTGAAAGTTTAAGTAAAAAATTCCAATTTATTCTTTTGAATGATAGATATTTTTGGATAATTCTTTTTTGCTTATTTGGATGTACAAAATTGTTCATAATTTTGATTATTTTTGTCGACACGTGCTATATTTTTATTTAAGCTGATATGTTTAATGTTGGATACAATTCACCTCCTTCTGAAGATATAATTACTTATACTCCTTCAATTTTCATGTATCAGAACTTTGGGCTGAGTATAAAGCAGGATGAAGTCTCAAACAAAAGCCTATGAGATCGCAAAATTAAGTTAGAAATCTAGGAGTGTAGTTCAATTTTTTTTTAAATTTTAATATACTACACGATTAATTTCTAAACAATCCCTTTCATATGAGACCCTTTTTCTGAATCCTTTAACCAGTGACTAACTTCTCCTCCGACATAAAACCAGAAGCGCTAAGCAAAACGAAAGGATGAAGCTGGTTTTAAAAGAGCGATTGATAAGAAGATAGTGAATGAAGACACCCGAGGAAGGTACGGAGGTTAAGACCGACGAAAGACAGCCGATATGAGCCGACCTGAAATTACAGAAGCTGGCTGAAGGTAGTTAATACAATAGCTCACTTCGACACTAGTTCATCTTCTGTTACCTTCCATTGATAGCTTCTGTCTTCCCGATTCAACTTCTCATTTAGGCCCTTTAATATCTTTTATTAGGTCTTTTAATATTGAATGTCTGTTTTTATTATTTCTAAAACTCAAAGTAGAATTTTTAATTTATTTTATTTTATTTGTTAATAATTTTTAAATATGTTTATTTGAAAAGAAAAGATATGTCCAGGAACGGGACTCTATGTCGTTCTACATACAGCTAGATACAGCCAGAATGGCTCAGTTGGTAGAGTCCCATACTAGCGATCTGGAAGACCCGGGTTCGAGTCCCGGTCCTGGACATATCTTTTCTTTTCAAGTAAAAATAGAATTTTTAATGTTTACAGATTATAAAGAGCTGTTTGATTTCAAAGTGCTTGATAATGTTGTCTATCTTTATTTTATACAATTGAACAAACATTACTTAGTATCCCAGCAAATATGACCATGGGAACGCCATTCTAGAGTTGTTTTTTAGTTTTAACTTGGGTAACCCTCATTGCAAGAAACATTACAGCCGCGTTTGGGGAAGGGTAGATATGGAAGAAAGACCAGCAAAATCTGATTTGCTTAAAAATTATCTCTGTGGTGGTCAATGGCTGGAATAGTTTATTTATCCTTTCTACCTAGAGTTGAAACTATCACATCCACATAGTACTGATATTGGCGTAAAGTAAACAAATAAAATAACAACCTGTATTGGTTGATCGGAACGACAACGCCAAACCTAATGATTCACAGAAGACAGGGAAGAACGAGCTGAATTACGAAGTACTACCAAACCCATCTTTTTTGCCAGACTTATCATATTAAGAGTAAAAATATTTTGAATTCTTAAAGCTGTTTCACTAAATTACCTTTCCTTTGAAAGCACAATAACAAAAGGTAATACGTAAGCAATGTGGCCACCCTTTTGAAATACCTGTAAAATGTCTAAATGTTGAATTCAATAAAAGCAGGATAAACCTCGGAATAAATGACAATGAATTGAGAAATTGTATGTACGACAATTATGACATAATTTAATCTTAGAAAATCGTGTACCTGCATCTCAATTTATGATTTTTAATAAAGGTAGGCATAATAAATTATAATTTTTTTTAGATTTTCATTTTCATTGCGTCCATCGTCTTTAGATGTTATTTGAAAAAATTGTAGAACATTGAGCTCTCTATATAATTTATAATAATAATTAATATCATTAATAACCCTATTAATAATATTAGTATAGTATTTACTTGGGAAGAGGAGTGGCTCAGTAGAGCACTGAGGTACCATGCCGAAAATCCAGGTTCAAATCCCGCTGCTGGCAAAACTTTTATTTAGTCTGTTAGCAGCCGGAGATGTAGGAAGCTTCTGGGGCTCACCCAGCCTCTATAACAAAAGGAAAGGGAAAAATCTGGCGGTTAAGCGTGATCGAGGACAAATCACCTCCCTGCACAACCATTGTCCTTGAAACAGTACAGTCTCTACCATGTACTGAACCCCAGACCCGTTCACGGGTTGTAGTGGTACAGGTTTTATTTTTTAGTATTTACTCACTATTCTTTTTTTTTTCTTTTTCAACATCAACAAAATTCCAAACACAATGTACATGAACTTGTTGTGTTAAACGATTATTATTGCTGTACATTTCTTTTTTAAATCCTAAGCTATAAATTTAATAATATATCTTATGAAAATAAATAGAAAAATAAATAAATACTTACATCACTGCAAGAATAATAAGGGGGTTAAAAGATCTTTTGAAAGATCACAACTTTTAGAACTGAAGGACAGCTTTGTTAAAAATAATTCTCGAAACTTCTATCAGAATTTCAAGAATAAATTAGAAGGTTATCAACGCGATGGTATATGCTTCAAAGATGATAAGGGTAGAATTGGACTAAGCAATGCCGAGAACTGTAAGATACTTGTGAATCATTTTGATCAACTTTTGATCTGCCCCGAACCAGATCATAAGCTGGAATTCTCAGAAATAACTGAAAACCTGGAAGAAGATATTGCACCCAATGCTGAAGAAATTAAAGAAGCCATTAACAATAAAAAAAACTATAAAGCTTGTGGAGAAGACACGATAACAGCTGAACTTTTGAAATGGTCTCAACCAAAAATCATTGAAGAGTTGCAGCTGATATTTGATGAAATTGGGAAAACAGAAAGAAGTCCGGATGAATGGAAAGTGGCTATAATACATCCATTACATAAAAAAAGGGGGAAAACAAAACGTCGACAACTACAGGGGTGTGTCTCTTTTGCAAATTGCCTACAAGGTATTCTCAAAAATATTGCTGAATAGAGTAGAAACAACACTTGACAAGCAATTGGGTGAATATCAAGCTGGATTTCGAAAAGGCAGATCATGGTCAGAACAAATATTTAATTTAAAATCCATAATTTGCCATAGGATGGTCAATTCAACAGACATAGTCGTGACTTTCGCAGACTTCAAAAAGGCCTTTGACTCAGTTGATAGAGGAACCTTATATAAAATCATTCGTGAATTTGGCGTGAAATCAAAATTGGCAAACTTAATAAGGGAAACTCTTTCGAACACGATTTCAAAAGTAAAATTTATGGGTGATCAAAACCTGTTGAAATAAATACAGGAGTAAGACAGGGTGATGGTCTATCCCAAATTTTGTTCAATTTTGTCCTAGAGAAAATCGTAAGAATTTGGACTGGGAAATTAAAATACCATAACATTTCACCATTAACTTTGGGAAGAAAACACAAGGGTATTGAAGTAAATTGCCTAGCATTTGCCGATGATTTCGCTATACTATCGGAAAGCATTGCAGGTGCAACAATACAAATCAATCTTTTAGAAGAAATAGCCAGCAAAACAGGGTTGAGAATTTCCGTAGAAAAAATAAAATTTATTACAAACATCAAGAACGCTCCAAAGTATTTGATAACAGATATTCGAATGGAGAAAGTAAAGAAATTCAAATATTTGGGAGAAGTAATCCAAGAAAATGGTTTAGAAAAATCTGCAATAGAAGAAAGGGTACACAAGATGGAAAGAGCATTTGGGATTACTAAGAATGTTTATAACAAAAGGTGTTTATCTAAAAATCTTAAAATAAGACACTACGCTACAGTTGTGAAACCAGAATGCCTATATGCGAGTGAATGCTTAGTATTAAACTATAGAGTAGATAAACCTGAATTACTTGATAGAAGAATAATGAGAAAAATTCTAGGCCCAGTGAAAACCACAGAAGTATGAAAATTAAGATCTAATGATGAAATATACAGGAACATAGAAATGTTTTCTATGTGTTCTGTTATGTTAACAGAAGCGATAAGAAAAAGGAGACTATTATTTTTTGGACATGTTTTCAGAATGGATGATTCGAGATTAACAAAAAGGATATTCGAGTACCTTTGGGAAAAAAAGTCAACAACACTATGGACAGAGAGATTTTTAGAAAGAAGATCTTGAGTATGGCAGGATTCCAGGGAAGAATGAGGGGGAAACCTTTGGCGAGATGGTCGGAGGACTGGAAGAAACAACATAGTCAAATGATGAATGAATATTGGAAGGGACGGAAGAGTAGACAGCCAAGTGGGAAGAATTGAAATTGGGACGTGGTCCTCAGCTGGCCTCATCGGGGGGAATAGTAAGAAATACTTACATACTACTTATATTATATATATATATATATATATATATACTACGCTATAAAAATCCAAAACATCAAATTTATGCAAAAAAGGTACCTAAAAGTGCAAAAAAAGTTTTAAGAAATCAAAAAGAAATGTTGCCCGGAACTAAAAATACTTAAGCACCAAGTACTCATAAATTATTATAGTAGGATCATGGCTATTACATGGTGAAGCTTAACGAATTTGAAGTAGTCACTTGAAATCGAATGAAATGTACATTGACATGATAGTCCGGATTCTACTTATAACTAAACTTATTTTTCGCAAGGCTAGGTGCCTGGGCCAATTGGAATACAGAATGTAGCCAGCTCTCTCAATTATCACATGACAGATATCAGGTTTCTGTCATGTCATAATGTTGGGTCCTTTCATATGATATATCCGTTTCTATTATTTATAAAATTCAAAGTCGAATTATTGGACTTCCTTTGTTTACAATGCTTATGTTTACAGATTGTAATGAGCTGTTATTAATCTTCTCTTTTTTAATATTATTTACTATTACTAATATTGAACGAACATTGTTTAGTATTCCAGGTTAATTCCCAATTAAATAATTAATTCATAAATTTCTTCTTGTTACCAAAAGGTGAAACCACACATCCACATCATACTGCAGGGATATTGGCATGATGCAAAACACAAAATTATCCAAAAACAACCTGCATTGGTTAAATGCACCTATACTCTTACACGACAACGTTAGGCCTCATGCTTTACGACAAACAATGAAGAAACTAAAGAAGAAAGGTAACTAAAAAACAAAACAAAAAGAAATAATTTTATTTTATTTGTTATTGATTTTATTAAATTTTAAATATTTATATTTGAAAAGAAAAGATATGTCCAGAACCGGGACTCGAACCCGGGTCTCCCAGGTCACTAGCCTGGAGCTCTGCCAATTGAGCTATCCTGGTTCGCCTCTCGGTCATAGACATATCCCTTCTTTTCACTGATCCCATGTCCCCGCGTTCTCGCATTTTGCGGGTTCGAGTCCCGGTCCTGGACATATCTTTTCTTTTCAAATAAAAATATTAAAACACAAAAAGAAGCTGACTCCTCCCACACTCATCCTATTCGCCAGACTTATGTCCAACAGATTTCCATCTGTTCAGAAAAGTGGACAACTACCTTAAGGGTAAATGTTTTTAAAATGATTCTCAATACAAGTACACATTTTCATAATTTATTTAACCACAAAACCCCTGTTCGGGGACCGAAAATTTGGGGAACGCGTTGGGAAAAGCGTATAAAAAATGAGGTTAAGAATAAAAATGTCTTGATTTCATAAAATAGTTTTACTAAATAACCTTTCGTTTGAAAAAGGACATTTCATTTGATATTAATGCTGTGTATTTTTTTAAATTTAAATGTATAGGTATAATTCGTGTCCATTGTACTGATCATTTAACATATGTATGTATGTATGCATTGATCATTTTGGAGTCATTCGATTCCGGAAATATTACTTGAATGTTGTACTCACTTTATTTGATTACATCTACTACTTATTATTGTTATTTTAGTTAACTGTTAAAAGTTAAAAGAGGACTGGCTGTCTTCACAATTACGTCGTTCAAGGTAGAATTAGTCGGAATTGCAACAGAACAGGATTGTAGCAATGTTCGACAGGATCCTCATTGTCCAACCATCGATGGCAGAGATAGCGAAGGCTCGCAGAGAGGATACCTGGACTGATCTGCGGGGGCATGTAGGGGAGGAAGGATGAATGGGAGCGGATGAAGGAAATCCCTGGGAAATCTGCGAGAAAATCGAAGGGGGCGGTAAGGAGGCATAATGACGGTGCGACGTGACAAAGAGATGACAAGATAATGGCGGAGGAGGCCACAATGGACTTGTCACCCTGACGCAACACCTGCACTCTGCGCTTTAATTGTCGCATCTTGGCTCTGCTACGGCGGCCTTCTGCGATGCCAGTTGTCATGCATGACATACCACTGTACCAACTGTACCAGATACAGTTTTGCGTAGATGCACAATATGTCTATTCTGTAGTAACCATAATAACACACTAAAATAATCTACAAGTCTTTGCAGTAACTTTTATTTGTTTATTAAGATGACGTAAGGGGGTAGATCACTATGTAGGTTCTGAGTTCATAAGTTCTAGATCAGGCTGAGACGTATAAATTATTTATTTTTATCTCCATAATAAATAAAGTGGGTACCCTTAAATCTGGGAACAATTTGAAATCTACCAAATCCTTGTACAACTACTAGTACAAAAATACAACCCATACCAAATACTGTACCCAATATTCTTGATGGGTTATAGTGATGTAGTTTTTTTCATTATAATTAAGGTATCTTAACGGTATAAATTTAGGGAGACATTATTACTTTTGACCAATCACCATATCTCTATTATCTTATGTAGCCAAAGAAGTTTAAAAAAATATCAAATGATCGAATTGGATGGGGGACTTAGGCCAAGATGGTAGTTCTTAAATTAAGTATCTCTTAACCAACCTAAAAGAAAAAAAAATGTTCACATATATCCTTATTAAATGATTATAATTTGATAAGGATATATGTTGATACTCCAAAAGTAGAGCTTATGGCAAATTTTGATACTAATGAAACTTGATTAACCTATGAAAAAACAATTTAAAAAAAATGTTATATATATATATATATATATATATATATATATATATACTAGCTTACCCGGCCATGCATTGCTGTGGCTGTTGTAATAGTTGTAAAAAATATTACGTTAAAATTTGAAGTTTAAAGAAACAATGAATGAATGGAAAAAATGAATTAAATAGATTTTTGATTTTATTCATCTTATATCTAAGTATAGTATATAATAAATAAATAATAAACAAAGTTCTTAACTGATAAAATATAAACATTAGCTTAATAAATGAGGTATATCATCATTGATTTTTAATTATGGCTAATACTTTTTTTTTTATTATAACTGTTTATTTCAATTTAATTGAGATCTAATCGATGCACAATATTTTTTGTTAATCTGTCCTTTGCTAATACAAATAGATTAGATGGCTTACTAACACAGGAGCATGCAACATATAATTGTCCATGGGAGAAACATGGATGTTTCTCCAAACCGCAAATGGACATTGTCTGGCCTTGAGACTTGATGATGGTCATCGCAAAAGCCATGCGTATATCAAATTGAAGTATTTTTAACGGTATTATGGGTTCTGATGGAATCATTGGAATACGTGGCTAAAGAACGATTTCTCTTTTAAAGATTCCAGTCAACATTCCTGCTTCAATAACATTCCCGCTGATAATTTTTATTACCATTGTACCATTGGTGGATTCCAATTACGCAAAATCAATAATAATGGCCGACACATATCACTTAGGGGTATAAAAAATAGTTTACATCATATTCTCAGACCTACTGAACATATACACAAAATTTCATAAGAATCGGTCAAGTCGTTTCGGAGGAGTTTTGTTACAAACACGGTGACACCACAATTTTATAAATTATATATATATATATATATATATATATATATATATATATAAGTATTACTTATATATATAAGTATTACTTATATATATAAGTAACAGCTCCGATATAGAGAGGATAATATATATACGACATTATATATTTGAGCACTTCCACAGTTTATTGTGCCTGTATAGTCCGTACGATATTCATGGAAATGTTTTTCATTCTAGAAAGATATGTTTTCCTTTTGTTAATAATCAATATCATTCATCCGTACATCTTTATTCTTTTTAATTGATGCTTATTATTGCTATTTTGTGTTATTATAACAGTTATTTCATTACACTTTAGTGAGAAACAGGTTTTTATCTAAAACCAAGAAAATTATTAGCTGTATTAAAAATTCAGGTGCTAAGCTATGAGGATTAGATTTGGCTGTTATAAATGAGTTTAATCAAGAATGTTAAGCCATTTTTTTAAAATCGTAAAGAGAATCTCCGACACAATGAGGAAAATAAAGGTTAATTTCTATGGACACGTCCTCCGAATGCATGCAAGTAGGCTGCCTAAAAATATTTAAATTCCGTAGGAATAAAAACTAAAACAAACTCGTTTAAGGAGACAGAAAGGGGCATGATAGAACGCTGGGCTATGGAAGATATGCTAAGGGATGGAACTGCCGAGAGCATAATAAAAACAAGAGGAAGAAGTATCAGGTGAGAACGAAGCGGACGATCAAAATTTACGAAAAATAATGGGTTAGGATATCAGAGAGGGCGATGCGATATTGGGCGGAGAGAATGTTAAGGAATAAATACTAATGTTTGATCCGGAGAACCCCAAAGTTGGGTAAAAAAAAAATCGTTAAGAAATGTAAAAACAGCAGCTCCGATTCGGCGTATCTTGCTAATACTACTCTGTTTTAGGTACAAACTTTTTAAATACATTTTTATAACATTTCACATAATTTAGCATAAAATGCGAAGAGGACTTTCAGCAAATTTCTTCATCATTGATAGTAATGTTTTCAATAAAGATTTGAAAAAATCACGATAATTGTCAATTTAAATCCGAAATATCGGATGTGAAAAAAACTACTAGTTACAAATTATAACAAGTACTGATAATTGATATAAAATTCAAGGCACTAAACCATGAATAATGACGTATGAAAAATACCTTTTCTATACGCATTGGTTTTGAATGAATCTTGAAACATTTTTTTCACTCTCCTGAAAAGTGGTGTTTTTCACTTTCGATACTTTGCATTTATATCGATAATACAAAGGGTGCTAAATTAATTTTGACGAAAAAGTTGCAGATACCCCCAAGGATATACATTACCGTTTCTTACGACTTTTGGTCTGTGAGCCTAGATAACCATTTTCCGTACACCCACAAATTATAATTAAGAGATACGTCGGAAATGATGAGCTCCTTATGGCGGGTCTTAGGCGATATTAATGAAGTCAGAGGACAATAAGAAGAATGCTACAGTTGGAGAAGCATAGGCTGTTGAGTGGCAAACCTCCCGCTACAAAAGACCAGTCAAGTACCTGCGAACGTGTGAGCGCCGAGCGCTGGGCACAATGGCTCATTGAGATCTGCACCGGGCCTAGTCCAAAAAATAAAATCTTCTCTTCATCCCATCGTTTGTCATTTTTACTTTTGTCAAGGTTCCTATTGGGTGCCTCCGGTGGTACCCTTGTAAAAAATCGAGACCTATTTTAGGGTTATGAACCGTAGAGGCCCCTGCTGAAATTTATTATAGGTGTATAATAGACTGTATATATATATTAATGTCTATAAATGGCCCATTGGATCGGCCCAGCATAGTTAAATTTCTACGGTATGATATTTGATAGTTTTCTAGCAATATTACGTCATAAACACATATTAATTATATTAATCTGGTTAAAGTATCTAAATCCGGCATAGCACGTCGGTGTTTTTGTACAACTTCAACGGATTTCCAATCCTTCTACACAACTTGAACAAGAATATCTTACATCTCAACATAATGGAAGCAATAGAAGCATACATTTTGGGTAAAATAATGAATAAAAAGAAACCCTGTAAATAAAGGAATGTATAATGTACATCAACCCGATTACAGATGATCCATAAAGTTTAAAAACGATTTGCAGATTCTTGCCAACATCACAAACATCAAACTAAATGACTAGAAGACATATTAGGTTTAATTTTTTACCTTAATTAAAAGGCCATGTTTAATAATAA
This sequence comes from Troilus luridus, assembly GCA_964056705.1. Taxonomy (NCBI): domain Eukaryota; kingdom Metazoa; phylum Arthropoda; class Insecta; order Hemiptera; family Pentatomidae; genus Troilus; species Troilus luridus. The sequence goes on along the minus strand of OZ057412.1, from coordinate 41,594,077 downwards.
CTACAATATTACGACACTGGTCTAGCACGTCGGGTGCCCCATCCTGTAATATATAAATAAACGTTTTCTTCTTGAAAACTGTTTATTATGACTGAAACAATGAACTAAATATGAAACTAGAAACTGAAACTGTTTTTTTTATTAAGCAATAAATTAATTTGGGCTTGATTAACCTGGATTTTATAAAGTATAAACCATTTATTTCTTTTAGGTTTCTAAGGTGACAAGAAGATAGTACACAAATCTTATATATCAGGTACATAATTCGCTCCTTCAAAAGAACAAGGGCATAACTCAAAAAATCTAATTTATCAGTGAAGGTATTTGAAAGTTCCATGCGAGATAAATAAATTAATAAAAAAATTGGTATTAGTAAAGTAAAAAAGTCCTATTGCAATAATGGTACTGAAATTCTTTTATTAATCATTAGAAAATTTGTAAAACCCCAAAACTTTTTTTATTTTAACTTATGTCATTATCCCCATACAAATTCAGATTCAAACATAATAAAACTCAAAAAATGATTTTATTAAAAAAAAAAGTCATCACATCATATCAAGGAAATGGAATATCAAATATATCGTTCCAGATTTGAAAAGCTTCAACCAGTACTATTGCAATTACTTAAGGCTTGAAAATGTAAATTTTTTTCTTTTGAACGAGCGATATGATCCATCAAGTTTTAGAAATTTTTACAGATTCTTATCAATACCCCAGACATTAAACTAAATAAATAGAATACATTTTCTGCTAAATATCCTAACATAACTTTTAAAAAAACACGCTAAATTATAGCAATCATACAAATATATTATCATATAAATATAATCATATACACTAACAATTCCAGCATGTCGGACGCCCGTTCCTGTAATAAGTTAATAAATGTTATCTTATGAATACTGTTTATTATTATTTAAACAACATGGGGTTTCATTAATACAACACATGAATTTGGCTTTGGTAAATTCAGTCTTTAAAAGAAAATCAAGAATTTACTTGTTTTAAGTTTCATTTTAACATTTTAAGGATGTTGGTGATTAGAAGGTACACCCATGGGTTCCCTCATCGCCAGAAAATTCCTGGATCAACTCCTTTTTACAACTATCCACTGCACAATCCATTTTCCTGACCGCTTTGGAATAAATATTAGTGATATATTGTGCTGGAAATCATAGTTGGTAACTGAATAATAACTAAGTGTCAAGTTCGTATTCAATGGTGCTATTAATATTTTTACTTCTTTAATTTGATATCTTTAAGAATTATAGTTTCTGTCGAATTCCGCAGATCTGTGAAAATGGCACCAAAACAGTAATAATTGAAATTACGATTATGACGCGACGTTGGTTGAAAAAGTTTCTCGAGAATTCGTAAGTATCTTGAGCGAACGGAAAGTCGAAAGCAGAGATAGAATTTAAGCAATAATAATTAAAACTGCTGGAAGGACATGACATCAAATGAAAGGGATCTGTTGGGGTCTGTTTATATCTTGATCGATCGAATCATGCAGATACCAATAACAGTAATATTTTAGAACCATACCAAATTAAAACACTATTCATTTTAATAATTCGAACTGATTAAAATATCACGCGTTTGGTCTCAATAGGATCCCACTAGGCAGAACTATTGCGATGCCATGAATTGATAACAGGACCGTATTAAGCTGTTGTACCTAATAGAATTTTAATTATTATTATTATCATTTAACTACTAATATTGTTCATTTCATTAAATATTACTTACTTTAATACTTATGCCAACATATGAGTTAAAGCTACAGAAGACCGAATGCAATGTAATATGATAACTCCTTTCAAAAGAGGTCACAATGGAAAGGGGGAAAATAGGATCTGTCGTATGACTGCTGACTGCTGCTCACGACGAGTGCCAAATGACAATTTTTTTATATATAAATTGCATGTAGGTACTTGTTTATAACTATTATTACCTTAGTTTCATTTTCTTTAATTTTATTTTATAATATCCAATATCAATTACTCGATTATGATTGACATATGTAATATCTACATCTCCGGTGAATAAGTGGTTAAGTGGTTACTCCATCCAGAATGAGTTTATTGTAAATAGGGAAACGGAATCGTGTTATTTTCGAAGTGAATAAGGGGCTAAATCGGTCATTGGCACCAAGAAGAGATATTGCTTATGTTACAGCTCTAAGAGAATGACACGATTCCACTTCCCTCAATACGGTGAACTCTCTCTGGACAAAATTTGACTTAACCGCTTATTGGTCAAAGGAGTGGAGTGGCTCATTATTGGAAGAGCGCTGAGTAGCCATGCAGAAGATACCGGTTCAAGTCCGGCTGCTGGCAGATTTTATTTATTCTCAAAGCAGCGGGGATGGATATTTTCGGATCTGAGACCATCCTAGGGCCCACCCAGCCTCTTAATTGGGCCCAGTACTCTTTGAAGTGGGTATCCAAAATAAGAGGAAAATATGGCCGTTGAGCAAGATCTAGGACAAATCACCTCTCTGCACAACCGTTGTCCAAGAAATAGTACAGTCTCTACCACGTACTGAACCCAAGAACCTTCATGGGTTGTACTGGTACAACCCCATCATCCGTGGCGCTACAGCCCTATATGGACTATGCCTCCTCTATGAACTTTTTCCGTGCAGCTCTGTCTAGTGCGGCTGCCCGCCAGTTCAGGTCACTCATGACAATATGCTCCCATCTAAGGCGTGGTCTGCCTCTGGTTCGATTGAGCCACCCGTCTAACAACTTTCTCTGGATCTCATCAGTCGGCATTCGGGGAAAATGGCCCGCCCAGGGTTTACTGGTACAGGTTTTTTTATTCAGCGGGGGTGCAGATTTAATAACACTGTTCTGCAAAAAAAAACTTTTCTCCCCTCCCTTGAACAATTTTGCCTGTTTCTCATGTTTTCAGGTTCCGAATCCGAACTCAGAAAAATTCTATCAACCTCTGATTTTGAGAGAAAAGAGGTGAAAGTTGGAAAAAATGAAAAATTGTATTTGAAAATTATTGTCTTTATTAGAACAGATTTTTTTTCTTTTTCAACAATAAAATATAATTAATTGAATCCTGCATGCTATCAGGTATAATAATAGATATGACACAACTCAAAAAATATACACACATCGTCAATGAGTAGTTTTTTTTCTTTTGTACTCTTCCTCCTCTGTCTCCCGCTGCAGTGTCCAGGAGTAATCCGCCAGCATCTTCTCATTCCATTTGTCAGAATATCTTTTTTCCATTCTGGATATGTCTTGGTGGAATCGTTCTCCATGTTCGTCCAAAACTGCACCCAAATTTGGGGCGAAAAAGTCTAGGTGACTATGCAGGAAATGTATTTTTAAGGACATTTGCATCCCAATATTTTATATGAAGTAAGCAGTTCTTGGACTATTTTTCGGTAGTCTCTAGATTTTTTGTTTCCCAAAAACTTAGCACATACCTCTCGAAAAGCAATCCAAGCCTTTTTCTCAGTAGTATTTAACTTTGCTTCAAAAGTGAGATCCTTGAAAAACTGAAAAAACACTTTTAGCCATATTTCTTTAACCACTTGTAATATTCCCATCAAATTTTTTTCGTTCAAATATACTTCATTGCGCTCAAAATCATTGGGCTTTTGAATTTTTTTCACTATGTTTTAATGCCGAAAAAAAATTCGTCAAATCCACAAAAAACTCACCTTTTTGGATAAAAAACTAGAATTTCTCAGGAAACTGTGCGTGATAGACAAAATCTGACTTCAAATTCGTGTTCACCACATCTGATAACAGTAAGAAAGCATGTTTTGGTTTGAAGGAGGATTTTCGTGCAGAACAGTGTAATCGAGCTTTGTTAATCGAAACAACAAATGTTTTGCTTATTTTCTTCATGTTCAAAATAATTTCCAACTATAGCTATAATTAATGTCCAAGCCTTTTGCTATTGGTGGCGATTCATTCATACGATTTAAGCTATGCATGTAATTTCTATACATAACAATTGTTGATTTTATTAACTTGATTATCCCGTGCTGTTTGGACCCGTAACACGTGAAGTTTATTGTTATGGGCCAAATTGGGCGTGTGGAAGAACCTAAAAAAGTGGCACAAAGAGGCCTAGGTCGGGACGAGATGGGATGAGAATGGAAGAGATAGCTGAAGGGAAGATAAGAGTGCGACCGGTGACAGCTATCTCACCGGTTAGATCAACCTCTCTATAATCCTCTCAGCATCGCTACTGGTTCTGGGAACACGTGGGGCCGCAGCTTCTGTTTGTTTTCGAATGTCTCCTCACCCAGCCCCTGATTCCACGGCCTTTGGAAGGCTTAGGTTATCTCAAACAACCTATGGACAGACTTACGGTCAACGGTTGTGGAAGGAGTTAATTTATCCTGGATCACACTCAATTTCAAAGGATTTGAAAAAAAGAATTTGTAGATTTAAGGAAATTTATGATCGTGTAGACTGAAAATAATCTCGCCAGAGACTATAACGATCGTCCGATTCCATAAATGAAATCAAATTTTATTGGTAAGTGAACTACATTTTTCACACTTTTCATGGTATCCAATATATTTCAGGTAAAACTTTGACATTTCACATCCCAATTTTAAATAATTTTTTTTATTCCTTCAAGACTTATACGTGATATATATATTTTAAATCAACCTAGAGCTTAAAAATATACAAAATGTCAAAATACGCTAAAATTTGTATACACAAGTAAACAATCATAATCATTATTATGAGTGACTATTTTTCTTTAGTGCAGTTTATCACAAAATGTGTAATAATGAATCGTACATGTTATGGATCAGATAAACCTGTTTCTACAGAAGATTATATTTTCTACATGATACATACTACATATTATTGATCACTCTCAGACATCAATAAATATTGATTGACTAATAATATTTAATCCAATATTTCAGGTATAATGTTAAGCTGGAAAGTCAAAAAAAGAAAGTGGAAAAAAATTGAAAAATATTGGTTCCAAATTTACAAGGAATACCTTAATAGAATAATTTATATTTAAAGTATTTCTTCAATAAGGCTTAGCGACCCGAAGGCTCGATGCCGCTAAGACCAATCTCTGCTAATAAACTTCCGTCCACGAACCCCTACCCAAACCGTAATCCGCCAGATCTTCACACCTACGCCTCGGTCTAACCCTCAGACATTTACCAGTTGGCAAATTTTAAAGGGAAACAAACCATTCTTTTTTCATACTTTTCTTAATATCCAATGCATTCAAGATAAATCTTTGGCATTTACAATTTTAATTTTCTTTCCAGATTTATACGTGTTGTTTAAGAATCAACAGAGCTTATATAACTACCATTTCTTGTAAGAATGTGGACTGTATTATTTAAAGGATATTCAATAATTGATTAATTTATAACAAAGGAAATGAAGTGATTACAATGATTGATAAAAAATTAATTGATTAATTTATAACATAAAGAAAAAGAAAGGACTGCAATGATTGATAAAAAAAAGTGAGGAATTTCAAATCATGCAATTGAATCTGAATCAGAAGGACATAAAAAATATTTAAATTTGATAGCAAGGACTTCTTTTGAGGAGCAAGGTTAATTTTGGAACCCTATCTTTCCATTTTATCCCTTAAATCATAATTATCGGTATATCAAGTAATACATTTATAAATAAATTTAACCACTTTGCAAGATTATCACATTATATGTATTGAATTACGTTCAAAAGAATTTCAATAAAGTATTTTTTTTTTTAAATCTGAATAAAAGAATTATGCCAACCTGTATACGACCCTCGATATATGGTCTCGAATCTGATCTTAGTCTTTTGGAATTACTAAGTCATGATTTTGATTTGAACCTACGTTGAAGTAAATGTTGAACGTTTCTTAATACAATATATTCTCTAATTATTTTAATAGTAAACAGATTCGTTAATAGTAACATTGATAATAACGGTTTTAATAGGGTGTATAAAAAAAAGGCCGTTTTATCAAATTCCAGAGTTCAAAAGTCTGTAAATATTTTAATGCTATTTATTATTTACCAACACTTAATAATCCCTTTAGAGCATTCTCTAAGCTTGTTTACTAACACTGGGCTTCTTCAAAAAAAGTTTCAGTTTTGTTATTTATTTCAAAGAAGAAAAATGACAGTGTCCCACGAAATTCTCGTAATTTTAATACATTACAGGAAAAAAATTTTACAGCCGCTGAAGCAACTGAAATTATTAAATATGATGGGGAAGGTGTCCTTGACCAGCGCACTGCGCGGCGTTGATTTGAAAAATTTAGCAGGGGAGACGTTGGATAGGAAGAAGGGCTCCGGGCGAACATTAATGGATATTGATAAGGTTCTGAAGGAAGCTGTGGAATCAAATCCGTCCACAAGTAATCGCGAACTTGCCAGGGAGTGTGCTGAGTCGAAAGAGTCTGTTAGTCGCCATTATTTACAGACTTTTGAACTCTGGAATTTGATAAAACGGTCATTTTTTTTATACACCCTATTAAACAAATTCCGTACAAAAGTTTTTATTTTGAATGAAATACATGAAGGCATGACTTTAGAAAATATGTCTATATGGAATATGGCTAGCTGCATTCGACGAAATCATAGATTTATTTTACATCTTTTGACGTCGACAACAATGTAGGAATAAAGCATACCAGAAACCAACACAGAACTTTGTGATAGTCGAATTAGATGAATTCGGGCTTGTTGAAGAGTTCTTCAAATAAATTGAACAAAACTGCAAAACAAGCTTTGACGGTGGCACATCGGGTTCGTCAAAGGGCCTCAAGAGGGGTGTTGAAGAGACAATGACACGGAAGAACTTATTGTGCACGATAAAGAGCCGTAGAGGAGCATGGCAAAAAAAAAAAACAGGTAAGCCGGTAGGTGAGGGTGTAGGGTGACACGCGTCAATCTGAGGATGATCCCGGATTAGGACTCACATATCCAATAATGTGCCCTCCAACAGCCCTTCGAGGGAGGGGCCTTAATGAAATAACTTCTGCTCAAACAGCTCAGTCGAGTGGGAGCCCTCTCACCTCAGTCCTATCTCCTCTAGAGCTCTCTCTCTCCAGCTCAAACCTATTATTCTCATAACTAAACACCCTCTAGTCAGAATTAATTTTATGTTTTCAAAAATAGGAGAAAAAAAATCTGGACTTACAGAGTAGAGGTTTGGGCCTCCACTAAACCATCGAATTCCTCTCGTATTCAATCCTTACAATCCAAAATCCTCCATGTTCCTTAATCCATAATTACCTTGATGTCCCATTTGTTGTCGATTTGTCCCGAATCCGATATCAATCATTCCATAACAAACTTCATTCCCACTCAAACCCACTAGTTTCAAATCTAGCAACAAAAAGAAGATGGCCTCGTGGCCTTCTAAGTTGAACTTGTTATTTGAGTACTACCACTGGGTAGTTTCTCAACTTGTCTTTCACACTAATATGTACCAATCATTCTATTTACTTGTTGTATTATTATAATACAGTTGTAAATTTTATTGAATAAATTATTTTTTTTTAACTTAATATATTTTAAAAAGTCATATAAATGGTCTTACATAAGAAGAATCTTAAAAATTGGAGTTAGTTCCTGAAATTAGTGCGTTCATATACCGCTTCTCTAAAAGAACAATGTCATAACTCAAAATTTTGTTTATAGAATTGAATATTGAAACTAGAAATATTTTATAAATTTCAATAGAGGTATTTGTAAGTTCCATGTGAATTTAAAAAAAAATGAAAATTTGGGTATTGGTAAAGCAAACCATTACTGTTGTAATACCAGTATTGAAATTCTTTTATTAACGATTAATTTTTTTTTTAAACATGAGATTTTTTGTTTTAACTTACGAGATTATAAATATATATATAAAGCTTCTGGTTCAAACATGATACTACTCAAAATATGACTTAAAAAAAAATGTTGGAAATGGAATATCAGATATGTCTTTTCTAAATAAAAAGCTTTAACCAATACAATTGAAAAAGCTGTGAAAGACTCCCAGAAGTTCAGAATAATTCCAAAGATCAAATTATGTGGAAAAGGTTAACAAATGGATTTTGACAAGAAGAAATGTAGATGTTTTGGCCAAAAGTGTAGGAAAACATTTATATAAGGATATAAGAAACGGAATTGGAGGGGTCTAGAATTTTCATTCCCCAATTACATTTTGTATATTTCAATTTCCATTAATATAAATAATTAGGTAAGCAGTACCAGTAATCAGAATTATCATAGTCGGGTTATAACAATGACGGATAACAGTCCATGACGACCTGCTGAATCACTTACAAGGATGAGTCCACTGGAGAATTTAGGAAATTATACAACGCGAAACTGCAGAACAAGCACCCGATTAAGGGTGCCCGGCCACCAAAGGCGCGGTTTAGCAGAGTTTAGCGTAGCTCAGTAAGCTTCTAGGCCTGAATCATAGGTTTTGGGAGCTAGTTGAACCACGGTAAACTCTGCTAAAATGCGGTTTTGGTGGCCGTGAAACCGAATGTAATTTTAGCAATAGCATCGCGTTAATGAGCTCAAGTTAATAACAGTGAACTATAGTCAGGTGGGAGATCGTGTACTTTCCGCATTAGGTTTGGGTGTAAAATGAGAGAGCTGCTATCTACATCCAGCCTTTGGATTCACTAATCCTTTTAATATTAAAAGGATTTTTTTTAAAGGCATTATAATTTAAACAAGCTAATATAAGGAGAATATTCAAATCGTAGTGGATAATTCTATAAATTAGTAGGTTCATACATACAAACTCTTAATCCTTATACTATATTATAATAATAAATATTTATTTAGAAATTATACAAATGCCATTTGGCGCATATTGTATTTGTGAATTTACGTTAAAGCACGGATAGCCTAGCGTGAGCGTGTTTCATCTCTCTGTTCTTGATCCTTGTCCCAGAGACGTTTCAGTCTCCTTGTCAGATTCTGTGGTAATGTTTCTGTCAGTGATGATTGTACTAGGAAGATTGGGTATTCTGCCAGTGAGTCATGAGTTTTTTCCGACCAAATCCAACAGCGGCGCAACAACTCGTCGTTGAGTCAAGGCCTCCTTTATCAGCTTACGCCATGTGCCCCTGTCCAATGCGGCGGTCATCCACTTCCGCACTTCAAGCAATGCTCGTGTATCCTGGGCAATCCCATCTCTCTGCCGCATCCTGGGTCTTCCTTTACGCCTGGGTCCATGAATTTCCGGGAGAAAGATTTTATTAGAGATTAAATCTTCATTCGTTCTTGCTAGGTATTCAACCCATCTTAATCCGAGTCGCATAAATCCAGCTGTGCTGGGCTCCTTAAAAAGAGTATCCAATTCCTCATTGCTTCTCCTTCGCCATGCTTGTCCCTGCTTTATTCCACCATAAATCGATAGAAGGCTAATTCTACTTTCATGAATTACCAGAACCGATTCATCCCATTTGTTAAGTATTCAGGGCTCAGAGACCTAACTGTAATGTCCAGGTCTTTGAGTAATGATTTATTAGCTATCTAGAAGAGATCAGCAATTTATTTATGTAATTCTTAGCAGTTTGTTATATATATTTCTAAATATTTCATGGTACTTTATTCATCTTTCACTTCGTTTTTTTATTCCTATTGAATCAAATAAAAAAGGGTAATACCCCCCCCCCCCCAATATCCACAATAAATCTGCCCAAGCTACAATTAAATAAGAAGTTTTTATTTATTTTAGGCATGACCTACATCAGATTAAAATTGTTCATATTAAACTTGAAAGTACATATACATTGACTTGTAATATTTTCTTATATAATAATCTTTTTTATGTTTTAATTAGTTCTCCATTTATAACAACACAATTATAACAACAGAGCACAAATTTTTCCTTAAGATATGACGATGTTATAAACACTATTGGAAAAAAACAAAACAAGCAGGGAAGGAGAATTTTTATTTACAAATATTTATAATTTTAATTTAGTCAATTAAATGTGTTATGAGGTGATATCTATTTTGAGCCATGTTACCTGAAATACAATTATAAAATAATTTATATTTATTTTTATTTGTGGGGAGGGTGGAACATGAGTGGAAAAATTCTTGGCTCAATTGATATGAGCAAAAATTGTATGTGCTATAAATTATCTTTTTAGGTGACTCAAAGAAGTTCAAACTGCAGATAACCTTCACATTAATTTTTGTTTTCCTTTTCTGAATACTAAATATGTAAAATGCTCAAAGTTTTATTTCAAATTCATTAAAAAAAAAAAAAAAAAAAAGCATTAAATCAAGACTTGCATTTCAATTTATTATTATGAATGAATTAGAAATTGATTATTCTGATTTTGTTTGCATAGATTACTATAAATAATTAATTCATGGAGTATTTTATTTAATTTTTGCTTTGTTATATGTCATCAACATGCAGTTAACGTATAATATTTTCATGTTTATTTATACAGCTAGTAATGTATTCAATATTGTATTCTATTTGGATAAATTGAAATGGACGCTGGTATTATCAACCAGAAATATGAAGTTAAAATGTAAAAATCATCAAAATAGTAAATGAAGCGTTTTATAATGACAAAAGCAGTTTTAATTAACTTTATTATACTGATACTATTGTGTTTAATAAAACATTAAAACTATAATTATAAAAAACCATACGACTGTGCAACATACAAATATGATTAATATATTGTAGTTGTATATAGCTTAGTGGTCTTTGACTTTGTTGTCAGTACAAGCTGCATTATTAAAATGAGAGTTTTGTTTTTAGATCTGAATTTTTATTAAGAACTACGCTATAAGAAGAAAAATACAACAATAATACTATAAAACCAAACGTCACAGGATTTGTATTTGCTATATCGTTTATACACCACAGGTATTATTAAGCCATGCTGTTTATTTATTTAGATTATATTATAAAAGTCAATGCAAATGCCTCATAACTAGAAACAAAATGTTAATTTCCCATAAATTTAAAGACCTTAAACAGATGAGTTCTTATAATACAATTGAGTGAAGGGTTTGGGAATTCGCAACTGGTTGCTTTTAACTGGTTTAAACACTTACAACCATTCACATACTATTTTGTTGGAATGGGTTATTCAAAATTAGATAGAATTTCTGTAATATATTCTGGTGTTAAAACACCAGTTTATTAAATTTGCTGTATAATATCACATAAATTTAGAGATGGTTAAGTAAATAACTGTACCTATAGATAATGATAGGATATAGGTTTGGGTAGTTGTCTGTGGAGAGAAGTTTGTAAGCAGTTAGTGGTATCAGCATCGAGCCTTCGGCTTCGCTAAGCCTTATTATAATTATAGATAATGATGCTCATATCACCTTTAGCTTATTGTATTCCACCAAATAGAGAGTATATATACTGCAAAGCAGAAATAATAACTATGTATGAATAAAACAAAAATGTTGAACAATTAATTTATAAAAAGGTATTTATTACCTCGATATTGGTTTAAAACAATGGTAACATAAAAATGGCATTCCTAAACAAGCAATTATAAAAGCGAAAAATGGTTTCTAAACTTTCATTACACTTTGTGCAATTTAAGTAGGATAGGGTGAAAAATGTTTTATACAAATTTAAAATATTATTAATAAAAGAGAAACTATAAGAATATAAAAAAAAACAATAATTATAAATGTATATAAACAATAAATATAAAATCATAAGTACACAGTTTTTAATTTGGTTTAACTAAAATTTAGAGAGCTAAATATATGGGAATGGTTTTACGACAAAAACAATCCCTTAGTACACCATACAATATATATAAGCAAATAAACTTATTAATTAATTTAAAGTAACTTTAAGAAAGTATTTCATAAAATAAAATAACAACATAAATGATAACAAATGTCTTTAAGAAGTTAAATTAAAACCATCACAATAATGTTAAATGTGAAAAATGAATACATAGTTGAACTTCATCATTTTATTGTCATGTAATATGCATGTTAATCTAAATGATGGCTTAGACTAGAATGATATATAATTAAAAATTCATTATTAATAACTTCTTATAAATTATATATATCTTTTATTAAATATTGCATAGGTTAATATATCTTTTTATTTTATTGGTTTGTTTGTGACTTGAGCCTTAACCATAATAGCAATCACATTGATAAAACAATGAAATAGAAATATCTATGGTCCCTGTCTAAAAGCACCAATCATTTTAATAGTGACTAGCTATTTTTAAGATTTAATAATGCGTAAATAATTAATTAAAAAAGGTATAGGTAAAGTAAAAATATAAATTTAATCCATATTCTATCAATCAAGATTAATTGGATGTTATAAAAGGTTTTTAATAAGTAGCTACCCATTTAACCAATAGCTAAAAGTGAAATAATAAGTCTATTCACAGAAAGAAGTTAGGGTGTTGACTTATTATACAATTATGAAAAATATAATAAATAATTATCTATCAATACCTCAGATCATGTATTTTTGTAACAAAGTTATTCTGTAATATCACATAAATTTAGAGAAGGTAAAGTATATAAACCTTACCTATAAAATTGGTGTAATACACTCTATAAATAATGGTAAGTAGAAAAAATAATAATAAATAGCACCGGAAATACATACTCCATAATTTTTGTACAACTTACTTATAACACTATAATAGTTTAGAAAGGCATTTTCCATTCCGGGTCAATAGATTTAAATATGTTTTAAAATTAATTCTGTTTTTCCCATATAATTGTATAAGAAAGAGTTTTATTTCATTAGAAAACATAGAAGAAAAAGTAAAATTAATTTTGAATTATCATTAATTATAATTAAACATTAACTCAAACATAAAATCAAATGATAGGCCTTCATATCCTCTAAACCAGGACTGTGGAAATGGCTGTTGTTAAGGCAACGTCTCCCCTTAAACCTCCCCAAAAAAAATTAAATATTTACAAAATATTCAAAAGTACATAAATATGCTATATGAATTGTTATGAAATTAGGCCGTAGCGAATGCCTACAGGAACCGAAAGCTATGTCTCCACCTTAAAACGTCAGTCGCAGCTGTGGCAGGAATAGGGTTTCTCCCCCTTTGCTACTTATTATTTTGGTATAGCCAAGCTGGGTTTGCTTTCCAGCTTCCTCGGGAAAAACGGGCTCTGAGTTACTGAACACCTGTAAAATATAAAAATAAAAAATTATAATATGCCAGAAAAAGGCAATCTCTAATATCAAACTTCATACTCGTTAAACTGAGTTAGTTATGAAGGCATTTTGGGAATACTATGTACAAGTCTGGGTGGGTAGTGGTGAGGAGTATCATTTTATGCCTGTATTTGAAATGAGCATGTAAAATTGCTGCACATAGCAGCAAACTAATAGGCAAAAAGTTAATAACCACGGAGATAATAGTTGAGCAGATGAACTGAAGTGTAAGTGGGAGGATTGCATTATTACTGATCTTGAATATATGGGTTAAGAAAGTGCTTGGTTGACGGATGTGTATTAATTGGATAAGATAATAATAACTATGTACGAATAAAAAAAATGTTGATAATAGAATAAATTGAACAATTAATTTATAAAAAGGTATTTATTGCCTCGATACTGGTTTAAAACAAAGGTAACATAAAAATGGCCTTCTTAAACAAACAATTTTAATAGCCAAAAAGTGTTTTCTAAACGTTCATTACATGTTGAGCAACTTAAGTAGGGTAGTATGAAAAATTTTATATCCAAATTTGAAATATTATTAATAAAAGAGAAACTATAAAAATATATAAAAAAAAAAGAATGTGTGCTTAAGACTGCATGTAAGAAGTGAAAACTTCATTGGTAATCGCAATCAATTTATATATATATATATATATGTTCAGTCGCGAATCAATCTAATAAATTAAAATTAAAATCTCGCAGGTCTCGTTCACAATTGTTACCTTGGCGACAGATAAAAGGGACTTTGTTTCCCCCACTCCGTCATCTCTCACTTCACTTGACTTCCGATTCAGACTAGAAGCTATCTGCATCTCTCCGCTCTTCTCCACTAAAGCTAACCTCGCCGTTCACCGCATGGAGACCGTACATTAATCACCTTCGCCTATAGCCAAGATACGCCAATCACCAGATACAAGAAGTACGCTCTTGATACCACCAGATCGCCTGCTAACCAGCGGCAATCAGAGCTCAGGAAACGAATCCTTCGCTTCAATTGTAAGTTCACCTTTTTCATTCAATTAGTAAGAGGGAGCTGTTCACCGGCCATCGTCAACCAATATCAACAAAGACAATGTCAGTTCATTCACCGTACGAAATAAAGACTATACATTCCACGCCATATGGCCCTGTCGCCACTGTTAAGACTCGTTCATATGAATCAACATTGCGAAATAATAATTAAGATTTGTTAATCATTCTTCTGTAAACATAACCATTCCCTATGTACATACTTATAAGTGATAATTTCTTTAATTGTAAACAATGCATAGCCTGTAATTATATTTAGATTTAATAAACTCCACATGTTTCAGTATCTGACCTAATTATTTAATTCCACGACTCTATACTACTAATATATCATTATAATTGTTTACCTTTTTTGCTAAAAGGTCTAATCACGCTCGTACAATATATATATAATATAATATTATGTATTATGAAGTATTATTGTATTATTATAGATCGAATTAGTAGAATAAATGAGAAACAAGTCAGTAATTAAAGTTATTATTTATTTAATTGTTTATAAATCAAGTTATTTATTTTCTTTTTTGTATTCTACAAAGGATACAATGGGTTTGTGATAACTAAAATAAGAAATAAATACTTTTGATTGAATTTTACTTATATATCTAGAAAAAACTCCGTCAATTGTAGTTCCCTATTTTATTGTACTTTCATTTTTATTATTTGACATATTTAAATCCAATATGATCTTTAAAAAATCAATTAAAGGCTTTGACATTTCTCGTGAAAAAAAATCTCCACTCAAGTTCATAGGTAATTTATCTAAGTTCCGATTAAGCAAAGCAGAACTTACTACCAACGAAAAAATGTGTGTGCGGTGCGCCAAAAGAAGTTTTCACTTCAAAAACAATAATTATAAATGTATATAAACAATAAATATAAAATCATAAGTACAGTTGTGTAATAAAGTAAACATTCATTTATTTATGAAAAATTTATTCCTGACATTTGAGGTAGTAAACCATGAAAATTTGGGGCTTTAATATTCTGGATTGGAAATAGGAAATCCATTCATGGATGAATTAAGAAAGACTTATCACACTTGACAGAGGGACAACGGACTTGGAAAGAGACTTATTAAAGTATTATTATTATTAACTTCTTTCTATTCATCTACTTTTGGCTAAGCTATGGGTGATAAATATACATATATCACATTTTAGTGAATTTCTGATTTGATTTATGAAAGAGTGGGTTAACGCATCACTTCTTGGTTTGAAAAAGCTTGATGAATTCAGCATTAACTGATCATCATTACATAATACTTTGTAGGATTGATATATAAAAAATAAAGCTACAAGCTATATTCAATAAAAAATATAAATAGACATCAAAACTTTAAAATTAATATAAATCAGACAAAATCCATGCTGTATTTGAACTCTCAAGTAAATTGGATAAAAAACAACCTTAACTAAATCAAAATTTTATTTATGATAGCATGCATTAAAATATACCAATAATAAAATGATCCTGTATTTTATTCTTTACAAATGCAATCTGAATATATGAAAATTACTAAGCCATAATAATATACTTTAAACTAACATAGAAATGCTAAGGATTCTTAATCGCCTCTATTTTCATTTCCAAAATATTGAATTACTAATTTTCAACAATAAAGTTTTTATAAAACAATGTAAAGAATTTGAAATGAGTACAATAAATGAGGTATTATAACAACAAACCACCATTGGATAATCACTGAACGTAGAGTATGTATCAGCCCATGATTAATGTAAAATTTAATCCTAACATTTTAATTTTACTTTAAATAACTGAAATGAAACAATAGAAACACAAACATTCCATAAATGAATATTCAAATGACCTTTACATTAAAAAAAAAATGCTGTTTTCATTTTAGCCCAGAATTATTTAAATGATTTTCGTAGTGAACCAGGAAACATGCAAACAAAAATAATACCCCAGACTAGACTTTAATTTTTGGTTCATATTCTTTTGAGAACTAGCACAAGACAAGAATGCAATCAAATGCAATAGAAGAGAATCAAATAAAGTAACCAGAAAAAAAAATATCTGTAGCATACACAAGCCACTGATGAAACTGACCAGGTGTTGGCTCATTTTCCATACAGACTGGAAGCTGAGGTTCACGAACAGACATATAAGTTGATAACAAGTTAATAGTACTGACTCTGTAATTAATCATTTTCCTGAAATATCAATTAATGACAATAAAATAATTCTAAAAGAAACTGAATTCTTTGAAATATAATTCCAAATTGGAAAAGTAAAACCAAATCAAATAATATAAATAATAAACATACTGACAATGTAAAAATACTTATTAACTGAAATAATTATTCTATAATAATTAACCAACCTTTTAATGAACAATATACACAAACAAAGAAGATAGTAATAAATAAATTACGAGACATTTATATGCCAAGATATGCATTTGGAAATAGTAAGAAATAAACAACCATCTAAAATAAAATACAGACATAAACATAGAAAAATGGAGCAATAAATTCATACAGTAATAAAATATAAACTACAGTATAATTTAGGATAGCAAGCTTTAAACTTTATTATAAATTAATAGTAATAAAAAACAACAACAGAGAAACACAAGAAATTTAAAAGCCAAGATGGGCATTTGGAACTGGGAACAAATAAACATATAAAGAACTATCTATAATAGAAAACAAATAACTACTGATAATGGACTTTACTATGATATGTATCATGTTAGTAAACTGTAGTAATAAATGGATATGCATAAAGAAGAATCCATAAATAGAATAATGGCATTTAATCCATAAATGGAGTAAAAGCATAACAACCTATTTTGCCAAAGATCTCGGGTTCACAGCCCAGGCAGGTGGCCCTAGGAATTTTTTAAAGGGAGTATATACTTGGTTATGGCATCCTCTGGAAGGGACATAAAATGATGGTCCTGAGACTATAGGATGTCAAATAATCGTTAAATCCTAATTACACTTGGATAGTCAAAGTTTAGGACTCCCACTGTAGCATCATTTGATTCCATAGCCATAGCAGTGATGTTAAGCGAAACAAAACATGGATCCATAAATAGCCTAATTTTTTACAGGCCAATTAAAAAGGAATTCAGCAGAAACAAATGATTAAGAAACTTCATGACGAATGAGAAACAACACATATCAAATACATTTGACTGAATATATGAACAACAGGCAGAGGCGGTTCTGGAGTAGAGAGAAGTTCTAATGAAGAGCAAACAATATAGATAGATAGAAAGACGATGGTAGATCTGTTGGGGGGCTTAAATTGTTATGCAATGAATGGCATAAAAAAAAAAAATCTATTAAAAAACAGTAGATGTTTTTAAAATTTATAGATTAGTATAATATGAAGAGTCGATGGAATTGAAGTTTAAGATACAATCAATGAAGTTTAAGATACAATCAATGAAGTTTAAGATACAATCAAATTTTACAAGATTACATATAATATTTGATGAAGGAACAGAAATAACTCCCTAAACAAAATACAAACAAATTTAGGGTGACACAGTTTTTGGCTCAAATAACCATATAACTAATTTTAAAGCCATCTTTATTAATATAATAAAAAAAATAAGATATCTAGCTTGGTCAATAAAAAAACTCATGTTCTTAAACTGGTGATAAAACAGATATGAATAAATTAAAAAAAATAAAATAATTCAATGTTAGTCCAAAACTGATGAATAAATGTCCTGTTTAAATTCATCACGAATTAAATTCACTATACCAAAAACTGCAGCCAAAATAAGCGATTAAAATTGAGCTAAAGCATTGGTATTTGGAGAAATACTTTTTTCCGATATCATGCAAGCTTACCTACTCACTCAGAACCGGCAGGAGCGACCCATAATAAAAAAATGTTTGTTGTTAATCACTAGGTATGATAAAACATATTAATCATATACATAATTCATAATTGAGTCCCAATTAACATCATTACTTTGACCAGAAAATTTATTAATAGTTAATACATGGTGGAAACTATAATATTTTTTAGCTTATATATTTTTGACAAACTGAGGAACTTAATATCAAATATTTTGTTTTGTTTTGTAATTTATGTAAATTTACTATAAATATGATTATTTTAAATATAACAACAAACAAGGCATTAAAATTGGTAGATGCTTATTTTGAAAACCAATCGCATTAATCATGAAGTTCATGTTGGCACATTAAAAAAATAAAACAAAAACAGTAGTAATGGCTTGCTAACCACTATCTTACTGTTCCTCGAACTCTAATGAAATCCATTGTTTATTTAGTAGCAAGAGGTAAAAAATGATTTGACCCTACTAGTTCTTTACACTTATGCACAAAACATGTTTAATTACGGTACTTTTTTATGACAACTAAATGAGGTAAATCATTCTATCTGATAAGGAAGATGGCAATTTGCTTTTTCTGCATTTTAATTTTTATTGGATCAAAGGCTGTGTAAGTGGTGAGGATATGTTCAACAGTTTTGCGAGTTAATGCCCTAACCGAATTCATGAAGTGTGACTAGGAATCCCTCATGGCTAGGGAGGAATTGAAATGCCTTGTAATCAGGTTGGACCCACAAACCTAAAGTAAACTTTTTTATATATATATTTATCACTGAATTAAAATTACTAACTTGGATACATGACACATGAATGCATTCTGTTTAGTTTGACTAATGTATATCATTTTCATAATTTGTAGAATAAAGATGGCATGTTTAGCTACAACTTGATATGCCAAAGAAACTTATCTTATGAACTAAAAGCCAACTAATTTTGATTTGAATTGATTATTTCTTTGCCTAAATCATAAGAACAAATACTTTAGTTATCTGAACTTCAAACAGTAAAATTTGAGATACATATTGTAATTTATTCTTCCCAAATATGATTAATTTTTATTTTTTGGATAACATTTATTGAGGCTCATGGAAAATGTGGGTAATCAGGACTCAACTATGTAGAATCTTAAAATATAATAATATCAAAAGATAAAGAAAATTCCTTTGAAAAAATATCAATTTCCATAATTAATTTTAATAATGGTGTGAAGAAAAACTTAGGGTAAAAACAAATAAAATTTGATAAAACATGTCTTAAATATGCCAGGTTTCCGAAAAACTTTAGTTGATAAATAAAAAATGCAGATAGTTTGTATAAATTAAAATAGAAAATTAAGTTGGTTAAAACTTTTTAATACTTACAGCTCTATGTTATGAATGTTCGATGTAGGACATGTTGTTTCTGCCTTAACATGGCAGTGCTTGTGGCATTTAAGTTGGCAATCCCTACACTCGTACCCTTGCTTTCCCAATCTCCTAGGCAGGGCCTTCTTGCAGACTTGGCACAATGTTCCACTATGGAAAAGATTATAATTATAAAGTGAGATCTTTAAAATAAAGAAGAAATCATTCTTGGTATAACAAAAAAACAAAACAAACTTACCCTTGGAGATGTTTAGCAATAAAAGTATGATCATTGAATATATGCAATTTAGTGCCCTTTTTCTTCCATCTACTCTTCTGTGCCATCGATAAGGGCACCAAGTAGTATCTGAAAAAGAATTAAAATAATAATTGCATTAATGAAAACATGTAAAAAAAAAAACATTTGAAATATAAAATAAAAACAACCAAAAACAAATTAATAATTATAAGAATTATTAGAATTACTCACATTTGTGAGTTCGTTGCTTATTTTTTTTTTATCAGTATTAGATGCTTTACAGGAATATTGGTGTAGGGAGAGCAAATCTGTTTTAATAAGAAAATTTAATTATAATAGTATTCCCGTTATATCTCTGTTCCCTTGCTGTTGCTTAGAATGCCATTAATGAATTACATCAAAATTTAGTGATACATAATACTGAATGAATATTTCTACACGGAAATATAAATAATCTCGGTTAAGTGCTGAAAACAATATAATAATAGTATAAGAGCACCTTACACTCGTACCACCTGCAAATAGAGTTCACTCCATTCACAAAAATTTCTTTCTTTCTTTTTTTTTTTTTAATGAGTAATTATTACATTAAAATATATTTTTTCCGAATTATAAAGTTCTGTTATCAGCTGGATCTAGCCTTCTGGGATTGGGAAACCCTCCTGGGGAACAGCTAGCCTCTATAATATTTTACCCTAAATAGAAGGATGGACCGTAAGAATGATTCAGGTTTCGGCCAAACATTTCCTAACATAACTGTGGGCCTAGAAAGAGTACGGTTCACCACAGTTGGTTTACTGAAACCCAGAGCCATCATGAGGGTCAAGCTGGCATTAAAAAAAACGTTTT
This sequence comes from Troilus luridus, assembly GCA_964056705.1. Classification (NCBI taxonomy): domain Eukaryota; kingdom Metazoa; phylum Arthropoda; class Insecta; order Hemiptera; family Pentatomidae; genus Troilus; species Troilus luridus. Next base: position 41,573,566 of record OZ057412.1, on the reverse strand, counting down.
TGAAACAATGCCTCCTTTTTTAAAATATAATTTAAAAAAAAGTTTAAAATATTGGCACATATAAATAAGTTATTATTACACAAACAGTGTTTCTATTCTTGATAATATTCCAATGAACTTCTTGATTACATCTATAATCAATCTCCACACTATTGAAATACATGCCTAATTAAGAAATATTCTTGATTTGTAAAAATAAAAGATGTGTAATCAACAAATAAAAACTATTAATTTATTATTTAAACATTTTGACTATGGTTGTGTGGCTTACGGGGGCCTCTCAAACAAGCTCGAGGAAAGACTGAGGCGAATTATAAACTGCTCACTTCGGTTTCGGAGGAGGAAGTCTCATGTGTCCCACCTCTATGATGAGTTAAAGTGGGTCTTACCTTCTATCCGGTGACTCTATTTCCTAGGTTCTTTCTTATACCAAACCATCAACTCACAACATCCATCTTATATCTATAGTCTCCTACAATTCATATCCTCTATACAATCCAAGGGCACGAGATCTTGCCTTTCTGACCTTTATATCTGTTCCCACAGAACCAAAACTTTAGAGCGTTCCATTCTACCTCTCATTGGAACTAACTCCACCCGATTTCCGTCATGCGTCTTGTTTATCCACTAAATATTGTATTATTCTAATTATGTAGCCGTTTGGCCTAATATATTTTTATTAAATTCTGTACACTTCTGTTATTCTTAAGGAACATGGTCCCAGAATTAAATTATTTATCTATTATATTCTATTAATAAGCATGATACATACTTCTTGATACCATTTTCCATTGTTTCAAGAACAAGGGTTGATGCTTCATTCACATAAGTCCGACTTGAAGCACCACTGATACCTGAAGCTTCACTTAAACTTGATCTGGCTGAACCTTCCCTAAGGCCAGGAACTGAGAGATAGGAACCTAAGGTCAAAATGGGAATTAGAAATATTAAATAAGTAAAACATCTAACAAGACAGCATTACAAAAAGTAGCCCTGCAAATGATTTGATAATCATTGAGAAAGTACATACTACCAATAAGAAAATAAAATAAAAATAAGCAGAAGTTAATTTACAATTATTAGTTAAAATGAACTCAAATATTTGACATTTCAAAGGAGTAACTTTGTTGATAATACTAGTTTGGAAATTCAAATAAACAACTTACAATTAAAACAACATTCGTTAAGAACTAAACTACATATGAGGATCATATAATTTATATAATAAAACATACTAACTCATATTATGTTTTATGATTATATTGCCAATCCAGATGCAAAGCATAATTATATTAAAGGATATGAAGAGCCAAGAGTTAACAATTTCATAATTTCATGAAAAAGCAATTTTTAAATTTAAGATATTTAGATAAAACAAAAAACAACTTAGTTTGAATCATACTGTGTATATATCACATAGCATGGTTTTACTGTTTATCCTTTAAATTATATTTTGAGTGATAAAAAGCTTTAGAAAAACATTTTATATTGATTAACTATTAAAACCTGCATTATACTCTATATAAAAGAAATACAATTATAACCCAGGGCTTCTCAGCATCTCATTCAATATGAAATTATTATAAATATTTTTAATTGAAAAGAAAAGATATGTCCAAGACCGGGACTCGAACTCGGGTCTTCCAGATCGCTAGTCTGGAATGCTACCAAATGAGCTATCCTGGCTACATCAGGCTCGTTCCCCGGTCATGGTCATATCCTTTATTTTCACTGATCCGACGTCCCCGGGTTCTCGCAAGTTTGCGATGTGTACGAGGAGAAGAATGTTCTTTGGATATTTATTTTATTTGGATCTTGTTGACCTATGTCATTATAATTATTATAATTTATTTTATTGTATTAGTTGTTGATTTTATTAATTTTTAAATATTTTTATTTGAAAAGAATAAAATAGATAAATAAAATCAACAACTAATACAATAAAATAAATTATAATGACGTATGTCAACAAGATCCAAATTAAATAAATGTTCAAAGAACATTATTCCCCTTGTATACATCGCAAACTTGCGTGAACGCGGGGACGTCAGATCAGTGTAAAGAAAGGATATGACCATGACCGGGGAACGAGCCTGGTGTAGCCAGGATAGCTCAATTGGTAGAGTTCCAGACTAGCGATCTGGAAGACCCGGTCCTGAACATATCTTTTCTTTTCAAATAAAATATTTAAAAATTAATGAAATCAACAACTAATACAATAAAATTAAATTATTATATTTTGAATTAGTGTGCATTTTTAAATAAATTGCATAATTTGTTCTACTAAAATTATATACATATATAAGACTAAAAACTTGTAGTTAAAGAAATAGTCTCTTTTAAAATAAAGAAAAGTTAATTCATTTAAAAAATATCCAAAAGTATAATCATTTAAATAATAATAATAATTTCTTTTATTTCCAAATTCTCTTAAATCTTGGCCTCAATGATGGTAACAAATTTGTTGTGAATCCAAGCAAAATGCAAGAAAAGAAAAGAAAAACAATTGAAATAAGTATTTTTTTAAATTAAATCAAAATATAAACTAATAATTGAAAATAAAATTTACTTACCAATTTTTTTTCCAATGAAGGAAGTTAGTAGTGCACAGAAAAAGATAGAAACAAAAATAAGCAAATTAGTAAAATTTAACAATTAAATGGTCAAGAAAAAGTAAGTCACAAAAGACAAATAATTAAATAAAACCCTTCCAGTTTGTAATTACCACGTTTGTAAACTGGTGTTCATACAGTATAGTATATTAATAATTCTAAAACCACTCAGTAAAATGAGTTTGCCAATCAATCAGAATCTCATATATGCAACCTCAGAAGTTGCATACACTCAAATTAGGTAAATATCTGTTATAAATTTTTAAAACACAAAACAACAAATAGCTTGACATATTTGATAAAAATGGGATGTTTCAGTAAAATTTTCCAATCTTAATAATACTTTTTATATGTCGCCATCAAGAATATTCATAATAATTAATTAATGATATCTATTCATTATTAAAAGATTTTTCTCACCTGGCATTAATTAATAAGATAAAGAAAAATGTTCACTAGTGAATATCGACATGTTTATCTTTTAATATAATGCAATGATACGACACCATATACGTAGTAAGGTCCAAAAGTTTCCGGCCTGAGATAGAAGGAAAGACTGGTCTTACTGTTTTTCAATATATTCTCCTCTAAGTTCAACACACTTCATACAACGCTTTGGCAACATTTCTATACAATAAAAAAAATAATTTTCTTCTAAGTTAAAAAAATGTTCTTCCACTGCTGCTTGGAGCTCTTCCTCGGTGTTAAATCGCCAAAATTCATTGCAGCAGTGAACTCGTTCCTGTTTTTGAACAGTTGAAAGAATTTTTGGAACCCATCTTGCACTAACCTTGTTCATATGCAAATGTTCTTTGATGATCCTCGAAACACTTGTTTTTGAAAGTCCCAACCTCGCTGCTATTTCCTTGGTTATCAGTCCCCAACAGCAATTGCAGATTCCACAAGTTGGATTGTTTCAGAAGTGACAGCTTCCGATGGGCGACTGGGACACGGGTCATCTTCTAGACGTTCTCTCCCTAACTTCAATAATTTTGGCCATTCTATCACTGTGGAATACGAGGGGGAGGGCTGCCCGTATACACAATCCAAGTGCTCTTTAATTTGCGCTACCTAATACCCTTTTTACATAAGAATTTAATAACCGCACGGTACTTGAGTTAAATGGGGAGTTTCCTTCAAGGCTGGATACTGACTTACACGACTGAGGAAGTGCGGGAGGACGGGTATGGAGTGAGCAGGACCTGGCACGTTTGAAGGAGAGGAAGCAGGATAGGCCGGAAACTTATGGACCTTACTACGTATTTCTATAACCAACAATTTCTATAAAATTAGAAATACTCTACATTAAAATTTTAAATAATGTTGAATAAAAAGAAATTGTGTATATTTGCTAACATTTCAAAATATCGAACATATCTTTTTTAAACTCCCTTAACAGTCTTAACCTTAAAGAGCAACGGAATACACACAATACCGAAATAAGAAAATATGTTTGAATAAGGTAATAGTTTTTATCAGCATATATTCTATAAATATAAATAATTAAACCACGTCTTTATTAACTATGTAGGAATATAATTCATACATGAAAAATTGATTTAAACTAAAAATTATAACATGAACAATTCTTAAAATAAAATTGTTAAATACTTGTAGAAAAAAATCTTTCTCAATCCTAAAAAAAATAATTGAAACTTTTTGTAGTAAGAAGCACTTATCAATAGTAGTAAAATACATCTACGAGTAAGCCTTCAATTTTCTGTGGATTGAAGTTCTTAAACATTCTATTTTTTTCTTAACAGCCTTTAAGTTTGCTATATAAAGGACCTTAAATACATATATATATGTATATATACATATGAAAGACATAATACACTATTATCAAAATAAACACCAATATTAAGATAATGTATTATGAAACTTCAAATGAAATAAATAAATATAATTAAAATTGTATGATGAAATCATTAATGTTAATGGAACAAATAGTGAATAAATAAAATGCCTACTCTAGCAAAATATCACCAATAATTTCATTAAAATATGTTTAGACATAGACATATAGTGAAATTAATTTTTTTAAATATAAATTAAAAAATTGGAAAACAAATAAACTGAGAAAATAGTTGTATTACATTATATGTAAAAAAAACATTACAAGTTTTGATTTGTAGCAGATTGCATATACAAAGTGAATGCATAAAAAAAGGTTTTAATAGTAATATATTAGTCAAGTACAGAACTTAAGCAATTGGTAAAATCATTATTTTTCATAAATATTTTGTAAGATATAACTAGTATCCAACATTATGATGAAATAGTTTACCTATTTATTTGTTATTACTGCCAAATTATGGCTTAATAGTGGTATAGAAAATTCTCTGAGTTTCATCTTCATAGCCAATTATAATTATTATTCATAACTGAACTTGATAATTAAAGGCCATTATGAAGATGAAAAATACCTATTTCCTTAGAAAATTCTTATTTCCATTTAGCTTACTTCTAATTGAAATCTAGAGGTAGCTTAATAATGGACAGATTTTCAAAATTATAACTGAAAAGCTATAAATGAAAGTAAGAAATATAAAAACATTAAACAAAAGAAAAATTAAGCTAGCAAGGCCTAGTGACACATAATTATTTTGAAAACAGCAAAAGCAAACTAACAGACCAAATTTGACTAAAACAAACAACAAACAAAAAAATTAACAACAAAAATCTTGCAATTATCACTAACCTAACAGCTTATTGAAGCATTTCTTGACTATATTACAAAGACAGGAAGTATTCTTTAATTATATACATGGGATACATAAATAGATTTAAATGTCTAACAAGCAGTTGGTTAGTAAAAATCACACTCCAATACATATTCTAACAATGGAGACATTTATTTTACCTGATTAAATAAAATGGCAATTAATCCGATGACTTGTACTAATAACATAAAACATACACACACAAAAATACAATAATTTCAATATGATTATTAAATTATTTTTATATTCGAAATCTCTTCTACTTATTTTATTTAAATTTAAATTTAAAGTAAGAAAATATTGGTCAGAGTTCAAGAAAAAAAATGTACAAGAGAACTGATATATTTTTTAATCTTTAGAATTGTTCTTTGAGAAGACTCATTAAATAAGAAGCATTTACTGCAAATAATGCTAATAGAAATATTATTTATGTTGTCCATTTTAATCTTTTTGGATTTTCCTCAAGGTTTAGGTACAAGCAACATTTTATTTACTTATTATTATTATTTTTTTTTTTGATCAATAAATGAGAAAACTAAATGAATCTTTAAAAACCTCTTTCACAGAACAATTTTTTTTTTCCAATATTGCATCATCACTGCTGATTTCTTTCTTTTTTTCAAGCAGTTGTTTAAATATTAATCTAATCAGTAAATTTTAATAAAACTGATCTACTTTTACATTGGGTGCTCGGAATAAGATATGAAATGAAATTATTACACATGAAGTGTAGGCTGGAACCTTGTCATTCAAAGAGGTTGATATATTTTTTTTGCCCCACTATGACCAAAAATTTATAATGAAATTTCAAATTTATTAAACAAAATGTTTTCACGTGCTTGTGAAAAGCACTCCTGTGTTACATAATTGTATTGATCACAAATAATCTATCAACTGATAGTTTTTATTGGAATATCAACATTTACCTATAGAAATGAGGATTTCAGAGCAGAGCATGTTGGGGTTAAAGTGTCTGGTTCGGAACGTTGTGGGTTTCATTCCCGTCTGGGTCAGTTAATATTTCACAGTTGTTCCAAGAAACGATTATTAACTCTTTCAGTCCGGTTAGCTGGGAACTAAATGTAGCTGTCAAATTTTGACAAAAAGGATCAAAAATCTATTAGACTAGTCTGCCACCACCATTAGCTAGACTAGGACCAATGCCCCCAGAAATCAAAAACATTAAACTTCCAAGACAGTCTAAATTTCGAAATATTTACAGATGTTAACATACAATGATAATAATAAAGTTTCTTATAAATCAGATTTTGTTTGTCCTGTAAAATCGTGTTTAAAATCTAAAATAATTAGTGTGGGCAACATATAAGAAATTCAGCTTTCTAATGGTTGTACTAGTCTAAGATTTAAAAAAATCTTAAAGAGTTATATGATTAAGTGGACACTAGACAAAGGACATTAATAAATACCATATATCAATTTTCTATTTTAAAATGATGTCACTTCAGTATGAGAACAGCTCAGATTAAAGCAACTGCTCAAGGATGGTTTCCACTTAATATATAGGGCAGTTATAGTCAAGAATTAAAAGAAGCTATATCAAGCACATACTAACCATGCTGATTAGTGGAATTTTCAGCAGTGTTGTTTTGAGGGCTACCTGTTGAGAGGAGCGAAGGATCCCGAGCTCGATCGGCTGAGACTGACCTCGCCAACGGGTCGACCAGCTCGTTTCCTTCTGTTCCAGGTCCAACAGACCTAGATCTCGTTTTCGAGCGATTCAGTCTTCTCCTCAGAGTTCCGAAGAAATCTCGCTTCTTCTTTCTACTTCTTCCTCTTTCTATGGAATGCAAAAATAGAATACTTGTTAATAATATTAATACAATATTATTATATATTCATACATTATATAGATAGCTTGATATCTCGTGGGTAGATATCAATCAGTATGTCAAACTAAAAAAACCCATTGAACTTCATAAAGTAAATTTTATAGCTATAGCCAATGATTGTAATCTTAGTGAGATACAATTATCGTTTGGTTTTTTAACTTAACAATTTCTTTATTTGAAACACTAAAATAATCATTCAACTCAGCTTACTTTATTTTTTTGATAACCAAGCTATTTTTAACTTGTACTGATCACAGGTGAGATATAACACAAGTGTGTCAGATACCATCCTTACCTAATATTTTAAAATATATTCTATTTAAAATGTTTTATGAGTGGTGTAAAATGGTCAGGGGGTGCAGTCAATAATTACTCAAAATAAGAATGGCATAAAACAAGTCATTCTTATTTTGAGTAATTCATTGACTGCACTCCCTCACCATTTTACACCACTCATAGAATTATCCAGCCAACCATATCCATTAAAAAAAAAACTAAAATGTTTTATTTTGAAAGAAAATGGTTGACCTTGATGAAAATTGTGGAAGAAAATGGTCCGGGAAGAGGTCAATAAGTTTTTCTGAATATCAAGAATATTTATTCAGTAGCCAACGTTTCGACCCACTCTGTAGGTCTTCTTCAGGGCTGTAGCGGGGGGAGAGCCCGATAGGTCCGTCCAAGCTGTAATCACTCAATTTTTGTACGTTAGAGAGTGATTACAGCTTGGACGGACCTATCGGGCTCTCCCCCCGCTACAGCCCTGAAGAAGACCTACAGAGTGGGTCGAAACGTTGGCTACTGAATAAATATTCTTGATATTCAGAAAAACTTATTGACCTCTTCCCGGACCATTTTCTTCCACAATAAAATGTTTTATGTTACTGCTTATATAAGACATGTATATATAATAAGATCACACATTTGAATAATGTTTGAAATAACTAAACAAATGCCAGGTTTGAAAAGCACAAAACAAAAATAAAACATTTGATATATACATACTTCACATATAAAATTTAGTCTGACATATTATTTTTCTCTCCAGTGTTACCAGACTTACCGATTTTAAAGCACACTTCACTCCATAAATTTTTACATTTACAGCTTTGGTAACAATATTTGGAAATACTATTGATTTTGCAGAAACAGTAGCAACATCTTCTCTCTCTCCTCTTTTGCTGATTATTTTACTGATGAAGTTGATGACTCTGGTTAAACATTCATTGATTTGGAAAAGTTTTTCATTATTACAACTGGTGCATTTCTAGTACACAATTCGTAAGAACAGTAATTCAGTAGAGAGGCCGACATGAGAAGGCATTCCAACCACTTCAAGGTTAAAATTAGATCCTACTTCTTTGTCTCTGCTGCGTGAGGCTCTGGTACAAGAAGGTTGACCCACGGTTTAGGATATACTGCACTTCTCCTTTATAAATTGTGACTGGCTGGGAACTAGAGGCCTCAGAATGCGTATCCACATGACTTAGGCCATTCAACACTTGACGTATATATCTGATTGAACATTTAGGTAGGGTAGCTCACTTGAACTTGAATTCTCTGACCACCTGTATTCACAATGATAGGAAGTGCATTCTCGTCGGTCATAGCCCTAAGAAGGATGGCTAGTATCATTCTCATCTTCCTCTCAGCACACCACTGGAGGATATATCGAAGCATCACATACTGCTCTATCCTCTCCTCAATAATCTTACCAGAGCAGTTACTCTCTCCACCATCGAAACATGTAGCCGTGGATGTGAGGCTCGATCTGAAATAGATCATCATGGGCCTTGCTCATCAAAGGGAGGAGACATATAGGACTATAAGAGTTAAAGAGTTATTTATCCTTGTTCTCTCTCTTCTCAGGAAGTCTCAAATAAAAGGAATTTATCCCTTACGCTGTTTAATGATTCTTAATAGGTTAATGTTAGATAACTTATAACATTATCTTTGAATCTTCATTGGCTTCTATTCCATTAAAAAAAAATTCAAATAACTAAAAAAAAACTATCTCTGAATAAAATATATCTGTGTGTACTGGTGAAGGCTAAAGACCTTTGTGAACACATTGACATTTCAATGAATAGAGATCTTTTTAGAACTAGAATATACTGATAGATGCAAGATTTTACTGTGGAATAGATAGATAGATAGAGAGGGAGGGAGAGAGAGAGTGTGTGAGAGAGAGAGAGAGAGAGAGAGAGAGAGAGATAGAGAGAGAGAGAGAGTGAGAGAGAGAGAGTGAGAGTGAGGGGACTGTTCCCTCCAATGAGATAATTACTTTGAAAAGTAAAGATAATATTAACTTACCATTATCTTCTGGTGCTGTAGTATTTTCAGCAGTGACAGGAGCATTAGATCCAGGCTAGACAAAATGAAGTAAGTATATAAACATTTTCTCATGGGATTAACAAGCTTCAATATATTAAACAACAATAAAATAGTTTAAGTTTATTTACATATATTATTTTAGATAAAAAAATTATCTATTTCTTGTTCTAAAATAGGTAATCTGCATTTAGTTCAAAATAAAAAGCAAGACGGGCATTTTGAAAAATATGGGAGTTCAGCTAAAACATCTAAAGTTCTAATAAATTCATAAATTCCATTATTCTACTCACCAACAGAATACACCAATTCAGGAAGGTAACACAGGAGTCATCATATACATTATGCTTATGAATAGAAATATAACTTATTGAATATGAATATAACTTATTCAAATTTAATGGTGCTTAAAAATATTATACACTCCGATTTTTAGTCTCCCACTCCCAATAAGCAACAATATAAAGAACATTAAATATTAAATAGGCACACAGTATGACATTTATAAGCAGGAGTTAAATGCTCTCCTATTTTTATTTTTTTATATATATTATACTTTTTATATTGTTATATTCATCATTACTTAAGCCATAATGAATAGATTTGGCCAAGACAGCACTCAATTGTCAGGTTTTTTCATCAATAAAGGATACCCATTTAATGAAACTGGGTGAGACACAAAAATAATAACCTAAAAATTGTAAGAAATGTTTCACAAAAAGATTGTAGTTTATAGATCTATACAACCCATGAATTTCTCATAAGTTTAAATGTAAAATTTGTCTTTTTTTTAGATATCAATCAATTTTATTTTTGAAATATAGCATAAAATGTAGTAGCAGCTTTGCCTTCTAAAAAGTTACATAAATTTTACACTTGATTATATTGTTGCAAGATCTTTTTCCCTGAAAAATGCTTTTCTCAGGTTGGTGGCAGCTACGTAGGCGGTGAGGATGTGCGTTAACCAGGAGAAGATCAAGTATAAGAGAGCTGGACCTGAAGGAGAAGCAGCAGACTGACAACCTGTAGTAATGGGCCCATTCGCTTTCCAGAATGTCGACCAATTTGGGGGGGTAGTGACTTATGGAAACAGGATCTCCAGGGAAATGAGCCAGTGCCTCGTGAAAGCTAACAGGTGCTATTTTAGGGTCAGTAAACACCTAAGAAGCTCCAACCGCCGTACCAAGTGCCACTTGTACAAGATCCTTATTAGGCCAGTCCTAACAGTAATGAGGAGAAAGAAATTCATATATTCGAAAGGAAGATCCTTCGACGAATATTTGGACCGGTTAAAGTCGAAGAAACCGGGAGGCGTAGGACAAATAGCGGACTTTACCGACTTTATGGTGAGGCTGATGTGGTAAGGTATATCAAGCTGGGAAAACTGCGCTGGTTTGGCCACATTGCACGTATGCCGGGGGAAGAAGCTGCTGAATGGTTGACTCCACCGAACCAGAGGAAGAGGAAGACCTCGTCTTAGATGGGAGGACACTGTTGCCAGGGATGTCCACCAACTCCTGAACAACCGCAACTGGCGAGCAGCCCAGGATCGAGCAAACTGGCGAAGGTTTATTGAGGAGCCCAAGGACCACATCGGTCTGTCATGTCAAGGATGGATAGATGGATAAAATATATAACTTTATTTTTTTTAAATCTAATGCTTGAAATTTACTTATTCCACCCTTTCATCTCTCCAACCTCCACAAGAATGGGTAAATTGACCTGAATTATAACTTAGGAAAAATTGTGAAAGTAATTCTTGCTAACAAGAAGCATTTAGACTCTACTTAATGATATGAAACATATTTTGTGTGCTAAGGCTTTCAATGATTATAAAAGAAAACAACTTTATATTTTTTAATCCTAATAAGTTATAGAACTTTATAAACAGTTAAATATAATCTTTAATACACCAACAGTTTAATTAAATACCAAAATTTACCACCCAAAGTGTAAGAAAGCAAGACAAAATGATACCAAAATAAATATTACAAATAATTAATTTGGTATGGAGGTGATAGAAAAATTATGAAGACCCTTTAAACAAATTTTAAAAAATGGACTCAATAATTTCAACAATTAATATTCCCTTTACATCATTAACACAAACATTAACATTATAAAGAGTGTTCTAAACGAGACAACAGGAAACCACCATATTGGCTTTTAAATATTTACAAGAGGATGAGTGAAGCATACGCACATTAAAAAAATATATGCACTTACATAATGTACCATGTCTATTTACAAAACCTATGGATCCAATAATACATATGAAAAATAAGTAATTTAGTAGCTATAATTTAATAGTGTTTCACTTAATAAATTAAAATACTGGCTGGAAGAAATTTAAAATTCCCTAATTCTGGAAATAGATTCTACAAGAGTGACATATATGTGTTCAATTAAAAATCATTTATAGAAAAGAAAAAAAGGCCGAATTCCTGAAAATGAAGTATATTGAACTCTTTAGTACAACTTTAATTCAATATTCTCAAAGAGCTGGCAGTGGCAAATAAAATAAAATAAATAATATCATCCATAACACTAAATACTATTTTACTCTATCACAATATTTACAAACAGATCAATGGCAATGACATATTCATAATGTATTCACTGGATACATAATCAAATCCTTAAACAACTATGTACATAAATAGTTACTTGATAAGAATTTCCTAGAAAAAATTCACAACCAGAAAACAAAAAGTTTACAATTACAATACAAAGCAACATCATGCATGAGTGATGGACCTACTCACCTATAGATAACCTCAGATCACCATGATTACCATAAATGTTAGAATATTAGGTATTTTTCTATAGATTATTTAGTTAAATAATAAATAAAATTTAACTGCACCACAACCATAGCGCAAAAGGTAACAGGGACATATTTTAGCGATTAACTAATAACTTAAAAGAAAATAAATTAAAATTAATGAAGTGCATACATTTAAATAAAAGATATGAAGTATCCACATGCTCCCAGTGCCCATAAGCCATGACGAAACTATAAAATGAAAAATTAAAAGTGTTAAAAAATAAGAAGTGCTAAGAAATCAGCTGGGGATGATGGAAGAATTAGTTGTTTCACCTTATCATCACTTTTATCATCGGGGACTTCATTAAATGTTCCCGTTTCAGTCATCTCCACCTGATAACACAACAGTATGAATGGAAAATCTGTCACTTTTCTTTATTATTTATTTAGCTCACTATTTGCCTTAATGGGTCTGTATTAAGTAACTAATTAAACTGTTAATAACTTTTAAAAAATAACAAAACAAAAACCAACTTTAGCATACTAATTAAGAAATTAAAAAGTAAAGTAGTAAAATAAAATGGAATTTAAAGTATTATATCACAACACAAACAAACAATAATTATTTTTGGACCATTCACGACACCGATAAGTTAAAACATGAAGATAGACAAATAGTATTGTTACCTTTAAGATTTGTTGCTGAGGTGACTGTGGAGTCTATGCAAGTAAAAGAAAAAAAATCAGTAAGTTACAATGAAAACATAATTCAAATATACTCAGCAAATTAAAATAGTTTATCCATGCTTAGATCTAATATCCACTAACTGTAAGAAAGAAAAGAGGTACAAAACTGTTAGTAAAAATATACTTACTACACACACACGTGTTAAAAGCCTACTAATACTAATTAATAAAGGTGAGCCATACCACCATTGAAAAGTCATTGTTGAAGAAGAAATAATATTAAAAATACATTTAAGGAATTTTTATGAAGATGTACAGTTGTAAAAAAATTGTATTTTATTTTGACTGTCAACATTTACTACATTATTAATAATAAATATTCCATGAAAATTTATAACAGAGCTTATTGTAAAGTTTCTAACTTGTGGTGTTTTAATCAAAAGGGTCATGAAAATTGATTTAGAAAACATTTTTTGGGTTGAACTACAATGACTGTTTTGTTATACACAATAAACAATAGAAACAATTTTTTTTAAGATGCCACATCAGTTTAGGAACGAGTAAAAATTATTTTAAAATTAAAAATCACTTTAAAAAGAAGAATTTTTTCGATAAATTCATTTTTAATTGCTCTTAAAAATGCAGAATTTAAAATCAATAAGGATGGTTGATATTTAAAAACACTAAAACAAAATTAAAAATAATCAATAAAATGATAGTTATACCCTTCAAATGGTCACAAACAAAAAACAAATTTATTAAATAAAAAAAAAAACAATAAATAGCTAATTTATTTTATTTTATTAGTTATTGATTTTATTAATTTTTAAATATTTTTATTTGAAAAGAAAAGATATTCGAGTCCTTCTTTTCTTTTCAAATAAAAATATTTAAAAATAAATAGCTAAGTTTTAAAAACTTGAGTGTAGTGATTAGTGGCTACTGTTTTCAATAACTTAATAATTAGTTTAAATTTTTAAATTTAGTTTGAAATCATTAATTAAAATTACTGAATGTGATTTTGTTAAAGTGTACTCAAATAATCTCCCAAGAATGTATAATGTTTATTTACCTTGAAACCCAGATTTTATGTCCACTGAATTTAAATGAGTATGAGCTACAATAGGAACCATGTGATGGTTATTAAAGGTACCATTTTATGTGTCCTCTTTTAACAATACAAAGAAAACTATAAAAATTAAAATTTGTTAAAAATATAAAATTGGTTAGAGATTATGATTTTTTTTAAACATATAACAAAATTACATATTATAATTACTTCAAATGGTCTTCACTATAGACAGGAGATGTTAGATAATTCTTCTGGTGGCTTCACATCACTTTTCATGAACAGTCGAGTAATTACAAATGAGAAAAATACTTTATATTATGATCTTTTCGTTGAATTCTTGCATATAAGGACAATAAAGTACTTATATGCAGGCATATCACTCTGGTTCCTTAATTTTACTAACCAGAGTAATATATAATAATAATCAAATTTCATTAGAATCAAAACAAAGTCATTTAAACAGATAGCATTTTTGGCATCTCTAGTAGCGTCTAACTGAAACTGTGCAAAAAAATGGAGCCTTTGAATAGCCAAAAAATGTTTGTTTTTTAAACTCAAGAACTTGATTTTAACTGAATTCATCAGATTAAGACTTAATAGAATTAATAAAATTTGTTGACAATCAATTATTTTCAAATTATGTTTTATCCTATAAGTGTAGAACTTGTTAAACTGAAGTGTCCATAACTAATTAAAATAAATTTTACAAACCTTCGTTATAAATATATAATACACAATATAAAGAATAATACACACTCTTGTAATAACAATACTTACTCCTATAACGATAGTGCATAACCTATTTTAATAACAAATAAAAATTAAATGTACATCAAACCTATTTTTAATCAACCTTAAAACTTTTGTTTTTAATCGTTCAAAGCATAACAAAATAAAACCATGCACTAATATAACCTACCCTCTGCACGCTATGAATGATCAAGGTACTTTTGTTAGGCTGTGATCCTCTAGTTCTTTCAATTTCCTTCAATGCCAAATCGGTGATTCCATCACCTCCATTGGTTAACCTATCTATAAAAGAAATAATAGAATAATATATATAACAAAAAAATACTATTTTTAGGTGAAATTTGAACCTTTTTAGACTCAGGGATAAGGAGCCTATTATAGACGGGCCAGGTGTTATATCACTGATGTAAGATTAAGATAAATAGAAAATTAAAAGATTCAAAATTCTGAAAAACTCGAGGCGGAAAAAATATATCATTGGGCCTATCATCAAAATACTTTGCGCTTTTGCCAAATGTATTCATATTTTGATTGGAATTTTCAGTATTTGGCGTATTCTGATTAGTAGTCATGTGTTTATACACACTTGTGGCATTGCTTAGAAACTACATTAACATACCTTTACATTTGATATTTCGTAAAAAAAAAAAAAACAACCTCCTACAATCAATAATAGACCATAGAGAAGCCTGAAAATATTGGAAACACTGCAACAATATCAAATTATTAAAATGAAAACCAACCTTTTCGAGGGAAAAAATAATTAAATATACTGAACAAACCCTAGAGATCAACGAAAAATACATTTTTAAACAAAAGTAATCAACAAGTCGTTTACAAAGTGTGCTTTCCCTTGTCTAATGTCTTCCCATCTGAAAGAAATCAATCAACAATTTCCCTATATCAAGAAAGTATTAAAAGAATTCTTCAGTTTTCCCGGACCAGCACAATTGTAGCATAAAGTAAGGAAAATGATTAATTTACAGGGAAAAACATCAAAGTTAGAGATAATGCTTATTATTTTCCAGATACAAAATTCCTTAGATTAATATGAAAAATTTGAAGAGTTAACCTCTGAAAATTTAAATATTTTTTTCTTTGATTACATACTCTCTTAAATTGCCTTGGCAAAGAATTCGAGGACACGGTCGAAACCAGAAGAAATACATGATGAATGGATTAATGCTTCAAATTTCTGTTGATCCATTTGACTTACATAAGCAATTTTTTTTTCCTTTTGAATCGCCAAATGTATTGATCCAAAAAGATATTCAATCAATTTAGTTAAAAAATATATCTATCAAACAAAATGCATACAAAGTCGGTCCTAAGTTATGACAATAACATATATTTATTTTTCTCAGTATTGCTGGATGATATGGCCTAACCGGACCACGGTCAAGGTTAAGCATAATCGTCTTATTCATCAATATTTAAACATTTTCGTACTATGCTTGCAGTTTTTAATAACACTGCTTTATGAAGTATTTCAACTTATAAAGAAAAAAATACAATTTAATTATTGAAGAAAAATTTAATGTAGATAATGATCATTACAGTTTTACGAGATGTCTTATAGGGAATTAGAAGATCTTTAATCAAATTGTTTACATAACATGTTTTATGCTATGATAACACCAATCTGTGACCTTATTCCCATCAGTTCTTAGATCACTAAAGTAATAGTATATTTACCACCAAATTATTTCAAACAAAGTAGGTGAAGGGAAGGCATATATAAAATGAAATCAGATATTTGTTGAGATTATATATTGAATAATTAATGCAATAAATGATCATAAATTTATCAGAAAATGGACATAATTTGATTATAAAATAATACAAATGCAATAATCAGGAACTTACCAGCTGGCTGTGTGAGAGTTGTTCTTGTTTTTGTTACCATCTGACCAGAAGGAGAAACAGAACGCAGTGTTTCTTTAATTTTAAATGGTTTATCCCCAGTTGCAGGCAAATCAGCTCCCTCAATTAACAGGAACTACAAAATTTGCATAATTCCTCTGTTATAAAATGATAATTAAGAATTATTTAAAATAAATATTTTTTCTGAAAATAATGGTAATGTCATCTTAAACAGTGAAATTAAACAGACCATTGTTTCATACGTTGACGATGACTTATACATATTATTGACAGGGTATTTATTCTTTATCCAAACCCAAAAAATCAAAAGTTTATTCACTGCAAAATAGCAACAATTATTCGATTATCTACTATTTATTTATCATTGTTACATGATAACTTATGGTATATCTATACAATTTAATTATAAAGACTTTTTAGTCTATAATTAAAATGTAAATATCGATGCCTTAGTTCACAAAAGTGCAAATTTTTCAAAAATGGGTTTTGTTATATAAATAATATTATGAAGCTGTGATCAGGAAGTCATAGATCTTATGTTGATATAAAATTAATAGAAAAGCTGTGAAGGTTACAAAAATATATTGTGTGCTTAAACTTGAACTGTATTTCTTGTGTTAAATTACTATCAAAGTTGACTCCTGTAAAATCTTGTTTTCAGCACTTAACAAATATGTAAACTAAGGCATCGATATAAGCATTACTAAAATAGAAAAATTATTGTTACGGGCTACTGGGTGTAAAATGGACTAAACTATTACTTAATTCAAGAATCTAATATTTATTAACAAATTAACAAGAATACAATGAGATTATTTAAAACAGTTAAATTATTAAACTAATATCAATATACAATAATAATATTCTACTAAATGTTATCTAATTTCTAAGATAATATACAAATAATATAAGATATTGTTTATACTAAGTAACTAAACTATTTATATAAATTTGTACAAGTACAATAATATTACACTATAGTTTACAATTACAAATTAACACTTACAGTTCGCTAACTAAAGTCCACCGACCGTAAGACTCTTCAAATATGACAAACTGCCACACAGTTTATTACACTTATTACACGGTCACTAATTGTCACTGTTGCTCACTAAGCACTTATTACAGACTGATACTAATACTAACTAACTCACACACACTGCCACTAGTTAACGACTGCTACTCACTGGCTTATTACAGACTCGTCTTATCACTACTGCGCGGCCAAAACAGCTCGCCTTTTTATATAGGCAAGGGAGATTGGGGTGGGGGCATCTAGAACATTCCGGGCCGATCGAGTAGGCTCTACGACATTCTAAAATCCCTTCCGGCTTAATCCCATTGTTCGCCTAATCTTCTCAGCCTCCTTCCCGCTCAGACCGTAACACTGCCCCCTCCTTAAAAGTGCTCTGTCCCAGAGCATAGTCCGGAGAAATCGGGCGGTTATGAGCTTCCCTCGATGGAGACGCATTTCCTTTCCAGGGGTTGAACGTGCACACCAATACGTGCACCCCAGAGTTGGCGAATATCTCTTCAAGCATGTTCCTGACAACCTTCCACTCCAGGCCGTCATATCCACAGCCCAACTTAGGGATCGCGAGCTTGGTGACACGCAGTCTCAGAAGCTTACTCCGCAGGTCGTCGAGGCTTCGCCGCAGGGCATCATATGTGGGCTTGTGATCATTGGCACACTTGGTTACCAAGTAAAACAGATGTCGTCCTTCGTATGTGTGGTGGAGTGCTTTCCCCACGCTTGGTCCTTGGCGTTCTAGTTCCGTAGTACCACCAAACTTCTTCCTGAAGACCGTTGCAATCCCTCGGGAAGTCCTCAGATCTTCGGCGACACAATGGGCCAGAGAATAGTCCGCGGGTAACGAGAAGATATCTCTGTATACTGTCTGAGTTACTCCACGGGGACCTTGTACCTTAGGTTGTGCAACTGATACCTTACTGGTATCCACGTTGTTGAGATACCTGACTTGCTGGTCTTTTGTCGGGCCATGGTCTCCTTTGTATGGGGCCAGTCTATTAAAATGGACTACCCTGGATTTTCCTTTTGGCTGCTTTCTGATCCTATAGATGACGTCGTTTATCCTATTGATGATCTCAAACGGGCCATCCCAGGAGTTCTGAAGTTTAGGTGAGTAGCCTCGCCTTCTTCGAGGATCATGTAGCCAGACCAAATCTCCAGGTTGGAATCCACCTTTCTCTGCCCTGATGTCGTAACGCTCCTTCATTCTGTCACTGGCTCCCTGGATGTTTGCACGAACCTTCTCGTGGATATTATCCATCCGCTTCCGTAGATTCGTGACGTATTCCTCTCCGTTAACTTCCTCGTCTGGCTTGAACCCGAATTTCAGATCACAAGGCAAACGAAGTTCTCGGCCGAACACCACATTTGCGGGGGTCTGCCCCGTTGCTTCATGGACTGAACTGCGGTAGGCTAACAGGAACAAGTGAAGATACTGGTCCCAGTCCCGCTGATGGTCGGAAACCACTTTAGACAAATATCGACCCATTGTCCTGTTCATGCGCTCCACCATGCCATCCGATTGAGGGTGAAGAGGTGTCGTCCTGGTTTTCCGTATTCCCAGTGCTTCGCACATCCCGGAGAAGACTGCAGACTCAAAGTTTCTTCCCTGGTCAGCGTGAAGTTCCATGGGTACTCCAAACCGGCTGACGAGCTGCTTCACAAGTACGTCTGCAACCGTGACTGCCTCTTGATTCGGAAGGGCATACGCTTCCACCCACTTAGAAAAATAGTCCATGGCCACGAGAATATATCGGTTACCTTCGTCCGTCACAGGGAAAGGGCCAGCGATGTCGATCGCTATCCTCTCGAACGGTGCTCCCACGTTGTACTTCTTCATAGGGGCCCTCTTTCTTCTTGTTGGTCCGTTAGAAGCCGCACAAGTCGCACAACGCCTGCACCAGTCCAACACATCGTCCTTAAGGTTTGCCCAGTAAAAGCGTTCACGAACTTTTTCCAATGTCCGGTGAACTCCAAGATGGCCGCCAGTTACACCGTCATGTAGTTCCCTAAGCACTTCGGGCACTTTGTTCCTTGGAACGATGAGCTGTAGCCTACGCTGATCTCCTTCCGCGTTCTCCAATGCCCGTTTCAGCAGCCCGTTGTCCACTACAATGGAAATCCATTGGGCCCAGTACGTTTTTACATTCTTCGACATTGGAGCAACATCCTGCCAGGCCGGTCTTCCTCGCCCTGATATTTTCCATTCCTTTATTTGTTTTAAGTCCGGGTCCTCGTCCTGTTCCTTTGACACCTCTGCATCTTGCCAACTGTCGATGACAACTGTAGTCCTCAATACCGCTGCCTGCTTCTCTTCTTGTCGAGAACAATGCTTGCAGCCTTCTTCACAAGGTCTTCTTGACAGTGCATCCGCATTCCTGTGGCTCGTTCCAGAACGATGAGCAGATTCAAAGTCATACTCTTGAAGGCGCTCAATCCACCTCGCCACTTGTCCCTCAGGTGACTTGAATCGCAGCAGCCACATTAGAGCCGCGTGGTCCGTTCTCAGCAGGAACCTTCTTCCGTATAGGTATTTATGAAAATGCTCTATGGACTTTACTACTGCCAGAAGCTCTTTCCTTGTGACACAGTAGTTTCGTTCCGGAGCTGAGAGTGCTTTGCTGAAATATCCAATCACCCTTTCTTCTCCGTCTTGGAGCTGAGAGAGGAAACTTCCAATGGCGATGTTGCTGGCATCTGTGTCAAGTATGAACTTGCCCTCGGGACGTGGATAGCTCAGAATAGGAGCACTACTCAATTTGCTCTTCAGTTCCTCGAAGGATGCCTGGCACTCGTGATCCCAATGAAAAGTCCTTTTCTCCTCGGTTAGCCTGGTAAGAGGTTTTGCGATGTTAGCAAATCCTTTCACGTACCTCCGGTAATAGGTGCAGAGCCCGAGAAAACTTCTCACCTGGTGCTTATCTCGAGGTACTGGCCAGTTGGTGATCGCTGCTATCTTCTCTGGGTCAACAGCAACTCCGTTATCTGACACAATATGCCCCAGGTAGTTGACTTGCCTTCGGAAGAGATTACACTTCTTCGGGTTCAACTTTAGGTTCGCTGCACGCAGTCGTTCGAAGACCTTCTCCAGATTCTTCAGATGGTGAGCGAAGGACTTTCCCAGCACAATAATGTCGTCTAGGTATACCAGGCATACCTCCCAAGAGAGACCTCTTAACACGTTTTCCATCAGCCTCTCGAATGTGGCAGGAGCATTGCAAAGCCCGAATGGCATTACTGTAAACTGCCAGAGCCCAGTGCCAATTGAAAACGCCGTCTTCTCTTTATCCTCAAGTGCCAATCCAACCTGCCAATATCCACTGCGGAGATCCAAAGTAGAGAAGAGTTTACACCCCTCAAGGGTGTCCAGCGTATCGTCAATCCTGGGAAGCGGATAGCTGTCCTTCTTGGTGACGTTGTTTAGAAGACGGTAGTCTACGCAGAACCTCGTTGTGCCGTCTTTCTTCTTCACCAATACGACAGGAGACATCCAGGGGCTACTTGAAGGCTCAATGACACTATCAGCCGCCATCTCCTTAATAATCTCCTCGGCGTCCTCCCGTTTAGCTAACGGCAGCCTCCGCGGGACCTGTCGGATAGGCTTCGCATCCCCAGTGTTAATCCTGTGCTGGACGATATCCGTTCTACCCCGTGGTCCTGGTCCGATCTCGAAGACGTCATGCCATCGGGTAATCATGTCTTTTACTTCCTCGCTCTGTTCAGGCGAAAGGTCGTGACATGATTCGTCCACAAATCGTTTAAGTTCCTCTGAGAGCCCTCGAAGCTCGGTGGGATGACGTTGCAGTTGACGAACCACTGAGGTAGCGGTGGTACACTCCCCGACCGGTGTTCCTTTCTTCAGCGTTACCGGGAAGCGGTTCAGGTTCATTAGCCGAATTGGAGTGGTAGGTCCGATCTTGATGAGAGACCTAGCAACCAGTACGCCGCGCCCGATCTCTTGTTCTTCGTGCCTTCCGGGTTCAACTAGTACACATTGACCCTCCGGTAGATGTCCTTCGACTGTCCCATGTGTTACGATTTGGCTCCGTGCAGGTAAAGTGGTGTCTTCTAGTAAGAGCACTCGTGCGTAGAGATCCTTTCCCTGCCGAAGGATGACTTCTTCGTCTCCCATCGTCAGCACACCTCTCGACATGTCCAGCTTGATCCCGTATGCCATCATGAAGTCCATGCCCAATATGACATCTTCATCGATCTCTGCCACGAGAGCGCGGTGCTTCAGATGTTGACCCCCGATGATGAAGGTGGCAACTGTCTCCCCGTAGACCTTGGCTGGCTGTCCCGTGGCAGTCCGTAATGCCCAAGTTGTTGGTAAGATCTTCTCAGCTGGAAGTGTCTTCGAGTTCAAGATTGTCATGGTTGCGCCGGTATCTATTAGCAGACTTTGCAGCTGTCCGTTCACCATCCCATCAACGTAGAAACTGTTCGTTCTGCTTCCTATTGACGCAACCCTGGTGGTCTTCTTGGGGCCTTTGACGTTACGGGTTGACAGTTGCCCCTTCCCATCAACCCTATTTAGTTTTCCTGTGGCTTTTCTTGCTTCTTCGATGGACACTTGCTTCTAGGGTGTCCAAGTTGGCCGCAGCTCCAACAGCGTATCTCCTTCTTACGGGTCCTGAGAGCCTCCAAAACTTTCGTCACAATTTCCTCGACGCTGGGGACCGCATTTGGCTCCGCTTCTGCTGCTCGTACTCGCGCATGGCTCCGTACAGACTGTCTAACAGCCTCGAACTCCATGGCCTGGGATAATGCGTCTCCTAAAGTTTTCGGCCTGGCGAGCTTCACTGCTTGCTGTGTCTCTGGGTCCCGAAGTCCATCCAGGAATTTGTCGACAGCCAAGCTTTCGTAGACATCGTCGGTGACCGATGGGTAGGCGTTCCTTACCAGCCGGGCAATATCCGCTTCAAATTCCTGCAAAGTCTCGTTGGTCTTCTGGACCCTGCTTCTCAGCTGTGAGCGATACAGCTGGTCCATGTGGCGGTGGCCGAAACGCATCTCCAGTCTTCTGATCAGCTCCCCGTAGTTGGACCGCTCCGACATGGGTATCCCCTGCAGAACTCCCAAGGCGTCTCCACGCAAGGCCAGGCACAACGCTGAAGCTTGGGTCTCCTGTGACCACCCGTGGATCGAAGCCGCTGTCTCGAAGAGAGTCATGTAGTCCTCCCACGGCGTCTTTCCGTCGAATACTGGAATGGTGTTGTGAGCTGGTGGCGTCCCATTATTGGCGGGCAGAATAGTTTTATGAAGACTGGCCTCGGGGGAACGGTCGGTGTCGTTCGTCGGTGGGTTGCTCATACGTCCCTCTAGAGCCTCTACTCTTTGCCTAAGTTTGCTTTCAATTGAATTCAGTTTTTCTCCTAACCTAGATTCTACATCAGCTACTTTATTATCTACATTTTCCATTAACTTAGTTTCTAATGTGCCTAATTTAGACTCTAGCCTATTTTCTACATTGCCTAGTTCATTTTTAACACTGCTTAATTCATTACCTAGTTCATTTTTAACACTGCTTAATTCATTACCTAGTTCATTTTTAACACTGCTTAATTCATTACCTAGTTCATTTTTAACACTGCTTAATTCATTACCTAGCTTATTTTCTACATTGCCTAATTCATTTTTAAAAGTTGCAGACAACTTGCTCAAATCAGTTTCAAACAGAACGTCATCTGGATTTTCCCCTAACTCTACAAAAAATTGACGCAAGCGATGTTGCAGTACACTTTTATTTCCGGAAGAATCCAGATCACGTTCTTCTAATTCCCGTTTTAAATCCGCAACTTTTAAATCCCTCAATTTAAGACTTTGAGAAGCCATTTTTCAAACAGTAGCCCAATTATTACAAAATAAAATAACAATTACACAAGACCCCACACCTGACACCAATTTGTTACGGGCTACTGGGTGTAAAATGGACTAAACTATTACTTAATTCAAGAATCTAATATTTATTAACAAATTAACAAGAATACAATGAGATTATTTAAAACAGTTAAATTATTAAACTAATATCAATATACAATAATAATATTCTACTAAATGTTATCTAATTTCTAAGATAATATACAAATAATATAAGATATTGTTTATACTAAGTAACTAAACTATTTATATAAATTTGTACAAGTACAATAATATTACACTATAGTTTACAATTACAAATTAACACTTACAGTTCGCTAACTAAAGTCCACCGACCGTAAGACTCTTCAAATATGACAAACTGCCACACAGTTTATTACACTTATTACACGGTCACTAATTGTCACTGTTGCTCACTAAGCACTTATTACAGACTGATACTAATACTAACTAACTCACACACACTGCCACTAGTTAACGACTGCTACTCACTGGCTTATTACAGACTCGTCTTATCACTACTGCGCGGCCAAAACAGCTCGCCTTTTTATATAGGCAAGGGAGATTGGGGTGGGGGCATCTAGAACATTCCGGGCCGATCGAGTAGGCTCTACGACATTCTATAATCCCTTCCGGCTTAATCCCATTGTTCGCCTAATCTTCTCAGCCTCCTTCCCGCTCAGACCGTAACATTATTATAATGTATATAATAAATCAATATAAAATCCACCCAATAATTTAATTGAGAAAAAAAAAATGTTATAGCGGAATGGTTAGCATGCCCAGAACTATAGATAATTGAAACTTTAAATGAAAAGTAATTCTGCTAAGAAAAATTGTTAGGTAATGATTTTTATTTGTGATATTCAAAATCTTATTTGGCATGTTAAATTGCTCATTTAGAATTTTGAGTGGTCTGGTTGAAGTATGGTGCAATTTCGTTTTAATTTACTAATCTTTTCGTATGAAGTCTTTATTTATGTTGTCATTTGAGGTATATAATTTATTTATTCTAGTCGATCTTACTTTGTCAGTTATTTTGAACTCATAATGCCTAAAATAAACCCATTTTTTTTCTACTAATATTAATGTGTAAACTAAAATAAGTTTAAATCTAACTAAAATAAGAACAAAGCAGCATGTATTCATTTTATTTTATTTTTTAATCCATCTAAACTAAACCATGTTAGTGCATATTTATTTCATTGATAAAATTGTAGAAAGCATGTTATTTGTAAGGCATCTGATTTTATTGCTAAAGAATACATAAATGGATGAGAGATATGTGATTAAAAAAAGAAAAAAAATTGTATTTGGACAAAATTGAAAGTGTAATGCTATAGGTAAATTTTACTTTGTTCAATGGTAAATTAATAATCAATAGATAGAAATGTAAATTAAAAAATCGTATTTGAACATCTTAGGAAGGTGGTAGTGGACCAAGAAGCAGGTAGAAGTAGAAAGTGAAAGTGAAGAAAGGGAGCATTGTTTACAAGCGTACCCCAATGCATGCGAAAAGAACATTGGGAGTTTATGTTTATCTATATGAGGACATTAGCACAGGTACTGTAAACTTTTTATATTATTATTTGAGAATGACTCTTCCATTACCATGCACTTCGGCCTAAAGAGGGCCATTCTGAGCGAGTCCTAAAAATCCCTATCCTAGGTCAAGACTTCTGAGAAATTTTAAATAGTCTTTAAATCTCAGTTCTTAAAGTTCCTCGTATCCTCCAGGGCCCAATGTCCTCTTACAACATAATGCTTTACATTCTAAGAGAGTGTGCCAGGGGGTTTCATCCTCCTCTGTGTACCATCTGCATCGTGGTTCTTGTTCAATGCCCAAGCGATGCATATGTTTCCTGAGTTTGCAGTGCCCAGTGATGACTTCAACCATACTTTTGAGGTTGGTTCACTTTTGTGAGTTTGTTAAGTGATTTGTTTAGAAAAGTGTATCAAGGTTTATTTATGGAATACATTAAAAAAAAAAAAAAAAAAAATTGTAAGTGTATATGTCAACTGAGTGGGTAAAACCCAAATAATATCTATCACTAATGTCTAAGTGCAAATATTTTGTTAATTTGGTTGTTCATCAAATTTCATATTTTAATTAATAAAACACATAGAATTAATAAAATAAAATATTATTTCAACATTGATGCCCGAAATCCTTTAATATTTCCAATTTACTAGAATTTTAGTATTTCTTAGTTAAAAATATCATTTTCTAGGTCAAAAACCTAAAGGTAATCTTACATATTTGTTGAAATATGAACTAACCTCAACTGTCAATGTTCCAGAAACAGCTTCTTCGTGGTAGGGAGGACTTTGAAGGGAGATGATCTGGCGTTGACTTGGATTAGTGTACAACTCATCCATTGAAACGATTCCAAGACCAAGGAACTTGTTACCTCCTTGGAACTTATCATAAACTTCTAAAAGTATTTCTGTAGTATGGTCTGTTATATCACTAAAATAATATTACATTGATTAGTACAAAGATAATTACAATAAAAAAAATAAAAAATGAAAATCTCTTGTATTACTAACAAAAGAAAATGTTCTTCCCAAGAAGGGTTAATGGTATCCTTTTTTGCAGTTGTTTGATTTTTTTGAGCAGGTTCGTCTACTTCAACTATGCAATATGGTTCTGCACATCCTTAAACAAAAAATAAAATTAACAATTTTATTTTATTTAACAATTAGCATAACAAATTCAATCATTATAAAAAAAAATTCAATAAATTGAAATCTGTCTTGAGTTACAAATCAAATGGAAAAGGTTACAATTGACTTCGGAATATTATATACATTATAAAGATAGGTGCCAAACAGTACCACTGGAATATAACAGATGCCATTATAAGAAATGCCTTTGAAGAGTGGGCTAATTGAGTGTGACAAGCCATTTCAAAGATATTCTGGGAATACTTTAACCACTTGGGGAGCAGTTTCTTAGATTAAATAATGCACTTTAACATAAAAATTAAGATGTTTCTTTGAGGGAAAGACTGCTGGTTTGATGTTATAAAATATTCAGCTATATTTGCGGAAGAAAAACAATTCTCTCAATAATTGCTGATTGCCAACAATAATGTATATGATATATTAACAGGCTATTTTATTTTTTAAATCAACTTAAATTGCATTTGCAATCATGCCAATTTTTAAGTTAAATCATATTTTTAATCAATATAAAAGAAGGTGGGATATAAATAAATTTAAAAAATAGATAAGAGAAAATTCATTTGAAAAAAGTCTACATATATGATACCATTAATGTATGTAATTACTGTTGTTGGGGAAAGCAACACCATAAAGGTAATAAACCAACAGATGTAAATCTCCGACCCTGTGTCAATAAATGCAGGTTATTTTGAGCACTTACGATGTAAATGAAATTATGGATGAAAAAAAAAATGATTAATATGCTGTTAGAAAAAAAGATTAAAAAAAGAAATATTGAAATGAACAAAATTAAATTTAATGAATGAGAGAATTACATGTGATAGATAACAAAAAAAAACATATCATTAATAAAATATATAGAACCAAGAATAAACTAGTACTGATGAACAATTACTACACAGTCCTGATATTAAAAATTAGAATTTAAATGGATATTTAAAAAAATGAAGAAATAGATTAACTCTTAATTTAAATTTAATACAAAACAATAACAGATCTAAATGTCCATAAGTGACAGCAAAAAAATTCTCAGACTAGACAGACCGCTTCTAGTCTAGCCTCAGCTTCCATTAGCCCTGAAGATGACCCACAAAGTGGGTCGAAACCTCGGCACAAAATAAAATAAGTACCCACTTATTTAGTGTTTAATTTGACTGCACCCCCAACTATTTCCTTCATGAATATGTATAAAAAAGTAATGAAGCTAATTTATTTAAATTTGAAAATAACGATAGATAGAGGGAAAAAAAAGTAATGATACTAGTTTAATGAGCGTTAACAACTGTAATAACTCAATGTTAATAGCTGCTTGTGGAGTGTTAATAATACTTGGTTTAAATACTTTCCACACACAAGTTCATGGTGTAATAGAAAAATTCCAGAAGAAAACATGATAGGTCTGCTTTTCTAAAATTACCGATTGATACATTATTCATTGTTAACTTTGATATGATATGTGGTGTAAGCATTTAAGCACTGTAAGAAATGCTTTTCTTTAAAAGAACCACACAAATTAACAATGTTTATATAACAATTTATCCATTAAACAATACTTTTGCACATTAAATAAAAATACTAACCTTGAGATGATCCAAGTCCATTTGCTTTTATGACTTTAACTAGAAGCCTCCTATTAACTTTGTCTCCACCAAGCTATAATAAATTAATTAAAAAATATTAATTGAATAAAATCATGCCTAACTGATTTATATAGAATAAATTAATAAACAATCTAATATTTGCATTAATATTAACTCAAAATAAAGTTTCAGTGCTTCACAAAAACCCAATCTTAAATATTTAAATTATAATAACAGCCAGTAAAATTAAACATTTTTTTAATTTAGTAAATAGTCGGTCAAGGTCAAAGGATCTTGTTTGGTACCGTCAAACAATATAAATTTTTGTCAATAAAATTTTATTTTAACACAATAAAACAATATAAACAACAATGTCCTTTGTGACATTTCTTGCATCCATCTCTGGCCATTTTTTAACTAATATCTTAATTTACAATGATAATATTTACAGTTTACAATGACATCAAATAAATAAATTACTATGCTCAAGGAAGTGTTCTTTAAACATCTTAATGATAAAAATGTCGGTAGGACAATAAATAGTAAAATTAAGGGGAGGAAAATTATATTTCCAGATAGTGTGTTGGCTTTTTACATTGTTTAAAATTAGAAAATCCCTCATCACCTGTGTGTAATGTATTGCAAGAATGAACCGAGTATTTGAATTGGAAGAGGCCAAAGGTGTTTAATTGAAACAGGACCAAACAATAGCAGTTAACTTTTTAGATAAGTCAAAATGTTTTCAATATAAACTAAATTTATCAAACTC
Organism: Troilus luridus; assembly: GCA_964056705.1. Taxonomy (NCBI): domain Eukaryota; kingdom Metazoa; phylum Arthropoda; class Insecta; order Hemiptera; family Pentatomidae; genus Troilus; species Troilus luridus. The sequence continues at coordinate 41,544,946 of OZ057412.1, read as the reverse complement.
TTTAATTGAGTTATTGATTCTTTAATAGAACCAGATTTTTGTTTCATAAAATTTTTTCTAAGTGTCAAAGCAAAGCAAATGAGACAAAAATTGAATCTATATCTGTAAAACCAACATTTTTTTAAATTCTAGAACAAATCTCATCAAAATAAAAACTAAATACTCCTCAGAGCAATGCCCAAGAATCAATTAAAACACTATTTCTGACCCCTTTGCAGTTTCCATCTGATAATATATCCCGTATGCCAATAAAACCTGCACCATATTAAAAAAAGAAAAAAGATAAGCGCTATAAATTTATAAGGTATTAAATTAGAAAAAATCATTCGTAATCGGGAAATCGGATTCTTTCTGCATGGAAATCATGTTGTTAATATTTCCCATCCCACTTAATTCTAGTGTAATAATGCTTCTTATTTATAAAAATTTCATATTTTGCCCAGGAGTATAGTTTACCTTGATTATAACAATATATGAAAATACAGTCAAATTAAAGAATATGTAACAGTGGAATACTAACCATAAACTAAAATGTAATTAATTAATTTAATACTCACCATGCTGTCATAGTGAAGAGGCAGTAGGTGAGCCGGGCTAACAGGATGCCTAACCAGACGAGGGCAATTTGGATACTGACTAAGGTTGTAGTGAAGGCTTGTCTGGCGTAAAGCAGTTGTAACAATTTCAGAAATAACATCTTGTAGTTGGCTCTCATCTAAATTATTTTTGATTGATCCAACTTGTGCCAATGAAACTTTTATCTAGAACAAAATTATCAGGGACTATATAATTGATTTAAAGGAAAGGAGATTATGCTTCATTTACTAAATTTAGTTTGGAAACAGAAGAAAATCTCGAAGGATTGGAAAGTGGCTGTTATACCCCCGATCTTTAAGAAAGGAGACAACAGAGACTGTAACAACCACCGAGGTATATCCCTCTTAAGTGCGCCAAGCAAGATATATTCCAAAATCTTGGAAAAGAGAATAAGAAGACGAGTCGAAGGATTGCTCCAAGAGGGAAAATACGGCTTTCGTGAAAATCGGAGCACCAAAGACCTGATTTTTGCAATGAGACCGGTTTTTGAAAAAGTCCTGACTGTGTAAGGAAAACTGATATCTTGCAAGCCTTAAGAGAAAAGAGGATGGATAAATGTCATATACTTGCGGTTGAAGGTTTATATCAGAAAATGAGGAGTGTAGTAAAATTTGCCAATTACACTTCTCAGGAAATTGAAACTCAAAATTGGAATCAGGCAGGGATGTAGTCTGAATCCCCTACTGTTCATTTTGGTCATGAATTCAGCTCTTCGAAAGGCCAAGACAAAAATGAGGAAGTTCCGCATAGGATATGCCAATCTGAGCCCAATAAGCCTCTCACTGCTGCCATTTGCGGATGGCATTGTTGTTTTCTCAGATAATGACAGAAACCTTCAGCACAATGTTAGAAGATTAAAAGAAGAATTTGCTGGATATAAATATGATCATAAACCCTAATAAAACAAAAGTGATGAGGGAAGGAAAGAAGCCAAGGGGAATAATGAGGGTCATTAGAGTTGAAGATAAAGTCCTGGAACAAGTGGAGAACTTCAAATACCTGGGAGCGTTCCTAAACGAAAACGGGTACATCGATTTGGAAGTGACCGAGAGAATTGGTGCTGTGGGCAGGATGTTTGAAGCAGTAAAGAGAGGATTTCTTAACCAAAGAGAAGTAGAAAAGGAAACAAAAGTGGCTGTATTAAAGTCAACATTCCTCTCTATCCTCATGTACTCTTCAAAATCATGGACATTGACAAAGAAACACCAATCCAGAATACAAGCAGCAGAAATGAGATTTCTCAGGAAGTTAGAGGGCAAAACAAAAAGAGGCCGAGTCCGGAAGACCATTATACGGTCAATCTGAATGTTACACCAGCCAATGAGCTAATACAGGAAAACAGACTGAGGTGGCTTGGACACCTCATGCGGATGGATCCTAGGAGAATCGCTACCAAAACCTACTGAGCCAAAGTGGAGGGAAAATGAGGAAGAGGACGACCTAGGAAGATGAGGTGAGGAAGGACTTAGAGAAGAGGGGACTCCATTGGAGCAGAAGAGCACAATTGGTGGAAGACCGGCAGAGCTGGAGAAGGCTGTGCAGAATTCCTCCTCACACTGCATAGGCGGTTATGAGGATTGATTATGATGATGATGATGATATAATTAATAATGAAACAGTCCTTAATCATAGCTAGGTAGAAGAATCTGGATCTGCCAGAAAACAAGAGCAGATAAGGACAAACACATGTAATATAATATAAAATTTATAAGTTATAAAATATAAAATAGTTTTTATATGGACTAATCATTTTCACTACTAACCATAAGCGAAAATATTTCATTATACACAAGAACCAAGGTATAGAAGCTAAAGCAACTTTTTAGGCACATCTTATAGAATGTTTAAAAAATAATAGATCTAAAAATAACATCAGACTTTGAGGAATTAGGAGACACCCCGCATTGAATATTGATAAATTAATCAGAACACCAAGACAAGCCAGGGGTCCTATTGGCATACAAGCAAACAAAAACAAACATAAAATTGTCTGTATGTCTGATTATATTAATATTACTTCAATTAAATCAAATATTATTCAAAATTAATTTATTTCATGTTTATGTTTAGCATGCATATAAGTTAAATACCAACGAACCTCGGGCCATCCATCACACTTGACGTCGACTAGAAGTTTTTCAGTGATAGCAACAATATTCAATCTGGCACGGAATCTATTAACATTAAGACGATAATGTGACACTTCCACTTTCTCACTTTTTTGACGAAATGCTTTTACTTGCAGAGCTGGTGTTGCTTCACAGTCACATGTGATTGTCTAGAAAAATTTATTACTTTAAATTACAATGATAACCTTTTTAAAAATAAAAATCTTAGAATAAAATGTTAAATATACTTTTCCTGGCCCTAAAAAAAAGGATAAGATGCTAAAGGGCACATTGACATATATGGTTTTTTTAACTGTGAATTCCATTGAAAAAGTTACTACACATAAAAGTGCAAAGTATCAAAGTTGAGTTAATTGGCTGGTAAAAAATTACAGTTACAGAATTAATTATTATACTTCTTTTTTTGATATTTTGACAGTAGTTTTCCGCTTAATCATTTACAGTTACTCAAATGATTATGTGGTGGAATTCATTTTAGATGCAGTGTTTGAGGTTGTTAAATTTAAAATATTATATATTTTTCAATTTAAGACATTTAACTAGTGAAGAAAAATTAAAATTCTTAAAATGCCAAGTTTTTATTACTACTTTTTTTTTTTTTTTTTTTTTTGTAGAAAAAGACACAAAGGGATAAAAAAAACATGGATTATTCACAACAGGGATAATATATATAACTAACCTTAATAAATTAAAACTACTGCAGTTTTTGCTAATAAAAATATATGAACTCAGCTGAAATAATGCCTATTTTCGTAGATAGGAAGATTCGAGAAGTGTACTTGATAGAATAGAAAAAAAAAGTTGAGTCCAATTGGCACAGAGTCCAAGCCTCTACATTTTATTCTTTTATGTCTTTCTCTTGTAGTATTCATTTTGTAATACAGAATCATATATCATACTTTGTCTCTGTTTTTGACAAAGATGTTTTTGACCATACTAGTATATAAATTATTATCTAATAGAGCTCATACTGAATTTTATGTTCTTTGAATTAATAAATCATAACTTTTTTTAGTTTTATGAAAAAAAATTTATACTAATTTTTGATCCTACTTGATATAGAAAATTGACTAAAATATAATAAGATGTATTAGATCCTACAAAAAAAAAAAATAATTGCAAAGATTAAAAGTAAATTGATATTTTAGCTGTATAAAAAAGGTTTATCATTTGCAGATCAAGCATAAATAGGCACACAAGGATTCATAGATATCGTTAGTATAAATGGTTAAGATTATTAGTTTAGGATTCCAACATTTCAACTACAGAATCCAATGCAAACTATTATTCAAGTCATTTCTAAATAGAGTATACCTGATCATTACTGATGACTCATCAGTAGGTGACCTCAAGAAAAGTGGCGGACATAATATTTTTAAAAAAATACTTATCTGAACTGATAAATATATTTGTAAAATTATCAAATGTAGTTCATAGTTAAAATTGATAATAAATATTAATGAAATGGGGGGGTTAAGGATGGCAGACAGGTCAAGGCTTGGGAATTCATTGAACCATATGATTGTATTATCTATACTTACAGCTAATAGAACAACATTAATAACATCTATAACAATCAATTAACCAGAAGAGAAAACATAGATCAAGTATATATTAACATTGTAATTTCGTAAATTAATATACACTCGTAGACACTATGTTTAAACAAGAAAAATTTTAAAATGAAATGAAGCATACAAATTCCTATTAATCTTTTTTTTACCATTAAACCTAAAAATGTTCAATAAATGCGTACTAAATTATTAAAATATTTTCAAACTAAAGATATATTTTCATTTCATAATACTCATAAATAATTCTAAATGTTTAATCAATGCAAATATACCAATCAAGACATAGACAGCTGTATAATTGCTGGCTGTTACAATCTTTAAAAATAAAACAAAATTGTACAATAAATAGGCAAAGGCAACATGAAATAACAAAAAAAAAAATCACATGTATTTTTGAAGATATATATTAAATTAGATACAGAGATAGCTAAGATTATTTTTCTTACAGCATGCTGTTTATTACTACTTTTATTTCCGGAAATATGTTTTCAATATTAGAAAATATTTCTCCTTTTTTTTATCAAATCATAATTACATTTAATTGTACTCATAATAATAGTATTCTTAATGTATTACTTTTCCTTTTCTACGTACACTTTCCTCTATTAATGCATATATAAGTGAAACAAAGGTTTTTTTACTATTGTATTTTCTTTTTCTTCTCTTAATTCTTTTAAACTGAATCATGAATAGTAAGAATACAACCAGTAAGAATTTCTGGTTTGAAATTCATTAGAAAATTAATAAAATCATAATTTATTTAAATTGGAGATTTCGGCTCAAACAAACTATCTTCACTCTTTTACCCAGTAAGGTAGATATTGAATTAGATACAGATATAACTTAAATTCTTTTTTTCAGTTTTCTTACAGTTACTTAAACTTTGAAATTTTATTATTAAATTATAGAATTTATAAATATTTATATTTATATTTATTTATTTACTGCAATTTTGATGCACCAATTGATGTTTTTAACACTTTCTATAACCAACAGGTAATGAAAAATGTTTATTTTTTTCTCTCAAAGGAAGGTGGGGAGGGAATGCATTTTGGCAAGAGATAAGAAGCTCTTGGCAATCATCTGCTAGACTTAAAACTCCAAGGGGGGGGACTCTTAACATTTACAGTTAGATAGCTCAAGGTCAGGATTCAAAAACATAAACTTAACCAGTGCCAGAGATAACAATTTAGCAATGAAGCAACCTATACTCAGCATTAAAATACAGTTCATTATAGTTAAATAAATAACTTAGAGATATTACTCAACTTAAAAATTGAAATAAAATAAAAAGCATAACAAGGGGTAAAAATTTAAAACACAAATTGAAAATTAATGCTGAACAAATAATAACTAATTTTGTTATATTGTCCCAAATCACACACATGATATCTTGGGCATACAATGCAAATATAATAATAATATCATCTAATTACATTTGCATAATTTCCCCCGTTTTTGATTATTTTTGAAACAAATTAAAACTGATAGTGAAATAAATTAACTGCACAAAATATCTAGAAATTCAGTTTCATAAGATAAAATACAAAGAATAACAAAATAACTTACCACATCATCATTAGGGGCACATTCACAGAAGACATTGCTAACACTTGGAGGTGTTGTTTCTGGAAGAACCCTTACAAATTCTACACCAACACCATGCTGAAAATTATCATGTTTATTCAATTAAAAATATTATAACTATTAACCGTCAATAATTATCTTCCATTCTGATGTCCGTATGTAAAGTATCTAATTTGATAACTATTTTAAATAAAAAAATCAGCATAATGAATTTCATAAAGTCAAATGGAATTTTTTTAATCATTGAAAATATTAAATCTATTATACAAACAAGAATAATTTTAAAAATGATAGAAATAAGAATACTAAATTTTTGAATTCTTTTTGATGGAAAATGATTTCTTCAAAGATATAGTATACAAAAAGAGTCAATTTCATTTTTATAGAAGTGTAAAAGTCATTTTAATAAAATTGCATTAACAGATTTTAAGAAGGAAGATGAGAGGTATCGTTCATAAACAATAGTTAACTTTTAATTGATTATCTGTTAATTTAAAGATTCACTATTAATCTTAATTTTATTTACATTTGTAATAAAAGAAAAAAATAAGGAGTGTCTTCTTTGTATTTGGATTATTAATTAAAGAAAAAAATAAAGCCGGAATTAACTAAAAAGATAAGGCCTGCCAATAGATTAACAATTTCGTAACTAGAATTTGTTAATATAATCTTTAAAAAATAAAAAAGGACTTTTTATAAGACAGAATAAATTCTAAGAAGTGTAAGTTCATCTCGAAGAGAAAGCCCATTTTCCTATCGATTCTATACAATACTATTATAACCAGTTAAATATAGCAATAGCATCCCTAAACTACATATGCAAAAACAATTAGAAAGCATATTTAATGTATAAATTGACATGTAATTGCAGAAAACTTAATTTTTTCTAATGTTAATAAATGTCTAAGAATTGTAATTAAGTAATACGTTTTAAAAAATATACTCAATGGTTTCTGACTAATTAAATATTTAGTTGACTAAAAAAGTAATATGTCAAAAAACCAAGGAGCAATATTGAAATATTTATTTAGTTATCTTTAATATACTAAGTACAACTTCATTGCAAACTGTACTTTTTTTAAATAACATTATTAAACAGTATTGATTTTAGTTTAAAAATTAATGAGTACATGGAAAAATAAAATTGGGACAAGGCTCTCTCAGCCATGGCATCTGCAGATAGTCAAGGTAAAGTAATTATAAGTAAAAATGACATCATTGACAGAAAAAAATAGAAGATAAAAACAAATTATCAAACAAAATAAAAGGGGCAATTAGATTAAATAAAGAAATTAGATGCCAGATAAATCAAAATATGTAGCAAATATTTGTGAAGAGGTATGTCAATTTAGCAGAAAAAATTGGTAGACTATATTTATACAATAATTGATGCAATGAACAAGGTCCTCCACACCCATATAATTTTAAAATAATAACAGGAAATGACAAATGCATCAATCAATGATTTGAGGCATGAAATTGAGTAAAGAATTAGACGGTGACATCAAGCAAAGAATAAGGTAAATAGTGTTTATATCTATGATGTCACTATTTAACCCTGTAAGGGTGACCTCATTATCACTAGAGATAAGGTCATCCAGATGCTAAATCACTAAATTGTGGCTAAGTGATTTACTTTCATAAGGAAATATGAATGGATTTTATTTTATTTTTACTGTTTTCAACAGTAAAAAATATAAATACTAATCGCATTTTATAAATATTCGAAATCCTTTTGTTTATATTATTGCATTTAAAGCATATCATGTCATCATCGTCAATACTATTTGCTTACATTCATAGAAGATAAAGAACTTACAGATAAAGATAAACAAAAACAAATTAGTAAATAACCTGGTAGATAACATCCTTAAAAAAAATTTAAAATTAAATAAACGATTCCATGAATACTTTTGCTGAGAATTCTAAATAATGTTTTTTAATTGTTTAATGTGTATAAACGAAATCTAGCAAAATAGGATCTAAATGCAGCTTTTCTGAAGTGATGACAATCATTCTCAGCATAGCAAATGGTATTGTTTATCAATAAATAATGTTGTTAAGTTCTTTAAAAAAATTATAGCACAATTTTAAATACAATAGATTCATACCTCTGCAACTGATTTCTTTGTGAACTCATTCAATGACAGAATCCAAGCATTAAGAAGTTCATTCACAACCACTAGATCAGTATAAAGCCATAATAATAATTCATTCACCCACTTGACACTTTCACTTTCAGCACCAGTAGCTGTTGGAGGAGGATAGGTCATAGAACTTGATTTCGATTTGACAAGTCCTGTCGGTCGAACAACACCAGCACCAGATTTGGAACCAAGTCTCTTTCGCACTGGAGGTGTTGGGGGAACATATTTTCCACCAGATGCAACTGGCTTGCTAGTTTCTTTAACAATGGGTTTAGAAAAATCAGTTGTACTGACATCAGTCTTTAAAACTGGAGTTGTCACCTCTGAGGTGTCACTTTTTTCTTTCACATCTTTAGTCCTAACAAACCTACCATAAGCATATCGTCCTAGCCCTAACACTATTAGTCCAACAAGCATCCAGCCAAACATATACATCGCGATTGTATCCATGGTTGTGTCACTACCTCCTTCAAATGTGCAGATGAGATCGTCAATTTTATCCGCCAAGTCTTCCATGCTCCTCCATGCTTTCGACACCCAGTTCCAAATCGGTATGGGAATGAGATCAGCCATTCCTAAATATAACTCTGGCCAGAGTTGATTTAACAGAAATAGAACGACCGCCCTGGCTGGTATCGAGTTTCTCGTAGAGTTTGCCAAGAGCCGGTCCTACACAGATGGTTGGCAGATCTCTAACCTTCTAGTACACAAGAGAAATCTGTTGGTAGAAGTACCCAACTATTTCCTAGTAAATTCATCAATTGTAGTAGTTTTGATAACGCTCGCTAGGTAGCATTGTATTGATTCTTGAATTTTATTCAATTACATATTTTGACAGATCAAAACGTTTTCTATCTTTATTACCTTTACGAAAAGCTTCACTAGAATAACTTGAATGTGTTAAATTCACCTTCTAAAGAGAAATATGTAGTTAGTAATTTTTCAAGATCAACAATTCATGAATATCATACCATATATGTGAACGTTATTAAACATAACAAAATAATTTAATTGTTTTAATGCACCATAAATAGTTTTTTTTTTTTTTTTTTTTTAATTTAATTCAATGATATTTACAACTATAATGGTATTATATCAAGTAAATGTGCAAAAATGTAGAATATGACATGAAAACACTTGTGGAGAAACTACCCATCGATAGCACTCCAATAAAGTTCTATAGTAGATGATCTCGAGGCCATCTTCTTTTCAGACGCCTCGGAGGGTTATCAGGAATAGTATGGGAAGCAAGCTGAGAGACTAGCGGATTCAAGTGCGTATGGAGCTTGTTATGGAAGGATAGGTATCTAGTTTGGGCCAAATCAGTAACATATGGGATATTAAGATCATGATGGATGAGTTTGTTTGTGACATAATAAGGAGCATTGAGGATTTTACGAAGGATTTTGGATTGCAAGGATTGGATACGAGATGAATTGGATGGTTTAGTAGAGCCCCAAAGCTCAACTCCGTATGCCCAAATAGGTCTGATGACTGTCATGTAAATAAGTCTTTTGTAATTAATTGGTAGCTTAGAGCGTTTGTCCAGTAAGTGTTGAAGTAGGCGAAAACGTCGAGCAGTTTCTTGTCTTTTCAGTCTTGTATGAGGATTCCAAGTGAGACGTTTATCCAGATGGAGTCCTAGGTAACGTATCTGTTCGACAGGGTTCAGTGGTGTATTATTAAACGATACAGTAGGACAGGAATTCGTAGGTTTACGACGAAGGGTGAAGGTAATTTGATGGGATTTGTTAGGATTTATTTTAATCCTCCAATTTTGACACCATTCTTGTATGTGTGAGATATGGGATTGAAGAGATTGGGATGCAACAAATGGATCCTTATTAACTGATAACACACATGTGTCATCAGCGTAAGTAGTGAGGACAGTGCTTGGATGGGTTGGGATGTCAGCTGTATATATCGTGTATAGGATGGGCCCCAGGATACTACCTTGAGGAACACCGGCAAAATAGTTTTTAAACAAGTAAATCCTACTGAAATAAAGTAGAGGTCTATTTTCGGAGGGTTTAGTTATTTTTGTAGGAGGGTTTATTTATTAAAATGTTCTAACAATGTGTTTATTATTAAAAAACAAATTATTTTAGTTATCCATTGCCAGCACATCGTATTTTTGCCATATGCTGACAAGCTTCCAGATAAAGACATGGATCATCATCATTATTTGGAACAAGAGTCACAAGGGACAGGCCAACACGTTATTAAAGACATGATATGAATATATTTTTTATTAAAACTGGATAATTTGTCTCTTTACTGAATTATGTTATAATTAATTTATTTGAAACTAATCTACTAAGATTTATCGACATTACTCCTCCCGTTGGTTATCCAAATATCTGTTTTAGTAATTATTTTTCAGTTGAAAATTATTCCTTACTTACTTACTTCTGGTTTATAGAATAAGGACTTCTTTGCAACATGGAACCTTTGATTTTCTAATATTTTACCCCAGTTAAATTTTAAACTGTAGTCTTTTTTTAAATTATTTTTTGAAATGATATTTATTAAAATGTTCTGATAGTGTGTTTATTATACAAAACATGTCATCAATGTATTTTTCATTAAAAGTGGTTGATTCATTTTACTTAACTGTATTCTAATTAATTTATTTACAAATATTCCAAAAAGATTTATTGACACTAATCCTCCCATTGGTTATCCAAATATCTGTCAATATATTTTAACATATTAAATAATAAATAATAAATGTAATAATTATTTGGCATTGAAAATAATTATCATTGGCCCATTATATAATGAGCTAGATCTGAATAGGAACCTTTGATTTTTTAATATTTTTGGCCGACCTAGTTCAAATTCAAGTTGCTGCTTAATGCTTTGATGGGCTAATGCTGTGAGGTCGATGATAAGGTTTTTTAAGTTCATATTTCTATTATGATTCTTTGCCTCAGCAGTATAATTTATAGATTTTTATATTAGTATAACTTATAGATTCTTATTTATATATCATCAAATTGACATAATGATAAGTAATTAATGGTGATTTTATTTCTCAACTAATTTACTGCTAATTGTAATAATTTTTTTAAAGAATTTATTTTTTCTTTATTATGTTATAACTCAAAATTTTTTTTGTCAAATTAATCTTTCAAGTAATTTTAGATTCATATTTTATTATCTTCATAGATTTCATTGTGTCCTTTCACTCTTGACATTTTTTGATTTTTCATAAATAACTTTATAAGTTAACTTTTATGTTGTTCACAGCTGATGAAAATTAAAAAAATATTATTTCCATTTTTTTTACCCTAATTTGTGTATGTAATTTTATCCACCACACCCCAAACCACTTTATACATTAATTTTTTATCTTTCTTCTTTTTCCATCCAGGGTACAAGTTCAGCAGGAGCAGGTTAAGCTGGGTTCAACTCTGTAATGTTTTTCTTTACATAATGCAACTTCTCCTCAAATTGAACATTATTAAATGGGAATTTTTTTAATTTAAAAATTAAGAGATAGTTATTTCTTGCTAGCAAATTACAAAACTAAAACTACTAGAGTATAAAAAATGAATGTAGAATCTCCTGAAGTATAATCTGGTAGCTGCTTGAACTTATTTTTCAACAATCTGCTTATGTTACTCATACTCTTTATTTTCTATCATTATATAAACAGTTAGAGTCATAAGTATTCATACACTTTCAATTTATTAAGAAAATATACGCACAATCAGTGTTAAAAAATAAAATGCTTTGCCCAACAATTATTTTATTTCACCAAATCTATTGAAATTTTACTATTTAACGTTTTTAAAAAATAAATAAATATTAAATGTAAAAAATATATGATTTACAAAAACAATATGTATCAAAAGTGTTCCCTCACAACTATATGGATATTACACATTTGTAACCCAAAAAATATCTTTTAGGAATTAGAAGGCAGGGGATTTTATATTATTTTTTTGGAGAAATCTAATATTTTCTTTTTGGGCTTCAATGTTAGACAAATAACAAATGTCTACAAGGACAATACTGGGGACCCTGAGCTAGGCAACAAAATTCCACTGCCTATTTTCTTCATAGACTTGGAACCAGCACCCTGGGCCAGAAAAATCTATTAGGTAACTAGACATTACCATACCCAGGTTCGAGTTGAAAAACCTTACCCGAAGAAAGACATTGTGGAATGTCATAACTGCCAAGCATACTGGCACACTAGGCACTACTGTCATCATACTCCAAGGTGCGTCAAATGCGGAAAACCGCATAAAACTGGAGGTGTGTCAAGCCACGAGAAACACCTGCTGTCTACAAATTATACAAGGACATCCAGCCAATTATAAAGGTTGTCAAACCTACAAAAATATAATATCACGCATTCTGGCAGCACATCGGCCCAGCGATGAGGTGAGAATGCCAAGAAGACAGCCTTAAAAAATTGCAGATGGAATTGTTTCTTATGCCCAAATGTCAGGTGGTCAGCAAACAAATAGTCTCGGGGGCACGCTGCAACCCGAATCCCCAAACCTGCAACCTAAACTCCTTCCTAAACCACAAATCAACTCTTTACAACCACAAAACCAGCCCCCAACAACATCAATATTCGATGAATCAAAATCCAAATACCCTGCTTCAAATCCCTCATATCTCCCCTCCTTCAAATGCAACTGATCTCACAACACTTCTCACATAATTCCTCTCTGAGTTCAAATACATGGTCACACTAGTAATATCACTCCTAACAAGTCTTGTTTCCCATCTCTTTCCTGTCCAACAATATCCTTAAATGACATCCACCCTATCCATTCTCCTTTTGAATGCGAATGGTATTCGAAACCACACTGACGAACTAACATCTTTGCTGTATGATAAAAAAATTAATGTAGCCTTAATTATAGAAACTCGACTGACCAGTAAACATCACAAACAGCTCAACATAACACAGTACTAAACCTACCGGACTGACCATCCTGATGGAAAAGCTCACGGTGGTACTGCTGTCATAGTCCATCAATCCCTCTATCAACACTCATTTCCCCTACCTTCAAATGATCTCCTTCAGGCTACTGCTGTTACAATCATAACCTTTTCCTTTCCCATCAAATTAGCATCGGTGTACTGCCCTCCTAATAAATCCATCTCCAATTCCCAATTCAGCTCTCTCCTGAACTCCTTAGGGATCCATTTCCTTTTAGGTGCAGACTTTAGTGCGAAACATCAACAATGGGGCTCAAGAACAACTAATTCCGGACGAGGCTACATGCTTCTGTCGGCACTTAATTCCCACAATTCCAGTTTTATTTCTCCCGGCACCCTTACATATTGGCCCACTGATCCAAAAAAAAAACCTGATCTCCTCGACTTTTTCATCCATGCTGGCTTAGGTCCCCTAAACTACTCGTAGCCCATAGAACTGTCCTTGATGAACTGTCCTCAGATCACAGTCCTTTGATTCTGTAGCATCAATATCCAAACTTCCTCCGCCATCATTTATTAGGGGACCAGTTGACTAGAACCTATTTCACCAGCTTGTATCCGACACCATTGACCTCAGAGTTTCCCTAAAAATACCTCCAGAGTTAGATGATGCTGTCGATTCCTTCACCAATGTGATCCAGCAAGCAGTTTGGACTGCATGTTCACCTCGTCCTTCCTTCAAAATCTGCAAGAAAAATCCATTACCGCAAGATCTTAGGGATCTTATCCTTACCAAACGCCATTACCGATCCCTTTGGCAAAGAAGCAGGCATCCTCATGATCGGAGACTGTATAACTACTTCACCAAACTAGTCAAAAAGAACCTGACAACCTATAGATCCAAATCCTAAAAATCCTATCTTTCCACGCTATCCACTTTTGATAATTCCCTCTGGAATGCTACCAAAAAGATCCTTAAATACCACTCTATTTCCCATCCCCTCCAACGTGAAGATGGTTCTTGGGCTGTATCATCCTGAAATCCACCCTATGCAGGCTTGCAACACTAATGAATTCCTTTTTTCACCCATTCCTCTATCCTTACCTCCTAAAGCTGTAAACCCCTCTGAGGTCAAATTCCACTTACAAAAGTTAAAAGTAGGCGAATCTCCTGGACATGACCTTCTAACCACCCAGATCCTTCAACACCTTCCTCAAAAAGCTATTATTTTCCTCACCTATCTATACAACTGTATCCTTCGTACAACTCACTACCCTTTGTTGATCATCCTATTCCCTAAACCCGGCAAACCTCCAAAGAAACTTCATCATACAGACCAATCAGCCTGCCTCCTTTTCATTCCTTTCAATCCTCCTGAAACGAATCCTACCCATAATCGAATCCAATAACATTCCTTCACACCAGTTTGGATTTCGTCCCAGGGACAGCAGGGTTTCCAAGTTGTCGATCACATATCCTCCGCTCAGGAAAGCAAACAATACTGCACAGGCGCATTTCTGCTTTCGGTATAGCCCAAGCTTTAGACTGGGTATGGCATGCCGATTTGCTGTTCAAGCTCAAAACCCAGTTATCCCAGTCCATATTCCTAGTCCTTTGATCCTACCTTTTTGAGCAGTGGCAGATTGTAACCTTTCAATAAAGTGTATTGTTACGGTCAGAGAGAGAGAGAGAGAGAGAGAGAGAGAGAGAGAGAGAGAGAGAGAGAGAGAGAGAGAGAGAGAGAGAGAGAGAGAGAGAGAGAGAGAGAGAGAGAGAGAGAGAGAGAGAGAGAGAGAGAGAGAGAGAGAGAGAGAGAGAGAGAGAGAGAGAGAGAGAGAGAGAGAGAGAGAGAGAGAGAGAGAGAGAGAGAGAGAGAGAGAGAGAGAGAGAGAGAGAGAGAGAGAGAGAGAGAGAGAGAGAGAGAGAGAGAGAGAGAGAGAGAGAGAGAGGGAGAGAGAGAGAGAGAGAGAGAGAGAGAGAGAGAGAGAGAGAGAGAGAGAGAGAGAGAGAGAGAGAGAGAGAGAGAGAGAGAGAGAGAGAGAGAGAGAGAGAGAGAGAGAGAGAGAGAGAGAGAGAGAGAGAGAGAGAGAGAGAGAGAGAGAGAGAGAGAGAGAGAGAGAGAGAGAGAGAGAGAGAGAGAGAGAGAGAGAGAGAGAGAGAGAGAGAGAGAGAGAGAGAGAGAGAGAGAGAGAGAGAGAGAGAGAGAGAGAGAGAAAGACCGGCTGAAGGGATTAAGATAAGCTGGAAGGGATTAAAGAACGGTGTAGAAACATCGCGATCACCGTGGAATGGCCCCCCCAGCCCGTCCAACCTTGCCTATATAAACTGCTAGCTATTTTCAGTAGTGAGTTAGTAGTGAGTTAGTTGCCGACTTCAGTGACAGTGGCAGTGTGAACTAGGCAGTGATAAGTGATAAGTGAGTGTAATTAACTGTGTGTCAGTTTGTCATATTTGCAGTCTTATGGTTGGTGGACTTTAATTAGCGAACTGTAAGTGTTAATTTGTAGTTATAAACTATAGTGTAATTTTATTGTATTTGTACAAATTTAGGTAAATAGTTAGATTATTTAGTATTAGCCATATCTTGTATTATTTTGTAATATTATTTTAGTAATTAGATAACAGTTAGGCCTAGGTTATAATCGGTAGAAAATTGTTGTTGTAAATTTATATTAGTTTAATAATTTAATTGTTTTAAATAATTTCAGTGTAGTATTTTTAATTTGTTAATGAATTTTAGTATCTTGAATTTAGTAATAGTTTATTCATTTTACACCCAGTAGCCCGTAACGGTATATATATGTATAAAAAAAAATTGTCTTTTAATAGCATTACTGATGTAACGTTTTTTCCAAGCCCACCTTCTAGGTTAATCATTTCTTTTCAAACACCTAACTGGGAAGGAACTTACTTGTCTTCCAGTTTCAGAATGAAATTCATCTGCCAATTTTGGAGCACTTACTTTCGGACTTTTTTTTTTCTGTCCCTGTCATTGTGCGCACTTGATTTTCTTGGACGTCCACAACGTTCTTTAGAAATAAATGCCTTCCTCACACTATATTTATCAATGATATCTTTAACTGTTGTATGGAACATATTCACAATTTTACCAATTTCTCAGAGCAATCAACAGCAGAAGACGATAATAATCCACCGTTTAGATTCTGAAGTTTCTTTTGATTTGCACCCATTTTAATTTTTGTTTTTGTTAGTTTAAACATACTTGTTACTTATTGAGGTATGTATTTGAGAAAAACATGATACTAAAGGATAACAGTCTGAAGTCCAGTGTTCAAATGCCTTTAACCATTGCCAGTTTTACTTGTTTACTGTAAATTGGAAATATATTCAATTGATAAATAAATTAAAATTATTATCAAGCTTTATTTTGTTCAGTATGTAACACATTTAACATCAAAGATAATTATTAGAATAGTGCAAAGATAAAAAAAACTGTATTTATTGTAAGATAAATTCAATTTACTCAAATGCACCAATATTTATGAATGTGACTATATATTTATATGTTATCCGTTATTATATATTATAAAGATTTTTCTCATCTTTAATTTTACTCGAAGCAGCATCTAAAATTTGGATGAAATCATCCACTGGTATGTTAGAAAATATGGATTAAATATTTAGACTAATTATTTCTTTATATTATTTATTTATACTAATATTTCTTTGTTTCACATTTAGATATTTTGATTAATTTGATTAATTCTAAAGTTTTTTTTTATACCGTAATCATTTTTATTAGTTAGTATTGAAAAGGAGTGATTTAAAAATGAGGTGAAGTGTATTTATTTACTATGCACCTTTATTTGTATTTATTAATTTTTAAAAGACTATATTATTGGTGTAGTGAAGCAAGTGGTTCCCAACCTTTTTGTACCACGCCTCTCTTATTCAAATGAAATTCCTCCACGCCCCCCCTATCCAGATGAAAGCCTTCCACGCCCCCCTTTACCCAAAATTTGTATAGGCTTACGAAAAAAAACAAGTATGTTATTTAAAACAAAACATTTAGTTTTACAATCATCTGATACAACATTATAAGTTTCAATTTAAGATTTATTTATTTAAATAAATGTAAGAAAAACATAACCAAAACTAAGTTTATTTTTGACCATCTCGCACCCCCCTGACTTGTCTCCATGCCCCCACGTTGGGGACCAGTGGTGTAAGCTAACAGTTTGTTCTTTGTGAATTTGTCTTTATTTTGTCTTTGTCAGACATTTTTGACATTATAAACTCGGGTAAAGGTGGTATTATTATGAATTATTAAGGTTATTATTAGTTTGAAAATAGAAACAACTGTAAATATATTAATGCAAAGAACATTAATAGAAATATGAACTTCAGAACCTCAACTGCATTAGCACATAAAAATATAAAGCAAACACTTGAATTTGATTTTGGCAGGCATAACATATTATAAAATCAATGGTTCTATATTCAGATGTACCTCATTATAGTTTGGACCAAAGATAATTATTTTCAAATGCAAAATAATTATTAAAACAGATATTTGGATAACCATTGGGAGGAGTAGTGACAACAAATCTATTTGGATTATTTGTAAATAAAATAATTGAAACACAATTAAGTAAAATAAATCAACCACTCTTTATAAAAAATACATTAATGACATGTTTTGTATAATAAACACACTATTAGAACATTTAAATGAGTATCATTAAAAAAATAAAAATGACTACAGTTTAAAATTTGGTGGTAAAGTTAAAATGTGGTAAAGAAGTAATTATCCAGAAGTAAGTAAGTAATAATTTTCAATAGAAAAATAATTACTAAAACAGATATTTGGATAACCAACGGGTGGAGTAGTGTCGGTAAATCTTAGTTGATTATTTGCAAATAAATTAATTACAACATAATTAAGTAAAGAGACAAATCAGCCAGTTTTAATAAAAAATATATTGATAGCATATTTTTAATAACGTCTTGCAAATAAGACTAATTTCATTATGAAAAAAATATATACTGAAAAGAACTAAAAAACAACTTAAACTATTGAAAATAAACATATTTATTGGAAAAACACACCCAAGAATTTTAATTAAATTAATATATTGTTTGTAATTCAATTATAATGTGTTTTAAAAAGTGATTATTAAAGTAATTATGAAGATATAGATTGAAATATCAATAGATGTAAATATTTTTGGACGGGTAAATTTCTATTTGGAAATTCCATGGTCTTGTTTTCACCACTTAAATATTATTCAACAGACACTTTTCTCTTTTTTTTAATCTATGGAAACAAGCATAATGTTTTATAAGATGAGAAATCATATCATTTACATTATGAAACAGAAAGTTAAATTAAAATTAAGTCATATTATGACAAATAACTTCTATATGAATCCTACCAGCCAAGTGATTATAAAAGTTTGTGTTATAACAAGTGATGTGAACAGTTTTTACATCAGTTGATTTACTCTTTCAAATTAATCCTTAGGATATTTAATAAGACTTACAAGAGTATTTGGAATCACATTCCATTGAATTATATTTGAGTCTATATAAAATGTAAATTCTCAAGAGTATAAAGCTACAATGGATAAGGATTGTTTAATTAGAATTCCGAGTCAAGGCTTCAATGATGGAATTGAACAACCAAAATTTCATGTTAGCAAGTAGCATACTGATGCCACGTTGAAACTAAGACTGCTCTCAGGATACAATTATACTCTATCCATGCTTAGAGACTGTTTATTCTCAAGAGAACACGAGTCAATATGCTGGAGGAAAGCTTGAAAATAAAATAGAACATATAGAAACATAATAAATGTCTATACTATCTATCTACGAATATTAAAAAGCTATTTCCAAGTTATTTGTATTTAGTATGGAAAGGACATTCCACCAAAACATTTTCTTTGGTTCAAACATGAATTTAAAAAAATAATATTCTCAGCAAAGCACGCCTATGCAGGTCCATGCCTGCTCACCCCATACTCATCGCTCGCATTTCCTCAGTCCTGTCGGTCAGTGTCCAGCCTTGAAGGAAACTCCCAATTTTTACAATGTTCAAACTCGAGTACCGTGCGGTTATTAATTTATTTGGTAAAGAGGGCATTACTCCTGTGCAAATTAAAGAGCGCTTGGATAGTGTATATGGGCAGCCCTCCCCCTCGTATTCCACAGGGAAAGAATGGGCAAAAGTTAGGGAGAGAACTTCTAGAAGATGACCCGCTTACCAGTCGCCCATTGGAAGCTGTCACTTCTGAAACAATCCAACTTGTGGAATCTGAATTGCTGTCTGACTGGCGACTGAAAACCAAGGAAATAGCAGCGAGCTTGGGGCTTTAAAAAAAAAACGTTTTGAGGATCATCAAAGAACATTTGCATATGAACAAGGTTAGTGCAAGATGGGTTCCAAAAATTCTTTCAGCTGCTCAAAAACAGGAATGAGTTCACTGCTGCAATGAATTTTTATGTGAGTTTGCCGACGAAGAGCTCCAAGCAGCAGTGGAAGAACATTTATTTAACAAAGAAGAAAATTATTTTTTTCATGGTATAGAAATGTTGCCAAAGCCTTGTATTAAGTGTGGTGAACTTAGAAGAGAATATAATGAAAAACGGTAAGACCAGTTTTTTTCTTTCACCTTTCCTTCTATCCCAGGCTGGAAACTTTTGGACCTTACTACATAAGTGCACACAGTGAGGTAGGCAAGTTGGATTTTAAACTCAGTTTATATAACATTCCCTAAAGATGTCTAAAATAGTTCTATTAATTAGGTTTTAAACTGTTTTGAATGTCCAGGTGAAAGACATTTGATACTTTTAGAAAAAAAAGGATATTTTTAAAAATAAAAAATCAGTGTCCATTAAACAAAAACCTGCATGATAAAGAATACCATTAACATTTACAGATTTCTGTAGCTCAAGAGAATAATCAGCTTGATGGCATTCACTAAAATCATTTACCGGCTAACTGTGTTTTATATTTTATGGGATGGCTATAGGAGAATAAATTAGTCATAGATATGAATATAGGCACCAATGATATATATTGATGTTTTGATTGACTTTAGTTTCAGAAGGAATTATTAAGGACCAGGAATGGTCTAATCCTTAGGATACTCTTTTGAAGTTTCCGCTGCTTATTGATTCCATGTTTTCATTTGGATTTCTATTTTTTATAATGTACGGCCAAAAATATATTTCAATCAGTATAAACATTTTTATTATGGCATTCACAAACGTAGCAAGTGCATTCAGGAGACTGTTCTGTTGAACGACAAATTATTTTTAAATTTAATTACAGTGAATTAAACCTCTTGATAATATAAATGGTTTAGAATAAATAGGAACAAGCTCTGCAAACGATTGTTTTTTCAGTATAACGTTTTTTTTAAAAACTCTAAAAAGCGCTTTGACAAGAAAATACCACTTTTTCTTTTTAAACTACTTATCAATGTATTATTCAAACAATTATCCAGAACATTGACATTTTCTGCTGATAACAAATTCAATAATATTAACCTGAAAAAAAGACCTGTACCACTACAACCCGTGAACGGGTCTGGTGTTCAGTACATGGTAGAAACTCTACTGTTTCATGAACTCTTCTGCAAGGGAACACAATAATTAAGATATTATGAAAGTGAATGAAGAATACACAATAGTTAAATAAAGAATATAAGCAAAACTAAAAAAATAATAATACAATAAAATAGAAAAATTAAACAAAATAACAAAGGAAATTTTGAACTCCCCCCCCCCCCCAAAAAAAGATAAAACACTCAGGAATTATATGGACTATTCATAGGATAGGCTATGATAATAGTAATAATAATAAATAATAGTTTCTCGGATTTTAACTGAATTTATAGGAAGGATGTAGAAGGGAACAGGAGCACAACTTGTGACCGAAATACAAAAATACAATGTCGATATCTTGAATTTGATTGAGGTGAAGAAAAGCTTTTTTGTAAATGGTAGATGAGTATTTAAATGATATATTCTCGATTTGATTTATTTAATTTTAATCCTTGAATTAACCGATGGCTTTAAAAAGACTGAGAGAAAAGGAAAAAGGCAATGCCATAAATATTCATGAGTGATCCCGCTCGGTAGAAGACCATCACCGGATACATTTTAAATGCACCCTTAGAGGGCTTAGTTATTTAGCAATATTGATGAACCCAGGTTCACTAATTGCAAGCCCTTCTCATGTTATTAACATCATTCCTTCCCGTTTCCATTATTCAGTCAGGCCTTTGATGCGGCCAGTTCTTCATCAATATTTAGCTTATATTATAATTCTTCAATTAGCCAATGATATTTATTATCATTATTCAGATTTTTTAAAAACAAAAACGTTTTTATGTTTTATTCTCCAACTTAAAATATTTATATTCACCCTAAATACCTGTTTGGTCACCATTTGACTAGAACTTTAGAAGCCAGTGGTGAATAAAATATAGTAAAGGAAACCCGATGGATTGATAAATTGATATGGCATATTTTTGTTTTCTGAATAGAGAGGGATCTGATTTCTTTCTTATTTTTTATTTTGTTTAGCACTTCATTAAATCTTATGAATCGCAATAGTTCTAGTTGGATTTAAATATACAACAGTACTGTCCTCTCACTATTGATATTTAAATGAAAACATTTGAGTTAATAAAAAGCGTTATGGATAGATGTATCAATATTTAAAAACTCTGCAATTGTATCAACCTATTCTATTATCTCAACACCTCTGGAGCCTTGCTGATTGTTTCAAACATAAAATAAATTTTAATCCGAGTTGATAGATTAATGCAGGAATGAATAGCATTTATGGACTGAAAATCGGTCTCGTTTGTTACGGAAAATTTCTGTATTGAAGTGTAGCAAGATAAGGTTATTTTTTATTTTTAGTACCACAACAAAAACCTTATCTCCCCTAACCGATCTAGATTTAATTTCAGATAACCTGTGTTCTCCCTCTCCCTTACAAAACCGGGACAATTTGTGTTTCATCCTGATGACGGCTAAGGACTGTCGTTCTGATGATTATACACTGCAGCGATCTTTTCGCCATGGTACAATATGAAATTGTCGATTCTTTTTTTAAAATAAATATTGTTTTATACCTATAAATTTGTTTTTCATATCTTATTTAAATTTTTATTTTATATCTTAACTATATAAAAAAAAAGACATTTTATCGGACGAATTTCAGTATTTTACTATATTTGTTGATATTGATACTTTGGTATTTGGTATGAAAAAGTCTTGTTCCTTTCAAGTAGTGTTTTAATGTTCACAGTCATTGAAGTGAACCATATTTCAACGAATATGGGCAGATTATTGTATATTCTCAGTCTAGTGTTTGTGTATATTTACCAGTTTTGTGGCCGATTGGTTTTATTACGTTATGGGTCCAGAGGCTGTCAGATATTTTTATATTTCGCCTTGAAATGAGTTCGATTACCGTAGTTAGTGGAATGCAGATCAATGGTGACACCCAGAAATGTTATCATCATTGTGGAAGAAAATGGTCCGGGTAGGGGTCAATAAATTTATCTTTGATGTGGAGAAATGTTTATTAATTAGCCAACGTTCCGACCTACTTTGCAGGTCGTCTTCAGGGCTAAATATGCAAAATACAGACAATTGAAAATAAAAAATTGTAAAAAAATTGCTAAGCATGGTAAATATAAAGGTTAAAATGTATGAGAGTATAATATTAATAACCAAGTGACAGGAAGCTAGTAAAATACATACTAAAGAGTAAAATAAGAATAAAACATACATATACATTATCGTCCCCATTGGTAGTAAACTGTATTTCTCACTTCTATTACTTATCATTATTGTTTCTTATTAACATTTTCATTTTTATTACACTATGCCGTATTTTTATTACTTGATTTATTACTTACTTTATTTATTACATACTGTATTTTTTATTTTCATTACTTATCTGTATTGTTTATTTTCATTACCTCTGAATTTATATATTTATTTCTTACTAAATTTTTATGATTTTTTATTTTATTTTATTACTTACTGTAGTTTTTACTTATATTTTATTGTTAAGGTTATTAATGCTCCACATGATCGCCTTTTTGCTCTTTATTGATATGTAACTCATGTTCTCTCCCCTACCCCATCTTTATTGTCCACCACTCAGATAGGTGATACTTATGTATTTTAACATTAATATTTACCCATTTTAATTTTTAATTTTTATCTTTATTACCTTATTCTTTAATTTTTAACAATTTCTGTTTTATTCTTTAGTATGTATTTTACTACCTTCCTGTCACTTGGTTATTAATACTATACATTTTAACCTTTATATTTACCATGCTTAGCAATTTTTTTACTATTTTTTAATTTTCAATTGTCTGTATTTTCCATATTTAGCCCTGAAGAAGACCTGCAAAGTAGGTCGAAACGTTGGCTAATTAATAAACATTTCTACACATCTAAGAGAAATTTATTGACCTGTACCCGGACCATTTTCTTCCACATATATTATCAAGGTCAACTATTATCATTCAAGAAGTTATCATCTTTGATTTATTTTCGCCACCCGCTACTTACTTGGAAGTAGTGCTTGCTACTCCTTAGAACATAAGCTGGGAGCGCCTATTCTTCTGGAAAAAGAAAATAATGCACTTATCCTTGTTGGGATCGGTAGTATTCACCATACAGGTCAAAATTGAAGGCATGCAATATAAGTATGGTTAAAAATTAATGGTTTTATGGAATTTATTTAAATGTTTTAACTTTAAACGGCTTTTTCATGAAATTATTAAATTATCATTTTTACTCCTTAGCGTATAACATCTTAAAAATTAGAACGTTTTGTTTTGAAATATAGATTTTTGGCAATGATTATAGACTTTAAAAAACTTTCTTCTAAAAACACCATATCAGTTAATTATAAAACCTCACAATTTTTCTTCCAATGGCACAACAAACCTTTACTGGCCTATTACAATAATTTCCGCTAGCCGACATACTGTTGGGCAGCAGTGCTCCAGTCTCTAATCCCCCCAGAATCCTCCATTATATTTATCTATATCCATCTAAGACGCGTTATTCTTCTACACCTGGTACCGTGAGTGACCTTTCTCATCATTTTCTCGGCGACCTCATCCTCTGACATTCGAGCCGTATGTCCAGCCCACCTTAATTACCCCAGCCTTATATGATTTACAATGTCAGGTTCAGCAGGGAGGTTATACATTTCTTGATTACCACTCCTAAGATATGTTTGACCAACTCTCCTAGATCCATTAATGCTTCGCAGAAATCTTTTCTCAAACGCATATAGTCATTTATTTTATTTTATTAGTTATAGATTTTATTAATTTTTAAATATTTTTATTTGAAAAGAAAAAAGCCTTTAGTCAAGCCTACAAAGCCTACAAAGCCTATAGTCAAGCCTACAAAGCCTATAGTCTTTGTTCGTCCGACTATGATATTACTCATGTCTCCGAGCCGTACGTGAGAACTGTTCTTATCAATGTTTTATATAACCATAATTTTGCTGCCCTTAATACATTAGTGCGAATTTGTTGTTATTAAAGTAAATTTTAGTAAATTTCTTGATTGAATGTTTGATTTTATTGTGAGATAATATCAAATAAGGACTGTATCTAACTATCTACATGGCTCTAGAACCATATATGGATCCTGACCTCCTCAATTACATGAATTACAAGTGAGTATTAAGGAATCTAGAATACAAAAATCATTCCTTCATCATTAATCAAGAAATTTACTTACAGTTGTCTAAAGAACATAACCTACTAAAAGTTTTGTTATAGACTGTGTGCCATCTCAAAACATACAGGAGAAATACAGAGGTAACTTAACAATGAGCTACAGGTATATATATACACAAACAGCTGATGAAGAAAACAACAAAATGTGTATAAATAACACTCTCCGAAGCCATTATTTATTAGGGGGTGTTGGGTGCGACATATTTCGCCGGTTTCCTCTATCTCTTCCTTCGCTTTATCGTCGGCCAAGCTCAACTTCCGCATTTATCTTAAACTAAACGAGTATTTTCTTTGAAACAGCAACGCCCTGACTTTCCTCAATTTACCAAAAGGAGGCCCTAAAAAAAAAATAAAAATAAGATTTATTTATGGTAATATTATGAGTGGGTATTATTTAGCGGGTGTTGTTTAACAGTAAACATTTTTGACGTTCATTAGCTTATAAACTCCTTACTGAACTCTTTCTGAAAGTATAGTTTGTAGCTGAATTCTATCTTCCAAAAATAAAAAAATAAATCTTCAGATTTATCAAATTCGATACCTAAAAAATAAAAAACCTTATTTGTATAAATTTAAAGGCATTTATCATTCATCATCTATTAATACTACATAACATCTACCATAAATAGTGCTTTGTACAGAAAGAACTTATTTAAATTAATTAAAGCCTTTTTTATTTTATTTATTTAAACTACTTCCTGTAAATTGGTATAAAGTGCATAATTTCCATTTGATCGTTATAATTTCTCAATTAAAATGGCTATATTTTGGATCTAACATTAATGGCATCACATATTCATTAAATGGCTTAATAAATAAGTGGAACAGCCAGCAAAAGGTTGCTACGGTTGAATTATGCCAAAAATTGAGCTCTTAAAATCTTTACATGAGTTATCCGGAGTTCGTTAGTCAAATGTATTTACGCCGATTCTGGAGAGTAATAAATAAATAAAACAAAAACAATGCTATGGTAAGTTTTCAGATTTTCGTCCTCTCCAAAACCCATGATGGTCGGTTTAGTGTAGTATCACTGGCAACGATTTATAAATGTTTTTACATTTATACAAAAAAGTTAATCATTAAACATCACATGAAAATCACCAATAAAAGACTATCAAGTTAGATTTATTAGATTTGTACAAATTAGTTAACATTTCAGCTTTAAAATAACTCAAACTATATATTATCAGTCTTATACAGTAATTCATAGTGTCCACATCTGTGAAATTTGCTTTTTTTTTCCCTCCTTTTGAACTAGGGAAGTATTCTGTAACGGGACGATTTTCCAAATGACTTGCGGAGAAGTCGCCTAGGGTCGACTTGTCAGACCCACACACATAGACATATAAAGAGCCCATTTTTCGAGATTCATTTCATATGTAGTTAATGGCGTAAATGAGTGAAAATAAACACTATTCTATTTATCTTACAAAATAGGATTTCATCTCCGAAGAAATGAAGATTTTGGGAGAAAAGAAAGGACCAGAAGGAGCAAGTAATGAAGACTGTTAATTCAAATTCGGCCTGAAGCCGGTTAGGAGGAGAAAGAGGACATTAGAATAATTCTGTTTTTCCTTGATACGAAAGGTGGATGCCGAGCGAAGAGACCAAATACCCTCGGCTACTTCAAGTCCCTCCCCATCAACTTTACCCCAACTTCAACTTTATTCATTAGCTCCTGCTTAAAGAGGGACTGCTTTAAATCTTCTCTTCTCCTTTGCTTGTTAATGGTCTGATAAAGGCCCCCCTCCCTTCTGAATTTTCATCCCCAAGTTATTATATCTATTTAGAATTCATTTATGAATATTATCAAGTGCATCTAGGCCCTTTGTACAGGGGGCTCGTGGCCGTTCAAAGGAATGAGAAAGCACTTCCCAACAATTGAAAAGTCGGATGGAATTAATTAGTGAATGGTTGTGGAATGAATTATAGTAATAATTTAGAATTCTTTATACCGAAAACAAGACTTTTTGTTTTTTAAATAAATGCGAATAACTTGAGGAGAAATTTTAATAACAAATGGTATAAAAATGTTAGGTAATAATTGAATAATTGAGGGGCGTAGGTGGAAATCTCACATTCTCCATATTTCATAACTTACGGTAGAACGATAAAAACGATAAATGAGTCAGAAAGTTTTAATAGAAAAGGTTGGTGTTGCTCTTCTTCTAAAAATTCTGACTCATTTATCTCATATATTTATAAAAGAATCGGTTTTTATCGTTTTACCGAAAGTTATGAAAAGTAGAGAATGGGAGTTTTGATCACTCCTCAGTTGGTCAAGTCGGTTCCACATAGTCTGTGAATGTATGGTTAATTTTAATATCTCATTCCTAATATAACCAATAAAATTGGTGTTGTATTATTGAAATATGGACTACATTCTAGTAATTTATACAAAATGTTAACAATCAAACACAAAACCCTGATTTCAGGCGAAGCTTTAAACATTTTAACGCTGCTCTCAAAAGTATGCCAATTCGACTTAACCACTTATTCACAGGCTGTAGATGTATACTAAGTAATTTTAAATAATATCAATTGTATGGTATTTTTTAAATTATATCTGTGGCTTGGTTCTAAAAGGGCCAATGTCAATTTTTTCAAATTTTGTGTTATGTATATCAAAAGTTTCAAATTTAGTAAATGTTTAATTCTAAAAAGGCCAATATCTAATAACAAACTAAATTAGGTTGTATCTCCATTATAAAGTCAGCCAACGCCATTGCTAATGTTTTCTGATTCATTTAAAAAAAGGCCTATGTTGACATTGTCACTTTTGGAATTTTTGACTTTGGCCCTTTTAGAACCAATCCACAGATATAATTATTATTTTATATCAAATAAACAATTTCACTTATGCTTTTTTAATCAGTAGAATTAATGAAAGAATCTATTTTTTTAAATTTATTAATTAAATCTAATATAAAATTTGTAGTTAGGTAAACTACAATGCTTTCAGGATTAAAGATAGTTCACAATGTTTATTTAATGGTTAAAAAAGATCCACCATACGTATGATTTTATCGTATTTATTTTTTAATTCAATTAGAGAAACAACTGCCATTTTCTCCACATACCTATTGATTTGTCTTAACCTTCGTTGATTAAATCTTATTTTACCATCATCACAGGGCGCTATGGTCCATGGAGGAGCTTGGTCTCCTCGACAATCTTTCTCTGACCGATCTTCCACTGCTCTTTTTCATGTTCTCACCCCAAGGAGCCTAAGGCCTGCTTCCACATCGTCCACCCAACGCATTCTAGGCCTGCGATCTTATTTGTTGACAAATAATACAAATTACAACAATCTAGCCAGATTGATATTTAATGGACAGTTCATAAAAAAATAAGTAATAAATAATACCTTTATATATACAAACAAATAATTAAACAAACCATATTTCCCTAAATCACACGAAATAAACTAATTTTTAGTTTATGAAACAGTAAAGACCGAAGAAGAGGCAAACATAATAAGAATTTATCTGCTTACTTTTGTACATTAATGTTTTTATTTACTAAGGAAACAATGTTTTTATTTTTTATGTGAATACGACTTTAAAATTGCTTCTATAGTGGGAGACAATTAAAAAGTACGAATTATAACAAAATCGGGGGATACTGTTTGGTGTTAGAGCTACAAAACCCTCTCCATCCGAAATTCAATTATACCACTGGATAGCTATATGATCATTACGATAAGTGAGGACTGTAACGCATCGCGCGCGGTAGAGGGGGAACCGCCGCTATTTTGAGCTCATTTTGCTGAATATCGAGATTTCTGTACACTAGAAATTTCGACAGTGATTATAATAAGGTGTAGAATAAAAAAAAAATATAAAGAATATATCATGTCGGCCTATATCCAAATACAGAAATCGTATGGGGTTGGAAAAGGCTTCTCAAGAGCTATCGAATGATAACAATAAAACACCATATGACCGAGTCAAGCAGTACCGGGAACGTAAAAGAGTAATTGCGATCGAGAGGATCAACGACGGTCCCATTGCATCTGCCGCTAGGGCGGTAGAAATTATGCAAGTGGATGATGAAATCGCTTCTATATCGACAACGGACTGTACAGGCATCGATTGTGTACAATCGTCGATTATGAAGGCATATTGGGCAGCAGCTAGTGCACGCTTCACAACGACCTTTGTCAACAATCCATTCGGATATAAGAGTGATGTGTGTGGTCGCATGTGGTTTCTGCGCTCATTGAAGACAACGAAATAAAAATACTTACCGCTGCTTCGTAATACTTTCTCTGAAGAGACATTAGCGAACTTTAATCTGTGCGGTACATGTAAACAATTACTGGACCCAGACAAAGTGCCCACGTTGTCACGTTTGAACAAATTTGTGTATCTACCTAAGCAACACGGGTTGCCCGTATTCGATCGGATCAGTGCACGTCCAGCTTCACCACGACTGCCATAGGCACTTAGGTTGCACGTAGGCAGCTATGGTATCATCGGAAAAGTTATTTTCACTTAAAGCACTGTTCATAGCAATCTGTCGTCAAACACGACAAAAATCTGTCGTCCTGTGAGATAAAATCCTCATTAGTATCTAGTTAAAAAATGAAAATAATAAGTTGATAAAGAATTCAAAAATAACATAGTGTTAATGTTAACATAAGCTAAATAATACGATAAGTACATAATAGTAAAAGTTCTCTATCATTGATTATTTAGTAGTATATACGTATTTTCAAATTAAAAATATAGTCTAAGAGAAGAGGCATTGCAAGATTCTTATGCAGTGTTAATATAAGAATTAGGTCAAGAAATATTGAGAGAGGTTTATCAGTTTCAATTTCAATGACGAAAAGGTTTTTATGCAGTAAAGTTCCCCGTTTTTGCTTTAATATTTTCCTTTAAATACCTCTTTTTCATTTCACACCTGTTGTTGGAATCTTTTCAAATCAGCGATGTATTCGCAATTACTTATATCAGCTGTTTTTTTTGTCTTAAAAAGAGAGATATCTCTCTTTTTAATCTTAGCCGTGAGAGTTTATACTGTTTTGTATCCTGTTTTATCTGCCTTTTTTATTTCAGAAAGGATTTATTACACCATGTTTACGACATGGCGACAACAAACATCCAATACAATCTTCTATGACAGAGCTCTAAACATAAAAGAATGTTTAATAGCCTTCGTAAATATTATTATAAGTGAAATAGTATGAATAAATAGAAAATTGAAACGGATTTGATATTGTCTTCATTTCGAGGCAATATAACAAGGTTTTTGCCATCAATAGATGGAATATTGAATTATTGGTTGTTTAGTATTTTTATTGACTAATTAACATGTATAAAGCTTTAGGGGGGAAATACATTTTTTTTTTTTAAAACTAAAGTTTTTAACAAAAAATTTCAGAGGAATTTAAATGGGGATAAATATCCTACTTTCTATACAGGGCAAATATGTAAATCCTAACGATTTTATCGCTTATACATTTAAGAAACGAATTGATTTTGCGAACTAATTGGGATACTTTCCACTATCAAACTTATAAAATAACTTAAAATATAACTTATTCTGAAAATAATTTGCTTCTTTAATGGTACGATTCTTGTCTTATTTATTTTTGAGGATAACCAATTTCCCATCTTCGTATATTACAATATATGACCTTTATTTAATATGGAAATGTTCCTTACGGTTCCAACCCCTTGCTTTCGGCTGGAACTAGATTTCTAAATTCATAAAGAATCTTAAATACATTCATTTTTTAGTTCTTTCATATTTATGAAATGAGTACAAGTCAACTTCCTTTGTTATTGATAACAACATTGCAGTAAGTAAATGTCTCTGATACTTAATTTCTTCGCACCAAACTATTGTTTAAGTATATTCCGGTCTACTTTTTGTCTTTTAATTTTCTATGTTAAGATCATTTATCTCTCAAATCATCACCAAGACTACCAAATATTATTTTATTTTATTTCGCATCCATTAGGATCCATAATGGAAAACTGATTTCTTTGTCCAGGTTGTTACTATTTTAACAGGTAGCTTAGAAGTTTGATCCTCAACGAAAAAAAATGTATTCTCACTTAATGAGACCAAACAGACAACTGCTTCTAAAATTTACAAACTTTTAACATACGAAACTTATAGACGGGTAGAATGAAATTTTCTCAATCTCACAATGTATTCAAGATCCATCATTGAACCTGTTTTTATTTGTATTTCGACAACGCCTATATCTCTACGGTATTTGAGATTACATTTGAAAAAGAGATCAATAGATCCAGTTTTATCTTCTAAACATCTAAAAAGTTCTGATAAAACCTATTGGGATATGTGTGCCAAGACTTCAAATATCCGAAGAATCATGTAGTTAAAGTAAAAACTTTAAATTAAAAATTGTAGAAACGCCATTTATGCAACAAATGCTTTGCTGTATCAAGGACATGGACATCGTAGCAAATACTTAACATCTTTGAAAAGACATACTTAATATACTCGTACGCCCCATACTTCATGCCCCCTTTAGTTACACCGTTAGTGCTTACATATTCTCTAAACCTATTATTCGAATTTTAAATAATGACCTTGTATTAGTTATATCCAGATCTTATGGCAACTATTCCCTACCAAAAGAGAGTGTCAAACGTAGTGATATTGTTATTTTAGTGATAGTTTATGATAACAAAATACGAGAGAGTTGGGACAACCGATGAATGGACACCACACCTCATTCATCCAAGGTATGAAGTTTCAATTAATTTATGTCTATTTCGAGGGGCGGCTCAAAACTCGCCCATCAAGGGCGGCTAAGCCTAAGCTAGAACCACAACTCCTTGGTCATAAGAGGATTCATTTCCCTTCGGCTAACTCCGCTTATAGTTTTAAACCCGGCTTAGGGCTCTTAATAACTTTACCAAGACCTTCTTCCTAATTAGTAGTAGAAAATTTAAATTAATGCCTCTTGTTGCTTATCGATAAGGTTGTTTCCAGCGTAAATCTTGAAATCGCCTTATCTTCTCTACGGCAGTAGACCGAAAACATAATTTTGCAGACACGATTCCGTTAGCGACACATCGGATGAGATGATTAACAATTGTTTTTTCGTCTTTCTAATTTACTCTTGTAGAATTAAATGAAGAGTGTATCTTATTCGTGTGCCTATCTTAAGCCTTTACCTACGCTCAATCTCTGTTGCATTTATGTGTTTAATGAAGAAATTCTTATGAATTGTTTACAGTTTTAACTTATATTTTGATATTTATATTATAGTACTTTGAATGATTTTTATAGATTACATTCAATGAAAGTAGTTCCAAAAAAAATTATGTACATACATATATTACACCTCAACATGATATTTAATCTTTATCTATCGATCTAAGGTACATTAGTTGATTTGGGTATTATTACTCAAGCAATTATTCCTTAGGTTGTCGCTTCGAGTTGAGTTACAAGTTTTAACTTTTCATTTGTTCTCCTTTTAATATTTTCCAAAAGTAGAAGTTATCATGAGCTTCAGTATGGAAAAGGGAATGTAATTATGGGAAATGCGCATACTTCGGTAATCATTTCATCTAGAAATAGAAGTTTCAACCAACATTTCGAAGTATTTATGATATATCTTGAATAATACTAGTTGACCTTATAAATATGATAAAAAAAAAATTAAGGAAAACAGTTAACTGCGAGGCTCTCCAATAAACTGTTCTCTTTACTTACGAATAATTTTTTTTGGCCTCCACTCGGACCATTTTCTTCCTCATACACATGATTGAGCGTTTGTTGAAACGTTCATTTCTAGATGAAATGACTACCGCAGTATAAACATTTCCCATAATTACATTCTCTATTCCATACTAAAGCTCATGATAACTTGTATTTTTGGAAAATATTAAAAGGGAATGGAATGAAAAGTAAAAATTTTTAAAAGTTCCATAAAACTATCCGACAAGATCTTGTGACCTCACAATCGGTCGGAGAGTTATTGGTGAGGGCTATTATGGCAACTTGCGAATCGACTAGGAAAACTGCTTTTCTGTAGATGGTAGTCAATAGTCCTTAAGTCACTTATTAAGTTAGTCCATAAGAATGTCTCTATTATATCTCATGTATATCACCTTATATCTGTTAAATATCTCTACGCATATACTTATAAATTTCTTTCAAGTCATCCACAATTTGATAACTATAGAAACGAACAGAGTCCTTCAAATACCAGTCACTAAAAGAGTTTAGCGCAGTTGTACATTAATAGCATCAAACCATTATAGAGGTTTCGCGCAGCTAAGTGGTTAATAAAAAAAGTAGCACCAATAGACGTCTGTAATAATCACGACTTTTCGGCTCATATTTAGGATAAAAGTTGCTGTGTCGATCCACTCCTGGATTAAGCTATACAACCAGTATATACTAGCAGCTGAGTGACTCAAATGGTTTTCAATCATCTTTTTTTATCTGCTTGTGGTCCAGTCCTATGAAGCCCGCGGTCCATTGGCTGGGAACCGCTGATCTAGGGTACTATTTTTATATTTATGGGTTTATAACCCAGGAAAATGGGTTATTGCTTACTTTTTGTGTAATGTAAACTTCCTCTTTCTATATCTTTGCAATATCATTCCATTCGACCATAAATTGATTTTCTTCTTATATGTCAAGCCTCTGGTCGCATACAATGGTTTTCAAAAGGCAAAGAAAATAGGAAACAGACGTAAAAGCGAAAATGTTACAGAATGCTTCTTGGTTTGTTTTAGTTATTGCTTGGATCGAATAAGAAACAAGAATCACATTGAGCGATTTATCAGGGCCCATTGTTATCTCAATTCTATACCAGAGGCAAATCGTTTGTCAAAAGTTCGGATTGGAGATTTGTGAATGGAAGTCGATTTTTTTCACACGTCAAGAGCATTTTCCTTTCTCATTGTCGAATGTTGACTATTTGCCTGACGGGTCCCACGTATTTACCGAAGTATTCGATTTAAAAATGTGGTACAACCCCAGTTCCACGTTTAGCACGGCTCCATGTTACATATTATGCTTATGGTAGTTAGCGGAATTAATGGTAACTAATTACCTAAAATTAACCGAAAGATTCTTGTTCATTGGAGCTATTAAAAATATTTCTGTTTAAATTTAAGATGATATTTACTGTCATTCCTTTCCTGGGCTGTGAAAGCTGTCCCTAATGCTGTAATGATTTAAGTTACAGTTAAGGCCCGTCTTCCACTGAAAAGGATCCCTTTGTGGTTTGTATACCTCATGAGGGAACGCAACGAGAGAAACTTGTCATCCATGATATAATTAATATAGTAATAATTAAAATTACAATTATAAAAATCCACGCAGACTCGGAGAAAAACTGAGATATAACGGTCAAAAGCTTCTGTGGACACAATGTATACGTGTAGGCCAGTGGCCAGGTGTTTAAAGGTCGCAATAGATTGAAGAGAGCTGCATTCTTGATATGATGTAAGAGCATGCCTGACTAGTGGAAATCCAAGTTTGCTACCCAAATACTGGATCAGAAAACTTTTGGTGGCCGAAAAACCTCGAAATTTTCGGAGTTATTTCAGTCCTATATCTCCTAATCAGTGCGTTTTTGATAAAAATATTGGTAGCTATTTTTAATGTAGATTAAAGTTTCTATAAATCAAGCCCAACCGCAGCTCTGTAGGTATAATAGATTCTGGGTTACGCCCCTTTGAAAATTGCTAATTTTTTCCAAAAAGCCAGAATTTTAGGTTTTGTCCAACTTTCGTGAGGAACACCGGCCGAAGGAGTGATTCTACGATGAAAGACATTAGCAATGAAGTTGTAGTAAATTAAATTAGAGTTAATTTAAACACATATTGACGCCAGTAGGTGTAATAGATTCTGAGTTTTTTAGAATTTCAGTGAAAACGAGTTTTACAATTGTATATTCAGTAATTACTAATCACTAATTTCACCTGATACCACACTAGTGAGGCAACGAAAGCTGAAAACGCTGCAGAACACAGGAGCTTTACCAACCTCAAATAGCATTATAAAATTTATATTATTATAAAATAAATATAAATATAAATATTAATTAAAAAATATAAATATTATTCTATTTTCTGGTTAGGGTAAAAAAGTATACAAAAAATATTGTAGGACTGTTTATACAATACACTCGATAAACCGCTCAATTCTTCCAGAGAACAGATTGTAAGGATAAAAAAAAATGAAGGATAAAAAAGAAACTCGGTTTTTAAAATAATATTCTGGAAGAGAAGAAGATGTTTTGTTTAGGTTTTTGAAATTCTAGGAAAATTTCGCAATGTCTTCAATTATTACACATCAGCCTGGTTGAGCTATATTTATTTTCAATAACCTATATTTTCAATACCAGAGCGAGTTATTCAATCAATTTAATTTAAAAACATATTCACTTTTATTCTTACTGCAGTTCTTAGAATTTGCATAATATGCATATTAACATGTTAGAGCATTCTTATTTCTAATAATGAATTAGATTATTCAACATATATACTACGGTATATTATCTAATGTTACACAAATCAATTTTAAAAATTAATATATATCAATTTATTTTTAAAATTGATTAGTCAACTCCATACTTAATTCATAAGTCAAATAAGTTGTTTTCTTTGATTAAGTGATATTTACATATCTGATTGATTAAATAATTAGCTGATCTGATAATTAATTTACATCGCATACAGATTATTATCAATATTATTATTATTTTATCAGATCATAGATAATAGGGAATCAAGTAGCATAATCAGGTAGTTAAAACACAATTCTCTAGACATAATTCACCTCTACCAATACCTGCAACCTCATCAAAGTGTGTTTATCGATGAATTAATTTGAATTTAGTTATTCAATGGAAACTAACCATTTTAAATAATGCTTATTTTTATTGCTAATATTGCTGAACAGTAAATTTGTGGATTTTCTCAGCTTGAAAACTATAATTAATAGATGTTTTACTACTTTCTTGGACCCTAAAGAGATTTAGCTTGCCTCTAAAATACGTAAAAATGTTAACAATATATTAAAAACTGTGTCATTACCATACATCCAATATTTGCACAGTAGTGGTGTAGATTGTATTGTTTTAAATATATTTAATTACAAAAAATATATATCAAGAAAAAAATATATTTAAGCAGTTAAGAAGGAACAATTACAACCCGTATGTAATCGTAAATATGGTATAAAGTTAGAACTTTTTTTTTTGAAGCTAAAAGAATAAAAAATAAAATTAGAAAAAACAAATGTTTTATATTCTAAACAAATCTATATTATCAATTTTGGTTTAATTAACAAAGAATAATTATAAACAATCTTTAATGGCTATTTATATTTTTCTATACACAGTGGTTCCGGATCAGAGTCTCTAAAACAATCCGTCATTAAAGAGTTTGTCTAGTTGAATAAGCAATCTTACTGAATAAAAAAGCAGTATATAAAAGCAAAGACCATGAAAAGGGAAGCAGAGGGAAAACGGAAAAGAATAAAATTTATGATAATTGTATACTTTTCCCCATGCGAGAGTTTCAGATAAAATTCATAGCTCGCGTAACTATACTTGCAGATTTAGGAAACCATCCATGGAGAATATTGATTATTTGAAGGTAGTGTAAATGTTAATTATTGTGAATCACTCACTCACAGTCTGGCGCTACAGTCTTTGTAGGACCGGGGCCTACTTGCACCACTCCGCTCTATCTGAAGCTAACCTCCTCCATCTCCGCACTCCAATGCTACGCAGATCCTCTTCCACATCTTCCATCCATCTCAATCGGGGTCTCCCGCGTTTTCTCCTTCCTCTCGGATTATCATACACCATTTTTCGAGGAAGTCTCTTCGGATCCATGCGTTCAATATGACCTAACCAGCGTAGCCTTCTCTTTCTAATGACCGTGACTAAGTCTGGCTCCGCTAGCAATTCCATCAACTCTGCATTATTTCTCATTCTGAATTGCTCGCCTTCCTTAATAGGGCCATATATTGTTCTTAATACTCTTCTTTCCCAAATTTTGAGGGAATCTTTGGCTGCTTTTGTTAGGACCCATGTCTCGCTGCAATATGTAACTACGGGACGTATGATTGTCTTGTAGATAACGATTTTATTTGTACGGGAAAGATTTCTGAATTTCAAGACCTCCCGTAGAGCATAAAGGCACTTGTTGCCCTCTGTAATTCTAGCCTTGACTTCCATTGTCATGTCGTTGTTTCTTGACAACATCCCTCCCAGGTATCTGAAGAACTCACATCCAGGGAATTCCCGGTCTCCGATCTTTACTGGTCCATGCATATATGTCCCGTTTCTCGTCGTTATCATATATTTTGTATTGCCATTGTTTACAAAGAGGCCAAGTCTCCTTGCTGCCCCCTCAAACTCTTGCCTATCACCCGATAAAGCTACATTTTTCTGGCCGATATAAGCACATCGTCGGCATATGTCCCTTATTTACCCTGAATTCTTCTGAAAGCTTTCCATGGATCTTTACTCTACTCCTGGTGTCATTCAGCGTCATTCTTACGAGCCTAATTAATTTTGACGGAAGCCCCAGGTTCTTCAGTTCTTTGTACATTTCATTCCTCTCCACACTATCATATCCTTGACGAAAATCAATGAATAAGTAATGGAGATCCACGTTGAATTCATAGGACTTCTCCAGCATTTGAAGGTCTAAAACCACATTGGTACTCTCCCAAGATTCTTTTCGCCCACTCATTCACTCTTCTACGCAAGGCTATGGATAGAACCTTGTACCCAGTACAAAGCAATGATATTGGGCGATACAATCTTGCTTTCAGCCTTTATTGTATGTTGGACAGATGACTGATTCTGACTACTCACGGGGCATCTTCTCTTCCATCCAGCACTCCCATATTATCTGGTATATTTCTTCCCATAGGTTTTCTCCGGCATACTTTATTATTTCTGAATTTATATTGTCTGGACCTGGGGATTTGTTATTTTTGGTATTCATAATTATCTCCTTAATTTCTTCCCTACCGGGAAGTACCTCTTCATCTACTTCGTCTTCTGTGCACTCCATCCTCTCTTGATGTTTCATATCATTTCTCTCTGTTACATTAAGCTCCTTAGCGAAGAATCTGGCCCACCTTTGTAGTTTCAGGTCAATGTCCCCCACAAGCCATCCATTTTCATCTTTTATAAACTCAGTTCTTTGGTTATACCCCGTTTTGATTTCCTTTAGCCCTTTATAAAACTTCCTACTTTCCATTTCTTTTGTGATTTTCTTCTAGTTTTTCCATTTTTCTTTTCTCCATTTCTCTCTTTTTTTCGTACATAGGGACTTGGCCATCTTTCGGAGCCTTTTGTATTCCTCGACTGAGTTCCTTGTAACTCTCTGGAGAGGTTTTAATCTTGCTTGGTTTCTTTGTTTTATGGCTTCTTCACATTCGTTATCCTACCATTCATTTCTCGGTGCTTTCTTCTTTGGTAGGTACCACTACTTTATGTGTGACATAATTCATGACTGTTTTTAAAGAATTCCATTTTTCGTGTACTGAACAATTTCCAGATATTTTGTTCTTCGAAAATTCTTCTTGAAATTCCTTTCTCATTTCTTCTCTTGTTCGCTCTTCCGTGGCCAACTTTTCTATATTCACCAGATCCGCATGTCTTTCACTAGTCTTTTTTAATCCGCAATTCATCCTCTGCTTTATTTTGCTTAAGACCAAGTAATGGTCACTGTTACAACTTGCACCTCGGTAGCTTCTGCAGTCTAGAACAGCGGATGAATGCCTCGAGTCAATGAGTACATGATCTATTTGGTTTTTTGTGAGACCATCTGGGGAGATCCACGTCTCTTTATGTATCTCTTTATGTGCGAACATTGTGCTCATTATTTTCATACCGTTGGACGTTGCAAAATTTATTAGCCTTTCACCGTTATTGTTTGTGCTATTGTGAAGACTATGTTCGCCTATCGTGGGCCTGAATTCTTCTTCCTTTCCAATTTTGGCATTCAAGTCTCCGATTACTATTTTTAAATCATATGCAGGCACTGAGCTACAACCCGTGAAGGGTCTGGGGTTCAGTACATGGTAGAGACTGTACTGTTTCATGTAAAACGGTTCTGAAAGGAGGTGACTTGTCCTAGGTAACGCTCAACTGCCTTATGAGAAACGCAGAGGCGGAATAACAATGAAAAAACGGAACACTAGCGTACCAAGGGTAGAAACCGAATAACTTAAGCCGGGAGAACTAGGCAACAATGCTAGCACACTGTTGTCAAATATTGGCAGTTTTGAGTAAAACCACGCCCACATTCTCGCTACAAGCAGCAACACAGCTTTTTTTCTCACCCGCCTAATTCCATGTGGTTGACTATAGATCCTATATGATCCAGCTGCAAACAGACTAAATAAAAGTCATGGCCTGCAGTGGGATTTGAACCAAGATTTCCGGCATGGCAACTAAGTGCTCTAACACTGAGCCAATCCGCTCCTTAAAAGGTTGTTAATCAAATCATTAAAAATCGTTTACTAATTTAGTAGTTTCTAAAATTATTTATAGCATTTTGTTTTATGTACATGTATATTTGTATGTATATATTATATATATAAATGTATATAGCCTACTGTAGTTATTCAAAACCATTTAGTGCAATATTCGGAGCATAATTCTCTTTCTCAACCACAGTGATATAGAATGATAACAAACAATCTGGACATTTGTTATTAATCTATTTGAAAATAAAAAAAACACCATTAATTTACCTGAATATATATTTGGGTTAGAACTCGTAAAAATAAAAACTCATTACAATGAATTTTCTTCTATTTTTTTTTTATCAATGGTAATTCACTTTTTGAATTTAAAATTTAAAAATAATTCGAGAAAAGATCTTTCAAATTTCAAATATTCTAACACGGTTTTGAAGACTTAGTACATCTCAACATTAAGTAAGCTGTTATACAAATATTTTGTTCGTAACACGTAAAGCTACAAACGAGAAAAATTAATGTGCCTTACTCTCAAAAAATTTAAATCCAATAGTTCGATCTGGTAAAAACTTCACGTAATTGTAATGTTCACCAAATTCTTTTAAAAGTGAAGAAGTTCATTCATTTAAAAGTACTTCTATTCTATTTCTATTCCGTTTAATAGATATCATATTTTTTTCCTCAATTATAATCCATAAGCATCTGTCTAAAATAAAACGCAATAATCCTTGCTTTATAGGCAACAGTTGGCTTCAAAAAATGTTTCCTGACACTTTGCTGGTATCTCAAAGTTAGTCAACCTTTGTAGCTAAATGGTCCAGACAACATTGAACAAATTTCACATGTTAGTACATGTGCTGCTGTCGTGATTGAAACCGCATCACACATCTCGGCGTGGTTACAGTATGACCTTGTGTGACCTTGCTGTTGACATCTTATAAACCAATGTTACTACCTTAGTCACGTGTTAAGGTATGGTCTTTTATAAGGACTCCTCAACTTTAACAAAAGAATAATTTATGTTCTGAATTTCTAATATTTTATTATTTCTTGAATTGGTAATATTACTAAAAAAACAAGAAGGGTTTTGAAACCGAAATTACGTTACATATGAGTCGACATTAACTTCGTATCCTATTTATTTCAGCTTATATGTAATATTTTTTTCCCACTCTGTCGTGATGGTTCTTCAAAACTATTCTAAGGCTGTTGTAATCTGAGAACTGGAAAGTTTGATATTCAGCATAACATTTAATTTTAACAACTTGTATAGGTTGTTTTTGTAAGTTGTTGGGGCATGTAAATAAAATGTAATCCATCTGATGATCGATTTAATTTTGAATATGACAATCGATCAGGACCTCACAAGGCAGAAACGTCCAACACCCATTCAAACACAATATAGTTTTCAGGCCCTAACCTCAATATCTGAGGAGAAATCAGAAAATACAATTAGACCAGCTATAAATCAAAAACCGCCTCCACTTTTCATCGCTTCCACACAATGGTGTGGGAAATTATTCGGCACTTATTTCATTTCTCAAAGAAATAGCCGGCCATCAAAATTTTACAATAAAATCCACAATTAAAGGTGAGATTGTTTACCCGGAGACACCCGAAACATATAGAAAGCTAAATGTTCCCACAAGACGAATGCCCCAGAATTGTGATAAAGAACCTTCATCACACAACACCAATAACTATAATTAAAGAGGAGCTGAAAGAGAGAGGTTATGAAGCCACGAACATAACTAACTTAATCTCAAGATTTAAGAAGCCTCTTCCCATTTTCTTCGTGGACATAACCAAAGAAACATTTAAAGAGGATATTTATAATATAAATTCTATATATTATACTAAAGTGGTAATCGAAGAACTGTGCGAAAAAAAAGAGATCCCTCAATGTCTACGATGCCAAAAATACGGTCGCACTGAGTTACTGTAACCACCCACCAAGGTGTGTAAAATGTGGCGGAAATCATGACAGCAGCTCTTTTTCAAAAACGAGAGAAACACCTGCTACCTGTGCCAATTGTGGCGGACAACACCCTGCCAATTACAAAGGTTGTCAAACCCTGGAGAACCTAAGGATTCAGCGTGGCTCGAGAAATAACTTACAGCGGCCTACAGCAGCTCAACCAATTCATTCACCGCCGGATCTACATCAGTTTCCAGCCATCAAAAAACCTTCACAGCATCATCTTCCTGGACAACCAGAGAACAACGGGGAATCTCAGCAGATGCCTAGAATGAAACCAGCACCACAACAATATCATGTTCCAGCAGGTATGATGGATGACAGTACTCAGCCTGAACCCCCTTTAGATAATACCCCTCCTTAACTGTTTCAAATTTTAAATGGTCTAAATAACCTTATCCACCCTCTTTTTATTCTCCTCCAACAGCTAACTCAAGTTACACAAGCCTGGAGCCCCAGCCATGACTAATTTTTCAACAGCTGGTTCCTTGTCAATTCCCCTATGGAACGCTAACTGACTGATGCAACACAGGACTGAACTTGACTTATATTTACATGAAAAAAAGACAGATTTAGCACTTATCACTGAAACACATCTCACATCACGATCAAAAATCTACTTTCCAGACTATACTATTAACAGGACTGACCACCCAGACTAAACGGCACACGGTGGCACCGCCATTATCATAAAATTGACATTAAAACATAGCCCCATTCACCTACCTATCACACCACATATACAGGCGACTGGCATAACATTAAATAAAAAAACAGAAAAACATCACATTCGCTGCTGTGTATTGCCCCCCTAGGTACAAGCTTACACCCTCGATGTTTTCTGAGTTTTTTAAACGGTTAGGTCGATGTTTTATCGCAGGAGGTGATTGAAACGCGAAACACCAATGCTGGGGTTCAAGATTGGGCACCCTAAGAGGTAGGAACTTGTGGTATGCTCTTCATAAACTTTCACTAGACACCTCAACTCCAACTGCTCCTACTTAGTGGCCTACTTCTAGACGTAAAATCCCGGACTTACTGGACTTTTTTGTTACAAAAGGATTAAGAACAGTACAAAAAACTGTTAATACGAGCTCTGACCTTTGTTCTGATCATTCTCTAGTGCAAATGATTCTGTGCGAAGAGCCTTCAAAGGCACAAAAAAGACCTGCGCTTACACAGGGAATAATCGATTGGGATCTATATAGAAGTTACCTTAACTCTGAACTC
Source organism: Troilus luridus (assembly GCA_964056705.1). NCBI lineage: Eukaryota > Metazoa > Arthropoda > Insecta > Hemiptera > Pentatomidae > Troilus > Troilus luridus. The sequence goes on along the minus strand of OZ057412.1, from coordinate 41,502,576 downwards.
TCAATTCTGTTTCAATAAAAAATGAGACAGAACTAGAGGAGGCAGTGGAGCAGTTCACTAGAAGTATACAAGACGCAGCGTGGTCAGCATCAAAACCCAGGTGCAGGAAAACAGACAACTTACCAAGCTACCCACAGTATATTAGAGATCTGATCAGAACCAAGAGAAGAGCTCGTAAAATATAGCAAGCCAACAGGCAACCTTCAGATAGACGGACGTTTAACAAACTAAATAATGAACTGAAGCACCAAATTAGCAAATTTAACAGGTCCAACTACGAAAATTACATAAAATCCCTTTCGACAGACGATGGAAGTTTATGGAAGCATACCAAACGACTCATAAAACAACGTGAGATGTCGGCACCTCTTTGAAAAGAAGACGGATCTTGGGCTGTGTCGGACGAGGAAAAATCTGAGCTTTTTGCCGACCATCTTTCTTCCGTATTGACACCTCACACTGACTTCACAAACACAGAACACGAAATAACCGCAAATAACACACTTGACGTTCCAATACAACTAACATTACCACCGCCTTCATTCACTCCCACAGAAGTAGCAGAACTAATTATACACTTACCAAAAAGAAAAGCCCCGGGCTATGACCTAACAAATGCTCTAGTGTTCCTAACGACAATCTACAACTCTATGCCTAAAACTACGAAATTTCCTATACAGTGAAAATATTCTATTGTTACGATGATTAAAAAACAAGATAGAGAAATTAGTGACCCTTCCTTGTACAGACCTATAAGTTTACTCCCTATTTGTTCTAAAATTTTTGAAAAATTACTTTATCCCCGATTATTAAAGCTACTGACTGACAAAAATATAATTCCTCACCATCAATTCGGTTTTCAAAAATCGCACTCGACAACTCAACAATTACATAGTGTAACTGACTACATATCGACAGCACTAGAGCAAAAGTTATACGCAACTGGAGTGTTTCTGGATGTCGCTCAAGCGTTCGACAAGATCTGGCACAAGGGGCTTCTCTTTAAGCTCAAGACTGTACTATCACATACTTATTATTTAATTCTTCACTCATTTCTTGCGAGCAGATTTTCCTCAGTCCGGAAGGGCTCTGAGTTATCTTCAATACGACCGATCTTAGCCGGTGTGCCTCAGGGATCAATACTTGCACCGCTATTGTACATAACATATACACATGATATTCCACAGAGTCCTGACATACTGATAGCAACCTACGCTGACGACACTGCCATAATCACCAAACATCAAGACGCGACACATGCCTCACTAAACTTACATACTTATTATTTATTAACTTACTAAATAACATAACTTACAAAAGTTGAATGAGTGGTGCCATCTATGGAAAATTAGACTGGACCACGAAAAGTCACAGCACATCACTTTTACTCTTGGACGTGAAACATGCCCTCCCATTTAGCTTAACAACTCACCCATCCAGCAGGCAGATAAAATACAATACCTTGTAACCAGTTGTTACTAAAACCAGTTTGGACATATGCGTTACAAATTTATGGCATCGCTAAACAGACTCACAGAAAACGAATACATCTTTCCAATCAAAAGTACTCAGACTTGTCACAAAAGCACCCTGATATATTAATAACAAAACTCTACACACTGACTTAAAAATACCAACGGTTGACGAACACATACGAACATACTACAAACGCTTTCAAGAAAAACTACACGGACACCCAAACCTATTGATTGAACAAATGGCCACGACTCTAATGCCTGAGAACACTAGGAGGAGACTAAAAAGAATGTGGATGAGGGATTTGTTATCATAGGAAATTGAATCAAGCCAAGGGAGAGGTACCGCTGGCTACTGTTCTTCTTCATGCCTCTCATGCCATTGTATTTTATTTTACTGTCAGTCAATCTGCTGATTGTCATTGTTTTATTTGAAAGGTGTTGATATAAATATAAAGAAAAAAAAATACCACAAGCAAAATAATAAATGGGAATAGATAGTGAAGAATTCATAGAATTTACGCCTCCATTCATAAAAGAACAGGCTGAACAGACAATAAATCAACTTTTACCAAAAACATCTAAAGTCAGATATGAAGAGAAATGTAAATATAAATCAAGATATAATAATATACGTTTATTTTATTTTTGTATGTGTTATCAGAATATTATTTTCTAAATAATAATAAATAAATGTTTCAATGAGTAAACCGTCCTAGAGTTATAATTTGCATGGGTAGTAATAGAAAATTGTAAGAGATAGCGCTAGTGTAGTTTTAACAAATATAAAGTTTCCCCTTTAATTTTTTAATTTTTAAATGGTTGCAGGAAAAATGTAAGATTTAACACGTGAGAAAAATGCTTATAACACCCTCGTTTAATTACCACACTCGCCTTCGGCTCGTAAAATTCACTCAGGTGTAATAAAGTGGCACTTTCCTCACTGGTCAAATAAATAACTATTCCTATTCTAAATTCTATTTCCGATAGACTTATGTCGGGAATTTATTATAATTTAATTCAGTATGGATTGATGCCCCTCAGCCTTAAATAAATAAGTATTAAAGCATGCTTATAAAGTAAGCATGGTGTTATTGTTATGTGTGAAAAATGAAACAAGATCATATTTTGAGAGATTTTTAATTTTTATAGTAAAAAAATAGGTAAGTAAGTTGAAATCATAGTTAGTCCCTTAAAATATACAAACTTTCAAATCATTTCAATTCAGAGAAGAAATAGTTGTTCTTTTCCTTATAATATTACAAGGATTTCCTACTTTTAATGATGAAGAAGTAGAATGACAATAAGTTTTTTAAAATATTTATCAAAATATGCCAGTTGGCAGAGAATCGGGAGTATTATCCAATTTTGAATCTTACAACCAGCGATAACAAGCCAACAGGATGGTGAGCAAATGTTGGCACTCCCCGCCATTCATATCCTTATTCACCTCAACTACACAATCCCAATCACTGCATCATTACTTTATAAAGTTGATGTCTTAGTTTCGTTAATTGATATTGTACGTTTTAATTCACATCACGCGAAGGACTCTCACAATAATCACAATTTGCCGGCAAGTGCACTGAGGTAAAGTGATACAAATAGTACATCCATTTTCTAATATCGTTAGGCAGCAAAAAAGTTGAATAGTAAATAATAATAACAAAATAAAAATATTTATTTACGAAACTGTACAAATGTAATTTAGTCCATATTGTATCTGCGATCTCACAAAGGTGGAATTCAGGGTGGAAGAGTGTTTGGAGAAACCTCCCATTGAAGGCACTCCTAGGGTAGTTCATCAGTCTATAGTAGATCACTGCTCCTGAGACTTTTCAGTCTCCTTTTTCGGATTCTGTGGTAATGTGTCTGTCAGTAATGTTTGTACCAGTAAGTTCGGGTGTCCAGCAAGTGAGTAATGAGTTTTTTGTAGTTTTTCTTGATTGTGTCAGTCACGAGCGGTATCTGAGATCTTTGTGAAATGATTTTTTAGTTATGTAAAATGGACAATGCGTGATATAACGGGGGAATTCGACTGGGAGATTTGAATGGTCTAAATGTAAATAATCAGTCAAATTTTTCACTCTGCATGATATATTTTCTAATCACATTTGTTTTGTTTCATGTTCCCGAGGGATCTGAAAAAAAAGAAAGGTTGGTATTGGGATCGGATTTTATTTACCCTTTCCATCCGGATTACTGCCTCATAAATCCGAAAGAGGAAAGAAGTAGATATAAAGAAGAGAGGGAGAGAAATTAGGGGAGATAGCCGCTTTATCTTAGCCAAATCCTTCTTCGACCTTTCAATCAGCCTAGTCAGATATCTTCTCTTCATTTTAAGTCCCTTCGCCCAAAACCATCTCCCAATTACTTAATTTACTCTTTTCTTTTTTCCCCCATTTATTTATTTATTCTAGTGCCCGCTTTAGTTTTAATGGATGAAGAATAACAAAATAAATAAAAGGTGTGATGTTTCTAAACTATAACTAAAGCTTATCACAGACAATTTGCTCGGGTTCTGGGTATTTTCTGTTGAAAAACCCAGCCAGTTATAATTTATAACTGGCACTTGTTTATTTAAGTATTTATAACAATATATCTGTTATCTAGGAAGTTACCTAGGAAGTTATCTAGGGAGTAGGATAGGGTCCTCATAATATGAAAAAACGCCAGTCACTAAATGTTAAACTCAACTTAATGTATTCGCTATCGGGCAATAACTAAATAAGAAACAAGACGGAGGAGGAGTAGAAAGAGTGCTTGTTTCAGAAGATAGGAACGCTTCACTAAATTTTGTCCTAAGATTTAGATGTATTTATTGCTTAATTGTTGAGGTTATCTGTAAAAAAAAAACGTTTTCTTTTGAAGTTATGTACTAGTTAATTAACAGGTATCAGCTATAAAATATAACTGGTATGACCGTGTTTCTGTATAATTCGTGTTCGAATGATAACACAGGCCTTAGATGAAACAACTTATATACTGATAATACTTTATTCCTATATTACTTCAATTCGGTCAGTTACATTCTGCCCGAGCAGCCACCCCTATTGGCCCTGATGATGACCTACAAAGTAGGTCGAAACGTCGGCACATACAAAATAGAATAAGATTCACTTATTTTGCTGTGTTTTACTTGACTGCACCCCCAACTATTTACCTCCTAACTATATACCAGTCAACGAATTTCTCTCCTACCTTATTCCTATAGTTTTTAGGGTGCTGAATCCAAATATGATATTAAAAAACCTGTATCACCCACAATTTCTTCACATTTTATAGTTAAATTGATTAAATTTAGCGATTTTTAAAGAATTGAACGGGTTTAATATTTAAAATAGATAACTGAAAAACTAGGTCTATTGGTGTGGATGAAGTTGGTAGCACTGCTGAAACACATTTTCTGCCCAAAAAAGGTTGATTATTTTTTCTGTTAACAGCTGATGTTTTGTTTACTGTAAACCTAACCTCACTTTCACGTTTCCTGTACATGTGCTCAGTACAATGTCTAATCCCGATTGTAAAAACTCTGCTGACAGTTTTTGTTATATTTGTGCTGAGTTTGTGATTAAAAAACACCAAAGAAACATTACAGACTTTGTCAAAAAGGTTCATCTATCATATCATACTTTGGAACTGAACTTGGTGATCAGGATAAATGGGTATCATTCAAGCAAGTCGTTACAAAGTTCTTGGGAAATGAAAAAGACCCAGAGTATGTTTCTATTTACCTAACATGTTACGGAAGTTTAAAAAGTTAGAATGTTTGATGAGCCTGAAAGTTCCCTTTTTGAACAGCCACCTTGATTACTTCCCGGACAATTTGAGAGGTGTGAGTGGGAGGAGCAAGGTGAGCGTTTTCACCAGGACGTTAAAGTGGTGGAAAAACGCTACAAGGGCCGCTGGAACTGTTATAACTGAATATACTGCGAAGCTGTTAAGTACGTCTCCCCCGTTTTTTGGCCATTTCTATGATTCAAGACGACTGTTTCTCAGTTTTTTCTTCCTCAGAACTTGCTACCAGTAATAAGAAGAACATGTTTTGTCTTATTTCTTAATTATAGAACGCTTTTCTTGTTGTTGGATATAAATTATCCAGATTATTGTAACGAATTAAATCAACCGAAAAAACCAATAATATAATACCATACTCGATACTTGGTAGAGAAAATAAAATCAATTGAACAGATTATAAATGTTTTCGGGAATTGGTTGAAAAAAAATACACAAAGATTTTCTTTAAATGGGTCCTTCAAGAAACGAACTTGAGACTTTTTTTCACGCTAAAGCAATACTTCGTGCTTCTTGTGTTTTCGCAATAATGGCGTTGACAGAAACTGATATGGCTGTTCGTAGTAAACAATATAAAAAATACAATTCAGTAAATCCGATTGATTCTTCCAAAAACATACGAGGTTCAGGCACAAATATGGTGCGTTTTGGGTGAAGTTTTGCCTTACGAACGGAAAATACAATAAATTACGAAAAAAAACCCAACCTGTCCTTAAGGCTAAACCTCGCCGTTTTATTGGGTCATTTCATAGGAAACGTCCAGTAGCAGCAGTAGCCTATACTTGGATAAGTAAAAGAGAAAGGAATTATGAGGCATGTATTACTTTTAAAATTGCAATGGATATGAACATCAACGTCAACTGAAAACGTTCCGAGAAAGGAAATTGAAGAGGGTAGGATTATATATAATGAAAAGGTGCTCATTGTAAGAACTGTGTTGAGGACAATGAAGAGATTAAACAGAAGAATATATAAAAGGCCATGTTAGGGCGCCGTAAGGGTAACAGGGATTGCACCCTTGTACAGCTTTCCCTATAGGAAACTAATCTCTGATAGGCTGCTGCCTTAATCTGACTCAGATAATTTTTCTTTACAGAAAATTACATACCAAGTTAAATCTTGAATTGTAAAATCAAATATATAAATGGACGTCAGATATAATACCAAATGCTAGTTTTTTGAAACTTTTATATTGAAGAAATAAAACAAACAAACAAGAAAAAACAAAACAAGAAAATACATCAATTACTTACAAAAAAAGAAAATGAAAATACATTAAGATTTCGTGAAATACAATAAACCATATGATACTTAAAAAAAATGAATTTATACAATAATAAAGTTTAATCGCGCAATTAAAAAAAATAAAATAAAAATGTCTATGATACCCTGGTCAGGCGGGTTTCTTGATAGAAGTGCTGGTCAGGCGGGTTTCTTGATAGAAGTGCTGGTCAAGCGGGTTTCTCGATAGAAGTTCGCTCCTGGTTTAAACGCAATGAATACACTGGTAAACAGCTATATGCTTGGTGTAAACTGCACCGCGCGGGTCGCTATGGAACAAAAGGTTGACTGCTGTAAGTTAGGTCCGTGAGGTACGCTAGACAAGACAACAATGACGACTGTTGTAGGGTAGGCCCACAAGGTGGCGCTAGCCGAGACAACAATGATGACTAGAGACTTTTTTCTAATAAAAATAAAGAAAGTCTCACAGCTGTTTTCGATTAAATCACTCTTAATTCAAACAAATATTACGTTGAAGTATTTTTACAGATGATTTATTTTAATTGAAATTAAATTAATAAAAAAAATACAAAATAATTGAAACTAGACAAATTATCAAAATATGAACATGCTATTTTAAAACAACTGAGCGGCCTTAACACCGCCCACCAAATTTTAAGTATTAAAATTTCAGTCAGTTCAAACCTCTGAAGGAGGCATCAAGGGCGCTCAGTGAACAATTGGTCCACATATTGCCCTGTTAGGGATTTTAACTTTACTATCCTAAGAACACTATCTTTATTGAGATAGGTCTCAATAGCGAGTTGCTGGTCAATAGGGTGGAGTAATTTGGGATTCACTGACTAGTACTAATGTTTCTGCAGTGAGTATCCAGTACGATCTTGTATGTGATGAACGAAATAGTTGAGATCCAAATTGTAAATAGCATATATGAAGAAGCCTACAAGCTTGGCTGTAAAACGAAATTTAGAATGTTAGATAAATATTCAAGTGACTGTTCCGTCACCCGCCCACCCTTAGAACAGCAGGGGAATCCAAATACAGTACGACGGATGATAATTAGATGTTTGGTCTCGTAAGACCTGTTCTGAAAATGCCCGCCCACCCTCAGAACACCTAGGGAATCCAAAAGGGTTGCGACGGTTGATGACTGTTTCTTGGCGCCTTCTACGTTGGTGATCGAAATGGTCCTTAGTTAATTGTATGCAGAACTCTGTTGCCTTGAGAATGTCCTTAACCCTAGAGTACAAAACATCGTAATTTTTACGACCACAATAAACAGAACAAGGTGGGTGACTATAGTAAACATGACTCATCGGTTCCAGCTCTTCAGTACCTTTCCACCACTGGCAAAGGGTAGTTGTGGCATAGTCTTGTGTTCAAATTTAAGTCTGCATTTCTTGGAATCCGAACAATACGCACTCAGACTCGTAATTTTGACGAACGTTTGTGTATTGTGTATTTTTTATGGATTGCTGAATGTTGCCGGACTAAATTATTTTATTATTTACTATCTAAATACATGTCGAGAAAAGAAAAGACCGCTGAATCGAATAGATTATTTGATCAAACTGAGTGAAGAATTAATAGAGCCATGGCTGATGAAGCGGTTGAATATGGCAACCATTTCTCATGAATTACGTTCAACGATAACTTCAGTTTTGGGTACTGGAACTACATCTGCTGAAGAAGAACCGAGCACAACTCGACAGAAGCGAACAATTTGCTACATATGCCCATCGCGTAAACGTCAGATGACAACATCATTCTGTCCTTCTTGCAAAAGAGCTTAAAGCAAAGAACATCGGTCGAGTCTTTGAATAAAATGTTCTACTAATTAAATTTAACTTTAGTTTCATTATTTTACTATTTTATCATGTTACAAAAAACGTTTGTAATAATAATAATTTTAAACAAAATTTTAAAAACTTTTTTAATAATAAGTTCAAACTTTTATATATTATCTCTCTCTATGTTATATTTGTATCTTAATTTTGTAAATTTTATGTATGTTTCTAATTTAATAAACAATTAGTTTTAACAAATCTTGTCTTATTTCTTTGGAAAAACAAATTTACTTCAAAGTCGTAAAATTTGTGTTTGAGGTATGTTGAGGAACGTTTGTAGTCTAGGGTTAAAGCTCAGGATGTCCGTCATTCGTATATAATTCTTTTTGTACTGATACATAATTCTGAAGTACTGATCTGTTTTTAATTCTGAGTTGTTTATGATTATCAGAATATAGACGATTATTATTATTTTTTTTTTTTTTGAATTTGTGAAAACGAAGAAATGTTTTTTTAATAATTCTTCCACAAATGTTTTAGAGGGATAAGTAAGTAACAAAGGTGTGGACTCTGGTTTAATTTCAGTTACATTTTCAAAACTTGTTAGAGATGATCGTGTTCTTCTGAGGAATCTTGTCCTCCATGCCTGTCCTTGCCAATATAAACAGTAATGTTGAAGAGAAGTAGGACAAATTCTTCTTGACGCGATATCGGCGTATGTTATCCGCACTTAACTCCAATCTGAGTATCAATAAAGTTTTTACAGGAGCAATAAGAGCCTTCGATGCTAACAGATAAGCATTAACTTCCCTTTCAATTGATTTTGATGGCAGGAAGATTGCTGCGGTATATCTGAGATCCGATATGTCTGCGAACCTCCTTGTAAAAGGTTGATGAGTGTGAAATGCCATAATGCCACGAGAGCTATAAATCGTTTCTAAACATTTGAGTTCAGTAATAAATCTTTCCCATTGTGTGTTTGTAAAAAAATCTTCACAGTAGTGGTCTTCAGTGCTGACTGGTATTGGAACCTCAGCCTCTTCTATTTTCCAACAATTTTCCATTAGTTGGTTTATCGTGGGTGTCACGGTTAGTAATGTACTAACTTGTTGCTGCTGTGATGGCATATCTACTTTTCCTGTAATAACCCATCCAAATACTGATTTTATCGCATTAGGATACCCTTTTTTTGTGACGACAGTATCCCCATTAAGAATTTCTCCGAACAAGTCTGCTCCCAGTAAAAAATCTACTCTGCCTGGGCTCCAAAATCCTGGATCTGCTAATTGATATTCTCTAAAGCAGTCAATTACACTGTGAGGTACTAGTGAATTAGGCATAAGTCCCGTTATTTCTTTCATCACCACTGCTTCTGTTTGGAATTGTGGGTGAAGATTGTTTTCAGGGGCTAATATGCATGAAACTTTAAATTTTCCATCTTCTATTGGAATATTACCAAAACCAATCAAAGCTTGAGAATTTCTTTTTTATTGCAATGCCAATCTGTTTACGCAAGCTTCAGTGATAAACGAGCGTTGGGCTCCACTGTCTATAAGCAGACGGATGGTATGAAACTCTCCACAAAGATCTTTTATCCTACCTATGGCTGTTCCTAGTAGTACCAACGAGTCTCCATTCATAAGACTCGAAAGGACTGCAGTATGGGCAGGTTCTTGAATTGTCTGGACCAAAGTTTCCTTTAAAGGTGTATAATCTATAGGAGTGTCTTTTCCATTTGGGTTTGTCGCTGCATGGCGAGATCTTGGACTAGAAGTTACCTCCTTGTCTTGATTAAAATGAAGCAGAGTGTGATGATTAGTATGGCAGTATCTACACGTATATGTTGACCTACATGCCTTTATAGTATGATCGGAAGCTAAACAGTTAATACATAATTGGCGGGTTTTGACTTCTTTAAATCTTTGCTGTGGAGTCATACCTAAAAATTTATTGCACTTGTAGATACGATGTGAATTTTTACATAGTGAACATAAGTTTTTTACTTCTGAAGTAGTAGTTGTCATTATTACTTGTTTTGACGTTCTAGATGTTGCCGAACTAGGTGAATGATATCTGGTCCCTATAGTTAAAGATTCGGATTGTACAATTGTGCACTGTTTGTGTATGAAATTTACAAATTCTGTAAAGACAAGTTCTTCTCCTCCTATCCCGGATTCAAATTTTTCTCTCGTTTTGGGATCCAATAAACTTAGAGCATAAGATGTGAGAATAAAGCCGGCTGGATCTTCTAGACCCAGATTTTTAAAAGCCAAGGAACTTTCCAATACAATGTTAGAAAAATGTTCTAGTGCTGAAAGTGAAATTTTAGATATCGGTTTGTAACAAAAAATATTATTGAGGTAATTAGCCGCCTGAACCCGTTTATTGTCATATTTCTTGCATAAAACTTGCCAGGCTTGTAGATATGATTCGGTTGTGATCGGTATTGCTGCCAATGACTGAAGAGCTATGCCTCTCAGAGAACCTTTTAAGTAATGAAATTTTTGAATAGTTGATAAGCTTTTGTTTTCATGAATTAGTGATATAAAGGTGTCTCTAAAAGATACCCAATGGCCAAAATCACCATTAAAGGTTGGTAGTGAAATTGGAGGTAATTTAAATACCTCGTTATTCCTTGCCTCGGATATTGAATTATTGGTTGAAGCTGTGCTTGATCCTTCACCACACAAATCTTCAAAAGATTGTGCCTCATAAAATGCATCCCGTGTTCGAGATAAGAGGTCAACAATATGAGCCAATTCTTCTGTTTTCTCTAGCAGAGCAGCAGCGCGTTTCGCTTTGATAGCAGTAGAATGGAATAGGTTCCAATTCGAATGAATGTTGGAAAGCCTCGCTTTAAAAATTTTAATTTTGGTAGGATTTGACGCCAGTGATTCGCCTAAAGTTTTGGTTTTGATTATGTCTGACGATAAGTCTTCGATTAGAACGATTTGTTCTTCAAGCGCTTCTGTCTTGTTATCTACCTTTGGGGCCATGGTAATGGAAATTCTGAATAGGAATTTCAGAAAATTAAAGACAAAGAGGTTATAAAGACTAATCTAAGAGAACATGTGTCCCATATGCCACATTTACAAAATAAATTGAATAAAAAAAAATCGATAGCTGAAAAAATGGAATCGATAGCTGAACGCTGCAAGAAATTAAATTGTAAAACACATGTTCATTTACAAAGTAAATTGAATCGATACCTGCTAAAGTGGAATCGATAACTTAACGCTGAAATAAACTAAATTGTAAAACACATGTTAATAAATTTGATAAATAAAAAAAGAAAAAGTTCCAAAAAAAAGCATCCGGCCTCCGGAGGGCCAATAATGTTATGGTGCCGTAAGGGTAACAGGGAATGCACCCTTGTACAGCTTTCCCTATAGGGACTAATCTCTTATAGGCTGCTGCCTTAATCTGACTCAGATAATTCTTCTTTACAGAAAATTACCTACCAGGTAAAATCAAATATATACACGGACGTCAGATATAATACCAAATGCTAGTTTTTTGAAACTTTTATATTGAAGAAATAAAACAAACAAACAAGAAAAAATAAAACAAGAAATACATCAAATTACTTACAAAAAAAAAGAAAATGAAAATACATTAAGAATTTCGTTAAATAAAATAAACCATATGATACTTAAAAAAAATGAATTTATACAATAATTAAATTTAATTGCGCAATTAAAAAATAAAATAAAAATGTCTATAATACCCTGGTCAGGCGGGTTTCTTGATAGAAGTGCTGGTCAGGCGGGTTTCTTGATAGAAGTGCTGGTCAAGCGGGTTTCTCGATAGAAGTTCGCTCCTGGTTTAAACGCAATGAATACACTGGTAAACAGCTATATGCTTGGTGTAAACTGCACCGCGCGGGTCGCTATGGAACAAAAGGTTGACTGCTGTAAGTTAGTGATGGGCCAGAAATCACGAACTGTTACTTTTTCACTGTTGCTCAAAAGTCACAGGTCTAACTGTGATTACAAATTCATCAGTAACAGCTCCAAACTGTTCTTCACAGTGATTGGCGATAGAACCGAACGGAATTGAAGCGTGATTGTTATCGTGACTACAGTAGCAGTTCTAAACTGTTCTTGGCATATGAGAACTGGTCTTCGGCGGACGGAATTAAAGCGTGATTGTGACTACTGTGATTCGGGTGAAAAGAGTGATTACTGTTGTTAGGGTACCTAAAGGGTAACAGGGATTGCACCCTTGGAAACCTTTCTCTATAGTAATAAACTCTGATAAGCTGCTGCCATAATTTCACTCAATATTATTGTAGAAAATTAACTGCTCAGTAATAAATTTAATTTATATTTGAATGTTTAAATATAAGTGAAAGTCAGATATTTATTTACAGCTTGTTTATTGTAAAATATAAATATTTACTTGTAAATTACCTATACAAAAAATAATGGTAGTACTAGTAGGCACTACTGAGTAGGGGGGCGGATTTAAGGCTTTAAAGACTTTTTTTTGTACTTAGGAGAATCCATTACAGTTCATACTTACAGGCAAATTTCAAGATCAGGAATATTTCAAGGTGATTCGCTAAGTCCTTTATGGTTCTGCCTTGCGATTAATCCTCTGAGCTCCATTTTGAATCAATCTGGAAAAGGTTATTCCTTGAATCAGGAAACAATGATCTCCCATTCTTTCTATATGGACGACTTAAAGCTTTTTGCAAAGAATGAGAGAGACATGAGAACTCTTCTTGAATTAGTAAGTTCATTCACAGAAGATATTGGGATGAAGCTAGGAACTGAAAAATGTGCAACCCTTAATATACACAGAGGAAAATACAAGGATTCAGCTAACATTGAACTCTCCAATAGTGACATCATTAAGCAACTTTAGGTCACAAGCTCCTACAAGTATCTTGGTTTTAGAGTATAATGTGATTACATTTAATTAATCAATGCGATAATATAACAATAATTATAGAGAGAGAAACAATAGATAATTACATATGTATGCAAATTACAATATCAAGTTGAAAAAACAAAGCAAATAATGAAGCAAATATACAAACAATATCAACTAAGATAACTTGATATTAAAAATATCTAACTGGATGAGTGAAGCGTCAATGATATAATTAAAACGCACTTATATATAATATAAATAAAAACACATCATTCATTTATCAGTTAGAAAATTTTAATCTGAAAACTGAGTATGTTATTTCCGATTTTTTGGGAATTGTAAGGATTTAAAGTGATTGAATATACGAGATTTAAAGTATATAAGATTATTGGAACGACGAATGGAGGAAGGCATGGAGTTCCAAAGGGACGATGATCGGATAAGGAAAGCTCTTTCAAAAGCAGTTGATCAGGTGAGCAGCTGTGTATAGGCCTGAAAGCAGAGAACTGGTGTTACGGGAGTGGACCGTGGTTTTGAATTGAAGGAGATCGGAGATGGTCAGTGGGATTGGATAGCTTAGTAAAGAAAGGAAGCTAGGAAGTACTTACGGCGATTCTGATTCTCTAGTTCTAGTCAGACTGGAACTCCAGAATCAGAATTTATATTCTATATAACAGTCAACAACTGTAATTACTGAAAAAAGTGATTTCAATAAGATATAAATGTTTTGGTATTTATCACAGAATTTCTTTCTACATAGTCTATAAAAAAATAAACTTTTTGAATTATAGAAATTTTAAAATAGGGCATCTTTAAGTGGATAAACAGTATAATATTTATGTGCGTAATATTTAAAAAAATGAATTTTAATAAATATAATAAAGTTTGTTTAAGATATTTTTTCTGATTCATTTACATTGTTCTGCTTGGCAACATAGATATAAGATGTTAATTTACCCCTCGCAAACGTTTTTATGCCAGAAGGGTTTAAAAAGGTTATTTTGAGGCAACCCCTTAAAATTTGTCAATGTAAAAAACAGAAGGCTTTTCTTTTTATAGAAGCTATAGTTTTTACGAAACTTTAATGTAATTGTAATTTCATAAAATAAAGGGGGATCTGAAAACATTTATTTACGAGGTGGGTTCAGTAAATTAAATTTACACCAATATTCAATAATTTATTATGGCATCATGAACTGTTATTTTTTTTAAGAAATCAAGAAAATTATTGGTTTTATTATTTCCCTCGTGAAAATTTGAAGTTATTTCTCTCTATAAGAACCTTCTTTGCCCTTAAAAAATAAGGAAAAAATGTTAGCCGAATTGGCCGAGCCGTTCTCGAGTTTGGCACTTAGCAATACATTAGGCAATTCATTTTTATTTATATAGATATACAGTTGGGAGCAGAGTGGCTTGTATGAGAAAAGAAAAGTGTTGTTTTTATTATTTCCCTCGTCATTTTTACGTTTTTTTTCTCTCCATAAGAACCTTCTTTTAGCCGAATTGGTCGAACCGTTCTCGAGTTTTGCGCTTAGCAACACATTTGGCGATTCCTTTTTATTTATATAGATATAGAGCTTCTCGGGATTTAGATTTTAACTTAAACTGTTTTGATTTTGGAGATGAGAGCATGAGGAGAGATGGAAATAGCTTGCTTTGTATTCGGGGGGTTGAACAAAAATATTTTTTGGTTTATTTCCTTTCACCATTATCACTGCTTTATTGCAAATCATTGTATCTTCCTCTAAAGATAACAAAACAACTCCAATGATCTTCTCAAAATAGCCATTACCAAGAATTTTATCAAATAAAAAGATAATTTTTCTTTTTTTATAAAATAACTTCCATTATAGAAGACTTTAGGACCTTCAGCACAGTAACTGAGCACTCTACCGTAATCCTAGTACATGCGTAGGTAAATATTTATTCTGTGTTTTTTACTCAAAATAAATAAATAAAATCATTTCTCGCCAATATTGAAAATTAGGTTAAATGTTTAGACAGGGAAACCAAATTATATTTCCCTTAATTTATTAATGATTGATAAAGTGTTGACTTATTATTTTCTTTACCTTATTGGCTAAGAGCCAATAAGGTATTTACAAAAATTGTTTTATTATTTACAAAAATTTTAATATAACGAAAAAGAAATAAACGTTGATTCATTTAATTTATTCTGACAATTTCGTAAGATTCTGTCATATTAAATTAACAGGAAGGTAGATTGATTTGAAATAAAAAAATTAGTAATGGTTAATATTCTAGAAATTGTAGCCAAATTTTGCAGTTGTCTGGAAATTCGTTTCTTCTGAATAGGAGTTCGTACCAATACCAAAATCAAAGACTTTTTGAAAAATGATAGGAGTAATCCCATTGTAACCCGGAGATTTTTTTGTTTTTTAATTTCATTGGGCTTTCTTAATTTTCTGATATTGCTCCCTCAGCTTGTTCCTTCTTTTAGGTAGTGCTGGCAGTTGATCATTCCACAATGGAACAGCCTTATATTGTTTTATACGGGGGTTATTACTTTATTTTTTAAACGTCATATTTGAAGCTTTAGAAATAATTTAGGCATCATTCTGGAAATTAAATTTGTGCTCATAAAATGGAGTGATTCAATGATATAGTTTTGTTCATCTTCAACTGTGTATTTGTTTTCAGTACGCGGTATAAATTCCTTTTCAAGTTGTTTTAATAAGTTAGTCTCAAATTTATTCCAATCAGTATTTGACCTAAAGTATTTTATTGCTCTAATTGTATTTTCAATAGACCTATTACATTTAATTTCAAATAGAATACAGTTGTGGTCCGTAAGATTAGTCTCGTTTGAAATGGTCGTCCAGTTTTTTATTCGTAATGTAGCTTGTAAATTAGAAAGAGTTAAGTCAATATTACTCTGCCCTCGATGCTCTTCAAATGTAGGAATATTTGACTTCATGTTTCATTATTAGTAACCCATTAGTTACGATAAACTCTTCCAAAAGTAATCCCCTTGAATTAGATTGTGACTCATCAATAACAGACAGTAACCTTACTCGAAGGAGTTTAATATAATACATTATTTTAGAGCAGTGGTTCCCAACCAGGGGGGGGTAATGACAAGTCAGGGGGGCGCGAGACCAGTTGGAAATAAAGAAAATTCATACTAAGTTTTGATTATTTTCTCTTACCGGTACTTCTTTATCTTAAGATGAAAGTTATAATGTTGTATTTGTGATAGTAAAACATGTTGTTTTTTTCATAGACTCATACAAAGTTTGTCCAAGACTGAAGGCTTTAGTGGTTTGATATGGCTGCACTCATCGCATTAGCAGGGAGCCATTCCTGCTACTGGGTTCAGTGAAGCGAACCATCCACTATAAAAAATGGGTAACGAAACCACAGGCAGAACCTCATGGGTGGTTTGGAATCCTGCCTATCCCATTGTAAGTATTTTCTTCTTCTTTTACTTCCTCCAAGTTCCTTTATGCTTCGAGTTGTTCTACCCCAGAATCTGCATTTTTCCCTGCCCCTCAACCATATTTGTCGTCCTCTGGTGTCTTCCCAATAACCCAATAAAATTAGGGAGGATCTAACGTAGCTTTCGGCAAATCACCTTCCTTGCACAACCGTTATCCAAGAAACAGTACAGTACTGTCTCTACCATGTAGTAAACCCCAGACCCTTCATGGGTTGTAGTAGAACAGGTAAAAAAAAAAAAATTACCAAAAATATGTCATATAGCATATGCTTCACTCATCCAGTTAGATATTTTTAATATCAAGTTATCTTAGTTGATATTGTTTGTATATTTGCTTTGTTTTTTCAACTTGATATTGTAATTTGCATACATGTGTAATTATCTATTGTTTCCCTCTCTATAATCATTGTTATATTATTGCATTGATTAATTAAATGTAATCACATTATACTCTAAAACCAAGATACTTGTAGGAGCTTGTAACCTAAAGTTGCTTAATGATGTCACTATTGGAGAGTTCAATGTTAGCTGAATCCTTGTATTTTCCTCTGTGTATATTAAGGGTTGCACATTTTTCCGTTCCTAGCTTCATCCCAATATCTTCTGTGAATGAACTTACTAATTCAAGAAGAGTTCTCATGTCCCTCTCATTCTTTGCAAAAAGCTAAGTCGTCCATATAGAAAGAATGGGAGATCATTGTTTCCTGATTCAAGGAATAACCTTTTCCAGATTGATTCAAAATGGAGCTCAGAGGATTAATCGCAAGGCAGAACCATAAAGGACTTAGCGAATCACCTTGAAATATTCCTCTTTTTATTGGAATTTTCTCTGCGACGAGAGTGTTTCTTTTAGTTGGATGAACCAATGACATTTCCCACAGCTTTATAAGTCGTTGCAACAGTTCTGTCACTTTTTGGTCGACTTTATAAATCTTGAGAACTTCAATCAGCCAGTCATGCGGGACCGAATCGAATGCTTTCTGATAGTCAATCCATGAAAGCGATATATTACGCAACTTTTTTGATACTTGTGAAGCTATGAATGAATCAATCACTAGAAGCTCTTTACACCCCTTAGAGTTTCGCTTACATCCGATCTGCTCCTGTGCCATAAGGTTGTTCTTCTGTACATGTCCCATTAGTTTATTACTGATTATAGACGATAATATTTTGTAAACACCATTAAGACATGTTATTGGCCGAAAGTTCTTCGGTTCCGGAGATTTGTTTTTTCCTTTGGGAATCAAATATGTCTTCCCTAAACAGTTGTCTTTGGAGGTATAACCGAATTGCACAATAGTTTCTGGAAATAAGAGGCTAATGGTACATGAGTACTTTTAAAGTGTTTGAGCCTATAATTTTGAATTTTATCTGGCCCGGGTTCTTTCCAGTTGTGTGCAAACTTAATAGATTCCTGTACATCATCACCATTAATTTGTACTACATCCATCATAGGAACACCCCGTGTTTCTGCATGCAAATTCCTGAGCCAAAAAGCATTATTGTTATAATTTTTCGGACAGCTCCAGATGTTTTCCCAATAACTACGAAAGTCAGACTCATTATTATTATTATTATTATTATTATAGTTACAAATACCAATATATTTTTATATGAGATATAAGGGAGAAGGAATGGCTACGAGAAGGAAAGGTGTTGGATGAGAGATCTTCCTTAAACATCCAATGTTTGATAAAGATCCTTACATTGTTTTCTCCAATACACGTATGCTACTTTATGAGCAGAAGGTTGACTGCGCATTGGGAAAATTATTTCCTCTTCACCCGATATTTTGACTTAATTATAGTTATTTTTATTTATTTTATTTATTTGTATTATATACTTTCCAAAAAAGGCTTTTCTCATCTGTAACGGAAGAAGTTCTAGTGCTATATAGCTCCAATTACTTTATAATTTAAAAACAAATTATTTTTGTCTAAAAACTATATTCCGACAATTTAGAAAACATCCTGCGCAGAAGTCGGCTCTGGGCCCGGCCGCGCAGGCTCTTTCCCCCACTACCTAGCTCGTTTCACTTGTACTTATTCCTCAACTTGATCTAGCTTGCTCTTAATCTTATATATTTGCCTTCTCTTGGAGTTATTGTTGTTATTGTTTTGCGTTCCACCCAGCTACCCTTGGATTTCATTTTGTACCTGATATTAATATAGTATTCTAGACTCGTCTTTCTTTGGACTCTATACCAGCGGTTCCCATCCAATGGACAGCGCAGATCAGATAAAAATAAAATAAATGAAACAGATAAAATGAGTGAAAACAATTTGAGTCATTCAGTTGCTAGTAACTACTGGTTGCATAACATAATACAGGAGTGGATCGAAACCATAACCTTGATCCTAAATATAATCTAATAAGTCATGATTAGTGTTCCCAAAACGTTCTCCAAAAATTGCATTAATTGAATTTATCCAGTCCAGTACAGGTAAAAGAGAATTCCTATCCTTCAAATAGATCTAAAAGTTCTTATTTTACTAAAAAAATGTTAAATAATGAAACAGTTTCAAGAACCTGGCTGATTTATTCTAAATCAACTGATTCGGTTTATTGTTTATTGTTTTGGTTTATTGTCACTCCTTTTAATGGTATGATAGGTTATAACGATTGGCAGCATTTGTCTATAAACTTAGAACGTCATGAAAAGAACTCAGCGTACCTAGTTTGTCTCAAGAAACATATTACATAAAAAATTGGCATTTTAAAAGAAAAAACAGTCGATTTCGTGCACCAAGCTGAAATTGAACGAGAGAAAAAACGTTGGGTGGCAGTAAGCGAACGAATAATCCATATAATTCGGTTTTTAGCGAGGCAATGTCTGGAATATACGGGGAAATTCTGAAACAATTCATGAGTCTGATAATGATAATTTTTTGAAACTGGTTGAATGTATCTCTAATTTTGATGATGTATTTGCAGAACACATTGACCGTATTGAAAAATCTGAGTCACGCCTAACTCATTATCTTGGCCATAATATTCAGAATGAATTAATACAATTATTAGGAGAAAGAATAAAAAAAAAACGATTTTTTTGGAATTGAAACAATCCAAATATTTTTCAACTATATTATATTGCACATATAGAACAAATATTGGTTGTCATACGGTTCGTAAAGAACATTTTCTGGGATTTTTCCCAATTACAGGTGCAACTGCTCAGGGTTTATCTCAATTTTTGTTATATTTTTTAAACTCTAACGATATTGATATACAAGATATGCGTGGCCAAGGTTATGATAATGGCGCGAATATGAATGGAAAACATATAGGTCTCCAAAAACGAATTTCAGACTTAAACTCGCGCGCATTTTACGTACCTTGTGCGGCACACAGCCTGGATTTGATAGTTAATGACGCTGCTAAAAATTCGTTAAAAATTGTCAATTTTTTTTCAAATTTATGTTTTATTTTCTGCGTCAACAGCGCGTAGGGAATCTCTTGCCAAAGAAATGGCAACCTTAACTCTAAAACCACTCTTAAAAGCTCTACGATTTAATCTAGGAAACGTATATGATGAATTTATCTGTTCCCTAGTTGTTTGGTTTGATATTTTAAGCAAGATAAATATAGTTAGCAAAACTCTTCAAAATTCAGATGTCGTTTTGTGAGAAGTGGTAAAAATGATTGATTTTGCAAAAAGAAGTTTGTCTGAATTCCGTAGTGAATCCGCTTTTCAGGAGTTCCTCAATAACGCGAAAACCATAGCCAACCAAAGTAGTCGACGCAATTGCCGAATTTCCCGCACCAGCTCGCCCTCGCGCCTGTAGAAGGTTTTTTGACTATGAGATAGAAGATGAGCCGATAACAGATGCAGAAAAACATTTCAAAGTAAATTTGTATTACTACCTATTTGATACCGCGATCAATAAGTTCGACGAACGGTTCGAAATTTTGAATCAAAATAATATACTTTTTTCATTCCTTCAAAAATTAAATAACTGTAGGGATTTAGAGATTGATACAAAAAGAACATATTGTTCTTATTTAGAAAATAAACTGTGTCATGCTGGTTCTTCAGATGTAGAAAAGTGAGAGCTCTTTAATGAAATCGAATTATTACCGATGTTCATTAATGATTCTACCACACCGTTGGATATTTTAAATTATTTGTTTAATAATAAATTAATTTCAGTGTTTCCAAATCTGCCCACAGCACTTAGGATTTACCTCACATTGCCAGTCACTGTTGCTCACAGCGAAAGATCATTTTCGAAACTAAAGTTAAATAAAAACTATCTCAGATCCACAATGTCTCAAAGTAGATTGACAAATTTATCATTAATAAATATTGAACATAAAATCAAAATTGAAGTGAGTGACATCGTTAAAGATTTTGCAGCTGCTAAAGCACGAAAAGTAATCTTGTAAATATGTATTTGTAATTTGACTAAGAGCGTCTTTTAATTTGTATATATATTAATAAATATTGTAAAATAAACTTGTGCTTTCTTATTTCTGTAAGCCCTACTTTCCTCAAATATAGGGTTATTTTAAGTCAGTGTGAATATTATATTTTGGCGGAATGCATATACTCATCAATACCAATTCTAAAATCGCGAAAAAATATCAGCTGTTCCATTCATTTGGTCTCAATGACTTTTTCTATGGAACAACAGATTTTTTTTCGCGATTTCACATTAATCTCCTTAGAGGATTTGCCGTTTTTTGCAACACCTTGTGTAACTGTAAGTGTTTAATTTTGATCGTGTGCCTACTAGGGGGCGCCTAGGTCACGATTGCACACGAGCGCGCATGGGCTAGAGCCGGCGCTGGTCTTGAATGGGTTAAACCATAAGAGGAAAATTTACGTTATGTGTAGGATATTGATAATAATTCCATCTGTATGTATATTGATAGGATTAAAGTGAATTATACAAGTGTCAAAGTAATTTATCCTTATAATGCGTATTCTGTGATCGTTATATTCAAGATGTGGAATTAAGTGCGCCGACGCGATCACTGTTGGTAGCATTTCAAGTAGTGATGGGCCAGAAATCACGAACTGTTACTTTTTCACTGTTACTCAAAAGTCACAGGTCTACCTGTGATCACAAATTCATCAGTAACAGTTCTAAACTGTTCTCCACAGTGATTGGCGATAGAACCGAACAGAATTGAAGCGTGATTGTTATTGCGACTACAGTAACAGTTCTAAACTGTTCTTCACTGTCATTGGCGATAGAATTGAACGGAATTAAAGCGTGATTGTTATTGCGACTACAGTAACAGTTCTAAACTGTTCTTCGCATAAGGGCGACTGGTCGTCGGCGAACGGAATTGAAGCGTGTTTGTGACTAATATTACTACCTTAATTTGACTTAATTAATTTTACTGTAGAAAATTAACTGCACAGTAGTAAATTTAAATTATTAATATAATTTAAATTATATATAAATAAATTAAAAGGGAAAGTCAGATATTTATTTACAGCTTGTTTATTGTAAAGTATTAATATTCACTTGTAAATTACCTATACAAAAAATAATGATAGTATTAGTAGGTACTACTATGTGGGGGGCACGTGCCCCCGTACAAATTGTATCGCCTGAATAAGATCATAAATCACTTATTGAATTATGATTGATTTCTTACACTATTTGTTTATTCGAATAATAAAAATCTTTATTTGAGGATTTAGTTTTTGTTCTGTTTTTTACCCATAAAAGTCTATGATACTTCTCTTCATTATCTTGTAACAACTAAACCCATTTGAGACCGATTCCACACCGTGTTTGCAATAACAGTAATGTGCAATTATCAGTTATTCTGAGTAAACAAGTCGTTGAAATAAGATTTTTCTTGAACTAAGGAAATCTGTAAAGTACAGGAAAACAAAATTTTGCATTGGTATTACTGTGTACCAAAAAATCTAAAAACCTATTTTTTTAAACTTTTTAAAAACTTTCTTTCCATTATATTCTGTTCTTTATCATTGAAAACAAAATAGCGATTTTATATGATCTAACTATTTTTGAAATAAATGTTTATAAATTTTTTAATGATGTATTTTCATTTTATCTTACATTGCACACTTGGTAAAAATTTTAATAAACATTTCCGAGGAGCGAGCTGCATACCCAGTGTGCAATGATCTTATTTAAGAGAATTCACTTACGAATTGGGTGATTTCCATAGTAAACATGGTTTTTTATTTAAAATGAATAATATAAAGACAAAAAATTTTCCCTTCTGGGGACCGTCTTCGAAAAAAATCGTCTTGAATGGGTTTAACTTTATAAGAGGAAAATTTACGTCATATAGGATATTGAAAATAATTCCATCTGTATGTATATTGATAGGATTATGGTGAATTATACAAGTGTCAAAGTAATTATTATCCTTATAATGTGTATTCTGTGATCGTTGTATTCAAGATGTGGGATTAAGTACGCCGACGAATCACTGTTGGTAAGATTTCGACAGAATCACGAATCACAGTTAGTAGCAGTTAAGCAATCACTGTTGGTAGCAATTCGACAGAATCACGAATAACAGTTAGTAGCAGTTAAACTGAAAAGTAGCAGTTAAGCCCATCACTACTGTAAGTTAGGTCCGTGAGGTACGCTAGACAAGACAACAATGACGACTGTTGTAGGGTAGGCCCACAAGGTGGCGCAAGCCGAGACAACAATGATGACTAGAGACTTTTTTCTAATAAAAATAAAGAAAGTCTCACAGCTGTTTTCGATTAAATCACTCTTAATTCAAACAAATATTACGTTGAAGTATTTTTACAGATGATTTATTTTAATTGAAATTAAATTAATAAAAAAAATACAAAATAATTGAAACTAGACAAATTATCAAAATATGAACATGTTATTTTAAAACAACTGAGTGGCCTTAACAGGTCAGATCTTTTAATTTTAAATGACATTTTATATAGCTTAAGGAATATATATGAGAATTACTTTGCTCTAAACATTAAATAAAAACATAGCTTCATAAAGCTTCCTAATTAGTATGATAAAAATTTTCCCCAAAGAGGCGGACGGAAGGTAGAGGCCAATTAAATAAAGGATCAAGAAAAAGCCACTAGTTAAGAGAAACATTTTTTACGGAAATACATAGCGTCTTTCCTACAAAGATATTCAGAAATGCAGAATCTATGATTTCCTTATAGCTTTTATTTATACCAACAATTAGAGGGAAAATAAAATTACCCACTTCTGTTCCATCAATAGAGGATTTTTAATCAATCATTTTTACTGATAAGAGGGGACATAAATACGAATTTAAGATATGCTTATTAGTTATGGACTAATATAACTTTCCAACTAACATCGTGACTCTTCTTAACATACTATACTCTAGTCATTCCATCGTCTTTACCTCTCTTTCTCTGTCTCTGACTCACTCACCCCCCTCACTCTCTCTCTCTCCCTCTCTCTCTCTCCTCTCTCTCTCTCTCTCTCCCTCTCTCTATCTATTTTCTAATATTTTAGCTCTGGTATATATTCATATATGCCTCGGACGGTAGAAGAGGAAGAGATAGTCCCAGTTTTCGGTGGCATGATGATGTCGAAATTGACCAACTCTTCTGGGAGTGAGAAGATGGAGAAGAGCTGCAGAGGATGGCTCTGAGTGGAGGTGAGTTGTTGGGGAGGCCAAGTTCCTTTATTTATCCTCCGCCGAAGAAGATAAATACATAGAGAGATAGGTAGCTCTTCCAGGTTTTATTTTAGAGAAAATATTCAATTAAATTATTTTAATGATGGATTGAAGCTGAGTGAAACTTATTTTTTGATTGTGCCAACGTTTCAACCCACGATGTAGGTCATCTTCAGGACGAATATGCCTGGTCCGTGGGTGCGTGCTCTGGGGTGGCAAGTCAAACTAACAACTTCGTAAAACGTTGGCACAATTAAAAAATAAGTTTCACTTCACTGCACCCCCTCACCAATTCAATCCATCATTAGAATTATTCAATCAACTATTTTCCACTCAAACATAAATTATTTTAAGTTCGAATCTTTTTTAAAACGTGTACGTTTTTTGTTAAGGAATTTCCGCTTTTGAACTTTCTGCTCAAGAAGGTCGCCAATGCACGATTCAGTGCTAAACCTAAAAATAATCGCGCTAGTAACCTCGAAGAAGTTATCATTTTCAAGATTTTTGTGGATTTTGCATATACATATTTAAATATAAAACCTTACATTTTGAGGGGAGATGATTTTTTTTTTGGGTTTTTATATTTAGTAATCACAAAATTTATTATTTTCAACAATAGATCACAAATGTGAGCAAGGCGTAGTGTGTTTAAACTATTAGGTTATCAAGTTAATTTTCCACTGGCGTATAGTTCAAACACAGGCTAGATATTTGCATTGCTAAAAGGGCCCGCTGGTATCCCTTTTGCCGATTCAAGTTCAGAGCTCCAAGTTGGAGGATGGATCCTATTTCTCCCTAATTACCTTTAGAGGGCTTGGAGTGTTTGAAATTAGAAAATCCAGTTTTTCCTCTTCCTTAAGGAAGGTGAGATATCTCCTTCATACATATTCTCTTTCTGGCCCGAGGCTCGTTGCTTCCCATGAGGATAGGCAGCGGGTTTACTTCAAGGGAAACACCTGATACTCTCTGCTTTCATCCTAATCGAAAATAATGGAGATTGCTTTTAATTTTCATATAAAATCCATCGCTCTTCTGAAATTAACAAATTCAGAGTTTTAAAATACTCTAGTGCAATAAAAGGTCGATGTAACACAGATTGAAAATTGTATTGTAGTAGATATATTTATTTATTGTTTATTCATAAATAAAATATTTATCACAACATGTTTTTACTTTTCATTCGTTTCATTTTTAATCTTCATGAAAATAAAAATAATTTTATTACTTACTGTATATAGTAACTGTTACTATCTGTTTATACGTTTAATAACCGACATACACTTACTGTTTAGGTTTTTACTGTTTATCTTTATATTACTGGTTTTTACTGATTATCTAGACTTCTAAATGTTTGTTGAAACGTCCATTTCTTAATGAAATGACCATCGAAATTTACACGTTTCTTAATTACACTCTATTCTTCATACTAAAACGCACGATTATTTTTTATTTTCGAGAATGGTAAAAAGGAAATTAATGAAAAGTTAAAACTTCTTGTGACTTAACTGGAAGCAAAAACCTGCGAATCTTATACCGCTGTTTGGATTGCATACACAGTTCACAATGTATTTTATACTTCAGTTATTAAAAATTTGAAGAGAGTGAAAGTAACAACAACAAAAACTAGTTGTGAATCGACAATTCTTTTTTCAAAGTGACTATTCGACTGTTAGTCGTTAAATTTAACGAACGTTAAATTTAACATGAGTTAAAACAATAACAAGGCATTGTCGCTTACATAGTGAAAATAAACATAAAGGAAAATTAATATTTAAAAACAAAAATTATATACATATATATATATATATATATATATATATATATATATATAAACATATATATATATATATATTATATATATTATATATATTATATATATATATTATGCCATCATAAGTCAAATTAATTTAGGTGCTGGGGCACATTTTTTCCGAACTGGTGTAATACATGTCAATATATTCATGTTCCTCTGAATTTAATTATCATAAAATTATTTTTATGATAATTAAATAGAGAAAATGAGTTGAGTTTTTCACCTCATATTCCATAATCGTTTTAAAATATCTATGTGTACTTGACATTTCGCGAATGAGCAAACCGCCGGTGGCTTGGTTATCATTGTCTCAATCGAATGGGCAAACAGTGATCCAGCTAATTTGGAATGCAATTTAATGTGTTTGTACAGTTGCAGCTGACTGGCAGCTGTTATTACAATCAATACAATGTTTGATTTACAGATGTAATAGCCCAAGTCACTTCACTGTCTTACTAAATACGTGCATATCATTGCTAAAGTTTACGGCTTTATGGTTGCGCTTTGTTCAATTTCTTTAAATTGTGAAGTCCTATCGTCTTGTAAGGAAGAAAAACAAAGAAGAGTTTCCATTAAATAATTATATAAAATTATTACGTGCTAATCGTATTTAAAAAAATATTTACATATTCTTTATTTGTATAAGAATGGTTATTGCTATTGAATACCTGTGTTTTACATTATTTGTTACATATGGTTAATACTAATTAAAAGAAAGTAATATAAATAGATAATTAAATAAAAAACGAAATAATAAAGTAGAAAATAATTTTCAATAAGTTTAAAATAAGAATTGAATTATGAACGAAAAAAATCATTTTGTCATAAAAAAGAGTGGGGTGCTTGGTGCTAATTGTTATAAATTTTTAACTGACTGATATTGGTAAAAGTAGAGACATAATAAAAATATCTTAAAAAGGGCTACACGATTTTTACCCCAAAATAAAATTTTTGCTCTTTCTACTTTTTACTTTTGTTTTCTATCAAAGCGTGTTTTTTAGTTTTTAAACTGTTATTTATTTTCTACCTTTTAGTTCGGCTTGCTATAAACACGTGCTCATTAGTTTTGTAATTTTAATTTTATAGTTTTTAATTCGGCTTAGTTTCTTAATTTAAAAAAAAAAAAATTTGTTATTCAAAATATACGAGGTTTCCCACTTGATCCTGCTAGTAGTCATATACTTTTCTCAATTATTAAGCAACGCATGCCTTAGGTGCAAGACACTATCATGTCTTCAGACATGAAAATTTCTAATCTGAAGATTCATTTGAGGGTAATGATGCAAACTTATTGAATTATTGTATTGTCATCAATCTTTGAGAAGTGTGCAACGTTTTAATTCAATTAGATATTTTGAAGTGGCCTAAAATCGAGTTAAAATTAAGATTCCGTAACATACACATTCGTACATACAAACTGGTGAAGCTAATAAACCGTGTTAAAAAATCAACAGTTTCCTTATTGAAAACATTAAAACATAATTGTTTAATGTGAACTTTCTCTTCCAACTTTCTTATGTTTTAAATTTCAGCTTTATTAAAAACTCTCCGTTGGTTTTATTTTTTTAAATTGTAGACCAAGTTTAATTTGAGAAAATTGAAACAGTGATGCATATTGCATTCTAAAACTTATTGTCAGTTAATATGTTGCTTAATTCTTGCATAATTTCAATTATCTAATGATAATTTACATGCTTACATTGTAATTAAAATAAACTAAGGTTGGTTGGTAGAGTGCACGCGTGTTTGATTTGGCTTGCTAATAGTAGCATATGGACATCATTGGTGAACGGAGTTGTGCGCCAAGATTATCTCCCAAACTCATAATCCTACAAGCCGTTTCCAGAATAACGGAAAATTAGTTCTCAAAGATTTCTTAAACTTCAGTAATATTCGGCCGTTCTTAAACTACGCACAAGTTACTTTTGGTGGGAATTAATTTCTAGAGAAGAACTAAATGAGAGGCCTCGTGACAAAGAAGTCATTTAATCCGTGGGAATAAATAGGGCTAGAAGGGGAAACAACAAATTTCCCAACTTTATTATTGATGCCACCTGATAAAGCCCAGAAGAGGGGGAAATCATTTCTGGCATAGGTTTACACGCACACAATTAAGTGTAAATTAGATATCCATTTTTACGTTTCATTTAATTTTCATTTTTATGTCTTTATTACTATTTATAAATGTTATTATTACTAAAGCATTACAACCCGTTTATCAGGAATCTCAGGGTAAGCTCTTTGTATACATTTTCCATTTACAACGGATTAATCAACAGGGAGCTAAAACACCTATTAATTACCAAGTGTTTTGTGTTGCTAATGATTATTGTGATACTTTGTTATTACCATGATTATCAGTAACTATTGATACAGATGATGATTCAGTTTTACCTACACCCTAAAATAAATATAGTAAGAACAATTTTACTTACCTCCTACTTAAGAGCAATTTTCTTGACTTCCCGGACCATTTTCTTCCTCATGTCAGGAAGGTCAACTATTTTTATTCAAGATAAAATAAATATAGATCAGACATTTTAGTTCATGTTTAGAGGTTTATTATAGAAATAATTGATTTATCTGAATATTTTAAAATCCAGTTTCGAATTTTCAATATTCCTCACATATACTAAAAAAGTTGAAATTTGTATATGGGACATATGGTTGTGCATCTCCCTCGTTAACTATGTACAATTCTATTTTATACATACATACAACCACAGACACACAAACACACACACGCACACACAGATGTTACAATCGTAAAAAAAAACACACACACATGGTCTCAGTGTATCGAAGAGGTTTATTGAGGGTAACAAGTGCTTTTCGGACTGTTTCCTACGAAGCTGTTTGTGTAAATGCCCGCATGCCTCCGGTCGAGATGTTCGTCGAAGAAAGAAACTGATGGTACAATCGTAGCTCTCGAGGATCAAGAGAAGAAGAGAGGAAAACCACCATTGTCCGTTGGCAACAGCGTTAGAAATACGGCTAATACCGTAAGGTGGACCTACATGTTGGTGTCTAACATAGCTTCGTGGTATGATTGTAGACGTGGTGAGGTGGATTTTCACCTAAAACAACTGTTGTCTGGACATGGATGCTTTAGAGCAGACCAGTACAGATTGAAACTCGACGATAGTGCTGATTGCCCAACGAGTATGGCGGTAGAAAAAACATGGGAGCATGTATTTTTTTAATGTACCCGCTTCACTGGCGAGAGAAGGGAACTGGAGCTGGCTTGTGGAAAGAAGGTGACTCCTGAAAAATTAGTGAGCTGTATACTAATGTCGGATGAAAAGTGGACAGCGGTGAAAAAATTCGCCATAGCGGCTCTCAAAAGACAGAGAGGAGTAAAGGACGAGGAGAGAGAAAAAGTAAAGACTGGTGCCTTCTTAAAGAAGAAAAATTATAGACCAAGAAGCTACAAGTTGGTTATGGGTATGGGGCGGCACACAGCCATTCCCCTCCACTAAGTAATGCCTGACGGCGGTCCCGTGGAGTGTGGAAAACAGGTGTAGGGAGGTGGTTTTAGTTGGTAAAAATCCCACACACGGATATTTATGGGCTTATCCGGGTCTATTGAAGATTTCCACCTGCCCACGTAAAAAACAAACAAAAAAAAAACACATATATATAATACCCACACACTTAATATATTATGGCAAACACATCATGTTTTCTTACAGTCTACACATAAAATATTATATATCTATAAAACTTATCAATAAAATATATTGCATCTTACCTCATTGAGTCTTCCTCGAAGCCGCAACTGTCTAAAGAATCAGAGAGATTTAACAATTGATTTATAACTTCTGGCAGTTCTTCTTCAATTATCATTTATTTAAATGAGAACATATAAGAAAACATTTATAATTCCTGTCATCCTAGACATACGAGACCAATGTATATATGAGTATTTTTTGGAAATGAAACTAACGTTTATTTCTTACGTTGTAGAATATACAAACACGTCTCTTTTTTTTTTACATCTAATGAGCATTGATAAAGCTGAAATTGAAATTCATGTTATGCGTTTTTCTGGTAAAAAAAAGTTAAATTTTTATATAAGTGTCGAAATTGGTCGGATGTGAGATTAATAAATGCATACATGTTAATAAGTATAACTTATTATTCAATTTATCAATAATAGTTTGAACTAATTTCTTATATACGCTTAGTTTAATAATCTGGGCTTTTAAATTTTAAAATTTTATTGAAATAATCAATAGATTACATTTGATTTAATTTTTCTTTAGGCGCGAACATATAATGGGAAAATAATTTCGAGCCACTATGGACTATGCCTGTTTCAACTGTTCTTTTCTTTTATTTCACAACTCGTTCATTATTTTCCTGTTTTGTAGTCTGTTTGAGTGTTTCTTGTTGTATTTATTGTTTCGTTTTTTCTAAATTTTAAAATTTACTTTACAAAGACGTTGGATCGCTTGCTGAGACGACAGGCTCCTGGATCACTGCGATCTGCATAAGCTCGCCTAAGCACCGCGCACCAAGATAATTACTCAGACCCTCGACTAGATACATAGGCTAATATTGTCCAAGGCCCGGCCTCTTTATTCATTGCTCTCCTAGTTATGTCCTTAACAATATATCACCTTATATTTAACTGGGGGCGCTAAATTGTTTGTATTAGTAGGGAGTGACGGTTATGTGACAGCAGGGTTACATTGTTCATGCTCCGGACTGAGGGATTATGGGAATATATCACAATTAGCCCACCACTCATTTACAAATTAATCGAAATGAAGAGAAATATCTTCATATAACTGGATATTTCATTACCACATACAGCGACGAAAAAAGTATCCTCATTTTATTAAGACTTCAACATTAATATCTAACTTAGCAAACAATATGTAACTTGAGATATGATTTTAATTTTAAAACCAATATTTAAAATTACTAAAAATTATTATCTTTATTATTGACAATCAAATTATCGATATAAATCATTATATATAGGGTCGTTTCATATGCAATGTCCGTTTTTATTATTTCTAAAATTCAAAGTTCTATTAGTGGACTTCTATTGTTTACTACAATGGAACGAACATCGTTTACTATGACGTCGAATATGAGATAAGAAACACGCCATTTTGGTGTAATTTTTTTTAATGAGTTTAAACATGGATATTCGGCATCCCAAGCTGCAAGAACCATTACCACCGCGTTCGGAGAAGGGTGTTGTAATGAACGGTGAAATTGATTTGAGAAATTTTCAGCTCGTGACACAGATTAATTCATTAATGAATAATTAATTCATAAGTAATTGTTTCTCCTTTCTACCCAGAGGTGAAAATATTACAACCACATCGTACTGCAGGGATATTGACATGATGCTACAAAATATTATCCAAAAACAACCTGCATTGGTTAATTGGAAGGGACCTATACCTATAAAGAAACTAACAGAGCTGGGAAGTCCACCCAGAACCATCTTATTGTCTTATCTCCAACAAATTTCCATCTGTTCAGACATGTAGACAATTTCCTTAATGGTAAAATTTCCTTCAAATGGTTATCAAGTCAAAAACGTATTTTCAGACTTTATTTCACCACAAAATACGGAATTTTTCAGCCCTGGGATTGAAAATTTGATAACACGTTTTGGAAAAATGTGTAGAAAATGAGAGAGGATAAATATTATGAATAAAAGTATTTTGATTTGAAAATGTTGGTTTATTAAATAACCTTTCCTTTGAAAATGTGCATTTCATTGGAAACGACCCAGTAGTATATTTATTATAAATACAATTATACTTGATAATATTACCATTCATTTAAATTATTATACAATAAATTATTGAGTTCTTATACTATGGAAATTGGCTGTAAATTATTAATAAGTGTTGAGCTGACTAGTAAAACGTTCCAGGACAGACCTAAATGATCTTGAGATGTTGATAATCAGAAGATGGCGGGTAAATTCCGATTGGTGGTATTGCCGTAAGCCTTGAGGTTCGCTTAGCCTTTTATTATTAATATTATTATAAATTATTGGAGGATAGTGGCCCCTCAAAATCTAAATTTAGAAAATCGATGGATTGGTTAATGATATACAGTTGACGGACAGTTTTCAAACTTAAATAAATAAATAATGCTAAATATTATAATAATAATTAGTTATTTGCTACATGTATCAGCTTAGCCAAGACTTGTGTCTTCAGAATTTGTGACGTTTTTTATATTTTTAAAGTTAAAACTTTTTAGCCGTGTTTAGTGACATTCAGCAGGAGAAAAACTTATGCATTCTTGTCACCGACATACTTGTGACGTATTGCGTGAGACTGGCAACACTAAGCGGCCTAGTCATAAGTTATACAAATTGTTTTAATCAACTCAAGTATAAAGGTGAGAATTCCATTGATATCAGAATTCTCTAACCAAAGGTCGCTTAATAGTTGTCCAATTGATATCAATAATAACTTAAAATATCAATAACTAGTTGAACTTTTCGTTACCACTAATAAATTTTCTTTGTAATTATTAAATGCCTTGTTTTATTAAATGAGTCAAAGTACAAATAAGTATTGGTTTTGTTATTATTGAATGCTTGGTATTATCGTGAGGCAATGCCAAATAAAATATTCCACCAGCCATCAAAAAGCTGATACTTTTCACCATATTGGTTTTGTTTTTCACATCTACTGTAAAATTTATTTATTTTGGGATTTTGCGATCAGGATGACATGATATGCAAAGAGACAAAAACGTATTTCCATGCTTTACATGGAATACAAATATAAGTAATGTTGACATTCTACGAGTGGGAGGGAGTCACTTTTATAGGAAAGGCAACGGGGTCCGACTCCTTCATTATCAAACCAAAGTTTAATAAGTTCCCATCCCCTCCTAACTTGGTCTCATTAACGACGACTACACGTCAAAGGCTAAATTTCAAATTACTTCCCTTTAATATAACGAAAATATTTTTTTTTATAAGTAATATCTTAGAAGGATATATTTTATAATGCTATTTGTGAGTAGAGAGTCAAACCACTGAAATACTAAAAGAAATAATTTTGGGATGCATAAATAATTAAAAATAGTAAATGTCGTAAATGGAAGGCCCCAAATGATACTGGGAATTTTGGAAATTCGATATGGACTGGATTTGGGTCCAAAGTAAAAATAAAAAAAGGATAAATACTTATATATATTTTAATCCTTGGTTCGTCCGTAAGTCTGTAGTCTTATACTAGGTGTAAGTAAGTTTGTTCGACGGTAAAGTCACAAGGGGATGTCTTATTGTCTGTAAATTAAATTTTTATAAGTAGTATTTTGTAGGTCCATGTCCTGTCAACATTTGTGTGATGTAGAAGTCAGTTGTTATTTTGATATTCCTTTAATATTCTTGTAAGTCAGTTATGTATAACATAAGATGTTGTCATAAGAAAGAAAATAGTTGGGGGTGCAGTCAAATAAAAACGTCGGCACATGATTAAATAAGTAACCACTTATTTAGTGTTTTTATTTGACTGCACCCCCAACTATTTTCTTCCTTACGTCTATCTTCCAGTCAACCATCCCCTCGCTTCTCATAAGATGTTGTCCTTTAGTTGCCGTATTCCATGTGCCTTGCCACGAGCCATATTTGTAACTGTTTGACTGTGTTTCAAGTAAGTCTTATTGAATTTACTATAGCAATAATTTACGTCTAATGTGGAATGTTAATGATCTTGAGATTAAGATAGTAGTAAGTTAGTTTTTGTAGACAGAGTAAGCTGTTTTTTTAAAAACGTGATATCAGTTAGCTTTGTTTATTTTATGTTGTTGTATTACTCTTTCTTCGTATTTTATTTTGAGTTTACGAGGATGTTCGTAAACTGGCGGGGGGGGGAGTTAAGATGGTATGTACATCAATGTAGCCACTAATTCCAAAACTGTTATTGTAAATAGTATATATAGAGGATTAGAATCTAAATAAAGTCAGTGTTTAACCAGCCTTCATGTGTGTTATTTCTTTCCTAGATATAATGTTTTGCGTAGTGAAGCACTTAAGTGGTGCTTTTTTATGTTCGTTCAAGAATATGAAAGAATATTTAATATTCGTGACATGTCTATTTCTATTCTCTATTATTTGTTCTCGCATACGAAAAGAAAGAAGCTGTCCCAGTGTGAGTGAACGGGGACAAAGAGATATCCTTGGGCCGGCAACGTTAACGCTAGACCCTTCACAGCCAGAACAGGCAAATCCCGAATTCCCGCCATTGCCATCAAAAACTTTAGATATGGCGCGGGCGGACCTAGCTGTGCAGAAAGCGAATAGAATCGCACAAGAAACAAACAAGTTAGAAAAAATGAAGCCGAAAAAGACGAATGCACAAGATATTAGAAGAGAAATATCGGACTTAGAGAAATTCAACGGTATTGTGGGCGAATTAAACTATTTCCTCAAAGGCGGAGACGGAATTACGAGCATCATACAATCCCAGGTCACAGCGGATCGTTTAGAGGAATCTGATCCCAAAAGATAAGGGTGGATCTACGGGTCAGAAGTAGCGTCCTGGCGGGCCAGACAATGTCCATATAGACGGGGAAGGGAACACGACCGAGGAGAACCGATGGAAATCAACGCTCAGAGAATGTGCGGAAGAGAAGAATACCGTCGGAATCGGCCAGATCTTCGGAAACTTCTGGATCCGAGACGGAGGGCAGCGAACCTGGCGGTAGAAGAACCCCTGGAGGATGAAGCAGGCGACGGAGTGTAGGGCGGCGAACCTAGGAGGTAAGGAGAAAGTGAGGATCGTGTGAATGGAGGAGCAACGTTTTACGAATGCGAACCTTGTGCGACTACTATTGTAAAGAAGTGTGATCGGTTGCCTATTACAGAGTTTTCTAAGGGATGGAAGAGTCGAGTGGACACAGGAAGTTCGTGTACTTACCTACTAAAGGGTGGAGATAATTTAAAAACAATATTTAAAGGAAAGAGTAAGGTAGAGATTAGGAAATACACATGTAAGCTAATCACTTTGAGTGGTCCCTGTAAGGTGGAGAGAGAGATAGAATTAGCATTAGATAAATGGGGAAAGAAGGGAGAAATTGCAACACTGCATGTAGTAGAGACCATGCCGCGTGAGTACGATGGGATTTTGGGGTGCGACTGACCCCAATTAAAATTGGGAAAAATGGGTAAAACTGATGGAAGATGCAAAAAGGGGCGTGAGGTGTGTGGGTGTAATCACCAAGGGCAAAGTTTGAAGGACAAGCGTAACGGAGGAATATGGGGTCATTTTTTTTCACGAAGGGGAACCTCTAAGCGTGACAGGGTAGACACAGTAAGCTGCTTTTTAAAAATGTTATATCAGTTAGCTTTTTTTATTTTATGTTGTTGTATTACTCTTTCTATGTATTTTATTTTGAGTTTACGAGGATGTTCGTAAACTGGCAGTGGGGAGTTAAGACGTAGGCGTACATCAGTATAGGTACTAATTCCAAAACTGTTATTGTAAACATTGTAAATAGTATATATAGAGGATTAGAATCTAAATAAAGTCAGTGTTTAACCAGCCTTCATGTGTGTTATTTCTTTCCTAGTTTCATCTTTTTTTTAATGTTTTGCGCAGTGAAGCACTTAAGTTATATATATATTATTCCATTCCTACCAGTGATAAACATTTTTTATATATATAAATTGATACTGATTACTTTCAATCAACACTAACTTGGTTTCGTTTGTCTAAGGTGTTTACGGGTTTAAATGGGCAGATTTTAATTATCTATATTCACTTATAAGAACTGGAATAAATTATTTAAGTTAAATTGAAAATCTTACCTTGAGTGGATTAATTACTTTTATTAACTATTAATAAACCTTTTACCATTTATTTGAATTTAAATATGGATCAACATCAGGAAATCAATAGATAAGGCGAAATACATTTTGTTAACATTGATTTATTATGAATCCCAATTGAAAACAATACATAAACAAATTGTTTTCAATTTAAAAACAATATAATGAACAAATAAAAGAAATTGATCTAGAAAATTTACGTGTATCAAATATTAAATATATTTACCAATTTCTTACTATCGAATCTCCTTATAATCAAGATATAACACACTAACATATTATATTTATATAGCGCTTTTGAATTTATTTAATTTAATTTTAATGAGCTCTAAAAAATTGTATTTGTCAACGTTATTCTGCAGAATGTTGAAATCTAGTACTTGCATTTAATAGAAGAGGTGATCCTTTCACTATGATGTTCCTGTGAAGATTACTCTGTGGGTAGAAAGATGTATGTTCCTGTATGAAGGGTTCAGATGAGAGAGATGGTCATTCTTGTTCGAAGGTTTGAGATCTAGTGCCTTGTTTTTTATATGGAAGGGATAGGCGAGAATGCCGACCTCTATTGGCATTTACCTGAACTCTCCAATGATGTAAGACTTCGTCATTGAATTCTCCTGATTCTCCAGGAACAATTATATCCTCCGGTCTTTGTTTCCAGGTTTATTATATTAATTAAGGAATGACTCTTATCTAAGAAGAATATAATGATTCGTTCATTAGACGATAGTTGCATCATGTATCAATATATATATATAACTGGAAATAAGAGAAAACACCCTGCAAAATATAGACTCGGATCCACCTGACGAAGAAGAAATAGAGGAAATTATTGCGGGACTAAAAAAAAACAAGGCTTTTGGTGAAGACGGCGTACTAACAGAAATGTGGAAATACTCCAGTGAAGAACTCAGGAGAAAAGTCACAGAAATACTAATGGACGTCTGAGAACTAGAGAAAATACCAGGAAAATGGAAAACCACCCTAATCCACCTTCTTAACAAAAAAGGCGTGAAAACCGATGTGGAATTTCCGTCTTTCCGGTGACCTACAAAATTTTCTCTAAGGCCCTATTGAACAGGTTAGAACCACAAATTGACGACGAGATAGGAGAATATCAGGGATGATTCAGAAAAGAAAGATCCTGCCACGAACAGGTACTTAGCCTAAAACTTCTGATAAAATATTATCTAAATAGGCCACAGAAAAACCTTTATAAACCCTTTGTCCTTAGACAGAGAAACCCTACTGAAAACTCTGAGGGAATACGGAGTCGATCAAAAGACCACAAACCTAATAAAAGAAACATTAACAGAAACCGAATAAAAAATTAAATTAAGAGCGAATATCAGCAAACCGTTTCAGATAAAAACAGGTTTGAGACAAGGGGACGGACTTAACCTGTTCTCTTCAACGTTGTTCTCGACAAAGTTATGAAGACATTATGGGAAAAAGGATCATCAAGAGCTAAAGTAGGAAATCAGAAGAGTAATATCCTGGTAAAATGTTTGGCTTTTGCCGATGACGCAATGACGAGTCGGAGGAAGACGCAATTAGGCAAATAAATTCCTTGAAGAAAGTACCTGAAAAATCTCCGTTCAATAGACCAAATTTATGCCCACAGACCCCCACTTTAGTAAGAAAGAAGTGAAAACGGAATTCGGTATAATTCAGGTGGTTAAAAGTTCTAAATATCTGGGCGAAATAATAAGCAGAAACTTGCCTGAGAAGGAGAGCATGGAGTACAGAATTAATAATTTGGGGAATTTATGCTACTTAACGAGTAGTACGTATAATAAAAAATGCCTCTCCAAAAAGGCCAAAATCAGGCACTACCATACAGCGGTAAAAGCAGTGATATTGTACTGGACCGAGACAAGTGCTTTCCCAGGTTAGATAAACTTCTTAAAAATAGAGAGAAGGATTCTTAGGAAAAGCAACGGGCCCAAAGTAACACCAGAAAGATACCGGCTGAAATCTAACAAAGAAATTTACTTGAAATGAGTGATTTGGTAACAGAAATGTGGGTTAGAAGACTGAGGTTTTATGGTCACATGATGAGGATGAACGAGGAGAGACTAAATAAAAAAATGTTCACCAAAATTATAGGCTACAAATTTAAACAAGGATACACAGAACAAATAAAACAAGAAATACAGAAACACGGGATAACACTAGAGTTATTAGAACACAGAACTGAATACCAAAAAATCCTCAAAAATGCGGTTCTAGCGGCAGACAAAAAAAAATTTCCATCCAAGATCTAGACAGAAGAAAGGAGAAAAGCCTTCAGTAAAACCATGAGGAAAAGATGGGCCAAGAAAAAAGTGGAAAACCAAAAAAAAAAAAACCCGGTATCAGAGTCGCGTAGTCTTTCATGGCTGTTTCCCATCATATATATTTATATATCTTTAATATAATGATTTAACTAACGCCGATCATATTTTATAAATGTATGTATCTGATTGGGTATGTTTTAAAATTATTTTGTTGCTTCAATAGGGTATCATTCGAAGTTTACCTTGGAAGATCTTGTTGTCGAGCAGAATTACACCAATGAAGACATACAATCCGGTAGTCTATAAATATATCTATAAAGTCTATAAATAAAATATCGCTTGAGTTGTGATTTAAAACCCATTTTTTTTCATTCAGGAATACAACAGTTTACTATTATTGAAATAATTTATAGTTTTAATTATTACAAGGCAAAAAGATTCAATTGGTTGGAACAGTCTAATATATGTTTACAAATGTTTTATTAGGTAATTATAATAATAAATAAAGCTAATCGTTAGTTAAGGTAATTAAAATATTTTATTTATTTTAAGGTCAGATAATAGTGAAAAAAGAACTAAAAACGAATTTCGATAGATTTGTTGGGTCCAAGACTAAGACTAGAATTGCATCTTTTCTCTAACTTGATTGATTTTTTATTTATCATAAGAGAAGATGTGTTTTTTGTTCACAGAATAATTCATCAGTTTGATTTTTCGTAGATGGCATATTACCTGTACCACTACAACCCATGAAGGGTCTGGGGTTCAGTACATGGTAGAGACTGTACTGTTTCATGGACTACGGTTCTGCAAGGAGGTGACTTGTCCTAGGTCACGCTCGACCGCCAGATTTTTCCCCCTTATTTTGGGTACCCTATTTTTATAATATTTTATAGAGGCTGGGTGGGCCCTAGGAGGGTTCTAGATCCTATATGATCCATCTCCCGCTGCAAACAGACTAAATAAAAATCATGGCCTGCAGCGGGAATTGAACCAGGATTTCCGGCATAGTAACTCAGTACTCTACCACTGAGCCACTCCTCTCCCTATAAGATGGCATATAAGGAAATCAAAATATCATTAATTTAATCTATAAATATTAGGACAGGTATGGTGGATGTCTTCTAGGGCTATAGAACGTTTTCCGGTTGCAACATCGACTCATTCGTTCGTGAACTTTCATGGTCAATAAATGATGAACCGACTGCATTAATATTCTTGTCTATGAAACCATTATTTCTGGCCTTGGAAGATTATATTGTTTTATGACAACATTATCCATGGTTATGCAGCCAACTGAGCTCCTTGCTATTTAGTTTATTTATTTCAAATCTGTTTAAACAGATATGAAATATGTCTGGAGTTCTGTTAAGATCAGTGAGCCAGTCGGCCAGTGAAAGAGGAGATATGAGGCGTTCAGGATAAACAGGAAGTAACTCAAAAATTTCAAAATATTCCTATTTCACATTTTTAGCGAGTTTAGTCAAGCAATTTCGTTTAACTCAGAAGTTTCCCATCTTATTTCTCATGGATTTAGTCCGGTTCTGAACTTGAAGTTTCAGGAGCATAAAGCATTCCTGGACTAAAATAGCGAAACTTATGAAGAATTCAAGCTCGATAATTATTATACTGTATAATAAAGCTTTAGATTTAATTCTGAAGTTATCTTGTAAGTTGTATATTTGTAAGGTATGTTATAGTTTCAATAAACTTACCTTTATAATGAGAATTTTGAGATTAGAAGTGAAAAAAGACTGGTTCCTAATCATATTTTGTATAATTTTCTTCCGTTCCATTGGGTACTAGGAAAATTTGTTTTTGCAAATATTCCTTTTTGCTTATACAAAACGATGTTATTCTTCTTTTAAATTAATTTTTTGTTTTAATATCGAAAAGCACTCAAATATTTATACATACCTAGAAGAATTACAGACTGTAAGAAAATGTGATGTGTTCATCATAATATATTATAAGTGTGGGTATTATATATTTGTGTGTTTTTTTTTGTTTGTTTTTTAAATGGGCAGGTGGAAATCTTCAAAAGACCTGGATAAGCCAATAACTATCCGTGTGTGGGATTTTTACCCACCAAAAGCATCTCCCTATACCTGTTTTCCACACTCCACGGGACCGCTGTCAGGCATTACTTCGTGGAGAGGAATGGCTGTGTGCCGCCTCATGACCACTTACAACATGTAGCTTCTTGGTCTGGATTCTTCTTCTTCAAGAAGGCACCCGTCTTTACTGGTTCCCTCTCCTTGTCTTTTCCTCCTCTCTTAGTCTTTTGAGGATCCATATATA
The DNA here is from genome assembly GCA_964056705.1 of Troilus luridus. NCBI lineage: Eukaryota > Metazoa > Arthropoda > Insecta > Hemiptera > Pentatomidae > Troilus > Troilus luridus. The sequence continues at coordinate 41,462,094 of OZ057412.1, read as the reverse complement.
GAATTTGTTCACCGGTTCAGCATACGGCTCACTAAATTTTCAGGAGTCACCTTTTCACAACCCAGCTCCAATTCCCTTCTATCGTCAGTGAAGCTGGTACGATAAAAAAATACATGCTCTGCTGTTTCCTCTACCGCCATATACGTTGGCCATTCAGCACTGCTGTTGAGTTTGAATCTGTACTGGTAGGCTCTAAAGCATCCATGTCACTGGGATCCATGTCAGTTTGGTCACTGCTGCTGAAAGATCTGAATGCTCAAGGAAATCACTTTAAACATTTAATATGAATGTTAATAGTTTACATTTAATAAATAAAGTAGTTAGAACAAATAAAATAAGTTTTATTTATTTACTATGCCTAAATAATTTGTAACAATGAAATCTTTAGATGTGAATATCTCCTAAACAAAGCGTTTGCGGACATACCTTTATAGGAAATTTTTTTCTTGTGTTGAGGTCCTTAGTTCAAATTTTCAGTTTGACCATTTAACCCTGAAACACTCTGTATATATATATATATATATAATTTTGATTTTATGAAGATAAGGTATAAGAAAAAATAAATTGTAGACACATTGAAACTTTATTCGCAAATTACAATCACTAATTCTCTAAATATGAAGGGAAAACTTTAATTATATTTACAACTTGGTATATAATTTATTATATTTAAACATTTAGCTGTTGGTTTACATAAATTAAATGTTTATTTCAAGACATTCTCTAAGTTGGTGCTTCAAAATGTCCTGGCAATTCGAACTCGATAAAAGTTCGTAATAATTTTCTCGTTTTTTTTTGTTTTTTTATTAACCATTTTAAAAATATACAATACGTACGCTTGTTGATCAGCCATAGTATCAATATGAGCCTTAGTATAAACACGACTTACAAAACAGCCTTGTCTCGAGGAGGCGTTAATACCAATATCAGCTACGCGACTTCCATCTGCAGGCTTGGCCCTGCAAGCCCTCTCTACTTGGCAATCAATTATAACTATATTTACAAATGAATATGTACAAAGTATCCATCAATAATTTGAACAATATGAAAGTGGACTGTTAGCCCAGCGTACAATGACACAATAACTGCACGTTAAAATATTAACATTGAACATTAAAATCGAAATACAGGTCAATAAAAATCCATTACATGCTTTACGCTCATAAAATTTATAAGAATCAATTAACAGTCAATATTTTTTTTTCGTTTTTTTAAAATCTGAATATAAAATATATTTTATACATAATAAAACTGAACATTGGAAAATCGTCGAGCGACGTTGGATTATTATTGTCCTCTTTTGTATTGAACATAAATATAGACTTTTCAAAAGTTCAATATATAATACAAATTTATTTACAACAATCAATAAATCTTTATTAACTACATAACTAACAATTATAAGTACAAGAACAGTTCCGTCAATGGCAGGGCAATGTCTGATACAAATAAAAAGAGGTGAAATTTTGGCACAAAAATCATAGAGAAAAAAAAGGATGGCGTGTTGGGAGTTTTGAACGATCGGTAAAAAATACACCCTGTAAGTGTCTCAAAACCGAGTTCTGAGTCCGGAACACGAACATTCATCTTAAGCTCAAATACATTACGACTTATTTATTACGAGTATTAGACAGATAATATAAAGAGGCATTGTCAAATGAAACAAGGAAGTGGATGAAGGAGGAAGTAAAGAGGAGACATAAAGATCTATATCTCCGCCTTGTCGATGCTGTTGGGCTGGTAGAAGGAGCTGGCCCTGAGTGTGCGCTCGTAGGTCCTGGAGCCCTGCGGCGGGCAGAAGTAGGTCGGCTGGCCGTAGTCCGGGAAGGCCCGGGTGTAGAAGTTCATCCGGTTGACCGACGGCTCGTTCCGGCTGGACACCGTCGGCAGCTCCCCGTCCCCATACAGCTCTGGGTCCTTCCGCTGCCGCCGCTTCCGCTTCTTGTGCTCGCTCTGCACACCACCAACCTCCTTACTGGTTCACCCTCCTCTCCCACGAACAGACCTCAACTTGCTCACAGTGCTGGCATGACGCGGCTTTATCCTTGAGGTACCGTTAATTTTGAAATACCTTGACGGTCATTTATACTATATATCATTTTTCACAAATTCCATTTTTCTATTTTTAATTTACATGGATCCGATCATCTTAAGCTATAGTACAATTGATATGAACTAAATGTTAGAAATGCTCTAGGATCCGGTTTTAGGACCAGCAGTTAATCTTTGTTATACTCTAAACCAATGGTTCCTAACCTGGGTGGGCGCGCGAAGACAAGATAGGGGGGGGGCGCGAAATCAGTTAAAAGTAAAAACATTGTTAAGCTGTTTCGGTAATTTTTCTCTTACCAGTACTTAATATTTTCAATTGAATGTTATAATGTATCTTGTGTAATAATGTATAGCTAAATGTTTTGTTTTAAATTTTATACATTTTTTTATGTAGGCTACACGAATTTTGTGCAGGGGGCATGGGAGGTTTTCATTTGAACAAGGGGGAGGTGATAGAAAAAAGGTTGGGAACCACTGCATTAAACTATCACAGATTCAGTTCTATAAAACGGACATAAAACAACAATATTTCTACCCTAGACCAAAAAATTATAATTTATTACGTAGTTGAAAAATAACGAAGTTAAAACACTGCATTAGGTACAATTTTTGAAAACAAGACCACCAATATCAAATATCATGAGATCAGGAAGCATTATTAAAAAGATGGAGGGAGGTGAAAAATCAACATAAAGATTGGACCGACCAATGATATTAAAATGATATCTAGACACCAAAATATAACTCAACAGTATATTTATATTACATTATTGTCCTTCAGAATTGGATGTGAATGAATGGTGTATTATGAGATGTATTAATTAATATGAAATATAGAAATATAATTTAAATTTAACTTTTTACTTTGGTTCATTATTATATAGAATAAGACAATCGTTATTTAAATTTGAGCTTATTTATTTACTGTTGTTAAGTTTCACTTTTTAGCAAGCTTAGTTATTAAAGGGTACATAAAAAGTGCCACTAAAATAGCAAAAACATCAAACAATGTAATCCTAACCTTCACTCCAAGATTGTGGACAATTCCTGTTCATTGAAAATTGCAAATCAAATAAGTATGTTTCAGATTATTATATAATTGCTAAGTGTAAATATTTAGCACATTATGTTAAAATAAAAAATAAACAAATCTATAATAAACAAATTTAATCGTATAAATTAAAACAAAAGATTTTATACAGTCAATATTTTAAGCTTTAACTATACTGTATATAATGAGCGATAATTATCATTGTAGCACGGTGTAAATCTTTCGAATCCATTGTTCCATTCCACCAGTTTCTCTCAATCGCTCCATTTTGAAGATAATAATATTACAGTCCTTCCCACCCCTACTTGTGAGAACTCGAGGTTCTTCTAGGATTCGTGTGAGTTAGGATTCCACACTCAAGGTAATAATTACACGTCACATTTGATGCGAAGTGATTGTAGTAGTATGAGGTGAGGGTCTGTGACAAAAAGCGGTAGGAATTGACCTCGTATAAATTGGTTAATTTTGAAATAACGTCTGTTTTAAATGTAGACTCGCAGTTTTAAAATTTAACGAATAAAATAAAATATTTTTAATCAATTAAATTAACTAGAATAAATATTTTAATTTAATAACCAAATTATTGGTATTCATTTTTTAATTTAAACATTACTGAAAGGAATTGTTTTGATTTAGCAATAATTAATTAATTATTTCCAAAGAGAACTGGTTTATGTTCCAGCCAATAATACCCTTTAGAAAAATAACATCAAAATAAAAAAAAATCATTTGTTAAACCAATAAAGTCAAGGAAAAAGATGGAAGTTAGACACACGTATATACACATACATAAATATATATACAAAAAAGAATCCCCAGTAAAAAATATCAGTGATGGGGGGGGGGGGGAAGAGGGGTGGATATTACATGAAAAATGTAGCTCAGTGAGGCTACTGCACTTTTTTATCTCTCCTTTTTTACTAAAATACCAAGAATCCCAGTTGTTTTTTTTCAAAATGGAAAAACTCCTGAAATCTCTCTACCTTAACCAAACATTTATCCGTATTTTTACATTACAACTCCTTGTATAAAGATAAAAAGACAGCAGCCATAGTAAAGTAAATTAGTAAAAACTAGTATATTACGTGAATAAATTGATTGAATCTATTGAAATGATGTTTTCTAGTATCGACTTAGTGGAGTATTGCTTCCTTTCAGCAGCAGTGATTTTAATTTCCATGCAATAATGAGCTTTGCAAGGCTACCCGTCTGTCACAGTCTCCATAGATATTGAAGCTTGGAAGTCAGCAACATAACAAAATATGAGAATCTAGATTTTTTTTTATATCAATATAATTTTATTGTGGTCTCTTATTATCTTACTACCCCCCCCCCCCCCCGAAAGTGTATTACTGATAAGAAAAACATATTTTTTGTATGCAATAATTTAAATTTTTACTTCATAATTTCTGTTTTTGAACTGGTGAAGATGGTTATCACAACAGAATAATTAAAAAATGAAGTGGAATGAACTGCTACAACATCGTCTCATTGTCATAATGTATTCCCACTTTAAAGTAGAAATTAATTGTAAAATAATTGGGAAAACAAAGAAACAAACAAAATAAAAATTTAAAGCGAAAAGAACTGTTTACCATGAGGATCCACTTTTGAAAAATTAAAAAAAAATGGTACCTATAATATATATTAAGATTATAATTATACTACTTGTAGGTTTATAGTAATATTTGTAAGTGGTAAATGAGGCATTATGATAACCACATTCACCCATTCAAAAAAGAGACAAAAAAAAAGTATTCAAAAAGAATAAATAAAAAGTAACAAATTAGTAGCGACAGGACATACATAGATAGGAGGTAGGAGGTAGGAGGTACCCATACGCTTTTATGAATCTGATATTTTTTGGATTTCCAGCTCCAATACCTTTACAAAATTATAACCAAGCAACTCTTAAGAACTGTACAAGGTCGAGGCTAGAAAATACATTTCGCCATCTTGGTAGGATGGTGAAGCAATATGTTTAATCAGTTAGATTTACAACTAGAAAATCCATTGTAGATAAATGTCCAATTACGGTAGACATATGAGGACTTTTATTTAAAAAAAGGGGTTTTCTTGAAAATAAGAAGGCGCGGTTCGCTGCTCTTAAAGTGGCACATGATGTACAGGGAAAACGCAAACGATCAAATATTCTGATTTTACATAGAGAAACAAGTTAACTGATATCTTTTTTAAAACGAAATAATCAAATCCAAAAGTAAAATTGATTACAGAAGAAATGTTACAATTTGATTTGCCTGGACGCAATGGTACGTGCCAATGGTGTAAAGTACTCTAAGTGAACAGAAACTAACAAAACATAGATGCTTTAAATGCCAATGAATCTGTTTCCAATAATGCTGTGGGTGATTACTACTCACGTCTCAACCAAATTCAGATGTTCATCTTTCTTTTGGTGGTTTGTTAAACAAAAAATAAGCAAACATCAGTGAACACTACAGTAAACATCCTGATAATTATAGTGATACCTAGCATTTCATGACATTTTGTGGAATTTATTTCAACCTGTGGTTGTCATACAATAAAACCATTCACCATTACTTATGTTTATTATGAAAGCATCTCATTTTGTGCATTAGGGATCTAGAGCATAATAGAGTTTTAAAAAGAAAATAAGTCTTCTTTGCTTATAATATTTTAGAATATGTTTAAATTATCATCATTTAACGATGATTCAAATCGTTATTTAAGTAAAAAAAAAAATTAAGGGTTTTAAAATAAGAAAAAGTTCGTATTATAAAAGAAAAAAAAGAAGAAGAAAAAGTTCATATTATAAACATAACTTAATTATCGTATTATTTACATTTTTTATTAAAAAGCGGGATGAAATTTTACTGATACATAATATTTATTTCATTAAACCAAATTAAATGAACTTCATTATTTTAAAATATTTAATTACTTATAAAATATTAAAATTTGTATAACTGTATCATTGTCATAACGTGAATAGATGTATGTCAAATTAATATAAACAGCAATTATTTAATATAAAATTTAACAGGTTCATTAAAAAAAAATGAAAATCTAAATAGTTATACGTAAAGTTATTAATTCACTGAAATCCTTAACCTATTTATATAAATTTAAAAAAAAAAAGTATCATTATCACCAAGTATATGGTGGGGAAAAATTTTAATTTACATATTGTATTTCTCTTAATACGATATTAGAAGGCACGATAAAACTATTATATTAATAAAAACGTAAGAAATTAGCTTATTATACGTTTGTTAGATGTAATTATTATAACGTTCTAGTCCCATTTAAGAATGTCATGCGGCGCATTATTATGATTTATTGCTTAATGCATAAACAATTGATATACAATTTTTTAATCGTTATAAAATAAAAGATAAATATTAGATCAGTTAGTAATATTAAAATTTTTTGGTATTTATTTTAATGTTTTTAATTTTTTTTTGCATAGTGTTGAAAGCATAAAATTAAGAAGTTATTCGAATTGACATAAAAAAAACAACAACGGATTTTTCCTGCTTGTTCGCATTGCTAATCAAGTCCTTTTTGCCAGCAAGTGAGGTCATATTCGTTCATACAGATACACTGTTTCTAATTTAGCAATTTCAAATAAAGAAGAATACTGTATAATCAATGAAAAGCTATAGGACAGTAAAATATTCTGAATGACACATTACACAATAATAGAAAATTTAACTTTGAATAATTCAATGCATCGATTTGAAAAAAGTCAATGACCACCATTAATAAGAACTAAAATGAACTTCAATTTTACTGTCATAAGCATATACGTTATTTAAAGGCTACAAAATGAATACAAAAGGATCCATGCACATTTCACAGTCAACAAAAGTTATTACAAAATAGTGATCAAAAAAATCAAATTGTGCAAATTAAATACACCTCAAATTCAAGTGCTCATAAATCCATGCTCGTTGCAACGTGTTCAGATATCAAAAATATAATCAATGAATAAATAGTGTGTGGTAAGGACATTAACCAGTATACGTATTGGTACCCTCATGCATAATCTACCTGCCTTACGGAACATTATCCACAACTTAACTAAAAATATAGTTTAAAAATATTCAGAATTAAAAAAAATAAAATAAAATAAGCTGCCAATTCATAGCAGGAGCTAATAAACAGCCTAAATGCATTACATAAATATCAAATACAATTATAACTGGCAGCATATGCATTACATAACAGAAAAATAAAATAACAAAAGTGTGTTTATCAACAATGTTGTACAACATCGAATTTCAATGTTATAAATCACACATAATTCTACGTTTAGGCGCATATTTAGTCTTAAGGTTACAAAGAAAAAGATAATGTACAACATTCTTAGGATCTCTAACATTAATCGTAAATACAATTAATAGGAAAATTCATAATGAATTAAACAAAAAGACTAGCCTTTCAAGTTTAACTTCACAAATAGAGATCTTCTTAATACAAACTAGACTACCTTTGCAAGTAACAAATACAATTTTCAATCTTTTTACAAAAAGATAAATACGATATGATAAAATACATCAAATTTATGCATCATCAAATATCTTAATAAAGAAAAATATAAATTTATAGAAAGAAAAAAAAAGGAAATAATAAAAGCTAATTGATACTATAAGGTATAATTATTGTTACTCATTGGTTAGGCACAATAGTGCGGGAAATGGAACTTGTTTAAAGGCTGGAATAGATTAATATCTGAAGAAGGTGCTGCTGTCGTCGCCTCTGACAAACTGAGCAACATTTCGAACTTATACCCCCGCGTTCTGAATAATACATCAAAAAGAAACCCAATAAGAATTACTAACATTACCTCCGAGGCCTAGGGTTCATAAGTATTCTCCCACCTTCTTTTATGCATGCCTCCTGGGGAGAACATCTACAAAACCCCTGCACTCACCTCCTTAATAATACCGTCTCTTTTAGCAGCTCCGTGTCTTACTGATGGATGTACTTACAACCGGACCCTCATTTGTGCGTAGTAAGGGGAACGAGGGTTGCTTTCGGAAAACCTTTTTCTAGATTATTCCGACCAAAATTATAATTGTGGACTATTACTAAAATTTTTACATTTTCATTTCTCAGATTTAAGAAAAAAGTACTTGGGCTGAAGTTTTTCAAATTCCTTTTATGACAGCATTTTTAAAGATCCAGAAGAACCAATAAGGAGATTCAAGATTGAAAGTAAAGTTGGTAATGATCAATGATAAAGGTTGTTTTTCGAGAATGGCCAACTCTTCTCCAATCAATTCTTCTTCTTTCCTTCTGCACAAGTCAGTTCTAGTTTAGAATTATTTTTTTATCTCCTTTCAACCTTTGTACATTTTTCTGTGGGCATCAAGATTTTTGAAACTTCTCAAATATCTCCCTTTCCTGTGCCCCTTCTTCTGCCTGCACTATCTTTTGGCTTCTCTCCTTTTCATTATGAAATCCTGTTGACTTCCTATGAGGTTTTCTTGTCTCATCCTGTTTCTCTCCTCCAGCACTCTCTAGGACTCTTTATCAAACCTGTTATTTCTATGGCTTAGTTCTTTCTTTTCATAGACTTCTTCTGCACTTCCTATCACTGTACCGTTTACAAATACCCATATATCATTTATGCTTGTGTCATGATCTTTCCGTTTTCCCCATAAAAACATACCGTATTCCGTTTTTGAAGGCTTCCGCTATTTCACTTTTGAACAGCTTTTCTGGACCATAGTTGTTATAGCTACTACAATAATAATAATAAGAAGGAAAAGAATTCAAATCTCAAGGTAACTTTGACACCTCACCCTTCCTATTAATGTTTTGGATATTCGAAAAAAAATGTATTCTATCTAAAGTAAATAAATATATGGGTCATTTCATCATTAGAAACATACATCACTTGTTAAAAATATTCTTATATTTTTTATAGTTTAAGGTATAAGACATAAAACAGGGACAGACAGCACCTACCTGGGATATGATCCTATAATCACTAATTTCAGTCTTCATTAACGCTATTATATCAAGCCTTTACCAAGTTCCTTTTCCCTCACTTGACAATGTGATGATCCCAAATTCAAAGACAAGTTAGTAGACAAACATGAAAGCATTTCATCTCACTCTCGTGAGGACAAGTCCGAGCAGCAACACAGTGCTCACATTCACAAACAAAAATAAAATAAAAGAGCCAAGACAATGCATGTTATCGTAGAGATGAGGTGCTATATTAAAGATCTCAGACCCTGGTCGGTGGCTGGAGGACCATGGCGGCCAGCCTCACCTTCATAGCCTCAGGGCTGGGGGCGCTGATGTTGTGCGCCCGGTACAGCGCCTCACCAGGCCTTCCGAGGCACCTCTCGGAGCCGTTCTTACGGGCCAGGCTGGATTCCATGTCGCTCTTTTCGCTGAAAATCAAAAGTTCAACCAATAAATATTTAAAAAAAACAGACTAAATAAGATGACGGAAACAGTAAAAAAAATCACAAATCATTCGAGGATAGATAGCAATTGCTAATAATCATTTCAGAAAAGAGCCTTAATGTTATTACATAATATTACTATTACTAATATAATATTACTACCCCTCCGAAATAGTAAAATCTTAATGTTTATGTAAGCTCTTTCAAACAAAAATATTTAATTACCTCAGTATAATTTTGCTAGTTAGAAATAATTCAGTCTTTACTAAGATGTCAAAGGGTTATTTTAGCATAATTTGTTTTACGAGTTCAAACGGAGAACACAAACGGCAAGAAATATCAACGAAGTCTGGGGCAAAGGCAGAGTATAAGTGAGTGCACTGTTCAAAGGTGGTTTCAAGGTTTTCATGAGGGAGAACTTCTGCCCTTGATCAAGATGTTCTCCAAGCTTTGGAGGAAGAAAATCACATCTGTTCTAGAACTGGCAGGGAGATTCGAAGTCAGCAAATCAACCGTCGATGATCGTTTCAAGGTGATAAAGCTTGAAAGTTGGCAGAACTTTTTCACTGTCTTATTTGTCTTTAAGGTTTGAGTCTTCGTCTCGAAATCTCTGAAATCACAGTTGAACAGTCCACTCACTTATACCGCCTACGCTCCAGATTTCGTTGCTATTTCGGGCCGTTTGGGCCTCGCTCGGTATGAGTTAACCAAAATAATGCGAAAATCACGCTTTGACATCTTCGTAAACACTGAAATTTTGCTGGATGAAAATACCAGAACAACAAATTGAGGCAGGAAAACTCGAAGTCAGCAAATCAACCGCCGATGACCATCCCAAGGCGATTGGTAGTAAAAGTTGTGGTAGAAAGTTGGTAGAACATTCGAAGTAACAAAATACTACAGAGGTGAAGAAACATTTTTGCTTGAAAGATGATTAATAACTCTTTACATTTATAAAAATCAAAATTCCAACAGACATATACAGTTTACTATTTGGAGGGATATTTTAAAGAAAACATAATTCTGCATTATTTTCCGGACAAGCAAATTGTACAAAACATACCATGACAAGGGGTAATTCTGCGAGCCCGGTAAATAAGTGGCAAGTCGCATTTTATCCTGAGAGAGTTGAAGGTAACAGAATTGAAGAAAGCAGAATCGTAACTTTCCGCGTAGTTTTTGACATGAAATGGAGTTGTTGAATAAACAATAACTCCTTTCCTAGTCGATGCCTCTCTTACCTCCTTTGTCATTACGAAAATGACAGAGAAGCAGAATCGTGTCAAGAAGTACAAGAAATTTATTTTCAAGAAAATTCAGCTTGACCACTTATTCACCGGGGCTGTAGATAAAATTAAATTCATATGTAACCTCTATGCTATCTTCTTCTTTCCACCGTACACTGAGATAAGAGATGTTAAAGTTTTTCTAACAATCTATAATACCTTTTCTGTGTATTATAAGATTTGTATACAGATTAAGTGTATAATATATTGTAAATATGCATACACACACACACACACACACCCACATATGCGATATAAAGATATCGCACTTGTATTTCTAAAGTGAAACAAACAACTCAAAATTCGGTATTTTTGAGTTATCACTATGAAAGAAATTGGGAATTATCTCTGTATCACTCAACAAAACTGTATCAACCTAGCTCCAGAGCCTTTCTGTCAAAAGTCACTTGTGTCACTCTTAGTGTTATGCTATTCCCTTCCTTAGGTAAGAGTGACACAACGTCAGTTGAATCTTGAATCTATGAAGGACGAAAGTTCAAAAGTGCATTATTTCTAGTAGCGACATTGTTAATGTTTTAGATTCCGAGAAAACGGAGCTCTTTTACTATTAGTTATTCTCTTTTTCCAAAAAATGTTTTGTCTAATGTCACTTTAGATATACCTACCAGTGCTATATTTTATATATATATATATATATATATATATTGTATATAGCAATATGTATATACTGTAATTGATGATTATTACGTGCAATAAACAGGTACTAATAAATATATTAATAATTAACAGTACATTTATTCTACCAGCAACAACACATTAAATAATCTGAATTAAGTATGTATTCTATCTTCACAATAATAAAACACAAATATCTGTAATCGCATTGTGTTGTGTAAGGAAGGAGGTAAGATTAAGAATACTCCTTGAACCTTTACGGCCACTTATATACATAAAAAAGTGGTACTAAAATGATCACTGAATATAAATATAATGTAATAAATGTAACAGTCTATGTAACAATCTATTAATACAGTACATTAATTGTACTAGTAACAGCCCATTAAAAATATACATATAAAATAAAACTGTTCTCTTTTATTTACTTCTACTCTCTATCTTCTTCAACGATAAATAAGCTACAACTGTTGCCTCTGCACTTAATGCCTCCACTACATTGTCATCAAAGGTGTCTAGAAGAATAATCACAGGTAACGTAGAGGAAAAGATTTTGAAAGAGATCTACAGAACTCTCTGCGGTACGGTGCCCTGGCAGAAAAAAACAGAGCCAGATTTTTCACTTTCAATAAACGCCAGGGACAATACTCTGGAATTTTTTGTTTCTCTGTCAGAAAAAATATTTTTGTATGATGACCTTAAAACAAGCGATTTCCGTATGCATACGTGAAATATTGTTTTAAAAAATTTCACTGTTTTGGTTAAACTTTTAATATGGTGTTTTTTTAGCCTCTGAAATCATTTGCCCTAACCCATTGTTTTATAAACAATTTGTGGCCTTTACATTTTTAAATGCTGATGAATTTTGTCTTTATTTAAGATTCTACATTTTTTTTAATTTTAGCGGTATTAGATAACCAAAAAGGTTACTTGAAATTTTGGTCACCTCCCTGTCATACCCCTCATATTCTCTAGGGTCAATTTCTTCATATGAACTTGGGTTCATCGAATAATTTTACAGGCTATTTTATAGTTTTTGGTTAAATAATATATAAGGAATCAAACTTGATAAAAAAGTTTTATATTTCTATAAGCTTCATTGTGATACTTAAAAAAAAAAATTTCAGAGGTACCTATGACGTGGGTGTCATGTGGGCGGACGATTATTTAAGGTAATCAGTATTTGTAAAGAGAATATAACAATAATAAATAATTTAGTTTAAGTTAAAACTGCCAATAATATTTTTATTTTCTTTCAAACTAGTGTAACTTCTCGATTAACTTGTTTAGGGAAAAATTGTGCAGGGAAAAATTAAAAAAGACAAAAAATATTATGGTTAAACTTCAAAATGGAGTTGATGATTTGAGTTTAAGTGAAACGAGCAAGCAACAACAACCTACGCAAATTTGGACTTATAAATATGCAAAATTTAAATTAGAGTCTTTTTGCCAGGACACACGTCAATAGAAAAAACATAGATTTAAAAAATGGACCCCTTTTACTTGCTGAAAACGATATATTATGTAACACATTTGTAAATAAACAAATAATAATACAATCTCACATTTTTATCGAAAGATTTAAAAAGATCAATAAATCAATCAAGGATTTAAATAATTTCTTCGTCAGTACAATAAAATGTATAAAAAATAATAAAAACTAATATCCATTTCATCTCCTCCATCCTATTTGAATTTCATGATGTAAACCAACCAATCACTATAAATAAAACGCAGTCCTAAATTTAAACAGTTTCACTTTAATAGCTAGTCAATTAAGATTAATTAACTAAATTAGTCGTAATTTAAAAAAAATGTTAACTTTAAAACTACAAGCTAATCATTTAAAATATTCTGTAATTATACCTTTGAAAAAGTAATTTCGAAAAATGAAGTCGGTATCATATAAACGGGAAAACAATAGTGTGTTACGCATGAGTGAGGTAATAATGATTAAATACTTAAATAATTATTATCAATATATTTGATTTAAAAAAAATTATTTATTATAAAATTTAAATAAATATGAGTATACATTTAAACACATTAACGCGCACATGTGTATATAATATATTTGTATGTATATAGAATATTGAAGAAAAAGTAAGCACTAATTTCATTAAAATGCAGATCTAACACCTTTCTTGATATTATGAGAACTTTTTTCACAGCATTCAGATTATTATAGCGATGTTTGTTTAATTCTCTGACATAATTTTTTTTTCAGATCCTCAAATTTGATCCGTTCAGTGAGTTCGGAAGATAATGCATCCTACACAATTTAATAAGTTCAGTTTTAGATATCCGGTGGAAGGTAATGCTATATGTCCTACCTGGAACATTAGGAATACCTAGATAAATAGGGTAAGGGTCATATAACAAGTACTGTCCCCAAGGGTTTATAACCTTTACTCTTAAGACAACAGCGGCAGTTGTTCGGAAGGAGCGGTCAACTCAAGGTGCAAGGAACTGGATGAAGAATGCTCGAGAAATAGCCAATCACATACAGTGTCCCCCTTTCTTTGTAAGCAGTTTCATAAGTTATCTTGTAACTGTGATCATCACAAATATATGTACTGTTATTTAATGAAATTAAAAAGGATCTTTATTTGATAAACAACTCCTGGTTAGTCAACCTTTGAGGAGAGAGGGATATGTCTCTTATAAATTAATGATAAAGAATCAATATATATATTAAGTATAAAGATCTCAGAGTGGGATCCCATTTTATTATTCAGATCGAAGGATCTGACTTTTCTTTGAGAGCATATCATGGGCAGTGAAGCCAATATAACAGAAACGATTTTAAACCATGGCGCGAACCATTACAGTGGTACATGAGAAGCGAGTGGATGGTTGACTGGAAGATACAGTAAGGAAGAAAATAGTTGGGGGTGCAGTCAAATAAAACACTAAATAAGTGGGTACTAATTTAATTATGTGCCGACGTTTCGTACATAATTAAACTAGCTTCAGCTTCCAATAGCCCTGAAGATGACCCACACAGTGGGTCGAAACGTTGGCACATAATTAAATAAGTACCCACTTATTTAGTGTTTTATTTGACTGCACTCCCAACTATTTTCTTCCTTACATTATAGTGGTAGTTAAAATAATTAAAAAACTATCACCAGCCACTATTGAAATACATTTTCATTCTTGCAAAAGTTTTGTACAGAGTATTTGCATTTATCTAGCGTACGGATTGTCTATTATTCTCTCCAATTTTTCTTTTGTCTTTATTCCTCTCAAATTGGAATATTAATATCTTTACCAAGTAAATAATAAATTCACAAATAACTACTCTCTCATTTTAACATTGGTTTCTTTTACATATCGTTTTGATCAATCGAATATCCAATGATCTAAACGAAATGCCTACACCTAAAACCTCTAAAATTGAAGAGATCTTTCGAAGGTCTCGAAATAATAAGTGCCTGATCTGGAGGCAGGAGTGTGGTACGCACATAACACAGCTAATGAGTGCTATAGAAGGCAACTCAATATGAAGGGATTTCAAACTTTTCCAATCTAAAGTCCTCCCCCACCTATCGGCCATACTATGATGTGAATCCTCAATTGGTAACGTTCCCTAAGTTTCCACAGTTCGGAACCAATTCCCATTCTAATCACCCAGAGATCCCAAAGATAAATTCCATATGGCTAGCCTTGGGGAAAGCCGCTGGAGACAATGCCTAACGAAAATAGGATGTATTCAAATTTCGGTTATTCTGGAGAAATATTCTTTGTTCTTTTGTTTTTATCACAAAATCTTAGAAATAATCTTCGAAATGTAATCATTTCATATATTTAAATTGCTTGAGGAAAATGTTAAAAATAGGAATAAAGTTATTGATATGTTCCTAGAGGATCTTCCAATGTAGGGTCGTAAAATAGGAGAAGACCACTCTACTGAGTCTTGATGCTTATTGACAAAGAAATGAATAAGAAAATCATAATTCTTTATTATCAGATCTTTTTTATCTGTTAGTTTTCAATTTTTAATTATTATTATTTTTGAAGAAAATAAACTACTGAACGCATTAAATGTTGGCTGATATACTGAACAATATCGATCCAAGTTTTGGAACTTGGAGTCCCCATGGAGAATAGAATTGAATAGAGTAGACACTAGGAGAGTGGAAACATGCAAAACCTTCCCACTCCTAAAGGTTTTAGTTTTCTCTCAGTTCTTTTTTCCCAAAACACCTTTTGATTGTTCATAAATCACTGTTTAATAGTTTATTTATACATATTTTTTTAACTTTTTGAACGGTTTTGCATCAGAAAAAAATTGACAGATATTAAAAAAATAGAGTAAGATGTAAAAAAAAAGTACATTTAAAGAAAAAAAAACCACATAAAATCTAACTTATATTTCTACAATTGTTTAGTTTCATTCACTAAACCCAATATGAAATATTGTTCTATTATCTAACATTGAGATTTTTTGACAACTGTTATAATTTTATTTTCTGTTCAATTGATTCAAAAATGTTCTACTCTTATTTCAAATTTTAAACTTTTACTTTTAGATATATGGTTAGTGATAAATTAAAAACAATTGAATAAATGCAATAGAAATGAAAATAGAAACCTCACCCCCAAACAAATTTAAATTTGAGGATAGTTACGATTTCTACCAAGGTCCGATACATTCGATAAAGGTAATTTTATTTTTAATTAGTTGAAACGCTCTAAGAGTGCCTTCAATGGGAGGCTTCTCTACCCACGCTTCAAAAATGAATCCCTTAGGGGGTCTTGCAAAAGAAAATCACATATTCATTATGTACCAAAAGACATGTGTATAATTTCTTTCAATAAATATATTGTTATTATTTTGATTTTGGATTTCTCGGCTTATGCTGGATAAATACACCAGCCCGGGCCAAAGTCAAGGAAATTGTTCATTTTATAGTTAATTTGGAATATTTATAAATTTTCTAACGATGCTGGAAGTTCCCAGCGCAACCGCTTACTGTGCTTCTTTCAGCCCCATAATTATTTCCAGCGTCTTCATTGATATAATCGTTTCCTCAGGAATTAAACCACAATGATTGGCAGTACTTTTACATACACCAGTCAGTAGAGATGCCTTGATTCCTCGCGGAGCTCTTGGTACTTACGAATGTTTTGCTCAATGTTTTAGAAACATTATCATCAGCGGGGTTCCTGCAACTTCGATGATGACCATTTTTATTTTTTGTCTAAGAGTAGTATATCTGGTCTATTGTGGGGTATATTAAGGTCAGTGATCATAGTTTGATCCAAATATAGTTTGATGTCATTTTTTTCCCTGTTGCTGGGACCGGTAAAATTGGCGATGACTGTTTATTAAATTATATTTTTGAGCGAGTGTCTGACGATCTTTGCAGCATTATTGTACCTATTTAGCTATTCCTCATTAGCTACTCCTGCTAATGCTTGGCAGCCAGAGGTGGCATTTTGAATCGGTTTGTACGTTGCCTTACATAGGCGACATCTGTCTTGCGACATCGGTGCAGAATGTGCTTTCTGTAGGAGTTTGTTGCCATGACCTGTTCCTGTATTTCCAGAAGGAATCCCTCAGTCTCGGGGGTCATTTTTCCTGTGGTCAACCAACGAACAGACGCTTCTAAATTGATGCCCGGAGTATTCAAAGAACTGTAAAACCTTCCATGGAGTGGTTTACACTTCCATGATTCTGTAAGGCTCTCCTCAGTTGGCATTGCTATTTGTTCTTGCCGAAGCAAATTCAGTGCTATATAGTTGCAGTCGAGGGCAGCAATGATCAACAGGATCGGTGAACTACTACTCATAAAATAGGTTGCTTCTTGTTCACGACAGGCTTTCAATAGGCTAATAATTACCCTACCTCCATCTTTTCTGGGCATATATAGTCTTGTCACTGAAGAGTTTGGGTGATGCTTGATTTAACCATCTGAGTTCATAAGAAGCAGTCCATTTTTTCCAAATCCGTGTCACACCATTTTATTACTCCAAAGGTATATGTAACCGAAGGAACAGCCCGGGTATTCAAAGCTTTTACCAGATTTCCTGCTGATAAATTAGTTTTCTGGTAGTAGTTTTCTGACTCGTTTCTTAAACTCCTCTTCAAAGGTTTCTTTGACCTCTTTTTTGAATTTAAGCAGCTGTGAGATACCAAGAGACTTGAAGGAGCCTGTAACTTGAAGATTCTTGGTGATTTCACTATTGGAGAGTTCAATGTTAGCTGAATCCTTGTATTTTTCTCTGTGTGTATTGAGGGTTGCACATTTTTTAGTTCCTAGCTTCATCCCAATATCTTCTATGAATGAAGTTACTAATTCATGAAGAGTTCTAACGTCACTCTCATTCTTTGCAAAAAGCTGTAAGTCGTCCAAATAGTAAGAGCGGGAGATCATTGTTTCCTGATTCAAGGAATAACCTTTTCCAGATTGATTTAAAATGGAGCTTAGAGGATTAATCGCAAGGGAGAACCACGAAGGAGTTATTCATTATTATTATTTTTATTTAGTTTATTTTAAGATTTTTTGGCATATTTAAAATAAAATTTGCCAAAGTTATATGTTTATTTCTTCTTTCTCTTCAATAGTTTTCAGTCATTTGGGAGTGTTATTTTAATATATTTGAAGGGTAAGTTATTATTTAATTAGCTAATTAGCTATTATTAATAATTTAATTAATAAGTATTTTTGAGACATTTAGGAATGAAAATTAAATTATGAAAGACATAAGATATAAAATAATGAATAATTTATCATTGGAGATCAAAAATGTATTATCTTATTCTATGAATATGAGATATAACCTTGCTAAAGGAATTTAAAATTCATTTGCGACCCGTGTTTAATTAATTAAGAATAGCATAAGGGAAAAAATTAATTCCGTCTTCTAAAAAAAAAAAAAAAGAGAAAATGAAATATTGCAAGGTAAAATTCTAGCTCATTAAGGGATAACTTTAGATAATGAAGTTTTTTTATTCTATTTTCCAAATAATTCATTTATCACCTAATAAATTACTAATTATTTTGTTTATCGTAGCTTGTCATCGTCTTATAGACCACATGAACTAAGGTCTTTAGAATCTGCTGTAATGAGGGACTGGGAAATATATGACTAATATAATGCAGTAGGGGATAGGATACAAAAGAAAACGAGTAGCTGTTGCATTCAAGACTTCTTAGAAGAAAGGTCGATGATGAAAGCGTAGTTAGACAAAGGATGAGACAATCAATGACCCCTTTGCCCTGGGATTAAGTTATAAAAGAAAGTGGGACGCCCTTAGGAGGGTATAGTCCCACTTGCACTGTCCCAAGGGCCCACTATCTCCCTTCTACAGCCCCTAACACTCACTGCCGATATATCTCGCCCTTTCCTCTGTCCCAGCGGACGAAAATTAATACTCCTGTCATCTTATAAGTAGAGGCTTAGAGCACTAGATCTATTGTCGGGGCCTTCTTGTAATTACTTGTGGGTTTGTAGCGCGGAGGGCCAAGATTGTGTCTAACATGCGACAAGAACAAGTAATTACTTTACAAGAAGAAAGGCGAGAAAATTTATTTAGAACGAGCAAAGCCTATATTGGAAAAATAATTTGATAAATAAAATATAAAAAATTAATCGCTGAAGGTAGCATGTACTAGTTATTAGCATGTATTTGCGATCATGTTGATTAAACTATTAAAATGATATTTGACTACATTTTCAATTATGATCGACTTATTACCGATTAATAATCTGTAAGTAAACATAGGTGATACAAACTCATATCGCACTAGTATTTTTAAAGTAGCACATCTCAAAAATCTGTTTTTTTTTTGGAAGGAGAGTCATAACGCTCCTTACGAGTTCATGTTTATGAGTTATGTTATGAACATAACTCATAAATAAAAAAAAACTCCTTATGAGTTAATGTTCATAAACATGAAAGAAATGGGCAAATATCTCTTTATCGCTGATCAAAACTGCTTCAACCTAGCTTCAGAGCTTTCATGCCAGAAGGCACTGATGTCACTCATAGTATCCAATGCTATTCCAAGGTCACTAATAGTTTTTCCGTTTTTTCTAAATATGTCATTTTAGAAATACCAGTGTGATATGTTTATATCCTGTGAATAATTACTCAACAACCACTGCGTGCTAGTGACTGCATATCTGTTCTTTGTGGGTATAAAAGTTCTACATATTATTTTGTGACAATGGGTTTTTACATCCGAATCCTGAAATGTTATACGTCGTTATATTTTGTAGGCGAAGAAGAGAAGAGAGGAAAATAGAAGGGTTCCATGCTCAGTAAATTTCGAATGTACGATGGACATTGAAGAGTTGGGAATCGCATAGATTGGAGGATTAAGATGGATCGGATGTAAAATATCTATGGGATGGAGATTAAACCCAAAGGTCACGATCTCTTGATTTGGTTCCTACCAACAACTCGAACTGATGTTTATGTATACATGGTTGGGGCAGAATAAAATTTCGAAGCTCCCTAATACAACTAATACTACCTTACACCAAACATTTCCAATCAAGGTTAAATTTAAGGAAGAAACTGTTGATCTGTTCGTTTATCTAACATAATTTTATGTTGATGTACAATGGTTAATCGGATGCAACAGGGGAAGTCCTAAATTTATTACAGTTAAGATAGGGATTTTAACGATTAGCTGTCACCGTACAGGCTCAGAACTCCGATTTTACGCCCCTTCCTTAAGATGACTTAACCTGTGATTTTGAACTCCATTTTGAAAAATCCTAAGGTCCCCTGCCATGCTTCAAAACCGCGAACTTGAGCAGAGAAGGTTGTGATGCTAACTAATACATCGCAGGTGACCCCCCCTTTGATTTGTAAAAGGATTTTATTCAAGAGCGTAAAGGAGGTACTAGAGCACAGATCCGCAGATCTTGAGACTAATTTATTGTTATCAGGTTATAGACATGGAAAATTTAAATGAACTATGCATTTTTTCGTTATATTTTAGTTCTTTATTAAGACCAATACTTTTTGCTGTACTGTATTTCTTGGCCACTTACGATTGAAAACAGAATCGAAATCGGAAAAACTGTTGTATATAACAATGCCAATGGCTAAAATTAATCAAATACCATACAACAATAATTGCGTTAATAGTGTAAGTAACAATAATATAAACCATAATAGAGCAGAAAAAATGAATAATTCCTAGATCATTAAAGGGATTCCGTTACACAATAAATAAGAGAATAAGACGGATTGATATGGAAATAACAGTTAATTTCCATTGTAACCTTGTTGAAGAAATATATTTTAATACAAATTAAAACGACAAAAAATGGATTAGATTTCTGCTACATGAAGCTTAGAGACATGAAGGGACAACGCTAGATAATCGCCGATAAAGGTTTATAATCCATTTTAACGCCACTTCAAAAATCAATTTTTTCGTTTATCATTTCTATGATGGTTTAGCCCTTTGCTGAGTAAACGTGATCAATGTGGAAATTCACTTTACTTTATAAACGATTAAGAGATGTATCTGGATCTAGAACCCCATCAAGTTTAGAAATAAAATGGTTGAAGAATTACAATAATTGTATCATTAATACCTTGCGTATATTTTAATTAATTCACTATTTTAAATAACATTTTATAGACGAAATATAGGATCCGCTTTCATAAAAATGTTATTCTTTGAAGATCATATACATAAAAAAAATTACAATTTTGAACAACTTATGTTCTTAACGTTATTCAGTTAATAATTTTAGCTTGTTGGTTGTACATCGTGGCCTAAAATATGAATAGAATTGATTTTGAAATAATTATGAAGTCTAGCCGTCAAAGAAGTTTTTCCAATTTTAAAAAGTTTATCCTGCATGAGTTAACAAAGTTAAGAATTAATGTTTATTAAGGTGAAGTTGAATATGTATTCAGTCTCTCAACAACTTTTCACTTTAATTAAATCATGGCAATTTTTGGGCGAATCCATCGGGAATATTTTACTCTTAGTTGTTTTGTTTTTTCTACAATAGAGAGCATACTCAAGTAGAGAGAAAGTTTGAAGCTATACTTATGAATATCGTTCTTAATAATATGGTAGAGAGGCGGACCGATTCTCCGTGACAAGTATATGAATATTTGAGGGTGTCAGGGATGATGGAGAGTTACACCCTTCAATAAATCGTCCCCTTTTTGAGAATAAAATGTATTCCTCAATAAGAAGGTACATTAGGAAACTCATCCTCACTATATTGAAATATTACATTTTACTTACAATTTAACAATAAGTGAAGAATCTTATCGAAGTTTTTTATATATGTAAGCTCGTGTAATTTCCTAGAAAATTGTTGGTAGTTGGAGAAGGTTTAACTTAATTTTAATTTTTTTTTCAATTTATTGGATCCTTTACATTCCCTTGAAAAAAACCTTATGAAAATTTATCTAATTATTTTCCCTAGAAGACGGAAAAAGGAAAAGCAGAAAAATATCTAAGTAAAATCGATTTTGTTAAAAAGTTCCTTAAGTGCCCGCTTTTCTATAAATATTGAACTCATTTTAATATATTACTATACGCTGTTTAAGATTTAAA
Source organism: Troilus luridus (assembly GCA_964056705.1). Taxonomy (NCBI): domain Eukaryota; kingdom Metazoa; phylum Arthropoda; class Insecta; order Hemiptera; family Pentatomidae; genus Troilus; species Troilus luridus. The sequence continues at coordinate 41,440,112 of OZ057412.1, read as the reverse complement.
ATTGATCATAGGGGGTCAATTAATGAAAATATTAAAGTTAATAAATTTTTTATTTAAAAAATAAATATTATTTCATTATAAGTTTATATTCTCACGAAATATAAATTTAAAAATAGAGAAAATGTTAAAATAATATAGTTTTTTTTTAAATGCATCATTGAGTTCCCAATTTTATAAGTACGAAAAATATTAAAAGGGGATGCGAAAAAGAAAACAAACACGAAAAAGGTAAAGAAAACATTATTGGTAAATGCAAAGCTTCTTTTTTATTCCAGAATGATGGTTATTTCCGTGATGATATATATTCCTAAATAGCAATATATTTCACAATACTTGTAAAATTTAATTGAATAACACTCTTATGATGCATTTGAAAGCATTTTAAACAATTTTCTTAGAAAGATACTTCCTTGAATATAATATTCTATAAATATTTTTTGTTTCGAAATGTTTTTATAAGTAGTTTTTATCGCATACTTGTTTATGACTGAGACCTTACTTATATCAAATAAGATATACACTACGAATGTCATATAAATTATGACGAACGTATTATTATCATACTAAGAACGTTATATTGTTATCATTATTTGCAAAATAATTGTTACAGAAATAATTGTTACAGTTAAATTCATAACAATATTGACAACACTTCTACAATACAACTAATAGAATAAAAAACAACAAAGATTATTACCTCACGTACCTTTCCAAATCAGCTGGCTGAAAATCGTTTCTCCCTGGAATAAGAAAAATAATATTATTTCAATACCTATTGTTAAGAATTATTACATATAACAAAGAAGAGAGTTAACAATTGATGAAAAGATGTGATGTTCTGTTGCAAATGAACGATTCAACCTGTAAGCAAATTCTTGGGGAGTAAGGTTTACTTTAGGCAGGTCCTCAGTGTTGTTTGTTTCGAGTTAAGTTCGAGGGAGAAGTTTTGTTCGAGCTCCAACAAGCAGGCAATAGTTTAAAGCCATTGTTAAATCTGCTTAGTAGGAGTCAGATTTGTGGAATTAGCCAGATGGGTAGGACCAGAACTGCCCTGCAGTCAACTCAAGTTTATCCTCTCTATCACAAAAAGCTTTCTTTTTTATTACGAGACATTGAGACGAGGTGCATTACATAATGGTCGAGTATTGTTAGCTAGTTTTTTTTCCATATGAATCATAAAAAAAAAAAATCTGGATCATAAGATGTAGCATATACTGATGCATTCTCCACCCTGCAAGATAAAGGTGCTATCTTTATTTACAAATCTCGCCTGTAAAAAACATCTCTCTGACGGACACTCCAATCGATATCTCTCTAGCAAACGTGAAGAGTTATCAAGTTATCTTTGTTATCAAAAAAAATACTTATAGCATATTGTATGTATTTTAAAGTATTATAAAATAATAATAAGATTACAATATTGCGTTTATTTTTATTAATAAACATCATTCAGTTATATAAACAAAATACTTGTATCAGTAATCCTCAATTCATGTTTGATGTTAATCCAACGTGAAAAATATTAACTTAATACACAAGTCGGCTCTTAGCAAGCAGTAGTAGAAACATTTACTCTGTAACTCTATAATAATCATATCAGAACTCCAATTTTCCTGGACAATAACCGGGTCCAGTATCAACAAAAATGACAGTTCAGCTATTAAAAATAATCAGTTCACATTGTCGTTTGATCATCGTATATTTTTTTTAATTTAAAACGTCCAAAAAATATCATCCTTGCAACAGAACTTTATGGGTGGGAAACTTAAAGCCTTTAAGAATCCCAAAATAAGGCATTGCGTAGAATATTTAGATGGAAAAAGAATTAGACCTAATAGATTGTACAACGCGGTAGAAAGTATTTTTAAAAAATACAGGGATGAAGACTGTCGACAGAAGTGAAAACTCTTAACTTTAGAATAACATTTTTAAATTTAAATTATTAACATTAGTCTGAGTTTCTCGTATACTGACACTCCGACAAATAATTATATACATTCTGAAGTAGTTTATTTATTAATAAAAACAAGTGATGGGTTGCACCAGCTCAATAAAAAATATCAATAAATTAATCGGGGATATGTATAAAAAAGTAAACAAAATGAGGCAAGAGGTTCAGCCTCAATCTATTGCGGGCACAAATAAAAGTGGAAACATAAAAATGACACTGCCACCGTGGTCAGTAGACGGACAGAGCACTTTAGTGAACTGTTAGGTATGAACGAGGAGTATAGTGCTGGAGAGAGTGGCAGTGATCATAGAGAGGAAATGACGGAAGACGGCAGAGAAGAGCTGCTCCCATCCTATGATGAGGTAAGTGAGGCAATAGAGAAGCTCAATAATAACAAATTCGCAGGCTTATATGGTTTACCAGGGGAGTTTTTTTAAAAATGCTGATCAGGACTTCGTTAAGGAGCTTACCCATCCAATGGAACGTATCTGGATAGAGGAAGAAATGCCTGATGAATGGAATAATGGAGTGATCTGCCTGATACACAAGAAAGGTGACCCGCTTGTATGTAAAAACTACAGATGCATTTCTTTGCTCAATACAGCATACAAGATATTGTCCAACATATTATCAAGGACTAGCAGTGTGGGTTCAGGTGAGGTAGATCAACGATTGACTTGATCTTCACGTTAAGGTTAATCCTGGAAAAGACACTGGAATGTGGGAATGTACTTTCATTCCATAAATCGAGGGATGCTCTAAAAGGCAATGAGAGAGATGAATATACCGTCCAAGCTGGTCCGAATGGTAAGAGTGGCCATATCCAACTCTAAACGTCAAATTAAGATTTAGTCCCATGGATGGAATGGATTGAAGCAGGGTGACGCCTTGGCGTGTCTTCTATTCAACCTAGGAGAAAGTGATTAGAGATTCGCAGATAAAAATAGGCGGGCATATCTTCAATAAAGGCGTACAGCTTCTGGCTTATGCCATTGACATTGAAATAATCAGTAGGTATGAGTCAGGCATGAAAGAAGCCTTAAAGCTTTGGAGCGATCTGCTCAAGCAATGTGGCTTGTAATAAAAGAGGCCAAATCAAAGTGCATGGTTGCAAGGACTGAGGTACATGATCGACACACAGAAATAGGTGGATACAAGTTCGAAACAGTTCGGGGATTTGTGAACTTTGAGTCATTTGTAGATACTGACAATAACGTCTCCAAAGAAATAGAAAAGAGAATCATAGCCGCCACGAGGGTTTAATCAAGCTCTTTAAAACAAAAGCAATAAATAAAGTCACAATGGCTACACTCTACAAGACCCTCATCAGAACCATACTGACATACGGTTGTGAAAGCTGGGTGCTAAAGAAGGATTTATGGGTCATCAAAGAAAATGGCCTGGAGAATAAGGTATAACCGGGAACTGTACGAAAATTATAAGGATGTCCTAGTAGTAAAAATTATCCGATCATCAGGCTTCGTTGGGCTGGTCATGTACAAAGGATGGCTGAAGATAGCATTCCCAAGAGAATAATGAACCATGGACCAGTGGGAAAAAGAAAAGTAGGAAGACCCCGGACAAGATGGTTAGACCAGGTTGGAAGGGACGTGGTGCGGCTTGAGGCCTCAAGCTGGTTGACGACGACCAGGGACAGAGACCGGTGGGGACAGTTCCTTCTGGAGGCCAGGGCCAGGTCTGGGCTGTAGAGCCGAAGATGTATACATTTATGTAGTCGATATAATAATTATTAAAATTAATATTGTATATACCTTGTGTAAGTATATACATACAAATTAATGAACTTTATTTTGGCATTATTATTATCATCGTTAAGGTCTATAATACTTAGATGATTCGTATTTTCAATCATTTCATAAAACAAGACATTTACCTATGACAAATAAAATCTTTTAGTGGAAACGAAAAGTTCAACTAGTTATTGATGTTTTAAGTTACTATTAGTATCAATTGTTATACAGCCTTTTAGTAAATATAAATAGTCTAATATCAATGGAATTCTAAACTTTATACTAAAGTTGATTTAATATATATATATAAGTTAAGATGAGACTAAGAGCTGTATATCCACTAATACCAAACTCTTATAAACAAACATTGTAAATGCTATATATAGAGAATTATAAGATGAATAAAGTCAGTGTTTAACCAGCCTTCAAGTGTGTTATTTGTCCCTTAACCTTCTTTTTTTTATGCTTTGGCGTAGTGAAGTCTTTAAGTGGTGCCGAAACCCGGGAACGTTTTTGCAGTTTAGTGAGTTTTGTTTTCTACGATTTTTTTCTTTCTCTAGTTTTTATTTTCATTTAGTTCTTTTGGTTTGAAGATAATTGTACTAATATGAATGAGCAAAGAGAAATCCTTAGGCCACCAACGTTAACGTTGGAGCCTCCGCAGACTGAACAGGGGAATCCCGAGTTTCCGCCATTGCCGTCAACAACTCTAGCAATGGCGAGGGCAGGCCTAGCTGCGCAGGAGGCAAACAGAATAGCGGACGGTCTACCCAGAGATAGAACATTTATGGAGTGTGCGCAAGAGATGGTAGACGCGAGTGCTCGAGAAGATGAAGAGAAGGAAGTGATAGAACCAGGGTGGAATAGGGTGTCGTACCGGAGGAACGAAACAGGCAGAAGCAGATTCAGGCAGGAGCCGGGAAGAAGAAGAGAGGGAGAGTTTGTGAGAAGAGAGAAGCCACCAAGAGAAAGAAGGCAAATTGTTGAGAGAAAGAATGGGAGAAGAGAGGAAAGGAGGTGCCACGAATGCGGCAAAACAGGGCACTTGGTAGCTCAGTGTCCACGTACGCGGTGCTTCGAATGCCAAGGTGAGGGACATATGGCCAGACAATGCCCATATATACGGCGCAGAGAGCACGACAGAGGTGAGCCGATGGAGATCAATGCTCACAGACTGGGACGGAGGAACAGGATAGTATCGGAATCTGCGAGATCCTCTGAGACCTCAGGGTCTGAGACGGAAGGCAGCGAACCTAGTGGCAGAGGAACTCCCGGAGGAAGGAGCAAACAACGGAGCACAGGGAGGCGTGCCGAGCAGGTAAGGAGGGAATGAGAATGGTGTAAACGGAGGGGCAACCTTTTTTTTGTGAATAGTGCGGTAAAGAAGGGTGACCGGTTGCCTGTTATTGAGTTTTATAGAGGGTGGAGGTGTTTAGTGGACACAGGGAGTTCTTGTACACTAGTAGGTGAGGACAAGTTAAAGGTATTGTTTAAGGGTAAGAATCAGCCAGACATCAGGCCATGTCAATGTAAAGTGGTCACTTTGAGTGGGCCCTGTACGATAGAAGGGGAAATCGATTTAGCCCTAGATAGGTGGGGAAAGAAGGGAGAGGCGTTGACGCTCCATGTTGTGGAAATCATGCCGCGGGAGTATGGGGGGATTTTGGGATGCGATGTGTTTAGCAAATTAGGGTTGAGAATTCGTAGTACAGGGGGTCAGTGGGTAGTCCGGATCGGGAACAAGAAATATAAAACGGTGCAGGATGTGTTAGGTGCGTTGGAGCAATTGCCAAGGGTGCAGATTGGAGACAGGCCGTAAGGGAGGAATTCGGCGAGACCCACTGAGCGCGACGGGGGAGACGCTTCATGAGATCCGTTTGAAGTCGGAGAAGGTCACCTATGTAAAGGAGCGGAGGTACCCACAAGCGTTAAGAGGACATATCCGCGAGGATATTGAGGAGTTAAAGCGGCAAGGGATCATTGTGGATAGCAAGTCGCCGTTTAATAGCCCACTATGGGCCGTTAAGAAGAAACCGGTTGATGGGGAATCTAGGGAGCGCTATAGGGTAGTAGTCGATTTTCGGCAGCTTAACGAAAATACGCGCGACGAAAAATACCCCATTCCCAGATTAGAGGATATTTTGGACCGGCTAGGTGGAGCCTCAATCTTTACTACGCTCGATCTCAAATCAGGGTATCATCAGATCCGGATGCACCCCAGGGACCAGGCCAAAACCGCGATTACATTCGAAAGGGGGCATTATGAATTCACCCGTATGCCGTTTGGACTGAAAAATGCGCCCATCACATTTCAAAGACTGATGGACGAATTCTTGCGGGGACTGGACGAGAACATGTGCCAGGTCTACATGGATGATCTCTTGGTGTTTAGTAGGACAGAGGAGGGTCATCTGGAAGATTTGCGACGGGTGTTCACGAGAATCCGGCAGTTCGGGTTGAAGCTATCGCAAGAAAAATCGACTCTGGGACAAGAGGAGATTAATTTTCTGGGACATGTGATTTCGGGGGAGGGGGTACGACCAGATGGGAGAAAAGTTGAAGCAATAGGGAAGATGGCGATGCCGAGCGATGTGAAGGGGATCAGGAGATTATTAGGGACACTCAACTACTACCGACGTTTTGTACCGGAGATGGCGGAGAACTTGGTTCCTTTGAACGAACTGCTGCAAAAGGGGCTCACAGTTAAGATGAAGCCAGAAATTGAAGCAAAGATCAGAAAGTGCATTTTACAGTTGCAAACTGAACCAATCCTGGCATTCCCAGACTTCGGTAAACCATTTGCGATCACCACAGACGCCAGCGAATATGCACTGGGGGCGGTTTTATCCCAGGAAAGTGAAAAGGGGGAACGACCCGTAGCATACGCGAATAGGAGACTCACAGATGCGGAATCTCGTTACAGCGCACTCGAACGGGAATTATTAGGAATCATATGGGCGGTGCAACACTTTCGACCATACGTATTTGGCAGGAAATTTAAAGTGCATACAGACCACCGTCCGTTGCTCTGGGTGGGTAATCTGAAGGAATCTTCGGCTCGAGTCACGAGATGGAAGGAGATCCTCAGCCAGTACAACCTGGAAGTAGTGTATAAGCCGGGGAAAGACAATGTTGTAGCTGACTGGCTCTCTCGTGCCTTACAGGTAAATATGATGGAGACGGAGGGTGGAGAAGCGTCGGAGGAGTTGCAAAGGTTTGTACGGGAATGGACACCAGACGGAGAAGGAGGACGTGTGGACGACCTCCAAGGCAATGAGGAATCCTCGGAGGACGAGTCAGGAAATGAGAGACCGGTTGAGATGGAGGAAATCGATGACATAGTCAACAACAAGTCCCGGCAGGTCATCTGGAAAACAAGGACTACGGGGCTCGTGAAAATGGAGTTTTCCAAGTACGACAAACATTCCGTCATCACTATTTGGTCACAACCTGGAGTTCAGGAAGAGCAAATATGTCGGGTGCTGAAGGATGCCTCTAAAGCGGGAGTGACCCATTACCTGTATGTTGGCAATGCGACGGTGTGGGATAAGATACGCAACTTGTGGCGCCTCGAGAAAATAGGGATCGATAGGATGTTCATCCGATGCCGATTGATGGTGGAGACCATTCGGGATCAGGACCAGCAAAAAGAGGTAACGACGGCCTATCATCAAGGCAAGACGAACCACAGAGGTATCAATGAGACATTGGCGGCTTTAAAGAGGAAGTATTACTGGGTAGGAATGCGGAAGACGGTGAAAGAGATAATAAGGGACTGCCACATTTGCCATACAGCCAAATATGACCGCCACCCTCCCGTAGGATTACCAACTGAGACACGGACACCCACGGTACCGCTGACAGAGCTTCAAATAGATACCTTTACGTGGAGGGGGTTTAAATGGGTAACAATATTAGATACGTTTAGCAAAGCGGCCATGGCCCATCCAGTAAAAGAAAAGTCGGCGGCGTGGTACCAGTGTTATGGGGTGCCAAACATGATCTCCTCGGATGGGGGCAGGGAGTTCGATAACCCGCTCTTGCGACAGGAGATGAAAAGGTTGGGAATTGAGTGGCACTGGAACACGCCCGGACATCCGAAAAGTAGGGGAGGGATTGAACGTCTCCATAATACGTTGGGGGAACATCTCCGAGTATTTCACGCGGATAAAGGGTTGGAAGCGGATGAGGCGATGCCCCGAGCAATAGCGGCATATAAGCATTCCATACATATGGGCACCGGGTTTTCCCCTTTCGGAGCTCTTTTCGGGTTACGCACACGAAGGAGAAACGAGGGAGAGACGGTTGTGGACGAGGGCATGGCCGAACAATTAAATACAAACAGAGTAGAGCTCGAGAGACATTGGGGTAAAGCGCATGGACGAATGGCCGCAGAGAAGAGTAGGAGAGTAGCGCGTGAGAACGAGGGAGTAAGAGATGTCATGGGTACGATTAAAATAGGCACTGTTGTTTATAGAAAGATCGTGTCGAATCGCGCGAAGGAGGTCCTCAGGTATGAGGGTCCATTCAAAGTGATTACGATTAGGGAGCATAATCTTGTCACTATTCAGAGTCTGGTTGAGCCCAGGAAACGGAGAACCGTTCATATTGAACAACTTAAGGTTCCGGCAGGGGAGGGCCGATCATAAAATTGTATTTATTTCATTTTATTATTGGATATATTTTTTATTTTATTTTTCTACCTTGTTTTAGGAATATAGCGATATATAGAAGTATATAATTTTTTTTTATGTTTTGTCTGTTTTGTTTTTGGTAGTGTTTCGTTGTCATTGTAAATAAAGTTTCGGTATAAGACTTATATTGTATATATCCAGTCATGCTATAGAATAAGATAGTATTAAGTTGGTTTTGTAAGTTGTAAAATTTGTTTATTTGTGATGATTGAGTTTAGCTTATACTATGTTGTACCAGTTTTTTTTAGTGTTTTTTTTTTTTAGAGTTTACGAAGATGTTCATAAACTGGCAGGGGGGAGTTAAGATGAGACTAAGAGCTGTATATCCACTAATACCAAACTCTTATAAACAAACATTGTAAATACTATATATAGAGAATTATAAGATGAATAAAGTCAGTGTTTAACCAGCCTTCAAGTGTGTTATTTGTCCCTTAACCTTCTTTTTTTTATGCTTTGGCGTAGTGAAGTCTTTAAGTTATATATATATTTATTATTATATTATTATACGTTAAGTATATATATATATATATATCTACTAATATATTTATAATTATAATATTTTTTTTATATTATATAAATTTATAATATAATAGTTAATATATACTAAAGGTTAAATATATATAACTCATCCATAAGCCGCTAGGCACCGCCACTCTTGTGCAAAACGTCACGAGCAAGTCGGTGACGCGAGCTGATAAAGTTTTCCCCTGTCAAAAGTCGCTAAATGGAACTAAAGAAGTCTTCACATCAAAAATAAATTAAACTACACGTTTAATAAGTCAATCGCGGGAAGAAAAACGGAGTTGAGCAAGAGGAACAACATGGGAAAGTACTAAGAACAACAGAGGAGCGAAGTTGGAGAAGGAGACGGAAGGGATGTGGAAGGCTAAGCCAAGGCACTGGGGCGGAACCCACCTCCTTAATTAAAAACAGAATTTATTGCTTTCTAAACTAGTACACTTCTTGCCCAGGCTAACCTGATTAACTCCAACAACATCATCTCCTCCTGTCCGCCTTTATTTTATTTAACCTGATGAATGCTTTTACCTGAAATTACAACCTCTCGGGCGATGGAACAGTCTTATTACTTACTGTCTTGCTCCTATCTTAATATAGGTCACCAGGGTGGACTTTGGCTGGTTCAAGAACTCAGCTGTTTAGTTTTTAATATAAAAAAAGGTGGCCGAACTCGAAGCGAGTTAAGCCACAAGGAGTTTTATCTTTTCGTTCCTTTCCTTTTTATATTCTCGAAAATAAAATTAATCGTGAGTTTTAGTAGGAAAAAAGGAGTGTAATGACGGGAAATGACATACTATAAACTAACTCCACCATCTCTCTCTTAATCTTAGATCTAGTATATATACAACACGGAAACATTGACGAAACTTCCTTGTAACAAAACCATTTTTTCAAACAATGTACGTAACTCCTATACTGGTGACCTTTTCATCAAGAAATGAACGTTTCAATAAACATTTAGAAGCATAGATGAAGATGTAGCTTAGCCAGTACGTGTATGTGTAATACAATTATTTTCATTTTCTAGAATATTAAAAAGGGAACGAATAAAAAGTTAAAATTTGTTGCGACTTAACTCGAAGCGACAATCTACGAAACTGATACCGAAAAAATACAGAAAAATCCAGTCAGTCAGTCCTTCTATCTTTTGAAATAAACAAGAATGAAAACGTATTTATTGATATTTTTAAAAAGATTCATTTGTTTAAACTTAATAGATTAAACATAAATAAGGGATTTGCATTATAGTTAATGGAATATTATCTTAAAGGCCGCTACACACGGTCAGTTCGGTGTGTCAGTTTGCTGTCTTCATTTCCAACTGTCACTTCTAACTGAACGCAACAGTCGCATCCACACGCTCACTTCGGCGTGGCAGTTCAATGAGCTACCCCTTGGAAGCTCCAGCCCTCTTGTTGTGTATTTAACATATTAAACCCAATTTTGTGTTCATATTTTCGGACGATGAATTGTTATTTCTATATAGTGCAGTTTTTTTGTTTGTTTATTGTTTGTTATGACAGTCCTTTGAAGTTACTTTCCACAAACATTCCTCCCCTCTATACAGTTCTTTAAATTCTAATAGATGATTGATGTCTATCCAAACGACACCTGTACGAATGCTCAGAAAACTAATGTGACACACAGAATTGACGCGACGGTACACACGCTCACTTCGGACTGTCACACCGAAATGATGATCTTTCATCAGTCCATCAGTTCACTTTTTCGATGTGAGCTCACATAAATTTTGCCGACACACCGAACTGACCGTATGTAGCGGCCTTAAGAATGTTTTAGTTTAATCTTGTGTAGTGATTCCATAATAAAGGAGATAGAGTAAAATTTTAATTATACAAAATACATGCTGTTATAATACATTTTTCGGTTATTAAAATGTATTTATCTCACTTAAAACGAAAAAACTGAGTTGGTTTGGTCATGTTATGAGGATGGCGGACGACCGATGGTCTAAAAGGGTACTGAAACAAATACCATCGGAAAGGAGGAACAGAGGTCGGGCAGAGAAGAGGTGGATAGAAGGGATCCCGGAGGCAATAGTGGCAAGAGGACTTAGAGAGAAGGACCTGAGGATAAAAAGAAATGGCGGTAGGGCTTGTATGAATTAGGCTACGACATATGACGCATTGTTGTAATAAAGTCGTTTTATAAAAATAAAAATAAAATGTATTTATTATGGTTCAAAAGGAATTTAAGAGGTTGACATGTTTGAAACTAGTGGGTTTGATTGGGAATAAAGTTTGTCATGAAAAGGACTGATATCGGATTCGGGCAAAATCAGTAACAAATGGAATATTGAGGTCATTATGGATTACTTTGTTCGTTACATTCGATGGTTTAGAGGAGCTCAAAAGCCCAAATTGGTCTTATAATAGTCATGTACATGTAATTAATTAGATGTCTAGAGCATTTGTCTAGTAAGTCTTGAAGTAGCCTCAAACGGCGAGTGCTATGTTGTATTTTCAGTCTAGTATGAGGATTCCAAGGCAAAAGTTTGTCAAGATTATTCTGAAGGAGTCAGTGAGATATTATTAAAAGATACATTAGTTTACGATGAAGGGTAAAGGTGATTTAATGGGATAAATAGGAATTTATTTTTATACTCTATTTGTGACATCATTCTTCAAGGTCAGTGATATGGGATTGAACAGTACGGGATGCTATTACTGGATTAGTGTTGACTGACACATTTGTATATGTATCATAAGCATGCGTGGTAATGATATTGGGATGGATTAGGATGCCATCTGTATAAACTGTGCGAGGTCTGGGCCGAGGATACTGCCTTGAGGAATACCAGCATATTAGGAAAATAGACATTATTATGATGGATTGAATTGGTCAGGGGATGCCGAACCGTTGGCACAATTAAAAAAATAAATTCTGCTTATTTTGTGTCATCTTTGACTGCATCCCCTGACCAATTAAATCCATCATTAGCATTATTCAGTCAACTATTTTCCACTCAGACATTATTATTGTTTACTTTGAATGAATCGTTAGTGAGACATACTGATTAATATCCACAAACCCCTCATGAAAACTGAATAATTATAAAGTCGATTACTAGAAATAGTTTAATAACAATCCCAGTAGGAGATTGGTGGAAGATCTCAAAGAGCAGAGAGAGGGTATTTCGCTGAAGTTACTGTCGATGATATACTAGATTTCCAGCAGGTATGTTTCCCCCCTGAGAATATACGACCATAAATTCCAGGTTCGGGCGCGTCTTCCACAGGCACTGCTTCCACCGCTACCGACACAGATTAGCCTAGTAAATACCACTGGCAAGGAAATAAGAACAATTCCTTCCAAAGTGAAAAAAATGAAATGAAATTATAATTTCTGGTTTAAAATATTATAAATATGATTAAAATCAGTTATACAGTAAATACACAATTAGTTAATAATATGAGCTGTCATGGCGATATCGAAAGGTTTTCATTTGAATTACTTTAAATACACGCTGCAGGCGGCTACTTTTATTTAGTCCGTTTGCGGCGGGAGATGGATCATATGGGATCTAGGACCCTCCAGGGGCTCACCCAGCCTCTATAAAATATTATAAAAATAGGTTACCCAAAATAGGGGGGGGACCTGGCGGTTGAGCGCGACCTAGGACGTCACCTCCTTGCAGAACCGTTGTTCATGAAACAGTACAGTCTCTACCATGTACTGAACCCCAAGACTCGTTCAAGGGTCGTAGTGGTACAGGGTTTTTCAGGGTTAAAACCATTAAAAAGAATAAACGATTTAAAAAAAATCTAAATAACTATAATTGCATGTGATATAAAAAAAAAACAACGTTATTTTTGAACTGCTAAATTTTATCTAAAGCCCAGGTCAATAAGTGGTTACGTCGCATTTTCTCCAAAAAGAGATTCTCCTACTTTTTCTTATTTAAGGCTGCTTCTACTTGTTTTTACTTGTAATATTTGTAGAGAAAAAGAGACTGAATCAGACACTAGCTATAAATGGAGTTATTGTTTGACAATCCAAAAACTCACTCTAGACAAAAATCGACTTTAAGACTTACTCGCTGGAGTTGCAGATATACATTTATAAATAAATGGAAGCTGTTTAATTTAAACAAATATACAATTTTATTTTTATTAAAACAACACAACTCAGAAAAACACTATTTTTAATACAAATTTTGCATAGATTAGTACGTTTCCTAAACCCAAATTTTATAAATACAAACGGAAATTAAAAATTTCATTGGTTTTCTTTTTCTCTAAAGTGACAGGAATTGGTGTAATCATGATACTGATTATAGTATATACAAGCAGTATATCTGTAATAATTAATGTAGTTTATCTATGACTTTGTCAGAATTACTAATTTACCCGTCATAATCAGTTGACACTGTGCTGTATATGGTTTGAAGCTTTAGTGCTCAACACAAATTTCGAGGTTCCTAAGGTTTTTGTATTTTCATGTTTTACCTCTTAAAGAATTAATTTTTTTCTCTGCACATCATGCCTATGATGTGCAGACAAAAACCTCTACTACACCTACAACTACAACCTCTGAAGGGTCTTGGGTTCAGTATATGGTAGAGACTATACGTTTTCATGGACAACCGTTGTGAGGGGAGATCATTTGTGCTAGATCACGATCAACCACCAAATTTATCTCCCTATTTCGGGTACCCACTTGATAGAAACTGAGTGACCCTTAGGAGGGTTCTAGACTGCATAGGATCCATCTCCGGGGGCTAACATATTAAATAAAAGTCTTCCAGCGGCGAGATTTGAACACAGGACCTTCCGTACGGCAACTCAGCGCTCTACCACTCAGCCACTCCGCTCCCTATTTATTTTAAATTAATAGAGAGACACACTGGCAATAGATGTAGGATCCAACACACACAACAAGTTGACGAAAAGTAAAAGCTATTTACATAATATTTCTTTTATAAAAATCCCCAAATGGGAGCTTATTTACTAGTAGTATAATTGAAGTTAGTTGCGACGATTTTGTAATAATGCCTGTTACTAATTAAGACTTAATGCTATCTATACATTTTTATTTTGTTAGTCTAAATCTAAGTTAATACATTATCATCTCCATGTATTGGTAATAAAAAATCAATGATTCTGCCTTCATTTTTAACATTACTATGGAAGGCGATGAAGAAAAATAAACAGACAGCTCAAAATTTATTTTATTGTCAGATTCTATTGAACGATTACAACATCACTTACATTAACATTTTGATTGCAACATTCTATTACTGTTCAAACAATACAGCTGTCACTTAAAACAATCACTTTTCACTCACTTCTGTTTTAAATTATAAGCTCATTCGAAGAGATTAATTGGTTTAACAAATATTTGTTGGTGCAAAATGCAACCTAGCTAATTAAATGTTTTATACGACAAGTACAAAACAACAAGCTTTTATCCTTTACAACTTTATCACACTAATTATTCGCATGGGTCGATTATTGAATGAGGTGGTATACTGCTGAAGCGTAAACTACTTTCCTACAGATTGGATGTATAGTGTTCGTAATACTTTTATCTCCCTCTCCATAATTTTTATAATAAATATTTAAACCCACGAACGTTCTTGGTAGTTATAGACTGAACTATATATATCTGATATACTGCTAGCTAAGACTACACCTACATTGGATCCGGTGTGATACGATGAGACGTCGCTAGCAAACCAAATGACTGAAATATATCGAGAGTTATAACATTTGGTTCTTTATATTTATAAAATTAAGATTATTTATTAATTATCTTTAATACATTTATATTTTATATAATGTATAGTAAAATATGTATAATGTATACACCCCCGCATCGTATGTGATAGAATCACGTCGCACCGAATCGGATCCAATGTAGGTGTAGCCTAAGCCTAAGCTAGGTTACTTTCTGAATACATATACACATTTTATAGAGGGTGGGTGTGCCCCCGGAGAGTCTGCAGAGAAACTCTCTCACTTTATTGATTATAGGTTAGGTTTATAAGAAATGTTACCAGGAAATCATGACTGATAATTTCGCAGTTTCATAATTGTCTTAGACGATTTAAGCTACGTGAAAGATCTTCATATCCTTTTACTCCTTAACGACACCGACTCCACTCGCTCTTAAATCAACTTCTTAGTAATATTATTGAAATAAATAAACAATTTCATTGATTCAACTAACCGTTGGTTACATATTTAGAACACAATATACTAAGCTATAACGTTTATTTTATACTAAACTGTTACATTTAGTTTATACGAAATATTGTTACGAGGAAGAAAATGGTCCGGGTGGGGGTAAAAAAATTCTCTTATGTAGGGAAAAATGTTTATTGGAAAGCCGACGTTTCGACTCACATTGCAGGTTTTCTTCAGGGATAGTAGATCACACTTGACACTATTAACTTAACTACCCAATAAACAGTTCTTCTTACTAAAGAGAATTTTTTCTTACCTCCACTCGCACAATTTTCTTCCTCATAAATATATATATATATATATATATATATATATATATATATATATATATATATATATATATATATATATATATATATAATGGATGGAGGATGTAGAGGAGTGCATGGCAGCCAGAGGCCTCCGTGAGGGGGATTGGATAGACAGAGAGCAGTGGCTTTTGGGTATTGGGGTATAACTCCTTAAGTTGTGAAAAACCCCAGGAAAAAAAAAAAAATATATATATATATATATATATAAGGTCATCTATTATTGTTCAATAAATACTGTTACATTTAGTTTATACTAAAAACTCTTCAATATTAAGCAAAAATTCTTTTAAAAATATTTACTAATGGTTAAAAGTTCCAATAGTTAACTTGCCTAGCACTTTCGAAATAAAGTTAGATTGAAATCAAATTGAAGTATTTGAACTCCCCACGTAGATATATTAGAAACGTAGCCATTAGGAAATAACATTTTTACAAAATATATACATACATATTTACTATAAAGTGAAAAATCTAACTTGAAATAAAGTTAATAAAGCTAAAATTAGGGAGGATACAATAAATAAACTAGGAAGGAAACTAATTCATGTTGCGGAATCGACGGGCAGGTTATCTGACCGCGAAATCTACCACACTTTCCGCAGCCAGATTTCCGGTTTACCCAGAGCCTTCATCGGTCATTGATCACAGGACATTGTTTCCTGCACAGTGAATTCGATTTATGTAATATTCTATATAAGAAGGTACACATTAAATATATATATCTGAAAAAGTACACATATGTGAACATAATTAGGGAGAGCTACGATAAGCAAATATGGTGAGATAGACAAGCAGGTTTTAAAACGGGTTATAAAGTCCAATGGACTATTCTACCAGACATATAAAAAGCATAGGTAAGCGGGAAGTGAGAAATGAGGCTAAACTTAGACTATATAAACCGTGCTTTCAGTGCTGGCTTTATCTGATATATCAGTAAGCTAGAGAACCCTCGATCAGCACACAAGTAAGATTTCAGTGGTCGAAATGAGATTCATCTGTAGAATTGTGAATAAGACCATGAACACGTCGGAAAATAGAGGATACCTAGCTATCGCTAACTAACAAAATTAAAGTGTACAACACGCTGCTTAAACTAATTTGGACCTATGCCTCGCAAGCGTGGGGGTCATGGAAAAAATCGTACACACAATTAAAATCTTTCAATCAAATTTCCTTCTTCATATTACACATTGTTTTACATTACGAATAAATCATAACACAAAGATCTCAACATACCATTCGTGGCTGACACAATTAAGAAAACCTACAAAAAATTTCATAACTCACTTGCTGGAAACTCAAAATTACTGGTATAATTATTACTGACAAACAAATTATCACAGAATCCGACAAGGAGGCTGAAATGTCTCTGAAGTAGAAATCTACTACAGAGAGAGATGAGCCACGCTAGTAGTGCCTTCAATGGGAGGTTTCTCCATAAACGCTTCCACGCGAATCCTTTAGGACAGTTTTCAAAAGAAGATCACATACGTATAGTATGCATGGCAATTTGTATAATATCTTAAATAAATAGTTATATTATATTATTATTTGATTCTTTTCAAAGGGCTGTTTATAAATATATACATGGAAGCTGGGAATCTTTCAATTAATTACCAGATGGGATACTAAGAGATGGGGAGCAGAGTGGTTCAGTGTTAGATCACTGAATTGCCATGCCGAAAATCGTAGTTTAAATCCTGCTGATGGCAAAACTTTTATTTAGTATGTCACCAGCCGGAGATGTATCAGATGGGATCTAGGACCCGCACCCAGCCTCTAAAAAGTAGGTACTCAACTGGGGGAAAAATCTGGCGGTTGAGTGTGATCTAGGACAAATCACCTCCTTGCACCGTTGTCATTTAAACAGTACAGTCTCTACCAATTACTGAACCCCAGACCTGTTCATGAGTTGTAGTGGTGCAGGGTTTTTTTTATACCGCGGAAGGATGTTCCTGTGCTAGGGAAACTGCCAGGAAAACCCTACCCTATAAAATGAGAAGGTATTGGAACGAAGAAGAAATCATTTGGCCTAGTACACGATCGGGACTTAACTGCAGCGGCACGGAATTTACTGGCTCATCGTAATGGCTACTTATGGTCCAAATGGTAGGGGGGCTCCAATAGCTGCACTGATATCACCGATCTGTTAATTTACTCCCCAGATAGCAGCACTAGCTAACAGCCGTAATTTATTCCACACTCTCTTGTAGCGATAGCAGATATTGCTATTTACACAGCATGGACCCTTGACAGCGCACCTATTCAGAAGGAAATGTAATTAGCTGTACTAATAGCTTTCAGTACATTCCACTTTTCAGGATAAATAAGATGTATAAGTATTTCAAATAAAATTAAAATTAAATATACAAAAAATTAACCCACCATTTTTTTATTAATAGTTCAAAATATGATTATTATATAATTTAGAAATGAGAGTGCGGAATAGTTAGAGGTGACTTCAAACGTAGGCGTATAATAAATAAAATATATTTGAGCTGGAATAACTTTTTAAGTGGCCACTCATTACCCACTCTAAATTGACCTCACAGTACTGAAACAGCTGGAATATGTGGAGTGACGGTACGCACTAATCTCTATCACTCCAGTAAACAATCATAAGTGAAGCTATAAAATTGGTTCAACACAATACTCAAAAGATTTAATATGTTAATGTTAAATTGAAAGCTCTAAACTCCATTAACAAAAACATTTTAATTAATGTAGGGTTTTCTGTGGATATTAGTAATTGTAAATTAATTAAAAATCTTTTAATGTTATCCTCCCAAACACAAGGGCCAATCCAAGTTGAACCATCAGGTATTAATTAAAAATGAGATTCTATGAATAATTTCGGAATATTTACTCAGCGGAAAAGAATAATATATATATTCTACTGCCAAATTGTAGGTAGCATTTCTGCTCTACTTTGACGAATCTTCCACAATGATATATGCTTCGCTATTGTTTGGGAAATCTCACGACCACTGCATGGAAAGAAGGGTTAAGATAAAAACAAGTAGTGGCAGATTTTACAACGCAAGAACAATAAAGATTCCAAATACATAAGCGTTCTGGGATTGCTTGAAAATTATCTAAATAAATATAGTTTATTTTTATAAATTAAGAAGAAGTCTAAATAAAAAATAAGCTAGTTATAATATTGGAGACTAGAGTCAAACTGTGCGATTTTTTATATTCACATATATCAGCTAACAGCTAAACTTCTGTAATTGTTATAAAATGTATAAATTCCATTAATTAATCTGGTATAATTAGGGTTAACAGAATTGTCCATTTAGGCAAACGCTGTTGTGATTAATTAAGGAGCAAAACCCTGATCTCTCCATGCTTTCTGTATACACATATTCGCCGTGAACATATTTTTATAACTATTTCTTATTTTATTTTTATTACTTTTTAATTATGCGTTAAGTATAAATTAAGCCAATTATTTTATTTTTGGTATATCTATTCTCTTCGATATTTTTCAACTGAATGAGTTATTTTTACCAATATGTGAAATCCAATTTTAAGGCAAGACTCCCCCGTGGTTGTATGATTTTCAAAATTCAGTATTTTTTTCGCCCTTTTAGTAATTAATTTTAATAGCTTTAAAAATTTACATTTTTAAAAAAGATTCCAAAACCAACAAATGATTATAAACCTCACAATACCGTAGCAGATATTCCTGTTCTGCCACTAATCCCGTTGTAGTATGTTTTGTGAAATTTTATAGCAAGCGAAGATTTATTATTAGCATCCATTAGCGTTGTTGCCTAATATAAAAGCTTCCGCATTTTCACTTAGTGATCCCGAATCATGAGCTCAGCTAAGCATGATTATTTTAAGGCGTCTCGAGTGAGAACCATCTCTTTGTTGACTTAATCCAGGGTTAAATTAAAGAAGATTATGTAGAGAGAAGCCCTAAAGCTAAACACTGTATAACTCATTCAATAAATTTGTCTCATTTTGGAAAGTTAATATTTTGTAATAGAATGGAATATGGATTATTCGAATTTAGTACTAATCAGCAATGAGTTAAAGCATAACTGTGAAAAAAAAAAGTTTTTCGCGAGATGCTTTATTAAGAATTGTTCTGATTTCGGATGTCCGTGTCTCTAGGTTAATAATTTTTTTTAAAATGGTTGAACCCAGGATCCTTAATATAATTTTTTCAAAAGTTTATTTATTGAAATTTAACAACTGGAATGTCAATGCAATAATAGCAAGGGGAAAAGTTTAGAAATAACCAATTGGTATTACTCCAATAACAAATTTAAGTTAGGAGATACGTATGCGGATGACACATGTCTATTATCTGTCAACACTGATCCTGTTATAGCATCCCGTACTCTTCAAACCCATATCACTGACCTAGAAAATTGGTGTCAAAACTGGAGGATTAAAATAAATTCCCACAAATCTCATCAAATCACCTTTACCCTCCGTCGTAAACCAGCGACTTCCTGCCCCCCTGTATCGTTTAATAACACCCCTCTTAGTCCTGTAGAACAGATCCGGTACTTAGGAGTACACCTTGACAAACGCTTAACTTGGAATCCTCATACTAGACTGAAACGAAAAGAAACAGCTCGCCGTTTCAGGCTACTTCAACATTTACTGGATAAACGCTCTAAGCTCCCAATCCATTACAAGAGACTCATATACACGACAATCATTAGACCCATCTGGACTTACGGAATAGAGCTTTGGGGCTCCACTAAGCCATCGAATTCCTCCCGCATCCAATCTTTACAATCCAAAATCCTTCGGAAAATCCTCAACGCTCCTTACTTTGTTACGAACAAAGTAATCCATAATGACCTAAACGTCCCGTTTATTGCTGATTTGGCCCGAATCCGATATCAATCTTTTCATGACAAACTTCGCAACCTCTTCAATTCCTGATAATCCTCCGACGCGTCTGAAAAGAAGATGGCCTCGTGACCTTCTAAGCTAAACTTTTTATTTGAGTACTATCACTGGGTTGTTTCTCTACTTGTCTTTTCATGTCAATTTATTCCATCATAATATTTACTGGATGTATTCTGTATACAGTTGTAAATTTCAATAAATATATACTAAAAAAAAAAAAAAAAAAAAGTTAGGAGATCCCGATGCCATTTTCTTATCAGACACCTCGGAGGATTGTCAGGAATTGATAGAGAAGCCAGGTTTGAATGGGAAAAGATTTTGCAATGAAAATATTGATATCGGATTCGGGCTAATTTGGCAACAAACGGAACTCTAAGACCATTGTGAGTGATTTTAATCTAAACAAAGTATTGAATATTGAGGTTTTTATGAAGGATTTTAGATTTAAGTGTTTGGTTACACTGAATTATAATTTATGTAAATTTAATCCAAAAAATAGCGCAGTCGGTATTCGATTAAAGAAGTGTTACAACAGTTTTAATTTTTAAATCGTTAACGATAATAATTTATGACATGGAATTCAACAAACTTGCGTGTCTTAACGTTGTCTCCGAGAACATAGCAGAAAACTTTGAAGTTTTTAAAAAGGAAATCATTATCTGTAATAACGCTATGGAAACTGTAAATAAATCGAATGATGCCCAGGTAGCAAGGATTAAAAGCTTGGTGGGGCCCGAGACTTTTTTTAATTTAATCAGGACTGCTGGTGAGGGTAAGAAAACAGTTCTTTCAATCCTTAACGAGTTAGAAGCATACTGCATCCCCAGGAAAAGCAAATACGTATTTCATGTATATGAATATATGATCCAAAAAGAACTCCTTCCTCATGAGATATCAAACAGCAAGGATTGGATGCTATCGTAACGATGGTTTAAGTCCAAATAGGTTTTATAAAATACATGTATAATGGCTCTTTCAAAAGAACAATGATAAAACTCAAAAAAACCTAATATTTCAATAGAAGTATCCATCATGCTTCTTCCTTATCCAGATTCAAATCTCAGCTTTTCCGACATCTCCTAAATTCCCTAACTGATGCTCTCTAATCAATTATAATTAACGGCTCATATCCACTAGAAGTAATAGATGAATTAGTGTCAATTTTCTTCACTTATAACGATATTGTTTTTTCCCCTCAGACTGATTCTTGTTATTTTAGATTTTTAGTTTTTTTTTTTTTTTCTTTACCAGAACATACCTTTTTGTTTATGAATTTAGGTAAATATTTTATTATTCTAATAATGTTGCCCATTGGTCAGATATATATTTATTAAATTTTGTACACATGATTTACATGTGTAAATGTAATCCTTAAGGGACCTGGACCCAGAGTAAAATTATTTTTCTATTCTATTGTATTATCAAGCTACGACGACTTATCAAATATCAGGGTCGTAAGCGCGTTAAACCGCTTTTCGATTCATCACGAGTTAAAAGTAACTATTCTCAACAACTATCAAAAGGGTTGTTTAATTATCTCATGTTAGGGGAGAAAGATAAATTAAATACAAAACAGTGTTTGAGATCATTAGTAGACATGTCCAGAGTAGATAGATTCCCTGAAGAGTGAGAACGCTCAGCTGATTTATGTTCAAATGGACTGAACAAATGGCTCCTGATGGAAGAGAACCAATGTGACAGACAACCGGCCATCCAGATTCAATTTATTTTAATAAATTAACAATTATAACCGGCTGAGTAATTAACCTCGGGCGGATCATCCATTAGCTCCGGGTTGGAACAGCCATCTGACAGGGGAAGTAATGGCACTACCCCCGCCATCCAATGGCAAAAATGGCCCCTCGCTAAATCTATTTCCTCACGGGTCATTAGAATTACCATCCAATCGTTAATTTTTTTCCCGTCAGGGAGATTTACAAAAGGAATTCGAGAGAGGGGGGAGGGAAAGAGGGAAAATGGGGGAAAAGGGGAGCTTGCCAATCCCCTTCTCCATTAAGCTGTATTATGAATAGCACCTTACCACTCCGGTGAAATTTTTAATTTAACATTTTAAGATGATTATTTTTTTCTATAAAATCTTTTAAAAGAAAATCTAAAATTGATTTTTTTTATTATTATATTATAAGAATATTATAAGTAATAATTCATTTTTTCATCAAGCTGAGTTTTTTTTTTACAATATCTAAGAGAGGAGATAATGAAAAACCGGCAAAATACGTATTTGATGTTGATTTTAAAAACATAGACAAAGTTTAATAAAATCCCTAAGCTGTTCTTACGTAGGGCCCGATAAGAGTAGGTTATATAAATCAATACAATTAAGAAACTTGTAATACATATAAATAAAAAAAAATCATTGTAATCTATAATAAATGATAGTTACCGTAAATCTTGAGTGGAAATTCAGTGGTTGAGCGTTATCTGGACCTAATCACTTCTTAGCACCACTGTTGGTTTGGTAACAGTACGAATGATTACATGTTAGGGTACACCTACATTGGATCCGATTCGGTGCGACGCGATTCTATTCTATCACATACGATGCTGGGCTGATCAAACAAAAGATTGAAATTTACGAAAGCGCCTACACTGAATTAGGTCCGTCATGATTCCATTCTTTACAATCCGATAGTGAACTAGTCACTGCCTTCCGAATAAAACAGTTTTAATTTTATTCTTTTATTTCTTATATTTTATATATATTATAGTAAAATATAAATGTATTAAAAATAATTAATAAATAATCTTAATTTTATAAATTTATAGAACCAAATGTTATAACAATGAGGTAATATTACTATAATAGAATATTTTTGTATGGCTGTTTGACTATAAATAAATGATTTAGTTGTTTTTCGATTTCATAAAATATAATTTATATTTTTTAGATATTCATGTTTTATATAATGATTTAATTTATTTATGGAATAGTAGTGATATTTTAAAATCTATTTGGTTTGTAATTAAATTAACGATTGCAATTAAATTAATAAATAGGAACGATTGCCGTCGGATGGTTACACTTGAAACCTCCCCATAATATCAAATCTCAACTAGTGTTTACTTTATTACTGTATTTTTGTCGGCTTTGCTTGATCACGGATCTTTAATTGATCTCCTACAGCCTAGTAACTTTTTTCGAAGGATTTAATGTGAACAAGGTAAGTGTAATTATTTTTATAATACTGTTGTTTTGTGTGTTGTAACTATTCAAAGACAATCCCAATGTATGAATTACAATTGAGCCGGCGCTGGTCTTGAATGGGTTAAACCATAAGAGAAAAATTTACGTTATATAGGATATTGAAAATAATTCCATCTGTATGTATATTTATAGGATTATAGTGAATTATACAAGTGTCAAAGTAGTTATTATCCTTATAAAGCGTATTCTGTGATCGTTATATTCAAGATGTGAAATTGAGTACGCCGACGCAATCACTGTTGGTAGAATTTCGACAGTATCACGAATCACAGTTAGTAGCAGTTACGAAAGCACATATAAGAAAAATCACAGTAACGGTTAGAGCTGTTACTGAAAAGTAGTCGTTAAGCCCATCACTAATTCAAACCGATAACGAAACTAGCCATTTGAATATAATGGTATTAATTTTATTCTTTTATTTCTTATTTTTATATATATTATTGTAAAATATAAATATTTTCAAAATAATATTTTATAAATTTAAAGAATCAAATGTTATGAAAATGAGGTAATATTACAATATTAGAATTTTTTTTTTGTCTTGCTGTTTCACTATAAATGAATCATTTAGTTGTTTTTTAATAATAAAATACAAATTATTCTTTATTGTTATTTGTTTGATCCCACATTTTCGATGTTCCGATGTTAGATCCCAGGCTCGTTTCGAACTAATTCTATGAGTAATATTTGTCTATTTTGTATTACATCTTTGCAAATGAGTATAACAAATCAGAAAAGACCTTATTTCCCAATGTTGCTAAATGCTTAACAAATAAATTAAACATTAAGATGATAATTTTATCAAAAGTTAATGTTTCCAATTTTCTTTGACGAATTAAAATTGTATGTAGGTATATTTTTTATGGACATATCTGATAGATATAATTTTAATCAGCGTAAAAATAACCTTCGCTACTAAATTTAATGGTACATGAAGTTTAGTAATAAAATATTTTAATGAGAATTGACAATATTTTATTTTGGTTTATTTAAAATGTATATATTTTAATAAACACTTATGACAATAAAGGTTAAGTTGCCACACATGGTAACGGCTGGCTTATCGGATTGAAAACTAATGATTTCGAAATGTTAAAATCGCACCTGATCGTACAACATCGCGCCGGATCCAATGTAGGCGCTTCCGTATAAATAAACTATTTTGTTTCCGCGAGTTACTAAATCGGTCGGATTGGTCGGATAAAAATGGATCGGTTCAGACCGGATCCAATATAGGCGCTCTCGATATATTTCAGTCATTTGGTTTGGTAGCGACGTCTCATCGTATCGCACCGGATCCAATGTAGGTGTAGCCTTAGGTGTGTAATATCTTTCAAGAAAAGATCCGGATCTTGATACTATGAATTAAATTCGTGTATCAGGAACACTTCCATTTTTATTGAGGAGTGAAATAGAGTGATAGCCCTCTGCTTTTTATCCTTCTTATAGATAAAGGTTGGAAGGCGTATAAATGGAGATCATCATGAACAGGAGATGAAGAACAGTAGTATTTTTGAATCTGACCTCATAGCTTGCTCAAGTCATTAGTTATGCTGACGATATAGCTGATTACTGACACAAAGATACTGCAGTCATCATTTAATGAATGGCAATGCGAACTGCGACAAATGGTTGCATGTAATGAAAAAAAAGATAATTTGCATTGGAAGAGAACGTTTAGATCTTTAAATTATAGAAAAAAGGATATTTTACGGATATAAAATCCATGTAAAATGGTCCAGAAGTTTTTTAATCAGGTGATGAAGGCTAATGGACAAAACTATAAAAATCAAATCTAACACAATGATAGGTAAGCAGGAAGTAAGTTGAGAGACTAAACTTAAAGACTGTATAAATTTTCGTTCCTTCTAGATTTACTATATGGATCAGAAAGCTTTACGGATAGATGCGCGCGCAAGCAAGATTTCAGCGCCCGAAATGAGATTAATCTGCAGTTCCCAATTTTAAGACCAAGAGAGATGCTTCAGAAATCGTACGATCAGTGCAGGATATCCTGGAAGAGCGGCAATCACAATGATTTGGACACGTCTGCAGAATGGATGATACCCAAGTTTTGAATGCCAGAATGGTGGGCAGACGTTCTCGAGCAGACATCCTATACATTACAGGATAATGTATTCGGACTATATCCGAAAACTAGGATGAGCAGTAGGATAAACTAATCCGGAGATGGGAAGGCTTACAAGGGAATGAGAGACCGTTGTGCTGGTGGATAAAGGCTGATACTCTACGCTTAACGGCGCTCAAGAGATTGACAAAAAGAAAAAGATGGAAAATGGAAGGACTACAACAAAAGAAAAAACTGTAGATCGTACCGTTTTCTTCCGTGCCTGGTAATCTTACGCCACTTATCTGCATCAAACCTTTGCTAATAGAACATTATATATTATTTCAATCTAGTTTTTGAAGCCCCTTTTTTATTAAAATTCAAATAGAAACTGGTAAGGGCGGAATTTTCGAGTCATATATTTTTTGATTAATGAATGGACTGCTAAAGTTCAGAGGATTCTCTAACCTCTTTTACAATTCCTTAGGGAAACGGAAGCCCAACACAATATATCAAGATTTTCGTTAATACAACAGTTGAAAATCTTTTGTTTTTAATAGTTTTAATATACAGTTATACAGTAAGCATTTTTATAAATAACTATTAATTATATTTTTTTATAAATAGACCGATAAAAAATATAACTGTAACTGTAGGCATTCATAAATATATAAATAGATACTATTATCAGTTAACAAATCAAGCATTTTTTCATGCTTTCGGAGATATGACAATTGGATGGGCAATATAAAGGAGAATATAGCGAATACAACTGCAACTGAAGCCTTATATATTCCCGGAGTTGGGATCTGAAATGCAACTTCATTATGGAAATTGATTCGGCGTTCCGCTTGCAAAGGTGCTTTATCAGAATTGCTAAAACCTCCACTTCTGTTCCCTTATCAGACAAAAATAAACTATTATTTATAAGCCAGCTAAATTATACTCCTAAAGATCAATATTGACTTTTACAGGATGCTGTTGTAATGATCTTAGTCATCATTTAAAGTTAAATTAAAAACAAAATTAATGTTTTTTTATTAGATTATACCAAGAATTTAATTTAAAACATAATATTACTTAAGTATCATACTTTAAAAAAATACTAAATTTTACAATAAGAAAAATCAGTAAAAAGTAATTATAATTAAATTTAAAAAAAATGAAACTAGTTAAAATGTAATTAAAAAAAATAGTATAGAAGTTCTTCGTTACTATAAATAGCAATATTAATAAAAGTGTTAGCGAACCGATACCTGGAATCGCTATTTACAAACTTCTGTCAAGGAACCTAAATAAGTAAGATGATCCGTAATACAATCCTCCTGCTTACGCCACGGAAATTTAAGTTTAAGTCGGCTTAACGCTTATCAACTTTTTAGGATAAGTTCCGACGCGTCTGCGGCTCAGATCCCACTGCAGATAATGTTGTCAACCATATGCTGATCAATAAGGATTATTGGATGGAAGGCCAAATGTTAGCAGCACAGGTGCTACAAAAGCTAAGAAAGGAGGAGAAAGAAAGGCGAGCAAGGCGGTAGCCGAAATCAATGAGGCGGCACCCTGCCACTCGCCCCCCATGATGTAATGCCTAACGGCGGTCCCGTGGAGGGTGAAAAACAGGTGTAGGGAGGTTAGTTTTAGTGGGTAAAAATACCACACACGGATAGGTACGGGCTAATCTCGTCTTTTGAAGATTTCCACCTACCCTCGTAAAAACACACACACGCACACACACACACACACACACACACCCACACACACACCAAATCAGCGCAAGTGATTAACAAATTGGCCAGAATTATGCCGAATATCGGTGGACCAAGGGAAAATCGAAGGAAGCTTCTAGCTAATGTAGGGAACTCAATACTTTTGTACCGATCTGGACGGAAGCCTGCCAAGTGCAGTCTTATGCTCGTAAGGTTGTCAGTGTGTATCGAAGAAGTGCCCTGCGTGTAGCTCGAGCTTTTCGCACTGTTTCCTATGATGCTGTGTGCGTAATAGCAGATATGCCTCCGATAGATCTTTTGGCAGATGAACGCAGTCGGATTTTTCGAAGGAAACGAGAAGAGCGGAATGCGCACTGGGCAACGTTGGTTAAAGGTGAAAGAAGTCATACCCTTGAAAGATGGCAGAGACGCTGGAATGCCTCACCTTCTGGAAGATGGACACACCGTCTGATACCCGATATATCAAAATGGATATCCCGCAAACATGGAGAGGGAGATTATTATCTCACCCAACTGCTCACAGGGCATGGTTGCTTTAGTGTCTACTTGGCTCGCTTCGGAATAGAAGACCGAAAATATTGTCCTACTTGTGATCCCGTGGATGAAACAGTGGAACATTCGTTCTTCTGTTGTCCAGGTTTTTCTCAAGAAAAGGAAGAGCTTGACATAATATTCGGAAAGAAGTCATCGCCGGAAAACATTGTCACTTTGATGATGACTAGGCAGGAGCATTGGAGTGCTGCAGCAGACTATGCAGCGCAAATCGGAAGAAGGCTCAGAATACAGGAGCGAGAAAGGAGAGGCCAAGCTATGGCTAATCCGACATAAGTTGTCCAAAGAAGAAATAGGCACATAGCCCTTCTGCCACCCCACGAAGTAATGCTTGACGGCTGTTCCGTGGGTTGGTAAAAGGAGAATTGGGAGGTGGTTTTTTAGTGAGTAGGAATCTCACACTTTTGTGTTATTACACTTCGTCTTATGAAGGATTTTTCCCCTACCCAGAAAAAAACAAAAAAAAACAACAAAAAAACAAACAAAAAAAACCCCACACACACACACGCACCAACACACACACGCACACACACACAAAACGTTCAATCCACTTTTTCTGTGTTATAAATCGTTAGAACTTTGCAAAGCAAATTGGAAAAACAAAAGAAAAAAAGATGAGATATTTTTTAAATGAGTTTCATACAACTGATGATTTTTGGAATAGAGTTAATTACATCATAGACCACAATGAACTCTGGAGAAAAAAAAGGTTTATTTCTTTTGAAAATTAAGTTAATTTTTTCACAATTGCAATATTTTGCTTTATTATTTCATAACATATGAGAATATATTAAGTTAAATTAAAGAATAATAACAAAGCTTAAACAATCTCTCAATTTCGGTAAAAAGCCTCAAAATTCTACTTATCATAGTTAAATCTATAACGTACTTAGATGACACGTATATTTACCAGTAATCTTGTCGTTTATAACACAATACTATTAAATAAAACAATACAATTTTATTACAGTCCTTTAATTTTGTAAAACAGTCGTTCTCAATTATTATTTTTATCTAATGCTAGCAATATTCGTAGTAGTAATTATTCTTATTGTCATTTATTATCAACTGTTTAAAGAAAAAATGCTGTGTATTAATGAATTTTGTTTTTTGTTAAAATGTTTTTCAACAGAATTTTTTCGGTTAGTTCATATGCGATATTATTTTTTATTTTACTCTATAGCCCATAGCTCTACAGACCTTGCAATAGAGTGTGATATCAACCCAATCACCTTCCTGCACAACCGTTGGCTCAGAAACAACATCTGTCATGTACTAAACCCACAACCCTTAATGAGTCATAGTAACAGTTTTTCGTTATTATTTTCTTACTAAAAACAAGCTAAAAAAAAGATGAGAACATTGAGATGTTCAGTAAAAGCTATAAATAAAAAATCTATAGCATCTTATGAAGAATGGGATTAAATAATTCATATATCAGGCGTTTGGTTTCAAAACAGGTTTCATCCACTTTCATAAATTTTTCAGGACTGAAATAAATAAAAGAGATATTTAAAAAACCAATCACTTTAATCAATATAACTAAACATAGTTTTGATTTTTCATGCATTTTCATTTAATGTAATGGATGTGACCGATTTTGATAAGAAATGGGATATTTGGATATTGATTTTTTGGATCTAGACGGTTTTGAAACAAACACAACTAATACATCATTGCTGGGTTTACAAAACATATTAAAAAAAATAATGTTATGAAAAAATAGATGGACCAAATTTTGAATCCTCATATATTAGTTTAATAAATTTAAATAACTTTCTTTAACACAAGTTACGGTTAACATTTATTTGTTACATTAATGCAACCAACATTAAAATCATTTATACTGCTCTGCATTGTTATCTAAATTTTAAAAATAATCAAAATGGAGTACAAAATAAGATTGATAGAGGACTGAGAGAAGAACTAGTTAGCTATGCCGGACAGTGGGACAAGTCACCAACAGGTTGTCGAGTCTCCGTCTGATGGGATATTCATGTTCTCCATGTCACGTCGGTCTACATCACTCATCAGGTTTAGGCACCTTGATTAGGATTTTGAATTATTTTCAACGTGTTTGTTCGTTTCCATTACACTGAGATCCACGCTGTAATCTAAAAGTCCTTGCCAAAAAAATTATTATATAAAGAAAACTTGATTTTTTTTATACTTATAATAATGACTTTAAAAAAAAGAGTCTTCTACATTGAAATAGCGGATCACTTTCGTTTTTCCACCCACGATTCCTAAATGATTTATCCTATCGAAAAAATTCCTATAAGAGCTTATTTATGCCAAAACTTCTTCTTCTTCTTTGTCCTTACCTTACACCTTACGGTGTCGAGGCAGCCTGTGTCCATTTCCTAAATACTTCTCTATCAGTGGCAAGTTTCTTGACTTCCGCTAGAGAGAGTCCTCTATTTCTAGCCAGTTCCGCCATCAGGTCATCCCATTTATTTCTCGGCCATCCTCGAGGTATTTTTTCGTCTGTTTTCGCTTCCCATACACTTTTTGCCAGACGGTTTATCGGCATTCTTTGTACATGACCGAACACATCATTTCCCTTCTATGGATGTTGTCTATGAGAGGTTCCTGCCCTGTCTCCTCTCTTATCCTTTGATTCCTCATTCGGTCAAATCTCGTCTTATTGAGAGCTTTTCTCTGGAATTTCATCTCGGCGGCTTCTATACGTCTCTCAAATTTCTTGATACTAGCCCAGCTTTCAGCAGCATAGGTCAAGGTAGGGATGAAGACTTGTTTATTATCCCTTCTTTGTCTTCATCTCCACTTCCCTTTTTCCGATTATGACATTTCGTAACTGGTAATATACGTTACTTGCTTTTCTTATGCGCTAGTTTATTTTAGAGTCCTACCTGCCATCATTACGAATTTTTACTCCCAGGTACTTGTATACATCAACCTGTTCCAGCTCCAAGCTTCCGCAAGTCACTGCCTCCCGTTCCCTAGAACCACTTTTAGAGACAACCATATCTTATGATTTGTTTGGGTTCACTGTCATTCCTTTACGACTCAGAGCTTCCTTCCATGCTTTTAATACTTCTTGAAAGGCTTCTCTGTTTTCTGCTATAATGAGGATGTCATCAGCAAGTACTAGATTTTGAATGAACACGGGATGCATTCTCCAATTTCCTTTTTTTAACAGGGGCTCCTTAGTTTAGCTTCCCATATTGATGCTTTTAACCTGTTTTCCATATTTTCTACGTAATCCCTTTACGGCGCTCCAAAACTTTCTATTGTCCTCAACATAGCTTGTTTGCTATTCTTCTCCAAATTCAGACCAGCTTTTCTCCTTACCCAATTTCACTGCCCATTTTGCCTCTCTCGTTTTTTCTTTATATATGGTCATGTCACATGGGTTATTAGTCAGCAGGTATTTCATCCATGCTTGTTTCTTTTCCTTGACCTTGGCCATCTCTTCTTCTCCCCACCACTTCGTTCTTTTGAATGCAGTGTTGATCTTTTTCTGCAATACCTATGACAGCCTTCTTGAATTATTCCCATGTTAAATTAACTGACCAAGGGTCAAATGGATTCTCCTCCGTTTCGAGTTCCCTCAAAGTTCGCTCCAACTCATTTTTATACTCCTATCTTTTATTATGTATCCTAAGCTGTTTTGTGGCAATGCTCGTATAAGCTTTATTATTCCTGGCTCTTGGTATCTTGACTTGAGTCTAGGACTAGCAAGCGGTGGTCTGTATTGACTTCTGCCCCACGTATTACCTTTAAATCCATTATCTCGCCGAAGAAAGGCTTGCTGTACTCAAAATAGTATATTGTTCTTTCTTGTTTTGTTTTTTTTTGTTTTGTTTTTTCGGAACCTCCTTTATTAAATGGAATTACAATTACAAATAGGTCGTTAAAACTATGGCTTCTATTTAAATAAAAACCTTCTGTTACCTTTCGGTAAGTTCTTTCTTGATTTCTCTCCTCAGCCTTAAAGGTAATTTGGTGTATTCTTTTATGTGGGAAGGAAGAATTTCCAATAAAAGAGTTCATCGTCAACACAGAAGTTAATCTTTCTCTCCCCACATTTATTGAGCGGATCGCTTAAGTGTCTACCAATTGCTCCCTTTCCCAAATCAGGATCTCTTAATATTCTTGCATCCCAGTCCCCTTGCACAATCACAAATTCATTCCGATTCCTTATTTCATCCAGATGGTGTTGTAAGTCCTCGTAGAACTGGCCCTTCTCAGCAACATTGGCATCATTTGTTGGTGCATATATTTGTAAAATCGTCAGTTTGTGCATCAGTTGAAGTTCTATACTCATGAGCCGGCAGTTAATAGGTTTCCAGTCAAGAACTTCACTTTCTATATCTTGGTTTGTAACAATCCCTACACCATGTTTTGCTTTCTTATTTAGATCAATACCCGAATAGCACAAGGTATAACCGTCAATCAGCTGGGTGACACCTAAATCCTTCTTTTTAGAATGCCAATCTTGTACTTCCTATTCTCAAATTCGTTGTCCATTTCCATTGTCGTAACTTTGTAGACTGTCTAAATCCGAGGCTGCGTGTTGTTCTTTGAATCATTGTTTAACCCTAGACGGGTGATTAGCCCAGTGCCAGGGGCCCCGTAACCTCGAAACAACTGGCCCCTGAGGTCCCCAGGGGAAACGGTGGGATACGAGGATATTGTTAGGATATGCTAGGTTATTAAGGATAATCGGGTTGGGGACATGATTCCCCCATTCAAAGGACAGTAGGGAGAATCAAGAGCTCGCATGGGCAAGAGGTCGTTAAGTCCCTGAAGTAGGTCTATCCGACACCGGGATCGTGCAGAATACCTACCCGCTACCCGGTTATTCATGTCAAAACATCGCATATAATTCGCGCGATGTCAAATTTAGAATTAATCACAGAGTTTGCAGGAAGCCAAGAATCGAAAATGCTAGAAGCTATTAGCAAGTAGAAGCTACTAGCTGCTATCATGAAGTAGAATTTATGTGCTTTCATCAGAAAAAACTATTTGCTCTCATTGGACAAAAAATAATGTAATCAAAAAGAAAAAAATTTGTAAATTAAAAAAATTATGACTAATTGCAATTTATCCTAATTTATATAGTTAATAGATGATAATTTACTAGGTACTCACTGGAAAAACAACATTTTTCCGTCCTTGCACAATATACACCACAAATAACACAGACGAGGAAGATGGCCAGGCATATTCCTGCGAGGCAAACCACAGCCAACATGGTGAGAGGTTCTGTGAAAAGAAAAATATTAAATTTATACTAACCGCTTCTTTCAATACTAATATGCTAACTAATAATAAAGCAACTTATACTTAGTACATGAAATAGTAAATAAATATCAAAAATGGTTTATAAAAATACATGTGCATGCTATAGTATAAAGAAAAACTGTAAAATCTAGCCTAAATTGTTTTGTTAGACTGAGAAAAAAAAATCCTAACATGTTAAGAACAATGATTTGTGGATTATAAAATTTACCAATTAGTAAAACTATTTATCCCGGGGGTGACTGGGAGCTTTTGTTTATTTAAAATGGGAACGTAAGCAAAAGTCAGGTGACACGTTCATTTCTTTTTTTTAATTTATTCGAAATATTTTTTATTATTTTCCACTATTTTTCACCCCATTTACGACCAATGGTAAAATTATTTTTTCTTGTCGGTGCATTTTAAGACCTCACTCATTTGTGGTTTTCATACCCAATAACGATAATCCAGTCAGATAAAATATTAATTAGCTCAGAACATTCTATACTTGTCTACCTTTGTTACTCGTGTGCAGAGTTACTTTTATCAATTTTTGAGGAATTTTAAACTTGAGAGCATCATCTCTTACAATAAATTCTAAAATTGGGGGGCCTTAAAACCATTTTAACTCATTCATCAAAACTGGTACGTGGTTTAGAAGGTTTTTATTTGTTATTAACACTTATATTGTAAGTACTAACATAACTAAACTACATTTTATTAAACATGTAAGTTGTTTTTTTTAAGTTGTGTGAGGGTGGGGAACCTATACAAGAAATTTAATAATTAAAATGGAAAGAGTATATGGAACATGAATAAAATATAACTTAGTTCTGACCGTTCTATACAATTAGTTACTAGTCTAAATATTTGAAGAACTATAAACTTAAGAGCATCATCACCCTTTTATTCATTTCATAGGATCTATATCTGGAGGTAATGTAACAATTCCAGCTCATTAAGGAAAAATGGGACCTGTTAAAGCCGTTTTGTGTTAGTTGTTGCATAAGAAAGTTTTAACATAAGTAAACTACATTTAATGTATGTGTATGTTCTTATAGAAATGTTGTTCGAAGGGAGAATCTATAAAAGATATTTGATCGTTTGAAGGTATTAACAAAGAAAAAAAACTAGAAGTGGAAACCATTTCTCGGTTGTTTAATTCATATTTGTTTATTATCAGCATCATAATAAGAGATCATGAATTTAGGACATGGAACATGGATAAAATATGACTTAGTTCTGACCGTTCTATACAATTTGTATAATTTTTTGAAGAATTATCAACACTTCATACCTTTATTTATTTCTTAGGATCTAAATCTGGAGGCGATAAAACAATTTTAGCTCATTCATCAACAATGCTCATGAATCTAAACAAGACCTTTGATAGTTTTCTAGTGTTATCTTTGTTAATGACTTTAAAAGAAATCGGCATTGTTTTTCGGTTGTTTTATTTATAATTTTTTATGTGAGAGGTGATCCATAAAAAATATTGGCCCACTTGATGGGTTTCGGAGAGGATTTTGTCAGTAAAGTATATGCGATGATTTAGCAACGTAATTATCGTTGAAGATGATACATAAGTAGCAGTGCTCCTGGGAAGGGAAGCTAATTGAGAGAGAGAGAGAGAGAGAGAGAGAGAGAGAGAGAGAGAGAGAGAGAGAGAGAGAGAGAGAGAGAGTGAGAGAGGGGGAGAGAGAGAGAGAGAGAGAGAGAGAGAGAGAGAGAGAGAGAGAGAGAGAGAGAGAGAGAGAGAGAGAGATAGATAGAGAGAGAGAGAGAGAGAGAGAGAGAGAGAGGGGTAAGAATGAGCTGGATCGAGAACCTAAGGCTGGATTATCCTGGAGCCGCACGTGAGGGCCTTAGATTGGGAGGATTTCTATAGACCTTCTGTGACAGCTTATCTCATACTGTCTTATATGGATTGCTGCGTGTCTTACTATGTCCCATTTTCTGCCTCCTTCTTATTTAATATCTAAAATAATATTTTCATAGCTGACGAGTCCTTAAGAAAACTATTTATATGCAGGGCATTTAGTGCATTTATTTAATAACTTTGTTCCGCATAATGGACCAGTCATCAAAATTCTGCCGTAGTATTATAGGCATCGTTATCATAAGCTTGCTACGCAGATGTAGTTGTATACATAATTGTATAAACGTATTATAAACTAAAACGACATGACGGGCCTTTTTTTTTATTATTAATTGTATTCAGATACTATACTTAGCAAAATGAATTACAGAAATAAACAGGGATCTTCTTAAATCAGTCTAATGATCTTATTGATTGAATGAGGTATATATGAGGGAAATTGATTGTATGGGGTATATATGAGGTAAATTGATTGAATGAGGTATGTATGACATAAATTGATTGAATGAGGTATATATGACATAAATTGATTGAATGAGGTATATATGAGGTAAATTGATTGAATGAGGTATATATGAGGTAAATTGATTGAATCGGTAGGTCTACATGTGCTCCTGAGAGGGGAGGATTCCTGCTAACAGTAACCATCTGGTGTAATATCTTATTTTTCTTCTTCTTCATTTTCATGTGTATCTCTTCTTTTTTAAGACTTCATGATGCTTGATTGTTAGGAAAGGTTAGCATATCTGAGGTTCTAAGCCCCAGACTTGAAGATCTTACAGAAATTGGTATTCCGGGAGACAAAATCGTGAACAGGGATGAATTTCGAATGGTGAAAAATCGGATGGGTTTTAAATTGGAAGAAGTACTCAAAAGACGAAGGGAGCCTCAGTCAGAAGAACAAAAGAGGACACTGACTAAGGGGCTCAAGGGAAGACATGGAAAATGAAAATTGACTTTTAACTTAAATTGACTTTAAAATAAAAAAATTTAACTTAAATTTTAACTTTAAATTGACTCTTAATTCGCATTCCATAACGGCACAATTCGAATGAATAAAAGTGTAATAGTTTCGAAAAATAAGGATATTTGGCCAGGCCTTTATTTCGTATGAGTTTTGAAACGAACCCGAATCCGATCTCTTCTCTCACAATAATCATAACTCAAGGATAAATTATTTTGTGCTAAGGCTAAAAAATCATTAGTTATAATTTCATAAAATCCTCAAAAATACACGAAATCAAATATCACTACATTTTTGACTGATTAGGTGAGCCCGTTAAAGAAGAAAGTTATCCTAAATTCGTTTAGGAAATAACCCCCTTGTTCGTAATCCGAGGCTTTATAATAATAAATGAAGCCGAACAATAATCTAAGGAGATTAAGGTAGGCGTTGTGCAGAAGGTCTCGTGGAAGCAGCTGTCCTAGAAAGAACAGATTGTCTGGGAGAAAATTAAATGGGAAGCTTTAGTAGGCTGTAATAAAGGTGGTAGTGGGGGGGGGGGTATGGCTTTTGTAAGATCATATTGTAACGGCCTCCTTTTCGGGGAACGGTCGCTAATCCTATAAGCAGTTCGGGAAAGCTAATATTCTATTGTTGTAAGGGGGTTGAAGGCATCGATATATTACATCGGATCACCTTTTTTTTCTTCTTCTGGCAACGTGAAAGAACATATTCAGTATTATCATAGCATCAAGCGGCCACTTCACATTATAAAAATTTGTAGACAATTGGTTCCAATTTAATAATTTAAAACACCATCTCTTCAAATTGAGTTGGAAGGTTACAGTAATGAATGAGAAAATGTTCTCGACTCGACGGTGTTAACGTTTCGGGGATGTGTCTCTTCTTCGTCTTCATTATATATTGCTGGAATTAAACACAACTAACCATACTAAACAGTGAATAGAATAATTCAGGACTCCCATTAGCCCAGTTACATTACAGCCTTTATATTCGACCTTACAAGGAGAGGGGGAGGATGGAATAAATACGTTTCTTGGTACTTGTATGTTATGGTATCACCACTTAATAATTTAATAGAATTTTTTGAATTTCATGATAATAAAATAAAGCGAAGTAAGAATAAGTAAATTGGTAATATATGTTTTTTACCCACTGAGTTTTATTTGTGAGAAAATATACACTTTAAAAAGAATATTTCGGGAGGTTCAAGACGAACAGACGTTCATAGCATCCCTCCAAGGTAATGGACTGTTACCTAACACAAAGGTATGCCCTCAAGGTCATGATATGGCTATATGTTATGGTACAAAATTATATTGGATGTATTCCAAACGAAGCAGCAAGAAAAGTGTGGGCGGAAGAGATACATGATTCCGTACAAATTGGGTTATGTACATAAAACTGTAAGCCAGAGTTACAATTATGTTGACCCAAGAAAGTTGGCAAATAGGCAGAAGATTGAACGATTATGGGGATCTGGCGAGTGGGGTAACAAAGGAAGACGCAATTGCACTTTTTTGAATTCCTATCTTCCTATGTTTATGTGAAGTCTTTACTCTTGAGTTTATTTACACAACTCAAGAGAAAAGACCCATTCGCCCAAATTTTATTACAGATTTTTGGATTAGTGTAAACAATTAAAATTACTTTAATAAAAACATAGGTATATTATTTGTTTCAAATTAAAGCAATTACATTAAATTCTAAAGTGGTGATACCATAACATACAAGTACCCATTTCTTAAATGAACTAAAAAATCCAAAAAAAAAGTATATAAAATGAAATAAAACTTGAAGTACTAGTATCTATCGGTTGTAAAAATCCAGAATGACGCTTAGCATTTGGATATTCCAAAAAAAAAGAAAAAAAAAAGACTGACATCTTTTAAATGTTATATGTAAGCATGCATCAGAAATATGTCGAAGAGCATTCCTTAAAAAAAATCAAAATACTTTGACAGATAAATTGCACCAAATTTCATTTAATAAATAGTTGGAGTACTAGCAACATTTTGTATTTATTGGATATGCAGATGTCAGTTTCATTGATCAACTCTTCCTGATTATGGCTAAGAAATTTTTATCAAAACTACTTCGTAAAAGAAATAAAGCATATATAAACTGCATTTATTTCGTAATTTACATCAAAGTCGACCTACGTTAGTAGTTTAACAGCGATATAATAATATAATAAATGTAACATGTGGAAGAAAACGGTGCGGGTAGAGGACAATAAATTTCTCTTAGATGTGGAGAAATGTTCATTAATTAGCCTTCTACCCGTACCATTTTCTTCCACATATCAAGGTCAACTATTATCATTCAAGGTAATAAATATAACATTTTGAACAGTGAATTTATAAATTGAGTCACGGCTTTTCTTATATTTTTCCGTGATACATATAAATGGTAATATGACCATTTTATCAACACCGTTCCACGGAGGGAAGACTGAAGGAAGGAAAACGAAATACATAATCAATCCGAAGGCTGATTATGCTAACAATGTTTTAGGACGAGTCGTCGGATAAGGAC
The DNA here is from genome assembly GCA_964056705.1 of Troilus luridus. Classification (NCBI taxonomy): domain Eukaryota; kingdom Metazoa; phylum Arthropoda; class Insecta; order Hemiptera; family Pentatomidae; genus Troilus; species Troilus luridus. Next base: position 41,401,592 of record OZ057412.1, on the reverse strand, counting down.
ATCTTCTTTACTGACAAGGGCTAAGGTAAGGGGCCGTGAGGAATCATAAGGCAGGGGTGTTACGGGCGTGTAGGGCACGGATCCTCCTAAGCTGTCCGTGACGGGAATAGCTTAGGACCACTTGATGAATTCAGACGGGGAACACAAAACCTCAATGGCCGGATAGCTCATGCAGATCCCGTAGTCGCTCAATCAGCGTCGGGCCCGCCGGGATTTGGGAGGTTATGGATCGGCTGTGTTGGAACAAACTGATTAATACTGTTCTTTAATACATGGGCTAAAATGGCTAGCAGTGCTCTACCGAAGGAAAAGTTGTGTGTTTTGTCATATTTGTCTCAATTATGTATCCTTTCATGGCGGAGAGTTATGTCTTGTCTCGTCTCCTCACGCTCCTTCTGAATAATTTATTAGTTTTATTCCAACTTGTTCATCTTTATAGAAAATATTTAAACTTTCGTTTAAATCGAATGAGAGTGGCTTGGTCAGTGGTAGAGTGCTGGATTGTCAAGACGAAGGACCCAGATTCGATTATATTCTAATATAATACAACTCCTATACAGAATATAATATTTCTATATACTAATTTTGTGTCGGATTTTTGAGGATTCTTTCCGATCTCAAGACCCTCCTTGGGCTCACCCAGCCTATATAAATTGGGTACCAAAAATAGAGTGAAATACCTAGTGGTTGAGCATAACATCGGAGAAATCACTTCCCTGCACATCCCTTATCATAGAAATACTAAAGTCTCTACAAGATACTGAGCCCAAGACTCTTTATGATTTGTAGTGGTACAGTTTTTTTTTTAAGTCAATATATTATTAATAAATACATATTTTTTTATATATGACAGTCTGATTCCTGAAAGTTTTCGCAAGAAAAAAAAGTGGAAAAAACGTCAAAAATTGTGCAGGCGATTCGTAAGCAGCACCTTGTTTTTTTTTATCGTTGATTATATGTTGATCTTTCTAACTTCATTGGGATGACCTTCATGAAGAAGCTGAAAATAATTTCTCATCTATTCAGTAAAATCGTCCACCCTATTTTATTTCAAAAAGGATCATTTTACAATTAACTGTTCCTGAGAATGTTCTATATTATTTATTTATTTAAAAGAATTTATTCTGTCCATATTGTCTTTTTAATTGAGAAAATTTTACATTCGCCTCTTATGCGTTATGAATTTATGTATTTTTCATCGTCTCTTGTTGAAACTTGGCTTTCCCCTATTACCCTAAGGTTCATCTACTATTACTCAACTTCTATCTATTATTCAAACTAACTCTCAACTAGTTAAAAAACCTTGAGTTGGCAATTCTGTCAAGTTAAAACAGTTGGTTTGATATGGATACCATATATAACTGAATAAATGATCAATTCGATAAACTTTGTATTTTTATAGTGTTTAAGTTGTTCCAAACAAACTCCTTTTAGCTGGCTTAAACTCGTATAAATGATTTGTAGTGTGCTATCTGAAGTTCAAAACTTGCCTTAGAAGTTTTGTTCGATACATCATCTTGGATTTCATCTAGGCAAGAGACTCATATGGAAACCTCTGAGAAGATGGGAAACCATCTATGCACGTTCTCAATAAACGTTCTGGATTAAAAATAACATAATAGACGGAAATTTAATGACGGGCCTCAATTTAACCCCATAACTCTTCATTCTTATGTAAGTATTGACCTGAACAATTATAGATTGCGGCCCATCAAAAAATGGAATATTTAACTGACTATTGACAACGTTAGATATTCGTTCAATTGTACTCCTTTTCATTTATGATTTTTTACTATTTCAAAAGGTTTAATTAATTAAATAATTCTTAAAGTAAAAATAAACATAATAAATAAAAAAAATTATGAAAACCCCACCAGACGAATCAACGAGGCCCATAAAAATACACTCAAATAAAGAATAAATGTATCTAATAAGGCATGGGCTCAGATGGGAAAAATGTAATTTTGAATAAATTATCGATTCCATAAATGGTAAGTAATCGCAATTTTATACAGAATTATATTTTGCCCAACTTTGGTTGTAGGCTGTAGGTACTACCTTTATTTCTTTATTTGATTTTGCCCTTTACCCCAAAGGGTCATAAGGGCCCATAATAACCTCAATATTAAGTTCGAATGCAACAGGAAAAATATAAAAAGCAAAGCCTCAAATCTCTAAAACACCGGGGAAAACAGTCAATGCTTCGGCGATTTTTCCAGAATTTTAGAGACTCGGGGTTTTCCTTTGGGGAGTGCATTCTAGTTTATAATCTCTTTTTTTGAGTTTTTGTTATTGATTTAATATTATTTTTAATGTTTGACTAGTAAATAATAATAGTAATTAATATTATGCATCGACAATTGCAGTTTTATATAATTATACCTAAACCTTATAATACCAGTTAACATTTATTTAATGAAAATGCTTCTCCTAATGTATGATATAACACAGAGGTTCCCAATCTTTTTCGGTTTGCGGCTCCATAAATAATCGATATTTTTCCGCGGCGCCCTTAATGCATCTGATTTTTTTCTAAATTTTTGACTTTCTTGAAAAATTGGAAAGCTTTCCTTTTTAAAACCGATTACCCATTTAACAACGAAAAATTAAAAACATATACTTACTATTTTCTTTGGGATAATATAAAATATCTAATTTCAACTGTTTCGTTAATATTGACGAGTTGTTTAATTAATGACGGGGCCCTGGGAACCCGCGGCGCACAATTTGGGACTCACTGCACATAACCAAGTTCTAATAGCCGCATTGAAATAAAAAAATTAAATATTAAGAATTTATGAGAAGGGTTTGTGTAGGTTTGGGGTTGTAGTTAGAAACATCTATTTTTATATTTATTTATATTATTTATCTAAGCACCAATATTTGCCTACTGGAGACACGAGGTTAGACAAAATTAATAAATTACAACAGATGCCATTATATGATAATATTGTCTATAACCTTTGAAGTGATAAATCTATCTGTATCTGTCTATCTAAACTCACACACACACGCACATATCCATCAAAGTCGTATACAATATCTACAGCTAATTCACTAACTTTCATATGAGCAATATTCAGTTCAAAAGTTAATTTAGCAGGAGAAATGATAAGGATAGTTCTGCCTAATTTAATAGCTTAATTAGATCACATAGAATTAACAATTAGTTAATTTTTCAAGAAGCTGAGAAAGTTGACATCATAATTCAGTCTCTTAAGTCAACTATGAGAAAACTTTTGCAGACCTCCTTTCAGAGTTTTTATACGCGGTTAATATAAACATTTTCCTCTACCATGAGCAATTTTTTTCCTTTTAAAACTAGTAACAATTTGCAATACAGTGTTTCTCGTTTACTTTTTTAAAATTATTTAAACATTGTTTTCGAGATTCATAATATTTTAAATGAACATTTAACAATTTAAAAATAATAGAAAGACATAATCCTCCTTGAAAAGAACAACGACACAATTCAATAATTGACATTTTTGAGTTAAGCCGTGAGTAGGACATATCTCATATTTCATTTCTAACATATTTTTTTGCTTTTTTTTTTTTAAATAAAGTCTAACTTTTGTGTTGTATCTTGTTTGAACTTTGAAGTTTTATGGGGATAAGGGGATGACTTAAAATCAAAAAAGTTCGAGCTTTTTCTTATGACTAATAATTGCAGGAAATATACAGGGAGATGAAAGAACTGGAAACTGAAATACGAATCAGAAGACTAAGATTCTACGGGCACATGGTTAAGAATGGACCAAGGGAGACTTAACAAGAAAATATTTGACAAAATCCGTGAATGCAAGAGCGTTGAAGGGTAAGTAAAACAAATGAGAGAGGAACCAGACAAATTGAAAATAACAGACAAAGACTGCCTAGATAGAGAACAATAAGGAAAGAAACTTAAGGAAATCAATGTTCCTGTGGACAATTTAAAAAAACGGAAGGGTATTGCGTGGTCGGAGGAAGGGAAGCAAATACACGCAGAAATGATGAGAAAATCTGGGAGTAAAGAATTACGAAAATTAGAAAAGAAAAGTAGTGATATTCGAATGGTATTTCTTTACTTTAAATTTTTAAAAACTCATATGGAACTTTCAGAGGAAATACCTTTATCGAAACGTTAGTTTTTTTGTAGTTATGACATTTTTCTTTTTAAGGATCAATAAGATCATTTTTTTATATATCGAATAGTTGGATAAATGTTTGCTAAATCGTTTAAATTGAATTATTCATGGTCGACATGTTCAATTGACAAAGAAGTATAAATATTTGATGTTTCGGACAATTTTCCACTAAAGAAAAAAAGAAAAAGAAATAGATCAGCTGAAATAATAAAAAGAACATGGTTATTCTAAAACATTTATTTAACTTTGCATAAAATCAAGCGGTATTAACAAACCCAAGGAAAGAAAAGATTAAAAAAGAAAAACAAATGAGAATAGCTTAAAGAGAGGTAAAATAGAAGAGAACCGATATCCTAATGTGCTAGAGCTCGGTTAATCTTTCTCTTTGCTGCTTCTTTTTTTTTTAATTTTGAAGTCTCGTTTCCGTAGAATAACAATGAACTTCCCTTATCTCGGAGTTTTCTTTTTTACTTGTTATCATTGGTCGGGAGACGTCCAAGTTTTTACCTTCATAATTGAGTTGTTCTTAAAAGAAAGCCCCCATTTTTTTCTTTTATGAAAAACGATAACTTTCATTTAGAAAACATTATAAAGACTTGATTTATTGCCCTCGCTTTTCTCATCATCTTGCCTCAGGAGAAGTTAAATATGGCCCCCATAAATGAGTGAACCCAATGACCCCATTTTAGTCAATTATATATTTATATAAAGTATAGGTATATAAATATATGAAGTTTCCGATGTGTAATAAATTTATAAATATGTAAGTTGGGGAATTGAATGGTTTGTGAAAATTGAATTTGAATGAAAAACGCGGTTTGAAAAAGAAATAGGGGAACAAAGGTTAACCCCAAGTATATATTAATTAACAAATATATATATCGTAGGGAGTTGGCGTCCACATCGCCCAGTCTTCTGACTGCAATCAGCCACTGGTCCTCCAGGTTTGGGGGTTGAGTGTTAGGGTCAATAACACTATACCGTAAAAAAAAAAAAAATATTTGAAACCTAATATCAGCCTCGGAAAATAGGACTGTCTCAACATGGTAACGAACCCGGCTTTGTGTAACGGATTCTAAATTGGATCATGGAACATTCGGAGTCTATACATACCAGGTGGTAAATGAAGTTATTGGTATGTTGTATTTTTTAACTCAATACAGGAGGTAAAATGGCCAGAAGGTGGAGAAACCACAATTTATGGCCACACAATGTTTAACACGTGGAGAAACCCCCAAAACGGTACAGGGTTTATAGTTAGCTCAGCTGCAAGGAAATCCGTGATAAACTTCACCCAGATTAACGAAAGAATCAGTGTTTTACGAATGAGAGGTCATTGGCTTAACACCACGATTAATAACGTATATGCACCAACGGAAGACAAGGATGATGAGGTGAAGGACGATTTCTACGATCAGCTAGAGAAAGCAGTGGACCAGACTCAAAAACATGACATTAAATTAGTCTTAGAAGACTTCAACGCCAAAATAGGCCATGAATCACATTTTAGGCCCGTTATCGGCAGCCAATGTCCTCCACGAAATAAGTAGTGACAATGGAGTGACATGTATTGTCTGGCAACAAGCAAGGGCTTAGTCGTTAGTAGTACGACGTTACCGTATAAGGACATCCACAAATATACATGGGTTATCCTGAACGGGGCTAGAAACCAAATTGACCACGTGTTGATAGATAAGAGACATCGGAGATCTATCCCAGATATAAGAAGCTATCGTGGAACAGACTGTGATTAGGACCATTCTATGATTAGGACTTAGAGAATCTCACAATTGATCATCATTGGGAGACAATTGAGTCTCAGTTAAAAGAAACAGCAAAGGAAATAATAGGGATCCAGGAAAAACGGAAACCCAAAATATGGTTCAATGAGGAATGCGAAAAAGCAATCGAGGAAAGAAGAAAATTGCAGGTCCTCTACTCAGTCAAAGCTGATCTAGCTACATTGAAAAATACTCAGCCACTAGCACGAAAGCAAATAAAATAATAAGAGAACCAAAAAAGAGAGTTTCTCTTGGAAAGAGTAAAAAAAAATGAGGATAAATGGCAGGCTGGAAATATAAGCGAACTATATGCAGATATTAGGAAGAAAAGGACTGGATGTACTCAAATGGGAGGAAAAAATGGGAAACTGCCGCCTTTCAAACTAGAAGTTTTAAACATCTAGAAAGAACATTTCCCTTTTAAACCAAGGGAACCACACGAACGAAGAGGACAACTGGATAGACCGCGGGGAGGACCTTGAGCCATAAGAGCTTGAAAAACCTAATATTCTGGATGTAGAGTTCTGATACAGAGAGGTGTGCCTGAGGCTTTTAAATTTGGAATTGTTCAGAGGCAGGGAGACGAATTCTCACCTTAACTGTTCAACATAACTCTTGAAAATGTAATAAGAACAGCATAAAGGGAGAATGGTGGAGTGCACGTCGGAATAGAACATCAAATTCTTGCATACGCCGATGATATGGCAGGATAATAAGGAAAGGGATACAGAGAGACTCGCTAAGACTTGCTATGCTAACACTCCCTTGTTATCTATAACAAAGAGAAAACCATTAAACGCATTTAGAAAATAACAAAAGCTTGGAACTTCATCCAATCAAAGTTTAAACTGAACATAAGCAGGTGTCATGCAATTCACCAAAGCTTTGCACGTGCTAAAAGTGCTTGAGCTGCGAAGCAGGTATAATGTTTGTCTCCCTTTAATGGTTTAGTCGGGCTCAATTAAACCGTAGAAGTGTAACTACTTTTGTGTTTGAGGAAATATCGGGTCAGGCCTACTCAATTTAGTGAGCAGGTTTAAATTTATACGTAGTCCCATAATATATATGCATACTTGACGACTCGTGCACTCCTTCTACAAGTAGAAAACTCCTAAAATATAAGATATTGAAAATACCTATAAAATAGAAATAATCATTTAGATAGATATACCATGTACGGATTATACGGTATTGAGGGAAAGATAAGACTTGATGAAAAGAAGAGAGGTAGAATAGAAGACGACACCGAAAGATATGGAAATTCTTTTCTTCGAGTTCTGAAAATTATTTCCGAACCGTGGATCCAGAACAAGTGGAATAAAACGAGAATTCAGCCTCCAGAAGATTGAAGAAAAGACCAAAAGAGATGGACTGCGTAATATTAACCCTCGACTACCCAAAGATTTGAGAGAAGTGAATCAGCAGGTTTGTTTCTACTATTTAAGAATGATTGAAATAATCACAATATATGTTTACCAAACCGATGTTAGGGAAAAACGACAAGAGCTAAGAAGGAAGATAGAAAACAGCTGGTGGAGGACTATCAAAGACAGAAATATCTGCCTTCCTCGACTCCTTTCACAGCAGTTGTGATAGTGACGCATTCAGCATTATCCGTAAATTGCCGTCTTCTCAATTGGTATAGCTGATATCCTAAGCCATCCTGTTACTATCCTTACCACGTATGATGATGATACATGCGTATAATCATTATACACTAATCTAGTTATACCACCCCATTTTCTTCAATCCCATATCACTAATCTAGAAGAATGGTGTCAAAAGATGGTGATAAAAATAAATTCTCACAAATCCCTTCAAATCAACTTTACCCTTCGTCGTTAACCAATGATTTCTTGTGCTTCAGTATCCTTTAATAATATCCAACTAAATGTGGAACAAATCAGGTACTTCTGACTACATCTTGACAAATGTTGAACTTTGAATACGCTTAGTAGACTAAAAAGACAAGAAACAGCTCGCCGTTTCAGGTCACTGTGACATTATATGTCTTCACTTGACAAACGCTAAAAGCTCACTATTAATTACAAAAAGCTCATATACTTGAATACTTTAACACCCATTTTGACTTTGGCTACAATAGCTATCGAATTCCTCTTGTCTCCCATCCTTACAGCCGTAAATCTTATTACGAACAAAGTAATTCCATCTTTACTTAGCGTCTTTCTTTTTGGGAGCTTTGCGACTAATAATAATAAAGTAATCAATAATGGACTCAATGTCCCATTAGTTGCTAATTTGGCACGAACCAGAAATCAGTCCTTTCATGACATCTTTCATTCCCACTAAAAAACCCACTAGTTTCAAACCACCTCTTCAATTATCAATAGTCCTCCGAGGTATTTGAAGAGAAGTGACCTTTTGAGATGAATTTCTTATTTGAGATCAACTACTGGGTAGTTTCTATACTAGCCTTTATCCATGCCATTATGTATCATTAATTATATTTACTGGTCGTATTATTATAATACAGTTGTAAATTTAAATACAAAATCAGTTAATTCAGAACAGAATCCTTTGTCACGTTCCGACTCTTTGTTAAGATTTTCAATTGAAATTTTAAATTGAGTATCCAAATTACTGTAATAACTTTATTAATTGTAATTGACAAAATACATCCATAAAGGGAGACATAAACTACATAATAAATATCTTAAATAAAGGTGAAGACGTGAAGCTGAGACTTGCCGTTGCTATACGAACCGCGGACGGCCAGCCTGAGGTAGTGCCTGTCCGTGCCCTTGTCGTTCTCCACCTTGAGGAAGTAGGTCCTCGAGTCCGTGGGGTCCACCTGCCGCACGTGCAGCCTCGCCTCGTAGCAGTCCTCTCGCTTCTCCTGCTGTCGGGGAGCAATCAAAGGGTAACCATTAATTGATGGGTTAAATTGGACATTAATAAATGATGTAATTAATGTAATCAAATTAAAAAAAGTGGTTGGTTAGTTTCAAATAAATATTTGAATACAAACATACATAATATATACTTAAATATTTGAATACAAATAAATATTAGATAAAGAATTTCGTACAGTAGGATACTAATAAGAATAGTTAATAAATGCTGATTAATTATCGTAAATACAATTGATTATATTGTAACCAAATTGCCAGTACTGAGGCGAAGTGAAAAAATGAATTTCTAAAAAACCTCATTCTCACATTAACATTCACTACTTTTAAGTTGTTTCTTAAAATCATGTATATTTCATTTAATTAGCAAATTTTTTTTATTATACCTTTCATGTACCAAATTTGAGGTAGTTCTTCTGCAGGTACAGGATTATTTTTTGTAAATATTCTTTATTCTTTAATTTTTCATTTTGGCAGGTGCAAATGAGAAATTAAGGAAGTAAGAATAGAATAGATATTATACCTAATTCACATGCTATATACAATATTTCACAATAATCTAAACCTCTCACATAATTACCGCGGGAGCTTTATGAATTATAGTTTAGACCAGATGGGGTATGAACCTTAGATAGTTTTTATTAAAACATTAGGTAAATGATCTTAAAAAAAAAAATAAAAAAGAAAAGATTGATAAAAACAAATACGGTCGAATAACTGACCCTCAAAAGTAATTTTAATTTATTTCATCCTAATTTCAAAAACAAAACATATTTAGCACACATAGTTATGATATTAATAGCACTTCTTAATTTTTAAAATCGATAGTAAGGAAAGAAAATCAACAGTTAATAAGTCTGAACAACAGTGTGAAGAAAAAAAGGATTTTTTAATAAAAAATGAACGAAAATTATCAGAAAATTTCAGTCTTGCTATAACCTCGATCTCCTGGAAAGTACACCTATAAAAGAAAAATTTAGGAGGTCAAGACGGCGTTTCAGAATGGCCCTAAAAAGAGAATGTGACGTAAAACTAAGAAAAGAGATTCTACGTAGGAGATAAGGGAAGAAAATATCTTAAGAAATATTTTGAAAAAGGAAGAGGAAAAATTTCGGTAGACTGACACAAAGTTCACTTTAAGGAAATATATCTATCTCGACAGGCTTCGAAAGTCTAGAGACAGACGAGTTTGTTGGTTAAAGAAGAGTAAGAAACATGATTAGTTAAAACAAAAAATTATTTCTTGAACTGTTTTCAAAGCTAATTAGTCATCTATACTTACTTAATAAGTATTAACCCAATAATATATTAAAACATAAGCAATTGAATCAAATAATGATTTCAAACTAAGTGCATACTAATTTATAAATCTCCACCCTTACTCTAGAAATAAAGAAAGCAAGGAATATAAGATGCGAGGATAATTTATAATATGTTAATATTAATTTAAAGGAAAAATCGAATAAATTGTAATATAGAAGCCGTGGAAAGTAAGAGAGTAATATAAATTAATTACAAATAAAGAAAAGATAAAAAAAACATATGAATTTCTAAATGACCTTTAATTGAATCGACAAGATATATTTGTTCGTAGACAGCCTTTTTCGCAAACTTCTTTTTTATCTTTTTACAACACGGTCCAGTTGTGCAGGAGTTTAGCTCCGGGATCAGCCCTACCATAAGGACCGGCGACCAACTTCAAACTTTCCCTCGAAACTTGGCTTTTTATGGTCCCTTCGTATCCTGAAATACAGCCCTTGATCTGCAGTCCCTGGCTAGCTGCTTGTAAGATCTTTGATTCCGATTGGTCTTTCTCATTCTATCTTTATTCATCTGAGAAGTGGGATTGAAGAAGGAGGAGACAAGGAAAGTAGGGTTGTCTGTGATAGTCCTTGCATTGCAATGTTGGCCATTTTCTACGATACTACAATGTTCCTGGAATCTACTGCATAGCTTTGAATCTAGCTTCTGGAAAATAAATCCCTATTTTACGCATTTTTGTAGTTTTCCATTCTACTTTGAACGAGTGCCTTGCTAAGTTAAAGGGATGACCTTTGGTGTAGTGGTTTGCATAACAACATTCTATGCCCAAGATCGCGGGTTCGCAGCCCGGCAGGTGGCCCTAGGATTCCTAAAAAGGGGAGTAAAAAATCCTTGGCTATGCCTTATTTCGGAAAAAGTAAATCGGGGGGTCCCGAGCCTGTACCATGTCAAGTACTCGTTATAGATCCTTATCCTAATTAAACCCGGATAGGCAAAGTTTAGAATTCCTTGAAGTAGCATCTTGCGATTTGTCATAGCAGCATAAAGCGATGTTAATTAACAAACTACAACTACTTTAATGGATGATTTACCGATTGGTAGGATGGTTCGTATTAAAAACTTAAGTTAATAAGATATAAAATGAATAGTTGTCCTATGGAAAATCCGGTACTTGTGATTTAGTAGATCGCCATGAAATGGTTAAAACCTTAACACTTGATAATTCGGATACAGAAATAACTACCTTATTGTTCACATTCATGGAAATTGAAATATACAAAATGTTACTATTACATTTAAGAACTACTTTATAAGCCGTTAAAATTCAAATTGTAAACCCCTCTTGATATGTTACTTTTCTTATACTAATGTTTTTCCTACACTTTTGACGAAAATATTCCATCTCCTTGTAAAAATCCATTGGCTTATTATAAGTGCCGACGTTTCGGCCTACAATGAAGGCCATCTTCAAGGCTAAGAAGGAAAGTCAGAAAAATGACTATAAGAGCATGGCAGTACTAAGAATAGAGTAATATATAAAGTATAGAAAAGTGGAGAAATATAACATAACATAGAAAAATTATAAAAGATACACAAGGATAACAAAATGACAAAATGTGTGAACAGAAAGGTGATAAAGTAAAAAAATAAGATAATGGAGAAAGTAAAAAGTAAGATACAAAAAGAAAAAATACAGAAAAGTTACAACTGTAAAAATGGCGCGAAATACAAGTAAGGAAAAAAAAAGGTGTGAAAAATAAGTTATAAAATATGAATAATATGATAATATGATGTAAATGTATAAATATAAAAGGAATTAATCGAAAGTAATGAATGTTAAATAGCAGGTACAAATTTCAAAAGTTAGATAATTTATGTGTGGGAAGTAATAAATTAGATTAATTTATGATTTGAATAGACCTTTATGATTTGACCTTTGGAATAATTCCAAAATTCTGAAAGTATTTCACAGGTTCTTTTTTCGAAGATGGGAATTCTCAATGAGTTATCCTGCTCATTTTAAATAGACAATAACGAAATTAATAAAACAAAAGCACCATATTAAATTAAATAGGCGATAAAGAAATTTAAAAAAGGAAAAAAATAAATTAACAATACGGAACACAATCAAATAACGCACACACAACTAAGTCAAATAAGAAGAGGTTACACGAAGTAAAGTTTCATGGTGATCAGCTCAATCACAAGCTACAAATGTTGTCTTATTCACTTCAAAAATATGACAAACATTTCAAAAGAATCTGCTTTCCATTCGAAGAACATTAAAATTGCTCTGCCCAACAGTACCGAGGAGTAAATATTGACCACGACACTGGAACTGCAGATTTATTGGGATAATATTTGGCATTGACAACGCTACCTACAGCAGTATTGCATCGATTTCTTTTTTTTTTTGAGATTCCACCTAGTGAAAAAGAGTTTATTTTCCTGAGTTTTCACTGTTTCTATAAATTTATTTTGGTAAATTCCATGGATCATTAACAATCACATTTTTTCCCTCCGTATTTATGTGCTTAGGATTAGTTTGTTTAGTTGAGTGCTTCGGTATTTGACGGTTAAAGGCATTTTTTTCATATAGGTTTTTTATTAACAACCGTATAAAACTATTACACATTGTATAACAGATTATCGTTCCAGTTCCTGCTGTTTATAATAAAGAATAATTTAATAATTACATAAACAGAGAATAATCATTTTGGAAGTCATTTCAACAAAGTTAGCCCCTTCAAAGGGGTTAGAATTAGAGGACATGCAAAATAAGAAAAGAATACTTGAATGATAGTATTTTTTTATTTTTATTAACTACGAATTTTCCAAATAAAAAAAAAATTCTAAAAACCTGATTTCTTTACTCAATTAATTTTCCGCTACAGAAATGCATCACATATTTGAACTCTGCCGACCGAGAATTAATAACATATTGGAAAAGGGTTATAAGTGCAGAGAATTCAATAAACAATTATCAACAAAGAATTTTCTCATAATTCTAATTCAAAGAATCTTATAGGAATTTTATAATGTTTACACGTTTACAAGTAAGAGTTCATTTATTAATTCAGAGAAATTGTTTATCAATATTTTTTTAATTGTCGAATTAAGAATTCGTTAAGATTGTTAATTTGAAGATGTTTAACGAAATATTAAATTACTGAAAACCTATAAAAGTTGAATTTCTGAGCAGTACATTTAACCACTTAATATTAACTAATTTGATTTACCAAAGTAAAGCATAACTAATGCAACGTAAGCAAACAAAAAAATAAATTAAGAAGAATGAAAATCAGTATTAAATTACTACGAATGAAGTTTCATGATGAAATGCTTCAGTATTTAATCACGAAATTTTTTTCTCCAAATCTATTCATATTTTTTTTCTTATTTTTCGGAAGTTTCATAAATTTATAAATACATTAAGTGGGATAAAACAGAAATGGATCATGAAAACTAGAATTCGACTGAATTATAAAGTCATGAGTGCGTCTTGTTAAAGAAAGAGCAGATAAAAATGTTTATGAAAACCAAAAATTGTTTAATATTGATGCTACGGTGTAGAGCTTAGGAGCTCCACTAAGCCATCGAATTCTTCTCGTATCCAATCCCTACAATCCAAAATCCTTCGTAAAATCCTCAACGCTACTTATTTTGTTAAGAATATAGTCATCCATAACGACCTTAATGTCCCATTTGTTGCTGATTTGGCCCGAACCCGGTATCTATCCTTTCATAACAAACTTCATTTCCACTCAAACCCTCTAGTTTCAAACCTAGCTTCCTCTTCAATTCCCGATAATTCTCCGAGCCGTCTGAGAAGAAGACGCCTTCTTAGTTGAACATGCGATTTGAGTACTACCAGTGGGTAGTTTCTCTACTTGTCATTATATCATGTCATTATGTATCACTCAGCCAATTTACTTGTTATATTACTGTAATATAGTTGTAAATATCAATAAATAAATAATAATAAATAAAAAAATATTGATGCGGGAATGTTTGATTGGATGTATCTTGGGAAATGTTGAAAATGGTCTGGGTTTCAGTTAGTCAATTTTACACTTGTTTACTTTAAAGCTTTACAATACGTTTTACTTGTTGGTGTAAAATTTAAATGGAATAAATGCGAGATACGGAGGTTGGTCCGCCGCTGGAACTTATATTTTGTAATTTTAGTTCTATGTATAGAATTAATGTTGGTTCTTCAATTTCTCAAAAAAAAACAAAAAAAAAAAACGAATGAGTAGATTAAAGCTAACATTAGTAATTCAAGGTAATTTGAAAATATACACGTGTTCCATCTGATCATAAAACTCACTCCTACAAACGATAAAATACGACATTATTTATAGGTGTAATATATTTAGGATATCTTTGGGACTTTATTGATACTCAAATAGTATACTAAAACTCGATCTTGATCAAATAAATGACCTACAAACATAGATGAATACTTAATGCCACGAAAAGGAACTCATATTAAACGAAATGAAATGAAAAATTAATCTATTCTATGAATTAATTTATTCTGGGAGACTTAGGTCACTGAAAAATGTATATGAAAAGGTTCGTCTGGCTGCTTAATTTGATCTTAATTAAATTTTAAATTAAAAGTGAAATTAAAAAAATGAAATTATTTAAATTAAAATATGTTTGAAAAATATTATCAAAGGCTAAATATTATCATTATTTTTGTTAAAATAAAACAAATTTTATTTCATTTATTCAGAAGATTGAGAAGTAATTAGTATTTAAATTGGATTAGGGAGGAAGCTTGGAGAATTTAGAGAAGTAAAGAATTACAAAAACATATTGCATACATGGCAAGAGATGTTTTAAAGTAGTGGTGCCCAACCTTTTCTCTACCACACTTTCTCTATTCAAATAAAATTCCTCCTACTTCCCCCCTTGCGCAAAAAATTGTATGACCATTTGAAAAACAAAAGTAGTACATTGGAAACAAAATATTTAGTTTTACAAGATTCATCAATATAAGTTCCTAGGAAGAGAAATAACTAAAATTAAATGAGAATTTTTCATTTTCAAATGGTCTCACGCCCCCATGACTTGACCTCACGACCCCCTGGCGGGTCTTCCAGGCTGGGAACCACTGTTTTAAAGGATGCCGTTCTATGAAAAGGGATATTAATACAAATCGATAAATATTACGGTAGGAAGTAACTTGGACTTAAAAGGTGGATGGATGGGCGGGAAGGTAGAGAATATTAGAAGATTCATCAGTATTAGTGGAAATTAAGATTAAACAATAGTTACTCAGAATACCAGTTGAAGATGAGAAATCTTAATAAGTGAGTGAGTAACTGAGTAGAATATCTTAGGATCATTTATATGAAATGAAGTTGCGTGCTTCGGTAGAGTCAAAAGAGAGCTTGGTGAGGTTTCCAAGGATTTTAAAAGTGAAAGAAACATCAAGAATTCAGGTAAGCCTAAAATATATTCTTCTTGGTTTATGCGGATGTAAATGTATTAAATCCGGTGGAGAGCAGGGATTATTTTTTGGAGGGTATTTTTTGAACAAATGTCATACTGTTTGGCTAACTATTTTTATAAATTGAAAGTTAATTTCATTATATATTTATCTTTATTAATGCTTAATAATTATATATAGTATAATGATATAATTACCTGGACCAGCTGCTCTGCCTGGTAGCGGCCTAGCCCTTGGCCGACCTGGAGGTGGAGGCTGCCCCACTCCCAAGTGGCATGGCGGGGTCTGGGGTCAGCACACACCACCAATCCCAAGGTTGCGTCTTCTCCCCGCAGCGCTGTCACCTCTCCGCCCCAGGTGCCCCTAAGAACTTGAGGTCCTCCTATCAAAAAATTGCAATAATAAAACAATAGTTTACAATCTCCGAAGAAAAAAAATGAGACCACACTTTGTGCTTCATTTAGGCCAACAATGTGATTCATCCACCACGTTTTTACCCTATTGTACCCACTTTACAGAAGCTGTGTGGGCCCCAGGAGGGTCTGCCGATCAAATCGTGGCCGGTAACAGATTAAATAATGCACTTCCCGCAGATGGAATAAAATTTTACATCTAATATCTAATGATTTCATTTCTAATCTGTAACAATCTCTGTAACAATGACTTTCTGCCCTTCAGTATCTTTTTAACAATATCCCACTTGTGCCTGTAGAACAGATCGAAACATTCCTGTTTCATAACTTACACATTTTTTTTTTTAGGAACTTTGATGAAGAACCAAAGTAAGGGCTTGTATTGCTTAGTTCAACCAGAACTTTGCATACGATCTTTTATAGTAACATTTCTTTAGACTGTTTATCGAAACGACTAATGATCTGAAGTAAAAGATTTTCTAAGAGTATGTAAATTAAACATACAGAATACCTAAATAAAAGTTTTTTAGGGGTTTGTACTTAAAAAAAGAAAAATTGTTCCCTTCATATTTGTATACACACCTTTCTAGTATAGACCTTTGACAATCAGCAGATTGGCTATGAGAAAAATAAAATAAAGTGACATGAGAGGCATGAAGAAGAACAGAACCCAGCGGTACCTCTCCCGTGGCTTTATTTAATTTCCTATTATAGTAGATCCCTCATCCACGTTCTTTTTAGTCTCCTCCTAGTGTTCTCAGGAATGAGAGTCGTGGTTGTTTGTTCTATTAATGGTTTTGGATGTTCGTATAGTTTATCTTCAAAGCGTTTGTAGTATGATCGTATGTGTTCCTCAAACGTTGTCAATATTTTTTAAGTCAGTATACAGAGTTTTGTTATCGACATACCAAGGCGCTTTTGTGACAAGTCTGAGTAATTTTGATTGGAAAGTTTGTAGTCGTTTTCTGTGAGTGTGTTTAGTGATGTCATAAATTTGAAATTCGTATATCTAAACTGGTTAATGTACGTATGTACGTGTTTATCTAATGTCTTTTTAACGTGTCTATCTTGTTTTTATAATTTGAATTTTTTTCTGAATAGAGAACACATTAAGTTCGGTTTAAGATTCAGAGATTGGCATTTTTTCTTAATATGAGGGTCTCATGTCATTCCCCTATCAAATGTTAGTACAAGGCATTGTACCTAGTCTGTCTGTGGGATGAGAGGGTTAATTATTAAAGTATTTACCTTAATCTCCAAATACCCATTTGGGAGGGCATTATCATATCCAAGAGTAAAAATAAACTCTGGACTAGTACTTCGTGTTTAAACAGCAACTATTAGGAATGAATATCCTTGTTATCAACGTCTTTACTTACTATTTCTAGAGCTTAATTTTTTCGGCTGAAATTACACCTACCGTTGTGAAAGTTTCTAGTTCGGATGAAATTTCATCCTATGTTGTTACTTTTTTATTAAGATGGATCCCTAAGGCTGTAGACCGCATCGTTGTTTAAGTATCACAAATGTCTTCAATTATACATTAAGAGATACATATTTTTTTTATTAAAAGTAAAGTTTATTATTGCCCCCATTACTGACAGTAATAGTGATTATAATGAAAACAGAGAAAAGTACGAGAATATAAACTTTATATTTTAACAATAAGCCATGAAATACAGAAATAGTTCACACAAACATTGTATACAAATAACAAAAATCAGCCATAACAAGATATATTAATTTAGACTAAATAATATTAACAACAGAAGTCTTTGTAACTTTAACACTTCAAACAATGAAAAGGTCAGAGGCTTTACTGTACTTTGATGGTAAGATCAATAAAATTCCCCATTGTATACAAAATTTAGTCCTTAGAATCTCGAACGTGTCAATCGTCCTTTCTATTTTTGTGCAATTATTGAAAATTCAATATTTTAATTTATAATGAAGATTATTTAAAAAAGTAAAAACCTGTACTCAGGTGAGCAGTTTGAATAATATCTTAGACCCACGATATTTTAAGGCCATGGCAGTTGTAAAACAACAAAAAATGACGTATATTTTTGATAGTATTCTTTCCTACTATTTGAATAACAGACAGATTTATATTTATTAAAACATATAGCAGCAATACTCAAGAATAATATCTATTACGAAAAATTTCCAAACAATACTTACTCTGATAGAAGCTCTGGGATATCTTTTAATGTTTTCTCCCCATTGGACTTATAAATAAGCCAACTATAAATTCTGATGACTCATTAATGAATATTAGACTTTAACAATAATAGGATTCAAGGGTTTAGAGACATTGTATACAGTAGTTAATCGTCCATTACTGGAAAACCAAGTGATTGGGCACGTCATTTCAACTGTACTCAATTAGGCTTGTTCTTTCCACAGTGCTCTTTCTTACATTCTAACGTCCTACAAAGGTTTAATTATTTTATTTTAATTTTTAACCTTTCACAACTCTAAATAACCCCAATGAAATTCTAATGTTCGCCAGAAAATGGTTTTAAAGATAAATCACGATGACTTTAGGATATAGACGTCGAAAACCAGAACAGGAAGATTTTTTTTCAAATCGGTATCTTGGAGAAAAAATCTAAATGCGATTTGAATAACGAACAAATCTAAAAAAAAAAAAATCTGTACCACTACAACCCGTGAACGGGTCTGGGGTTCAGTAGATGGTAGGTGATTTGTTCTAGATCACACTCAACCGCCAGATTTCCTCTTTTATTTTGGGTACCCTATTTTTATAGCATTTTATAGAGGCTGGGTGAGCCTACATGATCCATCTCCGGCTGTTAACAGACTAAATAAAAGTCTTGCCTGCAGTGGGATTTGAACTAGGATTTTAGGCATAGCAACTGAGTGCTCTGTCTGCTATTTGTTTTTGTATTTAAAGTCACCAGCACCATTCAATGCTTCTCATATCTTCAAATCAACAAGAATATTTATGATAAAAACAAAATTTTGAGTAGTAATAAAAAAGATAATACTAAACGCTTCTTGGTTAATTTATAAAGGGAAAAAATGGAAAGGCAGTACCTTCACTATTTAAAAGAATACAGTTAATTAAAAGAAGGGATTTATGTTAGCTTGTATCCTGAAGGTCAGCAATGTTAAGAATTATTGCGTCGGCTCGAGCAGGAGATTGCTTTCTGGCGCGCAAGTGATTCACTACCTCCTCCAGGGACAAATGATATTCATTTTTTTATCAAAAAAATTATTTATTACTCAGGGAGGGCGCTGCTCTACTGTTCTGTTTTATTCAATATGTCAACTCGTTCGAACTTCCTAGCAAATATCCGAATTTATTTTCGAAGATTAATCAACCGTGACAGGCACGTTTCGACTGCAGGACTCTTTGTCCATTTATCACTATCGTATCCGTCCATAATTCTCCAGCGTTTAATAATCAGGCCATTATGTGAAGTATTGATGAGGGAGGTTTATGAGTTTCGTAAATTAATCAACGGAATTAAAAATATGGGCAGAATAAAAGCACATTTCAGAGATGATATAAATTAAATAATAGGATTCCTTTCAATATTGGTATCAATGGAATATGTAACAGAAACTTGAATAAGTTGAGCTTAATTCGATTTATGAAACTTATCGGAGTAATATCATAATTCTATTAGCATTTCAAGTCCTCTCGCCACTAAGTCCTCAAAGGATAATGAGCTTCATTGTCCTTTGTAGGTCTATTCTGATTCCTCAATGAAAATCCTTAACGATTCCAGATATTCTTCCTCGCAATGAAAAGATATGAAATAATCAATAATCGGCCTAAAGCCACACCAATTTAGCGAAATAAGTTGCATCAAATATTCGTAATATTCATATAAATTAACTTATATATGACAACCTACCAACTAGTCTTTGCCGTATGAACTGCGTAGCAATGGCTTGCTAACTATAGCCACAAACATTTATTTTTAATTTTTATGATAAGTGTGAAATTATCGTTATTGCTTTATTGTTAAACTAACCAGATATTTTCGTGTTGAGAAAGCTAATTACTTTCTAAGAAACTAAACCAATCTACAAAATCTCTTGAGGAACCTGAATACAATTAGGCTAATGCATACGAATTGAGATCTTATTCTAAAGGCTTGTATCAATGGGGAGTCATACATAACCTTGATTAGTTGATTACATTTTTACTTTTAAACAAATTTATATTTATACCACTGTTGAAAGCTGAGGACTCAGAAGGAAATGTTTATTTATTTCAAAAATAAAAAAATTCAATTTCCTAAATTGAATAAAATCCATCTGTTTTATAAACAAGATTTTCTTCATTAAGACTGTGGATTAATCAACAGTATTTGATGAAACAACAGCGTCTAGAATTTTAAAACAATACACCCCTAATTATTTTTCTTTAATTTTAGGCACTTCTGATATCGTTTCAGATGAAAAGATTGAATTTCATTTTTTTTATATTGTAATTGTACCACTGGGAGGAAAAAGGAAATAACTTGAACTTTGTTTTTTTAACTTGAACTTTTAAATAAATAAATAGTTCCTACGTCCTAAAAGTATAAAATAAAGTTGTAATAGATCTATATTAAGATTTCCCATGTGTGAAAGTATATTTTTTATGTTTAATGTAATTTTGTAAGATGGACAGAAATCTATTTAGACAGTTTTTTTTTTGCGTTTCTGAAATAGGTTTCATTCACTTATTCCCTTTTTCCACTCAGTGGTTCAATTGATTGATAGTCACTCTATTTTTTGCTTCCAATAACAACATACATCCGTCCATTCAGTCACACAAACAGTTAATTAACGAGAACAAATATTGCAAAGTGAAACTGATAATATAGATGTAAATGATATAAGACACCAGAACTTACCCCATCGGTTCTCTGGTTGTTTGGTATCAGTTCCACAGGTTATCGCCTCCAGTTGAGTCGCAAGTTTTAACATTTCATTTGTTTCCTTTTTAATATTCTCCAAAGATACAAATAATTATGAGCTTAGTAAGGAAAAAAGAGAGTAATTATGGAATTTGTCTATATTTCGGCATCCATTTCATCAAGAAATGAAAGTTTCAACGAACATATATCATCTATACTTCGAAATGTTAGTTGCTAAGTTTATTTCGTGATGAAATTATTACCGAAATATAGATATTTCCCATAACTACATTCTTTTTTCACTCTGAAACTCACAATTATTTTTAAAAAGCAAACGAATGAAAAATTAAAACCAAACTGGAAGCGATAACTTGAGAACAAGATTAAAAACAAGAGGTCACATGAATATAGTCTATGGTTGTTTCAATTTCAACTTCAATGACAAATGCATACAAATAAAAAATCTTAACTCTCAATTATACATATAAGGCCATGAATAGCCTTCTTTTTCACTCAAACATACAATAAGACGTAATTTTTTTTTTTTCTTAATATATTTATCCAGACCTGTCAAATGAAAACAATGACTATTAGCAGATTGGCTGACAGTAAAATAATATGCAATAACATGAGAGGCATGAAGAAGAACAGTAGCCAGCGGTACCTCTCCCTTGGCTAGATGTAATTACTAAATTATTTTTGAAAGTTAAAAACACCAAAAATTGATGTTTACTGCTCATCAAATATGTCCATTAAAATACTTGAATTAAATATTTTATTTTGAGAAGCTAATGTAATAATGGTGTGGTAATGAAAATCAATTACTTATTTTCCTAACGAAATATGCCATCAGTTGATATGGAAACTACAGTTTAATTGTGAAAATTAATTTTGATTGGATTAAAATTTATTTTAATCACTTACTAAACATTCAAAATAAAAAGTAGAAAAATTGGGATCGTTCAAAATTTTGCCATGTGTTTTTGTATTGTAGCATTCATTTACCGCATACATTAAGTTATAGAGAGCTCTAAACTGTGTTTTCTAATAGATATTATTTCTCTATTCGTTTTTACCAGGTTAGTTCATGGGAATGTCGATTATGGAAAATGAATTAGAAATTTGTATTATAGACTGTTAATTTATTTAAAATAAATGTTTGACGTACTAATAAACAGCCAATTTTTGAATTAAAAATAATACATTTGTTCAGTTTTTCCACCTAAATCAGCTAATATTTGAAAGATTTAAATGACGGTAATAGAATTGGAGTAACCCAAAAATTTGGTGTTTGCAAATAAACTATCCCAGCCTTACGATTGAACTGTGGAGACTCACAAAAAGTTCATTCCTATTTATTTGAATAATTGCCTATCACTCAGTTATGTTTTTATAAAAGCCTGCACCAAGGGGTGGTTAGATTGAGAATGTTTCTAGGAAAACGGTTGTGCAGGGTTGTGATTTGTCCGAGATCACGGTCAACCGCCTGTACACCCCCTCCCCCCCCAATATTAAGGGTATCAATTTCATAGGAGCTGCATGAGCCTTAAAAGGGTTCTCAGATCCCACAGTCCCCTTAGCTCTACTTAATTCGTGGATTTGTGATTGGATATATATTTATATAAAGAGGCTTGAACTTCTATATTGCTTATATATATTGATGCTTGATATCGGATATATAAACCGCCGACCATTTTGTGAGGGAAGGAAGGAATGATTCCATCGAGGCCGGAGAGGAACCGAAGTAACAGAACTTTATGGCAGATCCTCAAAAGCATTAGCCAGCTAATAGCCTCATCGCTGGCTTTTATGTGCCCCACGCCTCAGCCATGTTTTTACGCTAATCGATACCCCTCACTTTCGATATTCATATTTCATTGAATCGATTCACAAATTCTCCATCCTCCGAATCATTTACTGATGAAATATTTATGAACACTGAAATACTAGCGGCTACTGTTTCAGCAAATATAAAGATTCTCACAATCGATCTCAGAATATAGATGCCGGTGAATTTTATGAGTTTTGCGATTTTATAGTATAATGTGTTCCATGAAAGAACAATATGTCTTCTATGTCTTCTCATGATAAAGCCGAGGTATGTATACTATATTTTATTAATTAAAAATATATAGCAACTGATTTTTTATTATTAAGAAAACTGATATATTTTAATATTTTAGTAAATCTTAAAATGCTTTTCCAGATCAATAATAACTAAACAATACCATTGAAGATCATCAGTAAACAATGAATGCCAGTGTTCTAAATTTAAGACAAAAGCACATTTTCCATCTTCATTTATATGAAAACTAAGTCTCCATTAAAAAGTAAAAAGTTAAAGGACCTAACAATGAATTATTCTAGCTCCTGCTGTCCCATTTAAGAGTTCTACGAATTACAGAAATCAACGATTCTGGACTTTTCTTAATGGTCTTTCATTACTTTCTGATGGAGAGTGCGTCAAAAATGGAGTATTGTTCTCTTTTAAAGTTAATTGCAAACAATAGTTTATTTATTATTTAGATATGTAATTATACCTACTAATTGAATTATAATAACTTTATATAATCAGAATAATAATCGCTTTTTATTGCAGCATAGTAGATTTACATAATTCTCAAGTTTTTTGTGATGTATATCTCATCAATTTATTAATGAGAAAAAACGTTAAATAAATTTATAATATTTATATTTTCTTTATGCCAAAACAAGAAGCGAGGTAGGTCAGTGGTCGACCGGTGAGTTGCAGTGCCGAAGGTCATGGGTTCAAATCCATCTGTAGCATGTAATTTATTTAATATGATTAAAGCCTGCGGAGGATGCTGTCGGGTCTACAGACCCTCCTGGAGCTCACCTACCCTCTATAAAATGGGTACCCTTAAGGGGGGAAACCTAGCGGTTGAGCGCGATTACGGATAAACCACCTCCCTGCACAACTTTTGTTCTAGAAACCGTAGTCTCTACCACGTACTGAACTCAAGAAACTCCTGGGTTGCAGTGGTACAGGTTTTTTTATTCTACCAAAACCAATTTTTCTTATACTTTTTTTTTTTTTTTAATTTAATTTAATGATATTTACAACTATAATGCTATTATATCAAGTAAATGTGCTAATATGTATAATATGACGTGAAAAACACTTGTGGAGAAACTACCCATCGGCAGCAATAAAGTTCTGTAGTAGTTGATCTCGAGGCCATCTTCTTTTCAGACGCCTCGGAGGGTTATCAGGAATAGTATGGGAAGCAAGATGAGAGACTAGCGGGTTCAAGTGTGTATGGAGCTTGTCATGGAAGGATAGGTATCTAGTTTGGGCCAAATCAGTAACATATGGGATATTAAGATCATGATGGATGAGTTTGTTTGTGACATAATAAGGAGCATTGGTTTACTTTAAAGGTTCTATTAATGAGGTAGGAACTGATAGTAAGGAAGTAAGTAGAAGGTAAGAATTTACGGAGCTTGTACAGCAGTCCTGGATGCCAGACTCAATCAAAAGCCTGCTCTACATCGAGAAAAGCTCCCGTTCAGTACATTCCGCGCTCTAATGCGGATGAGACAACGTCCACCACACGATGGCATTGCTGGATGGTGGAGTGTGATGTTCGGAAACCAAATTGGTGATCTCGGATTATTTGATTGGATTCTATGATAGGATGAAGACGTTTCAGAATGAGTTTTTCAAGTATTTTGGCCATTATAGGCAGGAGAGATATAGGACGGTAAGAAGATGGGAGTTCTGGTGTTTTTTTTACGTTTTGGAACCATCTTAACTATGGATAATTTCCAGGAATCAGGAAAGTATGTGGTGCGGAGTACGGCATTGTATATATATGTAAGGAGTAGGATCGCTTTCCGAGGAAGGCGTTTTAGAATGTGGGATGTGATTAGGTCGTGTCCAGGGGCTTTGTTGGCGGGTAATCTGTGAATAATGTTTGATATTTCGGAAGGATGGAATGCTTTAGGAGGAGGGGAAAACTGAAGAGGAATACTTAATTCTGCTCAAATGCATTCGGAGTGGGTTTGATTAAGGATATCTGGATGAGGGTTAAATGTTTTGAATAGGTGCTGACCGAAAATTTGTGAATTTTCTTCATCAGATCTTGACCAGGTTTGGGATTCGGTTAAAAGTGGATGGTTGAATTTTTTATAGTTTGGGAGTTTTCTAGTGGTATTCCATAAGGATTTGTCAGTAGTACTGAGATTTTCTGTACGGTAATACAAATTTTGAATTTTGAATGTTCTGATCTCTGATTTTAATTTGTTGGTCAGTTTGGTATATTGACTCTTGTCCGATGGATATCTCGTGCGGTGCCACTTTGCTCTTGCCCGTCGTTTTTCTTTTAATAACTCGCGAATATTTCTTATACTTAAACTAAATTCGGAGCTAATGCTTTTTTTTCTTTTTCAGAATAATTTAAAATAATAAAGGCGCAATTTTTTTTTCCAAGTTGATATTGCATTGTACTTTGTGTAGTCCAGAGTGATTTGTATAGCTAAAAAATTCATTTGCGTTCTAGAAAATCTAATCACATATATTTAATAATATGTTGTGATGTGTATTGCGTTATCTTTGTATCATAAAACAAAATGAAATTAACATCCATTTTTTATTATTTTCTATCCTTTTATTTTTTATAAACTTTTCTATTCACACCAATATATCGCTGTTCCCTAGTTTTGAAATAATAGTCAACGATAAAAGATGCTATACATCATAGAATCTACAAATTTATATTACAACAAAAAAAGTTTGTATCAAATATTAAAGACATGAAATGGATTAGTATATTCACATAAATAACAACAAAATAGTAAAGACACTTATGCATTTTTGTTCCATATGTTTGTTTGTTTAACGAAAATATAACAAACTAAACAATGAATAAGATTAATGTAAAATCATCAATCATTAAGATGATTTCTTTTATGTATTGCAAATTAGACTCAAGATTAATAAAGGACGGGTGGGACCGTGTTTTCATTTGACCTAAGGCATTATTCATTCTAAACCTTCTCATCAATCAATCACTTCATTATAATCAAAAAGTTATTTAACCCTTGTACCGCCCCTTGGGGAAATTTATTCAGCGGAAATTAAATTGCCTATTGTACAAAGATGTTAAATGATATTTTAAAATTATAAGTGATATATGAAAGATAATATTAATTTTTACTGGACCCGACAATTACGCTTCTAGGTTGAAAAACCTTTAAAGAAGTTATTAGGTTCTTAATCTGGTTAAGTCATAGCTAATATACTTCAGCCTGAATGATAAAAATTGACAGGAGTAAAGCAAGACTTTGAAGATCGGTAAACCATTAAACATATCTTTGAATTCAAAAAAACTTATGGTCTTCATTACTTTATAATCTTCTCAATTATTTATCAATTCCAGCCAGGATTATTTGTATCTATTTTTTTTTTTATTAATATACATTTTCATTTTCGGTAATGAAAACAAACTTTAATGCTTTACTTACATTCAACTTTTGTTTTGTATATTATTAAAAAAATGTAGATTTCCATTGAGAAACTCTAATATGCAAAAAATACCTAGAATTGATTTATGTGACAAAATATTAAAAATAATGGTTTCATTATCAATGTTGGATATGACCTTATGAAAGATATTTTTAAAGTTTAAAAGTTCAAGGAAAGTACCAAACACGATACACGCTGGAAGTATACACCTATTTTATAACAGTATTATACAGTAACTAAATATACTTAACTATTTCAACTTAGTTCATAGAGCTGTAAATTTTTTCGCAATCACTGCAATGCTCAACGAAAGAATCAGTTATCAAAAAGCATTACCAGATTTCATCATTTCTGTTGGGTGAAAATGATTGATCGGATGGGGTCAGCCAAGGAGCACTAACTATAATGAATAAAACTTTATCGACTTGGAAAAGAAACAAAAAATTCTTTTCACACAATTTTAAAAAAAATGTAGCTTTGGAATCCGTTAAATGCACAGAGCTGCTTATCCTTTCTTTATTCACCATTTGCTGTGATTTTAAATAGTAAAAACTGAAATATAAATTATTTTAGAATTAATTATGGTACGTGGGTAAGTTAGTATGTATGGTTACTGGTCTCAAAATTCCGATTTCGAGACCGGGTGTGGCAGATTCTGGAACGAACTCTGTATGTTCTAGAGGATTTCCTAGAAAGCAACCAGCCTCTATAAGGCGAGAACCTATAATTAGGAAAACCTCCAAACACAAACGTAAGATTAGAAAGAGTACTAGCTTGCACTAAAGCCTTCCAATGGTAGTAGTGGAACAGAGTTTTAATAAGAAAATATGACATAAGAGGAGTTATTTTTTTTACATTGAAATTATTATATTAAAATAAATCTGTAACTGAAATGAAATGAGCTTAATATTTAGCAATGCAATAAGCCATTACAAACAGAAATCTTCGCAGTAAAGAAGGCAAAGATAAAGATAAAAGATAAAATGTTGCGGTGGAGGAAAATGATAAAATAAAATATTCTGAAAAGAGCTAAAAGCAATATGGTGAGGAAGGTATCGAGTTGGCAAAGGAATTCGCCGAAACGCAATACCTGTCTCTAACCACCCTTTTCTTTTCCGATAAATCCTCAAATTCCTTTGCTTTTAACAAATAAAGGGTCCGTGGGACTGCAACCAAAGCGGCTGATTATCGAAATCCTTGCAGTTTTAATTGTTTAAATAAAGATTAATCTGAGATGGTGGGAGTTACATAGACAAACGTCCAAAAACAAAAGGACCATGGAGGACAATGGACCTCCAAGAAAAGATTTTAGCTAATGACAATGAATAATAAAAAAAGAAAAAAGATGACTTATAACTCTTCTGAGATGTTAATGAAGTTCTTGATGGATTGTAAATGACAAATTAGTCGAAACGTATCCACATAATAAAGTTATATGCCAAAAAACGACTGGAAATAGGTTTTCATTGAGTGAATGAATTAATAGACAAACGTTTGAATAGTAGGGAATGACAACAAAAATGTGTTCATGTGGAAGAAAACGGTCTGGGTGGAGGTCATTAAATGTCTTTCAAATAGGGAGAAATGTTTATTAATATAATATGAGTTTATCGTATTTTATTACATAAAATAATATATGGTATAAATTATTATTATTATATATAATATATAAATAATTAATTATGTAATAAACATTTCTCCCTATTTAAGAGAAATTTATTGACCTCAATCTAGACCATTTTCTTCCATGCATATATATATATATATACAAGGTCAACTATTATCATTCAAGAAAAAAACAAAAGTGTGTTCATTTGAAAAAATAAATAAACTTATTAATTAATAATACCATTTTTAACAAATGAGTTTTCATATTAAGAATATCTTTCATAACTTAATGATCATTTCTCTGCAATATTCAAGAAAATGAAAATTAATACCATCAATTAATTATTCATCCTTCGTTCCTTAATTCTCATTTTCATAAAACTAGTGAGCCATAGTAGTATAAGTGTAAGGTGATCTTCAAACGTATTAATTTTTTAATACTCTGAATTTCTATTGATTATTGATACAAATTTTGATGTAAGCGACACTAAAATATATCGCTTTTTTAATCAAAAAAATCTATTGCAAAATATTTTGTTGGCTTAATATGATATAGTATTCATACTTAAACATTATGGAACGTTCTCATTCATAATTATTAGCTATAATTTTTCCATCCATTTTTAACAATTATTAGATTGTAATTCCATTTTTAAATAATAATTTTTGTTTATTTTCAATATCCCTTTTTTGTTTTTCTCTGAACTAAATAACTAAATCCTTTATGTATATCTATGAATGTGGACGAAAATTACTAGAAAAGTTAAAACTATAATAATTATGATGTTACGTTTATGTGTTTTCACAAATTGGTATTACTCCTTGGTTTTTCACAACCACCAAATTATACTTAGTATAATGATTGATGGTGTATTGGTGTATTGAGGGTATATACTATTGTGCACCTTCGACTATTGTGCATTATTGCTTTTAAAAAAATTTTTAATCTGAATCTAATTCTCTATGTGAATATAATTCAGTATTGACATCTTAAAAAAGATAATACTTTTACCCCTTACATTTTCAAACTCTCGTGTGCAACATCAACAAGTCACCTAATTCCTGGCTCAGTTATACCTCTTTGGCACAGAGGTCCACCCAGATTTGCTAGATTTGGTAATATTCACTATTGTTAATAAGTTTTCTTTGGTCTGCTAAGGCAGAGCTTTACCAAGTGCTGCTTAGTTGCAATCAATATCGTTCCATACGCTATTGATACCTGTTCTAATTAATAATTGTTTTTTCCTTTTTTTCCTAAGGCTACTCTTTTCCTTACTCAAGGTAGCTGTTAAGCAGTTGTTCACGGCACGCCATGAAATATATCTAGAAGGCTGAGGACAGGAAACATCAAGTCTAGAAACTGGCAACCCCAGGTATTGCCCAAGTCGTTCGTCACACCTAATGAGAGTTGGTGGCAGCCATCTTAAAGAGATGTATTGTGAGTAAGTCCAGGACTACCCAGACTGAAGAATGGGGAGCAGAAGAGAATCGGCCAAAGAAATGCTATGAAAACGAAAACCACCTTTAATTTAATTTTCTTTCATTAATCTGTTTATTAAAAGTTATGTTTTAAGTTTCATACAGTCCACCACATGTCATCATACAGTCCACTAAATTCATTTAATACAGAACCGGCAATCACACAATCTATGGTAATACCCCCATCTTAAAGGGAATGCCTAGATTGAACAGCAGTCGTGATACTATCACGATGCAGACATATACAATAGGATTCTCAATGCTTATTATGTTTAATGTAATTTTTTTAAGATACATTATATAATATATATAGATGTGACTCACCTACGACCTGAAGAGTTACCGGATCACTCATGACCGCCCGCTCGGTGTTGCCGATGTAGTTCCATACCCTGCAAATATAGTCCCCCTGGTGCTGGTAGGACACGTTCCTCAGCTCCAGCTTGGCCTCGTTGGAGACGATGAGCGGCAGTTCCAGCTCCGGGACCTGCTGGAGCCACTGGTAGGTCGGTGTGGGGTTCGCCTCCGCCTCGCAATCGAACTTGGCCTCCCCGAAGAGGTTGGCCGTGCTCAGTCTGTCAGGTCCCACGCTGCGGATCGTAGGGCCGACTGAAAAGGATAATAACAACGTTATTTCCTTATGTTACTATATCTATAAATACAATGCTAATAAGATACTGTAAGGGCTTAAATTATAGTATCCAACGTATGCAAGTAGTAAATTTACATGCCAAATTTACTTTAAAACAACTTAATATTGTTACTGGATACTTGTCATGATTACTTGAATTAGATAAGTTTTAGATAATAAGGGTATACAGTAAAGAATTAAAAATCTTATATTTAAATCATTATATATGTATAAATTAAAAGTAAACGCTGTCAATAACAAAGTCTCTATTACTACATTCAAATATATTTGTGTATATTTACTAAATATATTTAAAAGATATATAATGTATTATCATAATTATTATGATAAATATTTATCTTTATGATTTTCAAAACAATATATCTTAATTTCACTAATAATTATAACACCTCCTTGCAGGTAGTTATTCTAGGAAGTAAAAACGGTTTCATATTAGTAAAATGAATATATTGTTACGGGCTACTGGGTGTAAAATGGACTAAACTATTACTTAATTCAAGAATCTAATATTTATTAACAAATTAAAAAGAATACAATGAGATTATTTAAAACAGTTAAATTATTAAACTAATATCAATTTACAATAATAATATTCTACTAAATGTTATCTAATTTCTAAGATAATATACAAATAATATAAGATATTGTTTATACTAAGTAACTAAACTATTTATATAAATTTGTACAAATACAATAATATTACACTATAGTTTACAATTACAAATTAACACTTACAGTTCGCTAACTAAAGTCCACCGACCGTAAGACTCTCCGAATATGACAAACTGCCTCACAGTTTATTACACTTATTACACGGCCACTAATTGTCACTGTTCCTCACTAAGCACTTATTACAGACTGATACTAATACTAACTAACTCACACACACTGCCACTAGTTAACGACTGCTACTCACTGGCTTATTACTAACTCGTCTTATTACTACTGCCGCGGCCGAAAACGCTGTCCTTTTTATATAGGCAAGGTAGGTCGTGGTGGGGCATTACTCGGAAGGACCACCTAGTCCCATCGAGCCCGATCCAGAAGCTTCTACGCCATTCTATAATCCCTTCCGCTTAATCCCATTGTTTGCCTAATCTTCTCAGCCCGTCCTCCTCCCCGGTCTGACCGTAACAATATTATAAATTTTATGAATGGAAGAATTAGTAATCATGTGCAAAGAACTATACATGCTTTAGAGCATGGTGGCCAACCCCACAAACTATACTTATTTTATTATAGCTAAAGTAGTGAAAACCAATACATCATGATAGACACCTTGAAGAGATATACATCATTTGTGTATTCATATACTCAACAATTAACTCCATCCCTGTCCTGCTTAAAGTAACGAAGTATTTTTTTGTTTGTTCTAAATTCACATTTGAGGACTACATATAAAATAAATAAGAGCTACAGTATCATTATGATCTATTCTATAATTTCCCACATTAATTTGGAACACAAAATTCAGTTTCCAATAATTTAATATTCATAATACGATATATTGAATAAAATAAATCACCTGATGGATTAAATAGGTCAGGGGGTGCAGTCAATGATATCACAAAAATTAAGGAAAACTTAATTTTTATTATTTGTTCCAACGTTTCGGCCTACGTTGTAGGCCATCTTCAGGACAAATAGTGGGTGCGATGGCTTGTCACAACACTTACAATTGTCAATTATGGACAGTGGACAGTTGACAGTTGTGACAAGTCACCGCACCCACTATTTGCCCTGAAGATGACCTACAACGTAGGCCGAAACGTTGGCACGAATAATAAAAATTAAGTGTCCTTAATTTTTGTGATATCATTGACTGCACCCCCTGACCAATTCAATCCATCATTTGAATTAACCCGTTAACTATTTTCCACTCAAAATAAATCACCTCCCTCTTCATTCATCTCAAATTTTATCTAGATATGTTCAGATTAATCCCTGGTCCTGAATCCCTATTGTATACTTCTTTACAAGATCTGCTTGCTTATCCCTTCATTTGTATTCCCTCACTCCAATTCAAAGGGCTCAGGCCCAGAGTTAGTGTTAGTATTAGTACTTTAGGGCTAATTCCTTAGTGTCATCCATCTGGCGGTGTCATGGGGCCAATGGAAACATGGCTTTAGCTCTCCGATCGTTTATGTTTTAGAAGTTCATTGCTTCCACGCTCTTTTTTTTTTTTATATCCCAACCACTCCTCAACCTTCACATCGTCTTGCGTAACATTAATCCTGAACTAATAACGGTCAAAATTGTACTACATACCAGTGCAAAAAATACCGAGCCAATTGGCTAAAAATAAAATATCCGTTCTCTTACGAATCACAAAAAGTATTAATTTATTATTTAGATTTACCACGATAAATAGGTTCGGTAAACAAAATTGTGACCTGTTTTAATAGCCATAATATCTACTCCAAAAATAAATATTAGTATTTAATCTTAATAAGAATTTTTTTTTAATGTTTCAATGTTAATAGGAGAGAAATTTAAAAATCGTGTATCTATTCTCATCCATGAAAATATAATAACATGGTAACATCAACCATACTCTTTATGTCTAGCATTCTCAGATGCATTTAGTTACACCTTTACAAGGTAGAAATACACATATCCTGAAACGTTTAAAAAAAATTAATATATTTATTGTTAAATATAAAAATTCCGAGTAGTAGTAGCTGAACTAAAAAAAACACCAACTTCAACTAAATACATACCCAAAAGTTTTTGTTGGTGTTAATCAAGTTTCTCAAACGGAAACTGAACATTACCTCTCACGCAGAAATGAAACTAATGATCCTTGTAAAGTTAATGGAACAGTAGTACCCCTTTTCCCACAAATATTCAAACACAAATTAAATACATACACACACACACACATATATATATATATATATATATATATATATATATATACACGTAAATTATAACTTGCGTATACACCTTATTACATATTCGAAGTTCATGTTATGTTAACTATCTACATTAAGTAATCAAAATTAATAAATTGTCTAAGTAAAGCTCCTATCATCCAAAAAAAAAGAAAAGAAAAAAAAAGAAGAAATAATAGAACGTTTCTTCGTTTAATTAGAAACAAATCTTCGTGTTGGTTTTTTAATGTAAGTAAATAAATTATGATTCCATATTAAAATATCGTAGAATAATACGTAAGAAAGATAAAAATGAAAGTTGTGTGAAAACGTTGAAGAAACAAGCAAAAAAAATGAAGGAAGCCAATTGTTCAATAAAGCTTTGTGTTTCTCATTTAAAAAAACTATCCCGTCGTTATGAGTAATATAAAAATCCATGAAGACATTTACTATTGTTTTCTTAAAAAACTTAGCGAGTTTACAAACAGCGATGTTCGTTTTAGGGTAACCTAAGTTCAATGTTTCAATGTTTTTCCTCAAGGAGAAGAACATGTTAACTCTGGTGAAGGAATGAGAAAACTTGAGGCATAAACTAACTTTTCTCCAACAAAGTGTGCTTGCTAACTTTCAGCTTCTACTTACTTTATCGTCACTAAGATTTAAAAGAAGATTTCGGACCCACATCTATAAGCGTCCGCGGCCTTGAATAACAATTATGCAAATTTATTAAAGGAATAAATTTAATTAAAAAATATAAATGCTAGGGAACAAATCCCCTCTAGATAGTAGTATGGAAATATAGATGATAGTATTTATCTACAGATACCCAACAATATATATTTTTAATAGAACAGCTCCAACTTTATTCCATATTATTCCAAGTCCCGGATAATATGGAGATTAAGTACGGGATTGAAGAGGGAATATATTGCTGTAATAACCAATCCTCCATTGCAACATCAAAAATATATATAATACTAGCGACCCACCCCAGCTTTGCTCGGGTAATATGGCATATGATTATTTTTTTTTTATCACGTACTGGGAACTAAGGACTACGTGAATATCAATGGTTAGGCTTCTTTGGGAGTCTTGATTTTCTTTCTTCCCATCTCAGCTAATGTACTTTTTTATATAGTAATTATAAAAATAAAAACAAAACCAAATATTTCTTTATATACGAATTTATTATCTTGCACGTTAGATAATTGCACGGTATTAGGCAAGCAGCGTCTTCGGTGAAACCCATTGATATTCCAACCCTTATTGATAAACAAATTATATACCTAAACCTTCCTGGTGAATCACTCTATCTATTGGTGAATACCGCATGAAAATCCGTGCAGTAGTTATTGAGTTTACCCCGAACAAACGCGGCCGAGGACTTTGTTTTATAATATGTATAGATTTAAATATCAACAGCATATTAATCCTTATGATTTTCAAACAATATAACTGTTGCATATAGGTATCTAATACAGATTTTATGAATCGAAGAATGAAAAGATGTATGTTCAATAGCTGTTAAACTATTGAAAACACTGAAAAGAATAAGGTAAAACGCCATAATGAATTATGTCTTATATTTAAATTTAAATAAAATTAGATTAAATACAAATGTTACAAAATGTCGAACATGACAGGTTAATAGAACAATGCATTATCCATGTACACAAGAATTCACATGTACTTACAAGTAAATAAACAGAAATACAAGAATCAAGTGAAATGATAAACAATGATTGTTTATTCTGCTTTCATTTTATTCGAATAAAATTACTCAAATTCATGACAAAGAATATTTTGTTTTGATTTTCATTATTCGGTACAGTACGGTAAGGCTCAATATTACTTATTCTTTATTTAAGAAAGTAAATTGTTTCGTTAGATTCTTCAACCTCTCCAGTTCCATCTTCAACGGCAATACCTCCTAGAGATATATTTTTTTCGATCCTTAAGAACTAAATCGTCCATACTAAATGTGTTTACTTAGACCATTCTTTAAGTAATAGATCCCAGGCCTTAAACTACATCACGTCTCACGTTTCATATAGAACTAATTATTTCTTCATCTCCTTGCGATTAATATACGAAAACAACATAAAAACCAATAGTTTAGGCAAGTCAGTCAGCGTAAATTTGATTGCTTATTTTGATATTTGATTTATTTTTTATCATGGTACATGAGTCTGCTACAATCTGTAAACGGCGATTATATGAATTCGTACATCACAGTTTTGATATATAACACAGGGAATACTGAAATATTTAATAAATTGATAGCGGAGTTGATATAAGCTTTGACATGATTGTCTGATACAAATCATATCGAAGTATCGAAATATTCGTACTTTGTTATAGAATTCCTTGAATGTTGCTTACTTATTATGTTTAATATCTAGCTCAGTAGAGCTTTTGAAAAACAAATATAAAGTTGTGTTTTTTTATACCATAAACTGGTACAGAGCTAATAATTATAATGTGAATAATCCAGTGAATTGAAAAAAATATATATTTCTTTTAAATATTTGACGAGGATTAAGATAGTAATATAAAAATGCATAAATTACAGCAAGAAATGAGAAAGAGAAAAACTAGCGACAGGAGAAAAGCTTCAAGAAGAAGACGTGACTACGCGAAAATCAGCGGAGGACTTGAAAGTAGTTTGCATAATGTATATTGCATGAAACAACGGTGGCTCTGCTAAAATGTTAAATATCTATTCCCCAGTTCGATAGTCAATGAAACTTAGCTAATATTGATTTAGGCAAAAATATTACTAGATGAATTTCAAATCGGTAATGGTCATTATTATTTATATTATTGACATTATTATTATTATTAAATTTTAAAGTCACAGCCACGGATAGACACTGTGGAAAACTGTTGATTGGGAGAAACCTCGCGGTTTAGCATGATCTGAGGCAAATCACGTCCCTGTATAACCGTTATCGAAGAAATAGGAATGTCCCTGCCATGCACTGAACTTCATCTGTTGTAGTGGGACAGTTTTTTGGTGTTTAAAAAAAAAAAAATGGAGATCATGCAATACTTAAAGATTAACGTAATATAAAAAGTAGGAAAATATATGTTTGCATGTATTCAAGTTGAACGTCTGTTAATGAAATGAAAATGCATGTTTCTCATACCTAAAACTCTGGTGACACAACTCTGGTAATTCATAGATTCTAAATTAAGTACTTTCTTAACGAAAATAAAAATATTAAATAAGTATTTACTTTTAAATGAGTTTTTAAACATGTTTTCTATCGGCTATTAAATGGTGAATTATAGCAAACCTTACTAAATACTTTATTATTGTGTATTTTTTATCAATTAAGATTGATCCAATGAAAAAAAGCTTTACCACTACAACACATGAAAGGTATGTACATGTTCCAAAGAAACCGGTTGTACTGGGACGCTCAACTACCAGATTTTTCCAAATTAAGGGTACGAATTTTATAGACCCTGGGTGTGCTCCAAGAGGGTCTGCAGATCCCATGGGGTCCATATATGGTTGTTGTTTGCTGCAATGGCTAATCGGACGATGCTGCATTGGGAGCTCGAAATTTTGCCTATCAAGGTTTAATTAGGATAGGGATTTTTAACGAGTACCTGACATCGTGCAGGCTCGGGACCCCCCGTTTAACGTTCCTTCCGAAGGACGGCGTAACCAAGGATTTTTTACTCCCTTTATGAACCCGTGATCTTGGCCTTAGTAGTTTGTTACCCTAACCACTAAACTGGACCACAGGTCGCCCTCATATATGGTTGTTAATAGATTAAATAATTTGTCACAAGCGGATCTGAACTCGAGATTTTCATCATTGTAACTCAACGCTCTACCACTGAGCTACCACAAAATATACTTTTACGAAATAATACAATACTGGAAAACAAAACAGACGATCGGTCGTATCAATAGGTATGTATGTAATTAAGGAAAAAGAAATAAGGATTGCTCAAATACGATTTTTAATATTGTTTCCATCGTATGTTTAGATATTTGTTTTGTTTTTTTTGCCATTTCCATACATATCACTTCATAGGACTTTTATTTTAGATTGTATTCTTCCTATTTAAGTTATAAAGTCCATGTGCTTTGGACCGGATGATAAATCAAATTTAATTATAGTGAAGAAACAAAATATTTCATTAAAAAAAAATTGACTCCTGATAGTTCAGAAAAGAACACTTGGGTTTTTTAAAAAATAGAACAGCTCCAACTTGATTCCATATTATTCCAAGTCTTTGATAATATGGAGATAAAGTACGGGATTGAAGAGGGAATATATTGATGTAATAACCAATTTTCCATCGCAACATCAAAATATATATAATATTTAAATATCAACAGCATTTAATATATTCTCGTAACTATTATGAAAAATATTTATCATTATGATTTTCAAAACAATATTTCTTAATTTTACTAATAATTATAACACCTCCTTGGACGTAGTTATGCTAGGAAGTGTTGCATATTAGTAAATAATATAAATTTTATGAATCTAAGAATGAAAAGATGTATGTTCAATAGCTGTTAACATATTAAAAAAACACAGAAAAAATAAGGTAAAACGCCATAATGAATTATCTCTTATATTTATATTTCATATTCAAAAAAATATTAAATACCAATGTTCCAGCATTTCAGACATGACAGTCAGACATGACTTGGGGTTGGGAATAGTTTTGGAACGATATAGAAACAGGAACAAAACACTCCGCGATTGACGGGTCCGTGTTCCAGAGCCGAGGAGGCGAAGGAATGTTTTGGAGGCTGCGGTCGAGTGACGGCGAGGGGGGGGGGTGGAGGAACCCGGTGTGGAAAACTTCCCGCTCGGCTTCGGACCCTGCTCGGTAATATTTAACTAGAGTCTGGACCGCAGCTGAAGTGAGTCCTATTAACTTGTGGACCGGTTTAATAACGTGTCTTTAGCACAGTACCTATCCTTGTACAATCGTGGAGGATTCGGCGAATCTCTACATAATATTTAAAAAAAATATTCAAAAATATTTGTTCATCAATAAGTTATTGAATATTTATATGAAGTTAATAACATTATAATATTGGGTTGATGACCTATTGTGTATACATGTCGGCTCCTAACCCTTTAGTTGTCGAATATTTTCCTTGTTGTCAGCAATGAAACTTCCTTGATCTATCGTCTTCTTTTACATGGATATATATCAGCTTTAAAATAGTAGAGACAAAATTAGAGACTATAGAGGGGGGAAGAGTGGTTAGTCTATGGTATGCAAATAGCCTAGTCACTAAGTTAGTTTTAGATTAGCTACAAAGGTATAACGTTAGTCATTAGTAAATAAGTCTACTTAGTTCATATAAGAATGTCACTTTTTTATCCATATTATATCAGTTCAATATGGCTATAAACATACATATTTCTTACAAGTCTTCAACAGTTTTTTAACTAATAGGTGTTGAATTGTACTCGGGGATCTGATTCATAAGTAGTTCTACAAGCGTACAATACAAGGATGCAGTACAACGAAATATATGCTAAATATAAAAAAATAAAATATTAACAAATATCATTGTTATTCATGATAGAGAGGATGAGAAATTACATAATTTAGGGTTTAGGTTTTTATGTTTATGTTTTTCTATGTTTAGGGTATAGTAATTTAGGTCTAGACTCCTTCGATTTGCCCTGAAGATGACCTACAAAGTAGGTCGAAACGTCGGCACTATCAATAAATAAGTCTCACTTATTAGTTGTTTACATTGACTGCACCCCCAACTATTTCCATCCTACAAAAAAAAAATATCATTCAATCATATTTTATATCGTTCATTTATTTAAGTAGCTATTGTTGTTTGATCTGAGCATAGTTCCACAATGAGCTATAAAAGATGTAGATATGTTGAACAATAATAATAAATATTTATTGAGAGTAATTATGCAAATGCCATTGGACAGAATTGAATTTGTGATCTCCTTTTGAAAGCCATCAGTTCCCAACAAATGAGCCCACTTGTGGCAGCAAGCATCGAAGGGCTGGGACACGAAGAATATATAATGTTAATAATAGATACAGATTTTTATCATCCGAAAATAAAATATTTTATTTCTGTAGAATTTTTTTATTTTTTATATTTAAATATTTCAGTATGAAATTCGAAACTGTATTGTTCGAACATTTTCAGCAAATGTGTACAGACGTCCAGTGTTGTTATGTATTTATTTTATAAATAAATGGGAGAAGCCTCCCATTAAAGGAACTCCTAGCGTGGTTCATCTCACTGTAATAGATCCCAGCTCTCGTGACGTTTCAGTCTCCTTGTCGGATTCTGTAAAGTGTTTAGTGGATTAGGAGGAGGTCGAACATAAATAAAAGAGGTGAATGAGGGTTACCTGTTTAGCATAACAACCTACTATACCCAACGTAAGGGCGTTCGCAGCCCTTCATTTTAAGGGGGTAAAAAATTCCGTTCATTAGAAAAGACGTAAAATGGAAGTCCCGAGGCTATTCGTTGTCAGGTACTCGTTAAAGATCCCTACGCTAATTAAATCTGGATAGGCAAAATTTAAGACTCCCATTGTGGGATAATCTGGTTAACCCAGGCAGAATAAAGTGACGTTAAATAAATATAGAACAAAAGAGAGGAATACTAAGCGAACTTGTCGTTTCCAACTACGACTTTTCGTTGACAAGCATTGAATATATATATATTTCCAAAACCTCGTTGGACTATTTATTTTATTCATTACAAAAAAAATACAGAAATTTAGTTTTCAAATTATTTTCATAAGCGATGTTATCATGAGATAGTATAACAATCTAAAATATATGGCAATATAAAATTGCCATCTCCAAGAAGATTTTCTTGAGGGAAATAGCCGGAACGTCCATAATCTCCCCTTCTCCACGATAGGATGAAGAGGAGGTGGCAAAAAATCTTGGGCCTAAGGACGATGTAAACTCTTGGATCAAGGAACATCAAAACTTTAAATCAGGTCTTGTATATAAATATATTATTATTTACTTAAAAGGATTCTACAAGGACCATAAGTAAAAATATAGCCCCACGACAAAACTAAATATAAAAAAATACTTTCAATTAAGCAACGCAATACGAATCCCCTAACTGAAAAAATTAATCAACTAGGGGTATCTGAATCACATTACATTCATTTTCAAAATCAATTAGAAATAAAATATAATAGCGATCAAATATCTAATTTTCGGTTGTAACAAGGACAAGTTACTAAGTTTGCTGAGAAAAATAATTTTTTTAAATTTAAATTTCTTTCTATTAGTTAGTTGATCTGTGAGACAGTTCGGAAACAACCTGTGATAGAAAACTTATTTATTCTATATTTTATTCACTAAACATTTTTTTTTGGATCGACTTTGTGGAATTTGGATACTCTGCCGGAATTAACCCTGTCATTAAATGTCCTTAAGTAAATGCCCTTATGTACAGGAAAACCTGCCATTTGAGCGAGATGGCTAAATCAAATCCCCTGCTGAATCTTTGGATTAGAAAAAGTACAAAAAAATCATTTATATGATGAAAAATCACGTTTTTTAAATTTTATTTTATATAAAATGAAGTTAATTGAATGGCAACACTGACAGAATATAATGTTCGAAGAAAAGCTGGTAACCGGTCAGTAAATGTTTAAATAGAGATTCAGAGCTTTTGAAAAATTAAGCAGGACAAGTATATTCACTAAAATAAAATATTTCTGTATTTTGTTGTTGATGGTTTCAAACCCCCAATGTAAAAACCTGTAATGTATTTGAAGGATAAACACATACAAGGATATGCAACTTTTAATGGAAAACATGCTAATCAAAAAATATATTAAAAATCTGCAAATTATAATATAGGGGTCCTCACTTTAATTGACAATTTTTAATGTAAGAAAAATATCTAACAAAGATTTTTTTCTTATTAGTGAAACATAATATTCTTTATTTATTTTTTTTATTTTTTTATATCCGACAAAATCCCATTAGAATGCTAAGTGAATAGTTGGATGAACAGAAAAAATAAAAATAAAAAATGGAGTGTTAAATTTTTAGCTGGAAGATATACATCCAAGTGTTCTTTTGGGCAATGGAATGAAACTTGAATTTAAACCAAATTAAGTAGATTCCTAAAAAAAGATATGCCATAGATCTCTGGTACAATAGTCGCTCATTTGTTGCCATTGGGACAGCTGCTGGAATAAAATTATCCATTCCGTGTTTTAAGGATTAGTGGCTAATTAATTAGTAGGATCTGGTCCTCGTTGGTCGACGGTTTCACCAAAGCCACATCCAATCAATTCAAAACCGATCTTGATCTAGGCTGGTGTGTTTCATGTATGAGACATTCATGGGTTTTTTATTAATGAGCTTAATCCATCATCAAATGTTCTTTAACATGAATGGATATCAAATTTATTTTTCATAAATCTCTTTTTAACTCTGATATTTGCAGGTGTATAAAGTGGTTCCCGTATTTCCAAACGTCATATCGTCATGAAAAGTATCGAATGGGAATAACACCACTTTTCAGGAGAGTGAAAAAACTGTTTGAAGGTTCATTGGAAATCAGTGCGTATCATCAAACATATTTTATCATTGATATTG
This sequence comes from Troilus luridus, assembly GCA_964056705.1. Lineage (NCBI taxonomy): Eukaryota > Metazoa > Arthropoda > Insecta > Hemiptera > Pentatomidae > Troilus > Troilus luridus. The sequence continues at coordinate 41,360,084 of OZ057412.1, read as the reverse complement.
TACATTATTTTTGTGCCTTAATGATGGCCTTATATGAATTTTATATCAATTAGAGATCCTTAAGCGAACATTCTAGATTGAAAACGGAAAACTGTATTTTTTTTTTACTGTCGATACATTGGATTTGTATCGAGGATATATTATATTAGGTTACAGATATATTTTGTTCATCCTTTAATAAAGTTCTTCTAATAAGCAGTTCTATGAGCCAAAGATTGACTTAAATATTCTTCTTTTAAGTTGGTCATTGCGAAAGATTTATATATTTATGGTTATTTTTATTTCCTTGAGAGAGGGGAAATCCTCAGTGGTAAATCGCCGAGCTGCCATGCGGAAAGCCAAGGGTTCAAATCCTGCTCGGTGGGAGACTTTTACTTACTCTGTTAGCTGTCGGAGATTTATACAATGGCATCTAGGACCCTCCCCATGGGGCTCACCCTGCCCATATAAACTGGGCACCCAAAATAAGGGGGAACAATCTGGCGGTTGAGCGTAAATGGTTTTTATGAATGTTCGAACGGCGTACTCTGCCGTTCGAACATTCATAAAAACCAAAAATATAAAGCTTGACTCAAAAACTTGTTTTGTCTTTTTAATGTTAAAACATCATAGACTAATTTCTCGTATAATTAATGCCAAATCCAATATTCAATATAAATAATTATTCTATAATAACAAATAATAAATTCAATATTCTTAAATAAAACTGAAACCAAACTTAAAACGCAGTAGAAAATCCAAATAATAAGCTTAACAGTTATTTTTATTCTTAAATTTCAATATATTATAGCACATTATCACTTTTTAATACCTGCGTAAGACTAAATGAAAAATATGGAAACAGAGCAATAACAAACGGACCCGTTATTTCCGCAAGGAAACGTATCAGAGCCTAAATATATGAACAATAGTCGGTTATTTCATAAACGACACACGTCCTGATTTCCATATGATTTAAATGGGATTCCATTTTAACAATGGATGAAATATCAATTACTCGTTTCATCACGATTTTTATTTAATTTAATTATAATAGAGTATTTGAGAGAGAGAGAGAGAGAAAGAGAGAGAGAGAGAGTGAGAGAGAGAGAGAGAGAGAGAGAGAGAGAGAGAGAGAGAGAGAGAGAGAGAGAGAGATTGAAAGAGTACCCTCACCGCTGTTATCATATTTATTTATATTGAATATGTTCTAACATATTTCCAAATATCTTACTTCCTAGTGAATTTCAGTGAAGATAACGTACAACGAATATTTCTATATTCGCCGACGATATGTCTAATCCCGCCGACCATCATACATATCCGATCTCCTTAAATTCAAAACCTCGGTCCACTCCCGTAACACCCGTTCTCGGCTCTCAGACCTATATACAGCATCCCACCGAACAACTGCTTTTGATAGCGCTTTCCTTATCCGATTTTCGTCCCTTTGGAACTCTTCCATTTGTCGTTCCAATAATCTTTCAACCTTCAAATCCCGTATATTCAATCACCTTATATCCTTACAATTCCCAAAAAATCGGAAATAACATATCCAGTTTTCAGATTAAAATTGTCTAACTGATAAATGAATGGTGTGTTTTTTATTTATATATACTTATATTTATTTCCAGTTAGATATTTTTAAAAACAAGTTATATTAATTGATATTGTTCATATTTTTGTTTCATTTTCCGCTTTCTTTGTTTCTATATGACATTGTAATTTGCATACATATGCAATTATCTACTGTTTCTGTATATATAATTATTGCAATCTTATCTCTGTTATTTTTCCTTTCTTGTACTCTGTTTTTTATTATTTTTTAAATGATATCACTGGAGGTAATTCGCAATGTTTTATTTTCTGATTAATTCTTTCTCATTTGTTAATTTAATGGTAGTAATTAATTCAATGTAATCACATTATACTCTGAGACATCATAATACCCTGTATAGAAACCTGTATCGTTATTTTAAAGGGACTTGCCCCAGAATAAATTAAGAACTTATTATTATTATTATATTGGATTATCGAAATTATTTAAAATTTATTAATGATAACTTGAAATAGACTTTAAGATTATAACCTAAATTCGCTTATTTTTGAAACTCTACAATGAGAAAGAACAACACTAGTAGCCATATAAGCTACGTTTTAGGTACTTTCATTGATATATGATGTTAGTAAAAGTTCAATCATAACAAACAATAAATGGATTAAACTATTATTACATAATAATTTTGGCTGTTCAAGAAGTCAAATATGTTAAGAAAGATGTGGAAGGATTAATGAAAAAAAAATCATAAAAAATAAAAGCTTTACGTCATATAAATCATGCATACCTTTGAAAATTCATTGATTGCAAAACTGCTAAAGGGAAGAAATGTACCTACGAGAATCAGGGCTGTTGGTTAAATTCAGGATTCAATGTTCCCAGGTTAGACTACTTAAAACTTGTTCCAATAAATCCTGGGGAAACTTTATTGGGATTAGGACCTTTTTTCCCTAACTCTCTTCTATTCCTTCTTTCCTAAAACTACAAACTGTTCCGTTCATTAAAAAAAAGAGAGAAAACGAAGCATTTTGAAGATATAATTTGGACCGAATAGAAACACCGGAATTTTTTTTCTAGGTAATATTAATTTTATTTGTCTCAAATCGCTCTTCCGTTTAACTAACCTTCTTAACCTTCCCTCCATGAATAACAATTATTTTTATTTCTTGTATTTAATTCGTGTATCTTCCATTTTTCATTAAACTAATTCTTGGTGATACAGTGATCGAATTTTACAAAAATGAGAATGATTGGAAAAAAGTCACGCAATATATTTTGATTTAAAGTATATATAATTTCTTTAATTGTCGAAATTTACAACTATATTATAATAATTCAGGAAACTATTATGGATGGTATAGAATGATATGCACAAAAACAAATAGAGAAACTACTCACTGGTGGTACTGTTTTAAAAGATTTAAGTTAGATCCTAAGGACATTTTGTTTCCAGACTACTCGGAGGATTATCGGAAATTAAAGAGGAGGCTAAGTTTGAAAATATTGGGTTTGAATGGGAATAAAGTTTGTCATGAAAGGATTGATATCGGTTTTGGGCCAAACAACAATAGAACTTTAAGGTATAGATGATTCTATTCGTAACATAGTAAGGAGCATAGAGGACTTTATGAATGATTAAATATTAATAATTAAGGCCCAAAGCTGAAATCCGTAAGTCCAAGTAAGTCGTATAACATAGCCTTTTATATAGGGTGTTTTTTTAAGCTAGATAGAACTTTAAATTGTAAAAAGTAACACAAAAAATTAAATTGTAATCAAAATTTTATTTTTATTCGAAAGATCAATACGTGACATTAACATTTGAAAATGATTTCGGGCATATGGACACCGCGGCTGTTCTTGACGAAGCGCATTCTGGACGTCCAATTTTGGGCCACTTTTTCGAGCACTGCTGGCCGTATGTCACGAATAACACGAACAATGCTGGCTTCCAAGGCGTCAATTGTTGCTGGTTTATCAGCATAAACCAGTGACTTCACGTAGCCCCACAGCACGACTTTGGAGGCCAATTGACAGGTCCATTTCTCGAAATCAACCAAAAATGCGCCTCATCGCTGAACACAATTTTGCGATAAAACAACGGGTCAGTTGCCAACTGCTCTAGAGCCCAATCGGCGAAAGAAGTATACGAAATGTCAGAGTATACTGAAACAAATAAAAAAAAATTTTTGATTACAATTTAATTTTTTGTGTTACTTTTTACAATTTAAAGTTCTATCTAGCTTAAAAAAACACCCTTTATAAGTCTTTTGTAAGTAATTGGGAGCTTGTAGTGTTTCTCTAGTAAGTGTGTGAAGTAGTTTGAATAGGCGACCAATAATAATATACATGCGTCATTAGCATATGTGGTAAAGAAAGTATTAGGATGGGTTGGTATCTTCTGTATAAACTGTAAATATAAAATTCTGGATTGGTAGCAGAATAACGCCTTGAGGAATGCCAGCAGATTAAGAAGCGAGGTATGAATATGAAGTCATTATTATGTTTTACTTTACTATGAAGAGAAAGCATATTGTACATATGAAGAATGTAATTTAAAGAAGACATGAAGATTAGAATTCACGGAGATCGTAAAGCGACTCATCGTCAAGCGAGCAAGACTCACAAAAAAAAAAAAAAAAAAAATTAATATCTCGAATTGGAACAGTAAATAATTACTAGAGTCGACATCTAGGAAGTTTTACAATACAACTTTTTACAATTTATCCCCCATAACAAGTTTTATTAAAACAAACACAATTAATAATAATTATGAATACTACTACTACAATGAAATAGATGTCTTTTCGGTGCACAGAAAATATTGTGCTGTAAAAGGATGTCAGGAAAGGCAAAGTATCTCATATATAATACAATTGTGACTTACGGATGCGAGGCCTAGTCACTGACAAAATATTGCAAAAGGATCAATGAAGTATGGGAAAGAAAGTCCTGCGTAAAATTGTTGGACCTATCAGAGTGGAGGACAAGTGGCCTTATTTCAATCAGGCCCAATAAAGAGCTGAGGGACCTACACGATGGTGAAAGTAATCCAGCTCAAAAGACTTCGATGGTTCGATGTGGATTAGATAGACCCAATGAGATCTCCAAGAAGGATCATGTACCGAATGATGGTTCACGATTACGAGGGAGGCCCCGTTTCTGGTGGCTCGACTATGTGGAGGGGAACCTGAAGCCGATGGGCATAAACCCCTGGAGGTGCCTTGCGGCGGACAGAGGTGAATGACAGAAGATATTAGCAGAGGGCAAGGTTCTACAAGGACTGTATGGCCCAGTAATAAATAAAATAAACTACTCCTACAATTTGGTGGGAATCGATGTCCCTATGTTGACTCAAGCAAGTACCATTTCTAACATAAATCACATCAGTAAACATCTTCGAAAAATAAATTTAAATCAAAGCTGTTCCCATTTTCCTATCTATGCATAGGATGCAAAACATTTCATTGATTAGCATGAATAAGATTCGTTCCTCATCCCTAGAAAAATAGTAGGAGGCAAATTTACTACGACCTCAGATAAACGGCTTAAAATATTAGTACAGGACTTGTAGTTCTCCTAGTTAAACTATTTCTTTAATATCTACCCACTTTCCGACTAATAAAAATATAAATCCATTACACATCATGACACAATTACACGGTAGCCGTAATGCAGTAGTAGTATTCTGTTAATGTTTTTAATATTTAGTAATTAATAACAGGTATATTAAATGATCGCCAACAAATGCCACTTTGCAAAGAAGAATATCATGCCCAGTTAGTTGATTTCAAGACGGACCCTTATCCGCCCAGTGTTTACCTACGGCTCCGAAACTTGGACCATTACAAAGTCGGAAGATAAAAAGATACAAATTTACGAAAGAAAAGTACTCCGACGAATCTTCGGTCCCGTTAATAATAGGGCAATGCACAGTGGGCGAAAAGTCCGAATTCGTGGCCATAACCTCTAATGACCTCTGATCGTAATAAAAATTGGCGTACAGGGATTTTGAGGGTCGCTGATTACGAATCCGAAAGGCAAATTATTGTAAACATATTGGGCGATCCAATATGGCGGACATGGATGTTAAAAAGGTGTCAGATCTTGAGAAAAATTGTTATATGAGGGTTTTGAGGGTCGCTGATTACGAATCCAAAATCGAAATTATTGTAAGCAAAATTAAAGAGTATCCTGTTTAATAGAGGAGATAAAATATAAAATATAATAATCATAATTAAATAATCATAAATCATAATTATATTTTTTATTATATCTACTCTATTTAACAGGATACTCGGCTATTTAGTTTACAATAATTTAGATTTCGTATTCATAATAAGCGACCCTCAAAACCCACATATACTATTTTTTGTCTAGATCTGACATCTTTTTAGCACCCCTATCCGTCATATTGGATCGGCCATTGTGTTTACAATAATTTGGCTTTGAGATTCGTAATCGGCGACCTTCAAAGCCTCTATATGCTAAATTTCATTTCGATCAGAGGTCATTTGAGGTTTTGGCCACGAATCCGGGCTTTTCGTCTACTGTGCTACCGCACAATGCAAAAAAAAAATCATAATAGGCAAAACGAACGTTTGGAACAGCTAATTTTTGTAAATTTCGCAACTTTTTTGAAAATAATTTTTTTTGTGAATTAAAAAAGGTTATATAATAAACTAAAGACATAGACGCGAAATGTGGCAAAATATATAATTTTTCGATTAGTTAAAAATAGAAATGTTCAAAATTTTTAAATTTTTTTAATGCATGAGTTTATACTACATTTTAATAATTTGTACATTATGTTTAAACTCAACCAATGCAAACATATTTTCATACCTGACCTCCAGAAGTCGTATCCATGTCTCAGAATTGAAATTGAACACTTTTCTTGAAAATTATCGATTTCTGAAGTAACCGTACTTTTAGTTCGTTCAGCGCGCGATGCTAACACTCTTCACGAAGGCTAACTTTCAACTGACGCAGCGACGAAGGTACACAGCGAAAAGTGCTCTCCTTTTGAAAAATAATGCAATAATTAGTCCTCTATCTGATTTACTGCTCAAATATCCCCATTTCGAAAATTTATTATTTGTGGTTTGGCCACGAATTCCGGCTTTTCGCCCACTGTGCAATGCCAACGGAGACCAAAAGAAGATATATATGAACTGATCAACGATATAGAAATCACTATAAAGATAAAATTATATCGTCTTCGGCGAGCAGGTCATATAGCTATGATGCGAATAAATGCCACTCCAAGGATGGTCGTTGTCAAGAAAGTTGCAGGGACGTCTAGCTGTCGGTAGGCATAGATTAAGATGGGCAGATTGTGTAGAAAATGATACGAAGAAAGCTGGAGTTGCCAGGTGGATGACAACAGCCAGCGACAGAAGAGCATGGCGATTGGTGTTAGAAGAAGCCAGGAGTCACTTGCGGGTTGAAGCTCCAACATAATAATATTAAATGGAATTATGAACTGAATCCACTGTATACCAAATAACTACAATAATTGATTGAAAGATTGCAAGCTCATTGAGTGATAGCATTTATCCTCCCATGGGAAGCCTTAAGAAACCAGTTAAATCTTGGGATAAATGGATTTAAATAAGTAATATAGATTACATAATTACATTAAAACTTGTTCAATTTACAAACTGAAGAGTTAAATTAATTTTCATTTAATCAAAAATATATAAGATACTACATAAATACATCTAAAATGTGCCTATATTTGAAATCTCGGAATCCTTCGTTATTGACATCGGAATGTTTTTGGAAATTCATTGGTCATATTTGGAAATTCACATAAAATTGAAACTGAGCATCATATGTTGAATATGACATTAACGTGGCCGGTAATTAGAACAGGTCAATACTCCATTAGGTTTTATGAATGGGAATACCAGGCAATCATGCAAAGCAATATGTTCCGGCTTCTGGTAGGTAGTTAATGCGGTTTATTAGGCTTGTCACGAGAAAATTGAATTATATGTGCAATGAAAAGGTGGGATGATTTTTATTAATAACTGTCAATCTTACAAATAAAAACCTATTGATAAAGTCGATAATTTTAAAAGTGGTCGTTGAATATGCCGTTATATTTCAGTTGACCATCTTCCTTTCCCTTAAAAAAAAAATTGAACCTATTTTGATGAAACCTTTAGTTTCCACATGGATGAAATCGTCATTAGATATTCAGTTAATATTGGTAAACGGTGTGAGAAATATCAGAGAAAAAAGAATCGTTGTAATGATAATTTTTTTCTTGGTCAAATCAAGGTGATAAATCTTAATTCACTTTCAAACATTTCTACTTTTTCTATCAACATGTTTCGGATTTTCTCAGTCCATTCTGCAGAAATTGTATATACGAGCAAATGAATGGGTGTTTTAAAGATAATTCATTTTATTTATATTTGATGTTCACTAATTTTGATCCAACCGGACACAGTTCATTACACTGTCACACACACTTGACAATTATTCTGGCACAAAGGCCCACGCATAGTACACACTTCAGTATCATATTCCGCAAGAAGACCTAACTTTGGAGGATAAAGGAAACAGCCAGTTGTAACCATAACTTCAGGTGGAGCCCCCCCCCCCCATCAGGTATAACACAATCTTCCACATGAGTGGTTATCCAATATATTTACATAGCTGTACACAACTGATAATTTCTATAATAACCGACTAGGCGTTAGAAAGATCTTTTTGGGGAACGTTTTCCCTCATCCCTGTTTTTTAAATATTTTTGTTTAAGTTTTTTTAATATTCTGTTTAAAATAGTTAACTCACCCATCATGAACGGGAAAGTTTTAATTTTATTTTATTTACACAGATCTTATTTGGTTTTAAAGAAAGACTTTATTTATACAGACATTATTATCTAATTGAATAATTTAAGGAAAATGAGCAAGAAATGAAACACAAATAAATATTCCAACTTGTTTTCATTTTATTTAAGCCCTAAGAAAATTAATATAAATACAGTAGAGATTAATTTTAATCTTGATATAAATTCAAGAGGTAATAAAAAACTTTCACTCAACGACAAAAAAAATGTACCAATATAATCAGAAAAGTTTTTTTTTTCCGTAAAAGAAATCTAAATGGCAGCACCCTCGACTGGTGAATATTTACATACCCGATACAGTGAATAAATTATTCAAGAGAGGTTGGTTTTGAGTTTATAATATCACTTTGAAAGGACTAATTGGACCAACGGAGGGGAGGGGGAGAGGGGGTCCGGCTTAAGTGTATGCAAATGAGCAGCTTCATTATGACTTTGCACTCGGAGCAATGAGTACACCTCTCAAATACAGAATATTTCTATTTTTTTTCCCATGTTCAATACCACGATGCTCTTTCGGCCATTCATCCAACTATTCATCAACCTGGAAGATGCTTTATCCTAGAGATACCAAATGCTCACTAAATACTGGAGAGCGAGACACCCTTTCTGCGAAAATTTCTTTTGAAACTTGTCTCTTTTTTTTTATAAGTATAAATTATTAAATTACCCTCATTAAATTACAGGAACAAATTTTACTTACAACCCGTTGGTCTATTCTAACATTATACTTCATTGGTTTTTACTTAACTTTAGTATGCATGAGTCATTTTTGTATAACTTATAAGAGTAAATATAATGGAACGAGGAGAAGAAAAAGAGAGAATTTAGTAGACAACACTCTTTTAATTTAATAAAACTGGATTGTTTAAGAATCACATAAATAAAACAGTTCAAATGAGAAGACATTTATCAAGCGAAAGGGATACCTAAAATGGTTTTAAGCCCTGAGCCGAGAAGTAACTATCCAAGTGGTAAATCGAAATACGCTAACACGCAGGTTGGATTGCGGTTAGGCTTATCTTGCGGATATAAATTTTGACGGTGTTCCTTCAACAAAGATCTGTAGAAATGCCTTTGGTTGTTTGTATGAGTTGGTGGTTTGGATGTTCATGGAATCGGCAGGTTTGCTGAGGTTTTAATTATAATAGTAGTAAGACTTATATTGTCTTCTTCTTCCACTCCTTTGTCTTCCTTATGTGCCATTTCTAGCGTCGAGGAAGCTCAATAAATCGCAGTATTTCCTATCGGTCTCTACAAAGCTACTTCATCTGCTAGAAGGATTTGCCACTTTTCCCTCCACTCCTCTAGATATTGTTCTGGTAGGAAGTTTTGGAACGTTCCCAAGATCTTTTCCCAGAAGGTGGAGCTTCAAGATTTTTCATTGGTTCACTTTCATCCTCCATGCAGCATACGTAATCAAACCACTTAAACTGTCGAGATTTCTGTGTGGACTTATGACTGTTTTCTGAAATTGCTGGGTCTTTTTACTAGAGAATGAGTTGAAAGTCTTGTTGATCATTTCAGTACTTAGCGAGAACGTTGTTCTTAGAGGTGTCAATGATAATGCATATTTTATGGATCTCGTCTAAGAAAACAATGACCAGTTGGGGACTGTGACTATCTCCCTGTCTGGCACCCCTTTCTATGTGGACTGCCTCAGATTCTCTATTATTGCTCCTTACAGTTCCATTCGCATGCCGACTTAATGGCTGAAATTAGATAGCCTGAAATATATTTTGCTTCCAATGCTTTCATATTTGTTATCTTTGCACCGAGTCCGATGTTGCCTTCCAGTCAAAACATGCCAAAAATATGCGCTTATCTCTGCCCATCCTTTTCTACTCGGCTTCTTAGCAGAAAAAGTGGTCCTGTGTTTACAGTCCAGGACGAAAACCTGTCAGATTAGCTTCTATTTTGATATCGATCTTTTTCCTCAGTGGCCTATCCAGTATATTGGTGAAAGTTTGTAGACAACTTTGAGCAAACTTATAGGGCGCGACGTGCTGTCTTTTATGTGGGAAGAGATAATTACACTAAATTCACAATCTCTACTTGAAAAAGTAGCTGGAGTATTTTGACTAGCTCTTGACTCCCATATTTTATCAGTCCCGGAGCAATCCTGTCTCTTTGAGCTGCTTTGCCTGCTTTTATTTATTGAATGGCGACCACCACCTCCTCTTCCCCAATGCCCTCACTTTTTTGACTATCATTATATTGAGGCGATAGATCTTCTATATCCTTGCGTTCCTTAAAATTGGTTCTTCAGTCGATATTTATTAAATGCATAGGATTTTTTTTATAAATAAATTTTCATCGAATTGGTTAGAAACCCGCCCCAAAAAAAAAATCCTTCACACATAAGTATTTATGCACACCAACAAAAAATACTAATAAGATATAAAGAGAGATGGCTCGGTACATAGGGTGCTCGATTTCTGATCTCCAGGACTGGCTGATACATTATATATTTTTTTGACGGCTGCTAGTCCCTGTTTTGACCTGTAGAACCACCTGGGGCTCACTCTTCCGCCAAAGTGAGAATGGTAAACTATAAACTGTTTATCAAAAATAATTAAATTTAAATATTTATAAGTAATCTTGCACTCATCACATTAAAGTATATAATATTCCTAGTGAGCAAAGTATGCAATACTAATAGGCATATATTGAGTATGACCCCGTACACTAAAAATTAGGTCATTTTGAGAGTAACTGAAGCTCCGTGATTTGTGAAACTGGCCCTGGTGTTTGTATATTAGCTCCGGCTGATGAGATCAAACTTTAAAGGCCTCCCTTAATAGAGAAGTGTTAGCGGCACGTCCCGGCTACGTTTCGTCCTAAATATTTTATGTCTCTTCCGCCATTAGATAACTTTGTGGAGGGTGTGCTTTTAGTATTAAACGGCACTTTCGATCTTAAAAATCTCACCTATCTCTGGTTTATAGACCTATAATATCAGAGCTAACCAGATTTTGACATAGATAATGCCTTTGTCAGCGCCTTCTAGGATAAAGATATTATAGTTGCAAACTCTGGTCACAAAAGTCATTTAAAAAGTCTAGTCCTATAATTTGTCTGAAAAAAAAATTAATAATGGGCACATTATGGTAATTATATGAGTGCCTCGTTAGGAGTGAAATTACATTGTTTGTAATAAAACAACTCGCCTCATTTGGCTAATTGCATCAGTTATTAAGGTCGTATGCTCAACGTAGCCTTAATTTCTTTGAAATAATTGTGTGCTGTTTTAATAAAGAGTGTTAAAAGAAATTTTTAAATTCTATTAAGTTTTAAGACATTTGTTGAAATTTTATCAAACTTTATCATTAGACTTAAGACTGTGTACACCTCAATTTTAAACTAAAAATACTGATAACAGTGTTTACATCATAATTTCATTATGAATCCTTAATGAATGTACATATTATATAATATTAATTTAATTTAAGTTAATAAAGAGTTTTCCAATATTTCAAAAAGTAAAACGGATAAAACTAAATATATATTTAAAAAAATTTAATTTATTGATATTTACAACTATAATATGAGAAACTAAATATAATTTAATTTTGAAAAATCTTTATAGAAAGTTTTATGTTATATAGGTAGATTATGTATAGAAATGTGTACATAAACGCATTGTTGAATTTCTGGTCTAACTTGAAATAATAAGATAATTGATAAGAAATAGAGTTAATTTTTTTTGGGGGTCATATATATTTTATTGAAATAGTATTACAATCTGCCACTTTCAGGCAGTAATTATCACAGACAGTAAATAGCACTAAGTAGCAATACAATCATAGAATGGAAGAGAAAATACCACAATCATGCAAAAAATATATATACAAGCGGATAAAAAAACAAAATAAATACTTGCGAAAATGATAATAAAAAGAAAGTCTAAAAATAAAATAATTGCTCACATTCTTACCATAATCAAAATATTTACAAAAATTAGGGCAAGGCAGGAGTCCGGGAGGTCACTCCGCCGTTTTAGTAAGGATGATGTCGAGGCCGAACGGAATGTTGTGATCATTATGGAGGATTTTATTGGAGACATAGTAAGGTGCATTGACAATAGTTCTGAGGAATTTGGATTGAAAGGATTGAGTACTTCTGATATTCGATGTTTTTGCGGTCCCCGTCAGTTCAAGTCCATAGGTCCAAATAGGTTTGATGATGGTCTTGTATATTAGAAGTTTATTGTGTATTGAAAGCTGGGAGGTCCTACGTAGCAATCTCTGTAGTAATCTGAATCGTCTGTTAAGTTCTTGTATTTCTAGTCTGGTATGAGGGTTCCATGTAAGTCTTTTTTCCAGGAGATAGGTATTGTCGGAAATAGGTATGGAGATATCATTAAATTGAACAGAAGGACAGCTCTCCGGCGAATGAAAAAGTTTCGTTTTTACATTTCTTCTCGTTGACTTTAATCTGCCATTGGTTACACCAAATTTCAACGAGTGAAAGTTGCCTTTGGAGGTTCGAGGAACCATTTCAGGGTCTGGATGAGATGATAGAATGGCTGTGTCGTCTGCGAACCTTGCAAGGAAGGTTTCAGAAGTTGTTGGGATATCAGCGGTGTACAATATGTAAAGGATAGCACCTAAGACGCTACCTTGGGGGACTCCGGCTTGAATTGGGTTAAGATTGGAGTATTCATTACAATAGGGTACTTGGAAGAAGCGATCAGAAAAGTAGGATCGAAGGACTAGGAATAAGGATTGGGGTAACTGGGTTAAGGTTAATGATTAACAATTAATTAACTATATTTGTTATTCAGAACAGTCACTGTCTTCTCAAATTTTTACATTTGTATGTACTCCAACAAATGTTCAATTCAAATCGTGTTTACTGGCACCAAAGTAGTAATAAATTCGAAAAATTCTGATTGTTTGTACTTTAAAAGTGTATCGTTGAATTAGGAAGATTCAATCGTCAAATATATTTTCTGCATACTTTTTACACATTCTTAATACTTTATTTGTTGTTAATAATTTTGTAATATGTAGAATGTAGTGCCACGGAATAATAATAACGTAGAACAGCGTAACTAAGTTCAAATATTTCATGAGCGCTCAAGGTCAAATGTTTCTTTGTAAATAGATAAACATGGTTTTAACTTTAAGAAAAAAAAATTGATGATTAAAACAGCAGCAATCGTGTGTTTAATCTAATGATAAATACTAGATTTAAGCATACTTTTATTTTTTTTTAATCTACTTCAATTTGAATAGGACTTTCGTTAAAATTAAATACAGAGTTTAGTATAAAGTCTAAATCTAAAGGCTAGTGAAATGAGGCCACGAAGTTCCTCTTGCATTAAAAACGAGCTTGGTATTATAATGATTCTTAATGACTAAAAGAAAGATGAATGTTATCAATCCTAGTGTAATTGACTGCGAAGGGAACCAAATCGTTATCTTCTAAAGAAACTCAGACAGGGTTATGAAAGAGCGCCTCCTCCAGATTAATAGTAGCCATTCAGACCCAAATTAGTTAAATCTTTTAATTATAATCAAGATGGGTCAAGGTTTGTCAAGAAGCGGGTCGTTGCCTCCGGGCAAGATGGATTCATAAAGATGGAAGGAAGAATGAAGTCGAGAATTGGAATAAAGTTTAAACAATTAGCAAGGGTAATAAAAAGCTAATGATCACCAGCTGTCTTGGATTGTGGACATTAAACTGTATATACTCCTCCGGCAAAAATCTGTCTACTTTTTCTTGGTGATTGAGACATAAATCTGAAATACGGCTGTATTTTTTTTCAGTTGTCTTGAATACAGAATAAAGCTCTACAATTATCAACTAACCTCTCTCGCAGATCAATCAAATCTTTCAGCCGAATTTCTTTCGTCATATCACTCATTGTCCCGTCAACGTAACTAATAAATCATTACACAAAGTTCTGGGCATTCCATTCGTGACTGACTCAAATATGAAACATTAAAAAAAAAAATCATGAGTCACTTGCTGGAAACCCAATCTCACTGATACACCATTACTGAAAGAGACATTACCCCAAACTCCGAAAAAGAGACTCTAAACATCTGTGGACCAGGGATCTACTACACATAGATCAATTACACTAGGAGCGCCTTAGGAACCCAATTTTCAACCTGAATTACCAAGGAGTGCTTTACAAAAAAAAAAGGAGGAATATTCTTAAATTACAATTATATTATTTAAAAAAATTGATCTTGATATCAACCGTACACTAAAACAAACACGAACACCACCTTCAAGATAAGGCCTACAAATTTTATAGATCATATAATGGACTGAATTAGTCAGGGGGTGGAGTGAAAGAAATATAATAAGCAGCACTTATTTTATTGTGCCAACGTTTCGACCTAAGATTTAGGCCATCTTCAGGGCTGGGAAAAGAAATAGAAAATAGCTATATCAAACATTGCAGTACCAAGGAAGAATATCAGATAATATGAACAGAAATGATAAGTGTTGTTTATTTTGTGTTATCTTTGATTGCACCCCTTGACTAATGCAATCCGTTATTAGAATTATCCAGTCAACTATGCGGAGGATTAGTATAAGACCTAGTGCACTCCTGTAGTATTATTGGTTATGTTTGAGATTTTAGATTTGGTAGTCCAATTCTGTGGAACAGTTATTTAAGTTATTGTTTTTTTAAAGAACTTGTCAAATTTCAAAATTGGTTCAAACTAGTCTAAAATTATTTGAATCATAAAAACATTATAGAAGGTTTGTAACTTAGCGCACATTCTCATTCGAGTAAATGTTCCCGAGAGAGATGTGTAAGCCACGAGATGGGATTTATATAAAGGTCTAATTTTACACTTTACCTCATGAATCTCGGAACATATTTATTTCAGCGAAAAGGTAAATTGAGCTACAGTAAATAATCTTCCCTTCTCAAATTTATGAACAAGATTTCTTTTTTTAATATTAATAAAAAAGAAGAATCTAAATTATCTCTTGCTCGCCTTAATAACCTCCGGAAAAATGGATTATGAAAAAAAAAATGTTTAATGGTAAACTGGTGCACAGTAGAGAGCCTTTCGACTCCTGTATGAACAAATCAGGTAGTTAATTGTATGAGACCAGTTAATAAAATATAATGAATATTTTTCAATGAGACAATATTTTTTCCACCTTTTTTATATACCCTCTGTAATTTTTAACACAATAAGGCCCTCAACACAATTCAAAAGGAAAGAGAATTTTTCCTTATCATTATTTGTCCTATGAATTTTTTTCGATATCCTGAAAACACTTTCCTATATACACAATTTACACAATACACAATTGAAAAGATCTCGCTGTTTTTACATAACCTCGCGTTTTAGTGTACACTAAAACAAATAAAGATATGTAACAAACGCGCTCACTAAAAAAAAAAAAAAAAAAAAAAAAAAAAAAAGCTGTAAGAAATATTTATTTACCTACCCATCGAGGCACACTCGAATGAAAATAGGATCGCAATACGTCTTCGGATCGGAATATATGCTTGCATCAATTTCTTGACAGGAGTCGTCAATATTTTCATATCTATATTCCCTTACTTCATATTTTCCCTGGAGCGTACAATATGGTTGGCATTTCCAGTATAGTTCAAGTTAAAATTGACAGAAATTACTTAATGTTATGAATTCACTTAAACCACAAACAAAAACGCATTTATTTGATGAAATATAAACGTCATGAAGCATTTCATAAGTGATAAATATGGAAAAATCAATTCATAAATATTTTTCAGAATAATCACATATAACAGAAATTGAAGCATATCACTAATATTTAAATTGCGTATATCAGTAAATTCTATCCCGTACACTAAAACAAACACGAACAACACCTTCAAGATAAGGCCTAAAACGTCAAAATAACTTAGAAGAACGTAAACAATTATTAATGCTGAATAATACATTGAAACTTTTAATGTTTATGATAGTATGTGGCGGCAACACTATAAATACCCACAAGTCCATCTTAAATAAAAATTAAGTTAGGTTCGATAGTTAATTAGGTACGCATCTAACAAACTTAACATTAAACATATAACAAAATTTTCTATAGTCGAAAATTTCACTTCTCAAGTTTTTAACCCAATAGCAATGGCACCTATCTAAGATCTTTTCCGCGGACAGAAAAGGACACTTTTTAATTCGGGAACTCTGATTTCCTCTGTCCAATCTTCAAATACCAGTCCCTATCCGGAAAACATTTAGACCCTTTTCCACATAACTGTATCTCATTTTAGCAAAACTTCAAGTATTCGTGTTATCTCCTTTTTGTACTGTTTGACGATTTCGGTCTTTAATTACTCCTTCATTCTGAGCACACCCTAGATTTTCACCAACTTTATTTTCAATTTACGGAAATATCTATTTCTGTTTAAACCAAGAATTTTTGATAAATTCTATCCTATAACTAACCATGAAGAAAGTTTTAGTGGATATTTGGAAGATAAGTACCTTATAGACCAACGATTGTGCAAGAAGCAAAGGCAAGACTCGCACTCAGTTTAAGTTAATCAGTTTATAGAGGATGGGGACGCAGTAGTGTGGCCTCCTTAACTCGCAAGTTCAAACCGCCACTGTTCAAAGCATAAATAATTATCTATCAACTGATCGAACTCAAAGTCCGGAGAGAAGGAGTGCAGTGCCTCACCACAGAGCTCCCCCTTCTATATTGGTTTTAATTACTTCCGGATTCCGATACCTAAAAATGTATATGCTTCATAAGTAATATTTGTTTATGGTACATACA
Organism: Troilus luridus; assembly: GCA_964056705.1. Classification (NCBI taxonomy): domain Eukaryota; kingdom Metazoa; phylum Arthropoda; class Insecta; order Hemiptera; family Pentatomidae; genus Troilus; species Troilus luridus. Next base: position 41,342,931 of record OZ057412.1, on the reverse strand, counting down.
ATATTGTAATAATAATAAGAGTTATTTCTAATGTTGAATAAAGTTGAAAAAATGAAGATCTTATGGATCATTAGAACATTAGCAACGAAAAGAAACAAGTTTATGATCCTTAAATCAACAATAATTCCAAAGAAAATAACGTAAGTAAATATCCAATCAGTGGAGTAAGAAGGGGCTAGAACCTTCTTCAGACAACTTTGTTGAACCAAGCAACTTACTTCGTTATTAATCAAATCATTACTACAGAATAGTAAAGAAGAGAGAATATTAGTAACAGAGGTTATTATGGTTCTTAATAACACAAATTAATATAGGGTTTATAATTACTTTTTTTCTTGGATAATTTTTTATCACTCCCACCTGTGTAATCTGTAGATTGTGCCTATCTGAATCGGTTGTACATAAAGTAATGTCATGTTAGGAATGTGGAAGATGGAAATACTCAGCGATTTCTCTTCCCTTGAATTAAATTTTTTTTTCATGACCTGTTGTCGAGGATGCTAGTAATGGTCATTCTATTTGTGGGTTGTCATGTCCAAACAAAGTTTACGTCATTATGTAAAGTAGAGTTAGTAAACATACTACTTTGCTTGAGTAATAGGTCAAAATATTTTAGGTTGGACTGTTATTCGTCTTTGAGGATATGAATTTTTTGGTTCCAAAAATCTGAAAAGCTTAACTCCGAATCTGTAGTCAAATGAAATATCCTAAGGCGGTAAAGTATTATTTAGTGTAATTGTTGTTATACAAATTTTTCAGATGTTATTGGAACAAATGGAATATAAGGGTTGTTATTATGTTTGTAGGGTTTCTGAATCATGGAAATGTGCGAATATTTCCATTCTACTGAAAAATTAGAAGTCCTAAACATTGCATTGTATATAATAAGAAACCATTAAACTTAAGTAACTTGCGGTGTGATGCCTAAAGTTTTGAAACCTTTTTTCTTTAATTTCTTAATTGTTGTAATGATGTATTAGTAAGTAATTGGAAGTATTAATGATAGTATTTATTTCTTACAATTTACCAAAAATAATACCTATTTAGTGGACATGGTGTCCTTTACTTTCGGGGCGCAGATTTGTAACGAAACAAATCCCAGGAAAATTTCAACACAATTAAAATAATTTTCATTAAATTATTATAATTATAACTATAAATATTTTCTATAGCTAATAATTTTAATCACTATGTAAACTAGACTCTGTAATTTGGCTTTTATTAATTTTTGACAATAACATGGAGTGGGGGTCTAGTGATGGGTGTCTCAAAAACAGCAATTGCATTCAGGAAAGAGATAATTGCTTATTCCAACATTCTTTTTTTAACAAATTCTTATTTTTTGTTGTGTCATGTTTGAATTTGAAGTTTTATGGGAATAATGATATAAGCTAAAATCAAAAAGTTTGAAGCTTTTACAGAATTTCTAATGGCTAGTAAAATAATTTTAATACCATCATTTAAATATGAATGTTTTGCCCAACCAATAATGTTTATTTTCTTAACTCACACGGAACTTTCAAAAACCTCCATTGAAAAATTAAGTTTTTTGAGTTTTGATATTTTGATTCTGATGGAGTGTCATGTAATAATTCAGATTCCGAAACGAATGATGTACAGACATACATTCCTTTTAGGAAAACATCAAAATAGTGTAGACTCCGTTTGACTTGTTGTTAATTAAGGCATAATCATAGGCCTTTTGAATAGTGGCAACTTAATTCGAGCTATTTTCCACATATCATGAACTAATTTTTAAAGCACATCTTTCACTCGAAGAAACCATCCATGTTTGGAAACTATCTATGATGGGCGGAGAGTATCCTTTGAGAAGAGTAGATAGATAAGGGCGGGAGTGGAGAAGACAGGAGAACAACATCAAAGTGAAATAGTACGGAGCTTTTGGAAGTGGCTAAGTTGTAATAGCTTCATTCAACTCGGAGCCAGTGGTGACGCTAAGTGGCGCCGCTTAGCTCGACCGCGCTCCGGCCTCTTCATTATTCTAACCAGCTTCCTCTCCTCTCTAGTCATTGTTTGCTGAACTCAGCGCCGCCTTCACTCGATGCCTCATTACTCGGTCGTAGAGGGCCCACTTGCCTGTATACATGTCCATGAGCAGGACTCTACAAGGATCATAAATAAGATAAAAGAGGACTGGTGAATAGTACAGTGTCTTGAAAACAGGCGGACCAGAAAACGCCCAACCACACTTGCCTGCTATTTGAATAATAAACCTTAACGAATGGAATGACATGAAAACTGGTGTATTATGTTGCACGTTCTGCTAAATGAGACGTATAGAAAGCACGCACGCTATTCGCACTTCATTAAAACGGATTCAAAGTTAGTTTTTTATTTCCTCAAGGTAGGTTTTTTATTTCCTTGGCCCAATCAATCCTGTATACAGTTTATACAGCTGACATATCAACTCATCCTAATACTATCCTTACCACGTATGCTGATGATAGATGTGTATTATCAGTCAACACCAATCTAGTTATTGCATCCCAAAGCCTCCAATCCCATATCACTGATCTTGAAGAATGGTGTCAATACTGGAGAATTAAAATAAATTCTCAAAAATCGCATCAAATCACTTTTTTTTACCTTACGTCGTAAACCAATGACTTCCTGCCCTTCAGTATCCTTTAATAATATCCCACTGGTGCCAGGTAGAACAGATCCGATACTTAGGGTTGCATCTCGACAAACGATTGACCTGGAATCCTCATACTAGACTGAAAAGACAAGAAACCGCTCGACGTTTCAGGCTACTTCAACACTTACTAGACAAACGCAATAACCTCCCAATCAACTACAAAAGATTCATCTACATGACCATCGTACGACCTATTTGGACTTACGGAGTAGAGCTTGGGGCTCCACTAAGCCATCGAATTCCTCTCGTATCCAATCCCTACAATCCAAAATCCTTCGTAAAATCCTCAACGCTCCTTATTTTGTTAAGAATAAAGTCATCCATAACGACCTTAATGTCCCATTTGTTGCTGATTTGGCCCGAACCCGGTATCTATCCTTTCATAACAAACTTCATTCCCACTTAAACCCTCTAGTTTCAAATCTAGCTTCCTCTTCGATTCCCGATAATCCTCCCAGGCGCCTGAAAAGAAGATGGCCAAGTGACCTTCTTAGTTGAACTAGTGATTTGAGTACTACCAGTGGGTAGTTTCTCTACTTGCAATTAACTCATGTCATTATGTATCACATAGCCTATTTACTTGATGTATTATTGTAATACAGTTGTAAATATCAATAAATAAATTTTAAAAAAAGCATGCACAAGGGTTTGGGGAAATCTAAGAACCGGAAATATTTCATATTATTGAATGCTAGAATATATCCTTCCTTAGTGTTAACTTATACATGCCTTATCAAGAGACCTGAATTCCGGATGCTGCCTCAATCTCGAATGTTTTTAATCCAAGAAACTTGTATTCTTACTATTCCCCTATGGCCTCCTTCTTCCCATTGATAATCAGCTGCAAGATCTGATAACTATTTCCTCTTAGTAGATAGCCCAGAAACGAAATTTTCCTTTATTTAACATTCGTTAAATATGAAATGAAAATTTCCTTCATTTAACAGTTTTGCGTGCCGCTCTAGGTATTGTAAGCATTCGCCTTTGTATCAACATTTCCAATGTTCTACTGTAGCGAATGCTTTCTCGAAACCACGATGTGCACATTTTTCCTTTGTTAGGATCACGACAGCAGGGCCGCGAACCCGCGAGCAGAAGGCTGTAAGCTAACAACCACAGGCGATCCTGGCAGAATAGGGATAATCTGGAGATAACATGTATAACATAGGATATCTCCAAACTGAAAATGTATACATTTATTGTTATCTCATTATCTAAGTTTATGTTCTAATTGTTTTAACCCTCTCACTTTACTTTTGAGTTTTAAAAAATCAATATTCATGACATTCTGAAATATTTAATATCAGAATGTTTTAAGGCCTTCTGATCCACTAAATACTCCTCTAAAACATCCTTCTAAAAGGCTAATTTAAATTCTATATAATATAATAAGTCCTAATAAGCATTCTAGCGTTCTAATAATCCGCCGTGTCTGTCTGTTCACTATAAATTCAAAACCTAGGGCACGTATTTTCATGGGATTTTCAGCAATAGTTAAATTGATTTATGAGGAAGGTTTAGCTATATAAATTGTCTCTAGGTGTGTAAACTGGTTGGAATGTAACGATAATTATTGGACGTGTTGGTCAAAGTCTAGCCACCTGGGAGCTTTCATCGAAGACGCTGCCTGATCCCTTTATTTCGCCAGTTCCCAAATGTGAAGCATTAATGAACTTTAATTTTTGTTGACTTATTTATGCTAGTTTACTTTTTTACTTTACTTTATAGGCGTTCCGACAAGGGTTGCCTCAACTAGTCAGAGCAGAGTTCCATGTCTCCCGATCCACCCTGGAGTCCTCGACCAGCCATCTCCTCCTGGACTCCCTCCATCCACCTGCTTCTGGGCCGTCCCCGTCGTCTCCTCCCAGGTGGAACCCAATCCAGAACTCGGTTTGGCATCATTCAAACGCCATTCTCTTCACATGACCGTACCATCTTAGGCGGCGTGCACCGATCCTTTCATTTGTAGCAATACCGACATCCATCCTCTCTCAAATTTCTCGGTTTCTTACTTTACTCCTCCAGAAATCCATCTCAACCGCCTGCACCTTTGAGTACAGATGGGGGCTCATAGGCCAGGTTTCCGAGGAATATGTCAGGATGGTTTCCACTATGGCTGTGAAAATACGGCGTTTATTTTCTTTTGATATTTCCGTATTCCATAGGACCGAATGCAGCATTCTGGTAGCCTTTCGGTCTTGCTTCACCTTTCTTCTGACGTCATTCTCGGACGACCCGGTAGCATATAAACAAGAACCCAGGTACTTGAATACATTTACTTTTTTACAGGCCTCCCAGTTAACCAGAAGCGGACTATTATCAGAATCGCCAATTGCCATATACTCCGTCTTATCGAAATTAATTTTTAAGCCCACCGCTTCGTAGCACATCTTCATGGTATACACCATCACTTCAAGGTAGACCTTCCGTCTCGCAAACACGACCTAGTCGTCAGCGAAGAACTAGGACAGTAGTTGTTCGCCATCAATGAACGGCCAAACATCCCCACACTGCCTGTACCATGGTTTCACAACCTCGTGAAGGTATATCTTGAAAAGAGTGGGTGAAATGCTACAACCTAGCTCCAATCCCTTAGTACCATGATAGGGTCCGAAAGGTGGTTCCCACATCTTATCTGATACACATCGCCGCTGTATCAGATAAGAGCCCAATTAATGCCTGCTTTTTTAAATGTCACCCACAGCCTCTCTCTAGGCACATTATCATATGCTTGTTACAGATCTATAATGCTTATATATTTATGCTAGCTGATCTCTAAAAATAATAAATAAACAAGTTTTAAATTTTGCTAAGCCTTAATTAAGCCGCTGGGATGGTGCTACCTGTAGGGTGCATTGGGCGTCTGGATAACAAAATCACTCTTTCATAAACCAACTCAAATTATCCTGAAAATCATGTCAATTCTAATTGAAATGAATCAATTTATTATTTTTTTTATTTATTGTTGTGAGACGAAAGGATATAAGTTCACAAAAATTATAATAATATCAATTTATTTATTTCACTTACAAATGCCTAAAAGTAAAAAATATGAAAAATATCAGATTGTATAAAATTAATTCAAGGAACAGTGCTACTAAAAATAAAATATATCCTCACTTATTAGCAGCTTGAAATTCATACCACCAATGAACATGAAGCCCTCCCTACTCCAGAAGCTTTACACATATAACGTGTATTTTTGTGACACTGCTAGGGACGTCGTTGGCAAAAATAAATCTTTTCATGTTGATTTATTACTTATAGACTCCGGGAATTTTTTGATTTTGAAACACTTGAAATGGAACGTGGCTTTTTGGCAGGATACCCGAAAGAATAGCAATAATGTTGCACCATTGCTGTTCTATAATCACAATAGGTTAGATTGTTAAGCTGAATTGTTGATCTTTTGAGAAGCCAAGCAGTTTGGCAAGCCCAAGCAATGCCAAAGAGAAAAAGTGGATAACACCACATCCTTCCTTTCAGGGAACGTCTCAATGTTTCCGTTTTCGTCAAATCTATCGTCAGGAATTGTAGGGCACACAACAAACGAGGGCAGTCAATTGTTATATTAGATTTAGTTTGATTCTAGTGAATTCTTACGCACCCCCCTCACTGATCGTAGTGTGAATGAATCTTCATTTTCCTTCCACTTGCCTTGAACCTTTGTTCTTTTTGGATTTTGAGTAGTCTTTCTTGTTTTTTTTTCTTTTAATTTTTTTTTGCTTTGATGAAGTCGGGACTTCTTTTGTCCAATCTGAGTCATCCCTTCCTGGTTTGTGAGACAAAAAATTCTTCACCATTGTCAGGAGTACGTTTATTTGTGTCAAAAGGAGGGTTTTCGTCATGAAGAGCAGCCAGTTACACTTCACTTCTGAGAATACTGCCTGGTAAGTGATTCAAATTCGTTTCCAACTCGTCTCCATTGTCTTCTTTCTCTGGTGGAAAGAGAATTGCATCCACATCATCAATACTTGCTCCTGATTCCAACAAATCATTCACTTCACGCAAGAGAATCGTAGAAGAGAGGAATTTACTTTTACATTCTATGAGGTTATTGTAAATAAAGAAAAACTTCATTTATTATAATAGCAGTTTTCATGAACTAATGAGAAAGCATTTTTTAAATTACAAATGTACAATAAAAAAAAGTATCAAATTATTATTCAAGGAGTGCAGATTGAAATAAAATATTATTATATAGACAAAAAATATTCTAGTCTTGCAAGTAGTCTGAGTGAACAATGGACCCTACAGGCGATGCTTACTTTTAGATTGGCTCTGAAGTTTTATTTTTGATGGCTTAAATACAATATTGCCACCATTTGTTCCAGAAAGAGCCCCCCCTAACTATAAATGCAAAAATAGTTTGAGTACTTACGTTTTTATAGGTACGGTGAGTGGAAACTGAAGAAAACTTGTCAACACCAACAGAAACCAAAACACCACTGAGTTTGAAAGGTCATCTTATCTGGACGGCAGCTGATATCAGCTTCCCATGTATCCTAACATTTGAGCTAGTTCCAGTGGCACACAAAACCATTACTATAACCTCCAAAATAGCATTTGTTTATTGCACATAACAAAAAAAGTGACTGCACCCCAGCGGGTGCATTGGGAATTGAAGGGTTAAGATATAAAAAAACAATGCATGGCAGCATATTCCCCTTTTGTAGATCTACAAAAAAGTACGCGGTAGCGTATATCTATGTTTTAAGGATAGGTGACTATACCCATTATAGTTTTGTCTGTCCATCCAAGAACACACAAACCTGGGGCGGGTCCCTAGTTTAATTCAAAATAACAAATATTGTGAGAATAAATGGTAAAGTTTGACTAGTATATTTTGTGAAGTTACAAAATAATTAGAAGTGTTGGACATCCCACTCTTTAAAATTGATAAAAAGTACTGACTTGATATAAATCGATTGCCGGTAAAGAAAGAGGGAAATGAGTTGGACGTTTTAGGGAAGAGAATTATTGAATCTGTTCAAGTATTAGGACGGTCGCTAAGGGAGTATAATTGAAGCATCAAGTAGTTAGCTGTACTTAAGGCCATCAAAAGAAGTTTGCTCAAGTTTGCCTGAAAAGAAACTCTATTAATGGACCCTTTTTCTTAAAGTAACTTCTCAGGATTCGGGGTTTCCCGGGTCTTAAGTTCTTTTAAATTCAGGTTACCTGTACATCTACACCTAAATTTATATATAATATAAATAATTCACATTTATTACATCCCTCTTAATGGATGATTTATTGAACAAATAAATGGTCCATATCAATTTGGATTAAAGTATATTTACATTTATATGCACTCTGATTGTTAAATATAAAATTGTTATTTGTTTTGGTTCAATATATATATATAAATATATATACATAAATATATTTATATAAATTTCTCTCATTAAGAGAATTTATAATTCTTAGTATCTTTGGTATATTCATAAAACAATTTTAACTTGCATTATACTGTTATATAATACTAAATATAAGTTGTCAATTTGTTTAATTGGTTTTAGTGACGTAAATTGCTTTAAATCCTATTCTATTTCATATTTTTGAATTTTTTAAATTTAACCATGGTTTCTAGTATACCATTTAATGCACCGCATATTACAGACATATGCAATAATAATAATATAATAAGTTGCTTAGCTACAAAAATAATCGTTTTGATTAACTAAATGCAACATTTTATACAGTAACAAAAGTATCGATTAAAGAAGAAATCATGAGCAACAAACAGCATACATTTTTTATTTAATAAAATTCTACTTATATACCAAAAACAAAGTAAAAATAGTTAGAGCTACAAATCCAATAAATAGTTCACAGTATTGGATACGTTAAAAACTAATTGGAAAAAAATTATAGATTAAAAAATTGATCAACGAAATATATTATGAAAGCATAATACATTCAAAACGAGGGCAAATTGCACTTGAATGGATAAATTGTGGAAATAGTAGGAGTTAAATATAGGAGAGAATTCGAAAATGATGACATAAAAATCGAATCGATATTTTTGATGCACAAAAATTGATAAACATAGGAGATTTAAAAATAATTAAAGATAATTATCATTACACTCACACAGTAATGTATTAAAAACCAAATAATACATAAAAGGAAAAATAATAGAAGAGGAAAGAATACATAAAAAACATTAAATGAAATTTACATTATCAAAAATAAAGCAAACTTCAAAACATATACCATAAATATAAAAAGTTATTGCGCAGAAAAAACAAGAAATCAATTATTTATTTTATTAATAAATAAAGATTTTATAGCAATAAAAACCCAACCTCAATAATTTATTAATTGTTAATAGAAAATTATAAAAAAAAAATTTACTAAGTAAAACTAAAGAGAAAAGAACTTAATTAGAATAAGTTAGACTATAACATCCAGGTAACGTAGTGGTAAAATAATATATCTTATTGTATACCGGCTTTTAAAAATATTTAACTGTTTATATAAGTAAAATAACATTCATCAAGGATTGAATATAAATTAATATGAAAATACATTTAAAAAATGTAACTCATTAAAACAGTAAACCTGGGATAATAACGTATCATAATTTGAGTTTATACGATGTTATGTTTTTTAATAATTAGAGATAGCTCCGAAATTGATGCAAATAAAGGGAAATGTTGGTTCTAATGAGGAATATATAAGGGGGGAAAGTTGTTTTACATACACATCAAAAAAGAAAAACTAATTATTCGGAGGAAAGCTTTAATGAAGACATAAAAATAAAAAAAATAAACAGAGAGGCAGAGCTCCATTAGCAAGGCTGGGTTTTCACTCAAATATCAAAATGGCGAGAAAAAAATACGAGATAACAAAAGGCATTTCTCATACACCAAATCAATTCTTGTATAAATTTTCAACCCTCTAACTCCATTTGGATGAGATATAGAGATGCGTAAAAAAAAAAGTAGATACAAACATGTTTACTAAAATTTTTCTCCGCTTATGTCGACCCTAAACACCAATACCATAAATGTGTGGGATGAGTTATAAAGCGATTTATTCTAATCTGTGAAAATATGGCTTAAACAAGTAACAATATCTTATTTTAGTCACCATTTCTCATTGGTTTCCTCTTCCTGTTTTATTTTAATTCTGCAACAATTTTTTAAAATAAAATATAAATGAAGGCGAAGGGAGTAATGCGTCACCGTTAATTATATAATCAATATTTACCTGCAGTCTAGTCCCATCGCAAAATTTTAGAGGTTTTAAATGTCGGAGTAGCATTACAGGTTCCCCAACTATATGCAACAGTGTATGTGCTGGCAGACCAGATGGATATAAAGTATTCAAAAATGTGGGATAGTGCAGGGCTTCGTATTTCGACTACTGAATCTATTGACTTGTTTGTTATTTGACTATGAAATAGTAAATGATTATAAGAACTATTGTGCAGGTGCAGATTGCAGCTGCCGTACAGGTAAACAATACAAGGAATAAATATCAGCAATAGCAAATCCTATATAGGACCTCTGACCAAGAAGAGGCTCTCTCTCTGTTATTAGTCTCTATTGATTGTACATGTATTCAGCCAGGCCTTTGATGCGGCCAGTACTTCATCAATATTTAGCTTATATTATAATTCTTCAATTAGCCAACGATATTTATTATCATTATTCAGATTTATAAAAAACAAAAACGTGTTATTCTCCAACTTAAAATATTTATATTCACCCTAAATACCTATTTGGTCACCATTTTACTAGAACTTTAGATGGCAGGGATGAATGGTATGGGTATGGTAAATATGCGGTGGTTGAGGCATGTAGGCGAAATTTTGTGGAGGCTCTGATGGTGGTGGAGCATGGTTTGACTGGTTGATGGTTGTGGTTCGCTTGTCATCATGCTGTTAGTCATTAGTTTGGGTATGTTTTGGTTAGTACTGATCTGCTTAGATCTCATTTCCTCCATCCTTTTAGTCACTATTCCTTCTATTTTTTTCCTATGAAGGCATTTTCTATAAGAAGCGACGTGCGCTCCCTCGCAATTTGAGCATTTTGGTTCGCTTAGTCGCGGACATTCATAAATGTTATGTGAGCCGCTGGATCTTACACATTTTACGGGGTGGTTGCAGTAGTTTTTTGTGTGCCCAAATTGCTGACATTTATAGCACAGGGGCCGTAGGATATCCTTTCTTTATATCATTTCACAACCGTGAATATACATCAATTGACGTGGCGTACTTTGTCTTGTATATCTTTTATAGGGATACCTTGTAGAACAGTTATCACTGAAGGTGATAATTCCTATTTCTTTCCGTCCGGTGCATTATTTTGCATACGTCTTGTGTCCGAAGCCTTAATAGGTTCAAATGCCTTCCTGTCATCAGATATAGGAATAGAAAGATTAAGATTTTTTATTACAAATTTATTTGAGAGTTTTGGCGTGATTTTGGGTGCAAAACTATGGTACTCAATTCCGCGAGGTTTTAGATGTCTTTCTGATGTGGGTCGGTCGGTCTCTAATTGGAGGTAAAATGGATCTCAGTCCTCGTTTGTTTGATAAAATACTGATTAATATTACAGTAGAACCTCGATTATCCTTCAGGGCATGAGACTAAGATGGTGACGGATTTGGGAAATAGACGGATATGGGAGTGAGAAATATGTTATTTATATATACAGATAAATTGAACTATATATTTCAAACATTCGACATTACATATGTACTCGTAACTTATTCACGTACTAATAAGGTATACATATGTAGTAAAAAATTTTTAAAGAAATAATATTTATTATGTACATCCATGGCCAAAAGCACAAGCATTCATTGTATGTCCATTTTCTCCCTTTTGAGAAATTATTATCAATTTAAAGGTGTAGTTAAGCTCTTTCCTCGTGCACAAACGGAGTATGTCCCTTCTTAATAATCGTTAAATGGTTATATATAAGGGACATACTACGTTTGAGCACGTACGTAGTTGTCGAATGCCGTGCCGAGATTTGAATTTGTCCAACCACCCTTCACTAGCTTTGAATGTTGGGTCGTCGCGTAAAATTATTGGACCTGTTAGTGGTAGTCCCTGACTTCGTTGCTGAACAAACCACTGAAACAATGTTTCATCTAACTTACTGTTTATGGCAACTTTCTTAGTCTTCTTTTTAGTCGCATCTCAATCACACACTTCCATTTCCACAAAAAAATTTCCAATTTGGCCCCCTCATGTTTTATATCAGTAAGGTTTGTCCGAAGAATTTCATAGGTTTTTGCCAAGATTGAAGCACTTTCACCTTTTCATAATTGATTTACGATTTCAAACTGAGTAGCGATATCTAAACACTTCCTTTGTCTTTTTTCCGACATTATTATACGTACTTTTAAGAAAACGACAAGTACCCGTAAGACAAGAATGAATACTAAAGGTAGTTCAACTGCGGAAGCTACATTAGGAAGGGATGAGGAGATAATTAATTTCTGAGAAATGTGTGGGAGGAAGCCTAGGTTTTGAGTAAACTACAGATTCTAGGAATTGAAGTTGTCAAGAAACAACGATTGATACTTAGCCGGCGCATATGACTTTAGGAACCAAACAATATGTACACATCTTTTTTTCCCCCTCAAAACTGAGGTGACAATTAACAGAGAGTGACGGATAATAGGGGTTTTACTGTAATATTGTTCATGAAATCACTCACCTCATTTAACGTGAAGTTTTCACGGTCCATTATAACTGGAGGAATCTTCTTCGTTGGGGCCGCCGTAGGTTCCTCAGTTGATGGTAAATTAGCTATAGGCCAACGGCCAGGTGTTTAAAGATCGCAATAAATTGAAGAGAGATGCATTTTTGGTATGTTATAAGGGCGGGTCTGACTAGTGGAAAACCAAGTTTGCTAACGAAAAACGGATGGGAAAATATTTGGTGGCACAGAAACCTCAAAATTTTCGCAGTTATTCATTTTTTTGCCCTATAACTCTTAATCGGTGCGTTTTTGACAAAAAACATAGGTAGCCATATCTATTGTAGACTAAATTTTCTACAATTTTAATGCAATCGTGGCTCTGTAGCACTAATAAATTCTGAATTGCGTACTTTTTAAAATTGGACATTTTTTCCAAAAAAACAAAATTTTAAGTTTTGGCCTACTTTCGCAAGGATCACCGGCCGAAGGAGGGATACTACTATGAAAGTCATGAGAAATGAAGCTGTAGTAAATTTAATTAGCTTTAATTTAAGCCCAGATTGAGACCTATAGGTGTAATAGATTCTGAGTTACGCCCCTTGGTCATTATTTCCAAATAGTTCAAATATAGATCAGCGGCATTGTGTTTGATGGTTGCAAAATATCGAAGAGAGTTTTTGATATGATCAAAGAATTTTTGATATGTTGTAAGGGCATGTCTGAATAGTGTAAATCCAAGTTTGCAACCGAAAAAACGGATGGGAAAACTATTACATTACATTATTGGCGCAACAGACTCCTAAAGAAGTCCTTGGCATGCTCAACCGCTCTACCCCAATCGTCCCGATCGTCTGCTCGAGTGATGGTGACCTTGCTCAGCCTCAGATCTTCACAGACGGCATCCTTCCATCTAGCTTCGGGCCTTCCTCGAGGTCTTACTCCATCCGGATTTCCTTTATACAGCTTTTTAGCTGTTCTTTCTTCGTCCATCCTATATAAGTGGCCCAGCCACTTGATGCGTTGAATCCTGATGAAGCTCGATATCATTAGGTCTCCATATAACTCACTTAGCTCCTTGTTCCTTCTGATCCTGAGTTGGTCGTTTTCTCGAACTGGGCCGAATAAATATTATCGGCAAATGCCGAAGAACTCTCCTTTCGAATCTATTCAGCTATTCAGTGTGAGGGTTTCACCAGCGTATGTCACTACTGGCCTAATGACGTTTTTATATACCATCAGCTTGGACTTTAGACTAAGGAGCTTACTTCTCAGGAGCTTTGATATCCCATAACATGCTTTATTACCTGATACTATCCTGGCTCTGATTTCTTCCTCCTCATCCAAATTCTCGTTTATACGGCTTACTAAATACTGGAAACTTGACACTCGTTGGAAAGTATGTCTTCCAAACGTGTAGCTAAGAGGTGATCGGTTTTGTTTACTATTCTTTATTACCATGACCTTGGTTTTCTCCTCATTCATCTGTAACCCCATTTTTCCAGCTTCCACTTCCAGCTTCTCAAAAGCTTCTTTTAAGATTATCAGCGATCTTCCTACTAATACAATGTCATCAGCATACGCAAGAATACCCTGAGTACGGTTAAAGATGGTCCCCTCCATCAGTAATCCTGCCATTTTAATGACACTTTGCATTACAACATTGAATAGTAGAGGTGTCAGCGAGCCTCCCTGCCTAAGCCCTGTACTAATCTTAAATTTTTCTGTGATTGAGCCATTTACCTTTACGCTGCAAACTGTATTTTTCATCGTGCTCATTACCAAACGCACCAACTTGGATGGAATACGCAATTCGCTCATAGCTCTAAAAATCTCACTCCTGGATATTGTATCATAAGCCGTCCTGAAATCTATGAACAGCATCCACAATGTATTGTTGAACTCCTTCATTTTTTCACACACCTGTTTGAGGGAAAAATCTGATCTATAGTAGATCTGTTAGGTCTACAGCCTCCTTGGTATTCTCCAATATTTCTCTCAACATAGGGCAGTAGGCGATTATACTGAGTTATCAAGAATATCTTATAGGCAGTATTCAGTAGGCTTATCCCTCTGTAATTTTTACATTCTGCAGAGTCTCATTTCTTCTTGTTGACAGCCACTATAATAGACTGTTTCCGCTCTGTCGGAGTCTATGAGCCTTCAGGAACTCAGCAGGGATACGATCTGACTCTGGTGACTTGTTATTTCTCAGCCTTATAACAATATCTTCTATATCCTCTCCATCCGGTCGTACTGCTTCGTCTTGGCTGTCATACGAGTCACATTCCAAAACACAATTCTCTACAATTTAAATCCAATTGCAGCTCTGTAAGTTTAACAGATTCTGAGTTACACCCCTTTGAAAATTGGTATTTTTTCCAAAAAGTCCAAATTTTAAGTTTTGGCCGACTTTCGTGAGAAACACCAGCCGAAAGAGTGATTCTACGATAAACTTCAAGGTAGCAAATTTAATTAGCTTTAATTTAAGCATATAACGAGGCCTGTAGTTGTTATACTTCTCTCGTTAATTTAAAAAAAAGGGAAATCAGGGAAAGTGGGTGTTTTAAGAAAATGACCTTGTACGCCACCAATCGATCTAAAAGAGCTTGTTTATTGTTAAGTATAAATATCTACTTGTAAATTACCTATTCAAAAAATAATGGTAGTTTTAGTAGGTACTACTATGCAGAGGGGAGCCACCCAGGATACAGGCCAAAAACTGAAATAACTCCGAAAATTTCGAGGTTTTTCGGGCACCAAAAGTTTTCCCATCCGTTTTTTCGGTTGCAAACTTGGATTTACCCTACTCAGACATGCCCTTACAACATTTAAAAAATGCATCTCTCTTCGATTTTTGGCGATATTTTTAAATAAAATATAAATGTTTTAGAATCCAGAATCCATTTCCACATTAACCAGATGATAATAAATTACTGTAATATAATTTTTTTTATCTTCATGAGCAGAAATAGTAGCACTGGGCTACCAATTAGTTACAAAAGACTCATTTACATGACAGTTATCAGACCTGTATGGACATACGGAGTTGAGCTTTGGGGCTCTACTAAACCATCCAATTCGTATCCAATCCTTACAATCCAAAATCCTTCGTAAAATCCTCAATGCTCCTTATTATGTCACAAACAAACTCATCCATCATGATCTTAATATCTCATATGTTACTGATTTGGCCCAAATTAGATACATATCCTTCCATGACAAGCTCCATACACACTTGAACCCGCTAGTCTCTCAACTTACTTCCCATACTATTCCTGATAACCCTCCGAGGCGTCTGAAAAGAAGATGACCTCGAGATCATCTACTATAGAACTTTATTGGAGTGCTACCGATGGGTAGTTTCTCCACAAGTGTTTTTCATGTCATATTGTACATATTAGCACATTTACTTGTTATAATAGCATTATAGTTGTAAATATCATTAAATTAAATTTAAAAAAAAAGAAAAAATAGTTCCAATCATATAATAATTAACCGGAATCACAGCCCTATCTATGTAATTAAAATAAATCGCCATTTACTTGCTCACCGCAAAAATCGAGAACGGCTCGACCAATGCGGCTAATGTTTTTTTAATACATTATTTAAGGCGCAAAGTAGGTTCTTATGGAGAGGAAACCCGTTAAAATGACGAGGGAAACCTTCGGTGGAAGAAAAACCTTGAAATATTCGGATTTATTTCGGTTTATGGCATGTATCTCTTAATCAGTGGGTTTTTGAGATGAAACATAAGGAACCATTTTTGAAGAAGATTGCACACTTTTAGGGGTTGATTTTCAAAAAAATGAAAAACACGTAAGTCTTTATTTAAAATGTAGAAGCTAAATTATAATGACTTATTATTACAAACTTTTTAAACTTTTTTCACCCTCTTTGGGGATGAATTTTCAAAAACCGTTTCTTATTGCACGTTGGCATTATAAAATGCACCTACTGTCCAAATTTCAAGTCTGTGGCTTTTGCCGTTTTGGCTCGGCGATGGTCTGTCCGTAAGGACCAGACTCTTTTATATATATATTCTATGCATAGGTATAAGAAGGTATAAGCAATACACTTATACATAAGCAATTTATATAAATTACTTATGGGTATAAGAAATTTATATAAATATGTTTAACGTTTTAATTTAATATTAACAACTTAAGATAAGTATTTATCATTCTACTATATGTTTAGTATAGTATAGTATGTCATAACGTTTATATAAATTTTATATTAAACAATTTTTTTAAATGTATATAAATATGACGTTTTAATTTAATGTAAATAACTTTAAATAAGTATTTATCTTCCAACTATATGTTTAATATAGTATAGTACGTTATATTATTTTATTATGTAACAATATATTTAATAAGCACTAATATTACAAGTATGTATGCTAGTAAGTATATATATATGTAAAGTAATTCATGTGTATATTGTCTTGTGGTGAGGGCAATGATAACCATTTGTAGTTTTGTTCCCTTAGATAATTAAACATATATATATATATTTTTAACTTTATTGGTAAAACAGATACGACATTATATATATTTTTTATTATTGCATGTTTTTTTTTTGTTTAGACTCTTATGTCAAACAACACATTATAACGAAGGTGTTCGATATATTCCGATGTAACACACCCCCCCTTCGAAAAAACAAAACAATATACATCGGTGGACCCTTTGACTCTTGAAAGAGCCCTTGTTAGTGCGATGAAGCCCTCCGTTTCAGCTTAATAAAAATTCAAACATTGTAACCCGTTTCGGACTAGGGATCGAGTCAGCACATTTATTATTTCCTTGTAATTTTATCCCTTGAAACGATCAACTAATTAGATTTATTTATTAGGGTTAGTGGATTTTAATAATGAGGGAACTAACTACATTTTGCATAGCGAACCCACAGCCGAGGACCGGTGGGAAGGCAATAAATAGACAGAAGCGGTAGCACCTGCTGTTTGCTCTGTCTATTTGCTTCGGTGCAATTACTCGTGCGGCTGCTTCGGTAAGCAAACTCAACAATTCTCTGACGTCACATCTCTTCACGTCCTCCTCCTATCTAAATGACTATTAACTAAGGGTGCTTATACTCTCGGATGGGCGACGGGGAAAAAAAAAATCATAGCAACAATTTATTTATAATTTATTGAAGTGAAAACTTCTGTAGTCACGTTTAGCGACTTTTGGTAGGGGAAAAACAAATGGTCTTGCGTCACAGACATACTCGGTATGCTCATGACGTATAGCGCAAGACTGGCATGAGTTAGACAGTTTGTTTTAATCAACTTTAGTTTAAACATTAGAATTCCATTGACATAATGATCATTATAGTTAACTAAAAGGTCGTTTAGTAATTGAGCAATGGATGTTAATAATAAGTTAAAATAGCAATGGTTTAAATAAACATTATTACAAAAATATGAATAGTTGAACCTTTTGTTTCCCCTAAAATATTGTATTTGTCAAAGAGTCATTAGATTTAAATTACATGTAACTACTAACATTATAAGATTGGGTTGATGATGAACTAAGCCCTAAGTTGTGAAATATCTTCTGTGTCGTCAGCTATACAACTCCTCTTCTTTTACATGTTTATTTATCAGCTATAAGAGTAGAAGATAGGAGAGTAGAGAGTAGAGAAAAGAATACAGAGATGGTGGGGATAATTTATAATACGTAAGGGAGTAGTCACTAAGTTAGTTTTAGATTTGTCAATAAGTTATAGGTAATGTTAGTCAATAGTAAATAAGTACACTTAGTCAGTTCACATAAGAATGTCCCTTGTATAGCCGTATTATATAAATTCACTATAGATATCAACATAAATATTTATCTTCTACATAAATATGCTTCCACCGTTTGCAAACTATAGTTAAATGTCTTGTTTTATGAAATGATTGGAAGTACAAATGACGTAAGTATTGTTGAACTTAAGGGTGTGATAGTAATGCTAAAAAATGAAAATAATGTTAATTAATATCTATGTAAATACAAATACTGAGTATAAATAATATAACTATAAAAAATTATTATTTAAATTAAATTATTATATTTTTTATTGAGCTTGTGCAGGCCATATTATGTTTTGATTTAAAAAAATAACTACATGAAAATGTATACAATTATTATTCGAAGTGTCAGTGTATGGGAAAACTATAGTAATATTAATAATTTTACTCATTAAATTTGAAATTTAAATAATTCAGACTATAATTGATTTATAGATTCTAAAAATACCACAGTTATTAGAAAGTTTTGAGTTTTCATTTCAGTCGGCAGTCATCATGACTGCCTATTTAAAAAAAAATTTTAGAAAACAAAATTGGGTCTATAGTTCATAAGACTACCCAGTAGGTTCAAAACCTAAAAGACACTTTGTACATCTTTGTTATACCTTTCCAGGTAACATTAATAAATTCCCCCATACAAGTCGTCTACCATTTGTTAACAGCTTGAATATGTATTTTATGTTATTCGTATAGATTCAATTTATTTCTATAAGCTTTATCTAGAAAAAGTAAGCAAAAGTATTTCATAATTTCGGGATAAGGTTGTCCGAACTCCCTAGGCTTCACCCTTGGGTATTGCTACTATCTATTATAAGAGTCCAATAAATATACTCCAATAAATTTTTATAATTACCCAACCTTTTAATCTGTTCGATATTAATACGAATAATATGTCTGACAACAATAGTCGTATATTCTTATACTTTTAATAAATCTCTGGATTCAATATCAAATGTCCCTCCTGTTATAATCTATTTGTTTCAACATTCATAAAGTTTATAACTTCAGACTGATGAGATGTATTATTTATAAGCCTTTATTTGAATTTTCATATTCCGGTTGATTATTTTCAATAATGGAACTTCGTAATAAAGCACGTTTCATTATAAATTGGACATCCTCTCTAAATACGAGGTTTTTTGGATCAAGATAGGTAGAATATGAAATCGAATAAAAATGGTTTTTTTCGGCGTTAATTCGAAACTTCTGGGTCATTTAAAAAAAAAAAATATTTCAAGTGACATGATGCCTAATTTTTGTTTCAAATTGGCTATAAAATGTTTCGTAAGCCTATATTCAAGCCTGTAAAAAAAAGGTGATTTTACAATAATATTGGAGTTTCGATTTATAGCTGAAATCAATGGGCATTAATTACAATGACCCTCGATTATTCTATACCATTGCCCACAACAAAACTAACAATCACATCAGGTTTTCCAAATCAATAGACTATGCTTGGGTTATTGAACGCGCCGGAACAAAAGGCAAGAAAATGGTGGATAAGTCTGCTAAGAGAGAAGATGCCCTTGCTTTTCCTAGTCCTGGCAAAACTCATGTTGTAACGATCATAGAGAGAGTAGTTGGTACTAACTCGGCCGTTGATTGACGCGTCATTTATCATTCACATTCATCTGACAACTAAAGAATTGACTTCAGAATAAAGACCTTGTAAAAGAAGCCTAACGATAGTATGTGATATAATGGGTTGATAGAATAATGTGTGTCGGGCTATGTTTTAGGAAACGATAGTTAATAATATAGAAATATTGCTTTCTATATTTTGTTTTTTCTCCAGATATCACTGTAACACATCGGACCGTTGTGTGCATGTGTATATATACAATACATCTACCAGTATTTATCTACATATGTCGTTTTTCCAACATCTCCTGGCTTCTCATACGTATGCTCCATATGCAGGTTATAATTCATTTGCTTTTTGAATAGGTATTGAAGAATGGGTTCTGTTTTCTTTATTTTTTGTAAAGAAGATTATAACATTCTAGCTCATGAATTTATTTACAATTTACTTGCTTAGTATTTTATTATGATTCATGATTTTTATTTATACAACTGTGTTATAACAATACAACTATTAAATATAATGGCATGGATAAAGGCAAGTAGAGGAACTGCCCCGTGTTGTTGTTTAAAGTTAAAAAAATTAATATATGTTTAATTTAATTTTTCTCGACAGGAAATTATGACAGATTTTGATTCAGCCTGCTACGAAACCTTTATGTTCTGAATATAAATGAAAACTAAAAACTTTTATTTTAAGGACTAAAATTTTTAAAACAGAATGATGTGTCGGTTTTATGGGCTCTACATTGTAATCAATTTATTTTTATATTTACTACATATACAAAGAACTATGTCATAAAAAGTAAACATTTATTTCGCTGCCAATAAGTTCTGTTGAAAAACGATTTCAGAATAAAATAAATTACATTTAAAACAAATAGAAACAATCCTATTAAAGAAAACCGAATATGGTAAAATCATTTAACGATTCACAAATATTTTTGGGAAGCCGCCAAATGTTCCTGAATTGCGGGATGATTTTTAATCTTTCAAAAATACATAACAGTAGACTCAGAGGAATGGTGTCCAACCAACATGCATGCTTGGTCATTTTATATCCAAATTATTCATTTTAAATCTACTATAAGAGAGGAGATAATTCGAGCTCTGTTAAATAAATAAAAAACTTTTAGTTGTATATAGATAAAGATCCTTCATTAGCATTACGTCTGCACTCAAAGTGAAAGCATTTCGAAACTAAGGTATTAAAAGTAGATAACTGCAATGTAGAAAGTGTATTTTTATAATAGTTACATTAGACATACAATACTGCACATCTCTAAATGACTTGTATATAAAAAAAACTTTGAAGAATTCAGAATGTGGTTATGAACCGATACGCAGAATTAAAAATCCATTTCTGTTTCATAGAACCAAAGTAGGTTTTTGGAGATTATTTTAACGTTCGCGTAAAATCATGATCCTCCATATGACACAATTATGAAGGTATAATACTAAATAGAAAGGAAAACAGGAGAGAGGGCGACTTTCTAAATCCGTGTTATAGAAAATTAAAATAAATGACAAACGTGAATTTATAATTCATATTTTCCTGTAAAGTCCCATTCGATTAAATAATTGAGTAATAAAATATAAATGAAAGAAGTTTATTTGAACCTGTATTACACATGTTTGATTGTAAATCTCCACGGTATGCGAAAATAAAATTTGACAATACTAATTTGAACATTTGAAAAATTACAATGCATGAATACATGAGTTTATAATAATATACAAACTCACAACTCTTCAATTGCATAAAATGGTATTTTTCATCTTCGTTTTCAAATTATTTCAGGTGAAGACTTTTCTGTTCCTCTCATTCAGTTGGAACAAATTCTATAAGCCCATTTGACGGACTCGTTCTCACAACCCTTACCAGTTTCCCTGTACACAACCCCCAACCAAGGGAGGGGCCACAATATAATATCGACTAAAATGTGCATGTTCTGAAAAAAAAACTGTGGATTATCGACCGACATTTCTCTACTGGAGCACTGCTTCCTTACAATTTTTATATATAAAGTTAATTAGCTACTAGTTACTACAAATAATCTTCAAAAAACATACAAGTGGACGAACACTAAATGTGAGTTTTGAGTTTCGTATTCCAACGATCGATTTTGGCTGGATAGTTCATTGTTTGTTTGAAGCAAATCATATTCAAATGATAAAAATTTATAGATATATCATCCTCTTTAGGTGGTCCCATTTTGAAAGGGCCAGTTTGAATCGGGGACGTGCAAATTTAATGCCGGGGGTTGATATTTTATGAATGAATGGCTAAAAGTTTTAATAGGACACAAGCGTTTGCCTCGGTTCCCGTATTAACATATTTGGGGTTCTTCTGTTTACTTGATACAGAATGTTTGCTGTTTGTAATACCTCTGCAAGCCAGAAGCTTCCCTATAGGAGTATATGACATCATTCCTTTAAACAAATTAAAAAATAGAAAACTTGGGAAATTTTGAGACATTAATAAACTCATGAAATTAATAACATTAATAAGTCTAATTAAAAAACTCCAAACTAATTTAGAAAAACACATTAATAAAAAGAAATTTATTAACACAGTTAAGACTTAGATAATTTAACGATAAAATATAGTTATTTATTAGATAAGCATTTCCGTTATTCAGTGGTATAAATGGTAAATGTTCAAATATAACAGAATTGCGAAATGGTATAATATTTCATTACTTTTGTGGGATGTTTTAGATTTTATCACTTCCATAATTTTCGTTTGAGTGGAAAATAGTTCACTGGATAATTCTGATAATGGATTGAATTGGCCAGGGGGTGCCAAAGATAACAAAAAATTTGCGAAACTTATTTTATGTGCCAACGTTTCGGCCTATGACCTAGGCCATCTTATCAGCATTTAATCTATGGCACATTAAAATTAGTTTTGCATATTTTGTGTTATCTTTGACTTCACTCTCTGACCAATTCAATCCAGTTCCATAATTTTAGTCTATTTGTATGTAATCACAAATAAAAATACATTAGAAAAATTCAACAAAATCTTGAACGAACAAAACAAAAATATTAAATTTACCCGAGAAATAGAAAAAGATTATTTACTGAATACTTGGACATCACCATCATTAGAAACCCCAGTAATAATATTATAACAACTAAATGGTATAAAAAAGAAATCACGTCCAATAGACTACTTAATTTTTTCTCAAACGACCCGAAGCATCAAATTAAAAATATAGCTCTTAATTTAATTAGAAGATCAATTAAAGTAACAGATGATGAATATCTAAAAGAAACTAAAAACAATATTTTCAAAATCCTCCTAAGCAACGCTTTTCCGATAAAACTCATTAACGAATTATGGCACAAACAATACAATGTTATTAGGAATAAAGTTGATAACAGCATGTCAATAAATAAAGAAATTAACTTAATTCCAGGAGAATCCAGTAATAATTCAAAAATTGCTTACAATAATAATAAAACATCAATAATTAAACCATCCCAAACAAAAATTACAAAGTTTTTTCATACAGAAGATAATAATAGAAATCCGCAAATCAATAATAGCACAAACCATATAGTCACTAAATCACCAAATAAGGAAGTAAAACATAATAAAGTAAATTATAGAAGCATAACCTACATCAAATATCTTTCTGAAAAAATAGCACCAACTTTCAAAAATTATGACATCCCAGAAATAAAATTGGCGTATAAAACAAGAAACCCGATAAAAAACATAATATATAGCCAAAAAGATAAAATACCACTTTTAGAGAATAAAAATGTCATATATAACCTGAGTTGCAATAATTGTGATAAAGAATATGTAGGTCACACTAGTACACATTTAAAAAATAGATTTTATCACCATAAAAATAATTTAAAACCTAATTCAAAAACTAATACCGCATTATCAACACACTGTAAAAATGAATTACACACCTTTAATTTCGATAAGCCAAGGGTATTACACAGAGAAAAGAATGTAATTAAAAGACGATTCCTTGAAGCATTATATATCAGCGACAAAATAGATAATGTGGTGAATGATAGGAAAGAAGGAGGAGAAATTAGTAAATCATATGCATCAGTTATTTTGAAGTTAAAGACAAAATAACAAATGGGATGTTCTACTTTAAAAACACAGAGAGATAACCTAGCACTATAACCTCCCAACAGTTACCTAGATATCCCAATTTCAGTCCTATCTGACTTTTTTAAATTAAGAACCTATAAAAATATATTAAAAATAAAATAATAAACTTAATAAATTTTACGTATAAAAAATTTTTGATTTGTAATTTAATTATGATAGATTTAAATGAGAAAGATTTTAGTATGTAAATATAAATAAAATATAGTATAAATAGAGACCAAAGTTTAAAATATTAACAAAAGGACCATGGAGGACAATGGACCTCCAAGAAAAGATTTTAGCTAATGACAATGAATAATAAAAAAAGGTATCTATACTTACTTCTATTTATGGACGATTTTAAGAAATGTATATTTGTTATATTGTTGTGATTATATGTAATTAATAATTTACAGAAAAAAGATGACTTATAACTCTTCTGAGATGTTAATGAAGTTCTTGATGGATTGTAAATGACAAATAGTCGAAACGTATCCACATAATAAAGTTATATGCCAAAAAACGACTGGAAATAGGTTTTCATTGAGTGAATGAATTATTAAATAATTAATTTACGATAAAAATATTTTTTTATTCTTACTTATTGTTATAGAAATAATTATTTTATCTGAATAGATAAAAAATAAATTAAGATCATTCTTTAAAAAAACAAAAATAATTCAAAGTGGGAAAGGCAGAATGTCGCATCTGGGCTCCTTAAAGTACTACCGCTCTTGTTGAATAAGTACCACTAAAATTTAATTATGTATTCTCTTTTGGTATTAGTTTATTTGCAGTAATTGTTATTTAAATTATAAAATTTCAATTATAGATTAAAAACAGTTGTGCGATAATAGCTAATGGCTTAAATCATATCAGAACAAAAAACAGCATGTCAATCTTCTTATTTTCTTATGTGTCTGATGAAGACCTGTGTAGCGTGTAGTTTATTGAGAAAAAATGCTCACTCCATTCCTGAATAATATCTGCAATATGGGTTGAAATGTCGGCTTCTAATAGATACTTTATCGCTATTTAAGGAATTAATTCTTTGTTATCCACCTATGTCTTTTCTTTCCCACAAATAGAAGGTCAACTAATATTAATCATGAAGATTGTAAAATGGCAGGCGTGCAATTAATAAATTACGCGAAATAAGATGGACTTATTTCTTTTGTATCCACGTTTTAGTCTAATTTTAAGGACATCTTCAGGGCAGAGGGATGAAGAGTCTAACTGACTGCAACATTAGTCAGTTGCAGTTGGGCCTTTCTTCTCTCTGCCCGGAAAATGGCTTAAAAATTAAGCTGAAATGTAAGCATAAATAAAATAAATCTAATTTATTTTGAGTAATTTACTGACTGTATCCCTGACCATTTCATACTATTCTAAAATATATCCAGTCAACCATTTCCAAATAATTATTATTCAAGAGCTGTAATTTGTTATTAACGTAGGCATCAAATAACTAGTGCCAACTAATGAATTAAAATCACTCACACTTGACTTCTAGGTGGACGGTGAGCGGCTCGCTGGAGCCCATGCTGTTCCTGGCCTGGCAGGTGTAGGTCCCGGAGTCCCTTCTCGTCACTGGCCGGAACTGGAGCCTCTCCTCCAGGCTGGCGATGTCCGTCCTCCCGCTCTTCCTCCAGACCACGGAGGCCGGCGGGTTGGCGTCGGTGATGCACTGCAGGATCACATCGTCCTTGTTTTCCTCAACGTCACCCGTAGGCGCTCCGACCAGTCGGACTTCTGGAGGATCTGCAAAGGAGAAAATTATCTTGATTAGAATACAGTTACCTTTCGACATTGTTATAATATTTTATCTGAAACGTATTTCATTTAATAGCGTCACGAAGATTAAGATAGGCTTGTAAAGGTGATGGGCTCAGTTTTACGACGAATTACTAAAAGATTTAGGCTGATCGCTAAACGTCTGAGGGGTAAACCAAGGCGTAAGTAGGAGGATTGCAATAAGAATGATCAGGATTTGGGTAAGCAGATATTGCTTGTATCGGCATCGTGCCCTATGCTAAGCCACATTATTGTTATTATAATGCTATTTTATTTACGATTGAGAACTTTGACGTTTATTACCTTATATTTTAACTTGAAAAATCAACAACTTATTTCTTATCACAGAATACGGCAAAACTCACGGTTTTTCTCCTTTGCGTGTTAATTTCTATGTCAAACAGATATCTGATGAATACAAAACCTATTAAATTGTAAATAAATGGTACAAAAAAAGGGAACTCTGAGTTGAATGGTTCAAATAAAAATCTGCATCCACAGCATCGATTATTTTTAAATAATCATTACTCACTTTCTTAAATTAAATTAAAAAAGTCATAGTTAAGATGATTAAGATATTAAGATTAATGTCGCAAATGCGGCAGAGAGTCTGAAACACCAGCCCATGTGCTGGGTAAATGCCCCAACAACTCCCTCCTCATAACACGATGACACCATAGGGTCAAACGAATTAATGAGGCTCCATAAAGAAAAAGATTTCGCCTGCTTTGACGAAGCCTATTGTACTGACACCGAGGGATCCAGACTATATGCGGATATTGTCGCATTTCCGAAGACCGAAAGATAGCGTTGGTATTGGATCCGACGGTGAGATTTGAAAATAACGACCTTGACCAGGCGGGTGGAGTGGAAAGGGAAAAGAAGGAACTATATAATAAGTGCATCCCTTCCCTGAAGGAGAAATTCCGCGAGGGCTTCGGAGAGAGAAAGTTCAACATAAGAGGCCTTTGGTTTGGCTCTCGCGGAACGATTCCGAAAAGAACATGGTGGTTCTTCGATGACCTGGGTGTCAGTGGGAGGGATGTGGGCGTGCTAGTTGAAAAAATTATACTCGACTCCCTGGGGATAATTCACCATCATATATCTAGTAGCTGATACCCCACACGAAAGGTTTTTCTTTTCTTTTCTTTCTCGTTATTAAGAAGAAAAAAGAAAAAGGGAAGTAAAAAGAAATAAGAATTGTACTGTAGTTCTTCATTCAGTATGTATCTTGATTAATGGCATGAAAAGGAGAAAAGGAATATTCATAAATTTAAAATTGTAATGTACAGTATGTCCAATATGGATTGATGAGTATGCTGTGTGTTATGGCAATCCAATGTAGTTGGACAGCACTGCGGAAAAAATAAAGCATTTCTCTCCCAATGATTAAAAAAAAAATGGAATCGGGGATGGTAAAAACTGTTGTACTTGTTGAAATATGAAAATCAACAATTTTTGTAATTATAACACTTTCTTAAGTTTCTTAAGGAGGATACAAACCTGAAACCTGGACATTTGTTAAGATAATATATCGCTCGGTTCATGTAAAGTCATACTAATCGGAAGGGGTGAATAAGAGATTAAGGTTTCTATGAATACAACACTCAAAATTATCATTTCCAGTTTAACTATACTTTGAGTTCAATTTCTTAGTACTGCGTATATATTAAAATACTAAATTTATCAATACAAAATATATTAAAACATCAATTGTACCACTTTCGACGGCCATGTTGACTTTTTTTTTATTTCATCGATTTTAGAGACAAGCGAGACAGTTCTAATTGATGTACTAAAGAACTTACAGAAGTTACGTCGAAAGTAGATGAAATAGATTCATTTAAGACAAAGGGATGTATCTGTTGAAAGTTATAAATTGTACATTTTCGAGAAAGCATTTTCCCTCTACCCCGTACAAGAAATTAAAAAAGGAAACACAGTTGCAAATAATAAAAAGTAATTCCATTACCTTACTAGCTAACGTTTTTTCTCTTTTTCTTTTTCAGTGGCTAAAGTTTATAAAAGGTTTTAAACTTTTGATAGCCCTTCTGTTTTAGTGGTATACTATTAAGATAAATTAGTAAGGGACAAATATCAAAGTACTGAGTAACTAGGGCCCTTTGATCTAGCGACCACCGCCGGCTGATGTCCTTGTTAGGACCAACAGAGATAATGTTGCAGAGGAGGCTTCGTAATTAGAGTAAAGGGCCCACTTAGCCGCTAAAACTGCAGCTATTCACGGATACTTATTAAATTTCGATTCTTACTAATAAAATTATCGATTAATTATCTCAATGCATGATAAAAATCGATATATATATAAATCAACAAATAATTCCATTAAATTAATAACGAAAAATGAACATTTTTGCAAAATCATTTAATTATTTCAACAACGATAAATGAAAATTCTCTAAACCTTCTATCCTTTTTTTTTGTAATTTTCAATTATAACATATCCCCCTATCAAAAGAACGACTAAAAAATTGGCATTTTTAAGGCAAGCCTCATTCATATTGGTTAAAGCTTTTTAATCCAAGAACGACATATCTGATATGTCTGACTTTTTAGCCACGCCGCTCAGATAAGTAGATTTATGTATCATGTTCTTCTGTATGCTAACATGATAACATGAACACCTTACTGACACAGAAGCTGTTGCACCATTGTCTCTACATCCACGGGTACATTAATGACTTGTCCGATAATAACCTAGCATTGTATCACAACCTACGTATCTGTATGCATGACAGTCCATGATAACAGACGTGCACTAATCCGATCGAATGCGAGCTACCCCTGTTGTTTAGGTGGGTATACAAATACGTTTGTTTTTACAGTTTAAAGTCCGCTAATGGCTCTTCATGGAAAGTATATCTAAGCAGTGGTAAGTGTTTTTTTTCGTTGGCTTCAATAAGCGCAGAAACCTCAGACGACAACACACGTCCAAATGGATTGTTGACAAACTTCGTTGTGAAGCGTGCACTAGCTGCTGCCCAATGTGTCGAAGATCGCACAAAATCAATGCCTACGCAGTCTGATATAGAAGCGATTTCATCATTCGCTTGCATAATTTCTTACACCCTAGCGGGAGATGTACTGGCACAGTCATTGATCCTCTTGGTGGCAATCATTATTTTGCATTCCCGGCACTGCTTGAGTCTTACATATATTTCCATATACGATTTATGTATTTGGATTTGTCTTTTTGACGGTTATAGGCCAAGATTATATATTTTGAAATATCGAGCGTCATAGGTTCTCCGAGTCAAATGTTATAGTGAATAGAAATCTCGATATTCAACAAAATGAGCTCAAATAGCGGCGCTTCATCCGCCACCGCGCGCGATGCATTACAGTCCTCACTTTACTCCCACTATAGAAGCAATTTTAAAGACGTATTACGTCAAACATCACACTAAAACGGTGTCGATGAAGGACATCTTAGTAGACTAAGGACTAATGGAAATCAATAAAAATAAGTGAGATATTATGTAAGGAGGGGGACAAGGGGTGATATCATTATCATCCTCGCTGTGGTGTTGCGATGATAATGCACTACAGGGTTCGTCCCCACACTTTCAATAACCGTGAAGTGAGGATTGTTACTGAGCTGGTCATCGTTATAGTAGTCATAGTGTGAGCAGCGTTATTATCTTATATTGGGTCGTTTTTATAAAATGTCAGTTTTTATTATTTCTAAAATCCAATGCTAGTGCTCTTCGTAGAATATTCGTAAATATTAAAAAATAAATATTCGTGCATATTTGAACGAGGGGGAAAAAAAATTGTATTTCTAAATAAAATGCGTTAGAGCAAGGAATACAATTATGCTTCTAAAACTAAGACGAACTAAATTTATAGAAATATTGAGCAAACAATGCTATGAGGATTTTCTGGATGCATTCAAGAACTAAAAAAAATTGAATATCCTTCTGGAGTGGCTTGTTTTTAATTTCTTTATATAATTTACCATTATATAGAAACATATTTTCATGCAAATCTCGAAATACAGACCCAAGAAATTACTAAAGCCAGGATAAAATACAAACACTTGACTATTTAAATATGAAGATAATAGGAATGCCATATGTATTAAAAGCCTAAGAAACTTAATATATGACAAATAACCGACACGTGCGGTATTTTTCATTATTCCAGTTTAGCAGAGACGGCAAATTTCAAAAGAGATTTTAATATTCCGAGCAACATTCCTTCCTTTGTTTTAAAAAGAACAGCAAGAATGCGGTCATAGCTTAGGGATTAAACTACTACGTTTCGCTACTTCACAGGCAGTGAGTAGTTCGATGATTAGAAAAAAACAACAATCGAATTCCTTCTTTGGCTATTTTAAATACAAAAATTTAGGAAAAATTATTTTCGCAATAGTGGGGGTTAGTTTTTTCCTGTAATAATTGATTGTATTTTGAGCAGAGGATATATCTCTATTATTCTTATAAATATTATGATGATTAAAAAAGTTAACACTCAGAGATTGGTGTGGACAGTATAGTTTCCAAATCAATGATCGTGCAGGGAGGCAAACCGGCCAAGTTCGCACTGTTTCGCCAAATAAGAACGTCCACTTTATAGACGCACACAGAGATAGAACAACAGATTATTATAAACTGTTATACCACACACACTAAGCCATTCCATACTAACTATACCTTTATTTATTTTTATTTTAATTTTTTTAAATTACTTATCACAGCCGCTCTAAAACCGGAGGTGAGGAGGTAACAGTTCAGTTTTCAGGTTTCAGTAACAGTTCTTCTTAGTTAATCCTTTTTAGGATGAAAAAAGAAGAACTGCTATGAATTATCTACCCCGCTCCCAAAATAACGTTATTGGGACAATTAGTATTTAGGTGTTAATGAAATATCCAATAAATATAATTGATGAAACTCTAATTATGAGTGCTTGATTTTTGTCCTGGATATGGTAAAAATAGATATCCATCGGTTCATAGAGCAGGATTAACCAAATAGCAGGAAATGCCCTATATTTCTTGGGTTCAACGCCGAAACCAGATAATGTTTAGCCAATAAAACTGTTTTAAAATCCCTGAATAACGCTAACAGGTATTTTATTTGTTAAAAAAATATTTTTAAAATAATATCTTTGAAATCCCATCTTTAAAATATGTTGAGGAGTCTCAGGTTGCTGCTAAATACAATATTGTTGATAAATAACTATATGCAACCTTAGACTATTGCTTCCAGTATTTAATTCAAGAAAAAATTGTATTCAGTTGACAAATTTGGAGAACTACATTTAAAAAGTTCATACAATCTTCAAACAGCTAATAAGAATTAGGTGAAATCTGTAAATCGGAAACCTTTTGTATATCTATTAACTATGCAGATAAATGAATATTAAAACAATATAGAGTAATATTGAGCTTATCCACTGAAATTGTGATACTGGCCTTAAAATGCTTAATAACCGAGGCTCTTAAATATTCATTACAACAGCTTTTCGATATTAAATCATATAAAAAGTGGTTTATGGATCATACAGAATTTTAACAAGAAACGTAAAAAAATCTCTAAATGTTCACATTTATCGAAAACATGCTTTTAAACGTTTATTATATTTTATTATCGAGCAAAATCTGTATCCTCCTGCAGATATTTACGGTCTTCGTGCTGGCTCAATTTACCTGTAATGGTTTGTTATGGCTGAGTCAACATGAAGTCATTTCGACCATTATAGAAATAAATATTTTTTGTTTCATTTGTCTTACCATCTTTTGACGAACTAAAACTCATGCTAACACAAATGAATCTGTTTCATTATTTAAATAAAAATGTTTATTTTTTGATAAAACTATAACATACAACAGTAATAATTACTGTTAAAATTTTCTAAATACAAAGGTTTAACTATCTATTGTGTATTAATGCTATCTTAATAGCTCCTTGAGAGAGGATATAAATTTAATATAAACAGTTATCATCTTTTTGTGTACTTCAGGGTAGCCTATGGCAATATTAACCGGGAAGAACTTTATAAGGCACTGAAGGAGTTCAACATCCCCGAAAAATTAATAAGAGCAATAAAACTGACCACGAGAGATGTGAGATGCACGGTGCAGACTGGAGGGTAAATAACAGAAGAGTTTCCCTCAAGAAAAGGACTACGCCAAGGAGAAGCAGTAGCGTACCTCCTGTTTAATTTGGTGCTTGAGAAGGCAGTGAGGGATGCTGGTCTCCAAACCAAAGAGACAGTTTCCGCTCGGATGGTCCAGCTCTTAACATATGCAGAAGATCGTGGTAGGTCATTAGATTCTGTTAAAGAGGTTTTTCTAGCCCTGTTGGAGGCCGCCAGAACACTTGGACTAAAAGTGAATGAAGGGAAGACTAACTAGATAGTCACTAGGGGAGTGCCCCGACCTGTTTTCATAGCAACATGTATCCTTTTTTTGTGTATTCAATGTATCTCTTTTCTTTAAGCAAATGGATCGGGCGATCAATGGAGTATTATAAATTTGTTTAATTTGTAAATCAATAACAACTATTTAGTTATCGAAAGTAACATTGCTCCTTTAAAATGTTATGACATTATCAATGTCATTGTTGTTTCATCAGGTTATGATGTTTAGTTGTAGCAAAACAATGATTTTACCTCAGCCACTGGGAGAATGTTTCAGGTTTAAAGAACTCTCCATTATTAAAACTAGCCGGTAGTAGCTATCGAGTCTTGATAATTGTAATGAAACGTCTATAATAAAATGAGGTAAAATAGACTGATGTTCAAACTATGAAGCACACGCTTCCGGATAATTTAAGTGCTATAAAAATAAAATCCGTTGGATTAGGATTGAGTTAATATCTGAAAGTGTACTGGAATTTTCATGCACTGTTATTAAATCAAAAACATGATTGAAATGAAGCTGTGACCGTTAGGTCGAACGAATGCATCATATGCGTACAAGTTCAAATTTTATTAAAATTTAAAAATTATAGTGTACGTATGTGCACTTAATGTCTATAATTTTGATGATAATTTTAATATATATTTTCAAATTCTTAAAAATGATAACCATCATCAGAATCTAAAAATAAGATCGCTCAATAATACTAAATGGAATTTTCGGACAGTAAAATGTTCCATTTAGGGCTTAAAGAAAGTTGTAGAATATCCCTCTTTATTTTGAGATATTTGAAGATAGTCTAATATGGCCGAAACATTAATTTTTTAATAATTTGAAAATTTAGGTTATTTATTAATAATCAATTGTTGACATTTCTAATAAGTTATTACATATATCACTCGTAGTATTAACATTTATAATGTATGCCGTAATATGAGTATCAAAATAAGCCAAGGCAGAAACTTTAAAATATTTTTAAGTGGGACAGGGTTAAAATTAAATAATTTACATCATCTTTTGGTCCATATAAAAATTAGGTCTTGAAATATAAAACTTTTAATAACATTTGATGGACTGCTAACACTTTTTTCTGTGACGAACTATTATTACAACATTTTTTTTTTCAAACACGCAACGTGTCAAAACATCCAACATGCCTGTCAAAAAGGTGTCAGGAGAACACTCAACCTTTCAAACGAGCCTAACGCAAGACATTTATTGATCATTTAAAGCAAATGTTTATTGCAAATGATTACTTGAAGAGTTTGCGATATCCATAACATTTAATTGAAACTGCTCATGTTTTATATACATTTTCCCTAAAGGGGCGTGATGAGATCTGCTTTTTTTTATAGCACGAGTTTCGAAACTTGACATTAGACTTATTAATAATTACTTGGTTTACACAGTAGCTCGGATATTATAAAAGCCTCATTCTCACTCCAATTTCCTATTTTCTATTTTATAATTTATGTGTAAACAAAATGTCGATTCTAACGGTAATAATGTAAATCCTAACTTCAAAAGATTACTAATCACGATTTTAATTATACTGGTCCAAATTTTAATCATGTCGGCCAAATAACGTTGTCGTCTATCCATCCTACAGTACAGGCAAGTAGATTATACGCATCATAATAAATATGATGAAGGGAAATATTTAAGAAACTTATAAATAATAGATAAAAATTTGTTAGCTCATTCTAATTACTTATTTTTCAATTGGTTTGTTTTGGGAACGATCTTTAGATTTACCAAATAGTGTGATTTAAAAAAAGATTTGTGGTAATGTTTTCAAAATGGTATTTCATATTGGTAATGTACTTGTGAAAAAAAGAAAGGATCAAATCTCAATGTCTGATGCGACAACTAACTGTCCTGATAGATTATGTCAAAATAGTTGGCAATATGCCTGGTTTTTCATAACTTTATAATATTGTTTCTTAATACGAATTTAATGAAATTTAAACTTTCTATCCACAGTATTTATTCTAATGTATGAATGTTAATTAGCATTAAAATACTTTCTAATAAAAATATAACCTACCAAGTAACAATAATGGTATTTTCAAAATAATAATTCCTAATTTAATTCGAAAATGGCAAATTGTTTATTTTAATACTTCACTTCTCTATAAATGATTTAGTTGGATAAATTGATATAATTTATGCTAAAATGAGTATTACATAAGACCTGTTTGAACCTCACCAAATGAGCTATTTAACCTTTTACGTTGAAACATGAACTAAACTCAACTTCAGACCGCTTCTCAACAAGTCTGCTTGTTAACATATCCCAGAACAACCTGATCTCATACCCGGAGGCCTTAAAATCAAATATCTACACAGCAGAAACTTGTTATATGGTAATGAAACACATTGTTAATTTAATTATAATGCACTAATCAACTAATCTTATCATTAAACTATGATAAAGATTAAAAAAAATGTGAATTACTAATAATTTTCGAAGTGTATGTAGATATTGGTGCAATTACAAAATTACATATCTGTATTTTATTTCCAGAAAATAATTTTATCCCAATAACAAACAATAAATTCATAATGCACCGTAACTATGAATAAAACATTTTTATTTTTTTAATTCATTTAAATGGTGTAAAAATAATCTTGTCTTTTTTTAATTAAGAGTAAAATGAGTTTATTATAACGTAATAAGGGTTGTTAGAAAACCGAAACAAGCAGTAATAATTGTTGAATATTTAATTAACCATAAAAATAAAATCATATGTCCTAATTTAATTAGGGAATAACTAAAATAATTAAAAAAAACTTATTAAAAAAAACTGAAATAATATCTAAGACAAAAGACGGAATAGTAATAAAAGTATTTCTTTTTAAATATAAATGCTTCACTTGTAATGAATATAACATTTTTGCAGAATATTCGGTACAAACTAAAAAATAAATATATTTATAGTATTTGCAATAGTAAATAAATGGAAAATAGCAAATCTTAAAATATTATTTTTAATTATAAGAATATTGTAAAAACTAAGTTGAGTTCAAATTGTAGGGATCGTAGGTTTTTTTTTAACGAATACATTTTTTTTTGGCAGCTGTACGAGAACAGCTCTTGGTATTAGAAAAACGATTAAAAAAAATAATGAATTCTATTAATACATTAATATAAATTATTCATATTAATAATCCTTAACAAAATTTTATTATATAAGCAACAATGAAAATCATTGTGCCTTTGAAGATGTTAGGCAGAATGAATAGCTGTCTTGAGCTGTAAAAATGAAATCATTTCTAATTATTGTACATATAAAAGCTGTGATAAATTCCTGTAAGACATGGTATCATCAAGCTTTCCAAAAAGCTTACAGCTTAATTTATCCATATGCATAACCAAAATTGGTATCGTTTACGGTAATTAACGCAGCTTATTCCTCAAAAAGACTAGTTATAGTAACCCGATGGAGTGAGTGAGATTCCGCCATAGTTGTTACAATCTGTACTCTCTGCCCTTTTGTGAGTATCAGAAAAAGTACAGGTCCTTTCCGTCCTCGGGATACTTCTAAATATTTTCAGATTTTTTAGCTAAAGTGACACAATCGAAAACCTGTTTCCCTACGTGTTTCTATGCAAATATCATGCCACAGAAAACGTATAGTCAAAATAATTTTCAAAAATGTGGCGTAGCAGGAAAAAAATTCATAAAAAATATAATATTTATCAGTGTGACAATGAATGTAATTCCAACTTAAGCATAAGAAAGATACCAAGATGACCGAACAGGGTTTAAGCCAAGGGAAACCGGTGACAACGGCCAAGAGCGGTCGGACATGGGAAATTGGCATGGGAGGATGGATCTGCTGAATATTCAAGACGTAGCCCGGAGCTTGGCAAGCTGGACGTCAGCCGATAAATATCTTCAGAGCTATTACCACCAGGTAGCGCTAATTGTGGGAAGGAGTCATCGATTTTGGCTCCTAATCCTCTTATAGGTGATCGCTTAAGTGGTCGGGTAATGTGGCGGGCACTTAAGTTCACCGGTCCCCCGCGGCTCCTTACTTACGGTCCTCTCCCCCGGCTTCCTCTGGGAATAAGAATTCGACATTAAGATCTCCCTCATGTACCGGGGAGAAAAAAACATGTGTACTGGAATGGCAGTTTTTGGCGTGAATACGTCTTTAAAATTGTTTCAATAGTTGAAGACAATTCAAAAAAACGAATGATAACAAAATCGAGGGATACATTATAGTGTTGCAGCTACATATCTATCATCTCCATCCGAAATTCAATTATACCACTGGATAGCTAAAGGTTCAAAAAACTCATTACGATAAGTAAGGACTGTAACGCATCGCGCGTGATGGAGGGGGAAGCGCAACTATTTTGAGCTCATTTACTGTGTATCGAGATTCCATTCCATGGGCAGCAGCTAGTACGTTTCACTACGAAGTTTGTCAAAAATCCCCATGGGCATGAGAGTGATGTGTGTGATCGTCTATGGTTTCCGTGCTCATTGAAGCCACCGAAAGAAAACCACTTACCGCTGCTGAGTAATACGTTTTACGGTACATTACACAGGTTCGGGACCCTCGTTTAACGTCCCTTCTGAAGGACGTGATAAACAAGGATTTTTTACTCCCTTTAAAAAATCCTATGGCCACATTCTGGGATACCCCAGAATTCTCTTAGTCACATGTATAAGCTCAAGTTCATCCTGAAGATATTTAAAATATTTTCTTCGTGTTTATTTAATTGAAGCTTATTTAATCAGAAAAGTAAACCAAAATAATATCATTTTACATTTTTTCATAGAAAAGGATCATAATTATGTCAATACGGTAGAAAGAGGAGTATGTCAAAACTGGGAGTGGTTTAGTTTGTACTATCAACGGTAGTAGTACCTTTTTCCAATTGAAACTTCTACTTTTTTGTATTTTTGTATACATCGTAGTAAGAAGTATGTTCATAGAACATTACTTTTAATATTAGGATCTTTTTGACATACGTCATTATATTATTTATAATTTTTTAATCATTGCTTTAATTTTTAAATATTTTTATTTTGAAGAGAAAATGGGATCGGTGAAGAGAACAGATTTGTCCTAAGTAGGGAGCAACCCCGGTGGCTCAAATGGTTAGAGCGTTGCCACGATGAGGTGGAGATCCGGGTTCAAATCCCGGCAGGGTCAAATCTTTTCTCTTCAAAACAAAAATATTCAAAAATTAAAGCAATGATTTAAAAATTATAATACATTATAAATAATATAATGACGTATGTCAAAAAGATCCTATAATTAAAAGTAATGTTCAATGAACATTCTTCCTCTTGTATACATCGCAAAATTGCGATAGCACGGGGGATATGGGATCGGTGAAGAGAACAGATTTGTCCTAGGCATGGAGGGACCCCGGTGGCTTAAATGGTTAGAGCGTTGCCACGGTGTGATCTGGGCTTGAATCCTGGATGGGGGCAAATATTTTCTCTTCAAAACAAAAATATTTAAAAATTATAATAAATTAAATTTATTTTTCTATTTCAAAACTGTTGAAATACGCCTTATGTGTAATATATTTTCTACTGTTAGGCATAAGAAAAAAAATCTTTGTCAGAAGTAGTTCGACTATCTAGAAATAAAAATAATATTTTGCTTTTATGCCGATAAGATTGCTATCAGCAAAATTATTGATTTTTTTTTATTTAATAAGATTAATTTTTATATAATGTTTGAATATAGAAAATATTCTAATATCAATGAATGTAAGGAAGAAAATAGTTGGGGGTGCAGTCAAATAAAAACACTAAATAAGTGGTTACTTATTTAATTATGTGCCGACGTTTTGGCCCACTTTGTGGGTCATCTTCAGGGCTATGAAAGAAAAACAGACAAAATAACAAAACTATAAAAATACATTGCAGACTAATTATATGATAAATTAGAAAAAATATATATGTAGAGAGGTAGAAATTTAGAACAAAAGTGAGGGATATATATGAATAAAAAAATTACAGAGAAAATGTACAAAAAGGTGGTGATGCAAAAAAATTTTTTTACAAAGATAAAAGAAGGAAGTAAACAGAAAGCTATTTAAAAAAAGAAAAAGTATAAACATCAGAGGTGAGAAGTAAAATTATGGAAAAGGTAGTAGAATATATATAAAACTATAAAATGTAAGACAATAGACTCCTAGGGAGTTTACATAAGTAAAATGAAAGAAGGTATAACGAAAATGATATTAAAGAGTAAATAAAGGAAAAATTACGTAGAAAGTCAAGATATAAATATAGAGTATAACAGTTTTTAAAATGCATACATATAGAATGAAGTGGTATAAATATATGACATAAATATACAAGGAACGTATAGAAATATAAGTAACAATATGGTATGAGCATGGAAATAGAATATGAAATGGAAGAATGGAAATAGATGTTTAAATGCTAATGAAATCTTAAATAATGATAACATATGATGGATGCCAAAAAGCTAATATGAGAAAAAAGGTGTGCAAAATGGAGAAGGAAAGGGGTAAGGAGAAGATATGAGTATTAAACATGTAATTACCTATAGGAGGCTGGAGCAAGACTAGAAGCGGTCTAACTGACAAAAAAAAATACGTTATGAAGGTGTTGCCAGCGATATCTGACTAATTTTTATTTTTGAGATATATTTTTTAATTGTACATTAATAGTAATATTTTATTGACTATTTTTTAGAAATATTGACTATTTTATTATATTTAAATGTGTATCATGACTATTTTATAGAGGGCCACGAAAATTAATGACTAAATTAATGGGAAAATGTAGGGTGATAAAACAGGAGGCTTGTATGTCAAAATGTCAAAATAAGTATTGTAGGAAAGAGAATATAGTAGTAACAGAATGAAAATGGGAAGGAATAACAAGGTTTTTTAAGTAAGTTGAAAATTTGTGAGTAGAAAGAGGATAAGTTGTTTGAATCGATCTTGAGGTTAACAGTGGAGGAATCTAAATTTATGTGGATAGTTTCAGAGAGTATGCGTTTATCATGGTTGGGAACAGAAGCTAGGATGGATGTATTTTCAAAGTCAAAATTGTGGTTAAGGGATAAGGCGTGTTCGGAGAGTTTTTGACGCGGTAAGGTTATGGGAGGAAATGGAGTATTTGTGTTGGTAAATACGATCTTTAAGGAAGTTCTTAGTTTCGCCGATGTAGGAAGAGTTGCAATTAGGAGTAGAGCAGGGGAAACGGTAGACGACATGGGAGCGTTGTTTAAGGAGAATGGGATCTTTTACTTTGGTATAAATATTGGAGAGTTTGTTATGGGATTTAAAGGCGATGCGTAAATTGGGGAGATGAACGTAAGGATTTTTGAATGTTATGTGAGAGGGTGGGTATACATGGCATGGATCTGTATATAGAGGTAGATGGTGGATGTGGAGATAGGGTGGGGGTGGGTGGGTTATTATAGTCATGGATAAGTTTATTGATAACGTACGGAGGAAAATTGTTTTTTAAAAGGATTTCTTTGATTCGGTGGGTGTTAGTTTTAAGGAAGCAGGGGTCAGCGAGGGATAAGCCACGGTGGATGATGTTTTAGGCGACGTTAATTTTTTGGTGGATCGGATGTTGGGAGTAATAATTAACGAGTCTGCCAGAATAAGTGGGTTTTGTACACCAATCTGTGGATAAGGTGTGCTTTGGATTTTTAATGATACGGAGGTCAAGAAAGGGTAGTGATTTATTCGATTCTAGTTCAAAAGTGAAATGGAGGCGGTGATGGTATGAGTTGAAGGATGATAATAGTTCTGGAATAATGTTTGGATTTAGGATAAGGAGGAGGTCGTCCACATATTTTTTAAAAAGAATGACCTCGTCAAGGAACTGAGGTAGAATGGAGTCAAGAAGGTCGTTTAGAACAATTTTGAAGAGGTCAGGAGCGAGGGGATTTCCCATGGCAAGTCCAGAAATTTGGTTAAAGAACTGTCCATGGAAGGTAATTTAGCCGGATTCACAACAGAGTTTTAAGGATTGGAGGTATGAGGACCGATTGAGAGAGGTATGGGGTTCTATGATTGATTAGTTTTTATCTATTATGAGGAGGGATTTATCTAAAGGTATGTTGGTAAATAGGCTTTCTACATCAAAGGAGGTGAAAACGTAATGACCAGGTATGGTGAGGGATTTTAATAAATCACGTAGTTGAAATGAGTTTTGGATATCGTATGGGTTGTTACGACTAAGGACTTGTAAGGATGGAAGTAGGAATTTACTAAGTTTGGTTGCTGGGGAATTGATGCTGGATGTAATGGGACGGAGGGGGTTGTTTGGTTTATGGATTTTGGGAAGGCCATAAAAACGAGGGGCTGAGGAATGGTAGGAAATGAGGTTTCTGTAAACTGGGTAGGTGATGAGTTTGGAATTTAAAAGGCTTTTTCGGTGGAGGTTGAATTGTTTTTGGAGAGAAGCGGTAGGATCTCGGGGTATAGGTTTATAGGTGGAAGTATCTGAATGAAGAGAATACATTTTGAGGTCGTAATCAGAACGATTCATAATCACTGTAGAGTTGCCTTTATCTGCTTTGGTGACAATCAGGTCGTCATGGGATTAGAGGAAAGAACGTGTGAGTGAAAGGTCCTTGAAGAACTGTGGGGAGAAATTAGAAGGGGTGGAGTGGGGGTGTTGAAGGAAATTAGAAATGATATTGACTAGGGAGACACGTGATAGATCTAGAGGAACATGTGAACGGTGGAGGAGGGGGTCATTGTGAATATATTCTAAGTCGGTCAAAAGATCAGGAATAATTTTTTTGAAGGAAGAGGAGGGTGCAGCAAAGTTGGGTCCTAAGGATAGAATGTTGTTGACATGGGTGGGGATGTTGGTGGTAGAGATATTGTGTACCCAGGTTTTATCTCCTTTGGGGTAAATTTTGGAGGTAAGTGATTTTTGGTAAAGGGTATTGAATTTGGAGATGAGGTGGAGTTTTTTACTTGACCTTGTTGTGGTGAATGTGAATGTTATTAGGGTGGATAGGTTATGCATGTGGTTCTGGGTAAGTTGACTAGTTAAAAATTGGGTTAGGGATGAAATACGTAGGTTCAAAGAATGGATATGTTGTATATTCTCCCTTATTTTAAGATTCAACAAAGATTTTTTAAATTTTAATGAGAAATTATGTAAAGTGGGGTATAGGGAATTTGATGTGGTGACATGATTCAGGGCGTTGGTTATAAAATTTGGAAAAAGGGAGTTTGATCGACATTTAAGGAGGAAAATGCGATGTTCTACGTGATGAGCTAAATGTTTGTGTAGGGAGCAAAGGTGGTTGATGTGGGATTTTAGGTTAGGAACAGAAGATTTAATTGAGGAGAAAGATAAGTTAAGAGGGGGAGTGTTAGAGATAAGATGAGGAGAGGCAATTCCATTGTAGTTAAAACATTATGGCGGTTGGACGTAAAATCGTTAGAATAGCGAGTAGGAGAGCAAAGTTGAGCTGAGGAGGTAGATGAAAGATGTAATCTTGAAGAAGAGTGATGTTGTGGTGAGGGCGACGAAGCCTTGTGATGGTTGGAAGAAGAGAAACTAAAAGAGCGATGTTGTGGCGAGGAGGTAGAATTCGGGTGATTTCTTGATGAAGAAAGAGCTTGATGCAGAGGTCTGGGTGTAGTAGAAGGAGAAGCGAGAAAATTTTGGTTCTGAATTCTGGTACTGCGACGTAAAGGTATAGAGACGTTCTGTAAATGGCTCCGTTTTTTTTGGTTCATATGATTCATGAGAAGCGAGGGGATGGTTGACTGGAAGATAGACGTAAGGAAGAAAATAGTTGGGGGTGCAGTCAAATAAAAACACTAAATAAGTGGTTACTTATTTAATTATGTGCC
Source organism: Troilus luridus (assembly GCA_964056705.1). Classification (NCBI taxonomy): domain Eukaryota; kingdom Metazoa; phylum Arthropoda; class Insecta; order Hemiptera; family Pentatomidae; genus Troilus; species Troilus luridus. Next base: position 41,301,084 of record OZ057412.1, on the reverse strand, counting down.
GACGTTTTTATTTGACTGCACCCCCAACTATTTTCTTCCTTATGTCTATCTTCCAGTCAACCATCCCCTCGCTTCTCATGAATCAATGAATGTAGAAATTTTATCTCTGACCCAATTTGAAAGTAGAGTTCATCATAATATTTCCATATCGATGATGACCATACCAGTGACATAGTTTTAACCTACCCCGACCTGTTCCACTATAACTCATGATGATTCTCGGGTTCAGTATGTAAAAGTGTCTCTACTGCCTCTTGGACACCGGGTGTGTAGGGAGCTAATTTGTCCTTGATCACGCCAAGACCCCAGGTATTTCCCTTATTTTGGGTACCCTCTTTATAGAAGCTAGGTGAGCCCCGGGGGTCCCAAACCCAGCTGTTAACAGATTAAAGGAAATCTGCTACGGGCAACTCTGCTCTATATCACTGAGCCACATCGCTCTCCTTTATTATAACCGATAAATGACTCCAAACCCCACTTGTTAGTTCACTGTTCTAATATAAATTTGATAAAGGGAGATAAGTTAAAATGTCGTAGTGGGAATTCGATCCTATCCAAAGGACTGACGGCCAATAACTCAGGACGACCCCAGGACGGCGGTAGGGGTGCACCTGTGCCGATAAATCGGCTCATTATGAGTATGTAAATATACCGGCCCGCACAGGACTAGTGATTTATAAAAGGCTAAATCCATACTAAGGTAATTTAGCTCATTTTCTCAAGGGCACATTAACATAAAACACTGAACCACGCAGGGAGCAGTTTATACAGTGCGGAAATGAAACGAAAACCGACAAATAAAATATCGTTATATTTATGTACATAAGAACTTCTGAAACAACTGCGGAATGTTTATTTCATCGTTGAAGAAAAGGTGTGTCCAATCAAAGGATGTTAAATATGGAGTAACCTAACATTTGAGCTTAATTGTATATTTCATGATTTGAAAAAGAAGGACCTGTAGATAAGTGTAGGCAGGACTATCTAGCATATACCCTAGGCTAACACAATAATGCCAGATCAAGAGGTTTGAAGGAAAGAACAAAGTGTATGAGTAATAGCAAAGTATAAAATACTCCACTTTATTAAGGTATATTAGGCACAATTTGTAGTATGAGATAATTAATTTTAGTGCTGCAGCAACTCCCACTTGGAAAACATTACCGCCTATAATCGGGACTATCTATATTTACAGAAGGTCCTAAACCTGTTTCTATAAATAAAATTGATTCCATTGAAAGCCAACAAAGACCGAATGGTAGTCGAGACATAAAATGCTTAATTTAACATTCAAAGAAAAATACCTCCCTAGCCAGTCATATAACAATCATTTAAGTCAAAGAACTAGAAATCTCATCAAATGGATAAGCTTTCTAAACAGAACTCGCTCAAGAAAACAGAGAACCAGCCTAAAATAAAGATGACGGCTCACTTTATATCTGTCTCCATAAAAATTTATTAAAATGATAATTTAATTTATAGTTTCTTTATACTATTGCTGCAGTATTTATATCACTTACATCTTTATTATTAATTTTTTTTTTATTTACCCGAATATCAGGTTAAGTCCTCTCATCCCTAAATTATATTACAAGATGTTTCATATTCTGAGCATGTAGTATTTTAAAATAAAATGACCTTTAATTCCAATCCAGCCAGAAAATTTGTATTAGTATGAAGAAAATCGTCATAAATTACTGAATGGTTTCCCTAATCCATTGTTATATTGTTCTTATGTTTCCAGATCGGTACAAAATAATAAAATAAAAAAAACACACCCTGGTCATATCCTCAACATTACTGTGTCTATCTAAGGAATCACGTAGCGACCAGCCAACTGAAGGCATTACAAATAAAAGCTGAAACACGTGAAATTACGAATATAGTTTACCTCTTATCACCCGAAATCCTGAATCTAGACTTAAGATTCAACAAAAAATGCTCAACAAAAGTATTTCTCGCTTGATAATTGCAAATGAAGATATATTCATACGCATTCACTACAAATCACAAACGGTTCAGACAACGTAGGCCACAATCCATTATAAATTGTGTACTGAATAATTCATCATAACATATGCAGAGTTAAGGAACAATTAGATTCATAGGCCTTTAGCAAATCGCTCATCTTTACAAATTCGGCTTGGAACTCTTCCTCCACTGTTACCTAAACTACTAACTCTATGCGAAAATTAGATAAAACCTAAGATATATTAAATTATATTTGAATGACATTATTATAATATATCTTTTGCCAATATTTATTTTATTATTTTTGTTAAATTTAAGACAATTATTCACGATATTTAAGTATTTTGTTCAAACCACTTTAAGGACTAAAAAAACAAAAACAACCTGTACCACTACAACCCGTGAATGGGCCTGGGGTTCAGTACATAGTAGAGACGCTTCATCAGGGTGGTGATTTGACCAAGATCACGCTCAACCGCCAGATTACCCCCTTATTTTGGGTACCCGCTTTATAGAGCTTAGGTGAGCCCCAGGAGCGTCCCAGATCCCACATTACTTAATAGCTAAAATAGATTAAATAAAAGTCTTGCCAGCAGTATTTGAACCAGGATTTTCTGTACGGCCACTCCGCTCCCTAAAAAGACTAACAGTTCCAAAATTGACATCTAAATCGTAACTTCTATTTCTATGTTATCTTTATTTCCTAGATGATATATCCATTTAAGATGGAAGAAATTGATTTTTCTTACGTCCTGGTGTCAAACCGAATCTGAAAATTGAGTGCATTTATTAGTGATAACGGAATTAACGTTGACTAGTTGATGTGTAGTATCGTCAAATGAAATCAATCAATATTACTCAATAATGTAGATTCGTTTGTAAACAAGGATTTTTACTGCAACCAATATTCTGTCAATTGATTTGGTTAGGATCCATTTTAGGTCCTTGACTGCCGACCATTAAAGAAAACCACGAACAAGGGCCTTATCATTTGGTTAGGGGAAGGGACAGGGCAAAACCCCCGATTACATCGGAAGGGACAGGGAAAAATGACGTATAAAGGGAGAGAGGGATATTGGAAGGTATGGTAATCGTCCCTGAGATCTACAAGGGTTCGCCAGTTTAATTTGACGTCCAATAACTCTGCGCTGGGGAGCGCCCCTTGATATGCTGACAAGTGGAACGCGAATTCCCCGGAATTCCCCAGACATTTCTTTATTAGTTCTCATCTCTTATCTCCCCCCTCACAGAATCCTTACCCCCCCCAGCCAATTTGCGAGAAAGACTTTCTTCGACAAAGGTCGTTTAAAATGACACTACCGATGGTAATTGATGCGCCTCGCTCCTTACATCCTTCTTGGCTGATTTAGGGATCGCGACTTTGTAAGATATTCCATGGTAGTGATATAAGGATCGGCATTTCTAATCGTTTACTTCAAACATTTATTTTACTCTCAACATTCGATAGATCCACATGAGAATAAAGTAGAATATCAATCTGCTATTAAACAAGGAAACCTAAGACTGATATTTTTAATATTCGAATCGAAAATCATTCAGCCAAGTTTATTCTCAGAACTCACATCATGATTAAAAAACAAAATTATTTCCTTATCCGAGGTTTGCTTAACTTTCCGTATATGGTTGTGATTTATAGTTAATAATAATAAACATTAAAAATAATGACGCGTGCATTTATATGAATGTGTATACAAGAAAATAATAATATTTGTACTATAATCATATTTATTTCATTGGTATTTCTATGCATTATTGTTATTATACATTTTTTTAAAACTTAATTGAGTTTATTTATTGCAGACTATTATTTAAAAAACTTTGCTTTTATCATAATTTTCATTCAAACGTGTTAATTTAATATTACATGAAAATCTTAATTAGTAAATTTTGATGTAGATCCTTATAGATATTACGTTATCATGTTACTACAAACAGCAACATCCAAACGATTAAGTTCTAGTAAATTATAGTTAATGCCATGTTAGCATCCTATAGGTACATACAAAAGAAAATAGAAGAAATCATCAAATCATCATCAAAAGGCTTTAATATTATAAAATAAGCCACAAATTATTTGTTGACCCTGGATAAACTTTACTTATGACTACTATAATTTTACTCAATTCTTTAATAATTAAATTCTTCTTCTTAATCTTACATATTATCAAAAATAAATAAAAATAAAACAAAGAAATAATTAAAAATATGAAATCGTCTTTTATTTTAAGGTGCATAACTGAAACAATCTAACTAAATATTAAATTACTTTAACCTTCATTATCATTTATCTATATTTTATGTTTTTGTATCAGTTTTCAGCAAAATGGCATTATCGTTCTCATTTCTAGTATCCATATATTTAGGTAATTTGACCCCGGTGATAAGAAGCACCTTAATGAAATAAAGAAAAAGAAAATTCTTCAAATTGTTATTAAATTCAAATTACTATCTCATTTACATATTTTCACCTTTATCCTTCTTCGTAAACCAGTTACTTCCTATCCTCCAGTATCTTCTAATAATATCCCACTGATTCCTGTGGAACAGATCCGATACTTAGGACAAGCGTTTAACATCGAATTTTCATACTAGACTGAAAAATAGACAACAGACTGCTCGCCGTTTCAGGCTACTTCGACACATACTGGACAAACGCTCTTACCTCCCAATAAATTAAAAAAGATTCATAACATGCCTATTAAAAGTCCTATTTGGACGGAATAGAGCTTTGGGGCTCCACTAAATTATCAAATTCCTCTCGTATCCCCAATCCTTACAATCCAAAATCTTTCGTAAAATTCTCAATGCTCTTTACGACCTAATCCTAATCCTATATTCCCGATAATCCTGCTAAGCGCCTGAAAAGAAGATGGCAGCGTGAACATTAATTCGAATGTTTAATTTGTATACTACCAGAGGATAGTTTCTCTACTTGTCTTTATGGGATGTTATCATGTATCATTTATGCTATTTATTATATCAGTATAATACAGTTGAAAATTTCAATAAAAAATTTAAAAAATATATATCTCATTAACATGCTTGTTTCCTTTGTTTTATTAAGAGTCATTTAGTTTAATTAAACCGTTTAAGAGATTCCCTATGATTCCCTTTTCCATCGATAGGAGTAATAAAGATCCTCGAGTTTCTAAAGTTCGAGAAGTAGAATGGTCCCTACAGAAGATAATTCCCGGTGAAGATGTATAAAAGTGATAGAAGGTGAGACGGGAAGAGACATAAAAGAAATGGAAGGGTAGGTGCCACAACATTTAGCAGTGAGCAGTTGTAAGCGACACCTTCATATATCTCCGCTCTTTCTGTCTCCGCCCATCCACTTTTTATTTTAGCCTCGCTCCCTACGGGCAATTTTTATTTCTCTGAAAAGATAATCTGGCTTAACTCGATTGTAAGGAGGCACGAATTAAAATGTAAACGCTTCCTTTCTCATTCTTTTAGCGTAGATTGGTTCCGTGACAACAATTAGGTGAATAATTTAATAATAAATTTATTGAAGCAAATCATACAAATGTCATCTGACACATACTGTATTTGTGGATCTTCTTCTGCGAACGAACCAAGGGATTGTGGTTGGAGAAACCTCCCATTGAAGGCATTCCTAGCGCTTTATCTCTCTGTAGTAGATCCCAATACCAGAAACGTTTAAGTCTCCATGTCGATTTTTTTGTTAACGTGTGCTGTCTGTAACGTTTGTACTAGTAATCTTTGGTATCAAGTACCTGTAAGTACTTTGAAAACATACGCATATGTCTGCTTTAACGTGAGTATTGTTCTATCGTCTATTTTTACTGATTAAAATTTAGCAAAGTGCTCCAACTATTTGAAAAGGAGTTAAATAATTTATTTATTTATTCATCAATAATAGCTTGATTCAGCTGCTATGGCTGATTGGATGATGCAACAGTGGGAGTAGTAAATTTTGCTTATCCAGGTATAATCAGGATATGGATCTATAAATGCTTCGTTCGATTCATCTTTGGGGTCCCGAGAGATGCCCCGGCCCCGGTCACCCGATATTACGAAGACTACCCTGATTTACCCTTCCTGTGGTCGTAAGTACTTCCTAGCATCCTTTCTTTACCAAATTGTCCAATCCCGCCGAACATTATACATTTTCGATCTCCTTCAATTTAAAACCACAGTCCTCTCTCGTAACACCCGTTCTCGGCTCTCTAATCTATATACAGCAGCTGTTGACAGAACTTCCCTTATCCGATCCTCCTCCCTTTGGAACTCTATACCTTCTTCCATTCGTCGTTCCAATAATTTCCCAACCTTCAAATCCCGTATGATCCATCACCTAACATCCCTACAATTCCCAAAAAAAGGAAATAGTAGGACGATCCCCTGCTATTGTTTTGAGTTAAAATTCTCTTCATTCGATGAATGAATGATGTTTTTCAATGTACACTTGTGTGCGTGATTAAGTATGTATATATATGAGTGTGTGGAATTTAAACCACGTACATATGTATTAATATCATCTAGAAAAGGGATAAGGGATTAAATGTAAATCCCTGAGAGTTTTGTTTAAAACTCCATTATTTTTTTTTTATTGGCATATACTTGATTTATATGTAACCAAAAATTGTTTCTCTTATATAATTATTGTTAACTTATTTTAATATTTTTCTTTTCCAATCTGTTTTAAAAAATATAGGTAATTGCATTTTTATTGTTCATTATTTTTTTTTAATTCTTTCTCACTTACTAAATTACTTGTAATAATTAATTAAATGTAATTATTTTAGACTCTAAGACATAATAGCTTACAACACCTGTACTGTTATTCTTAAGGGACTTAGACCAATCGTCTAACTGTACTTTTTTACCAGAACGGAGTAATCCTCCATCTTCTGTAGAACGAAGCCCAAGAATGCTCCTCAAATTGAAACCTTAAGAAGATAACAGGAATCGTATGCCATTCGATCTATCTCAATGTCTTGTTTTCTTATCTTTTAGTCCCCAGAAACGAATAATCCCACAGAAAAATATGTTGTGAGAAAGGTTCAGTCACATAACGGAATGTGATTGATTTAAAAATGTTTATTTATAAAAATTGAATGTTATGTAACAATGTTTCTATAATTTTTTGTTCCGAAAAAATTGGAAGAATATAATTATAAAGAAACATAATTATATATAAATGACTTGAAGTTCTTATACAAATTATCTAATGGAAAGATTGACAAGGAGAAAGCTACTATTGAACTATAATTACCGTTTTCTGCTTAATCTTGAAGCTTGGGAAGTGCCACCCAGTTATTTCGTCCATTAAACGAGTTAAAGGATTTGGGACTAATCTGTCTTTTCCTGGGAACGAAGTTGGATAAGGTTAAAGTTGAATTTTGCTAAAGCAGGGGACAGCGTGCGGCTTTCTTTAATGGCGAGGCTTGATGAAGTTGGGAGTGGCGGAGGCCCCTATGATTGCCCGCCCAAACTGTATTAACTCCCTCCCTGTAAACTTCAATCTCCCTCCTACCTCACTTTACCCTTCAGATGTTCCCTTCTGTCCAGCAGCTTAAAAGAAAAAGGGAAAAAATAAATTCTTTTACATCCAGCCATGCAAAGATTTTCTCAGAGATATATTAACTGTAATGATGGACAGCTAAGATTATGAATGTAGAAGAGAAAAATGTGAAGATCAGTGATGGTTCTTCATTCTTATGTATCTCTAAGAAAATTCATAATGATAAGAGTTCTTAGAAAAGGAATGCACAGATATGCATTTCTAAGAATTCTTATCAACAACTCGCTGATCTTTTATAATCGCCTAGATCTTGACGTCCTTTATATGTATTCTTCTTCTTTATATCGTATCAATGAAAGTCAGGTTTGGTACTGTACTCCATCGGGGAGATTTATTGTACAATGTTCTTATTAACTACATTAATTATAATGTTCGCCCATTATTCATTATAACTTATAAACGAGTAAATAGTCTACCTAACTGTAGATGGTCTAAATAGTTAATTCATTGTCAAAAATGCCTTTGTATATCTATAACAATCGTCATATCGTTTCGTGTAACAATACATGAATAGTTGCCTGGAAGAAGGGTGTATGTTACATTTTTCAGTTGTTTTTTTTCTTTGTGGAACAAGGTCCATGTGATGGCCCCTACCGCTATCTCTTCAAGAAATACCCGTACGCATGGGAAATTTCTAAAGACTCTTCGGTTTTTCAATGTCATGTCAAAATAAACATTTTTACCAAAGCATCGTGGATGTTACTATTTATTTTTTTTACAATCGAACAAGGGCGTAAGTGCAAAATCTATAAAATCCAAAAAGGGCGTCTTGACAGTCACCTAATTAAATGACTCGTTTTCTTATTTTAGCTATCCCGTAAACTTTGAAAAATGTTACATGCGCCCTTCTTCCAGGCAACCATTCAAAAATAATTCTTTCTTACAAGTCTCTCTTTTTTTTATTGAGTTTAGGAAGATAGATAGAGATAGTGGGTGTGTGTGTGTGTGAGAGAGAGAGAGTGAGGGAGTGAGAGTGAGGTATTATGGAGGAGCTCATGTACACTTAATACAAATTGTCTTGGAGCTTCTCCCGTTTTTACACTCGACAGGGATAACAAGGATGAGTGAAAATAAGTTGGGATTGTGTTAAAGAATGAGTTTAGTCTAATGAAAAAATAGAGCACTGCCAGGGGACCAAGTTTAAAAAGAAATGTCAAATTATCCTCATAAAATCCTGAGGTAACAGTTCCGCAGGTTGTTACTTGGAGTTGTCACACCAAGTTATAACTTTTCATTCGTTTCCTTTTCAATGTTTTACAAAAATAAATAATAATCGTGAGCTTTAGTAAGGAATAAAAGTGTAATTATGGGAAATGTGTAGATTTCGGTGACAATTTCTTTAATAAATAAATGTTTTAACATTCATGTTTAACGCGGGTCGTCTGAATATGACGTCAGAAGATAGGTGGAGACAGGCTACCCAAATGGTACTTCAGGTCCTCTGGAATACAGAGATTTCGGTACTTGTGTATATAAACCACCACCTGAATCTTGTATGCATGCGCCAGCGGTTACATTTTATAACAGTTATATTTCCAACAGTAACAGTTACATATTTGACGGATTCATTGTTCTTTGTTTCCTCGTGTGTTCTAGGGTTGTTGTATCCTCATTTTTGTTTTTTGCTGATTTTTTGTTTTTTTTTGGTGGTTAGGGGTGGTTTTTATTTTAAATTGTTGAATATATATTCCATTATTTATTTCTATTATTATAATATTTATTTATATTATATATTTCATTACGTTGTTATATTACTTCTAGTTATTTATTTCCATTATTATTATATTCCATGTTATGCAAATTCTAACCCGAATAAAAATATTTAAAAATGTTAGAAGAATATTAAACTGTTAGAAATATAGCTTATATAATGTAACTGCTTGCGCATGCGTACAAGATTGCCCTTGAAGTACCGAGATTTCTATTAGAAAATAAACGTCGAATTTTCACAGCCATAGTGCTGTCTATCCTGACATATACTTCAGAAACCTTGGCTATGAGCCCCCACCTCAACTCAAAGGTGGATTTCTGGTATAGTGTCACAAGTCTGGTTCGTAAATAAGAAGAAATTCGACAGAGGGTGGTTGTGGATATATCTAAAAATGAAAGATGGTACTGTGAAGAGAATGTCGTTTGAATATTGGCCGAACTGAGTCCTGGATTGGTATTCCACCAGGGAGGAGAAAACGCGGACGGCCCAGAACAGGTGTAAGGAGGGAGTCCAGGAGGAGATAGCTGGTCGAGGTCTGCAGGAGGCGGATTGGTTGGATCGAGAGGCATGGAGCTCTGACAAGATGAGGCAACTCTTGTCGGAACGCCTATAAAATAAAGTATTTCTAGATGAAATGATTACTAAAACCGATTTTTTTTATTTGATTTTATGATATTTGATTTTGATTTTTTTTTGAACTGGTAACAACCCTAAAATAAATAAAGTAAGTTTTATAACGAGGTAAGTTAATATCAAAATCAGGCAGTCAAGAAATAAGTCAGTCCTCATCTAGTTTTTATAACTGAAATGAAGTTAGTAATTCACTGATTAATTACTAATTTCGTAGCAGTGAGTCATATCTTTGGATTATACTAAAAACTTAAAAACAGACAAATGGAAGATCATTGAATAAAGTAATAGGGTTAGACTGAGTGAGCGTAAAGGCAGTAGATTGGATGTGATTTGTAGCTAGAAAGAAGTAATATTGTTAGGGCCGTTGGCAGATTAATGCCCCTGGGTGCGAACTTGGCCTCGCGGGCTCCCGATCACATCCACACTCTCGCTATTTCTTCTTTAATATGTCCTTCCCTTCTTCTTCAGATTTACAGTGTCACTATTTCTTGTCAACGGCGCGCTACACTCTCTGAGGATATTACCCTAATATCTTTCTGCGATTTAATATATCAATATACGACCTTATTAAAATAGAACGGGGATCAATAAATAAATAAAGGGAGCAGTCGACAAATTTAAATTATTCGGGCTGAATATATCTGCAATATCAGTATATTAAATTTTCGGTCGTACAAGGTTTGAAGCGAGCAATATTACATAATATTATTAACTGCTATATTTTATATCAATAACATAATTTGTTTTGTTTTTTCTGAATGCGCAATAAGAATTTTTTTTGTAAGGATTTTAATAATTATAACTGGAATAATGAAATGTCAGATCACTACAGTTGCACATTATTTGATCTTTATATCTGATAAAATTGATACACGACGGATTTTACAATATATTCAAATATTTCTCTAATTTCGGGTGAAAATAATTTTTTTGAAGTGAAAACTTCTTTTGGCGCACCGCACACACATTTTTTCGTAGTCAGTACGTAAGTTAGCCTGATCCGTCACGCTCTGAGGTGAAAGGATCGATCGGAAAAACTCGGGACCGCCGAGTGTACCCGAGCGAGAAAGATAAAATCTCGCCATGTTTAGTATATTCAATTAATACGTAATAATTGTTATAAATTATTTAATAATTATTATTGAAACGTAATAATAATTATTTTAAACCGTTATACTAAGTAATCCTTTTCAATAAATTCAATAACATTACATACTAATCCTTAACTGACCCAACCAACAGTCATTAAACGAAAGTAACTTCTGTCCGTCCCGTTTGTTAATCAGTGTCAATGTATGTTTCACGGCTGTGCTGATCCGGTTTTGATGAAATTTGATATGGATATTTCAAGCCTGGGGAAGGACATAGGCTACTTTTTGTCAACACACCACACAGCCGAGGTTTACATAAAACTGTAACCTGATTTACTAACACACCCAGCGGTCAACGCACAGCAGAAACCACTGAACTTAAAATCTTGAAATTCGCAGATAGGTTCATTGTAAAGCTTAAATGAGCACTAAGAAAGGAAACTGGACAATTCCTCCCCCAAGGGTTTCCCCCTTAATATAATAGGATTCAAAGATTGTATGGAATCCGTCAGTTTTGAAATTAGACATCTGAAATTTCAGATGGAAAAGTAACTTATAGTTACAAAAATTAAATTATTTATTTAAAATGATCTGTCACGAAATTTTATGTGTCAGACCAAAAATTACCCAACCAAAATGAGACCCAAACTCGATTATAAACAAATACAGGAAAATACGTTAGAACGACGAAGAGAATTATCGAGATATCGTGATAAGAAACAACGTGATATTTTAAATAAGAAACGATTATTTAAATAATGAAAGTATGAAGTTCGTGATGACATTTCTCCCAAACGTCGATGAACATTCCATCGCAGTTTGTTCAACTTGCCGAACTAGTATCCAGCAAAAATCTATTCCCTCAATGGCTGAATACAGCGTTTTTGAATATCCTATAATTCCATACGATCCATGATAATGCTCCATAATACATAATTTTATTTACTATATAAATATAAATTGATCAACTTTTATAATTATTATCCAAGATGTATATTTCTATTTTGAGGCAATCAAGGCATTTAGGATAGTAAGCGGATAACTCCAAATTTCAAAAACTGACTTTTTCACATTTTTTTTCCTTGCCCCCTGGGCTTTATTTTATTTTATAATGACATTTAGTAGTGGTAGGATTGATGGTATCTCTTTTAGTGCACCAGGTGCATTTTAAGAGAGGGGTGTGGATAGGATTATCTGGATTTTTGTTGCATGGAAGGAGTGGGGGTCTAGTGATGTGGCTCATTAGTTCTTTCTGATTGGAGTAGAAACAAAAAAAAATCGAACGCTTAGGAAATAAACAAAATTAAATTAAAAAAGTGAATGGGATTAGACAAAGCTAATATGGTGACTATACATTTGTACTGTTTTTAGGACATTGGTGTTGCAGGAAGGTGATTGGTTCAAGATCACGCTCAATTGCAAGGATTCCACTCAGTTAAAGGGAGCCCCATACGTGGTTGTTAACTGATTTGATTTGAACCTTCAGCACAGCAGTTCAGCACTCTACACGCTCAGCTACTTATTTCAAGAAACAAAGCTAAATCTGTTGTTTGATATCTAAAATATGAAACCCAGAGCTTGCCTTAAAACCTTGGCCAGCTTGAAAATAGGCCACACTCGGCTCATCCATTCATACATTATTAAAAACAGCCACCTCTTTATCGTACCTTGACACTTTTCTTGTTATTCCCCATGGTTTTGGTAAAGCTTTGAACCTGAAATTTCGGGATTATAAAGCATGCTTGACTAAACAAGCGAAAAACGTGAAAAAGTACATTTTTGAAATTTGGAGTTATCCGCTTTTGATCCTGATCGATTATAGTATGATATTCGCTTTTCCAATTTTCTCCAATGACATATATTCTCCCTTGGTGAAATAATTATTAAGTAACGAATTCAAATTTCGTTTTTCAATTATCAGTAGAGATAGAGAGTAGTGAGGAATTTTAATCAGTAAGTGCAGAGCGGGTAGAAAGTCAGTGGAGGGGCAAAAAGCAGATGGTTGGAAAGCTTTCAGAATGCTCCCTCCTATTCCACCTCTACCGGAGCCATCTCTATTTATGGATCATATATTCGCAAAACTATATGGAACTTCCTGGCATAGGAGATAAAGCTAATATAAAAAAAATATACAATACAAATACAAAAATCTTATGCTGATATACTGTATAATAATAACATTAAAAATCATCTCAGTAGGTACTAAAATATTAGTAATCCATATATTAATAAGACTCTATGTAGTTTTAAGTTTTCGCGGAGAGTTTAGGTCTTGAAAGATTGGGTTGAGCCGCCGACAATCTCACGGGCACATGAATAAAAGCGAATGAATACAAACATACATTTATAAAATGCATAAAGCATTCTGAAGATTTTGAAAAACCTTTCGAAATAGTGATTTCGTATATCGGGAAAAGAAAGAGAGAAACGTTTTTTTTTAACCTAACTACGCCTACCAAAATAGTTCATCACAAACTTTGACTTTGTTGTTTTTAATTTGAGGCATAAAACCGATTGGTCAACGCCTAATGAAGCCACTGTGTACTTACTACATCTCTTTCAACTGCCGTTTTCTTTCTTCTATATCTGTTTTATTATCTCTCAGTGTTTTTCTTTTCCCTCCTGCGTCCGAATTGCGGGTTTTCTTCTCTTTGGTCTTTCTTGAAAACCCGGCGCATTCTGAAGTTTCTTCCTAATTGAAGAACGTCTTTCAATTTCAATCTCTTTATCTATTTTATACATTCTGGAAAAGCCTCGTTTTAGTCTGCTTAGTTCACGAACATTAAATATTACATTAAATATTAACTACCACATTTAGACCTTTGTCTTGCATCTTATTAAGATTCTGTACCACATAACTTTGCACAGATACTAAAATATAAAGTATTAAACAATTTGTGTTTAATTGCAATTTACTTTTTTCATTGTTTGTATTAAAGTTGAACATTGTTAATAATAATCCGCTATAAATAAATGTTTTCATTGTATTATATTTATATTTATAGATCTACTAATTCATTCAAGGTTTGTACTACTTATTTAGATTTTTTGTAGTTTTTAAAGGTTGCAGTAAAGTGATTAAAGGTTGTATATAAATTCTTTGTAGTCATATTGTTATACATACATGGAACAACATTTCCTTAACATCCTTAACATTTTTGAAGGATATTAAATACTCTTAGCTTTTTAAATGTAGCTCGCAAAATTATATTCTTACTACCCCAAAAAACAAAAAAAACTTCAAAGCTGTCTACTTAACCAAATTAAAAAAAAAAGGTATTTTGTTTTGTACATCCCTTCACGATTCTTATTAAATGAGTGGTCATAAAATGCTTTAGAATAGAATCAACACAAATTATGAAAAAAAAAAGTTTTAAACATTATAATAACCTTAAGTGATATAAAAATATCAGTTTTATGTATAAATATTATATTATTTTGATATGTAGTTACAGATTTTATGCGAATATATCACTTTTTTGTTCTAATTTCTAAGTAATATTCAACTAATTAGAAAAATATAAAATAGTTTCATAACTATTATTTTATTAAGCATATTTTATTAACAATGAATAAGGTAGATACCAAGACATACACGGGCACGTAAATATTTTGGTAGGCCAAGTTCGGTTTTTGAAAAAAAAGACCGTTTCTTTCTTTCCCCGATATACGAAATCGATTTCGAAAGGTGTTTTTTTTTGTGTGTATCGTCCTTTTGTGTACAACTTAACTAATGTTTAGGGAATTAATATTACTTATTCAAGCTAATGTGTTCTAAAAGCTGGATATTTATTAACTATTCAGAACGAATTTATAATTCATTGAGATAAAGTGAGGAATGAAGCAGGATTCAGTGGCACAGATGCTACTAAAAGAGGCTTTATATGGAAGTTAACATATCAGTATATACAATTTATAACTATATAAATTTAGCAAAATCAATCCGGATCCTGCGACGGCTCACCACAGGTTTTATCTCTTGGAAATTACATTACCTGTTTAAACTGGGTTTTTAATGGATTGAAGTTTTAAAAAGTCGTAGATGCTTGAAAAAAAAGGAATTCTAATATCACTCTTTCAAAACAACAATGATATAATTCAAAGATTGGCATTTTCGAGTTGTCTTCAGTGGCAATTGTATTGGTTGAAGCTTTTTAATTTAGGAACGACATATCTGATTTTCCATTTCCAACGTGTTTTTGTTTTTATTTAATAAACACATATTTTGAGTTGTGTCATGTTTGAAATGGGATGTTTATGGAAGGAATGACATAAGTTAAATTAAAAAAAGTTTCTAGTATTTAAAACTTTTCTAATGGATAAAAATGTAATTTCAATATCACAAGAATTTACATTTCACACTTAGCGATTTTAATATTTACACTTTACAATTTTGATGTATGCACTTTACAATTAATTTTTAAAAAATACAATAAGAATACTTTCCTATGCCAATGGCCAAATTTTTATTTTTTTAACTCACATGGAAATTTCAAATATCACTATTGAAAAGTTGAGTTTTTTGAGTGACGACATTGTTCAAATGAAGGAGCGATCCCGTAGGTTAGAGTCCATTCATGGGGCAGGCTTAGAATTTTTACTTTACTGATAAAATCGATGAAGTGCCAGTTATCAGTGGTTACATAAATCTTTATTTTATTTATCAAAATGACACGAATGTAAGGAGAAAGAAGATGAGTTCGAATATTTTTCTAAGAACGAGGAGAATGGTCGTTCTTTGGTACTGACAATGGAGGTTTTCTAAAAATAAGAATATCCTAAATGCTGCCAATAAAAAGTCTTTTCTGAAATAAGAAATTCCTCTTAATGACACGGCTTGGCTAAGTAAGTAATTTATACCGTCGGTAGTGTTTCCCCCCAAGACAACTAATTTAAAAGGAGTCCTTTGTGTAGGATTGAGATATTAATTCTGGCAAGGCTACGTGAGGGGACTTTAGAGGCCGGAGCCAAACCTCTCGGTCTATTTAAATGATAACCCCCCCCCCCGGGTTTTTTTCCGAGAGCGACCCCTTAGGCCCAATCCTCTGTGATTACTGTATCTCTATCTCTTAATGGATTTTCCTCATTTTCCACCTGGCCTCGTTAAAAGGAGCCACTCCTGCGAAAAGGTTTTAAAACGGCCGCAACCTTTGAGAAGCCCCCCTCAATTAGAATTAATTTTATTTCAGCCCCTAAAGCTGCAATATCTTCCGCCCCGAGCCGTTCCCTGAGAGGTTATCATCTTTAATATGTCTGATAAATAAAGTCCAGGCAGCCGAGGGTACGGCCCAAACAGAAGAGCCTTCATAATGAACTTTGGTCCGGTGTTTTATTTAAAAATATAAAATAAAGCCGGTCTAACTGTAAGAACTACTGTGAATAAATATATAGATCCTTGTTTGATATTTAAGGCTTAAAATTATCCTATATTAAAACATTTAAAAAAAACAAACTTATAACCATCTTTCGAAAGGAAAAGATATGCTCTCTAATCATCTTTATATATAATAGATTTGTTCACTTCTTGTCTATACCTACCTCAGGAGAGCCCTATTCCAGCGTATTGTCACTAAGACAAAATCTTGATCATCCACTTTTTCAGCAATTGTATTGGTGCAATCTGACCCGGACCCAAGTTCATATATGTACTTGAGCCAAAGTGAGGCATGATTTCACTTTATAATTAACTTGAACATTAAAATTCTATCTAAATTATAAAATGCTGTTTGAAATTTGAAAGCTGTTACAATAAACAGCGTTCTGAATGTAGGAGGATTGTCGAGGGCGCAAGAGAAGGATCTGAGGACCATATTTATTTAGGGACCATAGAATTAGTTTATTTATTCACTTTAGTTTAGTTAATTTCGTAGTTTTATGTAAGTCAGAAGGCGGACCTTCATCTTCAGTAATCTCAAATCACCTAAAATAACTAAGATGGGGTCGAGTAATGTATAAAGTAACTACAATATTCCATTGGAGGCTCCATGCTTTTTGATCTAATCACTTTTTATTTTTATTTCATCTACCTGAATGATATGAAAAAAATAGTATAAAACATCCACTCGTCATCCAGACATTCCTTCATCATACTTCAGATTCTATATATTCTTGCACTTGTTAATTAATTAATTAATAATTTTATTTTCCAACCTCCAACACACCTATTTCAAGTAGTATTTTTCTCTCCAGGTAATTGACAATGATTTATTAGAGTAACAGGTAAATCCTTACGACATGAGATGAGAAGCGCAGTTTAGTGTCCAGTAATAAACCAAAATGCCTCACTTTAACAGCTTCCTAGAGTTTAAGTTGCTCATAAGAAGCATGGGGAGTTTTAATACCAACATGGTGTAAAAGCCTGGGACTAGGAAACAGGACAGGCACATATTGTTAGTTCTTCCTTCCTTAATTGAAAGAGCCAGACTGATTGCTCCCCTAAATCTTTTTCTCCTACCTCCTCCGTCTAATTCACCAAGTAAATTTAACAAGTCTCTTTACTTATTTAACAACTCCCCTCTCTCACTCACTCTCTGTCTCTATCTCCACCCCCCCCCCCTGACAACTAAGAATTTACAATTTAAATGGCGTAATTTGCTTTAATGAATGAATATTTATAAGGTAGCTGCTCGTCATAAAAGATTTTCCTCGTTTATTAAAAACTGGCGTTATAAAAACGGCTTTTTATATTTCAAAGGTATTATTTATTATATAATATTAAATAAAGTTCAATTGACCATTACCAATATTTTATATTGACCAGTCGAAGGCTATTTTAAATCTCATCAAGTATTTTAAGATATAAACACTGATTTTAGAAAACTAAAAACTAAATATCAATGTTAGTAACCCACCAGCAAAATATTTCCTTGGGATGTGACGAACGTGCCAGTTAAGTTTGAACAAAATGCGATCGGCACTGTTCAAAAAATAATTTCTTTTAAGGCTATTTGATTATAGATAAATCAAGTTTCTTTTATATTATTGTTTAAAATATTAAAAAATGATTAATATTTTGAGCCCGAGTCAGATGTGAGACGTTGAGGATAAAAAGTGGATATTTTCAAAATTCACTTTTCCACATTTTTCGCTAGTTTCTTCAAGATATTTTGTCTTGCACGTTACTATGCCGACTTATTTCTTATGGATTTAGTCCGGTCCTCAACCAAAAGTTCCGGGGTCATGCAATGCGAAAAATGTGAATAAATTGATTTTTCAAATTTGGAGCTTTCCGCTTTTGATCCTGAACGCATGTAAACAGTTCCCTAAGTATGATATTTTTAATATCATAACAAAAAACTTTAAAAAAATTAAGTAACTTAATGATCTCTTGTGTCTACTAGATAAATAAGGCGATTAAGCGTTCCAGATGAATCTGTCATTGAAAGTATAGCTTGCCGGCTGGATTACATCGCGACATGTCAGGTTCAACTTTAACACTAAAGTTTATACCCAGCTAATATCGTGCCAATTTCCTCCATTTTCTGATAAATAAGAAAAGATAATTACGACAATAAGTTCTATTGCTAAAGTTGGCATCAAATGACAGTCGTCCTCCGTTCGAGGGGAGATAAGTCACTTAGTTGGAGCGTGTAATATTTCCCCAAAGCCAAGTCCGATAGACTTTAGGTTAACTACTTTATCCTGAGTTAGTTATCTGAGAGCGGTGATGGAATTAGCCGGCCTACTTCTATGTTAAGACGATGAAAACTTTGCCGAGTCCAGATGTTCTTCTATCTTCTTATCGGCAACATTAACCGATTCCACGCCAACTTATTTCTTTCGCGTACTCTAACAAGAATGTTTAGACTTCCTCTGATACTCGACTGTTCATTTATTTTTTTTCTATTTAACTTGTTAATCTTCAGGTTTAATGTGAGCGGTGAAATAGTCAGCCATTACGGGCGATAAACTGACAGTTTTAGCTCAGTCTGCAGTTCGGCGATATCGCCGTTGTGTACAAGTTGGTGGTTGTCATTTCTAGCATTCTACGGAAATATTCTGTAATAATAATTAAGTAATTTAAAACTTAGAATATATAGAATATACAGCAGTGAGTACATTTTATTGAACTACCCTGCTAAGTGATAACTACGTTCATATCGCTAATATAATTTACGATATTACGTAATATCTTTACATATATTTTTATTTTAAAGAGAAAAGATTTGTCCTGAGCGGGATTCAAACCCGGCTCTTTCGCAACTCTAGCGCGGTACTTTACCAACTAAGCTACCAGGCTGGTAAATAGGGCTAGCAAACCCATTCTCTTCACCGATATATCCCCAGTTCTCGCAATTTTGGGATATATAATATCTTTACAAAATAATATAGTATTGTAACATTGAAAAAATCAAAATATTTGAATCTAAGCATGAAGCTAATTATAAAATTAATAATTAGAAATGAGAAGGAATTGAAGTTGGCAGGTGGCACATAGTTGGCCAAAACAAAGGTAAAGAAAATTAAATAATTGAATAATTAAAAACATCTAATCTCTTAAAAACCTGTAAATGGCTAGGATTCAATATTTTGTTAATTCAAGCATAATTAGGACTCAATCGGAAAAATGCGGAACTTTTCTGTCCTGAAAACGAATGGAAAAGTGGAATTGAAATATTATAATTACAGCATTGTATGCTTCTAATATAACTACACCACCATCAACAATACCACCTTTTTAATGATCTGAACATTCCTTCCCTACTCGACCTCATCCCTACCAAATTTTATACTTTCATCAAAACCTTGCCTGTCATCTCAATCCCTTGGCTTGAAATCAATATAACCCACCCCGCCGTTTAAACCGTCAATGGCCCCGACACCTGTCGTAATAATGTTCATTGGAGTACTGGCACTTACTTTAGATTTTCCACTCACGACCTGTGGGTCTGAAATCATGCATCCTTAACCAGCTTCCATTGGCGTTTAATGCCAGTGACGCGGCTGGGAAAGGACTCCCGGACTCCTGCTTTGCCCTCATTCCTGGAGAAGAAGCTTAGTTTGGGGACCGCAGGTAAATTTTAGACTTTCTTTTTATTATCATTTTCGCAAGTATTTATTTTGTTTTTATTATCCGCATGTATATATTTTTATTTTATTTTATTTTTTGTATGAATATGGTATTTTATTTTGTATGGTTGTAGAGCTACTTAGCGCTATTACTTATTGCCTACAAGTGGCAGATTGCAATATTATTAATTCAATAAAGTGTATAAAAAAACAATTAAAAAACAGCATTATATTAGCAATAAAATAATATATATATACATACATACATATATATATATATATATATATATATATATATATATATATATATATATATATATATATACATATAATCCTACATGTTATATAAAAAGATGTAGCATGCAATTTTAACTAAAAATAGAGTGGTTAAAAAATAAATTTTCCTTTAGCATTAGGCAACAAACAATTAAAATATATAGAGATAGGAGTTCCCAACTAACACGCAGCCCCCCCCCTCTGGTGTGTGAGCCAGGGGTAACTTTTAATGGACTATGAAAGAGTTTTGTTGTTATTTTATTTTTAGCGCTGAAAAAGTTAGGATTTTTTTTTACCTTATTCATAATCTGCATTTACATGAGCTTATGATAAATTAGTAGTAACTTATTTTTCTATTCTAATATTTAAGCTTTGTAATTGTTGGTGATTGCGGGTGGAGGAGTAAGGGTACTAAATGTGGTAAGGTAAGAAATTAATAAATTAAATGCGGTTGACTCACCACTCACGTGCGGGGACCACAGACACTCAAAGAAATTATTGTAGTTCAGGATGAAAGGAAAAAAAAAATAGAAAGGAATATGGAGAAGTGAGTCCTGATTTTCTTTTGAGGGGCGGAGATATGCGACATCCGGTCGTACTGGCTTCAACAATGAGACTGGCCGCTAGGAGTGGGGGGCTAAATGTTCACAGCTTACATCGAAGGTAGCAAAGGCGGTTTTATTTATTTATTTTTAGTCAACTAACTTGATGGACCCAAATAGTTATATTTCATCTAGAAATATCCTGGTACTAATTTCTGTTCTATCCTTAATATTTCTTATGTGTTGTATATCTATGATGTTAGTATATTACCTCTTTCATACTTTTAAACTTATTTACTCATAATTTTTAACAAGGTTTTAATGATTTTTGTTATGAAAAAGTATTTCAATAAATGTATTTTGTTTTGTTATAATTATGTAACTAATGTAGCAAAATATTTTTAAAAAGAATGAAATGGTCCGGGTGAAGGTAAGAAAAAAATTCTCTTTAGTAAGAAGAACTGTCATAATTTTAATTTAATACTGCGTTATTACGTAATCATTGTGTAGAAAACAAATTAACACAATCAATATCGATGTCCACAACAAAATATTTCATAACATTTTTTTGTTTTGACAAAAGAGAAATCATCTATATTCTTGGGGACTATCGTTGGTTTTTCGTTTCGTTTTAAAAATTTAAATCAATAAAAAATGGAATAAGAGTATTTACTTAATTATATATTTCTCGTTGATAATCCATATAAGTTATCGTAATAAGTTTTAAAAATACCAATAACTTAAAAGTAACTATTAAATTATTTTCACACAGCATTGCGGTTAGGACGTTATGAATTATTCTGAAGATTAATCATAATCACATTAATCATTTTATCTACACTTGGTACAACGAAAAAGGAATATCTTGATACAATGTAAACAAAATAAACTAAAATAAAAAAAAACAATTAAACTTGTGTAGTTGATTAAGGCATTGAATTAAAGTAGAGAAAATTTGCATTTAATGGATTTTAAAGACGATTAATTAGAAAAAATACAGTTGACTTATTCAATTAACGTCACGTTATACTTTTACGTTATACTACGGCTAGTCAGAGGATTTTACAGTTGGAGTCATAAATTTTGACTATCCAGATATAATTAGGATAGCGGTGTTTATTTACTACAATTATCTGCCAGCATACCGGCTAGCGACCACCATTTCATCCCCCTTTCGAAGGAGGACATAACCATAGTAATTATAGGATTTTTATAGTAAAAATCCTAAGGAGATCTACCGGGCTGAGAACCCACGACCTAGAGCATATAAGGTTTTTATGCTAACCACGAAATCAGAGGTGACTCCAACAATTATGGTATCACACTAATAGAAATTTGTTAATTATATTATAATTTAATAATAATAATCTAAATAAGAATTAAAAATAATATAAGCTGTTACCAAATATATTCTTACAGTATTTTGCTGAATTATTCCACCAAATAATAAATGAGATCAATAATAAATTATTAATTAATATAGATTAAACATAGCAATAGTCAATTTGACTTGAAATTAGGTGTGAATGTTTAATATGTGGACTGCAACGTGTTGGTGCACTGGGTCCCAGCGGTGTCCTCATTACATCATTGGTGGAGACCTGATTAGTCTCATTAAAGCTCTAACAGTTAAATTGCGTTTAACCTTTGCGAATCAAATCATCAGCGGTGAATAATCATCATCACCACGTGCTTAACGAACGAAAGTTAACCATTTTCAATAAAAACCTCAAACAATAAATATGATTTTTTTTTTAAACGATCCTTTTAAATGGTCAGGTTTCAATTTGACAAATTCTAAGAAATTAAATAGAGTTAATAGATTACAATTTCTAATTTATCCCAATGTTTTGTAATCTTCCTTTATTATGTCATTGCGACCAGCATCGGTTTGATTTTTAAAAAATCACTGTTAATGAAACATGAAACTGTACCATTAAAAAACGAGAAGGGTATTGGGCTCGAAGGGGACTAAAGGCTGTACTGTTTCTTGGAAAACGGTTTTGGAGGGAGGTGATTTGTCCAACCACAATCACCAGTTTTACCGCACTTAATGGTACACTAAAAAGGAGTCCAATACTCGGCTGTAAAATGATTAAATTATCTGCGACAGACGGATTTGAACCCGAGGCCTACGGTACAGTAATTCTACCACTGGTGTACCAACTCCCATATAGTTGGCGATAGTACTTATTCCCAAGAAGGAGAAAAATCGTTACACAATATACTCGTAAACATTATAAACGGTTTTTAAATGTATGAAACACAAAATTAGAAACCCTGTTTGTTCTTTATTTGTGGAAAGAAAAAAATGCACAGTGTAAAAATACAGCCTATATGATAAATTTCGATTCGAATTTATTATATTCATAAATGGTTTAGAATTTGAAGAGTTAATTTCAGATTGAGGATTTTATTGCATGGATACTTAAACATTAATTAATTGAATGATAAAAACCTCTTTGGACATATGGAGCAGAACTTTGGGGTTCAGCAAAAAAAGTCCACATACACAAGATACAAACAACACAGTCCAAAATTCTCAGAAAAATTGTTAATGCACCGTGGTATATTTTGAATCACACCATACACAACGACATGAACATTCCCACTATAAAATCATATATTCATACCAAATACATAACATTCCACTCATCGACACAATATCACCCAAACCCACTCGTTCTTCCGCTGTCCTACTCCCTGTTACCTGGACTTGATATGAAAAGATTAAAAAGATATTGGCCAAGAGACCTACTCAAATATTGATTTTTTTATTCCAAAACTCGATGATCATGTAGAAAAGCAAAGAGAAAAACACTCGGATCAAATTTGCTGGACGCGCAATTGCGCAGGTGCAAATGATTAAATTAAATAATAAATAAATAAATTATTTTAATCAACACATATTTAAAACATAAATGAAAAAAACACTGTGAAAGACTTTCGTACATAAAACGTTTATAATTTATTTATATTTATTGTTCTTTTGATGGTGATTATTTTAATTATATTTATTTTGAAGAAAAAAGATTTTTCCTGGCCTGGATTCGAAGCCGGCAGGGCATCTCTAGTGCAGTGCTCTACCAGGGGTCGTATCCAAGTCTGACAAAACCATTCTCTTAACCGATCCTATATCCCCGTATTCTCGCCATTTTTGCGATGTATACACGGGGAAGAATGTGGGATCTTGTTGACTTACGTCAATTTTATATTTATAATTTATTTTTAATTATTGTTCTTTTGATGGTGATTATTTTTAAATATTTTTCAGATATTGAGACAAAAAATAATTAAAATAAGTCAGACAAAATAATATAATTCAAATAAAATGTTTATATTATTTCTATGTGATTCAACTTATGCCACTTACCCTCTCTTGGTGAATATATAAATCATTAACACCTCATTCTAATTATAATGTAAACGATTTTTATAAGGTACGTTATATTACACTTGTACCGAACGTTCCAACAGATAGTACAATAGTAACCCAGTTTTGATTATATAAGTTAGGGATTAAAGAAATAATAACCATTAGCGATTTCTTACCCATATAATCAAACTAGTTGGGATTCAAAGTTGTCATAATTTATAAACTTGCGAGAAATTGAATAAAGGTTGATTTTTATATTTATCTGAAATTATCGATACAACAAATAATACAAATGACTAAATACAGGATAAAAAGAAGGTAAAAAAAAAGAGGAAATGAACTCAAATTCTGAACTGATATAAAAGTCTAGGGGACGGAGAAACCAGCTTAGACTTGCTATTGCCATTAGAACTTCTCTGACCCCTAATCAATTTCCAATCCCCTATTCTATTAGTTGGAGTCCTTGGTTGAAATTTCAAGCTACTGATAAATAACCGGAATCTGATACTTTCAGGAAATACCTAAATGGCTGTGGTGCACTTAAACTTTATTTTATAACCCCTTGGAGTTATAGATTATAGGAACTTGCAACGTCTTTCTCTGGATTAAATGAACTGAAATCAGGAATTCACGCTTAGTTTCTCAGCATAACCTTTTAATAAGTATTTTGATATCCTTTAATGATTGTTTTCCCCCGCACTTCTACAGCCATTCCAAATTTGGAAAGAATATTGGGAATTAATTTGTCGCCAGAAAAATGCCTATTGGAAGTATTAACTTCTTTTTAACACCCACCGTTTTAGTACCTAAAATGTAAAACATTATATCAGTTTAGCATTTTGGTATTCCTACTTTTTTCTCAATTTCCTTTTTATACAGGCAAATGTGTTTTCTTTGTAGAACTTATCTATTTTTAGTATTTTTTAAACGGATAATTTCAGATGTATTCTGGACTTAACTTAGCTTCCATTCTCTGCCTAAGTGAGCACAAGTTTATAAACTCTAACAAAAGTATCAGGTTTTGTTTTAGTATCATATTGCCTGTTTTCAGGAAGGCAATAGTAAACATCAAACATTAAGTAGCAATATTTTTCAGTAGTCCGACGAAAGCAATCAGTGCACACCATTGAGATGTGTTTTTATTAATATTCATCAAAGTAATCTTCAGATTCACATGTTAAAATGGCAATTTAGAAGCCACGAGTAACGATAAGTGAATCATTGGGGCTTGGGACATTACTTTACCTCATCGAGACATAGTCGTCATATAATATAAGTTCTACCTCAGACCGGTTGAGTCTATCAAGTGTTGATTGCAATTCAAGTAAGTTAATTTGTCCCCTTTCCGGGTTTTGATATACGACACCGCTCGTTGTATTAAGTGTTCACTACCCGACTTTGATGTATTTAGATGAACAAATTACCCCGGAGCAATATTTCTTGAAAAGTCCCAAGGCTTCTGTGGTATGGTACAGATAGATAACAGCGAAACTGGCAAAAAATAATCAACAACAATGCATTTAAGCTATATAATATAATAATCCTTAATATACAATTAATGCTAATACCAGGCACACAGCACTTAGTATTAGAACCGCCTGAGAGGATGTAATCTGAGTTAAATGGGTACTTAGCGGTGAAGGTAGTGGTGGAGGCTACAGTCATAAATATAGATTGGTTGGGAGGTTAGAGCTATCTCACCTGTTGCAGGCTTTACGAGTAGGAGAGATTGAGTAAAGTCCAGATTTTACAGAGAAAATCACAAGATCGATCATTAATCGGTGAGTTTATACTGGAGTAACACCATAAATAATCTACGTAACCCAGCTTCTTTCAGAACTTGACCGTATATTCTTCGCATGAACGTACGTTTCATTCTATCTACGCATGTCTTACACATGTCTAAGACGGCAATATGTCTTCGTACGACAAAGGTATAATAATCGATGAGCGGTATGTTGTAGATTTCAGCCAGAAGATTTTAAGTTAAATTTAAGATATAACCTACTAGATTTCATTATATTAAACACGTATTTCTTCGGTATCGGAAAAACAGTGGTTTTATAAGGGCTGTTTGAAGAGTTGTGTTCCTGGAAAGAACTGTTTTTATCAGGTAAGTCTTTTTTAGAATTTTTATGAGGGATGTTCTATCTGATCGGCATTTATATCAAACTTTTCTTTTCCTTCTTGATTGTGAAGCAAATGTCAATGCTTGTGATTTACCAGTTCTCCTAATCCAGTCTTATCTCGTGTACCCCCTTCTTAGCATTCGTCTCATTTGAGTTATTTGTGTGTGCGTTTTTAAATTGTTTTCTGGATTGGTTTTTGGTGCTTTTGACTTATAAATTTCATTATTGTCTATATGAAATTAACATAATTACACTTTGGCAATTACCGTCTTCAGAAGAAGACGCTGTGAAATCTATCCACAAGTTCTGAATTATTCCAAACATCTACTAATGTGAAAAAGATAAAATGCCGATTATTTTGGTCAAAAGTGTAGAAAAAATATTTTTATAAAAAAATAACTTGCCTAGAGGAGTCTAGAGTAGATATTTTGTATGTTTCAATTTTCATTATAAATTGAATGGACTTTATAATTAGGCAATTATGAATTATCAGTGTTTACGTTATAAACAAAGACGGATAAAATTCCAATGCGATCTGCTAAGCCACGCTACCAAAATTTTATTCGAAGTTGAATGTGAATAAAAGAAAACCTAGTGTTTTGTTTATTTTAGAAAACAAATTGAGAGATAAACATGAAAAGAAACGGAGGAGTTTTTTTTTTATCGAAGAACGAGGACTAAAGCAATTTTCTTTCTAATAAAGGATACTGCTTGTGAATTAAGCTATAAAATAATAAGAGGTAATTCACCTTCTGAAGAAAATAAGGCGTAAGAAGGCCGCATCGAGGAAGGAAATGGAAACAATGTTGTTTTTTTCCCCTTTAAATTAAAAAGAGAAAGCGGGTGGAGAAATAAGGCAAAATGAATCAGTGCAAAAGAAGCAAGAAACTGGAGGCAAGGTAGGGTGGGAGGTAGGAAATGAAAAGTTGGCAGGTGTTTATGCAGGTACCTAGCCTGGGAGATGATTAGGTCTGCCTTAGCTAACTAATAATTGGCAGCCTTGATTTCCCACAGGGCCGGCCTCTGTCATTTATTCAGTGGTTCCCTCCTCTCTTTGCAGGGGAAACTCCAAATAATATCCCTCGATATTGAATATGAACCATAGGCGGAGGAACCTCCTCCAAACAATTCTATTCTACTGGGTATCGTCTAAATAAATTATTAATTATATTGTTCAGAAATGTAACGTATTGTAGGCTTCAGTTTGTGGGCGAAGGCTCTAGTTATATAGCCTCTTGTTTGTAAAGTTTATTCATAAGGAAGAATAATGAAAGCTTCATACTCACATTTTCCTTTAATCTGTACCATTCAGAAAACTTTCCATTATCAATGACCTTTCATTTAATTTTAGAATGCTACACTTAACACGTTCATACTTCACTATCTGGACTGAAGTGGCTCAGTGTTAGAGTTGCTAGGCCGAAGGTCTTGGGTTCAAATCCCGCTGCTGACAAGACTTTTATTTAATTTGTAAGATTGATCCTATGGGATCCATGACCCTGCTGAGACTCACTAAGGCTCTATAAAGATGCCCAAAATAGGGGAAAACTGGGGGTTGAGCGTGTTCTATAACAGATCACCTCCCTTTACAACCATTGTTTAAGAAATAGTACAGACTCTGAGTGATTGAACCTGAATTCATGATTTCATTTCCGAATGTTCTTTGCGTCTCAATACCTCTTCATCCTCTCAGGATGCTCCTTTTACCTTTCATCTGTCCATTTTTTTCCAGCTTGCCACAATATTCTTAAATCAAACTTCATATTTAAAATTTTAAGTTTTCGTCAAGTTTTGTTTGTAAGTTCTACACCCTCAATGTTTTAAGTCCCTCTGTATTGTTTTCAGCGATTCATTGTCGCATATAATGTTAAGTGGTTTCTATAGCGTTCTTGAGTTTTCCGTTCATATAAATTTGCGTGCAAAACTTTAAACGGTGTTTTCTGATTGGTTCTGTTATTTCTTTTTTCAGAGTTCGCCCTGAGTTGACTTTATCCAAACGCCGCTTTTATTGATTGTTTAAATAAATCTTCAGAATTTTATATTCCTATTTCTCTAATCCCCAATATTATAATGAAAATCGATTACCATTGTTAGCTTATGGAAGAATCACTGTTCTGTTATGTCCTAATCTTGGATTGGACCCAGAATGGTCATTGATCCTGTAGGATACATCTCCGACCGATGACAGATTAAATAAAAGTCTTCCAGCTAGCGGGATTTTAACCTTCGCCATGGCAACTCAGCGCTATACCACTAGGTATACTCCGCTCTCTATAATTATGGAGCGATTTATATTTTTTTTAAAATCTATCTGTGGAAATATTTTTAAAAAATGTATATGTGGTATGTCTTGTTTTTAATACGTATTATCTCGTAATTAGTTAATTTTTTTCTAAAAAAACAACAACAAAAATCCCAAATACTTAAAAACCGTAATGAGTTATTTATTAATTAATTTATAGGGAAAATAAACGACAAAGATTCACTATTCAATAACCTTTGTTTGTTTAATGTCGAAGCCTGTACGTACCGGAAATAATAACAGTAACTTTATATTAGCTAAACTAATTAACTAATTATGAACTGTCCAGCATCACAATGTATTGAGGTGAGCCACTAATTAATTATTAACTGTGCAGCATTACAATGCATTGAGATAAGCCACTAATCAGATATTCAACTATTCATTATTTAGATAAAGGCGATTTCACAAAACGAAGAGTTTATCTCCTCCAATAACTTTTTTCGGTATAAAAACCCATCCAAAATCAATATTAACAAACTAAATATCCTAATATTTATAATGAGATTCAAAAATAAGATTTACACTGCCAAATTTTTTATATAGATATATTTATAAACTGAGAAAACATTTGATTTTTTTTAGTAAGATTTATGTTAGATGTTGAATGAAGTAGATATAAAATGCAACATTGATTAAGATTCATATTGTTATTCGAAATACAACTTATTTTATTTATTAAAACAATTTTTATATTGTTTTAACCTGTTTACCGCTTTATAGTTTAGTTCTTAAATTTAATTTTAATCCAAGAAAACACTTTTATCGTATAACGTCGTATTAAATTACTCTAAAGCAAAAATACATAATAAATATTAAAATGTTAATCTCCTTACTATATTAGTAAAATTGAAATACATTTTTATTAATTATTGACATTTTATACAATTTTGTTTTACCCTTCTAATATTAAAAAATTTTTTTATACTTATATAGCAATTTAAAGATAATTGTTTGGTCTATACATAGTTAGTTTGAATGTGGCGCTGGAAAAAGCGAAGATTATTTTTTTATAATTTATTCAATGAAATATACAACAGTATTATACTAATACAACAAGTAAATACAATGATTGTTACATGTTAGCATGAAAGAGAAGTAGAGAAACTACCCATTGGTAGTACTCAAATAACAAGTTCATATTAGAAGGTCACGAGGCCATCTTCTTTTGAGAGGCCTCGGAGGATTATAAGGAATAGAAGGTTTGAAACTAGTGGGTTTCAGTGGGAATGAAGTTTTTCATGAAAATATTGATAACGGATTCGGGCCAAATCAGCAACAAATATGACATTACGGATTTCTTTGTTCGTAACAAAGTAAGGAGCATTAAGGATTTTACGGAGGATTTTGGATTGTAAGGATAGAATACGAGAGGAATACGATGGTTTTATGGAGTCCCAAAGCTCAACTCCGTAAGTCCAGATGGGTATATGATTGTCATGTATATGAGTCTTTTGTAATTAATTGAGAGCTGTGGCCGTTTGTCTAGTTAACGTAGTAGTAGCCTGAAACGGGGAGCTGTTGATCTTTTGTCGAGGAGTAGTCGTAAGTACCGGACCTATTCTACAGGAATCAGTGGGATGTTATTAAACAATACAGGAAGACAGAAAGTCATTGGTATACGACGGAGGGTAAAGGTCATTTGACGGGATTTGTGGGAATTTATTTTAATCCTCCAGTTTATACACCATTTTCAAGGTCAGTGATGTGGGTATGAAGAGTTAGGGATACTTTAACAGGATCGCTGTTGATTGATAATGGGTATGTGTCATCCGCATACGTGGTTGGGACAGTATTAGGGTAGGATGTCAGCTGTATAAGCTGTGGAGAGCTTTGGGCCGAAGAGTAAATACTAAGAACCGACCTTAAAACTTAGTATTTTAGATTAAATAATGGTGTAGTAAAAACGGTAGAAAACAAATTTATTTATTTAATAAGGATAGGGGTACGGAATAGCTTAGTGCGTGGGGTGCTGAGTTACTGACAGCTTGGGTCCGAGTTCGACATCGGTTATAATTAGCCAATCTGTTATTAGTCATTAATCGACTCTCGTGGAGTTCACCTTGTTATGATAATGTAGATATCCTTAAGAACCAAACGTTCGGGAACCAAACGTGGACGTGAGCAGATTTTAACATAGCTCAACTCTGCTAGATTTCCGAAACCTTACATACCGGTCCAAAACCGAATCAAAGGTATTGGAAGCTGACTAAACTAAGGTAGTTCAACTCCCCTTTTGGCCCAATAGAGGCCAGCAAATGGATGTTGAGAATTACCACATCCTACACAAGCGTTGTTTTAGAAACAGTCTTAATCAAGTACTGAACAAAATACAACATAGGATGTAGTGATCCAGTTTTTTTTTGTGTTTTGTTTTTTAGACGAAAAATAATTTTTCGATTTTGGGTAAGTTTCAAATTTTAAGTAATACAACTGTTTTATTGTTATTTTATTTTATATATATATTACGCGGAAAGAACAATTGTTAAAACTAGTGGCAGAGATGATAGTTACTCACAGGTGACGTCTAGTCGGACCTCAATGGCCAACACCTTCGTTGGATATGACTCGTGGATGGCCGCGCACTTGAGTAGCTTCCGGTGCTGGACCTTGTCCACGTGAATCTCCAGGACGGACACGGCCACCCAGGTCCTCCGGTTGTCCACCTCGGGGTTGTTGCTCTGGTTGCTAGGCAGCTCTGTCTCTCCTAAAGAAGCAGGAAGAAATGATAACATCAGAATAATATATACAATCGCTTAGATATCAGATAAGTTTGATAACCTTAGGATTTGTGGATAATTGTGGGTATATAACCCCTAATCTATGGCATTGCTTGTGTGTAGTCAGCAATGTAACTTTCATGACTTCACCTCCTCTTTTATTTGTATATATACCAGGTCTACAAGATGGCAAGATAAGGATATAAAGATAGAAATAGAGATTGTGGATAGAATTTGGAATACCAGAGGATGAATAATTATGAGTATAGACAAGAGAGTAGAAGTTCTCAACATTTTTTGTACCACGCCCCCCTTGTTCATATGAAAGCCTTCCTGGCCCCCTCCCAGTGTTAAAATAAAATTCTCCCCCCTCCCCCACTTGCACAATATTTGTATGGTCATATGAAATAAAACAAGTATTAGATTAAAAATAAAACATTCAGTTCTACTATCACAAGATACAACATTAGTTATAACTTTCAATTTAAGATTAAGTAGTTCTGGTAAGAGAATATAACCCAAAAAATGTGAGAATTTTCTTTATTTTCAACTGGTCTCGCGTTCACGTTGGGAACCCCTGGAGTAGAGTGTGTAGTCGTTATGTTATAATGTTACTCCATCGTCAATAGTCTAGTTCTTTCATATCAGAAAGGCTCGTTGTATATTCATGTTTTATCCTTCCATTCGACAATAAATATCATTATTTCTTACGAGTCAGTCAATCTTTGTTAACTGCTCTATGCCAGGTTTTTTTAATTTTTTTAAAAGAGAAAGATATGTAGAAAGACAAAGCAAGGCAGTTCGAAAAACATGTACCTAATGATGTTCTGACTTTAATCCAACAAGAAATACACAACGATCAATCTGTGTACTTTCAGGAAAACAAGTAATTTATTTTTATATTGTTCTAATTCCAATAAAATATACACGGGATATTTGGAGATCAATTTATTCTGTTTGAAGAAATAGCTAATTCGGCTTACGAGATTGATATAAAGTTCATTCCTTTACAGCAGAATCTCTAGGACTTGTTACTAAAAAATCTGGAAATTTGTGGATTTTTTTGTTATCTGTTTGATAGTATTGAGTTGCCAAGACTAGACACTATTGTGTCTGACATCTTTAAGGTCTGATACAAAGATTAACGCTCAATGTGTTTGACCATGTTAGCCTAAGATTAATAATAACTATTTTAATAATTAAAAGAATACCTAAGAACCACTTGAGCTTCGCAGGGGGATTGCCGTATCGGCTGATACACTTGACTGTCGTCTTCTCCCCAGATCTCACTGTCACGTTGTTCATCGGCAGCACCTGGCTCGACTTGTGTTCGATCTTAGGTCTCTGAGGAGCCACTGGAACAGGAAATATATGTTTATCAATATATAATAATGTGGTCAAACTTAAAATATTATAAAAATGTCTGATGCACCCATTACAAAATTTTACTAGATATATATTTTATAAAGATAATTTTAAAAAATGATCACTCTCACTCATGGGTTTGGGATTCTCCATTATCTTGTCTTTTTTGAAAATCCTTAAATCTAAGGATTATACCAATGTTATACATAACCGTTGCTTATCTTATTTTGAAAATTCATAACCCTGATCTCTGGATCCCGAGTTCGAGATCGGTTTTGGCGGATAAACTGTTTATACTGTTAAGACCATAAATCGACTCTAGAGATCAATAACTCCAATCAATCTGATTCGTCAATAGTTAATCGTTGACGTAATATAACAATGCGGAAAAGTTAACTAATTCAAATATTAAAATTAGAAGTCCCAAATAGAATACTTCAATGAGAAAAACACAAGCCACCAGTGAACATATTAATATATTATATATGTATATATATATATATATGTATATATATATATATATATATATATATATATATATATATTAACATTAAGTCTAATATGTTCAAAGATTTGTGTTACATCCTAGCGATATGTGGATTTTAAATAGGGATTCTAGTTCAGTAAAACTTCTTGTATTTGAGGACAACTTATTGTGTCTGCGTGAATATGGTACGCACAAAAACTATTTTGAATCTTAGACTACCATTGAAGGGATCGATTTTCGTATAATAGTTCACTAATTTTTTTTCATTTGTATATAGTCCATTACTGTATATATATGCAAGTTAAAGCAATAATCAAGAAGCTATATATTCATATTTTACGAGCCGTCTGTCTGCAATAGTGATCATCCCAAAATATTATCACAAAAGCATATCAGTGTAGCAGTTTAGTGGTGGTCTGGTATTGAAAGTAATCGTAAAATGGAAAAATGATGCACCAAATGTGCAGTAAGAAAAAAAATATGATGAATATAAATATTATTGAACTGTATTTTATTTTTTTGAAACATTATTTTTCATGATATTTCATGTTATTTAAATAACAAAACTAGCACAAGAATAATGTATGATTACTGTACACAGAGAATATTTCAAAAATGTCTTAAAATAACACATACGAGAAAGTCACGAAATCTAAATTAAGGGTAAACTGTGTCGGAAGGAAATCTCGTAGGATTTTTTATTTTAGGGGAAAGAAAAAGAGAAGAATTTAAAGCGAGTAGAAAAGTAGAGTGACGCAAGATGCGATAGATGAATATGGAGAGTGGGTACTGCAGGAGCTGCACTAAGCACAGGGATGACTAGTGGAAAAGGATCCCCTACTCGATCGACTACGACACTCATTGATGGACTGTGGATTTACGAAAGAAGAAGAAGAAGTGGAGAATGGGTCTAAGAAAGGATAAAGAAGAAAGAATACGATGAAATATGAAACTAATAACTAAGGAAGTAAGAGCCACACAGACAGAGCAGAGAGTCCATGTACCAAGTTCAATAAACTACGTCTCAGTTAATATTAGTCCGATATCGAAGATTTATTTTTGATTTGAAAGGTATTTCATTACATTTTAATTGACCATAATGAAGTATTACATATTTAGCTCCTTGATATGTTCATTCTTTAAAGGTCAATTTTTTTGTGAAGTAAATATTTGTTATTCTGTTATTACAGAATTTCATTATGCGAAATAACGTAATGAGAAATACCCGGAAATTCAGATCAGGTTGTCAATGACCCAGCATTCTCTCCATCACCACCATCGAAATTCGCAGGGATTTCCCTGAGATTCAAAACAATAACGAATCTCGCTATGAACAGTTCGCGAAATATGAATCGTGTAAAAAAGTATTTTTAGCGTAAAAATATAACGGAAATTGCGAAGTTATTATTACTCTCTAAAACTCTGCCCCCTCTTAGCCCGAGGGTTATTGCTGTCAGTTTTGCAGGAAATGCACTAAATTGAGAGAGAAAGCTTGTCTCGCTCCTAAAGTCATCAACTATTTCCGCGGCATCAGTTCAACCGTCAATTTTGTTTTATTCATGAACGATGCAATATCGTAATATTACATTTTATACAAATTTGAAATAAAAAATTACCATACATTGCCAGTTTAATATAACCAAACTACAAATATATAAACTGAATTGTTAAGTAATTTAATCTTTAAATTTCTTTTAATAAAAGTTAAAAAATGTATAACAAATTTGTAAAAAGATTTACTTAAAATAGACATTAAATATAGATATTATTCTAATATCCCAACCTTTAAAGCAAAACATATATTAAAATAATAAGATACAATACAGAGCTATGGGAGCGAAAAAAAAAGAATATTTGAAAAAAAGTAGTAGTTAATCGTAAAATAAAGATACAATAACGTCTATTGTTTTATGATTGCTAAATTGTTATAGTTACAAATGAGTCATTGTCATATCGTTATGTAATCTTTCATCGGTTAAGGTTTGAGACTAAAATAACATCATATACACTTTTGACGAATAATGTATTTCAATACAAAAAAAAACCCACAAAAAAATGTATTTCAAGGTGTAAACATATAATTTTAATTTTTTTTTTATTTAAATCAGTTTAATGATTCAATTAATTCCAAACTTGAGAAAAGAATCTCCACTTTTCATAAATTGAGCTTATAACGAAAACTAAAATAATAAATCAACATAGTAGGATAAACCATTTCCGAAACACTGTTACTTAAAAAACAAAGAGACGATCGTTGGATTATTTTACTAGAGGGACATAAGAGGAAATTAGGCGTTAGAAAACATTATGTGTAACATTTTACTCAATACTATATACATAGTTATGTTTACATGTTTTTTATGTATTATTATCAAACTTATTCGCGTTGCACAACGAACAAATTTATACCAATATTGATTACCTACAAATGGACTTTTTATCAATTTTTTAAATAATTTATTCGATTTAATTTACAACTGTATTATATTAGCACAACAAGTAAATAGAATGAATGTATGGATTGTCATGAAATGACAAGTTGAGAAACTACCCAGTGGTAGTACTTAAATAGCAACTTCAACATAGTAGATCACGAGGTCATATTCTTTTCAGAGGCCTCGGAGGATTATCAGGAATTTAAGAGGTTGCTAGGTTTGAAACTAGTGGGTTTGAGTGGGAATGAAGTTTGTCAAGAAAAGATTGATATCGGATTCAGACCAAATCAGCAACAAACGGGATAATAAGGTCATTATGGAATACATTCGGAACTTCGTAACAAAGTGAGGAGAATTGAGGATTTACGAAGGATTTTGGATTGTAAGGATTGAATACGAGAGGAATTCGATGGTTTACTGGAGCCCTAAAGCTCTATTTCGTAAGTCCAGATGGGTATAATGATTGTCGTGTATATGAGTCTTTTATAATTATTTGAGAGCTTCGCATAAACCGGCACGCTGTTTCTTGTCGCTTCAGTCCAGTATGAGGATTCCAAGTTAATCTTTTGTCAAAGTGTAGTCCTATGTACCGGACCTATTCTACAGGAACCGGTGGGATGTCATTAAACGATACAGGAGGACACGAAGTCATTGGTTTACGACGGAGGGTAAAAGTGGTTTGACGGGTTACGTGGAAATTTATTTTAATCCTCCAGTTCTGACACCATTTTCAAGGTCAGTGATATGGGATTGAAGAGTATGGGATCCTATAACTGCATCAGTGTTGAATGATAATAGATATGTGAAATACGTGGTAAGGATAGTACTCTTATTAGGATGAGTTGGGATGTCAGCTGTAAAAACAGTGTAGAGGATTGGGCCGAGGATACTTCCATGAGCAACTCCAGCAGATTGAGAAAAGCGGGATGAAATTACATTATTGTGATTTATATTGAACGACCTAGATGGGGTATAATCGTTTCAGGATGAGCTTTTCCAGGATTTTGCCCATACACGGTGAACGTGAGATAGGACGGTAAGGGGTAGGTTATTCCCTTTTTGTTTTGTTTTTCCACAGATAAATTCCAGAGGTTAGGAAAATATGTCAGAGGGAGTACAACATTATATATGGAGGTGAGGAATAGAATAGGTTTTCTGGGAAGATACTTTAAGATGTGGATAGTGATGAGGTCGTGTCCAGGAGCTTTGCAAGAAGGTAATCTGTAAATAATAATAGATATTTCTGAAGGATGGAATGCTTTGGGAGGTAGGGTTATTTGGAGGGGGGGGGGGTATTTAACTCCGCTTTTATATATTGAAGGTGGGCTGGGTTTATAATGTCAGGATGTGGATGAAAGATTTTAGGGAGATGACGGCCGAATAACAGAGCTTTTTCTTCATCACATATTGACCAGACATTGGATTCATTAAGGAGATGGTGATCAAAATCTTTGAATTTCAGGATGTTTTTTTGTGGTCATCCATAATGTTTTGCTAAAAATTGTTAGATTTTCAGTTGCTTTAAATTTTCTAATTTCTGTTTTTAGTTGGTTAGTAAATTTATTTCAATTAAACTTAAAATAAATAAGAAAATTGCTTAAAAAACGCCTGTTTTATGGTAATTTATATATTCATAAATTATTTGTTATTGTAGCAAGGAATTCTCTTATTTTAACGTCAGAAAAAAAAAACTCCAAGGAATAAGAACACAATATATACTGTACCCCTGGAAATAAGAACGGTGGGAATCCGCTGGTTTAAGCGACTTGATTCATTAACAAATTCTTCAATTAACTGCCTCCGATTCGTTATCAGACAAAGGATTATATAATGACGTCATTTTATGCTTAATTAATTTATCGATCTGCTAATAATCTTTCAGAAGATACTCAGATATTTTATTGAAACATCATGAAATTAGGCATAATTTACATCGCAGTTTGTTTGTAAGTGTATTATTATTGCATTTTAATAAATATACGATCGTTAGAAAACTAATAACTGCCGAATAAGCTATCTTTATCTATTATGTATAATCTTAGAAATGCCTAGGACATAATATTAATTATAGATTGAATGGCTTAGGTGCAATACATATACAGGAAGTCCATTATCGGTGACCAGTTCAGAGTAATAACTCCTATTAACTAATATGCTAAGTAACCCTTAGCCCACTAATAGTCATCAATGGCCAGTAGATAATTATTAGATAACAGAAATGTTATCACTCCATAAATTAATCCAATCAATAAAGTATTATTTTACATAGAAGCAATTTTACGTTGACTGAATACAACTGTTTATTTATTTATTATTTAATTTTCATTTGCACCTGCGCAATCGCGCATTCAGCAAATTTGATCCGCGTGTTTTTCTCTTTTTTTTTTATGCATGATCTTCTATATGATGATGGAGTAAAAATATCAATAGGTGAGTGGGTCTCTTGGCCAATGTCATTTTAATCTTTTCCTATCAAGTCCAGGTAACAGGGAGTAGGAAAGCGGAAGAACGAGAGGGTTTGGGTGATATTGTGTCGATGAGTGGAATGTCATGTATTTGTTATGAATATATGATTTTATAGTGGGAATGTACATGTCGTTGTGTATGGTGTGATTCGAAATATACCATGGTGCATTAACAATTTTTCTGAGAATTTTGGACTGTGTTGTTTGTATCTTGTGTATGTGGACGTTTTTTTGCTGAACCCCAAAGTTCTGCTCCATATGTCCAAATAGGTTTTAGTATACTATCATAGATAAGTCGTTTCTTCCGTAAGTCAAGTGAAGATCTGTAGTCCAGTAGATGTGATGTGATAGTTGTTTGTACCGTCTAGTCAGTTCTTGTCTTTTTAATTTTGTATGTACGTTCCATGTAAGTCTTTTGTCCAAGTATAGTCCGAGATACGTACATAATTTTTGGAAGGTACTTCATCATTGTCAATTTTGACTGCTGGACACGAAGCTTTGCGTAGAGAGAAGGTTAGATGGCTCGATTTTGAGGCGTTTATTCTGATTTGCCATTTATAGAACCACTTTTATACAACTTATGTTTTATTGATTAGTAATTTGTGTTTTTGTTGTATCAGGATTTATTTTTTCCAATTATCAAGCCAAAAACAATATCTATATCTTTTCATCATAGAGTTTATCTCCTGTATCTCGATTTCATTGTCCTTTTTGGCATTAGTTCCTTTTTGTCGATGTAATCTCATTAATATTGTATCAGTTAATAATTTGTGAATAATCAATGAGTTCGGATTAATTAGTCAAGACTAAAAGAGAAAAACACTAAAAATAATAAATGGGATCTATATGTTCCCTATCTGGTATTCAGGATACTTTTTGTAATCCGTTATTATAGGGATAAAATTTGTATAATGAAAACTGTGATATTTTTTAAAATAATCAATTCAGCAAAATAATAAATAAAGATGGAAATATAAATGTTTCAGCATATGATTAAAACTGTCTTGTATTTCTGAAATTATTTAAATAGTGACAACTCGTTTATTAGTAACTGTGAAATGAGAAGCCGAGAACGGAAAAGTAATGATCGACAAAAATATCATAAAGGTATTTCATCAATCTAGTTGGCCAAATTCGTTTTTCTCAAAAAGAGTTGAAGTTAAAAGAGCTTAGCTAAACTAACAGAAATTTAAGATAAAATAGAGAAATAAGATATTGCCGTATAGTATTTTGACTTATCCTTAAAAACATTTGTTTACTTCATTGAATTTATACATACATACATACATATATATATATATATATATATATATATATATATATATATATATATATGTATTAGTGAAAAAAAATCAGAAAAAACATTTCATATATATATATATATATATATATATATATATATATATATATATGAAATGTTTGTTCTGATTGTTTCTGATTTTTCTTCTTATACTTACAGAAAAAAAAAATGTTCTTTCAAATAGAAACAGGCTGTGCTCTATTCTACTTTTAAAATATTCTTTCAACTATTTTCCCTAATATTCAACTATGATTGTGATATCTAACAAGGATTATAGTTAATACATTATAAATCAAATGGGTTTAGTTTCTTCATGTCAGAAATATAATTTCCCTACTACCAAAGGTGTAATTCTGATTATACACTACTATTTAGTATTTCATGTGCCTTGATCAAAAATCATTAAAATTAATTAATAATAAAAAATCAAAAGCATTAAGTGACTGGTAGTACATCCAATAAAAAATAATTTCATCGGTTTAATAAATAAAAAAAACATATTTTTTTAAATTCAATAGTCCGAAGAATATTTGTTAATAAAAGAGCGGTTTATTTTTGAAATTACGTAGTTAATAATTATGTTCATGTAATTTTTTTAAGTGTTCCGGCAGATTTATAAATTAATAAGGAAAACTGAAATGAGTAACAAAATACAGGAAAATTTCAGAATGTATCTGAATACAATTAATAAATTAAGAAAACATTAAAAGAAATACGGGAAAAAGGGAAACTCCACAAGAAAAGGATACTACAGAACCCTTTACATTCTTATCAGTGACCTCCTGGCCTCTCTGTTGGCCCTCGTTTAAATTTTATAATTTAAGCAATATTGATGCTGATTTCAATCCCATATCCAGGCAACGCCGTTTAACGGTCTTGCTCTTTTCTGTATAGCTCATACGGTGGGAGGTGTCGGCTTTATAAACGAGAAATGATATAAAAGATAAAGCAATAAAAAAAGAATGAAATATTAAAGGAAAAAAGGATTGAAATATTACAGGAAAAAAAAGAGTTATATACGAATATAAATATAAGATAAAAATATACCAACTGATACGGATTCATGATGATCCCTTGGTCATTAAAAATAATAAGAAACGGTAACGTGTTCCACCAAAAATAACTAAAGGAATATGTTGGCATTTAAGCTTCAATAAATTGGGTACTAGTTACATCCACTAAAAATCGTCAACACCTACACTACTGGATATAATAATGATGAGCCTTATTATGTATAACAGGATATTATTATATATATATATATATATATATAAGTTAAGAAAGGCCTGATGATAGCGTAGTCACTAATATCAAGCCGGCCATTGCAATACAGACAGTATTAAACCAGTCCCTGTGCTAGTCATTTCTCCCTTAATTTTCCCTTTTTCTATGTTTTCTTCCTAGAAGTATATATATATATTATTACATATATACATTTGTGAAGAGAGGTGATTTGTCCTATATCACGCTCAATCGCCAGGTTTTCCCCTTCATTTTGGGTAACCACTTTATAGAGGCTAGATGAACCCCAGGAGTGTCCTAGATCCAATAGGATCCATTTCCGGCCAGTAAGAGATTAAAAAAAAGCCTGCCAGCAGCGGGATTTGAACTCAGGACCTTCGGCAAGGCAACTCAGCGCTCAATCACTGAGCCACACCCCTTCCATTTTTTATTATCACGAGTTGTTTAATTTGGCAACTAACAAATCAACGTATGCTCCATTAATACATTTATTAATCCACTATTCATTTTTTTTATTTGTTTTAGCAGTTAAGATTTAACAATTTCATCATAAGTTTATTCACATATACATATCAACGAGTATTTTTTTTCTCATATATAGCCCGAGATACAATTCTATCTGCATTCGAATACATTATTAATAAGTACAGTTTGTCTTAACCGAGCTGATTTTTTTTTTTACCTCATCTGCTTTATTACACTGAACCTTCGTGAGCTTTTCTCTAGTTCGTTTCTTGCCGCGATATAAATCAAGAGGCTGAATCGTAAATAGAAACTTCTTCACATTCATCAGGGCCCTTGATGGAAAATCCTGTCGTGCAAAGCAGATTTCTTTTTCTTTCCTCTTTTTCTTTCTTTTCCCTCGCTCCATTCTCTTTTTCTTATCGGGACGATATTTTATTACCGTTAGCGGGGAAGTGCCGAATGATTTATACTTCGTTCCATTTACCATTCAGACATAACTACAAAAGTTTTAATTGTTGTATTTATTTTCATTATTATAATCATCATTATCATTATCGATTTTACTCCAGAATATATAAACTTCTTCACAAAATAACAGCATTTATTCATAAAAGATCCATGTTATTTTAAATGGAAATATGCTCTTCTTTTTTTTAATTGAATATTTTTTTTGTAATTTACCAGTTAAAGAATTCCTTACTTTATATATTTTATATTGTTTATTTCAGATTAATATATAACTATGTAGCATTGCATTACAAAATTATATGTCAGTGGTTTGTGTCCTCCATTCAAGGAATTTTACTAAATTAATTAATTTAATAATAAAATAATAGTTGCTGAGATGATATCTAGGCCATTGTCTTTTCGATGTCCTTATAAGAAGTTCGAGCAACAGAGATGAGGAAAGAGAAAGAACCAGAGGAGGCAATGTTGTGTTGAAGAGTTAAGTGTGAAATACTATTAGTGAGCATAGTATTTACAGTTTGAAAGTTTGTGTCGTTAGTATTATTCGAAATAGTGAATATTAATTCTTCTTGGGTTTTTGTAGTTTGTATAGTGACGTGTTTTAGTTAACTCTAAATTCCTGATCCAAACATCGGAATAACAATTAGTTTATTACTGTAGAACTTTTTAGCAATTCATTCTTTTTATTGGATACATATCCAGTACAATCTGCCACACTTAAGAGCAACATTTATTTATAAGTGATCTCCAAGCCCAGCTCTCCCCTGCACATGTGGAGTCGCTATGCACCAGAGAGGATCTTGATTGGGTTCAAACAACTAATGTAATAAGACCGAGTTATTGGGAGGGGGAGTATTAGGGGTAAACTTGTCTACCGAATTTATGCATATATCGTGACACGCCGTAACAGGTAACAAAACGGTGGTGGGGGGGCCGATATGGGAAAGAGGCAGTAAATAAGACTGAGTAATTTAGAGGATGCCTCGAGGACGGGCGGAGAGACGTTGTGAATTTAAGACCGGGAGGTGATATAGGAGCGGCTGTTAGGATACATGTTTTAGCACCGACTTCCCGGCGCCCTCACATGAATTACAATATAGTCCTATTAGGTAATATATATTAGCCGCTACAAATTACCTTAATACAACAAATACACCAAGTCAAACCGACGAAACCATGCTGTAACTGAGGAATCAGAGATATTCCACTAACATATGTAGTATGAATCAGACTAATAGTTTCAAACATAATCCCTAACTTTGATCACAGAATAATATATAAAAATTAAAAAAATCGAGAAAACAGCAGGAAACTGTTAATATATTTTTGTCTATAAAATTTATATGACGGCAAGGATGCAAGTGACTTAAATTTAAAATATTAGTATGTAAGTTGGTATTTAATAACTGATTTTATTAATCTGAAATGATTTACAATATCATTAGAAATAAAAACCTCTAACAATTTAACAATATAAAATTACCCCCAAAAAACGTATTTTAAAGAAATAATTAAGCTACACGTTTTTAACTTCACTTATGAGTGAACAGTCACAGTTAATGATAACTTATGATGATAACTTAATATAAAATAAATCTTCACACAAAAACATAGCTAACTAAATAATGAGATAGAGCCACACCCCTCCCCCCTGAGATCAATTTTTCTCGGAACAGAAATATGACAATTTGCTACTGAGAAATTAATTTGATATTTTCTACTTTTTTATCACTGTCAAATTCATACATTGATGATGATTTCCTCTTTAGAATCCTATTCCCTTGTGAGTTGTTAATAACGTCTAATATAATTTGTAAGTTAATAAATAACAACTGATTTTATTAATCTGAAAAGATTTAAAATGAAATTAGAAATTCAATTATACAACCACTTATAAGTGAATCACAGTCACAGTCACAGAACATAACACAATATAAAATATTTTTTCACGAAGATGGAGTTTACAAATATTTTGATTAAGGTAAAATCTGTACCACTAATGACCATGAAGGGTCTTCGGTTCAGTACGAGGTAGAGACTTAACCGTCTCAAAAACTACGGTTGTGGAGAGAGTGATTTGTCTAAGATCACACTCCACCACCAGGTTTCACCTCTATTAAGGGTACCACCCAATTCTTAGAGGCTGGTTGAGGACCTGGAGGTTCTCCAGATACGATATCCATTCTCAGTTTAGATAAATTATCTGTCAGAGCTGGATTTAAACCCGAAACGTTTAGAACGGCAATTCAGTGCTCTACCACTGACGTACCTCGCTCCTTTAAAAAAATTAAATATTTTGTTACATAGTGATGCATTTCCATACATCACATGCCTATTTTTTTAATCTTTTAAATATTGAGTAATTAAAAGCTTTTAAAATTATTTTTATAAGCACCCACTTAAAAAAAAAACAAAGTGCACTAAACTCTATTGATGAAGAAAGTCACCGCGTGATAAATACAATTTACACAATTAAAAATGACGGGTCTTACATTTTTTTACTGGACCCAAAGTAGACAGATACAATCCTACATCTACTACTAATAAATAGATACACGGTAGTATTTAATCATTTTGAACTATTCATGATTATAATACTGCATAATATTGCTCTTTTTCTTCGATATTGTCATGACATTTTCTATTCCTGAATACAACTTATTATTGGAGGTCGAAAATAGAACATCCCAGGAGCTGAAATAATATTATTACTAATGAATCATTTCTTAATTGAATATAAGTTACTTGAAATTTTTATATATCTAGGAATTCCAATTGATAATAATGA
Source organism: Troilus luridus (assembly GCA_964056705.1). Classification (NCBI taxonomy): domain Eukaryota; kingdom Metazoa; phylum Arthropoda; class Insecta; order Hemiptera; family Pentatomidae; genus Troilus; species Troilus luridus. The sequence goes on along the minus strand of OZ057412.1, from coordinate 41,256,740 downwards.
AAATCTCTATAACACGTCTATTCCATATTAAATAACATATAATTGAAATTTATTTTTTCATGGTGATTTCTTTTGTCCTTTGAATAGTTGCTTAGTGGGCTATGATCCAAAATACTTAAATTGCTAAATAAAGATAAATTCCTATTCTAGAAGCATTTGCTAATAAATGCAGTATTTTTTATTAATGAATTGCTGATGACTGAATTGTTGAATACAGATTGTCTTAACAATATATAACAGAGGTTAACTAAACCAAATACAAAAAGAAGAAGAAAATAACAAACAAAAGGATTGAAATAACTGAAAGAAACGTGATCATCTCGTACGTGCAAAATGTGAGAGGAAATGATTCTGAGAAATCACGTGAACCCCACTTGCGCCAGCCTTTGCTGGTAGCTTACCTCTCCGAGAAAATTCGGGGAGCACAATATTAAAAAGTCCTTTTAAAAATGAAAACTACCAATAAGCTTTTCTTATTAAGAACTAACCAAACTAAAATCTAATTTTATTTATACCATATACATCAGCCGTATGATATTCTCACATAATTCTCGAGTAAATTATTTTTGAAAATGAACATTTAGTATTTTATTTTATATAACAGTGTTGTGATTTTCTAAAAGATACATTAGTTATTCCTTTTATTACCGAAGACTAAACATGTGGATGTCTATGTAACCAGCACAGGATGTCCAGTACAGAATTAACTTTAACAGTATTATGTGATAAAATGTAATGAAATTTTCCGTATGGTAAATTAAAATAATTAAAGGAATAGAGGTAAACCAGTGTCAAGTGGATGATGAAATGTGTAAATGAAAAGAAGGAGAAAGAGTAAATAAAAAATAATAAACAATTATTACTGAAGCAGTCTTAACGTCATATTGTGGAAAAAACAACCCAAGAACAATACGCAACGTAAAATAATTCAGGGAATAAGCTCCAGGCAATGTTGATTCTTAAGACAGCCATAACTTTGCAGGTAACATTCTGTTCATAATCTCGTTTGGTCCTGATTCTTTTGGAATATTTGCTTAGCCTTTTCCAACATTTACCTTTTTAGTTACTTTATTAAATAGTCCCTTTTTTTTGTATAATGAATTCTTGGATGAACATAAGTAAAATTTCCATAAACAAATTTCAAAATCTTTGTTTAGGTTAAACAATGGTACAAAGAAAATATTTATAAAACCAGGCTCCATTAATTGAATATATAAAAAATTATGTGCGAAAAAAATCAATACTAACCAAGTAATGAAACCGACTTGGCGGTATGTAATAAAAACCATCGATAAAATTCAATTAAAAATGTTTATCTAATTACAACTTAAGTTATGTCACACGATATTTTTAGTTTATTATATTTTCACAAAATCAGTTCTCTTTTAAGTATTGAGAAAAAAAATGAACGTAATTTGTATGTTTTGTTATTTTCATTTTTATAATTAAAAAGTATATTATTATAAAATTTAATCAAAGTGATTATTACCAACTCTTAATCGAATATTAATTATTCGAATATTTATTACCCAATAAAATCAATGCATTAATAAAATTTATTTTAATAATAATGATCCTTGCAACGTTGTGCAATTATGAGTATTCAGTTATTTATGAAAATAATAATTATTAATTAAAAAAATATTCAGAATACAACTAAAAATTAATCCATGTTGAGAATATCTGAGTTCAATTTCCCCGCCTTCAATTGTATACGCACAACCTGAAGGTATTGCGGGTAGTGTATCCTAAAGCGCCGCACTTTAAGGCAGATGTACGTCACTTCCAGGATTTGAGTAATCGAGTAACAAACATAATTTTTTAAAGGTGCAATTCCACCTATATATATTCATATACAAATATATAACTACAATTCTGATCCCACGATCATTATCAACATTAATTTAAGCATTAAAGCAAGAATAACAACATTATTTCTATCACTAACAGTTAAGAAATATTACTTAACATTAAAAAAAAAAAAATTGATTAGTTCTAAGAATGTCTTGTATGTATAAACGCATTAATAATCTTAAAATATATAAATATTTATGAACGGTTTTTCTTTTCAAGGATGATTTTTTTTTTATACCTTCCAACCCTATTTATATATTTGAAACTTACTTATTCATGACGATAAAAAAAAACCGACGGAATCTCTTTTTCAGGTGTATCTTAAAACGGATAATAAGAGGCCTAGAAATTTCGTAACGAGGCTCACTAATTCTTTTTGATCACGTTGATTAGAGAGATGCATTATTAAGAGTTATGATAAGCTAAATGTATCGTCGAAAAAAAATACACGGAACTTGGTGTATCTATGAACTTAAGATCAAGCTGGATCTATTCAGTTTGAACGAATAAAGCAACTTTTATAACAATAAAATGTTTATTTAGACAAAGAGTTATTTTAACAAGGTTTATTTTTACTAGAATTATTTCTAAATAAATATTACATGAAATGATGCACAAGAATTTATCTGGAATAGATAAAATTGTAATAACTCTTTTTTTCATAGGGAAACAGAAATGGAGTTAGTTCTATATATATATATAAACTATGTAACTTGTACCTAATAAATGTAATATACTATATTTGCTAAAAATTTGGCGAAGTATTGGCAAGTATTTTTTTTTTTTTTTTGAGAGAAAGACTTTAGGGATTTTGTTTGAAATTGTTCTACTCATGTATTAACATATACTATCTATATTTAAGTAAACATTTATTCACTGCAACATGATATTGGAAACCACCCCATCTGTATTTATAGGAAGCATGATGGCTGAAACAAATTAGGACTTATAATAAGGGAACTATTAGGAAAAATATTCCTAAAGTTAAATTTTAAAAGCATCAAGGTATTAAATTATTTTAAAAGAAAAAATTGAATACACCCTTGACAAGAAAAATATATTAAAAAATTACAAATCCTCATATTTCATATAGATACAGTTTTAATGTCATATCAATTTACCAAATGTTGGTTGGTTAAGAAAAAAGTTTAAAAAATAAAATAGTAGAAAGATTTGGATAACATTTATTTATCCAGGAGATCAATACACGACGAACACGTCAAGGAAGTATATGGATATCGTAAAAATAAAAAAAATATATTAAAAAATGAAGGAAGAGATAGGAATTCTCAAAGCGTAATTAGCTGGGGGCTGTGAAATAATTACCAGAAGGAAGTATGCGATAATTAAGGTTTATCTCTTTTAAAATTCCTCTCCCTCAGGCATCCGAGCAAGGGCCGTCCAAGTGATAGTCGATCTTTAATTGGGATGTCTTTAATAATTCCAGAACTTAATTAACGTATTTCGTTTGAACAAATATTGCTAATTATCAAGATGAGTTCACTCCCGAAAAAAAATACCTAGCTCCAGGGAAGATCAATTGAGTAATGAATTATTAGTTTATCACCCTTAACTTCCAAACCGAAGTTCTCCTCATTGAAATAATACTAAATACATAACTGTTCATCAAGCTTCATTATGTATTCAATATATACATTATCAATGAAGAGACGATAGGATGCTTGATAATAATTCAATACATACACTCTACATTCAATATTCAATATATATACTGTATTGTTTTACAATATAACAAAGCAACAATCCTAATGAATTTTTATAATGAATTACAGAAACAAGATTCTAAAAGTAAGTCAATAATTCAAAGAATATTAAAATAATATTTTTTTTATCAATGTTCTTTTTCAAACTTCGCTTTTTAAATTATAAATAATTATTTAGAGACAATAGACGCCTCCATAATAGATTTATATATGCTAGTGAAAATGGAAGAATAGGATAATAGGATGACTGAGAAAGATCATTTATTAATAGTAAATTAGAAATAAACTAAACTGCGTGGGGGGGGGGGCACACCATCCTTACTACTACTACGTATTATTTTTTAGAATTTAAAATAAAAATATTAATATTGAAAAATCCAGCTATAGAAAAATCAGTGGCGCATGACAATAACAAAAGAATAACCAAGCTATAGAGAAGCTTTGACATTTAACACATTCTAATTATCAAAATAGTTATTGTGAGCAAAAAGAACTATCTGTGTACAATTTTAATCTGTTGTGGCAATTTATTATAGTAATTATTCATGTGACTGAAAAAATCTCAAAATATTCTAGTAATCAGTCGTTTACTATTTCTCCCAGCGTTTATGTAGTTCTCACAGTACATGAGAGAGAACGGCCACTTCTATTCAGGATTGCCTTTGTCGATACATTCGTTAATCGTTTAAAAAACAAAAATAAGTTTGTGTAAAAGTATAAAGATATATGCGAAAATATAGTCCACACAATCAATATAGTATTTCACTATAATATTACTTTCATGGATTTTCTGATATTTCCAATTCAGTTTTAGAATGTGACCCAAGGTACATAACAGTGTACTTTCCGCGAAATGAATCCGCTAAATTTTAGGGTGCGTATATTGTATTTATATTATTTCTATATTAGTAACTTATTACTGTCTTCAAGAAACAATTTGTACCAGTCAACAATCAGTTGACAATGAGAAAATGTTGTGATCATGGATGAGTGAGCCATAACGTGTGAAGCATGAAGAAGGATAAGTACCAAGCGGCACCCCTTACAGGGCTTTTATTCTCTTATCTTTCCTGAAGATAAGTGACGTTTTATTAACTTCAGATTTAATCAAAATATATTTGATTTAATCCTGTAATGACTCTTCATTTAAAAAAATTTTTAACCGTTGCTAATTATAATTATTATACAAGATACAATTATTATTATGTTAGTATCATTTAATTTAAATAATGACTAGTGTACAGTTTGAAGTAATCTATTCAAATCTTCACTATAAAAACAATGCAATATTCGAAAAGGTTATAAGCGTCTTCATCTAAGCAATTAGTTCTTAATATTCAATATTCATTTATTGAATACTATAATAATTAAGAACTGGGAACTGGGGTAGAACACAAGCTCTATAACATGAGTACCCTTAATTGAGGGGATAATCTAGCGTTTGAGTGTGGTATCAGACAAATCGCCTCCATACAAAACCGTTGCCTTGAGAAACAGTACATTCTCTACCTTGTACGGAACCCAAGATCCTTCAAGGTATGTTGTGGCAAAGGTTTCTTTTTTTTTTCATTAACAGCACTGAAGCAATCCTTCAGATTAAAATGGAATAATATTTATGCATTTCTTGTGTATTTAATTGATTTGGGGTCGGGCTGCCTCAGTGTTCAGAGGGTCGAGTCGTTATGCTAGAGATCCCGTATTCAAATTCGGCTGGAGCAGGTAAATTATTTAATTTGTTCACAATCACAGGGGGTATACAGAGGCTCCTTGGGCTCACCTAGCCTATATAAAGTGGGTATCTCAAATTAGAGAAAACCTAGAGTGTGATCTCAGACAAATCATCTCTATGTAGTACGTGCCGAACCTATGATCCTTCTGAGGTTGTAGTGGCAAAGGTTTCATTTTTTTTTTTTTTATTGACATAGATACAATTCTTCACCTGACAATGATCATTCCCAAAGTTTATATTGTTAATTTGTTTATTTGTTTTACTTACGTGCCTCAATGTATTGGAAGCAGGGTAGATCATTGTATGGAGCTTTGAGTTGCAAGGCTGAAGATCCCAGACTCAAATCCAGCAGTGGGAGATATATTATTTAATCTGTTCTCAATTAAGGATGGGCCCTGTGAGATAAAGAGACTATCCGTGAGCTCGCCGAGCCTCTTTAAGGTAAGTATCCCAAGTTACTTGGTGAAACTGGGGATTGAGCATTTCTACAGTATCTCACTATATGTATCTGTCATTACCAAAATGTATGTTCTTTTTTTTCTTTTATGGATGTATCTTGCATGGATGGATCGCTCTTACTTTGATCTGAGTTCATTTTTTATTAGTGTATCCATGCTAGTAATGCCTAAATTGTACATAATGAACAGCAAAATGAAATATTATTCAACAGTTTTCCATATACTGTATTGTATGCTATATTATTGGATTTTTTTTTTTGGTATGAAACGGTGTAGCCCAGGCTGTACTGAAAGAAACACCACACTGCATGAGCGATAGAGAGGATGGAATATGATGATGATGATGCTTTATATATACCCAGAAAGTTCATAGCGTTAAGGGTTTCCACCCCTTGGACGAGACTAGGCTGAAGTGAGCGCGTCGAATAACGCAGGACTCAATTAGCGCGGACGGAGATAAATAATCGGGAGCGGAAGAGCGATAATTTAGCAAGGCTGTAATTTTGGCGGGAGATAAGGAGGATTAATTCGGCGGGAGTGGGGGTGGTAAGGGGAGGTGGGGGCTATCTCCTCCATCGCGTGCCGTTCTTCCCATCACCGCCCCGCGCAAAAATAGACAACGTCGTGGCTCCAATGTATTTCCATAGCGATTCCGGGTTTGTTGTATGTTCTTTTATCAGATCTTGCGGAAAGCCTCATCTCACTCCCTAATGTTCTTTTTCAATGCGAGGTATTTCCTTGTACTTCTAGAACAAAGCTTGGTGATTTCGTTGATACAACTCCAAAGTAAAAGCAAAGAGAATAAAACATAATTTTTTATGTTCAAAATAAGTTAAAAAAACTGTTTGAAAATCAGTGTGTAATGTCAAACCTACTTTACCTATACCAGTGTAAGCGGTTAGGGAGCGGAGTGGCTCAGTGGTAGAGCTCTCAATTACCAATCCGAATGTCCTGGGTTCCAATCCCGCTGCTGGCAATACTTTTAATTAATGGAACCCAAAATAAGGGGGAAAATCTGGCGGTTGAGAGTGATCTCAGACAAATAACCTCCCTGAACAACCGGAGGCAGTACAGTCTCTGACATGTACTGAGCACAAGGCCCTTCACGAATGTTACAGATTTTAAAAATAAATTTAAGTGGCTTTGTTTTTTGCGGTTAGCCTTTTATGGATTTTATAAAATAATGTGTTTTATTTAGTGTGTGTTTGTTAGTTTTATTATTTATAATTCATGAATACGCTGTCCTCTTTTGTCCTCCACTCTAGCATTGTAAGAACGATTTTCAATGTGACTTAGCTCAATACATAGCAGAAGTCTAAACCATCTAAGACTGCTCCGTTCTAAAACTACAGTGACTGGAATTATTATTCTAGGTGTCAGAACAGGGTTATTGCCTTGCTACGGACTAGGTAACAACTTATCACTTTTTCCGAATACCTGATAAACCTAATGTCAGAAGCTTGCAGCCTTGATTTATGCTTGAATGTTTGTAATGAGCCCCTTACTCGGGAAGATCAGATTAATATTGGTATAAAAGTAGACTTGTATACAGCTATACTTGTCTTTCATTTTCTACCTTGCCATAGTTCAAGAAGGCACCTTTCACGGCGTTGAATATCCTGCTTGCTGTACCAATACGCTCTGATATTACACTATCTATATTCTCGTGCAGGTGCGCCCACTGAAATACGTTAATTGTTGTGTTATTTAGCCGTTGATTTTAATCAAGCGAAAATCAATACAGTACAAAATAAAGTAAAAATAAGCGTTGAGATGTCCGAAAACTTTTCATGATTTTCTTCACAATAACTGAGATCTAAGGGTCATTGTTTCTCATAAATGTCATTGTTCACGTAAATGTACGACTAGTTAGTTATAAAATAAATTACAATGTCGACAAATAAAACCCTGTTAAGGCATACTTTAAGAAAATTTTATGAAAAAAGAATACAATATTTATTTTAGTGAAATGATAAATACTTATTTACTAATGCGGACATTATTTAGATCTTACTGCTTATAGGACTGTTTAGTACGGGTGACGTCTCTTTAAATCGTTTCACTTTATTGTCTCTCAGCTCTGTTGTGCGGACAGAATACTTATTCCTTCCCATACCCTACCGCTTTAAAACAATATCCCTTAGGGCCACCAGTGAGTCTAGACTTCAAAGTCGTAAAGAGTGTAAAGGGCCAGTAAAGGGAGATGTATAACTTACTGGGACTGACGTTGTTGTAAAACGCGGCCGTAAAACTGGCTCGTAAAAGGTGGGTCCTATCGTAGGGCAGGTCGCCATATACTAATACGCCCATCCTATCAGTGTATAAAGGGATCTCTCTCTCCCGGCCTTCGTATCGGCTCTGTCCTATTAAGGGCAAGTATCCATTCCTGGCAAATCTAGCTCGCTTAACATGCTTCATTTACTTTGAAACGGTTTATCGAAACGACGTTCTGATATTTTTCATGTTTATTGCTTTTCTTTATCGTATGTGTAGAAGACCAGTATATCATGAATATACCGATATCGCCGTACGTCATAAAGACTAAATTTTGTACTATCCCGAAATTTATGAAGTCAGAAATACCTATAAGTTGGTTTAGTTCAAAATACTTTTTTATTGCCGGATTTAGTATCTGCAAAAAAAATAAAAAGATAAATACGATAGATACAGCTTTATTACTTTTTTCTATAATTATTCACAAAGTACTGTTTGTGATTTCTGTACCCCGGAGTTACAGGGCACCATAAAGCATTGTTGTATTTTTTCTATTTGTTCAGGAGACCCAATTTTCTATAATTTTGAACTATTAAAATTTCAAAGTTATAGAAACAGCTTAAAGAGCATTGTCCACATTGTTATTGGCATTGATAAGTAATTGGTACTATTGATCATGGTATTTTATTTATGACAATTTACAAAGAATATTACCTATTTTGTGAAACTGGTGTCCTTTACCTCTGAGATACAGATTTTATACGTAGGCCACTCGATTAAAAATTATATTTAGTGTTGAACATGGAAGCTATTTATATTACATTGCAATCATACTGACTATAGCATGATCTTGTTTGTTTGTGTTTTTAGGGCAAAACCCAAAGTTCATCAACTCATCAACCCAAGGTTCACTATGTAAAATGGTAGTATATTTGTCGATTAGTAATACACGCATAAGCACACATGAACACCCACTTGCACAGGTAAACACCCACACACAAAACTGTAATATACGTTAAATCTTATTCTACCATTTGTCAAACATTCAATGAAATAAATCACTATTATAAATGTCATTTATTATTGCATAGTATATATTATATTCATAATAAATAATACTATTTATTATTAAATCAAGAATATTTCAATTATAAAAACAAATTTTTCCTTTGGTCGTAATGAAATAAGTCAATATTTAATTAGAGCATTAATTAATGTTCTAGGCATAAGAATTTTGAATTATTTTCTAATTATACATTCGTTTATAAATATTTATTGGCTATAAAAGTTTTATGAAAGCTGAAAAATACCAGGTCGGAAAGATTACTCTATTGAGTAAAAAAATTCTAATTGGATACAGTTTTCTAAGACCCTGGTTCAGTTTTCAAAGGAATAACCCTGGTTTGTCTAATTATGATCACCAAACATCTGAACAAGAAAGTACAATCTCATGATTAATTTATTGTTACAATAAATTTCCTTGCTATGGTAGAGCCATTTATCTTAGCAAGCATTTCTCCAACACGGATGAGGCGACTTGAAAACTCGTGGGAGGATTAATTGTCTGCCTTGACAGTGATGGACCTGTTGCTACCTCCGGCTGTCCCTTCTCAAAGACCGATTGTGTCAATATTTGTCAACACCACTCACCGTTTTCTCACAAATATCACCCGAGGAGAAAATTACTAATTGCTGTTTGCTCAAGTGTAGTTAATTAAGCATCTTACAAAGAATCAACAAATTAATGATCCTAGAGGCATAATGGTTCTTTGAGTTTGGATTAGCCGAATGTTTAGGAGTGAGAACTGATAGATAAGTATAGATGAATCTGTTGGAAACCAACCAGTTATAGAGATCAATTCAATAACATAATTTACAACTTATATTAAGATATAAGGATGTATTATATATTAAAATTTAAAAATCTTTAAATATCAAACATTTTAAAATAACGTTTTGCCTATCCAAGTTTAGTTAGGATTAGTATCTTTAACGAGTACCTGAAATTGTACAAGCTTGGATCCCCCATTTTACGTCCTTTTCGAAATACGACATAAAAAAGGAGGTTTTATTCCCTTTAAAACTTCCTAGGTCCACCTTCCGGGCTTTGAACTCGCGATCTTGGGCAGAGCAGGTAGTTATGCTAAACACAAAACCACAGGTGACCACTTCTAAGCAATGGATATTTTAAAATATGTACCACTATAACACTTGATTTTATGATGATTGGGTTTTAATACACGGATAAAGGATTTGATTGGCCCAAGAACGTGCATAACAGCGGAGCACAATTAACGGTGCTAAGTTTCTAGAGGCTGTCTATGCACAGGAAACGTCCTGAGTTGATTCAGAGCTGTTAATATATACAACAAACTGTACTACTACAATCCATGAAGGGTCTAGGGTTAAGTACTAACAAAGAACAGCTGATAATAACTAAAAATCTGGAACGAAACTGGACGCTATTTTCAATCCAATCCAAAAACAAACAAGCAGTGCTGGGATATTCATGATTGGCTGACCGTATTCTCATCGTTAATTTTGATAAATGCTAATAACTAAAATAATTTTATAGAGAATTCTTTTCTAGGTAGATTGCATAAAAATTTGACAAAATTTTAATCAAGATAAACCCTTAAACAAAAACAAGCAACAAAAAAAAATTAATCTCAACTTACCGCTCACAGAAATGTTGTATCGCGTTGACAAAATAAGTTAGTAAAAAAATGGAGGTTCTGTGTTAAAGAAAATTAAATCTGATAAAAGTTTATTAGACGGGGAGGATAACTCAGATAAAATCTAATTATTGTTTGTGTGCTTTGAGCAAGTTTCAGAACTGACAAAAATTCGATAGCCGTTGGGTTGACTTAATTAAAACTGTTCACAATTATCTTCATTCGTGAGGTGAACAATAAAATCGCTAACAGGTTGGATGCCTCAATGCGAGCGATGCCAATAGACGAGTCTTATCAATTAATGACTTATTTAGGAGGAATTTTCGCGATTGTTTAGTCGGAATTCGATTTTACTACCTAATGCATAATTTTTTGTCTTTTTTTTATTTTTTATTCATATGAAATAATTGTTTAACTTTTTTTTTCTGTTTCTAATTAGTAAGTGCGTTTCGGTTCATTTCCATTGAGACTTATATCTAAATAATTTAGGCAAAATAAAAAATTTAAAAGTAAATTCCAATAATTCAATTCACATTTAAATTATCCGGTTAAACATAAAAATTATGTAAACTGTCAAATACAACCACGACCTTCGATTTACATCAGTTACTTTTCTTTTTCCCATTACTACAACATATAATAGGCATTCTTTTTTTTTAATTATTCATTATTTCATACATTCATATTATACATATTTATCCCTGTGATTATCTCAGGATTTCTTTTAATGCAGTGTAAATATTCATCTTTTATTTAATTATCAAATACTTTTTTAATTTTGATTCGTCCATATTTTTATGATGAATAAGTTATTGGAGGGTTAACTATTTTTCAAACAATAGTACTTTAATGAAATTAGAGATGCTGAACATTTGACATTCATCTATCAAACTATTTCGATGGAAATAAAACTGAGATGACCCAGCATTCATTTTGATTAAATTCGTAAGTATTGTTAATAAAAAAAAAACTGCTAATATGATCAACAAACATCATAAAAAAAATTTTATTATTCAAAGTTGTATTAATGGCAAGTAGATTTTGAAAAATATGCTGCAACATCTCATTTTTATAACTACCAATCTCAAGAGGGCTTTTCATTCATTACTGATCAATGGCTAAATATACACATACTATACAAATTCCTGCAATACCGACATTTTCCTATTTTCTATACTTTTACGAAATTAATGTGTTTCATTTGATGAAATAATATAAACAAGTTAATGTGACAGTCTAATTGAATTTAAGGTATTAATGAGATGTATTATATGAACGTTTGACATTTTAAATGACCAACTTAAAAATAGTATATAGAGTTTTATCAAAAGAAATTACTAACGCTTGGAAAATTGGTACAAAAAATGTCCTGACTTGGCTTGAGTTGGGGCTGGAACAGATTGCGGGGGACAAAAACTATATAATGTAAAGATAAAAGCTTCCGCCCCGCGCATAGTACAGCGGCAGAGCCCACACAAAAGAATCTAGTTACCATGACAACCGACACCCAACATATCGTGTTTCGGTAAATAGCTTTGTTTGTTTCGAAGGACAACAGGAATTTGAGTATGTTTGCCTTAACAAAAAGTCAGAGATCTTGAGAGCTGTGTTTCAATGCATCCATTAAAAGTCGATCCCTTTAGCAGGAATCCATTGAAAAATACTGAAGTAACCTTATACGAAACATCAAAGCTGGATTTAATGGTGTTGACGTTCAAAACAGTTGAGCGCACAAATATAGTTTTTCCTTTGATAGTCAATGTCAAGAAGATAAAACATGTAAGTACTGTTTAATTTTCTATATCCTCAGCTGTTTTTAATAATTAAGTATTAAAATATAAGGATATGTGAAAATAGTGTAAAGATTATACAATATTTTTATAATGATTTTTTTGGTCAGTTAGACCGCGTCTACTATTGCTACAGCTTCCTATAGCCCTGAAGATGACCCACAAAGTGGGTCGAAACGTCGGCACATAATTAAATAAGCTACCACTTATTTAGTGTTTTCATTTGACTGCACCCCCAACTATTTTCTTCCTTATGTCTACTTTCCAGTCAACCATCCCCTCGCTTATAATGATTTTAATTAATATGAATCAACTACATTATATTCAGTATATTTTTATTAGTTAAAAATTTACATAAACAATTTAGAAATTGATGTTTGTTTTATCTATTAGATATTTTTTTCTTCAAGCTCTTTTAGATATTCTGCATGGACCTAGCCACCAAGTACCGCTATAAGGCACTAAAGCTAATGTTAGTTTTTGACATGAACAAACAATAACAAGAAAAGTTCCGCGTAAATTAAACATAACAAAGAGTAATATGATGTAAATAGTTGGGGGTGCAGTCAAGAACTTCTTGACTGCACCCCAACTATTTACATCCTATTATCGTATCTACCAGTCAACGAATTTCTTTCCTACATGAATAACAAAGAGTACATAATAATAAAATATAGCGTTCAATAAAACAATAAATCGTAGAATTGACAAATTGTGAAACTATCCAAACAAATATTAGATTAGATTGTATAGACAAATTTATTTGTAAAACCACATTCATTTAAATAATGAAAAAATGTTTTGTTTTCTTAAATTTTTTTAATCTCTTCGATCAATAGCGAAAACATGTTCTGTTTTCTGTTTTAATAGCTTTTTGGTACAGCAGTGCCCTCTGTAATTTATTCGTTATTATTTAAAGACAAATTTAAATTTTCACGATTAATCTCACTTTCCGGTATCTTTTACATAAGCATACATATTTCACTTTGTATTTTGTATTTTACAAGATTTTTGAAGAATTTTTAGCACGTTGATGAAGGTTGATGTAGCCCTAAAAGTAGGTGAGGCCGAGTCAGCTTCGTGCGTTCGATTCTCAGCCTGCTTATTATGCAACATTTTTTCGGCGTCAGGCCTTTTAGAGGGAGCCAGGAAAAAATTTCATCTTTTATTTTACGTAGGCGGCTTACCGGGATTTTCTCCCACACATCATCTCAATATTCTCTGACCTTACTGGTAAAAACTTTTATCCATTTAAGCAAAAATGTTGATCTTGGGAAGGTATTTATGTTTTTAGATGAATATTTCATTTTTCCATTGTTATGAAACAACCTGAAACATTAAAATTATGAAACAAAACATTTTTTTTTTAATAGAATTTAAAAGAAAAGGAGAAGTATTTCTATACGATAGAAATACACTAACAGGCGAAAAATTCCACCCACTTTAAAAAAAAAAATGTATTTGTATATTATGCATGGTATTTGTAGATAACACTTATTGTTTATGGAATTTTATAATCTTTTTTACCTTTAATAATATTTTTTACGTTTATTAAATGAGTCTTTAATTAAAAAATCAAAGTAAAAATGTAAATGGCTAAGAAAAATGAAAAAAATTGAAAAAAGAACCATTTTTATTCTAAAATAAATTAATGGCAGCATCTTTTATTTGCGCGTGTTTCCTCCTCTTGCCTTCATTACTTCTAGAAGATGCCTTGGCATACTTTCCACCAGTCGGGAAATGTCCCTTTGCTAGAGGATAGCCCATTCCTCCTGAAGACCCTTTTCAAGGTCCTGCAGTGTATCAGGAAGAGCTTCATGCGCTCTTATTCGTCTTCCGAGGTTATCCCATAAATGCTCGATTGGGTTCAAATCTTAAGAACGTGCTGGCCAGGCTAAAACCTCATTGTTGTTCTGATGAAGGAACAACTGTAGTATGTCGAGCGACATGTGGGCGTGCATTAGATTAGAACGATCGCCGATTTAGTTGAGGATAAGCAACACATGAGGTTCTAAAATCTCGTCTACGCAGCGAGTGGCCGTCAAAGACACTCCACGAACAACAACCAATTCTGTGCGGCGCTTCATTGAAATCCCAGCCCACACCATTAAGGAACCACGTTGAAAAAGTTGGCTCTGGGTAAAATTATAGGCTGCATATCTTTAATTTCTTCTTTTCCTTACCCTTTCACGCCCGTCTGGAGATCGAAGAGCAAATCTTGCATCTTTAAAAAGTACAGCACTCCATTCGTCCTTAGTCCAATGGCTGTGTTCTTGAGCATATGCCATCCGTGTAACTCTTTGAGTTCTGGTCAACTCTGATACTTTTACTGGTCGAAAAGCCATTAATCCATGCTCATTAAATCTTCTCCATCATCAATAAGTGCCACACCATGCGCAACACCCTCAGCACGAAGAGGCATTTTAAAACTTAAAATTCAAAAAATTAAAAGCCGTAAACTAAGAAATTTGCTGCAAGAAACGGCAGTGAACAATGACATTGGATAAACATTTTAATTCCAAACAATGTGAACATTGGAATCTACCGTCCTTTCATTGAAATAAGGATTAAGGGCTATTTTCCTCTATATTGGCATTCCTAATTGAAAAAAATACATATTTACTCATTAACAAAATAGACCAATCTAAAGCAGAAATATGTTTAGATGAAAACATGAAAAAATCAAGTGGGTGGAATTTTTGGTTTGTCAGTGTATATAGTAAACCAAAATGTGCAACCCTTCGGCAATAGACAAATATTGTTCAGTCGCGGATCAATTTCATAAATTAAAATTAGAATCTCGCAGATCTGTTCACATTTTGTTTCCATGGCGACGAATAAAGAGGATGTTCAGTAGCGTTACATTTAAAGCTTTGTATATTCCAATTCACCAGTCACCGCCGCCATGATCGGCTATAGCCATCTAGATTAGGAAAGAAGATTGAAACACCATCTGTCGGCAGAATCGCGATCTTCACTTCACTTGACTCTCCGCATTCAGACTGCAAGCACACATCTCTCTACTCTTCTCTACTGAATCCTAAACCTCCGGACATTCACCAAAAGGTCGCCGTTCACCGCAGGACATTGATATATTCGCCCAAGGCCCCAGATCGCCTAGCACCACCAGATCGCCTAGTAACCAGATACACTCGGAGCCAATGAAAAGAATCCTTCTCTCCAATTGTAAGTCCACTCTTTCATACAATTAGCAAGAGTACCTGTTCACCGGTCGTCGTCATCTTCAGAGATTTCATTTCATTCATCTTATAAGATAAAGACTATAAATTCCACTGTTAAGATTTGTTCATACGAAGCATCATTTCCAGTTAATAATTAAGATTTAATAATTTCTTTGCATAACATTATTCATTGTTCATTTTTGTCTCTTTCTTTGTAAAAATTGTTTATTCGCTGTTTTTTCTTTAATTATCAAATGTCTAACCTTAATATATTTAAATTTAATAAACCACATGTTTCAGTATCTCGCCAATTTATTTAAAACCCCGACGCTATTCTACTAATATATTATATTTCATTATTTATCTTTTTTTGTTCTATTCAGTCTAATCACGCCCGTACAAATATCATATTCTACGTAAGCAAATACATTCTTATTAATTTAGGTGTATTTAGGATAAGATTCAGATCTACAAGAAAAAAGAAATAATGATTAGGGCAGGATATAGGGAATGAAATGAACTAATAAAATATAAGTAATAATAAAAAACATCCCTAGCTCCCTCAAAAACTTCATAAGGATGCTGCACTATAAGTAGGGTAAAAATCAGATTCATCAACCAATTTTTGACAATGAACAACCAACAGTAAACATTACACTTATTCGAATGTAAAGAATAGCAGAAAGAAACAATTACAATGAATATCGACCCTTTTTATTACATACTAAGGAAGCAAGACGCTGGTGTACCTAAATTTCAGGTTATGTAAGATGTGAAAGCCGATGGCATGCATCAGCGTCCTCTGTACTTCATTCGTATCACAGAGAAATTAAAATTTTAGTGGCAAATCTAACTTTTTGATATTATTTTTTACTTTCCCATAAATATTTTACATTATTTATAATCGGCTAATAACACATATAGTGATAATGCTGGTGACTTTATCGGAAGATACATGACAAATGATTAAGAAATAACTCCTTCTTTCTAAAATATTCTCTACAAAAGAAATAGGAATAAATAAGTATGAAATAAGAATCGGAGAGACAGATGACGAGAAGTGAATGGTGGAAGCGAGCAAGGGAATCCATAACGTAGGTTATAAAGCTCGCCATTTCGGGAAAAAGGGGCCCGGTGACAGGGCAACTTGAGGGGACAATGGCAAGCCGGCTCTCCGCTCCCTCAAAGATTTTTATCGTACTGTGTCAAACTCAGGCCGTGTGCCTGAGTAATTGTTCCAATTCACCCATTCTCTATCTCCTTCTCCGCTGGATATATATCAAATTAATTCAGTTTGTCCGAAATTTCTTACCCGTCCCTTATTCCACCCTACCTATGCAATGAGAATAGATCAATCTCTACCAGGGATTGTGGAATGATGGATCAAGTATAGCTTTGCATTTGACATCGACAAAAAAATATGACTGGTTTAGAACAGTTCAAAATTCAGGCCAATAAATATAATGGAGAATGGATTAGCTCACTGGTAGAGCGCTGAGTGGTCGTTCTGAAGATCTGGGTTTAAATCCGGCTGTGACAGATACTTTATTTATTCTGTTAACGGCTGGGGATAGCCCCCGTGGGATCTGGAGATCTTCCCTTCATCCAGCCTCTATAAAGTGGATAATCTTAAATTGGAGTAGAACCTAGCGGTTGGACGTGATCAAGGACAGATTCTCCAAATTCTCCAAATATATCTTTACATTATCATCAGTATAATGATGTTTTAGCAAAACAATTTGGGGTTGTAATATACAGATGTGCACCTCATTTTTTTAGTTACTGCATAATCATCAGAGCTCTGAGTTCCCGTGACGAAGGTCTGGGTTCAAATCTGACTGCTGGCAGATTTTATTCAATATATTAGCATCCGGGGATTGATCCTTCCTGATATGGAACCTCTATAGAGCTCATCCAGCCTCTTCGAAAGCATTCGAAATAGGTGTAGTGTCTAATAGGACAAATCACCTCCCTGTAGAACCGAAACCGTATATTCTCTACCTCGTACTAAACCCAGACCATTCATTGGTTATTGTGGTATACTGTTTTTTAAGTCGTAGCAGAAGTATTTTATCACCTTGCTGACTATTTTAGTTTTAGCATTCGTAATTTAATATAAGTTAATTAAGTTTAAATGTTTGTAACACACCTCATGTTTGAACTTACATTTAAATTTGATTTAAAAATAGTTCAGCTAGTGTTGAGGGAAGGTCATGTGTTATCCTCATCAGATAGCTTTATTTCGTTTAATTTCTTTTCAATAGCTTCTTTGATCTTAATGCTCGTTTTATGAAAAAACAATTTAAATAAATAAACATAAAGTAAATAATAAATACTCAGGCCCATAAGAGGCTGATGAATTTATGAAGGGGAAGGTACGGACTCATTAGGCTGATGAGAGGGCAGATTACCAAGTCCAGAGCCATTACTCCGCCTCACCGCTCCCGCTGAATGCCCTGTACTCAGTACTCTTCCGATCCTGCGTCGTCCGTAGAAGGGCAAGGATAAGTAACTAATCAGTAAGGGAGTATAAATAAAAAAAATTAGGTTCTCAAAGAAATTTTATATTATTAAAATTTAGGAAAATATGATTTTTTTAAAATGTTTTAGGAGATCGATTTTTTTTTTTTAACTTAAGTATTAGATGAGGGAATTCCGATCATTATGGGAGGCCTGAACGGCCGGGTCGGAAATAATGTGGGGAATGTCAAGGAGCAATTGGAAGGTTTGGAGAGCGGACTCTCAATGACAATGGGGAAAGAATTATTAGGCTATGTCTGGCCAATGGAATGGTTGTAGCAAATAGCTTATAACCCCATAAAGAGGTCCATAAATATACCAGGGTAGAACCTAGACGTAAGGAGAAGTCCATAATCGACTATTTCCTCATACCTAGGGAAATATTAAGAGATACAATATATCTTAGAGTCAGTAGAGGATATGAAATAGGTAGTCACCACCTGCTACTAAAGATGGATTTGCCAGTGGAGATAATTAATTTATACGTGTTGGACAACTATAGGTTCTTGAGAACATATACGATTAGTAGGCACTCTTATTAAATCCCAGTTTACGAAACAAATTGCATACAATAAGATTCACGTGTAAACAATCTTCTTCTTCTTTGACTTCCTCTTATGCCATTGCTAGCGTCGAGGAGCCTCCACCCAATGCAGCCATGCCTCGCGGTCCTAACTCAGCCGCCTCATTTCCAGGAGGGCCTTGCCTCTCTCCCCTCCAATGCGCTGGATATATTCCTGATAGGAAACTCTAGGACGGCCTCTCGGCCTCTTCCTCGTGGGTCTAGCTTCCACGGGCTTCCTTGGCGCTCGCTCTTCACCTACCCGACGTGGCCAAACCACTTTAGCTGTCGGTTTTCATGGAATTTTTTAGCTCGATCACTTTCAGCTCCTCTCCGACTATTTCATTCCTGATGCGGTCCCTCCTGTTCTTTCCAAAGACTCTCCGCAGGAATTTCATCTCCGCCGCTGTCACTCGGCCAGCTTGTTTGTCCAGCATAACCCAGCTTTCACTTCCATAAGTGAGGGTTGGGATGTAAACTGATTTGTAGATGTGCATTTTGGTTTCCTTTCCAACCTCCCTATTTCCAACTATACTGTTGCAAATAGGGTAGTAAACCTAGTTGGCTTTTGATATTCTATTAGCTGCCTCTGGGTCAATTCTTCCCCTGCTGCTAATGATTGTCCCCAAGAAGGTGTACTCTTCCACAACTTCAAGTACCACCCCATTACAGATCAGCTGGAGTTCTCGTGTTCCTCTCTTGATACCACTAGTACTTTACTTTTATTGCTAATTATTGTCATTCCTTTGCGGATGAGTTCTTCCTCCCATTCCACCAGGGTTTGCTGCAGCTTGTCTTTCGTGTCCGCAATCAATACTATGTCATCGGCATACAATAGGTTTTGAAACATAACATTTCTTAAGTTCCACTTGCCGATGACCGTCCAGGCAGTACCGCGCTTACAGATTTTATGGATTTCATCCATAAATAATATAAATAGAAGAGGACTCAAGCTGTCACCCTGCCTCACACCTCTCTCTATGGGAAAAGACTTGGACTCCCTTCCGTTTATCCTCACTACTCCTTTCGCAGCCTCATATACTGATTTAATTCGGTGTTTAAGTTGCAGTTTTTCTACAAAAATATCGAAGAAATCAATTGATAAATAAAAAATAAAAAAGTATTTATACGTGTTGGACAACTATAGGTTCTTGAGAACATATACGATTAGTAGGCACTCTTATTAAATCCCAGTTTACGAAACAAATTACATACAATAAAATTCACGTGTAAACAATCAAAAATAATAAATAATTGAGTGAAGCAAACTATACTATTTTCTAAATCATCAAAACTGAAAATGATGCAGTATTTAAATACATAATAATTATTACCGTCACTCATATACCTAATCCTAAAAAGCGATTAACATAAATAATTAATGAACGTATACTTCTCAGTACAATTAAAAGAAAGAACAATATAAAAATAATTTAAAATAATACTTTTTTTTTAAGTCGCTTCACTAGTAAACAATCTCTTTAGAACCAATCAAATCTCATCTATTTTTTTCCAATGTTCAACAGTAATCACAAATTTGTAGGCTGTCAACATTGTCAACACTTGCCATACAATATCTTTAAGCCTTACGTAATTAGACTCATATATATGAATATTATAAGACCTGTTCGGACTTAAGGAGTAGAGCTTTTGGGTCCCACAAAGCCATAAAATCCTTCCCGTTATCCAATCATTACAATTCAAAATCCTTCGTAAAATCCTTTGTTGAGTGACCATGATGTCCCATTTGTTGCTGATTCTGAATCCAATATTAATATTTTCCTGATATAGTTCATTCCCACTCAAACCCACTAGTTACAATCTAGCTTCCTATTCAATTCCCGAAAATCCTCCAAGTCTGAAAAGAAGATAGCCTCGTGAGCTTCTACTTAAATCAGTTATTTGATTTCTACCAGCGGATTTTCCCTACATGTATATCCTAGTGATTAATTATTATTCTTTATGCTTACCTCTGTTGTTGTAATGCCATTGTAAGTTTTAATAACTAAGTTTGAAAAAAAAATTTATTTTTCTCGAAAATTTTATTTAGATGTTTAGGATCTATACGAAGGTGATGGTAAACACTATTCCACAATACGTACATAGAGTTTCATGCCTTAGTAATATAAGTCCCTTTTTTACGCTAACACTTTTATATTTTGTTCATTAACTTCAAATTTACTTTTTGAGTATCCTCAATAGTCTTAGTGCAGGTTTATAACGAGGCCGTCTTAGCAAGTTACTTTGAGTAGAGGCTACTTTGAGTTACTTCGTAATTAACTAAAATTAAATTTAGATGAAGATACTGTTACCATTTGCACTGTTGCGGAATTCAATTGAACAAGTTAAAGAACGTACCGGAGCGGTTGAGTTCACGTACACAGTAGCAGTTTACTGCCTTTTGCATTATCAATTAGCTATTCCATAAATTAGTCAAATGGGTTATCTAAATGCTGATGAAGTGGCTGGAAAGTTGCTTTTGAAGTGTTTATAAATCCAATTTATAATAAAATACCTCATAATCTCATGTAAAACGAATAAATCAACTTTATAATCATTTAAAATTAAAAATCATATTTAATATCCAATAGAAACACAGTGTCTATAGTTTATAAATTAACAGAGAGTTTTTGAAATACAAAAAGGAAAAATATCGAGCTCGGTTAAAACAGCTTATTCCCAACAATTAATTAAACTTTAATTTTTTGTGATGGTTAAAAACGTGCAGAGAACGAAAATAATACGGTGGCATTCTGCTAGCTATTTATACTAAAAATACCACATATATTTATCTGTTTTTTCTTACAAGTATGTAAGGCGTTCAGCATCAAAATCGGAACCCTCTAAAATTACAAAAAAATATTTCCCGTTTTTTTATAGTTTTTATATAGTCTAGCAATTTCCTACAACAGGACAGTTTGCCTAATTTCTCATAGCTTTAGTCCGGTTCTGAACTTGATGTTTCGGAAGCATCAAGTATTGATTCACTAAACTAGAACTGAAAAAGTTACATTTTGAAATTTGATGTTACCCACTTTTGATCCTGCACGCCTTATATACTATATGATTGCATATTATAATTGAAATTAGTGTTTAAATATTTTATGAGAATTAAAAAAATATATGTGTACATTTATATACTGCATTTTTTTATAATTAAATTAAACATTAAGTACGAATATGACTACCTAATGTGATTCATAAGAAGGAAAAGCGTATACATGTTAATGTATGTAAATAATATAAAGTATATAATAAGTCACAATGTGTGACACTATTTCATTAATTTAAAAAAATTGCTCATGGAAAATAAATAAATTTCATTTACCAATAATTATTAAATTATATATATTTATTGAGGCTAGACAAAGTGGGCATACCGTTTCATGTGAATCAGCTTGTCCATGGCCACATTAAATATACATGTTTGTGTTAGTTAAAATGTAGAAAGAACGAAAATGAAACCAGACCAAGCTATTTGCAATATAAAACCACCGGATTCACAACGATGTTTATATATTTCCGATTATTCGGCTATTTTTTTAATGACAATTATATGAGGCATTGAGCATCAAAATTGGGTAACTCCAAAGTTTCCAAAAAATGACTATTTCATCTTTTTCCTCGAGTTTAGTCACGTAATTTTGGTTAACAGGGCAGTTATCCAACTTATTTTTCACGGTTTTAATGTGATTCTGAAGTCGAAATTTCGGGATAAGTATTACTTAACTGACTTAGCGAAAATGTGGCTTAAATACATATATGATTGTGTATAACAATTACAATTAATGCTTAAATGTTTTAGGAATTCAAAGGAATAAACATTCTTATACTTATATATTGCAATGTTTTTATTGTTTTTAATAATAAATAAAATACAAATTTTAGTACGAAAGTGATTATAACTAACGAATATGAATCAACAGAAAAATAACTATGGATATTTCGGGCGAATCTCCTCCTTGCACAACCATTGGAAACAGTACAGTCCTTCCTATTTACTGAATTAAATACCATTCATGGACTGACTGTAATGATACAGACATTTTCTAACCAATACTTCGGGTCAAGTTGTTATAGGTTCCTTAAGAAATGTTGACAACCTCGCTAATGACTATTATTTCTTGTCCAGGCGTTTCATAGAAATGCCATTTCGCCAATGTCCAATAAAGTTTAAATTTACAGCAATTTTAATTATCAAAAGCATATTTGTTCTCTACTTGGCCACACTGAATAAATGAGAGAATAAAATGAGAAAGAATTATTCTAAATCACAAATGATATGTATAAATACATATTAAATTGTACATGAGTGAATTAATAAGTTAAATGAAGGGCACACACTTACCCAAGAAGGACATTAGCGACATAAGCATATTTAAGTATCTTTAGATACCCAAGTTCCATTACGTACTTCATAAAACTGGAATTCCTTGCTTAATCGCCATCCCATGTTGTAAAAAGTAGCAAGTTACCCCATATTACTAAAATTACAGGACACTTTGCTCCCGACGGTTAATTCCCTCAGTGGGGGGAATGTTCTGCCTCAAACGACCCCATTTGGTTGAGCTCTAAATCCCAACCCTCCCCCCGCACCTCAACAACTGACAAGAACCAGATTAAGAAAATTACCGCTGCTCATGGGCCGTTATCTTCACTAGCATTCTCTCTCTCCAATATAATCCTCAATCCGTGCATTTCTCAGCCTCTATTCTACTTTGCATCTACCTTCACATGGGTAACATGCTAACATGATTCGATAGATTAATTAATAAAA
This sequence comes from Troilus luridus, assembly GCA_964056705.1. Classification (NCBI taxonomy): domain Eukaryota; kingdom Metazoa; phylum Arthropoda; class Insecta; order Hemiptera; family Pentatomidae; genus Troilus; species Troilus luridus. The sequence goes on along the minus strand of OZ057412.1, from coordinate 41,233,255 downwards.
ATATGAAACAGAAATATAGGAATTAAGTACTAGCAGGAAAAAATGATTGAATGGGTTAATCACTTAGATTCCATGACACGAAACCCGAAGATGGGAAACTGCTTCACGAACAGAAAATACAATAAACTAGACTTGCCTTTCCTATAGAAAATGTTCGGCTGATATGCAATTTGTTCCACTCCACACCACCAGTACTTGCTCAGTCCATCGCAAGCATGATTTTCCACTTTTTTTGTCTAAGTAATTCTTAATTCCCTTATCACACTGATTTTAATTAAATGACTTCGACGAATTAATAAAGCAAATAGTGACCCGAAAGAGTTAAAAAGAAAAATTAAATGAAGAAATTTAGAAAAATTAAATAGTCGAGTAGTTTTATTTAATAAAATGATTTTAATCCGGGAATAGAGTGCCTTAGTGGTAGATCGATGGTTTGCCGGGATCAATTCTGCCTATGGCAGATTTTATATAATGTGATTAATCCTTTGGGGATCACCCAGACCCTATAAAGTGGATAACCAAAATAGGAGGATAAACCTGGTGGTTGAGCGTGATCTAGGACAAATCATATGCATACGCATTTGTTGTCCAAGACTCTTCATGAATTTTAGTGGTAGTTTGAGAAAAACTAATGATTTTAAGTGTCCCTGTTTAACCGGAAATAATATAATATAATTACATTTATCTCTAACATCTATATTTGGTTCCCACAGAACCAATCTTTTGAGCGTTCCTTTCTAGCCCGGTCTATCTCTTTGGAACTCACTCCCACTCGATATCCGCCATGCGTCTTCTTTAACCTCATTTAAATCCAAACTTTCTTTCCTTCTAAATTTTCTACATCTTCTAAATTCCCAATCAGATGCTTATAATCAATAAATAATTTATAGATATATTCAACTTGATCGATTGATAAAGTACTGTAAATATTCCTCACTCATAATGATATCATTTTTTTTATTATTAGAACATATTATTTATTCACTTATTTTTCTTTTTATTGTAAATTTGTCTGTTTTTTATTACAATTTTGTATCACATTTTCTGATTCTCTACTAAAACATACCTGTTCAGTTATTTACTATCAAGATATTATGTAAATACTGTTTTATTCTGATGTAGCCCCTTGGCCAGATATATATTTATTTAATTTTGTTCATCTCTGTTATTCTAAAAGGACCTGGTCCCAGAATAAAATTATTTTTCTATTCTATTTTATTCTATTATTAAACATTTTAATACAACTAAATAATAGCAATTAAATATTAAAAATTGACACTAACATATTTTGCTGAAATACTTATTAATGAGAACATGCATTACTATCTTTAAAATGGACTATGTTTTAGATTTCTGCCTCATTTTTAATATTCTGGTCTAGGCCTTCCCTGTGAATAGTATAAATAATTAAAATATAATTATTCGTCTTCAATTTATATATTTTTTTTTTGTTCTAAGGACTTAATAAATGGCTAAGTGGTTATAGATGTGATTTCCAATAATTTGATGTTATGTAACAAGACATTACACAAAATTGCAATGGAAAGTATTTCGTAATGTAATTAGGTATAATATTCGATTTTTAATTTTCGATAGTAGCTCCACAAAAATATTTTTTTAACGTTTAGTACCCTAAATGAATTAATTTATTTTTGAAAAATAGTTTATAAGATATTTTTGTCAGTATAATAGAGCTAGGGATATTCGTTTCTTACACCTGACATGAATAAGAACTATTTTCGTATCTAACCAGGGATGATATTCTTTTATTATAAATTTATTTTTCATTCCCTGTTGGTAACGGATCGTAATTACTATCGAAAACATAAAATGTTACTACCCAGAAGTTTAACGTCTTCCTGTTTTTGAAGAGCCATAAAGTTGCTTGCCGAACGGGCCTTCAAATCAGTTTATTTACGAAGTTAGGAAATGGCTACAGAAGATGGGATTGGTTACGCGGCGGCAGTAACCGTACATATAGCCTCCGTTATTGCGCTTTATATCTGTCAATCCAGCTTTTGTTCTCATGTAAAGGGAGCTATCGTTTCATCAGGGGGTCGTGGAACGGCTGTCTCATTTCCGAATTATCTGATATGTTCATCTTCAATAACTTACAATGCCGCTATTAGAAAATGCTTCCATAGAAAAGCGTTGAACCGTATATATCCAAATGGAGACACGTTATTTTAAATACAACAATGATTGGTATCTTTTCATACCATACATGTTACAAATCAATAAAATATGTTTCCTAGCGAGGAGGATATTGTGTAAATGTAAAATTTTACAGGTTAACAGCGGGTGCTAATCATACAACATACAAAACATTACAACGCTTTTTGTCACTACATGTAATTTATTATTGTTACAACACTAAAAATACACTTGGAAAATTATAAAAAGCCTTTTGAGACGTTACACTTCAAAATAGCAAGTTAGAAAAAAAAATATCACTTGTAAAAATAAATTAAAATATAGATTCAAATTCAAATTTAAAATGAATATATAGGACTTCGTTATCTTTGAAGGAATAGGCATCTTACTGTTTTATAGGAACACAAATTTCAGGAACGAACAAACGCATAAATACAATTTTAAGCACCCGCCTCAAACATAAAACAGAATTGTTAAATTCACTATTAAACCAAAAGATGGATAAAGCAATCGTAAAGGCTGATGAGGTAAAATGATGGTAAAGTGGAATATTTAAGATTGTTGAATTGTCCTTACAGGACACTCGAACCGTCGCTGAGCACCCTTCGTTCCATGCATGAAACAGCTTATCTTAAGCCGGCTAGCTTCATTCAACACTGTTCCATAAACTAATATACAAATATTTAGGGGACACCAGTGAAGTAGAGCTAGCATGGCAACCTTATTTATCCAAGGTCGTGGGTTTTCACCCCGGCATATGGCCTTAGAATTTTACTGACGTATTACAGAATCTTGTAGCTTAAGCTGTCCTTCAGATGGGACATTAGATGGCTGTCCCGAGCATGAGCAGAGTCAGGTACACGTTAATGATCCCTATCTTTATCAAACCCGGTCCGATTAGACATAGTAGCATAAAGTGAAGTTAAATATATAGATAATAACAAATAGTATCTTTAAACCGTCAACTTAAATCTGTATGATGAAGATTTAACAACTCAAATAAACTTTATGTGCTAATGACCAAACTCTTCACACATTCACAAATATCGGTTTTCCGATTTCCGAAGCGTCAGCTGCGTGATTTAAGGTCGTTAAGGCTAATGAAATATCCGTCGAGGCAAATCTACTTTTCATAAGCGATATCGAGTCCTCATTTCCGAGTTTCACGGGTTGCGCCACCAAAATTTTTGAGGTAGATCGCGGGGGGGGAGGTTAACGGAAGGAGAAGACAGTACTGCTATGCATTTATATGGCAGCCGGTCCTTCTTATCGCCGCAGACCAGCCGATATACTTAGGCCTTCTTCCGCATCTTTTATATGAGGTAGGGAAAGGCCAATTTCCCCTCTCAAAGGGCCAATATCTCTTTACCATATTCAGAAAAATCTTTTCAGACCTCATCAATAGGCCACCGAGTACAATTTTGCAATATAAATTCTTTCCAAGGTGGTGCATAATATTCCTCAATATAATATAAAAATAAAGGAGCATATTAAAAAATAATAATATTTGAGAAAGAATTTTATAAAGGAAGGACTATTTTAGTACCTGTCAATGGTTTGTCTTTCATTTTGTCATTTACCAATAACATTTAAATCAAGCCGCGGAAGAAGTACGGCTTGTTACATTGCTAATTCATGCCTCTCATTTAATAATCTTTATTTTACTGCCAGCCAATCAGAATGACTGTAAATTTCGGTATTTGACAGGTGTCGCTACTAATAGATATAGAAAAAAAATAGTAATCGTTATATTTTGTAGCAAAATCATTCTCTTGTAACTTTATTCTGTTTTATTATCTTCATTACCTATGTTTTATCCTATTCTATATTCTTTACCATTCTTATTATTTCATATCAGTTATTTCATTTTTCATCTTATACTCTTATATATAATGTTATATCTTCTTCGGTCCTGCATTCTGTACAGTTTTCTTTTATTTCTAGCCCCGAAGATGGCCTTAAAAAAGGTCGAATCGCTAGCGAAAATAACATAAGCCTAATTTATCTTGTGTAATTTATGCACTCCGTCCTCTGACCATTATACTCTTCTAATTATAAAGGATGTACTGTAATAAGGAAAACTATCATTTAAATATATATTTCGATGACTCAGTAATCCACTTAGTTTTGTGCCACCAGCATGAATGGGTGCGTTCGAACGTCCGTTCATTCTAGGTATAATTCAAAAAGCTGTTCAATTTAAATGTTATACATTGAAATTATATAAAATTTAGTTGCGTCCATTCCTTTTTGAGCGTTACAAAATCAGCGGAATCGAAAAGCCATAATATATTTTCGACAAACATTATATTCAAATTATAATTCAAATGTTCTCAAATTCGCTATTAGAAAATACATTATTCTAATTAAAATACTGGATTTCTTTTAATATTGAACCGGTAGAGGAGTGGTATTTGAAGCTCTATAGATTATGCAATAAAACAATTAATTTTATATATCTTACTTTTATACTAATAAAAATGAAATATGGAATTACAGTTACAAGCAATAACATGGAAGTCGTACTTAACTCCAATCACCAAACGATATTTGTTCCAAAAAAAAAAAAAAAAAATATTTATACATATATGTATATTAGTTCCCGTATCTAATACTACAATCTTGTGCTGGGTCCAGCAAATGGTATAGGCTCTCCTGTTTCTTTGCTAATTATTGTGGAAGGTGATGATTAGAACGAGATCACCCTCAGCAACCACATTCTCCACTTAAGCGTACCACAATACAGATGCCGGTCCCAGGAGGGTTTACAGATCACACCGGATCGCTCCGCGCGTGTTAACAGCATAAATAATTTATTTGGCATAGCCGGACTCGAACTCGGTACAACGGTCCTACAGACCGGTGCCCCTTCCCCATTAAAACATGTTTAAGTATTCAATATCATTTTCAAATATGAAAGACGTTTTGTTACTCTGATATTTCACAGTACATCAATGGAACTTACATAAAAAGTTCTGAATTAAAAACTTGCGAAGAAACTATTGAAAAATGGAAAATAAGTAAGGTAGTAAAAACATGTTATTTCAAGAGAATTTCTGACCTTTTATGTGGCTAAATGCTATATGAACTACTCTTTTCCATAACAGCAACAAATAGAATCGTATTTCTGTGATATGGTATAAAAGTGGAGCATACATGGAGGTGGGGTGTGATGTTCGGTCTGTGACAGCGTTCAATAGTTGTCGAATTAGCACTCACCTGGTTCACAGATGAACTGTAAACGCCAAGCTAAAATTGAATTTACACACAAATGTGAGTGAGTGGTCGGAGGGCACATTCCAGCCGTCAGCAGTAGTATAGTAGCATAAAGTGATGTTAAATGAATAAAGGATAAACAAGTGTAGTTTTTTATATACGAGTATATACTCGTAAATTGATTCACATGCAAACTAACATAAATTAAGTGAAATGCAGGTCTCCAACTCACGAATCGAAGGACCCGAGCCCTTTTCGAATCGCCCATGCAAGCAGGAACCATTTCCGGTCATTGTTGTTTAAAATGTGTACCGATCCAGTCTGAATGCATGTATTGTTAAGTAAAAAAAATGCCGTGTTCCTAAAATGATTTCAGGTTTTGGCATTTAATTTATCATTAGTAGCAACTTTTCAGTATCATTAGGAGAATATGGTATGTGTAATATTGTATCTGTCGTTGTTCGTAGTTGGTCGGTACAATTAGTTTAGAAGGTCATTAAAATTACAACTTCCTGTTATTTAATAATATTTAATACTTAAAATTTCTAAATAAATTTCATCAAATATAATATAATAAATCACAACGTAGTATTAATAAATTCGGTAGGACGAAACTGGGCAGATGATCAGAAATGTCCTAGTGAATACATGAAAGAATATCGGAGACAGAGGAAACTCCAACAGAAGAAAGGAAGGTAAAGTTGTCCATAGTGGTCGTACTAAAAAGAATTCACAACGAAATATTGATAAATTTTATTTTGATTTTTTCGGGTATTATTTTTTTTAAGCTATCAGTTATAGGTTTTCGATTTTAATAATTATTTGGTGGAGTATAGCGTTGGGACTCCAATAAACTATCGAATTCCTCTCTTATCAAATCATTACAATCCAAAATCCTTCTTAAAATGGCCCTTACTTTGTAAACAATGAAGACATCTATAATGAATTTACTATCCTATTTGGCCCGAACCCGATATCAACCCTTTCATGACAACTTTATTCCTACTCAAACTAGCTGCAAACCTTGCTAATGCATAGGAAAACTGACGAAAATTAATGAGAGACTTTTCTGTTGAGCCAAACAACTATATTAATTGAATTTATAAACTTAAAGGATGGACCTCAACAAATTATTTTTAAAAAATAATTTTTATATATAGCATAAACCATTCTTTTAGAGAAGTAGCTTGATTTACGTATTTACTTCATTAAGGTAAATCAAATATTTTAAATTCATTAGAGCCACAAATTAACAAATGTCTATATATACCCAGAATAATAATGATCATATAATATGATTGGTAGTATAAAGAACTTTTAATTGATACATTAAACAACGGGCAAAGTTTACTATATAGTACGAGTATGTTAGAGACTGATCCGAATCAGGCACCTTCGTCTTAATAATTCTGCGCTCTACCCCGCTCTCTTATATATTTACTACGTATTTAATAGAGTAAAATAAAATTTAGTTGACGGAAAAACAGAAACAGGTCACTGTTTCATATAATGTTTTTAAAATTTACTTCATAACAAATACAGAATCAAGTATTCAAAACATTCGATGAACGAAAGGCAAGTAGTACAGGAGAAAAATGCGAACTAACACCTCGAGAGCACACTACAAATCAGAACGACTGGATAATTGGAAGGGAGTTGGAAGGATAACTTTTATAACTTGGACGGCTCCAATAAATTTTCAGGTTTGAAGAATGTCTTTGCATCTGTGCCTCCTCACTCTCTCTTGCTAATTTCCTCTTGTCTAATCAATGTTTCAAACTGTCGTCTAACTTCTTATTAATATCAGTCCTTTTATTAGAACGTCTTGACATCCCTACTGCTATGAAGGACTACTTATGGGGATTCAAATTTATATTATTTTTCTCTCTTTCCTGGTTCATTTCGTTTTACATTTCAGGGATGAACTACGAAAAAGTTAGAGAGGAAGATAGTTGGGGGTGCAGTTAAAATAAAAACACTAAATAAGTGAGGACTTATTTATTGATTCTGCCGACGTTTCGACTTTGTAGATCATCTTCAGGGCTATGAAGGAAAAATAGACACAACAAAATAAACTATAAAAAAACATCACAGTACCAAGAATATAATAGTATATAGAGAAATAGAATAGTAGAACAAAAAGTGAAGGATAATAATTAAGGATAAATGAATTAATTATGAAGGATATAAGAATAAGGAATTACAGAATATACAAATGTACAAAAGGGAGAGAATGCAATCAAAATACAAAGAGAAAGAAAAATGAGAAGATAAACAGAAAGATACAAAATGGCAAAGTATAAATATAAAAAGGTGAGATATAAAAGTATGGGAAACCTAGTATTACAAAGATAAAATATAATAAGTATGATAATAGACTCCTAGAGAGTTACATAAGTGAAATGAAAGGGAAAAAAGTTAAATCGATGGATGCGGTTCACGATACAAAGCATAAGAATCTTAACTAACCATTTTTGCAATTAATCAATTATTATCTTCTATGATTCTCCAATCATCTTCTAAATATTTTCATCGTTAATTTATCACTCTATCCAAACCCTCCCTTAAAAAGAATTACTTGTTTCACTACAGCCTATGCAGGTTTTTGGACTCGGTACATGCTAGAATCTGTACCCTTTCTAGGTTTTGGTTGCGGAAAGGCTCATTTGTCTGAGGTCACGTTGAACCAGTAATCAATTTATTGAGCCTATGTGAGTCCCAGAAAGGTTTATACCTACAGCACAGCATCTCAGCACCCAACACGCTAAGCTAACCCACTCCCTCCCTTTAGAATGATAATTTATATATTCCCTGGAGCCCTACTTTTAACCACTTCGGTACGGAGCTCCCCGGCCACATAACCAAACCCACGGCCGGCCCTGGTGCTCATAGTGCGCGTGTATATACAATGTATATACGTATGTAATACATGTATATGTAATATATGTATATTGTACATACATATATTATATATACATACATATATTATATTTTATATATGCATCTATGTATTTATGTATTTAAAAATAATTAACTTTAAAATTTTAATTTTTTAAATATTTCTACTGGGCCTAAATTAAAAAAAATCATTTTAACACATTTTGTGCATCTATATGATGTCAAAGTACTGTACGAATTCCATCGCTGATGGAAAGAAAGATATGAAAAAATAATTATAGTTGTGACATTATAGTATTAACTCGAATATCTCTGCACTGGGACATGTTAGAATATTGTAAATGACATGATTGTTTATAGAAAAGTCTCCTCTACAACATTTATAAAGTTGTAAAAAAGTCTAGCTAACCGTACACACTGTAATTATAGAACTAAAGTAAAAGTACTTGGCCGTCGACTACAGTCGACGCTCGGCTGTGGGCGCTCATCTCTGGCCGTCGGCTATAGTTTACGCTCATACCGAAGTGGTTAATACAACCTCAAAAAATATATCAACATATTCTTTGAATGAGTTAGGAAAAGGTTCCAAGGTGGAAGATTATTCATTAATAGATCTCCAACGATGCCACTGACGTACAATAAGAATAACCACAAATCGATCTAGATCCAAGGATTGTGACTGTTCAGGGTCACCAGGGACACGAGGATTTACACATCTTTCCTCGAGGGACGTCTCATAGCTTTCAGAACGACCCTGGAACAAACCTGCTGGAGTCTATCAAACATTATGGAAAGTCTCAACACAGGGCTGGTGGGTTATTGAATAGACGTATAAATGTATACTATATTTATATGTTGAGACATTACCCGTATTGAGACTTTCCATAAAGTCTTATAGATTCCAGCAGCTTTGTTCCAGGGTCGTTATTGATGCTATAAGACGCCTGCTGACCCTGAACAGTCACAATCCTTGGACCTAGATCGATTTGTGGCTATTCTTATTGTACGTCAGTGGCATCGTGGGAGATCTATTAATGAATAATATTCCACCTTGGAACCTTTTTCTTAACTCATTCAAAGGATATGTTGACAGAGAGAGAGAGAGAGAGAGAGAGAGAGAGATTGCGAGAGAGAGAGAGAGAGTGCGAGAGAGAGAGATAGAGGGAGAGAGAAAGTAAGGTAGATTTTTGAATTTTCAATTCTTTTACATTTATATTTGCATTTTTTATAACTTAATATATTTTTAAGAGGGAGAAAATGGTCTGGGTGGAGATCAGAAAAATTCTCTTTGTGGTAAAAAATACATAAACATACATAACCAAAATATAATTCATATCCTTAGATGACTATATATTTTATATATTACTACATCTATTATTATTTTTATTAATATACTACATATACTTTTATTCTTTATTATACACTATTTTAATTTTTATCTTGACTATAAGTAGACCTAAAATGTAGGTCGAAACGTCGGCGTTAAAAATAAACCGTTCTTCTTAATAAAGCGAATTTTTTCTGACCTCCACCCGAACCATTTTCTTCCTCATATATATACGGTTAACTAATACTTCAACAAAAAATATTTACAGACATTAAAGTATTGGAAAACATTTTCCTTTGTAAAACACACAAACTGAGTGATATATTACAGGACTAATTCAAGTCCTGAGAGAGGGGAGTTTGGTCGACTTTAACTTTTAGGAGACCCCAGAATAAATCTCGAGCTCCTGGTCCAGTAAAGTCAGGGATAGGAACACATCAGATAACACTACCCTCCTTCCCCAATTTCTAAGAGATTAAGACTCTAAGCCCTATCAGCGTCAACTTAAATGCAGATTGAGTATTAAAAATTATTTAATGTAAGCCTCACTTGTATAGAGCTCGTTGAGGCTTTACTTTAGCAATCTCCTATCTGATGAGGTGTCGGTTCGAATCCAGCCTGCACCAGTTTATGTTATTTTTTTGATGGACCAACTTAATGAATCTCAACATTCCCATTTACTATTTATCAAAGTTTTATAACCTAGCATTAATATTTATAATTGGATCCTGGATGTTTCTGTAGATTGTCTTCCATCTGTAGTTTATACCTACTTAAAAGGTTGCCGAGGACTAATTATCCTACAATAGTAATTACGCCATAAATAAAAACTGTGACCTGGTTAAAAAACTGTAAAAAAAATGCATAAAACATTTATTAAATGAACTCTACATAAAAATATTGTTACGGGCTACTGGGTGTAAAATGGACTAAACTATTACTTAATTCAAGAATCTAATATTTATTAACAAATTAGAAAGAATACAATGAGATTATTAAAAACAACTAAATTATTAAACTAATATCAATTTACAATAACAATATTCTACTAAATATTATCTAATTTCTAAGATAATATACAAATAATATAAGATATTGTTTATACTAAGTAACTAAACTATTTAGATAAATTTGTACAAATACAATAATATTACACTATAGTTTACAATTACAAATTAACACTTACAGTTCGCTAACTAAAGTCCACCGACCGTAAGACTCTCCAAATATGACAAACTGCCACACAGTTTATTACACTTATTACACGGCCACTAATTGTCACTGTTGCTCACTAAGCACTTATTACAGACTGATACTAATACTAACTAACTCACACACACTGCCACTAGTTAACGACTGCTACTCACTGGCTTATTACAGACTCGTCTTATTACTACTCTTATTACTACTGACTCGCCGGCCCGAACAGCTGTCATTTTTATATAGGCAAGGCCGGTCGGGGTGGGGATTTCTCGGAAGAAGTCCACCTAGTCCCATCGAGCCCGATCTAGAAGCTTCTACGCCATTCTATAATCCCTTCCGCTTAATCCCATTGTTTGCCTAATCTTCTCAGCCGGTTCTCGTCCCTGCTCTGACCGTAACACTGCCCCCTCCTTAAAAGTGCTCTGCCCCAGAGCATAGTCCGGAGAAATCGGGCGGTTATGAGCTTCCCTCGATGGAGACGCATTTCCTTTCCAGGGGTTGAATGTGCACACCAATATGGCGACTCCAGAGTTGGCGAATATCTGTTCAAGCATGTTCCTGACAACCTCCCACTCCAGGCCGTCATATCCACAGCCCAACTTAGGGATCGCGAGCTTGGTGACACGCAGTCTCAGAAGTTTACTCCGCAGGTCGTCGAGGCTTCGCCGCAGTGCGTCATATGTGGGCTTCTGATCAGTAGCGCACTTGGTGACTAAGTAGAACAGGTGTCGTCCTTCGTGCGTATGGTGGAGTGCTTTCCCGACGCGTGGTCCTTGGCGTTCCAGTTCCTCAGTTCCAGCAAACTTCTTCCTGAAGACCGTTGCAATCCCTCGGGAAGTCCTCAGATCTTCGGCGACACAATGGGCCAGAGAATAGTCCGCGGGTAACGAGAAGATATCTCTGTATACTGTCTGAGTTACTCCACGGGAACCTTGTACCTTAGGTTGTGCAACTGATACCTTACTGGTCTCCACGTTGTTGAGATACCTGACTTGCTGGTCTATTGTCGGGCCATGGTCTCCTTTGTGTGGGGCCAGTCTATTAAAATGGACTACCCTGGGTTTTCCTTTTGGCTGCTTTCTGATCCTATAGATGACGTCGTTTATCCTATTGATGATCTCAAACGGGCCATCCCAGGAGTTTTGAAGTTTAGGTGAGTAGCCTCGCCTTCTTCGAGGATCATGTAGCCAGACCAAATCTCTAGGTTGGAATCCACCTTTCTCTGCCCTGATGTCGTAACGCTCCTTCATTCTGTCACTGGCTCCCTGGATGTTTGCACGAACCTTCTCATGGATATTATCCATCCGCTTCCGTAGATTCGTGACGTATTCCTCTCCGGCCACTTCCTCATTAGGCTTGAACCCGAATTTCAGATCACAAGGCAAACGAAGTTCTCGGCCGAACACCACATTTGCGGGGGTCTGCCCCGTTGCTTCATGGACTGAACTGCGGTAGGCTAACAGGAACAAGTGAAGATATTGGTCCCAGTCCCGCTGATGGTCGGAGACCACTTTAGACAAATATCGACCCATTGTCCTGTTCATGCGCTCCACCATGCCATCCGATTGAGGGTGAAGAGGCGTCGTCCTGGTCTTCCGTATCCCCAGTGCTTCGCACATTCCGGTGAAGACTGCAGACTCAAAGTTTCTTCCCTGGTCAGCGTGAAGTTCCATGGGTTCTCCAAACCGGCTGACGAGCTGCTTCACAAGTACGTCAGCAACCGTGACTGCCTCTTGATTCGGAAGGGCATACGCTTCCACCCACTTAGAAAAGTAGTCCATGGCCACGAGAATATATCGGTTGCCTTCGTCCGTCACAGGGAAAGGGCCAGCGATGTCGATTGCTATCCTCTCGAACGGTGCTCCCACGTTGTACTTCTTCATAGGGGCCTTCTTTCTTCTTGTTGGTCCGTTAGAAGCCGCACAAGTCGCACAACGCCTGCACCAGTCCAACACATCGTCCTTAAGGTTTGCCCAGTAAAAGCGTTCACGAACTTTTTCCAATGTACGGTGAACTCCAAGATGGCCGCCAGTTACACCGTCATGTAGTTCCCTAAGCACTTCGGGCACTTTATTCCTTGGAACGATGAGCTGTAGCCTGCGCTGATCTCCTTCCGCGTTCTCCAATGCCCGTTTCAGCAGCCCGTTGTCCACTAAAATGGAGTTCCATTGGGCCCAGTACGTTTTTACATTCTTCGACATTGGAGCAACATCCTGCCAGGCCGGTCTTCCTCGCCCTGATATTTTCCATTCCTTTATTTGTTTTAAGTCCGGGTCCTCGTCCTGTTCCTTTGACACCTCTGCATCTTGCCAACTGTCGATGACAACTGTAGTCCTCAATACCGCTGCCTGCTTCTCTTCTTGTCGAGAACAATGCTTGCAGCCTTCTTCACAAGGTCTTCTTGACAGTGCATCCGCATTCCTGTGGCTCGTTCCAGAACGATGAGCAGATTCAAAGTCATACTCTTGAAGGCGCTCAATCCACCTCGCCACTTGTCCCTCAGGTGACTTAAATCGCAGCAGCCACATTAGAGCCGCGTGGTCCGTTCTCAGCAGGAACCTTCTTCCGTATAGGTATTTATAAAAATGCTCTATGGACTTTACTACTGCCAGAAGCTCTTTCCTTGTGACACAGTAGTTTCGTTCCGGAGCTGAGAGTGCTTTGCTGAAATATCCAATCACCCTTTCTTCTCCGTCTTGGAGCTGAGAGAGGACACTTCCAATGGCGATGTTGCTGGCATCTGTGTCAAGTATGAACTTGCCCTCGGGACGTGGATAGCTCAGAATAGGAGCATTACTCAATTTGCTCTTCAGCTCCTCGAAGGATGCCTGGCACTCGTGATCCCAATGGAAAGTCCTTTTCTCCTCGGTTAGCCTGGTAAGCGGTTTTGCGATGTTAGCAAATCCTTTCACGTACCTCCGGTAATAGGTGCAGAGCCCGAGAAAACTTCTCACCTGGTGCTTATCTTGAGGTACCGGCCAGTCGGTGATCGCTGCTACCTTCTCTGGGTCGACAGCAACTCCGTTGTCTGACACAATATGCCCCAGGTAGTTGACTTGCCTTCGGAAGAGATTACACTTCTTCGGGTTCAACTTAAGGTTCGCTGCACGCAGTCGTTCGAAGACCTTCTCCAGATTCTTCAGATGGATTAATCCCATTGTTTGCCTAATCTTCTCAGCCGGTTCTCGTCCCTGCTCTGACCGTAACAATATGTTACTCTAAAAAACTTTTTAAAGCGGCAATCTTTTAACGTTAAATATCCACTTTAATCACATTTAACTTGGCTATTGAATTTAATTAAAATAAGTTAAACCAGTGCATGCTTTTATTTAATGAAGCAATCCAATTATTCTGTACTCAGTGTTAATTCATTCCGAATGGCAATGCAATTTTCATCATATTAAAAAAACATAATCCATCAAATCTCTCTCACATATGTTTTAATATTATGAATAACAATAAGGATTATGTAGAAAAAAAATGTAATTTAAAGATAAAAACAAACATTTTTTTAAAGGTTTAGTACAAATAATATCAATTTTTATGTTTAGGTATAGTAATTATATAATATTTAATAACATTAAATGAATGAAATCTTTAATCGGGCTATATTTTAAAATGAAATGTTTTCCTAAACCAAGGTTATGGAGATAATATAGTTACTTCATAATGGGCGCTATGGTCCTAGAAGGACCTGGTCCTCCTCAATGTCCTTAAACCAGACATTCCTGCCCCTTGCTCCTTCTCTCCATCTCCTTACACCAAGGAACTTGAGGATATCCTCAACATCGTTCAACCATCTCATCCTAGGTCTTCCCCCAGTCGTTTCCTTCCAATGCTTCCGTATAAAAACCGCCTTGGAATCCGTTCCACGTGTCCCAGCCTTCTGAGGCGGGATTTTCTTACATCAGATACCAGGTCTGGTTTTCCATATAATGAACAGAGCTCACGATTCTTCCTTGATCGCCACGTACAGTTCAATCTGATTGGTCCACATATCTTCCTGAGTATTTTCCTTTTCCTGACATTGAGTTTCCTTTTACTTTCGTCTGTCAATACCCAGGATTCACTGCCATATGTAACTATGGCTCTCAGGATAGTCTAATAAATAGCCATTTCAGCATGTATATACAGATCTTTGAAGTTAAAAGTTTTTTTCCGGGCATAGATGCACTTGTTATCTGAAGACAGCCTCGCATTCTTCTTTTATTCTTTTGTCATATGTTATGACAGATCCAAGGTACTTAAAAGTTCCTGTCCTTTCGAAGGTGCGGTCGCCGATCTGCAAATTGTAGTGTTACATTTGCTGGCTCTTGGGTGTTTTTAAATATTTTGTTTTTCCTTAATTTACATTAAGACCCACTTCTGCCGCTTCTTCAAACTCTTCAAAAGCTCCTCCAAGCGCTGCCGTGCTTCTAGCTATTATGAGAACAAGTGCTGTGTTAATCAATCGTAAATAGTCCATCAGGGTACGTTCGTATTGCCTTTATTACTTTATCCATCGCTAAATTAAAAAGGATAGGTGATAACCGGTCTCCCTGCCTTGGGCCACTTATTACTGCAAATTCCTCTTATATCATCCCTTTCATTTTTATTTTCATCCTGCTATCATGCATGGTCATATTTGCAAGCCTAGTAAGCTTCCTGGAAGTCCCAAGTTGAGCATTATGGAGGTAATATAGTCGATAGAAATGCAAACTATGGAAAATGAAAAAACACAATTTTTCATGAGAGTGAACAAATTGTTTCAAGGTTCATTCAAAATCAGTGTTTATCGCCGAACGTATTTGATCTATCTTATTATACATGGTTTAATGGCTTATATATAGCTTTTTATAAATTGTATCGAATAATGTATTTTAATTATTCAGAAAACACATTCGATAGTCCGATTATCAGGAATTTATGACTATTTTTCTATAATGTACAACGTAAAGTTGTAAACATCGTCATTAATTCTCATTGCCCCATTTTAAATAGTTCCAAAAGATCGCAACTATTGAATATGTCATAATCGATCATCTGCAAAAACCCTCGTTGATTTTATAAAAAAATGCAACTAAACACGCGAATATGCTATATTTAATACTTTACCATTCATGGAATTTGAGTTGTTTACTATTCAAACCAGATCTATTGACTAATACGCAAATGTGGTACATTCGACATTATAACAACCAGTTTAAAAAAAATTACATTATTAACAATAATGACGATTTTTTTATTAGTTTATTTTTTTATTATTTTTCCATCAAGATAGTTCCACATCCGACCTTTTGACGGGGGTATTCTTCCGCTTCACACAGTGAAATAATATTCAAGAATTTATCATAAAATTAATCAATTCTGAAGCAATTAAATATGTTTTTATCATATTCAATAGTTTGCATTTGTATTGACGATCTCAATTCATACTTGCTTCTCATTTAATCACGATATGAATAAAATAAATAATAATTAATTAAATATTTTTTTAAAATAGGTTCATTTTAAACATTTATTTGAATTTAATTATTTTATGCTGGAATAAATTCAACATAAAATAATTAAATTCAAAACAATTATTTTAACTTAGATATTTTAGTTGAAACTAAATGCAACATTTTGAAAACAGTCGTGTAGATTTTACAGTGTACGGTACACAATAATTCAACATGTATGGCAGCAGTGCCTTAGAATTACCCAGTGACATCCTTTTCATCATCATCATCATCACTGGCACTACTACCCGCTAAGGGTCTTCGCCCCATCAAGACGACACCTCCACTCATTTCTGTCTTGCGCGAGGGTCTGCCAAGCTCTGGTGTTAAGGAGCTTCTTTGCGTCGGCTTCAACCTCATCTCCCCATCTCAGTCGTGACCTCTCCTTCTCCCATCCACATACCCAAAGAGCAGCCTCTTGATAGGTGTGTCTCCGTACATTCTTGCAACATGCCTCGCCCATCGTAGCCTGAGATCCTTATAAATTGTACCACATCTGGCTCCCGGTGAATCTGGTACAACTCTGCATTAAGTCTCTACCTGTACTGGGCGCCATCCTTTACAGGTCCAAACATTCTTCTCAGAATTTTTTGCTCAAAAACCTGCAAGATGATAGCATCTGTACGTGATAAGGGCCCTGAAGCGTATGTCAGTACAGGTGCTATTAAAGATTTGTACAGAGATCTTAGACTTGCTTGCCAGCAAATGACTTCTTAGTTTTTGGCTAGGCCAAAATAGCACCTGTTTGCTGTCTTTATTCTTCTCTGAACCTCCTACAGGGCATATTGTCTGCACACACTAGGGAACCTATATAGACAAAACTATTCACGCTTTCAAAGGTGTATCATTCCAACCTAAGAGTAGGTGGTGGTGGCCTTAGAGGCTTAGCAACCATGTATTTGGTCTTTGCTTGCTTGACTTGAAGACCCATTTTCCGCCCTGCTGCCTCTATAGCCAAGCAAGCCCAAGTCCCTTTGTGATCTTGCTATGACGTCTATATCAACTGCGTAGGCTAGAATTTGGACTGACTTGGTGAGAATCGTACCGTTTCTTTGCACTTCGGAGTTCCTTATCACCTTCTCTAGTGCTAGGTTAAACAACAAGCATGGTAGGCCATCTCCTTGTCTCAGGCCCCTTGTTTTCGTGAAAGTCTCTGACAGGTCTCCCTTTATTCTGACTTGACATCTTGATTCTATCATCAGCAGCTCAGTAAGATGGATCAGTTCAGGGGGGTGTTCATTGTCACCATAGCCGAGTTTATGACACTATCACTTCTCTCTTATGACACTATCATATCCACTGCTGAAAACAATAAAGAGGAGGTGCGTGGTGATGTTATATTCGCGCTTTCTTTCAAGCAGGGTCCTCAGAGCAAAGATTTGGTCAGTGGTTGATCTCTCTTTCATAAAACCACTTTGGTAGACTCCTACCTCTCTTTCTGCATGCGGAAGTAGCCTCTGATAGATGATATTAGACACGACCTTATACGTGCAGTTCAGAAGGTGCCACGGTAATTACTGCAGATTGCCTGGTCTCCCTTTTTATGGAGTATGATGATGCCAGTGAACCATTCTTCAGGCCTAGTCGTGGTAATCCAAATGGTATGAAGAAGGTCATGAATAACCTTAATCACTTCATTCCCACCAGCCTTTAGCAGTTCCGCGGCTATGTTGTCAGATCCTGGGGCTATATTGTTTTTCAATTTTTCTATGGAGTCTGTAATTTCTTCTTTGTCTGTTGGTTCGGTCAACTCGAAGCCATCGCACAAAACAAAAGTTACATTTTCCACGGTGGGACCCTGAGAAGTTTCCAGAATACTTCTAAAGTGATTAGCCCATCTTCCAATGATGTTTTCTTTACTAGTGATTAACGAGCCATCCTCTCCCCGGCAAGCATTGCTTATTGTTTTGAATTTCTTTCGCTTTCACGCTTCTGTAGAAGGCTATTGCATCCGCTTGGCATCTTAATTCTTCAATCTCTTTAATTTTCTCTTGTTTTTTTTCCCTATTTTTACTTCTATGGGTGCGTTTCTCTTCTCCTTCAAACATCTTTTCACTGCTTCAAATTAAAGTAAGACAACATAGTTAAAAACAAAGGAGGTTAAAACTAAAAGGGTAGCTGGTGAGGAATAAAAAAACGTCCAAAAGGATACACAATATGACGGGGACATAATTTTATTATTTTAAGGACATTTTTCCTCTACGAAATCTTTTGAAGTTGGTGTCAGCATCAGAGTACACTTGATATAGTTGAAGTTCTTTTTCGACTATTTTTCCTTTATAAGTACGTAAAATTATAATAAATTAAGACTTTATAAAACATAAATTAAGTTGACTAATTATAATAACATTATGCAATTGCTATTGGATCGGTTAATTTTTTCGGATTGTTGAGCATTTTGATGTAGTAACGGTGTATATACACTTAAGGAATTCACAAAGATAATAAAGTCTAAGAATTTAATCGAGAAATGAATTCATGCTGATTTCTTAGGGTCAAATCCAGATTCAAATGGTTATCCTTCTTTCTTTTTTATTTCAAGTTCTTGAGATTACTATACAAAGTATTTTTGTGCTAAATGGTTCCTAATGCAGAGGTTAAGGTTATTATTATTATTATTAACCTTTTAATTTAAACTGTAAAATAATACACAATACATGTCTCTCATGACCTTTTTATTATTACTCCTTGCATTTGGTTTAAGTATTTAGATACAATGTCCTTTCTCAACCAAAACTCTTCAGCCATCCATCACAGTAAATTTAAAAAAATCAGTGAGCATTGTCTTATAGCAGGCCATTGAACACAAAAAAAAAAATTGAAAAAGTAAAAGAATCAAAGGTATTTTTAATATAGATTAAAAAAATATTAAAATTGGCGAGTTATAACCCATAAATCGCAGTTTTTAGATAATCCTTTGAAGTAAAAAACTGCTAAAGTCACATTATTAATTTCTTTTAAAACCAATAATTATCTAACGAACTAGTATAAACAAAATGTATAATGAAAATTATTATTATAAATACTGTTGAATAGAATTTTATTTTTTTTCCATCCTTCCATGAGTGGTAACTAACAAGGCTCGTCTAATCGTAAATGTTCATCACGTAGACGAGGGGTTCAGGATCAAAACCGGATAACTCCAAAATTGACTTTTTTACATTCTTCGCTTAGTTCAGTCAAGCAGTTGTATGCTCCCGAAACGGCAGGTTCATTATGATGAGAGATATGGTGGTGAAGTGTCCTGTAATACAAAGTGGACTTGTATAAACTAGTGAAAAATGTGAAATTAGGTTTTTATTTCGGAGTTATCCTCTTTTGATCCTCATACATTTGATCAAAATGGATGATTATTTCGAATGAGTGAAGTGATAAAAAAAATAAGATGAAAACAATATTAACTTCCATTTAGTCCTTGCTTTCACCATCCCCGCAGGGTGTTGTAAAAGCGACTCCCAATGAAGTTTAATGAAACCAAGGTATCGCAAGGTAAAACATTTTCCCCGAAAATCTGGAAGGAGGGGGCTTGTCAAAAGTACTTTCGTTTTCCAAATTCTCTTGATTACCGCTCGAATCTTCCTCCTCCTTGAAATAATTTCAACCAAACGAAATTACTTCAGAGGAATATTATACTTAGGGGCCTTTACTCAATTGCCTCCCGAGATTCCAAAACGACCACATCAAACATTTTGCAACACGAAACTTGTTTTGAATCTTCCAAAAATGTTTGTAAAGTCACTAAACGGTAAGATGATATTTATTTTTGCATTTGTTTAACTTATATTAATCAAAATGGATGTGTATTTGAATTCATCTTGTTAATTTAATGTTGTTTTAACCTTGCAGAGTCGAATATACTTCTTGTTTGTTTAATGATATATATGAGTTATTGTAATTAGCATCATTGTCGTACTATTTTTAAATTTATTTTTTTATTATTAATTACTTCTGGATGCTCTATGCCCTCCTATTATCCTTGTACTAATTTATTCTTATATGCATTCTCATTTTTTCTGTGATTTGGAATTCTAGTAAGTCCTTCTTCGCTTCTTTAAATAAATTTGTTTTGAGTTTCTTGTTGCATCAATGATTCTTTTAGTCATTCTTCTGTTAGTATATTTGGTTTCATTCTGAGAATTTATTAATAAAATTTCATTTTCCCATACAAATTCCATCCGAGAGTTTTTCGATTCTCTGGCAAAGGGTAAATTTCTAATGAGAATATTATAATGGAATTTTCTTCATGGAAATGAAAATATCGTTAGCCAATTGTGATGTTTATTTTTACATTTATACTTTTTTATACTTGTACGTTTATTTTTACAATTTTTTTTTAGAATTTGATGAATTCTAGTAAATTATTACAGCTGTTTGTGAATAATAATTAATTTAAATTAATTAATTTATAGAACGACTTTCATTTGTTAATAATACGTTTTATATAATCATGATTACTTATAATAATACAAGTATTGTTTGAAAGCCATGTAAGTATACAACTTTAAAGAATTAAAATGTATAGTTCAGTTATATTATACATAGTTATAAAATTAATTGTATATATATTTTTTATCATTTCCTGTATTTCTTTATACTTTTTGCGTTAATTTAGTAATCCTATTAAAAACTAATCAAATTTAATATATAAACTCCATTTTAAACACACTAACTCTATTTCCAAAGTCGTATAGAACTAAAATTGTGTTTTTAATTACGTTGAGGTAGGATTTTATTTGTTTTAGAATTTATCTTGTATGCTAAAACTTTTAATTGGGACTAACCGCAAGGGCCACTACCATCAGTTTAAAACATTTTAACCTTATCTTAAAAACGGCTCTACAGTTTGTGTGAGATTCGTTATATCACTGTACAATCAAATGACATTTGATACCTTTTGTATCTAATACTCATTGAAAGCCTTTCATTGACACAGTTCATAAAAATACTAAACTAATACATACTTTATTTCATTTTATTAGTTATTGAATTTATTAATACATACTTTACTTTATTGGCGTCTCGACAAGGGTTGCCTCAACTGGTCAGAGCAAAGCTCTATGCCTCCTGATCCATCCAATCCTCTTCCTGGAGTCCTCGACCAGCCATCTCCTCGTGGACTGCCTCCATTCACCTGCCGTCCGCATCCTCTCCTCCCAGGTGTAACCCAATCCAGAACTCGGTTTGCCCAACATTTAAACGTCATTCTCTTCACATGACCGCACCATCTTAGGTGGCGTGCACCGATCCTTTCATTTGTAGACACAACCACATCCATCCTCTGTCGAATTTCTTACTTTATCCAGCCTAGTAACACGGAGACACCTCCTGCAGAAATCCATCTCAACCCCCTTTGAGTACAGGTTTCCTTGAGTACGCTCGTAGTCCAGGTTTCCAAGGAATATGTCAGGAAGATTTATTCTCCTCCTGTATTCCAGAGGACCGGGTGCAGCATTCTGATAGCCTTTCGGGTTTGCTTCAACTTTCTTCTGACGTCATGCTCGGACGACCCGGTAGCATCTAAACAAGAACCCATGTAAATGAATACATTTACTTTTTTACATGCCTCCCTGTGAAACAGAAGCGGACTAGTATCAGTATCTCCGATTGCCATATACTCGGTCTTTTCCAAGTTAGTTTTTAAGCCCACCATTTCGTAGCACATTTTCAGGGCATACACCATCATTTCAAGATAGACCTTCCGCCTCGCAAACACGACCTGGTCGTCAGCGAAGAACAAGGACAGTAATTGTTCGGCATCAATGAACGGCCCAATATCCTTAAACTGCCTGTACCACGGTTTCACAGCCTCGTGAAGGTAAATCTTGAAGAGAGTGGGGGGCATGCAACAACATTGCTTTAATCCCAAGGTATCACGAAAAGGGTCCGAAAGGTGATTCCCGCATCTTATCTGATATATGTCGTCGCTTTATAGCCCTGCTTCTTCCAGTAATGCCACCCATAACCTCTCTCTAGGCACATTGTCAAATGCTTGTTTCAGGTCTATAAAGGCCATGTGTAGTTCCTGCTTCCTTTCCTTACACTTCTTAATGAGTTGGCGAACAACAAATATATTGTCCGCACATAACCGTCCCGCCGTAAAACCTGCTAGCTCCTGAGGAGTAGAATACGCTTCCTCTAATTTGTTCCGGAGCTGCCCACCAATAATTCTGGCAACTGAACTTTGTACGCAGAAAGCGGAACGTTGTTCCGCGGTAGTTCTGGCACATTTTCATATCACACATCTTGTATAAAGACGATATGTACATAGCCCTCAGGTCATCCAAAATATCATCTCCCCTGAGAACAAGGTTAATCAAATCCGTTAAAAGGTTTATCAGTTTTGTGCTTTCAGGAGCTCCATAGCAATTCCACCAGGCCCAGGAGATGTGCCAGATTTCGCCTTTGATTTGAGTCGTCGCCCGCTGAACATCACTCTCCTCCACCGATTTCTCCGCTTCTTCGGTATCATTTTCGGTGTCGCGAACCAGATCCAGGCAACGAATAAATATGGGTTCGATTTGCCATTACCACTGTTAATTAAATGACAGTAACAATTTCCTTTTATATCAGAATTTATCGTCGAATTTTCGTTACTCTATAATATTTTAATTTTCCACGTAAAGTTTTTAATTTTACGGATATTCTTATTGTTATTTTTAATATTTTATGCTATTGTTTTCTTGTTTAACTCCAAAGCCAGTATGAAATGAATGAGGGGAAAAAGTTTGTCACCGAGGGAGATTACTTGAATGAGATGGGAAAATTCCCTGAGACCGAGTCCCGAATGTTCTTAAACTTGGCGAGACAATGGCGGGTCTGCCTTTAATCCACAAGTTGCTTTGCCAGGCTCTTAGTTCACGTCCCGAGCTCACAATTCCGACTCCCAAATGAGTGTTGTGAGTAGCGTTTAGTTTCCTAGGGCGCCTTGGAGCCTTTCATCTTTCCCGGCAATAAAGCAAGGGAACCTTTCTTGCGGTTTTTCCGGTTGTTCGTAAAGGGCCATACGTCATACTAGGTAGTCACTGAAGGAAGTTTACGAACATCGAATACGTCAATAGTATGTAGAAATGGAAATATCAAATACTTTATAAATTATTTTATTAATTCCTAAATGTCTATAGCTATTTCTTAGTGAGGACATTTCCAAACAAATTGTCACTTTAACTGTCCCTCAACAAGTCACCTTCATTTCTCTATTAATAGTGATTATTTCCAAACTACTACGCTTGCTGATTAAGCTCTGAGACAAAAATATCATGTGCTGAGATTGCTCTAACCTGGTTGGTGAGAAAAGCTGCGCAAAACCATGCCAGAATTTTGTGAAGTTACTACTCCAATGATCCATTACAGGATAGGATAAGGTTATGATCTTTTGATACTACTCCATTTTTTTATATACACATTTATATCAGATACATTATGGGTAAACGAACTTACACAACAAAACATATTAATGACATTCAAATCTTTTTTTTTTTTTTGCGAGATGTTACCACACAACCAAGGAAATGTATCATATTTTTCTTATGCTGTTTAATTAATTTCTCGATCGTATAAGGCATATACCAACTTTATAGTATGTTATTTATTAAAATATTTATGAACCTAGAGTTTCTACGACAAAGAACTCTTAACCACAATGTATCTATTTACGTGCTGTCCGAAACCTAGAAAAAAACTTGGGAACATCAGAGTTACAGAATTTGAAAATGACAGATCACTTATTACAGACTTGTTGAATATTGCCGAAAATTTAATGAAATTAGTTTAACTCAAATATTTTTTCTTTGTATATAGTGAAAACTTAAAAAAAACATATCTTGTGTTTCTTTTTCTTGTGATTAATTCTGAACACAATAATTTAATAAATACAATTTTTAGGCACCGCTATATGAATGAGAAGTATATGCCTTGAGTTTCGCGCATGGTTTAAACACAAAAAGGGGCGAAACACAATCTGTAAGCAGCAGTGCCGAAACAGAAATCCGAATTATGTCCCAAGACCTTCCAAGCTAGAGGTGTCCCCGTAAGCATTTCCCTCACATTGTGATTTCCGTCAATATTTCTTTTTAATTTCAACTTATAATAATTCAGGACACAGGACCAAAGAATAAAGACGATATAGGTATCATTTGGAAAAAAAAAAAAAACGAAATATATAACAATCTTTTACACTTTATTAACAAATAAAAATCAACCACAGCGAAAAAAGTATTGGAACGTTAAGAGTGTCTGTACCAGAGAAATGTCGCAGTGAATAAACATATAGGAACATAAAGAGTGCAGAAATCCCTATGTTTTCATATGCCCGCACATATCTTGGAACAAACTTTGTTGATAGTTTTGAGCATGTCTGTCCACTGCATGTTCATTCATGTAGAGCTTGACAAAATCTCATTGGATTAGGATGCAAAGATGATTTTAGACCTTAACAATGATCTGTGTGAGGGAAATGCTTACAGAGACACCTATCCCGGGTCAATATTGATTTTAATCCCTCTATTTTAATCCCCACATTTTCTTGTCAAAAGCCAAATATCAGCACTGCATGGCTCCCCAAATTTGTCCTGCAGAAATTAGGACAGGGTAGCTATAAGGGGGATAAACATGACCAGCGACAACTCGGATCAGATTTGAAACAGTGAGGTTGAGTTGATGGATCCCCGGCAAGATGGATCGAGGTGTGTTCGTGCTTTTTAAAATATTCGATGGGAAGAAGCAACGTGATATATGGAACTATTGGCAGGTGCGAGATAGATAGTCCCGTCGGCCGGTCTCCATAATTATCGCCCCCTCCAAATCTCTGATTTATTTCTGTGTCGTGTTCCCAACCACCACCATCCCTCAAATTTACTATTTCAAATTAGTCCCTCCTAACTGCTTCCACCGCCATCTTTTCGTGCCAATTCGAAACTCAACTATAAATTAAAGAACAGGGATCGGGATCTAAAATTAAACGACTGTAATTGTAAAAGGAAAGAAGTGAAAATATGTATAATCAGAATATCAGAGGTACTAAAATTTTAAGGGATACCAGAATAAAATTCAAATTCAACTTAGAAGATCACAAGACCATCCTCATTGCAGAATCCTCGGAGGATTATCGGGAATTGAAGAAGTAGCTAGATTTGAAACGGATGGGTTTGAGTGGGAACAAAGTTTGTTATGAAAAGATTGATATCGGATTCGGGCCAAATCAGCAACAAATGGAACACTAAGGTCATTATGAATTATTTTGTTCATAACAAAGTATGGAGCATTGAGGATTTTACGAATGATTTTGAACTGTACGGATTGGATAGGAAGGAACTCGATGACCCAATGAAGCCCCAAAGCTCTACTCCTTAAGTCCAAGTAAGTCTTATAATAGTCAGATATATGAATATTTTGCAATTAATTGGAGGCTTAGCGTTCGTTTAATAAGTGCCGAAGTAGCCTAAAACGGATGATAAAATATTTAAAATTTAAATTTTTTTTAGCAGTGAGAGTACGTTGGTAGGAATGCAAAATATATCCAAGAATTTAAAGTTATTGGTGGTCAGACTCCATAGTGCAGATTACATTTATGCAATCCTAACCTACCTGAAGGGTTGAAAAAGTACCTACCAAACCCTACTTTACCTCAGTTTACACTTAATTGGAGAACTACTCTACATTTCGATACTTGAAGGACCTAATTTTATAATGTCTGAATGTTTATCTACAACTAAAAGTTGTTAAAATAGTTAAAGAGGACATATATGGTTTTGTTGGCTTTGATGTCCAATAGCATCATACTGACTTATTGGCTGATCCTGTAGTATTATTGCTCTAAAGCAAACTAGCTAATCATTTTCTTTTAAATTATGAAATTGACCAATATAATACATTAATAATATCACATTTAACACTTGGAAATATTCCCTATAAATATGAACCAGCTAGTTTCGAATAAAAATTAACAAAGAAGCTTCTTAACACATTTTGAAAATTGGAGAAAAAAACGGTTGGTCGTATAATAAAAAATGCATGAGATATATTGTGAGATCAAATGCATCAGTTCCGTTGTTTTGTAAAAAAAAAGTTATGAAAAGCCGTCAGACCCGGAACCAACTTGTGCAATACTTCGGGAATAAAGAAGAAACAAAATACGATTACGAATTTAAATTTATATTATTAAACATTATATAATAAAATTTTTATTTATGTAATAAAATTGACTTTTTCAGATATTTCACCCGCTCACTCAAGCAACACCTTATCTTCAGAAAACTTCAGAACAGGACTAAAAACCGTGAGAAATAAATCGGCACAGTATTAAGATAGAGAAAATTGCTTGAATTAACTAGTAAAAAATGGTGAAAATACAATGTTATATAACATTCGCGTTGGATTTTCATAAATTAAAAAAATAGAATTTTAGTTTGTAATGAAATATTTATCATTAGAATGGAAATAGCTTAACAATTAACAGAGTATTTCTAATTGAATATTAATTTTGTACTGTAAACCCTGAAATGTACAGCTTTTTAAATTAGTTATCTACGTGCATCTAAGTTAATAAGGATCTCCATGCCACTACCAGCTTCTTGCGATCCATGTTAGTTATAGGAGACGTTATTTATTTCTAAAGTACTAGTAGTACTAGTAGTAGTACTACAACTCTGGCTCAGTCATATATTCATCAAATCTAATTTAAAAAATTATTTTTCAAACCTGGATTGAAAAATTTAATTAGTTCACTGCTTTTAAACATACATTTATAACACTGGAGTGCTATTCGGGTATGTTATGTAAAACAATAGTGTACTCAGATACAGTTATAAGTATATACAGGAGGCCTTTTGCCTACACAATCAGTAAGCATAACACAAAAACAAAAAAGTTCCTTAAAATGCTAAAATGAGCAGTTTAAAACTAACAAATAGAAACAAAAATATTCCATTAAAACGTCGACAAAATAATGAACGAAATTGTGTAAATTAAATTTAAATAAAATATTTGGTATTAACTTACACTCCACATCCACAGTGGCATGTTGGATTGATTTTAGCGTTACCAATTGTTTTAGAGTTAATAATTGTTGCGTCATTTAGAACATGTCTTCTATTTGATCTGGTTGCAATAATCTTAAATTTTTTTTTCATCACAAAATATTACACTTCTTTACAATTTAATTGTTTTAATTTAACACAACCATTATTTGTTATCTCCATATTATGATACCTTTTCACACACTGATACTGTCATATATTAATTAAAAAAAGAATAGATGTAGAATTATAATATGTTTGAAAGCAATTAGTTTATGATACATGTATATGGAGCTATCTTGATTCGAAAACTGCATACAAGTATGAAGGTGTAAAAAGGATATGGGGTTAAAGGCGGAACAAAGGAGATTAAGGACTAGACGCCTGAGGAAATTGGTTGTGGCAAAAAATCTCGATAAATTGTCAGGTTTCCAATAGCGGTGTGTGTGTGCAGATCCCCTCCTCCCCCCAGCTCGGCGGTGTCTATTATTGAATACTGAGTGGGTTACAGCTCGCCTCTCTTTAGCGCCCGCACCAATCTCCCCACTTTGTTAGTTTTGTCTCCCCTTTATTCCTTTTTTCTGAAAGGGCTAATAACTAAAATAAAAAGTTTCTTCCGGCCTTTGATCTATTTTGTAAAAACCTTTATTAGTATTGTAGAAACGTCAAGAATGATAATAATAATATTTAACTATTTCATTTTGAAGAGAAAAGTTTTGTCCAGGGCCGGGATTCGAACCCGGGTCGCCCACGTCTCCGTCGTGGTGCTCTAACGAACTGAGCTAACCTGGCTCGTAACACGGCCAGACAAATCCATTCTCTTCGCCAATCCTATATACCCCAGACAAATCCATTCTCTGCACCGATCCTATATCCCTCAGACAAATTCATTCTCTTTCCCGATCTTAAAAACCCCCAGACAAATCCATTCTCTTCGCCGATCCTATGTCCCCTTGTCTGGGGGATATAGGATCGGCGAAGAGAATGGATTTGTCTGGCCGTGTTACGAGCCAGGTTAGCTCAGTTCGTTAGAGCACCACGACGGAGACGTGGGCGACCCGGGACATAGGATCGGCGGAGAGAATGGATTTGTCTGGGGAATATAGGATCGGTGAAGATAATAGATTAGTCTGGGGGATATAGGATCGGTGCAGAGAATGGATTTGTCTGGTGGATATAGGATCGGTGCAGAGAATGGATTTGTCTGGGGTATATAGGATCGGTGAAGATAATGGATTTGTCTGGCAGTGTCACGAGCCAGGTTAGATCAGATAGTCGGAGCACTACGACGAAACGTGGGCGACCCGGGTTCGAACCCTGGCCCTGGATATAATAATAATAGTTTGTTTATCCATTTAAAGCTATTATATAAATAAAAAAATAGAATTTTAGTGTTAATGAAATATTTCTCGTTGGAATGGAAATAGCTTAACAATTAACAGAGTATTTCTAATTGAATTTTAATTTTGTATTGTAAACCCGGAAATGTACAGCTTTGTACATCTAAGTTAATAAGGATCTCCATACCACCACCAGCTTCTGGCGATCCATGCTACTTATAGGAGATGTTGTTTATTTCTAAAGTACTAGCTACAACATTGTTATGCAACTGTTGAATCGCCCTGTAGAAGGGAGGGTGGAAGCAGGGGTGGCAGAATTAAAGCTGAACGACCCCACTCTGGCAGAAATCCTAGTTCCGGCTCTGCCCAGATACTTCCCCTCTCAAAACAGCCTCTGGCTCAGTCACATATTCATCAAATCTGATTTTAAAAATTATTTTTCAAACCTGGATTATAAAATTTAATTAGTTCCCTACTTAAAATACATTTATAACACTGGAGTGTTATTCGAGTATGGACATATGTGTAAAGCAATAATGTACTCAGATAAAGTTATGAGTATAGACCAACATATTGAACAGGCAGGCCAATCAGTAAGCATAACACAAAAAACAAAAAAGTTCCTTAAAATGCAAAAATGTGCAGTTTAAAACTAACAAATAGAAACGAAAATATTCCATTAAAACGTCGACAAAAAATAATGAACGAAATTGTGTAATAATATTTTAAATTAAATTTGAATGAATCGTTTTGGGAAAAAAAGAAAATTTGCGATATTAAAATCATGCAACAATAGGAATCTCAGAGATTTGAACAATGGGGCTTGGTCGGCAGATAAGTGGACATAACTGTCCTACATGAGTGTTATATGTAAGGATCGGATTCGCATGTATGTAAGCTGCTATGGCTTATCGGACGTTGCTACAGTTGGAGTCCTACATTTTGCCTATCCAGATATAATTAGGATATAGATGTTTAACGAGTACCTGAAATCGTACAGGTTCAGTACCTTTATTTTACCTACCTTCTGACAGTATAACCATGGGATTTGACTCCTTTTAAAGAATCCCATGGTCACCTGCCGGGCTTCGAACACATAACTACAATGCATCCTAACCATTACACCACAGGCCAGCAATACAATAATATATTTTTATCGAAAAGACGTATTATTAATGCGGTATATTTCAAAATGTACAATTGTAGAACATATAATACATGTTTTACTTCACATCCTATTTATAGCTTTGGGGAGCCTCTACTGTACTTCTCAGGCTACATACATTTCTTTGAACCTACTGTAGACGGGTGAACGTCCCAGTGCAAGCCGCCCCTTATCCTCTGTACAAGTGGTTGTTAAGGGAATATCCCCCATCATGGGTCTTCACAGAGAAGGTGCCCCAGAGGTGAGTACTGTATATGATATTCTGTATGAATAAAGTGTGAATTATACTGTTCTGTCGTATGATAGTGCCATGTACTGAGCCCAGGGATAAGGCACCTAGCCTGGCACTTAGACTTGACCCTGTGGGAATGATTTCAAATTAGAAATCTCGCATTATTAGATAGTAACGAGTATAAGAGTGGTTTACGCAAATACCCGCACCATGTCTAAGAAATATTTTATTAAATAAATTCCAGACTCAATATCTCACGTTAAAAAAGGTTAGGCAGAGAAATGAAGTGATATAATAAAAGTTTTTTTTTTTTAACAAGGTGGAAATCTCAATAGACATCTGAAGCCAAAAAATCTTCAGATAGTTGGGACTCCAACCCACTTAAACCACCTTGTTGTGCAAAATCAAGTCGCTCCTCTTTCACGGGAATAATCTCGGGTGTGGGATATAGCCCATTGACTAATCTCCCAATTTAGTGGGCTTTTATTATGTTTGGAGTTTTAATTTATTTTAATTCAATTAGTAGCAAGTCACTAGGCTTCACTCTTTTAAGCCGCCTTATTTGATGCAAATCCTCCTCAGCTATGCTCTGCATTTCTGGGTTTACGTGGATTTTAATTCTTTCATTATCCGCACTACTGTCCGCAAACCTTCCAATCTCTTCTCTGACAGAGTTTACTTTGAAGTCCCTATGCAAATTATCGTTTCTGACGTACCATGGAGCATCAGCTATAATAATAAAAGTGATTATGGATTCTAGTCCTCCCGTTAAAAAGATGAGATCGATAGGAAATATTCAGTATTAGTAACAAGCATTAGATCGGTTTCATAACTTATGATATATTCAATATATTCAATATTTTAATGAGCAAATTAAAAATATTTATGTCAATTAAACTACAAAATATAAAAACACAGAAAAAACCAAATGGACGGTAGTGATGGGCCAGAAATCACGAACTGTTACTTTTTCACTGTTACTAAAAAGTAACAGGTCTACCTGTTATTAAAAATTCATCAGTAAAAGTCCCAAACTGTTCTTCACAGTGATTGTCATAGAACCGAAGGGAATTGAAGCGTGATTATTATTGTGACTACAGTAACAGCTCTGAATTGTTCTTCGCATATGGGAACTGGTCGTCGGCGAAAAGAATTAAAGCGTGATTAAGACTGCTGTGATTCAGGTGAAAAGAGTGATTACTGTTGTTAGGGCGCCATAAGGGTAATAGGGATTGCACCCTTGGAAAGCCTTTTTCTACAGCAATAAACTCTGATAGGCTGCTGCCTAAATTTGACTCAATTAATTTTATTGTAGAAAATTAACAGCACAGTAATAAATTTAAATTATATTTGAATGTTTAAATAAAAGGGAAAGTCAGATATTTATTTACAGTTTGTTTATTGTAAAGAATAAATATTTACTATACAAAAAATCTTGATAGTACCAGTAGGTACTACAACGTAGGGAAGGCACGTGTCCCCCAGACGAATTTTTTTGTTTGTACTGAGGAGAATCCATTACTATTTTTATTCAAATTACAAGATCATAGTTGTTAAAATATACGAATAAAATAACGGATACAACATGAGTGAAACTATCGTTTTGATATTTTAATAAACCTTTGAAACCTTTCTATAAATACTACTAGTTTATTTCTAAGTTATTGTTGATTTTTAATATAAAGAAAAAAAAATTCGCTCCTGGGAACCGTGTTCGAAAGAAATCGTC
This sequence comes from Troilus luridus, assembly GCA_964056705.1. Classification (NCBI taxonomy): domain Eukaryota; kingdom Metazoa; phylum Arthropoda; class Insecta; order Hemiptera; family Pentatomidae; genus Troilus; species Troilus luridus. The sequence continues at coordinate 41,201,499 of OZ057412.1, read as the reverse complement.
GTCCTGAACAGGGCTGGCTATACCTTGTGTTCAGGGTATGCGGTCTCCAAGGGCACGTCTTGCGAAACCTCCATAAACTCAAATCAACAAGCAACATAAAATCAACATTGAAGTGAGTGACATCGTTAACGATTTTGAAGCAGCAACTGTGCCATGCTGATTCTTCAGATGTAGAAAAGAGTTTTTTAATGAAATCGAATTATTACCGATGATCATTAATGATTCTACTACACCGTTGGATATTTTAAATTATTTGTTTAATAATAAATTAATTTCAGTGTTTCCAAATCTGTCCACAGTACTTAGGATTTACCTCACATTGCCAGTCACTCTTGCTCACAGCGAAAGATCATTTTCGAAACTAAAGTTAAATAAAGCTATCTCAGATCCACAATGTCTCAAATTTATCATTAATAAGTATTGAACATAAAATCAAAATTGAAGTGAGTGACATCGTTAATGGTTTTGCAGCAGCTAAAGCACGAAAAGTAATCTTGTAAATTTGAATTGTAATTTGATCATGAGCGTCTTTTAATTTATATATAATATTAATAAATATTTAAAAATAAACTTGTGCTTTATTATTTCTGTAAGCTCTACTTTCCTGATATCAGCTGTTTCATTCATTTGGTCTCAATGACTTTATCTGTGGAACAACAGATTTTTGTTCGCGATTTCAGAGTTGATCCCATAGTAAAAGTTGTTCGTATTGATGAGTTATGTATGCCCAAAGTAATCGCACTGACTAAAAATTTTTAGGGGAGCTTGTATACAGCGTGTAAGAGAAACTAAACGGTAACTTCACACCATAACTACAAGCAGCTTTTGTTCTGACAAACAAAACCTGCGGAAATGAAAACAAAAATATTAGTAATCGATCAGCTGATAGGTGCCCTTTGTATGAAAAGCCGAAAATATTTTTTCATTTCAGCAAGCTTAGTCAGAACAAAAGCTGCTTGTAATTATGGTCAGCAGTCACCGTTTAGTTTCCGTTATGCTATCCCTACCCTACACAACTGTTTCATTTTCGCGATTTCATTTCATATTGATCCCATAGCAAAATTTGTTTAGTTTCATGGGCACATTCATCTCCTTAGAGGATTTGCCGTTTTTTTCAACAACGGCCGTTTTTTGTATAACTGTAAGTGTTCAATTTTAATAGCGTGCCTACTAGGGGTCGCCTAAGTCACGATTGCACACGAGCGCGCATGGGCTAGAGCTGGCGCTGGTCTTGAATGGGTTAAACCATAAGAGGAAAATTTACGTTATATAGGATATTGAAAATAATTCCATCTGTATGTATATTGATAGGATTATTGTGAATTATACAAGTGTCAAAGTAATTATTATCCTTATAATGCGTATTCTGTGATCGTTATATTCAAGATGTGGAATTAAGTACGCCGACGCAATCACTGTTGGTAGCATTTCGACAGTATCACGAATCACAGTTAGTAGCAGATAAGAAAAATCACATTAACGGTTAGAGCTGTTACTGAAAAGTAGCCGTTAAGCCCATCACTAATGGACGGCCCATATTTCTGACAAAAAAGGAAACATAAATCAGAACAGTAAAAAAAACTATATTGGGCTCATCAGATTTGATTTCTCACGTTATATAGATTAATAATTGGAAAAAATGCTATGTTTAAAGGGTATTTGGGCGGCCTAATTGGATGGTACCGTAATATTTAATATTTAAACAATTATTAAATCGTGCCATTGTTGTTCATAAAAAGCTATTTAAGTACTTAAAAACTTCCCTCGATAAGTACCCCTCCCAGAAGAAGACTGAGTTTGCAGCATTGATATAATAGATTTTTTCTTCTATGCTCTCTAACTGAAACTCAGCTCGAGAAAAAATGAGATATTAAAAATAACTTCTAAATAAATTACCTTGTTTAAATACTAAGTAGAATCACCGTGGAAAAGCCACTGAACTGAAAGATATAAATAAACTTGAGAAATATATTTAAATGATGAAAAAGCACTTAATCAAAAATGAAATTAACAAAAACATTATAATAATAGTTATTTTTTATTACTTGTTATATTTCCAATAAATTTACTAATTATTATATAATTATTTAACAAACACTATTGTCACGATAATTATATTATTTTTACTTTATTTAGAAAAATATATTACGCAAAGATAGTAAAAATGATAGGCTGCCATAAGTACAATAAAGATATTTCACAACCATTGAAATAATATAAATAACTCTTTTCTAATATATAAATAACTCTGAATGATACATATGTATTATTTTTTGACCTGGATTCCGCCATGTGAATTCTGCCAGGGATGGTAAGTGCCCCCTCTCCCCCCTTCTATATGCCCTCCCCTGCATTCGAGGAAATGGACACAATCTAGGTTATCTCTGGATCAAGTACCATTTTCCTGGAAGGTATAATAAAGGTCTCTAATAAACGAATAAATTGGACAGTGACGAACTGTTCTTTTATAAATCCTTTGTTAATACTAACATTTCGTTAACTATTTAATTAAATCGGTATCAGTTTGACAGGATAAAGCTTCGAATTTAGCCACAAGTTTTAAATCTTCATTCTTTTTCTTTTTTATATTCTCAAAAAATAAAAATAGTAATCGTGAGGTTTAGTGGGGAAAAAGAATCTATCTAATTATGCGGTGGTTGTACAAACATATTTCATTTATAAGACTAGTGTAAAATGGCCAGGGTTTTAGGTAATGACTTAAACAAAATAGGAATGATCTATTTTATTGTTATTTCGATTCGAACTAAGATTTAGCCCATCTTCGGGGCTGAGAAAAAAGAAAAGGAAAAACTATATAAAACGTTGTGGTAAAAATTAGATTAGCAGTTGATATAAACAGAAACGATAAGAATTAAAAGAAATGTATAGAGCAAGAGATAAATTATGATATGAGCGAGAATTAATAAGAATTGAAAGAAATTTAGAAGAAAATAAAACATAAAAAATTAAGTTAGTAAAACATATTAAAAAAAGAAGAGAATGATTTAGTTATAAAATAAAATGATTAGCAAGTTGTTAGTAAAATTATAAGTAATAATATTTTAAAATTTTAATAGAAAAAGGAAAATTATTAGAAAAAAAAATAATAAATACCACATTTCATTCCTTCATACTCATTTTGTCTTACACCAATAAACATGGCATTCATTATATATTAAAATTATATGTTTTGTTATTTTACTTTCTTTATACAATTTCGTATAATATATAATTATATTTGTAATTTTACCACTAATTATTATACTTTATGACTAAATCAACCTCTTCTTATTTTATTACCTTCATTAGGTATGTTTTATTATCTTCTAGATTTCATTCCATTTTTATTATTTCTCATCAGATGTTTCTTAACCTATCGTTTACTATATTCATTTCTTTACATTTTCATCATTTTACATAAACTGTTATTATCCTTCATTTTAGTTCGAAACGTAGGTACAATAAAATAAGTCATTCTTATTTTGTGCAGATTGTAGACTGCACCCAGTGACCATTTTACACTATTCTTAGAATTATCCAGTCAACAATTTCCATTTAAATATATATCATTTATAATTCGAAATGTTGATTTATTGATGAAATAGTAACCGGAATCTACACATTTTCCATACCAACACTCTTTATTTCATACAAAAAGACGATTATTTTTATTTTCGGAAATATTAAAACGGAAAGGAATGAAAAGTTAAAACTTGTTGTGACTGAACTCGAATCGACGACCTGCGGAACTGATTCAATTAAATATATTAATTAGTATAAAAAATGAAGCTTAAGTTTATCTTCGTCTAACTTTTTGTCGATTCGCGAACGCTTTTACCAGTTTGATCCAAAAGCTTTAAACAATGTCTGCAGTGTATTGCGTGATTTGGAAAAAAATAAGATGAAACAACCTACATTCCTGATCATAAAATATATTATTTCGTTTCCCAGAGAAGCAAGACGTGAAGGAAGACTGACGTGGGCCATATCTGATTTGGAAGGGCCGGGTTAGTAAGTTAGATGAAGTTAAAGCCGGGGCTGGGAAGAGCTCAATATGGCGGCTATTTACTTATGTTTTATATTCAGGCTGCAACAGGCACTCCCTCCGTTATGAATAAATCTACCTGCAACAGTCGTAATTCACCCCTTTCGAGTCGAAACAGCTTCCTACCCTTCCGGGGGCAAAATCAATTAGTAATTGAAAACGGAATTTATTGGTGTTAGGGATTCTACCGCAGCGTAGGGGCCCTCGCATCTCAGGTGTCTCGAATAGGCATATGCGTTCTTGTCGAGTATTATTTTTTCCTCTGTATCTTTCCTGTATTCGATAGGAGTGGCTATATAAAGTACAAGCATATATTATTCTTGAAGATCCCAACATTTGACGATAGAAAACAGTAAAAGAGAATGAAATAAAAATCAGGAAGATGAAATATTTGGACCACTTCATTAGAGGAACTAGTTATCATTTGTTGCCGGGAATCATGCAGGGGAAAATCATTGAAAGTACAGCATATTAAGATATTGAATGTTGTGGCTGTGCAATTCGAGATAATGAGTTTTGTTGATCATCAAACCACCTCTTCAGTGCAGCTGTCAACATGATTCAAACAATCGTTGTGATCGTCAACATTCGAAAGAATAGAGCAGAAGTTTTAAAGTGATTGAAAGAGGAAGACGTAGTCTACCGTAATAAAATACATTGAATTATCGAAGAAAGATTAGTAAAGAGTAATCAATAACGAAATATAACAATATACATTTAACGGTAAAAGTTTTCAACCAGCAATACATTCTTTTATTAACATGTATCATTATATCTATACTTATACATAACAACAAGGGAACGGAATAGCTCGGTGTGAATAGTACTGAGTCGGTAAGCTCTGGTCCAGGGCTCAAATTCAAATTGGCTGTGACAGATATATAAATGTAACCTGTTAACAGCTTTATATCGACCATTTGGGATCTACAGACCCTCCGGGGGCTCACAGATCCACTACAAAGTGTGTATCCTTTAGGAGAGATAAAAATCTGGCGGTTGACCCGGGTTTCATCTAAAGCACTTATCTTCACTACCGTTGGCTTAAAACCAGTACATAATATACCTCTTCATGGGTTTTTGTAGTACCATAGGTGTTTAAAAAATAAATAAACAATTTGCATTATCTCTTTACACTATTTCCAACACTACAAACAATTAATTTATTGCCTCAGTTAAAAAAAGAAAATTTGATTGAAACTATCCTCCAAGTTAATGGTTTCCTTGAACCTCAATTGAACTACTTTCATCACATCTTATGGTATGTTATATAAATATTCATGACGAAGCTCCAACAATTTAATTATTCTATCATTACTTAAGAAATCATTGCGGCACAACCACGTTTTGTTATTCCCCGCAATCCGTATTGCGGGGAATATTACGGCTGTTCCGGAGTCCTGCGATAAGCTAAGTTTGAAATGAAAGATTGTAGTTCGGTTATGTAATACAGTACTTAGAATTTTAGATTGCAGGGATTTCATACGTTTAATATTCTAAAATCGATCTGCCCTCTCCCACCCATTGCACAACTCCACAAGCCCAGACAGTATTTATGAACGACTAATACATTGAAAGCTTGTAGAGCATTGAGATATCTTTACATATTCCATCAGACAAGATTACTTGTAGAATCAACGAACTTTAAAGACTATATCCAATCAGAGATAATATAATCAGAATACAATATCAGAAATCACCATGAAATATTTCTTCATAACTTTCCTATGATTCCTTGATTTATTTTTACTGAGCTCATACTCTTTTAATTTCTTGGATGCTCATCCCCCACGGAACTCAATTACGCTGATTGCACGGCTACTACAACCAAGAGTTTGTTAGTTCCGATGTAATTCAGAAAATAGTATTCAGAGAACTCACTGTTTTTTAAAGAGCTAACAACAACTAAAGCTCTTGAATATAAATAACCTTTTCAGCATCGCTCTGCTGTTTAAAACTAATTCAAATTTCAGAAATAGAGAAGTTCATCATTCAATCTCAGTCAAAAAAAACAAAAAACTTCTTGATGCTGGAAATATATTTTAAGGAGATTGATTAAAAAAAAGTAAACAGATAAAAATTTAGCTGTCCCTAATAGATTTAATAAATTACTAAAACGCTTTTAGTTTATGTTAAATTTTAATTTGTTCGTATGAAGACATCATTTTATAACGCTCATCATCTATCGAAGCAATCCTCTGAGTAATATAAAACCATTACATGAATTTATACAACACATAATATGTAAAATATTGATAATGATAAATTTTTGGGTAATGAAATTTTTAGTGAAACAATAATAAACATTCTTTTTATTATATTAACAATTTAGTTCAGATGTTTTATTCCTACAATGGAATCTAGTAAATTAATATATCTTTGAAGATAGACATTTTGAATTATTGCATATTAATATAAATTTATGTGATATATCGAATTTAAAATAATTATTACGCGATTGTTATATTCATACTTTAAATTTAATGAGTGGCTGTAAAATCATCTAGAAACACACTCCAAAATAAACGCACCATCCATTGTTTTTAGTACAGGATGTTCTGGTGAAATACTTCATGAAACGAGTCAACTCAAAACAATGGAGAAAAAAAGAGAGAATGATGTCGGGCAAAATATAAACAGCGTTGATGAAGAGGCCACTTAAAATAATTATAATGAGAATGATGGCGAAGCACTTTTTGAAATTGAAATATTTTCAATTCACACAGTCTGGCTCACCCAATATTTTTTATGAATAATTATATAATTCAATTGCTAATGCGAACAGTGAATAAAGTATTATGTTCCTATTCTATTGTTTATACCAGTTATTATCCCTGAATTGACCCCATAGGTTTGGGAGACCCTGTTAGGGTTCACCCAGCACTTATATAAAGACGATTAATAGGGAAAAACCTGACTTTTGAGCGAGATTGTTACATCATCATAAAATAATTAGTATAGAAACACCGCGTTTTTACAAAATAATGAACGTAACACCTTTAGTGGTTGCTGTAATAAGGTTGAGGTTAGAAATAATATGAAGAGTTCTTACTTTCTTTTTATTTGAAAATGGTGTAATATATAAATTTTAATTAATAAAGTATATATACATTTTTATCATTCTAGGAGAAATAGTAAGATCCACAATATAGAGATTAAGTAAAGGTCATTCATTCCTTCGCGGAAAGATGTATTGATAAGATGAATCCATGGTACACGATATTTTTTGTTTGATTACTTGGCGCTTAAATAAATAAAGGTGAGAGTTTTCCGACGGGGGAGTCTCTCATGGACAAACAACTGTCCATGAGAGAAGCATGCGTTTTCATGATTAACGCCGCAAACACTCAACGACTGACCCAAGGATTTATTTATGGTCATAGCGAAAGCAAACCGCACTGGGCATTTTAGTCGTTCAAATTCAATCGGTACGTCAGTTGGTAGCATTGGGATGCGGGGTAGCAACAGTTCTTCTCATTTTCCCTTTGGAATGGTTTCTTCGATCCCATTGGTCAGTAATTTTTTCACGACTAGCCGTGTGCCGTTACAAAGACGCGGATGGTTGATATTTCACAACATTATGCCCACCGATCCTACTTTTAATTTAAGATTATGGGACGGCAATCCTGGCAAATCCAGTTAGTTCGAAAATTCTGGTGGATAGTGGACGACAGCATCTTGGTTAGTTGCGCAATCAACTGATTAGTATATACTTAATTCATCGGCAATTTCATTTTGAATTTTGAAATATATTTCATTTACATTTGTGTTTTTGGCAACTAATATAGCTCGTCCACTTAACCAACAATGATCTCTGTAATTTTGAGCAACGTTTGGGAACAGGAAATGTAATGCAGCCTGTCAAAACGTCAACAGGGATTTTACCATTACAAATGTCAATGACTTGTTTTGAAAATATTTCCCCAGATCGATCATTTCGCAATTCGACACTCTACTCTTACTTAAATTTAGTACCTTAATGCTTTTCCACAAAATGAAGGACTTCAAACATTTCATCCGTTGATACAAACTAAGTTCATCCGCTGGCGTTGACCGTGGAATCACTGGTAATGTTTGACGAAAATCTCCTGCTAACAAAATCTTCGCTCCACCAAATCGGTTTTGTTTGTTTCGCTGATCTTTCATAGTTCTGTCTAATGCCTCAAAATTTTAATGAGCCATCGTGCATTCATCCCACACTATTAACTTGCATTGCTGCAAAACCTTTGTCATCACATTTGCAGAGATCTTCGAAATGTTGCATGTCGGAGTTTCGTTGCTTTGAATATTCAATGGTAATTTTAGCGCTGAATGGGCTGTTCGACCGCCATCTAACAATGTAGCTGCAACACCAAATGAATCAAGTGCGAGTGCAATTTCATTCTGTAAACTAATAGTTGCTAAAATCAATGAAATTAAAAAGGTCTTTCCTGTACCACCAGGAGCATCCTGGTATCAAATGTAAATCCCTCCACTTCCATCATTTACAACTTTCATAAGTGTGTCAAAGACATACTTTTGTTGTTAATTCAACAGCGGAACATTTAGTCGAACCGTTACCCTAATGCATCGAGATCGAACAATTATTCACGTTGCATCTCTTGATTAAAAGCGTTTTGCATTAGGCGATTAGGCGCGGCCATGCCTAATTGAGATAATACTTTGTTTGACATCATCAATCACGTGTCTTCCCAAACTTTGGTCCCAATGAGCATCATCATTTTCTAACAGTTGCAAACGCTGACAGGCTTCTCTGTAACATCCAGATAATCCACCGTTAATAGTTCGTAAATGTTGGAATGATTTAGTAAGTCGCTATGAAACCTAACTCCTTATCCCGCGTAACCTCTTTTTATCACACGTCTCATTTGAGTTATTTCTGAGTGCGTTATAAAGTTGATTCTTGTATGGTCTTTTAGATTTGTTTGACTAATTAATTTTGTATTGGTCTATCTAAATTAAACAGGATAACGCTTTGGGAATAGCCATTAAGGAAGAAGAAGCTGTGAAATATTTCCAGAAGTTCGGAATAATTCTAAATATTAAATTGTGTGAAATAGGTCATCAAATGGGTTGTGGGAAGAAGATAAAACTGAGATTATTTGGTGAAAAGTGTAGGGAAAATTATCATTTTACAATTACTTTTGAAAATTATCATATTTCAATTTCCATTAGTAAAAATAATTAGGTAGGGATTATGAGTGTTGAGGATATAATCAAGGGGGGATAACAATCCATTGCTACCGGCTAATTATTATCGATTATCGATTGATAAAACATTAAATTTCGAAAAAAATAAATGGTTATGAAAATCTATAAATATTTTCAAAGAATATACTTTCCTAATTAGAATATACTACTTCCTATTGTTATTTAGTGGCTAAACTGTGGGAAGGCCCACAAATATATGAAATATGAAATTTGATTTTTGATTTAAGCGAGAGATGTATGAACGTACATATTACAGCATGTCGATCGATTAATCAAAGTAGATTCATAGACCTACCACTAATCAACTTAAAATATGATCGAAATGGATAAATTTGATGAAATCAGAGAATCAGAAGTTTTAGCGATCACGATACTTCGTTAACAACGAAGAAGGATATAAGAAAGTTAACAATAATAGAATGCTCTGAGGAAAAAATATTTGGATGAGGCATATCCATATTATATTTATTAAATATACCTAATATTCACGTAACTCTTCTACTGAATTAGTTAAATCTCTGTTGGTTGGTCATGACCTTCAAATCCCCTACACGTGAGTTGTTATTTGGTTAGCTGTCAGGAACACTATCCAAAAGAGTGACCCATGAATAGCCAAGATCCGAGGGGACATTATGGGACAAGTTAGAGAGCACTAGCCAACACCTGCCGCCGCTGTAGAACAGCACTAATAACTAATTAGTAACTAACTAAGTCACGTTCGGCACGTGTTCCTCGCCACTCACGTGTTCCGGGGATCAATCGCCTGCGGAGGGCAAATTTCTTTACCTTCTTTCCTGTTCACTAAATCTAAATGCACGTAAATTTATTTGTTCATGTGTATGCAGTGTAATAAGTGAACATGATTAGATAATCTATAGTACGCATAGCCATAAAATCAAGGATCGGCCATGTTGGACATTTATTTATTGAAATTAATAACTTTATTATAAAAATATAAGAAGTGGGATGGATCAGTGTGTAGAAAGTTAAGTTGCTTTAATAAGGTATCTGTTTCAAAACCGGTTGTAGCCTGCAGATTATTTAGTCTTGTCGATATAAATTCAATATATCGAATGTCAAAAACACTATTTTTCAGGATAATGAAAAATCTGATTTAAGGTTCATTCAAATCAATTCGTGTCGTCACGTATTTTACCTATATCATTACATGTGGTTTTGTGCCACATATAATATATATATATCAATCCTAAAGGAATCGGAATAGATGAAAGACGAAAAATGTGTTGTTCTTATTCAAAATCGATACTTTGCAATTGTATCGAAGATATCTTAAGTGGATAATCGATTATACATATAATTAATCTGTTATATCAGTGGAGGGTTGACCGTCTAGTTGGGAGATCCTCAAAGAACATATTGCACTTGATTGAACCGTTTACCAGTTGGTGGGATAGAAAATAGATGCGTGAAATTAATGAATAAATAAATAAAATTAATTCACAATAAATATTTATGTTTTCCATCAATGGGTGGGTAATTCAATGGGTTAGTGAGGTTGGCCCCTTAATCTCCATTATGTGGTATTCATGGGCGACAGTTATGGGGCGTGTCTCAAACATCTAATTTATTGCCCGAATTATATTTGGTAATAATTTAACAGATAAATAACAATTCAAGGTTAAATGTCAAACTAAGGTCCAAGCCCTCAAGATGAGTATCGATTATCTGATTAAAAATATAATAATAATAAATAAATAATAAAAATAAAATTAGAGAGAAACACGATCTTATAAATTAAGGTAGCTGAGATGAAATATTATATAAAGATATAATAGCATGACGCACCCTCCTTCAACACTATAATACTTATAACAATATATTTATGATTTTGAATGAAATGTCCACTTTTTTAAAGTTGCTATGTACACTTGTATACATTATACAACTGTACATATGTTATACAACTCGCAAACAAACTTCTAATTACCCTTGCCTTTTGGCACATATTATATTTTTGATCTTCTTCCAGTGAGTCATGAATTTTTTAAAAATTTTCTTGATAGTAAACCAATAGTGAAACCTCAAATACAAACGTTCAGGAAAGTTTAAACAAGATTAAAATGCCGTTTTTAGAGGTTCCAACCTTAATTAACAACAGGACTTGATTTGGTTTCTGGTTGATTTACATAATGAGATCAAATAGTATACTTGGTCATTCAGTATCGACTTGAAGCATCGGAATAATTTTACATATTTTTAATGTTCAAGTTGTTTTTGGTTTGAATAGCAGCGCTTAGTAATCTCCAACAGATGCCATTAGGTTTGGCCAAAATAAAATATGCAAACTAGCTCTCTGATTAAAAAAAAAATCTTAAACCGTAATCTGATAAATCAAAAATAATATTGAGCGTTGCTGAGAACGATATAAAAAGTCTACCATTGCAAACAAATTTACAAATTAAGTTCTAAGACGACTTCCTAGTTGATCTTGATGGTACATATGGAAATCATACAGTAATAACTCCGTAAAAGGGAAAGGTGAAAATGATAAGAACTTTATTTGCTTTCAGATTGCCTACACCAGGTTGGCAAAAACTGTTAGAAATTTTTTTTTATTTAACTTAGATATTCTTATATTTCAGAAGAAAAATCCTAGCTATTTTGTGTTTTTATTTTTTGTGCTAAATATGTTAGCCACTCTATTTGCGTGCTAAGCGGCCTCAGAATTGTATTATGTTTTGTCATACTAAAAATATTTTAAGTATATATAGAATATATAAATATAAATACAGCTGCTTAACAACACCTAATGGATAATATTGCAGGATAGCTCAGTGGGTTAAGCACTGAGTTTCTATGCCGAAAGTTTCAGATTAAAATCCGACCGTGGCTGTAGATGGTGCCTGTGAGAGTTGGAAATTCTTTCTGGGCTCACCCAGCCTCTAAACATTTGGTACCCTTAATTCGGGAAAAACCTGTCTGTCGAGCGTGATTTACGGAAAATTACCTCCGTGCCCAAACGTCGTTTTAGGAACAGTACCGTCTCTACCACTTACTGAACATCTCCTTCTTTGTTTTTGACCCCTAAATTTACATGCTGATCTCAAGACCCTTCTGTGTGTTGGGGTACAGGTTTTTAATAAAAGCTATAGATAATGATATATTGAGTGTCGAATGAAATGATCACTACGGTTCTGTGTCCTTCTCCCACTCTTCTGATCCATTAACTTATAGTGATTTTTTTATTTTTTTAACGAAAGAAGATAAACAATTTTGGAATGGAAATGGTCTTTATGCGGTATTGTGAACACCTACTTCAGAGCTTAAAATTAAATTAACTATAAGACTTTTAAACAAATATTAATTTTTATTAATAATCATGAATCTTTTGCCAGTAATATGACAATGAATGGGGGATAGGGTACACAATAAAGTCCCTCTAAACCTGCGGGCAATGCCGAGGGCTACTTGAAAGCCTATCAATTGCAGACCGGCTATGTCACAGCCAGTAATCCCTTCTTGTTTGAAAACCATTCAACTAGATCCGGAGGAATTATCATAGATTTCACTCCATGATAAAAGCTAATGCCATTTATCATCACAATAAATTTATATATCAACATAAATAATCATAAATTCTTAGTTCTTCTTTAAACTGTTGAGAACATATATTCGCAGAATATTTTGGGAGATGAACAATGGTAACATCCAAACCTTAATTTACAGTTGTAAAAATTAAGTAATAACACTGGTAAAAAAAAAAAAAAAATCAGTCTGTCTCTAGCAGTCAGTGAGGAAGGTTGTCTGTGGTGCGGAGTGTTTTGTTTGATGTTCGTTCAGTTCTTAGAATCTCACAACGCCCCATTGTTAGTTCATTTCTGCTATACTAACATCTACATTTCAGGAAAAAGATAAGATACTTGTTATAATAAGATTGTTTGTTACTTATTAAAATAGGCGAACAATATATAATCTTTATTATTACGTTTAATATAATTTAATTTTTACGTTTAATTATTACGTTTAATATAATTTAATTTTTATTTTATTGTTATATTTTAATTATTTTATTATTAATAATTAAATTAATTAAATATTTTTTATAAATTAGTATAAATTTTATTTAGTAGTTTATGTAATAAATAAGTTCATTTAACTATAATTAGTAATCTAGTAAAATTGCATTTGGTAGTTTACGTAACATATAAGTTTACCTTTTGGCTGACTAGGTAATTAGTCTTGTATTAAATTTAATTAGCTATTTAGGTAATGTTTACTTTCCTTATTACTATTAAATAATCAAGAGAAGTTTATTATACAGTTACTGAGTTAAATAGTCTGAAACATATTTAATTTAACATATTTAATTTCTGTATACGTGTATATTCATGTGTAATTTGTAATTCGTGTATATTCATACTTATACTACTCATACACATATACTCATTCTTTTCCTCAATACATACCTTTATTTCATTTATTAATATATTTTAATTCCATTTTTTGTTTTTCTACACTTCTATACTCGATACCAAAGTTATTAGAGGATTTAAGGCCATATACAATAGTAGATTCACACACTTAATATGGAGAGTAATAAAGTCAAAACATTGTTTAATTCAAACGATAGATTTTTTGTCGCTAGAATGACTGAAGGTTCCTTCAACAAAACATCTCCCTTTTTTATAGCGAAAGCCATCAATAATATAGTGGGGGATGTTAAAATGATAAAAAAACTGAGAGACGGTACACTACTAATTGAAGTGAACACCAGTTCACAAGCAAAAAAACTATTGGCTTCCAACAATCTTGGCAACCAATTAAAAATTAAAATAGAACCACACCCAAGATTAAACGAAAGTAAAGGCATAATTCATTGCTATGATCTACAACACCTCGATACCAATGAAATCATCGAGGAATTTGAAGGACAGCAAATAAAAGACGTCAAAAGATTATCTTATAAAACTGGTGACGTGACAAAGCTAACGCACAACTACATATTAACATTCAAGTGTCCTATTCTGCCTAAGGAGATTAAAGCAGGGTACTACAATGTCCCTATAAGGCCGTACGTCCCATGGCCTCTTCGATGTACAATATGCCTCACATTTGGCCATCACAAATCCTTTCATTATCGGGAGGACCGTAAGATTTCTTCCATATGCAGCAACTGCGGCCTGCCAGAACACGGAGTAAACTCAAAAGACTGTACCAATCCAAAAAAGTGTGTCAATTGTAAAAACGAACACAACAGTTTTGACAAAAATTGCCCAATTTATATAATCGAAATGGGCATCAAGACGATACAGGTTACTGAGAAAATACCCTACATTGCAGCGAAGCAAAAATTCTATGAAATTGCTCCCCAAAATTTAATTCACTCACGACCAACCTTTGCGCAGATGGCAAAGAATAATGATGGAAATACTGATGCGACTGGGAAATCGATAAGCAACCGTACAATAGGCACCCAAACTGATTATTCACCGCCGCTATTGGACACTCAAAACACTGTTAATACTACTCCTGCCAATGAGCTAGATGGAACTACCCCAGAACAACCCTTGATCTATCATTCAGCCAACAAATGGGGACCCGACAGCTCTATCATCGCAAGCACAGAATTAAAAACTACTCCTTACATTACCGGATTATCCTCTCCTAACACCAAGCGGAGCTCAGACCCCCCCATAAAATCAAATAAGACGGAAATCTTCACAAAAAAAAATGAGACAGACATCCTCCCAGATACCGACAAGACGGTGCCAAGAATGGGGAGATCAAAAAAGAAAAAAGTACCGGTGACAAACAGTGATGAGAATTTAATAGACAGTAATGATTGTGGTGACCAATAAATCAATGGCTAGATCTTGTTTCTTAATGAATATCGTTTTATCTATTTCAACGTCATGGCTAATTTAATTATAATCCAATGGAACTGTAATGGAATCCGAAGTCACTTCGCCGATCTACAGCTGTTAATTCAAGATAACCATCCCACAATTCTTTGCCTACAAGAGACACACCTCAAAACCAGTGATACACTGACTCTCAGGGGATTTGAAATTTGTCGTCAGGATAATACTAGCGGAACTCGAGCTTGTGGAGGAGTACTGACCTTAGTATCTCAGCGACTACAATATGAACAAATTGCCCTACAAACTACCTTACAAGCAGTAGCCATCAGGATACTAGGTGACTTCCCTTTCACTGTATGCAACCTCTACTTACCCCAGCAGACACCGCTAAATACAGACCAATTAGAGTCACTTTGTGCCCAATTACCTAGGCCACTTCTTCTAGTGGGTGATCTTAACGCTCATAATTACATCTGGGGATCGGAAAGAAAAGATCGAAGAGGACGGTTAATAGAAAACATGCTCGATAATAACAATTTACATGTTTTGAACAATGGTGAACCAACTTACTTAAGCTCATCCTATGGCACCTTCTCTTCTATTGATGTCGCTTTTTGTTCCAGTAGTCTACTCCTAGATTCCCACTGGAATGTTATAAGTGATCAATATTCCAGTGACCACTTTCCAGTAATTATAAATATAAACAAGCAATTATGGCACACTAGCAAAAGATCAACCTGGATTCATGAAAGAGCAACCTGGCAGCAATTCACAACTAGTGTGAATCTCCCTTCAGACCTCCCGGACGATGTAGAAGAGAGCTGTTTAGAAATCACCTCGAGGATACGACATGCAGCTGAACTCTGCATCCCCAAAACTTCATCTAGACCTAAACGCCAGCGAGTCCCTTGGTTCAATACCGATTGTAGAGAAGCTGTTGAAAAGAAGAGAAAAGCGTACAGAGTTTTCAAAAGAAATATGACCCTTCTAAACCTGATTGATTATAAAAAAGCAAAAGCTATATGCAAAAGAACAATTTGCTTCCATAAAACTAAATCCTGGCAACAATATGTCTCCTCCATCAATTCAACGACACCA
Organism: Troilus luridus; assembly: GCA_964056705.1. Classification (NCBI taxonomy): domain Eukaryota; kingdom Metazoa; phylum Arthropoda; class Insecta; order Hemiptera; family Pentatomidae; genus Troilus; species Troilus luridus. Next base: position 41,185,326 of record OZ057412.1, on the reverse strand, counting down.
TCATCAATAGTATGGAATAAGGTTAGAGCCATCGAAGGAAAGAAGACTCTGCAGCCCATTTACCTAAAAATTGGAGGTAACATTATTTGTAATGAGCAAATTGTCGCAAATGAATTTGCGGCTTTTTTCTCTAAACAAGGTGTTGATCTCGAAAAATCTCTGCAATCCACCTCAACCAAAGACGACCAATTTAACTATACATCCAATAATGATGAATTATACAACATGCCTTTGACTATGAGGGAACTCAAAACCACCCTCAACGAACTAAAAGGAAAATCACCAGGTCCTGATGATCTAACATATGAAATGATAAAACATTTGTCTGACGAATCACTGGACAAAATACTTGAATTATACAACAAAATATGGAACAGTGGCGTTTTTCCCAACCAGTGGAAAGATTCCATAATTATTCCAATATTAAAAGTTGGCAAGCCCAAAAATGACGTGGCTAGTTACCGCCCAATTTCATTAACAAATTGTCTCTGTAAAATCTTAGAAAGAATGGTCAATAAGCGAATGATTTGGCTACTTGAGGACATGAATGTACAGGACAATTTGCAATGTGGCTTTCGTAAAAATCGCTCGACAATCGACAATCTTGTTAGAATCACAACGGATATTCAAAATGCCTTTGTCGACAAGGAACACTCAGTGGGTATATTCTTTGACATTCAAAATGCTTTTGACACAGTAGTGCAAAACAATATTCTAAAACAGCTGCACCATTGGGGAATAAAAGGAAATCTTGCAAACTTCATCAAAGGATTTCTCGGAACGAGGTCCTACAGAGTGATGGTTGGTGGAACTACGTCCAATAAAACATATATTAACAACGGTGTACCTCAAGGCTCCGTATTGAGCACGAACTTGTTTTTGATTGCAATACGAACAATCACTGACTGTTTAACGCAAAACGTCAGTGGTTATCTATTTGCCGACGATTTTGCCATATTATGTAAAGCACCCGACCTCCAGTTCATTAAGATTTGCCTGCAAAACACTGTGAATAAATTAGCACTATGGTGTCAAAGGACTGGCTTCAAGTTTTCAACAAGTAAAACACGCTGTGTACATTTTAGCCGACGCAGAAACACTGGGAATCCACCACAAATAGTTTTAAGTAATACCCCGTTAGTGTACACCGACAACGTTCGATTCCTAGGTCTCCAAATGGACAGCAAGCTAACCTGGTCAAGCCATATAGAGCAATTACAAATCAAAACTGTTAATAGAATGAAACTACTGAAAAAACTAGGGAACACCAGATGGGGATCAGACAGGAAAACAATGCTCTGCATTTATGAGGCACTGATCCTAAGTAAAATAGACTATGGCAGCTTTATATATGCATCTGCCACCCATAGTAGGGTTAAGAGACTAGATGCACTCCATCATGCTGGTATACGGATTTCTACTGGAGCCTTCAGAACAAGCCCAGCATACAGTGTCTGCGTCGAAGCCGGAATCCTTCCACTTACATATCGTCACCAAAAACAAGGAGCTAAGTATATTGCAAAAATATACACGCAACCTGAAAATCCAGTTTACTACTCTTTATTCCAAAGAATAAACGAGAACAAGTATAGGAGGCTGAAAAATCCCTCCCTCCCATTGTGGTACAGAATGAGAAATGTCATCTCCGAATTAGTAAAATACCAGCCAACAAATGCTCAAAGAAAAAAGCTAGCTCCATGGACGTTATCACCTCCACACATCAACTGCAAAATGTTGAACATGTTGACGGCTATTCTTAAGGCTCTCCAAATAACCCTTACAACAAAAGATCAGTCAACAATAGTTTGTTCAGACTCGTTGAGTGCCCTCAAAGCAATGGCTAACACCTTTTCAGATAATCCCCTCATACAGGAAATTTACCAGGCCTTAAAACAAATAGCAGACTCGTTAAGAAAAATAACTTTTACAGTTCGCCATATCTCCGAGGATTGCCCTAGGTACAGTGGAGTGATGGAAAGGTGTGGTGTACCTCGGCAGATGCAAAAGGCGTTGGGGGATAACGAACAATGTTTAAATAATGCGTTAAAATTTATTAAAAACACCATGTACATTTGACATATACATTTACACGTTTATGTGTATGTGTGTATGTGGGTTTACTTATGTGTGTGTATATGTGTGTATATATATATTGTCGGTGTGTACAATGTTATATGGATAATATAAATTCTATATTATATCATAAATCTTATATAATTATGTATAACGTTTTATTTTGATTTAAACAACTTCATATAAGTTACATTTCTATTATATGTTTAATGTTAATATGGTTTTACTATGTGCCTAATGTTATGTTATGGTATGTTATTATGTAAATATGTAACAATATTTTTACTAAGTCTAATAAGGTAACAAGAATATATAAATGTAATTATGTAGGTAATGTAAATATGTATACTCTCTAGTGGTAATTATGTAGATACTGTAAGCATTTATACTCTCCAGTAGTGAGGGCAATAATAACCATTTGTAGTTGTTTGCCCTTAAAAAAAATAAAACAAACAAACAAACACTGGTAAAATAAAGACATGATTATAAAAGGTGACACATATACATGCCGGAAATGCTGGTTCAAATCTCGCTGCAGGCAGTACTTTTATTTAGTCTGTTGTGGCGAGACATGGATCATATGGGAGGCTCACCCAGCCTCTATAAAATATTATAAAAATAGGGTACCTAAAATAAGGGGGAAAAATCTGGCGGTGGAGCGTGACCTAGGACAAGTCACCTCCTTGCTGAACCGTTGTCCATTAAACAGTACAGCCTCTACCATGTACTGAAACCAGACCCCTCACGGGGTGCAGTGGTACAGGCTTTTTTTTACACAATATATACATCTATATGATTATTAGTTAAGTTTATGAAAAATTATTCTTTATGACCATATTAAGTGGCGTGACTAGAAATTTATGTTTGGCTAACGGGAGGCGAAATTCAGAGGCAAGTTTGCAAAAATTGGGGGTAAGTAATGCAAATATTACTTTCTGCTTTTTTATTGTTTTATACCATAATCAATTATAATAAAAAAACCTGCACCACTACAACCAATGAAGGGTTTATGGTCCAGTAGGTATTAGAGACTGTACTGTTTTAAGGGTAACGCTGGTGCACGGATATGATTTGTCCAAGCGATAGATTTCCTCTCAATTTAGGGTATTCACTTTATTGAAGCTGGGTGAAACCCAGGACGGTCTCCCGACCCCACAGGATCATTCCCGGCTGTTAACAGATTAAATAAATTATCTGCAATAGCCGGGATTGAACCAAGGCCCTTCGGCACGGCAACTCAGCGCAATACCTGCCCTATTGAGCTACTGATCTACTCTTAATATAATGATGATATTTATTTCGAAGTAAATTATTTAAAATAATCTTAATAAATTAGTGACTTTTGTATGGAGAGTTGTTCGAAAAAGCGGAGGAAAATACCCCCCTCCCCTAATCCTAATACCGGCAATTAATTGCATCATCCATATTATTTATCTATATTATTATGGTGTAATTATTTTCTATATTGCTATATATAGAGACAATAAAACAAATTTAGCTAATTAAATAAATTAAGTGATCAAGTAAGTAATAACATTTAATACCTTTAATAGATTTTTTTTCTTTATAAGATATTTCTTTTTTTTATAAGATATTTCTTATATACTGGACTCAATCTTCTTAATTTATATAATTTATATAATTTAATAATGAAGAAAAAAACCATATTCCAGTCAAAAATTGTTATTAAAAATTAATAAATGATTTTAAAAAATACCTTAAATAGTTTTAAAAAAAAAGAATATCTCGCAAGGGTTTACATTTCACCTAAAGTAACTTTTAAAACTTAATTTTATCTATTATTATTTAATAGATAAACTAACTTTAAATATGATGATACAAATCAGGAAAAACTGACATTGTACGTTTAATCAAATAAGCAATAAGTTTTGAGTAAGCGAAACCCATTGAAGATCTTTCCATTAGACTAAGATGCCCTCGGCTCGACTCAAAAGTATGGTCCGTCTTTGAGACCCATACCCTGCGATCACAATCCCTTCAATTCCCTCTGCCCAACAGGAGTCCGTGTCGCTTCATTACCCACTTTTATGGTCCCTGGGCCTTCCTCACTAAACGCCTTCAGATACCTTTCACAAATAGATACCACTGTTCCTAAAAGAAAAAGACCATTGAGAAACATTACTTTATAGGGGAAAGCTTTAATCATTTTCATAATAGTACTGTCTTGTAATAGCAGTAGTTAACCTTATCGAGTAATTTTGATGAGTCGGCAAAACTGGCTGTGAATCTAATATTAATTTTTTGTAAGCAATGAATTGTTTAAATTTCAAAAGATTTAAATTATTTTTATTTGTTAAGAGTTCAAAATGCAATATTATGCTGAACATGGTAAGATGTCCAGTAGACAGAGGGTCTATAGAACGAGCATTTTATAAGATTTTTTTTAAGAGGGCCTTTTATAAGAAACTTTACCTTATTCCATTCTTTTTGTCTGTACGATAACCTCCGAGTGGGAACACCCCCTCCCCGGAGCATGATCCAGCAAAACGTCCAAATGATGTCTTCAGTCAGACACAATAAATTTTCAGATACAAATATACTGCACAAACAAGAACTGGGATATTACTAATTGTGTAGTATATACTTTACCTACAATATGTGCTAAATGGCATTTGTATGATTTCTCAAATAAATATTTTTATTATTATTATACTTTGCCTAGCATTTGTATTATTTTATAAATAACTATATTAATATTTAATGTAGTATAATTTCTAATAAATATCAATTAGTTTTTATAATAAAAATAATATTAAAATACAAGGCAAAGTAAATACAACAAAACTAGCCGTGTCCCTATTCTTTTTTGCGCAGTTTATAAAAAAGGGCTTGTTCAATACGTGGTAGAGACTGTATTGTTCCTAACACAAAGTTGTTCAGACAACCCTTGTCCTAGATCACGCTCAACCGCCAGGTTTTCACCTATTTAAAGGTACCCACTTTATAGAGGCGGCGTGAGCCCCGGATTGATCTCTAATGGAATCGCCCAGGATCCATCCCGGGATGTTCATAGATTAAATAAATTATCAGTCAGACGGATTTTAACCCAGGTTCTTCATCAGAAGTAAGAATCTTATATGGTTTTAGTAAAAATAATTGGATACTCTAATTGCTTGTCTGGTCAGTACTGCCGTAGTTTATACCCTTTCGGTCGATAATGTATTCAATGTTGAAGTTTACGCTCAAGATTCATCGTTTATTGGTCCTACAGCGTTTTAACTCTCGGGAATGATTCTCGTAAAAGAGTTTTATCCCCAACAGTTCTCTAAGTGCTGCTGCAAGATGTTTATACTCCTCTTTTAAAATTGTATCTGTACTTCTTTTTATTGTTGGTTGCAACTGTATGTACGGTAAGATGTCCAGTAGACAGAGGGTCTATAGAACGAGCATTTTATAAGATTTTTTTTAAGAGGGCCTTTTATAAGAAACTTTACCTTATTCCATTCTTTTTGTCTGTACGATAACCTCCGAGTGGGAACACCCCCTCCCCGGAGCATGATCCAGCAAAACGTCCAAATGATGTCTTCAGTCAGACACAATAAATTTTCAGATACAAATATACTGCACAAACAAGAACTGGGATATTACTAATTGTGTAGTATATACTTTACCTACAATATGTGCTAAATGGCATTTGTATGATTTCTCAAATAAATATTTTTATTATTATTATACTTTGCCTAGCATTTGTATTATTTTATAAATAACTATATTAATATAAAAATAATTGGATACTCTAATTGCTTGTCTGGTCAGTACTGCCGTAGTTTATACCCTTTCGGTCGATAATGTATTCAATGTTGAAGTTTACGCTCAAGATTCATCGTTTATTGGTCCTACAGCGTTTTAACTCTCGGGAATGATTCTCGTAAAAGAGTTTTATCCCCAACAGTTCTCTAAGTGCTGCTGCAAGATGTTTATACTCCTCTTTTAAAATTGTATCTGTACTTCTTTTTATTGTTGGTTGCAACTGTATGGTTTTCTGTACTCAATTCGTATGGGCGGCTGTTGGTCATGATAGCTGGGCTATAGAAAGGTCTTAAAGAATAAGAACAAAAAAGTATTGGAAGAAATTATTATGGATGAAAAATTTAAATCCGAAATGTCTCAGTGATAAGTAAATAATCCGCAACGAGATAACACTTATCACAGGACGAAAATATGATCACAATATTTAAGAAAAAAATATGTACATATTAATTTCATGGACCATTTATAAATTAAATATAACGAAATAACTAATCTTGAATAAGATATTATGTACTTAAGTTATAGCAAATAAATATTTCTATATAGGGGCCCATACACGATCAATATTACTGTCAGTATTACTGAAGTTTCTACAGCATCCACGGTCAATCTTACTGTGAGTCTACTTCTTCATAGGCACGACAGACGCATAAGGCGGTCCTTTGCCTGCTCAATTACTCTTGCCCAGTCTCGTCGGTCTGTAGCAAGCCTCAGAGACACGTCAAGATTTCGGAGGTCCTCTGAGACGCTGTCCTTCCATCTGCCTGGTGGCCTCCTTCGAGCTCTGACTCTTTATACAGCCCTTTGACCGGTCTGCCATCACCCGGAATCCGGACCCAACCTCTTAAGACGTTGTATAATGGCATAGTCGGAAAGCTTGGCATCGTCATATAGGGAATATACTTCACTATTCTTTCTAAGACACTCAGTCTTATTCTCAAGAAACAATAATAATGACTCTAATGGGTAGTGTTAAGGACAAAATAAAAATTTAGAAAAACATAAACATTTAGAAGCTTTCTCTACGGAAAACTGGATTAAGATAGTTGTAGGAGCTTGAACTCAGCATAGTACTTGGTGCTAGGGAATAGAATAGGAATAGAATCCACAGGAAGCAAGGCGAACGTAAAGAAAATGATAGAGGAGATCAACCATTTGTTGTTTTTAAGGGCATAGAATTGCGATACATATGCAACTTTTAAATGATAGAAATAGATTTCGGATGGTTTCGAAATACAGTTATTTCTGCACGAATATTCCTGAAACAACTTTTTTTTAAAGTTTTAGACGTATATTGTAAAAGATAAAGATTTGGGAAGAAAGAGACAAATTATAAATAAACCAAAATAAAAATCTTTTATGCAAAGAATTTTGAGTTCAGAAAGGAAATTTTTAAGTGTAATTGAGATTTTTCAAAGAAGCAGTTCGAGTAGAATAAAATGGAGTCAAAAAGAAATTAAGGAGAGTAGAAGATAGATTTATTCTCCAGGAAGTGGACTATTCTTTTGAATGGCTTTTATAAGTAAGTGAAGATAAGATCGAATCGTAAACTGTGAAGATAACGGGAACTTTATTCAACGGACGGACCATTTTTTTTTAATCATGGAAAATGGAATTGGAATAGAAAAAATATAAATGTTTTAAAACAAAAATGACAGGAAGCCACTTGATTATTTGAACAGTAATTTAATAGACCACTTCATTAACTGAAAACAATTCGATAAAGCATTGCTCAAAGCAGAAATAAAATTAATAAAAAGGAGCCAAAACTCAAAACGAAACATTAAATTTTATTAGAATGCAAATGGAAAAAACCACAAGCAGAGCCTTATGTTTCAAATCTGGTGTAAAATACAAACAATTATCAGTCGACGTTTCGGGTAACAAATTTACCAAGTTTTGGGTTGAACGTCTTGGGGTGGAGGTGCGGTCTCAGATTATGAGCCTTTTTGAGCGATTATTCGTTGGGATGTATTGCACTTCTGTTTTGAGATGTGATTGAACTTACTTTTTATTGTGTCTTGATAATGCCTGAATAGGCGAAACGTCGACTGATAATTGTTTGTATTTTACACCAGATTTGAAACATAAGGCTCTGCTTGTGTTTTTTTCCATTTGCATTCTAACAGAAATAAAATTCTTCAATAAAATATTCTCAACAAAACATCCACCGACATTTTAGTGAAATATAAACTCCTTTCATTCATAGTGATAGTTTTTATAATGGGAAATTTCCAAGTGCATTTTCAATTAGGAATACCAGTTTATTTCTAATTTACCTTACAACATAATCACTACTTTAGTGCTTTCAATTATCCCATGCAAAAAGTTACATCAACATCAATTTTCCTAAAAACAGAAAATATGCAATAAAATCTAAAATACGTCATTATTATGTAACTTTCCAACTTTGTACAGATTATTATGTACATATTGTGCATGTACGAGTAATTATATACGTATGCCTACATAAATATTAAAACTAATTAAATATTGGTATGCTAGTAGAGTACGTTAATTGAATATATTACTAGTTCTCTAGACTCAGTTGAGTTTTACATTATATATATAAAATATATATATTGAATGTAATTTTCATGAATTCAGTGTTATTCTGTTTGAAAGTCTCAACAGACTTTCAGGAGAAATTATATTAAATACAGAATAATATAAATTTAGTAAGTAACCCTTAAATTCACTTAAAATTCAGGATAGACTCTTGACGCCAACTTGCTGTACACTGCAAAGCAGATTCGTTTTTAAGATTGTAATATCTTCGGAATCAATAAATAAATAATCACTCTGAATTTGTTATTATAGTTACATCCGATATGGTATCCACATAAACTCTTTCAAGTAGTAGTTCCTCCCACCCTTGCTAAACGAATTTAGTCCCTACAACCTCTTAATATGTACTCGTTCCGGCGTTAAGAGCTGTTATCTGAAGTGGTGTTCCTTGCGACAGTGCTTAGCCATCTGTTGTCGATGCAATAACGTGCAATCACAAAGACCAGCACACCGATGACATCATTAAAAACACTCAAGTGGGCATAAACACTCAAGCAGACTTGTTTTAATCTCGCTTCTCAATTGGTTCCTGATAATACACTTAGACTTTTATTTGGGGGGGGGGGAGTTGAACTTACAATTAATTTTTGTTTCATCTTACAAATAGTTTTTTTATAGGTGTGTCTCTGACAGGTACATATGGTCATGTGTATGAACGAGGTACATATACAAATGATTTTCTTTTTATAAATATATAAAATTAATAAACAATAGATGAAATAAATATTATTAAATATGTAAATTTATATTGCGATTTTTGGTTATGATACAATTGTCTAATGGTCAGAAATAATTATTAGTATTTATACCTCAGTTTTTTTAATTTCTAGATGCCTGAATGGGAGATGGCCTCAGGACGTCTTCAAACCGTCATTGGAACAGTTGAAACAGTTGTTTCTTCTCAGAACAATGGTATATTTTATAAATCAAACAAATAATTATACTTACTAACTTTTTATGAGACATATAAAAGATCAACAGGTTAAAAATATAACATGTTTCATGTCTGTTCAATATAGGTAAATTAAAATGTTTCAATTCTTTTTTTTTTTGTATAAACTACTCATTTAATTCCAGGTCAATTTCCGTAATGTTTACAGAACTGTTAAAGAGATGGCCAATCCTTAAAATCATCCAAATACTCACTTATATGCTATGCTAAAGCTTCTATATTTTCATGATTACTATTACATTTAGAAATATGTTTATATTTTCTCGCTTTCTATACTAGGATCTATCGTATCGAAGGATTACAACCTAATATTCACTAAGTCAAAAACATGATTTAAAAAAAAACGCTGATGAAAAGGCTAGATTACTTAATGTGATTAGAAAGATAGAATAAAATAAAATAATGATATGACTTAGTGGGTTTCATCGGGTTATCTATTATATATAAATATGCTATAGCCTTCATTAGCGTTCTCAAAATATTTTTTTTACTTAGTGTACTTTACGAGTAGCCCCACGATATGATGTATTCTACTAATTTCAAATTGAAAAAAATCTAATCTGGAACAAAAATCATTGACGCATTTTCCGATCAATGGTTCAGATTCCTATTATTAATTACAACAGTGATAACAACTCAACAATCTATATACGGATAAGAGATGTGGAGTAATGAGTGCTAGGAGGATCCCGTTAAAACGAAGGCTACAAATAAACGGGAGATGAGAGAAGTCCTGGATTAGGCAGGATGAGGTAACAAGGTCCCGGGGGATTTAGCCCAATCCCTTCAATGAAACCGTCGCAATTAAAATCGAATACCCTGTCGGCTAGGCTCCTTCCTTGATGGAGGTGATGCAGTAAAACCAGATCTCACTACCCAGCATCCTCTCAAATTACGACCCTGCCTGTACTCCACCCCTTCATCTTCATCTCCCCTCTAAGTGAAGAGATAACTTAAAGGAAGAGGTCCTCGATGGAATACCTTTGCATATCTTGGGTTTAAGGTCGTGGGAAGATGCTTAAGATTTTCAATTCTTCGAGTATACTCTTAGCATCTGTTATAGGACAATAAGGAAATACTAATGAAGCACAATACAGTTTTTGTTTTTTTTACAATTCTTGTTATTCTACAATTCAAGTAAATTCTTCCAATTGTAAGTAAATGTTGAAACAATATAGGTAATTTTACTTCAATTCATTAAGAATCCTGAAAATGAAAATCGAAATTGATAGGAAATAATAAAAATAATACAAATTCTAAGATTATTTATCTGCGATATTATGATCGTAGGAAAGGAGGATAGATTGTTTTTTTGAATTATAAAATTAGTAACAGTATATCTGCTAAGAACAATTTAAATAATAATAAAAATCTTGGCAGTAAGAGCTAAAAACACAGATTTTTAAAGCGACAAGTTCTTTAGACGTGTTTAGTGACTTTTGGTAGGGGTAAACTTGTACTTCTCGTCAGTAACACGCTCGAGAATGGCGAAGCCAAGCGCCAGTGATAGAATTACACAATTTCTAACTATAGAAATACTTAAGATTACCTAAAAAGTAGTGTAATAGTTATGTACTTTATATTAATAACAACTTAAAAGATCATAAACTAGTTGAACTAGTCGTTTCAACTTAAATATTTTATTTGTAATAGTTAAATGTCTTGTTTTATGAAATGACTGAAAGTACAATTGATCTAAGAATTGTTGACCATAAAGATGATAATAATGCTAAAAATGAAGATAAAATCTATGAAAATACAAATACAAGGTATAATTAACATTGGTGTATACTTTATAATGTTTTTACTTTTTTATGTTTTATTATATTTCTTATTTATTACATATATTATTTCAATTAAATATAGATATTTTGTGTTGAGGTTGTGTAGCCGTTTATACATTTTGGTTGGTAAATAAACTACTTGAAAATGTTTATAATTATTGTTCGGAATGTCAGTATATTTGAAAACCAGACTAATGTTAATGATTTAACGTTATAAAGTATGGAATAGTTAAAACAGAAAATTAAAAAAGAACATTCCCAAGTATCGACTATTCACTTCTATCCGCAGTCCTCATGACTGCCTATTTTGACGTGAATACGTCTTTAAAATTGCTTCAGTGGTGGGAGGAAATTCAAAAAAACCAATGATAACAAAATTGGGGGATACAATTTGGTGTTGCAACTACATATCCAATAACTCTCCAAGAGTCGTAGGATTTTGGATGGACTGGCTGTGGCAATTCTGCTCCTCGCTTGGCAAGATTATCAGCTTCTTTATTTCCTGAAATCCCGCAATGGCTTGGTATCCACTTTAGGACCACTTTAGTGCCTCGAAGTGTCACGTCGTAGAGAAGCGATTTGCATTCCAAAACAGCACTTGATAGAGAGTCATTCATGCCAGTAACAGCAAGGATAGCTACTTGAGCGTCGATGAAGAGAACAACATTTCGATCTTTCCTTCTAGAAAATGTTCTTAAAGCGATTATAATAGCTGCTTTGTCACCCTCGATGTTCGTACCTTCCTTCCCTAATGCAGCGCTGAATTCGAAATCACTTGAGTAAACCCCTGTTCCAGGATTTTTAACAGCTGATTCAGCTGATCCATAGGTATAGATGTCCCGATGCGGGTACTTTTGAGCTATCATTTATAGGGCTATTGTTTTTAGCTCATAGCAAGGTGTTGTTTTCTTATAAACCTTTTGGAGGAGTTGCAGCTCTGCATTGCTTGCGTGGTGGTGGATTGGAAGATTACCATAAGTGAGGACTCTGACACATCGCGCGCGGTAGGGGAAGCGCCACCATTTTGAGGTCATTTCGAGATTTCCATGACTTCTAACCTTTGACTCGAAGAAGCTACGACGTTCGTTTAAGTTTCAATCGTCAGCTGTAGTCAAAATCTATCGATTGTGTATAAACAAATAGTGTAATATAGTGACGTTGAATATAATAAGATGTTAGAATAGAAAAAAGTTATCAAAAGTATATAAAGTCGGCCTAAACGCTTCTCAAAGCCAAATACAAATTCAGAGATCGTATACGGTTGGAAAGGGCTTCTCAAGAGCAATCGAATGGTGACAATATAACACCATATGACAGAGACTAGCAATGTCGGTGCTGAGGCGATGATGAAATCGTTTCTATATCGACAACGAACTCGATTGGTTGTGAAGGTCGATTATGAAGACACATTGGGGAGCAGCTGTATTACCGCGACTACCATTCATGCAGATAGGTAGGCTTCGTTAACTATGGTATAGTCGGAAAAGTCGTTAACGTACCCGTGGTTGTAGACACAATGGTGCAACAGCTACTGCAGCAATTAGACGATGCATGAGCCGTTCAATGCTATCATAAAGATGAACGTGATAGATATATATCTACGCATCTCAAGGTCGTGGTAAAAAATTCATCGGTAAAAGCTAGGCTCGACATTTTTCTTACTTGGTCGACCATTATATAACAATATCAAGATTACAGTACAGTGGAATTCATTTCAAGCTTACGTAATAGCCAGTCGTGTCCCAGCCAACACACCGATGATGATCCGATCGAGCATCTACAGTGAGACAGAAGTGCACCGGAGTCGGAGGTTCTGCCATCTAGGCAGCACACTGTGCTTTAGAATAAAGAACATTGTCTCGACATTGCTTTGGGCTAGCATTCAACACCGCTGAACATTATTTACGACTTGTATGCTGAAGAACTATTCTTTCCTTTAATACATAAATAATAACATTTTATTTAGAATATATTGCCCGTTATCTCAATGCATTCACGTAAAACCCACAGCCGTGTCCATGACACAGCCCCACCCCATTTTTTTGGCTTTTAAACAAGAATTAATTTATATATAGAAGGACTAAAGAACGAACCATTTCGAAAAACAATCCAACCTTTAAAGACCCTAACACAATACTCTTTACATATCAAACCATTAAGCATTCATTCAGTAAATATAGTTCTTCATAAATACCTTAAATATAGAAATATTAAAAATATAAATCTAACTTCAACGGGCTCTATGCCATGTCGTTCTTTTTTTTTTCTCGCTTAGTAAATATTTCATATGAAACATAGTGCTGGAAAGAAGCGTAGAGAGTGAATATTGCGGAAATAAGGACGAAGAGAGAATACAGGAGCGGTAGGTAGCCGAGCCCGGGTCGAAAGGACAAGGGATGACGTTTTATGGCTGTATAAATCTGCCTACATAAACACAATCACAGTTAGGGCAAATATGGAATGTATTAAGGAACAACTGGATTTCAAATATCCTCTTCTTTACATTTAATAGGCGTATTGCGGAGTGTTTGCCCAAGAATACGCATATTACTCGTTACTCAAGATATACCTCTACTATTGTTTAAATCTTTTGCATATTAATTTTTTGTTTCATTAAGCCTTCATTGGAGCATCATTAAACATATATCATTTTTACCCGCTTCATTAAGTTATATCTGTACATAAATATTCTTAGGGACGATTAGATCTAAGTAAAGTCAAATACACAAAACAACCCCAATGAAATATAAATCTATCAAATTTTATAAGGTAAATAACTAAAAAGACCTACCAACGATCACGATAAATATTTATATTTTTTTCAGCTCATTATTTAAATACAACAACGAAAAGGATCCTGTTGATAGGATTAGCATTCCTGCACCTATTTTTTCAGAAATTAAAAAATAAAAATTCTAAAGAAAAAATTTACAAATCAGGGATTAACAGCATACGGGGAGAAGAGTGGCAGTCCAAGCTGTATTGTTTTCGAAGAAGGGTACAGTTTCTAAGATGACTTAAATCCAAAGACCTTTCGATCACAGGTTGTCTTTCCTCCATTTTAAGTAATATTTACGTATTTATATTAATTATATAATATTTGCTTCGTTATGTTTTTTATAAAAATTTCGAATGATTACTATGTTTCAAAACTGGATGCTACAAAGAGTTGATCAGGGGTAATCTAAATAAAACAAAAATATTTGTTTTATTTCTTGGGGAAGCTTGGGTGGAGAAACAATTGAAAGCACTCCCAGCATGTTTCATTATAGAAAATGTTTAGTTGAAAAAATAACATAGTTTATTAGGTAGAATGGAATTGGAAAAATAATATTGTCACTAAAATACTGGAAGTCAGTAACCGCTAATAGAGACCACGTGAGTACATATACCAAACAACTTATGATTTTACGATTTATTTAATTTTTACCGTTGTAATCAACCATTAGAAATCATATTAATGCTTGTAATTAATGCATTTCCAGTGCAACAAACATAATACATCTCTTGTTAAGTATGGATGTTATGTATGTTATGTAATGCATTATTAATAATTACATACTATTAAGGTTCCTTAGTGCACCAGGTCGCGATAAATGTTACAATGCGGTCTTAGACCACTAATATTCTGTACCGATATATCCTTAAAGCAGTGGTTCCCAACCTGGGGGGGGGAGGGCGTGAGAACAAGTTGGGGGGGGGGGGGGCAAAACCAGTAAAAAAAAAGTAATTCCGACTTAATTTTATTTTTTTCTTTCTTACCAGTACTTGTAAATGTATCAAGTTAAGGTAAAAGTTAATGTTTTGTTTTAAATGTAATAATGATTTTTTGTATTCATATGCCCATAAAAAACAACTTATTGTGCAATGGGGTGGGCGTAGTAGGAAATTTGAAGTGCAAGAAGGGATTTTCTTTCCTCAAGTAATGTTAACCAATTTATAGATGTTGGTTGAGCCCAGGAAACAGAATCAATAATTTATCTGCACAACGTGTTTCGAACCCAGGATCTACAGCTCAGTAACTTAGATATATATATCATATATGGTACTTACCCCTGACGACTAGCCGGACGGGCGTGGACGTGAGTGCGTCTTGGGTGGTGAAGTCGGAGGCGGTGACCTGGCACTCCCACTCACCGTCGTCGAAGTCGAGGGTGGCCGCCCGCACCCAGAGGCTGCAGTCCCCGTTCTCCTGCGATCCTGCCCACTCGTACTTCTTGGCGTACATTCCCACCGGCTGGATAGAGAAGAGATAATAATTAGTTGTAGGAATTAAAGAATACAATATATACATAAGTAAATATGGTAGATTTATTAGCTTGATTTTGGAGCCACAACGAGGGTGTCCAAAGGAAGCTCTTACGCTTCGGCAAGAAAATGCAATTAGTATTAGACCACCGTATTGCTTACTAATAATATTAAACTGGTTCAAAGTAAACAATAATGTATCTACTGATAGGAGTCCACTTTTGGGATCGCTTACTAATTATATACAATTAGTAAACTATAAATAATGATACAATAGCAATATGTCAAAATTAAAAAAAAAACTAATTTTTCAATATAGGCATTTGAAAGTTCCGTATCTTGAATGGTCAAAATTAAACCAGATGATTCAAAAAAATTAAAATTTGGGTATTGGTAAAGTAAAACATTTCTATTGTAATGATGGTATTGAAATTATATTATTAGCCATTAAATTTTTTGTCGGTACCTAGGGTTTTTTTTTTTAGAGAGATATAACCATTTATTTTTGAAATATTCATTTTCATTGAAACAATGAAGAAAAGGTAGCGTTTTATTCGAAAAAAAAAATAATTTGAAATGTAGCGAAATAGAATAAATAGTCGTTTCAGTTGATGTGAACAGGAGGAACTAGACTGATGTGGTTGCACTAATGGGAACCTTTGAAGCACTGATTAAAACCTATTCTTTGTTATCTCTCGACCCTTTGTTTGCTCTCACTAACTGCATAGTCCGCAAAATTAGATTATAGTAAGCTTTTTTTTATAAAAATAAAAAATACAACTCCCTTTTACATGACCAACCTACTATAGAAAAGAAGTAATGTAATTATTACATGCATATTTTTCAAAATCTTTATATTTTTTTATTAATAAAAAAATATTTAAAAATGAAGCTCTATATATATATATATATATATATATATATATATAAATTGAATTTCGCAATCCCATCCTAATTATTATTTCATGCCTTTTTCGGGGATTTATTCATTTTTATTAAGTAATGTCTAATTTGTCGGATTTTAAATAAGGTGGTGAGTTGATAAAAAGGTGGAGATGTATTACATTAAACCTGGATAGGCAAAATTTAGAGCTCCCACTGTAGCATCGTCCGATTAGCCATAGCAGCAAAAAGTGACGTTAAATGAACAAACAAACATTACGTTTAAACTTTATATCAATCACTAGTAGAATTTAGAGCCTTTTTTCTTCATTCTGCCAATCAAGGTTGTTTAGGACATCGTGGAATAATATTTATATTTGTAAGTGGATAATAGATATTTTATTTTATTTTATTTTACTATTATTTTATTTTATTGCAGTGTAGTGGGATTATGGAACAGGAGAATGATAAATATATTTTTACAGAATGTTTTGATGTTTACGGGAGTGGACTCGTGTGCAAAGCACCGAGTTGTAATGTAAAATATGTTAACAACCATAAATCGACCACTATAATTTACAGAACCCCTGGGGTTAACCCAGACTCTATAAAGTGAGTTGACTCCATTGAGGGGAAAATGTAGTAGTATAAGAAGGTTACAGTTTCTAAGATGTCTTGAATCCAAAGACCTTTCAATCACAGGTTGTCTTTTCTCCGTTTTTAGTAATATTTACGTATTTATATTATATGATATTAGCTTCATTTTGTTTTTTATAAAAATTTCGAATGATAACTATTTTTCAAAACTGCATGCTACACAGAGTTGATCAGGGTTAATCTAAATAAAACAAAAATATTTGTTTAATTTGTTCAAGTACATGACTACTTTTTTGGACAAAAAGTCATTAAAAAAATGCCCCGTTTCACAACTTTTCAACATGAAAATATGCCTTGATTTTTCGTTTTCTTTTACTTTTCATTAGTTTTAACTTTATATATTTGTCATTGCTCATCAATCAAAATAATTTAATAAAGAAATAATTTATTCAATTTCTCTCCTGAACGTCGAAATCTGATTAGAAATGTCCATGGTCTTTAATTATTTAGATTACTGAGCACTATAATCAATATTCTATGTTCTATTATGGATCCTATATAATAGAGCAGGGCGTCGAACTGGGTCAAACCGCTGGGCAGTTTTTTGTGGGCGGCCCAGGCTGCTCTGAAACAAAGTGAAAAGAGCCCAATGAAAGTTTCACATTATAAATTATTACCCCATATTTGCTTAATTAGGGAATGTGTATTAATTATGCAGCCCATATATCCCATTCCACACTTATAAAAATAAATTTTAGAAAATTCGCTCGTGTCGATATTATCATTTAAATTAAATTTCAATGTCGAAATGACTCTTGTACGTATTCTAAAATTATTTAACATGTAAAATATAATTTCCCAATCTGTATTGACAAATTATTTGTAAATTTCCAATTAAGACAGATTATTAACTATTGTTTTTAGTAAAGTTATCTAGCATATTTTAGACCTATTTTGAAATAATTAATTATTTTTCTCTAATGTTTTAACAATGACATGGTTTATAAACGGTAATAACATAGTTATTTAAAAAATATTATATAGTTTTAAGATTTTAATAATAATTATATTTTTGTAATAATATAGTCTTATACATCCCCTATAAATAATTTAATATGTAAAAGATAATTTCTCAATTTTTATTGACAATAAATTTGTAAATTTCCTGAAGACAGATTCATTATTAACTATGGTTTTCAGTAAATTTATTTGGTAGTGTATTGTAGTGCAAACGATTATGTTATCAGTTAGTGATTATCTGAATGTGGAGAGACAAATGATTTATTTTTATTCAAATAAAAATGTTATAATTTTCCAAAATTAAAGTAAATCGATTGAATTATAACTTCAATGTAATTTAATACCTAACAGCGAGGGAACGATCCATCATCCTTCATATTAATCCGAGAGATAAAAAAAAATGGTGATTAATAATAACGTTAATAATAATATTAACACAAAAGACTTATTGAACCCAAAAATTCTCGACCGATAAAAAAAAATTACCATTAGTAACTAAGCGAAGAAAGCTATGGTAGGAAATTTTCAAATCATTGAGTACTGACATAAGAAAATGATTTGAATAATGACTATCTTTGATTGCTCCGACATAATTTGCTGTTGAAATCGTATGTTGTTGATAGGCAACAATATCAACTAATATCAATATCAATGATAATGATCAATATCAAAATACCAACTACTATCAAAATATCAATGAATCAACAAATATCAATCAAAAGCTTTTTCAATTAGCTATATGAAATTCTATCGTCTCTTACGATTTGCGGTATTTTGCCTATCCAAGTAATTTTTTTAGGCACTCTCTGAACAGTAATTGATTTTGTTGCTGTTTTTTGCTTATACACATTTCCACCTCTTGAAAGACTAGGGAATGTGTATAAGAATTTAAAAGTATAATACAATAACATTACTACGTTCTGCAAGAAAGAAACGATAATATTTAATTTTTTGGGCTATTGCTATTTTATTAATAAAATTTCCTAATTCACACATTTTATAATTAATTCAATAATATACTGCCAGTAAAATGTTCTGAAAATTTACATGGGCCAGGTTATTGCTATTATATGTATGAATATTACAAATAGTTTCTTTCGTTATTCATTTATTTATAGAATACCAAATATTAATGGATTATAAATTCGCTGTTCAATTATGATGGTTTAGATTTATAACGAAACTAACTAAAAGAATAATTCTACGTTTGATTAATCCAGGTACAAAGCTGTGTACATTATCATCACGGTTTATTTTTCGGTTACCTGTTTATATGGGCTGGGTGAGCCCCAGGAGGGTCCTAGATCCCAAAGGATCCAACCTCAGCTGCTAATATATTAAATAAAACCTGTCACAGTCAGATTTGAACCCGTGACCTTCGGCACTGCTACTCAGTGTTCTACTAATGAACCACTCTTCTCCACTTTTGTCCCAGAATAAAGAATTTTGTCAACATTCTATTTTATAACAGATAAAGTATCGCTAGATGACAAACTATACCATAAAGAAATATAAGGATACAAGGAATACGATTTGGAAGATAAGAGAAAGAGGAGAGGCAGATTAATATAGCCCTCAGATCCCTGGTCAAATCCTGCTCCCTTCTAATCACTCAGCCAAGCCTTCCTTCATTATAGATAATACAATTTTCCTTCCGTTCCCGGCTTGGCCTGTTTTCGTTAACGCTAATAAGTCCACTAATTCAAATTTATACAGTACCAAGTCTTCCGGAAGAATTATATTTATAATTAGCCTTTCTGATTAAGAATGCATTAGTTACTTTCAGCATGTGCCATTTTGATTTGAGAATTTCGCTTATAACTTCTTGAGTTACAATAAGTAGTTTACAATACAAATAATTCTTAAAAAATGTATGGAAAAAAATTTCGAAAACTAAACCTTTAATAATTGCTAATAATACATGCGTACATATTTGTTTGATTGAGTCTGTTTGGTTTATCTAGGTGTACAAAAACAAGTACAGTTGTTAAACAAAACCTATATACTTATTCTCTCTTTTTATTATTATTTCAATTAAAGTGCGGCTATTGATTAATGTCGGCTCTGAGCTTAAGTGCATGTCTCTTTTGGAAAAATTATTTTTATCAGCAACGAATTTGCCTAACGATGGAAAATACCTAGCTTTTCTTAAAGTGAGTACCTGAACAATCAACATATATCTATGAATCCTTAGAGAATAATTTCATTTTTACTGAGCCCCTTTATTCGTTTTTCAAAATACTAGGGTATTTGGGCCATTAGTGAGATCAGGGAAGGTGTTTTGTAACTATTCATACATATTTATTTATAATGATATGACAATTAGTATTTGGTGTGTATTATTTAAAATATAAATTTACAGCCATAATATGATGTTGCATATTTTTTTTTAAAAATGTTTCTTCTTTCCGGCACTACAACTCGTGGTGAGTCAAGGCCTCCTCCTGTAGCTTCAACCGCCAGTCATCGCTGTGCAATGCTGCTGCTTTCCAGACCTTTATTCCCAAGATGGACAGCGCATCCTATGCCACTCCATCGGCCCACCGCATTCTCGGCCTGCCGATTCTCCTCTTGGCGTATAGCTTTTCTTCGAGTATTTTCTTTGGGATTTCATCATCTCTCAATCTAGCAACATGTCCAGCGAAGCCTTCCAACCTTTATATATCTGACGAAGTCTATGTCATTGTAGAGGCTTGCTATTTCGGCATTTGTTCTAAGTCTCCTACCATTATTGTTGAAAACTGGTCCAAAAATTCTCCTAAGGAACCGTCTCTCAAATCTAATAAGCGTTATTATCCAGGACTCAGATGCATGCATTATCCAGGCCTAGCGAGGGTTTTGTATAGTTGTACTTTATTGTTGCGATAGAGGTTTTTACTTCTGAAGTGTTTTAGGAGCCCGAAATAATATTGTTTGCAGTAGTCCCTCCAGCGCTCCAATACTTTCTTTCCATCGTTCAGTAGAGTACCGTCAGCCTCTCTACACGCTGCTATTCTTGGTTGAAATGGCCTCCGGCTTGCATTAACCCGATTATAGAACTTCCTAGTATCATTAAGATTTTTAAGGTTCTCGACTCCTCCCAATTGATCATATTCCCATTTCCTTTTCTTTTTTGGTGCAGTCTTTTTTCCTTTCTACGTTTTATACGGTAATTTTCAGTAGCGTTTCTAGTATTTCTCTTTTGTACCATCAGTCGATAGGCAAAATTCTTCTCGTCCGTCGCTTGTTTACATTCCTCATCGAACCATGAAGCTTTCCTTAAATATTCCTCTTGGCCTAAAACTTTGGTAGATACTTCTAAGATAGCTGCATTGAATGTATTCCATCTCTGGCTGAGGTCATCTGGTTCAAGACTTTGTAGCTTTTGTTCCATCGATGTCAGGAAGAGGAGTTTTTCCTGTGGATCCCATAAAAATGTTTATCCATTTAAAAATAATAGCACGATTTCCCTAATTTGTCAATTTGCCTTTGGTAACGGAATGTTTCTCAGTCATTTTTTAATGTGCCTCTTCAATGATAATGTCAATTATTATTCGCTGCAGTGTTGGTTGACAATATGCTAGTCTAATTCAAAATATAAAGATTCGTTGATCACGTAACCATGTTCTATTTTCAATGTTTTTGCAGAGACAGTGTATAGATCTGGTAAGCGCGTTTCTTCGGCAAGATGGCATAAAAAATTTATATGTATAAGGTGATTTGGGCTTAATAAGGTACATGTGGATTCAATTTTTGTTGAAGGATTAGTTTTAACAGATTTAAATTTAAATATACATTCTACACAGCAATTAAATTAAAACTTCTGGACATATTTTTTTATTAATCTATTCATTGAATTTTAGAACAGTATTACAGCATTACAAGTAAATGGCAGGAATGATCCTTACTGGCATAGATAAAGACAAGTAGAGAAACTACCCGTGTAGTACTGAAATAACAAATTCAACTTAGCAGGTCACGAGGCCATCTTCTTTTCAGACGCTTTGGAGGACTGGTATCGGGTTCAGTGCAAATCAGCAACAAATGGGACATTGAGGTCATTGTTAAATATATTTTAAAATATGTTTTTCAGCCTCTTGATATTCAGTAAATAAATGTTCAGAGAGCTATTAGATATGATTTATTTTGGTTTTCTATTATGGAAGTTCAATTATATTTGTGCTGGCACAGTCTTAGATATTGTTCCGATGTTTCAAAGTAGGATATACCGCAGTTTCAAACTGAATATTATGTACGATATACTATTTTAGCTGTAATTTATAAGCATCTTCGGTTGCGCTAAATAATCTAGAAACAGTAACAGTGTTTTTGAATGTGATTGCTTTCGATAGTCTTTCTGAGGAGTATAGGGAATATAGGGTTTTATGAACTATTGTTTAACATTGGTTTCATTCAGTCCAAAATAGTTAAAAATTTATTGACTACATATAAAGAATAGGAAAAACTTTTATGTGTATATGAAACCCGACTTTTGAAAAATTTCATCTACCACTACAACCCGTGAAAGGGTCTATGGTTCAGTACATGGTAGAGACTGCATTGTTTCTTGGGCGGTTGTGCAGGGATGTGATTTGTCCTAGATCGCGCTCAACCCCCTTCTTTGTCCCCCTTATTTTGGATACCCACTTTATTTCGCTCCTTCAAAATAAAAACATAAAATAGGCATATTTGAGTTACTCCTTCAGTAATAATTACATTGTTTGAAGAATTGAGGAACGACATATCTAATATTCCATTTCCAATATGTCAAAGATAAAGTCATATCTTGAATCATCATCATGTTCATATCATGTTTGAACTTGGACTTTTATGAGAATAAAGAAAAAAATAAAAACAATGTTTGTTAATCTGTCTGATAAATAATAAAATAACGAACTCGCAATAAAAAAAATCAGTGATTCAGTAACATGGAGAATAAGCAGTTCTAAAGTAAAACAGAAGAAAAAGTAAAAGATCCCCTTGAAAGTAAGGAAGATCGCTTTTTCTTTTTGTTATTGCTATAGTTTTATTTTATTTGAGAGGAGTTAAGGAATAAAAGAATTGGCATGGGATGAAGAGGGAGATAGGGCTTTAAAAGAACTATCTCTAATTCCAGGGAAGCTCTGCTCCGTTGATAACATTTTTAGAGGGACCTTGCTCTAGGCTAATTGAGACCTCGCTAGCAACTACCTCGAGACCGTGTCTGTCCAAGTCCTTGCTTCTCTCTCGAGGGGTTCGTCTCTACGACGAGATTAAATGAGGGAATTCTCGGCTCAGCTAGTTAACTTTGTTGACAGAAATAGTGGGAGTAACAAAATTATTCGTCTTGAATATGAACTTGATTTCTAGGGTTACACAAAAGGTTACAAAAATTAAGGAGAGTAACAAAATAGGCTAAATCTGAAAAACTGAATGAGCAATCACACTTCCTGAAAAAGGTTTTTATTTAGTTCCTTAATTTAACTGAACAGCACAAAGAATAATATTATAAAATATGAAATAAAGCAGGCCAAAACGAGCGTTATGTGGAAATTCTGAATTTATATAAAAACAAATCAAAAAAACTTCAAAGTCAGCGTCTATAAAAGATATACTTTTATTTATTTATCGAACTTCTTACATAAATATATAACTTATAGAAGGGCAGAAATGGTGATGAATAAATTTAGCGATTGAATATTTTGCATACATTTCCTTGTTGTACGGGTAATTTGCCCACTTTTCATTGTTGCTATGGTTAATTCTTGGCCTACAGGGACGGAAGAGAGAGGACTAGAGAAGGGACAATGAAGGAGGGGCAGATAGGATAGGACTGATTGACGGAGGCTGAGGAGGCAATGAGCCGTGAGTAACTCGCTTCCTCCACACGTCATTTAGCCTATATAGCAATGTTTTTTATCTCCTAGCTCTTGAATAACACACATCATTACTCTTATATCTAACACGCTCTATTTAATACCACTGCTTTTCCTATCTGAATATAATTTTATTTAAAAACGGAACCGAAATAATGAAGAGAAATCCCCTTGAGGATGGATCGGAATTGGAGATGACAGGTATTGAAACACATCCTTATGAAATATGAATTAATGTGGGCAATTTATTAAAATTAAAAATGGGGAAGAAAATAGTCCGGGTAGAGGTCAGAGACCGAATTTCTTTAAATAGGAATGAACTATTTATTTGAAAGCCAACGTTTTGGTCCACATAGTAGTTCTCATTCAGGGGTATATATACCAGATACAAACAATAAAAATGATACATACAAATTGTAAAAAATAAAAATAGATAAAATATAATAAAGAAATTTTGTTAATGGAGAAAATCAGATACAATATTTTATAATTTAAATCATCTCCACTTTCGTATCTCGTTTTCTCTTACATATTTCAAAACTATAATTTACTAAGTTCATAAGCTGCTATACCTCGTCTTTCTGTTCTTAGGCGTTTCAATTATTTTAAAAGACAATTTTTATTATTATTAAAATTTGGATACATGGCTAATGTATTAAAGAATTTTTACATCATATACCGACGGTACAAAAGGTTTGAACCGTTTCTAAATCTAGTCGCCACAATATGACCGTTTGAAAAGAAGGGGTATTATTATCTTGGTGCATGGAAGGGTATTTATGATAATAAAGGATATGGCTCGACCCGTCGCTCTGGTGGGGTTTTGTATTTTATGGCGTCCATTAGCATTAGCAAAAATTAGCAACTTACACCTCTAAAAAAGGTTAGTTTATACTATACTATCAACTGGTTGCCAAACATAAATATTTGAAATGTAAGGGTCCACCTTAGTACCTGCAACGACCTACATGAGTGCCGGTTCAGGTACTATGTTCTATAAGACCTTTCCAACATTTTGAATACTTTCTAGAATAAAAAAAAAAACAGCACAATTTTCAAAAGATTACACCCATAAAGGTTGTAGTACTTAGTACTTGGGAAGTAATCAGAATTTAGTGAATAATAAATTTTCGCTAAAGATCTACTTAATTTTGCTATTAAAAATAAAATAAAATGACTTGTTTTCCAGTTTTACATCATAAAAAAAAAAAAAGATTGTTTACATTTTTTTTAAAAATTACATTACATTAAAAAAAAATACTCAAAATTTGAATATGTTGATACAACATATTAGTATACTACGTGTTAGATAACTGACTACCTTGACATAGACTTTATTTTTCTTTTATATTGCATTAGGTATAGTAAAATTTTTTAACTCATAAACATTTAGTTCTGTCTTATTTACATTTAAAAAACCAACTAAGATACTGTTAATTTGTCTATAAACATAATAAATTAATCTTTTGTTTTTAGTGACCGTGTAGTTTGAATTATTTATTTCTGAAGTAATAAAAGTAGTCTGATATGTGCAACTAGAAAACAAGTTTTTTTTTTTTAAGCTGCTTTATTTCTTTTCTGTTTTACTATTATTACCCACTAACATCTTATTATTTTCGATGTATAAAGTTCTAGATCCATAATTGTTTTATAGTATCCATAATAGTATTTTGAAAGTATCGATGGATATGGAAAGTGTAAAAGTTGGTGTAGCTTCAGCATATAATCGTGCAATTTCTGGTTGTCATTAGAAGCAGCTTAATATAGAAGGTGAGTTAGAAATCAAATAATCATATATACTCTTTAAGGTCAATCCTTATAAAATACAGTATCATTCTTCCCTCCCCCCTCCCCCACCAAGGGAAGGCTTGTATAACAATAATGTTTTGCTAGCAGAACCCTGTGGCCTGGCAAAGTGCCTCGGAAGGGATTGTCCGCTAATACCAGTATAAGGAGAATAATTAATTCACTGGACATAATATAAATCATACAGCTGAGGGTGTAGTGTCTATATGAAATTCGTATGTGCGTTATATTTCGTAAATAATAGTTTGTATATATTTTTATTTATATCGAAAAAAACACAACAAAAAGGTTTAATTATAAAAAACTTTTGTTATTATTAAGGAAAAACTGTGTTTATAAAGCGGCAATAATAAACTTAGTTGTAACGCTATGATTAATAATTATTAAATCATATTTATTGATAAAATAATGGGAGACATATTTGTCTTAAAGAAATACAAACTTGTTGCCTATATGCATAGCCTATTTATTTAAATTTTTATTTTTTTTTAAATGGTATTTTATCTAAAATGGTAAAAAGCCAGTGGGTTTGTTAATATTGAAATAAATAATGTATGGTGAACTTTTAACCTATTGTTAATATCTACGGCCACAAATGAAAACCTCTTAAATGACTTTTAAGCTCTCATTTTTATTAATTTTTTATTTCGTTATTATTGATATTTTTAAGAAAAACATTTTAATCTGATCCTAATCAATGTTAATATTTCGGAAAATGAGAATTTATACACTTTTTTTTAGTCACATAACACTAACAGGTGTTTTACAAGAGCGCTGTAGAGTTTTAAGAAGGATTTTAAAAACCAAAGACCAACCAACTACTCGCCAATTAATCTTAGGTAAGATTAGCCATCTCAGTGTTATCATGTTATCTATAAATTTATTTCAAATTGTCCATTCATTTCCTTTGAAGAGAGGTGTTCGTTAGTTGAAGTATCTGTGTATTTGGGAAAAAAATTGCCACAACGGACAAAACTTGACTTGTAGAGAATAATATTGGTTCCGGATAAATTAATTTTCCACCATTTAGTTGAAAGAAAGAAGAAAAGTCGGGACTGGAGGAGAAAAATGACTCCCTTTATGGACTTAGGTATAATAGGATTGTAGGTCTTTAATCAATCAGTTCTACTGGCCTGGAATAATCATCTTTAACAGGAGAGCTTTGCGAAGTACCTGAGGGCCCTCACTTATGGTAAGTATTTTAAACTTTAAATCAAAGCGGAAAAAAAGTTGTTTAAATTGTTTCTTTTCAATTGTTTGTTTAAATCTTAATGAAAACAGAAGACAGTGAAAATATTGGTTCGATTTAACCGCGATAATAAATTATTGAGCAATAGATAATCCGCTAAAATAATACTTCCAAATATATTTATAAATCGGTAATAAACTTGACGATTTGTACAAAATATATTCATTAACACAGATAATAAATAAATTGGAAGATAGCATGCGATACAATATTAATAAGTAAATGACTATAAGCACGAATATATATATTTATTGGAAGTATACGAAAAACAATAATTACTTTTTTAAGGATGAATATATTTTTTTAACTGGGACGGAAAAAATACACACCGAAAAACATCGGGAGATCAGCTATTTATTCTTTTTATGTTCCACAGTGAGGAATTCGAGAAAGGAATTTCAGACCCAGCGACCGGAAAAAATTAGCGAGGCAGATTTTAACAATTTTTTTTCTTCGATGGTAACAAACAAAGTACCTGGCTACTTTATAATGGCGTTTAGAGAGAACAAGATAGCGGGGTCGTTCAACTGAACTAATGTGATAAGTGTTTTATGACGTCAAGGATTTAGCATGAATCGCCTACGTGAAATAAATGAATTTCATTTTAGATGAATTATTTCGTTCTACGTAGTTTAGAAAATTCAGTGGAAACGAGAGAAACAATTGCTGTGAAGGATAACAATAAATTGTAGAGCATAATACCGATTCCGCATAAATTTATATTCTACCATGCCACCATTGAATACAATTCCAATTATACATACACATTCTTATAGTATGTGTAAGTATAATATAGATTATGCATACAATTCCTTCATGGCCTTTCGTATGATCGGATTTAAATCTTTCCAAGAAAATAAAGGTTTATATAAAATGGGAAAAAATATAATAATCCTGTTTTATCATCATTACAGTTTTCGGAAAATTATAGATTATCCATACTTATCCTTTAATCCGATTTTTTTTTAATCTGTACCACAACACAAGCAGGGTCATATATTTAGTACATGGTCAGGGTAGTATTACGTCTAAGGCAACGGTTGAGCAAAAATTTCATTTCCCTATCACCCTCAACCTCCAGGGTTTTCTTTCGATTTAGCCACCTAGACGATGGGTAGGCCCAGGAGGGATTTCAAACCTCACAGGATCGATCCACGCCTGATAACGGAATTAATAATTTAGTAGCACAGGCCGTACGCACTGAGCTACTCCACTCTCTGATAAAATAAAAAGGAGATGGTTTAAAAAAAAATACAAGTACCGGTTAGTGTGTAAAAAATATATATGAATTTATTGTACTCTGAAACAATACTGGAACAACTAAAGAGAGTAAAAAAAAAAAAGAATACATTTCCTCGGCGCTGATCCTTGAAATCATTGTTCACAACAAAGCGATTTTAAGGAAATATACCACCTTTCGGTCTTGAACTTTTTAACAATCATTTTTAATAAGTGGTAAAGCATATCAAAATGGACCAACAATAGAGCTTTTTATGTGTTAACCTTAAATTTAAGTTAAGTTCGAAATAAATATAAATGAGAGCTGATAAACAATTTATCAAGAAAATCATTTTATAAATAAAGCTTATTATTATATTATTATTAATTAAATTATTATTATTAATATTAAAGTATGTTTCGAGAGACGGAAGTGTTCCTTTTAGCTATACAAGATCAAGTATTGGCAACTCGTATAGGAAGTACGTATATCTTACGGGAGGCCAATGATATGTGTCGTCTTAGCAAATCTACAAATGAATCCAAACAACATGTGACCTCAGGCTGTCAAGTACTAGCGGGAAAAGAATACCTTCAAAGAGACAATAATGCAGGGAAGGTCATTCATCAAGCAGATGCTAAAAGTTGTGATCTAATTAAAGATCACCAACCTTTCTACAGATATAATCCTGAAGCATTGATAGAAAGTGGTAATGTTAAATTATATTGGGACCATACGATGATAATAGACCACTATATATCTCGCAACAGACCTGACATCGTGCTTATTGACAAGGCAGCAAAGAAACCACAGATTAGTGAGATAGGAGTTCCTTCCGATGATAATGTGCAAAAAACATTAGGAGAAAAAATTCGGAAATATTAGGAGCTTAGCGAAGAGTTGAAGCTTCTTTATAGACTGGTGAAGATTGAAGTACTACACATAACACTATATTTTTACCACTTTCGATATAAAATAAACAACATTCATTATAAACTACAAAAATAAAACAAAACGTTTCCTCTTTATAGATTCTTTAAAATTTTGAACCAACAGTCTCTGCCACTGGCCACTTTCATCCTGTTGCTTCCTACTCTTCAGGTAATTTCATCCCCCCACCTCATGTAGTAGTGTCTTACCCTGCTTCTCATTTGGCCGTTCGGAGTCCACTCGGTGCTGTTTTTCGAACATCTCTCGTCCTTGACTCATATATTAATTTTATTATATTAATACAATAGAATACAAATTTTGTTTAATTATGCCACTGTCAATATGGATATCGAAAAATAATAACTTTAAGTCTAGTAATTTCATTACTTCTGGAATTAAAAGAAAATTACTATCTAAATATGATTTCGTATACAACATCACAACTGTTGTTTTTTCATCAACTCTTATATCTGGCACTAAGTCCGCAGAAATTGGATGCCAATTTTAAATAAGCTCGAGAAATATCCTTGTTTATTTCCCACAGGAGAGCCACTGTTTGCTAAAGGGGTTAAAAATAAACATATCATTTGAAGAAGAATAAAAGCGATGTAAAACAACGTAAACATAGTAAATATATTTAGCAGTGACGTTGCAAAAAAAATAAATAATCGTATTAATACGAAGTAGTGTAATATTCTTTTTAATCAATGATAATTATCAGCCAGATTATTAACATTTTATTATAAATAATATATAAAAATCATAAAATAACAATAATAACTGGTGTTAACTCAGAAATAAGTATTTCTACCCTGTTCTAAAATTGGGGATTATTGCAGTTAATCAATTAAAGCAAAATTTAAATTAAAAATTCGACTATTAAGAAAAGAATGGTGTCAAAATTGGAGGATAAATATAAATCCCACCAAATCAACTTAAACCTTCGTCAGAGACCAATGAATTCCTTCCTCCAGTATCCTTTAATAATACCCCACCGACTCTTGTAGAAGAAATCCTATAGGATTACTTAGAACTGCATTTCAACGCTCTTTTAACTTGGAATCCTCATACTAGACTGGAAAGAAAACTAACGTTTCAGGCTACCTCTACACGTACCATATAAACACACTAAGCTCCCAATTAATTAAAAAGGACTAATATAATTACATTACTAATACAAGACCCATCTGGACTTACGGAATAGAGCTGTGGGCCTGCACTAAGCCATCGAATTCCTCTCGCATCCAAACCTTACAATCCAAAATCCTTACTTTGTTGCGAATAAACTCATCCAAAACGACATCAATTTTCCATTTGTTGCTGATTAGGCCCGAAAACGTTACCAGTCATTTCATGACAAAAATTTTTTCCAATCAAACCTACTAGTTTCAAATCTAGCTGCTTCTTTAATTCCCGATAATACTCCGAAGTGTCAGAAAAGAAGATGACCTTATGTCTTTTTCAGTTGAATTTGTTATTTTGGTACTGCCAGTGGATATTATCTGTACTAGCCTTTATATAAATCATACTGTTTACTTGTTTTATTATAATACAGTTTTAAGTTTCAATAAATACATTTTTTAAAAAATAATAAAAAAAATTCAGTAGAAATTCGGAAAATTGATCTTTGAACAAAATAGACAACTACGAATGGTTGAAATTGCCGTAAAATAATAAAATTTCTTTTCAATTTTCAGTCTTTGATTCCAATTTTTTTTTTAACATAAAATATTTTTGAGTTTCCTATTCTTTCCTAGGTGAAAATCGTAACAGGAAGTATCTGCCCCAGGAAATCTGGGTTTGAGCTGCTCGGAGCGCAATCTTCTCCAGTCGGAATCGACTCAATGGGCCATGAATATTGAACCTGCTTCTTCACCGGCAAACCGCAGCTGCCAAGACTTGCCTGCTTCTTCCCCCTGGAGGCTGAATTTTTAAACATGTTATTCAAGTAACTGAATTTTTCCTTCACATCTTCATTAATTATTAAGCAAAAGCAATTTAATGATAAAATAAGAAACTTTATTTTAAAAATATATTTAAAAGTGGATTTAATCGTATTCAATTGCTACTCAAAGAAAAAATTTAATATTTTTGAGAAATAAAACTGTACAGTACCAGGAAATAATATTAAATAAACATATGACCTGAAACTCAAGCGTCAAATAGAACAGGATTATAAAAGCATTTGTGTTTAAAACATGTCTAAAACTACCGTTCTCTCACTTTTACAATTCGTCAAATTTTAAAAGGGTTATTTAAAAAAAATGTATTTATTGAAATTTACAATTGTATTATACTAATACGACAATTAAATATAATGAACGGTACACATTGACATGAATAAAGACAAGTAGAGAAACTAGCCAGTTGTAGTACTCAAGTAAAAAGTTAAACTTAGATGGTCACAAGGCCATCTTCTTTTCAGAAGCCTCGTAGGATTATCAGCAATTGAAGAGGTTGCTAGGTTTGAAACTAGTGGGTTTTAGTGGAAATAAAGTTTGTCATGAAAAGATTGATATCGGATTCGGACCAACTCAGAAACAAATGGGTTCGTACCAAAGTAAGGAGCATTGAGGATTTTACGAAGGATTTTGGATTGTAAGGATTGAATACGTGAGGAATTCGATGGCTTAGTGGATTCCCAAAGCTCTACACCGTAAGTCCAGATGGGTTTAATGATTGTCATGTAAATCAGTCTTTTGTAATTAATTAAGAGCTTGGAGCCCTTGTCTAGTAATTGCTGAAGTAGCCTGAAACGGCGAGCTGTTTCCTGTCGTTTCAGTCTAATATGAGGATTCTAATATGAGGAGGTTAAGCGTTTGTCAAGGTGAAGTCCTAAGTACAGGACTCAGTTCTACAGGAATCAGTGGGATCTTATTAAACCATATAGGAGGACAGGAAGTCGTTGGTTTATTAAAAGGAAGACTAAAATTACTGTGTCTGTTTTATAATTCGTAAAATTTTAAAAGGGTTATTTAAAAAAAATGTATTTATTGAAATTTACGACTGTATTATAATAAGAGAACAAGTAAATCAAATAATTGATAAGTAATGGCATGCGTGAAAGGCAAGTAGAGAAACTAACCAACGGTAATACTCAAATAATAAAACTAACTTAGAAAATCATCTACTAATGCCTTCTTTCAAGATCATCTTTCAGGCGCTTCAGAGGATTATCGGGAGTCGAAGGTGTAGTTAAGTTTAAAAATAGTAGGTTAGAGAGGTAACAAAGTTTGTCATGAAAGGATTGATATTAGGTTCGGACCGAATCTGCAACAAATGGAAAATTAAGGTCATTACGGGTGATTTTATAAGTAACAAAGTAAGAAGCACTGAAGATTTTAAAAAGGATTTTGGATCATAAAGACTTGATACAAGAGGAATTCGATGCTTTAGTGGAGCGTAAGTCTCAATAGGTCTTATAATAATCATGCATGTTAGTCTTTCGTAATTATTTGAGAACTTAGAGCGTTTGTCTAGTAAGTGCTGAAGTAGCCTGAAAGCCAGTTTTTATCGTTTGTGGTAGTATGAGGATTCCAAGTTAAACGTTTGTCAAGATGCAAACAGTAAATTTTAATATTTTTATAAACTTAGGGCAAACGCTTTCCTACTTAACAACATATGGACATACGGTATATAAACTTTCGGTTAAACAGGAATTATTGGGAGAATTAATATATTTTTCCTTGTAATGTAAACAACGAAATTCTAAATACTGACTGCTAAAAAAAAATATACAGTCTCATTATTCAAATTTTCATCATTGGCTTTTCGAATTTCACATTCGGCTGATGGAGGTTACTCTTCTATAGTTAAAAAAAGTATCTAAAACTAGTCGGATAAGAGATCTCTTGATTGAGGGACTAATCAAAGATGAGAGATGAGATGATGATGGATTCTATTCTTCCCTGTGACTGAAATGTTATGACTGTCTTAAACAAAACATTTCCTCTTTTCCAATATAATGAAAGTGGCGAATAATTTATATAGAGAGATATATTAAAAAAGAAGGTGTGACTTCAAATTTCATAAAACTGCTAAAAAAAATTAATACCTGTATTAACAATCTTTAAGGGCGTTTTTTCTTAATAAACACAAACATTTAGAAGGTACATTTTATAATAATCATTTAATTATACTGATATAAAAATACAATATCTATGCATATTATAAAACAAAGTCCTCTGCCCCGTTTGTTCGCGGTAAATTCAATAACTACTGCACGGATTTCCATCCGGTTTTCACCAATAGATAGAGTGATTCACCAGGAAGGTTGGTATATAATTTGTCGAGGTTTTGTGTAAATGGGTTGGAATATCGATGGGTTTCACCGAATTAGGCTGCTTGCCTAATCACGTGCAAATGTCTAACGTGCAGGATAATAAATTCGAATATTAAATAATATTTGGTTTTGTTTTTATTTTTTAATCTGTACATATGAAATGCTTTGTCCTGAGCGACTGACTTAGGTATCAACACCCAGCCTAAACCCCTGATCGTAGAGACCTGACACTTTGAGGGTGTGTATTTGTATGACGTATTTGACATCCGATAAGAAAGGATTTACCGAAATTGTACCCCTAAAGGAGGCAAAGTTTGTATGCTTGCTCATGTGTTTCTAACTCGCAAAATCTACATATTTTCGCTGAACAAAACAAATCTAGTAACATAGTTCACTTCTCACCCGTTTTACGTTCAGCTGTGTCTATAGGAGGCCACGAGCTATACATACAGCTATGAAGTTGTTGTTGAAGCACGCCCAGGCTGTGAGCCGATACATAGTCCTAGGAAACTTCAATGCTAAGCACACCGCCTGGCTATGCTCCAACATTGATACACTGGGAACCACCATCACCAAGACTAAGCTGTGCGTCTATCACCCCGGGGTGCATACCTTTAGGCATGCAGCCCGACATGGTTCGACCTCAACGCTGGACCTTCTCCTTACCATGGATTCGCACACCATTACGGATTGCACTACACTCCCGTACGGACCATCGGATCACCGATCACCGGCCCGTGCTCTATACTTTTGAAGGTACCCTCGCAGCTCCGCCTGCCAGTAAGTACCTTTTGCATAAAACAGACTGGAAAGGTTACAGAGCCAGTATTGTGGAAGATATCCCCACGATCACCCATATCGGTACTGTAGACGAGGTGGACAGGGCGGTAGGTGTCATTACCACTACCATACTGGCTGCGGCAAACCAGCACATCCCAAAGTTCAGTCATTTACCCAACACCACCAGGAAACCTCCGAAACACATCTTAGCTCTCATAAGTCAGCGGAATAACCTGAGGAATATTTTCCAGCTTTCTCGTGATTACAGGCTAAAACCGGCCATCAATGCGATACCCCCGCCTCATGCGTGACTGGAAAACATCCCTCTGGCATGAGCAGTTGGGACTCACGACGACCCTGGTCAGTTCTGGCGGCTCGTCAAGATCAACGTAACCAAAAGGAGCGGAGTGTTTCTTTCATCAGGAGGCAATCTGCTAACGCCTGGGGTACAGGCTGAACTTCTGGTGAAGGCCTATGAGGAGAGAGAAGCTGCTCGGCTGTTAGATGCTCCACCAATCCCGGAAGGACCACTACCGTGTCCCAACGAGAAGCCCATATTCTCCACCTTCGGTCAGCTCGAGTCAGTATTACGACGCACGCAAGGTAACAGATCATCAGGACAGGATGATATCCCCTATGTGATGTTGAAGATGCTTCCTAGGAAGGGTAAAGCCTTTCTATTGAACATATTCAACACCTGCATGAGGATATCGTACTTTCCTGATGTGTGGAAACAAGCCGTCATAGTGCCACTACTCAAGCCTGGGAAGAGTGGGGGAGTACCTGAGCACTATTGGCCAATCAGCTTGCTCCCTCACATGAGCAAAATCTTCGAGAGACTGGTTCACCATCATATGTCGAAGCACTGCAAAAAGAAAAACATCATCCCCTCTGAGCAGACTGGTTTTCAGAGAGGAGTCGCCTGTGACCACCACCTGGCTAAGCTACAGGCGCACACCATAGAGCACATGAACAGAGCTACGGCGTTCATTTCATTGGACAGCACCCAGGCCTTTGACTGTGTGTCTCATGAGAAGTTACTCCGACGCTTGGAAGAGTTTAGCTTTCCCGCCACTCTATGTCGTCTGATCCAAAGCTATCTCAGCGGAAGATCATTCGTCGTACGAATCGGTAACAGTTACTCTACTTCTAGCACCACCACTTGTGGAGTACCCCAAGGCTCTGTATTGGGGCCACTGATGTTTGTAATTTTCACAGCACCCGTGGTCGCAATGAAGCATCCAGGAGCAATGGTAGCAGCATATGCGGATGATATTGTGATTTACGCTACCAGCATCAGCACCCCACATGCCCTTAACAAGGCACAAAAGGCGACTGAAACCATAGAGAACGAGCTGTAACTGTTTGGCATCAGGGTGAATCCGTCTAAGACGGATGCCACTGTGATGTCATTTCAGAGTGTGAGTAAGAAACCTCTACCGAAGACTTTGACCGTGGACTGCCAGGATAGAAGATTATCCACTTCAATCCTCTACCTTGGCGTCAACTTTGATAGGCACCTCACCTTCTCAAAGCACGTTCAGGCAAGATTGAAGTTGGCACGACAGAAATCCCACAGGCTATACCATCTGCTCTTGTCGCCGCAGCTCTCACTGAGGTTGAAATTATAAATCTACATGTCCATCATAAGACCTACGTTGCTCTATGGTGCACCACTACTGAGACACCTCTTCAAAACAACGCTGAGGCGCCTGCAGCAATACCAGAATTCCATCCTTAGGAAGATCGTAAGTGGCACATCGCTCGAGGGGGCTCTTAACACCACCATCCGGGAGGAGCTTCGGCTTCCCTCGGTGCCCGAGTACATAGGTCGGAGGCACATCAAATTTTTTGATAGGCTGAAGACCTGTGCCAACCCCCTATTTAGGGACTTAAAACCTCCAGACCTGTGAGATGGCAGGGCAGTGTCCCCTTGGTCGATGTACTTACATTTGATCTAGGGATGGGGTAAGTACTCCTTCCTTCCTTTTCCTTCTTCCTTTCTCCCCTTTCTTCTTTCTACAACTGTCACTTGATCCCGCTAAACGGTCCATCACCGTTTTGTATTCTATAATGTCAGCGGCCTCGTGCCGGTTCGAGTAAAAGCCGCCTTCAGCGGACTCAGTCCGATGTAACGCCTTAAAATACCGAAAGGTAACACTAGGCTTTTGTTTATATAGAAGCATTTGCAGGCATATATATTGTAAATTGTACATTTATTTTAAATAAAATCTTAGAGGATGTGAAAAAATAAATAAATAAATAAAGTTCACTTCTTGCTGCTGCCGCACGACAAGTGAAACCGTTATACTAAGTAATTCTTTACAATAAATTCAATAAAATTACATACTAATCCTTTACTGACACTAAAAACAGTAAACTTCTGTCCGTCCCGTTTGTTAATCAGTGTCAATGTATGTTTCACGGCTATGATGAAATTTGATAAGGATAATCTCAAGCCTGGGGAAGGGCAAAGACTACTTTTTATCAACACACCACACAGGCGAAGTTTATTTAAAGCTGTAACCTGATTGACTAACACACCCAGCGGTCAACGCACAGCAGAAACCACTGAACTTAGCATCTTGAAATTCGCAGATAGGTTCTTTGTATAGCTTAAATGAGCACTAAGATAGGAATTTGGACAATTCCACCCCAAGGGTTATCCTTAATATAATAGGGTTTCAAAGATTGTATGGAATCAGTCAGTTTTGAAGTTAGACATCTGAAATTTCGGTGTACGAGTAACTTATAGTTAAAACAAATTAAATTATTTATTTAAAATGATCTGTCACGAAACATTATGTGACAGACCAAATTCCACGCTAGTAATAAATAAAAAATAACGAATATGTGACAAATGGGCTGAATTTTCTGATTATTTCTAACCCTTTTTTCAAAATAATATATATATATATATATATATATATATATATATATTTTATAACTTATTTCTTTTATTTTATTGTTAGATGTTATAATTTTTTAAATATTTTATTTGACAAGAAAAGATATGACCAGGAACGGGACTCGAACCCGGGTTTTCCACGTAACCGTCTTGGGGCCTAGCCACCTCGGCCATCTTGGTTCGCTTCTCGGTCAGACATATCCTTTCTTTTCACTGATCCTATATCTCCGTGTTCTCGCAATTTGCGATGTACACACAGAGAGAATGTTCATTAAACATTACTTTTATTTTCAGATCTAGTTGACTTACGTCATTATATATTATTACAATTTATTTCTTTTATTTTATTGCGCAAATTGCGAGAACACGGAGATATAGGATCTATGAAAAGAAAGGATATGCCTGACCGAGAAGCGAACCAGGATGGCCGAGGTGGCTAGGCCCCACTACGGTTACGTAGAAAACCCGTGTTCGAGTCCCGGTCCTGGTCATATCTTTTCTTTTCAAATAAAATATTTAAAAAAATTATAACATCTAACAATAAAATAAAATAAATAAATTATTATAATATATAATGACGTAAGTCAACTAGATCCGAAAATAAAAGTAATGTTTAATGAATATTCATCCCGTGTATACTTCCCAAATTGCGAGAACACGGAAATATAGGATCAGTGAAAAGAAAGGATATGTCTGACCGAGAACCGAACCAGGATGTCTAGGCCCAACTACGGTTACGTAGAAAACCCGTGTTCGAGTCCCGGTCCTGGTCATATCTTTTCCCTTCAAATAAAGTATTTAAATATATTTTTTTTCAATTGTTGAAACATCTAATGCCGTTGATCACAATAATTAACATATTAAGCTATACATTATAGTTATAATTATATAATAATCATATTAAGAATTAAATATATAGGTATCTTGAATCCTATTCCTCTCCAAAACATGAAACAAAAACATTCATTCCAAGTTGTAAATTATATTGAATAAAATAACAGAACTAAAACATGCTAAACAATTTAAAGCGCTTTACTGAATTAATCAAACTAAATGAGCATTTCAAGTCCGCACCGACGTGGCGCTAATTACAAGTCAACATGTAATTACTCTCAAAGCCTTTATTTACTTCTAATTGTATCTAAACACCACGTCTTTTAAGGTAAATATAGGTAAGTAAATCGTGTTTATAATTCATATCTATTTATATTAGCCAACAATTTTTTATAAATAGTATTTAAAAATTAATAGCATGAATGCTGTAGGTTTTGGGACCTTTCACCTCATGCTTCCTGATGATGCACAGGATTGATAAGAAAGTAAAATTTGTTTTTTTAGTGTAAAAAATTAACTTTAATTAGTCAAATATCTCCCGTTCTGTTCGATGACCTTTTGATATATTTCTGATAACTTCATGTTTCCGAGTTCATAGAACTTCTGGCCTTTATCAGCAAAAAACTCAACCAAGCGCGATTTGAGGTCATCTTCACTACTGACTTTTTTAATATTTAATAAGATTTTTAAAAATTTTGTTGCATGTGACATCACTTTACAAGAAACTTCTAAACCAGAGGTGGCCAACCTGCTGCTTACCTTGAATACTTTTCCGCCCAACTATATTGATCAACTACTGTGAGTTGACAGTTGTTACGAGTCACCACAGTGCATGTGTCAACAAGCACTCACATTCAAGTTCGAACTCTGGTACAATTAAAAAATAACTTTCACTCATCTCCCGACGTTGTGGTATTCCAAATTTCGGAGCCGTAGGTGAGCACATGACGGATAAGGCTCATATATAGAGCTATCTTAGTCCAAATCTATTTACTAGACTTAGTATTCCTCATTGGACAGTTGCATTTGTTGGCGGCCATTAGTCTATTTTTAATGTCTGCACCTATTCAATTGTCATACGTCACTGCGATCCTTGGTATATAAATTAACAATCATTAATAATTTTACTTATTAAAAAATCACATCGATAGGTGATCTTTAAAGTGATCCTCGTACACAACACCTTCTAGGACTTCTGGGAAATATTAACTAAATGTGTTTGAGGAAATAATAACTTTCGATCTATCGATCAATATCTAATACAATTTCCATTTTAAAAAATGTCATTTCCATTCCTATGTAACTTACATACATTGAGATATTTAGTTTTATATGTCTCAATAGAGTTGTGATAACTTTACAAAGTGGCCAGAAACGTTATTTCGGTTGGCCAAATATTTCTAGTATTCGTAGCCCAAGACGAGGCTGATAAATGATAATATGTACTTTAAAAAAAATGTAGAATATTATGTAATAATGGGATTTAAACTAAGAATACAGAACATTCTTAGTGCTTCATCCAGCCATATTGCTGGTAGGACATGGAATTGTAGAATAAGTATAGAGACATCTCTGTCAGAACAGTAAAAAAATACTTCAAAAATATATAAAATTTAAAAAATATATATACTTATTAAAATTAAAAAAAAGGATATTAATAGCGGCACACCCTTACAGGAAAAATTAATTCACTTGTAATGATGAAAACGAAGTGTCGACTAAGGTAACCGAATATTCCGTAGTTTATTCAAAGGGCTCCCTGGAAGTAACGAGGGGCAGAATAAAGAAATTATATGAGTTAAAGCGGTTTGTAGTGTTAATGCTAAGAGAGGGCTGTTTGAGAGCTGAGCTCATAATCTAGAAAGGGACTTCTCTCCGAGGCGGGACAAAGAAAACAGTCAACATAATGTTTATGTAGGCGTCCTCAAAGGGAGGCTTCATCCCTCATTTATAACCCCCTCCTCAATTCCTTTGTAGTGGTCATTTCACCAAGCTAGTCTCGCCAGCTTCGAATTTCCTGGCTACTAAAAATATACATGAGGGAAGAAATAAATATAGGATATATAGGAGTCCATTACTCATTAATTCGAAATTCATTTTTATGAAAATAATTATACAATATTCAAATTTTTTAATAAAAATAAAATTATTTACATAATAGGTTCTCAAAATGAAGATTATTATTTTCTTTCAATTTTATTAACGGGTAAAACATTGGTTCGAAAAATAAATAAAAAGTCATTGTCACACCCCGATGTTTGTTCATTAAACTTCACTTTATGCTGCTTTGGCTAATCGGAAGATGCTACAGTGGTAGCCTCAAATCTTTAACGAGTACCTGAAATCGTAAAGTCTCAGGACCCCTGTTTAACGTCCCTTCCGAAGAACGGCATAACCGAGGATTTTTTACTGCCTTTAAAAACTGCCAGAGCCACATGCCGGGCTACAAACCCACGATCTTGGGCTTAATAGGTTTTTATGCTAACCACTATAAGATAAGTCGGCCCATTCACATTCCGTCCATTGTGAAGTAGAAAGTACTCAAAAGAACATCATTTAACATATAAAACAACATCCAAAACAAAAAACAGGATTTATAAGATTTATTTTGTTTGCCTACCTTATTATACATGTTTATGCTAAAAGAATATTATATTGGTCGAGTATTGGAAGAGTTGTCTTTATAGAAATTTCTAATTATATATCAAACTAATAAATCATTTATTTATACACTGAAAATAAATTATAAACGCATAAGTAGATTTATATCTCACAACCCTATTCGTCCTGAATTGCCAACACGGATGTATTAGTAAAAGCAGATGTGTTGGTGTGTTTAAGTCCATCGATTCTGGTCCAAAAAATATTCAAATACGAACCGGTTATTGTATTTAAAATTAATAGTATTATTTAAAACTTTATATAAATATTCAAACGACAGATTTAATAAATATTGCTCGATTAACCCAAACTATTAAACTTACATCCCACCACGTGGTTAGTTAGGTGCGAGGATAGCTTTAAAGATATTATGATATGATATTTTATTCGTTATAGTAACCTTATTCATAGGAATATTGTTGGAACAGGTTTCATGGTGAAAAAGCAGCTGAAACAAGCTATACTACAGTACGAGGCAATAAATGAAAGAATATGTTACTTAAGGTTTAAAGGTAAATTCTTCAGTCTCTAGTGAGCGTAATGCTCCAAAAGAGGAGAAGGGAGATGAAGAGAAGGAAGAGTTTTATTAGGAGCTATAAAGGACCTATGACAAGATTCCTAAATATGACGCTAAAATTATATTGGGAGATTTCAATGGAAAAATTGGGAAAGAGAAGAACCTGGGGAGATCAGTTGGAAACATTAGTTGTCACAATATTACTAATGACGATGGATATAGGATAGTAGATTTTGCAACTAGTAGGGAAATACAAATAGCAAGCACTGCATCTATATTCGTTGAGTGTGGGAAATGCAAGAAGGTTAATATAAGTAATAACAGGCAATAAAATGTTTAAATACGCTTACGTTTTCTTTCATTTTTAATAAGCATAAAACAAGAACTCATTCCGCACAAAGCAATGCTCTAAATGGCGTATTGACTAAGATTGGTCTAGAAAGTCAAATAGTGGTGTTGACGCTAGACGAGAAAAATCCGGCTGCTCTTAGGCCGTTGCTGAGACAGTTGCTAAGACGGACTATGGTTTGTCTCGCCTATAGGTAGGCAAATGTCTCGTAGTGTGGACATAGCTCAATTCTAAATTGCTGTATTGAAGGTTCTGGATTCAAATTCAGCCGTGGTTGATGAATTATTTAAAATATTAACAGCCACGGATGGATTCTGTGGGATCATAGACCCCCCTGGGATTCACATAACCTCTATAAAATGGGTACCCTTGATAAGGGGAAACCCTGGCGGTTGAGAGTGATCTCGGATTGCTCACCTTCCAGCACAATCGTTATCAAAAACAGTACAGTTTCTACCATGATTTGAGGATTGAACCGAAGATTTGAACATTGGTTGTAATGGTGCAGGCTAATAAATCCCAGGCCTTGTTCTTCCATTTTTTTTGCAAATATGCGTTTCACATTCAAAGCTGGAAGCGTTAAAAATAATAAATAAAGCTAGTTTGAGTTTGAATTCTAAGATGAACTATTAAGTCATTCATATCTACGTTTCCCCACCACTATTAAAGGCAATCGGCAGTGTATAGCATAGATTTTACCCTTAATAATTAAACAGGTAGAAATTGGCAAGCAAACGAGCGAGAGCCGAAAAATTTAATTTCCTTTGAAGATGGCCGGATAATAGATAACGGTCCTGTGAAGAAAGACCACTAATGTTGTCCTGCATTCGTGGAAAACAATTTTCTCCCTCACACACTCCTCGAGAAGGACCTAAAGGGATCACTTATCATGGCAAAGGGACCGCACTGGCACTAAGGAAGGGTCGGGCCTCTCCAGCCTCTAACACGACAGTCCTACATTCGTTCTGGAACGAAAATAAACCTGAGCTGGGCCGTGAATAAAACACCTAAAGCGAATGTAAGTGAATACAACATTTAGATAGTTCAGTATTTTAATCTATCATTTACAAGCAGTAGTATTACGATAACAATCCTGAGTTTTTTTATTCATTATAAATTTAAATGGCTTGATGATAGACCGCTTAGTTACAAAGCCAAAGATTAATTTAACCTGTCAACAACAGCTTAGGATCCGGAGAACCTGGGTACCCAAAATAGGAGGAGGAACCTGGAAAAATCTCCTCCCTGCACAACCGTTGACCTAGAAACACTATCATTTCTACCTCGCACTGAACCCTACAGTTTTCATGGGTCGTGGAGTGGTATGGAGTGGGGCATGTTTAAAATGTATGCAATAAATGAACTGGTTGAACTAAAAAACTGGAATGGTGCTTCACTTGAAGCTCAATACAGACAGTTAAATTCTCACAAAAAGTGACATTCTTAAATTTCGGTTTCAACAAATACACTCGGAATTTTCTTTAGTTATTCACTTAACTTCAAACATTCATCTTAATTCTTCGTTGGCCATAGTTGTTCAGTATTTTTTTTAAACATTTACCTTCTTTCGCAATATACTTTCAGTTCATTACAAGGTAGAGGGGGGCGTTTGGCCATCGCTGCAGTTCTTCCCTAGTTCATGTCAGGTTTTGATAATGTTGTTTTTTATTTATTTTTTCATAAACGTTCAATATAGTCCAGGTACGGTATTATTGGACATTCGTGGTCTTGTGTCCTTAAGGATTTAATCCATCATTTACAGCGAGTCTGTGTGCTCATTTATTCTGACTGTGTGTTCAAACCATTTTATAAGCTGTTTATTACCTTAAATTTTCCACTGGTTGTTTTATAGTGGGTTTGATCTCTCCTTATTTAGTTCAGCAACCCTTCAAAAAAATAAAAATAAAAATACATCTCTGAAGCGGTTACTCTGCTATCCAGCCAGCATGCTAACAAGCATCCAACGTTATAAGATTATCGATAAGTATACTGATTTGACTACTTGGAGCTTCACTTTTCTCCTAACTTTGTTTCCCATTCTCAGTATAACGGATCTGGTAGAAGTTTGCTTTATTTATTCTGTTTGAAATTTCTAAGTCTACTTACCTAGTCATGTCCAAAACTGTTCTGAGGTAGGTGAGGTCCTTGACTGTTTCCATCTCTCCTCCATCCGAGCATTGTGGATTTCTTCCTGTACTATTCCAACTTGCAGGGACTTTTAGTGGTTAATATGTTTAATTTTAGTACACATTTACCATTAATATTAACCC
Organism: Troilus luridus; assembly: GCA_964056705.1. Classification (NCBI taxonomy): domain Eukaryota; kingdom Metazoa; phylum Arthropoda; class Insecta; order Hemiptera; family Pentatomidae; genus Troilus; species Troilus luridus. The sequence goes on along the minus strand of OZ057412.1, from coordinate 41,141,792 downwards.
AACGCCCTTCGTTATAGCATTTATTTAAATAATAAAATATTCTATTCTAAATACATCATAAATGGTAACAGTTTGGCTTAATTATAAATTATTTGTGGTTTCAAAGTTTGAATCCGTCTAGAGTTTGATATGGAGTCTAGAGTGTAAGAAACCTGCGTCGGTCACTACTAACCACATATGGACGAGTTCAGACCCATGACCCCAGCACATTCCGCCAGTTGGAGAATTAATGTTGATTAAAATTATAAATATTTACTAATAGCAAATTTACAGGAATCTTAATACTTAATAGTACTAAATATTATCGTAACTAAAAACGGCAAATTATTTAATTTTTGAAAAAGAAAAAAAATAGTGAATAGCCAACAATGAATATTGCGTCGTTCGTATAATTAATTCAAGTTTTCTTATTAATTATAATTTATACTGTTATAGGAACGTAGACGGATTTTTTTTTTTTTTTATATTACACAGGCCAATTCAAAACGTCTATGGGTTCAGAGATCGACGAGGGGAGATGGCGGTCCCATGCATACCTGGTCATTGTACCGAAGTCAGCCACTGGCCCTTAAGGTTGGGAAACACTCACACAGGCACTGACTCGTCCAGTACACTACAACACTCCCTCTTTATTATCGCAACAGATAAAGATAACCAACAGTACACACCATGGAGTCGCATGCCCAAGGTAGCCGCACTAGGGAGCCAGTCAGGAGGTTCTGAGAAGGTTGCCCCTTAAACTGGGGATAATATTAACCACCTAGTATTATTAAACACACGCCCCTGTTACGAATAAAAAAAAAAAAAATAGGAAGTCAAGGACAGATCGGTCTATAAAACCAAGGATCATGATGATGACGGATTCAGAAATTGATTGTTTTCAACAGTATAAAGAATGTAACTGCGCAAGTGTATAGATAAAACCGCAATATCCGACCCGAGAATTTTTGGCAACGATTTTATTCACTTTAAGACAAATAAGACCTAAGAATTTCATAACTCATAAAATGAATAGGCACCTGTACATAAAAAAATAAATAAACGATATTTAAAATTAAATTAATTAGTATAAATGCTTGTATAAAAGACTAATAGGGATTTATAATTAAAATAGGGGTGACCTCAGGTTTAGTAGTTAGCATAACAATCAACTAGCCCAAGATCGTGGATTCGTAGTCCGGCGGGTGGCACTAGAATTTTTTTAACATAGGTCTCCAGCCTATACGAGGTCATGTGCTCATTAAAAATCTCCAACCTAATTAAACCTGGATAGGCAAAATATAGAGCCTCCAATGTAGCATCGTCCGATTAGCCGTAGCAGCATAAAGTGGCGTTAAATTACAAGCCAACTACAAACTACTAAAATAATATTCTAGTACATAGTCCTACTAATATTATAAATGCGAATGTTTGTATGTATTTTTGTCTCTCTTTCACGCAACAACTACTGAACGGATTTGGATGAAAGTTTACAGTAATATAGGTTATACATCAGAATAAAACATAGGCTACAATTTATAATGATTTTGTGTAATTTGGTCATAAAGTCAAGTTTTATAGTTTACAAGAGTATATTGCAATATTGCAGTAAGTAAGTAGGACCGCTACGTATTAGAATTGTTTTTTTGTTTTCTTTTAGTTTAATTATAGGATTGTAGCAGGTACATTGTAGAGAATAATTCTCAAATTTATGCCACGCAAAAAACAAAAATAATGAAGAAAAATTCAAACAATACCATCAGTGATTTACACTTTTTTTTTTTAAGATGAGTGAACAGTGTACTAATCTTACTAATCCTACTAATATTATAAATGCGAAAGTTTATTTGTATGTTTGTCACTCTTTCACGTAAAAACTACTGAATGGAAAAGGTTGAAACTTTACAGTAATATAGGTTATCCATCAGAATAACACATAAGCTACAATCTATAGTGATTTTGTGTAATTTGGTCATAATCTATGTATATAAAATGCTTTGTCTTGAATGACTGACGTATCAACGCGCCACCTAAATCACTGATCGTAGAGACCTGAAACTTGGATGGTGCGTTTCTTTGTATGACGTAGACATCCGATAAGAAAGGATTTTCCGAAATTCTACCCCTAAGGGGGTGAAAAAGGGGGGCATGCCTGCTCACGAGTTTCTTGCTCGCAAAATCTACATATTTTCGCTGAACAAACAAATCAAGCACCATAGTTCACTCCTCACTACTTGCCGTACGACAAGTGAAACCGTTATACTAAGTAAGTAATCGTTTTTAATAAGTTCAATAATATTACATACTAATCCTTTACTGACACGAACAAAAGTTAACTTCGGTCCGTCCCGTTTGCTAATCAGTGTCAATGTATGTTTCACGGATGTGCTGATCCGTCAGTGATGACATTTGATATGGATAATCTCAAGCCTCGGGAAGGACATAGGCTAATTTTTATCAACACACCACACAGGCGAAGTTGATATAAAAGTGTAACCTGATTGACTAAAACACCTAGCGGTCAACGCACAGCAGAAACCACTGAACTTAGCATCTTGAAATCCCCAGATAGGTTCTTTGTATAGCTTAAATGAGCACTAAGAAAGGAATTTGGACAATAAAGGTTTTCCTCCTTAATATAATAGGGGTTCAAAGATTGTATGGAATCCGTCAGTTTTGAAGTTAGACATCTAAAATTTTGGATGTACGAGTAACTTATATTTTAAACAAAAATTAAATTATTTATTTATAATAATCTGTCACGAAACTTTGTATGGCAGACCAACTTCCACGCGAGCAAAGCCGCGGGCAAAAGCTAGTACTATATAATAATATAAAATATTCAAAATTAAAGTAAATAATATAATTTCTTGTATTATGGACTTAGTTCTTGCCTATGCGCGATCTAACTTAAGTTTTGATTTTTTTCTTAGAAATGTTTGCATTTTCTTTTCATATCGCGTTAAAATGGCGACTTATCCACCATCCCATTTGCCCGAAGGTTAGAGAGGATTTACATTTTCCTGCCGCCATCCATGGCACCCATTCTCAGGATAATCCAAGGAAAGCCCCTCCATTTTAAAAATTTTTGAAATAGAAAGAAAATAACCTAAATATAAACATAGGTTCTTTAACCCTTTGAACGGAACATCTCTGAGTTTTGGTCCACAGGGAACATCCATCATATTGACGGCTATCAGCGTAGAAAGTGAGAATGTTTGTATAACTTGCATAAAATATTTATAATTAAGTTTATTCAATTGATTACTGGTGGAACATCACTATACTTTCGTACGATAGAGGCTAAAAAAAGTCAAAATTTAAAAAAAAAACATTTATTTTTCATTTGACATAATTTTTCAAATAATAAAACCTGACTTTATTTTTCGACTTAGCATTTTATTCAGTCTTTGGACTTTGGTATTTTCTATTTGTTACGATCTAATAACATAAAAGGATCTCGTGCAACATGACTTGTTGAAATAATAATAAACGCTCTGTAACGGGCTGAAGAAAAATTTTATTTAAATAAAATTTAGTTAATGTGCATTAATTGCAGATTTCAGTTCAATGCTATAAATGTTAGCGAATGTTATATTTAATTAGCCATTTCTTTTAATTAGAACACTTTGAATGAAAGTAATCTGTGTTACGAATTGTACTCTAATATTTGCGATCCAAAAGAAGTCTTTTTGATCTGTTGAAGTCAAGAGTTTATTATTAGTTTTACGTATTTTAGAGAATGATTAGCATTTAGTTGCTTCTTTTCATTAAGATGTTTTTGAAAGATTTTAGGTTTTAAGGATTTTAATATATATGTATATGTTATCCCATCCCAAATAAGATTGGCTAATGTTATTTCTTCTTGTGACTAATAACATAATTTTTCTTTTTGTATATTGTTTTGGTTAAAGGCATTGTAGTTCCTTAACATTTAGTTCAGATATATTTTATTAAATATGAATTTTTATTAGAAGATTCTTGTCTGCGGTGACGCCAAGTCATCAGTCTGACACAGGTCTGACTCAGCATTTCCGCTCCCTTCGAGTCGATCTGAGGCAATATTTAAAAAGTTTAATTCAATTCGCGAGTGCTTGGGATAATTATGACCACCAGATGGCACCACCTCACTGATCCCCGGATAAGAATGTTGACGTTGCTCGGATAAGCCTTCAAATACCCAGCCGTTTTTCCTCTCGGAGAGAGTGGAGCAGTGAAGACGGGCTGAGATAGAGCCACTGCCCGGCGGGCAAGGTGGGTGTCTCCTGACTGGAGATGGGGCTGAAGATGAGTTGAAGGCGTGGAAGATTCGGGTGTCCGGAACAGAAGAGAGGAAGGTAAGAGATTTCTTCGTTACAGTAATCGGACTAGACTTGGGGTGAGGCCAGAAGGTGGTCTGTTGAAGATAGAGCCAGTTATATATTTTATTTTTCATTCGTCGCGTTTGGCCACAAGACAGATAGGAATCTTTTCTTTTCGCATTAGTGCACCCAGAATTATGTGTAGATAATTATCAAGTTATGTGGAAATTGTTAATTTTATTACTGATTATAAGGTAATGAGTATTTATGGGGAATGTTTAAGTTATAATTAGTATTAGTGCATATGTTTATTATTGTAGATGATGGAGAGGATTATTGTTGTAGACGAGGGATCGAGTTATGTGGAAATTGTTAATTTTATTACTGATTATAAGGTAATGAGTATTGATGGGGAATGTTTAAGTTATAATTAGTATTAGTGCATATGTTTATTATTGTAGATGATGGAGAGGATTATTGTTGTAGACGAGGGATCGAGTTATGTGGAAATTATTAATTTTATTACTGATTTTGAGGTAATGAGTATTGATGGGGAATGTTTAAGCTGTACGTAGTATTAGTGCATTTGGTTATTATTATTGATGAGGGATATGATTACTGTTATAGAGGATAGATCGAGTTTTGTTTGTAAATTATTATTTTGTTAGTGCTGTTATTGACGGTGCATCTTATGTTACATTAAAAGTTTTAGTTTTCCAGTTGACTGAGAATTTCTGTTTAAATTGTAATAATTATTTTATTTATCCCTTACTAATGAATGAATCTGTAATTGTTATTTTATTAATACCTTATCAAGAATAGATGAATGTAATTTTTATTTCAATATAATAGCACTTTATTTTGATATATAAATGTTTTGGGGGTTTATTTCTTCACCCAGTTTCCCTTATGTGTCCTCGATTATACCCTGTCCTCTCCCAGCCCTTTGCATCCGCGGGTAACAATTTGGTGTCAGGTGTGGGGTGTAGGTTGCAAAAATACCGAATAAAGCGAACCCAGTAAGAAAAAGAGACGTGGACCACTCAGACCAGGAGGCCACCGGGTGGAGGTAGGGTAAGAGGGGACTTGGGTCTGCAAGGTGTGGTTGAACTATGGTCGGGAGCCCCAGGGAGCCTTTCGTTCGGTCACTTTTTTTTCTGTCTCAGAAACGGGATAAGATCGGAATACTGGGGAACTGTGCTCTAATGTTTAACTGTGACTGCTTCTCTTCCCCCCGAGCTAGGTCTGATTACAGGAAACCGAGCTGAGGATGCCTACCACCACTTCAGGGACTTACTAGATACGGTGACGCCCATGCCAGCCGAGACGGACCTTCTCCGACCAGCGCAGATCTCCACGGGCGATATAGTCGAGACACGAGAACTGCAGTTGTAGGGACGACGGATGGTGCCAAAGGTAATTGCCACTGACCGCGAGACAACGACAGGAGATGGAGGTTGGAAGTTACGAGACGGAGCGAGATGAACGCCCTGGAGGATGTTTGTAGGTCAAGGTCGTAGCCAGCGGTGCTGGGTGACAGTGCAGCTCTGGTTTCTAGTTGCGGCGTTCTCAGGCTTTATCAGTAAAATTCTGGTATTAGGGGACTTTTGTGGTGTATTGGGATACATAGTGTTGCACGAATGAAAAGAGCCGACTATGGTCGTCTCTTTTGGAAAGGAGGGAGTGGTGTAACGGGCTGAAGAAAAATTTTATTTAAATAAAATTTAGTTAATGTGCATTAATTGCAGATTTCAGTTCAATGCTATAAATGTTAGCGAATGTTATATTTAATTAGCCATTTCTTTTAATTAGAACACTTTGAATGAAAGTAATCTGTGTTACGAATTGTACTCTAATATTTGCGATCCAAAAGAAGTCTTTTTGATCTGTTGAAGTCAAGAGTTTATTATTAGTTTTACGTATTTTAGAGAATGATTAGCATTTAGTTGCTTCTTTTCATTAAGATGTTTTTGAAAGATTTTAGGTTTTAAGGATTTTAATATATATGTATATGTTATCCCATCCCAAATAAGATTGGCTAATGTTATTTCTTCTTGTGACTAATAACATAATTTTTCTTTTTGTATATTGTTTTGGTTAAAGGCATTGTAGTTCCTTAACATTTAGTTCAGATATATTTTATTAAATATGAATTTTTATTAGAAGATTCTTGTCTGCGGTGACGCCAAGTCATCAGTCTGACACAGGTCTGACTCAGCATTTCCGCTCCCTTCGAGTCGATCTGAGGCAATATTTAAAAAGTTTAATTCAATTCGCGAGTGCTTGGGATAATTATGACCACCAGATGGCACCACCTCACTGATCCCCGGATAAGAATGTTGACGTTGCTCGGATAAGCCTTCAAATACCCAGCCGTTTTTCCTCTCGGAGAGAGTGGAGCAGTGAAGACGGGCTGAGATAGAGCCACTGCCCGGCGGGCAAGGTGGGTGTCTCCTGACTGGAGATGGGGCTGAAGATGAGTTGAAGGCGTGGAAGATTCGGGTGTCCGGAACAGAAGAGAGGAAGGTAAGAGATTTCTTCGTTACAGTAATCGGACTAGACTTGGGGTGAGGCCAGAAGGTGGTCTGTTGAAGATAGAGCCAGTTATATATTTTATTTTTCATTCGTCGCGTTTGGCCACAAGACAGATAGGAATCTTTTCTTTTCGCATTAGTGCACCCAGAATTATGTGTAGATAATTATCAAGTTATGTGGAAATTGTTAATTTTATTACTGATTATAAGGTAATGAGTATTTATGGGGAATGTTTAAGTTATAATTAGTATTAGTGCATATGTTTATTATTGTAGATGATGGAGAGGATTATTGTTGTAGACGAGGGATCGAGTTATGTGGAAATTGTTAATTTTATTACTGATTATAAGGTAATGAGTATTGATGGGGAATGTTTAAGTTATAATTAGTATTAGTGCATATGTTTATTATTGTAGATGATGGAGAGGATTATTGTTGTAGACGAGGGATCGAGTTATGTGGAAATTATTAATTTTATTACTGATTTTGAGGTAATGAGTATTGATGGGGAATGTTTAAGCTGTACGTAGTATTAGTGCATTTGGTTATTATTATTGATGAGGGATATGATTACTGTTATAGAGGATAGATCGAGTTTTGTTTGTAAATTATTATTTTGTTAGTGCTGTTATTGACGGTGCATCTTATGTTACATTAAAAGTTTTAGTTTTCCAGTTGACTGAGAATTTCTGTTTAAATTGTAATAATTATTTTATTTATCCCTTACTAATGAATGAATCTGTAATTGTTATTTTATTAATACCTTATCAAGAATAGATGAATGTAATTTTTATTTCAATATAATAGCACTTTATTTTGATATATAAATGTTTTGGGGGTTTATTTCTTCACCCAGTTTCCCTTATGTGTCCTCGATTATACCCTGTCCTCTCCCAGCCCTTTGCATCCGCGGGTAACAATTTGGTGTCAGGTGTGGGGTGTAGGTTGCAAAAATACCGAATAAAGCGAACCCAGTAAGAAAAAGAGACGTGGACCACTCAGACCAGGAGGCCACCGGGTGGAGGTAGGGTAAGAGGGGACTTGGGTCTGCAAGGTGTGGTTGAACTATGGTCGGGAGCCCCAGGGAGCCTTTCGTTCGGTCACTTTTTTTTCTGTCTCAGAAACGGGATAAGATCGGAATACTGGGGAACTGTGCTCTAATGTTTAACTGTGACTGCTTCTCTTCCCCCCGAGCTAGGTCTGATTACAGGAAACCGAGCTGAGGATGCCTACCACCACTTCAGGGACTTACTAGATACGGTGACGCCCATGCCAGCCGAGACGGACCTTCTCCGACCAGCGCAGATCTCCACGGGCGATATAGTCGAGACACGAGAACTGCAGTTGTAGGGACGACGGATGGTGCCAAAGGTAATTGCCACTGACCGCGAGACAACGACAGGAGATGGAGGTTGGAAGTTACGAGACGGAGCGAGATGAACGCCCTGGAGGATGTTTGTAGGTCAAGGTCGTAGCCAGCGGTGCTGGGTGACAGTGCAGCTCTGTAATATAATAGCACTTTATTTTGATATATAAATGTTTTGGGGGTTTATTTCTTCACCCAGTTTCCCTTATGTGTCCTCGATTATACCCTGTCCTCTCCCAGCCCCTTTCAGGTGCCCCCGCGGGTAACAGCTCTAAAGAAATAAATTTACATAATTAAGTGTTTATGGGGCAAAACAATAATAGGTATATTCCTTAAAAAAAACAAAAAACGAAACAAATAGGTATTCATACCATTTTCCATTGTTGTTATTGTGGCAAAATAACAATGTGTATATTCCTATACTTATTGTATATTCCTAAAAAGACAACTTCAGGTTTTTGTCGTATGAAAGAAAAAAAAGTTTAGTCATGCTGAATATATATTATATGAACAATGATAATTATTTACTACTTCAATTCATTTTATAAGGAGTGATTGTATTGATTTTTTTCAAACCAAAAATTGAATGAACTGGTGCAGGCAGATCATCCGTCATTTTGACGGATATGAGTATTACTGCACAGGCAGAACAACCGCCATTTTGACGTGCTATGTTCAGGAAGAAGGCAACTTACCTCAAAACAAAGAGTGGTAGAGGACTCCCGAAGTGATGCGATCGCGTGGCGATATTTGGCTAAAGATGTCACTAAAACAAATCCTTGTGCTGCACCCGCGCCTTGTCTTATCAATAAATGTTTGAAACAATGCCGCCATTTTGACGTGGTTTCCGCTGAAAGGGTTAAATAAGAAATATGATATTTCATAAAGTACGATGAGTTTTATAAGAAGTAATAAACGCCATACTTCTCATACGTGTCAGTATTTACAACATGTATTCACAGAAGAATATATATATATATATATATATATATATATATATATATATATATATATATATATATATATATATATATATATATATATATATATATATATATATATATATATTGACAAAGTCAACCATCTCCTCGCTAATATAATAATAATAATGTGACAGTATATGTGAAAATGAGACTAATATTAATAATTTACATTTACAAATTTGAAATTTAAATAATTCCAACTATAGTTAATGTAAAAAAGGACACAGTTATTCCAAAGATTTGAGTTTTCACTTCTGTTGGCACTCCTCATGACTACTTATTTATTTTCTTCCTCTATGTATATAAATAAGCAAATCCCTTAATATTGTATGTGAATACAATCGTATATTGACTTATATATATCTGTCATTTCCACCTTCCGAGCTATTTATTGCGTTCGCTAGTATTCAGGAAGACCTAGATATGATCTGTGCCTGAGCAAAGCTGAACAAACTGGAATTGAACGCAATGAAAACTCAGGTCATTGTTTTAGGTTCCAATTCCCTCCTTACATCCATCCACACCCTCTCAACATTACTCCTAAACGATCATCCTATCACGATTATCTCCTCTGTGAAAAACCTAGGCATCACCATCGACCAAAACCTTTCTTGCAAATCCCACATCGCCCAGATATCTCGACGGTCAATTAGTTCCCTGAAGTTGTTCCATCGTTCTCGTCATCTCCTTACACAATCTTCCCGTAAGCTTCTCGTATCTTCTCTCATCTTCCCCCACTTTGACTATTGTAGCGCGGTATATGGAGGCCTCTCTAAAATGCTTGAATACAGACTAAAGAGAATAATGACTGCTCTCTAAGATTTGTGGTTGGTACTCCGAAGCGATCGCGCGTCTCCCGCCTCTATGATGAGTTAAAGTGGCTCTCCCCTCCCTTCCGAAGACAATATTTCCTCGGTTCATTCTTATACCAATCCATTCAGTCTTAACACCCTTCATATATCTACAGTCTCCTCCAATTCAAATCCTCAGTTCAACACCATAAAACAAGATCCCGCCTTTCTGATCTCTGTATACGTTCACACAGAGCTAAAGCATTCGAACGTTCCTTTCTCGCCCGCTCCACCACAGTGTGGAACTCAATCCCGCCTAATATCCGTCATACTCCCTCTCTATTAGTATTCAAATCCTGGCTTTTTCAACACCTCTTAGCTTCCCAAAAGGATACTCTCTAAGCAGGGTAGTCATTTGCTTAGAATGTAATGTATAGAATAACTCATTGAGTTATTTAGTTCATTTAATTTTGCTTTTTGAAAAACTGTACATCATGTAAAGAAATTATTGCATACCGGCTCATGCATCTAACAAAAGCTATGGATTTATCTATTCTCTTTAATTGCTTAATATCTTGTCAAGATCTGTACTGTTTATTTACTTACTATTATTTTTGTTTATATATTTCTTTTTAAATTGTGTTCTGTCATTTTTTACACGCTTTATGATTTGTAACATTTAGCCTTCTGGCCAGATAAATATAATGTTTTTTTTCTTGTTCATATCTGTTATTCTAAAGGGACTTAGTCCCAGAATAAAGTTACTTTTCTAATCTATTCTGTTCTATTCTAGATTTGGCATATTAATATATTGTATATGATAAAAAGCTATTGTAAATAATGTTTTAATTAAATGTTAATTTTCGTTGTTAATAATTAAACTTTCAGACTTAAAAAGGCTCTTCTAAATGTTACAATTATAAATACAGTATTAGGTATAATGAAGCACAGCATTTCTCGGAATGTCTTTTAGTAATGGAGGATCGAAAACAATACCTATTGTAAACAGTGGGTCTGCTCTATAATTTTATCATTTGTTGGTGACCGGGGACGAGAAATCTCGTTTTGGTGATAAGCTCCGATCACCTAGTAAATTGATAATGTATTATATGATAAAATCACCGGTCTTATTGTAAATTTCAGCAAAACATTACCAGGCGGCAATATGTTAAAATAGAAATGTGGTAATTACAAAATAACTGTGTCAACGACTCAATATGTTAGATATTTATTGGTACGGTAAGAACTAGATAGAGATTATTAGTATGATTAGTATGTTCCAGAAGAAAATTGGAGAAGCTAGAAGAGAATAACGAGAATGATAAATGGAGGATATTGCGATTACGATATATGGCATCGTTGTTGGTATAATGAGAACTGAACTTAAATGTATGAATTTGATACGTTTAATTATCGAAAATCAAGCAGCCTCAAACAAATCAAGCCACTATTTCATCATATGGATACGTATCTCTATTCAGAAGTCTATTATGCTCACAATAGCGTCACTTTAGCATGTGAGTCCTATGTTAGTTATCTGCTTAAGGAGGAAGCCTGAATTGTGTCTGATGGAAAAGAGGAGCACTAAGGATTGAAACAGATGGGACAACAGGATCGCGTATTCCGATTCCTTGGATTTGGTGTACCAAAGGCTGTGGTTTCCTCACTGCAAATAACTTAAAGCCATTACTAATTCCAAGTTGTTTTGTTTGGATATGGGAGAGGGATTTCAGGGCTTGGGTAGAAAATGATGTCCTGTATTTTGAGAGAATTATCTGCTTTAATGTTTTATATTTACCTGTCGAACTTAAACAGAAATTGTTTACACCAGTCAATATATCAGTTAAAAATTGGTAATTTTTAAGCAAACTAGACACACTTGTAAAATAAAATTTATAAAAGTATGTGCTTAACTAGCTTTTAGGAAAGAATTATTTTATATTTATTAAAATATGCTTTGCTAAAAACAGCCAACAGAGAGCCTCGGATTCGGATAGATTACACGGAAAAACACTTTGGAAACGGACACGGACCCTTCATTTTGGAACTTGGTATGTACAGACCCTATCGAACAAGAAACAGGAGAACAAAGAGAGATTTCTGCTTCCCAGCTGGACGTAATTTTGCTTACTGGGACTAAGATTAAAGGAAAAGGTCAGGAATGGATGGGGGAATATGTTCACCTGTGGAGTGGTGTGCTATAGGAGGAAAGAGCGAAAGCAGGGTTCTCCATGATGGTGAAGAAAAAGCTAAAAAGTGTGATCACACATATCGAGGAAATGTACAAAATACTGATGAGAGTGGATCTCAACCTCTGGGGCAGATGCGTTGTGATGATAGGGGTGTACGCACCAGGAAACCATGAACCTCATGCGAGTAAAGATTAATTTGAGGAGAGCTTGAGAGTAACTTTAGAAAAAGTGCAGCCTAATGCAGAACTCATCCCAGCTGGGGAATTCAACGCGAGAGTAGGACGAGAAGTCGGCAGTCAGGTGATCGGACGCTTTGGTGAGAGAGAGGTGACAGATAATGGTCGGAAACTCATAGATATCTGGGAGTCATTCGATCTAAAAATTCAAAACACCTTTATTGAACATAAGAAGAATCCACCAAAGAACATGGAGCAAGCCGGGATTCCAGTCCTCGATGTTAGATTACTATATTACAAGGCAAAGATGCTCGTTTAAGGTCGAAGACGTGAGGGTTTGCAGGTGATGGGAGTGTGGTAGCGACCACTACATGCTTAGAGCCAAGATTCTCTTCCCCTGGAAGATGTCAAGAGATAGCCCGGAAAAACGGAGCCCACATAGTTTGAAGGCGCTAAAGTACAAGTTGCAACTTCTGGGAGATGTAAGTGGAGGTTGGGTGAGAAGATTGACCTTTCGTATGGGTGAACAGCGAAAGAGAAATATGGGCATCTGGAAGAATGTGTCCATTTGGCAGCTAAAGAGGCTCTTGGTGAAGATGAGGAGAGGCGTCTGCCAAATTGGTGGACCCAGGAAATATCCCAACTAGTAAGGGAAAAGAAGCTGGCCTACCATTTGAACATTGACCATTGACGCCCTGACCATTTCATACCGCTTTTAGAATTATCCATTCAACTATTTTCCAGTTCAAAGTGTTAATTTAAAACCATTCATATAACATAGCCCGCTTACTTCAAAAACCTAGCATTCTAGCAACGAAAAATTGACATTTATGAGAATCGTTCTGAGCATAATCAGACTCTCAGTTGCAGAATGCAGGCAAGGCCTGATTTATTTTGTCTTCATTGTAACTTTAACATTCCCCGATAATAATGAGAACACAAATTACCCTTTACAGTATAATCACCAAAGTTTTTAGTGATCATTTTTTTCGTACGCTCTCCATGCCATAATGTAAATATTGCTCCCATCAAAAAACTTTTTGCTCTTAGCGGGCCGTAACTTTTGTTATCTTCCTTTCCTTTACGTGTCTGCTGGGAGTTGGGGAGAGAGAACAGAACACGCATCCCCGGCCCGTCTCGTTTGCCTAATCTTACCAGGCCCTCATGTTCCCTTTCAACAAACCATTCCAACCTGGTTCTTGTTCTTCTATTTTTTCTTTATTGTAAAAAAAAAAATCGGCTAAGCTCTTCTGTTTTTTTTAAAATACAAGTGTATAGGTAAAATTACATTAAATTCTTTATAGATATAGATAAGTGATCGGCTATGAAAGATAAATTATATAATCCGTTAACTCCCATAGTTCGACCCTATGAAACTCGGGAAAACTGGGGCCCACTCAGGCTTTATAAAGGGTGTACCCAAAATAAGAAGGAAAATCTGGCAGTTGAGCATGATCTAATACAATTCACCTCCCTGCACAACCGTTGTCCAAGAAACAGTACCATGAATGTATCATGGGTTGATGTGAGCAATAATACTTCCATCAAGGTCCAAAACATGAAAAACTGATGGGTATATATGAACGGGTGCGTATGAAGGATATTAAATATATTTAGTAAACCAAATATGTTTCAACAAGGACTTATCAATAATAGAAGAAAATCTATAGTTTGATAACAGACAAGAAGTGATATAGCTTTACTTATCATGCAGGCTAAACCAGATCGATACCCGAGAGCACTTCAAGGTTAATCAAAACCACTTCATAAGACACAACTTTAAAGATCCTAAACAACAACGCCTCCATACAACTTCTCGGATCGATCCTAAGCAACATGCTACAGGAAAAGACGAAGGACGCTACACTGATTCATCCCTTCATTCCCTTCATTTCATCGCTAATTGGATTATTAAAAGAATATCAGGAGTCGGTATTATACCTCAAGAAGAAATTTCTGACAAAAAGAAGGAAGAAGTTGAGAGAATGAATGAAACGAGCTGGGAAAGGGGCGGCCTGGCTCGGTCTCTTTATTAAAACTGACGAGCCGTTTTCTCAGATTTACTGGGTATCGGTATCCTTTGTTAGCCATCGCCTCCGCTCCCTCCCCGGCTTCTTCCCCTTTTAATCTTGGAACCTTGAAGGAGGAGAAGATAAAAGGGGAAAAGACAAAAAAGACCCGCCTCTGAGAAAGGCTCTGCCAAATGAATTCGAGTTTTTTAGTCAGTGGGGCGCTTGCCCCCCCTTTTTTTAGTTATTAATCAAAAATACTTCTTCTTGATAATTAATTTAAATAGGCAAACAACTTTGGTAGTGTTAAATATAAATTGGAAAAAAAAAACTTGAGGATAAAAGTTCTCATGAATAATTTTATAAAATAACTTCTTAAAATGTTCTTTTGATGCATCATTTTATTGAAAAACGGTAAATAATCCAAATCCTAAATAACAAAAAATCAAATCCTAACAAACAATCTATCAGTCTTAGTTTATTGAATATACGAAAGCAGTTTATGAGTAGCATAAAAGTCTCGTGATTAAATTTCCTATATGTTGAATGTTTATTAATTCTATTATAAGTTTTTATATTAGTGATAAACTAACAGTAGCATTTTATATTATATAAATTTTATACTTGATTGCTATGAAATAAAAAGAATAGTAGGTACATTCGACAGTATAATAAATTGAACGATTTTAACATTTCAACAAAATCACAAACTGGGGCGACCTGTGGTCTAATGGTTAGCATAACATACTAACTACTGACCCAAGATGGCGGGTTCTGAGACTGGCAGGTGGTCGTAAAACTTTTTAAAGGGAGTACACAATCCTTGGAAAGAATCGTTAAATGAAAAAAACAAACACAAAGTAATAAGGTTTTAATTAACTGAAGAATTATTGATTGGCGGGACATCTAACAATTGCTGGAACCTTCTGGCTAGATGTTTTCACCAGGGATTGAATATAAGAATTATTTTTAAAACAAAAAATTCTAACTGTTAACCTTTGAGCGATATGTGTTTTAATCAGAAATAAAAATTATTCTGCGATTTTTATTTTTTCTCTTAAACAGTAAAAATTACGCGTGCTGAATTTTTATGTTTACCCATCGAAAGAGAGTCCCGAACGATATTTTAAAGTTGCTGCCTTATTCTTTAGTTTATCCTAATTTAATTAAGATTTTAATATTCCAAATTTCAACCCAACGGCTCAGGATAAAATCATTTTCAAGTGCTCTTTTTATTATAGTTAGTATGAGGTTGCATAATATGACACGAGGACGTTAAGTCTTGTATTTCACTTCAATTTTAACTTTTTTACTTCCGGACAGAAAAGTTTATTTTAATTCCTTATAAAAAAAAAATGCATTTTAAATTGAATTGATCCTAAAAATCTTAACCCAAGTACTTGGCTAATTAATTATCGCAAAATTTCACAATTTTAATATTTTTAACATTTTACATTAAATAGATTTACTCTAACTGTAGTGACAATCAGATTGACATTGCCCTACTGACTGAAACTCACTTCACTAAACGTTCATATTTTTATATACGCGACTACATCACTTATAGATCTGACCACCCAGACAACACTTCCCACGCCGGTTCTTGCATCCTTATCCATAAATCCATTCCACATTCCCTAATTCCCTCAACTCCAAATGAGGCTATCCAAGCAACCTCTATTATCATATCAACTCGTCCCTTCCATCTTACATTATCAGCTGTATACTGTTCTCCTGGCAATTCTCTATCCTATAACCAACTAGAATCATTATTTCAATCCCTCGGATCACGCTTTATTGCTGGAGGAGACTATAATGCTAAACACCAACGGAGGGGCTGTCGAACATCCAACTCTCATGGCAATATCCTGTCTCATGTCTCCACTTCTCGTAGTTTTTCAATCCTCTCTCCCCCGAATCCTACCTATTGGCCAACTTCCCTGAAAAAACGCCCTGATATCCTGGATATATTTGTTACATCCCAGATTTCTCCTTCCCACGTATTAATCAAATCCCTGGATGACCTCTCCTCAGATCACAGTCCAGTCCTGCTCTCATTACACTCAACCTTCATTCCTAAGCCCTCCTCCCCTTCATTGATAACAGGACGAATTAACTGGGAGCAATTTAGTAACGATTTGGAAAGCAAACTAGACCTACTGATTCCACTCAAGACTAAACAAGACATTGACAGCGCAATAGGAATACTTACCGCAACAATAACAGACAGTATAAAAGATAACACTACCATAAACAGAAATATTATCACACAACAGACTAACCTGCCACAGCACCTTCGCATCTTGGTTAGGGAAAAACGCAGAGCAAGATCGAAGTGGCACAGGACTCGTTACCCATCAGATAAAAAGTATTACACCCAACTGACTAACAAACTGAAAACGAAAATTAGAAACTACAAAATCCAAAATTTGCTTAGTGTGTCTGAAAATCTTATGACTACTAACAAATCACTATGGACGACCACCAAAAAGATCCTTAAATTCAAAGATTTTAATCATCCTCTCCTTACTGAAAATCAAACTTGGTCCAGATCTGATGAAGAAAAATCTCAAATATACGCCCAACACCTCTTCAAAACCATTAATCCACACCCTGGTATCCTCAACCCTATTCACATTGAGTGTATTGAAGCAGAACTGGATATCCCACTCCAAATGACTCTCTCACCTAAGGCTTTTCATCCGTCAGAAATATCCAATGTTATTCATAGTTTACCTTCCCGTAAAGCTCCTGGACATGACCTAATTACAGCTCACATCCTAAAATCCCTTCCTCGAAAAGCTATCCTATTCCTCACATACATATATAATTCTGTAATCCGTCCTACCTATTTTCCTGATACATGGAAACTATCCATAGTAAAAATGATCCCAAAATCCAAAAAGCCTCCAGAACTCCCATCCTCTTATCGTCCTATCTCCCTCGTATCCATAATGGGCAAGATCCTCGAAAAGCTCATACTAAAACGTCTGTATCCCATCCTAGATAGTAACCACATAATCCCACACCACCAGTTTGGTTTCCGAACATCCCACTCCACTATCCAGCAATGTCATCGTGTGGTGGATGTTGTCTCCTCTGCATTGGAGCGTAGATTGTACTGCACGGGAGCCTTTCTCGATGTAGAACAGGCTTTTGATCGAGTCTGGCACCCAGGTCTCCTTTACAAAATCCGACAATTCTTTCCTCCTACATACTTTTTAATCATTCGCTCCTTTCTAACTGGCAGAACATTTAAAGTAAATCATAATGGTTCCTACTCTTCTCTCTATTCCCAGTCTGCTGGTGTTCCTCAGGGTAGCATCCTCGGTCCTATCCTCTACACAGTATATACAGCTGACATCCCAACCCATCCTAACACCTTCATCTCCACGTATGCTGATGACACATGTGTGTTATCAGTTAATAACGACCCATATATTGCATCCCAATCCCTTCAATCACATTTATCAAGCCTCGAAGAATGGTGTCGGAATGGGAGAATTAAAATCAATTCCAAAAAGTCTTATCAAATTACCTTTACCCTTCGCCGAAAACCCATTACTTCCTGTCCTACTGTATCCTTTAATAGTACTCCGCTTATCCCTGTTGAACAGATTCGCTACCTAGGACTCAACTTAGACAAACGTCTTACTTGGAACCCTCACACAAGACTGAAAAGACAAGAAACAGCTAGACGCTTCCGACTACTTCAACACATACTAGACAAACGCTCAAAGCTTCAGATCAATTACAAAAGACTTATTTATGTGACTGTTATAAGACCTATATGGGCTTACGGAATTGAACTATGGGGATCCACCAAACCATCAAATTCCTCTCATATTCAATCCTTGCAATCCAAAATCCTTCGCAAAATCCTAAACGCTCCTTATTTTGTCACAAATAAAACCATCCATAACGACTTTAACGTTCCATATGTTACCGATTTAGCCCATTACAGATACCTATCATTCCATAATAAACTCCAGGCCCATCCAATTCCACTAGTTTCCATCCTTGCATCCAATACCATCCCGGACAATCCTCCTAGGCGTCTGAAGAGAAGATGGCCTCGGGAACTTCTATAATAGAAATGTAATTAGAGTGCTGCCAATGGGTAGTGCCTCTACATGTCCTTTCATGTATTTATTTATTCATACAGCATTTGTACTAGATGTATATATTGCAGTTGTACAATTCAATAAAATAATTTAAAACAAATAAAACTCTAACTGTTGAAAACAATTGATCTATCTAATTATTATACATTATATATTTCTCCAAGGAGCTTAAAATGATTTTTTGATTTCTCTTCTTTTTGACGCTAATATTTTGTTTCTTTCGCGTTAAACATAATTTTTAAGATAATATATTTGATGGTTAAATGCTTTGCTACGTACAAGTTGAGATATTTTTTATGGACTCGACATATGTTTTTTAATGGGTTCGACACTCAGAACTACTGGGACATTAATGTGTTCAATTTTATCAAAGAAAGTTTGGTTTTCTGAAAGAATCTATCCAAACTGTTTAAGATAGAAGCATGTTCAAAGATTCATTTTATCAAAAATTTTGTAGTCTACAATTTCTGTATTTTGAATATCTTCTTCCACCTATAGCTTCGAGATTCCACCCAATTAAGATAAACTTTTCGTTCCGGGAGTAAAAAAGTTAAAATTGAAGTGAAATCCAAGACTTAACGTCCCCGTGTCATATTATGCTACATACTAACTATAATAAAATGAGAACTTGAAAATTATTTTATCCTGAGCTGTTGTGTTGAAATTTGGAATATTAAAATCTTAATTAAAAAAGGATAAACTAAAGAACAAGGCAGGAACTTTAAAATAACGTTCAGGGCCCTCTTTCGATGGGTAAACATAGAAATTCAGCACGCGTGATTTTTATTTTTTCTCTTAAAGAATAAAAATCGCAGAATAATTTTTATTTCTGATTAAAACACATATCGCTCAAAGAATTTTTTTTTTCATTTAGAATTTTTTGTTTTAAAAATAAATCTTATATTCAATCCCTGGTTTTCAGTGGTACTCATATTTACATGTGTGGAGTATTATAGTTTAGGGAGAAGATGCTTGATAGGGAAGGGAGTAGAAATGGGTTATCATTATGTGGTTAAATATTAAAAAAAAAAAATGTATTGAAATTTATAACTGCGTAGTAGTAATACAACAAGTAGATATAATGAATGATACGTAATGCCCTGCAATTAAAGATAGTAAGAATTGAAGATAAATAAGAAATAAAGAAACTACACTAATGTATCAAGTATGTAGAATGAAAGATATATAGTAGCATGAGATAAGAAAGTAAAGAAATCACCCACAAGTAGTACTAGATGTAGTTAAATATAAAATTATATGTTACCAAATAATTTATAAAACAAATGGTACTTGTGATTTAGCAAAGTGCCATGGACTCTTATCCATCACTGCTTATAACCTGAGCACTAGTAATTTTGATACTGATATTATCTACCTAATTATTCCTATGAATGAAAATTGAAATATTTATAGTAAAATATTAATTCCAAAATGCTAAACCCAACTCGCCACATTCATAAGTACCAAACAAATTAAATAAAATGATATAAATTATTAAGAACAGTGGTGTTACATTATAAATGTGAAAAATAATTTCAAGCAAAAGTATAGGTAAACAAAATATAAGATGGGTGAAAAAAATTACATAAAATAAGTAATAATAAAAAATTAAATTAAACTAGCCGTAACAATGATAAAAAACTGGAGAATAGGTTCATATGTATACCTTTATTATACCTTCCAGGGACCTATGGTTTTAATCAGGCTGTTAAAGCGTATACGAGAGATTTGCATAGTTGACAGCTTATGAAAAGAGGAGGCCTAAATTCAATTAAAAACTTGTTTTCTCCTCTACTTTGGTGTGTGGTAAAAGTTTAGTATGGAAATTAAATAGGGTTTGGAATGTGAAGTTGAGGGGAGGAATAATGCTTTGGAATCCTGAATCTAAAACTTTCCCTGTAGAGCACAAATCCTTCTCTTCCTTAACCCCGACCCAGTACAGAATAATTTTAACCAAATTCCCAAATGATTTCACATGAGCCTATGTGCCGGCTGACAGCTATCAAAAGGATTAAGTCGGAAGTTATTTTGTCAAGTCCTACTAAGATAAACATTTAAATAATGTAAGACCCGCTATAGAATAACGAATTAGGATGTATTTAAATCATATTTAAGTGAAATTGAGTTACCTATTTTTAACAAGAATAGACTTTCAGGAATATAGTTTAACGCAATTAACTTATGTCTATTTTTAATGAAATAAATGAATAATATGACTCCAGATCCAACAGCATCGCTTTAAAATATTTTTTATTATTAATATTTTTCTTGCGAACTTACAGTATCCCAAACGGTTCCGATTTTTTTTTTTTACTTTTGAACTACATTATTATATCATGTTTTAAAATTAAATTAGATAAAAATTGTGCCAGATATGTAATAACTGGTTATTTTTTCAGAAGATATCTAGAAATAAATTTTTTTACGAAGCTGGGGAAGTAGTTCGTATAATCCCACGTTTCAAATAAACAATAAGATAATTTTTGTGAATATTTCATGAAGCATTCATTACCCAGACATATGATAAAGATTGTTTTATGAATAATATTTTTAATAACTATTTATCAGTCTAGTTTCCATCAGTTAACAATTATATCATGTTAATCTGAATAACACGCAGTTTCGTTAAAATGCGACACATTTTCTTATACAAAAGAATTAGAAATATTACTTTTTAAGACACTGCATGAATGTAAGAACAAAGGAAAAATATTTTATTAATAAATGGTGAAGCAACATCACTTGAAATTTCGAGACCCCGATGTATTTAAAAAATGAAGAAATAGAATTGATTACAGAAGATGGGGTTCTGTAAGCACTATAAGAAGAAGTATTATATCCACGTAAAATAATAATTAATTCATAAATAAGAAACAATTCAACATTTTTAGATTAAAAAAAATAATAAAACACAATATTATATACATTGTTTTTAATTATCAAGCTGCAGATATTATTTATAATTATTAACGGCATATTATTATAAAAAAGTGGTATTACCATGTAAGAATGGAATACTTCAACTTAATACCGGCTTTATTTTCTTGCAGACAACATATGCAGGATCATGATCCGCCGTTGTGTGACATTAAAAGCGAATCTATAGGGGTCTTCAGAGGGCGCTTGAGAGCCCTACTGGGAAAGGTGTCCTAGCCTAAGGGTTGGTGTAGGAATAGTATTGGCCCTCACAGTAAGGTTTTTCGTAAAAGTAAAACTAGTAATAAAAAATATATTATTAATTATATTCATCACATAGTGAAAAATTAAAAAAAAAGGTATCCATAGATAAAATAAAAAAACAAAATGTGAATGTAGGGGACAAAAACGATAAAATTCCTGAATGTTTTTCTGAGCTTTCAACGAATGCAATAGTAAGCTGACGGGTTTTGTACCGATCGAAAGTATACTACACAGACCTTTCGTAGTCTGTAGTTCTTACAACAACAGCAGAGCAATGAATTCCCAAAGAAATTAACATACGTATACTTTATTTCCGAACCATATTAAAATTCATGACTTCAAAATATTTGGTCAAGTCAATAAGTTACTTGAAACTTATTAGAGATTCCGCTCAGTGCTAACACGATTGATTAGAATCTTATATATTATAATTTTATAGAATCTTATAGTTACATTATACTAAGTAGTTCTCATTTATTAATTTTTTTGTAAAAAAGAATTCCTTATAGCAGATATATGATCTGGATAAATTAATAACGATATTAAATTATATTTTTGCATGAATAAAATTTCGGAATATAAAGAATTTAGCAATACCATTACAATTTATTAATTCCATGGCTTAAGGGCAATAACGTACAGCCCAAATTTAAAATATTAATGAGTATTTTGAACAAATCACTATTTTTTCCTCAATTTAGGTTTATACTATGCTAGTTTAGCTTCATTCTTTAATATATATTATTAACTCAACTAGAACTAAAAAGTTGTGCAGGGATGTGATTTGACCTAGATCATGCTCAAACGCCAGATTTTCCCTCTTATTTTGGGTACCCACTTTATAGAGACTGGGTGAGCCCTAGGAGGCTCCTAGATCCCAATTAACTCAATTAGTGTACCCTGACTAGCATAATACTGAGCTATTATAAACAAAAATTGTTTTGGTAAAATACTTATTAACTTTTATAATTTAATAGTTCAGCTTCATTCTTTCTTTTCCCGAACCTTTTATTCTATAATTAACCAGTATGTGTACCAAACGCAATAGCTACGATATACTATTTTTTGTTTAAATTTTATCATTACCACATATTTGAAATTAAATTAAACATAAATCGTACGAGATATTAATACAGAAAGGTGTCGAAAATACATTATTATTAAGGAATCTAGGGAATTATTGCGTATAATTCGACGCTCCACAGAAGTAATGAGATGACTTTTGAACAATAATTCATTAAGCATATCCCAGACATAAGGCAAAGGACATTTTTATTAATAAAATGTAGTTGTTTTTTTTTCAATCTAGTCTCTATTAGTTCTCAGAAACATGCAGTTTCGCTAAAATATCTCACGTTTTCTTTTACAGAAGAATTAGAAATATTATTTTTTTATGAACTGCATTCAATTCAGATTTAAAATATTTCATTATTAAATGGTGAAGCCCTATCACTTTTAATGACGAGACACTGATTTAATTAATTAATTTAATGTAGTTTAGACAAATCTATGAGCTAATTATGTAAGTAAGTTCTCTCACAGGCCAAAATCCGTTACTTGGAATAAGTAGACTTAATAGATATTGGCTTTTCGGGTGGATGAACAGCGGTGTTTATTGTTTGAGTTTCCAGGGTGTTCCTCAAGGCAGGAAATTAAAAACCGGGCTGCAAACACGGAATAAAAATACATAAACCTTATATAAAAAAAAAAAAATCATACCTCAGCTCTCAGTTTACTGGATTTATTAGATGATTAATTGTAATACAATTTTTATTAAATACAATTTTTTTAATCATATTTAATCAAATATACCTCGACTTAAAATTAATATAATTACAATGAGTGTTAGCAGCATATAATTACAAAATTAAAATTTCACTAATATAGTATAAACCAAAGTTTTTACGATCTTTTATATTTATATTTTAAAAACCAAGTGTTATGTTTGTTAAGGTAAAGTTGTTTATATAACATAAGACATATCATTTTATATCTAACTAACAATAATAATATCATATATTTTTTTTTTATAGAAAATTAACATCGATTAATGATATGTCCTAACTAGGTGAGATTTATTATCCTTAAAAAACACGTAAGTTAGTGGTATCTTAAATTAAAGAATAATTATAATTTTAATATATTCATTTAAAAGAACAAATTGCTGAGTTACTGATTAGAATTTAGAGTGGCTATTCACACTACATTATTATCATAATTATTTAAGTTCGGTAAACTAACACAAATAAAAAATATAATTATATATTAGAGATTATTTATCTAATGTTAGGTATCAACTTTATTGCATCATTTAGTCGAATTAAAATTTATTACTACTCTACAATTTAGTATAATATAACAAGTTTTTCTTATTTTATTTAATTTAAGGATACCAGAAACTGGTATGACATGATGAAAACGGAGTCAGTAAGAAATGATCGGATGGTTAAACGCTGATTTCCTATTATTTCCAAAGTATATATAAGCTAATGTTATATATAATACACTTTAATATATATATAATAAATTTTAATTCCCATTGGTAGGACAGAAATTAATACCTCTTCTCTTCTTTTGTCTTCGTAAATGATCAAAAAACCCAATTCATAAATAAAGTTCTAAACAAAGTAGTGAAATACAGGGTATAAAAGCAAATAGAACTGTAAAACTGATACTGTAAATCCAAGAGCCTTCTATAAAAAGTGATGTGATAATAAAATGAAAAATAAAATAAGTAATAAAGAGAGATAGATGGCAAAGGAAGCAATATACCATCAGCACTATACCGAACCAATACGCACCTAATGCTGTTTGTCAGGAAAAATAAACTTTTTTTTTGCATTGACATGGGCACCCTGACACATAACTTTCAAAAGAGCAAAACGAATAATATAAATCAAAAACCAGTAACAATAAACTTGTTCTCTAAAAAGCTCGGTAAATAATTCAGAATATTTAGACATACACTATAGTTTCCTTACTATACAGTTCGTTCCAGAAGTAGAGAGAAATAAGACCAAGAGCTGTTGAGAGCTTTCATATTCGCTATACGCTCTCATCAAGCCGTTACAAAAACTCAGCCATGTTATCAGTAATATATAGTATGGTGGTATGGTACGGTGTTTATTTTCCTAAACTTAGATATTTTTGAACCTTTCAGAATAAATGTTTTTCTTAGTTTTAATAGCTATATAAATATGAATTTATTATAATTATTATTATTCCACGGCGCTGAAACTCGGTGACGAGTCCTAGTCACCTTTTACCAGATTCTTCCAGTCGTCTCTGTTTTTCCCAGCTATTATCCATCATGTGACTCTCAGTATATTCCTTGCGTCTCTCTCCCAAGATATCCCTCACATCATCCGACCCCCTCAGCTTCGGCCTCTCCCTTCTTCTCTTGCAGTAGCGAGGTTCTGTCAAAGCCTTTTTAGGAATGATCTCATCTTCCATTTTAGCCACATGACCAGCCCATCGCAGAAATGTGCATTTATTACCTGTGTTCAGTCGCGAATCGTCTAATAAATTTAAATTAAAATCTAGCAGGTCTCGTTCATATTTGTTACCTTGGCGACAGATAAAAGGGACTTTGTTTCCCCCACTCCGTCATCTCGCACTTCTCTTGACTTCGCATCCAGACTCCAAGCAAACCACATCTCTCCACTCTTTTCGACTGAAGTTAACCTCGCCTTCCACCACCCCATGGAGACGGTACAGTAATCACATTCGCCCATGGCCAAGAGACGCTTATCACCAGACTTAAGATCCATGGCCCTTATAATACCACTAGATCGCCGAGCAACCAGATATTGCCATAACAAGGGTAGTAAGTCACTATCTCCAACTGTAAGTTATTCAATCATCAAAAGACTATACAATATAACATCACCGTTCGAGATAAAGACTCAACAGTCTATCGCCATGTGGCCCTGTCGCCCAGTGTTGGTGTTTTGTTTATAAGAAAAATCATTCCGAGTTGAAAATTCATATTTAATAGATTCTCAGCCTCTTCTGTAAATACTAACCATTCCTTTTGTATACATCTATAAGCGATAATTTCTGTAATTTTAAGTGTAATGTTTATCTTTTTTTCTATTCAGTCTAATCACGCTCGAACAACCAGTTTAAATATATAGGTATAATAAGTCCGATAAACATACATTTTAAGTTTTTTTTGCTTAGCGGGTGAATGGATATATTAGTAAATTATTGAATGTTACGCAGTTTTTCATCTGAAATTATATTTGCTAATTTTGGAATCATCACATATAATCGATACATATTAAACGATAAATTTCTCTTCTAGTTTATGACAAAACTTATGAGAATTAAAATAAAAAGATAAAACGCTAAGGTCTGAGAATTCATGATGGCAATTGTTGAAAACACTCTGATAAAACAGACGAAATGCCTTGGCCTGGCGGTTGGTTTGATGAAAATACCGGCGCGTTTAATTTCTATTACGGAATCTATAAAGGTAGTAATAATTTGATTATAACGTTACATATTTATTATAATTAATTATTATAATAAATATGTAACCTGTTTATAATGTTTATTATAATGTTTATTATACAAAATAAAATGTGTATCTTCTAGTTTTCCTAATTATTTTGAATTCATTTAAACAGATGAATATTTATTGGAATCGAATCAATGCCAGCAGGGAATTATAATGGGACCATTGAAAATATGAGGGGTAGGGAAGTAGCGACCCCATCGCCCGACCCTAGGGTCGCTATCAGCTATTCCACCCTCAGAAAAAAATCACTTTTCTGTAAATCATCAAGGAATTAGCCCCGGGTCTGAACAGTCTTCAAGGTTTCGAACCGGCGCTCACAAGGATTTAAAATTAGCTACTTGGAATGTACGTTCATTATACGGGCCAGGATCACTGAAGGTTCTAATGAATGAGCTATCTAAATATAATATAGGTTGGACAGGATCTGGCATAATGGAGATGAAATGTCACACCATTTACTATAGATGCCACAAAGATCAACATATTTTTGGTACAGGCTTTGTTGTTGGTGTCAAGATGCGACAGCTAGTAATCGACTTTAAAGCTATTAATCACCGTATCTGTATGTTACGATTCAGAGGCAGATTCCAAAACTATTCAATAATTTCGTTTTATAGTTTTATAGTGACCTCGAAAGTGCTATCGAGGAGTGTCATGACATAAAAATAGTTTTGGGAGACCTAAATGCATTGATCCGTAGAGATTCAGTTCTTTGGCCCCTAGCTGGAAGACACAGCCTGCAAAACATGTCCAACGATAATGGAACTAAACTGGTCAATTTTGCAGCATCACACGATATAACCATATTTTTGTTACAATATATGGTTGTTGGGAGTACCAGGTTTGACAGGAAAGATATCTATAAGGCAACATGGGTTTCTCCAGAAAATCATTCCAAAAACCAAATTGATCACGTTCTTATAAGTACAAGACAACGTTCTACACTAACGGTGGTCAGAACGTACAGAGTACATACATGCCAAAATAAGTAATGTTCAAAAAACCGCTCACAGAAAATAAATACTCGGAAGCTGCATGAGATAGAGTATAAAACACGGTTCGCCGAAGTCTGGATGTAGCTTTGGAATGTGATTTTGAGGAAAACGAAATTGACGAAACATGGTTCCAGTGTAAGGACACAAATTAAAAAGCCGCTGAAGAAATGTTAGGCTTGGAAGGGCCACCATGGAGGTCTGAACGGTTTGATCGAGAATGTCAGGAAGCCACAGATAGGAAAAACAGGTCCTACAAGAAAATGATCAATATGCATTAGACTCGTCAGACTGTTTCTGAATACAGAGTGTTAAGATTACAGGAGAAAGACATGCATACGAGAAAAAAGAGAGAGAAGGAAGAGGAAAGAATGAGAGAGATGGAGGTTCTATGTAGACAGGATAATACTTGAGCATTCTACAAGACAATTAACGCCCATTGAAAAGGATTCAAACCAAGAACCAATAATTTTAGAGGTAAGGATGGAAAATTGATTTCCGATAAAGAAGGGATCCTAGAAAGGTCGTCTGAACACTTCGGAAGTTTGCTGGGAAATGTTCAAAACCCTTCCCTGGACGATGACTCGGATTCAGATTTAAACACTTGTTTTCTTTAAAGTGTGAGCGAAAGTAAAGGATGCGATTCGGAAGCTTAAGAACAATCAAGCGCGAGGGCATACCAGCTGAACTTCTGAATGCTGGTGGAAATGAAGTTTCTCTCCCGTGTGACTGGTGCATTGGTGTTATCCTCCCTCTTCACAAGAAAGGAAACCAGATGCACTGTGATAACTATCGTGGCATAACATTCCTTAGCTCTGCCCACAAAGTCCTCTCCAATGTGGCATACCAGAGACTACTCCCCATGCCCAAAAATAGATAGGAACGTACCAATGCATCTTTATGAATGGTAGATCTTGTGTTGATCAAATATTTTTGATGAGAATTCAAATGGAAAGGAACAGAGAGTACAATATAACGACCCACCACCTTTTCGTGGATTTCATCAATGCCTATGACAGTATCTTCAGGGGGGAACTGCATCGAGGTATGGAAGAAATGAATGTCCCCAGAGAATTGATAAGCCTTGTGGAATTGCTGATGTGAGAGTCGAGAGGCCAGGTCAAGACCCAGAATGACATGTATGAAGTATTCAAGACAACTAGGGCTCTTAGACAAGGGGTTGGACACTCGTGCCTATTATTCAATTTCGCACTTGAAAAGGTCATAAAAGACTCAGAATTACATATCACTGATACGATTCTGACTAAGTCCATCCAAATAACGGCCTATGCAGATGACATAGATATAGTTGGAAGAACACAGAGGGATTTACAGCAAGCGTTTCTTGCTTTGGAGAAAGCAGGACGGGGAATGGGTCTTCAAGTGAATCAGACCAAGACCAAATATATGCTTGCTAGCCCTTCAAGGTAATCAATACCCTCTAACACGTTTGGCACTTGGAATTTTGACGTTTGAAAGTGTCGACAGTTTTGTCTACCTTGGCTCTTTGGTCAAAGCGGATAAGAAGAATTTTGACCACCAATAACTGTTATTTTGGGATGTCAACAATTTTAAGAAGATATCTAATATCAAGAAGAGCCAAGGTGATACTTAATAAGACAATTATCAGAAACCTGGCCTCTGTACAGGGCAGATGCCAACACTTTACTGCTCTTCGAAAGAAAACTATTAAAAAGGATGTTTGGAGCAGAAGTAGATGGCGATCAATTTTGTCTCAGGCAGAAAACAGAGATATATATCGGATGTATCAAGAGCTAGACATGGTTCAGTTTATAAGAATAGCTAGGCTTAGATGGGCTGGACATGTGACCAGAAAGGCGGACAACGCCACTCGTAAGAGACTGCTACGTTAGGTACGTTGGCAAAAACAAAGAAACATGGACGGCCACGATTAAGATGGGCAGACGAGGCCGAGAAGGATGCAGGTAGCATTGTTGGATCCAGAGCTTGGAGGGCCTTGGCACAGGACAGAGAAGAGTGGAGGCGACGCCTTGAAGCGACCAAGACCCGTACTGGGTTGTAGAGCCTGTGTTGATTGATTGTTTGAAAATATTATTAAAGAAATGATTTTCTTTTTCAAATAAATCCCGAATACTATAATCCTTTAAAGTTTATTTGAATTAGATAAATAAATGTTGTGCTACACTGAACAACAGCAAAGATATAATAAGAAAAAGAATTATTCAGTACGTTCATGATTGTTCACACCGATATTATTTAAAAAATAAAATAGGTATCTGCCAGTTTTTCCAATTACTCTGATCAGACTATCACTTCAAAACTCATCTAAGCAGATGACTATTTCGTCGAATCTCATCAATGCCAGTTGAAGATTATATGATTGGAAATATAGTTAAAGTAAAGATTTTGTTTTTCAAATAAATAACGAATACTCGAAACCTTTAATATTTATTTGAATTAGATAAAAGGTGTGCCATACCAAGCAACAGTTTTAAAAACTATTTATATATAGACAGAGGTACATGGAGGCTCTAGTACTTGGCCTATTTAAATAAATTCTTATTCAACAATTCATTTTAAGTAATTTTGAATAAGGTTGATTCCTGGTTGGAAGAAGAAGAATCCACATCGCCTGTTGATATCGGGGATTTGAGGGAGCTGAAAGGGTTCGATCCGCGGCCTCAAGTGAGCGCGGCCGTCTGAGGGATTATCCGCTTCGTCTCTTCACATGTTTTCTCTTCCTTTTTTCCTCGGTGATTGAGGAGGGATTTGGGCGGGCCAGGGAACCGACCGATATAGGAAAGGCTCTTCCTCATACCACTCTTTAACATGAAGTGTACAACATATAGAGAACTAATAACCTCCGGTTCTATAAACTATGCTCGAACACCAAAAAAAAATATTTCTCATATGACAAAAATCTTTGCTTATTACCTTCACTTTACATAATACTGATATTTCATTGGATGTGTTTTAATTCGTCTAATTTATGACACTCTAAAGCAATTGTTTTTGCACTGTTCCTCTTTTAATTCATAAAGATATATATATGTATATAACGCCTTTAATCATATATATATATATGATGCTGTGTGTCATCAGGATGTTATTAAGTTAAGAGACCAGCTGCATATCACCTCATATTCACCTGCACCGATTTCCTAGTAATCCTTAGCATACATCCCCGCCTTGCATCCCACATATTGTTATACATATATCTGATATATGTCTGTCGATCATTGTCATAAGTTCTTCAATAATATTAGCTATTGTAAATCTTTATAATTATTCTATAAAAGAGTTAAATTGTAATTTTTGAATAAATGAAACTTTTTTTCTTGCGACTGGTATCAGTTACCATAATTATCTTGCAATAATTTTATAAAAATAAATAAGAATATGAGTTTACAAAATAAACAAAAGGTGGTTATAAGAACTAGGTCTAACAGGCAGGTATCAAGACCCCTTGGTGAGGGAGGTTCAAGAGAAAGAGGGATGTAAGACAGCACGCCAGAAAAAGGTCGTGGTATTTCTCAAGGAGCAGCCGGAAGCAGAGACTGGAAGAGAAGCTAGCGAACGATGCTGGTGGAGGAGAGTCCGAAGGCGGCCATGTCGAAACCCTACCCTAGTAACCAGAAGTAACTAGAAGTACCCCTGTTCTACCAGATAAAACTTAATTGAATATGTTTTTTTATTTTATGATTACTGTCTATTTGATCTTAATCATAAATCGTAATTTCTCAATTATTATGATTATAAAATGATAGTCCAAATAAGAAATTGTATTAATAAAGTATAGTCATTCATAAAGTATATCATTCTCTAGGTGCTTACTTAACCCAGATGCACTTTATATTTATGAATACTATATTGATGGTTTAATTAAGTTATTAAGTTGAGTGCTTGGTAAACACACAACCAACCTCTGGAAAAGAATCCAATTTAAAATTAAAGTTAAAATAAATGATAAATTAATCTTCTTCTTCTTCTTCAATCGGCGCAACAACCCATTACTGGGTCCTGGCCTCCTCAAGCAGCTTCCACCAGCTTAACCGATCAAGTGCAGCTGCTCTGCAATTCCGTACTCCTAGCAGGGTCCTTGCATCTTCTTCAACACCATCCAACCATCGCAGCTTAAGGCGGCCTCTCGCCCGTGTTCCGTGTAGGCGCTCATTAACCAGTTTATTTGGGATCTCATAAGTTCCCATCCTTGCCACATGGCCTACCCAGAGCAGCCTACCAACCCTCACAATTTTTCCTTTATCAGGCTCACCAATCAATGAGTATACTTCCCTGTTTGTGCGTCTTCTCCAAGCTAAACCAGGAAGGTAAAAGGATTTACTGGGCCGTTGATGCGTCTGAGTATCTTTCTCTCAAATGTTTGTAGATCCCTTAATAATAAATGGAGATAAATTAATAATTACCTTAAATGATTACTCTAGCATCCCAAAAATCAAAAGGACATTTGAAACATATTAAGTTACCCAATGAGGGTTGTTTTTGAAAGTGGTTTAAGTCCGTTTATTCATATTTAAATGTTTCCATTTGAATTTCTGTAAAAATATCAGCAAACAGGCAAATGCTGTTATTAGTTAACATTCAGCAAAGAGTGACGTTTAAACCCTACACATCTTCTAAATTGTATTATGAAATAATAATTATTAAAATCGTTTATAAGAATAAACGATTTTTTTATATCCAAATGGACATATACCACTTTCAAAAATAACAGCACCTATCTGAAAATGATAAACTTTCTTCACTAAGAATACGTCTTAAATTATATCATTATGAAAAAAATAAAACATCTAATCCTTATCGTAACATCAGTCTTCAATGACTCCTAATGTTCTGCCTGTTAGGAGGTTCGGTACTTCTTAATAAGGTCTGACCTTTTTGTTAAATACAATTTATGATATCCAGATAAACTGTTATACTTTAATTTATAGGTATTAATTATTGTTTCCAAATCTTGTTTCCTATCTCTTTCCTGTCCAAAAAAATCCTTAAATCACATCCTCCTTATTTATTCTCCTTAGGAATGCGAATGGTATTCGAAACCACATTGACAAACTAACATCTTTGCTGTAAGATAAAAAAAATATAAAATAATATAGCCTAATATAGTTACAGAAACTGGACTGACCACCAAACATAGGTGAACATAACACAGTACCAAACCTACCGGACCGACCGTCCCGATGGAAAAGCTCACAGTGCTACTGCTGTCATAGTCCATCAATCCCTCTCCCAACTCTCATTTTCCCTACCTTCAAACGATATCCTTCAGGCTACAGCTGTTAGAATCAAAACCTCCCCCTTTCCCATCACAATAGCATCGGTGTACTGCCCTCCTAATAAATACATTCCCCATTTCCAAAATTTCAGCTCTCTCCTGAACTCCTTATGGATTGATTTCCTTTGCAGGAAGTGTAGAATTTAATGTGAAACATCAACAATGGCCCTTAAGAACTAATAACTTCCGAGGTCGTATGCTCCTGTCTGCACCTAACTAGTATAATTCCACACCATAAACTATGAGACTATTCAGTTTAGTTAATTGTTGAGACTGCACTGTTCATAGCCAACGGGTGTGCAGGTGATTTGGCCTAGATAACACTCAACCACTACGTTTTTTTCCTTGTGATGGGAAACACAACTAAATCAACGAACTGATGGAATGAGAAACTTATAAAGATATAGAAACAGGATACGTCCAACACAAATCTGGCTAACTTACAGATAAGTTACAATACTCTCTGGCAACGAACATGAAATATATCGAATTACAACACAAAGGCTCCCCGTCGTAAACCTGACAACGTGTTAAAGAGAAAGCAGACTTATTCACCTCTCACCTTGCAAACGTATTTCACACACATGATTGTTTCCTTGAATAACAGCACTGCTCATATCTACAACAAATTATAACATCATTTTTCCAATATTTCTACCACAGCCATCTCTCACTCCTTTAGATGAAACGTTTTTCACACGAACTTAACGCACAGAAAATAGCCTGAATTAGATCCTATCAGACCTAAAATTTAACGACTTGTTACTAAAACAGGGTTAAACATTCTGATAGCTGCCTACATTTCTATTATTTGATATAATAACATTCCAATAGCATGGAAATCGCAGTCGAAAAATAATTCAAAAATCAAATGAGAGATTTGATCTAGTAAAACCTTACAGACTCAGTCTTTTAACATTAGTTTCCAAAATATTTGAAACATTATCGTTAAAGCAACTATAGCCTTTGTTAGTTATTAATTGTTTAATTCTTAAACAACAATTATTCTTTAAACCGGTATTTTCTACAATAGGATTCAACAATTCAATAATGCCATACATTGGTTGATACCATTTCTATGGTAATAGAAAAGAAGAGATATAGCATAACCATTCTTTTAGAAGTTCTCAAGCATTCAAGAAAGTCTGTCAGAATGGTCTCTTGTTCTAATTGAAATTAGTTCTAACCGCAGGCATATTATTATGTCAATATTTAGGATAGATATTTTATTGCTAATCAGGGTAGTAAACTTTCTGATCATTATCAAATAAAGGCAAGAGTACCGCAGGGAAGTATTCCCCGTTCTGTTCTATGATGTATGTCCTCGTACAATATTCTACAGACGCCGGAAACATTATACACTACTTGTAATTAGGTAGGGACAGATCCACACTTTCCACGAAAACTAACCAAAACATAGCTACTCAGAATCCACTGACTCAATTAAATTAATTCCAAAGTTGGCTTGTTGAATGGGGCATAAAAATAGCATACAATCATAAAAATATGTTAACTTTATCAGACGTTTATGTAGACCCCTCCACACTAAAATAAGGTGCGCATATCTAAATATTGTTTTACTTTTTTAACTTAATAAGATATGTTTTTTGGAATTGTCAGCGATTGTCGAGCCCTTTTCTAAATGTTTCTAAATAAATAACAACAATAATAATAGTCAATGACGAATTAATTTTAATCCTTGGGGTGTAATTGAAATTGAAAAGTTGGTAGTAAAAGGTTTCAATTGATGTAAATAATTCTTAAATAAAAAGTTTAAATCGAAATGGAAATACTCTATATAATTTACAGCAATTAGTCTCGTCGCGATAGGAAAAACTATTCATCTCATTAACTGAATTTCCAATAGCTATCTACCTATTTTTAAAGGTTTCCATTCCAATTTTCAATTTGTCCAGACGCGATAAAAAAAAATAAAAAAAATAAAAAATAAAATATTTGTTAAGGAATATTTTTCATATGGCATTCAACAATAACTCAGTACATATGGAAAATAGTAAAAACAAATTTAATGTGTTTTGTATAAAATCTGTGTAAACCACTATTGACCAAACATAACGTACTCAATAATCGTTTTCCACATTCAAGGCATGAAAATATTTTTGCTCAAGAAATGTTAATATGGAAAAAAAAATTTTTTTGGAAAAAAAAATGTCGATTGATAACCAGTTCCAAGGAAACAAATAAATAATGGCCGTAAATATAATAAAATAAATGGGATTTTTTCCACATATAATTACAGGTCTTGAAATTTTTTCTCTTAAAAAAAATTTTGAAATTACAGAAAAACTGAAATGAAATTGAACCTCCTTGGGTTTGAACTTGTTTTGTTTTGTTCTTGTTTGAACTTGCGGGAAATATAATAACGCCTATATACTATATAAAGTATTATTAAAATCAATATGAAAATGATCATAGAATTATTAACTCTAAGTATATAGTATTTCTATTTGTACACTATTACTGATCCATATCTGCTTTATTATTAAATCTTCAAATTAAAGTCATCTTTGACCACGTGGTAATCATTTAAAACCCTATGCAAAATAGACTAAATAAATAAATCGAATGGTTTTATTTTTATATTATAAATTTATATTATAAAGTTTTCCCAAAAATATCAAGGACGCTCTCTTGAACATTTCATTTAAAATGACACCATTGTTGATTAATTTCTCCAGTTCTCTTTCGCACCCCTCCCTCTTCAAACAGATTAAAGATAAATTTAAGGAGTTTCATTTATTTTCCCTCTTTTATAAATATTAATTTTTTTTAATGTTTTTACTATGAATAATATTGTACTTAATACTTCACTATTATTGAAAAAAAATTGAATTTATTTCGGGGCATAAAAGGATTATATCGTTTTGCTCTAGCCTTATTAAAGAAAAAACTAAATTACCCGGCCGAACTTGATTATTTCATAATTTTGGTTTCATCAAACAAACCACCTGAAATGTAACTAAATTTGAAATATCTGACGAGGACAACACATAATGTCCTTACAGCTATTAAATTATACATCACATCATTATCTATCTACAAAAATACAAGTATTAAGTAATAATTGCTTATTAGATAATTAAAAATCTAATAAGCAATTATTACTTATTACCGTTACGGAAAAAAAATAATGATGATCAAAACATAACCTGCAAATCGAACAATTTTATTATTAAAATACGTTTTATACTGCATTAATGAAAAATAAAATGGGGATAGAAGTTATTTACATTTAAATGAAAAATTCATAGAAAGTCAAAAGTTTCAAGTACATAATCATATCCGGCTTATCAACAAAATTTACAACGTTTTATGTTTTTGGAACACATTTAAAACTGTTAAATTTAAAAATAATTCATTTTTGGGTGAGAGATAGTTTTATTAGGTGTTCATATTTTGACCAAAAAGAGGGCAAATAACTAGATGTTACAACCTCATATATGAACATTGCAAATAATTATTTTGAATTATTTACTAATGGGGAAGAAAATGTCCGTGTAGAGGAAAAAAAAAAATAGTGAACAAATATTTATTAAAAACCGGTATTTCAATCGGCGTTGCATGTCTTCTTCAGGGATTGTACTTAGGTCACAAGTTATCTACTAACCTACAAACGCACTTCTCATTCAGACGCCTCACCGAAAATAGTAAAACTGATAAGGAAAATTGTCAAAACCTAAAACCTGTATCAATAAAATCCTAACCTTGTTAATGGATAGAATAAATTGGTAATATACTGTTTCCAAGCCAATAGTTACGTAAGATAGTGATTTGGCCGTAATCACGCTCAAAAGCCAGATTTTTTTAAATTAATTACACTGGTCTGCATCAAATTTGCGTTTTACATGAAAATGTACTATATTGATAGTATTTCACTCGCTGAAGATAAGTATACAAGTTAAAATTCATAGTTAGCTCTTAATGTTCATTTGTGCCATATTTAATATAATAGCGGGTAGCGCGATAGATTTATCACATAAATTATGACAATTCCAAATATTTAGGGATTACCCGCGGAAATTTTATTATTTCTTATTTGTTTATTGTGTCAATCGATGACTGTGTTTTTTTACCAGTTAAAACGTGAAATTTTCATTGGTTTTTTGGACATTTTTAGTGAAAATTCTACATAATAATAATAATATCTGGCGCAACAACTCGTCACCGAGTCTGGGCCACCTCCAGCATTCTCCGCCAGTCAGCTCTATCATGCACAGCATCCCTCCAGTTTCTTGCATTAAGAAGGGTAAGTGCATCCTCCGCTACAGCATCCATCCACCTCACACTTGTCCTTCCTACTCTCCGTGTGCCATGGATTCCTTCTCTGAGAATCTTCTTGGGAATCCACGTGTCCCCCATCCATGCCACGTGACCTCCCCATCGCAGGTGGCCAAGTTTAATTGTTCGGACAACATCTGATGTCTTATAAAGGCCATACACCTCTCTATTGTATCGCCTTCTCCATATTCCTCCCGCTTTTACTGGTCCGTGAATCTTCCTCAGGATTGTCCTCTCGAAGATTAGGATCCTTTCCTCATCTGCCTTTGTTAGAGCCCAGGCCTCTGAGCCATATGTGAGTATTGGTCGAATCAGTGTTTTGTAGATCAGCAGCTTTGTCTGCCCAGAGAGGAACCTGCTAGTTAGTTGCTTCCTTAGGCTATAATAGCACCTATTAGCAGAATTATTTCTTCTTATCTCCTGGGACATGTCGTTTTGTGAGTTAACTTCTGTTCCTAAATAGACGAAGCTGTCAACGCAATCGAACCGGTACTGACCAACTTCGAAGTAATCCTCTTTCTCCTGAGTTCCTCCTATTCGCATATAATTGGTCTTCTTTATGTTGACATTAAGCCCAAGTTTCTTGGCTGCCTCTTCCAGTGCTAAGAAAGCACTACATAAGCATTACATTACAAAAAGATTGGAATCCAAGACTAAGCCTGAATCCTGGAGAAAAGAACTTCAACATCTTCCTCAAGTAAATTCCAAAAAAATTCTTCTACCACCTTTACATATTAAATTGGGACTAATGAAAAACTTTGTGAAGTCTCTCAACAAGGATGGACCAGCATTCAACTACCTGCGAGGTAAATTTTCCCGCATAAGTGACGCCAAAATAAAAGAAGGAATCTTATCGGACCTGAAAAAAGAGAGATTCTAAAGGACCAAAACTTTGATTCAGAATTACAGGGCTTTGAAAAAGAAGCATGGGAATCTTTTAGAGCAGTTGTTCATGTGGTTTTGGGCAATAAGAGAAATTAAAATTATGTTGAACTTGTGAACAATTTTCTTTAAAATTATCAACAGTTGGGTTGAAATATGTTCCTGAAAACCCATTTTCTTCATTCTCATCTTCATTTTTTCCTTCTACCTACGGTGATGTAAGTGACGAACATGGTGAACGATTCCACGAAGATATCTCGACAATGAAAAAGAGATACCATGGTCAATGGAATGCGTCAATATTAGCGGATTACTGATGGAATTTGAGAAGAGATACTCCTGAAAGGAATTACAATAGACAAACGAAAAAGAAGAGAAAATCTTAATTGAATCGGTTTAAATATTTTGTTAATATTTCGAATTTTAACAATTTTCTATAAAAAGTAAAATATAATAATAAATACATAGAGCTTTGTTTTTTAATAATTGTTTTGTACTTTAACATGTCACTAAAAGTCAAATTTTGTATTTTAGGTATGTTTTCAAAATAAGAGCTAATTAAAAAAATATATTCGTGTTTTTGTATTCAATAACCTCAAAGCAGTATAAAAATATAGTATTCAATTGAAAGACACACAAAAAGTTAAATTTTGTAGACCAGTGTTATGGGTAAGACTTTATATAGGCTGTACGTGTCCCCCACAGAGTCGATTGACGGCTATTAGCAGAATAAGTAATATATAAATCTGTCTCAGTCGGTAACGAACCCATGGCCTGTAGATCAGTAAATCAGCACTAAACGTACTGACCTACAATCATTACTATTAGTACCACAGTAATAATAAATTATTATTAGTAATCGCGAACACAGCAAACAAATATCACTTCATTTGTACTTATAAATATCTCGATGCCTAAAAGCATATATTTTACTTATCATTAATTTATATATATTATTATTATCATATCTTGACTTCTAAATATACACCTTTATCTAAAAAGGAATACATTTTTTAGTGTTTTTTTAATCCGAAATTTGTTCTATATATAGCAGTGAAGAAAGTATATTTGGGTGTTTTTTTAATGCCATTTTACATCTACGGTAACCAACGTGACTTTTTTTAGGGTTTTTTTTTTTAAATTAAACAAAAAGATCATTCTATTCTAAATTCTTTAAAGGATAGGATTAACACATGAACGCAACAAATAACCCTAAATGAGAACTTTATTATTCTCACGGAAATGAGAATTTGTATGGTAACAATAAACACAACAGATAATAAAAAATATATATCATATTTCTAGAAGACAGCCCTAGAATACAACTTCTGTTCACTTCAACATAATAGTGAAGGTGGATGGTTACACTCATTTGATGAGCCTTAGCACTTTTCCGGCCATTTCACTAAATTAGAGTCGCATGGAATCAACAACTGATCTGATGTACAAATTTTTGGACCGATGGATTATATAGGAGCTACATAAAAAACCTTGAAGAAAGATTGCCTCGTATTCTAATAGAGGAATGGTGAGAGGAAATAGTTAAAAGAACGTTATTCAGTTTTTAAACCACTGTTTGGAAAATTAGAGGTAGCTATGACAGTAACTAATGGGACAAAATTATCAGTTTAAATAACGATTCTTACCTATCAGCTGCGGGAAATCTGAGCACATGCTATATATGGCTAACACATATAGTGCGTATTGAGAAATGGTGACAAGATCGTAGACAGTGAAAGTAAAAAAAATTTTTTTTAAAAGGTCCAATTCCTGTTTTTCTACCCGAAAATGCTTAGTGAGATCCGCATCTTTGCTTATATGATTAGAACAGGTATATGTAGAATTTGATATTTTTAACGGTAACTATGGTTACGTCTCTTTTCCTTCCGGCAAACAATCCAGTTCTGATACGCCCTCGCTATGAGAGGAGCCGAAGACGATAAATAAAATAAATAAAGAAAGGCTTGGAATTTAGAAACGTTAAGGGGATTGGTGGAAGTGTAGCGAGGAGGTTTTGTGTACATATGTGAGTAGGGAGGGAGCTCAGGTGGCTTAGCTCCTGGCGTACACCGGGGGAGAGACCTGGAATTCTTTACTCTCTACCTGCGCCACTTCTCCTATGTTTGTCGAGAGGAAATCACAAAGTGTCGGGACGAGAAAGGCCTCTCAGGCACCGTCACTTCTTGTACAAATATACCCTGAATCGATGCATGAAACACTGGATCCGTCTTGTATAGTTGTTTATATATCAGAGGCATCCAAACCGAGGGCCAAACTAATCCTCCAAAAAGTACGTCTGGAGTGTATTCAAAAGTATTTCGATGTATTCGAATGTATTTGGCTTATCGTGGTGAACAGGTTTGTAATTTTCAGGTCCAAAGATAGGAATAAAAAAAAGTTAATAGAATTCAAGTTATATTAAGTCATTTAAGTGAAAAGCTGAACTATTCTTGTTAAAAAATATATATATATATATATATATATATATATATATATATATATATATATATATATATACAGTGGAATCCCGATATTTCGTATCCCGATTAATCGTATTTCCATTTAATTCGTACAAATTTGCCGGTCCCCAGGGAAAATCCCGATAAATGGTATAAAATCAATGCATTTCAGACCCCTCGGTAATTCGTATTATTTTTATGCTCGAGGTCACTTATAACGTCATATAATTCGTATTCTTAAGCTTTAAAATCTCGTTACTTACTACTGTTTTCGAAAGGGGGGGGAGAACAGTGAAGAAGATATGCCAGGGAGCAGAATGAGAATAAATGCTTTCTAGGAAATCACTCAATTCGTATTGTTTTTATACACAAGTATGTTTGTACTGTTTAGAGGCACAGTAGATCCTATTGTTTTTTAGGGGAGAGCGAGTGAGAGATACAAGTTTTCTAAGAAATCTCATAAGTAATTCGTACTGTTTTCACTCAAAGAAAATTAGGGAAGTAGAGAGGGGAAGTTCTAGGAATTGTATTAAGCTTTTCTTACAATCACACTTTTATTTACAATTCAGTCTCGTTTTTGTTACCGTTGTGACACGTAAACATGCCTCCAAAATACGTTAGCCTCTCTATTGAAGAGAAACAACAAATCATAAACGCCGTGACCAGTGGCTGTAAGCTAATTGACGTATCCAAGCATTTCATCATCCCCGGTTCCACGATCACATCAATCCTGAAGAACAAGGACAAAATCACTTCCCAGACTTGTAGAGAACTTAAAAAAGTGGTTCGTACAAACAAGGAATTCAAATGTACTAGTTGAAGGTAATATTTGAAGGGGAAAAGCCCGAGTTTTCACAGAAAAATGGGAATGAAGACTTTCCTGCAAGTGAAGGATGGTTCAATAGATTCAAAAAATTGCATTAATACGTTTGTTTAATTTTTTTTTATTTTGTACTCCCGATAATTGGTATTCCCGATAATTCGTACCAAATCTTCAGTCCCTTGACCGTACGAATTATCGGGATTCTACTGTGTATATATTCAATAGTATTTACTGATCGAGTATATTAAAAAACTGTTAAGATTAGGAAAATGTTGGCTATTCCTTGTCCAAACATAAAACAAACAGAGGAAAGGTAACCATCCACCCGTAACGATAGTTCACCTGAAAATAAATTATAGAAGGTGAGTTTCATAATCCCTTGGATCTACCCCGATAGATAGCAGCAACAAACGGACGAGATGAGCAATGGAAAAAAGGAAATTGGCTATTTTGATCGGAAAAACAATAACGGATATATTGAATGAAACTGAAAACTTTGATTATAATATTTATAATATACGGTGTGATTGTGTTTTATGTAACAATTTTCTAGTCTAGTTCGCCGGAGAGTAAAATAACCACTTGTCTAAAGTTACAATACCTGCTAACCCCCCTTTAGTTTAAATCTCGTTTAACTCATTTCACATCCAGTTTCAGTTATTTCATGTCAACAACCCAGCGTTTATCAGTCACATAATAGAAAAGTCACTATGAGAAAAAAAAATCAATATGTGCTTCCGAAACCAGCGATTTACGAATCCACGATATGTTAGAACAATGGTCCCAACCTTTTCTGTACCACATCCCCTTGTTCTAATGAAAAAGCCTCCCTTGAACAAGATTTGTATGGGCATATGAAAAAGGCAACAAAAAAAAAAAAAGTATTTCATTGAAAACAAAATATTTAGTTTTAATGTTACAAGACACACCATTATATGCTCTAAATTAAGATTAAAACGTACTGGTCCGACAAACAAAATTAAAACTAAGTGAGAATACTTTTATTTTTTAACTGATCCCTGACTTCATCATCACGCCCCCTGGGGGGGGGGGGGGCTGGGGTGGGAATCTACCAGGTTGTGGACCAGAGAGTTAGATAGTGAATACTTCCACATCTTCTTTGAAATGCCCAAATCTTCTGATGATTTCCTCAAAATGGTGGGGCCTTTCAAGAAATAATCCAGTAATTTTTAAATTAATTACAATAATGACACTTAGATATCCAGCTAAGTATATTATTTTGATATTTAGTGGGCATTTGCTTCTGTTACTGGAAACAGTGTCTTACCAGTATCTGGCAAAGCATCTAATAATTTTATTTTTTTCCAATCCTTAAATAGAAAATTATTTTATTGCTTTGCAGTTAAGCTGGTAATTTCTGAGCTATCTGTTACTGAAACTGATAGTATTTATAACTGTTCTTTATCTCAGGTTGATTTACACAGAACAAACGAGTATGACAGAGCTGGAATATATAAAGTTTTAATTTATTGGCCATGTATTCCTATTTGGGTTAACTTAGCATGTAGAGCGCCGAGTTACTGAGTAGAGTTGGGAAGCGAATGTAATCCCCTTACAGAGCCTAGGAATCTCCTCTCAAGTAAAATAGGTTGGTTCTAGTATGGGTTATTTCTAAACAAATAATATGTACTAAATAATATGACACAAAATGATTATTAATACAATAGAATTATTTCGTTGTTTTTATGCTTAAATATTAAAATAATAAGAGACATTTTTACTAAATTTCATTTAAATTGAGCTACAAATTCAAAATGACAAATACACTAGAAGGAAAATGATCCTAAAAAATAAAAAATACCGAGCAACAAAATTTATTCAAACTGGGCAATTTGAAATGGACAGGCCATTGCATATTTTATCACATATCATAGAGGGTTTTATTTTGTATAAATCCGGTCGATGGACAAGATAGCCTCGCTTTCACATAAATGTTGGGATACTTTTTATATGAATACCGAAGCAGTA
Source organism: Troilus luridus (assembly GCA_964056705.1). Classification (NCBI taxonomy): domain Eukaryota; kingdom Metazoa; phylum Arthropoda; class Insecta; order Hemiptera; family Pentatomidae; genus Troilus; species Troilus luridus. Next base: position 41,098,912 of record OZ057412.1, on the reverse strand, counting down.
AAACGAGAGATAAATTTCTATTTACTTTTCAAATGTTTTGAAATCGATTTGTTTTTCTACTCCAATAGCACTGAGCTCAAACTCATCAATGTAGTGAATCTTGAAGCTCTATATCATTGCTAAAAGTTATAGATATTAAAAAAAATAGAACACAAAGACTTCAATAATTATAACGAATTAATTATTAACGATCTTTAATTAACATATTGTGCTAAAGCGGCTGATGACATCTTACCTAATTACCACGACAACTCAAAAATCCAAGCGAATCAAATTCACTAAATGGTTTATAAAATTCAAAAATACATTAATTATTTTTTTCGATGGATAAATTAACAAGTCTTTTACCAACAGAAAGATTTAAGTTTATGAAAGAAACGTTGTGTTGCCATAAAGATTAATATTGCTATTATACTATAATTCATTTAAGTATTTGCTAACTTGTCATTGAGGAATACTCTTTTGAAATAGAGTGAACCTCAACTTAGAGAATAAATTACAAGTTCAGATAGAAAAATAGATCAAAAAGAATTTATTTGTTATAGAGTGTGTTTTTTAGAAGATTCATTCTATACTATCAATATATATATGTATTAGATTTTGTACGCATCTGTTATTCTTAAGGGACCTAGACCCAGAATAAAATTATTTTTTTATTCTATGTTATAGAAACATATTCTAATGATATATAATAGAAATACATATATATATATATATATATATATATATATATATATATATATATATATATATATATATATATATATATATATATATATGTAATAATGAAGTATATTATATAATATCATAAAAATATATCTTCAAGAGTCTTGTTGTACCATTTATTATGCAGAATACCTTTTATTAATCCAATCATTTTTATTCTTGGATCCGTATGTTTTAACGATATTTTTAAATCTATAATATTAAGGTAACAGGTCCTTACTGAAGAGAATTTATTGATTTTTTTTATGCAGTATTTATATTTGGTACTACAGCTTCCTGTGTTCGAGGTAATAAAGGTGCAACCATTAAAATTGAAGAGATGTACAAAATACGTGGGTAGAATGAAGAAAAGAAGATCAAAGGACCACTGAAATGTTATCCAAGAAATAAAAACAGTAATAAAGAAAAGTTATCAGAAGAGAGAGAAATCCTCGCTTTTGATGAGAACAGTAATCGCTTTATAATGTCTGAATAAATTGTACGGCTGAACTGCAGAGAGAGAGAAAATTACATTCAGCTGGATAAAAAGTCCCACCATCCACCGACGGTATACGCAATAAAATAGCTCTCAATAGGAAGATAAAATGTTTCTGAGAACACAGGAAGAATATATCAGTTTCGATCTGGATCTGTAATTTACTGCAGGATTTTATATATTCTGGTTTGAATATCTCTTAGCTGTTTGTTTATCCGGAGCGGAAAGCTTTTTCCATATATCTTCAGGAACGGCTATGCATCAACCGGTATGTTGAACAACAGAATATTCGCTTCTCATTTATGCTGGCAAGTGGTTTTAGGATGTTAAACATTTTATGACGTCTAGAGATTAAATACTGACAAAAACCTGGATAAATACAATACACAACTGGCATTCATTAACACAGGGTATTCAATAACAATATAAAAATATATCCAAATTAACATTGATATTTAACTTTTTATATATAAAAAAAGTAATTTCAATTCAGCTTATCTAGGCAATCATGGTTTCGTTTATTTAAAAAATTATACAATGGAAAAAAGTTTAGATTTATGGATTTGGTATGCTTAAGCCTAATCTCAAAAATAGTGTTTTCTTATGTTAATTATTCATTACTTTAACCGATTATCGAAAAAGGTTGAGGCTTTTTAATAGGAATAGAACAAAACTAAATCATAAATAAATACGCATGAGAATGGTGTTCGACCTGTATCCATTATTTATTTAACTAATTTTATAAAGCTAAAGATACAGTGCGTATGAATCCCCTAATATCAGAAACTGCTACCACGGTTTTAAAATTTCCTTTTGAGTCAAAAGAGTATGATATATCACAAATGCATAACTCTAGTACCAAGTTGACTAGATTAAGATGAATTTCGTAGTCGGTATAATATTTATATATGTTTAAACTTTAAAACCACTTATGTTTTATATTAATAAATTATAGTGCTTTTATGGTTGTTATACTTAACCCTTATAAGTGCCCCCCCTCCCCAAGTGGCATGTAGCTAAGGCTGAAATGATAGACCATAACACAAAATCGAGATTCACTTATTGCGATTTTTTTTTCTTCTTCTGTTTTTTTTAAATTGAATCCAACTTCATAAATTAAACATTATGATAAATAATTGGTAAAAATGATGTAATTATAAGGCAAATTACGAAATTTGATTTAATCTATCTTGATGTCTCAAAGAAAAATTATTGTTGTGCCATTGTAGCATGAAAATGTCTGAAACAACTGAGACAAAACAATATATATTATATTATATAATAATATATAAGACATTTTTCAAAATGTTATGCTACTGTTTAGTACACTAAATGTTCTTGTCGTTTTACGATATAACCATATGAATAACTGGGATAATGATCAAATTTCCTTTACCACGTGAAAACAGTTGATGAACAAATATGGATACGAGGAGAAAGTGAAATTTCGGTCATCAAATGAATAAAGTGGAATATATCCAAGCGGTGCCTTAATATATATATCTGAACTTAGCAAAGTCGGGTAAGCCCGTCGGGTGAAGTATTCCTTCTCCATACCCAGCCATGTGTAGCATTGTAGAGTCATGTTGTGGAATTAGCGTTTCAAAGTAACTGCTGCGTACAACTTCACCTATACTACCCCATACGGGATTATGCAGGTCGGTAACAAAAAGTTTCTTTAATCCTTTACCTGCTGTGTCACATAGCATCAATCAATAAAAGGGAAATACATTATTATCAAGTAATTCTGTCGAAGAACTGTTAGCCTAGAGTAGCAGTAGTATACTTATCGCTTGCTTGACTACGTCCCTGTTTTTTGCATAACATTGAATAAGGAGAGTATGGGTGGTTCAGAGGTAGAGCGCTGAAATGCTGTATTGAAGGTTCTGGGTTCCATCTGTAAGATCTAGGACCTTCCTGTGGCTTACCCAGCCTCTGTAAAGTGGGTACCCATAATAAGGGATAAATATGCCGGTTGATCTAGGTCTAGGTTGAGTGTGATCTAGGACAAATCACCTCCTAGCATAACCGTCCAAGAAACAGTTCAATCTCTACCACATATTCTACTCAAGGCTGTGGTACAGGTTTAGAGTAAGTTTCGATGGTTTAGCATATTTTTAACTGATTGTTTGTAGGAACATTTTAGAAATATTGATTCACTTTCTCACAAAGGCAATTTTTGTTATTGATTAAAGGGGGGGTCAAAGGGTGCATTCAAATAAATGAATATATTTATTTTTTTGCTGGTTTGTTAGTATTTTCTGAGGTAAATACTACTTTTTCATAAACGTCATTGATTTAATTCATTATATGTTCTAAAATTAAAAAAATATACATTTTATTTAATTGCATTTGCCTAATGTCGCTTCTACTGATTAAGCAATAGGCAAGAACTGTTCTTCTTGAATCACTTCACCAACTTCACTGCATTTGGGTATATCAACTTCTTTTATAATATAGTGTATTTTCTTTTTGTGGTGGAGAAGTTTTGATTTTCGTAGTCATTAATTCTTTTTGGTCTCTTATATATTCGCAAATATGTTATACCGCAAGTAGTAGTTTTTAAAATGTTTAAGGAGTTTATTTATGAATCCCTAAAAGTAGTCAGGTTTGTGGGTCCGATTCGTAGTCTGATCATTATGCAGCAGTCGTTCCCCGTATGGCTTCTTGGAATCAAGCATTTGTATCTTTGATTGAGGGAGGTAGCTTAGAGGAAGTTGCTTCTGCACATCATCCCAAATTTAGTTGACCTTACTGATAACACATTTCAGGTAAATATGTGTATATTAAAATGGGTATCATAAAACTTTGCTTCTGCTTAAGATCCTAAATCAGTTGCCGAATGTTAAATGTTTCAGCATATTAATAAAATAAAAATAAAAAACTGTACCAGTCCAACCCTTGAAGGGTTCATAACATGGAAGAATCTCTTCCGTACTGGTTCAACAACGGTTGTGCAGGGAGCTAATTTGTCCTAGGTCTACCGCCAAGCAAATTTGTGCCAAATTAAGGGCACAAACTTTAGAGAGGTTTGGTGAGCTCCAGGCGCATCTTCAGATTGGGTCCTTATTAACAGATAAATAATTTATCTGCCACAAAAAAAAAAAAAATCTCAAAAGTATGTAAAAATAAGTCAGCCTTGGGCGTCCCATTCTTAGTCAGCTTATGCAGCATTCTTTCAATTTAAGCTATTTGGTTTATTTATGTTATTATTTCTATTTCATTAAATAATTATTCATTTAAGAATAAAATCAATCTATATTTTTATGAAAAACAGTAACTCAAAAAGATATATATTTTGACTATATATTCGCTATACCTGTACCTGTACCACTACGACCCATGAACGAGTCTGGGGGTTCAGTACATGGTTGAGACTGTACTGTTTCATGGACAACGGTTCTGACTTGTCCTAGGTCACGCTTAACCACCAGGTTTTTCCCCCTTATTATGGGTACCCTATTTTTATAATATTTTATAGAGGCTGGGTGAGCCCCAGGATGGTCCTAGATCCTATATGATCCATCTCCAGCTGCAAACAGACTAAATAAAAGTAACTGCCCACAGCGGGATTTGAACCAGGATTTCCGGCATGGCAACTCAGTACTCAACCACTGATCCACTCCGCTCCCTCATCATATTCGCTATAAACTCCTTGAAAAAGTGGGTAAATCGAATTATGTCCAGAGAGAGGTAACTATATTTGAGAGAGGAAAGTGGAATCGTGTCATTTTCGTTGTTTCTGGCTTGAAATGGAGTTTTACTATAATTCATACCTCCTTTTGACTTATATAAAAATCAAGTTATCCTCTTAATCACTAAGAAAACACCACCATTCCACTTACCAAGTAGAAGAAACTCAATTCGGAGAAAAATCGACTAAACCAGATATTCACCAAGGATTTAAATTTATATACTATATACCAAAGCTAACTAGAAGATGATTAATATTTTCACTATACCTTATTGTCTTTCTGCCAGGAGCAGGTACCCCTTTTGTCGAAGATCTTGCAGTCTAGCTTGATGTCATCCCCGGGGTTGACTTCGGAGTAGTCGGGCTGCTTGTCAAACCTCTGGATGGCTCCAGCATCTGGAAACAGAGAAAACATTTTACACTGAGGCAACATTATCAGTCGCTTCCTTAAGCTCTAAAAGCTTTTTCATCAGCTTCGATCTGCATTCCGACATTTTTTGGAAAAGGACAATGTTCAAGGGAATAAAGTCTGCAAAACAATTTCTCTTATAAATATAAAGAAATTTAAGAAGTTTGCATATATCATTATAAATTAAGTTAGATTAAATATAATAACATTGAAATATAATATTGAAAATAATAATAATCCCATCGAAAGGCGTTCAAATTCATATTTCATAATGTTAACTAAAATATGAAAAACCAATACTTTGTATCGGAATAGGCTAAAAAAGAACATTAAACTTTATACGATTTCAAAATATAAATAAATAATATAAAAAATTAAATTAAATAATAAATTTTATTCTTTTAATTCTAAACGTTATATTGTTACTTTGAAATCGGGCAAATAGCATGTAAGTTAAATGACATGTGCTACAAATAAGAACAATTTTTTGAAAGCGTATATTTTTGTTGATTAAATATAAATACATTCCGTCTTATAGAAAAGTTGGATTAAAACTGTAAACCATGAAATAAATATAACTTACATATTTTTTTAACTTATTTAAAGCTAATATACAGCTATTTGAGAAAAATATTTATTACATTTGTATATGCTATTGTATATTGTGTGCGTGTTGTAGTATTGTATAGAAATCATTAATTTAAATTATTAGGAAAATATTAAGTGGTGATAATTAAAGAAAACATTGTTCAATACGCTTTATCTTTACTGATAATGGTCCTATTTCCATATTTTATTTTGTAAACATTCCGATTAATTTTCTGGGTTTTTTTTTTGCACTCATGAACAGCCTATAATGCATACAGTTTTTTGGAGGGGTATGTATTTTTATGTATTAATATATCATCACTTTACATTGTTTCCCCTTTTTAGAGTTTGTTTTACCAATTCAGTTTTATTTTCACACTCAAAATTTATACCAGTTCAACTACCAAAGGTTAAAATAATTCTACACGTAATTACAAAAATTAAACATTGCATCTTTAATATACTACTTACTATAATACTTTGTATGTGTCTTCTGGAAGAAATTAGTATTCTGAATTACAATGTTAATAACACAATTTATACTTGTACCAAAGTCCAAGCTGTTGGTAAGAATGTTTAATATCAGAATTATGGTTGAGCTAGAAGATTGAGACACAAACAGTACTGATAAATTCTAGAGAAGAGAGTTCCTAGAGAGGGTAGGAAAAGCAGAGAGAGAATGCGGGAGAGAAAGGCTTGAGAGAATGAGATAGGGAAGATTAAGATAGCTCGGGAGGAGGCTGATATACGCCCACATTCCAGGATAACACTATTCCGAACAGGAGGCAAACTTGTCCCACTAAGCTCTCCTAAGCCAACTACAACTTAGTGAGGCATTATATAAATTTCTGTTTCCTTCATTTTATTGATGTTAGTACTCAACTAGCAGTAGGGTTCCAATTGAAGTACTAGTAGCAAAATGAAGATGCCCGATTAAGCTATATGTGATCAAAATGGAGTGTATAATATATATGTCGAATAATATTAGTTGACCTTATATATATATATATATGAGGAAGAAAATGGTCCGGGGTGGAGGTAAAAAAATTCTCTTAAGTAAGGAGAACTGTTTATTCGTAAGCCGATGTATCGACCCACGTTGTAGGTCTTCTTCAGGGCTAAATATACAATATACAAATAGATTAAAATATTAAAAATTAAATCAGAGAATTCTTCGACCTACAGGCGGACCATTTTCTTCCTTATATAATATTGTATCTAACTATGTAACACACATATATACATAGATATAACAGCATTTTTTGTCAATTTCGAACATCATTGTCAAGTTCACATCTATTTATTTATATATTTTTTTTTTTTTAATTTATTAGTTGAGCTGTTATTTTATTGAGGTAAAAGTCCGTTTTGATCTAAAAAATCGATTATTCTTTTAAATAATTTATTGCGAAGTTTTAAAAAGAGAACTTTTTACAAAATATTATAAAATTAATTCAAGTACAGGTCCTTAAATAAATGAAACAATGAACTTATACCGCTAAACGCCTCAATTTATACATAATTAACACTAATTTATCGATTCAAGCATTTTTTCTACCACCCTGGCTGAGTTATTCAAACTAAAAGCTGAAATATATAAATATCAGAATAAATAATAAATAATCAGTTTTAATCTTACTATAATGTAAAAATAAAATATTAAAAACTTGATTTTGTGTCTCGAAATTTCTGATACCCTTATATACTTGCAAACAATTTTGTTGAATAGATATTATTCCAAGAAATCTGGTAATTATGTAAAACCACATACACCAATAATCATAACTAAACGAAGTCCTTAACCATTGTTAATTTCCGAATAAAATGAAAGTACAAACTTTCATTAGAGATAATACTTTATTCCGGGGAAAAAGGGATAGGCTCAAGTTTTCTCTCTCTACCTTTAAAAGAAATTTAGGCAGGAAGATTTCGTAAGAAATATATTATAATGAGAGTTAGTATAATATCAAATTAGGCTTCATCACAAATTATTAAAGGTATCCACTAATTTCAGTATTGTTCTCTGTTTTAAATTAATATACTGATCAATATTAATTAATTTTAAATAAATATGTTCCCTTGACTATCCTTAGGATTGATCAATTCCTCGGCATAACCAGGCAATAACTTTTAAGATATAAGAAGGAGTTCTACTTTACTTTGAAGCTTATAGATTTCACAGTAAATACTCTTTTAAGTGCAAGTGCAAATCAATAGAGAATACCAAACTAAACTCAATGAAAGCTACTATTTTTATTGATTACACCATTAACTTTCTACATTGTGTTGTAAGATATTTTGGAAAATTCACAAATAGATGCAGAAATATAAATGTGCGGCAATGATGAGTCCTAAAGCTGATACCAATAGAGTAGGTGCAAGAGAAAAAGATGAATTTTTAAAAATAAATATAGATATTTACAATGTTTAATGCTTTACAATAACACGGATTCGAATTGATATTCGATAAATGTTCAAAAAATACAGCACCCGTTAAAAGAGTACTGCTGCAGATGCGACTTAATAAAGCTCAATAAATTACTTGAAGTCCCTGATTTAAGTAGCTCGAGGGTCATCTGGAATGACTTAATGACCCTTGCAGGCAGCCCAAGGTTGTCCCACTTCTTTTCTGAGACCTCCAACTGCTTCTAATTGGCTACAGGGCTTCTTCATTCTCTTTGCAGGCTCCGAGTCATCCACTAATTATACCTCTACAAAGGGAGGATGATAAATTGAACACTAATTACAAGAAGCGTTACATGAACGTGGACGAAATCGAACATCTCTTTTAAGGAGGAAGAATAAAATATTTAAATAAATCAGAGATGACTTTGGTATTTAATAAATATGATAATATGGGGTTTATGATTCATACTCATAGACCACCAGTACCACTGTTTCAAAAATAAATAATATCAGAGAAAGATAAATAGTGCTGTGAAAAATATATCAGTTTAAACATTACTTCTAATTTAAGTCTAAAAAAAAAAAAACCTGTACCACTACAACCCATGAAGCCACTCCGCTCCCATTAAGTCTAAAATAGCCATTTAAAATAATAAAAATTAGTATCCAAGAAGAGCATAGTTTCAGTACAACAAATATCCACCTTGACAAGTTTTTTTATAAAGGTGAATACATGAATGATTGTATAAGTGAAATTCATATTTTAAAGAAATAAAGTGGAATAAAAAGATAGAAATAATATTCTAGAAATAATCATTATTTTCATTTTGCAATTGTTATTGTGATTTTTTTTTTAATTTGAAACTTTGGGCCAAAACCAAATTCGTGTTTCATCTAATTCAAACAGCAACAATATCGAAATTCTTGCATGGCAAATTATTAAATATGTCATGTTCGCGTTTTTGCTCTTTTATTTATAAAACCAACGAGGGGCTTTAATACATGCTATTGATTGTGACATATTCGATAGTTTGCGTTGAATATTCTAGAAAAGTATTCACAATTACAGATAATTAAGCTAACGAATGTTTTTGATTAATTAAAATACATTATTTGATAAAATTCATATAATGTCATCCATAAGGTAACCACTTTTTATGCCTAAAATAATAAAATAAACTAATTTTAAAAGTTTTAAAATGTTTTTTCACGCAGCTGATTAAAAGCATGAAGAGGTGACCAATACTCAAAAAAACAATTCTGTTCTTCCCAATATTTTAATTACGACAGACTTTTTTTTTCCAAATTTATCCTAACCTTTTTGTAAACTTTATTGAACATGTTGGTTGATTTTAATTTTTGCGAGGTTATACCACTAGTTACTGCGGATAATGGCGACGTATCTTTCTTTACTCTGAACATTCCCTTAAATAGTTCTCAGAAGTAATTTGAAATAACAGTTTATACAGCACGCTAAATAAGCTACACGATATTTATGTGTCACTTTCTCTCTCTGTTAGTTCCAACGAACTGCATATAAGGGAATATCGTAATTTTATTTTTATTTTTGTATAATATAAGAGTTGGAGATAATAGTTTTCTCCATTTTTTAATTTTATTTCGTAAATCAAGTTAAAGTAACCGCAAGTCTATTCTAAAATAAAGAGAGAGAGAGAGAGAGAGAGAGAGAGAGAGAGAGAGAGAGAGAGAGAGAGAGTGAGAGAGAGAGAGGCAAAGTAAGGTAGTTAAGTGTAGTGTTAGACAAAATTGCTTGACTAGCGAAAAAATCAATTTTTCACATTTTGAGAGAGAGAGAGAGAAAGAGAGAGAGAGATAATTAAAGTCTATTAACTTTATTCTGGAAATGAATTAAATGAGTTTTTTGAAAAGTCTTTAGAGAGATGATTATGGAAAAATATATTGATATGTGAAAAAGTTGTACGTACAATTTTCATTTCAAAATATTTGAAGTTCATATTTCATTTACATTATAAAACAAACTAATATTAAATGAATTTTAAGTAGATAACACAATGGTTTAGAATAACCAAAAGAAAATAAACAATAATGAAATAACAAAAGAGTTTGTTATACCTGCTAGTGCTAATTATAAATTATATCCGAGTATTGAATCAATAATACCAATTAATTCAATTTAATAACATAATCCGAGTAATATGGCTAATTGAATGATAATAATAAAACACTGTTATATACTGTATAAAGGATTATTGAAAAAATGAAACAATTCAATCTATCGATCGGAACATGGGCAGCAGCTGTGGCAATTGAAGAGAGAAGTGAATACAACAAACAGGATTTCCCTTCAAACAAACAATGGCTTATCTCGCTGTCCAATCAACCGCTATCAAGAGGCGCGGAGGATGACATAAGGGTGAAGAAAGGAGTCTCCGAGCCCTGGCAGGACGAAGGACAAAAGGGCTGGAGGAAGAGGAGCCTTGATCACTTCCTTCAGAGTTCTCCTGCGACTCCTCAAAGGGCGGGAATACATTTCTCGATGGTAGCTGATCCGCCGAGCGTGGTGTGGGGACAAAGACCGCGCGGCTTCAGAAGACTCCGATGAATGAAGAATAAAAGAGGTCGCTAATCACTTCCTATACGAGAGGCCTCGCTAGGCTTGTCTAACTCAATAGATTAACTCGGAATCAAAGGAAGGAAGTAGATTGAAGGCAGAGCACACGGCGGAGCGAAAATCTGTCATGCCATCATCTCAGTGAGGAGTCAGTAAAGAAAATTCTTTTGTTTATTATTATAATATGTTTTAAAATTAATATAAAAAACGATTCATTTAAGTTTTTCATACTTTATTAAACATTAAACAAATTATATTTACTTTCCTCCTTTGTACCTGAACTACCCAACATTAAATACACTTATGCGATTATCACAGAACTGATAAAAAAAAAAAAAAAAACGTATTTTGTAAGGCTGGTATGATTTTTGTATATATCACTGCTTTTGAAGAACACCGACGTAGCCTTCAGTAGCAATTGTGGTAGTTGAAGCTCTTTGATTACATTTCCTACATTTTTTTTTTTTTAATAAAGGCATATTTTGAGTTGTATCACGTTTGACCTTGAAATTTCATGGGGATAATGACATAAGTTTAAATAAAAAAAGTTTAAAATATTTTCTAATGGTTAATAAAAGTCTTTGTCAAAAACCATAAAACAAACTTTCCAACCAGAGCACTACAACCCCCGATAACTACTAAAAGGCCCGATTCCCACCAAAAACATCTACAAAATCGTTTACCGAATTCCTTGTGCTACCCCCAATAGCAATTCTTCCTATATTGGTGAAACGAAAAACTATCTAAAACGTAGACAAATCCAACACAAAGCCTCTATTTCATCCAAAAACCAATTCGCCTCCTAATTATCAGAACACGATCTGTCTTTGCCACTGTCTCTAATTACTAAAAATGACTGATTGTAGAATCCATACATATCCACTTAGACCCTAGCCCTGTAAACCTCAAAATTGACAAAAACTGTATTTCGAACACTTATAAACACATTTTCACTGTGTGTATCTTTTTATCCTATCTTATTTTTATGTAAACTCTGGAGGGAGGGAGGGAGGGAGGGAGGGAGGGAGAGAGACAGAGAGAGAGAGAGAGAGGGAGAGAGAGAGAGAGAGAGAGAGAGAGAGAGAGAGAGCGAGTGAGAGTGAGAGGGGAAAAATAAGTCAGTTAAGTGCATTGTTAGACAAAATTGCTTGCCTAGCGAAAAAAGTCAATTTTCCACATTTTGGGTTTATCCGCTTTTAATTCTGAATGCCTCATATATATTATATTACAGAATAGTATATTTGTGCAAAACCCAAAATTATATGAATACATCTAACAATTCTCATGTTGAAACTCTAATTCCGTATAAATTATATAGCTTAATAGAATTAAATAACAAAAGCTTAGCTGACTATACGAAAAAGTGTTCATAACTGGTTTTTTTATTTATTTATTGGAAAATTTATAAATGTACATACTGATATAAACAATTCTGTAAAACTCCGTCCATCTTCAATGTATGATGTAATGAAAAAAATCGTCAATTGAATTCGGTAATCATAAAATTATAATCATCGATATTAAATGAGGACAAAGTGGACTGAAGCGGAAAGCACACTCATATTCAGCACAGATGCCCTGTATTTGAAATCCATGATGGATCCATTATTATGTGGTTAATTAGATTTATTGTTAATTAAAAATTGTAGAATATACACTGAGATTTGAATATAAATAAGTTCTTGATTTTCAACATCCCTTTGGAAAAGTATCTAATTCCTAATCAGCTAATGCTGTCAGTGAATAAAAAGCTGAAATGAAGCATATTTTAAATGTCTTCACTAATCAATATTAATTATTTCTTGAATAAAAACCTTTTTTTAATAAGAAATGCTTCTCTAACATCGGGTGGTATTTTTATCAGCTCAAAATACCACCCGATGTTAGAAAAGCACTTAGAGACAGCAAATCTGAAATCGATTCATTAAAAACTGTAAATTATTAAGCAATATTTGATCATCCATTGTCCCTGCTAAAGATGCATTTGTTGTTTTTTCCGATTGTATTATTTCCTTATTATAGATATAGGTATTATTTGCTATTATGTGTGTATATGAATATATATTTTTTTAAAGATAACTAATTATAAAAATCAAAAATCTACAGGCGTTGATGACCCTGGTCATGATATGTTTTACGCCTCTAAGCAACAACAAACAACAGGTTTTTTTTACTAAGCCATTTCAATTTTTTATAAAAAACAAACATTACAATAAAGTTTTCTCTATTGATTTTCCAGATTATACCATCCGATGTTCACTTATTTTTATATCTCATGTAGCATTGAAGATATTTTTCGTTCGGAATTCAATTTTATTTAGCTGTTCCGTACATTTTTTTTCTTTTTTATATAGGACGTTTCCATAGCAAAAAAAACAAAAACTCTGCAAGGTATAAAAATCTTTCAATATTTGATTCCGAAAAGTAATTAGTTTTTCCAGGTTATAAGGCAGATTTAACAATTGTATTTCTGTGTTCATTAGGAGTGGTAGCACATGGCCACATAGGCCGGTATATGGAAACATGTAGAGATTGTTTTGGAACATTGTATTGTTGGAAAATACAGCAGAAAGTGGCCTAATGAGATCGTTGCAGGTGGAACCATGCTAATTGACTTCATTAATATCAGTCCCAGGTAAATCGAAAGAGGGAATTGATTGAGCCCACAGTGCTAGTGGGGTGATAGTCGTCATCATTCGAAATAACTATAATATATTTTATCGTTTTCATTTACCTATATCTTAAATATAGATACATAAGAAGAACTATGCAATCGTAAAACATTTCGACTCCGAGTTACATATCACAGGTTTTATAGCCATTTGGGTTAAAAAATCTCTCTATGTCCGTTCGCTGAAATCAAATTACTAAAAGTTGCATTAATTATTATTAATTTTATAATGTTCACTAAATGCAATAATTATTTATATCAAACCGCATTAGTATTATTACTTATACAAAATGCAAATTAACCAATATGAGCTATTTTATTAACGTTAAAGTTAAGCTGAGTTAATTTGTCAGATTTTAAAAATATCCTGGGTTTAGAGAATTTATAAATTTTAAATATATTTTATATCCATATACCTTTAATACGAGATAATACTAATGAATTTAATAACTAATTAAAGAAGAAATATTTTCCTGAATCGAAATCATTTTTTTGGAAATAAATTAGTATTTTAACATTTGATTAAAAGTTAAGAATTAATTTTAAAAAATATCAATTATATTAAGTAATTGTGGAAAAAAATATACCTAAAATGGTAAATACATATAGAAGTCATTAGATTACCAAATGGATGTACACTGTTTCCATCGGAACAAGATGGAATGCAACTTAAAAAGGTGTTCAGGATCAAAAGTGGATAACTCAAATTTAACAAATTGGCTATTTTAGTGCTCCCCGAAACTTCAGAATAAAAAATAAACCAAAACATGCAGAGTTAGACAAAATTGCATGACTAAACTATCAAAACATGTGATAGTGTGTCAATTTCGGAGTTGCTTGATTTTGGCCTTAATTATAAACTTATAAAATTTATTTTTATCGCAGGGTAGATTGGATTTGTTTGTTGCGCAAAATATATATTATTTTTATAATCTTGTTTGAATTTTGGATTCTTAAATGAAATACCTAATAACTATATGATTGATCGGAATGTCTATATTGAAACCTTCATATGGACAACACGGGATCTAAGAAAGAAGGAGGGTAGTAATAAAATGGTAATAGAATTGGGATAAGGACAAAAGAAGAAGAGGAATGATAGGAAAACGGTTGAGAGAGCCTGCTCGGTTAGGGACATATCAGAGCAATGCCTCCTCCACTCCCGGTTCTATCCCTAATCTACTAACAGCCCCACTTCTTATATATCCCTTCGAGCACCATCTTTAGTCCATCCTTCTTCTATTCTACCTTTATCCTTTCTTGATTTTGTGAATATATTTATCTCAAAGGTAAAGGATTTTCCAAAGCCAAGAGATGTCATTGAGTATAAGCCATGTTGAATAAAAGATATATAATTTTGTTTTTTAAATAAGGAGTTGATATATAAGAGTGTATATATATATATGTATATATATATATATGTAAGGAGTTCAACAGTGACAAAATATTTATTAGAAACCAAAGTTTCGACCCATATTGCAAATTTTCTTCTTGTAATGTAGGTCACAAGTATGGAGGTGAATCTAAAAATAATCATACTTTATCGATGTTTAAGAAATTAATTCTTTGACCTCCGTCCGGACCATTTTCTTCCACAAATATAATTCATATGTATATATGCAAGGAACCAATCATTCATTGGAGAATAATGTATATGCATCAGGATTAGTAAACTTAGTAAAGAATGAAAGAAAGAAAGAAATTAAGTCATATATTTTTTTTTGTAAATTTGGTTCCGTAACATATTGCTACTAAACGGGCGGTTGTAGAGATAGTTGATCAATCAAAAAACGCTCGACTGCCTAATTCGTAGGCTGGATTAGGATAGCTACACACGAATATATGTATTTTTTATATTTAATAGTATATTCTATTTTAAATACTCTGATTGCTACAAATCGTAACTGCACCTTTTGTTGATTTTGTCTTTAAATTCTCATATTTTTTTTAAACGCTGGCGTATTAGCATAAAATAAAACGACCTAAATACAAACTTATCAAATTTTTTTTATTATAAACCTGGTTTTCATTTTCGTTTTTTTAAACCTCTATACAATTTGCTTATTTTTAGTTACAACGTTTCATAATCTGATGAGATATTTTCAAGTCTATTTAATGATTTTTATTTAACACAACTTAATTTCAAAGCCATACTGATCCGATTTTACAATTTTTTTTTCAATAATTATCATTTCAAATACATCTTAAAATCTGTTTTGAAATTAATGTTCAATTAAAAAATCTATACTAAATCAAATTTAAATTTAACAGAGACCAATTATTTTCTATAAAATTATTGTAGTAATTTCCTAATACCACCGACTATTTTAACAGTTTTTAGTATTTTCGAAAAGATGCTGTAAATGAGAAGACACAGTATGACTATATCTTTTAAAGGTCCTGAGTAAAAGGTATATAAAAAAGTACATTTTCCCCAACCCTAATTCCGACCTTTCCTGTCCTTCTAAATCCGTTTCAAGACCCCAAGAACAAGGTTCTTTGGATTTCGGGAGCGAATATTACCTCTGTAGATTTCACAGGTCTTCTTTGAATATATGATTGGGGTATAGTTTTTGCACAACTAACATTTGTTTTTTTAATAATTTACGAAACAAAGGATTATCATTCAAATAGATTAGTAAAAATATACTTTTTACATATATTCCTGATAAGAACAACACAATTTAAAACATAATATTGTTCTTATATTGGATATCTCTTATGGTGATCAATGCACATGAAAAACAAATACGGACGAATAGTCAAGGAGACATTATTTCATAACTGAAGTGCATAGTTCGAAAGCGTAAACAAGTTTCCTATAACGATGATGTTCGACAGTTATCAATGCCCCATAACTAAAAGGTAAAGGATGTGTTTTGATATACGAAGTGATATATTTCAAAAGTTTCACACAAAACCATCAGACAAAACGAAAATACTTTCCTCACAATTCCTCACAAATGGTTTCAAGACTTCAGATTAAGATTTACTACTTTAGGCACACAAAGGGGAACTAAAAACAGTTACGTCATAGCCACTCCATCTTAGGAAATATTTCTATATCATTTATAACGTTACAGACCTGAATACGTCTTTAAAATTGCTTTAAGTCGGCCTATACGCATCGAAAAGCCAAATATTAATACAGAGATCGTATACGGTTGGAAAGGGTTTCTCAAGAGCGTTCGAATAGTAGCAATAAAACACCGCATGACCGAGTCAAGCAGGCCTATAATTAATAATTGCAACACGGTAATTATTTGTTATCTGGGTGGTTAATGTATTATTTGCTACTTTTTAATTTTCCCACATTTATTTATGCTTAATGTTAAAGGAATCATGGCAGGTTGTTCCTACAGGTTACCAACCAAAAGCATTTGCCCCACCACGTGATCTCCAACGCGGTCAACTGACCGAGTCAAGCAGGCCTATAATTAATAATTGCAACACAGTTATTATTAGTTTGCTTGTTTTTTTCCTTAATACACAGATAAAATATTTTATAAAAAAAATATTATTTTGTTATTAGTTCTACTTTACGTGAGATGCAATGCTTCTCGTAATTATGAAATATATCATATTTGGATAATAATCATCATAAAATGATGTGTCTTTCAAAAGTGTGACCAGAACTACCAGACAGATAAGTTGTAACAACCAATAGAGTGAAATGAATTGATAGAACTGACGGCAGAACTGATGATGGACCTCAAAGAATAGGATAGAGCAAAAATCAATAATCATTTCCGAAGCGAATGAAGGCAGTAAAAGGAATGTGGATGCTGGCTTTCCCACACAGCTATAAGAGTCTTGTCAAATTTCAGGATTTATCTAGACACAAAAGGTAGGTCTTGAGATTTATGGCTCACTGACGTGTGATCAATTGGGATAACTTTTGAGAAAATATATTTTCTCTGAAGAAGAATTTCTCTATCTCCACTATCTGACACAGAACAAATTTAATTTCAGAAAGATATTTTAAAATATTTTTCATGGATATCACGGTAATGTATATGAAAAAGTATGTTGCTTTTAAATACAGATTAAATGTAAATCGAATTAAGTAAGAAAAGCATTGCAAATCCACTTTGATCGAAGTATATGAGCTGTTATTCTAGTTATTTCAATATTCGCATTAAATTAATAAAATTTATAATTGGAAACTGATCTTGAGAAGTCTTTATTCTAGCTGTTTTGAAATCGTAATTTAAAAAAAAATCAAAGTCGCAAATTTTCGAACGTAATATTTCATGAACTACATCAGAATATAATTTTTAATTTGAAAAGAATGACTTGATATAAAAACTTGGATTACTCAGCTACTTCGTCTCACGCTCAAAATGTGTTATGTGCAATATATTAATAGTTTGTTTATATTTGCCTGGTTAAATAATTAAAATATATAAATATAATAAATTATTAAATGATCATTACCACAGTTACTAGTCACTTTTGTGATTCGTAGCTTTGCTTGATGGAAAAATGTTTTTAATTTTTAATAATAATACTCAATTATGAAGGCTGCAGCTCTTTGAATGATTTTATATAGTACATTTTAATTTGATATCGTAATCCACGAAAAATCGGCACAAGATAGGAAATGGTGGAGAAAACCCTGATATTATTGAATCTAGGAACTCCAGTGTTTGGACTTTCACAATATATTTGTGAACTATCTTAATCGATTATGTTTTAATAATAGCTTTTTTAAAATTATAGGCTTAAAAATATTTTTTAATTACCTATTTAACTTTTTTGGGTTATTTTACAACACCTTGATTAAATAAATTTGATCAAATTAATTTTAAAAAATAAGACTTCCAATTCTTTCTTTAAGTACTTAATATTCGATACTTGTATTATTTGGATTTCTTGTTAAATATTAGAAAAACCCAGCTTAGCTTACTATCAAGTGTCGCATAAAAAGAGGGATAGAGGATAGGATTGACTCTATTGAGGAAAGTTTTAAATTTGCTATGTAGTCAGGTATTATTCTCGACTGCATGAAGAGAATTTCTAAGCAAGCAATTCTTATCTGTATTCCAACCATGCGGCGGACAATCTTCATTTCTACCTCGATTCGAGTCGTGTAAGTAGAAGTTTTCAGGAAACTTTTAAATATTCGTAACGGATGAAATGTCATTTTTGTTTATTTACAGTTTTCTTTTCATTAGGCATTAGATTATTTGTACACAAACAATCAAGTTATGTGTACCGTTTGAAAGATCATTTAATCTTTTTTCATAATCAGTCTTATTTTTCCTTTTGAAAGCGAAGCAACATTTTAAAATTAAATAAGAATAAAATTTTGTCTTCCGCGGAAATTCGTATAATTTTTCTCTGAGAATTTAAACTTGGCCACAGCATCGCGGAGGCGTTCAGAAACATTAATATTGTTCACGGTGAAGTTACAGTGAGCGAAAGAACAATCTTCCGTTAGTTTGAAAAATTTCGGTCTGGGGATTATGCCAAAAAAAAAAAGTTGAAAGAGCTGGTCGGCGTACCAGCCGAAGCGAGTCCTTCCCAAACCACTCGTGAATTAGGTTCACAACTTGGAGCAGGTGCCATGACTGTTTCCAGGAACCTAGAGGAGCTGGGTAAGACAAAAAAGCTGGATATATGGGTACCACATGAATTAACCGAGGCCCAGCAGCTCACCCGATTGGAAACGTGCTCCTCACTTCTGTTGCGAAACAGAAATGAGGAGCACCTTTCTCACCCACCATATTCTCCGGACCTTTCTACAACTGATTTTTACTTTTTCCGTTGTTTGGATTATTTTTTAAGAAATAAAAAAATTGACAACAAAAATGTCCTGAAATCGGGTTTCCAAGACTTCACTTCTTCCTTGACACCTAATTTCTACCGAGCGGGGATAGAAATGATTGTTTCATGTTGGGAGAAGTGTATTGAATGTGAAGGATCATATTTCGATTAATAAAAGTATTGTATAATAATTTTTTTGCTTATAATTTAAATTTACACCTTCAGTGACATTTTATAAGTTACAAACAAATATAAGATGCAGTACGAAAAATAAAGCAAAAAAAAAACAAATTAATAGAAATAGTTAATCATCGCTAATCACAAATCACCAAAAAAAAGTGTGACTTAAAGGTGATTTGGGTCAATCGTTTTCGATCAACAATGTTTCTATTTAATGATTACTCGCTTGAGCTCCAATGATTTAGGGAATATGTTTGTCAGGATATATTTTTCATTATATGCATTAAAACGACCAACATCTAGGATTCGATTGGATAAAAAAGTCGTTATATAATCCGATTATTATGAGATGAAGTGTAAGCCAAATCTGTATTACCGAAACAGGGAGTGATCACTCACGGTAAATCATTAATTTTCCTTACTTTATTATAAAACAAGAAAACAATATGTAGGATAAAATATCTTTTCCTTAAATAACATTATTATATATTATGATCTTATATGAAGAAAATTCCAATTCTATTTTCAGCTTTATAAGTTTTAACCAGCCCTTCCTTGTTTGCCTTAATTATACGTTAAATAAATAATTAATTAATTATTAAATAGAATAAATCAAGTTATTCATCATGTTTTATAGAAGTAATGTTTTATATTTTATGTTAAGTTATATAGAATTGAAGGGAGAGGAGTGGCTCAGTGGTAAAGTACTGAGATGCCATGCCGGAAATCCTGGTTCAATTCCCGCTGCAGGCCATGATTTTTATTTAGTCTGTTTGCAGCGGGAGATGGATCATATAGGATCTAGAACCCTCCTGGAGCCCACCCAGCCTCTATAAAATATTATAAAAACAGGGTACCCAAAATAAGGGGGAAAAATCTGGCGGTCGAGCGTGACCTAGGACAAGTCACCTCCTTGCAGAACCCTTGTCCATGAAACAGTACAGTCTCTACCATGTAATGAACCCCAGACCCTTCATGGGTTGTAGTGGTACAGGTTTTTTTTTTTTTTTTATATAGAATTGTATTCAATTTATAAGCGGCATTTCATCAGGAAGTTCAAAAAAATAATTTAATCATCCATTAAATATAACAAGTCCTTACTTTGTTCATTCTGATGCTATCATAACTGAAAAATATAAAATCGTTGATATATATATATATAAAACAAAAACCTCATTTCACATTAACAGGGACAATTTTGATTTTTTTGTTTTTTTAGTTCCATTAGGTTTATCCTTTTATACTAGTGAGACCTGTGCTGTAGTATTTAGAGCACATACCTACTACACCCAATTTCGAAAGGAAGTAAAACATGCTTGGAAATGCTGTCTGTTGGAAGGGACGTAAACTAGGAGTCCCGAGCCGGTACGATATCAAGTACTCGTTAAAGATGACTGTCCTAATTATAACTGGATAGGTTAAATTCAACACAGCACCGTCCGATTAGCCATAACAGCGTTAAGTTACGCTAAATGAATAAACAACAACCTTTTAGACTTATGATACGAAATTTATTATACTTGCAGGCAACTTTCTTCAATTAGTATTATTTAAGAGACTCTGAGGGTGACCTGTGGTTTAGTGGTTAGCAGAAATACCTACTACATCCAAGATTGTGAGTTCGTAGATCCAGGTGGCCCTCAGAGTTTTTAAAACGGAGTAAAATATCCTTTGGTAATGCCGTCTTTTGGATAGGACGTAAAAAAGGGGTCTCTAGCCTGTAGGATGACAAGTTCTCATTAAGGACCACTGTCCTAATTATAACTAGATTGGTTAAATTCAGTACAGGATCGTCCGATTAGCCATAGCAGCGTAAACTGGCGTTAAATGAATAAAGAAAAACGTTTTAGACTGCTGATCCTTCCAGGCAACTTTGTATTATTTAAGAGACTACAACGTAACTATTAATTTTATTGTCTTCTTTGAGGCATTATCCTTGTTTGGTAGTATATATCAATTGTGCATAAAGCCACAGGCAGACTCAGATAGATTAAGTTGAAATAAGTATATCAATTTCATCTCACGTTCTATAAGATGCCACGAAGTTGAGATGGAGATTATGAATCCACTTTGAACACTTTTTTTCCTATCCCTAAAAATAAATCGTTTCCTGGCGAATTCAAATATATAGACCCGGATCCCAAGTTCAAAGGATTCATTCCATCAGATTACTCGGATGGACTCCAGCAGTGTGGATATTTTTTTGACCAGCAAAGCGGCTTCTTCCGGTTCAACTCTAAAAGCCCGGCCTGCTTCGAGTCCTCCCCGACTGTTATCTCCTTCTTGCTGCTCAGGCAGAAACCCCGTCGATAGCTGTCAGCTTTCTGCCAGATTTTTTCCATTCAGAAGGATGCCTACATTAGAATATAAGAACAACTGAAGTGTATTGCTCCAAAAGCGCTATAAGATTGATTCAAACTGAGAAGAAAGATGAAAGGTTGAAAAAGTAACTAAATAACTTATTCATACTATATGTTATTATTCATGTAATCAATAAATTGTAACTTATATTTAAAAGATAGAAATCTAAATCAGGTAAAACAAAAAGTCTTCATTAACTGAGGCAAAAATGAAATGGTAACCTATTGCAATCGCAATATTCAATAAAATATTTTTAGAAGACAACCAGAAATTTAGTTTTGTATTTACACAATTACTGACGGTACTGCTATTAGCTATTTTAACTGTTTAGTATTATCGTATTTATTTTTACAATGTTCATGACAGTCATCAGACCCATCTGGACTTACGGAGTAAAGCTTTGGGGCTCCACTAAACCATCGAATTTCTCTCGTATTCTATCCTTACAATCCAAAATCTTTCGCAAACTCCTCAATGCTCCTTACTTTGTTACGAAGTAATCCATAATACCCTTAATGTCCCATTTGTTGTTGATTTGGCCCGGATCCGATATCAATCTTTTCATGACAAGCTTAATTCCCACTCAAACCCACTTGTTTCAAACCTCGCGACCTCTTCAATTCCTGATAATCATCCGGGGCGTCTGAAAAGAAGATGGCCTTGTGACCTTCTTAGCTGAGCTTGTTATTTGAGTATTACACAGGTTAGTTTCTCTACTTGACTTTATTCATGCCAATATGTACCATCCCTGTCATTTAATTGTTGTATTGTTATAATATAGTTGTAAATTTCAATGAATAAATTATAAACAAAAAAAGAAGGAAAATTTAAAATTACTGTTTGACGATATTGTTTTTGTATTTTATATATTTTTTATAATTTAGATATTAATGTCGGATCTTTTTTCCTGAATTTTAAGTTCGTGACGACTTTAATATTTTTATAAGATTTTCAAGATAAGTAAAAATTACTATCAAGACTAAAACATAAGAAGGTGAAATATGATTTTGTTTCATGCTGCAGTAGCATCGAATTCTGTAAATAAATGTTTAGCTTTTTTATTTTTTGTATAGTTTTGTTTTTTAAATGGACATTACAAGTTGGAACTACGAAATGAGTAAAACTTTACTACGAGGACAGCTCCCTAGACAAAGTTCTTAAGAAAACATAATAGTTAAATATACAGTCACTAAGTTATATATTGTTCAGCAGAGCTTTACCACTGTGCAATGTTGAATCTGCAATTATATCTAACATATTTTCTGTAAATATCTGTAATATATTTTAGATATTATATAATTGTATATTACATTACGCTAATTAATGTAAAATTATTATATATTCATTAAATACAATATATTATATTAAATACTTTTTTGACCTACACATTTTAATTTTAACGTAATTTATAAAATTTAAATATATTACATTTAATTTTATTATATTTAATTGTACTGGGTCAATTGACTAATGTTTATGTCGAGTGGTTTATTAATAAAAGGTGAAGTTATTTATAAACATATTATCACTATTTATATATCATGATAGCCATTCAAATATGAAACACATTAAGAGTATTTTATTTAATAATTATGTAAATGTATATTTAATGAATGAATAAATGAGACTTACTTCAAATCAATTCATAAAACCTATTGAATTAGTATTATGCTGATCAAGGGCGGATACAGGGGGGCACGGGGGTACGTGCTCCCCCAGACAGTTTTTTGTGTACATTATAGTACATAATTATAGGCAAATCACATGATCATAGTTGTTAAAATAACATGAGTGAAACTATTGTTTGACAGTTTAATAAACCATTGAAATCTTTCTATTGATATCTACTACAAGTTAATTTGTAAGTAATTGTTGATTTTTTTCCCGTCTGCCCGTACAGACATGCGCTTACAGACATTCACATGAAAAGACGAGTGTATAATGCAAGACTCCCCAGAGAGCTCCGAGCAGAAATTAGGGGAATACTTAGATTGGTGACGAGACTCCATCATCTTCGTGTGAACCACCTCAGAAGACCATAAGGTGCAATATTTGCCCTCGTAGTGCAGACAAGAAAACAAAAAATATTTGTACTACATGCAAAAAATCTATTTGTTCAAGTCATCTGAAAGCTGTTCACTATTGCATATCTATGATTATTGAGGATGTTTTATTCATTTTATTATTCATGAGACTGGATTTGGACTACATTTTGGTTAGAAAATTTAATGTAAGTTTTATTTTCTATTTGTTTTTTGTTTTTTTAATTGTGAAAGTTACCTAATTTTACTTTCTATGTTTTAATGGGCATTTTTCATTTACATGTTTGATTTGAAAATTTATTTTTATGAAGAATAAAGTCATGTTACAGTATTAGAATTGTGTTATTATTGATGAGTAGAGAGGCACTGATACCATAGCACCTCAAACCTTAAAAAAAAGTTGGAGTATGTGAGGACCCCACCGTACCATGTATGTCCTCCCAGCTCACCGTACCATCGGAGGGTTAATAGTTTCTCCCTCCCACACTCTTTAACAATGTACCGTTTTCAAATTGAAAAATAATAGGTTTCATTTTTCTTAAAAAGCACTCCGAAACAGGACATATGCAAAAGAGAACTTCTAATCGATCCTTAACACTTTTTCATCTAATACTGAAACTCATCCAGACGCTTGTTAACTGGCAATTTAAAATAAAGAAAATGATGCACCAAAATCATCAGTACGCATCCTACTCCTTCCATATTATTTTCCTGTTCTCAGTTTCAACCGAAGGGGTATCAGTATCAATACGGAAGGGGTGAGACAGGGAGGAGGTTTTCTAAATTTAATTTATTCCATGTAGAGAAGTAGGAAATCCATGGGTATATCCGTATTCATCAGAAACATTACGAAGTGCTGTGATTCCTTCGAAATTAATCATAAGTCAATAAAAATAATAATTCTGTGCTGTTCTTATGTGGGAAAATTAAAAAGTAGCAAATAATACATTAACCACCAAGATAACAAATAATTACCGTGTTGCAATTATTAATTATAGGCCTGCTTGACTCGGGCATCTGGTGTTTTATTGTTACTATTCGAACGGTCTTGAGAAACCCTTTCCAACCGTATACGATCTCTGTATTTAGATTTGGCTTTTCGATGCGTATAGGCCGAAATAATATACTTTTAAAGCAATTTTAAAGTTGTATTCAGGTCTGTAACGTTATAAATGATACAGAAATATGATGTGATATATTCCAAAAGTTTCACACAAAACCATCAGGCAAAACGAAAATACTTCCTCACAAATGGTTTCAAGACTTCAGATTATGATTTACTACTTTAGGCACACAAAGGGGAACTAAAAACAGTTACGTCATAGCCACTCCATCTTAGAAAATATTTCTGCATCACTTATAACGTTACAGACCTGAATACGTCTTTAAAATTGCTTTACCTACAGGTTACCAACCAAAAGCAGTTGCCCCACCACGTCATCTCCAACGCTTTACGTTATATCAAATGGCAAAGTAAGTTTACACTTAAATAATTTGTCGTGATAAAAAACATACCAGTTTTATTAGTCTAATTTCTATTAACTAAACTGGTTTCTCTTTATGGTTTGGAATTAGTGACATGAATTTTATAGTCATTTCAATAAGTGGTAGTCAAAATCGTTTTATAGTTCCTTGTACAGTTGGTACCATTGTATCTTATCCTGATATTGGTAATGCTTGGGACCACATTATTTGGTAATATTCGGTAAAGCTTTACCAGTTTCACTATAATCATAAGAATGATATCATACATGTATTTCAATAGTGACATAATTAAAAAAAACTACATTTACGGAAAAACTATTAATGAGCTTGGAATAACATTAGGACTCAACGATTGGCACAAGTGCCTTCTGGCTCAAAAGCTCTGAAGGTAGGTTGGTACAGTTTTGACGAGTGATAAAGATATATTTACCCACTTCTTTCATGCTCGTGTCACCAACGAAAAAAAAACACCGATTTTTCAATTGAGTCGCTATAGAAATACTAGTGTGATATGTGATTGTTCCATCATTGTTGAAATATTATAAATTATTACGCTTCACCGTTTTTAAAAATTTCAGTTCCTCGTGAAACCAATAATTAAAATTTCAACACTCCGACAGGGTTGGAGTATAGTTATGAATTAAATAAAAATTCAAATCGATTATTAAAGTTTATACCCTGGATGTACTCAATCAAATTATAAATAAATTTATGAAATATAGTGATAAAAAATAACATCTACATTACCGTTGATACGTTTAATGAATTCAGATGTTTATAATTATACCAAATATTTCCGATGATATGCACCTTTATTGAATTTTGTTATCATAATTTCGGATTGTGGATCTAAATTAATACAAAGAACAATTACTTCACGCAAATTCCTCCATTAAATAAATAATAAAGTTCAGATAAGGAGCGCTATAATAGCACTAGCTTGAAGAGAACTATGCTGTTTGCAATGGTAATTCATGTTTATTCTAGGAATTATAATGGATGGTGCCCTGTGATCGTATGATAAGGTTCTTACGTTGTATGATCAAACAGCACTAGTAAATAGCCTGCATATTTATCAGATTCTAATTAGAAGTCTAAGCTCATCGCCACGAACTCAGAGTTGGTATTGCAAAAATGATTACTCATCACTTCAACCCATTTTTGTCATTCCTAAGCACATATTTATTTTCCAAAGCTATCCACTGAAATGAAGCTGGATCAAAATTTTAAAAAATGACAATAACGGGACTATCGATAACTAAACCTGCAAGATGGACAAAAAAATATCTTAAAAATGGGAATAAGCAGAGGAAATATTTTTTTATAGTTTCTCTTTGCAAATTCCACCTAAAGACGAAAATCAATGAAGAAGATCCTTCCTGTGTATATTTCATTTGTTTTTTTTTTAACACAGAAAATTTTAGTACGAATAAGATTAAGTTTGTCGAGTTTTTATTAGGGATCCGCAATCAGTCAATTCTTATATAATTTATCCCATCAACACAAAAGTTAAAAGCTGTTAAATAACAACATTTTAATAAAATCATTAAATATTATGGAAAATAAAAACAAGAAAATTGGGGAAAAATCAGAAATTTAAATAAAATTGAAAAAGTGTCACTTATCACTATAGAGCAACTATTATATTATATATATTATCTCATTACATATAGAGCAAATATTTTACAATGTCTTTACGTACATCTCTATTTAAAACTGCATACTTTCTTAAAGTTGGACATTATAAGAAATTATGTGAATTATTTCATTGCAGATAAATATGCTGTGATATTTGTCAGATGGGTACTTTTGCATTTTATCCTTAAAGAAAAAACACAAATATTATATTAAACTTAGACTAAGTAGGCCAGGAAAAATAAATACTAATAATAATCAGATAATACATAAACAAATAATAATAATAAATAATTATATGATTATTTGTTTATGTATTATACTTAATATCTGGTGTTTTGGCCATATTTTCACGTATGCACTTTCACAACTAATATGTTAATAAACTTTAACAATTAAAAGAATAATGGAAAAACTTTAAGTTATTATAAGGAAAGTTATTATCTATAAACAATTAAAAACATCTTGATAATCAATGATCTATAGTGTCTAAAGTTGAACTTTTTCAATAAAATCCCTCAATGTCTCGATTGTTATTAACCAAACTAAACCATTTGTCCTGATCTTTTAAGTAAAAAAGATTATATTAACTATAATCTGGCAAGAATATATATAATAGATCATTATTAAAATACGAATAATCAAATAAATTACGTAATTTTTTTTAAGTTTTATTATTTACACCTCTTATTAGATTATTTACTATAATATTTACATTTACACAATAAACTTATATGCACAATTAAATTACATCTTTAAAAACTTATATCAGAGCGAGTAAAAGGAAGATTTGAATTTCATATTTATAGTTGGACCCAAATTTCAATTGTTTCTGTAGTAATTGGTAAATATTAAAAAAAGATAATCCAATAGAAAATTTAATATTTTGTTATTAAACTAATATCTATCTAGATACTGAACAAACATTAATATTTCATCAAAAAATAGCTTCAAGCTGTTTGTAGGATAAAGAGAGAAAGCGGAAGAAGAGGGATGAGCGAATCCAGGAGGACTGGCAGGTCTCCGGAAATTAAATAAGCCTTCTTAAGATTAAATAAAAAACCATTGTCAAGCTGGTCGGTAAATCGTCCTATCTATTTCAATATTAGAAAAATAAATTAAAACAGCAAATACGAAAACAAATTTTTTTTCCATGCTATCCATTACTCAACTTAAACTGGTGTGGAAAGTCCCCCCCCCTCTAGTGAGGGAAAACCACTTTCCCTCACTAGCCACCTAGATCGAATTAGTCAATCAGTAGAATTTTAAATGTTAAATGGCGGTATTATAATATTATTCATTTTATATTCCTAAAATGTAAAAATAAATAATTTTATATTTAATTCAAGATATAATTTATTTATTTTAAAGCGATTTTATAGAAATATTTAATATAACCTTAAATGTATTATAACCTTCACAGATCAGAAATTTGGAGATCTAGCATCAAAACAGTGATCAGACCACAAACAAAATAAAAAATGGAAATAGATAGTGATGTATTCATAGAATTTACTCTGCCATTCATAAAAGAACAGGCTGAACAGGCAATAAATCAACTTTTACCAAAAACATCTAAAGTCAGATATGAAGAGAAATATAAATATAAATCAAGATATAATAATATAAGTTTATTTTATTTTTGTATGTGTTACCAGAATATTATTTTCTAATAAATAAATGTTTCAATGAGTAAACCGTCCTATAGTTAAAATTTGCATGGTTAGTAACAGAAAATTGTAAGAGATGTAGTTTTAACAAATCTAAAGTTTCAACGTTAATTTCTTAATTTTTAAATGGTTGGAGGAAAAAAGGTAATATTTAACACGTGAGAAAAGTGCTAATAACACCCTCCTTTAATTACCACACTCAACTTCGGCTCGTGTGGTAAAATTCACTCGGGTGTAATAAAGTTGCACTTTCCTCACTTGTCAAATAAATAACTATTGTTGGGAAGTATACAAATAAAAAAACAGAAAGAAAATTTTTAATAAAAGTGGATATAGGAGGAGATTCTAATCCGCCCGATTTAGCATGGACATCCGTTGAACCGCTGGAGAGGAGCGGTCTAATACCTGTGGATCATGGTCAGATGCTATCGGATCTTGTTGGCTTATTGGGAAGATTGGAAACAAGCGGCATGTTGCTGACTCCAGTTGCGAGAGAACTTAAGTCTCCGGCGCCCCAATCTCCTTTCCAATCAACAAAACTCATTCACTTTTTTCTTTTCCTTTTTTTTCTTTTTATTTTCTTTTCCGTCAGCTTGCCCTAATAGTTTATTTCGCTTTTGGCTAGAAATATAGCAGAAGTAAGTTTGAAAACCAATATGAGCCATCAGACTTGAAGAACTAAGTCATCGGGTCGCTTAAAAAACTTTACATATCTTCAAACGGGCTGGATAGCCATGTTTATAAACATATTTAGTCATTATTACAATTATCAACTCGTTAAATAAAATATATAAACAACTTAAAAACACTCACGGAGTCTCATGAATGATATAAGCAAATATACTTGAAAATCTATTGGATTGTTCTCCTAAAAATCGTTAAAAAATCTGACCAACTACATCTGAAGGGTATTTGGTACATGGTAGAGTTTGTTTGTATAGTTTATATTTTGTAAGGTTTGTGTTTGGGCACAGTTTCTACGTCAAGAGTTGCCCACGCAGATAGTTTGGCCGAGATCACGCTCAACTGTCATATTTTTCCAAGAAATAGTAATAATAAGGCTTAGCGAACTCGAACGGTTGATGTCGATACCGCCACTCTCTCCTTACAAACCTTTATCCATTGACCACTACCCAAACTCAAACCCGCCAGGTCACTCTTAACGTAATCTTCCTACCTACGTTTCGATCTACCCCTTAAACGCTTCCGAGCCAGCGCAGCGTTTATTAACTTCATAGGAAATCGTTCATTACTAAGGCCAGCAACTTTACAGGGAAATCTTAATTTTCGTGACGCTATCACTTAAATAATATTTACCGGATGTATGCTTCGCAATTCCGCGTTTGGTATTCTCCTACATTCCCTTGTACATTCTCCTAAATTACAGTACCAATTTTATATAACATGGGTGAGCCCCAGGAAGATCTTCAGATCCCATGGGATCGATCGAAGGTTTAACAGATCTATAATGATCTAAGTGCCACAGCCGGATTGGAATCCAAGTCGCTCAACACACTGGCCTACCTTGGTTATCAATCATATCAAAGGAATTTTTAGTAAATGCGAAAAATTTAATTTTTAATTAATGTTCTTTCGATACATATACGTGAAAAATGAGCCTAATATAAAACTATGTTTTATCTTTTTTTGGACTGGAATGATATTTTTAGACCCTATTTCTCCTTAATAAGAGATTGATCCGGGAGCTAGAGGAGGGTGATAGAGCCAGGACCGCTCCCTTGCAGCTTGTCCAGGCTTGTCGCCTTGTCACCTTCAATAAGTCTAATTAATTAAACGTTGACCTCCGAGGACCCAACGTCCTCGTCCTAGCATCCGGTGAATCGGCTTAGTCCGGAATCCGGAATAAGGTCAACTTAGGTGTTTTATTTTTAGGTCCTCTCTAAATAAAGAAGGTGTGACCAGGTTGCGGGGTTTTCGGTCCAAGGTCCAAATTGATTTAAAGAAACTATTGTCCAAAGAAAAATGTTGTATTCTTATATTATACATCAACGGTAACATAATGCCAACTCCAAAACTTAACCATAATATATATTGTAACATCAACGTAACACCACCAACTAAAAATCATAGATACATAATTAATAAAAACAAAGATTATATACACTTTTATTTACAAATATTAATAGGATGCTTACCGCTGAGCCGCAAAGATACGATAAGGTAAAAACAATTAAATTTGGCAATTACTTGGCCATATAACCAACTTATACACATCCGTATGGAATGACGGTCCTCAGTTAAGTGAGGTCAGATAGGTAGAGACACCTGACGGACCAATTTAGCAAACAAAAGAATACTCGTTACACACTCCCCTCCAGCGATTAAGTCCGTCGGGTTGGATAAAATAATTTAAGTTTTGAGGGATGCCATAAGCCTATTATCTTTCCATCTTCATCTCTCAGTTTACAGGATCCACCACCCGTAACGGAAACAACCGTAAAAGGGCCTTCATATTTGGGGTTCAGTTTAGCAGCGAGTTTATCAGCTGCCGACGATAGTTGAAACCTCATCTTTAAGACTTGGTCCCCCGGTTGGAAACGATCTTTTCGGCGTCTCAAGTTATAACGACTGCTCTGATTTAGACTTGCCTTCAGAGAGTTTTCCTCGGCTATATGATGAACTTCAGGCAGTCTGCCCACATTAGCGGCCCAAGCAGCATGTTCGTCTGTGCGAGCCACTAGGATATCATCGTCGTTAGCTTGATGTAGAGGCCTCAGTTCTCTACCAAAATTTAAGAAGGCAGGACTGAACTTGGTCGAATCTTGAACGGCGGAATTTAAGGCAAACTGGATCTCTCCTAGTTTTTCGTCCCAGCGTTGGTGTTTCTTCCCTAGGTACGCTACGATAAGTTGCTTGATATTCCGATTCGCTCGTTCTGTCGGATTTGCCTGTGAATGGTAAAGAGGAGTAGTTTCTCTCTTGATTCCAAACTCCTTAGCCACTTCAGTTACAAGATTACTAACGAAGTTCTTCGCATTGTCGGAAATTATTTTATGCGGTGCGCCATATCTGTATATTATGCGGGATTTCAGTTTATTTACAATAACCGAAGAGGTAGCTTTTCTGATGGGACATAATTCCACCCATCTACTAAATAAATCTACAAACACTAGTAGATATACGTTGCCTCTAGAACTCCTAGGATAAGGACCCATAATGTCAACTGACACCATTTCCCACGGCTGCTTGTTATAGCGAGGGAACATTAACCCACGAGGTGGCGTGTTATTGGGTTTGACCATCTGGCATAACTCACACTGCCTCACATATTGGCTTATATCTCGGTATAATCCAGGCCAATAATATAGTCTACTAACCCTAGAAACAGTTTTATCTATCCCCAGGTGGCCTGACTGCGGTAGATCATGATTTTCATATATTATTGCTCCCCTTAAATGTCTAGGAACGACAACTTTCCATTCCTCACTGGGGTCTTCTAGCTCTCCCTTCAAAGGATTCTTTCGATGGTATAATAGCTGTCCATCTTTTATCGACCATCCAGGGTGGAGTTCTGGGAACTTCTGAACTCGATAAAATTTCTGATTATACCAATCGTCGGTCGCTATGAAAGCTCCTGAAGTCGAAACTGAATCGGTAGAAGAATTAGGATCGGAACTGGTAGACAATACTGTGATTGCAGCAATTCGTGATAGGGCATCGGCCACTGTGTTGAGTTTCCCCTTTCGATATTCCACCTTGTAGTTGTAAGGCTGCAAGCGAAGAGCCCATCTAGCCAAACGACCTGAAGGGTTTTTCAAGTTCAGTAACCACTTCAGACTGGCGTGGTCAGTTATTACGGTGAATGGATAACCTTCCAAGTAATGCCTATTCTTCTCGATACCAAACAGAACTGCGAGGCATTCCTTTTCGGTTACGGTATAATTCCTTTCAGCTGAACTTAAGGTACGAGAACAAAAAGCGATGACTCTTTCTTCGCCGTCTTGTATTTGAGTCAAGACAGCTCCAAGACCTGTATCACTGGCGTCAGTCTGTAATTGAAAAGGTTGTTTAAAGTCTGGCCTAGCTAATATTGGTGCTTCAGTCAGTGCTGACTTGAGAGCATTGAAAGAGGCGTCCTGCTCTTCTGACCAGATCCATTTAGCGTTACGCTTAAGCAAAGCTGTTAGCGGAGAGACAACTGTGGAGAAGTCTTTAATAAAACGGCGATACCATCCTGCCATTCCAAGGAATCTTCTGAGCTGCCCAGCGTTGGTGGGAGGAGGAATCGAAGTAACGGAACCAACCTTATCTGGATCTACACTCAAGCCATCACTATTAACCAGATAGCCCAAGTACCTAACTTCATTACAACCAAATTCACATTTTTTCGGGTTGATACGCAGACCTGAGGCTTTAAGGCGACTGAACACTTCCCTTAGCATATCCAAATGCAGTTTGAAAGTTGGTGTGCAAACCAAAATATCATCAAGAAAAACTACTACATAAGGGTAAAGTTCGGGTCCAAATATTGCATCGGCTAACCTCTGAAAGGTAGCAGGTGAATTCGTCAGCCCAAAGGGCATAACTTTAAACCTGAATAGTCCTCTGCCAGGAACTGTAAACGCAGTAATGTCTTTACTAGTTTCGTCGGCAAGGGGCACTTGCAAAAATGCTTGCTTGAGGTCAAACTTGGAGAGATATCTAGCCTGTCGAAGTCCGTCTAAGAGAGATGTCATATTAGGCATAGGATAGCAATCTTTACAAGTGACTTCATTAACCTTACGAAAGTCTATACAAAAACGATAACCTGATCCCTTACGAACCATGACTACCGGGGAAGACCATGGAGATTGGCAAGGTTCCACTAAGTCTTCATCCAACATTCGGTCTAACTCCTGGTGCATTGCCTCAAGTACTTTGGGTGAGTAATGGTAGGAGCGCTGCTTGATAGGTTGGGCATCCTGAACATCTACCTTATGGCTAATGCGCGTCGTTAATCCTGGAGAATCTTGGAGAATTCGCAAACCTTCACTGACTATTCTATCCAGATCCACCCTTTCTGAGGGATCAAGTGAACTAATGCCGCATATTTTTGATGTTTCCTCTTCTACTAATTGAACATCTTGACAAAACGAGAACTTATGGTCGGGGTCATCTTGAAACCACCATGTCGCTTCACGATGATTAGTGCTCATATTTGTGTTAACGATAAAATCTAACCCTAAAAGAAACATAAAGGGAAGCTTGGTTAAAATGTAAAGCTTCGTGTCATATGACCGGTACCCAACGGTAATTGAAATGGAGAATCTTTCATCAACAATGCAAGAGCTTCCATTAGCGACAGAAATATTAAATTCGGGAATTTTCTCAACTTCATATCCCAATTTAAGGAGAATTTCAACCCCTTCTGGTCCAACAAATGAGGCAGTGGAACCAGGGTCAAACAGGGCCAAGTAGGACAGGCCTCCTTTGTCAGGTTTCCCTATTTGGAAATCAATATAGTGCTGTTTAGGAAACGGTAAAATATAACAAGATACGGTAGAACTTTCGGGAGAATTCGATACGACACAAGGAGAAACGATATCAGATTTAGCGGTACAAAAAGGTAAACGATAAGCCACGGTAATAGGTAAATCGGTACTTGGTGGGTCAGCTGAAACCGTGGGAATAGGAATGACCCTCACTTCCGATTCCCTTGCACATTTCCCGGAGTACATTTAGGACATGCGTGAATGGAAACTCCTGGGTTACCACAACGGTAGCAAAACAGCTTTCGTGGTAGCGGACACCTGGAATAAACATGCGGTCCACCACAATTCCAGCAAATTAATTTCTTAGCTGGTAGAGCCGGTTTTGAGCCTTTTAGACACGTTTTCTCGTAGAGAATTGGTTCGGTACTATTTCTTGATTGTACATCTGTCGGAGAGAATACCTGTTTCTTAGAGCCAACTGCCTGAATTTCGAACTGGTCGAATTGAGGATCGTGATTCGTTGTGTTAGCAGCAAAATCGGTTTGTTTTCCCAATGGCGAAACAGTAAAAATTCCCGGAGATATTTGTTCTTTTCCGGAATTGGATTTGTTATATCGTCTAGTGGAATTCGCAGAGCGGGATTTTTCTATAATAGGCTTTTCTGATCGGCCTTCTTGAGCCATCATCTCATATACTCGAGTTCGTTCGGTGACGAAATTAATCAAATCCTTATAAGAGGGAATATCTGCTGATTTTATTCGTTCTTCGAATGCTTTTCTAGTCCCTGGGTCTAAATTATTAAGAGCTAAATGAAGTTTAATGAAATCCCCCATGTCTTCAATGCCTAAAGCCCATAACGCAGAAAAATTATTTTCATGCTCAGATAAAAATCTCTGCAAATTAGACGCTGAAGAATTGTTTAAAGGTGTAAAATCCATCACCTTCTTGATATAAAATCTGGCTAGTCGCCTTTTATTTTGATAGCGAGAGACCAATGCGTCGTAAGCGAGTGAATAATTAGCTTCGTCTAATGCGAAGCCCGAGATAAGCGACAGAGCTTCATCGCGTAAGCTACTTCGTAGATAGTAAAATTTCCTAATGGTCGGTAGAGATTCTTCCCTATGAACCATAGAATCAAATAGGGAATAGAATCCATTCCAGTCCTCTAATTTCCCTGTGAATATCGGTAAGTCAATTTTCGGTAGCTCCTGAGGAATAGAATGAGAATGGACAACCACAGGTTTATTCTCAGGAGGGCAGGTAGATTGCACCACGTTGTTATAATTCGCTTTAGTAATATCAACTAAATCGTTAAATGAATTTTGTACTTCTGTTGTCTCGAGTTTTTCACTTTTGTTCTTTATACTTGCATTAAATATCCGAATTTTTGATTGAATTTCTTCAAATCGGATTTCATTTTTGAGTAAGCGGTCATAAGCGGGTTTAAAAGCGGATGCTGAATCGGTACTCAAAGATTTGGATTTTGTGAAAATGGATTGAACTGCGGCAAAAATATCCTCCCTCTCTGACACTAGAACGACTGGATCACCCATCGTGACAATAAATCAAGACGTTACCCAAAGTTACAAAAAAAAAATGCCAAAGAAATTAAATGTTGAAAAAAATACCAACAGAACCTTTAAAAGTCGTAAAATACTGAAAATTAAATTAATAAAATTATATTAAGACTAACAAATTAAATTAAATCGGTAAGCGTCCTTTACAAACTTAATATATAATTTTTTTCATATGTCAGCCATAGATAAACAAATATTTTCCTTTTAAAACGAAACACAAGATAATACTAAATAGAAACAAACAACAGCTGTTGTCTCTAAGTGAATTTAATGCTTACTTGCTAATCTAACATATGTTCAATTCAACTATTTAAACTTACGGTAAAAATACAAAATAAAATGATATATTAGTAGATTTTAATTTTCAAAACATGTGTTAAACATGTGTTAAACAAAACTAAGTCGTTCTACGACCTTAAGTAAAAATTCTTAATTTTTTGTTGTTTATACAAAATTATAAATTAAAAATAATTATCTTTACATTTCCAAAATTGCGTCTAAGACAAACATTTAGCTTCAATCAACAGAAATTTAGTACCTTCAATTAATACGATAATTATATTTAAACATTAGAAAAAAATATTAAAGTATTGTTTGGAAAAATTATTCTGTTACTATTATCATAAAACTATTAACAGTTAACTTCACTATTTCAAAAAATGTTAATATAATAATTAAATCTTCAACTAATAACTTATCTGTAGATTTTTCTTTTGTAGTCCCTGTATTCGAGCGCCATAATATTTGTGACCAGGTTGCGGGGTTTTCGGTCCAAGGTCCAAATTGATTTAAAGAAACTATTGTCCAAAGAAAAATGTTGTATTCTTATATTATACATCAACGGTAACATAATGCCAACTCCAAAACTTAACCATAATATATATTGTAACATCAACGTAACACCACCAACTAAAAATCATAGATACATAATTAATAAAAACAAAGATTATATACACTTTTATTTACAAATATTAATAGGATGCTTACCGCTGAGCCGCAAAGATACGATAAGGTAAAAACAATTAAATTTGGCAATTACTTGGCCATATAACCAACTTATACACATCCGTATGGAATGACGGTCCTCAGTTAAGTGAGGTCAGATAGGTAGAGACACCTGACGGACCAATTTAGCAAACAAAAGAATACTCGTTACAAAGGTTTATATAGATAATTAAATAACTAATCTTATAAATAAAAATTATACTTATGTAGATATATTTACATATATACTGAAAAATAATAATTACAACAGGCCAAAAACTGTTACAATTTTCTTTCTTTAGACAAATCTTAAGTTAAAACACGAAAAAAAATTTTGCACTTATTAACAATGCAATGGATTTTTTTATTCAATGCAACTCGAAAGATATTTTGTAAGAAATAATGTGATTGGTTGATTCGACAATCCCCAATAATAATATAAATCATAATAAGTCCAAATTATTTGAGAATGTCATTTTGCCTCTTGTATATCTCTTGATATGGTTTATAGCAACTGTGCATTGTTTTTTATTCATTGCCAAAAAAAGGAGGAGCCAAATATATTTTTTTACCTTGGACTTTATATGCTGGCCAGTGTTCTTACTTGGTCCGAGTCAAATTAGCTAAGGTTTGTCCTTTAATGTTGAAAACTGCTTCGCTGAGGAATATGGTGAGGAATGCGGTGTTAGAAGAAAGAATATTCCTCATTAATTCTAGACTTTTGAAAATTAATCATATCTTCCAAATATGAACTTTCATAAAAAGTTATGATGACGATGGAATGGGCTAGAAATGGAATAAACAACTCTGTGGCGAAAATAAATGTTTGAAGAAAATTGTTTAAAAATTTGCATCGGAACTTCAATTATTGTTTCGCCAACGGTTATTTAAAATCGTTTTGGCTGTATTTAGAAATATTTTCCAGGAGTAAATAATGTTTAGGAAAAGCATCTACAAACTTAGTTTTAGAAACTGTACATATATAACTATAAATTCGCCTATACACGCGAGTGGGTGTGAATCTGTGAGCATGATTCAAATATGTACTGTTGCCTTTTACCTAATATATAATAATTCATTAAACATTTTTTAAATTAGATAATTAATAAATAAATCAATTTTTGTAAGCATTATCCCCACTAGGTTATGTAATGCATGCAAATTAACTTATGTTATATCGGTAGCGTGATTGCTTCGTATGGTCAAAGAAAAATATTCTTGAAAAAGCTGATAAGTTTTATCTCGCAATAATTGTGCAAATAAATGCATTATTAAAACCTGTATAACTTAAAAACATTTATATTCAGTTGTTTACACATACTCAGGTGTTTTGCTTAACAATATATAAATTATAAGCCGAATAATTAAAAAATAAATTGGATAAAGATTTTACTACAAGCCTTAATTTTTTTAACAGTGAAAATTCGAAGTCACCAATGATAATTACTCCTGAAAACGAAATAGGCTGATGATAGACGGATGCATAAAGTATATGACTACAAGCATTCCTGATGTGTTATCGGCGTATGCTAAGAATTTTGTAGGTGCACCGTGTCAGAAACGAGACCATGTGAAGCGAAATAAAAAGTATGGTAAACTACAACTAATCATACAAGACAAGAATAAAGGAAAGAGAGGTACAGGAAGAAGAAGAAGAAAAGAGAGAGAGAGAGAATTTAAACATAAATTCTAAAATCTTTGAGAGATAGATTTTTATGATTTCCTCAAGTTACTGGTTTTCAATTAGTGGATAATTAATAAATTCTAGTATTACCTTCGTTAAACCTAGAAGGAACACCCTAATGAATCATAATTAATTAAGTTATAGCAGGATCATTTTATACATTCAGTTTTAATTAATTCCGAAAACTCTTAATGGCTTGAGGTAAAGCTTTAGGCTTATATTTATTCAAATATACTATTAAACTCCTAAAAGGAAGGTACCTGTTTGTAAAATATCGTACAATCGTCTTCGATAAAATAAATTTCTTTTTAAAATATATATCATCTATAGATTATAATATTTCCTATAACAAATTGAGGTATGAGCGGATGGGTGGTGTTCTATGAAGAAACAATAACTCTCTGAGTCTTTAATATAAACGAATTCATAGAAATATCTAGAAACAAAACAAAAGTCATCGATTATCGGAACAAATTGAAATAACTCAAAGGCGGCAGAAAATTTTTATATTTCTGAATTTTGGAAGTAGTTGAACTTTTCATTGAACAATTTCTACTGCTCAACTTTTTCGCGGAATAATATATTTCTTCATAAACGCTACATAGCTCTGTAAATAAACGTAATTCCCGCAACCGTGAAATAAATTCGTCGGTAAATATTTCAGGAGAGAAAATACGGGGAAGCTAGTATGGGATTGCTGAGCTCTCGAGTTGAGAAATGGAACCCAAGGGACCCATCTGTAAGGCCATCCTGCCTTTACATTTTTAGTTTTGTTAGATTTTACTAATTACGAAAATGCTGGGTCTTTTGAATAGACTTTGAGTTTGAAACATAGTATAAATACACTTTTATATTTAAATATTAAACAGGGAGATGGATGTTTTTATTAAATCACTGATTAAAAATAGTAGGAGTTGTAACGGTACTAGTGATTTAGCGGATCGCCCTGAAACCTACCTTCTCATATAGTGTTATTTTGTGCTATATTTTGTGTTATGCGAAACAAATTTTTCAACAATCAAAGCCAATTCAAAACCAAGCCGAAATTGGAGGATCTGGAAAAATGTATTTTTAAAAAAGAAAAATCATGTGGGGAGAGTGCTCCCAGCAGGAGAGTGATGTTTGTAGAAAAGCTAACAAGTATGTGACTGTAAAAACAAAACACAGGAAAACTAAAACTCTATTAGAATGTATTAAAATAATATAGAGAAGAGAAAACAATATATTCTGAAAGTTGGAAAGGGTATAACACCCCACGACTAAATGAAGCGAACTATTAACACTTCCATATGTGACTCGAATGCAACTTTGTCGATCCTTTCTAGTGGGGCTCATACTCTACACGTAGAACAATTATAGGGTTCAGCTAAGTGAAGGGATATAAAGCACCAAAGAATCGTGAAGTATCACCTCGATTCATTAATATGTGAATTTTTGTTGCGTCGTTTGTGCGATTTGTAATGATATGAATAAGAAGGTAGGTATTATGAGTATTAGAATAATCATTAATCAGGTTATAACCTGTGGTGGATAGCAGTCCGTGCTGATCCAATAAATTCTCTAATAACATTAATACCAGTAATTTCAGAAGAAAGAAACATTCGAACCTTCTCCTCATTTTAATAAAGTTTCTACATACTCTACTATATACGAGTATGTACTATATAGGAATTGAAATCAACTATAATAACTATTTAGTAGGTGA
This sequence comes from Troilus luridus, assembly GCA_964056705.1. NCBI lineage: Eukaryota > Metazoa > Arthropoda > Insecta > Hemiptera > Pentatomidae > Troilus > Troilus luridus. Next base: position 41,058,826 of record OZ057412.1, on the reverse strand, counting down.
GTGAATAAATTTATTGGTTTGGTAATAAGTTAGACTTTGGCTTGATAAAGAATTAGTACTATATATGTGATCATAAAAGCCATTAATCCCTATACGATATATTTCTTACAATTCATTTCAACAATTAAAACAAAACAAGATTTCTTAAGAGATTCATTTATATTTCTCTAGAATATAGAGTATAATTATTAGTAAGGAACTTCGCTTAGCAACTAAGTTTTAAATCAGATTCCACAGGCATCATTTGTATGAAGCATATAATGAAGAGGTGTTGAGAAGAATTCAAAGTGTGTCAATACGAAAGTCAACTAAGTAAATCGTTTTGATTTTAATTGTTAGTAACGTGAATAATAGTTCGTAGTACTAATTGAATGCTTCGAATCAAGAAACTGAAGTTTTTTTTAAAAATGCTTAGCAATCATCGATTGCTTAAAATATACTTTATTTTCACATTACCTAACATAGATGAGGTGCGATTAATATCCCACAATTTCAGGATGTGAGATTCCTTTTTAACTGTTTGTGGCATGTACGGTTTAGTTTCATATACTTTGGGAAAAGGCTCTCTGGTTCGGGCTAATGCGTTGTAGATTCGAGCCCAGGATTGTATTTGTAAGTGATATGGAAAGTCCATTGTCTCTTCTAGAGACTGAAGGCGGCTCAGTTACACGAGCCCCATAATCCGGTCCTGGGGTGGCATCAACATCCCATAGCCTCCTAATAATATGGATCTCAACCAAGTGAGGTGACGTCGACTGTTCCAAACCAGGAGGGGATTTGCTATGAATCCCATATCGGATTTTGGGTACCCACGTCTAGCCAATTAGTTAAGCTAAGTTAAAGCTTTCCGTCCTTTTGATTGTCAGCCCTAGGATTATTTGACTCTAATTCTGCATTTATAAATGTGGATATGCTCTTAATCCAATGGTTTTTGTTAAAATGTATTCATTTATAGTTCTAGATTATATCATACAAAATATTTTTTAGGGTATTAAACTGGTTACGGGAAAAAAACAACTGATTACACTATGAATAGAAGCATAACACTAGGAAAATCAGATGCCAAAATATATTACCTGAGAAATATTTCCAATTACTTATGTGTATTTACGGCACCGGTCTATATTTCTTGAACAGAGAGATTCTTACATAAGGCTTAGTTGCTAAGCGAAGTTCCTTACTAATAATTATACTCTATATTCTAGAAAAATATAGATAACAGTCAACAGGTATTTTTATTTCCTGTTTTAGTTTAGAGACTTAAGGTTTTTAGTTGGAATTTTTTCCACTAAAGTATTAACATTTATTTGATGTCTCTGTTGACCGTTCCCTTTTTCAATATAAATTCCCTCCGTTCCCTTTAAATGAATTGTAAGAAATATATCGTATAGGGATTAATGGCTTTTATGATCACATATATAGTACTAATTATTTTGCAAGCCAAAGTCTAACTTATTACCAAACCAAGAAATTTATTCACTCTGCTTCCTTTAATAATGTTTACACTCTCTGGACAATAATCGACTAAATCACTTATTCACCGGACTACTGATATAATAAATTTTATTTTAGTTGTTTCTTTTCAAATGAATACTGATATAATAGTTTTATAGTCCTGAATCAGACTATATAGGCATCATTCCCATATAGTCTGATCTACAGAGGCGCCGAACAGAATTAAAAGTTTGTGTAAATGGAAGTAAACCTACTAATTAGTTTTGATTTCTATTCCTGTATAGTACATACTCGTATGATTCGAGTGATTCTTTCTTCTGAAATTACTGCCATTAACATCATTAGAGAATTTATTGGATCACCACGGACTGCTATCCGCCACAGTTTATAACCTGATTAACGATTAATCATACCATGATTAATGAAACCAAACAAAGCCTGGAAAGAATTCCAATTTATTAAAAATAAAAATAAATAATGCCAAATACATCCATAAAGAAATGGTAGTTTAAAGGTACTATAAATTGGTCTTAAGTTTCAAAGCAGGTCATTTGCCTAGGCGCATTTTTTATTATTTGTTAAAAATAAATCATAGCATTAAAATGTTTAAATTATTTACTCATTTTAAGAATAATAATATATTTCAACAATTTATAGAATGGTTTGCATTTCGTCTGAATGGACATTCGTGACTATTAAGACGTTTATTGAAACTATAAAACTCCCCAAACAAGAATTCAGTATTATCTGATCCATAAACACCAAATAAAATAATAATAAAAAACAAATCAGATTCTGACCCCGAGGTAGATGGGATCAGTCTTAGTTTATTTAACTCCTGTAGCGAATCTTAGCTTTCAACGGGATTTGAAAAAAATGTAACACGGCAGAAGAAGGGTATAAGGAGACTGAGAAACGAAAATGATATATATTAAAAATCGGTAGAACAATGGTTGCTTGAAACGAATCTGAAGTCATTTACGATCTTATAAAACTCTCTCCCTTCTTTCACCCCTCCCCACCCTTAATAAATAAACGAAGTGACTGACCTATGCGCGCATTTAGCCTATTCTTGATCCAACTCCTCAGCACACGTCGCAGACGAATACTATTAATTACAACTCCAGACAGATCCTGAAAGGCTGCCTAGTAACAAGAACTGACTAATGACACGACGATAGAGGAGCACTTTATCCATTCCAATCAACAATGGACTATCTTAAATTGTAACGGAAAGTTTATCTTCATCAAGTTACTGTAGTGGCTTTTAATCATCCCTAGTAAAATAAAATAACAAACGTGCCAAACCGATTACTTCGATCTGCATCTAAATGAATACTCAATGCTGGTTTTCTAAGTATTCATTCTGGCTTACCTTTCACTATGAATTTTATAAACCGTTATAATTTAAAAAAAAAAATGATTAAGCAGTCAAATTGACTAGCCTCATATTTTTTACACCTAAATAGAACTTTATTTCAGAAAAAATAGAACTTTATTTCAGAAGAAAAAAAAACCATTTTATTAATACACTCGAAAAAAGCCAGTTATAAAGGTGCCTATATTTAACAAAGAAATATTTAATAATTCTGTATATATACAGAATATTTAAATCCATTCTAAGTAACCCTTCATCATTCCATACTAAGCCCGCACGACCAGACGGTATTGAGAGTACTGTAGCCTAGCCCCCGAGAGTGCACCGTAGGGTTATAGGTTACAAATGCAGGAATTTAAATTCTACGAATTCTTAAGAATATAATTATTTATTTTAATATTTAATATATATTGTTTTAATAATACATTTATATTTTATTATTATGAGTACATTAATAAAGTAATTGAGCAAGAAATACTTTTTGAATTCTTAACACATCTTTAACAATTTCATTTATATTAATTGTATTGTTTCCCGTTAATAGGACGGATATAAATTTAGATATTAAAATAAAATAAATAATCAAACACGAAAATTAATTAATATACGAAAATATGGATTAAAGCTATATCTATTAATTATTTCTTATTTACCAAACTTGTCTAGTGTTCGTACCTAGTATTTCTTACAAGTATTATACAATAATATGTATAATCTCCATTTAATAAATAGAATACATTCAAGTGTATTTATACATACCCAATTGTATTCCACTATAATATCTAAAGTGGCAATATTTAATCACTAAATTCGGCAATGTAACTTCCTTGAACTCACTTACTCTTTTCTATGTACGTAGTAACGTCCAAAAGTCTCCGGCCTGGGATAGAAGGGAAGGTGAAAGAAAAAAAACTGGTCTTACTGTTTTCAATATATTTTCCTCTAAGTTCACTTACTTAATACAACGCTTTGGCAATATTTCTATACCAGGAAAAAAATCGTTTTCTTCTTTGTTAAAAAAATGTTCTTCCACTGCTGATTGGAGCTCTTCGTCGGTGTTAAATCACCTAAATTCATTGCAGCAGTGAACTCGTTCCTGTTTTTGAGCAGCTGAAAGAATTTTTGGAACCCATCTTGGACTAACCTTGTTCATATCCAAATGTTCTTTTATGATCCTCAAAACACTTGTTTTTGAATGCCCCAACCTCACTGCTATTCCCTTGGTTTTCAGTCGCCGGTCAGACAGGAATTGCAGATTCCCCAAGTTGGATTGTTTCAGAAGGGACAGCTTCCAATGGGCGGGTCATCTTCTAGACGTTCCCTCCCTAACTTAAATAAATTTGCCCATTCTTTGACTGTGGAATACGAGGGGGAGGACTGCCCGTATACACAATCCAAGCGCTCTTTAATTTGCGCAGGAGTAAGACCCTCTTTACAAAAGAATTTAATAACCGCACGGTACTTGAGTTTGAACATGGTAAAAATGGGGGGTTTCCTTCAAGGCTGGACACTGACTGACAGGACTGAGAAAGTTCGGGCGATGGGTATGGAGTGAGCAGGTATGGACCTGCATAGGCGTGCAGGTCCCGGCACGTTTGAAGGAGGGGGAGCAGGACAGGCCGGAAACTTATGGACCTTACTACGTATATATTCCACCTCTATAATATTATCAGGAGAATAGAGAAGAGAGGTAAGATAGTATGAATAGAGCCATAATATGTATAGTTAAGAGCAAAGATAAGGGAGTGTAGAATTCATTATGTTAGTCGATAACATATAATGCCAGTCCACAGTTAATAATCAATCTAGTTATTTCACATCAGAAAATCTCTTTGTATATCTACGTCATATCGATCCATTTCAAATTAATATAATTCATCATTACAAGTGAAGTCTCTGTTTTTTAACTAGTTGTAGAGGTTTTATGTTTTTTGTCACCACATTTAGTTTCTAAGTTTTCTCTTATTTACCAAGTTGGCTATGGTATGGTGAAAAAACTCATAGCATGATAAAATAAATGTTGCATATTGTAAGAGAAGAAGGAAGAGGATAAATAAAAGAGAACAGTTGGTGAGTGACTGGGAAATGGCTCTTAGAGTTAAGGAACTCAACTGGGAACGATAAATTACGAAAGAAGAAACATAAAAGCAGCGGGTCTCTGTAGCGCGGCCGTCCATCGAACAACTCCCTTTCCTCCCTTTGCTCGCTATTACCGCTAGGCCTTTTACCTCCAGCTTCGTTAAAAGTTCCTACAATGAGTAAACCAAAAGAATTTGGCGAAAAAGCTATAGATTAGTGGCAATAACTATAAATACTACCTTTAATAAATAAATAGTATTTTTAAAATTAGTTTGAATAGCTAAAGATAATTTTATTTGAACAAATAAGCTTCTGCATCTGAACTTAAAATTCGTTTCTTCAATTAATTTTACTAAATGAATCTTCGAGCCAACATTTTTTTTCTTCCCGACTTACCAAGCAATAATAAATTACAATGATGAGAGGATGCCGAAAGAGTGGTCATAAGCAACAGTCGTCCCAATCTATAAAAACAAGAGGGATAGGACAGACTGTAAGAACTATAGAGGCATAAGCCTGCTGAACACAGCGTACAAAACTTTCTCTATAGTCCTCTACAACCGCCTACTGCCATATGTTGAGCAAAAGCTGGGAGATTACCAAGGAGTTTTTAGGCCCAAATGATCAACCATCGATCAAAACACTATGTGGCTGCTGTTCATTGATTATAAGGCGGCATATGATTCGTTTTTGAGAGAGGAATTGTTCCAGGCCATGAAGGAGATGAATATTCCCTTAAACATTATAAGACTCGTAATATGCAAAATGAACAATACAAGCTGCAAAGTTAGAGTAAATGGCAAGTTAACAAGCGCATTTCTGGTAAACGATGGACTCAGGTAGGGTGATTCTCTAGCCCGCTACTTTTCAGCATCATATTACAAACTATAGTAGCAAGAGCCTGTCTGGATGTGGGAGGTAATATCTTCTACAAAGGGGCCCAATTATTAGCATATGCCGATGATGTGATCATAGCTGGAAGATCTCTCTTTAATGTCAAAGATGCTTTTGGGAAGCTGGAAAGGGAGGCCAGGAGATTTAGCCTAGAAATTAATGAAGGGAAGACAAAAATTATGATCTTGAGCTACACAATTGGAAACTACACATTCCAATGTGTTGATAGTTTTAAGTATCTTGGCGCACAGTTTAATGAAGCATTGGTGGAGGAGGAGAAGATTCAGGCACGCATTATATCGGCCAATAATACTTTTTTCTCTAGAGCTCACCTTATGAGAAGTAGATTAGTTAGCCGCTTGACCAAGTTAAGGCTATATAAGACCATCATTAGACCAGTCGCAGCATATGCATGTGAGACATGGGTACTTAAAAAATCAGCAGCTGAAAAGATGGACATCTTTGAACGCAAAATATTAAGGCGCTTTCTGGGACCCGTGAAAGAAAATGGGGTATACCGTCTTAGAAAGAATAGAGAAGTATATTCCCTATAGGATGATGTGAAACTTTCCGGCTATGTCAGAATACAACGTCTAAAGTGGTTGGGTCACCTCCATAGAATGGATGATGGCAGAACCGTCAAAGGGCTGCATACGGATTGTCCAGAGGGAGTGAGAGCTCGAGGGAGGCAACGAGGCAGATGGAGGGACAGCGTCTCAGCGAAATCTTAACGTGTCTCTGAGGCTTGCTACAGACCGACAATACTGGGCAAGAGTAATTGAGCAGGCAAAGGACCGCCTTGTGCGTCTGTCGTGTCTATGAAGAAGAAGAAGAATAAATTACACTATTACTGTTTAGTCTTATTTTCTCGTTTTTCCTTCTTCGTCTGTCTGCATAAATATGTATACATACATCTAATTCCCTAGATAATCCTTAAATACAATAATAGCATATCAGATTGAAATTTAGCGAGTAAATTAAAACTGAGGATTAATAGGGATTTTGTCACGTTCACTTAGATTTACATTTACAGGGTTGTTATTTAAAAGTGATAAATATTTAAAAGGGTGAGCATAAAAAGTATTTTACTACATATATGTAATCAAATATAGAAATTTGAAATAAAAAACCGAAATTAATTAACGGAAATTTGTTTTCTTTTTAAATTGAAATACTTAGCAAAATATATTACAATAAGCAATTATTCGGACTATATATTTTTTAAATCGTTATCATCTTAAAAAAATTCGCAAGTAAGATTAATTTTGTATAGTCAATAAACGGTAGACGACTTGTAAGAAAGAATATATATATTTATATTGAAATTTAACAGTTATACAATAGAATAGAATAGAAAACAAACTTTATTCTGGGACCAAGTCCTTTTAGAATTACAATAATGAACAAATTAAATAAACATAATATTCATCTGCCCAGAAGGCTACATAATAATACAAATCATGAAGTGATCAAGAGTGACAAAACATAATAAAAATAGAAATAGAAAAAAAAAAAAATATATATATATATATATATATATATATATATATATAAATAAATAAAAAGTACGAAACTTGACAGGATTTTAACTAATTGTCGAAAATAAATATAGGTATTGATATTAACAAAATAATAATTAATAACATTAATACAAAAGTTATCAACGAAATTTCTAAATAAAATAAGTGAATGGAATAGCATGCGATAAAGTAATTACAAAGTCTGTATCTTCATTGTTGTTGGAAAAATAAACAAAACACGTAGGTAACGAGATCGAGTATTCAATACTAATTTATTCAAGCGGAAGATTGACCTGCCTGGAGAGCGTCTTTTTGGTATGCCAAGAGATGATGGAAAAGCAGTGATTTAAATGAAGCCAGTGAAGAAGAATGGCGGATGAAAGGAGGGATTGAACCCACTGTGTGGAGAGTGGTGGAGCGGGCGAGGAAGAAACGCTCGAATGCCTTAGTTCTGTGGGATGGAATGTAGAGATCGGAAAGGCGGGTTCTTGTTTTGTGGTGCTCTGGACAGAGGATTTGAATTGGAGGAGACTATAGATATATGAAGGGTGTTACGAGTTAATGGATTGGTATAGAAAAACGCTAAGGAAATATTCTCTACGAATGGGAGGGAAGAGCCACTTTAACTCACCATAGTGATGTGACACCCGGGATCGCCTCGGAGTACCAAGGGAGCAAATCTTAAAGCGCAGTTCATTATTCTTTTTAAGCGAGCCTCCAGAATTTTATTTATATAAAAAAATATACATTTTTAAATAAATAAAATTATTCTCTCTCTCTCTCTCTCTATCTATCTCTCCTAGATCCTACTCTAAGATTAAAAAGGTAAAGAGCTAGAATATAAAAATGTAAAATAAGAGGAAAGGACAAAGAAGTTTACATCGCTGACAACACAAAAGCATTGATGAAACTTCCTTGTTACAAATCCAGTTTATAAACAATTTACTTCAGGTCGTTGTCAAATAACTGTGTTCATAAACAAATTGTTGGTGATTGCCCAACTAAATCTAGATTTATATAAACCAAAAGTAGAATATAATAAGAAGATATTTTATATAAAAATGTACATTTATTGGTGGTATTACGTAATATTATTCAGTGGTGTAAGCGTTGAAACTTATTAACCCATTTTTTTATAATTTCAGCATAAAATTCGAGCAAATCACAAAGAATATTACTGAGTGAATCGCTAGGGTGTTTTAAGTTTCGAGCACTACTTCTCAACCATTCTTCTAAACATCATGTTTTGACCTAAGGTACATGATGGTCCATTGGGTGACTTAGATTTTCCGAAGGCTTCAGGAAACTCGAAACCAATTATACAAAATTAGCCACTATTAATTAACAGGACAGGTCAGATTCGTTACTGAACTATCCGGATCAATTTCACCAATGGGCCCTTTGCGGCTGATTACAAGCCCTAGTAACCTAGACGGCAAGGAACACTACAAAAGATTGTTGGAGTATCAATTACATTAAAACACTCATATCGTAACCAATTAGAAACGCAATGAACAATGAGAATAATTTAATTATAAAATGGAAACGATGGTTCGGACGAAATTGTTTTTCACCAATATCAGACGTCAGGAGTATTGAACGGAATGGAATCAATAACTAATCAATTAATAATAAAAGATTTAATGAACATAAGGTTCGATGCCTAGCCTATCAGCGGTTGTTTACACAATGTCATATGAAAACAAGTTTGTAAATCATCCTGAACGCGATCTTCCCACATAGGGTCTACAACTCGAACGTTGACTCTAATTTTTAACTAGTAGCCTCATCTCTATATATGAATGTAGCGATATCTTTGAACTCGATTTTCAGTAACTTCAAAACATCGAATTAAATTGAAACTTTGCACTCTTCTCAATCACCGAAGAAAAAGCACCAACTTAATAAATTAGTCTCTTTATCTTGGCCAAAATCTTCAGGGCTAGCGATTTTTCATATCCGAAGATACAATGGTGTTTTTTCCCGAGTACAAAGGCGTGCATTAAAGCATACATGGTTGATTGTTTGAGACATGCTTATGAAAACTATCAGGATCATCTGGGGAGTTTTATTTATCTTGCAACAATAAAAATAATTATATTAATTTATTTTATTATATTGGTTATTGATTTTATTAATTTTTAAATGTTTTTATTTGAAAAGAAAAGTCTAGGACCGGGATTCACATCTTATATCCCATATATCCCCCTCGTATACATCGCAAACTTGTGAGAACGCGAGGACATCGGATCAGTCAAAAGAATGGATATGACCATGGCCGGGGAACGAGCCTGATGTAGCCAGGATAGCTCAATTGGTAGAGTTCCAGACTAGCGATATGGACGACCCGGGTTCGAGTCCCGGTCCTGGACATATTTTCTTTTCAAATAAAAATATTAACAAAAAAACGCGCTTCAACGATTGATCTATCTAAACACTATACATAGTCCTTAAATCCATGGAATAATGGATCGTTTGACTAGTCTTTAAATCGTTAGAGAATAAAAAAGCAAAAATAAAACTATTTAAAAAAACAAACAATTACCTTTAAAAGGAAATAAATCTAAAAAGTAGGAAATAAGTTTAAACAAAGAAAATAGAATCCAATGATTAATATTGGAAGAACAAAAAATTCATTTAATCGTAAAAAAACAGGGTGTTTTTTTAAGATATTTTCATAATAACTCTACTTTTACCTATATCAGTCAATAAAATATTTACAACAGTTAACATCAAGCACTCCACTTTTAATGATAGATTGAATTTGTTCAATTTTTTTCTTATAATGTTATTGAAAATTATTTTCTAGTTTTTATGGTAATTTCCTATTTAAGCGTTTTTATTATTTTTTATTAAATTATTGTTTCGTTTTATATCTTGTAAAATTGCCTAACAATTATACAAGTTTATCTCAATTCTGACTCAACTATCGTTATCGTTATCGCTTCAATTAAATTTAAGTGGCCCATGCTCCGCAAATCCGCAATTTTTAATCTCATAAATTCTTCAGTAGTCTTGTCTTTTTTTGGTATCAAATATTTTGCGCACCATAAGTAAATAATTATTGTTATAAAATAATCATTTTTGTAACCAGTCAATGTTCCATTTCAGCTCACGATATTATACAGGAGGCTTACCTTTGTCCACTATTTAAATAACAATAATTATATTTGTATTCCAAAAATCAACTAATATAATAATTGATAAAACATCTATAACTCATTTTAGCTTCTAACGTAATACCTAGTGCCCATCTTCATATAATGGAGAAATATTATAATCCCTTGGATTATTCAAAGACCAACCTAAACAAAATAACAAAAATTGGCCGAAATTGAGATCCCGTGCGGAAAGACCTGCTCTATCGAGATAGCCATGGGTGTCCGGTAACAACGCTAGATTACAACCAGCGGGGGCGATCAGGGCTAAGTGAATATTAGTGGCCGGCACGCGACACCTTGCGGCACGCCTGCCTCTACGAGTATATCGAACCCAACCCCTCGGTCATAGGCACCTTTCCGTGGTGAGATGGTAAAAATATTTACTAATTAACAACATTATTTTTTATAAATAAATATACAAACAACAATAAAAATTAAAACTAAGGGGAATTTTATTAGATACAATTATTTTCTCAGCTATGGTATGCTTATGAATGCTCTTCTTGGATGAGCTTAATTTTTATTAATTAAAATATACAGTTACTAGTATATTCTCAGTAGTGATGTTATTTCGGACTTGAGATGGTCTAAAATAAATAAACAGTTTCAACGATACTAGCTTAATCATTAGAATGTAAATACAAATTTCTACACGTGTATGGTGAAGAAATTAATATTAGAATAAAACATATTTGAGAAACAAACAAATTATCTGTATCCTGTTTACAATTAAACAACTTATCTTAGATAACTCATCAACTATGCGAATATTTGAATATTGTTTGAAAAAGAAAGCTACCTCTATAACTTTAAACTAGTCATGAATGACGATTGTGGGCTAAAGAATTAAGGAAATATTTGGAAAAGGGTTTGGGAATGGGGGAAGACGAGAGAAGGTATAATTAATAAATTAATGTTTCTATTTGGAAACAACTGCAGGAACCTCCAATTCAATTTACGCATCTTACAAGAAGAGTTGGAAGTAATAAACATGACAATTAATATAGGGAAAACCAAGATCATAAGAATAGGAAGAAAAAGCGAGCATGGGGACCGAGTCGTAAGACTAAACAACACGAGGTTAGAGCAGGTAAGGGATTTTAAATATCTCGGTGCACACCTCAACGAACACGGCTGGATAGATGGCGAAATAAAAGAACGAATAAAAGCTGCCAGAAGGTGTTTTAATTCCCTCAAAAAAGGATTCATCGGGAAAACAGAAGTGTCAAAAAACACAAAAAAAGTAGTTTATAAAAACACCTTCTTACTGATTCTCACCTATTCAAGTGAATCTTGGACTCTGGCTAAAAAGCACAAGAGCCAAATCCAAGCCATGGAGATGCGTTATATAAGAAGAATGGAAGGGAAGAGCAGAAGAGACCGAGTGCGAAACATAACAATGCGGTCCAATGTGGGGCTTCGACCAGCGGAGGATATCATCGAGGAGCATCAGCTGAGATGGTTCGGCCACGGTTCCAGAATGGCAGAAAACAGTGTGGCAAAGGCTGTATATGAGACGAAGTTGGAAGGTACAAGACCGAAGGGAAGACCAAGGAAGACTTGGGAAGGCGCAGTCCAGGAGGCCTTTGACAGAAGAGGTTTGGAATGGGGAAGGAGAAGAAGATTGGTACAGGAGAGACATTCATGGGTTAGGCTCTACAGGAGAGATCCTCACACCGTTGGCGGTAGAAGAGGAGTAGATTAAATAAATAAATAAATAAAATGTTTCTATAATAATTTTGGATCAATTCTTAATGTTAGCATGCATCTGATGCCCCTATCAACCATTTCGTTTTATATACCTCATTCCAACCCAGCTGGCTAGATAGGCAGGCAGGTTAGAATGTAATTAAACAATATATTTTATTAGTATTAAATTGTTGATACATAATTCTCAATGAATCATTTAGATTCGAAAAAGCGGATTTTGGGTCATTGCTCAATCTTACTTTGACATGATCATCTCATCGTTGTCAGCATTTCTCATATTTTAAGTTGGTTTGTAGGATTTTAACTTACAACATACATGCTCTGAATCGGTCAAACTGTACTTAAATGATTACAACGAAAAATGCTAATGAAACACCATGATGTTCGTAAACAAGAGAACATCTAGTATAAAAGGGGAAAACTTAAGACAATAAAGAAATGAAAATAAATAAAGAAGTTGTAAATAAAGGAGGGTCAGACAAAAAACAATGAATAATGTAACTAAAATAACAAAAAATAATTTTTACTAATTAATTTTATTTAAATTATATTTCATCGCATGAAAGGCAGTTGAATTGTAAAAATAATTTGCACAAAAGCCAGTATATACCCATTCATCATAAATTTCAAGGAATATTCCGAAAGTTCCTTCAAAAGAAAACTGAACTAAAAGAATAAATTATTGACTGGACCAATACTTGCAGCTCTACAGACAACTAATTGATTGAGCCGTGCTTCTCTTAATAAATAACAAAAAAAATGGTTGGACACCTTAGATATTCTAAGTAAAAATACCATTCCTTTTAGGGGATATGGTACATTACCTATTCTGGTTGTGGGAACTGTATTTAATAATATGAACATACATTGATTGAAAGAGCAGTCAAATAGGAAACATATACTAAACATCGCTAGAGATCCATTGGAAGAAAACATGCTATACATATAATATATGTACTTCTTGATGGAAACAACAAATAATAAGGAACATATTTCTAAGATCTAAATAATTCTGAATAATGAGACACTTGCGAATGATATAAGTATTTGCTGCAATTGATGTTTCCTTAAAGTAATTACCGTAAGACGGCAAAGAGTTCTGATTAGTAATCAGCAATGTCTGAATAGTAATTAGCAATCTTAGTAAGGAGTTAGAGGACCATTGGTCAGAATTGATTATCAATTTGACTGTATCTTCTTATTTTATACAACAGACGTTTTATATATATATGACGTACCATGACAATATATAATTCCATAATGAACTCATGGCCTACCATAAGCTAACAGCCAATAAGTGAACGTCCAAACCAAATAAATTCTCCTGAGGATGCTCTGGATTGAAAAGAAAATGGAAATTAGTACGCAGGGCAAGGGATAAATAATGTTGAGATAGGTTCTATCAAGGGTACATTCCAATAACCAACCCCATATTTTACATAATAACCCGTTAAATTGTTATCCAACCACCCAAGTTCTGCCAATCAGTGTTTATCACACCTGATGGCTGAGAGTCCCGGATACGAATCGGCTGTAGTAAATAAATAATTTAATCTTTTAACAGCCGTAGAGGGATCTGCAGAACCTCTTGGATTTCACAGCCAAACTTTATTGCTGATAGAAGTTTTATCTTTCATTTAATAGTTTATTAATCCTAATCTATAAATGACAAAGTTAATGGACTTATTTAACGACTCACTGAAATTAAAACTGGAATCCAAGTATTCTGTTATCGTTGAAATTTTATTACTGTGTTGTTGGCTCATATGGTATTTTATTACTACCGCTTTTAGCAGTTTATTTACTTGTTTATTTAAGCTAACGCACATCGAAGTTTTATTCATAGATTACGGACTTAGTAATGAGTGTTATGTACTGATTGGATAAATATGACGTCGTATTGTTATGATATAAATAAGTTATCTCAGGATATATCCACAGACTCGGTGATAATTACTATAGTCAAATTTTCTTCAAATTTAGTCACTTGTACTTAAGAAATCGGAATCGTTTTATTTTCGTAGTGATTAGGTCAAGTATTGGATTGAAAATTTATTGCTTATATAATGAGCAATTTATATTTCACTTCTATAAATACAGTTTACTGTCCTTGGACAAAATTAGACCTAACCACTTATCCACCAGGGCTGCAGATATAATTAATCCGTTTATTAGAATATTAAGAATTATGAAAGAACTTAATTTCGGTTGTAATATGTCTTAATTAACAAATGTATGTATGTAATTGTCTATCTAAATCTACTTTTTCAAATAAGACATTAATCATAAAAGGAGTATAACGGTATGTTCTAATCACGGCCTAGAGCTAAAAAAATCATTAAAATCTTTCAAACACTGTGTAATAAAATATATATAACAATTCTGAACCTATAAAAATTAATAGTAAAACTTTTTCTTTACTTTTCTGTTACTTAAAATGATAGCACGTGTAAAACACTCTTGACTTCGAAGGCTTCGCGTTAATACGATAGATAAATCGGCTGTAGTTGCTAAATTATTTAATCTTTTATTGGCCATAGATCGACCCAGTGGAATCTTCAGAACTTCCTGGTGCTCATGCGAACCCCATGACGTGGAGAAAACGATTTGGAGAGCGCGAACGGATATTCTAGCCGAGAAATAGGTGAAAACTCATTCCGAATTTGAATAAATCCCGTTTAACCTCCATTGCTTTTAATAATGATTTGTATGGTTCAATGAAAAGAAAAGTTTTGAAAATAAGTTTACACACCATTAGTAAGTTCTTGATTTATGATGGGGTAGATTAAAAGTTAGTACAGGAAGTTTGACGATAACGGTACCCCTTTCAAATTATTGCAGTTGATGTCCCTAAAAAAATTGTACACAAACGAAAAATAACGTTGGCAGTAATTCTAATAACCTAATGAACAACTCTTTGACGGTGAGGTACTAGTCAAGTTGTGAATGTCCATTCTATAGTTCCTTAATGTTTGCACTCATGTCAAATAGATGATCAAGAGTGATGCAAATAAAATGCAAAAGCGCTGGTAATGAGCAAATAAAATAAAGTAAAATGAAATAGATAGCAAGAAATGTAAATTAAAAAAAAATTAATCAACCTCAGAGAAATTTGAGATTTAGGCTAAATAAAATAATAAAACTCTTAAGCACTTAATATATTAATGTAATTAATTGTTTTTATTGTAATAGATGGATAAATGTAAGGAAAATAATTTAATTTTTTTTCAAAAAGGTTAGTCTATGTACTAACCTTTTGTTTAATCTGATTAAATACCGGAAATTTAATGGCAAGTACTGTTATTTTTCTAGAAAGTAACAATAGTGCTCAGTTGTTAATCCTTTATTTATTATTATATCTGCGTAATCATCCGATGAATAAGCATTTAATTAGACATAAAAAATTCCAATTCATTTCTATAAAAACAATTACATTTATTTTATTCTTCTTTACTGTTTATGTAAGGTTTCAAGCTTATAAAAATATGTCCCATTAGTCTTATCAAGTGTTTCACTATTCATAAATTTGGATTAATCATTCAAACAGGTATAACTAAATTGAAATGCTTTATAATTAACTAGCGACCCACCCCAGCTTTGTTCGGGTAATAAGGCATATTATGCCTACATAATTTGTCTGAGAAATGCATTTATTTTATTTTTTTTTTTACACGTACTGGCTACTAAGGACCACGTGAATATCATTGGTTAGGCTTCTTTGGAGTCTTGATTTTCTTTCTTGCCATCTCAGCTAATGTACTTTATTATATAGAAATTATAAAAATAAAAACAAAAATAAATATTTCTATATATACGTTAGATAATTGCACGGGATTAGGCAAGCACCGTCTTCGGTGAAACCCATCGATATTCCAACCCATTTACACAAAACCTCGACAAATTATATACCTAAACTATCCTGGTGAATCACTCTATCTATTGGTTAAAACCACATGGAAATCCGTGCAGTAGTTATTGAGTTTACCGCAAACAAACGCGGCCGAGGACTTTGTTTTATGATATGTATAGATATTGTATTGAAGTAATATGAACATATATAAAATATTAGACAACGATATGATTAATCATTATATCTTAGGAAGGCCTCACAATTATTTATACAATACCTACCAAGAATCCTGGGACATAATGTAGAAAACAAAAAAATCAGGGATGATATTAAGAAATCTTCCAATAACATCCTTCTTCTTTTGGTTTAACTAGATACAACATCTAAGAAAGAAAACTAATTATCGAAGAAAATCCTCTAATATTTTTTTATGGCTGATATAGTTGATAGGAGAGAAGACGCTCTGTTAAACTTTAATCAGGATCCAGTTTTACTTTAATTAACAGCTGTAGTTTTTTAAAAACAAAATGTCTTCGTAATTAATCAA
Organism: Troilus luridus; assembly: GCA_964056705.1. Taxonomy (NCBI): domain Eukaryota; kingdom Metazoa; phylum Arthropoda; class Insecta; order Hemiptera; family Pentatomidae; genus Troilus; species Troilus luridus. The sequence continues at coordinate 41,042,232 of OZ057412.1, read as the reverse complement.
AATATAATTATTAATAATGATGCCTGTAAATATTATAATAACATGAAAAAATACCGTAATTATAACGTCCCCTGCCCTTAATTTTTTTATTTAATATTTCTTTATTGGGAGATATAGCTGCACGTGATTAAACTTATGACACAGATTATTTCTATAACAGCCCGTGTAAATTCGAATTTTCTCCCAAATGAGTTTCGTGTACTTAAGGAAACAGGAACGTGTCATTTTTGTATTGAAAATGCGACTAAGTATGACTTGAAATGGCTTGAAATGGTTGCACTTTGTGGTTGGGATGTGCTGTATTCGTTTTTTCCTTTGCTATTATTCTGTCTCTGTTCTTAGTATCCATTTTTTTTCTTTTTTTTAGTTTAGGAACTTAAGGCATTTTGGTTGAAATGACTTGAAATTGGCTTGAAATGGACTTATTACTAATTTTATAACTCTAGTCCAAACCAAAAACTACGAGAATGACATGATTCCGATTACCTCAATACAAGTAATTCTCACTCGACTGAATTCGACTTAATTATTTACCGGGGCTTAAGATTTGACTCACTTAAACCTAAACTTAGATTTTCACAAATATATAAAGATTAATTATACACATACAAGTGTATGATGACTTTCAATTGTTAGTAATCTAAGGAGTTTATATATTATTAATACATTAAAAATTGCTTTAAATATTATTATGGGATTGAATAAATATAAATCTTAATATTAAACAGTGGACAAATAATTTAAATATAAAACAACCAGATATGAAATAGAACTTCTCCGTTCTAGGAATCTCCGTCGATCTGAACTATGCAAACCTTTAAGCTTTTACCATATAACAGTTTAATTTTAAAAAAGTGGTCAATACCGAACAATGATATGCCATAAGAATAAATATGGTGCATTTAATCTAGAATTGAAGTGATTAGTAATTCATCTTAGTAATTATAATAATCATAGTAAGGCTTAAGGCTCGAACCCAAGCACAATTGCTCTTACCACAATGTTCCCACCTCGGTCTACCCCTTCGACTTTTACCATTTAGTCTGCGCTTATAAACTTTTTAGAAATTCGTTCGTTACTCATCCCAACGAATTTTCACGTATATGCTGATCTTCGCGAAGCTATCATCTCAATAATGTTTATTAACCGGGTGTATTCTCCGCAATTCCGTGTTGTCTAATCTCCTAAATTCTCCAAAGGTCACATCCAAGCAACCTTGAGATTAGTCTTCCTAATTTATTTAATTTTTTCACGCCCCATTCGCCATTGTCCCATTTCCTACCTACCTACATTTTCTACTGATAAGTAGAATGTTTGATTTGAGGTTAAATAAAGGAGAGCCTTAACCTGGGTCTTTGAAAAAAAAACAAGGTAAGATGACCAAACAAGATTCGGATAATCATTCGATTAGAAGAATTCCTGACTAGTATAGTTTAGACAATGACAGAGCTGATAAAGAAAAATATATAATACGGTACTACTTCATTAAGAAATCTCCTTAATTATTTTCATTAATGACTTGAGCTTCGCGCAGTAATCAAGGTGAGTGGGAACAATCTACTTTTGGTATCTTTAAACTTTGTCTAAAAATATGATAATAAACATATGGAAAACTAATTTTATTACTTCAAACTTTTTTAATATTAATCTCATAGACACACTCCAGTGTAAAGATTTATTACATTATTTAAAACAATTTTAATACTTCCTGGGTTTATTAATTTCAAATTATTATTTTACTAAATCAGATTGGATTGTTTATTCGTGAATTTACAATTGTTGTGGTTTTATTGTAGTACTGAGATCAGCGATACATCGTACATCCCCATAATTTCCAAATAAAAATTTATGTTTTTGGTTTGGTAAAACATCTTTTCCCCTTTAAACAAATCTTATTGTTTGGTTCATTCATCTTTAAAAGTATTATACTCTCTAAGCATTCACATGAAATAATATTTTCGAACTTATGTTTACAAGGGATTGTAATGGGTTTATCTAACATGAAAACTATTATTAAAATTACTAACTTTTATTTAATAATTTTTGAAAGGTATATTAAATCATTACGTCAGTTTGGAATTATCAATCATTAACTATTACATATAATGAATTTTATTATATTGTCAATACAATATTTCGTTATGTAACTGATTAAGCACTCCAATGATCCACAAACTTAAAATATGCTTTTCGTACATATGTTTATCCGAGATTGTCCGATGTATTTTACTTGAAAATTAATTTGAAATAACTAATGGACTTTAAAAATTTTATTACATCATTACGTCAGTTTGGAATTTTAAATAATCAAAGAACACACATAGCTAATTTTATAATTTTGTCAATACATCAGTTTATAAACTGATTGATAGTATCGAACCTCATCTCCGCAAAACTTATAATTGATTATTCTTACCACATAATTGACGATATATATTATTTATTTATTATTAAAGAAATTATTAAACAAAAATAAGTTAAATGATACAAAAACGTGTGATATTGCTCTGACTAAGAGACGTGGTATACTGACACAGCAACTTCCGGGATCCTCGCTTCAGCGGCGTCCCTGCCGTAGTTCCGCCAGGTTAATGTTCTCCTTCGTAAAGTAGTTTACTTTTCAATATAACTCTACGCCACTGTATTACTATGGTAAAAGTAATCTAGGCTCCTGTTAAGTCCTATATCATCAAATTGTATCGCTTACTGGATTCAGTGTATGATTTCACATCTCAAGGATATTATTTGAATAATATTCTTGCTAAAGGATGGATATAACCTATTTTAATAAATATGAAAACAAGAAAAGTGGACTTTTTAGGATCAAATTTTCTATCTATAATTCATTTCAATGAAGAACATGTGGGATATATCGAATGAACTTGTATTACAACAGATATTCCTCGAGATGTAAGTGAAAATTAGTGTAATTTTTTCCACGTCTTTTAATTTATAATTCTTATAAATTATTTAGTAATCGTTTACATTTTTCTATTGAATGTCCATGTAGTTATGTATTTATATGTGTGTTTATATATATCGTGTATTTGCATATGTTAGGGCAACACTGAAACAACACCTGTTAATATTCTCTCAAATAAAATTAATATTTATTAGGGATAATGGATTTTGTGAGTGGCTTTTTTTACTTCGAGTAAATTCTATCCTGTATCTTAGCGTCAAATAAGACTTTGTTGTTGGCAAATAACATCACTAATAAAAATCATTGGTAATGTTAAAAAGCGAAATTTCTATTCTATTGCATTTTCATTTTCATAATCAAGAAGTTTGAATTTCATATTCATAAGCTCAAAGGATATTTCACACATATACTATGATAATATATTTCCACCCGAACATTTTTGATAACTGATTTTTAAATACATATTAAAAAATAAATATGAATATTCTTAAATTGTTATTTAAGAATAATTATCATGTCACGTGACCTATACTGTTTCATATGTTAAATATGTAATCCTTTAAGACAATCCCTATTAGCTCAACACTCATTATCGTATAAACTTTAATCTCAATTAATTATCGATGAAATAAATCATCATCATCATCATCATTCGTGGCGCTACAACTCCTGCAGAGTCAAGGCCTCCTGCAGCTTGGTTCGCCAGTCTTCTCTATTGGTTGCAGCTGCTCTCCAATTGCGAATTCCCAAGATGGACCTGGCATCCGCCGCCACTCCATCGATCCATCGGAGCCGAGGTCTTCCCACTCTTCTTGTCCCATAAATCCTTTCGTCTAGGACCATTTTAGGAATCTCATCCTGGGTCATTCTAATTATATGACCTGCCCATCGAAGCCGGCCTACTTTTATTATCCTTAAAATATCTGGGCTCTTGTAGAGTCTTGCTAGCTCAGCGTTCGTCCTTATCCTCCATATCCCATTGGTGCAAACTGGGCCATAAATTCTCCTCAAAATTTTCCTCTCGAACCTTAGGAGAAGGGCTTCCTGAGAACTGGGTAATGTCCAGCATTCGGAGGCAAAAGCGAGAACTGGTCTTATTAGGGTCTTATACAAATGCACCTTCGTGTTTTGGGAAATAGCCCTGCTTCTAAAATGCTTCAGTAACCCGAAATAGCATTTATTTGAGGACATAATTCTCCGATGGATTTCTGCTTTTATGTCATTATCCGCGTTCACCTGCGATCCAAGGTACACAAATTCCTCCACCCTTTCAAATTTAAACCCTCCAGCCATAAAATGCGATGGTTCATGCACATTCACTTGTGGGCCTGCATGCATATATTTGGTTTTTGATTCATTGACCTCTAAACCTAATCTAGCTGATGCTATCTGGAGACTGTTAAAAGCATTTTCTAAATCTGTAGGGGTTCTTGCCACAATATCTATGTCATCGGCGAAGGCCAAAATCATAGAAGATCTATTGAATATAGTTCCCCCAATTTGTATTCCAGATTTCCGCACTGCACTTTCAAGAGCCAAATTGAAGAGAAGGCATGCAAGGCAATCACCCTGTCTCAGCCCTTTGTGAGTTTCGAAGCTTTCAGTCAGGTCACCTTGAACACGCACTGTGCATTGTACCTTCTTCATCGTAGCCCTAATCAGTCGCATCAGCTTCGGTGGTATTCCCATTTCCAGCAGCTCCTTGTACAGCTCGTTCCTCTTTACACTATCATAGGCCATTCGGAAGTCAATGAACAGGTGGTGTGTGTGGATATTATACTCCCTGCACCTCTCCAGAATGCTTCTAATGCAGAATATCTGATCCATGGTAGACTTTCCTCTCATGAAGCCCGTCTGGTACTTTCCTGTATTCTGCTCGGCAAAAGGAAGCAATTTTTTATAAAGTATTCGAGAGAACACCTTATATGCACATGGTAAGAGGGATATACCACGATAATTATGGCAATCAAGCACATCCCCCTTCTTGTAAATCGGGCATATAACTGCTTTGCGCCACTCACAAGGGATTTCCTCCATCCTCCAGATATCCATTATTATATTATAGAGGACTTTGACTAATTCTTCTCCTCCATACTTAAAAAGTTCAGGGGAGAGTCCATCTGGTCCTGGTGCTTTATTATTTTTGAGCTCTTCCACAGCTTCATAAACATCATCCACATCAGGAGGCTCCAATTCCCCTGGGGGCATCTCTATTTCCTCTCTTTCTATTCCACCCACGTCATTAAGTAGGACATCGAAGTAAAGCCGCCACTGTTCCAGAACCTGTTTCCTATTTGTGGTGAGATTACCCTCGTTGTCTCTGCAGGCATTTATTCTAGGTTTGAATGTCTGTCGGCTGTTGTTCATTTCTTGGAAAAACTTTCTCATTTCATTATTAGTCCGAAGTTCTTCCATCTGCTGGAGGCGTTCCCGGTGCCAAGCCCTCTTTTTCCTCTGGTGGGTCTGTTTCTCTTCCCTTCTTCTGGATCTGTATTCCTCCACTGATCTTCTTGTATGCCTTCGCTGTAACATTGTTTTATAGGCAAGGTTCTTCCGGCTGGTCACTTCTTGGCATTCTTCGTCAAACCAGGGTACTTTCTTAGTTGGTCTTTGGAATCCAAGCACACCAACTGCCAATTCTTCCATGGCTTCTTTACATTTTTGCCATTCTTGATCCATGCTATCAGCCTGACCCAAATCTTTAATTTTGACATTCATGCTGTCAGTAAAGAGTTGCCTAACCTCGAGATCTTTCAGTTTTTCCGTGTTAATCTTCGCCGATTGTACTCTATTTTGATTTCTGATGTTGGAAATTCTAGCCCTAAACCTGGCGATCATGAGGTAGTGATCAGAATCGATGTTGGTTCCTCTGAAAACTCTTACATCCATCAAACTACTGATATGACGGCTGCTTATTAACACATGGTCGATTTGATTACGTGTGAATCCGTCATTGGAGTGCCAAGTCGCTAGATGAATGTTTTTGTGAGGGAACATAGTACTGCCGACCACAAGTCCGTTCGAAGCAGCAAAATTTATCATCCTCGTCCCATTATCATTTGTATGGCCATGAATGCTATTTAGACCAATTGTTGGCAAGTATTCTGTCTCCTTTCCTACCTGCGCATTATAATCCCCCAGGATAATCTTAACATCAGCTCTCGGGCAGGAATCAAGGCGTTGCTCCAGACTACTATAAAAGGCATCTTTTTCATCATCTCCTGATGGTTCAGTCGGGGCATGGACACTAATCATACTATAATTATGGAATTTTCCTTTTATTCGGAGATAACAGATTCTTGGACTAATTGGTTCAAAGCCAATAACTAACTGACTTATCTTCTTGCTCAAAATAAATCCAGTTCCGAAGGTGTGCCTCTTGTCATCGCAGCTGTAGAAGATGGTATGACTTTTCTTGTTGAAAGCTCCTTGACCAGTCCATCTTATTTCTTGGATTGCAGCTAGGTCAACATGATAGCGGTCCAGTTGTGTTAGGAGCTGATGTAGAGCTCCCGGTCTATGAAGGGATAAAACATTCCATTGTCCTATAATAAGTTCCATTAGGCGTGCGTTGAGTCGTTTCCGATTAATCCGTCCGGCTTTTCTCGTTGCAGGTTTCGTAATAGTAGGGTTTTAAAATATGAAATAAATCGGTACTTTTAAATATGATGGCTATTCGTCCATGAGATTTTTACTGTATAACAGTTGATATTCAGAAAATATGTTAGCCATTTGAAATAAAATGTAGGAGATTATATTTGGATTCCTGAAAATTTTAAATAGATTTTCTCCCACAATGAGAATCGAACCTTCGACTCTTACCGAATAACCTTATGCCACCTGAATTCAAACTCCACTTTTTCAAATATCAAATAATTATTTAAAATTAAATCTTAGTTAAATACTTAATAGCTTCCGAGATATTTAAGGTTTTGCGTATGAATTAATTAAAACTATGTGCAACCGTAATGTTTCAAACACTTAACATTTAGTGATGAGTGATGTTATTAACGATATACGCCTTTTCAATTTCATTCTGAAATAATAATCATTAAAACAATTTAAAAAATAAACTAGTTTAAAAAAATAAAATAATTTTATAAATACTGGGCTGATAAAAATTTTCGGAATAAGCATTAATGATTGATCCAGAGTACCCCAAAGATGGGTGAAACTAAGAAATAAATACACTTTTTTTTTTTTATTAAATGGAGTTTTAAAACTTTCAAAAATAACAGCTCAATAGTTACTTACGAATATGAAAATTCTCATCACTAAAGTAAGACCAAAATGTTCACCTGAAAAAAAAGAAAATAGATGAGTTAAATGAGTCCTTTATTAATTATTGCAGATTAACTTTGTGTGACATTAACTTAAAAGTTACAGAACACACTGTAATAACCTATAGTATAAAATAAGATAAAATGATACAAAATAATTTGCTACAGCTATTTCCTTTAACTACTGTTAAGTAAGCTTTGGAAAAACAGCATAAGTATAATATTTTAAGTAAATTCAATCAGATTATGGAGAATTAAAAAAAAAAAAGAAGAAAAAATGAATCAGTGAAAAACAAGCGGTGCTACAGGAGCTAGATTCAATTTCCTTTCAATATCAGATTTTCAAGCCCCCCTCCCTAGTGGCTCCTCCCAGCCAACAAATCCCATTCGCCTTAGACCTTTATTTTTATTTCCATTCCGTTTGTTCCTTAAGCTCACCAAGTTCCTGTAATTGATCTGGCTGTAAAGAATAAATCAACCAAAAAAAATAAATAAAAGTTTAATTAAGATTTTTTAATTCTCCATATCTGAGATATCTCATACCAGGGGAAATCATAAGGAAAAAATATTCCCTATGGGTGCTGTGCTAAATTTAATAATAAAAAATTATTATTAAATTTAGTACCCGTAGTTAAATACCTGTAGTTAATAGCAATTTAAATAAATTTAATATCAAAATGAATTATTCTTTGAACCTATTATCTAAAAAAAACTGAAAGTCCTAGAAAGAAGAATTCTAGGTAAATTGACGAGTGCAGTTCAGACTGAAGACCGATGGAAATTGCGAAGTAATAGAGAAATCAAGCAGAAAATCGAATGAATCTTCGACACTATGCGGAATAAGAGGGAATAAGAGGCGGAATAAGACGGACCTCTATGACAAAAGAACAAACATAGATTCAACAAGCAAATTTTTGACTATTTTTAGAAAAAAAAGACCACTACAACGTGGACTAAAAATGTAAAGAAAGATTTTGTAAAGATGAGCATTACACAAGTGCGAAAGTGGAGTGAATTTGGAAACAGAGTGCAAGATCAGGAAAGGTTTCATGCTGAAAGAAGACCAGAAAAGCCTGGACGAAGCTTGAAGAGAATAGAAAGAAATGTGCCAGTGAAAGCATGAAAGAATATTAAAGACAAAGAAAACTCCAGGAGAACAAGGGGGAGTTGTAAGGAGATCAGAAAAGGTCAATACGAAAAAAAAAAAACTCAACTCCTTGAATCTTATAGAACGGTACAAAAACAAAAATAAGTTATAAAAAGACAAATATAAGAAAACACATTTTAGTAATTGACTTATCACGGGCCCGATGCAATTTAAATTGTTGAATCGGAAGACGATTTAAAAGTATTATTCTACAAGGACCGTGTGGTAAAGAATTATTTTCAGTAAATAATAATAATAATATTTATTTCAGAAATTATACAAATATCATTTGGCACATATTGTATTTTTCATCTTCTTTTGAAAACTCCCCTAAGGGATATCCGTGGAAGGGTGTATGGAGAAACCTCCCATTGAAGGCACTCCTAGCGTGGTTCATCAGTCTATAGTAGATCCCCGCTCCAGAGACGTTCAGTCTCCTTGTCGGATTCTGTGATAATGTATCGGTCAGTAATGTTGGTACCAGTAGGTTCGGGTGTCCAGGTAGTGGTGACATTTTTTGTAGTTTTTCTTGATTTTGTCAGTGACGAGTTGTAACCTCAGCATAGATCATTGTGAAATGATTTATTAGTAATTTAAAAGGGACAATCTGTAACATGACGAAGGAATTTTGATTAAAATCTTTGAATGGTCTGTAAGTGGGTTTTGTGCATGAGCCTCACACTTGCGAGGCATAGATCCATATTGGTTTAAGTAGCATGATGTATATTATAATTTTTTTTTTTAATGATAGTTTATATTTGTAATGAAGTAGTCGCCTTAGGAGTGAGAGTCGGTGATTAAATTTTTTCTTTAAATTGGTTACGCGCGATTTCCAAGTCTGTCTTCTGTTCATTGAAAAGCCCAAGTATTTTGTCTGGGTTTGTCCAGGAAGTGGTGCACTGTAAAGTGTTAGTGAGGGGCAGTCTGAAGTTTAAGTGTAAATGGCACTTGGTCAGATTTTGTAGGTTAATTTTTATACGCCATTTATCGAGCGACTATTGTAATGAATTTAAATGTGTATGTAGGTTTTGAGAAGCTATGTTTGGATTACTACTAGTCGAAAGTGTGACAGTATCGTCGGCATTTGTTCCAAGTTGCAAGCCCAAGTGTTTCTGGCGTCTTTGGGATGTCGTACGTGTATATAGTATATACAACTGGACCTAGAATACTGCCCTGCGGTACTCCTCCTGCAATATTCCGACAATAGTCAGAATGCTTACTAATTAACAGTTTCAGAAAACAATGCACATTTTAAAGTTCATTCACGAAAAGTTCGAAATATAAGGAGAACTGAAAATCCATGAATATCTAATTTTTTGACCTAGACTTAACATAGATAAATTAAATGAGATATTATAAAACATATTTTTCTTCTCTGTTCTCGTGGAATAAATGAATTTATTTTCATTATGAATGACAAATATTTAGTTTAATAAATTTATGGCAGGTAGTGTGAAGAGTATCAAAGTCAATTAGATGTACAACTAAAGAACAACTTCAGAAGTGCTTCTGATAACGAAGATATACAGGAGAGTTGGGAAGCATGCATGAATTCCATCACAAAAGCAGCAAAGGATATTCTTGCCAATAAAGAAAAGATTCAAAGATCATCATGGTTCGATAATGATTGTGCCTATGCAACGGAAGCGAATAATGTTGAATACAAGATTATGGTCCAAAGAAAGCATACGAGAGGATCAACAGAAGAATATAGAAACCTGCGGAGGAAGGAAAAAAAGCTCCACATGCGGAAGAAAAGACAATGGCACCACAAGCAGCTTGAGGAGATAGAAGAGCTGAAATTTCTAGGTTTTACCAGAAAATAAATCGAACCACATCTGGCTTTAAACCTAGAACAAAGATTTGTAAAGCTGAAGATGGAAGTGTGCTGACCAAAAAAGAGGCTATAATAGCAAGATGGACCCGGCATTTTGAAACTATCCTGAACGAAGATGCGCAGGATGAAGGTGGAGCAACATTTTTTGAGGAAAAAAATGAACTAGATCCAACAGAATTTGAGGATATGATGGAGGCAATTGGAAGACTGGAGAATAGTAAGTCACCTGGTGATGATGGAATTCCTGGTGAATTATACAAGAACGGAACAGAAACCCTGCATAAAGAATTATATTTTCGATATGGTAATACAGGAGTGGCGACAGACATTAAAAGAAAGAGAAATCTACAAACCTTTAAGGATTGGGACGAAGAAAAACGGAGTGGAAATTGATTGGATAGCGTTTGCTGATGATATAGCCCTGATGACGGTTGTAGAGCCATATTGTTGTTGTTATGGGATAAAGAATAAACTATAAGTCTGGGATTAAATAAAAGATCTAATGTTTTATCCAATAATGTATATTGATCCAAACTGTGACAACGGTACCAAGATAAATAAACTAAAATTGGAAAGTTATACTTTTTTTATCTTCCAACTCAAAGCGAATATATTTTAAGATACATGAAGAAAAAATCATATATTTACTATAAACGCACTAGAAGGGAGTTTTTCACAAAAATTGTACAACCTATGTCAAAATCTCATTAAAGAATTTGTCACATACAACATACCTGAAAATAACCCCCTGTCGGAATTCGGAAGATGTGAAAAACAGAATTCAAACATTTGTGTGATCGACTGATGTACTGTTGATTTTTTTTTTTTCATTTGAATTATTCAGATATAAAAATGATATTCAGTATCTGATCTATTAATTTCGATAGAATATCATTTAGGAAAACTAAAAGTTGCCCAAACGTTTTAGATTTTTTTTTACTATGAAATTGAAACCCAATCAAAAGTTCTACCAAATTTATATAAACCAAAACATGTAAACAATATATATATATTTGCCTAACAGTGCCTTGAAAAACATGCTTTATCTTCGTAAATAACAGTCAGATCAAATTGTTTTTATATATAATAGCTTTGGAATTAAACAAAATATCATTAGGATGAACGGCTGAAGGTTCTAGCTGACTTTTAGTTTAAATTTATCAAAACACTAAACGAAGATGAATCGTTAACTATAGCAACTGATTACCAAAAGTATTTTCCTCTTCAAATTACTATAAAATGACCCTAACCCAACTGTTGTGCAGGGGGGTTTTGTATGATAAAATCGCCAGGCTTTACAGAAATAAGAGTCCCATATATCTGTTATAGTCGGTCTCAGCATTAAAAAAAAGAAATTATATTCGTAAATATTTACCTATATCATCGATGTAATGATAGTTATATCAAATTAAAAAATCATCTATTTTAATGTCCAATGTACATCATTGTCTGCACTTCTATTCACCATCGAAATGAAAGCTTAGAAGAAGAAATTTTATAAACAATGTATCTTAATATTTGAATATCAAAACACTTCCAGAGATTCTTATCATCAACTAAACATTTTGGTAATTTTGTCTACGCGAGTTTATGCTATAGCAACATCCATTAGTGTTGCTACGAGGATTTCATACACAGATTTAAACTTTTCCCACTTTATTCTAATTACATAACCTGCATTTTAATCCTAAACTAAACGAAGCTGGTGGAGAGAGTTTTAAACGTACAAGGCCCTCAAACTTTTCAGAATACTATTTACCAATTTAAACCTTGTTCATCGTTTCATCCATGAACATTTTAACTTGTTTAAATTATTCCTATGGCATTTCCATTTTGAACAAATAATGCAGCAAAAATTATACATATGGGTTAATTTTCATAATTCTCATACGGGAGATTGAGGTGCGTTTGTATAAACTTTAAATAATTACACTTTTCTGCACGAAAATCCTCCTTCAAACCAAAACATGCTTTCTTACTGTTATCAGATGTGCTGAACACGAATTTGAAGTCAGATTTTGTCTATCACGCAGTTTCCTGAGAAATTCTAGTTTTTTATCCAAAAAGGTGAGTTTTTTGTGGATTTGACGAATTTTTTTTCGGCATCAAAACATAGTGAAAAAAATTTAAAAGCCCGATGATTTTGAGCGCAATGAAGTATATTTGAACGAAAAAAATTTGATGGGAATATTACAAGTGGTTAAAGAAATATGGCTAAAAGTGTTTTTTCAGTTTTTGAGCTTGAGGCAGGGATTTGGTCTCTACCTGGATCTTTAGGGGAATGACCCTCCTTTATCTTTTATGGTGGTACCCTTTTCATTCCAATCCTTACCTGCCCCCCTTTCACCCTCAATACCCCAACTCCCCCCCCCCTCCCACTCAGCCCCTATCTTGTCACTATTTTCTTCTAGGATTTGATCAGTACTCTCGAGGCTTTCGCTAAACTCACTTAGTTGGATATTCAGTTGTGCTATCATTGTTTTTGGAACAGTTCACTTTTTCTCTGTAATGTCACGACAGTGTATAAATAAGCCTGATTCCTTTTGCTATATTTGTGGTGAAGTCACATTCAAGTCCACTCAGAAACCTCTGACTCCGCTGGTGTAGAAGGCATAGGAGTTATACTTTGGATGTAAAGTAAGTGATCAGGACAAATCATGGGCTCCTAAAATATGCTGTAGTTCATGCTCACGTTCTCTGAGTGGTTGGCTAAATGGGACACATAATTCAATGCCATTTGCAGTTCCCATGATATGGCGAGAACCTACAAATCACGTGACCGATTGCTATTTTTGCATGACCACAATCAAAGGTTTCTCGTTCAAGAGCAAAAAGAAAATTGTTTATCCCAACATCCCCTCTGCCATGAGACCAGCTCCACATGATGCCTCCATTCCCATCCCACCAAATCCGAGTAAGTTACGTCTTAGTTCTGAGGAGTGCAGCGATTCTGAAAGCGTTTCACCTCAACCTGGAACTAGTCAACAAGAAGAAATTTCAAGTTCGTCCAGCCCCTCTGAAACTCAGCCACAGCTCATAAATCAGAGCCGATTGAATGATCTTGTTCGTGATTTAGATCTCCCAAAAGCTCAGCTGCTTGGGTCAAGGTTGCAACAATGGAATCTCTTGGAAGGAGGCGTGAGTCATTTTTGAGTTGTGTCATATCTAGTATTATACCTGATAGCATGTAGGATTCAATTAATTATATTTTATCGTTGAAAAAGAAAAAAAATCTGTTACAATAAAGACAATAATTTTCAAATACAATTTTTCATTTTTTCCAAGTTTCACCTCTTTTCTCTCAAAATCAGAGGGTGATAGAATTTTTCTGAGTTCGGATTCGGACTCAGCACACCTGAAAACATGAGAAACAGGCAAAATTGTTCAAGGAAGGAGAGAAAAGTTTTTTTTTGCAGAACAGTGTTATTTTTGTTACCCATTTAAAATGTCAATTTTTAAAAAGAAATAATTCAATTCATTAAACGATGGAGATAGCTACACAAAATAATCAATTAGCAATGAAGAATCAAACGCGATCTAAGTATCGATGAAGAGTGTATTCTAAATTAATACATTCATTATTTCTTTATGGACATGCATTTCTTTATAGATCATTTTCGAAAGAAGAAAACTCAATTTATTTACCATTCAAAAATATTGCTTTTCTTACAAGTAGTAATCTGCACTGAGGAAGAAGAAAGTAAATCACAAAATTTTCTGTTTCACTTTTTAATCCAAGATTTGTAATTTAATTTTTTGTCTGCTATAACCAAAAATATGAATGGTGTGAACGAAGTAGAGCCCAGTTACACATATAAATAGTTTATTTTAAATTGTTAGTTTTATTTTAACCTATATGTGACAATTTCATGTAACTTATCATAAGTAATTGTTTGTAAATCGTTAAAAGATAGCTAAAGTCGACTAAAATGTAAGCATTAATGAGATGAGAATAAGAACATACAGATATTATATTTCTAAAAACCTGAAACGGGATATTTAAGAGTTCTATGGTGGCGGCCTGTGGTCTAGTTGTTAGCATAACAACCTACCTTGCCCAATAGCCCGACAGGTTGCCCAAGTATATCCCCAAAGGGGCTAAAAAATCCTTGGTTATGCCGTCCTTCGGAAGAGACGTTAAACAGGGGTCCCGAGCCTGTACGATGTAATATACTCGTTAAAAACCCCTATTATAATTAAACCTCGGTAAAATGTAGAGCTCCCACTGTAGCATCGTCCAAGTAACCATAGGAGCGTAAAGTGGCGTTAAATAAAACAACCAAACGAACAAAATTTTCAATTTCATTTATATACTTCAAGATTTGAAACTTGAATAATTTAATTTTGCGATTGTTGGGACGAAAAACACGAATGGTATGAACGAAGTCTAGATAAGTTATGCACGTAGATATTTTATTTTACATTGATATTTTTTTAAAAATCTTTATGTAATCATTCCATGTAACTTATCAAATGTAATTATTTGTACATGGTCCAAAAATAGCCAAAATCGACTATTATCGTTTTTGGCTATTAATCGAGAAAAAAAATCTACGATAAAATAATAATCAAATATAAATATATAAATAGAAACAATATAAACGGGTTATTTACGAATTTTATGAATAACTTCACTTTTTTTTTCTTAGTGTGTGTTAGTGCAGTTGTTGAAATATTGACATATTTTTTCTATAAATATCACAAAAAATTCCACTCCTCCATGAACATCCAGTTTCATTTTTTGAAATGACTTAACTATTTGTTACTCTATGTCGAATTTGGGCCTTTTAGCAGAGTAAATAAATGAGAACTAGAACATGTCTGAAAATGGAATGAGCCAAAACCTTAATTGGTTAGAGAATCTACTTTGACATTCGCGAAATTATCATTCCGGTTATGTAACTGACTATGTAATGAGAATTAACGTTTTTTCATGTTTCATATTCATGTTATATCGTCTATACAAATTCAAAGAATCGAATATGAAAAAACACATTTTTTGTTTCAATCTATAGCGTTTAATTTTTTTATGTAATTTCTTTATTTTTAATTCTCATCAAGATGTTTTAATGACATCGATCAAATTACATGGTTTTAAACATTATTGAAACATTGAATTTGAATAGACAATTAAGTTATAATTTTTTTTATAACGGTTAGCAAAATAATATTTTCTCTAGACACGTGCTTATAAATATGTTTATTTAGTAGCGAAACCATTTTTTTTATCAATCATTCTGGTTTACTCCTCTCCCTATATAATTTCTTTAGTCTTTATAATTGTTCAATTTTAAGTTAGATGTTGTTAAGAAAACGTATTAAGAATGTACGTTAATTACAAGAATGTCGTTACCTACACCATCGAGCAGCATCGACTTGTCACAATAGCCAATAAGAAAATTTCAGTGTTTAGTCCGAATGTTACGAAGTTGGAAATAAAATATAATTGTATCCCTACGTCAACAAAGCCATGTTTATTGTGCGCTATTATTTAATTTAGAATGAGGCATTTCAATTATTTAGCTATATCATTCATAGAAAAATGAATACGAGTAAAATTCTTTATTAAAATACATACTTACTTGGCTTTTGGATTTAATCTGCTAGCAGCCGGAGATGGATTCTAAGGGATCTAGTATCCTACTGGGGCTCTCCCATCACCCAATATGGTTTATTAAAAAGGTAAGTACCCAAAATAAGGAAGGAAATCTGGTGGTTGTTTTGGCATAGGACAAGTAACCTCCCGGCTGAACTGTTGTCTAAGGAACAGAATGGTATCTACCACGTATTGAACCCAAGACCCAAGATGTTGTAGTGATACTTTTTTAGTGTTTGTTATTTACTTGGAAAGTTAGACTTCACCCTTTGAACCCTCAAATAGTACCGTCAGTATCGTCTACTTGAGCTACATTTCACCTTACCCCTTAAGTAAGGGAAGGAAGATTGATGCAGAAGTGGAAGTCGTACTAAAATAATTAGCCTCACTAGTTGTGATGTAGGGCACAAAGGGACTGGACAAAGGGACTAGCTTCTTCCCCCTGGCCGGCACCTGGACTCCATGTCCTCCGGGAGTACAAAGGCAGTGTCTTCCAGCCGGCCTGTCATTTCAGATCTGATTAAGCTCGCCAGACAGCCCAGGCTCTTTGTTTCTTTTAGGGCGAGTTACACTGATCCGAGATTCAATTACATTTGGATTGTGACATCTCACCTATACCGCGGAATGGAATTCAGTTCAACCATTCAGGAATAAAAATATACAGTTCTAAAAGAATTATTTGTTTTTGTCACAATGTACATAAGCGTTAGTAATAAAGTAATACTCAATATACTTTATTTTGTAATAATTGGGATCAGATTGCGTATGTAACAGTCGAACGCCATATATTCATTACGAGGCGTAAGAGAAGTATGAATGCTTTCCCTATTAATGTTCAAAATTTTTTGGAATACATATTTAGGAAGGCCCTAGAAAATGAAAACACTGAAATAATTGAAAATGGAAAAATACTGTAATGTACTCCGGTACTCAGCAATCTGATGTGAAACAATGACCGATAATGTGAAACAGCTGATGACCCTATTCATCCAGGAGTAGACCCTAGTCCCTAGAACCAGAACATAGAGGAATTTTCTATAAAATGGAAACAGTTAAGAGTTGACTCTTTCTTTAAATATAAAAACAAGACCTATATGTGGATGATTTCTTGGTCTCACTTTACGTAGAAAAATCGTAAACTCTAGCTGAAGGAGCATACAAAAGCTCACAGCCTTCGAAATGGAGCGCCACCACAGAATTCGAATTATTGCCATTGATAATTCTGCCACGGAACTGGGACAGATCCCGAGCTAACAACAACAATAAATATTCGCAAAGAGGAATATCCTGGTCATTTAATGAGGAACGAAAAATATACATGATCTACTACAGAGTATTCTGCAGAGAGAATAACAGTAAACGCTGACAAATAATATCCAGGATAACGAATTTCAGGGCGTGGTTCTCAAAAACCATAACAGGCCTATTCTGTGCCGCAACAAATACAATTGTAATCGCCAGAATGATAGGCACTATAATAAGAAGAAGATTTCTCAATAATTCCTTCCGAAACTGCCTAAATAGTATAGTAGTGATGTTGTGGACTTAACTTACCTGATTGGAGTACAACGGTATTTTGTAATCATTATACGGAGTATAATATGTAATATGTATCATTATCATTACACAGTGGTACATTATACTTCAAAATTACCACGAATGCACGTATTGGCATGGGATTGGAAAAATGACTTGAATTTACTGTCTTTTATTGATGATAATGTTCATTTGAGATGTGCGGCATTTTACCTGATTCTTTTCGGGGTATGTCCAAACGATGCCTGAATTGGGGAGTTTCAGTTACATAACGGTATTTTGTTTTTCGGACTTTTCCAATTTCATTTTCGGAATTGCTTACTAACGTATTGAATGTTCCAAGAAAGACAATGAGTTTTATATACGTTCACATTTTTAAACTCTCTGCGTTGCGATCAGAACAGACTGACATAAAATAACCCATACAATGGCTCGCGATTCGTACTTTCGCGAATCACAGATTGTACTTTCTTCAAGTTTAAAAATTAATCAAATTTAGTATACTTTTTTTTCAAAATCGAGTAATATAAGTTGTAAACAGAAGATACAGCTCTTCAAGTCATCTT
Organism: Troilus luridus; assembly: GCA_964056705.1. Taxonomy (NCBI): domain Eukaryota; kingdom Metazoa; phylum Arthropoda; class Insecta; order Hemiptera; family Pentatomidae; genus Troilus; species Troilus luridus. The sequence continues at coordinate 41,024,347 of OZ057412.1, read as the reverse complement.
TATTGATCACACACAGCAGTAAGTAGAGCTCTGCTGATTTAAGCCCGGTGATGTGGCTAGGGAAGACAATGTAATCCTCGACGTGGGGGGAGCCTGCACCTGATGGAAAACTGCCTAGTCCCCTCAGGCCTTCTCATCTCAGGACCTCCGGCGGTAATAACTATACACCAATAAACCAGTCTTCAACTGTATAATATTATTGAGGCGTTATACAAGGAGTACTCGAAAGTAAATTAAAGGACCTACTGTTTATGGTAAAAAAGAATAACTTCTCTTGGTGGGATATGGTACATTCTCTCTTTGGAATTAGTGGCCTGTATTATTAATGATAAATAGTGTACATATTATAATCATAATAAAATGCAATTATTTTAATTACTGAGATTTATTGTCCAACTTTGAATGACATCTTCTGTCTTCATTCCTCCTTACCATGTTGGCTCTCTGAGGTGTTCTACTCCATACTGTTCAGATATATGGAGCATATGATCCTAGCTCTATCTCCTTCTCTTCAGTTTTTCACAACTCGTCTACTACTACTTGCATCGGTAGACGGCCATTTTGTTTCTAGTTGTTGGCCTAGGAAGTGATTGAGGGCGCTCCCTCTTGTACAAGGAGGTTGACCAGATAGAGTAATTTAGACGGCTGTTTTAAATCACTAAACTACACTAACCATCATATTCACGTTCATATACTTATTTTTTCAATTATACGAGGTCCGAAAAATACACATCTATGGTTGACTGTAAACTAAATGGCTACTCTTCATCAAGCTAACAGAAGCAGAGATACCGTTTAAGCTCAAGCAATCAGGGGTGTTAGTCCTGAATCAACGGTTGTAACAGTATTTTCAGAACACAAAAAAAAAGTTGATTAACTGATATTTCAACGGTAACTTTTATTTTATTTCATGTATTAAACGTATTATTTATAAAAAATTATTATTTTTTAGTCACTTTTGATAGTCATGTTTATCGGATATAATGCTGTGAACATTTTATTCATTACATAAGTAAAATGTAATTTATGATTAACAAATAATAGTGGAGTCTTTTTTTCTGTAGGAATATCAAAAATAATTCCGTATGTTCTTGGTATTTATATTGATGTCATTCGTAACACCCCGGTATATCAGGAGGAAGATATTATTGACACCTCTTAATACTGTTATCCAAGTACATTTTGATGTTTGGTGTCAATCACCATGACTTGTGATGTTCCCGATAATATAACATGGCTTATTATCTGTCTTGGATGCCTTCTTACACTTACACTAGACATAATTTACCCTGGCCTGTGTAATGCAGAAATGTTGCAAAGAACATTCAGAATGGTCTATATATTTAATATCAAAATATCAACTTTTTAAAAAGCAATATGGAAAAAAAAAATTGTTGGGAAGACATGTGGTCAACTTTATTTGGTCCAACGAAGAACAATAGGTGGCAACGGAATGGTAAAAATTAAAAACTTCTCACTATACCGACAAATTTTAATAACAACTAATTAAGCTCATTTAAAAGTTTAATGAGAGAATGGTCTGAATAAAAGAGAAAATTAGACAAGACTATTACCGTTCCTGAGCATTATAATGAAGATGAAGAAAGTAATATAAAAAAAATTAAAACGTTGTTTAAACACAATTTAATTAACTAAGAACTGTAAGAGCGGACCGTTTAATTATGAGCTATTCAATCCTTCCTCAAAGTGATCAGGGATAGTTTTATAGGCGACCATCAAAACCCAAGATGGCATGGAAAACTATTGGAAAAGTTCCGAAGGATAATGTGAAGGAATGGAAGTGAAAGAATTTCCACTTAAAACTTGGTTATTCCTTATTTTCAGAAACGAAGGAACTTTTTCCTTTTCAATTTTTTTTTATTAAGGTGGACTGTGAAAAATCTCTAATAACAACTCGTAGAAACGTTTGGTTTCAAATTTGTTTTCTCTTTTATATTTATAATAATTCAGTAATTAATTCTAATTTACCAGCGTGTTAGAGTAAAGTAGATTTAATCGGCAAAACCCGAAGTAGCAGAGATTTCGAGTAAAGTTATAAGCTTCTTACATCTAATACAGGTCCCCTTATTTTAGGGGGTGTTAGTTTCAGTAAGTAGAAATAAATATATCTATCGTTAAAATTAATTACAATTTTTTTTTTTAAAACGGTGATTTGGTTATCATAATTATAAAATCTATATCTACATCTATACCTATATCTATAAAATCAAAATCTTGTTTGATTACTACACATGTTTTTTTGTTGGGGAACATACCGAGAGGTAAACTTTGCAAGTTTCACCATTAAGTCAAATTGATTTTTCGATATGCATTTAAAATATTTTAGTTATTTCCAATGATAATTATGTACATTAATTTATTTTCAAATTTTTTTTTTTTTTTTTTAAATTTATTTATTGATATTTACAACTGTATAAAAAAAAAATACATCTAGTAAATGGGCTAAGCGATACAAAATGACATGTGAAAATGACATGTAGAGAAACTACCCACTGGTAGTACTCAAATCACAAGTTCAACTAAGAAGTCACGGGGCCATCTTCTTTTCAGACGCCTCGGAGGATTATCGGGAATTGAAGAGGAAGCTAGGTTTAAAACCAGAGGGTTTGAGTGGAAATGAAGTTTGTTATGAAAGGATAGATAGCGGTTTCGGGCCAGATCAGCAACAAATGGGACATTAAGGTCGTTATGGATAATTTTATTCTTAACAAAATAAGGAGCATTAAGGATTATTTTCAAATTTAAAATTAATTGTTACAGTAATTATTAAATTGCAAATTGGTAAGATTGATACGTTTATTTGTGATTATAATTTGCATTGGATTTTAGAACTAAGGCCTTAATGGATTTTTGAAAAATTATTTATCTCATCAAGATATACACACTAAAGGCGATTGAATCTATTGAAATTTGTGTATTGAAGCGTAAGGTACCTACAGCAATATGAGAAATAAGTTGTTTTTTTTATTCCCCTTAATAATACAATTTAAACACTTCCTAAACAGACAACAGTTAGTAAAATAAGTACAGATACCTATTTTTCAAAAAGTTTATTTTGTCTTACGATTAAAATCTAACTTTATGGGCCATCTTAATAAAGTACGAAAAAAAATTAAAAAAGGTTATTATAAAAAATGTCAGATTCTGTTTCTCAAGACATTTGTTTTACACAGCAACGCATTACAGGCCTATTTAATAATTATCCAAATTATTCATTCGTTCGCCAAATGCTCTCCCCTAAACTTCGGTCCACTTTGGTCTTTTGGGCCCTGGGTGCTGTCATCACTGACTTCAACCCAACATAAAACAATAAGATAAATAGTTGGACAAAGCATTTAGAAAACGATAAAGACATTTTTTATTTTCTTATTACATAGCACATCGGAAATAAATTGTTATAAAAAGATTTAAATAAAAACATTTTGTTATCGATGTCCTTTTTAAATATATAAATAACAGTCTTTTTAGAAGTTTAAAAGCTTCAGGATTTCCCAATGTCTGAAATTATTCAAAATTTAACAGTAAATGATAAGGTCGTTGGTTAGTCCAGAACTTAATATTAAGTAGACCACGGTGGTCCCTGGCCCTGACATGCCACTCGAAGGGCCTTTCGGGACACGCCGTGTCAAAACAGGACCTTCCTCACACGTCATTGGTCCATTGTCATTATCCCGGCTGGGTGGGCAGCTCTGGTGGTTCTCAGTATTCAATCCCTCATCAGGAACTATATCTCTCTACAATTATTTAATAGCGTTATGCTATTTATCTTAAAATATCGTTATCATAATTGTAAAATAAATCAAAATCTTGTTCGATTACTACATGATAATTATGTTTGTTGGGGGAACATACCGAGAAGTAAATTCATCATTAAGTAAAATTTTGTTACAACAGGATAATTATGTTTTTCTTTTTTTTTTCAGCATTAGCTCCTTCTTAGAGAGCATCTGTTTGGGAAGTGAGGAGATGTTGGAAAAGCAAGGGGGCTAGGGACGAAGCATGACGTACACTTTCCTGGACATGTCCGGTAATATCGGTCTAAGTCCGGAATACGGGGGGAATTCTAAGCCCTCCGGATTTTCTACAAACCAGCTAAAGAAATAAATAAAAAAATCAAATAAACTCAAGTTTTTTATTAAATATCAATTTTACATTATTATTAAGATAACCGTTCTTATATTCCGTGCTCCGAGAAATACTTTTTAACACTTCCGAATCGTTCATAATAGTTTTATAGAACATTTCACAGGGCATATTTTATTTTTTAAAAACGATGTAAAATACTGGACTATAAATCTTCAATTTTCATAAAAAATGGGGAAAAACCATTATCCATTCTGTATATATTCTTAATTTATTAAAATTATTAGACGTTTCGACAAATTTATGTCATTTTCAATCTTTCTAAAAAAATTCTTCTGCATCAATTAACAATCATATATAATATAACAAAGTTATAAGTCACAAATCTCATTAAATGCATTTTTAATGTCGAATCATTTTTTTATATATATGTTTTTTTGAGGATTAGCTATCGTCCATGGTCCATCATCCAATTGTTAATATTAAAATTTCAATATTATAACATACTATATACTCTCACGAGAAAATACTAGAATTAGCTTCGTTTTCTCACAAAACGACATTAACATTATATTTAAAAGAATGTCCGCAATTTTCATTTTTTTTATCTGGTAACCCTAACTAGGGGGGAATGATTTCCAAGTGGAGGGAGAATGAGCGAGAAAGTACGGGAATAGGGATCGAAGAAAACAAGCTATAGTTCCTTGTGGCTGGACTGAGGATTCGAACAGAAGGAGTCGGTAGATACAGGACGGTTGTTGAAAGTTATTGGATTGGTATAAGTATAAAACAAAGAAATATTGCCTACTAATGGAGGATAGTCCCACTTTAACTCTCCCTAAAGTTGGGACACTACAGATTCGAGAGGCCCTTGTATTCTACAATGCAGTAGTCAAAGTAAGATGCCGAGAACTATGGAATAACTTCAGGGAACTTGAGGTTGTTCAGGTCATGTGGGATTTCCAGGAAATGGTTTGATCAATAATAATCCCTATGTTTTATATAGTTCCTTCCTATTTCCAAACAATAAGCACTAATCCCATTCAAAACCACCCCATACATATTTTTTTACATTTCGTTGACCTGCTGAATGTCACCCAATCATTACAACTAAGTACAGTTGACATTTTTAAATATTCCTTGTAATAAACGTTCATGGTCCACTGCCACGGACTCCATTCCGAAATGTAATTTTCTTTTACCTGCGTTTAAGAAGATTTTCTCATTTATCAACATGGGGCCCCTCTTCCCCCTCCCCTCGCTGTTAACTTTATTAACTTGCGAGCTTCTGACGGAGTTTTGATTTCACGCCCGGCAGGTCTTCATTCTACTTTTCCATTCCTATTTAAAGTCACCACCGAAGACCACAAAAATTTTGTCCATTTTAAAAACTCTAATTAATTAATTTTTGGTTGAAAGAACATTCATAAACATTATATAGTGGATAATTCGGACGATTCAATCGGTCCAGGTCGAAGAAAATATGCTGGAAGAACAGAAATGAGGAAGGAATGAAAAACCTTAGAATCCCAGGAAAAAATTTACTAAAATGACCCTATGAGGCTGTAAAAGGGCTTTTTGATTTTATTAAGCATTAATATTTTTCTGTTACTCGAAATATAGCTATAATTTCATTCATTTCAATTTTTATTTGTTTAGAGGAAAATACAAATATCCTTTGGGATAGAATTTCTCCGGGACGAAAAATTTCCATATTCTGTAATAAAAGCATTGTATTAATTTATTTTTGGAAAAAAACTGTTTACCGAATACTACTATTAATATTTCTTCCTTATCGATTATTAATAAAATATATAAGTAACAAACAAAACCAATGGGGAAAGATGAAATATGAAAGATAGATATTTGAACTAAGATAAAACTGTATATACTAGTAATATCAAGCTCTATAAATCTCCTGTCTCCCTAAGAAATTGAAATAGCGTTTGATATATTTTATTCAACCTTGAGTACTGTCTTTGACATGATCATCCGATATCTTATATACTACAACATATATGAAAGTATTATTAAAAATTTTCAACGATAAAAAGAATTGGTTTGATGAAAAAAACTTATTTAGTAGTTTCTATTTAATCTATTCAGAATAAGGGAGAGTTTTCGGAATAAATATACTTTGTTAAAAATGGAGTATAAAAAAAACAAGAATAAAATGGGTGACTATTTCTTTGGCCTCTCTAATGTTTTGGCCTAATATCAGGGTGGCAATAGATTGATAACATTATTAAAGTCTAAAATATAATCACTGTATTTAAAGAAATAAACTAAAGAAGAACACGGCTGAAATGATGCTATAAATATATTTAAATATTTTTTTCATAATGATTTTCATAACCCACACGAATACAGGACTAATGCACGTTAAGTTGTCTGTTTCTATTCATTGACAATTAACGTTGTAGAGGTGGCCTTCATTTATTCATTACAGTGTGAATTTCATCAGTATGTCTTTTTAATTTTGACTTATAATTAGGGTTACCAGATCAAAAAATGAATATTCCGGACTAAATTCCGCTTTTTGAAAAAAATTCCGGACATTCTTTAAAATATAATGTTAATGTCGTATGAGAAAATATAATGTTAATGTACAATGAGAAAACGAAGCTAATTCTAGTATTTTCTCGTGAGAGTATGTAGTGTGTGTATAATATTTAAATTTTAATATTAACAATTGACCATATAGGATAACTAATCCTCAAGAAAACATATATACAAAAAAAAATTTCGACATTAAAAATCTATTTTATGAGATTTGTGACTTATAACTTTTTCAAGTTAAAAATGATTGTTAATTTATGCAGAAGATTTTTATAATTTGTCGAAACGTCTAATAATTTTAATAAATTAAGAATATATGCAGACTGGATAATGGTTTTTTCCCCATTTTTTATGAAAATTGAAGATTTATAGTTCAGTATTTTACATCGTTTTTAAAAAATAAAATATGTTCTGTGAAATGTTTTATAAAACTATTATGAACGATTTTGAAGTGTTAAAAAGTATTTATCGGAGAAAAAAATATAAGAACGATGATCTTATTAATAATGTAAAATTGATTTTTAATAAAAATCTTGAGTTTATTTTATTTTTTTATTTATATCTTTACCTGAATTGTAGAAAATCCGGACGGCTTAGAATTCCCCCAGCATTCCGGACTTGGACCGATATTTCCGGACATGTCAGGAAAGTTCCGGCCGTATGGCAACCCTACTTATAATTCTTCGTTCCAAGGGATAAACAGGATTTAAATATCATTATAACAATAAAATATAATACACTTTATTTTAAAAAATAAGCTGTAGTGTAAACGAATATTGGAACGTGAAGAGTGTAGCCATGAGGGAACCCCCGCTTTCCTTATTCTCTTATAGATCTTGAATGAGACATGAGACTTACAATTCATATTTCTCAGCCAGTTGAGCGAATATGACAGTTTTGAGCATGTTTGTCCACGGCATGACTATTATGATCCAGCTGGACTAAATCTCGTTAAATAAGATTTGTTCGATATCTATGCTTAAATAATGATCAGTGTGAGGGAAATGCTCACAAGGACACCACTCCCGAGTTAAAATATACCGACAAAAATGTTCTCTTTTTTTTTAACACCACTTAGGTCGAGCCTAAAAGTTAAACTAGCCCTCGAGGTAATAGAGGAAAACCTTCTGGGGATAGATCCTAACAGCATTGTTAATAAAACCTACCGAGCCAAAGTGGAAGGAAAACGAGGAAGAGGACGACCTAAAAAAAGTGGGAAGAAAAGGGGAACTCGAGAAGAGAGGACTCCAATAGAACAGAAGAGCACAGTTGGTGGAAGACCGGCAGACCTGGAGAAGGCTGTTCTGATTTCCTTCTAACTGCATAGGCAGTTAATGAGGATAGAATATGATGATGGCTTTTTTCATCATTGGTCATTTGTACGCGCATATCATGAAGGATTTTTTATATAGATAAAATAAAAGCATTATGTAATTTTACAATAAAGGATATTCTTTTAAAAAACAAATATATTATTGAATTATCATCCTAAATTATTTAGATGATTTAAAAGGTTTCTTCGATACTTTTTCCTAAGAATTAATTTGGATATCATTTCAAAGGGTTAATTGTATTTTATTAATAATAAAGTTAAATACAGGAGAGATTCAGTGTGGCGGCGGGGTAGATTGTAAGTAGATGGGATCGACTCTGAAAAGGGGTCTTTGTTTGACTAAGAAAGACTTAGGGTGGCCATTGTTGGAGGGGCGGCACTATTTGGCGGTAATTTCGAAAACAAGCGGCTTCAAACAATAAGGCCCGCCCATTGTCTCCGTCCCATCAGCCACACACCCCGGCCCTTTCCTTTCTACAAAGAAACAAAAACAATTTCAAACCTACCCTCAGCTCTGGATCTTTGACCAGAAAAAATGTCGTCACTCCACCGTTTATGATAGGCACGTTAAGAGCTACTTCAAAAGCATGATAGATTCCAAAAGGTTCTCTAAATATATTTAGAGGAAATACCGGATTTAGAAGAGATAGGCACTCGCAGGACGATATATTTCTCCTTAGAAGAGTATAGGATCCCTCCATGGGAACTGGATAAAGAAAGTTTCTTAGTCTTTCTAGGCTGCTTTTGACTCCGTTACACATCGGAATATATATATTTATTTATTATTACATATATATATATATATATATATATATATATATATATATATATATATATATATATATATATATATGTAAAATCCAAGTTCTGGATATTTAGTTAGCCTTGATTGAGGTTATGGAACGTTCATATTTATATTAGATCACCTGGCAGTAATAGATGAGAATCTGTGTAACGTTATTAGTTGGATTACAACCTGTAATTTAATTAATCTTTTCAGGTTTGTATTGTTTAGTTGTGTTATGTAAAGAGTATTAATATGTCTTGTGTATCTTTTAAAACGTTAATATGTAATCTTTTCAGATTAATAAAATCAGTTATTATCCAACTTATAAATTAAACTACAGGTTGTAATCCAACTAATAACGTTACACAGATTCTCATCTATTACTACCAGGTGATCTAATATAAATATGAACGTTCCATAACCTCAATCAAGGCTAACTAAATATCCAGTACTTGGATTTTACACACACATATATATATACCAACATAAGTTGGAAGATGGAATATGCGTCAAGTCGTAGTCCTTCTCTACGTTGATGACATCGAGGACTCTAAGGAGAAGGTGTAGTAAGCTCTTGAAGAATGGAAAGATCAGCTCCAAAGTAAGGGAATGACAATTAAACATTTCTAAAAGTATAAGTGCTCAATGTGTTTAGGCATGAGCATGATGATGTGCGTTTGTTTTTGGATAAGGAAACTCCTGAATTAGAGGACCACTTTCCCTACCTAGGAACCATCATTAGCAGGTCTGGTAAAGTTTATGAAGTAGTTGGTAATATAATCAGTAAAATGAAGCTAATTCATTACCAGATCTGTAACTGCATAGTTGGCCATCGAAGTGTAAAGGAAGATACGAAGCTCCACATATACTAAGCAGTGTAATACACAACTACATATGGGAGTGAATGTTGGGTCAAGCTTGATTAACATATGAGCCGTATAACAATTGCGGAAATAAAGTAAAGACCTCCATTGAAAGAAGACAACTGAAGTGGTTCGGACATGTCTGTAGCATTCAAAAGGAAAACCATCCTAGGACGGTAAAGTCCACTCGCTGCGCAGAAAGCTCCGATGTAGCCTGAGAGTTCTATATAAGGTATGGTATAAGAGAATAGGAGCATCAAGAGGAAAAACCTTTGCTCAAAAGACGGGGATGTATCGAGTCTGGAAGAATGGATACGTTGGATTGAGGCTCCTCTAAGCTAAATAGTACACAATTTAAGATAATGAAAAAAATATAACATTAGCTTTTGGTTTCCATTCGTCCATTATAGCATATGTTCGAATAGTAATATATAATTATATCATACAAATAATTCTTTTCGGAAATAGATAATTTTTATTGGAAGAGGGGTGGGGTATCGGGCCATGAAATATAAAACCCACTAAAAAATATCTATGATTCCTTTTGGTTTGTATTTTTTAATTTAAATACTAGGGTGGCAGCTATACAAATTACACTTAATTCCGATTTTAATTTGTTCTATTGGAGTGCTGCCGATGGGTAGTAACTCCACATGTGTTTTTCATGTCATAATGTACATATCAGCAGATTTACTAGTTATAATCATATTATAGTTGTAAATATCAATAAATTAAATTTAAAAAAAAAAAAAAAAAATTTGTTCTACATTTTTTGCAAAAAAAAAAGTCCCACACCATCTACTTTGAATACTTGAAAATAAAAACCATTGTAAATGTTTTTCATCAAAGCAATATTTTCTATTATTAATATATTCTAATAATTCTTTCATATCGGTGCTCTACGAATATATGGGATGTCGGAGGTCGAGCAGCATTATTCTCTATTGTCAAAGACAGAACACTAGGCTGAATAAAATATATCAAACGCTACTGCAATTTCTATAGATTGGAGATTTATTGCTTGGTATTAGTTTTATATATATTCTTTATATTTTCCAATAACGACATTTCAATTTTCTTCTTTACCTACTTTTTGTGTTTCTCTTTGGAGTAAACTCGATAATGGTAGCTATACATTTTTAGCATCAATTTACACGACACAAGATATTTATAATACCGTTCATTAAAACATCAAGTGGTAAGAATCGTTCTTCAAGCGATAGTTGCATTAGTTATTTAATAATCCAATAAAGATAATAACAAATTCAAACTAGTACTGCAAATTAAGGTAATAATGTATGGATTATTACTAAAAAACAGTGAAGATTTTAAAAAGTAGCTGAGATGTCCTTTATCTCCCTTAATAGATTTTGTTCTTATAATATGAAACTAAATATCTCTCGTTAAGTAAGTTGAATCGTAACACATCATCAGATTCGGAAATGACATTTATTTTAATTCTGACCTGTGGGCGACCCGTGGTGTACTGGTTGGCAAAATAACCTACTATCCCCATGATCCCTGGTTCGTAGCCACGCAAGTGGCAATCGGATTTTTTAAAAAGGAGAAAAAAATCCATGTTTATGGATCCTTCAGAAGGAAGGTAAATTTGGGGTCCTGGCCTGAGCCTGTGTGGTGCCAGGTACTCGTTTAAGACCTCTATACTAATTGTAGCTGTATAGGGAAAATTTAACTGCCGCTGTAGTATCATCCGATTAGCAAGTGATGTTAAATGGATAAACAAGTGTAATAACATTTACCGTTAAACTTATACAATCATTGGCCTAAAACAGTACAAACTCTACCCATGTACTTAACCAAGGACCTTCGTGGGTAATAGAGATATAGGTTTAGATCAGCTTAATTTATTTTAATGTTTTATATATGTTGTTTTCATAGATTCCATAGATTTCAGCCCAAATATAAACCCATAAAATCACTCTTAATTCAATATTCTCGTCTTCTTATCAGTCTCCGCTTGGATGTTCAACTATAGACTCAATGCTTATAACATTTTTAGTCATTTGATCATTACTAACTCAATAAATTGGGTCTTATAAGTATAGGTGTTAGTATAACATCCTACTATGCCCAAGATCGCGGGTTCGTAGCCCTGCAGGTGGCCTTAGGATTTTTAGAGGGAGCAATAAATCCTTATTTATACCGTTCTTCGGAAGGGACGTAAACAGGGGTCCCTAGCCTGTACGATGTCAGGTACTCGTTAAAAATCCCTATCCTAATTAACCCTGGGTAGTCAAATTTAGGACTCCTATTGTAGCTTCGTCCGATTAGAAATAGCAGCATACGATTACGTTAAATAAATAAAAAAAACCTCCCTAAACAATAATTGGCCTAGAAACAGTAGAAACTCTCTCCGATGTACTTAACACAACCAACCACTGTGGGTTATAGAGGTTTAGATAATCTTTATTTTAAATTTTCACAAATGGTATAGACTGTTTGTTTATTTAAAGTCACTTTTATGCTGCTATAGCTAATCGGACGATGCTACAGTGGGAGCTCTAAATTTTACCTATCCAGGTTTAATTATTACAGGGGTTTTTAACGAGTACCTGACATCGTACAGCAGACGGCATATCCAAAGGGTTTTTTCTAACAATAACTCGAGATCATCGGCTTAGTAGGTTGTCATGCTAAACACTAGGCCACATGTCGTCCCATGAATGGTATTTTATTAAATCTGATTTGCTTAAATTATTAATTATTTTTACAGCTCCGAGTCAATGGATCCCAGTCGCGATAGATATATTTTGTTCCTTAATTTTAATTTATATTGGTTTATTACACCATTAGATGTTAACTACGTGTCCATGGAGGGGGGGGACTCAATTATACAAACAGGTACAAGCCGAGAACGACGGAGGAACTAATACTCGGTTTTCATTAAGAGATAGTTAGGGTTGATTTCCATAGCGGGTGTAATATAGGATTCCTGGTCGGGGGGCCCACGACAATTTGGATCCCCCCTCCCGTCCCGAGGGGTTTAATTGCAGCTACTGGAAACAGATTTTCTTCCCCCCCCCCCACACACAGTTATCAGAGCAGCTCGTCTTTTTCATTAGCCACCAGATTGCTTTCCAGCTAATTCTCCCCACTCGGCTATGATTTTTCAACCTCACTCAATTTTCCCACTTCCCAACCCTTTATTGGGGTGCAGATGTAAGGGTTAGCCGCCCGCATCCATTCCTATTAACCCCAACTTGGAGGTGATGGGGTTCGCAAGCACACCCCCGGATTGCTCGTTCCGACCTTACTAACCAATAAATAGGTTAGAATTGGAGTCCCATTTATATCACTGCATTTTAAAACATTGCTTCATTATTGTCATAAAAATACGTATATTTATAATGCGAGACATGAGGTAAACACTACCGGTTATGTTGAAATGGTCAACTGGATATATCTTTTGCTTGCAAGGAGACGTATGTTCCTGAGATACTAACGTTTACTTTAGAAATTTTCGGCCATGACTGTACTAGGGTTAGACCTAAAGATGAGGGTAGAAAAGAGGGGAAATCCCAAAGCCAGCAAAAATCAAAGAAAGCTTAACAAAAAAAGGTACGCGGGTCTATCTCTAATTATAACCAAAATAACCAAGACACTATGTAATTCCAATAATTTCTCCAAATCAATTCTAATATTTATATATGTAAAATGGTTGGGGCGGAGTCAATGAATTCTAGTATAGAATAGAATAGGAAAGTAACTTTATTCTGGGACTAAGCCCCTTTAGAATAACAAACATGAACAGAAAATGAAACATAATATATAAAATAAACAAAATCTGGCCAGAAGGCAACATAATAAAAATCATAAAGTATTTAAAAAGTGTCAAAAAAGAAAAGAAAAAAAAAATCAGTAAGTAAGTAAGTAATTTTACACAAAATAAGACTGAGGACTCCTATTTTTTATTCTATATTTTTAAATGATTATGTTTTATCATATTTTAAAGGGCATTTAATAGACTAACGTGCTATTTTTAATTTTTATCCGAATGAAAACTAAGTTTATTATTAAAATTTGAAAGTAGCTTTACATAAGCGTTACTTAATAAGGGTTGAAGTCGATGAATAAATTAGTTGTTTACACGATAATGGGGGAACTACAATTTAAGGGGACATATCCCGAGCTTATTATTAGCGCTTGGCTAAGCAAGTTATTCGGATAAGGATTAAGTATTAAAATTTGAACAATTCTTTTATTTTTAATGTTGACAGAACAATATCTTTTTTTTCCTATTTTTCTAATAAAAAAGTAAGTATGGTTTGTTATCTGTGATTTTTTTTTTTTTATTTAATTCAATGATATTTACAACTATAATACATTATTATATCAAGTAAATGTGCAAAAATGTAGCATATGACATGAAAACACTTGTGGAGAAACTACCCATCGATAGCACTCCAATTAATCTGTGATTTAGGTTTATAATCGGGAATTAATAAATTTCAGTAAATCAGATAATATATCTACGGTAATGGTTAAGTCTAATTTTCTCCAAAATGAGTTTCTTATAATTAAGTAAACGGAACCGAGTTATTTTCGTAGTGAATGAGGTTCTAAGTAAGGCATTAGCTTGAAAAGGAGTTATTGTTTATATTACAGCTCCATTTAAAGCCAAAAACTACGAGAATGATACGATTCCGTTTATCTGAAAGCAGTTAACTCTCTCTGGACAAAATCCTACTTAAACACTTATTCACCGGGGCTGTAGATACATGAGTTGGCCAATTGTAGAGGAGCGGAGTAGCAAGTAGTAGATAGGGTTTTACATTACGGTCCCGATTTTGAGACCGCTTGGGACTTACAAAATATTACCCTTTTTAGGTCTAGACATAACATTTAGCCAAAAAAATATGTATTATAGATAGCCAAGAGACACTCCGAGGGATAGCCTGATATACGTAGCTTCTGTACTATATAGTATTTGTGTAAATCTAATCTTCTGATAGGCGCGATATGTTTAGACCAGCATATGTCGTGCGTATCCCACGTATATCACATGTTTATAATAAACATATTTTTTGAGTTGAGTTTATCAAAAATACATTAAAAAAATATTTTAAAATAAACATCATATGTTTATTACTGCCTCTCAAGGGGCTCGGAAAAAACTACAATATTACATTTTAAAAATGACAGAATCATAATTAAAACTAGTTCTATGAAACTCGATTTAGCTTGAATATTTATTCATCGGTATAACACATAATTGCATTTTATACCACCTTCACGTCCAAAGCATTATTCAACTTAAAAATATTTTTGTCGGCCATAATATTCATTAAATTTGTTTGTTAGTTTAAAATACGAATAAATTATTTAAAATATTTTGAAAACTCATTTGGATGGACGCGCATATTCCTAACATACAAAACACTTTTTTTACCTTACTTTTATTGTTAAAAAATAATAATTGGTCCAGACTCAACTATGATTGGGTTAAAAGAAGGGTGCAGAAAAAAGAGGAAATCCGAAAACCGGCAAATATCAAAGAAAAGTTAACAAATTTTCAACTGCATGGCAGATACGCGCGCCTATTGGAAGGATGATAACAACAATAACTGACAAGTTATGTAATTCCAATAATTTATCCTAATCCATGCTAATAATAATGTATTTAATTTTAAATTAATTAAAACGAAAATAAAAATCTCCTCTCTACTATTCCTGGATGGCGCCTCATCAGACCAGAAACGAGACGAGAGTTAGCAGTTGGCTGCAGATGGGTGCTGCTAATAATTAGTAGGTGTAGCAAGTTATCCGAGTAAGTTAATTAACTTGTAACCACAGTTGGCTGCAATATGTCACCACTGCTTTTCATCAAGGAACAGCCTTTGTTGGCACTTCGCACTCGAGCGCAGAACGAACAGGCACACCGTTCTGCCTTCATTATGTCTCCGCCGGACGCCCGATCACTCTACATTAACCCTCCCGGGAATCCCATTCAGTTGACTGATTATCTATCACAGGCCCTCCCTTCATCGCCCCTTGATAGGTTTACTCAGAGAACGAAGCGTTTTAGTTTTGGATTAAAAGCGTATAAATAAACGGGGAAAATGCTACAGGGAAAACCAAATTACTGATTTAGCAATACAGGTCTAATTGGTTTTCATTGTTGTCATCATAAAAGTAACTCACGCATTTTGAAACGAAATACGACACAAATCAATTAATTAATGTTTCCATGAGCTAAGCAATTATGTTATAATATTTGCTAATAAACCAGAAATTGTCGCTTGTAATACATACCTTCTTTATAGTGAGCATTGTTAACTTACTTAAGATCCCATCCTCTTTGATCCCATGCTGCCTTTAAAATATTGCAATGGAAGAGTAGATATCCTTTTTTTATTAAATGTTAAAAATACACATTGTAAAACGAGTCCATATCTTAATTAAAGTATTTTAAAGGAAGAATATTTCTACAACCAAAATATATTTATATCTGTATAATAATATACTGTGACATCCCGTTTGGAGGAATTATATAAGATCTGTTATATATAATAGATATTTATATATAACAGCGCTTATATTTTGGTTATAGTTAATTCTACAAAGATAAATTTAAGTCTTGAGACTGCATGATCCATATTCTGGACTTAGAGATCAATGACATTCAATGTAACTTCAATTAGTTTAAATTTGATTTGAAAAAATCGACTGTATACTTTTATTTGTCCAGATGTATATACAAAAAATAATTAGAATTGCGGATTGAAATGGCCAGGTGGTGCAGTCAAAGATTACATAAAATAAGGAAAACTTATGTGATTGTGACAACGTTTCGGCCTAAGATGTAGGCCTTCTTCAAGGCTGTCGGGGAGGGGCCGATGTGAGTCCAAACACTTTCGAATATCAACTAACTTTTGACTGCACCCCCTGGGCATTTCAATCCACTATTTGAATTATCCCGTCAACTATTTTCAACTTAATACAAAATAGCTAAGTTCATTATTTTATTAAATTAATGATTTCGAAACTTTTTATATTTCAAATTATATTTTGTACTAAAAAGCTTCATTAAAATTTGGAACATTCCATAAGAAAAACATGTAATCATGAGGTCGTCCCTGAATATTTTTTTTTTCTTTTCTTTAACGAATGCTTAAAATTCGCATATTTTTTATCAATATTGATTTAAGACCCCTCCAATCTTCTTCCTGGAGACCCTCCACCCACCTGCTTCTGGGCCGTCCGCGTCCTCTCCTCCCAGGTGGAACCCAATCCAAAACTCCGTTCGCCCAACATGCAAATACCATATTTACACTGGAATATAAACATGTCCTATAACCAGCGCTATCCCTGAAAATTTCTTCAAAATCAGATAAACATTAGCATGTGTCATATACCTTCATATGAATTTGGCCAGAAAAGACAAGCCCTGTTTAGGCCGTATTTCTAGCTAAAGCATAAAACATAAAAAGCTAGGTTATCATATTATATTTATCAGAGATAAAAGTGACGTTAAAAGGTAAATGTTACGCTTTTGGAAAAAGTTGAACCTTAACTTATTATGCGCAGTATTTAATATCTAGATCACATCCTTTTTAAGATCGGGTAATTGATTTTAAAATCGGGGTCAAATTAGAACACTTTGTATCCTGATACTGCTTGTGAAATGATGCAATTTATTTTTTATAAAAGAACAGGAATCGTTGACATAATTGTACAATTTTATTATCATTAGCTAGGTATATACATATTACAATAATCAATTAAAATCACAAATATTGTCCGAAGCACACTTTGACGCTTTTAGAAGATTTGAAATATAAAGTTATATAGATTTAAAACCTAGAGATATAAAATAACGATAACGTTGAATAGTAATAAATATAAAATTATATTTTTCCGTATAACGATGAACATTTTTCCTATTGATAAGTAAAGATTCCTATAAAATCCTTCATAAGTACATGCCATGGTACAAAGACTGATACTTCATTTTTTTTTTTTTCGTTTCATCGGACGTGTCCTAACACGTCGCTAGAAGTAATATCGTTTGCTTAACGATTCCTACCTGATTAGCCAGTGTGGCCGCATGCCTAGCGCTGTAATCCAATACTATTCAGTTATCATCATTAAGCCTTCCTGAGTCTTCTCTATAACCCGAAAATTTTCATTTAGAATTGACACATACACTTTCTTCTTCTGATTATATTTTACTTCCTTTGCTAGTAATCTTAGCAAATGACGGATCTCTATGTTTATAAACTTTGTTCGACACATAAATGCATAATGAGTCGCTTGGTCATGTAACCATAAAACAGTAAATTTATAGATATTCCGCAAGATTTATTCATTTATTCATCCTTCTACAAAGCAAGAGAAAATGATGAAAATGTACACTTCATGTTTGTAGGAAAACGTGATTCATATTTTTGTATTTAAATCACTTATTATAAAATAAAATATAACTGTGTTTATTTATATGTACATATTAAACCATAATTACTATATTCAATATTACATGTATATTACGGAGAAGCGTTATTTTTAAAAAAATGTCAAATTTGTTGTTTTAGGTTCTAACTAATTTCCTCATCGAGTAAGTTAACTCGAAAAAGCTGTTGGGTATACGATTTTTGACTCACTGCTGTTAGCTTTGTATATAGAATGTATATGTATTATATATATATATATATATATATATATATATATATATATAAAAAAAAACAAACAACAACAACAACTTTATTTGCAATTTTACATATAACAGCATAAGTATGAATACATGTTCCGGACTTCCTTTACATGTTTAAAGAACATTGATTTTAATTAATTAAAGTTATCTTTTATAAATAAGTTTTACAATAGCAGGAAAAATGTAGAAAAAACCGGCTTAAAAAAAAAGAAAAATAAATAAATAAAAAATAATAATAATAATGAGATAAATAAATGAAAATGATAATAATAAAGTAAATAAATATAATAATAATTAAATAGAAAATAAGTAAACACTTAAAAATAGCTATAAACGAAATACAGATAATTAAATTACAATACCTACAAATAGTAATTTGTTAAGAAAGGAGAATATGTTTTGTTCTTCTGTGCGTGTAGCGTCGTAATGAATGTTTTTCATAGTTACCGATTTCTCGGATTAGTGGGTTTTTTCGGAAGTATGCTTTTGTTTGGGCTAACACATATTGTTTTATAGTGGGAAGTTCAAGATCTGTAAGCATAGTCGATATTTTCGTTTGCGGGGATAATTATTAATAATCCTCATGCATAGGTTTTGTACCCTTTCAAACTTTCTATAATTTGTGGCGCAGGTTGAACTCCAGACAGGTGAGGCATAGGTTATCAATGATCGTATTACTGTTTTGTAAAGGATTAGTTTGTTTTTAGGGCTTAGCCTGGATTTTTTATTGAAATAGGGAAACATTTTGTAGATGGTTTTTTTCGCTTTTTCGGTTTTCCTGTTGATGTGCTCTGTGAATGTTAATGACTTATCCAGAATTAGACCGAGGTATGTTACGGATTTAGACCAGGGGATGTGTTCGGAATTTAGGATGATGTGCTGATCTATGTTAGGTTATATATATATATATATATATATATATATATATATATATATATAAATATATTGATATATATAACGTATATGTATAGATATACATTACACATAATTTGTTTAATAAAACAACTATCTAAAGCTTATATGGAATTTCCTTATAGAGTCTTAAGCCAGCTTTTATTACTTTAGGAAAATGTAAATCCTTAATATTCTTAAATGCTAATAAAAGGGTTTTCCCGTAGTATATTTAGTTTGTTCAAGTCATCGTAAAATATCCATTCTAGTTATTCCACTATTTCTCTTATAGTGAGCGAATGTAAACTAATTATTAATCTGAACAGACATAAATCTAAAAAATATTTCCGGCGTCTAATAATTACTTTTGGAGTTTTCCAAATATTTAAAAATTTACTTACTTATTGGAAACATAAATTAAGCAGTTCTTTTCTTAAGCTGGAACCAATTACAGCTGATGTTGTTTTTCTGTCATTTATACATATGTCTAAATCAACATAATTACGAAATATGTGTAAATTAACGCACCCATTAAAACGATTTTTTGTTTGCACATACCATTATTGCTATGTATCGGCTTTATTATTTCGACTAAAGCCATATCGGGCTATGACGAGTTAATGTGGCTCTTCCCCTCCAACCGTAGACTCTTATTTCCTAGATTCTTTCTTATACCAAACCATCAACTCACAAGACACCTCTTAGATCTATAGTTTCCAACAATTTAAATCCTCTATCCAATCCTAGGGCACAAGATCACAAGATAGGGCCTTTCTGACCTTTTTAATCGTAACCACAGAATCAAAACATTTGAGCGTTCCTTTCTCGCCCGTTCCTCCACACTCTGGAACTCACTCCCACCTAATATCCGCCATGCTTCTTCCTTATCCACATTCAAATTCTAGCTTTTCCTACATCTCCTAAATTCCCCAACAGATGCTCCCTAATATGTTAGAATTAATAGATCGTTGTTAGGTACTTTTACTTACAATTTTTTTCTCTCATCTTAATTCTCGATTGTATCATTCTTATAATATAGCCTTTTGTCCAGATATATGTTCTGTAAATTGTATTTAATTGTATTTTAATTGTACCCGTGAGTTATTCTTAAGTGACCTGGTCAAAGAATAAAATTATTTTTCTATTCTATTATATTAGAAAAATGAATATGAATTTAGAAAATATGAATTGTAAAAAAAGGACAGATCAAGTAAGCAGATAGCAACATAATCTAGGAGGGAGTGAAGAGACCTGCAGAAAGGGAGTTGCTGAGAGCCCGAAGATAAAATAACCGGTAGATCTACCCACAGAACTACCTGACGAAGAACCTTTTATACTTTATTTTGATATGTCTTAATTTAATTTGTGTACTTATTTTATGGCAATACTCTATATACCAGAGTAATTAATAGTAATTTCTTATTTGTATGTATTTTGTATATTTGCGATGACTGGACGATGTTGAAGCAGACCTTGGGATCGATGGATAAAGAACATGAAGAAGAGCAGCGGAAGATCGGTCAGAGTGGAGGAGGCCAAGGTCCGTCTACTTAATTCTTATTCACCGTACGTTCATTTTTTATATTATCATTAACGTATTTAGTTTCACAGGCTAGTAGATTGGTAAACACACAACCAACCTCTCGAAAAGTATCCAATTTAAAAGAAAGTTAGGACAATAAAATAAATAATAAGTTTGAACATTTGTCATCAATAATTACCCATGGCATTCCAAAATAAATAAATAAGATAAATAACCTCTTAAAAGAAGGAACATAAGATAACATTTGTATACGGCAAATATTTATTAAAAAATGAAAACAAAGGTATTACACAACAGAATTAATAAATTCTTTAAATATGCCATCATAAAACCAATTTTCAATGAATTACGTTTTTTTAACTTCTTGAAAGTATCCATAGTTTTGAATTCATATTAAACCAATTCATAATCCCTTTTATTTTTTAAATACCAATACAGAGTTTGAATAAACTGAAGCGAAGACATCGGTTTAATATTTTAGGTAATATCGAGGGACGGACTTAGGGAAAGAAGATATTATTGAATAAAGGTGGCCTATTGATAGCCTACCGTGGAGTTCTTATGAGAAGAATCAAAATCCTTGCCCGTCCATTCTTTCCCCGGATATTAAAAAGTGAGGATCCGATTACATAGCAGGAGTCTCCTACCAATGTCATCTTTATAATTTGCTTCATATGGAAAAATATTAAACCAGATGGTGCAATAAATCAAGTATATAAATTACAGATTGTATACGGTTTATAAGTTTATCGTGTTTATTTTCTAATGGTTGACAACTATAGGGAAAGATTAGAGGTAAAAGAGAATCATTATTTCAGGAAGAAAATGGTCCGGATAGAAATCAAGAAAATTCTCTTATATAATGAGAACTTTTTATTGGTAAGCAAACGTTTGTAATATACAATATACAAATAAATTAAAATAATACATGGCACGGGATAACAATATATGTAGTATAATGGAATAATGTATTATGTAGAAACAGTAATAAAAGCCAGAGAGGACTGCATTATATGATGACAAAGAGGTACTATATATTAACAAAGAGATACTTTTTAAATCCAACAAAGTAACAAATGAAGAATTAAAAATTAGAGCAAAATAAAAAATGAAAAATTATCCAACAAAAGTCTCCAAAAAACGTAACAAATGAAAAATTAAGAATTAAAGCAGAATTATAGTAAACAAAAATAAAGAAAAAGATTAAAAAATAAATTAAAGAAAAAATTAAAAATAATAGTTAAAAGAAAAATTATAGTTAATTATAGAACAGAATTAAAGTAGATATAAATATAAATAAAAAAAAGAAATAATAGTAATTAATAATATTTCTTGACCTCTACCCGGACCATTTTCTTCCTCATATAAGGTCCACTAATATTATTCAACATGAAAATCATTATTGCTTATTCAAATTTTATTACATATATCTTATATTGTTGAATTTCTTATATTGTATGACACCCTATGCTGTGGTGTCATCTGCCTGATTCACAAGGATTATTTCATTATTTGTTAATTGTTGAAACTATTTCCCGTTACACCCACATAAACAATACATTTTGTCAGTATTTCTGTTCATTATTCCTGCACAAGCGTTTTCCAAGAAACAGTACAGTCTCAACCACGTACTGAGCCAAAGACATATCATGGACAGAAGTGGAGCAGGTTTTTTCTTGTTATACGCATAGCATAGCAATTTTATAATTATTATATACTAGACGTTTACGGACATTAAGTATCAAAATTATCCTAGTAATATTAATTTCAATTATTATATAAACTGCGATAGTAAGTACATTACATTTGACTATAAATGATTTTATAAACTAAAAGAAAGATCAAAAACGTTTTGTAGAAAATATATAATAAAAGTTTATTAAAGATATAAAAATAAAATAAATCTTCTGTGACTAATGACTACAACCAGAAGGTCATCTGTATCTGACAAGTTCAGAAGTTCCCGAAGAGAACTTAGAAGAGCACCCTTATAACCAGGAAGTGACATCAAAAGCTGGGGAGCACTTGCCCCAGTAATTCTAGGTCATTATAATTAATTGAAATTCTACCAGCCTATCTATTAATTTGTCTAGTTGATTGAGAGGCACGGGTGCTTGGCTAGGGGAAGCCTTACGATTGATGCTTCCAATAATTAAATCAAGTAAGCAGCACGATGAATGAGAAAATATTTATTTAATAACAAGTGCTTTTTATTAGAAATAATAATAATAATATAGATCTATTGATTCTGGGACCATCTATTCAAAATAATGCAAAAAATAATTCAGAACTCAGTACAATTACAATTTAACTAATAAATAAAAATAAAAATAAATTACATGTTATCCAATAACAACCGATAGTAAATTTTAAAAAAAAATATCTAAAGAAGATAAAAGTAATCATATAGAAAGAAAACAATTAATATTTCCATATCGCTTCTGAAAAAGAACAACGCGATAGCTCAAAAAACCTAATTCTTCAATAGAGGTGTTTGAAAGTTCCATGTGAGTTTAAAAAAAATGTGGGTATTGGTAAAGCAAAACATTCCTATAGTAATGATGGCATTGCAATTTTTGTATAAACCAGTAGAAAGTTTCTAAAAGCTTCTTTTTTTTTTCAACTTATCTCACTATTCCCTTACATCTATGCTTAACCCCTTAATAACACCCTTAACATCAAACTCATATTTGATACAACTCAAAACATTACTTTATTAAAAGAGAAAACCTGTTGGAAATGGAATATCAGATATGTCACTCCTGAATTAAAAAGCTTCAACCAATACAATTGCTAATAAAGCCTTAACTCAAAAACGCTAACTTTTGAGTTATGTCGCCGTTCCTTTGAAGTAGCGATATGTACAGATTTTATGAGAAAAAAAATTAACTTGGGAATAAGGAATCGGACACACGTAGTAAACAGTTAACTTATAATATCTCGCATAAATCGATGAAAAGATGTTTGCTTTATGAATTACATATCATTAATTGTTATAATTTATGTATACAGATTTTATGGAAAAATCAACAAAGGAATAATAAAATCAAATAAAACAGCATTTATTAGATACTTTTTTAATATCAAATATATCTTTTTTTCTAAATTTATTGTAAACCTAAAGTATATGAATTAATCATATTTCTATTATTTTTTTTTTAAATTATTGTTATTACGCATAATGATCTTTTAAATGTTTTTTCAATTGTACGTATGTAAGAAGGTCATTTAGGAATCTATACCAAATGACTTGGCAAGGCAAGGATACGCTATTACTTTTTAAATGTTTTATTTTAATGCAGTTTTGATTGTAAGTAAAAGTGTAACATTCACATGACTATATGAAAAATATATATATAAGTTCTTAACTACACTCTTTTAGATAGAAGATCTCATCCATTTTATATAAGCTTTTCCCATAGTGGACATTTCTTTTCCACCAGTTTCCGAAACTTTGCTACTCCTTACAATTTTTCCCCATGGGAATTTTGTTGTATTTTTACCTCAGAAGTTTGTATGGCGCGATTTATTATAACAGTAATTAAATCGTATCGAATTCTGATAAAGCAAAACTTGATTAGTTCTAAAAATTTAGTTGAATTATTTCCTCAAAGTTATCGAAAAAAGAGGAAGTCATCCCTTGCCCAATCGTTTTCTTTATGCATTAACTGTTAATATTATATTAAAATATGACATATTTTATCACATTATTCATACAAAAAGTATTACCTCTCTATTTCATAGTAATGTAACAATATAGTAAGATTCTTCCGAATGAGATGAATTGAATTTTTTATAAATGATTACTGTTTTTCCTTTCCTAACTTCGAAACATTTATGTTTTTATATAACTATATTAATTTTGAATTTATTCTATATTATTTTTCTAAAATTTTTATAATTTTTAAATATTTTTATTTTGAAGAGAAATGATTTGTCCATAACCGGGATTCGAACCCGGGTCTCCCACGCATCCGTCGTGGTGCTCTGCCGCTATAGCTATTCTGGCACGTACCTCGGTCAGACAAATCCTTTCTCTTCACCGATCCCATATCCCCGCGTTCTAGCAATTTGCGATGTATATTAGAGGAAGAATGTTCATTGGACATTACTTACGCCATTATACTATTTATAATTTATTTTATTTTATTTTTTATATGTGTTAAAATTCAAATTTAATAATTTGAATTGAATAATCCAAATTTTATGAAAGTTAATAAGATGCATCTGGAGGGTAGCCCAGCTCCTAGAACCCTGAGCGGCTGTGCTTGAAGATTCCCAGTTCAAAACCCGCAGTGATAGATAAATTATTTAACCTGTGTTCAGTCATATGCGGACCCTTGGTGCTCACTCAGTCTCTAAAAAGTGGGTACCCTTAATTTGGTAAAACTCCTTGCACAATCGTGGATATAGAAACAATACCGTCAGTGCCTTTTAATGAACATAAGAAATAAGTGGCCAAATAATAGAGCCACTCTGTAAAAAAGATTGATTCTGTTCTCAATCGTTCTTGAAACTTGTGTTAATGACGCCATTTTTCTGTTAATGTGATTTGTATTAATTTATACAGCTTCTATTTCAGTAATTTTTCGAGGAGTAAGGTCAATAGATGACCCATGGGGAAAACCTAAAAAAAAATGGAATAAAATCAGCGTAAATAGCATAATTTGAGAAATAAAAACGTCTAAAAACTAGCAAGTAAAACGTGTAATATCCGCTGGAGGATTTGCAAACAAAATGACAGCGATAAGAAAAATTGCAATTAAACAGCAATACTGCCTAGGCATTCCTATAATAGGAACATTAAAAAAATACTTAAATTAAACTGAAATAAGTGTTAACTCAAGACCAACTTATTAACAATTACTAGGAAAAGTATCATCAATTTAGAATTTATTAAAAAAATTAAATGGCTCTATTGAATTCGCCACCCGATTTGAGAAGAGGGTTCTAGTTTCAAATAATAATTTATTACAGGGCTGAAAACTAGGTTCGTCTATATCATAGCTCAGATGTTTCCTCAATAGACCTTCACCTACATGTATTATTATGAATAGGTTACAATTGGAAAAAGTCCAAAAACGAAGCCCCCAGCCTCCAAAATACTGCAATCGAATCAAAAACTCTGGAATTAACGCTTTGTTTTGTGGATTTTCCTATTGCAACCTATTTCTAATTTGTGTCAATTCTTCTCACTTTTTAAAGTTTTAAAATTCTGGTCTAAAATTTGAAGGTCAGCTCAAATAAATAATTCATGATTTTTATTTTCCAGATCATTTAGAAAGAGTTTGAAGACTCATTTTTATGAACTTGTACAGAGTATAGTCGTAAAAGAAGCCACCGCTACATCCTAATCCACACACAACTCCTCGCTAGAGCTCTCTCACTGTCACAATATCTGCCTCTTTCTGTATTTAAAAAAATGTTTCGAAGGAAACACATATTTTTAATTTTCCAGAGGGAATTCTACTAAGAAATGATATTTAGCTAACTATTACCTAGCCAAGGGCACAGAAGCTCTACGCTTTGGAACGATTGCAAGAGGAGGCCACAGTGAGGTGGTACCAATTGGGTTAATCTGGTGGTGTTGACGGTGCGGACAGGTAATGGCTTCTCAAGATGGTCATTAGTTTGGTCCTTATCCTGACAGCCCCTTCAGCGCCACCGCCAGGGTCTGCCCCTACAACACCTACCTGATGTTAGGTTATACATGATGACCTTAGGTTTATTTTATAATCTGAGAACTAAAAAAAGACGTACTACAAACGTTTGCGAAAGGAAAAAAGACAGTGGAATATTCCTTTTTTTCAGAAATAAATAAATTAAGCACTAAATTCATGTAGAAACAAACGAAGATTAAATGATCTTACTTTTGTTGGAGAGTAGAGGTGAGGATTGAGAATCCTTAATTAATTAATACTTCTTCCAGATAGATGAAGCTAAATATTGTCCTAGTCAACAATCTATTGTTATTGTCACATGAAGATAATGAATCTCCGTTAAAGATATTGTTTTAATGCACATTAAAGTGATATATGAATAGAAAAGAAAGTCTAATTATTACATTTAGAGGGAATCTGTTAAACTGTTGATAGAAAATAAATTCTATTTTCCACAGTTGATTATCAAAACTAATATTGTTGGGTGTGGTCAAATAATCCAAACCTCGAATGTTCAAAATAGACTTTAAATAATGAGAATGCCAAACAATTTACTGCTTTGTATATAAAAAATAATTCTTCACTTCACTTATTCTTAATTTCCTTAACTAAGTTAACTTCCTATTCATGGAAGATTTGTCTCTAATTATTTAAATAGTGTTAAGTAACAATTTTAGGAAATTAAATGAGAGGAAATACTCTTCAAACGTTTCAATGAAACACACCTACTGATAAAAAATTTTGTACATATCTTTTGATTCCAGATCGGCCATTTGTAGCCTTACATGTTTTTTTTAATAATGAATTTTAAATTTTAACATGAGGTAAAAATATATATATATAAAAAAAAATCAATAATTATCTCATCACTTTGTGAGGATACTGCTGTGTCGTCAGCGAACATAGGTATGGAGGACTGTGTGATGTCATGAATATAAAAGTTGAAGAGGGCCGGAGAGAGAACAGAACCCTGTGGGGTACCGGCACTGATTGGTCTAATGGTTGAATTAGTTTTCTTTATTTTAACTGTAACTGATTATATATGATTTCTGAAACCGAAACAACCGAAAAAAGTTGTTGCGAAATGTAAGTGTTTAAAATGAAACTCTATGACAAATCATCTATTACATTAACAATTCCCAAAAAATCGTTGTATTTTTAAAATTATAGTAAGGTAGATTGACATTGAGACGACCATATCCAATTTATAAAATTCATTCACTTATATGACCGAGTAGTTTCTCGATTATTTGCCATCTTTTGTCTTTTATAGAATCACTTTTATTACGCTGGTGATTGGATTTACTGTTCCGTTATTAAAAAACAAACTTCACGACAAAACTTTTTATAAAACTTATCTTATACAACGACCCAGCAATATCCAACTATACCCATTTTGAATGGACTTGTAACTTCTACATCCAGAAATTTGATCATTAGAGGTCAAGAAAGCCAATATCTTCACCGTGCCAGTTTTAACGATGCTGAAGTTCAAGCTCGTTATTTTTTCGCTCCTCGCGATTTTTTTTATCCGTCATGATTAGAGAATCCTGCTACTAGAATTTATTCCAGTACGGTTCACTTTTACAAAAAGTCGACAGGTTTTATAACAATATTCTAGTTAAAATTAATATATTTGTCAACAGAAGTTTTTTCTTTTTGGTGAAAATCAATTGATAAGCGGACTAATAACAAAAGGAAATGTTGGAGAAAAGAGAAAAGCAAACAGAGCCCGGAGACAGATACATTCGAAGAGAATGGGTGTGTGTGTGTGAGAGAGAGAGTGAGTGAAAGGGTATTATGTGTGTAAGCGGTACGTGGACAAACGTCCAATAAGAGATGGCAATAAGAAAGGCCTACGTGACTGTATCTGGAGGCTAATCCGGCAGCCTCCCTTCCCCTGGAGAACTAACCTCCAGCAATATGCCCTTGTCCCAACAAATGACGTCCCTTTCACAGTACGCCGATTAATGTTTGTCCCCAGCGTCGGTCATGTCAGGGTAAGCTTTAGAAGACAGCAGGTAATTTTTTCTTCTACCAGATCAACAAGATAATCGTATCTTAACTTTAGCAATTAGTTGGACTATATTATCAATTATTTTTTAAATAATACCATAATCTTTATGAAATATTTCCTCTTTTCAAATTGCATAATATATTAATTCTAAAAAAAATTATAACAGTGACAAATATTCGCATATCGCTCCTTCAAAAGAACAATGTCATAACTCAAAAAACCTAATTTTTTAAAGAGGTATTTGATAGTTCCATGACTTGTCCAGATGAGTTAAAAATTAATATTTGTGTATTGGTAAAGCAATGCATTCCTATAATTGTGATGATTGTGAAATTCCTTTATTTACCATTAAATTAAAAAAAAAAACCTTGAAACTTTTTTTTATTTTAACTTATGCCGTTATTCCCATAAAACTTCAGATTCAAACATGATACAGCTCAAAATATGACTTTATTAAAAAATAAAGTCGTATCTGAATTAAAAACCTTCAACCAATACAATTGCTACTAAAGGCTCAACTCAAAAATGCCAATTTTTGAGTTATGTCGTTGTTCTTTGAAGGAGCGATATGTCGAAAAGATAATTCAGTAGATTTCTTGTTTCCTATGAATATTAAAACAATAATTCGGTTGCAACCACTATATAATTTATTAATATGTATATGTAATATTATATTAATATGTATAAAATAGAACATATTTAGTCCTCAAGTTCTGAGGCATGGTCCTAGGGAATTTAATGGTAACCATTTCCTATAATTTCCCACCCTACCGATTATGGGAAATCTTCGCATGACTCAATACCTTCCTATCTTATTGAATGACTGTAGTCAATACAATTATTGTGTCATAATTAATATTGTGTGCTCATTAATATTATCAAAATCCGTATAGTCGTAAGGCAAGGAAGGATGTTTAAATAAATAAAATAATTAAATAGTACGTTATTGAATGTGGAAGTGGAAGGTTGTTTCTAAAGTTTGTTAACAGAATATAAAGACGAGACCAAAAGTCTACAATGGGATAGAAGTAAAAAGGCTTCAGGACCCTCAGATATGACAGAGGTATAAAGATGAACTTAAAAGAAAACTTCAGGAATTGGATGCGGACGCTAGTTCGAGATAGTCTCTCCAAATACTTTTTCAAAAAGCCAGGGATGAGAAAAGGACCCCTACAGAAAGGGAATATAATTTTATAATTCCCATACATAAAAAAGGTAGCCAGGCCGAATGGTCTAACTATGCCGATAGACCGATATGCCTGTCCCCAATGGTATACAAGTTGTATGCATCCATCCTGCAGAATATACTCAGACCTGTAGTTGAACCGTTCATAAAAGAGGAGCAAGCTGGTTTCAGACCAGGACGTCAGACACACGACATATATTCACTCTCAGGAATATAATGCAAAAATCATTGGATCATGATAAAAATATGTACTTTGCCTTCCTCGACCTTCAAGCAGCATTTGATTCGGTCCCAAGAAACGAAATATGGGAAGCACTAAGAGCAAAGAGTGTTCCAAGAAGCTTGGTTGAGGCCATTAAATCATTATAGTAAGATTCAAAACGAATATACAGACTATGAACGGACAGGAATATGGCTATTTTAGCATACCTAAGGGGGTCAAACAAGGAGACAGTTTAAGGCCTTTGTTATTCACATTATATATGGATTAAATAGCTGCAATCTGCAAAAGACGAACAGAAAGGACGTTTCTCTACTAATCTACTGCCAGTTGTGGTTCAGCTTCTTTTGTATGCGGACGATATTGTTATAATTGCGGATTTCGTGGAGAAATTGCAGCAGGCATTTGATGAGCTCCGCAGGAAGAGCATGATCATCAGTACAAGCAAGAGCAAGATCCTACAGGTTGGAAGGGTACAGGAAGATGCTCAGGGGTACTGCAATGGATAGTTGATGGAAGTAGTTTCGGATTTCACCTACATTGGCACTGTTATGGGTATTTCTGGGAAAGTGGATTCAGAAGTTCTGAACAGGATAAGAAAGGCAAACGCTATATATTACTACATCTGCAATACTGTGATCGGGAAGAGAGAAGTGAGCAGAGCCGTAAAAGTACACATATTTAAGGCAGTGTGCCTCCCTGTACTCCTATATGGGGCTGAAAGCTGGGTGCTGATGGACAAACTGGAGAGAAATGTCACTGTTGCAGAAATGAGGTTTCTCCGAAGGATCGCAGGGAGAACGAGACGTGACTGCATTCGCAATGAGAGATTCAGGGAGGAGTTAGGGGTTCCCCTGATGAAGGATGTCCTTGAGACTCAGTAGCTTAAATGGTTTGGACATGTCGTCAGAATGGAGGATCACAGGGATCCATTGAAATCTATGGAGTATGTCCCCGATGGTAGAAGAACCTGTGGGGGACCGAGAATGTTGAACCTCGAATACATCGATCTTCTGTGTAAAAAAAGAAATATGAATATACGCCAAGCCAGAAATCTTGCAAGTAACAGGGAACATTGGATATCCTTGTTAGACGCTCCCCTACGCTGAAAGGCACTAAAGGGGGAGGCAAAAGAAGAAGAAGAAGGTCTGATTAGCAATGACTCAAAGCGATTGATTACAATAAAAGAGAAAATCGTAAAGTTGTATTATTATAAACAGTAAAACCCAAATGTCACCTTTCAATACAATATATATATATATATATATATATATATATATATATATATATATATATATTTTTACTAGAAATCCATAGCTTATAGACAAATATTCTTCATCTTGCTGGCTTTGTACTGAAGATATATTTATTGTAACATCCCGCTATTGTCAAAACACAAATACCTCTTATGAAAATAACAATTGTTATGTATTAGAAAACATTAAGACACATACCAAAGGACACAACGAGAATATAATACGATTTTAAAATAATATTAACAATAATAAATAAGTCAGAAATCTATGTTGTTTGTAAATATTTTTTATTAACATAACAAGTGATGAAAAAATGAAATAAAGCTTTGGAAAAATTATGAACAAAGGAAAAACGAATCCTTTAGTTAAGTAGGATAAACAATAAATATTTAGGAGGGGCCGTGTCCTCTGACAAACGACAAGCCGTTATTTAAAGCAGTTTTTAACTTTAAGCCCTACTTGATCCCGTCCCCTTCACAAAACCCTTCCCCAGGTAATTTTTTTTTTAAAACCTCGCCTTCAACTAAAACCACCCCTCTCTGTTTGCTAACGAATCAAGATGGAGAAAACACTGGAAACAAGTGTTCAATTGAAACCAAAAATAATGAAGGACAAGTTGTTTCGTTTTTATTCGTTTAATTATTTTTTAATTCATTTCATATCTGTAGAATAAATAAAGTATTGGTTACATATTGGATTATATTTATATAGAAATGTATTTCAATGAATCTATTAATTTTCACGGAATCGAATCGAATGTTATTATAACTGTAATAACGAGAAAGGAAAAACGAATATTTTAGCAGAAGGCTACTAACAGAAAGATTACACACTAGTATTTCTAAATTAAAGTGAAAAATGGTCTACAAGATAATTCAAAGAGTGATATGAAATGGTCAGGAGGTTCAGTCAATGATTACACACAATAAAAACTACTCGTACTCAACACAACGGTGGTTTTTGATGGTAAGTTATGACTATGAAAGAAATGGGTAAATATCTTTTTATCACTCATCAGAACTGTATCAACTTAGCGTTGAATCTTGGCAGAAGGTACTTGTGTCACTCTTAGCGTCCTATTGCTATTCCAAGCTCACTAATATTTTTTCCTGTTTTTCCAAAAATGTAGGTTTTTGACTTATGCAACGTTAGAAACACTAATGCAATATATGAAACCTTAAAATGTGCAAAAACTCCATCTTTTTAAAAAAAATTATTTTTAGTCGTTTTTTGCTTCGGGCAAAAAATAGGCGCGAAGAGTACATGAATTCTCAAATATTAACTTTGTTTCCGATTTCCGAGATCTTGAAGCTACTTTTTTTTATTAATATAAGAACTTTCTTGTCTGCAGGAGTCAGCGGAGTCTGCATTTTTTATATCAATATATTCTTAATGTACGAAAATCATAATAAAATGATAGAAAAGATCCATGGAGGACTAAATTATATTTTTCTGTGTTCTAATTATATTTTTTAGTACAAGCTTTTTAAACTTTATCAAAAGTAATTTGATAGCTATCTTGAGCTAAATCCAAATTTAATTTAATTTTTAATCATACCTCTGACTAATTTCAATCCTCATTTTAATAAATAACCGATCATTTTAATAACTAATAGTCAAAACGGTTGCTTATAAACGAGTAAATTTAGGGAGCAAGACAATTGAAATTGGAATTGAACAATAATTCCATGAAATAGCAAAATCAATTACCAACACCTAATGACTAAGTCATTGGCCGATTACTAACGAATTAGCAATAATACAATAGGAATCCCGCGACTCCTAACCCCAGCCATAGAACAATAACCTCGCTATCCCTAAGGCTAAAATTAAATTGCAATGGAAGTTAATAACAAATATGAGCGCTAAACTGTTATTGTAAATTGTTGACACATCCATAAGTACTTTTAAAATAATGATGAAAACCGATTTGTATTTCTTGTGTTATATGTATGCTTTTCACATATGAAAATGGCGAATTATTTAAATTTAAGTAATAGGACTTAAGGATGTGTGCTAGGGTTCTGCAAGGCAATTATTTGTTTAGTCAATATTATTATTTATTGATGCTTAGATTGTATTTTTTCTTAAGTTTAAACGAAAATACGGTTTTATCGTACTGAAATATCTGTATGACAACAAATAAGGCCGTGCACCTATACCACTGTAGCATCGTCCGATTCCCTGTACCACTGCAAGCCCATGAAGGGTCTGGGGTTCAGAACATGGTCGTGACTGTACTGTTTCTTGGACAACGGTTGTGCAGGGAGGTAATTTGTCCTAGATAACGTTCAACCGTCTTTCTTCCCCCCTTATTTTGGGTACCACTTTACAGAGGCCAGTTAAGGGTCCTAACGAGCGGGATTTGAACCCGAAGCTCGCACACGGGATCTCTGCGCTCTACCACTGAGCAACTCCGCTTCATATAGCACCATAAAGTATAGTAAATAAATAACCAATCCACGTATTTAGTTTAATATCCGGGTGTATTAAAATATTTTCAATGTAATAGAGTTTTGGACGTATTTTCTCCGAAAAAGTAGACAATTGTGGAGGGTATAATGCTTGCGAATAGAGTTGAGATTGGAATTTGAATACGTTTCATAACACGGAGGACACGGTTATGGAAGTTTTGAAATGCCTAATATATACACAAATTTCCCCCAAGTGGAAAATGGAATCTTTTTCCACTTGACCCCCTTACCGTTTCTTTTAGTCGAACTGTTGAAAATCCTAAGGGCGCATTTTTGGGTTTACTTTGTTTATTTTGACTGAAAGTAGAACACTGTTTCCAACTCTGCTATTTCGATAGTTTAATTATTTTTCTATGCCTTATTTTTTAAAGTGGAACTTTTAAGGTGAATAATGTATTTAAAACACGTTTATGTAGTAAAAAAAAAAGCATGCTTTTATCTTTGGTATACCACCAATGTGACCTCTAAGACCGTGACAAACTAAGTCGATATAAGATCAGCCTAAAACGTAGGTGACATGCGTATATAAAACGCACAGTACCTTTCAGTCTCTTCAGCGATTTGTCTCGTTCGATATTTCGATCTGGGAAGATGATAAGTCGGTAGTTGCTTTTATTAATCTAGTGAAAGGCCATAGGTGCACCTGGAACTATTGCATTGCAGCTTACAGAAAATAAAGTATTTTCTTATTCTTTATGTAACGAGTATTTCATCTTTCTTCTTACCCTAGGCTTGAATCAATTAACCAGTACAACGTCTCCCTCACTTCTGCTCATTTTTATAACTGCAGCATTATTTTTATCGCCCAGGTTGCGCCTATTTATCGGCCGCTGTTATTGAACCCTCCTAGCAATTAAACGTCACAATATGTTGCGATTGTATATATCTTATTCTGTACAAGGCCTAACACTAACATCAACCGTTAAATACGAGTTTATTTGCTTCTTGCTAGTAGGAAGCTCTAGTGACCAGCACACAAATTTATCTTGTGTTCAACTTTACATCCCAGTTGATAGATTGTACATTAAAAATAACAAAAGTACTTACTGTAAATTAAATTGTTTATTTAAATAGTCACGAAATGCACGGACCCTGAATGATAATGAATCGATTTAGTGAAATACGAATAAAACGTAAATTGAATGATTTATTTGAAATTCTGTAGCGGGGCGGGTGATGGGAATGGAATAGAAGGAACTAAAGCTGTCATCTCTCCTTCAGTTGTCAGGCTGGAAACGCTAAGGCTCCTTTCATTCATATTTAAAGAAGCCATATCCAATCCGAAGTCGGCTAAAATGTTCATTTTCTACTGTTTCAATCTATGTTAGGATCAATATGTAGTACAATAAACAAAAATTAAAGCCCCGTGAAAGCATTGAATATAAAACGAGTTTTATACTATTGGATTAAATGGTATAATTTACTTTCTGATAATGGTTATATATGTATTCGTTAAACATAAGAAAACTAATACCATAAACATGTATTAAAAACCTGTTAGCAATTAAAAAAATTCTTTTATATGAATAAGAGGTATTTCATAAGAGGCCGTTCTTCAGAAGAGGCGTAAAATGTAATCCCGAAAAAGTGCCGTGTCAGTTACTGTTTAGAAATCTTTATCTTAATCTTACCTGAATAGGTAAAATGTATAAAATATCACTCTGCACCATTGTCCGAAAGTAATATTAAATGAATGAACAAGGTGTATTTGGAGAAAATATTCCATCATTTTTCTCTAAAATTTGATACTTTCCAACTATCTTTGAATATACTTATTTATTATAGTTCCTTCACTTTCAATTTTAAAAAACCGGTGTCTAGTCTATGAATTTTATTTATTTGTATTTTTTATAAATTAATATAATATAGTTATAATTAAATATTTCCCGAATGCTATTCTATAGTCTGTTGGATCACTGTAAGTTATATGATTATTTTGCGGTTATTATTTACACCACGAACTAATATATCTCCTTTTCAGTTGGTTGCTCATTAATGATGATTAAAAAAAACTGATAGATAACCAGATGCCACATTGATTACTATTTCGTAATATCTTGCTATGGTAAAATCTTACCATTTATTTGAAGGTTCTCAGGATCAAAAGTGTCTCCAAAATTTCAAAAATTGTCCTCTTCAAATCTTTTGCATGTTTCGTCAAGCAATTTTATGTGACCAGAGACTATGTTGTCTTATTTCGCATAGTTTTAATCAAGTTCTTAAAATGAACTTACGTAAGAATAACGCTTCGCTTGGTTAAATCAGTGAAAAATATGAAAAAGTCATAAATTCTTCAAATTTATAGTTATCAACTTTTGATCCTGAACGCTTCATATGTAGTATAAATAAGATGGGTCTAATTTTTATTTATTCTATTATTTTCGTTTCAATATATATATATATATATATATATATATATATATATATATATATATATATATATATATATATATATATATATATATATATAAAAGGACTCCCAACAGAAGTGAAAACTCAAAATGTCTTCTTTTTAAAAATATTAAAATCAATTATAGCCAGAATTATTAAAATTTTAAATTATTAATATTAGTCTGGTTTTCACATACATACACTTGCGCTTCGAACAATAGTTATATACATTTTCAAGTAGTTTATTTTTTTAATATCAATAATTTAATTGAAATAATGATTATTATATAGATATATTATATATATTCTTGATATTACATATATGTTAATGAACTGTATGTTCATTTTTAGCATTTTTATCATCGTTAATTGTAGCAATACTTAGTTCATTTATTCATCCAATAATTTAAACATAAATATATATTTAACTATGAAAATAAAATTTATTAGGGGAAACGTGAAGTTATTTATTTATTGGTGCATTAATTTATTGTTGGGATCAAGTGCACAACTATAAAACGACCTTTTAGTTAAATATTATTTTATTATTAATATTAATATAATATTAATATTAGTTAAATATTATTAAAACAAAAGTTGACTAAAATAAACTGTATAACTCATACGCAGGTCGCTAGGAGTCCCCAGTGTTGCGCAATACTCAACAGTGCAGTGTTGAAAATGTAGGTGACACTAACAATAAGTTTCACCCTGTCAAAAGTAATTAAACGCAGCTAAAGAAGCTTTCAATTCAAAAAGTAAGCATTTATTTTTATCCTCATAACGTGTATCACATTTTTAATATTTGATATTAATTTTCTTTTTATTATCTGGTTGTTGAATCTGGTAGATGCAGTTGTAGATTCGAAAATTCGATATATTTTGGATAATGATTGAATTGCTATCATTACCATATTATGATCAGAGAAAAATATTCGTTTGGGAACATAACGTTTTGGAAATGAGGATGGGCGAGATAGAGATGGTAATGAAGTGGCATTCTGGGCGGGCGGAGGAGAAATGGCTGGAATTCGGTGGACACAAGCTCCACTGGAGCCGCTATCCACCGCCATTTTCTGAACCAGATTGAAACCCACCCCCTGTCACGATTTATAGATCATGTTTTAGCTTTGTCCAAGGGATGAGAAATGTTCCGAATGTTTTCGTATTCCTCTACAGTTAACTGGTTCCATTGACTTCCCCAGTGTTAGTAAATTTCGTGTCAATACACGAATTTCATATTTATTTTAAGCCACCGTTTGTCACAGCTTATCAAAAAAATTCACTCATTTACTCACTATTGGGCGCTACAGTCCTTGCAGGACCTGGTTCTCTGTCATAAAAAAAATACAATACATTATTTCCATTATTGGTGGGATTATGAATTGCTGAATGCTAAAAGAGGTGTATGAATTATATTTGTTTTTTACGAGGCAACGACCTGAAGTGAATTGTTTATAAATTGGATTTATAACAAGGAAGCTTCATCAATGCTTTCGTGGTGTCACCAATTTAAACTTCCTTTAGCTCCCCTCTTTTAAATGTGTATATATATATATATATATATATATATATATATATATATATATATATATATATATATATATGTATATACTCGTATACTAGCTCTATGATTTAGACAAGATTGGAGAGTAGAGAGTAGAGTGGACAGTTTTTAGTATGTATGGAGATTGGTCCATAAGTTAGTTATAGATTAGTCACTAAGTTAGTTATAGGTTAGT
The DNA here is from genome assembly GCA_964056705.1 of Troilus luridus. Taxonomy (NCBI): domain Eukaryota; kingdom Metazoa; phylum Arthropoda; class Insecta; order Hemiptera; family Pentatomidae; genus Troilus; species Troilus luridus. The sequence continues at coordinate 40,986,650 of OZ057412.1, read as the reverse complement.
CAATAAGTTATAATGTTAGTCTACTTTGTTAGTTCCTATTAAATAACAGTCTCATGTAAATCAATGAACTTTCTGTTCCATATCCAAATATATCCCTTTCTTAAAATTCGACCATCGTTTGCTAAATGCTAAATGTTAAAATAATGTTCTATTTTGATATATTGCTTCGTTCGATTCATAAAGAGATTTATGAGAGGATTATAGAGGAAATTCACCAGAGATATAGGGTAATGTTTGCCAAAAAATCTCAACTCCTAAGAACTTTACATCCGTAAAATGTAACGCTTGAAAATCTTTGATAACATATTTTATCAATGCTTACCTTTGGATATACAGGGTAGATATAATATTGGAGACGCTATGTATATGAGGAATGCATTCAGAAAAAAGGTGAATAGATAAATATATATTTACTCTTTTAGGTTTCCACGGCCACTATTTATACAAAATACTTTTCAGAAGAGAATGAAACTCATCATCTTTCTCTTTTCTGCCCTGAAGAAGTCAGCAGCATGTCTGGCGAAACGTTGGCGAAAAAGTTAGCGATACGGTCTAAACCAGAAGATACCACTGAAGTATTTTGTATAAATATATAATTATTTTAATATGTACCGACGGCTTCAATAATTTTTAAGAAATGATAAAAAAAAAACAAATTTTGTTTTTTTTAAAACCAATTTAAAACTAAATATTATAAGCATTTTAATAATGATTTCAAAATAAAATAATTGTTCGTTTTTGTCTTCCTAGTTCTTGTGTTTTGAGGTGATTCGTAATAATATAATTTATCATTTATTTAATTTTTGTATTAATCTCGTTGATAGTTTATCTTTATATGATTATCCATTTAATAATAATTTCGTTATATATTTCATTCACAGTTTCAATTAAATTTGGAGGATTATTAACTTGTGAAGTGCTTATAGTATCATGTGCTTAAATATAATGATAAGTAGGATAGTGAACATCGAAAGCATTGCAGTGAAGAATTCATCCTTTGGAAACAAATTTATACAACTGAGTCTATAAAGCCATGGCATATTATTATTAGTCCAATTATTTTATTGGACTAATTGTGCAATATTTCGAACGCGAAGTAATCCGTTTTTTGGAACACCACCCTTTCCTACAAACGGTTAAATATTACGGTTGAAAATAACTTAACTATCAATATTTTCTAATTCATAAAGTTATAACATGAGGTTTAAACAAGATCATTATGGAGAGTGTGGAGAAGACTTCCATTGAACAATTAAACTGAAGATATCGAGGGCTGGATGAAGTAAGCTTTCGGTTCTGGAGGCTACTTCAAAGGGCTTCGGAAAATTTAATTACAAAAAACATGGTCGGGCTTTTTTTAGAGAATTAGAAACCCAGCCGATCGATTGATTGAAATAACCTTCATATCCTGAGATACGAAAACGAAAATACTTTCCTTTTATGGTCAGGTTTTTAGTTCAGGCGTTTTATATCTACAATAATGATGAGTAATAAGAATTACGTGTTGGCCATTCAAATTTATGTTAATTTGTTTGTTACTTCTTTTTCCAAATTGCCACGCCTTACAACCTATCATAAACATTTTCTTCAAATTACAAAAAAAAAACACAAACAGGTAATGTTTGGATCATAGAGCTCTTAATTCACGGAGTCAGAGTAATTGTGTATACCCTGAGATATAATGGAAAATTTATGTTAAAAATATTTTGACCATAAATACTTTTTTTATAACACCACTTAAACATGATAATTTGTAATAAAATATTTAGATGAAATAATATGTTTACACGGAAAAACATTCATTTAAACCAGTAATTTTGTCAATCTACAAAAAAGCAAAACTATCCAAGCAACATCATAGTCAAAACAAATCAGTAAATAAAACAGAGTCCATACTCTTTTCTGACATACTTAAAACAAGAGTCAACAAGTTTGGAAATCAAGAAAGGCAGTTTAACTAAAGGTAGGAATTAAAATATTTCATTTATATCAATCCTATTTTTTTTCTAAATGATAAGATGCATAATTCAGAATAGTTTCCATTAAATATAGTTTACTTTATTGCAGTAAAATAATAAAATAAAACGTAAAGAACGACTATCCTATAACACTATTAATAAAAATATTCCAAATTCCATTTTTATTTTCATACAATGGGATACATTTTATTGATTAATACGTAATAAACTCCAAGGCATTAATAAATCGTTTTTTTTTTATCTGCTAACAAAATACAATTATTTTTCGAATGAGTATCTGAAATAATCGGATTTATTTATAATAAATAATTAAATAAATTTAAAAAAGGGGCGTTTCATAACCTCTTCCAACCTGACGTCATTACCCGCCAACCTAGGTTCAGTGTATCAAACATAATTAGGTCGGATCCATTGTATATTCTTTGTAACTTCCAATTAGTATGTATACACTACTAATTCCCAACTTGCAATCCTCTTACTATCAACCCCAGATTTATCCTTTTGAAAATGGCGATATTCATAAGTCAAGGTTCAGGGCTTTGATGAATACAATATATTTACCCTTTCTAAATCCACACTGATAGGACAAAGTTGGTTCCATGCAAATGGTAGTAATAGTACAAAGGGAATATTTGAGGATATTTTATATATTCAGGCGCGTATTGTGATATATACCTCTGTATATGGCGAAAATCCGTTTGTCACCATTCTTATGTCCATACGAGAGATACTGCTGCTCTTTCTTCTTCTACCCAGGTTGAAAAAGAGCTCTTTTCCGCTTTACTTGACAACTAAACGTTGAACTCATTGCTCTTGGGCTCGTTAATAAAATAAAAATAAAAAGGCTTAGCGAACCGGAAAGCTCGATGCCGACATCACCAACCTCTGCTTACAAACTTCTGTCCACGGACCACCACCCAAACCCAAATCCGCCAGATCACTTCTATCAAGTCAATCTTCCCACTTGCGTCTCGGTTAACCCCTCAGACGCTTTCCAGTCGCCATTATCTTTTTAGGGATTCGTTCGTTACTCAGCCCAAAAACTTTACAAACCCATCTTAATTTTTGCGACGATATCACTTGAATAATTTTAACCAGATGCATGATTTGCAATTCTCCGTTGTGCAATCTCCTAAAATCTCTAGTGGTCTCATCTTTTTTGGGGGGCGAATATTCTGCCCAACAACTTATTTTCGAATACCGACGTTGTTCATCCATCAGCGTTAGTGGCCACGATTCACATCCGTAAAGAAGAGTTGGGAGAGTGATGGTTTCACATGTCGATATCGAATAATAACAGGCATTTCCTATTTTTTAATCGCGCCTTTATTTCCTCTTGAATTTCGTTTGTTTTTTTTAGTTAAAGTTCTCGACATGTTCAAACTTATTCCCTCCTAAAGATAAATCCCAAAAATCTCCCCGTTTTCTGCAACTAACAATATATCATGCCCTACTTCCTTACCTGCAATAAATGTTTATTTATTTGAACAATACAAAAAAATAAACATTCAATTTTAAAAATGTATCTTTAAAAGTATTTTTGTTACCTTATTAGAGAATCAGGAATCATGATCGGATGACAAGTATATTAACTATAGCGGACTTAGAGAGGATCGGACGTTGCCTAGATACCAGGGTCCTGGATTAGAAATGCAAATACCTCAAGATGGAACCCTAGCCCTCCACCAGTAGGACCAAGCCAACTTAGAACATTAGCGTTGTAATTAGAGCAGCATTTAGAACGAGGAATTAAATGTTATTATAGTTCCAAAGCTCATAATTGTAATATATCAAATGATTACGCTTAAATAAAATATAATATATCATGATGGGTCTAAAAAATAGAGGTACTGTTAAATAAATTGTTTTCATTTATTCATAAACATGAATGAATCTAATATAATGCCTAAATTTCCTACATAACTTTTTTCGTTAACTTACACAGCGGATGAGCATCTTGGACTTTTATATATTTCGTTTTTTTTTTAATTTAATATTCTTAATTAACTATGTCATATATATATGACATATGGGCGATTAAGTGGTAAATGATTAATGGCCGGGAAAAAAACCAATAGGATAAAGATTTTTGTTTGTTTTTAGAATTATTAAACTGTGTCATAAATGCTCATTTAAAAACATCCACCAATTATTTACCTTTTTTTAAAAAAATATTAAAATTGATGACTTTGGAAGCCATTGAACATTTATTCTCATAAACTGAAACTTATAAGAAACTTTGAACCACAGCTATTTGGAACTTTTAAAAAGACTCACATTATCAAGCTTCAAATTAAAATAGAAGAGGTACTGTAGATAAAAATCTTCCACTTATTCTTAAGTGAGGTTTAGTCTAATATAACGAGTAAATGTAATACAGAATTACTATCTAGAATTTGGGAGCGGAGTGGCTCAGTGGTTGAGCACTGAGTTACCATGCCGGAAATCCTGGTTCAAATCCCGCTGCGGGCAGTTACTTTTATTTAGTCTGTTTGCAGCCGGAGATGGATCAAATAGGATCTAGGACCCTCCTGAGGCTCACCCAGCCTCTATAAAATATTATAAAAATAGGGTACCCATAATAAGGGGGAAAAAACCTGGCGGTTGAGCGTGACCTAGGACAAGTCACCTCATTGTAGAACCGTTGTCCATGAAACAGTACAGTCTCAACCATGTACTGAACCCCCAGACTCGTTCACGGGTCGTAGTGGTACAGGTAAAAACTATCTAGAATAATATTTTTTGACCTTAGATAAATAGGAAGAATTACCATTTTCTTCCTCAGAATAACTATTGTTTACTTTTGTTGTGAATCAGCATCTTGGGCTTTTATATATTTGGTTTTTTATTTATTTACTGGACTTTTTTTTTTAAAGTTAGTTTTTGAAATATACAACTGCATAATATACTACTTCCAGTAAATATATGAAAGATGAATAATGACACGATATAAAGGCAAGTAGAGAAATGGTAGTACTCAAATAGCACGTCCAACTTAGTAGATCACGAGGCCATCTTCTTTTTAGACACCTCGGAGGATTATCAGGAGTTGAAGAGGTTGCTAGCTTTGAAACTAGTGGGTTTGAGTGGGAATGAAGTTTGTCTTGAAAAGATTGATATCGGATTTGGGCCAGATCAACAACAAATGGGACATTAAGGCCGTTATGGATTACTTTGTTCGTAACAAAGTAAGGAGCATTGAGGATTTTACGAAGGATTTTGGATTGTAAGGATTGAATACGAGAGGAATTCGATGGTTTGGTGGAGCCCCAAAGCTCTATTCCGTATATCCAGATGGGTCTAATGATTGTCATGTATATGAGTCTTTTGTACTTAATTGAGATATTAGAATTACGTTTGTCTAGTAAATGTTGAAGTAGCCTGAAACGCCGTGCCATTACTGGGCTTAATTTACAATCTGATACATCATTTAAGCTCATTAGAACCAATTAAAAGGTAAACGATTGATACTTGAAAAGAAAATAGCCAAAGGAATATAATTTTTTGTTTGGTTTTAGAAACTATTAAATTGTGCCGTAAATACTCATAAATTTCAATCAATTCAATTTTAATGTCTTCCTAAACATAAAAATTGAAGATTTTGAAAACCATTGAACACTTATTCTTATAAACTGAAACCCATATGAAACAATGTACACAGTTATTTGGAACTGTTTAAATGACTCACACTAACCAGCTTCTTGTGTTAACAAATATTATGGTGATTATATATTTAAAGTGCTATCCTTACCAATTTGAATTTATATATATAAATGAAAATTAAAAAAAGAAATAATAAAAATAAGCAGTAGATTTACATCAATATAGTGATGTTTTAACACTAAAACTTTAAACAAACAGAATAGTAGAGATAGGAAAATATCCCAGTTTCAAATTGTTTGGGTGCTACAAAGGGTGCCGCAAAAAGCTCTCAATAAAGTTTTAACAGTTTAACCTGGAGAGGTTCTGAAGGTGAGCGAATTCATTCAAATATAAAAAAAAGCGGAGAGGTTTGAAAAAAAGTTTCTAATTCCAGGAAAATGCACCCACCAAATAAATTTCGTTTCAGGCTTCCAGTTTAGGTGGTTCCAGATCAGCGCGAACCTTTAGTTAAGATAAATGAATAAAACCAGGTTTGAGAGCAATGATAGAGGGTTCCATGCAGCAATTTAGTGCCAATATCAAAATTTGCATTTTAACTCATTATAATTCCAAATCATAATTAATTTTGTTAGAAGAAGTGCAAAAAACAAACTTAATATACCTAAAATTTGTACCAAATCATACACATGTATATCCAATATTCTCACACTATCCCTGAGTTCACTGTTTGGGCCAATGTGGAAAGCACATCACTGTATAAGCTAAATAGCAGCCGGCCATTACCATAACAGTTTTTGAGTTGATCAGAATTGCACAAACAATGATGTAAGCTGGATTGATAGCATAGATGGTTAGGACATTATAAGTATTACTTATTTTACTTGAATTTACAGAAAATAATGAAACTAAAATATAATATATACATATATATATAATTGACATATAAATAAAGACAGGACTGATCTAGAAAAGACAAAGCAAACAAGGTGATGTTTTGCCTAGCGCAGTCCAGTCCAGTCCAGTCCAGCCCAGAGGCTTGCTGATGATGACGAACCGCAGTGGTCACAGTTCTGGTTCACCGCAAATCTTCCCCCGTAAATCACCTATGACGTCGGCCGCTATAAATCACCCTGATTTATACCAGTGATCAATTAATGCTCTACCGATAACCAAGTTAAAACTAATCCATTCTTCCGACTGGCCGATTTGAAACAATTTATGATTGGATAAAGAAAAATATTATGTAATTAGGTTTATTAGTGTAAATCTGTACTGAAATTCTTTCATATAATTTTATAAAAAACTTACAACACCACGTTCATCATTTTCAGGTAATTAGTTTCATCTTCCCTGTTCATATCTAATTATTTACAGCAAACATAAAATTATTGGATTTTAAAATGATATACAAATTTAATCTATATAACCCCACCTTACTAAAATGAATTTACTTTTGTTTAATAAATATATGCAAATGTTTTTTTCTATAAAATCATATATTTGTTTAAGACTATATTTCACAATTTTATTAATAGACAAAACTTTAAAATTTCCAAAGGAACAATTGCTATGTGTAGATCAAATATTATCAACACCATAATTTTATAACTAATTTTTATCTAGTGTTACTAATTTATCAACTGTTATTATTTTAATTTATATGTAGTTAAAATATTATATATTGCTGTGTATCCTACAACCCATATCGAGCAATATTAGTAAAATAAATATGAATTTAGAAAACGACCGTTACAAAAACTAGATACCAAAGAGTCAAACAGTATTGCTTTAACATATTGATTACATTCAAAATATGTTATTATATTTGTTGTAATGGTTTAATCAAAATTTATCCAGATCCTACAGATATATTCATTATTACATAATTGATAAGTTATAAGGGTATTAAGTTGAGTGATTAGTAAATTATAAAAAACACATTCTTTTAATCCAGAAAAGAATCCAAACTAAAACACTTGGGATGCTAAAATAAATAATAAGTTTGAGTAATTATCTTTAATAATTACCCTTAGCATCCTAAAAATAAAATAAATAGCCTCTTAAAGGAGAGAACAAAGCATTTATAAACTGGTAAATATTTATTCAGAAAACACAATAAATGAATTTATAAAAAATATTAATAAATAATTTTTTTCTAAATAAAACATAACAATACATACAGAAATTATTAATATACATATCTATTACATATTTTTAAAGGCTATGCTATAAAAAATATTCACAAAATCATCAGAGATATCAGCATAAAACAGTAGCCTTAACGAAAAGAAAGCAAATAGCAAACGGATGATTTCTATTTTTTTGATTCCTCGATATTATGTACCTTTTCAACAAAACATTTTAAATTTTAAAGGCAATGAAAGTTATATGTTACATTTTTAACATATTGAGCATAACAGTAATTCATTAAGATATATTCTTATGTTCACATACTTCGAAAGTATCAGCAAAAAGGCATCTAACAAAAAAAAATATGTTCACGAGCAAAGGATAACAAGGTTCAAAATCAAAAAACTCTACGTAGAATTTTTTTAACCGAGTTCCAAAGATACAAAATACTTTGAAAGAAATTCAGTTCATCTAAGACTTGTCACAAAACTCTAATGGAGTTTGTTAAGGCACAAGAGCTAAGAAATTTAGGTATAATTTTAGTCAAAGGGGTTAACCGAGGCGTCAAGCGTAAAATTACTATAAGTGAAGTTAACGGAGTCAACTCGAAACGAGGTTATAGTTAGCGATGGGACCGAATAACTTAGTAACCTGAATAAAGCTTCTAAGCACTAAGCAAGTTACAGCTTACTTATTTTGGAAAAAAAAAAAGCATAGAAGCAAAAAATAAAATGAAGAAACAACCAGTATAACATTTCATGAATAGCTTAAAATATACAGATGTTACAATACTCCACAGCTTTAATTGAGTTCATGAATATAAAAAAATAACCTCTTTTTTTTTAATTGTATGTTTATAAACCAAGATTTATGATTTTTTGTTAAATGCTATTTGTTTTAAAAATATATTACAAAACATTTGCATTATTTAAGTCACGCGAAGGTGGCCGATCTTTTTGTCCTCCACGACCATAAACAGGCAAGGACGTAACCTAATTACAGGTGACTCAACGATCATGCCATATTTAAAAGAAAAAATATTACCTAGAAAATTAAAGGCTTTATAAAATGTGACTTGATTTATTTATGACGTATATTGCTAAAGGAACAACATTGATTAATACTTTGAAAACAAGTAAAAAATTAGTTAAATTGCCACAACAAAAATTAATAACGTATCCACCCTCTAAAAGTATATATGTATCGTAATTCTACGAAGAGCCTTTATTGGGTTATGAAAAGTAATAGGGACGTGAATAAACACATGAATAAACTGGCGAACATTTAAAAAAAAATATAATAAAGCTAATATTAAAAAAACAACTTCAGATTCCAGTTTAATAAATTTCTGAGAAAAAAGTTAACAACTCAAATTCTGGAAAAAAAATATGACTCAGTCCATTTCCAGACCGTAGGTTATTAAAGATTTTTATTATCATAAACAAAAAAAGACATAGGTATTAGAAACAATATCCTAAGTGTAACAGTACATACCGGAAGTCACCATCGATATTGTACTTGTTTAGAAATAAAAAAAAATCCCGTGCCAATGTAACCAAAAAAAGTCTTAAATTAAGTGCTAAATAATGTAATGTTTCTAGTCCAACGGTTTTGGAAAGAAATGATTTAGCCAAAATAATGCTCAACCGCCACGTTTTCGTTCTCGCATTTAAGGATAATCATAGGATTATACGTTGCGAATAAAGGAATAAGTAATTTTTCTGTCGCATCTAGTCTCAAACCCTGATCCTGCAGAACAGCAACTAAACCCTCCACACTAAGCTACTCCCCTTCATTTTATATTTTTAATATCGTATAATTTTTTTATCTAGTATGGTTTAAAATAAAGTATTATGAAATAAATTGATCTGCAATATCAGCTAGATTAATTTACTAAGCTGCCAGTCTTATAGTTTTAATACAAAGTTAATCACAATTTTTCAGTTTTGACTGATCAATGAAAAAAATAGCCGTTATCTGAAATAACCTGCAATACCAGCACATTAACTATTTAAAGGGAATAATAACTACGTCACTCTTTAACTGTATTTTAAACTGGAAATTATTGGTATCAGTTCCACATGTTGTCGCTTCGAGTAGTGTCACAACAAGTTTAAACTTTTCATTAGTTTATTTTTTAACATTCTCCAAAAATACAAATAATCGTGAGCTTGAGAAGTAAAAGGAGTGTAATTATGGAATATGTCTACATTTCGAGAATCATTTTAAGAAAAATTTAATGATTCAACTAAAATTTCGAATTATAGATGATGGAATCTGGTTGTTGAAATGTTTATTCCTTGATGATATGATTACTGGATTAAACACCTTTTTCATAACTACACTCTGTATTTCAAACTAAAGTTCGATTATTTTATTTTCGAGAATATTACAAAGAAAATGAGTGAAAAGCTAAAACTTGTTGTGGCCTGATTCAAAACAACAACCTGGTGAAATGATACCAAATCGTTAGTTTTGATTAAAATAAGCTTTCAAAATTAAAGTAAAATAAATTTCCAAAGTTATATTTTACGAGTGAATATGGGCACCGATCAAATGCTGACTTCGTTCAATTCAGATAATTGGATCGTAAGATATTTATTTTATACGTCATCAGTTAGTTGGTTGTTCTTAGTTGAAAAAATTATGAATATATTTTGATAAGTCAATTTACGAAATAAATCTGATTTAACTCCGTTGAAGAAGGTATTTGTTTGTGAAGAACCTGTGATAAAGCCAAGTTATCCTACGAATCTGTAGCCAGCATACATAGCAGGCATAGCTGAGCTAACAACAAGGGATTGAAAGCAAGGTAAATGTAATTGATTTACGGAGGCCCTAGACGAGGCATAGCAAAGAGCAGGGGTGTTAGAGCATGGATTAGGGCTGGAACAATGTGGGCATCCCTCAAACAGCCATTAGCCGGGATACATTAGGGTCGCCTCTCACTGAATACTAACGTCAGGAGTTCCACAAGGACACCTCCCCGGCACCTCTTTACTTATTCATGCGTTTACCATAACTCCCTTCCTCCGAAAACTCTACTTATAGCTTTATTGGCCTATCACTTCCAATGATTTCCATCCTCAAATAGAAAATCGTTAATGTCTTTAAAAAACAATTAAAAACTATGATTCAATAAAACTAAAGGTGTTACTAGTCCATAAAAAAACCTGTACCACTACAACGTGCAAACGGGTCTGGGGTTCAGTACATGGTAGAGACTGTACTGTTTCATGGACAACGGTTCTGCAAGGTGACTTGTCGTAGGTGACGCTCAACCTTCAGATTTTTTCCCTCTTATTTTGGGTACCTTATTTTTATAACATTTAATCGAGGTTGGGTGAGCCCCAGGAGGATCCTAGATCCCATATGATCCATCTCCCGCTTCAAACAGACTAAATAAAAGTCTTGGCCTGCAGCGGGATTTGAACCAGGATTTCCGGCATGGCAACTCAGTTCTCTACTACTGAGCCACTCCGCTCCCACGTCTATTAAAACTATTACTAGTCAATAAAAATTAATTTTTTCAAGCTCCCAAAAGAAAAGCAGATAATTTACCAAGTTACCCGCAGTACATTAGAGATCTGATCAGGGCCAAGAGAAGAGCTCGTAAAATATGGCAAACTAACGTACAACCATCAGATAGACAAACATTTAACAAACTGAATAATGAACTGAAATGTCAAATTACCAAATTTAACAGGTCAAACTACGACAATTACATTAAATCCCTTTCGGCAGACGATGGAAGTTTATGGAAGTATACCTAGGAACTATTAAAACATCGTGAGATGTCAACAACTTTTAGAAAAGAAGACGGCTCTTGGGTTGTGTCGGATCAGGAAAAGTCTGAGCTCTTTGGCGACCATCTTTGTTCTCTGTTTACACCAAATACTGACTACACAAACACAGAACAAAAAATAACAAACTTGACGTTCCATTACAAATAGCATTGCTACCACCTTCATTCATTCCCACAGAAGTGTCAGAACTAATTAGACATTTACCAAAAAGATAAGCCCCGGGCTATGACTTAATAAATGCTGAGGTGCTCTAACAAATAGGCAGGAAAGCTCTAAATATTTTCCTAACGACTATTTACAATTCAATACTTAAACCTACAAAATTTACAGTGGCAATACCCAATTAACAACCCTTCCTCGTATAGACCTATTAGTTTACTCTCAATTTGTTCAAATTAAAAAAAAAATTTTTTATCCCCCTATTATTAAAATTACTGACCGACAAAAATATAATCCCTCACCATCAATTCGGTTTTCGAAAATCACATACGACAACTCAACAATTGCACAGAGTTACTGACTGCATATCGACAGTACAAGAGCTGAAGTTATTTGCAACTAGAGTGTTTCTGGATGTCGCCCAATCGTTCGACTAGGTCTGGCACCAGGGCCTTCTCTTTAAACTCAAGTCTGTACTACAACACGCTTTTTTTTTAATTCTTCACTCATTTCTTGAAGACCGATTTTAATCGGTGTGCCTCAAGGATCAAAACTGCACAGCTATTGTACATGACTTACTGACATCAACCTACGCTGACGACACTGACATAATCGCCAAACATCAAGACGTGACACAGGCCTCACTAAACTTACAATACAACATAACTTACAAAAGTTAAATTAGTGGTGTGGAAAATTAGACTGAACCACGAAAAGTCACAACACATCACTTACTCTTAGACGTGAAACCTGCCCTCCCATTTACATTAATAACACCAATCCCACAAACAGACAAAGTACAATGTCTTGGACTAACATTTGATAGGAGAATCATATGGGGTCCTCACAGGACGAAAATTAAACACGTACAGTTACTTACTAAAACCAGTTTGGATATATCCATTACAAATGTATGGCATCGCTAAACCGACTACAATCTTTCCAATCAAAACTACTCAGACTTGTCACAAAAGCACTTTGGTATGTCAATAAAAAAATGTTGCAGACTTAAAAATACCAACGGTTGACGAACACCTACGAACATACTACAAACGCATTGAAGAAAAACTACACGTGCACCCAAGCCCATTAATAGAGCAAATGGCCACGACTCTCATGCCTCAGAACACTAGAAGTCTAAAACGAACGTGATTGAGGGACTTGTTATAATAGGAAATTGAACCAAGCCTAGGGAGAGGGACAACTGGCTACTGTTCTTCTTCATGCCTCTCATGTTATTGCATATTATTTTACTGTCAGCCAATCTGCTGATAGTCATTGTTTTTATTTGACAGGTGTGGATGAAATTTAAAGAGGGAAAAAAAATGTGTTTTCATTATTGTTCATAGAGCCATTTGGTTGCTCGTCTTTAGGACGAGATTCGTATTTGTTGAGCCCTTTTTATATAATTTTGTTTTTAAAAATTCTTTTTATCCAGTTCTCACAATTAATAATTAAATTCTTTAAAAACTTCAACCCATGAAGTGTCTTGGGTTCAGTACGCGGTAAAGAATGTATTTTTTCTTGAACAACGGTTGTGCAGGGAGGTGATTAGTCCTAGATCACGCTCAGCCGCCAGATTTAACCCCTATTTTGGGTACCCTCATCATTGGAGCCCCAGAAGAGTCCTAGATTCCATAGGATCTATCTGTGGCTGCTAACAGTTTAAATAACAGTCTCCCAAGTAGCGGGATTTGAACTTACTGCTCTTTGAACCGAAATATTTGTATAGAACGGCAACTCATCGCTATACCACTGTGCCAATCCACTCCCTAATCTAGGTAGTATCACCAACCTACTATTAGAAAATTATGAAATCAATATAAACATCAAGATGATGTATCCATATATTATTAGTTTTATTTATCTATGAGGCGTTAAGGACCAACAGAGGATAACACTATAATTTAAAAAAACTGATTTCTTCACATTCTTAGCTAATCTAGTTATGCAATTTTTTTAACACTACACCACCTTATTTACCATGTTTTTTTAAGGTTCTGAACAGATGTTTCGAGTCTATAGAGTACAGCTTAACTAAACATGGCAAAAAAATTGAAAAAGTCAATTTTTAAAATTTGCAGTAATCGGCTCCATGTAATATTGATTAATATTAGATTGACGTTATAGAGGTTTAGTTGTGTATTGTAAAAATATGACAAACATAGTTACTATGTGATGATTATAAAAATATATATAAGTAGGGTGTAATGCATAAGAGTGTTGTCCTGAAGATAAAACAAAAATAAAAAATTATTAGTGAAAGAAAAGTTCTTCATAAAAACTCAACCATGTTTTTATGAAGTTTAAAAATATAAATAATAATTATAAATTATACAAAATTAGCAAAATTATTATTGATTAACATTAAATATGATATATTTATATCTAATATACTTAAATATAATTTACTTAACATTATATTACAATGATAAGATAGTGTATTTGAGATTTATGTATGAAAGTTATAGGGTGCTTTTTAATTTATTAATATAAAATAATATAAAAAGTTATTTTTCTAAAAGCTCTTACATTTTCCCCGGCTTTGAAATAAGTGCTACGTTATTTAAGATTATTTAAGGAATTTCAACAGTTCAGGAGAAGGAGAGTTTCATGGAATACTAGAACAACCAAGACAAACACGTTTTAAGGGCAACATTTTTTTTTCCCCTTTTTTAATTTTACCCACAAAGTTGGATCTTAAAATAAATGAACGAAATGTTTTATGAAAAAAGAACATTCCTTTTTTATTAGATATGGTTTACCATTAAATATCATGGTTTATTAAAGTGAGTCGCAAAAGTTAATATAAATATTTGTTAATAATTATTTCGTTAGATTAGTTATGAATGAATGATTCTCGATTTCTTTAGCGTTTCCTATTCAGTCTTATCACAAGGAAATCGCCGCCATCTTGTAACGAAGAACTTAGGAAGCTTTAGCGGCTGAACCTTTCTTTTACTTCCGGGCTCAACCTTCTTATTTGTTTTATCTGTATTTAAGATATATCAGCTCTTGGTTTGTTATCTTCTATTTTTGTCCTCGGAGGCAGATTATGTTCTGTATACTTTAATTTTATAGTTAATAGTAATATTATTTTCCTTAAAATATTACAGTATTTTTTAAACCCCGGGTATTAAATTGCTTCTCACTTTCATGTAAAATAGCAATGCGTTACTAAAATTACAAAAAAAATAAAATAAAATTTATCAACCCAATATACATTATTAAAATATTTACAACACAAGAAATTAATCATTTATTTCAATTTGCTTAAATGTTATCCTTGTAGACATAGGTCGGTTCTGTATTGTACATAGAGTTAGCCCCCGCCGATCATACTATATCCTTATTTTTGGAAAAAGTGAAGAAACCGTATAAAAAATGAAAACCTATTTTTTTTAATTCTCAACCTTCCAAAAAATGCTTCTGCTTTTATTTTCTTAAAAAATTGAAATGGTTTAAATTCTTAAGTTTGTACTTACTCAGTAGAATTTATATTTTCCTAGATGCATACGATTGCAAACATTGCAACGATAACTAATTATCAATGAGAATAATTCATTTATTGTAATAGAACAAGTTGTTTTATCAACGAATAATAGGTACTCGACGTGATTATATCAAACAGTAATGATGTCTATTTCATTAAAATTATATAGTTTGCTTTCAGTTTAATTTAATTCAAACTAATTTGAAAGCATGCAATATTAACTAGGGTGGAAGAAAGTAGCAACAACCTATTTCGTTCCATCAAAAAAGTATATACGCTAGCCCAAAAAATTCAAACATCATTAAATACCCTCCATTAGGAAGTGATATTCAAAGAGAGACAATTATTTTTTATGCAACGAAACACGAGACAGTTTTGCCTCTGCTTTTTTTGTTGACAAAAACTCTACTAAATAATGCAAACTTTTATGAAGTTTCCCATCCACGTTCCGTTTTCAAACAGATTTAAAACTAAATCCCCTCTCGGAATATTTTAAAATGAAAAAAACTAAACAACTGAGTGCAAAAGTTAAAAATTAAAAATATAAATAATATTTGTATGTTAAAATCAAAACGATTCCATACCAATGAATAAAAAAGAATGCGATGATAATCTATTTGTGGATAGCATTCCTGATAAATGATCTTTTTCGTTTAATGCACAATTCGGTTATTAAAAAAAGTAACTGTTATTAAAAAGTAACACGTGATATAGTTACAACCTCCATATCAGTAGAACATATGACTACATTTCTTAGTTTCGTTTAAAACCCAATAATGGCTATGTTAAGGTTATACGAAGATTTTAAAGATTTGGACCGAACCATCGCATTCTTACAAGAAAAAGGCCTCATCCATAAAGAAAAACTATGCCGGAATGGACATTCTATGAAGTTGCGCAAGAGAGATGACCGGTACAGATGTCACAATGCAAGTTGTCTTTTGGAAGTAGGACTCAGGGAAGGTACGTGGTTCAACGGTTCAAAATATCCTCTGAATAATGCAATTCTTTTTATTTACTCATGGACCAAGAAATATACAACAACGTTATTTTGTAAAGACGAATTGAGTATGTCTGCAGAAACAGTAACAAATTGGAAAAATTATTTGAGGGAGGTTTGTGCTGATTCGCTACTTAAAAATCCTATCAAAATAGGAGGATATGGTATGACCGTCGAAATTGACGAGTCTTGTTTTACAAGAAGGAAACATAATGTCGGACGAATATATCCCAACCAATGGGTTTTTGGTGGTATTTGCAGGGAGACGAAAAAATCTTTCATATATTCAGTGCCCAACAGGAACAAAGATACTTTAATAGCGTCCATTAAAGAATGTATTCTTCCAGGAAGTGTTATAATATCAGATTTATGGAAAGCTTATTCCACTATAGAAAGAATAGAAGGGTATGATTTTAAGCATTATACAGTCAACCATTCTGAAAATTTCGTTGATCCTTCAACTGGAGCGCACACACAGTCGATAGAATCGTTATGGGCCGCGGCCAAAAACAGAAATAAAATAGAAGCTGGAACTAGAAGAACAATGTTGGATTCATATCTCTGTGAATTTATGTGGAGACAAAGGAATATGGGGAAAGACCTTTTTGAGGAAGATATCGCTTCAGTTTGGAAATTAGAATAAACCACATCATTTGTGTTAACAATTATAGTTACTTTATATTAATCACGTGTTACTTTTTAATAACAGTTACTTTTTTTAATAACCGAATTGTGCATTAAACGAAAAAGACCCGAAAATTTATTATGTATCATAATGTTATGTAATTTTAGTACTATAATTTATTGGTGTTTCCTTAAAAGTTTTAAACATCTTAACAAATAAATTGTTATTTAAAAATTGATATAGTATGCAATAAGGTTTATATTATATTAATTACTCTGAATCATTTTATTCTTATTGTAATGAATAATAATAAAAGATGGAATGATTAGAATTCCATACGTTTATTATACGTAAATAGGTTTTATTTTGTAAAGCTGTCACATTAAAATATAAGTTACTCTCTGTAAAAAATGATGACAGAAATAAAGCATGTCAAAATGACCATCAACAAAATACAAAACAGATTGTTAGTTTGTTGGACGAAATGGTTTGGTAATTGTGGAGGTGGTAACTGTAGCTACTGATTTTCATGCGATTTATGTGAATGCAAATCCGCCAGCTCAACTAATACCAATTAGGAGGTTCATATTGAATTGCAACCGCTCGGTTTATCCAGTACATTGAATCTACTTATTTCGGTTTTTCTTTTTTCATTTTTTTTTCAAAATATTTGATATAAAATTTTATATTGGATAAATCAATATTTTTAAGAGGAAATAAAATAGAATTAATGGAATTTTATTTTTACGTCATATATATTGCAAGAGATCCATTGATTTATTTTTCCCGAAAACAGAAAAACATTGAAAGAGGTGTTGAATTGGATCATATTGTTATTACAGAAGAGTATATTTAAAAAAAGATAAGTTATTGAAAAGCGAATTTAAAATCCCTTTTTGGATGAAAAGGTTCAATTATATGAATATTATTATAAAATTTTATTTACGTTTTAGTTGTTGCTTAATTAATGATAAATGATACACACTCTTCTGTAATAAAAGTAATTTAATGGGAATAAATTTATAGTTTTTCCAAAAATTTAGCTTTGAATAGCATTAGGACAATATGAACGACACAAGTGCCTGTTGGCAGACAAGCTCTGAAGTTGATACTGCTTTAATGTGTGATAATGAGATATTTACTCATTTCTTTCAAGGTCTTAACTAACCATAGAAAAAAACGTAAACTTTTGAGTTTTATCGCATTAAAAATACTTGAGCGAGTATGTTAACTATTGAAATATTTTTTTTAATTTTGGATTTGAAAATTCGAAAATGTATTATGATCGATTTTCATTCGTTTACTTTTTAGAATTCAAAATTTTGTATGCTGAAATCTAGGCTGTGGTTTGAGAAACGGCTATTAACATCGTAATATACTTCTTTTTGGGGCATAAACATCAGAGGGTGCTTTAAAAATTAGAATAGGAAAAGGAAAAAAGATAAATGATATGAATGATATTATAAATGACAATGAAGTAAAAAAATACACGTTAAAAGGGAGCAGAGTAGCCTAGTGTGTTTAGCATTGATTTCACTGGTCTACATCAAATTTGCCTTTTACATGAACATGTACTATCTTGATGGTATTTCACTCGCTGAAGATAAATATACAAGTTAAAATTCATAGTTAGGTCTTATTGTTAATATGTTCCATATTTAATATACCAGCGAATAACGCGATAGATTTATCACATTAATGATGATATTTCCAAATATGTAGGGGTTACCAGCGGAAATTTTATTATTTATTATATTTTATTTTATTTTTTATTAATTTTTAAATATTTTTATTTGAAAAAAGAAGGTATGTCCAGGACCGGGACTCGAAACCGGGTCTTCCAGATCGCTAGTCTGGTACTCTACCATTTGAGCTATCCTGGCCCTAATCAAGCACGCTTCTCGGTCGTGGTCATATCCACGACATTTGTTATTTATTATTTGTTTGATGCGTCTAACTCTGACTGTGTTTAGTTTACCAGTTAAAACGTGAAATTGTCATCGTTTTTTTGACACGGTTAGTGAAAAATCTACAGTTTTCATTATGTCGCGTAATTAAGTGTTAATAGTGCAGACAAGTTTTGCTACATATATGGTAAGGTGACCCATATCAACAAAAGATCCTCAACGTCAATAAGTCAACGTTTAAACACTGCTTGCTTCCATTATTTTGAAAATAAAATTAAAAACCAAGACAAATCGTGGGTACCACTTTTAGTTGCACAACTTGCTCCACAAATTTGATTAAGTGGCTAAACAAAAAGAAACGTTCATTGCCTTTTGGTGTTGCAATGATGTGGAGGGAACCTACCGGTCATGCGAATGACTGTTACTTTTGCACGACTCCACCCATCCAGCAAGGTATATCAAGAAAAAAGAAACGAAGCGTGGTATACCCTGAAGTGGCCTCTGTATTGCGACCTGTACCACACGGAACCGATTTACCTGTTCCTTGGCCTCCCGAAGAGTACCAGCAAGATTATGAAGAAGAGATTAATTTAATGGAAGTTGACTACAATGAGCCTACATCCTCCCAAGTTTTCGGGTGACAATATTGTTTGTGACGAACCTCATTGAATTTTGCAAGATAAACCTTATACGATTTTTAAATTTACCAAAAGATAAAGCGGAATTACTGGGTCAAGACCTAAGCAATGGAATTTGCTTCAACCGGATGTCAAAATCAGTTTATACTGAAATCGTCAGAAGAGAAAAGAGACACCAGGGTCGATGGAATGCATCAATATTAGAGGACTACTGCGGTAATAAGAGACCTCTGAAAGCAATTACAATAGACAAACGAAAAATGAGAGAATGTTAATTAAACAGGTTTAAATATTTTGTTAATATTTCAAAATTCCCAATTTTAAATAAAAAGTAAAAAATGATAATAAACAAATATAGCTTTGTTTTTAATAAACTGTTTTGTACTTTAACATGTTACTAAAAGTCAAATTTTGTATATTAGGTATATTTTCAAAATATCCTAAAAGATCTAATTAAAAAAATATATTCGTGTTTTTGTATTCAGTAATCTCAAAGCAGTATAAAAATATAGTATTCAATTGAATGACACACAAAAAGTTAAATTTTGTAGACTAGTGTTTTTTGTGCTGAGGCATAGTTCAAATTCGGCTGAGGCAGATAAATTATTTATAAAGTGTATACTCTTAATTGGAGGAAAACTAAGATGTGAGTATGATCTCGGCCAATTCGCCTGATTGAATAATCGTTATAATGCTGCGCTTAGTATGCAAATATGGTGATCTCGAACGATAAAGGTAATGTACCATTGCAGAGTGAAAGTTGAAAAAATCGTAAAACGCGATATGTTACCGAATAAAGAATTGCTTATCTGTGCATGTGAACTCTTCGAGTCATTAATTGCATGTTTCTCTCCTTTATATGCATTTTACAATGTGACAAGAATCTCACACGCGATCCTTGGTTCAAAGTGATTTGGTAGAACATATCGGATGACGGAGAACGGAGGGGCATTTAATTAAAAAAAGAACAGGGAACCGCGTGACACAATTAAGGGCTAGTTAGGATAAGGCGGGCCATTAAGGGGACAGATATGTGGGCCCTACAAAGACACACAAATCCCAGGATTATCTCCGACCCGAGCGCCATCCATCGGCTCCTTAACTTGTAATTCTCGTGACGGATCAACACCCATCACGGGGTCTTAGCTCGGCTCTAATTGCACCACCGGAACATGCAACTTAGCCAACCTCGTATTAACTTATCCGGGCTTTTTAAGGGTCGGATTAGGCTCCTATCTCATGCTGTGTCCGATACAGGATAACTGGGGTTTAGGTTTCCTAAACTAGTTGTTCAGATTTTGGAGTAACACCACTAATTTTCATATTTTCTTAATCTATCACCAATTAACTCTTCAAGTTTAATGAGCAGTACTCAAAAATATTAAGCATTGAAATTATTTATTCTTTAATTTTCATTTGTACTTTGAATACCTTTCGCATTCAGCAAATTTGACTCAAGTGTTCTTCTTTTTGCTTTTCTACAGGAATATCAAGTTTTGGGAATGGAAACATCAATAGTTGAGCAAGTCTGTTGGCCTCTGTCTTTTCAATAATTTTCTATCAAGCCAGGATAGCAGGGATAACAGTATTGAAATAAAAAAAAACTTTATAAGAAGATCGTCAGCAATACTATAAATGTTGGAAATCCATTTTATGCAGTTAACTGTACCTGTACAACTCTTGAAGTCTTGTGTTCAGTACGTGTTAGAGGCTACACTGTTTCTTATACAACGGTTGTATAGGGAGGTGATTTCTACTTCACCCTCCAGATATTCCCCCTGTTTCGTACACACACTTTATACAGGCTGGATGACCCTCAGGAGGATCCCAGGACCAAAAATACCCATCCACGTCTGTTAGCAGTATAAATAAAATCTGCCGCAGCGGGAACCCAGTACCTTCGCCACGGCAACTCAGCGCTCTAACACTGAGTTTATGTTAAAAAAAATAATTTGAGAGAATTATTTAATAATTAACGTGATATAATCCTGAAATAGTGTTAAATAAGCACTCCATAACACAAAAAAAACCCATTATTGTCACGATTATTATCAGGATCAAAAAGTGGAGTTCCGAGTTGTTATAATCTGGTTGAAAAAAATTTCTTTCCGTTTAATATGTGTTCCAACACGAAAATTATACTTAGTTGGTATAAGATTAATAATGCCAGACAAATAGGCCCTTTTAGTAACATTTAGACTCTTTACTTGCTTAATCGGTATCTGGGAGTATAGTTATATCATCACGTTATCTCTTATATACTCATCATTGAGTTTGAAATACAGAAAATCCTATGAATAATAAAGTTCTAATCTTGGCACCATCTATGTTGTAGATTTGTATAAAGGTTGCATTTTTTTTTTCACGGAATGGACTGAGAAACTACGCGAATACGCGAATTATTTTCAATTCTTTTTTATACCCCTTCTCTCCTTCCTTCTTTCTTCCCACCTTTTCCTCGTTCTTTTCGATTGTTCTTTCCTTCTTTCTTCGGTCTTTTTCTCGAATCTCTGAGAGGAAATTAGTATTATACATGACGGAATAATTTAAATCCTAAAAGCAAAATAAATTGTTCAAATAACATGACCATCCAAATCAGGTAAGTATCAAGTAGGAGAAGAGAAAGACAGGAACTTGATTTATAACAAAAAATATATTAATAAGTTACTAGTGTTATGTTGTAAAGAAATATTCGTGTTTCTTCCTAAAAGTTCCTATGGTTGGTAACACGGTCATTTAAAAAAAAATAATGCTAAAGCTATACATCCCAAACGAATTGATATAAGACAGAAATCAAATATTTGCGAGCGAGATTGAACTCTTGTAGGTTACGTGTATAACCTATTCTTCATCATTTCTTTTTGTCCAGCAATGGGATTTTTGAAATCACAGAGAAAAAGATAAAATAATACATAATTGCACTAGAATAATACCACGATTATGATGTATACCATGGTATTTGAGAAACGACTTAGGACATGTTCAAACAAGCGGCTGAGTACGGATTGTTACGTATGGCCATCCAAGAAATTATAAGCAATAAATATAGATATATTAATAATAACAGTATTATTCGTTAAAAATATATTAATCTAATATAAACATTAATGTATAAAGATGAACCTTAAATTGACCAGTGATCGGTGGGAGAGCTTGACAGCATACCTTGATTTTATAAATAACTAGCTTTTCCCCGCGTCTTCGTCCGCGTAGAAGTCAAAAATGGTTCTAATAGGATTTTTAATTGTTTTTTGACGTTATTAATTTTGTTAATAACATATAAATTATTATGTTCAAATATTTGAATCCTTATAAAATATAACAATCTTTATTAAAGTGTATGGATTTAAAGGTTAAATAAACATGAAAATAAAATAAAAATTTGGTTATATTTTGTGAACACGAAGCTCGGCCTTTGATCTGATGAAAGTTAGATGGGGGTATTATATTTTTACAACAAAATCGAAATACTACACAACTACCGCAGTATTTCTTATTAAACAATATTTTTTGTTTTTCCTTCGGGAGCTAGAATCACCAGGCTACTCTGCGCGCATACTCTGGAACATGCCACATACAACTGGCCGGGAGAGAAGCAGCTTTCCCTCAAGTCTATTCCAGCTACCTAAAGAGTTTGACCTTTAGCTTTGTTTATAGTTATTTCGCAGCAGACATTGATGGGAAACTGAACTCTCTTGAATTCGAAAGGGGTAATTTGATAGTGTTAGGGGAATCCTAGGAATAAATAGTCTGTATGAATAAGTGATCTCCTCAAAAACAACCGGTCAGTATAGTTGCCTCGATTACATTGCGATGCAATGTCTTCACTTACAATCTGGTGCCATTGCATAATTTTGGTGGATTTATATTGCGCATCAACATAATTGGCGCGCCAACTCTCAATTTTAATATGTGCGTTGGGAGACCGGGAGGCTTCAGTGTATTCAGGAACTCGACAGGATAATGAATGGCATCATCGGTGTTTATCACTGAGTCGACGGATTTATGTTGGTATTCGACCCCTTCGAATGATCTCAAAAGTATTTCATTTATGAGTGAGGCTTGTTCGTTTTTTGGTTAAAATTTAATTTAAATCAAATGCACTAAGGAGTATTGATATCAACTTCGAAGCAAATTGCCGCTAAAAAGCTTTCTACCCCATTTTAACCCCGTTAGGGGATGAATTTTAATAAAATACGAAACACGAATTCCATTAATTCTGTTAAAAAAGGTTTATGCAAAATTTGAAGTAGATTGGACCAAGGAATCAAGTTGTCCCATACAAAGTCCCCCCCCCCTTTTTAACCCCCTTAGGGGTAGAATTTCGGAAAATCCTTTCTTATTGGATGCCTACGTCATACAAAGAACACACCCTCCAAGTCAGATCAGACCCTACGCTCAGCGGTTTAGGCTGTGCGTTGATCCGTCATTCAAGACAAATCATTCTATATGCATAGATTACAACGTTTAAAATATTATTTCAAATTGTAATATCATTACAATTATTCACGCCAACGAACAGAGTGAGTAAGACTAGTTTAATCATTAGGAATAAGTTTTTTAACTACCTATGTATCAATTCCAACAAGTCCCATCAAATTACCTTTACCCCTTTACCGATTTAGCCCATTCCAGATACCTATCATTCCATAATAAACTTCAGGCCCATCCAAACCCAGTTTTCATCCTTGCATCCAATTCCATCCCGGACAATCCTCCTAGGCGTCTGAAGAGAATATGGCCTCGGGACCTTATATTATAGAAATGTTATTAGAGTGATGTCAGTGGGTAGTGCCTCTACATGTCCTTTCATGTATTTAGTTAGTCATATAGCCCTTGTACTGGATATATATATTACAGTTGTACAATTCAACAAAATAATTTTTAAAAAAAAACTACCTATTTAATGTATGAATAGAGAATAAAATGCTAATAAATTTTGAAAAGTAACAAGTTAATTTATATTGGTATTCGATATGATAATGAATTACCCAAATGCCAATAAGCTTAAATATCTGTAACTATCCAATGTATATTGCATTCATCTGGAGAACAACAAAAAATAATATCACACTGTCGAAACAAAATTATAACAAAGCATCTAATGTAAAAAAACACATTTTTCACTTCCCAGTGTTTACTTTAGAAATTAATAATATATTTGATATACAATTCATGTAGAGACACATATAATGCACGGGAACGTATAATGTATGACATAGTTAAAATATATTTGACAACACGCACAAATTTTGAATGAACCTTGAAACATTTTTTCACACTCCTGAAAAATGGCGTTTTTCACTTTCGATGCTTTGCATTACGGTAAAAAATATTAAATGTTTATAAATAGCCCAATTGAGTATGATTTATATTATTATCTATGATTGCTAAAGTTAACTATATTTCAAGAGAAAGTAAAACTAAATAAAAGAAACTAATCATTGGTTGATGTGACAGTGGTTTTTAGCAGGCGTAGCTCAATGCTTTGTGTGATGCGAGTAAACAGAGCTGTAAATTCTAGTTTTGGGGCAGGCAACAACCTTTGCCAAAAGCTCTTTACTTAGCATCCATTTTGTCTGTCCAGTGAATAAGAGATATATTAAATGGGCCCATTGTACATCTTCTCTGGCATACCAAAGGGTCCTGCAATATCAACAGTTTTTTTTCTTTATAAATAGGTCATAAAAACATGTTTTATCTGTATATGTGCCTCCATGGACCCTAGTGTAGAATTTAGTTACCTTTCTAAAGGTCATATAAGTACACAATGTCATAAACAAATTCTGCTCCATTTGGATACCTGGTGTTGCCCAGTATAAATAAATCCGGACTGCAAGGCAGAACAATACGTTAATAGCGGGAATAAATTTCAGTCAAATTTCAACATTTTTACCCGAAATCTTACGATTATAAAAATTTACCACACTTCTACAGCCCCAAAAATGTAATTGTACTTAGGAAAGTACTTTGTGGTATTTCGATTTAAATCACCAAATGAATACACACACAACAATTATTCATAAATACTTTATCTATATGTATGTACAATGATAGCAGTTCCTAAATTTCAGTATTATTTCATTTTAAACTTTATTACTCATATCATGAAAATCGTTAAACTAAAGAAACTCCTCGCATTTTCAAGCTACTCCGGCTTTTCCTAGACAAACGCTATAGCCTCCCAGTTATTATTAAAGACTCATATGCATGACTATTATAACACCTATTTGGATATACGGCGAAGGGCTTCAGGGGTTTATTAAGCCATCGAATTCCTCTTGTATCTAATCCTTACAATCCAAAATCCTTCGTAAAATCCACAATGCTCCTTATTTGTAACGAATAGTCATCCATAGTGTCCTCAATGGCCAATATGTTACTAATTTGGCACGAAACAGATAGCAGTCCTAGTAACCGGTAGCTATTTTTTCTACTCCCGATAATCCTCTGAGGCGTCTAAAATGAAGATGGCCTTCGTGAATTTTTAAGTTGAATCTGTTATTTGAGTACTACCAATGGGTAGTTTCTCTACTTGCTTTTATTCATTCTATTATAGATCATTCATTATAATTACTTGTTGTATTGTTGAAATACAGTTTTAAATTTTAATAAATAAATTTAAAAAATATTTATCACTAAGGTTTTCAAAAATATATATATATATTTTTTTTTTATGCGTTGATAATAATAATACGGTTTTTTTTTTTTAAATTTTCTTAGCTTAATGTCGGTCTTCCAACATAGCATTATACTGAACTGGAGGAGTATATAGCAGAAAGAAATTGCTTATACACCGAATGAAATTCTCTCTAAAATAAACTTGACTTTTAAAGAGATTAAGTTAATAATAAGAAAAGTTCAAGGGGTAGTACAAACACTATAACTTTATTAAAATTTCAACTGGAAAATTAAAATTGAGCCAGGGAACATTGAAGCATTTCAAGCCATGACAATTGAAGAAAGTAAAAAGTAAAAATTTGAAGAAGAGAAGCCTAAGAAGTTTGCCGCTAACTATAGACATCCGAGAGAAAACAGTTGAAACTTCAGCGAATGGTTCTTCCCTTCCAGCAAACTGGCCTTTAATTGGGAAGGCTCTTCTGCAACGGTTCTCTTCCTTCCTTTAATTCAACTTTCTCATATTTAATGTTTATTTAAACTACTCCAGCAAATAATGCTTAGTTTAGAACAGTATTAAATAAATAAATATTTTGTCAGATAGTACTAATAAAGGGATGAAAATGAAAAAAAAAAAAAATAGGCTGTCTTGAGGACTGCCGACAGATGTAAAAACTCAAAACTTTGGAATAACTGTGAACTTTTTAAATTTATAAATCAATTATAGTCTGAATTATTTAAATTACAGATTTGAAAATTTAAATAATTAACATTATTCTGGTTGTATATACTGATCTTGTCACATGCACTGAACTCCAAATAGTAATTAAATACATTTTCAAGTAGTTTGTTTATTAACAAAAACATATGATAGCTTCCACAAGTTCAATACAATCAATCAATAATTTAATTAGTATATAGTTAAAACGTTATTAGTATTACAACCTTATGAAATAATAATTGGTATATAGTTAGATTATTTATATCTTGTATTTGTATTTACATAGATGTAATGAGGTATTTTTCCAGTTTATCATCATTATCATGGTTAAGTACAATAATACATAGATCATTTGTACTTCAATAATTTCATAAAATTAGACATTTAGCTATGAAAAATAAAATATTTTAGGGGAAACGAAAAGTTTAACTAATTATTGAAGTTTTAAGTTATTATTAGTTAGAATTGAACATCTACTAAACGACCTTTTAGTTAAATATAATCATTCTTAACCTAACCTTCGAACTAAAGTTGGTAAAAAGAAATTTTAAAACCCATCACATGCCACTAGGAGTCAAATGTCTGGCTCAATACGTCTCGAGCATCTCGGTGACACTAACGCATGAGTTTTTCCGGTGCCAAAAGTCGCTAACGCGGCTAAAGAAGTTTTCACTTCCAAAATGTTTGGTTAGGAGAGATTAGAACTATAATAATTTACAATCATTTTTAAAATAAATTTTTTTTAAACGTTATTATTGTTGAATATTAACGAATAATATGCGTAAATCCCCTATAATACGTGATGTAGCGTTTTTTAGTATTCAGTACAAAAAGTACTGGGATCATTATGCTTTTGTATTTCTATTTTTCAACAAATATACATTTTGAGCAGTAGCAAGCAGTATGGCTTCTGTATGTACGTTCTTACCTCTATCCATTGCTTGTTCATTTAACGTCACTTTATGCTGGTGTGGCTAATCGGACGATACTACATTGGGAGCTCTAAATTTTTCCTATCCATGTTTAATTATAATAGGGATTTTTAACGAGTACCTGACATCGTACAGGTTCAGGACCCCCATTTAACGTCCCTTCCCAAGGACGGCGTAATGAAGGATTTTTTACTCCCTTTAAAAATCCGCGCTACCAACCCGGCCGGAACGAAACCTCTACTCATTCACAGGTCTCTGGCGTAAATAAAAATCAAAACGTCTAGTCACGAAATGTTAAAATTTCATATTTGAGGTCAAACATCAGTTCCCATTAACTACTCTTTTTGAACATATTATTACAATGATATATTCCTTTAATTTTTTTTTAAATTCAATGCTTAGCCGAATTCAATATTATGCCATTAAATTACTTGAAAATGAGTTTATGCTCCTCCATTCCCCATTTGTATGCTAACAGCATTACCGTGCTTTAAAGATTGAAATTAGTTAAGCATAATTTCTACAGATAATCTAACAATTTCACTTATTACATTCTAAATATATAGTAAGGAAAATTAATACGATCCAGAAACCCGAGTTTTCACGTAAATTCACAGTTAAATTCGTTGTAATTTTACCAAACTCCTAATCATTTCGTGTATCATTGCTTAATGCCTAACATTAAAACATTTAATGAATGTAAAAACGGTTTGCTGAAACGTTAAGGAACTCCTGATCTAATCCTCAATAAAAAAAAAATCCTTCCATGTTACCACTAAAGAGTTTGCAAATTGTCCCTCTTTACCTTGAAGATGGGAGCCATGTCTTTGTAACAAGGCCTTTTTAAGGAAGACATCAAATCTGGTCCTTTAGTATCAAAGGCTCTATAGTAACGCTACACTTCTCTTCATGTAGTTTTCTTTCATTTTTCTCTCTTATACATAATTATATTATTCCAAAACCCTAGGGACTCTCACTTACCTCCCTTCCGAAGTAGGAGATAACCAAGGATTTTTTACTTATTTAAAAAAAATACATAAATCTCCTGCCGGGCTGCAATTTTGATTCTTATTTTGCGTGTAATGGACGTTAACTTGATTCAAATTGCCAAGTGAAATGCGTATTTTTTTGTAATATGTTTAATTATGAAAAATAATGCGTTTTTTAAAAAAATAGATTGAATTTTCAATAGAGCTACCAGACGGGGGGCAAATCATAGAGTTTCCGACAGTTCAAACAACATAGTGGATTGTTCCCGATTGGAGTGGGATACTTTTAGCAGGAAAGTTTTTCCCGCTGGTTGTTAGCTGGCTCCAGCTTTACATTGAGACTGGTAGCGAGTGGATGTCTCTATAGTCGGAACGCCAGTGGAACAAATATTTAAGCCCTGGTAGTGACTGGGGAGCTACACCCTGTTTATTTAGATCAAGGGGATATTGAACTGGAGGCATCTGCGGCCACGATCTATTCTTAGACACCTATTACCGGCCTTGTAAACTCATGCCTGATGTAGAACAGCAAGGTAATTCTGTTCTAATAGAGATAATAATGTGTAGAATCTTCATTCCACAATGAAGTTAATAACACTTGTTCATTTGATTAACATTATGTGAGAAACATCGTTTAACCATTAAAGTCACTATAATAATTCACTTTAAATAAATAAAAGAATCCTGTACCACTACAAACCATGGATGGTCTTGGTTTCGATTGCATGGTAGAGGCGTTCAGTTTATTTGAAGAAAGTTGTGCAGGGAGATGATTTGTCCTGGATCACACTCAACCACCAGATTTTCCCCCTTGTTTTGAGATATTCTCCCTCACTTTATAGAGGCTGGGTGAGCCCCACAAGGGTCCTAGATCCCATAGTAACTATCTCCGGCCGCTAACAGATTAAATTAAAGTCTGCCAGTATTAAGGATTCAAAAACAAGGACCTTCGGCACGGCAACATATCGCTAAATCACTGAGCACTCCGCTCACTAAATAAATTCCAATATAAATCATTAATAGAAAGTACATACCTAATTATCTTTAATTTCAATTTATATTTTTTAATTTTCAAATAAGATCTATTTAATTAAGATTTTCAAAAACGTAGAATAACTCTATACAAAAAATATCGCAAAGATGCGACATAAATATGTAATCTGAAAATTTAACTCATTTAAGCTTTTAAATGTAAATAAAATAAAATTTTAACTTAAGAATGTATGTATAATATTTTAATGTTAAATATATAACCTTCAATAAGAAATTAAGGGTTTTCTTTCTTCATTAAATATTCTTATTTTAATTGTATATTTCTATTCAAATATAATAACTAACTAATTACTGTCGTTTGATTAGTTAGTTCATTGGTCATCAACCCCATTTTAATTAATATTATTAAGTTAAAAAAATGTCACCTAAATAGGGATAAATGTTTATTGGAAAACCAACGTTTTGACCAACATTGCAGGTCTTCACTAGACTGTCTAGTGTCTAGTATCAGTCCAGTGTCAACCCCTTACCCCTGAAGAAGACCTGCAAGGTGGATCGAAACGTTGGCTTTCCAATAAACATTTCCCCATATTTAAGATAATTTTATTGACCTCCCTCGGTATAACTATATTCAACTACAAAAATATAAAGTAAAAGTGTCGGATACAGAAAGGTATCCGTATCACTTGTATTCATATACAGGACAATCCAGTATCTACCCTTGACTTTCCAATGACTTACCCATGATTTCTTATTGAATATCATATATTTATCAAAAAAAAATTATAGTTATTTTAATACATTATTATTATTATTATATATGAGGAAGAAAATGTAGAGGTCAATAAAATTATCTTAAATATGGAGAATTGCTTATTGGAAAGCCAGCTAGCTAAATTGACACAAGACAGTAGACAGTAGACAGTCTAGTGAAGACCTGGAACATTGCTCAAAACGTTGGCTTTCCAATAAATATTTCTCCCTATTTAAGATACATTTTTTACCTCCACCCGGAACATTTTCTTCCTCTAATTCTTGTTGTATTTTATTAAAAAGGTAACCCTCACATTGCAAACTAGATAAACGAGTTCCCAATGTGAATGTGTTATTACCTGATTTATAAGATTTTAATATGGAATATGAAAAAAAAAGTAACCACATCGCTTTACGCAGACGACACTGCCTTGTACACAGCATCATACCGAATCGATACAATAGTAAACCGATTACAACAATCCTTTAAAAAAATCCATAAATTCTGTCAAAAGTGGAAACTAAATATCAATTCAATAAAATTGGCCGCCATAATATTCACAAAACGCAGACCTAACATAGATCAGCACATCATCTTAAACTCCGAACACATCCCCTGGTCTAAATCCGTAGCATACCTTGGTTTAATTCTAGACAAGTCCTTAACATTCACAGAGCACATCAACAGGAAAACCGAAAAAGCCGAAAAAAAAACCCTCTAAAAATGTTCCCCTATTTTAATAAAAAAATCCAGGCTAAGCACCAAAAACAAACTAATCCTTTACAAAACAGTAATCTGCTCATTGATAACATATGCCTCACCTGTCTGGAGTTCAACATGCACCACAAATTATAGAGAGTTTGAAAGGGTACAAAACCTATGCATGAGGATTATCAATAATTATCCCCGCTACATAAAAATATCGAATATGCTTAGAGATCTTGAACTTCCCACTATAAAACAATATGTTTCAGCCCCAACAAAAGAATACTTCGAAAAAACTCCAGCTTCCGAACACCCATTAATCCGAGAAATCGGTAGCTATGATAAAGATTCGCTACGACCGTCGCGACGGTACACACACAAAAGAACAAAACATATACTTCTTACTTAATAAATCACTATTTGCAGGTATTGTAATCTAGTTATCTGCATTTATTTTTAATTGTTTATTTATTTTCTATTTAATTATTGTTATTATATTTATTTACTTTAATATTATTATTTTTAATTATTTATTTATTATTACTATTATTATTATTATTTAATTTATTTTTTTAAGCCGGTATTTTCTACATTTTTCCTGCTATTGAAAAACTTATTTATAAAAGGTAACTATAATTAATTAATATCACTGTTCTTTAAACATGTAAATGAAGCCCGGAACATGTATTCACACCTGTGCTGCTTGTATATGTAAAATTACAAAAAAGTTTCTTTCTTTGTTTCTATGGAAAATAAAATCACAATAGATAATGGAAAAAAAATGCTCGGAAGCATTATGAAATTTATTCAGTTATTGATATGATTTTTTTGTTGATGTTTAGAAATCGCTTGTATTCAGATAAGTTTATCTCAATCAATATTATACATATTTTTAATATTTATAATATCCTAAGCAACATGAGTCAACAGTATCAGCTTTTTGAGTTTTTTGTTGCTCTTGAGGTCCAATTTAACCTCACTAAACATTTTCCCTCATTAACGAAACAATGTAGCAAAGGAGTACTTATACGTGACCTTAAACATTATTTTTCTTCAAAATTTTAAATACCTCAAAATTTTGTTACACGAATTACGATTAACAATCTTGTATTCTTTATTCAATTTGTATTTTTATATATTATTTCCATTATACTAACCATTATGTGTTAGTAAAAATGACTGGTACCTTTTATTTGTATTTTATTTATTTAGAAAGTCCTTTAATAGTGCTAAAAGCTGAATTTCTTTTCATTGCATTTGAAAAGCATACATTTTTACATTGTATTTTTTTCGAAGCATTCTTATCATTGATTCTTTGACGCCATAGCAGTGGGTAGTTATAGGACAAAAGCTGTAAAGACGTCCTCAAACCATTGTCTCACGACAGTCTGCCATTTCCACTGACTCTTTTCTTAGCGAATCAATAGAGAAACAATGAATTTCCCTTGACAAGTTTAATACAGACTTTCCACTCGGCAAATGAACATGAATTGCTTTATCTCGTCAGATCGATGAAGCTATTTGAAACGAAAAACTGATAAACTGAAAGATTAAGTTAAAATTTGGTCGACCATATTAATTGCCAATAGTATCAATCAATTAATTTCATTAATTAATTTCATGCTTGGAATAATATAAGCCAGGAATATAAGCCTGGTGAAGCTTATACCCGAATATGAACTGATACATTTAATTAATTAAAAAACCTTTTAAATTAGAACTTTCGAAGAATTCTAAAAAATAGAAAATTTTCCACATTTTTAATAAAACGCTGTTGTAGCTGAAGGAATGATAAGGGACTTTTAACGAAAGGAATCGTATAGCCTAGTAAACCGAAAAAAAATATATCATCATAGTCGTTCATCTCTACCGCTCTGCAGTGTGAGGTTTCTTTAAAAAAAATAAATATTTTTATAATAACTTCTACATTTACTAAGAATAGCCACTTAATTTCCAAGCCATTAGGAATTCTTTTTGACCTAAAACAATGAATGAAATAAATCCTAGGTCTTTCAAGAAACCACATAATTCTCAATAATTAAAATCAAAAATCAATAATCTCGAAAAAATCTTTGGCTCGCCAGGCGTGTACTACCTTTCCTCTCGCCTTCAATAGTCCAGCAAATCTTAACTTGCTTATCGTTTCCGCAATCACCTAATAACTAAGTTCGTTTGCGAATCTTATATGAAAAAAGAAGTTAGAAAGAATCCGATATATATATCAGAAACTAACAATCACAGAGATATTTTATTGTAATTAGAAGTAATTTTTAACATTATTAAGTTTGTCGTGGTACTCTTCTGGTAAGTGTGATAAAATAATTAAACTGTTGCCAACGAAAGAACTTATTAATTAAATTAAATATCTAAATATTAAAATAAATACAAGAGACTTCTATGTATGTAAGTCCTTTTCTATGCAAAATTGTACCTACTAATTTAAAACATCGTATTTGTATGAACAAATAATAGAACTAAAAACATTTCTACAGCAAGGAAAAAAAAAAAATTCGTGACAGAAAGAGGAATAAGAAATTTTATTTGCCTACTGATACTAACTAATGAAAGGCAATGTAAATGACTTTAAAGTGATTATTTAATGAATGAGTGAATATATTTTCTTGCTTTTTTTTTGTGCATGTGTAGGAATTTGACATCTCATGCCTCAGTATGAGAGAAATATTTTGGATGCGAGTAATGAAAACATTAATTTTCTAAAAGCGATATAGATCCCGTTTCTATCTAACGATTTTAACTTAATTATACTCCCGTAATATTTGGCATTAAATTAATAATTTCACTGAATTTTGATCACCAATGATAATGATAAGCAAAAAAATATCATCTAAATCGTTAATTACTAACAAGTACTGTGAACTGAAGTTAGGATCCATATATTTTAAAGTAGGTAAATAATGTATGGATTCACCCATGGAAAGCAGTTTACTGTTTTTTATTCGAAAACTATACATGTATAGTTTATGTATAATATATAATGATTCTGATTGGAAAGATAATTAAACTACATACATGTCCAAAGAAGTAACCGTACTAATAATATATTATCGAATATACAACAAATATCCATTGAACTGGACTCGGCACCAAAAGCAGATATGTAAGTAGTGTGTGAGTGTGTGTCAAATAGGTTTTTTTTTCTGAATGTTATTTATTTATGTAGGCTTTATTGGTTCAAATCCATTGTTAATTAATAAGGCTATAATAGTAATATATTCATATCATGGGAGGGCGCATCTATATCAGATAAAAGAGGAAGCTTTTAATATTTCATAAAGGAGAAGTAAAAAAAAATATTAAAAATGTGGAACATAGCTCAAATGAATTTACATAGCCATACATATGAAAGGCGAAGCCCCTTTGGCTCTGGGTCAAAACAGTGACCACCCTTTTTGTTGATTGGACATTTTTTCAACATCACGTTAAAATATATGGAACATTACAGTAAATTAAAAAAAAATATTAGAAGGGAAATGGGTAAGAAGACAATATAAATTAAAAGTAATTGAAGGACTAAAAAATACAAATAAAACATAAAGCTAGATTAATTTACTTTACTAAAAATACGAGAGATAAGACGATATGAATAATGGAATAACCCCATTTCAGCCTATTCGTAAATATAGAGTATGTCGAGTGTTTGAACAATTCTTATTAGTCATTAATATTTCATAACTCGGGAGCATTTCAATATCTCATCAATATTTCATTTATACGATGGGCATTCCGAAAAATACTGAAGAAAAAAAAATACACAGTGAATAATTCAAAAGTAATCATCATCAGTAGAAGTAGGAAACGAATAAATAAATAGATACATTATAGAGAATAGTTTTTTATAGACAATTTAACTGATCAAATTTTCATTTATCTCATAAACAACCTCATTCTTTATAAGAATAGCAATAAGTCGTAAAATAAATTATGAAAATTTTCCTACACGTTATAAATGGCCCTTAAGAACTATTTTTCCTCAATCGTGAATACTATTTATTAAATGTAATAGATATATAAATAATTCTCTTCTTTGAAATATACTCTTCGTTTTTATTTGTATTTTGTTTCATTATGCAAAGTAAATTTAAAATGATTAAACATATTATCATCTAATCTTATTTTTTGAATTAACTAATTTAAATCATTACTCTCCCAAGCACTTACACAATTGTATACTCGAACATAATTACGCATTGAAGGAGTCAGCGTTGCCGAGAGGATTATCGCGAATGTAGAAGTGCACCAGCTTACAAACCTAAAGGTTGTGAGTTCAAGTTCTGGTCTGGGGATTCCTCAAGCTTCCCCGAGCTCTCGGGTATGAGGCCCTTTAGCTAACTGGAGACAAATCACAAGGACTGCAGCAGTTAAGACTCAACGCTAAATACTACTTTCGGGAATCGTTTTGTGATTTTACATCATTCAAATAGACTCCTGGTGGATTGGTCCAGGGATGGTTTGCTTTGGAGGATAAAGGTCTGTCAATGTCCTTCAATCCAATTGAAGCTAGGTGGGAACTACACAGGTAAGTACCCCCAAAGGGCTTGGTTTTGGAGTTGAGCAGTAACATGAAATTGGTTGGCACATTCCAGGTTTCCCGTAATCTTGCAAGCAATATATGTCTATAAGAGGACCACACACGAGGCCAAAGATTTGCCGTTATATGTTACAGCGTTAAACAGAAAAATAATGGGGTATGGCTGTGTGTTGTACGTGAATACGCTTACGTCACGGGTAATATTGTTAATATAAAACATTATTATTTATGTATTTTATCAAAGGAAACGATAGTTCTTCGGCATACACGTCGTAAATAATGTTTAGCGGTGTTTAATGCCGGGCTCAGAGCAATGTCGAGACAATGTTCTTCATTCCAAAGCATAGTGCGCTGTCTTGTATGCAGAAACTCCGACTCTAGCGCACTTCTGTCACTCTTTAAATGCTCAAATCGGTTCACCATCATCATCGGCGGCATTGACTGGCACACAACTGGTATTGTGTTAGCATAAAATGAATCCCAATGTACTGTAATGAAGCTTTTACCACTGACCTTTGACCACGCAGCTTAGATACGTAGATTTATGTATCATGTTCTTCTTTATGTAATCACGAAACGCCTGGATTCGTCCAATTGACGCGGTATACATCCACGGGTACATTAATGACTTGACCGATGATACCCAAACTGCCTATGAACAACCTACTTATCTGCATGAATGAACAGTCGTGTTGATACTGGACATTCACTGATCCGGTCGAATGCGGGCATCCGTGTTGTTTAGGTGGATACACAAATTCGTTCGACCGTGTCAACGTGGGCACTTTGTCCGAATTCAGTAATTTTTTACACTTACCACACAGTTCAAAGTCCGCTAATGGCTCTTCAGAGAAAGTATTACGAAGCAGCGGTAAGCAGTTTTGCTTAGTCGGCTTCAATGAGCGCAGAAATCAAAGACGACCACACACATCATACTTATGTCCGTATGGATTGCTGACAAACGTCGTAATTGACGATCGTACACAACCGATGCCTACACAGTCCGTTGTCGATATAGAAGCAATTTCATCACCCACTCACATAATTTCAACCGCCCCATTTGCAGATGTACTGGAACAGTCGTTGATCCTCTCGGTCGCAATCATACTTTTACATTCCCGGCAATACTAGACTCGGTAACTATTGTGTTTTTATTCCATAGCTCTTGAGAAGCTATTTTCAACCATATACGATTTCTGTATTTGGATTAGCCTTTTCGACGCATATCGGCCGACATTATATAGTTTTGATATATTTTATTTATTCAACACATTTTTACAATCACTACCACTATTTTACATGCATGTTTTATGTTCAATCGATAGACTTTGAGAACCTCTGACGATTGAAACTTTAAACAAATGTCGGAGTTATAGTGAATAGAAATCTTGATATTCAGCAAAATGAGCTCAAAATAGAGGCGCTTCGACCTCTACCGCGCGCGATGCGTTACCGTCCTCACTTATCATAATGATAATGAATTCTTTGATCATTTAGCTATCCAGTGGTATAATTGGATTTTGGATGGAGATGATAGATATGTAGCTATAGCATCAAACTGTATCACCCGATTTTGTTATCATTCGTTTTTTGAATTGTCTCCCACTATAGATACAATTTTAAAGACGTATTCACGTCAATAGATGGAAAACATTAGGCCATTCTAAAATATTGGAGATTAAGAAGGACGTCATTTCATGCAATACCAGTTTTGGAGCACATATGCTTTTTTAATATGAAAATAAACTTCCAATTATACCGATAGTTTTGTGAACCTCCCATTTCAAGAAGTGTTTCCCACAATTATCTTAAAGTAGAATGCGTTAATAATTTAAAATGTCCGATATAGGTGGTTTCTTGTAGCCTGATAATAAAACTGTGAAGGGTGAAAATAGCTCTTTTTTTTACCCCATGAATGACCCATTCGTCTAACACCCCCCTCACACGCTATTTATTATCCTGATAAGAGCTATTGCCGCCATAATTCTAGGTCTACTTTTCAAATCATATAAAAAATCCACTCAACAAACAGTCTCGACAGTTCGGTAGAGGCTACATAACTCTCAAACCTAAATTTACTGTTTGAATTTTAGTGGAGACAATGCAGAATACAACCGCTACAATTACTATCACTCGTCAATTATTACAATAATGGAGAGCATATAAATAACTAAGGATTTATTTCGCCATTGTTGCAACTAATACAACGTAAATAATGTAGCAGGAAAGCTTTCAGTGGTACTTTGCAGATAACAATGGGATGGAACGGTACAAACACAAAGTTCTTGTTAATCGAAGCTGTTTCTGATCTTCTCTATTACTGGATAATAACATTATTTTAATTAATCTAATGACACAATAGCTAATAGGATGTACTTTTCATTTATCTAAGCTAACTAATTTATTAAAATAAACCTTATTTATTTAACGTAAATATATAGTGGTACGAAAGTAAATGCTTTCAATAGTTTCAATGGTACAGTGATCTTGTTATAGCATCCCTTTCTCTTCAATCTCATATTACTGAGCTTGAAAAATTATCAATACAAAAAAAAAGTCTCAAAACTGGAGGATTAAAATAAATTCCTACGAATCCCATGAAATCACCTTTACTCTCCGTCGTAAACCAATGGCTTCCTGTCCTCCTATATCGTTTACTAACATTCCACTGATTCCTGTAGAACAGGCCCGGTACTTAGGACTAAACCTTGGCAAACGCTTAACTGGGAATTCTCATACTAGACTGAAACGACAAGAAACACTATGCCGTTTCAGACTATTTCAGCATTTAGTATTTAAACGCTTTAAGCTCCCAATTAATTACAAAAGACTCATATACATGATGACAATCATTAGACCCATCTGGACTTACGGAATAGAGCTTTGGGGATCCACTAACGCATCGAATTCCTCTCGTATTCAATCCTTACAATCCAAAATCCTCAATGCTCCTTACTATGTTACGAACAAAGTAATCCATAACGACATTAATGTCCTATCTGTTGCTGATATTACCAGTCCTTCCATGACAAACTTTATTCCCACTCGAAACCACTATTTTAAAACCTAGCTAATTCTTCAATTCCCGATAATCCTCTGAGGCGACTGAAAAGAAGATGACCTTCTAAGTTGAACTTGTTATATGAGTACTACCGCTGGGTAGTTACTCTAGTTCTCTTTATTCATTCCAATGTGTACCATTCCTGCCATTTACTTGTATTGTTATAACACAGTTGTTGATCATTTCAATGAATAAATTATTTGTCTCCATGATCAATGAACATTCTTCCCCAGTTATACATATCAAAAATTACGAGATCACGGGGATGTAGGATCGGAGAAGAGAATGGATTTGTCCGACTTGTATACGACCTTTGGTCACTCTGAATTTTAGAGCAGGGCCGGAGATGCAGACGACCCGGCAAGGACAAATCTTTTCTCTTCAAAACAAAAATATTTAAAAATAAAATCTTACATTAAATCTGAGGATTGGTTCCATCTCAGGGATGAAGAAGGATTTAGAGCCAGGGGTTGATAATGGTGATTCATTTATTCCCATTTGCCAAGTTCCCGAGACTGCAGATCATATTTCAAGCATTAACAAACCATTGCCAAACAAATGGACGATCATTCGTTAAAAGTGAACGTGGTCAGGACCAATATAATGAAAACTTATGGGATCAGTAAATGATTGGTAAATAAAGTCAATCTGCTGCACTTCAAGGAGTCCATATTATGTCTCTAAATATGGGGAAAATGAATATGTTATTTGCCTGGAAATTCATTAAAATGTAAAAAATTGTAATAATTTAACTAGTAACCAATTTCAAATGTCATTCGGGACAAGTGTGGATCGGAGTATTTGCTAACGTTGGTATATTGGTGAAAGCAGTGGCCAGTGTTTGCTCAGGCACTCATGTTGACCTATCTCGAGGTGTGGAGGCGTACAGTGATTGGGCGTTGTCACCTTATTAGTCTGGATCTATTGCGGCGTCGTATCGTATCCATGTTAGAGGAGTTGTAATTTAAATTGAAAATTTTTCTTATGGGTCCTCCTGTGTTAAAAATCTGGTTTTTTTCAACCTTCCACAACCTTTCTAAGCGTAACGACATATTTGCCTTTAGTGAAGTGGCGGTTGTTTTCTTATCTACATCAATATAAATTGCTTATTATATTTTTTTAATATTTGCGTATCACCTGATTGCTGTTAATATCCATATATGATGAATTAATTTCTGAAGATGTTCCTTACATTCATCTAACGAATGGTTTATATTTTAAGGCTGGTGTAGTGAGGCTAAAATGATGAAAATATGAGTTCGTCAATGATTAATAACTTTAAGGAATTAGGCCGAAAGTAAGATAACTGTTTGAATGTTTTAACAGTGCCTATTTTTCCAATAGCTTTGGTGTAAATAGACATGAATGCCATTATAAATGTTTAAAAAAATGATGTATGTTTTTAAAAAAATGTAGGTTTTATCCCTTGTTAGAAATACAAGTAGTTTTTCTTGGTAGAAATGAGCACTTGATTTCCATGTTAATTGATTTGAATTTCGTCACTTTAATTCTACTACCAGCTTCCGTTAATGATAAATACAATGAGGACAGGAGCTATATTGGATATCACTTTGGCATAATTATTAAAAACCATCTTCGATTTGAACTTACTTGTTATGTTAAGTGAACCCTAGCCAGTACCACTACAACCCGTGAAGGGTCTATGGTTCAGTACATGGTAGAGAGAGTAGAATAGAAATTTTTTGCTATAGCTTATGCTGCCGCATGATGCTTCAATGCATTTCATTTTCAATAACTATATTATTAGTTGTTACTATGGAATAAAAATTATTTTTGGAGAAATATAAGAATATTTAATTCATGCTTTAATCCTTTTTAACAGCAATGAAATAGGGGTAACAATGATTTCATTTTTGAAACAGTAGAACAAAAATAAAATT
This sequence comes from Troilus luridus, assembly GCA_964056705.1. Taxonomy (NCBI): domain Eukaryota; kingdom Metazoa; phylum Arthropoda; class Insecta; order Hemiptera; family Pentatomidae; genus Troilus; species Troilus luridus. The sequence goes on along the minus strand of OZ057412.1, from coordinate 40,946,087 downwards.
TAGGATATAAATTCCCTTTAGAATAACTAATATGAACAGAAAAAAATAATATTTATCTGGCCAGAAGGCTAAATGTTCCAAATCAGAAAGCGTGTAAAAAGTGACAGAAAACAAACTAAAAATAATAATAAGTAAATAAACAGTACGATTTTTGACAAGATATTAAGCAATTAAAGAGAATAGATAAATCCATAGCTTTTGTTAAATGCATAAGCTAGCCAGCAATAATTTCTTTACATGATGTAAATCTTCTTAAAAAACAAAATTAAAACAACTAAATAGCACAATGAATTATTCTAGACATTACATTCTAAGCAAATGACTAACCTGGTTAGAAAGCATCTTTTTGGGAAGCCAGGAGATGTTGGAAAAGCAAGGATTTAAATGACTATAGTGAGAGACAATGACGGATGTTAGCAGGGATTGAGTTCCATACTGTGAACGGACTGTAAGGAACGTTCGAATACTTTAGTTCTGTGGGAACGTATAAAGAGATCGGAAAGGCGGGATCTCGTTTTATGTTGTTGAACTGAGGCTTTGAATTGGAGGAGACTGAAGATATATGAAGGGTGTTAAGAGTGAATGGATGTGAACAGAGGAAATATAGTCTTCGGACGGGAGGGAAGTGCCACTTTCACACATCATAAAGGTCTGACACGCGCGATCGCCTCGGAGTACCTAGCACAAATCTTAGAGATCAATTCATTAGTCTCTTTAATCTGTCTTCGAGCATTTTAGAAAGGCCTCCATATACTACGCTACAATAGTCAAAGTGGGGGAAGATGAGAGAAGATACAAGCTTACGGGAAGATTGTGTAAGGAGGTGTCGAGAACGAAGGAATAACTTCAGGGAACTGATTGAACGTCGGGATACCTGGGCGATGTGGGATTTCCAAGAAAGGGTTTGGTCGATGGTAATGCCTAGGTTTTTCACAGAGGAGCTGAACGTGATAGGATGATCGTTTAGGATTAATGTTGGGAGGGTGTGGATGGATGTAAGGAGGGCATTGGAACCTAAAACAATGGCCTGAGTTTTCAATGTGATAATTCCAGTTTGTTCAGCTTTGCCCAGGCACTGGTCCTATCTAGGTCTTCCTGATTACTGGCGAACGCAATTAATAGCTCAGAAGGAGGAAAGGACAAATAGGTTTGGAAGTCGTCAGCATATAGATGGTAGGAACAGTGGTGAACAGATTTAGGAAGATCATTGATATACCAGTTGAAAGAAGAGGAGAGATGCTTGAGCCCTGTGCCACACCTCAGGACAGAGTGAGGAAAGTGAAAAGGGGTTGGTTGGGTATGGATAAGAGTATAATAAAATAATTGTACTGACCACGGTTATGCAGGGAGGTGATTTGTACTAGATCCCCGTCAGATTTCTCTCTCTTATTCTCTCTCTCTACCTTATAGAAGCTGGGTGAGCCACAGGAGGGCCCTAAATCCCGATCTATTTCCGGCTGCTAATAGATTAAATAAAAGTCTTGCCAGCAGCGGGATTTGAACCCAGGATCATCGGTATCGCAACTCAGTTTTATGGGAATCAAAACAACTGTAGAAAATTTACCCATGAAAGTTAATCAAATATGATTACGGGAAAAAATTTTTAATTTATTTTGAGATAGAGGAGATAAAATATTCAATTTTTTTTTATATATATACTTCTAATCATTCATACCATGCTACGCCATTTCTACTGCTAAACATAATAAGAAAGTCAGAGAATATATAATTATAATTTAAAAACACATATTGTTTTTTTAACCCATTACAAAAGTCAAAAAGACAAGATAAAGAAACTGGGTCAGTAAAAGCTTATTAAAAATATATATGGGGAGAAATAAAAACTTATTGACATTTTTTATGATGTGGATAAGGAAGGCTAATATTATTCTGCGTGTTCTTCCACAATAAATAGATTGCGTGCTGGGATGTCATTCTCACGGCGAAATCCCCTGCCGAGGAGTCACCACCCAAAGCTATCATTCCCCACCCAGGCGGCTCTTTTCCTATATTTTAGTCATTCCAATGGCGCTCTCTCCATACCTCCCAAGGCTTAAGCGAAATCTGTCCTGACTCTGCGTGTCAGTGGCCTATTTGTTCCACACTTTAAAGACAAAGGAAAAGTCTTAGTTGCGTAAGTTACCAGGCAAATGGAGTGTTTGGGAATGACAGGCAGAGAATTACTCCGATCCTTTCCATACATTCCAATGACAATGTGGAAAAATCTTGATTTATTACACCGGGAAATAAGGAAAAGACTTTTATCCCTATTATTTCTGAGAAAAAGCTAAGAAAATAGAAATCTAAATGGATTATAAAGTCAAAAGTATATTACAGATTCGAATGAATGGCTTTATTTAAAAATTAACCATACAAAAAAATTAAAATTTTGAATATGATTATTTAATTATATGTTTTATGTGTAAAAGTTACCGACTTCATCTAGAATAAGACAGTATTATCTTAAACTTCATCTCTAGGCTGAAATTATGAAAAAAAAATTATATATTTTTTTTAAAAATAATTTATTCGTTGAAATTTACAACTGTATATAACAGTACAACAATTAAACGGCAGGAATGGTACATATTGGTACGAATAAAGACAAGTAGAGGAACTACCCAGTGATAGTACTTAAATAATAAGTTCAACTTAAAAGGTCACGAGGCCATCTTCTTTTCAGACCCCTTGGGGGATTATCGGGGATTATAGAAGTAGCTAGGTTTGAAACTAGTGGGTTTGAGAGGGAGTAAATTTTGTCACGTATAGGATACTTTTGTAATTAATTGGGAGCTTAGAGCGTTGTATACTAAATTTAACTGTCTAGTAAATGTTGAAGTAGCCTGAAATGGCGGGCTGTTTTTTTTCGTTTCAGTCTAGTATGAGGATGCCAAGTAAAGCGTTCGACAAAGTGAAGTCCCAAGTACCGGACCATTTTTACAGGAATCAGAGAGATGTTATTAAACGATACAGGAGGACAGAAAGTCGTTGGTTTACGACGGATGTTTAAGGTGATTGGACGGGATTTGTGGGAATTTATATCCTAAATTTTATTTTTGTTTCACTGTTTCAAAAATGAAATCATTATTACTCGAATTGAAAAAGTTAAAAAGGATTAAAGCATGAATTGAATATTCTTATATTTCTCCAAAAATAATTCTTATTCCATAGTAACAACAGATAATATAGTTATTGAAAATGAAATGCATTGAAGCATCATGCGGCAGCATAAACTATACCAAAAAATTTGCATGGTTCGTAGCATACCCGTATTGACAAATAATTCTTTCCTCAATAGCAATTTGGTGAATATATTATATCTTGTTGATATATAAATACAAGCCGACTAAAATTAGACGGGGGTAATGCGTGTTGTGGCGGCATAGGATGCCAAATTTGACGCCGATTATTTATTTATATCAATAAACGTTTGAACCGTCAAAACAGTATTTACGGTTTAAATTATTCAATGCAAATAAAAGACGAAAATTTGTAAAATATTTTCTTCATGACAATATCGATATATAAAATAATTTATCGGGCTTACATTTTTGTTTGTTTATAAAACTATTAAATCATTTTATTTTCTAATAATTGTTTGAGGTCTATTTTGCCACACTTTAACAACTAGTTTCGTGACACTTTTCAGCTATTTCATTATTAAATTCACCATCTTTACCCACATAGCAACTAATTATTGTATCATGTAATGAGTATTCTGTAGCTGGATCGTATTTAAATGAAGACGATTGATTGAAGGGTGATTAGGTAATGCACTGTACCCTTCCATCCGCTGTCGATTTATCTGTCTGCGATTATCTGTCATGGATTGACGCGGTATTCATTGCCTTACTCCAGCGCATTTAGGAAGAATTGTTTTTTAATAGATTTTTATGAATACGTATATATGTATTTATAGCAATCTGTAGAATAAAAAATTCGAAATCTTTGAAGAACAATATCTCAAGATTTTTTTAACCCTGTTAAATATCATCTCATCAAAGCGCTCTGAGCTTTATAAATAACTTTTTTACCAAATAGGATATATACACTTTCGTACTTTATGTCAAATTTTAGGGGTTTTATAAAAAATAAGAAGTTTTTTTAAGGTTTTATAAAAATAAGGGATTTTATGAAAACAGTAAAATATATAAGAGCTATAAATATGATTTTCCAATAATTAATAATTTTGAGTTAGGCTTTTAGGTTCCTAACTTGTGAAATATAGAACTTTCCTAACCTAACTACGGTTGCCCTAGGTAGTAAGAAGTAGCATGCATCAGTAGGTTTTTGAGGTATTGAGTAGTCATAAACAATAAATCAATAGTGCCTTAAAATTTAATAAAAGTTTAAAATGTTTTAGTTAATTTTAACACATTAATATCTGACATACTTTTTAACTATAATTATCTCGTTTTAACTGTACCTTAAAGAAATAAAATACAGCAATAATAATAAATTATAAATTATAAAAATAAAATAATAATAAAAAGGTAACATACAATATGATACAAAGATTGAACAATGTTATGAATTGATTTTTGTCTAGTGATGAGGGCCGTCAGATATATAAACAAGTATATAAATATTTTAAAGCCAGGTAAAAAAAATGAACAATGGAAAGTGTTTCTTCTGGCATCATCATCATTCCTATAAACTATGAATGAAATTAAAAAGGATTAGAAATAAAAATTATTAATACAGGTAAAGACCATAATATACCATAAATCACACTGTAGTGGATCTTAGAATGCTAAAACCTCTACCAAACAATCTATACCATCCACAAATCAACCAGTTAACAACATTAACTGAAACGTTATCGGAACTATAGGGATTTATTTTAAACATACGTTTTTTTCATTTGTAGTTCAGGTATTGGCTATTTCTACCCTCCAATCAAGACAACTATTCATTGTCCAAAAATAATTGAGATTTAAAAAAAATTAAAATATCTTTTTATTAGATGTAAATAAGTAAAATCTACAACATTAAAGACAATATAAAAAGTATTAGTAATCTATGAACAATTCGAGAAAAAACATCAGTAATATTTTCAATCAATATTTTAATTAATTAGTTTAACGTGTGTTTCGTAGATAGTTCTTTTAAATCTCTGACAATCAGGTCTCGTAACCAAAATTTTACTACGATTCATGTAAAAAAGCTTACAGATTTTTGAAAGTTACAATAAAAAAATTGAAATTAGAGCCGTGAGAGCTTTTTTGTTTTGCTATTAGACGCAAAACGTGTTTAGTTGAGAACTGCTCGGAAGCCACCAGAGGGAGCGAATTGGGAATGCATTCGTTGACCGTTCGGTTGGTCGAGAGTTCTTGTAATCCTCCTAGGTGTTTTAATTAAAACAGAAATAAACACCATCAGACGATAAATCAGATTTCTAAAACCTAGCCAAACTTTTTGGAGGGCCGCCTTAAATGAGGTAACATGCGTAACTAATCAATCCTAGGACAAATTAATGAATATTGAAGAAAAGAAATCAAAATTAAAGAATATGCTTAAAAATAAATACGTTTGCAGTAAATGAACAGTAAAAGAATAGCTAAATGAAATGTAAAAAAACAACTGTTGAAAACACTATTCGCACTAGATAAAGACTGAAATCCGTGGTGTCTACGCTCTAGACAAGAGCTTTTTTTTTTCTAGAGGAAGGTTTCTGCAGCTTTTATTGTTTAAATATTAGAATAACGGAGCATCATTAAGTTAATTAATAAATTAATAACTCTCCAAAAATTATATGTACATTATTAAGCCAGTTAAATATGATTAATATCATTCTGTTAACGAGGATTAGGCGAAGAGCATCGTCGTAAAAAGCGATACTGATTATCAAATTTAAATGTAACTTGAATACTTCAAGGTCACTTGTTCCGTAGTGGTTAGCATAAAAAACTTCTATGTCCAAGGTCAGTGTTCGCAGCCCCGCAGCAGGAGTAAGTACAAATCCTTGGTTACAAACACTTTTGGAAGGGACTTCAAATGGAGATCCGTGTCCTATTTATACCTGGACGGGCAAAATTTATTACTCCCATAGTAGCGTTGTCTGTATACGCAGCATCAGATAGCATTGACTTTGTGCCATAAAGAGACGTTAATTGAATATACCAACACATTCGTCTCTATATGTTAGTTTCATTTTTGTAGTTGTCCGTTGTGTTTGTAAGTATACAATTCGAAATAAATGTAATATATGTACTTACTTTTGAAGAAAAGTACTAAATAAGCCAAGTAGTAATGACTTTTGAAGCTTAGATCTGAACTGACCTGTAAATAAACAAAAAATAAATTAAAATATAGAAAATACATGGTGATAAAACTTTTTATCATGATAAAAATTCAGATCCCAGAATTGGAATTTTTTTTTTTTTATTTACTCATTTACAGATAATTCTACAAACAAATTAAAACTTTTCGGGGATTTAAAGCATAGGTAATTAAATCTCTTAGACCCAATAAATAAACTACTAACATCGCCACTTTTTCCACCAAGTATATCAATGACGGTATTAAAGCATTCTGTAAATGTTATCGGAGCTGTGACGGCTATTGCAATCAAGAATTGTCCATCTGCGAATCTTGGACCCTCACTAAGAAAAGAAACGTTGGAGAGCTAAATCAGGTTCAGGGCTTTCATGGTTGAGTGTAAGTTATGTATCTTATCGATTTAATATTATTTTTTCTTTAACTTCAACTAGTTTATTTATCCTCAGATATCTTTATAATGATTCCATTATTTACGAAAAGGTGATTTTTAGATCATTTATCAAGTTTTTCGTACATTACACAGTTTTTTGTACAAACTTTTGTTTTGCCATCAATTTTTAACTCATTTTAACTCGAAATTTTTAATCTTTTTTTTACTCATATAAGTTTAAATGAGTCTAGGGAGAGGAGGGGCTCAGAGGTAGAGAGATGAGTTGCAATGCCGAAGGTCCTTAGTTTATTCCCCTCTCACTGGCAGACTTTTATTTAATCTGTTAGCGACTGGAGATAGATCGTATAGGATCTATGACTCTCCTGGGGCTCACCCAACCTGTGTAAAATGGGTATACAAAATAAGGGGGGAAATCTGGAGGTGGTGCGTGATCTAGGACAAATAACCTCTCTGGACAACCGTTGTCCACGAAACAGTATAGTCTCTACCATGCGCTGAACCGCATATCCTGCACGGATTGTTGTGGTACAGGATAGGGTTCACTTAACATAACAAGTAAATAATTACCCAATATTTTTACAAATGTCGCCATTTTATTATTATTGGTTAAAAACCAATTCAGAGTAAAAAAAAAAGTACAAAATAAAGGTAAATGAACAACCTCCTTTTTCACTACATGTTATAAAATTGTAATTCTTAGAAATGATTATATTTTTAATTTTTTCAAAATGTAAAGGAGATAAAAATATTAGGTGAAAATTTGACACGTTATCATTTTACTTTTTAAGATCTGAGATGGTTATTTTTAGCGAAAGTAATATAACAAAAGATAAAGTACAATGCTAACTCCTGAATACTATTTTATTATAAAATACACAAAAAGAATAAATAGCGCGGAAATTGGATTTAATATCGGAAGCGTGAGTCGGATATTTCGGTGAAAATGGGAGCGGTTTTTTTTGGAGCCCCTTTCTTCCCCAGGGTGAGCCGAAAGAAGTCTTTTGTAGGACACGTCTCGGAGACAGCTCTAGGAAGAAAGCTCACCACACGCTGACTAAACAATAACTATATACGCCAACCTCTTCCATTATAGCCAAGGAAATTCTAGGGGAAAGTGTGAACCGACAGCCCGGAAAAAAACAGTCTAATCTTGTTTATTAGGGACCAGGGACCTCACTGGGCTGAGGGCAGTGTATCCTACCTAAGGATCGATCAAACAACACTTGTAACATAAAACATTCAACGTATTATAATTGTTAAAACAATATTCATCCTGGTTGAGAAGCCTAAATAAAAATATCTAAAACAAAATATATCACCATATATTAATAATAACATTTAAATTGTATAAAAAATATTAACATGTAAATATCATTTATATCTTCTGCCCGATCGCCATTATACCAAATATTTCCTTAAAGCCATTCCCCTTGTTCCTTTATCGAACAATTAATTCGATTAGATAGGATTCTGAATAGGCTTTATTGCTTCCTACTTCGTTCTGCTCGCACTTCCTCACATTCTTTCGATAGTTTGAGTATGCACGCTGTTTTATTATATTATTGCTTGGAATACAAAATATTTCATAAATGAAAAACAACAAAGAAGCCAAAAAGAAAACATTCAAAAGACCTAAAAAGTTGTTCATCACATATTGAACGGTTTTATTACTTAATGTTCAAAATGGTTTATAGATTTTATAAATGAAAAACAACAAAGATGGCTAACAGAAAACATAGACAAGCTCTAACTAACCATCTGTCACAAATTCAACGATTCTACTACTTAATCTGCATAAATTAAGTAATTCTATTATAAATATAATAAATGAAACACGAAAAAAAAAAGAAATCAAATACAAACTCTAGAATGTCAAAATTATTCTAATCTTCCAATATTAAAGTAAATATGCGGCCGTTATCAGTAGTGGTGATTCTATAAGAGGAAAGTACCAATATTAAAAATAACAATATGTTAAAATAAATCAGAAAAAAATAAAATATTATAACATAAGAACCTAATGAAGCAGGAAGAATAATGTTTTAAATCTATATACTATATCATATTTCAAGCATCATTCGTTAATTCATACACAGACGCACACATACATACACATATACGTATACACACGACGCAATCCTAGACTATGCGTAATCTATATAGCTCCTTAAACAGGCCCTTGAGGTAATCAGATATTGACCTATCCACCGACGTACATTCAAATACTCCAGTTCAAGCAACACATAATCTAGATACACAGATTATGGGTGATCGGAGTAAACAGGAATACAGGATATAAGTGTTATTGGGGAATCGAGTCTGTAATCAGCCTATAAAATTTGCCCACCGGGTAGAAGAAGCATTTATATGTTGTTATATTTATGCATTGTTTACTTATTTATATTGTAATGTAAACATCTTTAAATAAATGGTGTTTAGAAACAAAAAAAATGAAACAAGAAGGTTAAATATAAACTGGTATATGTAAAAGTACGTATGTGAGAGCATTAAGATATGTATGAGTACACCAAAGGAAACGTATTGGTCCCAACCATAGCCTTCGTTGTAATAGAAATATCTTAGGCTACATGAAAAATAAAACGTTGAACTAAAATTAATTGTTCATTCCTTAATTGTGAATATTACCTACCTTATCATACACAAATTTTGGATACAGATGTATCGAATATAATGGTGCTTAGATATCAACTTAATCGTCAGTTTAACTTATATTTAATGTTTTGCTATTACTTTAAATAAAACCCAATATTGAAAGAGTTTTATATAGAAAAAATAAAAACAACGTTAAAAAGAGGAGGAAACTTTGTACTATCCCAAATTATACAAAAATATAACAGGCAACTTCTTAAATCTGCCAACAAGATTTTTGTTAAAATTTTAAAACCGCCATCAGTACATAAGATATCATTATCAGTGCAACAATCCATTATTGAGCCAAGCTCTCCTCAAGCAGCTTTCGCCGACCTTCTTTATCTTGTGATCCTATTCCGCACACCAAGCAGATTGCTAGAATCTTTCGTGTATCCGTCTCTCCATCGAAGTTTCGGCCTCCCGATGGTTGTCGACCCAAACAGTTATTCTATCATCATATTTTTTTCGGAACAATGTCATCGATCATCCTGGCCACATATCCGGTCCATCTATGCATCCCTACCCCCATGATCCTCTACTGTCTGGTTCTCTTGTCAGTCCGTAGAACTCCAGGTTAATCTTTGGTTCTCTTGGAGGAGCCTATGCTCCTCCGACTTTGAGACTGTCCAAGTCTCCGATTCATACGACAAGACAGAGCGGATCACGGTTTTATACAATCTCTTTCTAATTTCGTTATCCTAGTGAAATTATGGATTCTGAAGAGGTGTCGTAATATAAGACAACATTATTTTGTTTTCGGATATATCATATTAAATGTTTAGGTCTAAAAATAAACAACTATTTTAAATAAATTTTGGTACGTCAAAGTTTGTATAAAAATTCAAATGACATTTCGAATTGTTATATATAATTTATAAATCGGAGGTATAGGGACCGTCATAAAAATCATTTATCGACCCTTTTTTTAATTAGAAATCCTATCAATTATTTTTTATATGCTCTCATACATTCTGTATCAGTAAAAACGTAAAATATAAGACGTATAAGTAAAAATACGTAGTTTAAAAATACTCGATGCGATACACGTATAGTTTAATTGGATCCGGAATCAATTTGCTAGCTACCGATATATAGTTGAGGTGACCGTCGATTAACGTATTGAATTCTTCGAATGGGTAAGCAATTTAAAAATATACCTTAACTGATGCAGCGAAGCATCGGGTATAAACTTTAATTTACCTGAAAAATATTATACCCGGTGCGTTGAAATTGATGCAATGTTGTAAATAAAAGGACAAATACGCCAAGATAAAGAATAAATAGGAGACGGCTGTATATAAACATTTTCGGACCTTGCTAAGGTAGAACTGAAGAAATAAATGAGGATCCATTTGTTGGCTTGCCGAAGGGTGAGGGAAAAACCTGGCCGAGCACGGACATAAAGAATCACACTCGCCGGTAGGGTCGCTCATCGCTCAGCCCACGCTCACTATTTACTCACCCTAAAACCAAGCCCAACTTTGTAGTCCTTATTACTTATTTACAGTTGAACAAGGCATAGAAGATTTAACATGCTATTAGAAAACGAAATTACATTAGCATTAGAGATTGTTAGCTATTCCTTATTCAGTGTGATAAAACAATATCCCTACATAGCGTAATTTAAATCAATAGGAATAGGTTGTTGATAATTAATACTTAGTTAGTGTTAATCAATATTAATTGAAGTTGCACTATACAATACATTATGAGACCGTGGTGGCCAAGATCGTTACGCCGTCTAGCATAGCGACCTCGAAACTGGTGCGCCTGAAAAAAATCAGTATTAAAATTTTTTTTTTTATTGAATTTAATGATATTTACAACTATGATGGTATTATAACAAGTAAATCTGCTAAAATGGGAAACTACCCATCGGTAGCACTCCAATAAAGTTCTATAGTAGATGATCTCGAGGCCATCTTCTTTTCAGGCGCCTCGGAGGGTTATTAGGAATAGTATGGGAAGCAAGCTGAGAGACTAGCGGATTCAAGTGCGTATGGAGCTTGTCATGGAAGGATAGGTATCTAGTATGGGCCAAATCAGTAACATATGGGATATTAAGATCATGATGGATTTTTGTCCTGTAAATGTTGAAGTAGGCGAAAACGTCGAGCAGTTTCTTGTATTTTCAATCTTAATAATAAAATATATAATATATATATAAATATATAATATAATAAAATATAAATTCGATTTTAACTTCTCCTTCTTTTTCGACTGGCTCGCCATGCCATTCCTAGCGTTAAGTGCAACGCCATCCAATAAAACCACGCCTCTTGGACCCTGTAAAGTTGCTTCATTTATTTGAGGGTTTTGTATCTTTTACCTCCGATTCATTCTATCTATTCCTGGTAAGAAATTGCGGAACGGCCACCTATCATGTCCGAGCTTCTAATCCTTTTCATAGTTCTCTCTCCTCCTACATCCGGTCATGCCATTTCAGCTGCCGCTTTTCAAACAAGGTCATCAGTACCACCAAGTCCAGTCCCTTTCTTATCCTTAGAAGCTTAAAATTATAATATTTCTCAAATTCCATTTTCCGGCGAAGATTCAAGCAGTTCGGCACTTTCAAACTTTATGAATTTCCTCCAAAAAGAGAGGACTAAGACAATCTCCCAGCCTCACAGCTTTCTCTATGGGAAAGCATTCTTATAACTTTTACTGCTTGATAAGAGTTGCAATGGCGTAACACCTTTTTGCCCCGAACGCATTCCATATTCCTTAGCTTGGAACAAAGTCAGCATTTGACCAATCCGTTGGCCATCTTCATGCTGCATTACTCATCTTCATTTTTATAGATTGCATATTCTACGCTGTTCTTATCAATTTTACTTCAAGATTTCCCTGTATATTCCCTCTATATTGGATGCTCTCTCCGTCGAAGATTGATTAAATTCTCTCCACCGCACCAGAATTGTCGCTTCTTCTGTGATCAAGTTGCCTGGAATGCTGATGATACATGTGTATTATTAGTCAACACCAATCCAGTTATTGCATCCCAAAGCCTCCAATCCCATATCTTTGATCTAGAAGAATGGTGTCCAAACTGGAGAATTAAAATAAATTCTCAAAAATCGCATCAAATCACTTTTACTCTAACCTCACAATTAACTACAAAAGACTCATCTACATGACCATCATACGACCTATTTGGACATAAGGAGTAGAGCTTTGGGGCTCCACTAAGCCCTCGGATTCCTCTCGTATCCAATACCTACAATACAAAATCCTTCGTAAAATCCTCAACGCTCCTTATTTTGTTAAGAATAAAGTCATCCATAACGACCTTAATGTCCCATTTGTTGCTGATTTGGCCCGAACCCGGTATCTATCCTTTCATAACAAACTTCATTCCCACTCAAACCCTCTAGTTTCAAACCTAGCTTCCTCTTCAATTCCCGATAATCCTCCGAGGCGTCTGAAAAGAAGATGGCCACGTGACCTTCTTAGTTAAACTAGTGATTGGAGTATTACCAGTGGGTAGTTTCTCTACTTGCCATTAACTCATGTCATTATGTATCACATAGCCTATTTATTTGATGTATTATTGTAATACAATTGTAAATATCAATAAATACATTTTTTTTTTAAAGTTGCTTGGATGCCTCGAGTCAATGACATTTCTCACTGGCTTACTTATTTGCCCCTCAAAGTCTTTACTTTACGGCTGAATTATTTGATATTCTTACAGAGGTCTCCATCGTGCCTTTTTCCAAACCTCTCTTCACTTGTCGCACCACTGTTTTGCAACGATTTCCGGTCTGGACATCGATGATTAACGACCAGTTATACAAGAGCATAATATACCATTAATTTTACCCTATTAGATCTTCTTGTATATCGTTTACATATAAGTTCATTTTTATGTAGTAACAATTAAAAAATTGTTTTAAAAAAAAATAAAAATGTGAAGCATTTTGTTTTATTACGAAAAGAAATAAGATATTTAACTTAAATAAAATAAAATTGTTAAATTTTTATCTAACGTTTATAAAGTTATACTTATACACAAAGTAGTTACAATATGATGAACAACATTCACCATTGCAAGTTTCTCACGAAACAAAATGTTTTTTTTAATTATTCCTCGAATTTGATTAAAATTCCATTTCGTATTCAGAATGTGGCATAATATTCATATTACGTTTCCCCAATATAACGTGCTTCGAATTCTAGGCTATATTCAATAAGGTATAGAAAAATAATTTTCAGTAGGTAGGGACTCAAGTAGAAAACAGTTTAGAAAGAAAATACATCCGCAAACGTATACAAACGTATGTAGAAAAAATTTTTTTATTCCAAAACGACAGCAAGCTCGATTTGCACCTAGTAAACTTTATTTCAGCTCTATTGTGTCCTAGGGCAAAAAACTGAAGCGTAGTCCGATGTACTACTTGTATTATCAAATCATTAACAGTACCTCCGATGTATTTTTGTTTAAAACAATCAAGGATAAAGTTATTTCTATTTTCCTGTTACTATTAAGGTATTTTATTGAATAAAAAATATAAGAGAAGCGAGGGGATGATTGACTGGAAGATAGACGTAAGGAAGAAAATAGTTGGGGGTGCAGTCAAATAAAAACACTAAATAAGTGGTTACTTATTTAACCCCCAACTATTTTCTTCCTTAAATAAAAAATATAAATATTTGTATTGAAATTTGTCTATGGCTTGTAACAAACATTAAATAATTTGTACATTTAAACAAAATGAACTATTTATAAGTTCTTTTTTTTATAATTAAAAAAAAACCATTATTAACAAGCCTTAAACATATTTAATAGATTTTTCTAATTAACCTTATAATTATTCTAGTAACTAAATTTATGTGATAAACATTATGCGACGACTTATTTTTTTCAAATTTCAAGTTTCAAATAAAAACTTTAATGCATTTTTTTTTCTTTGTATACTAGAAATAATCATGATATTTAATTGAACGCGCTTTCCGTTCTGTTCTGTCAAAAGGGAAGATTCTTTATAGTAATCATTAAAAGTTTTAATGATGCTTACTCTCGATGTGGTTTGAAAGGAAAGTAATATAAAAGACGAGATCCAGAGGTTGGTTGAATCGGTTGGGATTTTCAAATCTGAAAAAGGTTTCGCGGAGGAGTAGCAATAAAATCAACAATGGTTACAATTGAATCGTTGAATATCCCAAATGGGTCCTACTCCACTAGTCCTAACTCTCAAGAAATTAAAAAGAAACTGTTTAGATTTTTTTGACGATGTATATTTATAAACTAAAATAAATGTGTACTTTTTTTTTTTTTATTCGAATGTCATTATCAACAATCCAGAAATACAATAAATACATTAATACCTAAAATAATAATAAAAACTAAAAAAAAAATTATTTTAAAAATAGATCGTGATAATTTTAAATTATTATATTGGTGGTATAATAACACAATATTAAATATTGATAGTTAACGTAGGGAACAGAGAATAATATTATTTATTGAATTTAACAAGTTCATGTGCTACACAGCACACTATTTACGTGAAATTAACTTTAAACTTATGTAATTTTGTACAAGCATTTTGTATGTCTGCAACTAAAAATATATGTCAAACTTGATATGGATGAATCTTTCTTCTGTATTCAAAGGAATAAAAAATGTTAAGGAAGGATTCTTCCGTCATGACGACATATTTTATTGATATATTATTAGTTATGTAATCATGCGCCTAAAGCTCACCAACTATGAATGCATTCGTTACTTCTTTATAAATAGTAAGGCTGTTACATCTATAGCGTAGTATTTTATTTTTTATTTTTAAATCGTTTAAAATCCGTTTAAGGTAATTATAATATTTCCGGTCTCTCGGGGCCGGAATATATGGATTAAAAATATACCATGCATTTTTTACATAAATAGCTCATTAAGTAAGTCATGAAATTAAGTGAAAAATATTTTAAATGGTGGACCAACCATTATTCCATGAAAAATAGAAATTATACTCATAAACAGATCAATAAAATAAAATTTACGTTTATTTTTTTATAGATTTTAATAAGAAAAAACTTTGATTCATGGGTTTTTATATTTTTTTCAGATAAAATGTTTTGCTCCTCTAGCGGATAAATAAGAAATACTAATTTCGTATTTACTTTTATGGGATCCGAAATTAAAAAGTAAATGTTTATTTAAACCGGTTAGCATACATTTAAACTTCCTCAATTATAGGTTTACGAGTGAAAACATAAGCATCATACATTTTAATAATACTTAATTCTAGCTTTGATAATACTTGAATTAGATTTGCCACAAAAGCAATATCAAATTTTAAGGATCTCATGATCTGAAACTTAACAGCATTTAAAAAATCCTTCCATTTTACCACAAAGTTTGCAAATTGTCCCTCTTTACCTTGAAGATGGGAGCCATGTCTTTGTAACTAGGCCTTTTTAAGGAAGACATCAAAACTGGCGTTTTATTATCAAAGGGCCTATGGTAAGGCTACACTTCCCTTCATGTATATTCTCCTTCATTTTTCTCTCTTATATATAATTATGTTACTGTAAAAATAACCTCACTCATTAGTGTTTGGAGGAGTTGGGTTTTTCCAGGCAATTAAGTAATTTTAATCCGAAATGGATGTCCATTTGAATTTTATTAAGCCCTCTTCATTTATGTATTGGAATTTAATTAATGAGCGTGAATATTAAATTGATTCAAAGCACCGAAAAATTTATAGTGAATTAATAAAGTAAAAGAAAAATATATCGAGGAAAAAAATGGACTGTTAAAGAGAATATACAATTTTGATCAAACTATGTTTTATGAATGCACAATTTAATCGCGTTCAATATTGACTAGATCTCATCAACTCTGAAGTTCCGAATTTTCAAATTTTCTTAATATTAGTTTGTAATGATTAATGTTCTTAATGTTTAATTCGATATGATTAAATATATTACCTTGTAAGGATTAATATATTAAGAATTAATAAATATAAATTATTAATGTTCTTAATGTTTAATTTGATATGATTAAATATATTACCTTGTAAGGAGTAATATAGTAAGAATTAATAAATATAAATTATGTATAAGAATGGTATATAATGGCCAGGGGAGCAGTCGATAATTTCACAAATTAAGAATGACTTATTTCATTGTGCCTACGTTTCGGCCTAAGATTTAGGACATGTTCAGGGATAAGAGAGAAAAAACAGAAAAAAATACGTAAAACATTGCTGTACCAAGGAAGAATAACAGTTTATAAAAATATAAAATGATAAAAATGAAAACAAATACAAAGAATAAGACAAATTATGAAATAACTGATGAGAAATAATAAGAATGGAGAGAAATCAAGAAGGTAATAAAAAATACATTATGAAGATAATAAAATATAGGAAAATAACAAGAAGAAGATTTAGATATAACGTACAAATCCTAACAAATCCCATCAAATTACCTTCACCCTTCGTCGTAAACCTACGAATTCCTGTCCTACTGTATCGTTTAATAATACACCACTGAACCCTGTCGAACAGATACATTACCTAGGACTCCATCTGGATAAACGTCTCACTTGGAATCCTCATACAAGACTGAAAAGACAAGAAACTGCTCGACGTTTTCGCCTACTTCAACACTTATTGGACAAACGCTCTAAGCTACCAATTAATTACAAAAGACTTATTTACATGAAAGTCATCAGACCTATTTGGGCGTACGGAGTTGAGCTTTGGGGCTCTACTAAACCATCCAATTCATCTCGTATCCAATCCTTGCAATCCAAAATCCTTCGTAAAATCCTCAATGCTCCTTATTATGTCACAAACAAACTCATCTATCATGATCTTAATATCCCATATGTTACTGATTTGGCCCAAATTAGATACCTATCCTTCCATAACAAGCTCCATACGCACTTGAATCCGCTAGTCTCTCAGCTTGCTTCCCATACTATTCCTGATAACCCTCCGAGGCGCCTGAAAAGAAGATGGCCTCGAGATCATCTACTATAGAACTTTATTGGAGTGCTATCGATGGGTAGTTTCTCCACAAGTGTTTTCATGTCATATTCTACATTTTTGCACATCTACTTGATATAATACCATTATAGTTGTAAATATCATTGAATTAAATAATAAAAAAAAAAAAAAAAAGATATAACGTATTATGATTACCATATTAATAGTCAAACACTCTTAGAACTGAAACCACTCTTAGAGTTATCCAGTCAACCACATCCATTTAAATATAAATTATTTTTAAATTGGTTTGTTATATAATTTAATCTATATAAATTAATACAGCTGGGTCAACATAAAATTTTGAAAAAGTTATTGATTAAAAACTTGAAAGCTAATTGTTGCCCATCCTTGCGAAACTAATTTTAGTTCGTTTTATAAAAATCCTACAGGGCCAGGATTTTTTAATTGTTATTGCTTCGTATTTATTCGTAGTTATTTTTAAAATTAAGCAATTATCGGTTAAAAATAAGTAAATGCATAGAACTAGAATGGAGTACCGAAAAGAAAAAAAAAAGTGAAAGTGGCTGCCCGTGGATTAAAGGAACCACTTCTTTCGCTTTCTAACGGTATATTATTGTACATTGTATAACATGTCCTTAGAGAGCGAATAATTATATTAGGAATATTCTCCATCATACAAAGGCGTATAAATGGAGAATACTGGATAATGGGGTGTGATCCAAAAGTAGATAAGGATAAATAATCTTGAAGTAATTTGGTGTATTAATTAATCGAATCTATGTTTTTCTATCCTCAATGCTCCCTATTATGTCACAAACAAACTCATCTATTATGATCTTAATATCCCATATGTTACTGATCTGGCCCAAACTAGATACCTATCCTTCCACGACAAGCTCCATACACGCTCGAATCCTCTAGTCTCTCAACTTGCTTCCCATACTATTCCTGATAACCCTCCGAGGCATCTGAAAAGAAGATGGCCTCGAGACCATCTACTATAGAACTTTATTGGAGTGCTGCCGATGGGTAGTTACTCCACGTGTGTTTTTCATGTCATAATGTACATATCAGCAGATTTACTAGTTATAACAATATTATAGTTGTAAATATCAATAAATTAAATTTAAAAAAAAAAAATGTTTTTCTATGAAAGCTAAATGGAATTTTATTTCAAGAAGATATGCGATTGACAGATTTATGACGGCATAAATCACAGTATCTCTCTAGCACTCTTTTATCAAATCAAATTAACATATTTTCCTTTAGTAGTTTTCTTTTTGAAAATGATTTTTATAATAACAAATTTAACTTAGAAGGCCACGAAGCTTTATCTTCTTTTCAGACGGCTCGGAGGATTATCGAATAATCTGGGTTTGAAACTAGAGGGTTTGACAAGGAATACAGTTTTTTATAAAAGGATTGATATCAGATTCGGGGACATTAAGGTCATTATGAATGACTTTATCCATAACAAAATAAGTACATTTGAGGATTTCCGAAGGTGTCATAATTTTAGACAAAAATCGATCATAATCCCTGAATTACAATTATATACAACAAATAACCCCCAAATAAAATATTTCATCTTCCACGATTTTTAGTTATGAAGTATAAAGATATAGAAACATATGCACAAATATCACAACGAAACTATGTAAAATGTATTCTGAGATGGCTCGGAAAAACTATTATGTATGTACGTATGTATGTATATTAGGTTTTTTTATTGAAAACGTAAATATTAATACAGATATCCTAAATATCAATGGCGTATAGATATTAAAATAGATTACTAATAGGCCACAAGCCATATGTATTAATTAAAACAAAGACTGATGTCATTTCCCCACCTTTATCAACCCTCTTTAATTTGGACACGAACAAAGCGAAAGTGCTAAATGCAATAATGACCAATTAAAAGTTCTCTAATCGCTTGAAGTTTTAAGTGTTTCGTTTGGGTTTTCCTGATATTATTTGAGCTCGATTAGCATTGGAACAATCGAAAGAAAGCTAACAACTTTTTCAATCAGTTCCTACCCCTTCGAATTAGTGTTGTAAGTGCCTTTACAGTAAATTAAAAAGAAGTAATAAATATATTTTATTGTTCACAATAACCGGAACTTGCATTTTTTAAATACCTTTTTAATTTTTCATACGATCTAATAATAATCTAACATCAGATTTTATAGAAAACACTTTTTTTTAACAATAAATAATACTAGGTATATATTATAAATTTTAACAATATGTTTGTTTACTTGTTTAGTTAACGTCACTTTATGCTGCTAGTGCTAATCGGACGATAATACAGTAGGAGCTCTAAATTTTGCTAGGATAAGGATTTTGACGAGTACCTGACATCGTACAGGGTCAGGACAACCATTTAACGTCCCTTCCGAAGGACGGCATAACTAAGGATATTTTACACCTGTTAAAAAATCTTAAGCAACAAAACCACGATATTTAACATTACATATCATCCCTTTAACATTATGTTAAAATTACGGTTTCTGAAAAAAAAGTCCATAATATAAATTAAACATACGTGCTAAAAAATCCAAAATATTTCAGACAGTATGGGGACTCTTGGCACACCGTAAGCGCATAATTAAAAATCAACTGAGCCTTTGTTGTTTTTTTCATGTAGATTAACGAAGGTTATAGATCTAGAACCAGAAGTTATATTGAAAAAACTTCGTGACACTTGGCATTGTTTGCAATAAAGTATTAGGATTTAATTTTTTTTTTAAACTGTTTGGTATTAGTAGTTCCCCAAAATATCACACAGCACGATGCGAATGGTATACAGCTGATAGGAAAAGTATATAACATAAACCGAACTAACGGCATGAACTGGTATGCTAAGCCGTCTTTAAAAGATGACGTAGCAGGTCAAAAATGTTTTATTAAATCGAAATAAAGTTTTTTTTAAAATATAATATTTAGGAATAAAATGCAATTAATATTGTAAAAATACATTCAATTAGGAATAAAATACAATTTTCCAATAGTTCCTCTGGACATTCATATTTTTTTAACCTTCTATTTTGTCCACTAATTTAAAAAAAAATAACATTTCGAATTTCTGGAACGAATTAAAATCAATGAGTTATGGAACAATGAAAGGGAAAGTGATGGTAAATTAAACGCACAAATTTATAAAGATCAAAAGTTATTAATAAATCTTACTAAGTTACTAAAGCATTATAAAAGCATGATATTAATATTCAACACACGCCGTAGAGCCCATGTTAATTTAAGTTACATAAATATTAAGCGTTTAGACCTAAACGTGTCGTGGCTAACCACACACATATTCACCTATACAATAAATCCATGAGCCCCGTATATATCTAAATTATTTTGGTTTACTCAATCGTTTATTGTTGTTCCTAATCTACTAAAGTAAAAAAAAAAAAATCTGAAGTTAAATTTCAAAAATCTTGGCCATGTATCAAACTAAATCAATTATCATAGTACAACATCTTGTAATACTTTCAATATTATATATTAAAATTGTGTTCCTTGCATAAACTAGTATTTAATAATTACATCTAATGAATTATAATTTACTGATGTAATTTATAATTTCCTTATAAACATATGAATTATACAACCTCATATATATGCAATAAAACAATCAAGTCATGTTTCATACATCTTACAAAAATGTAGTTTGGTTCATCACCGTATTATAATCACAAAATAATTTAGATTCATTATTAACGTAGTTTGGACAATAAAAAAATGTTTACTTTGATAAATAATGCACAGTTAAATCTCTAAGATAAAACAATTCATTAATATTAATGTATTTTAAATTGTTTTAAAACATACAAATGGTTAATAATGCACCTACACTGCTTTGAAACAACAAATATCAAGTAATTTGTTTGAGGATATAATACAAAAACTAAGGGACATAATTGAAAAGTATATCAATTTAAAAAAATAGTAACAATTTCAGGCTACATCCATCTTTTAAAATCATTCTTCTTTAAAAACGTCACTTTTTTTTTTTAACAATTAGCAAAATGGATATTTTCATGAACTGTTCTTTTTAATCAATTATAAAACCTTCCTTAAAGATATATACATATAAAATGGTCTTACGGATGAATAATAAAATTAAATGAAAATACGTCCAAAACATTACACTGGATATAAGTATAAAAGAGTATCCTTCCACATTTGATAAAAAGGAATAATGTACTTGTGTAAATAAATCCTTTATTTTAAGAACGCTCAAATAATGAGAAAAAGAAAAAATGTTCAAAGAACAAAAATTATAACGAAATAGAATAATGCCAATTTTATCTTCGGAACCATTGGAAAAAAAAAGCGAAATAAGGAGTTAAAATATTAACAGAAGAAGCTTGATGTAATTTACGAAGACCAAGTTAAAACGAAAACGCAAAAACTAACGTTGGGTGTATACAGGAAAATTTTGGCCTTATGGCTGTACCAAAAGATAAATATATGAACATTGGTGATTTAAAAATTGAATGCAAATTCTGTGGTGTTTCCAATTCGATGGAGAAGTGGCAAGATCCAAGCATAATTGCTAATATCAGGGATTTTTAAAAGATAGAAAAGTATACAACATAACAGTTATGAAACAATGAGACTAGGGTTGGGGCCAGGCGAATAGGGGGTCCACTCTAGTAGATATTGTTAGGAATATATAAATTGTAAGTGGCTCTTCTTTTCGATGCTTAGGCAATATTTCATGGTTCATTCTCATACTAATCCATTAATTCTCAACACCCGTCCCATACAAAATCTCCACCAGGAAACAAGATCTCACCTTTCCGATCGCTAAATCCAACAAAATCAAAACTTTCGAACGTTCCGTTCTCCCAGCGTCTAGAACTCAATCCTTCCTTGTATCCGTCATACTTCTCCCCTATTATCTTTTAAATCCTAGCTATTCCAACATCCCCTCACTTCCCAAGCAGATACTTTCCAAATAGGTTTTTCATTTGCTTAAATGAATCAGTATTAAATAAAAGATTTTGTATATTTTAATTTGAAAAGAAAAGATTTGTCCAGGACCGGGACTCGAACCCGAGTCTTCCAGATCGCTAGTCTAGGACTCTGTCATCTGAGCCATCCTGATATCAACTGATATCTTTTCTTTTCAAATAAAAGTATTTAAAAAATAATGATATGTTTCTTTTTCTGTTCATTTTTGTTATTCTAGTGTTACTGATTATTATTACAGCAAGAATAAAGTTTCGTTTCTATTATATTCTAACATAATAAAAACCAGGGAAAACATTCACAATTATAATTATACTTAATCTGGAAATTAATCTTTAATTTGTAATGATATTCTGTCGATTGATTGGAGTGAGGAAGCCCAATGAGTTGCCGTGCCGAAGGTCTCGACTTCAAATCCGCCTGTGGTAGATAATTTATTCAATCTGTTAACGGCCGGATTGGACCCAGGGGGGGTCTGGAGACCTTCCTAGGGCACACTCATTCTATATAAAGAGGGTATCCATTACTGGGGAAAATCTGATAGTTGATCAAACACAACGGGCATACACCTCGCCCCTCTAGGGCGAACACCTCCCTGCTCAACTATTGTCCTAGAAACTGTATAATACGTAGATTGAGTATATAGTAGCGAGAATGCGATTCCCCGACAGCACCTCCATGGTGATACAGAACGAAGACAGGAAGCGGTATGGGGAGGAACGATGATGCAGGAGGAAGTAGGGAGTGAATTTGATTAGAACAGTTACCGGAGGAGCCGGACCCGGAAGGATCCGCTACAGATTACCCCCCCCCCCCCTCCACAAACATTCTCAAATGAAACTCATTCCGTAACCTCTAATGCAGTTCGTGATTGTGACTCTTGTTACTCTCTCCTCGCTCTGTCTTCCGCTTTATACTCATTCCTCGACATCTCCTATTAGCTGAGCGGAGTAATAGTTAACTTGAGAAATTTATCTACGTATATACACACACACTCACACACACACAAACACACACACACACACGCTCACACACTCACGCTCACACACACACACACACACACACATATTATGCTTGGCTCAAGAACCATAGCATAATATTTCCATATATTCGTTTTCTAATGTCTGCCGCAATATATATATATATATATATATATATATATATATATATATATATATATATATATATATATATAGTCGATACGATTGAAGAAATGATACTTTCCATACTTTTGTAAAAATTATGTTCGAAGTGTCAATAAGGTAACTTATTACATTTTTCGTTTTGTAGTTTTAGGTTTCCTTTAAATAATAATGATTTTAACAATGGCTCCTCAAAATAATATAGGGTACAAATTAATGTTAAATACAATGATAATGTTACCTTATGAAGATAATATGTTTACATGACGAATGAAGGAACACTGAGCAAATAACAATGCTATATACAAAAAACAGGAGAGTTGAACATACGTGGTCCCAAGTAGGCCAACAAAAAAAAAGTGGGGGTAAATACAGAAAATAAAACAGTAATTACAATTGAAAAAGAAGTAAAACATATTGTGTTAGTATTTAATTACGATATTAACTAAAAAGACCAAAGAACAAATAGGAAAAATCAGACTGTGCTTGATAGGAAAAGTATTCAATTCATCCAATCATAAAACTGGACTAGGCTAAGAAAATAAAAAGACACTTATTAAGATATAAGTATTGGAAAAAAATGTATCCTAAAAAAACTATACAGAAAACAAATTTTAATTTCTTTTTTGTCCAATTTTTTTAGGATACATATTTTTCCAATACTTATATCTTAATAAGTGTCTTTTTATATTTCCTCCCTTATCCCAATAAGGGAAACCATTGTCTTGTAAAGGAGGGAATTTAAAAATACAAACAAAATATTTAGTTCCGACAAACCTAACTACCATTTTGGAATATTCTAAAACAAAAACTTATGATTGTCATTATCAAGGATTGGATAAGTTACTTAAAATAAACTGCAGTAAAATGATCCAACCAACTTTTATTTTCCATTGAGGACAATAAACACATCAAATAATGGGAGTGCCTTCCTCTCAAAAGGCAATGAGGAGTTTTATTGAATAAATGAAATATAGCAGGCGATAAAAGTTTATTGCAGATCGTTGTACACCTCCACCGAATGAAAATATCGATCTGATATTAAAGCAGTAAATATTATCGGATGAAGCAGGAGACAAAGCCTCTGAGCTAGGAATCCCTTTGCCGGTTCATCAGAGAAATCCCTCCCTAATGGGCGCCCGCTGTGCACAATGAGTTCCCTCCAAGATAAAGCCCTGGTCAGTGCATTAGTGAGCCATTTTTATTTACACAGAGCACACAGTCAAAGGGCTCTGAGGGCTCAGGGACAATAGGCTGCCCAAACACTCATGCTCTGTAACACCTCACCGCTCTTTGTTATTGGTTTAAGTAATGGCTCCTTTAATAAGAACATTCAAAATCCTATTTGTAAAAAAATCCATTAAAAAAATATTCAATACATGTTTAGTTCAAAATATTAATCGAACAAATTTTTGACAAGGGTATAATATACTTTCTGCAAATGTTTTACCTCGCTTCCTTCCTTATTTTCAGTAACGACCTCGATCAACGAATAAACATTTCAAAGTCCCTCCAAACTTGATATCTAACGTCTCAAGATGAATTTAATCTAATTAAAAAATTTAAAAAAATACTTCCGCCATCCCTCCGTGACTTTTCAACCAGATTTAGAAATCAATATTCTTGAGATTTAGCACTGAAGTCAGATATTACACTAAAATATTTCTAGTAACTCAACTAATACAATTATAATAAATATACAATAAGAAAATATCTTGGAATAATCCGATAATAAATTAAAATAAGACACACGGGAAATTATTCACTTGAAATCACTGAAAACTAAAATATTTTTTGTACAGAAAAATTAACACTCATATCTCAATGGTATAGGCGCTGCACAGATCCTTGAGTAGATACAAAGGGAACTTGTATATTGTATATATTTCTAATTCTATTTTACATCCTCACATTTTGGAGTAAATGTGATTAAATTTTGTCGATTGGCGTCTCATTCTTTACTGATGGTAACCCAAGGTGATGAAGAATGCGTACCATATTGAACAATCGTAAAGCCTTCGATTATGCATGGAAAATGATAACAAGGTTCTAAATATAATTCATAAAATACATTTAAAAATGTATGTTTTGAGTGTTATGTGCTCTGAGGATTACAAACGTAATCACCTAATAATACAGTATTCAAACTGTTTTGTGAAGTGATAAATAATATATTAATATTTTAATTTATATAATTAAATGTTTGCGATAGAAGCATTCTAATAATTAATGATTGGATAATAAGGAAAAATTAACTTGAACATTGAAGAGCAGTTCATTCTGTGAGTTTACTATTTAAAAGAAACGTTATAATTGTCTGATACATGGTTGTATATGTCTATACACGATAGCATGACAAAAAGAAAGACATTTTAAACTAACTTGACTAAATTAAATTTTGATACTATAAAAAGTAATTAATTTGATTATTTTTAAAGATTGTTCATGATTTCAACAATTTATAGAAAATGTATTTTTTTTTTAAATTACAAACTTTTTTTTAAATGACATTATGTATCAGACTGTAGCCCTGCAAGCACGAGCAGAAAGATACAGTGATTAAGCACATTTAATCTAAGTACAATAATAAAATTAATAAGAAAAAAATCATTCATCCAATTACCACAATTAACTGTAATTTAACTTTTATTTTGAACATGTTAATAATAAAACCATTCATCAAGATTACCAATTACATATATGTATATACAAAAAAAAATTCAGCACTCAAACATGTTTTTTTTATACAGGTAATTTATTATTCTCCTATTTAGACAGGACACATTAACAATGCGGGGACCACACACATATTTATTTCAAAACCCCGCCTTGGCCTTGAGCA
Source organism: Troilus luridus (assembly GCA_964056705.1). Classification (NCBI taxonomy): domain Eukaryota; kingdom Metazoa; phylum Arthropoda; class Insecta; order Hemiptera; family Pentatomidae; genus Troilus; species Troilus luridus. Next base: position 40,919,834 of record OZ057412.1, on the reverse strand, counting down.
GAAACTTAAAACGAATGTAGTCCGTGGCCTCCAATTTAACTCTTATTTTCTTTACTGACATTGAGTATATTCTAGTATTTTCTTAACTTTTTAGTTTTATTTTTTATTTTAATATTTACATTTTTGTACACATAAATCGACAATTAATAATAAAATGCAATAGACAGATAAGAAAATTATATGGTAAAAAATTTTGTAAGCAGTAAAATTAAACATTTTCGTTTCATAATTACACGGGTTGACAAGGTTTTCTTCACAGGAAATCAGATTAGTGAATCGAGTGCAGTTTTTCATACTGAGTTCAGAAATGTAGTCAGACTTTTTATGTAGTATATTTTTCCTTGTAAAATATAATTTCTACTTCCAAAATAAAAACAGAATTAAAGATTCCTTTTGAGTCAATAATTGTTTACAAAATACACCTCAATAATTAGAAAAATGCAATGTAATAAAAGTTAATAATTTTATTCACAGATTTTTATTCATAATTAGGACAATTTTATGATCCTATTTAACAAGAAAGTCAAAATGAATTCTCATGTTTAAAAGATTTCAAAATAACGCTAAGATTAAGAATATGGATTAAATTTACTATGTTTTTCAATTATATACTAAACTTTAGTAGGTAAAAGAATTCATAAATAGTTCAGATAAATAATGTTTTCACTAATTTGTTTGACATTTTTTTTAAGGTCTATCACCCGTGAATTTAATAATATTATATGTACTATTGGCAATAATAAAAGACTTGACGAATTTAATGGTATTAATATTATATATTAATGATTCTGTACACTTCAGTTCACTGATAAACGCCGACAAAAACACAAATTGACAAGAAAAACCTTAAAGCAATCTTTACAACTACTTTCTTTTTCATCTCCGAGGATTATCAGTCCGTTTCGCATGCCCATTTCAACCATTTAAGCCATTCTATAGATAATTGTAAATTAGTAAAGGTTATGGAATAAATGTTATAATTATTAAAGAAACGAGCTAAACAATCTTGATTGCGACAAATATATTTTATGTTTTTTCCACATTTATTTCTTCTGCAACATTTTCAAATTTGCTTTTCTTTTCTGAGTTCTCGATGACGCCAATTACTCAACTTTCTCTCCTTGTTCAAACGATCAATCATCGTGTCTCCTGATCATCGTATTTTTCGTCGTATCCAGATTAATTTCGGCCCTTTTACCAGGTTTAATCAACATTGTTGTTTCGTTATGCGACACCACTCTAATATTATATTACCGTGCTACTATTTTAGGATAGATGAGAGAGAATAGCCGTGTTGTAATCTCAAACGAGTCTCGAAGTTCTCGGAATGGTAACGACGGATCCGTAATTAATTAAATGTTTTGGTCTTGGACATTAATACTACATTTACCATCTTGTTAAAATTATGAAATGTTTTTAAGGCTTTTACCACAAACCCTCTTTTGAATGTAAGGTATCGTTCATCAGAAATGCAATCAGATTACATATAAATGAGTTTTATTTGATTGACAAGATGATTTGAAATAATCACCATAAAATCACTCTACACCTTTAAAAAAAAGGAGGTGTTAACTGTGTTATCCATTGTGCAGTCTCCCATGACCGTTCGATATTAATTAATTATGACATTTTTTCTTTTACAATCTGTTAATTGTCAATATTTTACATTGGCTTATATTGATACTTATTATAAACCGAGAGAGTAAAAGTAATTTAAATATTTTCTTTTCTTAATCACTACAATTTATTCATGTTTGTCACATTCATGTTTGTTCGTTTGAGATACTTAACAAAGCACCTCGGTCTTATAATTGTAACCGGCGCGAGTAATATTCGGTTGGGCAGGCTGGTCAACGATATAAAATTAAATGTATGGACCAATAGGAACATTTATTTTCCAATGATAAAAAAGTGACAAACAGTCATGCAAAGTTTACTGATTTGTAAGACACGACTAACTTAATAGAACAATTACATATAATGTTGGTAAGTAAAACTTCGATTATTACAATTTAAGAATTGTAATAATCGAATTGTGCCGATAAAAAATTATCTTTTTAAACTTTATATAAACTAGACTTAACATATTCAGACTCAACGGTATGAATTCATCATATTGTTCCTGTTAGGTATTAGCATATTAAGAACATAATTGAGGCGTTCAGTATTAAATGCGGATAACTTCAAAATTTTACTTGTTCGCATTTCTTGCAAGTTTAGTCAAGCAATTTTGTCTAATACACTTTCTTCCCCCCTTATTTTTCATGGTTTTAGTCCGGTTCTGAACTTGAAGTTTCGGGAGCATAAAGCATTCCTTAACTAAACTAGAAAACAATGCGACAATTTTTTTGAAATATAGAGTCACCCAAAATCCCGAATGTCTCAATTGCTATATATATTTTTTTGTTCATTTGATGAATTATTAGAGTGAAAACTTCTTTAGTCGCGTTTAGCGACTATTGGTTGGGGAAAAACTTCGCGAATGCGTTCGCGAAACCGACATGCTCCTGACGTATTGCGCGAGACGTGTAGCTGCCTGTGTATGAGATATACGATTTGTTTCAATCCACTTTAGTTCAAAAGGTAGAAATCCATCAATATAAGAATAATAATATTTAACTAAAATACCGTTGAATAATTATTAGTAGTACTAATAATAACTTAAAACATCAATGACTATTTAAATTTTCCGTTTCCCCTAATTGATTGTAAGTGTCATAGTTAAATGTCTTGTTTTATGAAATTATTGAAAGTACAAATGATCTAAAATAGTTGAACTTAACAATAATCATGAAGCTAAAAATGATAATAAAGTTCACTAACATCTATGTAAATAAAAATAAAAAATATTAATAATATAACCGTGTACTAATTCTTGTTTCAATTAAATGATTGTATATTTTATGAATACTAGTATATTGTAAATATAACTAAAATTGTTTTAAAGATTAAAAAAACAATAGTTATTCCAAAGTTTTGAGTTTTCACTTTTCTCAGTAGGGACTTACTCTGGACTGCATAATTTTTCATTTTATAATGTATTTTTATACTTTGTGGCCCAAATTTAGCTGTAAATTCGTTATTTCCTTTATTTGTCAAACTGGAAGACTTGTAAGTAATATATTGAGCTATTTAACACTATAATATATATCTCATTTATATATATATATATATATATATATATATATATATATATATATGTGTGTGTATACATATATAAAAGAGGTATTATATTAACTATCTAGGCCCCTTATTGTTATTGACTTTCATTATAACTTATGGACTATGGACTACATCTAACTTAGTGGCTAATTTCTTACGTACTTAAAGCTATTTAGTACTCCCCCCCCCAAAATAAGGGGGGGGATCTGGTGGTTGACCGTGATCTAGAACAAGTCTCCTCCTTTAGAACCGTTGTTCATGAAACAGTAGAGTCTCTATCATGTACTGAACCCCAGACCCGTTCACGGGTTGTAGTGGTACAGGGTTTTTATTTGTATTATATTAACTGACTAGGCCCCTTATTGATATTGACTACTTAACTTATGGACTATGGACTTTATCTAACTTAGTAGACTACTTTCTTACGTACTAAATGCTGTTTACTACATCTCTACTCTCCTACCTCCTATCATACCTTCTCTCCCTAATCTAAGATTCAATATAAACACTAGTATAAGAAGAGGAGAGGACAAGGAAGGATGAAACATCCTTTTAAAAAAAAATTGTATAAACAATTTACTTCAGTTCGTTGACATAACATTACTTTTTGTAATCATTTCATTGTCATATATATTATATTGCATTACGTAACTAGGCCAAGTATAAGAAACACTCTGTGGCTATATATCTTGCTAAAAAACAAACCGGAAAAAAGGAGAAGTAGGACAGAACATGTAAGATTTAGGATGAGGGAGGCAGGACACAATGGAGAGTGAGCCGTCAAGCGCTGGTGTGGGCCGCTCTGGGTGGTCTCTCCACGACCTCTCAATTAAAATACAGTCTCCTCGTCCTCAGTAAACACCGCTCTCTTCTTCTCAAGGTAAAGTCTTACCTCGTCATCAGCGGTCTACAGTTATTCTTTCTTATTACAAAGTTTTACAGTTTTAATAGTTTTGCATAACATTTATTAAAATTTTCCTAGCATTAGTCTTGAGTTAAATATTAAACCTTAAATGTCTCGAAACATGAAAATGGAGTTAGACCGCTTTCATAATTAACAACTCATATAATATTATAATTTATAAATAAACTATTCGCTGCCTTGTAAGCAAAAACTCCGACTCCGGTGCACGTCAGTCACACTATAGATGCTCTATCAGATCATCGGTGGCGTTGGCTGGCACACAACTGGTTATTGTGTTAGCTTGAAATGAATTCCAATGCACTGTAATCTTGTAATGCTTATAAAATAGTTGACCGAATAAATATTGTAGCCAAGCTTTTACCGTTAACTTTTTGACCACGCCGCCGTGATGCGTAGATTTATGTATCACGTTCTTCTTTGTTAACATTGAACGCCTGACCACCGTCTAATTGCCGCAGTAGCTGCACCATTGTGTCTACATTCACGGGTACATCAACGACTTTCCCGAAGATACCATAGCTGCTGTTGTAACTCAACCTACGTATCTGTATGGATGGCAGTCGCGGTGATACTATAGACGTGCACTGATCGGATCTAATGCGGGCAACCTGTGTTACTTAGTTAGGTACACAAATCCGTTCGAACGTGATAACGTCGGCACTTTGTCCGAGTCCAGTGATTTTTACACGTACAGCACAGGTTAAAGTCCACTACTGTCTCTTCAAGGAAAGTAATATTAAGCAGCGGTAAAAGTTTTTCTTTTGTTGGCTTCTATGACCCTCAAAAACCATCGAAGATCACACAAATCACACCCCTGCCAGAATAGTCTGCTGACAAACGCCGTATTATAACATGCACTAGCTGCTTCCGAATGTGCCTTCAGAATCGACCATCGCATTCAATCGAGTCCGTTGCCGATATAGAAAGGATTTCATCACCCACTTACCTAATTTCGACCGCCCCAGTTGCAGATATACTGCCACCGTCGTTGATCCGCTCGGGAGCATTCATTCTTTTACTTACCCGGTACTGCTTGACTCGGTCATATAGTGTTATATATCTACGATCGCTCTTGAGAAGGCCTTTCCAACCCTATACGATTTCTGTATTTGGATTTAGCTTTTCGATTTTAATGAGGTATTCACGCCAAAAACATATTCGTGCATCTAGAAATGTTAGGATTTCCAAAGAAATTAATAAGTATCGTAAAAATGACTTCGGCTAACATTGTATATTACAGATATTTCTGAATAGGAAATGCAGTACAGTATGCATTAAATGTACAATGCATTTACAGTGGTGCCCCACAATTTACAGTGCATGAAGGTTGCTTTAGAAGCATGCGTAAAATAGATTACAAACATAGCGCGAAGGTATAATTTTCAACAGTATTTACAATACGCAGGTGACTTGCTCATTATGTGTTATTATTAAGGGCTGGATTCAATCTTCAAAATAATTTTGAAAGCAGTTTTCAGAGAAGAAAGTGGCCTAGGTTTAGAAATGACATAGTAAGATGTCCAGATGATATGAGAAGAAATGGAAGAAGGGAACGTTGAAGAATTTAAGTATCTGCCCAGCATGATCAGCCATGAGAAAAGGGGAAAACAACACGCTTAACTGCGGGAAATCGATGACTGCTAAGTATTCTGAAACTGTTGAGGTGCAAAAGCCTTTTAAGAAAGACAAAACTTCTTCCAAATATAAAGTTAGTGAGATCAATCTGGACTTATGGATGGAAAGTCCTTGTGGGAAAAATGGGAACAATTTTTGGGTTACAGAGGAGAGCCAATGATAGAGTAATCTTAACCTAAAGCAAATGGACCAATATGGTGAAACAACGTGTTAATCATTTAGCAATATAGACTGTGATGAATGGAGCATGCGTAGAGGATGGATGATACAAGATTTCCACGGAAACTACATTATCGTGAGCCAGCGGATGAAGCCGCAGTAGTTGGCACGGAGCCGATAGTTGTGAACTACTTTACACACTTTGTTTACTTATAGCCACATAGATACTTGTTATTATAATAACAATAAAAACCTGTATCACTACAACCCTTAAAGGGTCTTGAGTTTAATGGTAGAGACTGTGCTGTTTCTAGAACAAGGGTTGTACAGGGAGGTGATTTGTCCGAGATCAGGCTTAGCCGCCAGGTTTTTCTTCAGTTAAGAGTGGGTTTCTTCACTTTATAGAGACTGGGTGACCTCCAGGAGGGTCCCACTATTTAATACAAACATTAAGCAAACTAATATTCTATGAATTAAATTAATTCCCGTCTGAATTGGATTAAACGAATTTCATATTAATTGTGTTTAAATGACTATATATATGAAAAATAATAAAACTAAATGAGGTGAATAATAAAATTTTAATCCACATTAAGAGTTAAACAGGAAAAATAATAGTTATTCTTCAGGTATTTAATTTATAATTAAACGAGTTATTTTTGAGATCATTTCATAACAGCAAACCATTCCTAAAATACTTTCTGTACACTTTATTTTATTTTAGGTTTGTACATATTACTATGTATAAATTATACCATATTGTATACAACTTATGGTGAGAGGAAACCAGAACAGTATAATGGCTTTAGTGTGATTTCGTTAGAAACAAAAAACATAAGCTAGTTATTTTATTTTTAAACCACAATATAACTCAATATTACTTCACTTTATCAATATTACTTTTACTAAAAGTTTTAAGTATGTAATAACATGGTTATTATTTTCACTTATTCCAATCAGATCGGTAAAGATTAATCCAATACATTAGAAAGCAAGACGAATGAGGAATATTATATTTGGAATCTATAGTTGGGATTGTATTGGGCCCGTGGAAATGACATCAGAACCCGGTGGTTGGATCTCGAACATAGGCGTCGTATACGATCTGCCTTTTTATGCCGACCGCTCAATCTACTGTCCCTCCCAACTCCCTTACATCCTCTTCTCTTCACCTGGAAAAATAATTTTGAGAGCTTGTCTCTCCGGTTTTCTCTGAAGGCCTTAGTTGGTCCCAACGAAGGTAATAAAAATGATAATTGGTTGTTGGTACCGAAATTAGTCATGATAATTCAGTCTGTAATGTTAGTAAAGACTAAATTATCAGGACTAAGTAAAGAAAACGTAAAGATCGCTGTAGTACGATGCTTTAGCAGAATAAAACCAATGAAATACATTTTACAAATAATTAAACATAACTATCACTGAAGTACGTGATAATGATAATTAAATTCTACACTAAAACATTAATAGTGGATGTTTTTGTTTCTGTTCCAAATATACGAATTAACATGGAAAATACGTTGAGTATAGTGCGATTTGAAATAATCCAAGGTGTATTACAATTTTTCCTAGAATTTTGGATTGTTTTGTGTATATCTTGTGTACATGGACGTTTGTTGCTGAATCCAAAAGTCTGCCCCGTATCGCTCCTTCAAAAGAACAACGTCATTACTCAGAAAATCTAATTAATCAATACAGATATTTGAAAGTTTCACGTGTGTTTAAAAACTAAAAAAAAAATGGGTATAGGTAAAGCCAAAATGATGGTATTGAAATTCTTCTATTAACCATTAGAAAATATTTTAAAGCTGGAAACTTTTTTTAATTTTAACTTATGTCATTATTTCTATATACTTTCAAGTTCAAGCATGATACAACTCAAAACATGACTTTACGAAAAAGAACTGTTGGAAACGGGATATCAAATATGTCGTCCCTGAATAATCCTACTTATACAATTTGTTACTGAAGGCTTACAAAAATATGTCTTAGTAGGTGTGGAGGAAGCTCGCAAGGGAGGCCTAGATTCCAAAAGGATTGTTGCGGCGAGCATTTAGTTAGTTAGTTATAGTGTTGTAGATTATCATAAAATATAATTTATATTTATCCGGTTGAGGTTTTTTGAAATGTGAGCCAAAAGGCGATACGTTTCATACTAACTTGGGCGGAAAGAGACCATTTGAATAAGAATATTCGGTAAAGAAAGGATTCATTCGAGCATACTGTAACGCTCCGGGCATTATGTTAATAAATACCATTTAAAGAAAGCCATTGGTCAGAGGGGTTCAGTTGGACGGAACGGGGCGGAGGACATGGCAACGCATGAAGGAGCAGCGAGCCTTCATTAATTGATATAATGGCGACTGAAGTCACGGAACGTCTGCCGATGTAATGGTCTTTCGGATATTGTCATTGCATTCAGTTTCTGGAACGGGAGGAAAAGATTAACTGAAATTAACGGACGAGTTAGTAATAAGTTCTTCGATATAGAATTATAACGAAAAACGAAGAATAATAACGAATAATCTAGTGTATTTCAGAACGCTTCGAGATAAAAACTGTTGGACTTGGGTCGTAGAAATCAAGTATTGGTTGTGGGTTGCCTGGCCTTTGCAGACGACATGGCACTGATTGCTGATTCTGGTAAAATGGCAACAATGCAGATAAATTGCCTCAGAAAACAGGCAAAGCTGGTCTTCTTCAAGTGTCGCTGGAGAAAACAGAATTCTTCACCAATATAAAAGAAGCTAACAGAGATGTTACTAGAGCAGGGAAGCATCAAGAGGACTGAGAAATTAAAGTATCTTGGCGAATGGATTGAACCCAACTTAACCATGAGAGTCTACAAGTTGAAACTAGCTTATCGACTGACGAAAAACACCTATAACAAGAAATGCCTGTCACGCAACCTGAAACTTAAGCACTACACGTCAGTCATACGACCAGAAGCCCAGTATGCCGTATAGTGTCTTTCCTTGAACCGAAGAGATCAGGTGGAGAAATTGGAAGTTAGAAAAAGGAGAATCCTCAGCGAGATCCTAGGTTCGGTAAAGGAAGATGGAGATTTCCGAAGGCGACATAACTCTGAACTCTACGCACATATAGAGAGGCTCTTTGACTATGCAATGAAAAGAATGATAGCTTTCTATGATCATATTGCAAGATTGCCTCCAAACTGAGTGACCAACCGTCTGTTCACTATCTGGCAAAATAAGAAGGTTCGTACCAATTGGTTGACAGAAACCGAGAAGGAGATTAAAGAACTAGGAATAAAAGATCTCCGAAACAGACAGTCTTTGAGACGCACCCTGAAAGAAGTCCGTGGATTTCAGGAAAATCGCCGAAGGAGAGGTACCCCCTGGACCGAGGAGAGAAAGGAGTTACACCGACAGAAGATGCGGCAATAATGGGCAAAGATCAAAGCCCAACAGTTGAACAAGCGTGGTCCAAAATAGGCCCATTCGAAACAAGAAGAAGAAGAAGAATCTAGTGTTTCGAGTGTCTAGTTATTTTATTGTAGTACTGAGATCATGATGCAGGGATACATGGTACCTCCCTAGCGTGGCGAGTAAGTTCAGCTGAGTGGATTACTTTTCGAAAATGAGGCTTGATCTAGAAAAATTTAGAAACAATTCCAATTTCATATTTAATTTTTATTCTAAGAATTTTAAAAGCATGTCAATTAACTATTTCGGCTCTTCAAGGCAGATCCGTAGTACTCTTTTAAGGGTGATAAAAAAATCGGGTTCAGTACGTGGTATAGAGACTGTGCTGTTTCTTAGACAACGGTTGTTCAGGGAGGCGATTTGTCCTAGATCACGCTCAACCGCCAGAATTTTCACCATACTTTTGGTACCCACTTTAAAGAGGCTGGATGAGTCCCAGGAGGGTTCTAGACCCCATAGGATCCATCTCCGGCTGCTAACAGATTAAATATGTCTGCCATGCAGCGGGATTGAACCCAAGGCCTTTGGCAAGGCAACTCAGGTACTAAGCTCATAGAAGTAGGTAACAAATGGATAGCCAGAAGGCTGTACACTAATGCCCAGGAATCTACGCTACAAGTCAAGTCGGACTCGTGCTGTATTGTGAGAAAGATGTTTTAGTTTAGAGTATTAGCAATACTTTGTTCTCTACACATCACGAACGTAGGTCTGATTTGCCTAACCGTTGTTAGTCATCCTACACGGTCATTTTAGACTTTCGATCAAAAGGCTCTTTGGAAAATGTTGTGCTAAATATAAAATAAATGGTTGGCAGTTGGTACAATAAGAAGAATTAAAAATATGTAAAGATGATGACTAAGTATCCCTCGAATTTTTTAGACTACATATGAAGGTTCGCCCAGCTCTTATATTTTAACTACTTTTAAACATGAAGCCAAAAATAAAATACACATCATATAAATCTACCACCCAGGGTATACCGTCATACTAACCATGGATAATTAAATACTGATTTACAATTTTAAACAGACTTACTTCAATTTTGATTACTCCTACATTAAATCAGATTTATGATTCTTAGGAAAAAAGCTATAGTTCTAATTTATGGAAACCATAATTCTGTAATAATACGAGCCAGCAGTGCCAACTTACATACCATTTGCATTACAATGAGTACATCGACATTTCAAATCAAACCGCGGGGAGAAACGGGAGCGGCGACTTGATGAGCGAGCTGGTATTAGTTTGTTTAAACAACTAAATCAACAGAGGGGGTTGCAACTCGGCGGGCAACGATTGGCGACCGTTTATTTTTAAATTTTAGGAGCCCAACCCCAAATAATGTATATACTCTTTCGGGATTTTATCTATTAGTCATTCTTCTATATTTATGTTATATAACATCAACTAAACTTAATGATAACGATCTTCCCCATAAATTTGCATGATGACTTTTAGTTACAGCTGTACCAGAAGGCCATTTGACTTTTTTTTTTAGTTTTTTAGACAAAAAAAATGAAAATTATTTTGTTTATAAAAACATTTTAAAAAATGGGATGAATCCTTGTTGAAGAAGGAAATGAAGAACATCTGCTATGCAAATTTTAAGTGTACAGAATTAAAAAAACAAATTAGACGTCTGTTTTACACCCAAAAAGTTATTAATGAAATCGAGTTTTAAATTGTATCATCCACACTAAATGTATTAGTGTAGTATTAATTGTACCTCAGTATTAATTGCTTTTCCGGCTCTGTAGTCATGGATTTTGACCAATGAAAATTCAATATACAAGAAAACTTATAATGGCAAAAGTTTGTTTCAGTACACAAATTTCTTTTAGGGTATAGACAAAACTCGGGAAAACTGAGAAGTTATAGAAATTTTATAAACTGGTACCACATGTGTTCAAAAAAGTTGGGTACAAAAGTTATTTTATTAGCGAAATGGCTTAAAATACTGTGAGATTTTAATGTCCTTTATTAAAATTTATTATTGTTTTGACTGTTTCTTGAAAATGTCTGCATTTCACATGCTATAAGATATTTAGGTTCCTATAAATGATTTAATATTTTCTTTCATCTCTGATATTAAAATGGTTTTAACAGGACAACAACAAACTATGTAGATTCATTTATTTATGTGTTAAATAAATATTCTAGATAATTTTAAGCTATATCTAAGTATAACTATATTTCTCTAATATGTTTCAATATGTTTTTTAAAATGTATATATTGTATAAATACTATACATACTAATACTATATACTAATACTATATATACTATATATGCTACATATACTACATATGCTTGTATATTCACTAATACAACAAGTAAATAGGGTAAATGATACATAATGGCATGATATAAAGACAAGCAGAGAAACTTATCCAGTGGTTGTTCTCAAATAACAAATTCAACAAGAAAGTCACGAGGCTATCTATCTTCTTTTCAGACGATTCGGGGTATTACCGAAGAGGAAGCTAGTGGGTTTGAGTGGGAATAAAGTTTGTCATGAAAGGACTGATATCGGGTTCGGGCCAATTCAGCAACAGATGGGACATAAAGGTCATTACAGATGACTCCAATATGTCCAAAAAAGTATTAATATTTAACTCTGTTAAATTTTATAATCCTCATATCCAAGAACTTAAGGTTGTATTTCATGTAATTTTGTTGTCATAAAATAACAAGTAATTATTTAAAAAATTGAATCGAAATTAAGAAAGCATTAAGACGTATTTGATGATTTCAGGCACTTGTGATCATGTATCATAAATTGTTTTTTCTCTTATCTAATACCCGCTTCCAAAAAAAAAACAATGCATTGTGTACATATTGCTAGCTTGAGCTATGTGTGTGTTTGTTTATTCTGCCCATTCATCTAGTTCCACTACCCCACCCCTTTCTCGCGGTCCTACGGACAACTCTGACACTCGCGGTTGTGTAGAAAAGCCTGATGGACAGCCTCGGACAACTTTCCCTGCCCGAATAAAACCCATGCCTTCCTGAAAATTCCATGAAATACAAACTAGTGAGCTGTTCAAAGCAATTTATTTTATTTATCTTTCTCTGTATATGTATAATATGTTAGGTAATATAAAAAAATAAAACTATTTAATATGATCGGATCGTTTTAGGACTTGTTAATCGCTCGATAAAGTCTTCGCAAATAAACTCAAATTTTCTTAAAAGACATTTTCTGTTATTTTTGAATACTGATACTGAAAAATACGGTGTAAATGCGGTAACGGTACGTTTGACCCTTGCCTAACTTAGTATTATTGCTGAAGATGTGAGGTATGTTTGTTTTTTCTAAATGCGACACTATTTGAAACGTTATGAATACCTGAATAAATAGGTTTAGGATCACTGAGCAGGTAGCTTAAGTGTCCCTTTAGGGTTTGTACCTGGAGATAAACAATATAATGTCATTCAATTAGATGAAAAAGTATCTTTATTTACTAAACAACCTCCAGTCAGTCAACCTTCAGAGGAGAGAGTGATATATTTCTTATTCATCAATGATCCAATATTATTATTTAGATATTATTCAAATCAAAGGATCTTTAATTTCCCTGAGTTCAATGTTCGGGCAGTGAAGCAAATTTGTTACACTCGAGTTGAAAAAAATAGTTACAATAAGTTCGATTTTGTAATTTAATTCACATATATTACCAAATATGTATATATCTATGTGATAATATATACAACCTTAGTTAGTTTCTGGTTAAGTCTGATTTTACCCAAAGAGAGCTGTTTATATAGAAGGAAACGGAATCGTGTCATCCTCGTAGTTTTTTGGCTTGAAATGGAGTTATAACATAAGCAATAAGTCGTTTTCTAGTCAACGCCTGACTTATACTCTAATTCACGAATGGAAACGATTCCGCTTCCATAAATACAAGAAAATAGCAATATCAATTCTCAATTTAAAAATGTTTTTTGTGCATTTATCTGTTCTAGGAACAGTTTTGTTACCCTTAATCTTAACTATTGGTTGAATCGGTCATTCCCTGAACACTAACGCTTTTGTAAATGTGCTGAAAATATAAATATTTTTCTTGTTGAATAATATTAGTTGACATGTATGTATGAGGAAGAAACCGGACCATTTTCTTCCTCATCAGGTCAAGAAAGTTCTCTTATATAGGGAGAACAGTTTATTGGTAAGCCACCGTTTCGACCCACCTTGCAGGTCTTCTTCAGGGCTAAGTATACAAGATACAAATAAATTAAAATAATACATGGCACTGTATAGAATAATGATAAATGCAGTAAGTAGTAGAAATAAAAACCAGAGGGGATTGAATTTGATATTATATAATTTTTTTTTTTTTATCCTGAAGAAGACCTGCAGAGTGGGTCGAAACGTTGGCTTACCAAAAACAGTTCTCCCTATATAAGAGAATTTTCTTGATCTCCGCCCGGACCATTTTCTTCCTAATCAATATTTTTCATTATTATTTACAATTGAAGTTTACATGACTTTATTCAGGACTATTCAAAAAACCGTAATAATGGTTTACAAAACAATATATGTGTATTAAACCTGAGTAATCAATAAACCATAGAAATTAATTTAGAACTGTTGAGTCAGTAAATTGGAAATATGTGGAGAGATTTTATAGGAAAATTCTGTTATAAATAAAAACAAACTAAGGAAAAAACGAAGAGAAAATTGACACAACAAAAAGTTGTAGTCAGTGTATGTGGAGTGGTATGTACATTGGTACTTGAATGTGCTAAACAAAAAATAAAAGTAACTATATTTACGCCATTAAACTATAACCAAAATGAGGTTAATGATCTATTAAATGAATGGCCTGCTACTATAGTATGCTATTTACAGCTGTACAATCCAAACAATTTATTTTTTTTCTAATTCAAAGAATCTTATAAGAATAAGTACGTTATCACTAAGATAAGCGTTCGCCATCAATTGACCCCGTGATAAACTGGACAGTTACTGCACGGGATCAATTGGTAAATAAAAAATTTTCTTTTTGACATGAAATTATAATAATGGTTAATAGTGTTAATTAAGGATAGTAAAAACGTTAGCGATGTGTAATCAATGACAAAAAATTATGAATTCATTATGGTTTTCAGTTATCCATGTTATACTATCTTGTAGAATTAATGAGTTGTCATTTTTTGGCTATGGAGATAATTGTTGAAATTATGCGTTTTAATGGTTAAAGTAAAAAGTACTCTTCGATGATTGGTTTATAATACTGCAAATGTAAGTGATCTGGAGAATAAATTAAACCCTCAGCCGTAATAAACTGAAGCTGTTGCAAGTAGAATAGAGTGAAGTGCTTTGAGCCTTCCCTTTGAGAAGAGCCGGGGGCTGACATAACTATTGTCACTGTGGCTTTAACAGATCCGCTGGAGGGAATTAGCACTGAGGCTACTATCAACTCTGCTCCCAAGAGAGCCCGCAATCTGTCAGCTTGGGCAGGATAGTGCATTCCCACCTCCGAATCAATACCACCAACCAAATCCTTGAATCTCCTCAGCATCTCCAGCGTCTTCAACTGGGATCCAGGGAAGGGATATCGAATCATAAACCGAAGCAGAGTTATTATTTCACATTCAAAGTATTTTTTCTTAACACTTTGTTCATTGTCAACTAACCGCATCGATCTATAGTGAGCAATAAATATTTGTTTAACCAATCATAACATATTGATTACATAAAAAAAATAATGAAACACGCATTGAAAGAAAATGAAAAAATCACTTCATAAACTCGGCAATTAAGAATAATTTATAGCCCACGAATCTACAGATTGAATAAAGTAACGTACGAATGGACAGAGGAATCGGAAACAGCTATGTCTAGACGATTAGGTTTCTACGGGTACATGCCCCGGAAGGGTCCTACAAGGTTGAATAAGCAAATATCCAATAAGATATACAACCTGAAAAACAAGAGAGTTTATGCTAACCAGATGAAATATGAACTCAAAACACTTTAAATTACTGAAAAGAGAAGAGAAAAGAGAACGAAGGAGGAGCATGGGGGATGGACGGAGGAGAGAAGGCAACATCAAGGGAGAAAGTCGGATTATTGAAAGAAAAGAAAGAAAGAGCTAAAAACATGATATCTGCGTGTTTGAATGCTTTTCAAATATCTTTAAAAAGTTGTGGAGGAGCTCTAAATGATATTATGGAGTGATAATTTCTGAATACAAAATTTCACAAATCTTTGGATTTTCAGCTTGTATCTAAAAAACTGGGTCAGATTGGACAAAAGAAAGAAAAGATAAACATAGATCAAGGATGAAGGAGATTTGGGAGCTGAGACAGAAAAGAGACACAGATTTGAGGAAACGTTTTTTTATAGTCGCTGATTTGAAAGTAAAAACATTTCCCCCATCTTATTTGAGCACTACTGAACATAATAATTTAATATATTTTTGCTCGTCGTAAATTAAAATATTTTCCTAAACATTTTCCTTTCGAATCCCCACTAAACTAACACAAGACCAGGTTAAAAAATACATATCACAATAGACGAGATTTTCTTTGGGGCTCTGGTGGCTTTAAAAATTAAATTATATAGGATATCCACAATTTAACTATGTGTTAAGGTGATAATTCATTAAGCGTTCACTAAATATATGCTCTCTTTTGAAAATACAGACACCTCTCTTTTTCGTCCCATAGTAATTCCGAAGGGCCAAACAATTATTGTTTCTGCATGAAAACAGGCAGTTCCAGGATATACAAATCAATTCAGCATTGTTCTATTTGAAAAGCTACGCAAGGACCGATTGATCAGTGCAGTGGGGACATTGTATTTCAACGCGTAATGCAACTTTTGTTTTATTTTGACAAAAATTCAGTATTCGTCTATCTCTTGTAGCAACTCGTTTTGTTAATGTACCAGCCAGTCCCTACTTTTTTTTTTTTTCTGATGAATTAGGCCAATTAAAACATAATAAGGTCTGATAGTCAGAAAAGTATTATTTTTAAATTAGGTTTTTATCTATGAGCTTTAACCCTGAAGTACTGACATAGTTTTTCTCGACGCTAGTGCTGACACATGGCCCCACGGAACACCCCCCCGTTTATTAAAAAAAACGAAAAAAAAACCTTTTTCGATATTTTTTAACATTTTATTGTTTGTTATTACATTACATTGCGCACAATCAATGAAAATATGATATTTTATTTAATTTCAGTAAAAAAACAACAAATAACACCAAAAAAGAAAATAGTAAAAAAATATTAATTTTTTAAATCTTGTGTATTTGCCACAAATAAATCACAAAATATTAAATTTTGATTTTAAACAATTAAATTTTGTCTCCAGGTGGGAAAAGCATGTAATAATTAGTTGTAAGAAGTATTTGTAAGTTCTTAATTGCATGTAAAAACGTAAGTATCGAATGTTAAGATCATAAGAATCAGTCAGTATAAAAGTGATGACCTACATAGGGCGAAGTGTTTGTAATATCCCTTTATCCCTTATCTAATCATTTACTGGTATAACAAATGTGTGGATACATACATGTCTTTAATTTCTTTATAGTTCATATGTAAATACATTAACCTAAATGAATCGCCATACTAGAAGTTTTAAATACATATAATATGTCAATAATGTTGATTGTGTGTATTAACAGATTTTATTTTTGTTCGATGAATATTTAGCGAAAAAATACTCTATAGGCCATAACTGTAGCGTGAAAATTCGCTCCATTTAAATTTCAATCAAGAATAATTTGAGATAAAAATGTGGAAAACTGAAGCCGCTTTTCATGAGCACCAGCGGGGAAATTGATAGCAGCAATTTGGCGGGAAGTGCAAGCTATCATCCCCACGCCACGTTCGCGAATAAAGCCCACTCATGCGTGCAAATCATAAAAATTTCTCTTTACTTTAAT
The DNA here is from genome assembly GCA_964056705.1 of Troilus luridus. Taxonomy (NCBI): domain Eukaryota; kingdom Metazoa; phylum Arthropoda; class Insecta; order Hemiptera; family Pentatomidae; genus Troilus; species Troilus luridus. Next base: position 40,902,610 of record OZ057412.1, on the reverse strand, counting down.
ACTTCCATAGTCAAACCATATGAAAATGTGTCAATTGTGTTGTAATACAACAACAAATTTAGAAAAATATATGGTAAACTAGAATAAATAATTGAAAAATTATGAATACGGTATTTCTGTCAATAATGGCCGTGAAACAGCTTGATACTACGTTTCGATCAGAAAATACATCTCTATAATATAATTCTCCTTATAACCTTACAATTATCAAACGGTGGAGGGCTAGTAAGAAATATATAGATTTATCTACATCTAACTTAGAGACTACTCTCTTACAAACTGACTACTACATCTTTGAAGTAGTGTATATATATATAATAAGAGGGGAGTTTACATTGCTGACAATACGGAAGCATTGACGAAACTTCCTTGTTACGAATTCAATTTATAAACAATATACTTCAGGTCGTTGCCATGTAACTTTGCAAATAACATATTGGTATAAACGTATAAATAAATAAATACGTCAACGTCTAAACCTCAGACGTTCAATCCAGAGTTAAATGTTAATAAAGATTAACAACTCAACTGATCACAGAACAGTCACGATGGTTCATTAAAGCAAGTACCAAATAAAGATCTTTCTATACGCAGATTTTTTTATTTTTTTTCATGTTAGATATCATGTATTAATTTAAAAAATCATAACGATCTCTGAGATCTTCGGGAGCATAGCCTAGCTATTCCTTCTTAACGAAGTAATAAAACCATCAAAGCTGAAACATAGAGGTAAACTAGATAAAACATTAGACAAGAATATTAGAGATGATAAAAACATAGTGCCAGTCTGGATAAATTTAATTCAAATACCCTAAGACAAGAAGTAACCGAATCGGGCACCTATGCATTACCCATCAATATTTGCTGACTGAAATACATAGACCAACCTGTCTAGCATAGCTATGACAACAATAGGGCAGGCAGTTGACAGATACCAGACTCCCATACGGTTTGTCAACCATACTCAATGGCCATAGCTAATATATTTGTACAACCGAAATATTCAATTATTGAAAATAAATCGATACGAATTGATTTCAAAATTAAATTTGTATGCGCACTCAGTGTTTTCGTCCTATTTACTCATGCAGGCTGTACATTTATTTGTTTCTTTACCTTTTTTTTCTACTATTTCTTATTTATCTGTTGTGTTGTCTTCGTAATATTGATAGGCGATTATTGTCTAGTGTATGAAGAAAATAGGTAGTCGACAGGGTTGAATATAGTCAGACATCATCACTACCGAGGAATGCCTAATTAAAAAATAAATAAATAGTTCTGTGTACACTGGCCAGATTGTAAATAAGTTATATATCTTTATATCTTCAAGATGATTTATTTTATTTATACTGAACTTAAATTAACATATTTTTGGTTCATTTGTTTATGTTCTATTGTTTATTAATTTATTCCATTGTTATTAATTTGTGTGTAATTATTGTTACGGTTGATACAAATTTTTATCTTCTTATATTTTTATCTTCTTGTTTTATTTATATATTTTTATTTCGTTTTCTATTTCCACTTCCTCATTACATACAAAGTGATTTAGAAGGATTCTTACATCATCATTAGATGATATCTTTAGGGGGGCAGCTAGTATCATTTTCAATAAGTGTTTTTATTTAACAAGAATAAAATTGTAAGAAGTTAATCTCATGAAGATAATGACTCCGTACAACTCGAGCAGGGAATATATTAGATTTGTAAATTCCTTTTTAATTTTAATATTGTAAACTTTGCAATTTAATTGAAATGTTATAAAAGTTATGACTATGTTTAAAACCTAAATGTACCTTTATAAACTTTTCAGAATGAAAGTAATGGATTTCAGCTAAACTTGATGCTCAATGTTCCTCAGACATGCAAGCTCGATTTAAATTACCTACCTTATTTTATTTGTGATATTTCGTATTTCTTATCAAAATATTAATATTTCTATTAATAATATCACGAATAAGTAAAACGATATTTATACAAATTCAATTCAGGTAACCAATTATACAATATTGTACTCCCTTAATATAATTATTACCTGAATTACCTCTAGGAATTATTCCAACCCATTCCGTTATTAATGACCTAAGTCCTTAGCGTTTGGAAGTTGGGGTGACCTGAGATGACCGTAGCCTTGTATTGGACTCGTGAAGGTTATATTCAGGTCAATTAAAAGCTTGAGGATGAATAATAAGTATATTTTAGTACAATTTAAAATCCTTCCCACTATTTCTAAAGGTTCCCAATAGACTCAACGGTAGTGAAATAACAAATAATACTAGCTGAAATTATATCGTATAAAGAATCGTCAAAGTTTTAAGATTAACGATTGACCAGAGTTCGGTCCAAATTATAGATACCTGGATTATGGCCTCTTTTAACATGAGCGTCATAATGAGCCAATTGTACGTTTGCATAAAATGGGCTAAAGCATGAGTTGAATTAGGTGGTATTCTCGATCAGAAGATTTTTAAATCACCTAAATGCAGATGAGACCATAGTACTTTTCAAAACAATTTTCATTATTTACTAAAATAAATTACAGAAGATGACACATAGCCCCAAATCTGGGAACCAATAAAACCAATATATGATTTTGGCTTCAGTAAACGAAGAGACTGAACTATTATAAACTAAAGAGCATAGTGGTGATAGGCTCCCACCAGATAGCAATATGAAATGTGATTGAAACAAAATGTAATTAATAGTTGTTAATATACACTGTTGATTTTAAAGATGGAGTGATTAGCATAGCAGATTTCGGTGCCCTAAGTAGTGGGGGTTCGCACCCCGGCAGGTGTGCTTAGGATTTTTTAAGGAGAATAAAAAACTCTTAATTATGCTGTCCGCGGGAGGCCCAACTGTGAGCGATTTTGGATAATCGTTAAAGATACCTATTCTAATTTCACGACTAACACTGTAGCATCGCCCTTTTTTTATTTTTTTATTGAATTGTACAACTGTAATATATACATCTAGTGCGATGGCTAAATGAATAAATAAATACATGAAAGGACATGTAGAGGCACTACCCACTGACAGCACTCTAATAACATTTCTATAATAGAAGGTCCCGAGGCCATCTTCTCTTCAGACGCCTAGGAGGATTGTCCGGGATGGAATTGGATGCAAGGATGGAAACTAGTGGGTTTGGATGGGCCTGGAGTTTATTTTGAAATGATAGGTATCTGGAATGGGCTAAATCGGTAACATATGGAACGTTAAGGTCATTATGGATGGTTTTATTTGTGACAAAATAAAGAGCGTTTAGGATTTTGCGAAGGATTTTGGATTGCAAGGATTGCATATGAGAGGAATTCGATGGTTTGGTGGAGCTCCATAGTTCAATTCCGTAAGTCCATATAGGTCTTATAACAGTCTCATAAATAAGTATTTTGTAAATGATCTGAAGCTTTGAGCGTTTGTCTAGTATGTGTTGAAGTAGTCGGAAACGTCTCGCCGTTTCTTGTCTTTTCAGTCTTGTGTGATTGTGCATCGCCCTTAAAGCAGTATAAAGTGACGCAAAATAAATAAGCACTAGTGAATGTGAAACATGTAAGTTTAATTTAATTTCAATAGAATATTATTGACATTTTTAGAGCACTTGTTTGAAATAAAGAAACGATAAGCTTTATTGACAAAGTAATTTTCAAGACAAATGCACTGCCAAATTGATGCTCTTTTGCTAATTTCTTTTTTTCCATGCGCTTTTAACTATGAGACCATTTACCTGATTCCTTACCATATTATCCATCCAAAAATTTAGAAACGCTCCAAAATCCAGAAAGCCAGTTTTCCTGTACGCCGTTACTTATCATTCCCCTTTGACATCGATCAAACATTGAATGTTTAAGGTTGAGCTATTTCAAAGTTGTTTCTAGCTTAATAATTATATCGTGGAGCATCAGGTGTGACTACATATCGCATTAAATATTTGATACAGTATATAACACACATTAAATTAGGTAACTGTACCTACATCGTAATGACAGATGTTAAATCTCGAAATATCAAGAGCTATTAAAAATAAATTTATTAGAATTTGGTTTTGTTATTATTCCTAACAACAATTGAAAACTTAAAAGCTTACGATTTTGTAGCAATAACTTTTTTATATATATTTATTAAAATGAATTTTATGCATATTCATAACCATTCCATATTCTCTTTTTTTTAGTAAACATTGATTTAAATATAGAATAAATGAATTTATTTATAAAAGAGACGTACTTGGTATGATTCTGCTAGTGTTAAGCAATACACCCTTATAGTAATTCAATTCATGTTAAATTTGAACATACAAAACTTCAGGACTAATTAAACTAATATACATAATTACAAGCAACGATTTTGAATCCAAATAGTTTGGTATTTTATTTTTCACTAATTATCCAAACTGCATTCATAGTAAGGATATGGCATGAATATTATATAGATAATGTACATAATTTCTAAAATATAGATGAACATTAAAAATCGGTATGAATGTAAAAGAGATGTAGGAATACAAATTGTTCCTGTTTTATAAATAAAAATATAGAAATACATTAATAAGCAGAATGAGACCATCATAGATTCGCCATTCAGAAGAAAGTGAGTTAAACCTGAATAATATTTACATATTGAGGGTACGAAGATAAGAAGCAGAAGAAGATGAAGGCAGGATTATGAGATCGAAATAACACCCACGGTGCTCCAACTCCTTGAGATAGGAGTCTTTGATCCAGAGATGAATATATCAACAGGAAGTTTTGATACAGACTGCGGCTGTGTAGAAACACGGATCAGGAGAAAACAAAACTTGTGACTTAAGCGGCCCCAATGGCCAAAGGAAGCGGCAACGTTATGTATGAAGCCGTAGGAAGAGAGCGAGTGGGGATAAAGCTCTTGAAAACTTCTCTGAATGGAATATTTAATTCTACTCTGAAGATAGCTTTGGCAATAAATACATAAGCCAATAGGAGGGGAAGGAAACTAACTCCGAGATAATAGAAGAAATCGAAAAGATTTACTTAAACACATAAAATTTATTGACTTAAGCATTATTGTCAGTATGGATTCAACTCCAATAAAGGAATATCTCGACTGGGAGATTGTCCAAACAAAATCAGATACACTAAAAAAAATGTATTCGGTCAATTTTATTTAAGTTATTCTATCAATATATTTTTATTTATTTATTTTATGCCCTTTTAAAAAACTTAATACGAAGAACTAAATGCGTTCCCGATGCAATGTACATACATATTGATGCACTATAATGCAAATTTAACAGTGTATTAATACAAAATATTTGCATTTTATAATGTTGAATTGTCGTGACACTCTAGTAATTATAAAGTTTTATACTATCTAATACCTTTCAAGCCATTACTTAACCCTAAATCAAATAGTTTTGATTGAAAAATTGGTTTTTAAGTGTTTGGTGCAAAGTTCTTGAAAAAGTGTTATTTGTTTTTTCGTTTTTTTTTGGGTTTTTTTTTTAAGATTGAGACATACTGAATGATAGACCGAGGCGTATGTGGGAAGATTGCTTTAAGAATGATCGAACGGATTTGGGTTTGGGTAGTGGCCCGTAGACAGTTTGTAAGCAGAGACTGGTGGTATCGGCATCGAGCCTTCGGACTCACTAAGCTTTTTTATTATTATTATTATGAAATTAAGATTCACGCAGACACGAACTGTGGACAACTCTTGAGTATTCAGGGTAGCCAGTAACTTCGTCAGCCAGTTTTCTTTGCTCTGCGCTCCTATATTCCATTAATAAAAAAACATATATCTCCACTATCCAAAAAGGGCCTTGGGCTCAGTACATGGCAGAGACTGTACTGTTTCTAGTACAACGGTTTCACAGGGAGGTGACTTGTTCGAGATCATGCTCATCCATAAGGTTTCCCCCTTCTAATTAAGGGTATTTAATAGAAGCTGGGTGAGCCTCAAGAGGTTCAGGAAGTGCAGACCGGACAGAGTAATCATTTGGTCTAGTTAGAGCATTTAAAATTGTTACAGAAGAATTTAAATTAATAACTATATTTACACTATAATTATAAACTAGTTAATAAACTAGTACTCAACAATTACTTTTATTTCAATACGCAAGAAAGAATTTATAATATTACTTAAAGTAGCGTGCGCTTTATATTAGTTAAAACTTGGATGTTGCTTGGAGTTGCGTGGAAAGAAACAAGAAAAATATACAAAGTAATAAAATAGAAGCGTAATTATCATTTACTGTTCATCATCAAGAAAGCTATTACTTTAATACTTTTTCTACTTCCCTCACATGCCAAAGAAAATATTGTTTTTATTACTTGACTAGTCCTGTTAACATTCCTGATTTTGGATAATTTTATAGTCATATATTTATGGAAACTGTCATCCAGTGGATATCTCTAAGGAAGAGGGCGCAGTTTTGAAAATGTTAAGACATTTAAATATCTTGGCAACATTATTACAGAAGATAACAGCCTAGAACATGAAATAAAGGATTGAAAACGGTAACAGATGCTACTGGTCCCTCGCAAACGTGTTCTGAAATAGAGCTATTCCCTGTAACTCAAAATAAGGTTACATAAGACGATACTTCGTCCTGTCGTCGTCTATAGTGGGGAGGCGCGGATTCTAACCAAACATCATGAGAGATTATTGAATACATGGGAGAGAAAGATTCTTAGAAGAGTGTACGGCCCAACCAAGGAAGGAAATTGTTTCCGCATGAAAAGGAACCAAGAACTTAAGGACCTATATGGAGAACCTGAGATAGTTTCTTATATTAAAAAAGCAAGATTGAGAAGCAATATAATGGCAAAGCTGATTCTGGAGGGACGTCCAGATGGAGAAAGAGGAAGAGGAAGGCCTAGAATGCGATGGCTGGACGATGTGGAAGCAGACCTTAAGCTCCTGGGGGTAAGAACATGGAGAAGAGCAGCGGGAGATCGTTCAAAGTGGAGGAAAATTGTCGAGGAGGCCAAGGTCCTCCATGGACCATAGCGCCATGTGATGATGATGATATTTATATAAGTTTCTTTAATTTGTCATTTTTTTCTTGATATTGTTCTATTAATTTTCTAAATCCTCATACAAATGGTCTAATTCTATTTACGAAAAAAATAAGGTAAAATCAAATAAGCGTAAGCATCAGTAAAAAATACTCGATACCATTGAGAATGCCGAAGTTACAGGCGCTGGTGGAATACTTCGGTTTATCGCATAGCCATAAAAAAGTAAAATATGACTAATTGAGATCCACCTAATTTCTAATAATTGAGAACCTATATAATTTCTTTTATTTAACCGTTAGGGAAGGAGATTCCTATAAAAAAGTAAGCATGAATATCAAACCCACCCATTTCACTGAAAATTAATATCGGTTATAGAAATGGTTTATCATAAATTCCTATAAAAGTATTACATCCATCCCGACAAAGGCGAATATTGGCTACGATGTATAAAACAACAGGCATTCCAGTACACGAGATAGAAGATTATTTTTGAGGAGAGACCGTCGCTGGCAATATTGCAGGGTCCGCCCTGACTCAGGATATCAGGCCACAATTCAGGGGCCAAATCGGCCACTTGTGTGGATATCACGAACGGACCCCCGCATTGGGAGACAATAGCAAACGTTAATAAAAACATCCAATTTTATTTATTCACTGAGCTCCGTTATTGGCTAATATTGGAATTATTCCATCCATCGGATCCACCCTCTAAACCAATATCCCTCTTAAGTTGTATTGCCTTTTTATTAACGTTCCACAAAGCGAAGCTGAAGTTTCGGCCCAGTTAGTCGGATTCGATTTTCATCTGCTGTTGGCTGTTGAATCCCGAATGTAGAGAATCTAGACAGTAAGTGACGTGTAAGAAAAATTGGTCGAAAAACATAAATAGTTCTTTGATCGTTTACTTTGTTGTAATACAAATCAATTTTTAAGTTAACGATTAAAAATTTACTATTGCATATTTATATTCCTATTATCTATTTATTAGAAGTTATATCGAGGTGACCACCAAAAATAAATGTGTGGTTTATCAAGCTACGGATAGGCATTAAAATTTTGTTTATCTATTTTCGCCATATCAACTAATATTTTAAGCCATAGCTATCATTAGCCAAAAATATGCGATCTAAAACGATCGCATTATAATGAATTTGTTTTGATGATCCATAAAAAAAGATCAAGGTATTAAAAAATAACATCATGTATTTGCGAAGTTTTTTGTTCATAGACAGTTGTTCAGAACAAAGCGAGTGATAATATTAAAGTAGAATTTAAAAATTCTTTCAGTAATTGGAAATTTAATAACAGTCTAGAATGAAAGTATTTTTAAAGAGAAATCCAAACGAATGGCTTATTATTATTATTATTATCAAGATTAACTTAAGTAAAAAAAAATACATTGTTTTACTTTATTGATTTATTTGTAAACCACAAAATTAACATGAATTATTATAAAACAAACAGGTTGATAAACTAATTTAATTAAATAAAAAAATAATTAAACACATAAAAATCACAGAAGTATAGTTCATCATATACCCCTAAAATCCTTCTTGTGGTAAATTATGTTAAAAGAAATGCGAATTATTTACCCCTATTTAGCGGGTTTACCTTTCACTCAAACCCCATGAAAGGAATCACGTGCCTTGAAGATTAACCCAAAAGTAACACTTTAATTACCTACTCAAAGGATGTAATAGCACACTATATACAAAATCTAAACTACAAAATACACGTGTCTTATTAGACAAATATATACAAAAAGCTGTACTTCATGAATAACATGATACATGATATACAATTAACTTTTAAAAAAATCTACACTAACTCCTAAGTCTCTATATAAATTTATTATTTCATTAGAGGCCTTGAGATGGGGCATTAGCTCCTAAGCGTGGTCCATTAATCAAATAATTTACTAAAGTAAAAATAAATTGGAAGATTTTTCTTGACATGGGCCTTAGAATAACTATTATATCAAACTCTGATTAATTTAAGAATGATGAATTAATTTTAAACAACAAAGATGATAAAATTTCGTTATAATTATTTTAAAATAACAACTTAATTTATCAATATTCAATTTGTGTTAATGTATATATATATATATATATATATATATATATATATATATATTGGTTTCTACTTATCTTGACTGTTGTAGAAATATATTGTTTATGGTTCTCGAGTTTCAGTCAGTTATTTCAATTTCTTAGGCGACGTTTCGGGACTAGGTTAGTCTCATATTCATGCCCTGACAGTGAAAAAATGATCTTTTAGTGAAAACATTAAATAGCACACTAAAATTAATGTAAAATGTCACGTGTAAGTATAATATTATAGGGTGTACTTACAAGTTCCAAAGAATTGATCAATTTATCATTAATCACTTACTTCGCAATATATCATAAAATGTTTATGTTGCATTAGCTATGATCAACGAATAAGAAATCGATTTTTAGGAACAGCAGTTTTATTTAATAGTTGAATCATATTAGACTATTTATTATTATATCACCAAGAATTAATTAAATTTGCATATCACGAGCTTAGACCTTGAACATCCGATTTTTTGTTTACAGCGCGATTTTTATATTTCTCTATAAATTTTAGTGTGCTATTTAATGTTTTCACTAAAAGACCATTTTTTCACTGTCAGGGCATGAATATGAGACTAACCTAGTCCCGAAACGTCGCCTAAGAAATTGAAATAACTGACTGAAACTCGAGAACCATAATCAATATATATATATAGATAGATAGATAGATAGATAGAGATGTACAAAACATTTATTTTAAGTATGTTTATAATCCATTGTAGTAATGTGCGTAATAGGTCATCCTGTAAGCTAAAGTGGCTGCATAATAGACAAACAACGAATTAAATTTTAAACACAGTTTTAAAACAGTTCCGAAGATTTTAACGAAAATTGTTTTAAGTATCCTCTTTACAAGCACTTCATCCTCAACACAAGAACGAACACAATTCTGACAAAAAAAAATGTATTTGAACACAGATCGAAAAGGATACATTTTTTATTAAGTGATCTAATTCATTTTCATGTATTTTAATTTATGTCTATAATAATATATTAGTAATGGATTTGAAGAGCAGTAACACTCAAAGCAAGTAGTAGGGTTTTTATGTGCTCTTTCTAATAGCTCACGTTACAACTTCTGGATAATCAGTTTGGTGGAAGAAAAGAAAAAAAGGCTTTAGAAACGAAAACGAGTAGAATTCCTGAGAAGAATATCCCGAGGCAAGTAGCCTTATAATTTATCTTGATACCCCTCATCCGCTTCCTAATCGCCCCCCTCCAATTTCGCCGGATAAGCCCCTGAGAAACTGCAAAATGCTCATCATCCCCCACCCAGGCAATTTAAGTTATATTTAATTCAATGTGCTGCTAATTTAATAAGCGTTCGGGTCTCAATTAACTGTAATCAGTTCTATAGAAGACCGGGAGGGAGAAATGAGACTCAATGCTGTTATAATTTGTATATTTAGAAAACAATGACAATAATGTGGCATCCAGTCAATGTGTTCTGAGGTAGAGCACTGCTTTTTTCGAGTTTGAAACCGGCTTAGACAGATAAGTTATTAAAACTTTTGGCAACCGTGGACCGACCCTGTGAGATCTCCAGACCCACTGGGGGGCTCATCCAGCCTCTATTACCTTAATTGGAGTTAAAACGTCGAGTTTAGCGTCGTCTCTAACAATATACCCAATAGATCCGTTGGGTAAGAACAATCCAGTCCCAGCCCAAGACCCATTGTACAGTGGAACAGCTTCATTCTTTTTCCTTTTATCATTATCTGTATTTCCTTAACTTTTCCAATCTTTTGAGGTTTTATATCCTCTGCTCACCCGCTTCCTTTAAGCTCACTCGATTGTTCCACAAGAACCTTTCGTTGAGATGTATTTCCTCGAATTGCTTTTTGTCGAGGCAGTCTTCATCTATGATCCTTCCCTCTTGGGTTCTTCGTTCGTCTCCGAGGTGTAACCCCCTGGTTCTTAAGATTGTACTTTCATCATAAATTTGTTTATTCATCCTTGTTATATCCATTCCAGAACTGTAACCAAACTGATCGTTGCCTGTAAGGTAGGGCATCGCATAGTAAGAAATGTGGCATATCTGAGCTAATAAAATAAAATGCAAGTTTTCCATCTTCTCCCTTACAGACCCTCCTCTTTCTAAATGCTTAGCCATCTTTTTAGTGACGCTTGTATTTACTAAAGTTTCATAGATTATTTAATTAACGGTATGCTACCCTGTGGTAATGTGCTTCTAACACTAATAAATATTTTAATTAAAAAACATTAATTCCATATATGCTTATAACTAACCACATATTTATGATAAGCTAGAAATTGGACAGTTTTGTTAATCTTAAATTTATATAATCCAACAGCATATGCTTAAATTTTAATTATTAATGCTTCTAAATGTCGACCCATATTTTTAGGTTTATGAGCTTTGACATTTTACATAATCGAAAAATTATTATTGTGTCAAAAGAAAAGACCATAGAACATTAAACATAACTTAGCACATAATTAGAAGAACACACACTTCAGGAGGACCATTTCTGAGAGGACCCTATAATAATAGATGAGGGTACAAAACATCCCCATTTTTCCTGAGAAAACGTGTTCTCTACAACAGGAGGGAACTAAACACACTGTAACAACTGAAGAAGGAAAATACATTATAAGTAATATTATTGCAGTATAGATAAAGCTCTTATGACATAAGTAATGTAAAATTTATTTATTTATTCTTTAATTTACTGAAATAATTTAGTAATATATCTATAATTACTAATATAATATTTTACGAGGAAGCAAATGGTGCGGGTGGAGGTCAAGAAAATTCTCTTATATAGGGAGAACTTTTTATTGGTAAGACAAATTCTCCCTATATAAGAGAATTTTCTTGACCATCACCCGGACCATTTACTTCCTCGTAAAGTATATTATATCAGTAAATTAAAGAATAAATAAAGACTGTACGTTGTACTATCATTGTTTATCAATTCTCACTCATCTTAACAAAAATGATATAATCAAATTTGGATGTAGTTTAACTTATGATTTTTGTGAATGGATATATGACGTTTGTGGCAATGTGAGCATCGAAGTTTCGCATTCATTAACCTTTATTGTTAAATTTTTATCTTAAGCCATTTTGACTATGATTTATTAAGTAGTTTGATCAATAAATGTCGGAAAATAAAGGAAATATATTACTTGTCAACAAGCCAGAGTAACTACACAAGTGTTTGACAGTTATCAATAGCGTAATAAATGGTCAGGCCACCGTATATTTATATTGCGGGCAAGAACAATACCACTCATTCCTTCCTTGTACTGGACTGACTTCCCCCATTTATAATGGGGGCATTGCAGCTGCTTATTTAAAAATTCCAAATAACACAGAATGAAATCAGATAATGATTATTACTTACAATAATTATTATTTTTTAAATCTTTAGCCTAGAAAATGGATCAGTTTCCTGTTTTAACCAAATTAAAGAAAACAATTGATAGCGGCCACGAGAATATTCTGAAACCCTTTTGATTGGCAACCCATCATTTATGTACATTACAAAGATAGATAAACGTGTTCTATAGCTTTGTAGCTTGAGTATATACATCAACATGGACATGTTGAATACACCGAGTTCTGTACAGTAGCGTCTCCGTGCTTTTCCATATTTAGGTTCAATTTCCACATTTCCTCTGCTCTGATGATTGAAACAGAAAAAAATCATCCTCTCAGATCAAAAATGTATTCAGTTGGCCTTGCTCCGTGGTAAATCTGCAAGATATTGTTAAGCGATCTAATTTGTATTTTTTGTTTGTTTCTTTTTACAAAGAAACTACAAAAACAAAGATTTGGGAGTATTTAAGAAAAAAAAATGATTACTTAATATCGTATTAAGCAAAATTTTGTAGAAAAAAATTAAAATGAAATGAATGATATTCCTCTCATATGAAATGATTTTTTGATTATATAGTTCTGCGATCTATTTTTTTTCACAAAGATACCACATGAAGGCAAATTTGGAAGTATTTAAGAAAAAAAACAGTAAATAATTAAAAGAATGTTAAACAATGTTTTTGTAGAAAAAAAATGGGAAGAACAATGCCTGAGGGCTGTGAAGAGAATATTTTTCATTTAACTGTTATCTTATGAGAGTTGGCGAAACACCGGCGAGGAAAAAGGCGGCTCATATTGAGATAGAGGCTGATGACAATGGCGGCCTAAGGAAGGGAGCGGGGGTGGCCAGCCGTGAAGGGGGGCCGCCCAGATTGTGCTCGCGATGAGCCCAGATATTAAGGTTTCTTCCAGAGCTCTCTACCTTCGCGAAACAATACAGATTAGTTGGGATCATCTCAGGTAGCAACGCTCTTAGCAGTCAGCAGCAATACCAGTCGCAAAAGTTCACCGACTTTAGCTTTAAGTCCTTCCAGATGTGCTTTCCCTTTCTTAATGCCATGACTCTAAGGGAGCGGTATGCTCATGTTTTCGGTCCGTAGCATGATTATTACTGTTCCTCGTGGCATTATCATAATTTTTCAACAAGAAGTACTATTGCAACTGGTTAAATATGAAATGAAAATATTTTTCGTAATCTGATACGAAAAAGTTCGCGTCATTTATCCCAAAATAATCAGAATTTATAAAAATATCATCAGTTCCAACTCTTTATTACGGATGTGACGAAAATAAAGTGTTACCTGGAATATTCGGACCAAAAAAAGATGAGACCGGAGGCAGGAGATTACTCAACGAAGAATTGCGGAGCTTCCATCCAATTGGTACTATTGTAATTGGGCATAGTAACAATTGAATTCCTAAAAGGTAAACAAAGTTGTCCCGACTGTCTGAGGGGTAGACCGAAGCGTAGGTGAGAGGATTGCGTTAAGTGTGATTTGGCGGCTTTTGGTTTGGGTAGTGGCCCTTGGAATGAAGTTCGCTTAGCCTTACTATTATTAATCAAATATGAAAAGCTATAATTTTCAAAATAAGCAACTATAGGTTGTTTGTTTGTTTCGTTTACGATCACTTTATGCTGCTATGGCTAATCAGACAATGTTACAGTGGGAGTCCTAAAGTTTGCCAATCCAATTTTAATTAGGATAAGGATCTTTAAAGAGTACCTGACTTTACACAGGCTCAGGACCCACATTTTGCACCCCTTCCGAAGTACAGCATAAAAAAGGATTGATTAAAACCTGTACCACTACAACCCGTGAACGGGTCTAAGGCCACTATATTTAAAAAAAAAGTCATTATCTAACATTTAAAATGTAGTTTAGGGGAATGGAGACACGGAGAGATGGACAATTTCCTAACAATTTTATCAATAAGTTCAATATATTTACCCGAACTATAGAAACAGCCATTCGATATTTTCGAATTTTGGTTTGTATCTTTACATATTTCGAATATATTTACAATCCCTTTACTGCTTAAATACTCACTTAAAGTTAGTGATGTTGTATTATTCATGTTTTTATTATCTCACCAGTACAGATTCAAATGAGCTGAGCTGCTTATCAGAATAAATATATGATTACTAAACTTACTTAACATCTCTTGGTGAATACTTGTAGGATAGCGCATATCTTACCTGAAAAAAGAAATACTAAGTCAATTCAAGGACATCCTGATATAATAACAATTGCACTTACTGCTATATAAAGGTATATAATTAATTCTGGTAAATAACTGTGAAACAATAAAGAATATATTGATCAGGTGATTAACGATAAAAGTAAAAATCTTATTTTGAAATCTAGAGCGTGTCTGCAGAAAACATGTTCCTCCTTCAGAAAATTTTGGAACTATTAGAATATCAGAAAAAGAACAATCAATTTGTGGTGTCTCTTGCGCAGCCTAAAGTTACCTTAACCCTTTATCTTGTAAGGACAATATATGCCGGCGCAAGGGAACGTGCCCCCTTTGCTAAAGACGATATATGCCATCCTTCATCACACACGGGCTCAGTGCTAAAGACGATATATGCCGCCCTGCATCACACACGCCCTCAGTGCTAAAGACGATATGTGCCGCCCTGCATCACAAATGCCCTCAGAGCTAAATACGATATATGCCGTTCTTCATCACACATGGGCTCAGTGCTAAAGACGATATATGCCGTCCTGCATCGCACACGGGCTCAGTGCTAAAGACGATATATGCCGCCCTGCATCACAAACGCCCTCAGAGCTAAATACGATATATGCCGTCCTTCATCACACACGCCCTCAGTGCTAAAGACGATATATGCCGTCCTGCATCACACACGGGCTCAGTGCTAAAGACGATATATGCCGCTCTGCATCACAAACGCCCTCAGAGCTAAATACGATATATGCCGTTCTTCATCACACACGCCCTCAGGGCTAAAGACGATATATGCCGCCCTGCATCACACACGGGCTCAGTGCTAAAGACGATATATACCGCCCTGCATCACAAACGCCCTCAGAGCTAAATACGATATATGCCGTCCTTCATCACACACGCCTTCAGTGCTAAAGACGATATATGCCGTCCTGCATCACACACGCCATCAATGCTAAAGACGATATATGCCGTCCTGCATCACACACGCCCTCAGTGCTAAAGACGATATATGCCGTCCTGGATCACACACGCCCTCATAGCTAAAGACAATATATGCCGTCGCACTGCTTTTCTATCTATTTGCTAAAGCCGAGTGTAGAAGACGCGACATTGTAATGTTGTTCTTAGTAGAGAACAAAATTAAATTATTAAGCAATAAGTTTTAGTATTAAAAAAAAGTTTTAACTCCGCCAGTGTCGGTCCATAGGCCAAATCAAAAAGGAGGATAGAAACAATGAAATACCATAACATACAGTAGTAAAGGGGCGTAATGAAGGATAGAATGCAGGTAAAAAGTATACAGCAGAGGCCGGTAGGCGAGTAGCCGGCCCACTTAGCGCTGTGAAAGACCTAAAGGCTCTTCACTCGCAGCAGTTAAGGAGTGGGTTAAGGAGTTTAGTTTATTTCGAAACTAAGCAAAGTATTTATTCTTCATGAGAAAGTAACACTGGAATACCTGGAAGTACACATTTACCCCTCTTCGTCCTATGCATGTTCTACATAACCTTTTTACTCATCTATTTTTGTAAAGCTTGGGCCGATTGTATTCTATACTTTCTCGATTAAACGATTCATCAAATACAACTTTAGCGAGCCATAGCTACTAAAATTTGCAAAGGCAAACTGATAGGCAATTTCATGGAAAACGGTGTTAGTTATTGATTTGTGTTTTGTACATGGTTAAAATATATTTTAACAATATCATAAATTAAAAAAAGATATGGTTAATACTCCATAATGGTGATCGTTTGTAGTTTGATGTAAAACATAAAGATCCAATGGCCTATCTACTGCCTGTCTTGGGACATATTCAGGCTACGAGATTCTTCGCGCTTTTACAAATCATTGATTTTGTAATAGCCAAAGTTGTGAATACTTAACTGTTGAAATTATGAGATAAAGCCATAATGATCAAAATGTGTGTTCAGTATCATTATTATTATGTTTTCTATGATTACATATTAATATATTGATTTAACGTTACTTTATGCTGCTATGGCTAATCGAAGGATGATACAGTGGGAGTAATAAATTTTGCCTGTCCAGGTATAATTAACATAGGGATCTGTAACGAGTATCTGACACCGCACAGGGTCGGGACGGCGATGTTATGTTCCGTTTGAAGGACGTCATAAACAAGGATATTTTACTCCCATTAAACCAATCCTATAGGCACCAGCCGGTCTGTGAACCCACGATATTTGGCATAGTAGGTTGTTATGCTAACTATAACATACATACTCTTTGCCTACATTTATTCGTATGGTTATACCTACATATTTTATCGATCATCATCAATTTAAATGTATTTTATTGTTCCATCATAAGAATTCATAATCAGACATCTAGAATAATAATATTAGAGGGGAAATAGTTGACTGGAAGAACTAATAGAGGATGGAAATTGTTGGGGGGTGGTGTCAAAATATGCACACAAATAAGTAGAAACTTATTATTTATTTCTGCCGACGTTTCGACTTTGTAGGTCATCTTCAGGCCTATGAGAAAAAACAGAACAGTACCAAGAATATAATCAAATAAAATAAAATTATAATAATATAGAGATATAGAAAAGTTGAACGAAATAGTGAAGACTATATTATGAAAGGATATATGAATGAAAAGTATTATAAATGTATAATAAAGAATAAATGTACAGAAAGGTGATAATGCAAACAAAATGCATAGAAAGAAAAAAATGTTCAACAGAAAGTTACAAAATGAAAAAGTATAAATATAAAAAGTGAGATATATAAGCATGAAAAACCTAGTTTAATAAAGGTAAAATATAAAATGTAAGATAATAGACTCCTAGAGAGTTACATAAGTAAAATGAAAGAAAATTGACACAGATATGATGTCAAAGAATAAATACAGACGAATTATGTAGAAAGTAATGAATAGCGATCTCGTGTATGACAGGTAGAGAAGTAAAATGTAATTTTTTTTTAAATTTAATTTATTGATATTTACAACTATAATATGATTAAACAAGTAAATCTGCTGATATGTACATTATGACATGAAAAACACTTGTGGAGAAACAACCTATCGGTAGGACTCCATTAAAACGTAAATATAAAATTGAAAATATAAGTATCGGATATTATATAAAAGTATACAATTGGAATGAAGTTATATTAATATAAAATATGATGTAAGTGTAGAAGAAACTATAGAATAAAAGATATAAAATTTCAGTTCGAGAACGGAGATATATTATAAAAAGTATGATCCTCAATAAAAGATGAACTCTTTGATTACAGCATATGATAGATGCCCATATTGATGATGGGAGAAATAGGTGTGAAGAAAATAGATGGAGAAAGATGAAGAGAAGATATTAATATTAAAAAAGTGTACGAACCCAATAGGAGTTCCTGCTCAGTGAAAAATGTAACTGACATGTAAAATACGTTGCAAAGTAAGACGGAAGCGCTAACAGGAGTCTCTGACGGCCAAAAATATAAGCAAGAGAGTACAGGAATAATAGGGAAAATGCATAAATGGGTGAATTTAATGACACGTAAATAAAGTAAAAAAAATAAATAAAAAATCAAAGCAATGAAAAAGGGGAGACAGTAATAATGACCTATATCGCTTAGAATAATAATAATTACCTATATCGTTCCTTCAAAAGAACAATTTTATATCTTGAAAAAACTAAATTTTCAATAATGGTATTTAATATACATTTCAGGCCTACTGAAAAGGAGCTAATTGATATTAGGAATTCTTAGAGGAATTGACCCTGCCTGGAAATCCCTACAGTTGGACATGACCAGGAAAGGCTACAAATAGATTCCCTCGGGAGGATGGCGGAGAGAAAGATTTATTAGGTGAGAAATAATTTCAGCTTTTCCAGCCGGAAATCGAACCCGTTTTGGCTGGCGGACTTGAGTCATTTTTAATTCGCTCGGTCGCTCCTGCGTAACGGAAAAAAAATTTTACTTTTTTTTTTTGGCTAACAGCAAATCTGAACATAATGGTAACATTTTGGTTTGAGTCTAAATGTTGAGCATATTATTTAGAATTTTAAAACATATGGCATGAAACCGCATGAATATTTTTGACGCCTGTTAAAATATATAATTCAGGGGTCAAGAAGAGATTCTCAGTCCAAATCTGCATTTGCGGTAAGTACGGTAAGTAATCCCCATTAGATTATTTTTTTTTAATAATTAATTAAAAATAAAGTTTTCTCCAGTGAAGGACTTATATCTACAGCTTGAAAACCCCAAGTATAATTTTGTTGAAGCGGAATAAAGATATACAAAGGTTCTCTCTGTTAACGCTAGACGGAGAAGTCAAAGTGGAACACATTTCACCTCAAACAACAATCTTTCCAAAATCAACAGAAGGAAAAAGAACAAACAATAACTCCATGGATCCTGTTTAAAAAACCAGAGTTTTCACTTGATCATATTTCTGGTCTCTGGTTGGCTGGGGATGTTGGCATAATACCAGGTAACAAACATTTACATTCCTTGTCATGAGCTTTCTCACTGCGATGTAAAAGCCATCTCTGGGTTTGCACATAAGGTTCCTGTGGCGTATAGTTGTCCTGCCTACCTCTCTGTATTTTCTTTACCATTTCCTTCTGTAGCTTCTTCAAACAGCTAAATTATCGTCAAAGAATCATAATATTTCGAAAAAATTATGTTTTGTATAGTATTTCAAAAGATTAAGCTTAACATTTGCCACCTTCAAATTTCCAAAAAGGTATTTCAGGTGACATATCTCTGAATGAACATCATTATTTCATAAAATATTTTGTTGACTAATTCAAGATTAAAAACATCCAGAAGCAAATTTTTATATATAAGTTTAAAATAAAATAAAACTAGTTTGTGTATTTTAATTAACCTAAATTATATAGGAACGCGTTGAGCATGAAATATCATTCATTGTAAAAAGAGAGAAAGAAAAATTAAAAGAGAGTAGCTAATGATTTTTTTTCACTCAACATCAGCCACTGGAAAACAGATTCATATATGTCTATGGAATATTATCTGTACCACTACAACCCGTGAAGGGTCTGGGGTTCTGTACATGGTAGAGACAGTATTGTTTCATGGACAACGGTTGTGCAGGGAGGTGATTTGTCCTAGATCACGCTCGACCGCCAGATTTTTCCCCTTTTTGGGTACCCATTTAAGAGGCTGGATGAGCCCCAGGAGGGTCCTAGATCCTATACGATCCATCTCCAGCTGCTATCCAACTAAATAAAAGTGATGGCCTGCAGGGGGATTTGACCAGGATTTTCGGCATGGCAACTCAGTGCTCTACCACTGAGCCACTCCGCTTCCGTCTATGGAATATATTTAATAAAAATAAGTAAACAAAAAGAGGAAAAGCCGAATTTACACATTAAACTAATTCCTAGAAACAGTAATTCCTTGCCGGAGAAAACGTGGAAAAACATTAGATATCTCTACAATCTTTGGGACTATTACTCCAGGAAATTCTAAAAATATTTTTGAAAATGATGGAGAAATGTTTGATAACCTCAAAACTTTACACACCGATTTTTTTATAAAAAGATCTAGATATGGGTTTCGCAGTGCTTAAATAGAATCAAAAAATTTTCACCCTACTATGTTCAGTCTTTGGTCCAGAAGCTACTGAAGCTATTAAAGCATGGAGCCTACTTAAAAATGAAATACCTATGTCATTTATAGTGACAGATCGAATGAGCGACTTTTCACCGTTCAAAGCAATAATTGAAGGTTATTGCAATGGTTATTCAAACAAAAAATATCTCTATTGGTATATTCTTCCAAGCAAGAAACTTACTTTCTTACTCACCTGTCTATTCAAAGATCGAAGTAAATGAAAAAGTAATTCGTCTGCTGACAATGTCAGAGAAGAAAACGGTCAAATCCAACTGATTTGAACTTTGCTGTTTCAGAGAATCGGGGCCATGAGACAAAAGAATGGGGAAAAAAGATGGATAGCCTAAGGATAAAAGGTAAGTGAAATTAAAAGTAATTACGCGAATGGAAAACGAATTAAGGAAATCTAAGAGGAAAGAAAAGGTATTATTCCGTCCCAATAAAGGCAAAAGCAAATTCCACACGACACCCTCTAAGAAATTCAAAACAGACACAGTTCGGCAAAATCGAATGAACAATACATATTTGTTAGTCAGTTAGTCATTCACCCGGATTGAAGCAAGTATTTAATCATTGTACCCTTCTGTTACACTTTTTTTTTATAGAATTTTTAATACACGTATGACTAAGAAACCACTGAATTTACTAACAAAATGTAAGTATAGTGCAGCACTACTCCAGGCCCCATGACTGCAAAAAAAAATTCTGGAAGTGATAAAACCCCTAATAATATTATTTTTATATATGGGTGTTTGCTTGAGATCATAAGTCAATATTGTGATTTATGGGACGACAATATCGGAGTTAGTATATTTGGCGTCATTATTTTGTACTGACATTTTTTCATTACTGCTAAATGTTGTAAGATTTCACAATCAACAAATTCCCAATCCGGTCTAAAGGACTCCGATAAGGTATCTAAAAGCAATCGTTGTTGCAAAACCCCAATTTGATGTTTTGTTCCTACGATTTACTCTAATTTTACTAAAAATTACAGTTATTTTGAATTTAATATGTTATTTACAATCCGAAAACAATTTGTGTAGTATTTTGATTTTTTTTTTAATTCCTTATTAAAAAATTACGATTTTATGATTTATAAAATAAAGCAAAACTTCTACAAATATTAATTTATTTAAAAGCTCCATATCCGTTAGTAGAACTTTTCTGAGCTTTGGTAGGATTACAACATTGAACGAAAGGTGTGGGATCACGTTAATATAAAACGGGGTGCAACGTTGCAGGCCTCCAAGTGGTGCGCCCTGAGTAACGCTAATTCTGCTACAGCGACCGCCAATTTTCGAGTCTCGAGTCATGTGATACAAACGAACACCACAAAAAAAGCAAACGCCCCAAATAACTGTTATCTGCGCAATCCACGAAGCTTCTGGGCAACTAATAGCCAACAACCTAGACCCAGGAAAAGTGGTCTTCCTCATCGATTCCCATGCAGCAATAACTGCACTTGCTATCAATGTCTCTACTGAATGCTTCAGAACCATTCAATGTCGCACAAGACTGGCGGAACTCATATTATCAGGATGGACACTAACCCTACAATGGATGCCCAGCCACGTAGGAATTGCTGGGAACGAAAGAGCCGATATTAAGGCCAAGCAGGGAGCTAAGTCAGACCAACCCGGCATTCCGCTCACTCTTAACAGAGCCAAACGCTTGATAGATATCACCGTCACCAGCGCTACAAACGCAACTCTTAAGAGTCTTGGCACCGATGGACCAATCCAAAGGGAGAAAGACGAGAATCAGTGGCACGGTTCCGTTTGGGCATGGTACATGATTATTTGCAAACCCATCTCCTCCACATTGGCCTCGCCACCGATGAAACCTGCCCATTGTGCAGTCTTTCAAGAATGGACAGCAAACTGCCAGGCTCTATCTTGCCCGGCTGATGACATTAGAAATCGCTACTGGGAGGCTCGACGTCGAATGGTTAAGGAACCACGTTGGATAAAGAAAAAAAAGAACGTTAATATAAAACTCATTAAGTACCTGCATCAACATTTATGAGTAAAATAATTGAGTGGGAGATATGTTTAGAATATCAGAAATACATATTATAAACATATGCTTCCGACAACTCTCAGCCTGAGACATGATACGCCACCTCATATAAGAATTAATCATATATTTGAAATGATAAGAGAATTCATGATGCACACTATTAGGAAAAAGAATCCTTAGCTCCTGATGATTTTGTTCGTCTTTCTTCCTATAACTATTTAAGACATAAGATTTTCGTGAGAAAACTATTGCGAATAAATATAGCTCGTTGGAATGGCAATGCGATAGTGCATCGTTAGTCAACTCTTGTAGACATATGTCATTATTTAATTTTAATAGCGATCTACGGTTATATTATGACGATAAATTAATCATAATTTTACCACCAAAGAGACTCTTTTTTTCTTTTTCAAGCACTCGTTTTGCTTTTTCCTTTTTGTGGACTCAACTTTTTAATATATTGTGGTAATCCACAATTCAGTATTATTTCGACCAACGGAGTGGAATGTAATGAGTGAACTAAAAACTATTATTTAGTTATTTAGACCAACAGAATAACTGAACCAATGGAGGATTATTTCCATTTATAAAAGGATGACTCTTCCGCATTTACTTAATGGAACATGCATAGCCTAAACCATTTTTTAGATTTATTTTTTTTCAAAGGGAATTTTTTGTGCCTCTTTTTTTAGTTTTTTTTACCTCTCTGTTATTTTAGGCTGTAAAATAGTTGATTTTTTTTTAAGGAAATGACAATATGATTTTTTTTTTATTACAACTTCGTCTTATAAAATCTTACTTATCCCTTAGAGAAAAATAAATATAGATAGATGGATCATCAACAACTGCCTTAAACTCACCTATCAAACCTTGTCACCCATGAAAGGAAACTTCATTGTCTCTTGAATTCTATATTGAAATATTAATGTTTAAATAACATCTCTTTAAAAAAAAATGTATATATCCAATTTCTTCAAATTTTAAAATATCTTATATCATTCAATTCCAATCTTTTAATACCTTCGAAGGTAATTTATTTTATAATCTTTCATTGTTTCACTCTTATTAATTTCTTGGAGTATTTTGTTTTTTGAATATGCAAATTACTGTAGTACAAGAACGACATGTAAGATATTTTAAAAAGACCATGATATTTTAAAATAAAAGAGCATTTTATAAGTGGGAAAATTCCGCTGACATGCAGGAAACCTATGAAAATTATGTAAAACGGGGAAAAAAAGAAATAACTTGTAATACTTTTATATTTTATAATTATACTAGCTGACCCGGCCACGCGTTGCTGTTGCTGTTATAGTTTTAAAAAATATCAAGTTAAAATTTGAATTTTAAAGAAACAATGAATTGATGAAAAAATGAATTAAATAGATTTTTTATTTTACATTTTATTCATGTTATATCTAAGTCAAGTATATGATAAATAAATAACACACACAATTCTGAACTGATAAAATATATACTTTAGTTTAATGAAAGAGGAATATAAAAGTTGATTTTTAATTATGGCTAATAATTGAATTATAACTATTTATTTCAATTAAATTGAGCGCTAATCGATGTACAATATTTTTTATTAATCTGTCCTTTGCTAATAAAAATAGATTAGATGGTTTACCAACACGTGAGCATGCAACATATTGCCCATGGGAGAAACATGGATGTTCTAGATCTAAACCGCAAATAGGCATTGTCTGGCCTTGAAACTTGTTAATGGTCGTAGCAAAAGCGTATAGCAAATTGAAGTCTTTTGAACGGCATTATGGGTTCTGGTGGAATACGAGGCAACAGGACGAGTTCTCCAATAAAGATTCCAGTCAACATAGATGTGTCAATAGCATTTCCGGTGATATTTTTGATGACCAAACGTGTACCATTGCATGATTTAGGTGGATTCGAATTAAGCAGAAGAATAAATTGTGTAATGGCATTCCTGGTATATCGAGAGAATTTAAAAATTCAGTTGGATAATTTACGGCTTGGTTTTCATCAACAATAGTATCAATTGATTTAAAGGACATTAGATCACCTGGTAACAACTGTTGTATTTGGAAGTTATTTCGTCAACATCAGCATTGTTCGCTGCCAAAATAACACGATTACTGAGCCAATTATAGTCTATATAATTATTTAGTACATCCGGGAAGCCACTCCTAATTAATTCATTTTTGTCTGAACAACAGTGCTGAAATGTTCCGGGAATTTGATGGATTGTATATTTGGATGCAGTTCTATTTCACCGATTCCAATATCCAGCAATAGGATTGAAAACATTTGTGCTGATGGATCTATTGTAAGTGTACTCGCATGTTTATGGTCAATTGAAGTGTTTCGGCATTTCGCCATGAAAATGATTGTATTAAACATGCTCTA
Organism: Troilus luridus; assembly: GCA_964056705.1. NCBI lineage: Eukaryota > Metazoa > Arthropoda > Insecta > Hemiptera > Pentatomidae > Troilus > Troilus luridus. Next base: position 40,877,946 of record OZ057412.1, on the reverse strand, counting down.
ATGTCATCGGCAAAAGTAGAGCGAGAAATGACTGGAAATGTCTATCGGAAATCACCAGATAGTAAAAGAACAGCACCACCGATTAGGTTGTCGTTGTTGTTCAAATCTTTCATAGTTCTATTTTAATTAATTAATTAATAATTATTAATTACACATCGCCATTAAAAAATAATTAATTTTAAATTTCAAAAAGTAAATAAACGCTTCGAAAAACGAATATACGTGTAAATGTGTGAATTAACGTAAAAAAATGAATATGTGTAAAATAACTTATAGCCTTCCATACAAACTTTCATAACACCTTACAACCCTTTTTTTCGCATTATAAAGTAGCCTATGTTCTTTCTCAGGCTCTAGACTATCTCAGTACCAAATTACGTTTAAATCGGTTCAGTAGTTTAGGCATGATAGACAGAGTTACTTTCGCATTTATAATATTGGTATAAATAATGTATCTTACTCTTTTTCTTTTGAATTAATATGATATTAAAAATTTGATACGCGTAGTTTCTATTAATTCAGAAAATTCCGTTTGGCCAGTATAGAAATTTTTCTATAAATTAAATTATAGTAGAAAATATTAACTACAACAATAATTATTGAGATTGGAAGACTTCCTATGTTACAAATGAGACTCACTATGTTACAAAATCATGGCCTAGACGTGAATCTCGTATCCCTGGCCAGAAAAATGTGTCATTTGTTCAGTAAGTGAATCCTGAAAAAACATTGTCACATCCATTGCCTGTTAAGTTGGGAGTAATGAAAAATTTCGTCAGAGCTATGTATAAACAGTCTGATGGATTCTTGCACTTGAAATCGAAATTCCCCAAAGTAAGTGAAGCTAAACTGAAAGAAGGAATTTTTACAGGACCACAAATCCGCTCTATAATGGGTGATGAGAATTTCGAAGGACTGTTAAATCCTCTGGAGAAAGCATCCAGGCAGTCTTTCAAATGTTTATGTTTCAATTTTCTTGGGAAAAAAATAAAGCAGAAAACTATCGTGACATTGTGACTGATATTCTGCATACTTATAAAGCTGTGGGATGAAACATGTCTTTAAAAATTCACTTCTTGGACTCTCACTTAGACTTCTTCCCCGAAAATCTTGGAGCTGTCAGCGATGAGCACGGTGAGCGTTTTTATCAGCTAATTTCTACTTAGGAAAAGAGAAACAAAGGCTACTGTTGGACCAAGAAGAGAGACGTTCCAGATGCAAAATATGCAAGAAAATCACTATCTACCACTTTCTAGGTAAGTCAGAATGAGTAGTTATAATTTTGAGTTAGATCGATTTTTTTTCGAATATAATAAAAATCCAATTGAATATCACACAAAACTCCTGCCCGATGGAGTAAAACTTAAGTTATATTTGAATTCAGCACGAAAAATACTTCTATAAAATATTATATTAGTTCTTGTGAAAGAAAAATAAGTTCAATTTTTGTCGACCCGTGTAATTTCATATAACACCTAGTTATTATACATAGATTAATAATAATAATAAAAAAGAATTGTGTTACGAACAAAGATAAAAAGTGTAGAACCTATTTTGTTAAATGGGATTCACATTAAGTACATTTTTCTACCAAAGTAGCTTTAACACTCTAGGCATAAAACTGTTGTTTTTTTTAAGTAGGTTTATTTTCATGCATTTGCACATATCATTTTTCGACATTTGATTATCTGGGGACCAAAATTACACATTAGGTTCAAAATTACGATAGCAATGCATTTTCTTATTCAATATTCCTAAGATAAGTAACAGCCTAAAAAGTGATTTAAAATAGAATATTGTGAAATGGTCAAGGGGTGCAATAGTTTCCGGTCTAATTTTTAGGCCACCATCAGGGAGGGCAAGGAATGAAATGAAACAGTAAAATATTTTTTTTAAAAAACTTGTCTGATCTATTGTTCTTAGCCCTGATGATGGCCTAAAAATTAGGCCGAAATTTGGGCAAATTAAAATAAGTTATAGATATTTTGTGTAAAATTTATTGATTGCGGCTCCCGACCATTTTGCGCTAATTTATTCAGTCAACTATTCCCACATCAATGTGATTGAAAATTAATCATAATAATTTTTTTTTTATACAAACGGGAAATGAGACTAAATTCCTTACAAAGAGTAATCTGGTAAGTAATCAATTTATTCTATTACTCTAAGTCCATTTTTAATAAAACTGATTATTAAAATTTATTAAACGATATAATACAGTACGTTTGCTATAATGAGGTCCAAGTTCTCTATAGTGTTAAATTAAGTACATGACAAACTTGGTAAGAAATGGTGTGACGTTTTCCTTTGAGGGAATTAAACTTTAATTTAAAATGAGAAACGATGGAAGGGGCGAGGGGTTAAGTTACTTCCAACATTAGATGAAAAGTTAAATTACTTGCCATCAAGAAGTTGCCGAGTTCCATTATTAAAACAGAAATAAAATAAAGAAAAAAACTCGGAGAAGAGTCGACTATTGGGCCTGAGTAGAGTAGATAGGAAGGGCGGTAGACCGCTGTACACCGCCGATACTGTACATCACCCATCAACCAAGTCCTGCGGCAGACCCATTTATTCCACTATAGCGCGCAACCATTTTCATTTTGCAACATAATAAAGTGTTATAAATGGTGTATGGTTTTAAATTAGTATAGATAGACGACCTGCATAGATACATAATTAAATTTAATAAATACAATTTTGCTTACTATATAAAATTTAACCCTTTAGTACTAAGGCGTAGACCCTGGGACCTTTTGGTACCTATTTTCTGGAATTTCCCTACCTACGGATCATGGGGAATTCCTGTATGACTCAGTAGCGTATCCAGCTAGTACATTATTGAATGTGAAAGAGGAAGTGAGTGGGAATGTGAAGATTGCTTATAAAGCTGGTTTAGAAAATATAAGCAACTCCTGGTCCCACGGACCATACCTCAGTACTTGTGCGACTTATTTCATTTTTTCATGCTAAGGTTTCATTTAATGTTTTAAATTTATTTTAATATTAATCAGCGATAGTTTTAAATTTATTAAAAAAAATTTAACTGTTTTTCTATTTTTTTTTAATTTATACATTATTTTATTTTATTTCTTATTTCTGTTACAAATATGGAACTCCAATCTTGCAAATCAAAAACAGTTATTTGGGCTGATGGTCCGATGTTTCGTTACAAATTACGCTTTTTGTTAGATGATATACGAAAGTATTTTTATATATTCCCAACAAAAAACGAGGAAAACATCTTTCCTTTGTGATATATGCAAAAAAGCAATATCGTTGGAGTGCTCAAAGAAAAGTCATGCCAATTGCTTGTAATATTGATAATTTTAATTTTGGAAAGTATTTTTATTTTTATTAGTAGGATTTTAATTGTTTCAAATCAAAATTAAATATGCTGTAATTAATTCGTTATAAATGCACAAATTTTAAAATATGTAGTTTTTTATTTTCACTATTTCCCTTATTGATCTTGTTTGTTATTTGTTTACTGAAAATTGAAAAAAAAAAGTCATATATTCCTTGATTGCGAGAAATACAAGAAAGTTCATGTAAGTAATAACAAGAAATACGCGATTAAATATTTTATTTTGTACTTATTAATGATTTTTTAAAACACATGGTCCGCGGGACCAGTTGTGAGTACTAGCGTAAGGAAAAACTATGTCAGTACTTGGTTAAAAAAAACTGTTATTATAACCCACAGAGGGTATTGGGTTTCGAACACGGTAGAGACTTTTTCTAAACAACGGTCGCTCAAGAGGTGATTTTACCGAAACCACGATCAACTGAAAGGTTCCAATTTCAAATAGAATGGAATAATTGAAGCCCAATACGAGTATGTTCAAAACGTTTCACTAGATAACTAAGATAGAATTATAGAAACTGTGTTGAAAGAATAAGATGACAAATATCAAAATTAGGAAAGTTTTAACTTTAACACTGGACTTAAAATAGACAAATATCCTAATGTTCCATAAGTAAATCAGGGTTTTGTAAAAATAATGTGATGGGAAATAGTGGTCTTATTTTTATTGTATTATCTGTTAGTTATAAAAAGTCAGTGTTGTTGAGAGTTGGCAGATATAGCTAGTGCTAAGGATTACAAAAAAATATTTACAAAAAGTAACTATTAATAAGTAACTATTTTTAAATAAATATTTGTTTTCATCGATTTACAAGCTTGATTTGAATCTCCCATTCACTTATTTTTAAACCTTAATGGTATTATTAAATATTTTTGATTTTGATTTTAATATCACCATAAAAAGAACAATAAATAAAAAATACTTAAAGGTTTTAATTTCAAATGAAACAAGAATGAATAATCACCAAATATTTTCCCTGTTCTAAATAATTCTTGAATTAAATATTTAAATATTATTTAAGACCATTAAACTAATGAGTGATAAGGCAAGTTTGTAGTAATGTTGATATGAGATGCGAACAATATGAAACACCAGAAAATATGAAATGTAATTATTGTAACCAAATTTATGTTTATTTTTAATTGGTATTATCAGAATAAATTAATTGTCATGGTACTTTCGGATTTTATTAAGGGAGTAATAGCCGTTCAGATTTGAGTAATAAGAGATGATAAAAGCCCTATATTACACCCCGTCCTTCAAAAGGGATATCCCTAGCCTGTACGATGGCAGCTACTTGTTAACGAATCCTATCCTAGTTATACCTAGATAGTCAAAACTTAGGACTCCCGCTGAAGCATCGTCCGAGGAGCCATACATCCATGAAGTGATGTAAAATGAATTAAAAAAAAGAGACTAAGTGAGACCTAGAAGGGTATGCAAATCATAGCCATTAGCTCAGCAACACAGCAAACACTTAGATACCCACTCTAAATACTAATTGATATTAAATTAGTATCCCTTAAAAGATCCTATATGGTTTTTATTTTTTTTAAATAAGTAAAAAAGTTATAATTAAATTGGGTTGAGTACTTAAATTTTAATTTAAATACTTAAATCGGGTTAAATAAATTAAATACTTATAGTCTGGAAGTGAGTTATAAAGCGAGCTAAAATCAGCTTCTACCATTAGCACCACCGGGCATTAAATCATTAACCAGTTTTGTATTATCAAATATTTTTTGACATACAGAAATAAAACAAACTGGACTAATGAATTAATAATTGTTTAACATAAATTATTTACGTATGATTTTAATAAATATTTTTTTAATCTCAGTGAGTTTCTCATTACGCTGTTTATATTTAGACATTCGTTAGTAGAAAGATTTCACCAAACTGAAGGTCTTAAGTATTAGGGTGTCTACGCATAGGACTCTTCAGAATTTTTCTTTAAAGTCTTAGTTCACATAAATATACTATGTATTTGTAAATTTCTTTAAATAGTAAGAGCGAGAGAAGAAAAACTATCATTCTTAAATATTTTTGAATATTTTTATTTGAAAAGAATATTAAATATTTTAGTTTTGAAGAGAAAAGATTTGTCCTGGCCGGGATTCGAACCCGGATCGTCTGCATCTCCGGTGCAGTGCTCTAAACCACTGAGCTACCAGGGGTCGTGTCGAAGTCAGACAAATCCATTCTCTTCACCGATCCTATATCCCCGTGTTCTTGCAATTTTTGCAATCTATACGACCCCTGGTAGCTCAGTGGTTTAGAGCACTACACCGGAGATGCAGACGACCCGGGTTCGAATCCCGGCCAGGACAAATCTTTTCTCTTCAAAACAAAAATATTTACCATAAAATAACAATTAATACAAATAAATTATAAACTATCATTCTATTCAGAACTACTGAAATATTTTAAAAGGTTGAAATAACTCCCTTTTAATTTCGATAGCGATTAATATTTTTGGAATAAAACCATGTATATTTAATTGAATAAAATAAAGATAAAATCATGTGTTGGATGTTTAATATGGATAGATAACTAGTCACTAAGTAATTTACTCCAACTTGATTAATATAACAGGAAATTTCCTTCCTATCCAGTTCTAACTGAAACTATTCCAATTTCATCGAGAATGGAATAATTGCAATTCAATACTCCAAAGGGTTTCACCACGTAACTAACTTTGATAAATAGAAACCTATGCTAAACAAATAAAATAACAAACATAACATTTTAACAAATCTTTACTTTATAACACTTTGATTAAAAACGATAAATGCAAAATGATGTTATTATAATGAAATAAAATTTATTGACTGTACTGATAGCCTGGGTTTCTTTAATCTTTTAACTTTTTAAAATATCTCTTCAGGCAGATGTAGCCCCTGGATTGCCTATACATATTTTTAAAATATCTGTTATAACTATTGACATCTATTTTATTAATTAACAATTTGCCTGATCCTACAATTTACTTATTTTAGTAAAGGTTAAAGGTTTGAATTTAAATTAATGCATAGATAATCACTAATAAAAAAATAAAATAAATAAGCTCCAAATATTTTTCCTTTTTTAATTTAAATTTTGAAATAATTATTTAATTAAATATTTAAGTATCATTTAAGATCAATAAATTCATGGATATTAATGTATACATTTTTAAGAATATTGGTTGGAGGTAAAATTAATATGAAACACCCGAGAATACGAAATTTCATTATTGTCTGAAAGACAGGATTATTGTTTATTGGTATGATCACAAGATATAAATTCATTTTAACAAGCTTATATCAGCCTGTATGTACCGAATCTTTGAATACAATTTTTGCCACTTTGAAACATTAAATTAAATCGAAACTTGGCAAACTTCTCAGGGACGATGACAATACATTTGTTTAATAGGCATGTCCCATTATTATGACCAGGGTCTCCAGGATCAGTGATTTTTCGTATCTACAGACACGGTAGTGTCGACACAAGTACTGATTATTTTTAAGTTTTTTAATTATTTCTAAGGTTTAAAAAAACAAATATTGACTGGAATATGGCGTTTTCTTTTCTATAATATTATTTATTTAGTGTTCTTCTCATTTAAATTCTACAATATTACAACTCTATTGTCGGCTATACTTCCAGAATTTACATTTGAAGTTAGATAATTAACACATGTTAATAAAATTATAGTATTAATATTTAAAATAACGTAAACAAAGGAATACAACTTCGGAGTTTATCACTAACAAGTCTAATAAACATGACCTTTGATGAAATAGAGAGGAGGTAAAGCCAACATGGCTACTTTTTAGCCAATTTGTACCGCTCACAAGTTGGTTGAGTTAGTGACTATCGGGGTGAGAATACAACGCCTCGTACGCGCTCTGCTCCGACAATTATCTCTACACTCACAGTGAGGAATTAGCTGTACTACCGCCCACAGGCACTGCAGATAATCCTGCCCTCTTCGACCACTCTTATCTCCACAACCGATTTTTTTTCATGATTGTAAAAAATAAGTACAGATAATTTGTATATGTATGCACACTTAATTAGGAATTTTGAAACTGCCTTTATAAATAGTTATAAAATACTATAACATCCTACCATGGTGGAAATCCCTCTATATACCTCAGAGACTTTCCCGGATCGAATACTTTTGGACAACGTTTCCAAAAGAAGAATGTGTGTCTGTAAATATCAGTTTCTAAACAATCTATATTTCTATATAATTAATAAATAAAATTCTATATTGTCATTTTAGGATATTGTATGTATTACAAAAAAAAAAAAAAGCCAATGCCTTTTCCATCCTTTATCAGTATTCACAAGAAATAGATTAGTTATTGCGTTAAAAACTAGGAAGCCAAGAGATACTAGTGACACATAATGGATGATAAAAGTGGATGGAATTATTTTTTTCAAAGATTTATGTACAATAATCAATGTACATACCCACATTTACATCAAAGAGACATTATATGATTTTTATATATCTGTATTATAAAAGGGTATTTATCACCCGTATAATTTGATTATGGTATTTATTACCATAATCAAATTAGGGCATTTATCAAAATGTTATAACTTTAACCCAGTCAAGACGAAGAGATTTTTTTTCGAATACGGTCCCCAGGAGCGAATTTATTTTTCTTTATACAGTCCATTTTTAATTAAAAAACATGCTTATTACGGAAATCACCCAATTAGTAAGTGAATTCACATCATAAAATCATTACACTCCGGGTGTGCAGCTCGTTCCTCGGAAAATTTGTATTGCGAGGAGCGGATTAAACACCATTTGTAAAATGAACGGTAAATTGAAAATACATCATTTAAAAATGTATAAACATTAATTTCAAAAATAGTTGGAAAATATAAAATCGTTATTTCGCTTTCAATTATAAACAACAGAATATAAGGCAAAGGCAATTTGATGCAAAGAAATCATGTAAGAAAGTCTTCAGATAATTTTTAGATCTTTTGGTACACTGTAAAACCAATGCCAAATTTTGTTTTCCTGTACTTAACAGATTCCATTAGTTCAAGAAAAATCTTATTTCGATGACTAGTTTGCTCAGAATTACTGTTATTTTAGCCTCGAAAATGAATTGCAATCGGTCTCGAATGGGTTAAACTGCATTTTCCCCAACCGATATTTACAATTATATTCCCCTGGAGTCTCAACAACTCATTCTTAGTACTTGTTTGTTTGAAATATATTTTTAATATAATCATCTCAAATTGAATAATTTCAGGGGCTGTGCCGGAAGCTGAGATAAAACGTTTTTATTTCAATGCAACCAGAATTTTTAATATGTTGTTCAAACATCGATTTTTTTATATACCTACATTGAAAGTTATGAAGGTATATAATTAATCTGTTTATTTTATTATTTACAAAGTTAAAACAAAATAAATTGTTTTATCTCTTATTAAGGGAGTGGCTGGGATCAGTTTGAAGAGCGCTCAGTTTCTGTTCTAAAGGTCCTAATCCCGTTTTCTAATCCTGCAGTGGAAGATAATTTATTTAATTCTTGACAATGTGGGGCCTGCAGGCCTTTTATTCAAATTTAATGTATTATCATTAGTATTTATGGAAAAACTTTATCTCTAGTTTAGTATAATATTTTCTTGTAAAATATTTAATGTACTAATGTAAAATATATAATAAACACATCATTATAATTTCTTTCCTTTTTTTATAATTTATTCATTGAAATTTTCATCGGTATTATAACAATACAACAAGTAAATGATAGGAATGCTACATACTGGCATGAATAAAGACAAGTAGAGAAACTACCCAGAAAGTGATAGCACTCAAATAACAAGTTCAACTTAGGTCACGAGGTCAACTTAGGTTCAATTAGTCACATCTTGTCGGAGGATTATCAGGAATCGACAACAACTGGGTTTGAGTTGGAATAAAGTTTGTCATGAAAAGATTGATATCGGATTCGGGCCAAATCAGCAACAAATGGGATTATAATTTCTTCTTGGGACTTAAGAGTTTTTATTTATTTTCAAGGACAACCTCATTCACTTGTATATTCAATTGCATATTACCTATAGAAGTATTTAATGCATATGCAAATAGAGCTTATGAGTTGTGATCAATGAGATGTGTAATGTTGGAGTTTTCGCTGTTATGGCATGATTAGTTATGAAAGTCTCGAAACGTCGCTAGAAGGAAGTCTAAATATAGACTGAATCTCAAGAAGTTTAAAAACCCCCTCACAAAAAAAATATATAGAAAAAATAATAAATAAGAAAAATGAGAAGAGGGCTCGAAAATATCAAACAATACATTGCCTAGCCTTCTCCATTACTATAAAATATATAACAGGGGCCGAAGAAAACGGAAACGTTATTAAAAGCCTTCCGGGACAGAGGCCAAACAATAGCGACCATTATTTGAGGGGGTTTTTCGGTTGGCATTCACCCGGGTTCGGATCGGGGAGAAATGGTCCGGGGAGTTGAGAGCCTGAGCCAAGATAAATTAAGATATCTGAATACATTAGCGGCCGACTTAGCTCCTCGTTTTTGCCCCCACAGACACCTCTTGTTTTTAGTCGCAGTCCTCTCATTACCGACCGCGCCGGGCAGAGGGATATATATACGCCTCTGTTTCTTCATCTATACTATATAAACAGTATAATACCTATTTTTTTCATTCGAGTCTACGTTTTGAAGAAATTTTATTCATACGGGCTGTTCATAATTATAATGTTAGTAAATTTCGTAATGAGGAAACCTACCATTATTTAACTGGATAAAGAATGGAAACGTTTTTCAATAATATTTTATACTTAATTTATAGGTTTCTGAAATAAATTAATGAATAAATAATATGATAAGGAGATTAGACAGAGATAGATTGTTTCGCTACAACTGAAGAAAACAGACTCCCCAAATAGATATAACTTCTGATATATTATAGGCACATAAGTTACTATTTATTATGGTTGGGCTCAGTCAATTGTACTGTTTGCCAACGATTGTGCAAGAAGGTGATCTGCCTGAGATATATCTCTTTTTTCCATTTTCAATTACGAAATTTCCTGTTCCCCTTAGAGGGCCTCCAGATCCCATAGTTCGGAGCTTAAGCAGGTAATTCCGAGATTACGCTCAATAATTTTACCTCCACTTAGTATCCACACTTTATAGAGGCCTCATTATCACTTGGAGTGTCTCCATATCCCAAATATGCGGTTTAGTTATCTGCGACAGACGGTTTCGAACTCACTTCTTCTTTTTCAAATTTCTTTCTCATTTAAGATACTTTTGTTATAACTTTAGAAACAAATGATGAAATTGAAGGTTTCTAACAAACAATAGCAAGTTTCTAATCAGCTGACCTAAAATAAATTTTCAAAAACTATATAAAAACTTCTGATAAATTGTTAAACATCACCAATTAGAGTTACCACAATCTGAATTAAATGATGAAATGATTCCATTACATACTTTATCTAACTGTATTAATGATAATCATTCAACTTCATGGTACGACTATGGTAATCAATTTACGATGGCAACAATTTTTAACAGTTACAAAATTAGTTTACTCATATTTTAATAAATAAATCCAATAATAGATATTTAAAATTTTGAAATTTTCATTGAAAGTGTCAAAACGATGGATTTATTCATGAAATTTGATTGCTAGTAGGTATATCACTACCCGGGAACCCTAACACAAAGCAATGATACTTATATTTTTAAATCATATCTGTAAAAAATTAAAAAAATAAAAATATACTGGCCACTATAACCCACGGAGGATCTTGGGTTCACTACACCACTGAGAATGTACAGTTCCCAATCCAACGGTTAAGCAAGTTGTTTTGCCCTATATCACACTGTTTCCCCCATTTAAGGATGAAGATTTTTCCCCATCGCTGCGTGATTCCCAGGAGGATCTCCGAATCCCCTAGAGTCAATTTACAGCTCTTTACAGAATAAGTACTTACCTGCCACAACTAATAAAGTACCTAAAGTTCAGTAATCAAGCAACTTATGCTCTAAGTTACATCACCCTTCTGAGTGGATGTAAAATTTATAAATTTTCCAATAAAACTCTTTTCTTAATTTATAGATTTGTCATATACTAATAAAAGTTTTAGATCATTCAAATAGCAATAAATAAACGAATCAGAAAAATATATAGTTATAAAAATAAGGTAAATATATTTCCCATATTCATTTATATATATATATATATATATATAGGTTTCTACTTATCTTGACTGTTACATATTCTGAAAATATATATTCTAATTCTTGAGTTCCAGACAGTTCTTAAATTTCTTTTGGCGACGTTTCGAAACTAGGTTGGTCCCATGGTCATGCTCCAACAGTGAAAAAATGAGTTTTTACAAAATAAATTAAATACAACATTATTTAAAAAACGTGTAAGTACAACTTATCTAATTAACATCTTACACGTGTCAATTTATATTTATTTTAGTGTGTTATTTAATGTATTTACTAAAAGCTCATTTTTTACTGTTAGGGTATGACATGAGAACAACCTAGTCTCGAAATTTCGCCAAAAGAAATTTTAGAACTGACTGGAACTCAAGAATCTATATATATATATATATATAAGCATATATATAAGCAGTTGTTCGTGTTTATTAGTCTTTTGATTAATAAATTTAACTTTTATTTAAAAAAAAAAAATCCTTCATTGAAAGTAAAATATTCTTAAAAATAATATTTTATTCATGAGTTTATATATGGAAACACTAACAGGAAGAGGTAATATTTTTTTTTTAATAAGAAGGAAAACCAATTGAGACCTTTAACTCCCTTTCCTGGGACTATTTAATCATTTATCTGTCCCATATTTCTTAAATCGTATCATTTAAAAAGAATTTATAAAATATTTACATTTAACAAGATTAAATTAAGTATTTTTCTTTATTGAATTTATTTCATAAAGCCCCATTTGATATAGCTATTATTAAAAAAAATCTTCTTTAATGTATACATAAACGAAGTCAGGCGTAATACATTTCTGCATATATTAGTTTTATATTCAGTAAACGATGAATTTCACGTGAGATTTCGCCTGTATAATTGATACAAAAACATATTTTTTTTTTTAGCTTCTAAGAATTTAAAACAAGCAGAAAATCTTAGCGCAAAATTCACCTACAAAAAAGGATAACACCTGCCTTTCGACATATCTTTAACCAACCACGCCCACTTTATTACTTAGTATACATCCATTCCCATAATTATTTGTAGCGAATTAATTTATAGTTAAATAATTTTTCCCAGGATCCTCTTAGCGAACTATGGCAATCCAGGTAAGCCTCTGTTATAGTTTGCTCCTAATGCAATGACTAAAATTCCCCCAATATTCAGGTCATGCATACTTGGCCAACTGATAGAGCTATTGGAGGACTCAGGCGACCACAAATTCACCTCAGCCTCGAGTATGCCGCCCGATGTTTTGAATATTTCTTCCAAAGTATGTGTGAGAAGGAAATTAGCTAGGTAATAATTTCCGTAAGTAGAGGTACATTTTTACCTTCGTATTTTTATATCAATGTTCATAAAATATTATGTAAATTGCTGCATTTCAAATTTCTCGTTCTTATTAAAGATTATCATCGAAAGTGGATATAAATTTTGGAATTTAAGTGAAAATCGGTATTTTAACCTAGAGCGAAAAACCTTTGTAGCCCATCCAGAATCCTAAGACTTTTTCTGATCTTTGGCAGGATGATGTCAAGATTTAGTACTTTTTTTGTTTTGTATTTTAGTGATAATTAACAATATTTCGGCGGTTTATTGTATTATCAATTGAAAACATCTATACTAGTTGCTCTACATACCTTTCCCCTGAATATTGTCTAAAGATTAGGCCGAAATGTTGTCGCCAATAAAATAAGTTGTACTTATATGGGTAAACATTATTAATTGCACCCCTGACCATATGTAACATTTATTTAAGATACTTCCAATCAACCATTTCCTCATCAAAATGAACATATTTATATTTGTCACTGAAATTAATAATTTCTACGTAAATTTATCAACAAGAATGCGATATAAAAATAGTATTAAAATTTAAAATAAATTACCTTGAAAACTATTATAAGTAACTAGAAAAGCAAATAATTCGAAAGTTAAAAATAATTTGAATACGAAATTAAAACACTCATTAGTCTTTTTTCAATACTAAAAAATAATTTCTTCTCTATAATTTCTAAATTTATCGACTATAAATTTTACATTTAAATCTATACAATTATTATTAGCTACTGTGGTTGTAATTTGAGAAAATAAGTACAATTATTAGGTAATTTATTGAGCATTTTCCTCCTCAACCACAGCGGTATTTAGCTCCTCAACCAAAGCGGTGTCGTTGGGAAAATAACGACATCTACGTATTATACTTTATGATTATTTTGCTACAAGGAAACTAAGGTAATAAAATTAAAGAGGGAGTTAGTCGTGGCAAATATTACAAAACTGGATAGCATTAATTTAAGAGTACATAGATACATTAGATAGTAAATAGGCGAGGTCACAATCTGCTCCCACTAGAACCCGGGCAAACTTAGATAATACACTGTTATTGCCCACAGCTCCGAGATAATATACAACTAGGGTAAACAGTTATAAATTGCTCAACTTTTTTTTCTTAAATTGTAATACGAGAATAATTTTCATTAAAAAAGAAATATTTATGAGAAAACACGTATCTTTCTTACAAGTAATTATCAAAAAAACGAAACCGTAATTCCACTGTTCTTTTCCCAATTAATTCTTTTTTCATTAATTGACAGTTTACTTTTAATACATTGTGATAAATTAACTATTTTTATTTAACGGGCGTGGCATACTTACTGGGATATAGAGACCCTTTTGGAGCTCACACCGTCTCTATGAAGTGAATACCCCAATTTTTGGGAGAAAAACCTGGTGGTTGAGCGTGGTCTCAGTCATATCATCTCCTTCCACGACTGATAGCTTGGAAAAAGTACAGTACTCTCCTAGGTTGCACCGGCAAGAGTTTTTTTCCTCTCATAACAAAATGAAAGGAAACATAGGAAGGGGCGATTGTTTGGGAAATAGATACCACTATAGTGAACACTTCTAACTATGGAAAAATGTAAATAAAAAAAATATACTTATCTCCATGTACAGAAATTTTACTGACAATATCAATATTTAATATTGATCTACATCAAATTTGTATGATTTATATTAGTCTTTATATAAATTGAGGGGTGTAAAGGCAACCTGCAAATGCAGGTTTTTACTGAAATGGTGGATCATTTATGAAAAGAGAATGTGCGTTTTGCATCTACATCCCTTAATTATAAAAAACATTGGCAGAGCTAGTCCGATAGACTTTATTTTATGCTGAAATTGGGATGGTTTATTCCAATTCATAAAATGTTCCTTAGCAACATCATAATTTTTTGACATTTTTGTTTGACATTCCTCCAGCCCATTTCAAAATTCGTCGGTTGAATATGGTTGTATTAATTAACTTCAGATGGTTTTTCACCGATACTATTTAATTGTACGTTTTCTACTATTTAAACGTGTTCTAAGCAATATTCCAGTTAAGTCAAGTATGAGAAAACAAACCAGAACATTTCACACCCATTAATTAAGGTCCCTACATAATAAAAAAATATATTATTAATATAAAATAATATATGGACTACTAATATATATTAGTAAAATAAATTTCAGTTTTTTATTTTTATTTCATTGCTTATTTGTTATTATTATTTTAAGAAGACGAACGATATTTAATTGAACCTCCCTCTGTAGTAATCATGCCCTAACAGCTTATAAATTCCAATCAGACAGGCACCATCGTCCTTTAAAAAGGGCTTTATATTATAAATTTAATTAACCTTCAATGTTTTTATCGAAGGCATCAATAATTAGTATGATTGGGGATTTAGCAGCGGAGGTTCTATCAACATAATTACTGCTATTTAATCATAAAAAAAGATTATACTCCCGATTTGAGTATGGCTTTTCAATTCTGATAAACCTTGCGAACCAATATTTCCAGCAGATTGGATTGGCTTTGTGCAGGAAAATGATTTTGTAATATGATTTCCCAGATATCGACATTGGTGGATGTTTTTGTTATTTCATATTTGAGAATTGTAATAAGATTACAACTTCGAATTTGATTAGCATTGGGTATTAATATTATTACCGATAAAAACTTTCCTACAAATGTAAAAAGTTTTAATTCATTCTATAAAATTCATGAAAATGATCATTATGAATGTGAAAGAAATCCATTATTTGATTACCCCGATCTGCAAATATTGGGGAGGAAACAATAACAAACAACAATACAAAACAAGGAATAAGAAACCAGGAAAAACTGCGCTTGAAGTTTTAAGGAAAAAAGTGTATTTAGAAGATATGAACCGTTCAGGATCAAACTCCAAAATGCTCAAAATTCAAATATTTTTTTTCATTTTTCGCTGGTTTTATGCTCCGGAAACTTCAGATACAGAATCAGACTTAGACAATGAGAAATGAAGTGTCAGTTTCATTCAAAACTGTTTGAATAAACCAGTGAAAATGTGGAAAAGTGAAATTTTGTAACTACGGAGAAATCCGCTTTTGATTAATATTATTCTTATGGTGACTATTTCGAACAAATATAGAGAACAAGACAGACTGCACCTGATTACTGAATCAACAAGTTTTCCTGAGAAAACTTATGTGACGACTATACAATAAAGAGATTTTTTTATTAATTTATTTTCTAATTACATCAAACCTATTAATGTTTTACAAAAATCATATAATAATTTTTCCAGATCCTAAGGACAGAAAAAATAAAATTTACGAGAAGTGGTCAACCCAGAGCAGAATTTCCGTTGCCCTAAATAAAGAAAACTGTAGTTTTGTAGAAAGATTTATCCACATTTTACTATAATTCTTAACTGACTTTAAGCCTTACTTCATGTCTTTCATTTATTTTATTACATTACTTATATTTAATTGTGGACAAGAAAAATATCAGCCCAAATATAAATCAATAACCTCCAGATTATTGAATTTTCTACATATGTGTAAATTATTGACCTTGAAGAAAGGTATCAAAACTGGAGGATTAAAGTAAATTCCCACAAGCACCGACAAATCTCCTTTACCCTTCGTTGTAAACGAATGGCTTCCTTTCCTCAAGCATCCTTTAATAATAGTCACTAATTCATGTGGGTGGGATACGATACTCAGTACTGCATCTAGGATTACTGAAATTAAAAGAAACAGCTCACCGTTTAAGGTTACTGGAACACTTAAACGATAAATGCTATAAGCTCCCAATTAATTAAAAAAATCATATACATGACTATTCGACTTTCAGAGTAGATCCTTGGGGTCCACTAAGTCATCGAATAAGTCTAATATCCCATCCTTACAATCCGAATTCCGTCGTCAAATCCAAATGAAGAACCCTTTTGTTACGAATTCATTCACGTCCCATTTGTTGGTGATTTGTCCCTAACTCGATTAAAATACTTTCATGACAAACCTTATTCCCATCTAAACCTGATTTCTATTCTATTTTCAGTAATTTTTCTAGCTCAGGGTGACATGTTGTCTACATTACTTGTTATGCTTATAATTGTTGCACAGTTGTAAATATCATTGGATTTTTTTTAATGTGTGAAATTGCCCGCTATTGCCTCAACCCCTCAGAACCTCTCTTGCTTCATCATCTCTTCCCAGACGACATTAATAAACTCCTTCATGTAGCCCGAGTATGAGATCTAGATGAATTCTTAATATCCGTCGCTGGGAGACGCGCAGTGAAGGCACTCAAGAGAGATGCCCAGATGAAATCCCAGGCAAGATTTCGCTTCAGATACGGCTTAACTTCATGCCGCCTTGGATAAATTCATGCTCCGCCTTGAGATAAAGATGACAACTCACTCTTTTTTCACCTTTTTTATTCCCCGTTTCCTTCCCTCCCACCTCGGCGACACCTGCACAATGACTATTTTTTTTTTAAAAATTCAATACGGTTTTATATATAGATATTTACTCGATAACTAGATAAGTTTTATTTTCGGTTATTGAGATTCAGTCTATTCGTCAAACTCCCTTGTGCGAATTTTCGAGATTATATTGCTCTCATTCCCAAACAGTGAAAAAATAGTCTTTCAGTGAAATATATTAAATAACACACTAGACTAAACATGTAATTGACACTTCTCTGTTGTTAATACATAAATGAAACTTACTAATTCATGAGAAAATGTTATTACCACATAAATCAACCACATTGCATTAATATAGCAAGTGTAAGTAAATATGTTCAATAGTACTTTTTCACATCCTCTAAGATTTCATTTAAAATATATGAACAATTTACAATGTATATGCCTGCAAATGCTTCTATATAAACAAAAGCATTACCTTTCGGTATTTTAAGGCGTCAATAGTAGTGACAGATGAAATGTGTAATATTGGATCGTTTTATTTAAATTCATGAGAACTGAAAGTATAGCTTTTTTATTAATGGTCAAGAAAAGTAGACAAATATCTATGTATAAACACACACGCCGGCATATAAATATCATTATTTTTTTTTTTTACTTGGCGAGTACGATTGAAATTTGAGACATGCCATTAGTATTACATTTTTTATCTGGCCATGTCATAAATGTTTGCTATGACTTAATAATGAGCAATTTATTGGCGAGACTTTATATTAATATGCTACATAAGGTGTTGGACTAATAATTTATGAAAATCAAAGGCCAAATTAATTACATTGATAATATTAAAAGGAAAAAATTGGCCTGTGTCTCTAATAGTACGCCAACTTTGTTAAATATTTCGCCCTCAATACATTCAAAACATAATTAGCACTTATTTAGAAAAGTTGATATAAAATCGAGAAGGCATAACCTTGTAAAGCCAATATTTATATAACTTTTGTAATTATAAGCTTTTATAAATAAGTAATAATATTGTTATATAGATTAATATTCGTGTGTCATATGATTTCATTTAGTAAATAATTAAGTGGCATATACTATACAAGTGGTATGGAATGTTTCAATAAATAAACGATCCTTTGAAAGAAAACAAAGGATTAATGTAAGTTAACTTTTACACTCGGCACATTTATGTTAAGGGGATCAATAACCCGTTTATTGAAAACACGTGATAAATGTACAACAGTTCATTAATAAAATCAGATTAATCTTATGTACTTTAATGGTTGAATACTTGAATGATTATTTAATTTGATAGAAATATATTTTTGTTACAATTAATTTTAGAGATGTTTTAAAACTTGTCGATTACTATTACATAATAATAATAATGAATAAATTACAATTAGGTATAATGATATGAGTTTATTTTAATTAACTAACGATTGGCGTAATGTGGATCTAATCTCTTTGGTTAATCGACTCCCAGTCAGTTGCTACGGTAGCGTTTGCCCTAGACCGTGGGGATTGTAGTTTGATTACAGATTATTATCCCTTTCATCTAATACAATGGCAGGAACCTCATCTCGGCATTCTAATGACATTTTCGTTTGGTTCAATGGATGTTTCGATTATGCTTTACGGCGCCATAAGGCCAGCAGTAATATTCCACTTCTAATTATAGCGCAGGAACCAACATAAAGTTAGCGCCCATCAAAGATAGTAATTGATTGTTATCGGCCAATGCTATGAAACTTGCAACATAAAGCAGGATCCATTGAGACAATTAACCTAAAATAAACTCAAATTAAATATAGGCAGATATAAACCGTAGGCTGTTGGCCCCGAATACGAAAAGGGATACCATTTTTATTCTACCATAAGCCGTGGATCAACCCCGTAAAATTACGTTGTCCCTCCAGTTGAAGAGTACGCATAACAAGAAAAAAAAAACAGTTAGTTGAAAGAAATAGATCCGATCAAATAAGCTCCCTGCACTACCTCTGGTTTAGAAACTATCAACTCTTACCACACACTGAACTTAAGACCATTCATGGCTTATAGCGGTACAGGTTTTTTTATTTGTTAAATAAAAGTAATAGGATCCTTAACTTTTATCCAAAACAATTATATCCTACATATAAGTATGAGGAGCGAAGGGGTTGAAGTGACTTTTTTTCAAAGATGAATTAACATTTTGCGTAGTTAATGCTTATAAATCAATTTTAAAATTTCTTATTGCTGAGTATCTGAAGGGCATACAACACAAATGTGTTACAAAATTAATAATAATATTTTAACTTTAAAAAATGACATCCCAAAACTACTAAATTATCGTCTGCACTTCTTGACGTTTCAACCCCTCGTATTATATTTCGTATGTAATTAACAGTTATTCGAGATGTTAAAATTAAAAAAAAAAAACAATGCCATAATTTCCAATAAAACATAGAATAAAAAACTAATCAACCTGATCAAGGATAAAAGTAAATTAAAAAATGGCACATATTATAAGTTTTTTTTTTTTTTTTTTTTTATTTAATTCAATGATATTTACAACTATAATGGTATTATATCAAGTAAATGTGCAAAAATGTAGAATATGACATGAAAACACTTGTGGAGAAACTAACCATCGATAGCACTCCAATAAAGTTCTATAGTAGATGATCTCGAGGCCATCTTCTTTTCAGGCGCCTCGGAGGGTTATCAGGAATAGTATGGGAAGCAAGCTGAGAGACTAGCGGATTCAAGTGCGTATGGAGCTTGTTATGGAAGGATAGGTATCTAGTTTGGGCCAAATCAGTAACATATGGGATATTAAGATCATGATGGATGAGTTTGTTTGTGACATAATAAGGAGCATTGAGGATTTTACGAAGGATTTTGGATTGCAAGGATTGGATACGAGATGAATTGGATGGTTTAGTAGAGCCCCAGAGCTCAACTCCGTATGCCCAAATAGGTCTGATGACTGTCATGTAAATAAGTCTTTTGTAATTAATTGGTAGCTTAGAGCGTTTGTCCAGTAAGTGTTGAAGTAGGCGAAAACGTCGAGCAGTTTCTTGTCTTTTCAGTCTTGTATGAGGATTCCAAGTGAGACGTTTATCCAGATGGAGTCCTAGGTAACGTATCTGTTCGACAGGGTTCAGTGGTGTATTATTAAACGATACAGTAGGACAGGAATTCGTAGGTTTACGACGAAGGGTGAAGGTAATTTGATGGGATTTGTTAGGATTTATTTTAATCCTCCAATTTTGACACCATTCTTGTAGGTGTGAGATATGGGATTGAAGAGATTGGGATGCAACAAATGGATCCTTATTAACTGATAACACACATGTGTCATCAGCGTAAGTAGTGAGGACAGTGCTTGGATGGGTTGGGATGTCAGCTGTATATATCGTGTATAGGATGGGCCCCAGGATACTGCCTTGAGGAACACCGGCAGACTGGGTGAAGAGGGAAGAGTAGGAACAATTATGGTTTACTTTAAAGGTTCTAATACTGAGGTAGGAACTGATAATAAGGAAGTAAGTTGAAGGTAAGAATTTACGGAGTTTGTACAGCAGTCCTGGATGCCAGACTCGATCAAAGGCCTGCTCTACATCGAGAAAAGCTCCCGTGCAGTACATTCCGCGCTCTAATGCAGATGAGACAACGTCCACCACACGATGGCATATTATAAGTAAAACAAAATAACAAGATATAACAGTTTATGTAAAGTTGTACAATAATGTATTTTAATTTAAAAACTAGGCTGTTGAAGTATAAAAAAAATATATTTTCATTGTATTGAAAAATGAAAAATAAAAAAACAATGAATAATTTATTTTAAAAAAATTGATTAAATTTCAACCTTCCGATTTTGGCTAGGATAAGTTGGGAAGCTTGTAAATATTTTTTATGAAGATCTTTTTCGTTCAAGTCAAAGTTAAATAATCATATAATACAAATGAAATTATTATTATTCATGTTTCTCAGCCGGGAGTAAATGTTCAAGAACTATTAAGCTTCCTTGTTCAAAGTTGCTAAACCTGTTTGAGATCAGAAAATAATGTAAAAATTTTAGCCGATAACAAATAAACTTTCTGCGTTGACAGTCATTGAAATAATAACTATTGGAATTAATTGGTCATTTTAAATGTAAAAAGAAGTGAATATTCTGTTTTTGAATACTTTACTCATCAACCTCAATATTACTTTATCATTTAAAATGAAAAAAAATAAATAATACACAGCAAAAAAAAAAAAAAAAATGAAGATCTGTTTTACAGCCTAACATTAATTGCACAAACAACTCACATTTTATCTTTAAGTTATATCAATTCTTTAAATCTATTAAGTATTTGCATGACGATTTAAACAAAAGAAAAAAATCTTCAAGAGAATTGAAGAATTTACTCAACGATATCGGCGGAATATAGTTTACAACGTTTGGAATAATAATCCATTGGATTTGTATAAAAACGAAAAATTAATCATCACAATTCGTTCCTTTGTGAATGCTTGATTTATATAAAGTCCCTCCGAAGTGTTGGCAAGGCGCCAGGTGCTTGATGAATGGCGAGATCAGTTTGCTTTTGGCTGAAACCGAACCTTCAGCGCTTTATCATAATCTCTAATTAGAATTTTTTTTTTTTCGGAATCACTCAGGCAGAAGTTCTTTTATGAGGGCTGGTTTGTCACAGTCCATTAAAATTCAATACTCCTTAGTAACTGATGATTAATAGTCCAAATTTTTAATTTAACGGGAAATATAAAATTATTTCAAAATGACAAATGAATATGTAAAAACATGATAGTAACATAAATTCGATAAGGATATATTCAATCGATATTGGTGCAATGAACGATAAAAAACCTAGATAACGATAATAATCTCATTTAAAAATGATTAAAACATGCAAAATACATGAGCATCAAAAATGAAATAAAAATAACTAAGATATAACAAAAGAGCAAAATAATAAACAGCTGTTTTTTTTTTACCTCCACCCGGAACATTTTCTCCCACATATATAAAAATAATTAATTTTATTTTAGTTGTTACTAATTTTTAAATATATTCATTTAAAAAGAAAAGATATGTCCAGGACCGGGACTCGAACCCGGGCCCAGGATAGCTCAAATGGTAGAGTCCCAGACTAGTGATCTGGAAGACCCGGGTTCGAGTCCCGGTCCTGGACATATCTTTTCTTTTCAAATGAATATATATAAAAATATGTTGATGGTTAACATTTGCTAAGTTTGAATTAGAAAAGACGTACATCTTCTGCTCTTAAATGTTCTACCCATCAACCTCTGTATTACTACATTTATTAAAATGTAAATTATAATTACTACACAATTAAAAGATATAATTTAGGGATGTTTAACGGCCCAACTTCAATTAATATACCTCAAACGTTTGAGGTACAATTTAATTTGTTGCTTAAAGTTCTAAAGATTTTGCAAGATAATTAAAAAAAAAGACTGGAGAATGGGTGAATAAACTCGACGAAATAAGGAATCTAATAATTTAGTAGTATTAGTGAATAGTATGTATTAATGAGATTTCTTTTGAGAGTATGAAAAAAATGCCAAGCTTTCATGGTCTCTTTACTCTATTGTTCGACTTCTTCTCAAAACGCGTTCTTAGCGTTCTTCTTCAGACAAACTCAATGTTTTACTGCCTATTTTTATTTTATCCTATCTTATACATTTATAAATTTATATAGATAGAACTTGTTACTACACTCCATAAACGCCAGTTAACACAAAATATTACATTACGCCAGTTAAAATATTTCAGTGATGATTTCGGCTTAAATAAGTAATAAGTAATTTCAGTAAATATTAAATAAACAGGGGGGGGGAGAAGACTGATCACCTCCATCTGGTACACATTAGTAACAGTATAGATACTAAACTGGCTAAACGATCTGTTAAAGTGGTAACCTGAATGGGTCATACTAGCTGACCGTCTCAGGAAGTCGATCATTATTGATATTATTCTTATCTTTGTCCAAAGTGGCTTCCGGCCAACTAGAAGCACAACTGATCATATCTTCTCCATACGGCAGATGCTAGAGAAAGCATATGAGTACAATGTTGACCTCCACCGCCTCTTCATAGATTTCTGCCAGGCCTACGATAGTCTTGACAGGACTGAACTGCTCAAAGTAATGAAAACTCTAGGAGTCCCAGAAAAGCTAGTCGGATTGAGTGCGATGGCCTTGGAAAACACCAGATGTAGGGTAAAGATACAAAATATGCTATCAGAAGATTTTGAGGTGGAGAATGGTCCGCGCCAAGGAGATCCCCTCTCACCTGTATTATTTAACATAGCACTCGAACAAGCTGCGAGATCAATCAGGACCAACCCAGGAGGAACGATATGTAACAGGATGACCCAACACCTAGCATTTGCTGATGACGTAGTGATATCAGCAAGGTCAAAGGCGGCGCTTTCAGGACCTTTGACGGAATTTGTAGAAACAGGGAAAAAATTGGGTCTGGTGATAAATAAGGAAAAAACCCAATATATGATTTCCACAAAAAATGATGGGCAGGAAGAGCTGAGTCATGTGCAACTGCTCCACCACACATTTAAGAAAGTGGACAGCTTCAAATATCTGGGGGCTTTAGTGACACGAAGGAATGACATCACTGCAGAAATTAAAGCAAGAATTTCAGCAGGGAACAGATGTCTCTTTGCATTGCGAAAAGCATTAAGATTTCGGAACTTGTCACGGAAGGCAAAATTATTGATTTATAAAACAATCCTAAGACCGATTGTTACGTACACTAGTGAAACGTGGGTCCTGACCCAGGAATGCAAAAAGATGCTGCAGATCTGGGAGAGGAAGGTGCTTTGGCAGATATTTGGGCCAGTATGTAATGAAGGCCAATGGAGGTCAAGAAATAATAGAGAGCTTCAGGACCTGTACAATGAACCAGACCTAGTCACCTTTATTAAATCAAGATGGCTTGGGCACATAGAAAGAATGGGAGAAGATAGGTACCCAAAGAAACTATTATATGGCAAACCAGGAGGCAAAAGAAGAAGAGGAAGGCCCAGGCTGCGATGGCTGGATGATGTGGAGAACGATCTGCAGAGGATGGGGATCGGACAGTGGAGAGGTCGAGCTGCTGACAGGGAGGACTGGAGAGGCGTTGTTGCGGAGGCCAGGGCCCTGCAATGGCTGTAGAGCCATGGGAAGAAGAAGAAGAAGAATTATCTTTGTCAGATCTCTGAAGCAATTAAAGGCATGTGCAGTTGCCTGAAGCCCCTCCGCTGCACCATGGGTCTGTGGGCCAACCCCTCACAACTCCGAATCCAAATGATTAAAAAAAGCATAAGAAAGAAAGCTGGATTGTCTTTCAACGAGTTGGCCAAACAAAAGAAACTAAATTTGTTTATTGCTCGACGTACGTTCCTATTCTCATTTTTAGAACTGAATCCTGGGCCCTAAAACACTGTTAGCCGACTAATAGGGATGAGGTACCTGAGGAAAATAGAGAGGAAACCAAAAGTTATGGAATACAAAACAAGACGATAAGGATTGCACTCAAAATTGAATCCCTCAATCAGTTAATTGAGAAAGGACAGCTTCCATGGTTAAGCCATGTCATCACATATCCTCATTAGGATGGATTACTTCCGGTCAGCGAAGAAAGTTATGTAAAGTAAACCAACTGGAAAAAGACTAAGTGGAAGGCCGAGAGTTACCTGGAAGAATAGCCACCAAAATATCCTTAAAGAAAAAAGTACTAGATAGACAGAAGCCTGGAGAGCAGCCCTTGACCTTCACATGTGGCGCTCCTTATACAAATACCTTTGTATTGTAAGGTAGAAGAGATGTCTGAATAAGAAAAAAAGAAAGATTAAATTAAAAAGTAACAATAACTTGTTACTCCCAAAACATAAAACAACACAAAGGCGAAGAGATTGAAGGGGAGAATAGAGAGCGTGTTGAAATTTTCCCAAATGCAGCCAGGCCTAAGGAGGTTTTCTAAGCTAATCTACGGCATAGCTAACACAGCGTTGTAAAACTATCCAAGTGTACAGACTTATGACGAGTGGAAATTTCAAAATAGCTAATATCTAATCTACCGCCTGCTATATCTAGTCTAAAAATCACTAAACTAAATTATTAGTTATTATTCACTAATCGATTCTAAATAAATACTCTGATATGGTGTTGTGTAAGTGTTTGAATCATTACTTAGTTAGAGTAAGACTAAGTAATCTTAGGCAATGGGTCTTTACTCAAGTTCGTGGACTTTAGCAGTTGTTCAATACTAGAAACCCTCAAAAGAATAGTTCGAAATGGATGTATCCATGAGAGCTGACAGGCTTCCTCCCGAACGTTTCCGATTCTTGAAGTACGCCAATGTTTTTTTGATCAAGACAGTCATGAGAAACCTTCCTTCATCAAGTGATAGTTTTCAGTAATGGAATGGTGCCTTATAATGGAAAAAAGATAGAGCACCTCCTCCGAAGGGAATTTGTTCTGCCTAACGATCTATATTTTAGCTCATCATTAAATAGCTTTCGCGGGCACGATAACGGAACTAAGTGATCATTTGTTTGTCCCGCCCCCCGTGGCCCCCGATTTACAACTTACAACTCACCCGTGTATAATTTATCTCTTCGGCGTAATCAGATCAATATATAGCACTCGGGCATAACGTTACTTATCGTCGTTAAACGTATTTTCCACTCTCGTAAAGTTAATGTCTAATAAAACTCCAGTTACCAACTACTCTACCCTAGAATAAGTTATCGCACACTATTAAATTTTATAAACGATGGCCATAATAATATTGTTTAGACTTTATATAGTCTTAGATTAGTTTACTAAGACATTATCTTTTGACCCATTTCACTAAACTTTAATCACTAATAAACAATTAAAATAATGACCGTAAGTAATTCCAATTGGGTTGAAATAGAATAAAATAAAGTTGAACTAGATAAGAAGGCATTGTGGGGGTTCATAAAAGTACAGAAAATGGGAAGTTTTAATCGTCTAACGATTGTATTACATCCATTCAACCCATTTGGATGTTAAATATTGCAATTTAATGGCCCATTAAAGAAAAAGTTTCGTCTGGATTCCATCCAAAAGAAACTTCTGACACTAATTTTGCAGCATAAAAACAATCAAAGCTTCTGTAGTCGATCTAAGAATACTGTAATGACTATCGATAAAAAACAAACAGTTTTCGTTTGTTTCATTTGATTACCTCGAACGGGATGAAACTACATGGTAGTTTGTTCATTCATTTACTTTCACATTACGCTGCTAGGACCTATGTAGCAGTGGGAGACCTAAATATTACCTATTCAGTTAGAACTAAGATGAGAAACTTTAACGAGTACCTGACACCCCACAGGATCGGAACAGCCATTTTACGGTAGGCCGGAATCATATTACCAAGGAATATGACTTTAAAAAGGTCTAATACAACCTTCTGGTCACCCTAAAATATTGTATCATTATGAGTTATGGTTTTGTTTAGGTTTATCATTAGTTATGGTTTATTGTTTCTTTTCTCTTCTAGGATTCATTTAAATTTAACATTCACGTTGTCGAATTCAAACATTGTTCGTGTTAAAAAAATTATTACGAGTTTTTTTCTCAAAACATAATAATAACTTGAAAACTAGGTACCAAATTTTGAAAATAAAATTTAATTTGAAATAGAACTTCAATTTAAAATTCTTTGAGTCAGATCTGTTGAGGAGCTGTTTCCGCGTTTAGTGTTCGAATCGAATTTTGAATCACGCCATAGAATATTTTTATGTTTACAATTTGTTCACTTGATTTTTTTATAACCTAATATTAAAAAAAAATTGATTTATAACAAATATATTAAATTCACTTTCTACCCTGCTAATCGTCAATAAGCTGACGATTCACCTAAGAGCATGTCCTTAAATCGAGGTCTCTCATTCGACATCAATTCGGTTTATTTTCGTTCGATTTGGTTTTGGTTGTAAATCATTCGTACGAGTATTTTCTTTAATTATAAATCGAATAACGCCTTTTTCGTTCATGTTGATGACCTATCACAACTTTTCGGCTTCGAAAGAACCTAGCTCGTATCATGTTATGAACCCAACGCCCTTTATGAATTATTGTGATAAAGTTTTTTTTAAATTATATTTACAATCTCAATTTCAGTATTAAATCAAACAGTTTTGGCAGGTCAAGTGGGTAAAAATTATAAACAATGATTTTCAATAACTAAATAATTACTATTGAAATTGTCAAATTGGTTACATAGTTGAACCGAATGTAAACCATCCCCTGCATAGGAATTCCGGGAACCTGAGACAAGGCAATTGGAGTAAGTGCCGCCAATTGCTAATGCGACCTCAAGCTCAGCTCATTGGCTAAATGTCTCAACAACGTGCTCCATGTCACATACCTGCACTGATCTGCTCGAAACCAAAAATTATAAATGATTACTGTAGGTGTCTATATTCTAGTGCTTTATCTTAAGCAAGTTAATTTATTATTTCATAGTTCTTACTAATCGGTATCTAAACTAACAAATTAGTATAAGAAAATTTTTAAAAGCATGAAACGTTTTTTATTTTAACTAATTTCATTATTGTCATTAACATTTCAAGTTCAAACATGATACAACTCAAAAAAATGGCTTTATTAAAAAAAAAAGTTGGAAATGGGACATGAGATATGTCATTTCCGAATTAAAAACCATCAAGCAATAAAATTAATATTGAAGGATTAACTCGAAAATGGGAATTTTTGTTGTTCTTTTAAAGGAGCTTTTCTTGTTTTTTTAATATTGAGTTAATTAATTTGTCTCTTCATTACTTATTTTTATTTTGTATTATTTAATATTTTCTCTAAAGACATTTTTTTTGTAACAACTACTTATGCATTTTTAATTGTTTGTTAATTGTGCAGCAATTCTGTTCTAAAACCTCTAAACTTAGTAATTTGTTTTACTATATTCCTCAATTTTACCATAAAACATTTTTTTTTTTACTTGTGTGCATTTATTGTATGAAACACGTGAATATGAATCGTAAATGTTTTTTACAATGGAAGTTTTATGTATTTTTGAAAAATTTAATTAATATTTTCTCCGGTACCTATAAAAGTATGAGATATTTTTACTGACAAACATTTAAAAATTGTTAACAGTAACAGATTATTACTAAATATTAAATTGTTGTTTACTAAGAAAAAAAGATTATAACAAAAATAATGACTTTATGAATTAAGTGCACCAATTTCACAAAGAAAAAAAATGTATACTACTATTAGATATAATATTTTCATATGTTTTAAAAGCTTTGGTATAGTATATATTAACACTTTTGTTGGATTTATACATTTCTAATTTCTATTTCCTTATTCTATACTTTAATATATTTTGGAAAGTATATCTGTTTTCGATATACGATTATAAACTTATTTGTCGATGCGAAACATCACTAAATATTATATTGCCAAAATAATCAGAATGTATCGTATTTTATATTTACTAATGTGGATATATCCATAACTAAATATATATATTTTTGTATTTCAAGGCCTTTTTTGTATTTCGCCTTGATATTTGCTCTGTAATCTCCCATTCATCGCTGGTGCTGCTTCATCCATCTATTCCTTTCCCATCTTCAGCTTTGTTCACTCCTGAAAACCCTGGTGATCATTTATAGAAACAAATATACACAACCACTTGTATGCATATATATTAACATTCGTGGTAAGTGATAATTGCATTAAGAAAAGTGGATAAGGTTGGTTAGGAAGAAGACAGGTTTTTCACGATACACTTCATGCCTTAATTAATGGAATACACCGGGTGGGGGTTACAGATAGTATTTCGCTTCTAAACTTAGACTGGGCATGCGCCGGCTTCCTAATTATTTTAGGAATTAATCAATTCCTCAATTACTCGCCTGTTTCATGAGGTTTAAGTGGATATTAAAGTCGAGTGCAAATACCTGGTATTTTTTCACGCACCGTGGCTGGCATTTATGTAAGAAAAGAGTACATGAAGGTATGATACACTTCACTCGTAAATATGTGATATTTTCTTATTACTCTTAAGAAACCAGTCACAATCAGAACTTTTATAATATATAATTTAAGAAAAATAATACTTCTGAGCCCTGAAGGGTTTAGTAATTAAGGACTTAAATGGTGCAAGGATGAAATTGTGAAATTACTAAGTGACTAAGACCACGCCCAATCTCCATTTTTTTCTATTCTTATAAATACGCACTTTGTAGAGCCAGAGTGCACTTCTGGACGATTTCCTGACTCCATGGTCGATCTAGGTCGCAGAAGAGAAAGATCCAAATATCATGTTGGGGAGAAGTCCTCCGTCCTCCGTAATATAATGTCTGGATCAGGGTAAAATTTTCCTAACTTACTTTAATAAAAGTCTGTTTCAGTCATATGGTGTAATAGGAAGTGTGTTAGGAATTAATAAGGTCTCATAATATTATCATCAACTAATTTAAGATAAAAAAAATAAAAACAAACATGTTTCTCTTAATTAAACTAAAAATATAACAATCAGCGACAATTATTTCCCTCCAAACTCACACTAATTATAATAAGTTATTACCGTTATACAAGTGTATTATTACTAATAGGTCTTATTGCTTTCCTCAGATGCTGTTCTGAGAGAGGAAATTTCCTCTTTTATCCCCCTCGAATCACATGACCTGGCCAGTCCCGAGCAAGCATGTCGCAACAGTCGGTGACGCGAACCCATAAAGTATTCCCTGACCGAAAGTCGCTCATTGCAGCTAAGGAAGTTTTCACTTCGAAATAAGAAAATCGATTATTAGTAAAGGTCCGATCCAATTTTGTATTAAACGTCTACAGTTTTTTTGAAAAAGAAGGCATCCTCTTTCTTGAACGCGTCGTTTCCCAACCCTATTTCGAATCATTATATCACTACAGCCCCTAAAATCGCCCCTTAAACCGCGAATGACTCGCGAGAGCTGATTATTACACCATTACCCGCCCTTGGATTCCCCTTCCCCCACTCCACCCCCTCGTATTCATCATCCCCTCTCATCTCCAATCAGCATCGGCTCAGATCATCCCGAATCAACGCCTAATCCATCAACAGCAAATTGCAACTTGATGCTGACGCCTTCATCATTTCATCAAAGTATTTTTAAAATACCTTTTAGTGTAAAAGGGAGATCGTTTTATTGCTTGGCTGCAATTGAGTCTCCACTTATTTGTTCACAAAGAACTCCATTCCGTTAGTTCCTTGTCAAAAAAACAGACAAACAATTAATTTGAGAATGCTATGAATAAAGTTTAATGAATTTTATTTGTATTTCAATTTAAATTAACTGTTGATTATGTAATACAGGATATTCATTCGGCGGATTGATATGTTACATTATATCAACATTCTTATTTAAAGGAAACATAACACACAATAATAATATCGGGAAAGTTTTATTTTATTGAATTCTTTTAATTCATCTCTTAATATCATTAAGTAATTATGATTTACTAAGTTTCGTTTTTAATATCGCCTTTCTTTTTGGCTAATTATTATAGTTATACTGTAATAATGCTTGTTTGTTTATTTAACACCCCTTTTTAAGCTGCTATAGCTAATTGCACGATGCTACAGAGGGAGTGCTAAATGTTGCCTATCCATGTTTAATTAGGATAGCGATTCTTAACCTATACCTGACATCACACAGGCTCGGGACCCCCCGTTTAACGTCCTGTCCGAAGGATTTACTTCCTTTAAAAAATCCTAGGGCAACCTGCGGAGCTACGAACCCGCGATCTTGGGCTCAGTACGTTGTTATGCTAACTACTAGACCACAGGTAATGATGGGTTCGGTTTTTTAACAAATAATAATAAATAATGATGTATTTAGGTATTCGAGATTAAGCAGGTCACCAGGGACTTTAATCCGCCATTGTTTACAACCTGAACACTTATAGTTCTGATACTGATAATACCTTCCTTGATATTTATATCATTGGCAATTTATACATACTAAATGTAATTGTGAAATTTTAATTATAGACACTTCTAGCCAAATTTTTATACAGATATTTTCCCTTTAATTTCGACGAAAACATCTCACCTTCCTGCTAAAATCTAATTTGTGGCATCATTTACATAATTTGAATTATTCCGTCATTCTGGAAGTATTTAATAGCTTCTTCTTCCGGAAACTGTTATTCCAGTGTGTAATTCTTTTCATTTTAAATATGTTCATGTTTTGTAATAATGAAAAAAAAATCTAAGAATAAATAATACGTTTTCGATGGCAGATGTTTTCAAGTTGAAGATGTAGGTACTTGGAACGATTAAAATGTGAAAGATAATTATTAGGGAGCGGAGTGGCTCCGTGGTAGAGCGCTGAGGTGCCTACCGAAGATGGATCCTAGGACCCTACAAGCTCATCTTGGGCTCAGCAAGCCTCTATAAAGTGGGTACCCAAAATAAGAGGCGGTGTTTTGTATGTCTGTTTTTTTTTTTTTTTTTTTTTTTAAGTTCTATGCTTTTAAACGTAATTTTTAAAGCATAACCTATTGTTTGTATATATAGTAATAGTTACATGATTTTTTATTAGGCTAAATTTTATTTTCTAAATTGTAAAACTTTTTTATTTAATTGATGTTCAAATTAAAACAAAATAATGTTGGGCATGTTAGGTCATTATGCTAACCATAACACATTTAATTTTGTTTAAAGATGTGATTTTTGGAACTCATTATTGAAAATCAGAAGTAAAATTATATTTTCTACTCGAATTATTATATCTAAAATCTCATGTGATCAATAAATTATAAGGTGAGAAAGAACTTTTTTCGTCTCAATACAAGTTATTCGGATAGAGAATGCAGTAATAACTCAGTGACAATATACAGTTGATAATGGTCCGAGGTCACTTTGGATAAGCACCCGTGCCTTGGGAGGCTCCAGGGCAGGAAAATCAGGACAGGATGGATTAAACACGTGTTTTAACAACCATCCACCCCCTCAGCTAATGGTTCCTAGGGCACTCACAATTCACAGGCACACATTAATCAAGCTTTATCCTTTTCCCGCTGTGGGCTATTGTAGGCCGCGTCTTGTCATCCTTCTATCTTCCCATTCCTTAACAGCTCATGTTAAAACCTCCTTCTCTTCTTTTATTAATTCCTTTTTTTTCTGTTCTCCCTTTTGTACTTCTATAAAAAATGAATAACAACCTGGTCAAAAGGAAGACAGATCTCTGAGGAATGGTAATGTACTCGTATTCGTACTTTAGTGGTGACCAACGCGCCTTTTAAATCCAACATTTATGTGGATAGCGAAATCCATCACATAGTTACAAAATATATTTCTTTCTTGAAACTCAAAGTATTAAAAAATTTAGTCATTTGTACATAAATATATTAAAAAATTAACTGTGAAAAATATGATGCATAATATAACAAAACAAGATTACCAAGTGGTTTAGTAGCATTATTTTATATTCTCTATGTTTGCATGTAAGAATAACTGTAAACACAATAGTAAGAACTCAAAATGTTTCAATTTTCCATTCAAAAAATCTTTGTAGTGGGTCTAAATCTGATATGGGGATAAATAGTTTATATGCGGCCCTAGAATTTGTGATGCATTCAAAAAGTGGCCCACAAAATCAATTGGGTTGACTACCCTTGAAGTAGAATAACACGGTTGTCCGTCTTGTTACTTGATATTTCTATTCTTATAAAATTCTACAATAAATAATATATTTACGGCAGTTTCCATCCTCCATCATTCATTAAAATAAATTAAACCGTCTTTCCATATCATTTTATTAATTATCAGTGAAAATAATACCTAATAAAAACGTCTACCATTATTACCCAATGGTAATAACATAGGACCTTTGATTTTAGAGCAAAGAATGCACAATTCCTAAGCTAATGTTTGCGCAGGTTTTCGAGATCATGCTCAACCATCAGGTTTTCTTCTGGTGAAGGGCACCAACTTCATAGAGGCTGGTTGAACCTTGGAGGGTCTGTAAGCCTCTCGGGGTCTACATAGGACTAACAGAATCTTTAGTTATTAATCTATGGCAGTCGGTCTTGAACCTGGCATCAGTTACTTAGCGTTCGACACACTGAACAATGACGGTCCCTACTTTAATTATTGATGAGAAAATAATTTTACATTAGGATATTATTGCTATAATCTAGAACTTGAGAGATTTGATGGCTTTTTATTTTTTCTATTTCTAATATATTATTTATTACATTCTCTGAGAGATCGGGAGAGGCATGTGAATAACTATCTTAAAATCCTATAAGGAATGTAGGGGTTATTAAATTGTTTCACAATGAAAGTAGCAAGTCAAACACAACAATTTCTCTAACTCAAGACCCCGGCATATTGTTACCACGAATAATCTGACATTATTTTTTTCATTCAGAATTTTGTTAATAATGTAATTAATAATTCATTGACAAATAAAAATAGAGCAATAATGAAGGGGGGCTCATACATAAGAAATATATTTGCTTCTGAAGTTATTATTTTTTTTTTTTTTTTGTATATTTATTAGGCATGTATATTGAAACAATTTTTTAGGTCGTTGAAAGGTCAGAGGTTTACGTTTCCACCCCATAGCTTGAAGATTCAGAAAACAACAGAGAATGTGAGAGTCCTGATTGTGGTGTCGGAGTCATGCTTACAACTTCACAAGGCATAGGTGGATAATAGAAGTAGTCACCCAACAAAGATCAAGGCGGTATTTGCTATTTCAACTCGTGTGTCATCAGTTTTGTTGCAAGGCACTGTTCATCAACGTTCCTGATACAAACAATTAGTCTAAACATTTTATTTTATAAACTTATTCATTTTATTCTTATTTTTGAAGCATCTACGGTAAAAGTTCAGTCGTAAATATCTTATAATATTGTTGGCTCTCTAGTGATAGGTGTCAGTTATGAAACTTTACCAATTATTGCCAATTACTTTTACAGTGTATATATATATCGAACAGATAAAATAATACAAGAAATTACCTAATTATGGGCTACAGATCCAACTTAAAGCAATTTCTCTACATTTATTAGTCTACAATAATTTAAATCCTTGCTTTTCCAACATATCCTGGCTTCCCAAAAAGATGTTGTCTAAGCAGATTAATTTCTTTAAATGAATCAGAATTGAATAATTTATTTTGTTGTTTAGTCGTTTTTGTTTTATTTTTTGGAAAGAAGAAATACGTTATGTAAAGAATTTATTGCATCCAAGCTGATGCATTTAACAGTTTTTATTAATCAACTTATTCTCTTTAATTCGTTAATATCTTGACATGATTCGTACTTTTTATTTATTTATTTTTTTACCTTTATTATGTAGCCTTCTGGCCAGATATTTATTATGTTTCTTTTTCAGTCCGTTTGTTATTCCAAAGAGACTTAGTCCCAGAATAAAGTTACTCTTCCATCCTATTCAATAATTTTTTTTTAATAAGTCAAATGTTTTTTTAAAGACTTTTCTTAGTCATAAAAAAGTAGGTGGAAAAATTAATATAATAATGTTTATACGAAAACTAAAATATTTAATAAATATTTTTAAATATACTTTGAAAATTAAAATAAATCGTTTTAACAAGATGTCCAAAGGAATAGAAATAATAACAGAGGAAACATTAATATCATGAGAACCTTTCATTCATTATTTTGAATTATTTAAAATTAATACTAATTCTGCACAATTAATATTTCGTAACAAATTTTGATTTCTTGTCTTTATATCTACATCTTCGATGAATAATTGGTTAAGTCGAATTTATTCCAAAATGAGCTTCTTTAAGTTAAGAAATCTGTACCATGTTAGTCTTGTAGTAAATAATTGGCTGTGCTAGGCATTGGCTTGGAATGGAGCATTGCTTCTATTTCATCTCCATTGAAAGCTAAAACAACAAGAATGACACGATACCGCTTCCCTCAATACAGGCAACTCACTCTAGACGAAATTCGACTTAACCAATTATTTACCGGGTTTTATATATATATATATATATATATATATATATATATATATATATATATATATATATATATATTTCAAAGTAAAAAATGAACCACAGGAAAGGTTCGATAAAAAATTGTCATAAATCCTAAGGAATTCTATCATTCCGAGGAAACGTAAAATGAGAGTCTCGAGCCTTTAAGGGATCAGGTGCTCGTTAAAGATCCCTATCTTAATTATATCCGGATAGGCAAAACTTAGGACTCCCACTGTTAACATCGTACGACTAGCTTTAGTAGCATAAATTTACCTTTAATGAATAAATATTAAGCAAACAGAACTTGTCACATCAGTTTAACGCCATAATATATGAAAAACTGCGAACTGACTCTGCAAGTGAGGAAAGGAAGGACTGGGAGCTCGGATGGAAGTAAAGAGGGAGCTAATAGGAAAAGTTTATGTAAACAATTATAGAGTAGCATTACCATAAGCAAGACCTTATTCAATTAAGCCAACTTTCTGCTACTTATCTCGACTCAGGAAAAACAAGAGAGCTGCGTCTGCTCAGCTTCAATAATAGCACTGCAGTGTTAGGTATTGTAATGTGACAGAATGATGTTGAGGATATCAGCTCGCTCATCGAATGGTATTTATTGGAACAAGAAAATAAAAGTGTGTCTTTTATACCTAATATCTATAATGATACATACAACAAAATATAGAAACTGAAGATAAATGTAAATCAAAAGTTCCTATTAGAGTGCTGCCAATGGGTAGTGCCTCTACACGTCCTTTCATGCATTTATTTATTCATACAGCCCTTGTACTAGATGTATATATTACAGTTGTACAATTCAATAAAATAATTTAAAAAAAAAAAAAAGTTCCTTAAAATGGATAACAAACTGCTTCAGTAAACGAAAATACAACAAAAATAAACAAATGGCTGGTAATAAAAAAGGTGGTTTGAAAAAAATATGCATTGGAAATGAGTAGCTGATTGAAAAGGTAAGATACACCAACTATTAATATTAATTAAAAACAATTAAATAATGATATATATGTTGTAGTAACCGATATATATATATATATATATATATATATATATATATATATATATCCTACTACACCCAAATTGAGAAACATCCATCCAGAAATACACTGGATAGAAAAAATGATCTATAAATCAAAATTTGGTCTCAGGTCAGTCTGTTTTCAGATCCATTTGATGGGATCAATATCTACTATCATAAATCTCATTTTAAAAATTCTGATGCACATTTCATAAAAATGAAAAGAAAATGCACACTTATTAATGCACTTAGATAGTTTGCAGATTTGGTACAATGATATTTCATCGAATTCCATTAATAACATTTTCATAAATACGGATAAATCGCATGTCCTTGACGAGGCTATATTTCAAGTAAGTCATCCCTGAATTGACCCAAATTTTGAAAAAACTGATCAAAGAAACCAAGAAATAAAATAATTTAAGGAAAGAAAATAATAAAATTAATTGAAATTAACTGCAAATAATTTATAATTGTGTTTATACCGAAGTTCAGTAATGACTTTCAAATAATTTTGGAGGTATACCAAACCATTGATAATTAGTGCTAACTTTTACTGAACAGATGATGCTGTATATTCATTTTATGATAATGTTGTTTCTAGCGATTCATGAAATGTTCATTAGCTAATCAAATATACAAATTTTTATAATCATCAAAGTTTTGTTCCATTCTATTTTTTATAATTATTAATTTTAAATAATATACAAGGGATAGTATGAGCACTTCGAGGATGTAATGTATTGTTGAAATGGTCTTCAAATAAGAATTTCAATTGGAATTCAAAGGTTATAATTTGTTTCTAGTCAGAATTTCTATTGAACTTGCGCTTTTCGATATACAGTTTTTAAGATTTATATGAAACAGGGATAGATTTAATAATCGTGTAACGTTTATTAGGTACTATTGTTGCATATTCTTTTCAAACAAGACAATACTAACAGTTATGGTGATCTGTCTTATTAAATTGGTTAAAAAACATACTTCGAAGACGTTTTCATTTTTTATAATTCACAATATATGTATATATATATATATATATATATATATATATATATATATATATATATATATATATATATATATATATATCAATGTTTGCTGGCGAATACGAACTTTGCTACTAAGAATTTATAATGGATTATTCTAGTAAGTTTTAATTTATATAATAAAAAAAAATGTCTTCTAAAAAAAATTAAGTTCATTTAAGAAGCCGTTACTAAAACTGTGAAATAAAAAAAATATATTTTATTTAAGATTCACTGAGAAAATCTTTTTCTTATTTCTTCTGAAGAAGGAGGGTGGTTAAGATGCTGCACTTAAACGTGTTTCTAAGGAAACGGAAGGATGGAATATTAATTTGATTTTCTTTATAATATTTTTACCAGTAATAGCGCATTTATTTATTTAACAATAATGTTTTTCTCAGCCAACTTTGAGGTCTTTATTGTAATTTCCCATATTCCTCCAAGTCTTTGAACGTAGGTTATAAACACATAGAGTTTGTTTTCTCATTTTCTATTCAAGCTTCACCCTATCTCTAACTTTTATATTGTCGAATGATGTGTGGAATAGGAAAATTCTTATTTCCAAGTTCGATTATCCTTGTTTCGAATAGTATCTTTCTCGAAGGTTAAAAACGATAGCAAAAGTCATATTATGCTAGTTAATTAGTAATAATTAGAATAACTTTATATTTGTTTTATTTGAAAGCAATGTTTCAAAAATCTAAAGAATTATTAAAAAAATTAATATAAAGGTGGCATAAAGGAAAAAATCGAAACTTGTTCATCAAAAGTATTCGCAGAGACGAAAGGAGAGAAGGTGTGAATAATGGTCCAATGTTTTTGTTAAGACCTTAGGTTAATTATGCTTTAAATTGCAATAAGGCTATCAAAATATGGATGGATATTACGAAAATAATAAAGATCTACCTAGAATCATTGCATGTATAAGCAGCTAACTTTATGAAATGAATAAATATAATATTCATATATCTGATATGTATTTTTATATTTAATTTTGCTGACGGTTAAATTATATACTTCAGTTGAAATGAAGAATGTTCTCGGAATCGTATAGTATTTCAGTTTTTTTTTTTTTACTGAACATGAATTTCATTTTAAGTTGGCTAATTCAAAGATTATTACTGAAATTATTTAGATTTTTATATTGTTGTGTTAACAGTATTTAATCAAATAATATTTACTTAAATAAAAACGTTTTGTG
The DNA here is from genome assembly GCA_964056705.1 of Troilus luridus. NCBI lineage: Eukaryota > Metazoa > Arthropoda > Insecta > Hemiptera > Pentatomidae > Troilus > Troilus luridus. Next base: position 40,839,324 of record OZ057412.1, on the reverse strand, counting down.
AAATGTGCTTCTTGTGGTTTGTTTAGTTAGTTGTTTACAAAAAAATTTACTTGTAATCATCAATTTTTTTTTCTGTTTTTTTTTCTGGGGGACATATTCTTTATGAAAGGTTTTAGCTTGTTAAAGTCGAAGCGACATTAAATAAATGCAATAAAAAAAATAGGAAAGGAAGATATTTGCAATGCCTTTATTTAGCAAAACAAATGTAGGAAAAAATTACCCTGTAAAATTAAGACATGCAGGTACCAAAAATGAAAATATAATCGTTTAGTCAAGTAATGCTCCCGAAACATCAGGTTCAGAACCTGACTAATATCGCGAGAAATAAGAGGTCAACGTGTGGTGTTAGATACAATGGCTTGACTAGGCTAAAGAAAAATGTCGATGCTGAACGCTTTATATTTAGTTGGTATAACAAATCCGCGAAAAATCCTTTTAAAAAAAACAACTACAATGTACATTTACCTAAATGAAAATCACTTCCCTAAACTGATAATTTAACATATTAAAGCAAAGCCACAAAAAAGACAAAATTATTTATAGAACTTAAATAAAAAATTTGAAATTCTGTCATCCTTAAGACTTAAGGCTTCTTTTAAGTCTCTATGATAACATAAAACAAAACTACTTGCACATACTTTGCTAATTCATCACCAGATATGATAATAAATTTAAAATTAAAACGTTCGATTATTTAGATACAAACGGATATATTTTTATAATATATATCGACATTCTTGTAACTTTTAATATTTTTTTCCAATATGTTCCCCAAATTAGGTTATCAACACTTAAAAGGTATGCGGTTGTCTCTTCTTGCATTTAGACCTCCCTAGAAAAAAAAAAGAAAAAAAAAGAGGGAATACTTTAGCATGCATCAGTAAATGGGTCAAGAAAATTTATTACCCTCCAATAAAAGGGATAGGGGTATATATAGGCAACTATATGCACAGCCGCAATATCCTGCGAAGGAACATCCGCAATATTAATATAAAAAAAAACCATGATGGTTCACAAAGGAGCGCTGAATATTTGAGCGTAATGTTCATTTGCCTCAAGCGCTCTTCGGTAACTAACATTCCTTTCCGCCTTTCCGTTAGGAGCTTCCGAGGAAGAGTACGGCGGTTTCCAAGTTCTTGGGCAACAATCTTCAACCAAGGCTCGTATGGAACGCCCGCAGAAACTTTGAAGTCTTACATACACATTCTGAATTGCATAACAGATGAGATTGCCAACAAACTCTGACAGGACTCTAGACAAATCCCCTAATCATAGACTTTTAAATTAACTTTTATATCCTCAGAGAACAAATTTAAGAAATACAATAACCAATTATAATTATAAAAATTTTCTTCTGAGCCGATAAAAAACCTTTTCCGAAGATTTAATGAATAATAATTTTAAAAACACACAATAAAAGAAAACAAAACAAAAAAGCAGAAATTGATTTTCAATAAGTTCAAAAAAACAATAGCGTGAAGAACAAAAATATTTATTTTATCGTAAAGAAGTGTGGGGTAATTTATGTTAACTGTTATAAATATTTTATAACACTGATATTCGTAAAAGTAGAGTTATTATGAAAATGTATTAAAAAGCACTTCTTGCTTATTTACGATAAAATGATTTCTTTCATTCACTCTGATTGATTCTAGAACAATCACTTTACTCTTACGTTAAACTTATTGAAAATTATTTTTTTTAATTTTTAGTTTTGTTTTCTATTAAAGCCTGTTTCTTAGTTTTTTTCTAAGAATAATCTACTTTTTAGTTCGGCTTGAGCTAAACGCGAGTTCTTTAGTATTTTTTAACTAATATTCAATTTATACTTTTTACGTCAGCTATAAGCTAAAGCGTCTTTTCTAACTCTTTTAAACTATCATTGTTTTATCGCAAAATATAGACGAAATTTTTCAATTGATTCTGTGAGTAATACGCAGATAACGTTACATACATATGTACAGGCTAAGCTAATAAAAACGAGTTAAGCAAATTCTTATGCTGTCTAATCTTAAAAATGATTAGGATGTTACTTTATCGTAGCAAATCTTTTATAACATAGCACATATTTTAAAAAATGTGCTAGTACAACTTTCTATGTAATGTAAATTACAAATTCAATTTCAACAAGAACGAAATTAGTAATACTTTAACTATTGTATAACAACTTGGGGAGTCCCCTAAAACTATATAATATAGCAAAAAAAAAAAAAATGCAACACCATTTACAAATGTAAAATTATATCTGACTTTGACACGACTCCTGGTACCTCAGTGGTTTAGAGCACCGCACAGGAGATGCATACGACCCGAGTTCGAATCCCGGCCTGGACAAATCTTTTCTCTTCAAAACAAAAATATTTAAAAGTAAAATTATACAAATAAATCCAATCCTATGAACAATTAAAGAAAATAATGTTTACTCAAACATAATATAAAGTGATTAAAATATGAAATTATAACGAATGAAGAGGGAAATAAAATGTGAGTAGTTTGAAAAAAGGTTTTTTGTCATTGCTAACAAATTCATTATAACATTATAAACATTTTCTGAACTATAAAATTGAACAAGGCACGTTTTCCTAGATATTTACCAAAAAGTAAAGAAGAAAAATGATCCTTGAACCTCTCACATCTCGCGTCATCTGTTATCGAAAGGAATCTAGGCGTTGTTTGATGATAGTGATAATTTCTTTATAAATTTCGCACAAGCCCCTTTAAAATAAAATTACGGTATACGAAATGTGGTATTTAGCCCTTTAAGGAGAAGAATTTACAAGTAAAAAGAATAAACTATGATTAACTTATAATAACAAAAAGAGGATATTTAATGCTTACACTAATAATAAGTATTTCCACGTACATAAAATTCAATACAAATGCATGGACGTGTTCGATGAAGTCTCAAAGCAATATGAGGACTTATAATTTTTTTTTAAATACAAAAAAAGCTAAAGAAATATATGAAAATAGGTGGAATCATATCTGACTTTCTTTTGAACAAGTCATCAAAATTGTTTATTGTAATGATTTTTTTTTTTTACAAATTTGTGACATTAGCCTATGATTCCAGTCAAAATAATAAATAAACTACTTATGCTGTAATGATGTATTTAACTTGTAAGAAAGTCGATTATTAACGACTTCCGTATACTTTCTAATACCGATCATGAAATATTTCATTAAAAGGAGAGCTATATTCTTTTCTTAAGACTGAGCCGCTATGAACTCCGTTTGTTCCAACTGTTCATTCCTGTCGAGTACTATCATTACTATAATAATAGTTATTATTATTATTGTATTATATTGCAAGAATGATAGCCGGTAAATACAAACTGGAAATTTCCGGGCTGATGATGGCACAAATGCGCTTTTAATCTGAGCCGCAATTTCCAAGCGATTTAGGGCATCTACGGTTTTCCAAAAGGCTTAATGGCTTCCAGTAGGACTCAATATTTGTGCGATATGACGATAGTCCCGTTCTTCCTCAAATTCCGGCGATGATGTCGTTCTATCATTACGTTTTCTTTGAAACAATGACGCTTGGGATATCGTTAGCTGGAGGCATCACAGGGGCACCGAATAAGACCTTTATTACATCAGTGACATTCAGCGATACGCCGCTCTTTTTTTAGAATTGTTCCCTTTTTAGAATAGTCCCTCAAGGATAACACAAAATTATCCATATCCGTCGTTTATTATGTTTTTATTTTAAGATTTATTTACTTACCTACTAATATCCTGAAATAAAATACTTATTTTTAAAACATCAATGTATCTCTTTTTCTTGAATATTTTCAATATAAGCAACAAAAATTACTGCTTGATCATCCATTTACAAAGGTTTTTTTTTATAATTCATTTGTCTAATACTTTAAAATTTAACTATATTATTATATTCACCGAAAAGCTCATTAAAGATATTTTTACATTGTACTATATTAAACGTCTTGGAGTTATGTTGATTTGTTTGGCCTGTTGGTGTAAGATATATATATGTGTATACATGTATGGTGTGATTTGACCATAATCGTTGCGTGTGTTTGTTTGGTGCCTGAATTGCCGAAATATTGATTGGTTCAGTTATTTTCATGTATTTAATAAGCTTAATAACGGTTATTTCTATTTTAAAATTTCATTCTATTAAATTGCTTAAATATTTGATTTTAGGGAGTTTAAAACATGTTATAATTTTTTTCACAATTACCTCATAGAAGGGAAAGATTTGTCCTGCCCGTTATTTGAACCCTCTGCATCTCCGGTGCAGTGCTCTAAACCAATGAGCTACCAGGGGTCGTATCCAAGTCAGATATAATTTTACATTTGTTAATGATGTTGCATTTTTTTTTTGTTGCTATATTATATAATTATACTGAGGCATGGAAATGAGCCATCCTCTTTCCGCTGCTGAAGCCAGCAAGAAATGGTAATCAGCCAGTCGACTATTGGCATATTAGCTTACTTCCGCAAATGGGAAAAGTTTTTGAGAAAATTATATTTAATTATCTCAAAACCTACTGCTCGGAAATAGCATTAGTCCCACCGGAACAGACCGGCTTCCAGGCCGGATTGTGCCCGCACCACCATTTGGCGAAGCTACATACGGAAGTAAGCCAGAACACAGTTAAGAACGAGGAAACCGCTTTGATATCCATAGACTTCAAGGAGGTGTTTGACTCAGTGTCACATAGTCTTCTTGTAAGAAACTTCAGGACAACGAGTTTCCCGAGCAGCTCTGTACTATCATAAGGTCCTTTCTGACACAACGTTCAATAAAGATACGAGTCGGCAATGAGCTGTCCAACGCCTTTCCACTTACGTGTGGTGTACCTCAAGGGTCTGTGCTATCACCGGTATTATTCTCAGTTTATACGGCGAAAATCGTTGGTGGCAAATACAAAAAAGCTACTGTGGCGGCGTATGACGATGACATCGCCAACTACTCGTTGAATGCAGAGAGAGCTCTACGGCAGGCGGAGGTGGCCTGTGAGAAAATAACTAAAAAACTGGACAGTTTGAATATAACAGTTAATCCCAAGAAGACCGACTGTATTATTTTATCCTTCCAAAAGAATAAGCGCCCTCTACCTAACTTTTATAGAGTAGCAGGCAGAGTAAACAAACCTGCGAATAGGATAGCGTATCTCGGTGTCACCCTTGACTGGCACTTATCGTTATCTCAACACTGTAATAAGAAAGTCAGGTGGTTAGAACCAAATATTACAGGCTTAACCACTTTTAAAATCACCGAACATATCACTCCGCCTCAAAGTAATGATCTATAAGGCCGTTATTATACCAGCATTCCTTTATGAGGCGCCTATGTTGAATAACATTTCACTAACAACATCAAAAAGCCTCCAACAATTTCAAAACCGTATACTGAAGCGTATAGTAAGGCACACCTCTCTACAAAGGACGAAATCAGACATAATCAGACACGAGACCATAAGACTCTGACGGTAATGGACTTCATTACACGGAGGCATATCAAATTATTTGATAGCCTCCAACACTGCACGACCCACACTTACACCGACAGGCCGACCTCAGCGCTGGCAAACACATGTAGAGACACTCAACATGGACTGAGTAAACTACTAACTCCAATCAGAAATAACTAGTGAGCCCCATAACTAGACCCCCCCCCCCACTCCTACCATCTAATTAATCTCAAGAAAATTCAATGCACAATCCTCTCTTAAAATTCACCTGGTGCAGTAAAAGAGATGTCATGTATCATATTAATATGTTATTGTCAAAAATTAATAAAAGCCAAGAGGCTAAGAAAAATAAATCATAAAAAAACAAAACAATTATATATTATATATATATTATTTTATAAATCCATTTAAAAAAGGTTATAAATTCGGGTGGCCAAAGGTACACACATATAATTAAATAAAGAAAAACAACAATATCATAAATCTTAGTTCATGAAAAAAATATTAATAAAAAAAAATAGATAAGGCAATACGAGAAAGAAAAAGTCGAGAGGCAGAAAACAGCGGTTGGAATGGAAATCGCTATAAAAATGAAATGGACAAAAGCTTGGTGCGGAGAGTTATAGCCGTGTTTATACGATCCGCGTTGTGTATCCCACACCACTGTCCTCAGGTAATTACACAGCTGAAATATCGCTCCAGGTCTTCGTTTTTATCCCATTGGCTTCTGTATTCCTGCCCCGCGGCGACCCCTCCCGCTTGTAAAAAAAATCTATATTGCAAATCTACCCGCCCAACAAAAGACTACATGTTTATTCATATCCTACACGGCTAGAAAAGCACATGGAGTGGCAGATAAATCAACTGGCAGTTTCTCGTCGATGGTTCCTTTTTCAATATTACTATAATAACAATAATTCTAAAATATTAATCTAAAATTCTCCTTTCATCACTATCATCACTGGCACTACAACCCGGTACGGGTCTTCGCCGCATCAAGACGACGCCTCCAATTATCTCTGTCTTGCGCCAGGGTCTGCCAAGCTCTGGTGTTGAGGAGCTTCTTTGCGTCGGCTTCGACCTCATCTGCCCATCTCAGTCGTGGCCGTCCTCTCCTTCTCCTCCCATCCACATACCCAAAGAGGGCTCTTGATAGGTGTGTCCCCGTCCATTCTTGCAACATGCCCCGCCCATCGTACCCTTGAGATCCTTATATATTGTACCACATCCGGTTCCCGGTAAATCTGGTACAACTCTGCATTTTCTCTCTCCCTTACAGGTCCAAACATTCTTCTCAGAATTCTTCGCTCAAAACCCTGCAAGCTGATAGCATCTGTGCGTGATAAAGGTCATGTCTCTGAGGCGTACGTCAGTACAGGTCTAATTAAAGATTTGTCACTTTCTTGCCAGCAAAAAAAAAAAAGTCAAAATTCTCCTTTAGGCACCCAAAAAAAAAATACTGTACCGTTTCTAGGACAACAGTGGTACAGGAAAAAAGTGATTTGTTCCAGATAGCGCTTAATCGCTAGGTTTTCAACTCTCTTGGGTACCCACTTTATAGAGGCTGCGTGATCCCCGGGGTTACTCCAGATCCCAAAGGATCCATCTCCTGATGTTAAAATAGTAAAATTACCTGTCACAGCCTGATTCGAACCCGAGACCTTCGGCAGGGTTACTCAACGCTATACAACTACACGGAGAGGCAGGTCGACTGTGAGGCGACCGCTGGTAGCTCAATTGGTAAGAGCACTGCCCCGGAGAAGCGGACGACCTGGGTTCGAATACTGGCCAGGGCAAATCTTTTTTCTTCAAAATAAAAATATTAAAAAATTAAAACAATTAATAAAAAAATAATAAGACATTACTATGCGTTTCTATTCTATCGCTATTACACTAAATCTTGCACCTTTCCTCAGGTTGACGAACTAAACCAGAGAAAAAAAATTATATTTAATTACTGTTGTAGGATAGCTATTTATGTACTTAGTGTGGTTGGCGATTATTTTTTAACCTATCAAGATACAGAAAACTCTGAATCATGGGGATCCCACCATTTCTCACCCAGTTTTGTCACTTGTATTCAAAGGCAGGTGTTTCAATGAAATTGAGCGATAGTGGGAGCCAGAGCCTCAAACAGTTAGGTCAAAAAGAAATGGCAAAATCTCCCATTACTGAAACGCTATGAACATATTTATATTGCTTTTGAAGAGGCTTTGGAGCTATATACATAGCTACTATGTCTATGGAGTACACGTAATTAAATCCGTCCATTATTTAAGACTATAAGGCCTTACAATGGCAGAAGGAGAGCGGGGTGGCTCAGTTGTATAGCAATGAGTTATCCTGCCGAAGATCTCGGGTTCGAATCAGGCTGGTCTAATAACTGCCTTATAGATCATTACTTTGAGGCGGATAGATATGTTCGGTGAGGTTAAAAGGTGATTAAGCCTGTTAGATTTGGTTCTAACCGACCTGATCTTGTTATTAAAATGTTGGGATAACGTTAAGTGCCGATCGAGGGTGACACCGAGATACGTTATCCTATTCGGAGGTTTGTTTACTCTGCCTGCTACTCTATAAACCTTAGGTAGAGGGCGCTTATTCTCAGAGAGAGTATGATACAATACATTTATTTGTATTGTATCTAGATAACAGTTTTATTGAGTGTTCGATATATTACATTAAATATGTTTAATATGTGCATATGAAGCAGAATTTCTTTTATTAATAGGACAACCTGAACTCGTAAGAAGAAATAATTATTTTGATAAACAGTAAGAACAGCTTTGGATAGAATTAGTATAAAATAAGGATATCCATGACAAGGTGGTTAAAATCTTGATAGGAAGTATTTTAACCGACACAATAATGACAATATGAAATTATGTATAGTATATTGATTTATTTATAAGAAACAAATTCAACTGTACAAGTTGGATTTTTATGTCATGAAAATTAGTTTCATCTTATGACAGACAATTCAACATATTCTCTAAGTGTGAACTCTGCGGTCCCAAAATGTCTTACATATGTTAAGTGACTGTTTTCGCTTTATTTAATAATGTGTTATAACAAAACAATAAAAGCAACCTGTACCTGAGCTGAAACTGTACTGTTTCATAGACAACGGTTGTGCAGGGAGGTGATTTTTCCTAGACCCCGCTCAACCAATTGCGCAAAGTTTTTCACCATCTTCAGCTTGTTCGATTTTAATCTGTTGATTCATTGAGCTACAGCTCTGCATGAGTCCTGACCCAACTTCTATGAAACCGTCGGAAGATAGAAATGCCCTGATATATCGATTCCAGCTTGACTTCTTATCCGCCCCGTCCACACATGGCAAGATACTGATATTAAGCTTTTACTCAAATGTTCCTCGTATTTCTTCACCTCTAGAAAAACGCTACATAATATAAGGAAATATCTCAGAGTTGGATATATTTATTAACAAGCAACCCAATCCATTTCAAATGACACATGATAGATAAAATATCGTAGGTACATCTTATTTATATTTAGTACATATTTATGCCACAGACGGAATTCAATACACAGTACATATATGTAAGTACTACTAAGAAATAACTAAGTAACATATAAGATTGAATTTATTCCTCCAAAGCACTTATAATAATGAGTCTGAAAATATAATTTTCAAAGATGTAGGGATAGATTTAGATGAATAATTGATAACAGATTTCTTGTAACACAAGTTGCATTCGTATCACAGATGTATTACGTTATGAATTAATACAAATCAAAGCTTTTTACCTTATTAGATGCTAAGATACCATTAACATATTATGTGATCGCATTACCTGAAACAAAAGAAATTCATTATTTGTTTGCTTAAATATTTTATAAATCTTGTATATGTTAATGACTTCATTGTATCTATTACTAGCTTTTTGTGTTTAATCAATAAGCCGCAATGCCCTTGCCTGCAGCTGATAAGTTATAATTTTTTTTATATATACACCTTATATTACAATCTGCCGCTTTTAGGCAATGAGTAATAGCTGTAAATAGCAAGGTATAATTGAAGTATCAATAACTTGATCTGTTTATAAGAAATTTAGCATTTGCTTCTAAGTGGAACATGTAAACTTTGGGTATGGAAATTATTTCCCTCTCTAAATTCGTGTTCAAAATGTTCTGATTCAGCCTCATAAAGATAATAAGCCAATTATTTGATCTAAAATTGTTTACAAATATTTTATATCAGTTATTATCTTTAGTTAGAAGGGGACGGTGTAGATCCGTGTGTAGATCGCCGAGTTGCTGGCAGATAAATTGTTTTATCTGATAACATCCACCATTGGACAATGTAGGATCTGTAATCCACCTGGGGTTCAAAGTGGGCACCCTTAGTGGAAACCCTGGGGACCGGCATAAACTGAACTCAAGATATTTTAATATCTTTGTAGGTATTTTATTTGTGTTTGTAGTAGTAAAGCCTTTTGCAGGAAGTTTGATTATATTGATATCAGACTATGGTGTCGAAGCCATCACGAGCAGAGGAAATGACGGATCAAGACCAAAAGAGTACTCAGATGAGTGAACATGTCGAGTTGTAGAATACCCTCCTCCTCTAATATCGAGCTTGCCTTTCTTCCGGGTTTGGGGCAGGCAACCTCCTATCGTACGGTTAAAAAAATCGGAGATTGGAATATGATGAAATAGTCGGTTATTTCATATGGCATAAGAATGTGTAGAATTAGAAAATTAGTGTAAAGGTATAGAAAATTCAATTTGCATAGAAATCCTAATTTTAGGCTATATAAATCCATGACTCAGCAAAAAAAAGGTAATATCAGGTTATTAGAAAAATTTCATGATAAAGGCATAACAACTGGTTTAGTCACATGTTTTTATTCTCTGCATATCTTCATATTTGCAATCAAGCTTTGAAGTTGTATAAAAAGATTAATGTATAATTATTTAATGTATTAAATATTGGAGGTTTGGGATCGTTTCTCCTAGTTACAAAATAATGAGGAGTAAAAAAAAGTAATCACCTTCCCCATGGAAAGAAGATGGCGAATAACAGTATCTTACGACACACCACACTCTCTGGCAAGCTCGCGAATACTTGTGGACGGATTTGACTCAACAGCTTCCTTCAGAACCTCTTCAATATCCATTAATGGTCGCCCGGAGCCCTTCTTCCTTTCAACGTAGTTCTCCACTGCTAAATATTTCAAACCAACGCCGCGCAGTGCGCTGGTCAAGGACACCCCCCTTCATTTTTAATAATTTCACTCGTTGCTTCAGTGGCTGTGAAATTTTTTTTCCAGTAATGTCTTAAAATTACGAGAATTTCGTAGGACACTGTCATGTTTCTTATTTGAAATAAATAACTAAACCGAGGCTTTTTTTTTTAAGAAGTCCAGTGATAGTAAAGAAGTTTAGAGAATGCTCTAAAGGGATTAATAAGTGTTGGTAAATAATAAATAGCATTAAAATATTTACTGACGTTTGAACTCTGGAATTTGATAAAACGGTCATTTTTTTTTATACACCTCATAATATTTTCTAAATTGGTTTCAAATAAACTTCTGATTTTGCATATATTGAAAACCAGATGGCTAAAATGAAAGAAAAATTATTAACATAAAACTCATCATTGGAGATTACTCTGGGATGTTGAACTGAGGATTAATTTTTATATCTAAAAACGTTGATCTATGTTAGAGCAAAGCCAATTAAAACTTTCCTCGAAAGCAAGTTATCCACAGTCCTCCACATTGAAAAAGTAAAAGCTCTTACGAAAAAAAGTAACAACTTTCGGACTTAAATTCTTCATTAACTCTTAGACACATTTATCTTTACAACTCATGTTAAAAATTGACGTCAACTTCAGAGTTAATTAGCTTTTCAGTGATTGGACCACAGAGTTTTTATTTTATTTTCTTATTATAGGGTTAGTATTAAAAATATTCATTAGAAAAAAATTGATATAATAATAAGTAATTAACTAGTTAGTAATATGTAGTTACATATCCGTCAATACTGATAATCACCCTGTACATAGAAGTCGGATTTTGTATTATTTACTTTAAATCTTTGAAGCAGGCAATGTCAACCTCAAACCCTAAGTAAGTCTTTATATAAAATATTAATGCAAACAACAGAAAAATAGTGATTTGCAAGAATAGTTTTCAATGGAAGCCGGCAGACATCTTCCTGAAATCTATCTCCTGCTCTATGCTGAGGTTCCACATCTCAGACCCCTGTAGAAATACACTTGGAATAAGTAGTCTATATTACCAAACTAGAGAAGAGACTATTGAGTAAAGAAAACAGAAATCATCCAGATTTGCGATGGCTAAGTATTACCTAATTTTTTTATTATTTTAGTTTAAGCTCCATTCCTAGTATTGATCTAATATTTTCCTGAATAGACCATTTTTATAATGCTATGATATAAGAAAATAAATATGGTGGTAACATTGCTGATTTTGAGGTAAAACATTTGATGATAATTACTCAACTTATTATTTATTTTAATGCCCAAACTTTATTTTAAATTGGATTATTTTCCAGAGGTTGCTTGTATATTTACCAATTTCCTAGTCAGTCAACGCAAAACATGAATTAAATCTAAATTACAATATAAATAATTACAATGAAAATACCTTATTAATAAAATTATATATATTTGATACACTTTGATATAAACAATAACACTAGGAATACCAAATAACGTATAATAACAAGTGCATGCTATTCTTTTAATATCATTGGCAAGTGCTTGGACGTTGAACCGGATGCTCATCAAGCCATACTATCCGTCGAATAAAAAGAATTTTTAAAAAGTGTAATTAATGATATTAAATAATTACAGTTATTGTATCTAATTTATTATTAATAGGGCTAACACATGAGGGTTGTTCACATTAGAAGAAGATAAAGTTAATTCCCGAATAACCAAGCTTATTCGCGGTTCAATGATCACACACAGCATCTTTTATCTTGTCTATGTCACAAGTATTTTTTTGTTTTGTTTTTTACAAAATAACACAATCCTTCAGCAAACAATCAAACCATCATCATAAATAGAAAAATATTAAGGTTCCATGAATGGAAATTTTACTGGATAAAAATGATTAATGACTGGTTTCTTTGGTTATCCTCTAAACGCATATATTATACAGAAAAAGTAATTATTATTTAGAATATATCTGATCCGAACACGAAGGATCAGGAGAGAGGATCTCAACCTTGCTTTTTTTAATCTTATTTTTTGCAATTATAATTCCTCTAATCTTAAAACGATCTACATATCCAATCCGCCATTTTAACCGTTTTGTTATCGGAATCGTCAAAATCTAGTTTTCAAATTACCACTACCTCTATACTTCCTTTATTTTCACTATTTATTTAGAGATGTAATTTAATTTATTTAATTGTAAATATTTTTATTTGAAAAGAAAAGATATATCCCGGTCCTCGGCATATCTTTTCTTTACAAATAAAAATATTTAAAAATTAATAACAAATAAAATACAATTAATTAATTGTAAATAAGTACTCCTCAATGTTGTATTAAATCAAACAGCTAATTTATTTCCTATAATAACAAAAATTTATTATTCCATTATCCTAATTTAAACGTTTTCTATGCTAATATAACTCCTTTAACCCTTCGCTTCGGCAGTCAGGAAATTTCTTAATACCGGGAAACGGAAATTTCTAATTACAATTTTTGATATAATTATTCTATTTGCTATTCATCCCTTACAATAGCAGAATAATAGTAAGCCTCAGTTCCCAATAGTACAGTGAAGAGAGAGCAATGATTGAAAAATTTGGGACCAGCAGTACGGCTAAAGCCTGCGGATATAAACAAATTCTAAATAAGAATTGAGTTATTATTCTGAAGTTTTTTTAATTTATTTTTTTGATGAACCTTATTATTTATATTTTAACAAACAAAATCATCACTAAGCATCATTGGGGAAGTGAATAATTTTTATAGGAAATCAGTTTTACGCCGTCCGAAAATACGGTGGTTTTACAAGTCTTAGCGCCTGGCGAAAGGTTAACTGATTTGATAAATTATCCAGATTCAAATACTAATATATTTAATAATATTAATCATCCATCCCAATCTTCCAACGCAAGGATCGATTTATTATTCCAATATTGCAATCTATCCTCCAAGTCTAATTTGTATATTGGTAGAAAATATTTTGTATTTTCCCTATTTATTTAGATATGCAATTTACCTGCCAATACTCCTCAATTATCCATTTCTACAATTATAGGCTAGCGCATTATCAGAAATATTAATCCATTATTCAAGTTAAACCATTTAAACACATGAATTAAATATTTTATAATTTAATAAATTATCCAGCTTTCAATTACTGATATATTTGATAATATTAATTAGCTCTATCTTCCTCATTCCAAGGATCATTTAACTCTCCTGAGCAATCATCTCTTCTTCCAGCTTACTCCGCTGGACTGCCTCCAGATGAGGCCACTTACTGACGCCCCCCCCCCCGAAAGACGAGGTGGTAAATTAGCGCAAGGTAGGACCGAAGGGCACTAAATGGCGCTATTGGAGGCTATCAGGAAGGATTAGGCCGCCTAAGGGCTCCCGTTAATGCCCCAACTTAAGCCCTAGCAACTTCTGTGTCTTCTCAATCAGTCCCCGATCTAGACGTCATTGCTAATCTCAGCTATCCGAGTTTCTGTATTATATCTTTATCTAACACTGCATACGAACTTACGTCATTAAACAAACGACTCAAGACTGTTACATTATGGTAATATCATAAGATATGGCGCTGTATCCAAGAGAACTGCTTGTTGAGCCTCCCTTGAGACGTAATGTAGATGTTCCAACTACAAAACCTTCTGAAGGGTACAAGATGTCCAGAGGTTACTTCTGTTCCGCTGATAATATCAGAAATCTGGCAGATGGTCCCCACCCTTTATTCTTGCTCAGCACTTCTGTCAGGTTTGATCTGATCAGATCTCCCTTACTCCCAGGTATTCCTTCCACCTTTTCGATGCTCTTTTTAACGTTAGTCACGTTTTCTGTCAGTGGAACATTTTAAGCATCAAGTTAGGTAATAGCTTATGCGAGAAGTACGGAATTGTTAGAAATGAAGGCAAGGTCGTTCTTTAAATTAGGTTATTCGAACAAAGACTTGGCTGTATTTATCGCTGCTGCTTCACCTTCGAGATGTGAAAGGACATACTTGATTTTACCGTAGTTCTCGCAGTAATAGTGAGCTCCTTCTTTTAGCATTTGAATGCGACTTGGTGCTATTAAGAACATTTTTTTAACCGAGGAGATTAATGAATCTACGTCAATGAAGAAAGATCGGACAGTTTCTGCTTCTCGATACAAGGCATGAGCAATACACCTCACATGAACAATCTTCGAATAAAATACCTGAATAGATTGACCAGCCTTAACCATAGTGGGGGCAGCATCAGAGAGATACAAAAGAACTTTTTCGTTCAAAAGTCCACTGGGGCTTAGGATATGCATCGAGGCATCGAATAATCGTGAAATGATGGAATAGGTGCATTTTTCGAGAACTTCAGAGATCAAAAGGAATATCTGCTCTGACCAAAGCCCGACACAGATCTGTACTCAGAGTAGACTTAATTGATGATGACGATGTAAGGAAGGCTTCATAGGACGTCCTCTCTTTATTTTATACTAAATATTTTAGGACGAAACTATTAAAAGTTATAAACGATACTTTTAAAATATTCATGTAATTCAATGCAAAATGTGGAAACAGTTTAATAACTAAAAACAATTAGAATCAGGATAATATTGTTACAGTACTGATAAAAATAAATTCCGCGTTTTTTTGTTTTAAAGATCTTGAGTAAGTTTTCTATGTAAAGTTATAGATTAGTTAAACAAGGTTAATGTCAAAGTTTGTTTAGTAATGTAAGGGTAGTACATACGTACTGGCAGCCAAGGAATCCGTCTCTCTAGTCCTTTATATCATCTGGAAACGTTAAGCGGTTAAACTTATCAGGGAGCTTTGATATCAGACGTTTATTGTGCTATACGATTGATAGAAACCTACTTTGAGGCATTGTTCCTACCTTAGACTCGCGAAACTAACTAGGCACTGATTAAATGTCTTCGGTTGAAAGTGGTCAAATGTAATTTTACCCATCAATTGAAATAAATGTGTGTATAACAGTCTACATGACTATGTGATAAACTCAAATGATGAGTGGATAAAATAGATTTTGGTACTTGTGTACATAATGCACGCCCAAAGTAGGCCAATGTTGTGCGCATGCCCAAGCGGTTACATTTTATAACAGTTACATTTCTACTAGTTACATTGGATAACCTTACATTTTTGACAGACATCATTGTTTGTTTACTACTGTGTTCGAGAGTTGTTGTGTTTCTTGCTCATTTGTGGTTTGCTTGGTGTTTTAATGTACATTTTTTGTTGTTTGGTGTTTTATAATTATACGACACTGCTTATTTGGGTCGACTCTTCTTGAGAAGATCATTGAACACATTGCAGATGGGAGCACTATTTATTCCGACAGTTTGAAAGGCTATCAAACAAATGCAATAGAAAAACAAGGATTCCACCATGCTAAAGCGAATCATAGGTATAACTTTATTGACCCAGAAACACGAGTACATACACAAACAGTTGAGAGAATGTGGGGTAGTGCTAAATGGAGGAACAAAAGACATAGGGGGACAGCAAGACATCATTTGGATTCTTATTTAGCAGAATTTATATGGCGACAACATCAGGTGGATGGAAATAGAGACTGTTTTCAATCCATGTTGAACTGTATATCAACCCATTTTCCACCAAAATGCGATTGAATGTTATGACATTTTTTATTTATTATATACTACATTATTTTATTATATGTTATATATTCAATTATATTATTATTACTTCGATTTATTTATTTCCATTATTATTACATTCCATGTTTTATTTGAATCTAAGTTGGACCGAGATCGCCTCCCTTCGGATATTTTGAAGAGAAAAGATTTGCCGCCGGCCGGCCGGCGAAAATATCCGAAGGGAGGGGATCTCGGCCGAACTTAGATTCAAATAAAAATATTTTAAAAGGTTATCTGAGGTAACTGGTAGAAATGTAACTGTTATAAAAAGTAACCGCTTGGCCATGCGCACAACATTGGCCTATTTTGGGCGTGCATTATGTACACAAGTACCTAGATGTTTTTTGCCTAGCCCCTCGGCTTTTATAATTGGGTTGAAAATAAGATATTAAGATAGAAACCACCTCTTTTACTGCACCAGATGCAATTTAAGAGAGGAAATGCGAATAGGACTTTCTGATTAATTAGATGGTAGGAGTGGGGTTCTAGTGATGGATAGAATAGATCTAAGTGAATTAAATTTTAATTTTCTGGAAAGAATTAGCGCTCTTGGGATGAAGCATAATGAAATTAAGAAATAGCAGAAAATGAGCTCTAGCTGTAGTTTTACAACAGAAGTCTCTTGCTTAAGAACGAAAGTTGTTATTACTCGATTCCAATAACGTATTACTGATTTAAGTGTTTGCATGATTCCGCAGTGCAACTTCTGCGAAAATACTTTTTAAAAACACGAGACCCCTCGACGAGTCTTTCTAGCACCAAAAAAATATATGATAAGGAAACGCTGAGTAAGACCTTGTTTAATCTGATGACAGTTAGAAAATCAGATGATCATTCAATGGTAAGAGGGAACTGTGAAGCAAGGATCAGCCAAAATGCAGATTCCGCAAGCGCAAGGAAATTTATCCGTGGATTTAAATCTCAAAAACCGCACCTGTTAAAAATTTTTATTTAAGCATTTCACTGAGATAGTCTTCCGAATTCGGAACAAACTAAAAAAATAATGGGGAAGAAAATGCTCCAGGCGGAGTTAAAAAAAATTGTTTTTATTAAGGAGAACTATTTGTTTTAAGCAAAAGAATCGGGCCAAACTGCAGGTCTTCTTCAGGGCTTATATTAGGATCAAGGGTTGACGGTTCACTACCAAACCCCCACCCGGACCATTTTCTTTCTCATATATATATATGGTAAGCTAATATTATTAAAAAATAATAATAATCGGAAACCAATATCTGAGTCTATATTAGGGGTGCTATACGACCCAGTGAAATATTGATCCGTAATACAGTTAATGCCATTAAAAAAAGTGTTGTACTAATCCGACAGCTTGGAACGGAGAGTTCAAGAAAGTTTTTTAGGTGATGATTATAACATATTATCCAATCTACGAAATATTTTTTTAAATTATAACTAATTGTTCTGAGAAGTCCTAGGGCTTGATAAATCAATAAATTTCCATAGGAGGTTTAATTTGTATGCACAAAATGAATATTGAACTATTGAAACCAAAAATGTCCCCAAATACGGTTTTATAAGTTCAAAACTCAGAAAGACTGTGAACAGATGAGAAAGACAGATATCTCTGTATTGCTTCGTAGAGTTAATGCATAGTTGGATTGGGTTGATGACCTAAGGAAATTGTGTATACTTGCCGGCTCCTTATTCCAAAGTTATGAAATATCTTCCATATTGTCAGCAATGTGACTTCCTTGAACTCCTTCTTCTTTTACTTGCATAAATACAAGCTCTAAGATTATGATATGAGAGAAGCTGAATTAGAGATGTAGTAAATGGTTTGTAGTATGTAGGAGAGATTAAAGTAGTCAATAAGTTATGTTGATAGTCAATAGCAATAAATCTACTAGCTAGTTCATAAAAATGTCCATTTTATAATATCCTATAACTCAATAAATCTATATATTTCTTACAAGTCGTCCACCGTCTGTTAACTGTAGTCCTTGCTTACTTGATTTAATTCAAAATATTTTAGTTTTAGCTCGTCTATTGAGTAGATTCACAAGGGATAGAATATCATTGATGACCATTTTATGTTTCCGTTGTCAATTTATATTAATAAATGTGGTTTAGATTTCATTAATTACTATTCAATCACGGTATAGAGATTTCATTGTTGAATATATTTATACAAAATTAAACTTAGGCGTTGATGATCAGAAGGCTTTACACTTCAAATTTAAAACAAGCAACCAGAAACATGAAACTGGGACAAGAAGAGCGGAGGAGGCAAGGACTGACGAAGGTGAGGGATTTATGCCTGTCACGGAAAACGGATTTGAGAAGACTTTGTATGGGAGGCTGTAGTCGTTATAGAGCAAGGGTTAGCTCTCGAAGCCCTCCTCTGCTGAGGGGCAATATATTACACAATCCTTCGGAGCAACGTTTAAATAGCTACGACTCTTCTCATGTGTGCAATATAAGTTACAGTTTTTAGTTCGTTTTTAATGAGTTCCTTCCCTCTACAACGGATCGATGTCCTTGGAAGAACATAGCAAAATAAATCTGTCCGCCTAGGCGTAAGAAAGGGTGGAGATATCGAAAAAAGTGTTGATATATAACATCAATGATGAATGGCCTTGGGTTCAGTACGTGATAGATACTGTGCCGTTTCTTTGACAGTGTTTGTGCAGGAAGGTGAATTGTTCTAAATCCGTTTTATAAAGGCTTAGGATTCACTCAGCTAGTAGTAGGTAAATCAATCAGTATCCGTCCCCGATTAAATAAATTATCTGCCACCGTCAGATTCGAATCCGAGGCACTAGCCACCACAACTCAACGAACATATCCAATTATTAATATTATAATAAGATATTGTTATTGTTGATCTTCCGATGTCTATTTTTTAACTTTATCAAAACATATTTCTCAAGAAGTGTTAAGGATAACTACTAAGGATAAATTACTATTTTAAGGATTTATGAAATTCAATAAACATTAAAATTTTATAAATGGATTGCCCATATACCCTATTTGAGAAGCGCCTTAAAGTTATCTGTAATATTACAGCAAGAAGGTGAGAGTACAAAAAAAATAAATAACAAGTTCACCACTACGTTATAAAGCAACACGTGTCGGATCTAAAATGATATAATGATTCGAAAACCTAATGACAAGGAATTTGAAAGACGATCTTTTAGTAAAGAAGTGTGAATGCCGGTTGATAGCCCGTGCACAATCGGTCCGAGAGCAACACTCGCATTAAAACCACATAATACCCTTCCCCTCCAGCTTTTGGTCTTTAAGAGAATCAAATGCCCATTTGGTATCAGTGTTACTCTCAGTTTTAAAAAGACTTCGAGGACATTTGTTCTTCTAACTCAACTTACAACAATAGGCCATCAACGTTGATAGCACAGCATCAAGAATGGTAGCCTATGGTGAGGCTAGATATCAGTCATTAAAACACACCAACAACATGAATGTTATTTATTATTACAATAAGGGGTCGAATTAAACAGTTATATTTTATAATTAAAAGTAAAACTGTAACATATTTATTTATATGTAGGCGTATACAAGTTTTTTTTTTTTAATTTTTACTTTATCCATAGAAGTTCTTTAGTTTCAAAATAGATATTTCCAAAACTTTATTGTCAAATTCAAATCATGAATGTTTTTTTTACTGTTATTATCAATCATTTATTCGAAAAGGTTTTAATGACAAGTTAAATAAGCTTTTAAATTTTTATATACAGAAACCATCATAGGGGCTAAACAAAAATTGATTATTAGTACAAACATTTTATTAGTTAAACGAAATATTTTCAAGTGTTTCGTTACCAAGATTGTGTATATTTTAAAGATGTTTATGCCTTTTCTACAGAATCTTGGGAGCCATAAGTTGCTTGGGAGCCATGTATGATTAACGCTTATACAATATTAATGTTATTTTCTCAGTAGTATAGTAAATTTTTGTCTAAGGGAAGTGTTCTATTTTTAAATTGAACTATCTCTCATTATGGTCCTCCACCTGAACTACCACTCTCGTTCGTAATTCGTTTATTGATCATTAGATTTAATATTTATGGTATTTTATAATAATTTAACTTTTTTTATAGCAAAGAATAAATAAGTAAAGGTTTAAACAAAAACTTTGAGTGAAAATTAAATAGATATTAATTTAAAAAAAAGTATTTATTAAAATTTACAACTGTATTATAACAATACAACAATTGAATGTAATGGCATGAGCGAAACATAATAGCATGAATAAAGTCACGTTTAGAAACTATCCTACACTGGCAGTGCTGAAATAACAAATTCAACTGAGGTCACGAGGCCATCTTCTTTAAAAAAAATAAGTAAAAACTTTTGTATGCTATAATTTTTATTTAACAGTTATTAAAAAAACTTTTGTGACTAACCATTTATCAAAAAAATATTTTTGAATTATAACAGTAAAAGTTGAACTCTTTTTTTTTTTTTTATAACTGTTTCAATACCTGATTATAATAATAATGACTGAATTTGATTTATATTTAAATTCAAAAATGACGGACACGGCATTTATCACCGAAACACTTCTCATTTCATTATCAAAAATCTATATTCCAGACACTTATAAACACAAATACATAACAGTCCATGGAGACACCGCCATTATCATCAAATTGTCATTAAGACGGCCCCATGCACTCACTAATCACACCACAAATATAGTCAAAGGGGAATCACATTACATAAAAAAACATAAAAAACATCACGATCACTGATGTTTATTGCCCCCTCCCTTGATACAAGCTTAAATCCTCAATTTTTAAATGTGTTTAACATTTTAGAAAAATTAATTTATCCCATGTTTATTATTAATAACTTAGTGATTGATAAAAATATATTTTTTCGACATCAATTAGGTTTTAAAAAAAGACTCATCAACAATCGCACAGAGTAACTGACTACGTATCGACACCGATACATCGATTCTGGATCTCGCCCAAACCTTCAACAAGCTCTGGCACCAGGGGTTTCCCTTTAAGCTGCATACCGTACTACCTCCCGCTCATTATTTAATTATCAACTCAGTAATTAAATGACTAATGGTTAATTAAATAATCCACACAACTAGGAGAGGGATTTCTTCAGTCGTAAGAGGTTCAGAGCCGCCTCCTTTGAGCCTCAAGGATCAATACTCGCACTGCTAAAGTACCTAACTTACACAAACGATATTCTTCCAAGTACTGAGATACGGACAGCACCCTACGATGAAGACACTGCCGTATTTAATAAAGATCGATTAAATAAACATCATGTCTCTGATAAAATATAACCTAACTTACAAAAGTTGAAATAGTGGTGTCAACGATGGAAGATTAGACTGAATGAAGATTAGACTGAAACATTGCTTTTAAGATGTTTTGTTTTTTTTGCTTAAAGTGGCACAAAAGACATAAAATGCGGACGCAACATGAGGGACGTAAACGGGGGTCCCGAGCCTGTACAGTGTAAATGAATCGTAACAGATCCCTATCCTAATTGTAACCGGATAGGCAAAATTTAGTTCTCCCTAAATCCGCAAAATATATATATACATATTCTCCAAGGACGCAAAATTACGACACAACAACACAGTAGTTATACCTGAAGCCATATACGCATTGGAAACCACAAGCATCAAAAGAAGGACGAAAATTAAAGAGATCGAAAAACAAGAAAGGAAAATCCGGAGAAAAATCCACGGGCAGTATTTAGAGACTATTTCTGGCAAAAAAGACCTACAGAAAAACTATACAGACACACCGAAACCATCACTACAGTCATCAGAAAACGCAGAGCGAAATTTTTTGCACATATCTCCAGAATGAAATTGGGCACTTCCTGGTATAAAGAAACCACAGAAGACTTGAGAAGATTAAACATCACCATAGAAGGGATACAAGATCGTAAAACCTGTAGAGACAATATTATGAACCAGAAACTTGAAGTTTTATCACTACCTACAGTAAGCAGGCGTAAATGGACAGATGAACAGATGGAGGCTCAAAGTGGAAAATGAAAAGATTTTGGGAAGACAAAAAGAAGAAGAAAGTCACCACCAAAAGCTAGATTTTTGTCTTTTAAGCGCTCTCCTTAGAGGGAAATATACGCAAATAATAATATATACATATATAATTAAAGATAAAAACAATATTCCTTTACTTCTACGGATTTGAAATTTTTTCGTTCAACAAGTTAAATCGAAAAATTTTCATTTCGGTTGATTAATACGCGCCATATGTTTAACATATCATTTTTTAAACGTTTTAAAATGCAATTTAGCATGTTGAGATGGATTAAAGAAAATAAACTTAGCGTAGAGAGAATTTGATGGGAGTTCTAGCATAAAGTTCCCCTTTGTGGGAGAATACCCGAGGGAACCTGGTTTTAGAATCAATTTCGTTGCTGAAGCCACCCCACTTCACCAATAATTGCCTACTACAAAGAGTCTTTCCTTTCAGGTTACCAATGCTAGCGTAAAATGAGCTATTTCGACAAAAAAAAAAAAAGAAAGATAATAAAAAAAAAAGACGATCTCACACCCCCCTCCCATTCTCTTGCTCAGCTATCTCCGTGTAAATATGTCTGCTCAACTGTTAATCAACGCAGGTAGCAAACTTTTATATTTAAAGAGGGATTAATGGATCCACTGACGTGGCTGCCTTTCCGCTGACTGCCGGCTTTAGTGAACTCGCTACAACTGCTTTGGTTGCCAACATGTGAGAGCCCTTGTGTTTGGACAGTGCCTTCTCGTTTGAGAGTTTAATGAAATTATTTACTTAATGACCTTTGACAATTCTTTAGGCATCACTAAGAATATTGAAATTCAGAATATATATTTTATTGAAATATTGTTTTTCATATCCATCAAACTTAACAGTAGATTGATATAGTGGAAAATAGTCACAATAAAAGCTCTGGAATGCCCGTCATCGAAATACAAAAATAGAATTAGGTTTATAGAATTGACTCCAATATATGAAATAAAACGTGGTATATACTTGGGGTTGCCAACCTTAGACCCACGGCTAATTGAATGATTAGTTCTAAAAATAAAGTATAATACATTAAAATAAATTATAAACAAAACGATTGATATCGAGAAGAACGTTCATAAATAAAGTTCATTCAACTATGTTTGTTGTTAATTATTTTCTTAATAAAAAATAAAATAAACTGTTTTATTACCAAATGTCACTTGTAGGTCTCTATAATACTCACATTTTGGTTGTTCGACCCACGGCCAAACGTTGTCTACACCTTGTATATAATACTACAGTTAAAGAAAGATATTTATTTAAATTTTTGTCATTAAAAGCTTATTAAAGTAAAGAAAAAAGAGCCTGTATATTTCGAACCGCTTAGTTTTAATTGTTTTTGTTTAAATAGGTTCGAAAACTATTTAATAGAA
Source organism: Troilus luridus (assembly GCA_964056705.1). Classification (NCBI taxonomy): domain Eukaryota; kingdom Metazoa; phylum Arthropoda; class Insecta; order Hemiptera; family Pentatomidae; genus Troilus; species Troilus luridus. Next base: position 40,815,608 of record OZ057412.1, on the reverse strand, counting down.
TTTATTAAAGTATTTATTTATCCCCATGTGTAATAGTCGAGTTTTGGGCGAAATGGGTAATATTGATAATTTTTTGGTTGTTGTCAATGGGAATCATTTTCAGAAAACAATAAGTGATTAGTTTAAGTGAATGATGATAATTGTAATGATGTTTTAAAATCAACAAGGTGCCCAATAACATATTCAATATAAAAATATAGTATTAAATTTGAGTTGGGGCACTACTTATCATGAAACATATCACACATTTTGATGAATGGTAAATTATATACATATACATATATGTATTTCTATGTTTTAGACTCTAAATTATATTTAAAATATTCTGATTGATTTTGGGATGCCAGAGTAATAATTTAAGGTGATTACTCAAATTATTGTTTCCTACTTTAGTCTTAATTGAATTCTTTTCCATGGGTCCTTTATGTGTTTTTCAACTTACTCAGTATTTCAACCTTCAATATATTACTCATATAATAGTGCTAATAATTCAAATAGTGCATCTGGGGTATGTATCCAACAAAAGAATTATAATGACAATAGTTTATTAATTTGAAATAAGATTAATATTTAATATATACATTGCTAAGTACAGTTAATGATATAGAAATATATAGAGAATCGCCATACAAGACATAACAGACTTAAATTACGACTTATCTGTGAAACAGGGGTAGGTTAAATATATAGGGAAGTCTTCGTCTGCCCGCCTCTTCATCGTTCTGCGCTATGCATCGTTCGCCGGCTTTCGTCTTCCGCGTCTTCCTGGCTCTTTCCTCTTCGGGTTCTGTTCAGAGAGTCCCTCTCAAAGTGGAGTCCTCGACCCCCCTCGTTTCTTGTCTCTTCACCAACCTTGACTATGAGGGTATGACCCTTCTTACCTGACCGACCTATTTCTTTTCAACCCAAACATTGCTCTTTGTGAAAAAACATATTTTTTTGTTCAAATAAAAAATATGTATATAACACAATAAACTATAGATATAAAACGCATCTTTTATTTCTTTATTTTATAAAAAATTATTCTAATTAATCAACTAATATTTATGCGTTATATGTTTATGGTTTGTGCTCTATTAAAATTTCTTAATTTTGTAATTTATTTGTTATTAATGGTTATAATATAAGTTATAATTAATGAATTGTCGACGATTATATTTTTTACAGAATCGTTATAAATTTCAAGTTATAAATTCGAACTCAATTAGTAAATGTATATGTAAACATTCTGACAATATTAAACGAAGTTGTTATAAGTGATGGAAGAGATTCCAGTTGCGTCAATAAATAAAATGATTTCGAATCAAAACATTTCTATATGTCATATTGCAAAAAATTTACTTATACCCGAAATAGTGTATGAGATGGTTGAGGCTGTACGTTATATGTATATATATATAAAAAGAACAATCATAGTCATGTATTTAACCAGTTAGAGAAGAGTCAGTTCGCAAACAGTAAATTCCTAAAGACTAAAAAAAATTATAGAATCCAACTCTATGAGTCTTAGCCTTACTCTGAAATGACATACTCGCATGAAAACCTGAAACGCGGGTCGGAACATAAGTCTTCATTAACATTTTTTTCACTATCCGCGTTCCGAACAATCTTCACATCCAATTTTTTATACCTTCAACTAATAATTATTGGAAATAAAAAAATAAAATTGATGTTACCGAAGGTATAATGACTGTATTAGGACAAAAAAAAAAGAACGGGGGGGGGGGGGGGAGGGAATAAATAGGAAGACTAAGACGATGGGTAAGAGAGGTCAAGAAGAATTAGAGGTAGTGAGGAGAGAAGGAAGGAACACGTAGCTTCATAATGACCCACAGTCCCGGAATGGCTTTCCAAACACAGCCCCTACTTTTTATAGCTGCCATAAACTGAGGAACCATCAGCTGAGATAAAGATATTTAAATTTAACTGTTAAGGCGGTTTATTGTCTTATTCATTCCGAATTCCATTATTACACCTGGCGCCTCTTTATCTCCCTACCCCCTCGAAATTTATTCATCCGAGATGAGCAATAAAATTCGCAATTTCAGACAGTTTTTAACCCTTCACTTCAATTATATGCAGGCTGATCCGGTCCGGGATAGTGATATTTCAATGGTTTATTTTATAACTTCACAACTCATTTGGATGTTTGAAGCCCCGAAGATGTTTTTATTACCAAGCCTTGTTTTTGTTTATTTTTTACTTACATATTTACAAAAAATATTGTAAAATAAAATTCAGCGATCCTTAAAAAAAAAATCTTTCAACAAAAATTTACGTTTCAGGGTCCTGTTGGGAGCAGAAATAATCATAACGAAAAATGGGTAAAGTTTCTTAGAATGCATCAAAAGTGGTTGTTATTCCTATATTGATAAATGACCTTGATGTCATAGTTGCCTATTTAAAAAAATCGTTTTACGATTGACTTTAACTCTTAACTTTAACGAGGTGTAACCACCAATTTATCAACGTGATAAAACAATACCCTTCGGTATTTATCGATTTATACATATGGTTTACACTTAGCCTATTTACTTGTTATATTATTGTAATATAGTTATAAATATCAATAAATAAATAATAAAAAAAAAAATAATAATACATATGGTTTTGCTTTTTTTAAATATTAACGATTTCGAGCAGCCTCGTTTTATCAATATACAATTAAATTTTCTTGTTTATAAACTAATAGTGTACACTTATTGTCAATGCTAATGCGTACAAAAAATGTATGCGCAAAATATTTTACTTTTTTATTTTTAAGAATAGTTTGTTAATATAAATTTATTACTGCGCGACAATCATTAAATTTAATATTTACCTTGATGGCCACGTGACCTTCTTAGTTGAACATGCGATTTGAGTACTACCAGTGGGTAGTTTCTCTACTTGTCATTATATCATGTCATTATGTATCACTCAGCCAATTTACTTGTTATATTACTGTAATATAGTTGTAAATAGCAATAAATAAATAATAAAAAAAAAAAAAATATTTACCTAGTAAAAGAAAGATAGTGATTTATAAAAGAGTAATGCAAACATAGAATGAAATATAATTAAATATTCATTTATACTTTGAAAATACAAATTTAAATTACAAAGGAATCGCTAACTGCAAAAAGGGAATCAGTCCGACCTTTATATTTTTAAAACTCCTATCGTTTTCCAAATACAGAACACATCGTTTAGTAAATTTTCCGCTAGATTGAACAGTCTGGACAACGCCTTCTATATTTTTTTTCCTGCAGATAGGAAACTTGTCGAGGACAGAATATTTTTGTTGTTTCCCTAGTAAAATTTAGGAATGTGGACTTGTTTCCTTTCTGAAGTTAGCGATTCAAATTTATCATTAATCTTCGTTAATTAATTTTTAAAGCAAAATGTTTTCCCATCTTTGAGAACCAAAAATCTCCCCCACATTCCCCATCCCCACAGGTTCTAGTGATCAAACATGTATCTTTCTCCTTTTTGCTTTTATCTAAAAATTGCATAGGCTTATCTTATCTTATTTTGTACAAGTTAATATAAATAATTCTATTTTTTATCATTTTTTGTTAATTGTTTTAATTTTTAAATATCTCCATTTTGAAGAGAAAAGACTTGGCCCTGGCCGGGATTCGAACTCCGTGGCAGTGCTCTTACCATTTGAGCTACCAGGCCAAATGGTATCAAATCAAATCAAATCCCGGCCAGGCCCAACTATTTTTCTTTCAAAATAAAAACATTTAAAAATTAAAATAATTAATAAAAACATTATAAATAATATAATGACGTAAGTCAACAAGATCCTAATTAAAGTAATGTTCAATGAACGTTCTTCCTCGTGTATACATCGCAAAATTGCGAGAACACGGGGATGTCGGATCGGTAAGTCCTGACTGAGAGGCGACTCCTGGTAGCTCAAATGGTAAGAGCGCTGCCACGGAGATCGAATCCCGACCAGGGCCAAGTCTTTTCTCTTCAAAATAAAAATATTTGTAAATACTTCTAGTTCATTTTTATTCCCAGGGCTGATTTCATTTCTTAATACTTTTTAAAATGTTTTTGTAACTAAATTACACTTCCTTTCTTCGAGAATTCGTTAATCAGTGACAACGTATTAGCCCTCGTAGAAAATTATATCCGTCGAAGATGAATTCATCCTCCGTGTTAATATAAGTATAAAATTCTATATTAGGACGAAGCCCACTTTACAAGACATCTACGCCTTTAAAGCATCCATTCTCTGTAAAAAGAGACCATAAAGAACATCACGTTCTAACCGTTTTTCTGCAGAATATATTTCTGCAGCAATTTCTAAGGGCAGTTATGAATACTGTTATAGACTGAACACACTTTGCCACCCTATTCGTCCAATAACAATTTTATAGATATGTAATGTATTTTTTTACAGCTCAATATACCGTCATCTTATTTCTACATGCATTTTATTATTATGTTAATACATAATTGGTTTTTTACTAAAGTAGGTAAGGTGTTTTCTTATTTTCGAATTAAAAACATAAGCTTCAAGATCGAAGGATAAAAAGGGCCCAGATGGAACCAGAAGTAACATGTATTAATTTATTTGTGTATTTTAATGCAATTATTATGTAAGCATTAATATAATTAATATATAAATTATCTACAACTTATAAGTAAAAATAAAATTATTATTATTCAACGCTTTTACATAAAAGGAACAAAAAGTCAAATGTTCTTTTAAGACACGGACATCATTCTATTCTATCTGAAAGAAAAAGTACAAAGAGGGAATTCTGATGTATTGACAAGTAGTTAAGTGATTATAGTTTGCTATATATTTTTATTTAGTATTAACAGACAAACATTGAATCATTTCCTTAATACGAATTCACTTGTGGTGGTTGTTATATATATTAGAAAATCACAACTAATGAGTACCACATCTCACATAAAAAATCAACCTAGGCTTCACTCGAACATTTTAACCTAATTCACATCTAAGTATATACAGCGCTACTAAATCAATTTTACATAGGACAAACATAAAAGACAAGATAGCAATTTATGAACGACAAAATAGAAATGTTTAAAATCTAAGATATATAAAAAAAGCTCTCAATCTTTAATAATAAATCATCAAATAATTAAGTACAGTCAGTATCTCACAATTTAAAGTAATAAGAAAACATGGCAAGTTTAGAATATGGCCACACAGTGAAAGTTGAAAAATTATAAATAACCTAAAGGAGCGGAGTGGCTCAGTGGTAGTCATGTCGGAAATCCTGGTTCGAATCCCGCTGCAGGCCATGATTTTTATTTAGTCTGTTTACAGCGGGAGATGGATCATATAAGATCTAGGACCCTCCTAGGCCCCACCCACCCTCTATAAAATATTATAAAATGACCTAGGACAAGTCACCTCCTTGCAGAACCGTTGTCCATAAAACAGTGCAGTCTCTACCATGTACTGAATCCGAGACCCGTTCACGGGTTGTAGTGGTATTGGTTATAAATAGAAAAATTATAAATACCAAAATTAAATAAATAAACGAACTTCAATAAGGAAATACAACATTCAAATATTAATTATTCAGATCTCATTAAAAGATACTTTCTTAAAATAAGTTTAAAAAAAAACAAACAACATTTCCTATTAGGTTAAAATAAAAAATATAATTAATAATATGCAAACAGATATTTAAAAATTAGAAGGGAACAAAACACGTAAATAAGTAGGAACTAGCCAAAGGTTAAATAAAAGTATACATTCATTAAAGTATGTTGTAAAAATAATTAACTTGTAGCAGTAACTATTAATAAGGATTATTAGGCTTGAAATGTATCTTAAGTTAAATCTTAATGCATGTATCTTAATGAAATTAAAAATACCAGATTATTTATAATACGTGGATAAAAAAACAACAATAGATAATTTGAAAAAAAGTTAAAGGATGGTTTGTTCATAAATTATTAAGTATAACAAATGTGGAAAAATACGAGAAACGAAATTCAACTAAATAATGAATATAAATTGAAGAATCTTAAAAATAAATAAATTGCGTTGGAATAATTTGTTGAATATAAATTAAATTTTCTTAATTGCACATTAAATTTGCCCGATCCCATTCAGCCTTTAAAAAATAATAACTTAAATTAGTTTTTGGATAAAGCCGGCGGTTAGAGGAAATAGTCTACCAGCTCTCAACTTTAGCAACCTGCTGTGAGCCTCTTATGGCCCTGGTTTTAAATAAATTACAAATGAGTTACCGGTCATGGCCTCAATGCCCGAAAAAAAAATCTTCTTTTTTAATAAAATGAAACAAAAAGTCAGAACCCAGTCAGAAATTAATCTCATAGTGAGTGAATAAGAATAGTGTAGCAACGTCTCCATCAAATTAAAAACAAAACAAAATTTAATGTATGAAGATTAAATCAGGTATTTAATCAACGGCCATACGAACAGTTTGAAATCATAAGAATTGAACATAAAAGACGAAAAATTAATGGAATACCAGACAGATTTGTGCAGCCCTTTCAAAACAAAAGAATAAAAAAGGGCTCAAACATTTACACTGGCCCTGAATAGAGTGCACTAACTCTCTCCATTAAGTAAAGTGAGGTCTTGGAGTGGGATTTAAAACAGAAGAAGGCCGCTAATGGTCGCTCCAAAAAATAATAAATGTATCCTTTAAAAATAAAAGTAATCCGCGAGTTTTTTAAATAGAAATAAACTATAAATAAATGTCAGTAAAAACTTTTTTAAGTTGATAGATCCACGTTTTATTTATCTAACCATAGACAAACAAACATGTGAAAAAAGGTTAAATTTTACAATCAATAATTATATTCACATTTATAAGGAAAGAAAGAATCATGGAACAAGTTAGCTTAGAGTGTAGGGAGCTGAGTAGCTGTGCTGATGGTCTCGGGTCCTAATCCCGCCTTGCCAGATAAAGTTTTTCAACAGCCGTAAATGGATTCATAGATGATGTTTGCAAACCCTACTGGTACTCGACTACCCTCTACACAGTGGGGTATTCTCAATGGGGTGAAAAAACGAACGGTTGAGTCTGATTAGCCTGTACTGAAGACCACTTATGGGTTGTATCGATACAGTTTTTTTTTTCTTAATGAAAAAAATAAAACTATTCCAAGTACAAGGTATAGGTTTTCAACGGCATAACTTTTGAGTTTCGAGAAATAGAAACACCGAAGGTACAAAAGTTAGCGATGGAGGACAAATAAATAATCAACAATCATGTTATAACAAAGCCTCCCATTTACGATTTTGCACAGGAAAACTAATATATTTTACCTCTTTTTGCCAATGCTTCATATACCTCCAAGTAAAATCTACCTAAACTAGAAATGGAACATATGATTTTTATTTATATTTATTCTAGCTCTCAAATAAAACACTCTAATTATTATATCAGTCTGCCTGCCATGAAGTGTTTGTCAGTCTTTTGTGGAATCTCTAATTTTAGTTGATATCAAATTACTACCTAATTGATACGAAACTTTTTGGAAAATAACCTAAATAGTAATTTAATAATACATTTAAAATTATATAACGATTTAATTTATCAATTGATAAATCGAAACAACGAAGCATTTATACTAAAAATGGGCTTATAGATATAATTAACTACTCCTAACCTAATCACCCCTTCTCTCGTATAAGCTTAAGGGACATCTGCTGCTATCTCCTTTTAAAAGTTTATGTCTGTTTTTAATAGCTATTTCTGTCAACATTTTCAATAAATATTTGGAAGTAGCAGTTTCTAATGATTGTCAGTTTACTCATGGAATAAAATAATTAGTCTGAATAAAACCAACTGGTCAATTTATAAGTTAATACAAACCAAATAAAAAAGAATCAACTGAATGTAAGCAAGTTATATTTAAAAAACAACTCTGTTACCTCTTTTTTTCTAAACCGACCTTATATTCATGCATAGGGCATTGAAATGCGGAACAATTAATCCAATGTAAACATAGCTACCTACATATTGTGTTTTCAACTCTTACCCGCGGTGCGACAAAGGTAAAACATTTGACAAACAAATGATAAATGTTTGCTCTGGAAATTAAAACTTAAATTCATTCAATCCCAGCGCTTGGATTACACAATGTGAATACGAACGATAGAGTTCATTCCATTCATTGAGTATGGTCCAGATAAAAAGCCCTCTTGGCAATGCCGCATAACCTATGAATTACTAGCTTTCATACCATGATAATTCATCTCTAGTTCATGAGGGATTATTTTCTAGTTCTAGTTCTATATATATTAAACTATATATAATGCATATGTATTAAATCATGCTATCATGCAATGAAAATGGTGGAATCTAAATTTTACAGTTGTAGATTTTGAACTTTGAGTTGATATCCTTAGAAAACTATTTGTAATAGTAAAAGGAAATACTAGAGACACCATGTCTCCCTAGACTAGAAAAATTGCAGAAAATCGAGAGAAGGCTCCTGAGAAGAATCTATGGATCCAAGCAGACACAGAGAGTCTACAGGTTAAAACCCAACCAGGAAATCTGCATGGAGATGAAAGACCTACAAATCGATAAAAGAATCAGAAAACTAAGATTCTACGGGCAAATGGTAAGAATGGACCTAAGGGAAACTGAACAAGAAAGTATTTGACAAAATTAGTGATTACAAGAGCGATGGAGGGTATGTAAAATAAATGAGAGAAGAAACGTTTAAAATAACAGACATACACTACCCAAGATAGGGAACAGTACGGAAAAAAGTTAAAAGAAATCAGGGTTCTTGTGAAAATAAAGAAAAGCGGAAGGGTGCTGCGTGCTTGAAAGAAAGGAAGAAAAGGCGCGTAAAATTATTGGGAGAAAGGAAGGGTGAAAATGAGAAAGGAAAAGTAATGATATTCGTGGGGTCTTAAAAAGCCGTTTCGTGAAAAAAAGCATAGTTTAAGAAATGACAAAGCAGGTCAGGAAGTTGACATTCTTTTGGATCCACAACCCAACAACGCAACTAATCACAGATGATTTTATCTTACGCAGTAACGGGTCCTGAATTCGACGAAAACAGAGGAGGGGCGTGATAAGGCCTGGGTGTGCCCTAAAAGAACGGATAAAACACTTTTAAGATATGGCCGAGTCGTCAAATTGAGGATGCCACACGGGCGTGGTCCCCTTGATATCCGGCAGGACCTACATCCGCTTTGAGTTATCCTTTCATTGTCTGAGCCTAAAAGCGTTTCATGCTCCGTCCACTTTCATTTTCCTTTCGAAAGCGGTTTGTGCAATGATCAGTTCCGTTAAACCTCTCGCCCTGTCCCATCTTGCCAAACTGTTCCGCTAGGTCGATTAGATTACGGCTAAGTAAATTGCGCAGTTGAAGATGTCCGTCAAGGGTTTGATAAGAATAACTAAATGAGGACGCAGTAAAGACTCCGGTAGTGCAGAAGATCATGTTTCTATTTTAATCAGCTCTATTTTGAGGCCATCATCATATCCCACTTTGTAAGATGTTTGTTTGTCTGTTAATTCTTTTAAATTCTTTTGTTAAGTCTAAATGCTACAATAGCTAAAGGGAAGATGCTACAGTGGGAGCCATAAAATTTGCCTATCCAGGTATAATTATGATAATAATCATTAACGAGCACTTGACTCTGCGAAGGTTCGGTACCCTATATTACGATCCTTCCGAAGGACGGCTAAATCAAGGATTTTTTAGTCGCTACTTTATAAATGCATATTAGACGGCTCTAAAGTGGGAGTTGTCCGTGGGCATCATCACTCCAAATTCTCCAATAAGGTTCGTATAAAATACTCCTTAATCATGTTGAATTCAATATCCATCTGATTTTCGACATTTTGCTTTTTGACTTAATCAGGTAGATGGATGGAGAGATGTTCCAAAAAGGTGCTGTAAGAAAGTATATTAGTTTGGTACCATTTAACTATGTTATATAAAAAAAATATATTTTTTAAATCCTAACAAGACTGGTATACAGTTTGGTGGTTACGGTAAGGTAGCCATTCTATCTTGGATTTGCGAAAGTTATCATCAGAGCTAATTTTCAAACTTATTTTCATCCGGCAACAAAGTGGAATAATATATTAATTATTCTAAATGTTTCAAATACTGTCTCAGGTATCGAAGTCCAAAAATAACATTCATTAATATATCCTTTTGCCCTTAAGTTTCATTCTCACAGTTTGAATTCAGATAAACTTTTCTTGAATTAAAGTTGTGGTGCCAAATGTTTTCACATCTAAAATAACCCGATCAGAAATGCTTGGTATAGAAGAAAACTTTCGTACTTGAAACTATTACAAGCACTTCGTAACGAGCTAAGGAAAGAAACATTTAATTTCTTATTCTAGTAGTATGTACATTTGTTAGTAATATCTAATAAATAAAAGCCGTTATTGAAGAAGTCTAATATTAATGCGAATTACAAATTATTTCTACGATTATTGTTATATTCCATGGTATTAAATATGAGCCAACATAATCAGTACCTTAAACCAAAAATCAGTAAATTTATCAAAATATGGACTAGGAGCAAACCCATTGTTTTAAATCTAAAAAACTGCTGCAGCATTTCATTGATTCACAATACTTATTTGCGTTTAGACATATATTTTAGATAATTAACTAAGAGATAAGGAGGAATAAATATCTTCTTATGAATAAGGTTTATTTAACTAGCAATGGCTTTTTTCAATCTAATATGTAACTTAAATTAAAATAGGGGTGACCTCTGGAATGGTGGTTAGTACAACAACTTAATCTGGCGTCCTTCGAAAGTGACGTAAAATGATCCCGAGGCTGTATAATATCAGGCTCTTCCTAATTATACGTGGATAGGGAAAATTTAGGAGTCCCACTGTATCACCATTCGATTAGTCATAGCAGCATCAAGTGATTTATAATCAATAAACAAACGTAACTTAAAAAAATGCTCGTTGTTATAATTTTTTTTTGTCTTTGAACCTAGCAGTATAATCATTTAACAACGAATAGCCGAAAGTAGTCCAATATCCAACCGATAACATATATAGTATGAGGAAAAAGAGTATTCAGTATCAAAGTTTATAAAAAGTTTTTTATACACGCGCAACTCTATTATACAGTGAACGAGTACTGGTTTCAACCACTTTTTTTTTAGTATTTCCATATCCAATAACCTTTGGAAAGTTTCTTATAAATCCTATAAATAAAAAAAAATAATAAATTCGCTGAAACTTATATTCATTACACGATGATACCCTGAATAAATAAAAATGCATGATTTAAACTTCAATTAAGTGCAAATATAGTTGACTCGAAAACAAAGCCAAAAGCAGTAATTATTTATTAATAATTGAGCCAATGACTAATGACTTCTGAGCAAAATTATTCAACCTATGATAAGGCGGTTAACACAACTTACGTAACGCCGTTCGATCACAACTTCTCATAATGAACTTTTCATTCATCAGCAAATTGTTTCGAGGAAATCGAGTCGACAACATTGGCGTCAGTCATTGACTGTCATGCTTTATGAATAGAAAATTTGGTTCTGAACATCCTTGACAAGAGAACAAGAGTATATTTAATGTAAATACCAAATGATTTTCTTGTCCGCCAACTAAATCCTAATAATTTCTAAATACAAATGGAATAGATCTTGAAAATGGAAAACTTTAAATCGGAAAAGTATATTCATGTAAATTAATAAAAAAATAAAAATTAATTAATATTCTTTATAATTATAAATTAAAAATTATATTAAAATTTACGAAGAATATTTCTTATTATTCAAAAAAAATAATAATAATAAAATTGATAAACAAAAAGACTAAAAAATAAAAAACAAAGATAAAAAAACCCAATACGATTAAAAAATAGAAATACCTACAAAGCGGAAAAGAGTAACCCAGAAAATTGTTAATTCGCCTTTTTCCTTTACATTTAAATACTTTGTTTTATTTGCCCAGTTAATATTTGTTTTGACTACGATGGTTATCACGAATTCACATTAAATTCAATTATATTTAGGTCTGTTACATCTTCTTTATTTTGTTCATGTATGTTAACAATAATTTTCTTCAATCGTTTCAGCGAATTAAGATTAATTTTTAATTAAACCAAAGTTATAATTAAACTCATACGTTTGCGTTTTTCTAAAGCATTTTTTTTTTGTTGGAATACCTGAGAAGTATGAACTTATTAATTTTATGTAATAATACAGATTAAGAAATTTAATAAAAAAATCGGGTATGTTTTTTGCTGTTTTACACATACTGATGTATGAAGCGGTTATGAAAGCAAGACAATGGTCAATAGAAGGATTTTAAAAGTATTAAAAAAAATGAGTCTTATAAATAATTCCTGGTTCGTCTTAATGTGGGTTTCCTATAGTTCTTCTGATATACGTTATTTGAAATAATACAATAATTAATTTATTTTATAACTAAAAATTCGTGGAATATCTCCTTCAAAAGCGAAGCAGTAATAATCTTTTATTCTTTTATTTATAATAAGTTAGAATAGAAAAAAAATGGTTATGAGAACAAACATGTGTAAAAAATCTTAAAGGAAAATGTAATTTAATTTATTAATAATTTATTTCTATGTAAAGGGTAAATTATGACTATACCTTAATAATATAGATATAATATTTCAAATTTTCATGCATTTTTATTTTTTTTTAAGTACCGTTGAACTCTATCAATACGTACGTATTCACAGATACACGTTTCTTAAAAAAAGTGATTGTATTCTCAGAAAAATATCCTTTTCTATCTTATTTCCACTTATAATGTTCAATGTACATCAACAATTTACTCCTGCCTCCGTTCTATCTCTTGACCTCAGAGGTAGAGTCATCTCTCCTCTATCTAGTCCTGCTGCAACTGGGACAAATTGGCTTACTGGGACAGGTACAAGAGACCCAAGGACATGTGCTCTATATGTTTCAGGATCTCATTCGTCCAATCTATCATGGGGTAGAAACCCCAAGCAAAAGCCAGCAGAGAAGAGAGCAAACCAGCAGCCAACCACAAAGAAGAATGCAATTCACATCCAGCAAAGACTGTTCAAAGTGGAGATATATCATCGTTTTGAATGTAGAACCTTCCCGCTTTGGTATTCTGTACTGTACAATAGCTGATATATTTATATTAAATACATAATATATTGATAAATACAAAAGAAGAATGACTAAATAATATCTCATAATGACAATAACAGAAAGATAATGTAGTTAATTACTGATTTCTTGTCTGTGACCTTGGCAAGTTGGTATTGCATTCTTCTCTATGGTTGGTGGATTTTTCCTTGTTCTACTGACATGGTGAGATTATATATATATATATATATATATATATATATATATATATATATATATATATATATATATAAACATGTGCCTTAGCTGTACCTGTTCTCTAGAAGTAGGTGAATATGCTCTGCCTCTGTTGCAAGGAGATAGAGCAAGTAGTTAAGGGAATTGTTGTTTTACATTGAACACGGAGAATGTCATTCACAAGTGTCTCATCACACAAAGCTAGACTTGGTAAGAATTACAATTAGTAATAAGTTTCTTTTCAGTGCTTACCATCATTAAGTACATAGAGTATATTATATTTTTTTATTACATGGAATCCAAATCATTGTATAGTATATTATTCTACTATCAATTTATGTTTAATTTAATAATACAGTCCACTAAAGGAACGAAAATATCTCATAAGAAGGGATGGCATATCTCTTTGATTGAAATATATAATTTTTGTAATTAGTAATCTTTTTATTGGATGGCAATAATTAAAATTTGTCACACTCAAGGGCAATAAGTATTTTTGATCCATGAACACATTTAAACAAATATACTTTATTTACATACTGACCTAGGGATCTACCTGCTCAGATCTACCAATAACGTGTGGAGAGCAAAGCGGGACCACAGGAGATCACATCACTTCTTTCCCACCACTGCCAGAACTCCAATGGCAGCTTTACAATACAATAATAGCCTTACAATGGTATGTTGGCCATTGCCGCTTCTATCTCCTGGAAGGATCAAAGGGTGAGTGGTGCTGAATAAGAATTGCACTAAAGGATTTGGGTGATTGGATAAGTTTAAATGGAATTTATTTAAAATAAGGTCGAGTAAAAACTGGATATGGAAGTTGTGGTGTTGAGTTTTATTGGATACGCCGTAGAGAGCATTGGCAATGGTTCTTAGGACAAATATATAATTTTAATTAAATCATATTATAAATGTGTGACTTTGAAAATATGTGAAATAAGGATTTTTTTCTTAATTAAACATAACTTTAATTGCATACTATCTTTGATAAAATAGCCAAATAAGCCTGATGCAGATTACTTTTGTGTAGGAGTTGATCAAGATTGACGGTTAGAATCCAGGGTAAATGAGAGGAACTAGAAAGAAGCTGATTTTATTAGCGAGTCTCAGATTGACGAGGGCTCACAAACATCCCAACCCTTCCCGCCCAATCAATGTCAACCCAACATTTTTCTAATTCCCAGTTGTTTCTCCCTCCCCCCCCCCAACCAACCCCGGGCCAATTTAAACTGTTGGGAACTTTTAAAAACTGTAAGGGGCAGATCAATCAGTTTGATCGATTGACTGTTGGTTTTGAAAGAACTTTTACTTTGCCAATACTCTCAGCCTTGTACAAAGGGTGCTTTTAACATCGATAGATTCGACAAATTACGGTAACTTATTGACCATGAATAAATAAGTTTAAAAAAAATTATTTTACCACTTGTAGGAAAGCAATGATTTTTATTTAGCTAGAAAATTATGTAGAACAATTTAAAAAATGTTTATTAACTTCAATGAAGTGTGCTCATTTTTCCTTTTCTGTATAATTATATTTCTTTATCTTTGAGGGCATATTGGTTATGCACACAGAGCTTCAAAAGTGCACAGGCCCATGTTTCTAAAGCATAATTTGTGTAGTCCAAACGAAAAATATATATTTAAAAATAAAAAAATTGTTTAAAGAACAATCATCGATTTAGTCCAGAATCCATGGTCCATTTTTTCACTTGATTAGTATCAAGCTGAATCTTCGTGGGTAGCTTCGTTTCGATGAGACGCCCAACAATTTCCTGTGCGAAATTTCTCGATTGTGGTAGCTAGAAGAGGTAGCAAGGATAAAATATGTCGATTTTATGATTCTCTAAAATTTATTACTGACTAGGTTTTTTTTGTTAAATCTCAAGATAATTATCTAAATTATTTAAAAAAACATTTGTCCTACAAAATGTATGGTTTGATCAAAGAGTCCCCTCCTTCCAATATGTATCGATAACGAAGTCAAAAAAGAAGAAGTAAAAAAAAACAGCTGGTAATCATTTTTGATGACCTCGTTATCGATACACGTTGGAGGGAGGGGACTCTTTGATCAAACCATAAATTTTGTAGGACAACTATTTTTTCAAATAATTTAGATAATTAGAGATTTAACAAACAAAAAAAACCAGTTAGTAATACATTTTTGAGAATCATCAAATCGACATATTTTATCCTTGCTACCACAATCGAGAATTTACGCACAGGAAATTGTTGGGCGTCTCATCGAAACGAAGCTATTCACGAAGATTCAGCTTGATACTAATCAAGTGCAAAAATGGACCATGGATCCTGGTCTAATTCTTTAAGCAATTTACTAGCAAAGTAGACAATGACCACCACAATATTGAGTTTGGGAAGTACGGAGGTGTTCCTTGCACTGAGCTTCTTTAACGTGATCCCACAATCTCCTTAATATGAAAATTTCTCCAAAAAGTAGATTCTAGACATTAGTGAATGAAGACATTGAAAAATTATCTGATTCGATTATTTACAATTAAAAAGGAGTTTTCCAAACTAAGTCAATCGATGATTTGAGATAGTCATATATGAGGCGTTCAGGATGAAAAACGGAAAATCAAACCAAAAAACTGACTTTTTCCCATTTTTTACTAGTTGAGCCGAGCAATAGATTGTGGTTCCAAAACCTCAGATTCAAAACGGACTAATAAACCAGTGACAAATATTGAACTTTTGGAAAAAAACTGCTTTTAATCCTGAACGCCTCATATTGTATCATATCAGCCAGATTCTTATAAAAATACAAAACGGAGTACAATCTAAAGGGTAAAATGATAACAAAGTCCAAAACGGCTTCTAATTAAGATAAAATTAAGTCTGAAATCATTAGATTAAAAATTAAGAAAGTCATGACGGTATTTGATTTTAATTTGACTTGACTGTATTAATAGTAAGCAATCAAGCATTTTAACCTACTTTATTGAAATCATTTTTGCTAACAAATATCTACAAATAGTGCTTATTTATGATATTCTTTTAATGAAAATTATGGATTGACTAATGGAGTTTATAAATTAAATTGCTAGCCACAATTGCAAAAAAAAGCTGAAATGTTTTTTTCCACACTAATGAATTCAGGTATTTTTCTACTCAACGAATCTAATTAAGAATGTCTTTGATAAATAAAATAGAAGAAATGGATACGAATCTACTGATTATTCTGCCTTCTACAGCTGCTTCAAAAATAACAATGAAACAAAAAAAAATCTGCTTCATCAGAAAACCCATTTACACTCCAGAACAGAAATATAAATACGAAAGGAAGGAAACAGACTATGAAATAGGAGTGGGGTGAATGTTATAAACGTTTATTAGGAGGAGCAAATGGACCGAAGTAGGGATCTCTTGGGCGAAAGGAAATGAGGATATACATCAGTGTGTATTACTTGCGCGCGGAGCAGGCAGGTAATCATACACCCTACCTGTCTAGGTTCAAAGCAACGCCCTGCTATAAAATTAACCCTTGCTAATGCATCAAGGCAATTTGTATTCTCCCCGAGTAATGAAAAATGCAGATTGCCCTTAACTTGATTAACTTCATTAACATTATAACTCTTCGTGTTGAATATTAATGAAATAAAATCCTATAGAATTATGTGATTCTATTTGATTAGTTAACAGCAGAAATGCAACTTTTGACTTTTCCGGTTTTAAAAGCTTGCCTTTTTACTTAACAATTATCCAGATACAGAAAACGTCGTTTACAACAGAAAGAAAACTTTTCCATAAGATAGCACAGTCTAGACAACGCATTCAATATTTATTAGAAATATTTGATATGGTCGTGAGGTCCAGTCAATAAAATTTGAACATAATAAGTTTATGCCTTTTATATTTTGTTTATGTCTATTCTGTAAATATAATCTGATATTCTTCCTTGGTACTGCAAGGTTTTATATAGTTTTCTGTTTCTTTCCTAGCCCTGGAGATGGCCAATATTTTAGGACTATAATTTATGAGTCGCCATGATGTAATAAGTTCAGCTTAAAAAACCAATAACGATCAGTTTTATTCCCTACCATTATTTTTCATCAGAAAATATCAAATTCTTACCTCGTTGCTCGTTTTTCCTACGGGGAAATAATGAAAGGTTCGAGAATTAACCTTTATCGGAAAAAGGCATCTGGCGTCTTGGGAATTTATCGATGACAAAAGATAAAAACAAAAGATATGAGATACAAAATAAGTTTAAAATACCAAGAACATCTGAGGCTAAACTACTATTATAAGTAGTTTAATATATAGTATAGTAATATTCACATAAAACTTACAACAGAACAATGGTCATGCTTAATTATTTCACACATATTCTTTATAACCAATATTTATAACCTTCGGGCACCAACCGGTCAAAGCTCTGTTTCAGATGGTAAAATGCAAAAATAGTGTATTACATATATATATATATATATATATATATATATATATATATATATATATATATATATATATATATATATATAACAATATAACCATTTATAACTTTACGTCATTATAACTCATCTTACAGGTAGCAATAAAATGTATAACTTATTTCAGCTGAGTCGTGTGTGTGTGTCTGTTGACATGTAAAATAAAAATAAAATTAAATGCAGCGTAATGCTTTGCTTATTTACTGCTGTAAATAAGAAATTTAAAAAAAAGTAAAAGAAAAACAAGCACTACCTTTGGTCGTTTTAATGTGCAAAGTTAGAAACAACATTTTAATGATTTTGAATTTATATTATTCTCTTCATACTTAAAACACATTTCCCAGGGATGCAATTTGTTTATTTCAGTTATGAAATTTCTATATTATCAGAATAATTATATGAACGATTTTAAAATGTCAGACTTTGCAAAAAATAAAAAGTAAGTAAAATGTTAATAACATTAATTTTTTCAAATGCCTTCCTCAAACATCACCCTATTTTAGTTGAAGCGAAAACAGAGGAGCACCGACAGTGTCTAGACAAACAGCTGAATAGTGTATAGTATATACATACAGCAAATATATGTATAGGACGCCAAAACCCTGATTTTTTTGAAATGAAATAAAAAATTTTTGATGTCTGCAATTTACACTATCCATTCGAAAATCAAGTTGTTAAGGATGACATTAAAATTATTCTGAATAAGTTGTAACGAGTATTCTTTTGTTTGCTAAATTCGTCCGTCAGGTGTCTCTATCTATCTGACCTCACTTAACTGAGGACCGTCATTCCATACGGATGTGTATAAGTGGGTTATATGGCCAAGTAATTGCCAAATTTAATTGTTTTTACCTTATCGTATCTTTGCGGCTCAGCGTTGGTGGTGTTACGTTGATGTTACAATATATATTATGGTTATGTTTTTGGAGTTGGCATTATGTTACCGTTGATGTATCATATAAGAATACAACATTTTTCTTTGGACAATAGTTTATTTAAATCAATTTGGACCTTGGACCGAAAACCCCGCAACCTGGTCACAAATATTATGGCGCCCGAACAGGGACTACAAAAGAAAAATCTACAGATAAGTTATTAGTTGAAGATTTAATTATTATATTAACATTTTTTTGAAATAGTGAAGTTAACTGTTAATAGTTTTATAATAATAGTAACAGAATAATTTTTCCAAACAATACTTTTATATTTATATTTTTTTTTTCTAATGTTTAAAAATAATTATCTTTACATTTCCGAAATTGCGTCTAAGACAAACCTTTTGCTTCAATCAACAGAAATTTAGTACCTTCAATTAATACGAAAATTATATTTAAACATTAGAAAAAAAAAATATAAATATAAAAGTATTGTTTGGAAAAATTATTCTGTTACTATTATTATAAAACTATTAACAGTTAACTTCACTATTTCAAAAAAATGTTAATATAATAATTAAATCTTCAACTAATAACTTATCTGTAGATTTTTCTTTTGTAGTCCCTGTATTCGAGCGCCATAATATTTGTGACCAGGTTGCGGGGTTTTCGGTCCAAGGTCCAAATTGATTTAAATAAACTATTGTCCAAAGAAAAATGTTGTATTCTTATATGATACATCAACGGTAACATAATGCCAACTCCAAAAACATAACCATAATATATATTGTAACATCAACGTAACACCACCAACGCTGAGACGAAAAACTAGGAGAGATCCAGTTTGCCTTAAATTCCGCCGTTCAAGATTCGACTAAGTTCAGTCCTGCCTTCTTAAATTTTGGTAGAGAACTGAGGCCTCTACATCAAGCTAACTACGATGATATCCTAGTGGCGGGCACAGACGAACATGCTGCTTGGGCCACTAAAGTGGGCAGACTGCCTGAAGTTCATCATATAGCCGAGGAAAACTCTCTGAAGGCAAGTCTAAATCAGAGCAGTCGTTATAACTTGAGACGCCGAAAAGATCGTTTCCAACCGGGGGACCAAGTCTTAAAGATGAGGTTTCAGCTATCGTCGGCAGCTGATAAACTCGCTGCTAAACTGAACCCCAAATATGAAGGCCCTTTTACGGTTGTTTCCGTTACGGGTGGTGGATCCTGTAAACTGAGAGATGAAGATGGAAAGATAATAGGCTTATGGCATCCCTCAAAACTTAAATTATTTTATCCAACCCGACGGACTTAATCGCTGGAGGGGAGTGTGTAACGAGTATTCTTTTGTTTGCTAAATTCGTCCGTCAGGTGTCTCTATCTATCTGACCTCACTTAACTGAGGACCGTCATTCCATACGGATGTGTATAAGTGGGTTATATGGCCAAGTAATTGCCAAATTTAATTGTTTTTACCTTATCGTATCTTTGCGGCTCAGCGTTGGTGGTGTTACGTTGATGTTACAATATATATTATGGTTATGTTTTTGGAGTTGGCATTATGTTACCGTTGATGTATCATATAAGAATACAACATTTTTCTTTGGACAATAGTTTATTTAAATCAATTTGGACCTTGGACCGAAAACCCCGCAACCTGGTCACAAAGTTCAATGAGATTATGAATATATGATAATGATGCTGTATGAAGCAATATGTATGATAATGTATGAATAATGATACTGTATTATTACCTTACACTACTATACCATAAATTACTAACCAAGGTTACTAAATGAAGAAATATTAAACTATTTAAAAAAAATCGTATAGTTGTAAATATCAATAAATAAATAATAAAAAAAAAAAAAAAAAAAATCGACTTAGTTAAGTTGACTTAAAAGTTAAAAATAATCATTCAGCATTTTGTATATTCCCTATGCTTCAGTTCTATATATTCAATATCATTGCATAAATTACTCTTTTTATATAGGTATTACTTATTCATTTATTCATCTAAGTGTATAAAAAAGGATGCTGGTTGGTGTTTGTGGGGCATAGAATGTTTATGTGGTTAAAACAGAAATCATCTTCGCAGCAGATAACCAACTTATAAAAAAAAAAATAATGAACAATTTCAATTCGATTAAAGAGTAACACGCTGGTCACATTCACCATATTAAATGCAAAACAGATTAAATGCATTACCTAGTAAAAATTAAGTAAAAATGTTTCAATTCCAAGTCTGTTGAGACAGGACAAGTATAAATTCTATTTTTTAATTATTTTATGTAACATGCAAATTTATTTATAATATTAAAGTCGCCTATACACAAATTAGGGAGCGGAGTGGTAGAGGACTGAGTAGCAATGCCGGAAATCCTGGTTCAAATCCCGCTGCGGGCAGTTACTTTTATTTAGTCTGTTTGAGGTGGGAGATGGATTATATGGGATCTAGGACCCTCCTGGGGCAAACCCAGTCTCTATAAACAATATATATATAATTTTACAGCCATGGAAAGAATTCTTTCGGAATAATTAGCAGAAGAGGGGGTCAGCCGTGGGATCAGAGGAATATATCACCACCAAAATTTATGAAAAAAATAATTAATACTATATCCACCAACGGAGGGATGCAATTTAAATTACGCATTAAAATAACAAGAAACCAAAAAGAGAATATTTTAATCTTCATTTAAATAATAAATAAAAAGCATTAAACAGCTTGTGCGATCATTGATACATTATTGCAAGCTCTTGACTTCCTTTCTTGTCTTTTTTGTTATATAATCTCTCCTTCCTAACAAAATAAAACTGGGAACTCCACTGAGTAGACCTATTTATAAACACCGGTGTCAGGAGCTCGTTAAAGATACCCGTCCAAATTATACCTGGATTGGCTAAATTTATGACTCCAATTTTAGCATCGACCGATGAGCCACAGTAGCATAAAGTGACGTTATATAAATAAACAAACAATAAATAAATCAATATACATTCGAATGTGCATCAATTTCACGCTAAATACAGTTATTAGGTATTTATAGCTGAACTACTTGACAGTTACAAGGTTGCCTTTAATGGAAAATTAAAACATGCAATATTGTAATATTTAAATTGTTATTTTACCCACTCATGCATACACATTTTTAATTCAAACTAACGCTAACCTGAAACAAATAAAACTGGATTATTCTAATAATGAATTGAATTGGTCAGGGAGTGCAGTCAATGATTACACAAAATAAGCAAAACTTATTTGAATGTACTATCAACTGTCATCTACCCACATTACACTTCTGTGTAATCATTAAAAGCACCCCCTGACCAATACAATTCATTACAGTATTTATACTTTATTTCATTTTGTGAACAATTACAGTAAGTTTTCATTTAATAATTAAATAGATATTGCTGATCCCATGTATTTATTTACTTTATTTTAACTCGATACCTTTACTTAACATTCTGTACAACATTCTTATGACAATCTGATTTTAAAAAAATCTTTATACACTGCTCCAAACATACTGGAGTGGTATCACAACATATATGAGATGCACTGTTTACATAGGCCAGTATAAATAAAAATAAATAAGTCCGTGAATATCCCCTGCGATTGAGAAGAGTCACGGAGGATCGGTGAGAAGTGGACCCCGAGGGGATCTTAAGCCTTTAGAATTCTATCTCCTATTTGCACCGGCACACCTACAATAAACTCCGGCATTTGGGTAAATAAGGATAGTTCAAATATTATAAATCTTATATATATTTTAAATGATACGAATTATTAATAAAAAATAGTTGTTATTGATATTTATAGGACACATGTGATACATTCTGTCCGAATGACCCCTTTAACGTGATACATTTTAAACGAACGAAAATAATTTCTTATTTGTTTCATAAACCCAGTAGAAAATTAAACTTTAGTTTTAAAATCATAATTTTAATTGAAACATTTTCAAATCTAATGGCTTTAACGACTAGAGAATATTAAAAATCAAAAGTATTAATTACCCATTTTTCAAAGTATCATAACATAGAAAAAAACCCATTTCATGTTTAAATTTTTTTTCTTTGTATGAATACATCACAAAGTTTCAAGAGGGCGATATATATAGAATCAGAGAAAGAGAGAAGGGGGGGGAGATGATGTCATAAATGTGATGTCGTGGAGAATATGAAATAAAAATTGGTTCAAAGTAAAAGGGTGTATTTATAAAGTCAGATAAAATAGCATTTTTAATTATTCTCCTTCCTCAGGGATATAATGATTCTCCTTACTCACATACATAAAAACATTATTTCTTTTCTAACTATAAATTTATACTCTTTTTTTTTTTTAATTTCCTCAATTAATAGTAATTCCTTCTAAAAGCGCCTATCCTGTTATGATTTCGTTGCTCACATGGTGCACCTATGAAACTCGGAGCATAACCCCATAACACGTAACGATAACTGATCATTCTTATGTTGACGCTACAACCCACTAGAGAATCTTGGCCTCCTCCAACAACAATCGACATGCTCTTCTATCGCTGACCGCAGTTGTCCAGCTGTTCACTCTTAGTATCACCATCTATGAAATCCATCATTATCAGTCTTGGCCTACCAATCGCTCGAAGTCCCTGCATCTGTTTTGCCATTAGTACCCTTGAAGTGGCATTTTGGCAACATGACCTGCCCACCGAAGACGATTTAATTTTACCACTGCAGTGATATGTATATCGTTAAGCAGATCATAAATTTCCTCGTTTGTTTTCCGTCGGCATTCACCTCTAATAAGATTCGCCAGAGTACTTTACTTTCAAAAATTAGAAGTTTTTTATCGTCCGAATTTGTAGTAGACCAAGTTTCGGAGCCGTAGGCAAGCACTGGGCGGATAAGGATCTCATATAGAGTTATCTTATACCACCTCGAAATAAATTTACTGGACATGGTTTTCCTCAAAACATAGTTGCATTTGTTGGCGACCATTAGTCTATTTTTAATTTCTGCCCATATCCTTATTGTCATACATTATCTGCTAGCCAAGGTATCTGAATTTAGACACTTGTCAAATATTTATTACAGAACGAAAATAACCGCCGAGCAGTCGTCCTAAGCTATTACTTATGAATATCTATTCATCTAAGCTGTGACTTATGAATATCAATTCATAAATAATAAAATAAATTTGATATTATAATTTTTAAAATGAATCCGGGTATAAATCATTGCCGGTCAATATTTTTTCTGACCTATCACTTACATATTCCCTAAATAAGTAAGTTCGTCAACTCTTCTCTGAAGACCCCCCTTGTTGATAGAAATCGTTTGCTGGTAAGTATAATAGAAAGTTACCTACCCGATATCACCGCAGATAAGATAATGGAACACAATAAGAAAGAATATATCCGCTTAATAAAGTCAGATGAAAAGGCATTAGATAGAGGAACGGAAGAGGATTGAGATGTACGGAAGACAATGGATTGGCAGATAAACTTGGATAGGAAGGATCGTGGCCATTGTGCCGCCTAATTGGGTCTGTTCTCGGCTAATAGCGTCATAGCCAACTAAACCCCTTCATTACTGGTAGGGCTCAATCCTAGTTCATAAATATGATAATTGAAAGTCGGTCGGACTGCCTCGGCTGGAGTATGTTCTCAGATTAGCATAGCCGCCAATAAACGATACCAACTCCAGGGCCTGGTCCATTTGTATGCAAGCCAATCCTTGTTCGGGCGGTCCCTTCTTCGTGTCCGGCAGGTCCTGACCTTTGTCGAAGGAGGAAAGCTCTGTAAGTACCAACATCCATATCCATTCTTCCAGCATCAACACATAAATAAAGAAAAAATAAATAGGCAGTCATAAGGACTGCCTACAGAAGTGAAAATTTAGACTGGATTTTTTTTTAATTTCTAAATTATTTAAATTTCAAATTCGTAAATTTAGATTATTAACATTAGTCTGGTCTTCACATATATTGAATCTATGAACAATAATTATATAAATATCAATAGTTGAGCAGGTCCCTTGCCCAGCGTCTTTTTAGTCTTTTCCTACCAACCCCGGTTAAGAGGGGTAGGAAAGCAGAAGAATGAGTGGATTTTGTGTTGATGAGTTGGAATGTTATATATTTGTTGTCAATAGATGATTTTATAGTGGGAATGAATACATGTGGAAATCGTTGTGTATTGAGTATTTGAAATAAACCAATGATCGTTAACAATTTTTCTTAGAATTTTGCAACGTGTTTTTGCTGAACCCCAAAGTGACATGCATTTAATTTTCAGTTTTAGCATTTCTACAATCGTTAAGTTCAACAGTACTTAGATTATTTGTACCTTTAATCATTTCATGAAACAAGATAATTAATTATTAGAAATAAAATCTTTTAGAGGAAACGCAAAGTTTAGCCAGTTATTGATGTTTTAAGTTGTTATTGGTACCGACAGCACAGCTATTAAACGATTTTTTGGATAACTATAATTACTCTTATATCAATGGAATTCTAACCCTTAAACTGAAGTTGATTGAAAGATATTGTATAACTCAGGCACAGGCCGCTAGGAGTCGCCCGTGTCGAGCATCTTGCTGACGCGAACCGCAAGTTTACCCTCTCGCTAAACGCGTCTAAAAAAGTTTTCCCTTCAAAAACTTTTTCATAATTCATTGATTATATTTTAGTGAGAGTGAAGGTGAGAGCCAATGAGAAGAATGGTTTCAACCTCTTGGAAGGAAATCCTCCACTCACCTGAAGGATACTTTAATATCGAGGGCCAATCATCTTTAATTAATTATCCATTGAAGAGCCAGTTAATTAATTTAAACATATTTCACCCTTCGTTCATATCATTATTTTAGCAAGTCGGAGAATTTAATTTAATCAATTTCTTGCCTAAGAAAGCTTTAAGTAAATGTTTATTGGGTTAGTTTATGTATACACACATGTTACCTCATAGACATTTAAAACGTCAATGAATATGCATGAGACAAATCAGACCAAATTAATAATCTATACTTGTCCATTAACCCTTTACCTGACATGGGCCCATTTGGGGATCACACCATTTTGATGTTTGTCGATTATCAGAATCGATAGTTTTGATAGTTAAACCTTCTATGACCTTCATATAAAAAATCAATTTGGCAGGTAATGGGTTAAGGTGGCGATATATTCAATCACTACGCTGGCAGTGAGTATTCAGTACATGTCTTGTCCTGGGTAACAATAAATTGACTATCCAATCAAACCCATTTTTGACTCTTCCTTTCATATTTTTCTTTTATTCCGATTTACATATTCATAAATTTATTACAAGCCCGTAACTTTTTGAATACGATTGAGATAGATTTTTGCACACTACAAACACCAGTCAACGATCTTTTACAAAAAGGTTTGGAATAAATTTATGCACAAAAATATACTAAAAAATCTCAGAAAACGAAAACAAACAAAAAATTCAAGTACAATATACCAGAATAGATAAAACGAATATTCAGACAATAAATCTTCAATTTTGAAATTAATTCGTTTAAGGCAATTTCTCTTAAATAAATAAATATTTTGGTATTCAGTGTATAGTTCGATTCGTTTAATGTTATATATCTAATTTATACTTAAATATATCAAGACTGAAGTAAATGTTCACAAATACCAATTACTTTTTACTCCCTAAAAAGATTAACTACATAACGATGAAGGGACTGAAAAAGTAATGAGATTTAGCGTGATTATCTTTTCCTAAAAACTGCTAGTCCTAAGTAGCTTTTACAAGTTATTAAAGCTTACAAGGCGGTGGAGTAAACCATTCTGCACAACTTGTATAGATTTATTACACTAAGGAAACTTGCTTTTTATGAAATAGAGATATATAAAAGACATATACATGTATATGTATGATATAAACATATACATGACACAGACATGTATAAATTTCGGACATTAGGACATGTATTTCTCATTTTCTAAGTAGGACTCTCTGTCTATGTTACCTATGGACACATTGAGAAATTTAAACTACTTTCTTCCGACGCTTTAAAACAAGCAACTTAATAGATGATTTATTTTATTTACTGAAAATGGGATGAAAACCATCTACCTTATACTTCTTTATATTTAAAATGACTCCCTCAAAATGTGGCTTAAATATAATTGTAAAAATGCAAATTTTTCATTCGTTTCTTTCTTTATCTAAAAATACTCACTCGATAAGAATCATGATTTAATAAAAGCATTACTGTGTTGTATGCTTTAAAGTCATTTCACTTGCAAAGTTACAACGATCGCTACCAATTTCAGTGAAGCTTCAATAGTTACTCGCTAGAAGTTAATGCTTACAGCAATTACAGAGAGTTTAAGCTTCCAACTATCGTGTCCGCGAGTTATCTCAGTAATGTATTCTACAATTAGTAACATCGTGAAGGAACGTAGCACGCGAAGGTAGACAACGAATTATTAGCTTGGCTCCTCAGATTCCAAATAATTGCCTTAAATCGTTAATGTACAACATAAATTATGATTTTAAAACTTTAAACATATTAATAAGATAAATAAAATATTTCTAAATATTAGTATATTTTACGGGACGGTGGATGTGGAAGCATTATGACACACATCCTCATGATATCCCATCCATTACCCAATAGTAACCGTTTGATAACAATATGTTAAATTTCTTGTTAAATATGTTATATTAAAATGAATCTCGTCAACTGATAATTAGTTTACTTACTTAATTAAAATAAAAAAATAAATTGACTTAACGTAAAAATAAAATATCGCTCTAAATTTGACGCTCAATAAATTCTGCTATTCCGTGATATCGATCCATTCGTCCTTCGACTTCCCGCCTAGGTAAGTAAAAATATTTGCTCTATGTTAAACTTATTTGATCATTAAACCAACTGAACTAAACCCAATTTGAATATACTTAACATTAATGGAAACAAATTAATTTTAAAATATTTATATTTTAATAAAAAAACACTAACTGAATTAAAATAGATTTTTTTTTTACTTAACATAAACATGGATTTCTGGAAGAGGTGTCTCCGTGTCACCAGGCTGGATAAAGTAAGAAACGAAAAAATTCTACAGGGGATGGATGTGGTTATATCTACAAATGAAAGGATCGGGGCACGCCGTCTAAGATGGTATGGTCATGTGAAGAGAATGGCGTTCGGATGTTGGCCAAACCGAGTCCTGGATTGGGTTCCACCAGGGAAGAGAGGACTCGGACGGCCCAGAACCAGATGGATGGAGGGAGTCCATGAGTAGATGGCTGGTCGAGGAATCTAGGAAGAGGATTGGATGGATCGGGAGGCATGGAGCTCTGTTATAACTAGTTGAGGCAACGCTTGTCAGAACGCCTATAAAGTAAAGTAAGTAAAAAAAAATTGGGCATTCTTAGACTTTCTTAATTGAACTGCATGGTCCCTTGAGGTCAATTAAACTTTTCCTTAAAAAATGTATTGTGAATTTAAAAGTTTTTGGAATAATTCCGATAAAATAAATATTTAACTTACGTGGTAAAAATAATTGGATCGCTGATTTTTTTAGACGTTTCTTAATTTTCTTACCCAACCCATCTTCATATACAAATTTATATCCTACCAATAAGGTGTAATAACAATTTAACGGGAGTGTGTTGACGACGTAAAGGTAGTGAAGTGAAATTTACAAAGAGGTTTGTGTGAAAGGGGTTTGCCGCTGCCTCAAACACTTAATTTATTTAATTTTATTCAATATCTATTACCTGCCCATTTATTAATTAATATTTATTTTTTAGTTCATTATTGTAAAGTTTTTATTTATTTATATTACAGTGGAAAATCCATGCGTAAACTGTACCAAGCTGTCCTCCTGTTGTGTTGCTTACGGAGTATAATGAAGACCTTTTGTTTTTTGGCATACTATTACCAAACTGATTCTAACCTGGACTTGTACCCTGACTAAGATAAAGTGTGTAAAATAAAAATAGAGTTATTCCTTGGAACCTAGCTCCTTTAAAACACCTTGACTAATTTGTCAATATCCCAAACATTATGGAAATCAAGTTAATTTTTTCCAAATTAACTAATTAAAACAAATAAAAATTATAATAAGGTTTTTAAAAACGAATCCTCTTAGCTGTAGGGCCCCTGTTCAGTATTAAAATAATCGTGTATGCACTGTGGCCCTTTTATCTTATTATTCGTTTTAATCCGATTACATTTCATTTATTTGCCTTCAAATATCCCCCTTTATTTACAATTAGCATCACATAACATTAGTTTTAATTTTTTTTTGTTTAACAATTCTATTTCAAGTTATAAGATCTTGGTTTCTAATTAATATGTATATCGATAATTTATGTTTATACTATCAGTAGCTAAAGGGGCGAGTTTGATTATTTTTCTTTTATACATATTCTTTATAATATAATTCAACATAAACATTCTTCCTCCAAGATAATTTTTAAAATTATGATTCATTATGTTTCAATCTTTAATACCTACCAGCCCATGAAACGAAGAAGCGATAGAAAATAACGTTAAGATAATATGCACTGAATTTTCGCAGTTCGATATTATTAATATTTATCTTTTTTCGCGAATTCAGGAAGCGGAGTCTTCCCATCTTCAGATAATGACAATTAAGGAAGAAATTTTCTTCGTACATAATTAAACTCCTCTCTCCAACTTACTAGAACTTTATAATTTCTTTCACAAGGCCTTTCGATTTCACGAGTTTTGATGCTTCTCCTTTTCTTTCTATAGCGGGAACTCGATTTAAAAAAAGAATCTAGTTAACCAATGATAAGATTAGGAGTGTCACTAACATCAACGTTTTCTTGCTCATCGGCTTAATTTTTAAAATACTAGCACTGGCAGAACATTTATCCGTACTGTTCAATCTCTACAAATCGTAAATACTTAGAATGAAAAATAATGAGAATTACGATACTGACTTAATTTAAAACTAGGAAAATCATACAAACCGAAAACATAGTTTTAAAAACGCCTATAACAAAATCAAATATATTTTTTTTTTACTATAACCACTTGAAATTACCTCAAGAGCTGAAGAAACAAATCGCTTTATCATACAAAATACTGCGAAAGTAACTTAAGAAATAGTTAAGTACGTCTTGCCCGGTTAATATTATATTGTTTAACACGGTGTATATGTATGAACATTAATAGAATGTACATTTCAGACGGTCAATACTTCGACAGAATTCGATATTGACTCAAAAATATCCATTGTTTAAAATGGTTTTCACCTTTAAAACTTATACCCAACAGGTGAAAAGCTCTCAGTGTCCAGCTTGGCAAGTCCATTTGCCGCTGCATTACTTCTTATGTTTGAATGACGAGGCACTCATTAGAGTCGAGCTCTATTGTGTCTCGAGAGTGCTGAAATAATCTTACTATTTGTGGCACTCTAGACACCTGAAACCATTCTTATCATATTTACTCAATTTTTTTCATTTTTTACATTTAAGCATCTTTATAAATATCAGGAGTTCAACGAAGCTGAATAAATTACATAAGAAGAACATAAATAATTTTTGTATACTAATTTAAACAAAAGTAGTTAGAAATTTTGAATATCAATATTTTTTTTTATAAAATGATTTAAATAAATATATATATACATATATATTTTAGAGGAAACTTTATTTAATCGAACCGATTCGTACGAAGCTAAATTTATTCCGCTATATTCCTTCCGGACTACAATGACTACAACGTACACTGTGAGTGGCACAAGAGTGGCTTCTCATGTTCAATCCACAAACAGCCCGTGTGTGTAGCGAATAGGTTCGGTCCTTGCTTTCAATGGCTAGGTGGATATGATGGAAGGGATGTGCCCATCTACATAACTAATGCACATTGAATCAGCATAGGTGTTCATATAATTATAACCATAGCCCTATAGAATTAACGTAATCAGTGGCATCTGAGCCGCTGGTATGCGCCATAGTATGCTATAATTCACCAAATATTTTAGAAATGTTAAAGCTAGATAAAGCTTTAGCATTCCCTCAGTTGATAGACAAAGCATGCCCTATTTCGGACTTGACCAGATTACGCACAAAATTGTAGGGAAATGGAGTCGGTTGAAAATTACTTTAATAATTCTTATCTTGAAAACATTAATCTGTATAATTTATTTATTTACTTTTTATAAATTATTTATGCAAAAATCCCAAATGTAATTAATTATCTTGGAAACTTAATTATATCATATCTAACAATGCCTTTTCTAGAACTCTGTTTGGTTAGACTTCAAAATAAAATATTCAGGGAATAAATGGTTCTATCTCTATAAAACCGATAGAACCTGTCTACCACACCCGGACAAATACTGAAAATATAATTGACTATTGATTAATTTTTTCCGCATTTTTAGTTGGTTTTTCTATTTCTGTGTTGTTTATACAATTTATTTTCCTATTAAAAGCATTAGATCCATATATCAAAAGCAATTATATAGAAGGAATTGACAGTTTAAAATTAAATTTATCTAAAAGTTATTTATTCTGTGTATTACAAGCCTTTTTTATTTTCAATGAAATTCACTTTTATCTATGAGAAACCCCATGATATTTTTTTAAACTATATATATTATTTATATTTGATATAATACCAATATAAAATATAAATATAAATAATAAATTCTATTATAATATTAATGCAATATTCCAAAAGGGATATGTTTATTTTTGTAGAAACTACTCAATCATTTTCAATTAATATATATTTTTTTTAATTTTCTGTTCTGTACTAGAAATTATGAAAGAATTAATCATATGTTTACAAAACTGAACAGTTTAAAAAAAATAAATACCTTTTTCTTTGTTGAATAGAAATCAACTATGGCTGAGGATTGGTTCATTCCATTAAGAAGTAAGCGAGCCAAGAAGCATGGCTTTAAGAGTCTGAAATAGAATTAGTTGAAGGCGGAAGTCATTACTTAAAAAGTAATAATAAAAAATAAAATAAAGATTTCATTGTTGTTGTTTTTTTGTATTTTTTTGTTTTTTTTTAGATTTTTTCCCTCACCACCAATGGGAATTTTCACTCTTGATAATTAAATTTGTGACTTTTAGAGTCGAACAGTAAAAAATGAAATATAACGAATAATCCCAGTCCATTGTCTATTGTGCCCTTACATTCGGCCATTACATCACAATGCATTGCCAATTTTTCCATCAAAAAAAAAATATGATTTCTGAACTATTTATAATTGTTATTTCTATCTTTGTTTTAAAATAGGTGCGATATAAACACGACCACGTTAACAAATTATTTAAAAAGTTTAGTTAATGAGACAACTTAATTTTTTTTTTAAATTTCGATCTTAAAGTAATAAGATGGGAGACATGATTACTTAATTGTCAGAATAATTTATCAGTTTATTATTTAATGGTTTGTAACAAATTAAACAAAAAATTGGAGTGGGGAAATTGCTTAGTTACGGCCTTATATTTTTAACTACTAAACATTAAACTAATGTTTTTTAATAAAGGCATTAATTTTCATTCCGGCTATTAAAATTATAAAATTAAAAAACTTTAATAATAAACAAATTACTTTTTCAATAATAAGAATAGTAAACAGTTACAATTTCTAGCAACTTATTGGTAGTCAGCCATATTAATACCATGTCCTCACCGAAGTAACAAGCGAGGCACGATTCGAGACACCTAGAGATTTGATTTTCTTATTCGAATCTAACTATTTTCTAAGCGTTGTTAATTTATTTATTTAGTTTTTGTGTATTAAATTATTGGCATACCTGCGAAACTTTATTATCACCATTCTATGTTGAAATTGTGCGAGGGTGAGAGTGCCCTCCATTGCCATCCCTTGCTATCATTGTAATTGATACTGTTTGACCTTTACAGGTTAGGTGGCTCGACAGCATCGCCCTGTCGTTCGACCTGTGTGAGTGTGTTGGCCAGGGTCAAACCTCATGCAGTATGAACTTGGTAGAACTGCCATACGACTTGTATGGAATTGAGTGATCCTCTTCAAACAAGTTTGAAATTCAAAGCAGAAAATTTTAATAATCATAACATGGTTTAATAACAAGGTCAGTCTAATGTTAAAGAAATCAAAATTAATCAAATATGTTTCTGGAGCGATGATTTTAACAATTTCCTATTTTGGTATTAAATTTTAATATTAATTTTAAGTCCTAGTATATTCGAGGATAATAGGAGCAGGAATGGTTAAGTGGTAGAGCGCTGACTTGCCATGCCGAAGGTCCGGTTGAAATCCGGATGTTGGCAGATTTTATTTAATCTTTTAGCAGTCGGGGATGGATCCTTTGGGGTCTAGGACACTCAAGGGGCTCACCCAGCTTCTAAAAACTGGGTACTCAAATGGGGGGAAAACTGGTGGTTGAGCGGGACATAGAACAAAATCCTGAACAACCGTTATTCAAGAAACAGTAGTTTCTACCACGTACTGAACCCAAGGCAAGGTTTGTAGTGGTACAGAATTAAAAAAGATAAATAATAGTAGTTTGTTCGGTAGTTGGAAATAGTCCAACGATATACAACTAGAGTTTTTTTTTGTGTTATTTTTTTGTATGGCACGGAAACAGCAAATTATCAAGACCGGGAAGGCTCCTGAAAATCGATGAAAAGATCAAATAAATAAATATACGAATGGACAGGGGACTTGAAAACAACTATGAGGAAGAGAAGACTAACTTTCTACAGACACAAGGTCCTCCAAGGTTGAATAAGCAAATATTCAATAATAGTTACAACCTGAAAATCCAGAACAGGTTACGTAAAGCAGATAAAAGAAGAACTTTTATCGAAATTGAACTGAAATTACCGATGAGGACTGCCTGGAGAGGGAGAGATATGGGAGCCGAAAAACATTAGTGTTCTTGTGGAAGAGAGAACGAAGCGGGGGCATGGGGAATGGAGCAGAGGAGAGAAAAGGGCAGCATTCAGAGAGTATGAAGGATTATTAGAAAAGAAGAAAGAAGGAACTAAAAACATGGTATCTGTATGGTCCTTTGTTTGCCTCTTGGCGAAAAAAAATAAATAATTCACACACATATATATGAGCGTGACCTAGGACAAGTTACCTCCTTGCAGAACCGCTGTCCATGAAACAGTACAGTCTCTACAATGTACTAAACTCCAGACTCGTTCACGGGTCGTAGTGGTTACATACATATATATATATATATATATATATATATATATATATATATATATATATATATATATATATATATATGTATGTATTTATTTTAGTTTATATTATTTATTAGTTTTTAACTCGACTATTCGACTAATACTATCAACAAGCTCTAAAACTTAAATCATTAGTTTCCCATAAAGTGATGCAAAACATAAAAATAATTGTTAATTATAAAATTTAACAAGAGGTAAATATCATAAATAAAATATATATACTATAAAGAGACGCGGATCTATAGAAAATATCCCAAATAATAATGATTACTCCAACAACAAGTTTTTTTTATTTGTCCAAATAAGGGGATGAGCAGGGTCAGAGCCATTGGAGAGCCGTGGCAGAGGTCCTGATCTACTCACAGCAATCCAATAACCAATTTGTCTTCGGGGGTAAGCCACGTCAACAGGTTAATTCCCTTCCAAATCCTACCCTCGTCATTATTATTATTATTATATAAACATTATTACAGGAAGGAAAACAGGTAGTTAAATCATTAATGTCATTTATGTTCATGAAAAGTGGATTCAAACCTATTGAATTAAAAATTGTACAAATCAATTAACTATAGGTACAAAAAGTTTTAGATTTATAAATATTACTTCCAATAAATATTGCTATTCTATAATAGCAATAATGTTTAGTGGACTCGAAGGCTCGATACCGATACCACAAATCCATGCTTGCGAACTTCCGTCCACGGAGCACTATCCAAACCCAAATTCACTCATCACGCAACCCTCCAGCCTACGGCTCGGTCTACCCCTCAGACGCTTCCCAGCGGCAAAGCGCTTATTAATATCTTAGGAATTCGTTCGTTACTATGCTCATCTTAATCATCGCGACGCTATCACTTTAATAATTAAACTTTAGATTTCAAAAGAGATTTGAGGTTTTGACTAATAAAACCTTAACAAAAAAATTGAATTTGGCGTATGCGTACTAATTATTTTCTAAACTAGTTGTGTTGAAATATTATTAAAGATTTATAGTTAAGTGTGTAAAAGGGAACTAATCAGGATGTAAACTTATATATTTCATATTAATATATGAAGAGAGAATTAAAATAGAAATATTAGCTACATGTAGTTATGAAAAAAATGCATTAAAAAGAGAAAAGGAATAATTTTAAATTTTATTGAAACATAGAGTAATACAAAATATTTAGACCTAGATTTGTGACAGCGTCACCGATATTTTCCTTTGGGAGGAGTTCTAAAAAATAAATATGGTTCACAGTAAGGTTTTCCATATCTTACCTGGATTCATGACAGATAAGAGAATAAGTACTTATCTGCCACACCTGGTTCAAATCAGTACATCAGAGATTAACAGAGCAGGTTATGCCTATATATAAGGTCAACTAATAATATACAACATATTACTAAATAAATCGCAAATTACACTATATTATAAGTATCAGGTTCCAATTTTAGTTTCTAATTATTTTATTTTCTTCCAATATCCCTTCATACGTTCACTATGCTTTCCCCTCAAATGATCAGACCACCCTGAACCTGTTTTCGCTATTCCGACTTCCATTTTCAACAAGTTTTTCCGAAATGCTTCCCTGTCATGAATTTCTTCTGTTTTTATGTTATTTATTTCAATTTCTTTCCATTTCGATAACCCAGCTTATCGTTGTCTTCTTATTTCAAAGGTATTCGATATTCTTATTGATCAATCAACCGAAACACGTAAGACTCCATAATCATTATTAACTACATCTAATCAATACCTAAATAGGTACTGATCGGAAATTCGAAGAAACGGTTGATGATAGTTGCTGCGATTGTTCTTTTGCTGCTGAGGGAGATATGTTGTGATGTCACCACCTCCGCATCCAATAATTTAATTACAATTCCATTCAACATTGGCTATTCAATTATTGTTTTTCGCAGATAGGACGCCCCCCTCCGGAGGACCATTATCAGCTGAGTAATTAGTTTTTCAATTAATTTCGGAACCTTTCTGCTCCTGAGCGCCGTCGCGTGAGGATAATGCCCGCGCTCTCTGTAACGAGCGACTCTCCCGAAATTAGTTTCCAATACAGGTCAGGGGAAATTAGTTTAATCCTGCCTCGTTCCGTCCTACGACTGCCAGATGAATTAGTGCCATAATTCCTGTCCTTTCGGTTAATGGATCCCGCTAGCATGAGCCGGCGTAATAAACTCCATAAATGAGTCCCAGTAGCCGAGGGAATACACTTAGCCATCGCTTCCGATCCATTCCCTAACGTATCATTGCCTCATCATCGTCGCAACTACTAAAAGGCACGTTATCCTAAATGGAAAAAGTGATCAATACAATCACAATCTATTTATGCCAACCTATCATTTATATTATGTGCGTTGGTGATTGGGAAAATGGAATCATGATCAAGAATCATCGATATGAAAAAATGACATTCTGCCAGTTGTCACTGAGGAAGTGAGGCCAAATCTCTTGGAAAGAATTTGGGAATGTAATTACCTTATATTATAAGTACTTGGGGTATATATTAACTAGGAAAAACGAAATACAAGAGGAAATAAAGCACGATTGAAGGCAGGAAATGGTTGTAATTATTCGTTCTCGACATTATTTAGCTCACGTCTTTGGTCCCGAAATCAAAAATCAGAATTTATAAAACTATCATCCTTCCAACTCTTCTTTACAGATGTAAAACGCAGCCGCTAACTCCGAAGGATAGCGACTTCAGGTATTCGAAGATAAAGTGTTGATTAGAAAATTATAACCAAAAAAGAATGAGACCACTGGAAGAGTTAAGAGTGGAAACGTGTTGTGTAATCTAATATTAACCGTTGTGTAAAATACTATTAACCGAGTGAATTGCGGAGCATGCATCCGGTTAATGTTATTGAAGTGATAGCGTCGCGAAGATTAAGATGGGCTTGTAAATTTGTTGGGCTCAGTAATGAACGAATCCTTAAAAAGGTAATAAGCGCTCTGCCGACTGATAAACGTCTGAGGGGTGGACCGAGGCGTAAGTGGGAGGGTTGGGTTATGAGTAATATGGTGGATTTGGGTTTGTGTAGTGTTCCGTAGAGGGAAGTTAGTAAGCAGAGATTGGTGGTATTGGCTTCGAGCCTTCGGGTTCGCTGACTTTAGGAATTCTTTCGACGTTAAGGGGCCATACCTTAATATTTTAGTTGGAACAAACATTTGGCATTTGCAATTAGAAAATAAATTAACAGGAAAACTGTCCCGGATGAAGAGATCCACAGGTTCTTCCTATGACCCTACAATTAAGCGAGTTTTCTGACATAAACGTTTTGAAATACTTGTTAAAAACAACTGAGAAAACGAGTGAAACCTAACGCTGCATAACACGACTGCCTTCCCCCATGGTATGACAATGCCATTTCTCAAACTTACGCATCTGTAAACGTTATTTCGCTACAGAATATAATTTAGAAGACGCCATTCTTCAACCCTCGTTAGCCTGAAACTAGGAAATATATTCTCATGAAAATTTCACAACTTCTTACTTCTCGACTTCTAAATCATCCTCATTTGAATATTTTATCCAAGCAGCTCTCCAAACTACTCGGCATGTCATCCGGGAGTTTTGTTAAATATTGAACTGTGAATGGGATATGGGCATGAAAAATAAATTTGATCATTTTTATTTATTAATTTCTAATCAGTACATTCCTTTCGAGATATGTAGTAAATTTTTTATTTAACCATAAGTAATAAATGCGCTTGTAAGTTATCTATATATCTAATCACGTGTTAGATAATTCAACTAACCTATATTGATCGGATTCAAAGAAACAAAGAGTGCGGTATTAATTTATAGTATTCCCATGGTTCTTCACTTTCCTCATTCATATCTATGATTTTCCAGCATATTTTCGATTTCCAAATAGTTACTCTCTAATCAGTTATAATTAAATCCATCAGAAGTAAATTATGGCTTTAATTTTAGAAATTTTATAAATCATATTCGGTTATTTTCGGGATGGATACTTTCTATTTCTTTATGAAAAAACCTTTTTTTTGTTTTTTTTTTCATTTATTTTTTAAGTACTTAAACCATTTCATTTTTATTATTTAGTTTTTTGGCCATATATATATTTGGTTTTCGCTTTTATATTGAGACATAATTTCAATTACTATTTTAAAATGTTTTCACACCTTTAAGCTTATAAAAATTACATTACATAGTAGGACCTTATTCGGTGTTAGTGTAATGCATTTTGTGGATCTTTACCTTATGCAACCACCCTGAATATGTTTAAATTTTTAAATATTTTAATGAGATTAAAATATTATAGTACTGTTTTAATAGTTAAATATTTAACTAAATATAATTTTAATAACTGAGTTCTCATATCATGATTTTTTTAAAGTACAATATGTATTGTGTTAATAAAACACTGTAATTTTAATATATTTGGTTAACAAGTAAAACATGGAGTTAATCCTAAAAGTTCAGCTTCTCATTATATAGTTTTCCAATGACGGTTCATCTCACTACTATTTCACTACTTTCAAAGTAATCTTAAGAGGCTTTATAAGAGGAAGATAACAATTTATAGATGTATTCATTCATACGTGTGTATATATATATATATACAGTTTTTATAGCATTTTGGATTCGTTTCATCATCAGCTGGATATATAACATATAGATAATAGGTGAAATGCATATATGGATATGATGGATTGAATTGGTTAGGGGGTGCAGTAAAAATCAGATCTTATTTTTTAATAGGCCATCTTCAGGGCAAATAATAGTGAGTGCCTGGTCTACGGTGTCTCGTCAAGCTAACAACACCAGTTGAATTATCTAGTCAACTGTTTTCGATTCAAAATAGTTATAATAATAATTAGCGGTTAGAATAAACCAAATTAAATAATAAAGATAATGAATTTTAAAAACTCCCTTTTAGACTGTTATTGAAGAGGAGAAAAAAAAGTAAAAAGAAAACCTAAGAAAAGAGGAAAACCGTCTTGCACGGACAATTAAACAAGAGTTTCACCTTCATTCTCTTACAGGCC
Source organism: Troilus luridus (assembly GCA_964056705.1). NCBI lineage: Eukaryota > Metazoa > Arthropoda > Insecta > Hemiptera > Pentatomidae > Troilus > Troilus luridus. The sequence continues at coordinate 40,776,772 of OZ057412.1, read as the reverse complement.
TCGGACTTTTCCAGTTTCTTACGCTCCAACCTTTACTTTCCAACAGTAGCCTAAAACTTTTGATAGAACCTTACTATATTATTAATTAAATCTAAGTAAATATTTTATTCCATTATCTTAACGACTTAAATTATTCACACTCTAAATCATTTTTTTTTAAATTACACGCAACAAACTGAATAAAAAGAAAAGGAAAGTAAATAAATTAAATGTTAATTTATATTAAGAAATTATACTGTTAAGAATGTGCTTACTAAACAATTCGCAGGCCCAGTTCCGGTAACGAGGCCGGATATTACACAGGGGTTTCCACTTACATCCCGAAATTAATTGAAAAATTGATTAAATTACATTTTATTTCAAGAATGCATTGCAAATTTTGTCCGCAAGGGGCAGCACATCCCGGACACGGGGGTAAAAGTGTTTATGCTAGCTCGAATGATCCTTTTTATACCCGTTCGCTTTCCCCCATAAATCAGAGTTGAGAACTGGTACTGCCGACGAGCAGAGTCGTGGTCCGACCGGAAGGAGGATGAGCTGTCAAGTTGGGAGTCTCTATCTTTCTGTAGTCTGACTAGATTCGGAGTGTAGCCAGATGGTAGCTCAGTTTTTGATAGAGCCAGTCAAATTTGACAATTAAATATTTCCTTTTTCTTATGCACGTTTCGATCACCAAGCAGGTGGGATAGTGAACCTTATTTTAAATTATCGTTATTATTCTAATTATTCATTATCGTGTTGATGGTGAATCTAATGTTAAATTATAGGTGTTACTTTTATTAGTTATATGCTTTTAGGATTATTCTTATTAATAGTAGTAGAGTGTAATTTTATTTTAATGATTTATTTTTATACAAGGATGTTTTGGTTTTATTTCTTTACCAAGTTTCCCTGTGTCCTCGATTATACCATGTCCCCACACAGCCCTTCTCAGGTGTCCACGAAGTTAAAGAGAGGAGCCGCAGATAACATACATTTTTATATTTCAGTTTATTTATGCAAATGAAAATAAAAATGTAAAAGGAAACTAAACACATCGAACAACAATTTATATGTTTAATGAATTGGTCATTATATAGTTAAATCCATGAGAACATTGTTTCTCTTTCTTTATTTAAGTTTATAAATTTTTAAGTTATAATAAAAAAATATTTAGATATCTACTTTTATAAACTCACTAGGATCAGCGGTGAAAGAAATAGGAAGATGGAATATTGACCAGTTTGAGTTATTTTAACAAAGACCCAATTTATTTTTCCTTTGGTGGCATTATAATTAAGAGAAAATATAAAAGAATTAATGTATTTGAGTTTCTTGTTCAACAGGTACAATTGCAATTAAGAAAAATCTTAATTACGACGCTTTTTGGACAATGAATTTTATTACTCTTTGACTTCCAATAGATTGGGATGTTCACTTACGATGTTCTCACATCATAATCTTATTCTTTTAAGTTGGCAGCAATTTTTTACCGTCCAATTTATCGTATCTGCAACTTTAGGATAAGCTCATGCTTGATATGCTAACGAAGTTCACTTCTCAAAAAAAGTTTACAGTATTCTCAATTATCAAAAACTCTGTCAGATAGAGTAATTTAACGGACATGTTACGTGCATAATTAGCTACGAAGTTTATTTAAGTTTCATTCGTCAGCTCTTGTCAAATTATATCGATTGTATACAAAATACTAGTGTAAAATAGAGACAGTAAATATAATAAGGTGTTGAATAAAAAAGAAAATGTCTGCCTGTGCGCCTCGAAAAGCCAAATCCAAATACAGAAATCGTATACGGTTGAAAAGGGCTTCTCAAGGGCAATCGAATGGTAGCAATATAACACCAGATGACCGAGTCAAGCAGTCCTGGGAACGTAAAAGAATGAATCACATTACCTAAAGCAGTAACTAGTGGACATAGCTAATGTTAATTTCAAACACCACATACCCGTTGGAGTAACTTTTGGTACGGAACATAAGTACTTATTCAATAAGAAAAAGCGGTACTTGTGGTTTAGCACGTCGTTGTGGAGTGTTTTCCGCTATTTTTTATAACGTGATTATGATAATCCAGATACAAATACTACCTATCTAATTATTCATATTAATATAAATTAAAATTCATCTTTTCATAATCCATTTGATGACCTTTTTCACAAAATCTTATCTTTGGAATTGTTATGAACTCATGAAAGTTTTACAGTTTCTTCTTCTGAATATGGCAATTCTTAAAGTGTTTTCCTCTTAATTTTAGATAGAAAATAACCATTATAATAAGACAAAAACACAAAATTACATTTAATTGACAACAAAGAAATTTAAATAGACAGCAAACAAAATCAACATAACCAAAAAATAATACGGAATAAATTTAATAACGCAAAAACGTCATATCAGACGAGTGATAAGAAGAGGTTACACAAGATAAGGAGGTAGGTTTTATGGAGACCTGCTAAATCACAAGTGCCGAAAAAACTAAGCAATATCAGAAGTTTACAGGGTTTTTAAATTCTAACATCTATTCGAGCTCTCATCTTTTATTTCCATTACAAAAAATAAATATATAAAAAAGGAAATGTTAGTTCCTAAAAGCACTTTTTTAAACATATGTAGCTGATATATGTTATATAACACTTGCATAATAAATCAGTATTTTTTGAATAAAAACGATATTGATCTTCCGGCACTTATTACAACACCCCCTAATCAGTAAAACATATACAATGGGAAGAAACATTTCACTTGTAAAGCCAATGAAAATAAATAAGCCGCCACAGCTTTCACAATAATGGGGGCTATACATCCACGGCCAAATGGATGCTATTGACAGTGGCAAAGGGCGTTCTGTCACTGTCAACAATAATACCCAATGTAGTTAAGGATTAGCCTTCCTCTCCATTCTACAGATTGTTTAAACTGGGATGGATTCTGATAAAATGAGCTGGCTTTTTATTTTATTATCCTTGATTTTTTTTCGATTAAAGTTTTATAATTTATTAAAAAGCATAATAATATTAAAATAACGATGAGCATATTTACTCCACAATGTTTTCACGTATTCAATCTTCAATTACATATAACTTAGAACAAGAACTGAAAACTGAATAGAAAAAATTAAATCTTATATAATGAATTCGGTCAAATTGGGCAAAATTGCATATTGGAACACATTGTTTACATATCTTTGTGTCATTTGTTTATTTATTCTTTTAACTCCACTTTATGCTGCTATGGCTAATCGGACGATCCTACAGTGGAAGTGGAAATTTTGTTTTATTCTCGTTTTTTTTTTCTATGAACAAATAAAAGGGTTGTCACCTTATCCTGATTTCGGGAGAAATTCGACATCAGGGCCATATTACTGATTTTATCATGGAAACTGATAAAATAATCATAATTTTAATAATGCATTGAAAAAAAATTTTTAATATTTTTTTCACAGATTCTGTTCATTATATATTTTTCTTTTCACGATGACGTAAATTTCGATTTGTTACCCTTCGCCACGGATCACTAACGGCTAGCGTGACCAACAGCTGTTCTTTTCGTAACTAAAGTCACTACAGTCTATTTATTTCTGAAAGTTCTCTAAGCAACTTTAATTATGCGTATTGTCTACTCCCATTATCAATCCACCACAGAAAGAAAAAATATAAAGATTATGAAATAAAATTAATCTTTTATTGTTATTTGTACTAACTAAAGGTGTTTTCCCATATTATTATTGGATTCTAATTGTTAGAGAGCATACCAGCATAAACTGTCACATCTTGACCTTATATATACACCTTGTTGAGCATTTTAAATGTCTTCTCGAACTTATAATTCTCCAAGTTGACACGTAGAACGGTGGCTTAGATCTCGACACAAGCTGTCGACAAACTACTAGATCCGTCAACATTTAAATAATATTACATCTACGAGCTTGATAGAAAATCTGATATGAAACTTGCACTGCCACTGTTTGAAGAAGTTTAAGCAAAGTTGAGATATGAAACTCACAAACTCAGATCATTTCAAAGCAATCTATGTCAAGAGTTTCAACTTGAGCTCATGATGAAGAAGGGGTTCTGTTAAATAATAAGTAATTTCAACTATATATTTATCTTGAACTTTAAATTACATAAGCTAATTCTGTAATGATAAAGTTTGAAAGATTGAAGATTTAAAAAAAATTAATTTATTGATTGAAATGTACAACTTTATTATAGCAATACAACCAGTAAATGGCAGGAATGATACTAAATGGCATGGATAAAAACCAGTAGAGAAACTAACCATCGGCAAAACTCAAATATAAAATTCAACTAAGAAGGTCACGAGGCCATTTTCTATTCAGGCGCCTCGGGGGATTATCAGGAAGTTGCAACGAGTGGGTTTGAGTGGGAATAATGTTTGTCATGAAAATATTGATATCGGATTGGGGCCAAATCAGCAACAAATGGGACATTAAGGTCATTATGGATTATTTTGTTCGTAACAAAGTAAGGAGGATTAAGGATTTTAGGAAGGTTTTTGGACTGTGAGGATTTAATACAAGAGGAACTCGATGGCTTAGTGGAGCCTCAAAGCTCAACTCCATATCTCCAGATGGGTCTAATGGTTGTCATGTATATAGGCAAAGATTCAAGATACAGTGATATATTAGCATAACATTCTGAGGTTAAAGCTGGCTTCATTTTTCATAATAATGTTCATGAGACCGTCGCCAATGATGTTCCTTACACTATGATTTCCAATCTGTAGATAAAATCAAAGCTCTAATTATTAATGGAAATATTCAGATTAAAATACAGCCTCGAATCATTACAGTTTAAAACTGAAAAAGTTATTTAAGCATCCCAAAGAGGTCGTACTTTATTCATTCAAAACAGTCCGCGTGCATCTAAGATATTTTTATTCACAGCAGGAGTAATCCAGGGCTTGTTTCAGTGCTTCTGCTCAACATTATAAATCATCGGAAAATCCCAAGTAACTAACTACCTGTGTATTATTCTTTAACTCTCGGGGGAGTTATTCTGAGGTCGCATTATTCACAAAAAAAATATGGTTATGCAAGGCTTTCTGATTTAATTCACAAAATAAAATGACCTGTTGAATTCCATCGAAATAAATTATAAACTAATGTTACTAAAAAAAAAAGAAAAGTTATTCTGCAGAGACGGTTTTATGTTTCTTATTTATATAAACCGACCGAATAGTTCTTCAACCACAATTGAAACATCGATGTTTACTATCGATTCTGATATCAGAGGTAGCTGGGACGACTGCAGATGGGACGATTCAGATTGACAAGAAAGAGATAGCTCCTGTGTAAGAAGGTTAGCGCGTAGAAGTGTTTAATGCAGCCGGTCACCCATCTGTGATTCCCCATCCGTGGTTCCTCCTGATATTTTATTCCGTTTTCTAAACACGTTTTCCAAGCTACGAATTAACACACATAAAATTGAAGTAACAGCAATACGTAGATCAAATAAAATTCGTAACAGCAATCTACAACAACATAATCCTAAGTGTTTTTATAGGTTCTGGTTTCTGTGCATTTGTTTATATGAAGCGTGCAGTTTTTATGAAGAGAATTTTAACAATAAAATATTATAAAAAGTTTTATTGTCTATTGGATTTGAAATCCAATAAGTTTTATAGATTGTAAAGTAATCGCAGCTGTAACATGTCAAGTGAATGCATTTCTTATCAGGGGTATCACACTTTTTATTTGAAGTTGCTTTAAAGTATTTTCCAATAAAATGTTTGTAGTCGAAAAATAATTAATGTTTTTTTCCAGTTACAACCTTTACTTTTAAGTTCATTTAGCAGTAGTTATCCAATTATGTTTGTTCAAAGAGAAAGTTTGTTCACTTTTATGCTACTATGGCTAATCGAACGAAGCTACAATGGGAGCTCTAAATTCTGCCTATTTAAGGTAGGGACTTTTAACGAGTACCTGACATCGTACAGGCTCAGGACCCCCGTATAACGTTCCTTCTTAAGGACGGCATAACCAAGGATTTTTTCTGCCTTTAAAAAATCCTAGGGCCACCTGCCGGGTGTTCGTCCGAACCCGCGATAATGTGTTTAGTAGGTTGTTATTTTTATCATATTTAAATGAAAACCTATTTAATTTTCTTATATTTTGGATGATATTCAGAGATCCACTCGAAAATGCCCTGGAAGAACTACTAAAACCTATTTTCTTATTATATTTAAATTATGAATAATTAATCTTATATATTTAATGTTATCTTTTCGAAGGAGGTAGACCATTACCCCTCTCCCAAAGACCTACACGTCTTCATATGCTTTGGTTGATCCATTTGGTAAAGCCATTGGATGGGCGCCAATACTTTCTCCTTTTGTCAGAAGAAATTTCGATTCGAAGAATTGCTCAGGATTCTCAGTATAACTCCATTGTAGGTAGAGTAACAATGGGTCAATTTCATTACAGAAATATTGATTATAAATTATATTTGTATTTCATCTTCCTACCTACAAACACACGTATGCAAAAACCAGTGAGCGATTATTCTTCGAAAGAATTTAGCCTAATATAAAAAACAAATTTTTTATTAAATGTTACATGCAATATAAATGTCCCTAAGGAGCAGTAGAAACATCCAATACATTTTCCTTCGAGAATAGTTTTCAATGAACATTAATTATCAAGGACAAATGAAAACCTTCATTATTAGATTCATTGTTGTCTAGTGTAAAGATCTTAATTACTAGTAGAGAGGAAGTGTGTATGAGATAGCACTTGTGTCAGGCTACCCTACATCTCACCGTTCAAAATTAAATCAACGATTCTAAAATTTTATCTAATTATTGTTACAAAAATATTAAAAAACGAGCTTTCAATTAGGAAAAAACAAAAGCTGCGAGGTCAAGGCTTGATCTGAGGACTAAAAAACTTCGCTTGATGAAAAAAAGTTAAATACTCCTTAAGTTTGAATTAGTAATTAAAATTTAAATCTAATTGTGAAAAGATAATTACATATTAAGCATATAAAAGTAGAGATAAGAAAAAGAACGAAACAAAAAAGCTTACTTCTGCGAGAGACGAGATTCTTCTCTATTAAAGTCTAAGTCTACGGTGCATCTAAAGAAGATTGTAATTCTCACCTGGAAAATAAAAAAATTAAATAGAAAAATGAAGATCGAATGTCAGGCAACTGTTTATTAATATTATATTTTAATATAAAAAATTAGTCCCATAATAATAACATTTAGATTATGATTTATTGACAATTATAGGGTAAAAGCATACGTAAAATTAAAACTTACTACCAGGAAGTAATACATAAAGAATATTATAATGTATTAGATCATGTATTACATAAATGAACTTTATTTTAAATGGCTAATAAATTATACTGACCTGGATCTTAGCTCGGCTTCTATATTTGCATTACACACGCTAGCTTCCGTTATTAAAATGAAAATTCGTAAAAAATCTACTATGAATTAAAACGATTTTTTTTTATTGCAAAATAATAAAAATCATTAAGTATGTTAGTAATAATAGGTATATAATTATATATCTCATTTATAAAACTGTCGTGTCACAGTGTTTGTAACATAACTCCGAAACGACTCGACCGATTCTTATGAAATTTTGTGTAATATTCACACAAAATTATTACCTACATTCAGTAGGTCTGAGAATAGGACGTAAACTATTTTTCAAACCCCTAATTTCAGTTTTGGCCCTGTTTCTCCTAACCGGTGCGTTTTAGAGAACAAACAGAAATAACTATTCTCAAAGAAGATGAAATTTGCTTTAATTTGAGTCTAAACGCAGCTCTGAATGTCTAACAGATCCTGAGTATAGTACCAATCATATAATGATTAACCGGAACCTCAGCACTATCTAATATATAAAATTGCCGTGTCACAGGGTTTGTAACAAACCTCCTCCGAAACGACTTTGTGAATATATTCAGTAGGTCTGAGAATCGGACGTAAACTATTTTTCATACCCCTAAGTTATATGTGTCGGCCATTATTATTGATTATGCGTCTATCGTAGCAGCGACGCTCGATGATGCTGCATTTTTGATATGTTGTAAGGGCATGTCTGAGTAGTGTAAATCCAAGTTTACAACCGAAAAACGGACGGGAATACTTTCGGTGGCTGAAAAACTTCGAAATCTTCGGAGTTATTTCAGTTTTTGGCTCAGTTATCACAGTGTTTGTAACAAAACTCCTCCGAAATGACTCGACCGATTCTTATGAAATTTTGTGAGTATATTCAGTAGGTCTGAGAATCGGACGTAAACTATTTTTCAAACCCCTAAGTGATATGTGTCACAATTTGAGCCCGAATACAGCTCTGTAGGTCTAACAGATCCTGAGTTAAGTTCCAATCATATAATAACTAACCGGAATCTAATCTCTATCAAATATATTCCATCGGAACCAATAATACCGTTCAAAAGATTTCAATTTGATATACGCTTGGCTTTTGCTATCCCCATCAACAAGTCTCAATGCCAGACAGTATCCATTGGCGGTTTGGAGCTAGAACATCCAACTTTCTCCCATGGACAATTATAAATTGCATGCTCACGTGTTAGTAAACCATCTAATCTATTTGTATTAGTAAAGGAAAAATTAAAAAAATGCATCTATAAGCGCCTAATTAAATTGAAATAAATAGCTATAATTTAAAAAAATATTACTAGCCATAATTAAAAATCAACCATGATATACCTCTATCATTAATATAATGTTTATATTTTATCAGTTAAGAATTTTTTATTATACTTAGATATAAGATGAATAAAATATAAAATCAAAAATCTTTTTAATTCATTTTTCCATTAATTCATTGTTTCTTTAAAATTTAAATTTTAACGTAATATTTTTTTAAACTATTACAACAGCCACAACGCGTGGCCGGGTCAGCTAGTATATATATATATATATATATATATATATATATATATATATATATATATATATATATGTGAAGACTGCAAACCCCGTACTGATTATGCCGTACACCTCATCCATGAAAAATGTTATAACATTATATAATACTTTAAATATTAAATTTATACCATTTCTATTTAGATCTGGAGACCTCCACTAACCAACCCCTTTTGGATAATATAAGCCGAATAATAATATGTATATGGGAGCTTCATTGTCTGAAGAATAAATCGAATTTTTTTATTTTTATGAAAAATCCAATAGATTTAGATCTTTTTTTCAATATGTATTAATTGTATATTTGATTTATCAGTCCGCCATGGCGTGTGTTATTCAAATGAGTCACTATTCCACCCTTCTGATCATACACCGTGTTCCAAGAACGGATCAAAAGCTCGTCTAAAATAGAGCACCCTTCGTGCCTACTTGTCTCCTCGATTTCCAATTATACATTGATACATCACAAAGAACATTTCATTTAGGAATGTCATTAGCGTATTTCTTTTGCCCTATCACTATTCTTTTTTTTTTTTTTTTGTAGGTGGAACTGGTGTTGGCTTTTAGTTCTTTAATTGGATCAATTAAGCATAGAAGGGATTAATCCTGCGTATTTAATAAATCCAGTATAATCTCATTTAACCTCTCATTTATTCAGATACTCCATTGAATAAAGGTATTATAACATTTTCACATTATCATATTTTCAGATTATTATATTTAATTTTTATTATCCTGTTTATTAGCCCATTTTTCCCACCTATGTAATGTTATCGAATGATTCGACTGAATTTTTTATCGAAATGTTATGGTTGTGAGACAGTAAATTGTAATTAAACTAATGTGTAAAACGCAAAAACAGAAGTGGTGCCAATCAAACTTGCATATCTACATTTAAAATATTTAACCTTCCTTAATAAATTCTTAACATTAAAAGAAATTTAAATGAATGACAATTTTTTTGTTGCTGTCATGAAATTTTAAACACGTTAAAATTGTAGATAACATTTTAAAATACATGTTTATTTTAGACTGCCGTACTTCTTTTTTTTTTTTTTATACATATTTTATTTTTCGTATATTCCTTACTACTGGGCTTTGGAGTAACAAAATACTAACAAAAAACTAACTAATATTTCAGGGTGAAAAACAAAAAACCTAAATTAAGGCTATGTTTGTACTATTATTTGACTTTATTTTTACCACAATTGAAAATAAATATAAATCTAATAAAGCGTTTTTTGAAAGAAACGTAAAACTGTTTTTTTCTTCATTCATTTCTTATCCATGGGTTCAAAGAAAAAATACTTTTCTATACGGGTTATTTAATATTTGAAGAGTTCTAATGAACTCTTCTTTTAATCATTTTCCGCTTTTAATAATTTAAAAGCGGAAAACTAAGAAAATTGACTTTTTGACATTTTTCTCTAGTTTGGCCAAGAAATTTTATCTAACACTATCCTTAGTAACGGATATGAACCTGAAGTTCCAGAAATATAAAGCATAGCTTGGAGTAAACTAACGAAAATTTGAAATAGTAAATTTTTGAAATGTTGGAGTAATCCGCTTTTGATCCTGAACAATAAAGAAATAAACCGTCAAAAGTAAACATTACTTAAATTCATTGTAATGTGTACCATTGTAGGCCATTCACTCATAAGTATAATTATGAATATTTCGGGGGGGTAAGAAAATTGAAATACCCCCTATTTCAAAGAGAGCCCTACCACAAATTGGTCGCGGAGATCAGATTAAATCTATCATTTTGGTAATACACATATATCCTTCATATTATTGTTTATCAACTATAATAACAACATACAAAATTGACATTGGTATTGATACTGCATATTGACAATCTACATATTCATCAACTAATTACTACGGTAGTAATTGTAATCAGTTGGGAACAAAGGATTATATTATAAGGAAACATGGAGCTAGCGGCAGGTGGGTTTGTTATTAGAGGGGAGGGGGAAGGTAGAGCATGGGTCAACCGGAAGGGCACTAATCAGGGACCGGAAAAGCGTCAGAGTCGCCATATATCTCTCCGCTTAGCTCACTCTAGTGGCAAACTTGATCCTCCTTTCAGGAAATTTCACAACCGCAAAGCTGCCACCCTTCTTCACCGTAGCCTGGACGTTAATTTTTTTAAAGTTTCAAACATGAGTTGGATGAATAAAAATTAATTTTCAATTTTTGCATTAATTCCGTATTTGTCTCATCTGTTTAAATATCCTCCAGTAATACATTACTTATCCTCCAAAGTGCATTCAATTTATTAATTAATAATTAACTCATTATTATAATAACTATTTTTATCATAGTTACTAATATGGACCAGTGCTGCTGACCAACCCGAATGTGCCAGTTTTATAATTGTCCGAATCACTGCAACCCTCATTGTTGTATAACTGTTATATTGTGTATTTTTCTCCATTTGTCGAAACGCGTTCTTGGCATTCTGCCTCAGTCCAATTCAATTCTATAGTATTAACAATAATATATCTTGAAAATAATGTATTTAAGCTCTCCCAAATTATTTCAGGGAGGACAAGACCAAACTGATTACGCTCTGTTAATGCTCATTTAATTGTGCATAGATATATAAGTTAGCTAATAAATTCCCCTTAAGTAACTCCAATCAGAAAGAACTAGTGAGCCACATCACTAGACGCCCACCCCTACCATGCAATTGAAATCCAGAAAATCCTATCCACATACATCTCTTAAAATGCACCTGGTGTAGTAAAAGAGATCCCACCTATCCTTACTATCCTATTATCAACAAAATAATAAAAGCGAAGGGGTTAGGAGAAAAAAGTACCTGTGAAATCATTATCTATATCCCGTTGATATTATTATTAAAAGTGGACCGTAAAAGATGCATTATATACAGGTAAAGGGGAGTCAAGAAAGACCTTAAACTTAAACGATTATCGTTCATAATTACTAATTTTTTATTATTTAATAGAAATGAAATTTTAAGGAAAAAAGGTATTTCTACTCAAAGTAAGGAGCAATCTTGTATGATCTGCACTGCACTAGGTTTCAATATTTATTTCTATGTCTTGCTATATAAAAAATTTCACACTTTACCTGTTTTTAGCATTTTTGTATTTACAATGAAGGCAAAACCATAAAATGTTTAGAGCAACTAAATAATTATATTGTTTTTATAATATTTAGTGATCTTTCAAATGATTATTTTTCTTCCGAGTTATTCGATCCAGTGTCTTGACAGCATAATTCAATATCTGAACCTTAATATAACCTTATATCTTAAGTTTAAATATAACTAATCGTATAAGATATTTAACTTAGATGGAATACTAAATATGACGGATTATGATTAGGGCAATTAAGCATAATGGCACGCCACTTTGTAATTATAACTAGATTCATAAATGATTGTCACGCTATAGCTTAACAAGCAATATGTTCTCATGTAGAATGAAATGATGCTTGTTGAAGCGCACACGCATATATTTACAGCTCCAGTTAAGTCGAATTTTGTCCAGAGTGATTTAAATGTATTGAGGGGAGCGGAATCTTGCCATCTCCTAGTTTTGGGCTTGAAAAGCAATGACTCCACTTCAAGCCAATGCCTGCCCTTGCCACTTATTCTCTGCAAGATTCATATGATATCGATTCCCTAAATACAAGAAAGTTATTTTGGACAAATTCGACTAAATCATATTCATCGAGGCTGCCGTTGTGTGTTTATTGTTTTTTGATTGGTGGTGTTACCTACGCAATAGAAGTCGAGTAAAAAACAACTAGTACAAAGTTAGATGTGGAATTTTATATATTCTCCGTATATATTACTCAGAAAGTAACATCTGTCGCTGTTACAAATTATTTTTTTCCATCGTTGTTAAATAATATATACTTGGGTTATTGCTTACTGTCTATGTCTTGTTAAAATCTAACCAAGAATGTAAAGGATATTCAAATTGGGAAAAGTTCAACATCTTTAAGAATATAATGACAAGAGGCCATAAAATGCAATTCATATTGCAATCCTTTTTCACATCCTTCGATATTTTTGGAACATGAGTGTACAGCTCACTTTTATGCAGTCGCCTGTATCAACCTTGGCCTTTAATGGAGTCATGAATTTTCCTTAACATCTTTTTTTGATCTCCAATTTTTCTACTAGGCCTTTCTTTTTCATGGTCAGGCATTCTGCATAATTGTAAGACCTCCGATCGTACTACATGGAATAATGCCTGAGTTTTGCGCTGAAAGACATTGACCTTTTTTTGTAAATCTCCTTGGTGAGTTGGTACACCATTTCCATTTTATTCAAGAGCGAATAAAAGGCTTCTTTCTAACCAAAATTTGTTTCTATCCACTCACCAAGATATTTAAACTTTCCTGCCCGTTAGATTTTCCCTTGGTTTACTATTCTGGCTTTTATTTTATTTCTTATATTTTTATAGATATTAGTAATTAAAGTGAGAAATATTATTTATATAACTATAATTTTCATATACGGTATAGTATGGTTATGCGAACGGAAATGACCCTGAGAGCGGTCAGGGGTTCGACTTGACCTAGAGCTCAGCAGACCAAGACCTTCACGCATAGCGGATATGTTACGCTAAACTGGCTATGTGTTTTGTTTCAAAAGCTGTTTACTGCTTTCAATTGAGTCAGAACCGAATATATCTCGTCAAAACGTATGTAAGGATCTGGAATATTAAAGCGAAAACGTGGGAGCCATGGAACTTATCGGGAGCTTATGAAAAGCATGCGTCTATAGATGAAAGGAAGGGCCTCTGAATGCGGGCTAGAAATAAGCGAATCGTGATAACATACTTTGTTTTGAGGTAATATAATACAATTCCTTTCGAAAACAAAAGCGATAAATATTCCTTTATGTTTTATAGTTCACGAATCAAACAAAATAAACTATATATATATATTTAAACATAATAATTGTTATGATCAATGGAATTTAACAATTAGACTAAATAAAAAAAATAACTATTGGAATATAGTTAGATTTTAAAATAGGGGCCATAAAAAACTAAAATTTTATATATTCTTAGCAGTGAATTTTATAAATAGAGATTTTCCCGAAAACTCAGACAGGTTTAATATAAATGTAAATAAAAATAATATAATATGTAAAAATAATATAAATGTGTTTACAACTTTAGGCAACGTCGCACTCTAAAAGATTTACAGGGAATAATAGTTGTAGGCCCGATTAATATATTGATCAGAATGGTTTAAATGGACTTTTTAACGAACAAGATCCTCAAAAATTCATTAATTAATGTGTTAAATTCCTTAGATTGAGGCGTAAGTGGGAGGATAGCGTTAAGGTTTGGGAGGTGGTCGTAATCGAACCTTTTGATTCACTAAGACTTTTATTATTATTACAAATGATGCAGAGCAACACATTTTGAACCCCTGGAATAAAACAATTTAAGCACACCTGTTGAAATACAAAATATTTTCCAATCTCTGGCAATTATTTGGCCAATGGAGTTATGTTGAATTTCAGGGATATCTTATGTAAAAATCGATATCAACCATTAAAGTAAAATTATATTTTGCAACTCCGCCTCTCTATTTGACAAGTGTTGATGCAAATATAAAGAGAAAAAAAAAATTTACAAGTCCGGCGAGGGAGTTTACAGGCACCTATGGTTGCCACTACCATTCATTATCTTTAAATTTCTTCCAAGTTCTGTATGTTATGGCATAAAAGTGTAGAATAGCTACCAAAAACTAGCGAAAAATAAACGGGCAGAAAACTGGAAAGGAGTTTGTGTAGACAAAAATGAAAATAATTATTTTAATAATAAGTTGAAGGTTGGGTTAGTTGCCATTCTTCATAAGAATATTGTAATCGAAACGTTAAACGTTTGCGTTTAACAAAATTATTTTTAGCAACTTAGTTTTATTATACAAGTGAAACCATTAAAGTGCAGCTTTATTGTTTTTAATATTTACATTTCGACAATAGAAATAATAAGTAGTAAATTGTTAAAAAGTAATACGATACTGATACTAATATTAATTTTTTGAATATCGCTTTAAAAGTTATGTAGAAAATATCAGTTCCTTTTATTTTTTCAGAGACTCTAAGAGTACTGCTTAGTTATTTTATTACGAAACATAGAAATTCAACTCCAACTAATATATTGATTTTAGAATTCAAAAAGAGATACAAGATTTTAAAAATTTATTTTATAAATATTTTTTTTGTTTTAGAAGCCCTAGCACATTTATTGGGCATCGATCCAAATAGGATTGTGGCTGAGGTGCTAAGTCAGCACTAGCCGGCAACAGCCTATAGCGACAACTCCTTCATCAAAGTTACCCAGAAAAAAAAATTTGTACAAGTAGAAAATTATTTTATTCATTTGGCAAAGATTGGAACTCAATTTTAAGCCTTTTGGTGGCATATATTTATTTAGGAGTTCTGTGTTTATCAACCTAAGCAATAAATATCTGTTCAGAAAAATAAACTGGGACAGGAGGAAACCAAAATCATTGTTTATTAAATTAATTTTATCACTGAATTTACGTGTGTTTTTTTGTTGTACTACCATAAAAATATTAAAATCTTCTAAGAAGTTTAAAAATCAACCGTAGAAAAAAAATATTGCTCAAAACCACAATTTGAAGATATATTCTCTATCAGTATATTCTATAACTGTATTTAACCTTATTTAGTGCTCGTAACAGCCCTTAGAATGTTATGTAGTACAATATAAATATCTTTATTTATATTTCACTGCATGCTGCTTATGGTAAATATTGGTATTTGAATATCCGATGAATATTAATGAACCACATGTAAATGACACATTGATTTTTCCAAAATTGTGTATGTGTGAGAGGGAAAGAATTTAGATTGGTGAATTGGTATGCTGCATTACGAATAATGTATTCTCCAAGTATTTCTTCATAATTCCATTTCATTAATAATTTTTTTTATCAATTTAAATAAAAAAATATTGTATTCTACCACTATAAATTTGTTCATAAATAAATTACATCTACATAAATAATTTAATGATAGCTGTTAACTACTTAGACGAAAAAATATACTGTATGACAATAAAAATATTGAGATACTTGAAATTAACGAAATAGCTCATTAAAATCACAATCAAGAAATCTTGGAAGGATTTTAGACTCTCAAAATCACCTAGCTATTATCACCTAAAGCTTACGCACTTAATGTCTCCACCAATCCGTGTACAATAGGAAACCATTTTCCTCGAATCGATCATCGATTGTTGGGTTAAAGGGGTAAAATCCATCTTCGAGAATACTATAATGCGTGAAGCCTTGAAGATTCTGATGAGCTAAATATACAAAACCTGGGAAGTAAATAAGCTTTTAGGGCTTCTAATTACAAATCTAAATTATTTATAAATACATTTTCCAAATTCTTAGTACTCTGTCAACAATAATTTATTAATTAAGTATACTTTATTAATTAAGGGCAGTTTTAAGAAGATATAGTGCATTGTTTTGAAAAATAATAAGCCAAAAGAATAAGGTTTGGGACGAGTAATAAGAAATTTGCAGAACCTGAAATGTCTGCCCCTTTATCAATAATTCCTTACTCAAATTGCCTTCTCATCGTGAAATTCATTTTTTTTTATCGTTAGTGTAAGTATATTTTTTTTAAAATCGTTTACTAGTAAGTAATATAATAAATACTAAAATCTATTGGATTATGATTGCATATTTAAATGTATAGCACCTTAAATAAGTAAAGGTTTTCCTAGGATTGCATCACACTAAGTTAAAAAATAGCCCAATAAATTAAATAATTTCCGGACAGGCTAGATTCTACTCCCCCTCCCCCACTATTCGCCTTTGATGCATAAAACCCTTGAGAATTCTTCGGTCCTAACAAATGTACTTTTTCCTTTCCTATCTAAAAAGGGAAAACTTTTATCAATTTCCTTAGTCCGTTTCCATTTGTCGTTGGTTCAACTTCACTTTGTCCATATTTCATTTTTATTCTTCTCTCTTAAGACGGTCATTTCTTTCCTTTCAAAAGTCAATTTCAATATAAACTTATTGAATAGATCAAACTTTAATAATAATGAAATCCCTTAGCGAACCCGAAAACTTAATTGCGATACCAAGCTTCCGTCTACTGATTACTGACCAAACTCAAATCCGTAAGATCACTCTAAACGCGATCTTCTCACCTACGCCTCGGTCTACCATTCGACCGTTAACCAGTCGGTTCATTACTTGTTTACTTTTTAAAGATTCATTCGCTACAATGCGAGACTTTATAAGCCCATCTCAACATTCGTGATGTATCCGTTTAATTATATTAACCGACAGCATAGCTAATTTCGTGCAATTCGACATCGTGTAATCTTCTAAATTCTCCAGTAGGAAAATCCTTTATCTGACCGAATACGATAATTTATTTTCGAATAGATCAAGTATAATAAAGTAAAATTTTATTAAAATTCAAAATGTATTAAAATTTAAAAATAGTTTTAATCATAGGGATGGCCATTAATTTATATAATAAAGAAATTATTGTGAATGATTTTTTTATTTTAATACCTTTTCAGTAAACTTGAAGGTATATTCAGATCTTGTCTCTCAATCTTCCTAAGCGCATTAATTTTTATCCATTCCATTACTTTTGTAATTGAATGAACAACTACACTCCTAAACAATTTGGTTTCAAATATTCTAGGTCCAGTTAAAAAAAATATATTCTCATAAAACGGAGTTTGTTATAATTATCGAGGAATCATACTGCTTTCTACTCTATACAAGATTATTTCGAATCTCCTCCCCTTTGCAGCGAGTAGTGCGTTCATATAAATGAGAATTCATTCCAGGCAGAAGTACAACAGATCAGATTTTTAATCTTCGCACAATATTGGAAAGACGCATAGAATACAGTATGAAGACACACCAACTCTTTATCAATTTTAAATCAACAAATGATTCCATTCATAGGTATAAGTAGCATATGGCTATGAATGAATTTAAAATACCTTTCCAGCTAATCCGACTGTTAAAGATGACAATGAAATGTGTAGAATGTATGGTACGAACCCGGAGATATTTGCTAGAAACGTTCCCTTCAGAAAGGGGGGGTCAGGTAAGGAGACGCTCTCGCATGTCTGCTCTTTAACCTCGTCCTGAAAAAGGCGGTAAAAGACTTAGTATTCAGAACACTGGTGCTAATATTGGATCATTCAGTACAACTCCTCGCTTTCTCGGATGACGGTGACATCATAGATCGGTTTATTGCCCAAGAATTGGTATGGCCCTAGGATGCTGATGACAATACAGTTGCACAAAAACCAATAGGTTGATTGGGCTAGACTAGGATGGGCGAGTGGTGTAGCAAATGATGCCAAGAGAACAGGAGCGAACCACTGGATAACAACACTCAGCGACATAAGAGTAGGGCGATTGATGTTGGAGGAGGCCAGGACTCGCTTGCGGATTGTACCGTCAATGTAATAATAATAATCAATAATAACAATACTCCGGAAATGACAGAGAACGTCATAAAAGAATTACGTAAATTATAATATACTGGAACAAATGCTGAAAGCAGTGCTACTCGGAACGGCGAGTATTGTTAGAAAAGTAATTAACATTACAAATCTATTATAATTTTTTAATCATTGCTTTAATTTTCTCGGCTGAGGGCAAATCTTTTCTCTTCAAAATAAAAATATTTTAACCATACAAATCAATTTTTCTAGCCCCCCATTGATTTATGCCCGGGTAGTTTGCATTCTTCGCTAGAAGCCTGTACAAAAGAATGAATACATAGTTAGTGAATAAAATAAAGTAATGAATGTGAGAAATCAAATTCGTCCAGGCCAAATACAATTATAGAAATCATCATATGAAATATAAATTAGCTTACTCAAATTATAACTTAAACACACATACATGAAATTAGCTGAGCTGTTTTACTAATTCATAAAATGGCCGCTGAGGCCCTTCGGATGGACCCTGGAATATGAAAGGGCACTAACGAACTAACAATGTCCCGAAACTAAACAAACTCCGAAGGTTGGATAATTAAGTCGCGCCGATGCTTCTTGCCTTTGCGCCAATGGCGGCCAAGTCACGTTCCACTCATCTTTCTTAAACATCCCCTAAAAGATTAAACATCCAACTCAAACTCCTGTAAACATTTCAGCGTTTCCCATTAAGTGCTCGTTTCATCGAATAATTTTAAAATGCTTTTGGGGACTACGATATAATTTAAAATATTGAATGAATGGTTGACCGTATTAATTATTTATCCTCGAAGATTTTTCGGATGGCATTCAAAGGAAGTTCACTAATAGAAAAAAAAGTGATTAAAAAACAACGTTTCAATCAATGTCGTAGTTCTGCATCAGGATATGGAAGAATATTGTGAGATGTGTTTTTGGATATTAAGCTCAGCCATGCCTGGCACAAGAGTTCCTCTTTTCCCTCTGACTCGTGAGTTGATTCCAGTAGGCTGACGGGCTTCACATACCTTAAGGGTGAAAAATTCTCGAGGAATTTTAGGTCCTGGATTCAAGCTCACAACCATTGGGCTACCTAACCTTTAAGGAGGTGCACTTTTGCAAGTTTTCTTGTCTTTGTTTATTTTAATATTATGATTTTTTTTAAGTCAATTTTAATTGTTAAGCAAATTTTTATTGTTGAGCAAATTTTATTCTGTCAAAACGAACTGTTCACATAAAAGATTGCATTGATTCCAGAAAATTTACAGGATGGTAAAATGATTTAAACTTAAAACATATTGTAATGAAAATGGCTAAAATATTATTTTGTAAAAGAAGAAGACAAAACAAATAAATTACACAATCAAATTGTATTTATTCTCTATTGGAATAATCTCAGGACCCGGATAACTCGGATTGGATTGTTGGATATTAGTCTATCTGAAATAGAATTCCAATATTACTCAATGTTGGGAACAGACCCAATCTTCTTAAAAATCTGTGTACTCAAGAGAATTTGATAAAAATATAAAATATTAGTTGTGTCTGATATTGAAAAGCACTGGCCATTGAACTTTGTATTAAGCATTATAGACATCTAAACACCACTTGTCTTTTCAATTTATAAATCCAAGATGATAATTGAAAATTAAATTTTTCAATGAAAATCTCTTCGTAACGCTTCCCATTTGCTTCTTTTGAACTAGCTTGATTTCTCCGCAAGATTTACAGCCGATAAAAGGACTACAAACAATTTTATTTGTAATCTCCCACCTCTTATGATCATTATTTTCTTAACTACAGAAATACTTGGCCGATAGGTTGAAGTAGGGAATATACTCCATCGGTTTTTTTTTTTGGGGGGGGGGGACTTCATATCCAATGCAGATTTTTTTTGAACAATAAGATCTTCAGTGAAAATGGAGTGTTCCCTCGATATATGTCCTGCTTGCTGAACTTCTGATGAATGTAATAATATATTAAATAGGTATCTCCAGTATTATAAATAAATATTCCGGTTTTCAAGAAAAAAAACAAACGGAAAACGATATTTACTTATTTTATTAGTTTTAAATTACCTACAGTTTAATGCTAGAATATATTCATTACATTACACGATAAATAACATTGGGTCCAATCAACCGTTCATTAATTAATAAGTTCTGTCAGGTAGCAGGAGTGCTTGATGTGCGTGTTCATTCTGTCAGGCACAGCAAAGCCACAGGAGACGGGGGTTAACCACCCGTGACAGATCAACAGGTAGAATATAGTAAGCAAACCAACCGGAACAGAAACATTTTTTATTTTCTATTTTTACAATTCAACTTTGAAATTGCAGTCCTCATAGTTTACGATCATGAGGAGTTACGATTATGAGGCATTAAAATGAATGTTAGTACGACCTTCGGCAAAGGAAAAAAAATGACGTTTTAATTTTTATACTATGAAGTATGATCAATAGCTGCTTAGAAAATGTTTTTAATTCCTCAAAATTACAATTTTTAATGGTTATTATATTAGACGTAGGGAGGCGGCGGCCCCGTCTCCCAGTCGTTAGACTGCAGACAGCCCTGACCCTCTAGGTTGGGGGAAAAGTACACCGACATTCGCACACATTACACTATATAAAGCACACTACACACACCCCTAAACTACAGACAAAGGTCATATACACAAAATACCCTAAGGTCACCTCCCCTAGGAAGCCGCCCCGGATGGGGGAGCAGGTCAGGAGCTTAGAGGCAGCCCTTCCACCTGACTAGGAGGGCGAGGGCGGATAACCCTCACCTCTGAAAAATCTACATCGTGAGTCCTAAACGAGATAACTGACCGGACTGCTTCAGGTTAACCGTCAAATGGACTTTCGACTAGGCTTTTGGAACGTTTTAACTTTGCACAGACCCGGGAGACTTCGCATCCTCCTGAATGAACTGGACAGGTATAGATAAGACATAGCTGCCATCCAAGAAATTCGATGGACTGGAAGCGGGACTATTGAAAAAAGACTTCAATACAATGTACTACAGCTGCCTCCCGAAAAACCATAGTTTTGGGATCGGCTTCATTGTGAAAGGGCGAATGCGGCAGAATGTCATCGGATTCAACCCTATAATTAAACGCATATGCACTATAAGGATCAAGGGAACCTCAAGAAAGACAGATTGACGTATGAAGCTGTACCTTTGAGAGAGTAGAGGAGTTTAGTTACCTTGGATCTCAGGTCACAGCAACAAATAATGTTTCCATTGAAATAAAGCGAAGGATCACAGCAGCTACTCGATGCTATTTTGGTCTGTTGAAGCAGCTCCGAAGCAAGCTCATCAGCAGGAAAACAAAGGTCCATTTATATAAAATTGTGATCAGGTCTGTCCTAACATACGCCTCAGACATAAACACTACCCACACAGGATAAAAATAATCTCCTGGTCTTCGAGAGGAAGATCCTTCAAAGAATCTATGGGCCAGTAAGGGACAAGAAACGCTGGAGAAGAAGAAGCCGACATAAAGAACTCTATGAGCTGCTCCAGGATAATAGATATTGTAACCTTTATCAGGCTGGGGCGCCTTGGGTGGGCAGGGCATGTTGCACGGATGAGTCCCGATGAAACTCCTAAAAGAGTCATGAAAGAGGAAATTTATCGTCCAAGAAGAGTAGGACGGCCCAAGCTCCGGTGGATGGATGGAGTGCAAGACGCACGAGACCTGCTTGGAGTCCGAAATTGGAAGGCAGCAGCCCAAAACCGAGCCGAATGGCGGAGGCTCATAGAGGAGGCCAGGACCCATCGCAGGGTTGTAGCGCTATCTGATAGAAATAAGTGGTTACTATAAATAAAAAAACGGTACCACTACAACCCGCCTGGGGTCATTACATGGTAGAGACAATACTTTTTCATGGACAACGGTTGTGCAGGGATTTGTCCTAGATCACGCTTAACCGCCGAATTTCCCCCCGTATCTTGGGTACCCATTTAATAGAGGCTGGGTGAGCCCCAGGAGGGTCCTGATCCTATATGATTCATCTCCAGGTGCTAGCAGACTAAATAGAAGTCTTCCCGGCAGCGGGATATGAACCAGAATTTTCGGCATGGCAACTCAGTGCTCTACCACTGAGCCACAATTGTTATTATATTGTTTAATATTTAGTATAACATTTTACTCTTATTATAACATGAAATAAACGATATAAAGAATGTTTACATGTTTTTGTAATAACATTATAATGAATGAATTTTAGTAATAACATTAGAAGTAATAATGTTGTAAGTGATGTATTCTACTTTGAATTTTCAATAAAGTTACAATTACCAAATCAGAAATATGAACCGTACAAGCAAAAAAGACACAAATAAATAACCAACTATTTATTGTAATACGTAAAAATCATCTGCATTTTAAAATTCTAAAAAAAAAAGAAAAGAACAACCCTCAAAATGAGCATCATCAACCATACAGTTTACTATCTGGCCTAAATCACAAGTAACTTACTATCCCAAATGATAAGACAATCCATAGGATAGAGTCGCTTAGGTACATTAGGTTGCTCAATGCTTAGGTACATTTTACCAAAGACAAATTCGTAACATGAATCCTACATTTATGAATTATAACTAAACAGGTATATATATATATATATATATATATATATGTGTGTGTGTGTGTGTGTGTGTGTGTAGTAGTAGTAGATGTTCCAGTGTGTAGTGTATGTTCTAGTGTGTAGTAGATTTTCTATTGTGTAGTAGTAGTAGACTGAACAAGATAATTGGACAGCATTCTGTAGGAAGAAGGTGAGGCTTCTTTCACATGTTTCGAGTAAACGCAATATGATTATTGTAATATGTATTATTGTAACAATTGTATTCCACAATATGTAAATATTTTATTTTGTTCTAAATGGTTCAGTTCTTTGATGTAAAAGCGTCGTATTCTACTTCCTATATTCTTAATTTCGAATTTTTAATTAATGACTGCTAAATCAAATGCTAGTTTTCTTTTGTTTTACAGAAATAGTGAGCAATGGTATATGTAGTGGGTAGCTTCTTTTTTGCTACGTACGTTTCATTTAATATTGGATCTTGTTTTCTCGTGCTATCCAATTATTATAATAAAAAACAGGATTTTTTTAAATTTTGGTATTTAAAAGAGTCTTGGTTACAGAAGGGTTCCTACTTCTGTTAAGGCAACCAGGCCTTGTTATTAAAACAAGTTGTCAATCTTTTTGACCAAAGGAGGAAGGTCGAGATCCATTCCGTGGACATAATTTGATAAAATTTCCAAATTAATTTTAATCCGCCATAATCTCGGATTCATACCGGTGCTGCAGTAGTCACGAGGTTGCTATGATCATAAATAAAACGACTTTATTTTAAATAAAGAACAATAAAAGCCCTATTTTATCTACAGAAGTTGAAATGAATACCTTTTCTAAATTAATATTTAACTGACAGTCAGAAAATTATATTCTAAGTATTCATATGAATTTTAGGACTGAAATTTACCTGAATTCTGCTTTCTTTCTTTTTTTACTGATCTCCCTCATTCTGCTACTTTTCCTTTTCACCTGCCAGTCTGAAATGTCTCCTGTTCTACACTGCAGCTTCGCTTTCTTCACTATCTGCTCTGCTAGTAATATTTATATTTTTTTATATTATATTCAGTTCATTTAATTTTTATATTCACCTTTTTCTTCAACCTCTTTCTTCAAGGCTACCTCTTCTTGAAAAAGCTATTAGAAGTCATATTTCATGATGCGGCGAATTACGGTCGATAATTTTTCAGAAGCCTCTTTCGTGGTAGTTATATCCTTTATTTAATACTTGGCTAAGTGTCCTGTAGTTTCTTTCAATTCGTATCAAGAAATCCATTTCACGATTAATTTCCAGGAATTTGTAGATGTCCAAGGGACTTGCGATTTTCAGCTTTATTATTAATTGAGTAAACTTTAACTATTGCATTGATTGTAATCAAAATATATTCCCATCTCTTATCGTTATTCAATATACAATAAAATATGTTTTATCTCTGCAGAGAAGACAAAACTCATGACTGACATAAATAATGCACACAAAATTTTAGCTACAGAGAAGGTCGAAAAGTTCAAGTATCTAGGAGAGATAATTCAAGAAAATGGAATAGAAAATTTTTCCATAGATGAAAGGATACTCAAAATCGAAAGAGAATATGGAATAACAAAAAATATTTACAATAAAAATTGCATATCAAAGAAAGCAAAAATAGCACATTACATCACAGTAGTGAAACCAGAATTCCTACGCAAGTGAATGCACTCAGGCATAAGTTAGACAAACTGGAAATATTAGAATGAAGAATTACGAGAAAAATTTTAGGTCCTGTAAGAGACACAGAAACCTCGAAATTTCAAAGCAATGATGAAATTTATCAAAACATTGAAAAAATAGCAGAAACGATAAGGAAAAGAAGAGTTATGTTTTTTGGACATTTATACAGATTGGATGACGATAGGCTGTCAAAACAGATCTTTAAGTATTTCGGGGAAAAAATTAACCGTAGGCTGGATCCGAGAAATTAAAAAATATATAGAAATGCATAACATAAAAGCAGAAGCAACACCACATGGAGGTGCATTCGGAAAGATATTGTAGGACTTGGGAATCCAGGGTACAAGCAATAAGAGAACAGGGACGAAGTGGTCGAAAGAAAGAAAAAAGAGACGTGGTGAAAAGATAAGAGAGTATTGGAGGAAAATAAAGGAACAAATGAGAAGCAATTACAATTGGCAGGTGGCCCCTAGTTGGCCAAAACGGAGGAAAAAATAATGTTTTGTAATATATTCATTTAAAAAATATTAAGCGGGCAATATATAGTATGTATTATAGAATTATGTAAGGTTATAAAGTTATCTGGCCTTTTGCTTGGGTTAAAAAAAATAAATGAGCGTTTATGAAAAATACATTTATTTACTTTTCTTATGCGCAAATGTATACATCTGCTATTTGACATTATATTCTTATAAACCTTTATTTTAAGATCCGTTGAGTGTATTTGCTATTGAAACTACATTTAAGTGGTTTATTCAGTCCTTTTAAGAATCTCGTTTATGTATAAAAAGATATATATCATTTTTTTTGAGTAATTCTTCATATACTATTCATATACAAAAATTATGGTTGAAAAATCGACCTTTTACTTTTCCATCTTTCATTGTTCTCAGAATCTTATGTCGAGATGCACTTTATTATGCATTCAACAGAACAATCCATTCAGTGAAACCAAGGATCAAAATCGTTCTTGACGTTGCGTCTAGTTGCCTCATAATAAAACAAAAATTAGAATTAAAAAGAAATTGTCACTCTGCATTTCGAATCGATTTATTCTTTTTCCATTCATTTCGTTCTGCTTATACAACACAAGGAAAGGAAAACATGTTTAATAACGTTTTTTTTTGTTAATATTTTGTCACCACCTTGTAATTATCGAGTCTAATTTTCCCTAACAGTCCATTGGAAGTTATTCAGCCGTAAATTTCTGTTATAATAGCTGAAAGAAATAATGGATAAGGAAAGTGAAAACTGGAGCGACCGTTTTCCCGACATGAAGCACGTGCCGGGAAGGCGGGGAAATCCACACGTACCCGGCGGCCTGAAGAAAAGCGGGAAAGCAAAGCGCCAACTCCTCCCGGGAAATGGATTCCATTTTTCCGGCTGATGAAAGGCGATATTTCACGGCTAATAGGAGACTACAAAGGAGTAGCGGCACCAGCTGTAGCTCTTAGCCACTCCTTTCTCCATCATTGTCATATTTCAGCTCAGCTGGATGGAGGAAAAATTGTATATCACAAAACGTACAATAACGATTTTCCAGCTATATATATACCTATATTCTAGCTATACATTTTTGGAAATTAAGTCGTTGGGCAAGTTGATGAATAATAAAGAATTCAAAAATGAAAAGATCGAAAAATAATTAACTAAAGTGATTTTTCTTAAATAATATTTGTTGATATCATATCACTCCTTCATAAGAACAACGACACGACTCAAAAATTGGCAATAAAGGATATAGTAGCAATTATATTGGTTGAAGCTGATATTCCATTTCCATGATAAGATAGGATTATTTTTTTTTTTAAAGAGGTCACATTTTGAGCAGCAGCATGTTCGAATCTGAAGTTTTATGGGAATAAAGACATAAGTTAAAATAAATATTCTTCTTTTTCTTCTTTATCTTCCTCCTTAGTTCCTCACAGCGTGGAGGTGAATATAAAGATTCAAGCTTTTAAAATTGTTCTAATTTTTAATAAAAAAATGTCAATACCTTCAATTCAATAGAATGCTTTATCAATAGCCAACTTTTTATCAATTTTAACTCATCTAAGTTAGGTTTTTAGGCTATGATATTGTTCTTTGGAAGGAGCGACATATGTGCCGTTCAGTAGATAAATCGACTAACTCCACTTTTTTTTTAAATCTTAAATTTAAGTGTAAAAGCACTTGGTCATATCTTTTTATATTAATAAAAACTTTCCTAAGCAACAAAGGTTAACACCATTAAAGGACAAACATTTTTTGGCCACCGAATAATAAATAATTTATTTCAGAGGCCATTTTGATTAACTCTCTACTGCATAGCGTTGCAATAACACAATTTAATTGTGTGTGTTAATTAACCGTTTTCATTTAGCGCCTGCACTAGCACTAGCCCTAAATGGAAACGGTGAATTTATTAATGTCGTCTTATCAGAATAAAGTAAAATAAATTAGTCATTCACAGTCTAACTGCCGTTGAATCAAGTACTCGTCAAGCCAAATTAATTATTATTAAGAATAAAGGTATAGTTTAACGCGACGTCTTGCGTGAGAAGAAAAGTGGCCGTTTCTGCGCTTCCAGTAAACTGGCTTAAAATGCGCTGGATAAAGTGAGAAAAATCAAAACCACACCTTATCCAACTCAAATGTTAAAAATTACTATAGTGAAGATTCTGAATTTAATGCCACCAATAAAAGGAAATCTGTGGCAGGTAGACCACAAAATTTGAAAAATGTAGACCAGCCTTTATTATATCCTAAAGGTAGATCTTTAACAAGGGAAAAAAGGAGAGACTTGATGGATCTGCTTAAATTCATTTCTTCTGTTAACATGATTACTTAAAAACCATGCCAAGAAATCGAAATGACGAGTCTTTACATACAGCTGATGAACAAACCTTTATATTGCTGAAAAATTGATCACAAATAATAACTAAATAAAACAAGAAAGTTGATATTAATTTTTATGGAAAATATATAATAAAAATATCCAATAATTAACTTTTTCTGTGATAATAAACTTAAAAATTTAAACACTGAATTTTAATTTAGTGATAAGAAACTTAAAAATTACTTTTTTCACTTGCCAATCCGATTAACCCCACCAGTCACATAAAAATTGTAACATTTCTGACTGTAGCTTTTTGGCTAATGTTTCTTATTAATTTTATATACTTTTAGATGAAAGCTACATCTTTATTTATGCATTCTACAATATTCATTTAAATTTATTTTATAAAGGGAATTTAAAAAAACAATGCACATTATTTCATCGTGTTCCTCCACATTCTGTTTTATGGAGTTAATCAATTTGTGCATTGAACGGCTCATATATAATTTCAAATGTGTATCCATTCATGAAGAAGACCTCCAATGTGGGTCGAAACGTCCTTTCTAATTAATTGTTTTTCACTCATTAAGGAATTATTTCTTTGATCTCCATCCGTACCATTTTCTCCATATTATGATTTTCATTCGAATTCTCTTTTTTAGCTGTAGTTTTAAAGTTCACTGAATCACCTTGTAACTGTAAAAATGTATAATGTATATCATATATTATTATTAAATGATATTTTAAGGTGCCCGATTATGGTAATGTAATGATTTAAAAAAACAAAACAAGTAAGATTAAAAAATGTTAAATTTACCAAAATAAACCACACTTATTTGTCCAATAGTAAACAAGATTGTTATAAACAACTGCAACAATATTTGTTGATATATTATCTTGGATATTTTTTATTCTACAAATTTATCGAAATTATTTATCTACATATTCCTTGTTTTAATTACATTTATTTATGATTATTGAGTCTGAATACCGTTGAATTAAACACGTTAAATATTATTTTCAAACGACAAAGGAATGTAGATATTTTAAGTATTAGTAAAACGTTATATTTTCCACCATATAGAAATTTAAATCAGATATTCAATTTAAAAAGTTGTTGATATTGGGAAATGTAATATATCCGTAATCGTAGAGATTTTCAAGCTCATCTCTAAGCTATTGGCGCAAGAGGTAGGGCTGAAGCGTCTAAGAGGAAAAAAAAACATTTGAGAAATAGAAATTATAACAAACATTAAATTAAGACAGTGTCGTTTTTACTCAAAGAAAAAAAAAGAAGCTTAACGCCGGAGAACATTAGGAGTGTTTAAAATACATTTTAAAAAATTAGAAAAGAAAAGGGAGGAAGGCCAAGTGTTCCTAATGATCTTAGGATTCCCTCAAGAGAATGAAATTTAAAATTCAAATAAGATTGCAAATTTAACGACGAGCTTTAAGATAGTTCTTTTTGAAAATTTTATTCGAATCGAAATAAGATAGTCCTAAAATAGGCAGAGTCTGTGACATTTCAGAAGAACAACAACGCATAATAAAATATTCAAATTGTAATTTTATCTTCATTCATGTAGAAAATGGCATACCTTTTAACTTGCACAAATAGATTATAAATTTTACTATTATTATTATTAAAGGTATGTATAAACTAATTTTACTTCGGATAGTAAAAACCAATTTTCTACAAATTTTATTATCTTAAAATTATCTTTATATCAAGAATTTTTTACTTTATTTGGTTAAAAAAAAATAATAACAAGTAAATAAAACAAACTTTGAAGAAAAATTAATAATTATTCGTTTATTTTCAAATAATTAAAAAAAAAAATTAAATTCAACTTTTGTTGATCTATGGCTGATCCTGATTTTGAAATGTTATTGCCAGCAACAATTCATGGAAACAGTATCTTGATTAACGTATTTAAGCAAAAATAATAAAATAAATTTTGGGAAAAAAAAAGAAATATTCAAACGAATCATAATACACTGTTCTGCAAAAAAAAACTTTTCTCCCCTCCCTTGAACAATTTTGCCTGTTTCTCATGTTTTCAGGTGTGCTGAGTCCGAATCCGAACTCAGAAAAATTCTATCACCCTCTGATTTTGAGAGAAAAGAGGTGAAACTTGGAAAAAATGAAAAATTGTATTTGAAAATTATTGTCTTTATTAGAACAGATTTTTTTTCTTTTTCAACAATAAAATATAATTAATTGAATCCTGCATGCTATCAGGTATAATACTAGATATGACACAACTCAAAAAATATACACACATCGTCAATGAGTAGTTTTTTTTCTTTTGTACTCTTCCTCCTCTGTCTCCCGCTGCAGTGTCCAGGAGTAATCCGCCAGCATCTTCTCATTCCATTTGTCAGAATATCTTTTTTCCATTCTGGATATGTCTTGGTGGAATCGTTCTCCATGTTCGTCCAAAACTGCACCCAAATTTGGGGCGAAAAAGTCTAGGTGACTATGCAGGAAATGTGTTTTTAAGGACATTTGCATCCCAATGTTTTATATGAAGTAAGCAGTACTTGGACTATTTTTCGGTTGTCTCTAGATTTTTTGTTTCCCAAAAACTTAGCACATACCTCTCGAAAAGCAATCAAAGCCTTTTTCTCAGTAGTATTTAACTTTGCTTCAAAAGTGAGATCCTTGAAAAACTGAAAAAACACTTTTAGCCATATTTCTTTAACCACTTGTAATATTCCCATCAAATTTTTTTCGTTCAAATATACTTCATTGCGCTCAAAATCATCGGGCTTTTGAATTTTTTTCACTATGTTTTAATGCCGAAAAAAAAATCGTCAAATCCACAAAAAACTCACCTTTTTGGATAAAAAACTAGAATTTCTCAGGAAACTGTGCGTGATAGACAAAATCTGACTTCAAATTCGTGTTCACCAC
Organism: Troilus luridus; assembly: GCA_964056705.1. Taxonomy (NCBI): domain Eukaryota; kingdom Metazoa; phylum Arthropoda; class Insecta; order Hemiptera; family Pentatomidae; genus Troilus; species Troilus luridus. The sequence goes on along the minus strand of OZ057412.1, from coordinate 40,746,339 downwards.
ATCTGATAACAGTAAGAAAGCATGTTTTGGTTTGAAGGAGGATTTTCGTGCAGAACAGTGATGTTAATCACAGTTTCGGCACTTCTCACCATTTTCAATGGATTATATATATTTTTTTTTGTAGGGAAGGAAATTGATTAATCAATTCCAGGACAACGGTTGCTAAGTCGATGAACAGATTTTGCTTCATCATTTATTTTATTTTATGCTATTGTTTAATAATATTAAAGTACAATATTTAGTTGCAAAAAACAACAAATAGAAAGAAAACGTTAAGACCGGGGGTAATGTAGCATGATTTAAATAATGGAGTGAAATTATTAACAAACGACCTAAGTGATGTTTGCAACAAGAAGCTAGGAAAGCTTCGACACGCAATAATTTCATTTCGCACATTCCCCTTAAGCTGTTATTTAAAAAAAAAAAAAAAACTGTATACTCGATCTATATCGCCGATATTATTTTTTCTTTCGTGCTAATAATGACAAGTAACGAAATGCTGATCATTAATAGAAATGGATTATGAATACTTGATGTATAAAACTACGTACACTTGTTAAGGGTTGACAGCTGCTATGTATTATTTATTTATAAACATTTCTCTATAATAATAATAAATCAAAATGGTAATTTAAATGTTAAATTAATTATCTTGAAAGATCAAGAGATAAATAAATAAAAAATTAACTCTAAAATGCTTAAGAAGGATTTTAAGAAATTTAAATATTACTATCAGTTAATAGCGAGCTACTAATTAACATTCCTGAGTATCTAAATTTCACAACATAATGGACCTATCAAGCAGACTAATTATACCAAAATAATGCGGGATCTATAGATGAGAATGACTTGACCAAAAACGAAATAAAATATTGCTGCCCTACATTACTTCCTGTAATGAAGCCTTCACCATTAACTCTAGAAAATTAATTTATTCTGTATAAATTCAGTTGAGCCGTACCTGACATCAGATCTAGCCGGAGAGAGAATAAGACTTCTAATTCAAACCAGAGTTTCCCCCAGCAAGCAAATAGTTGTTTACGCAAATAAAACAACCCACAGAATTAATACTGAAATGCCCTCTATGCTTAAAACGCTGACGAGACAATTTAAACCACATTCTTTTTGACTGTCCATTTTATACAAAACCTAGAAATGAATATATATGTTCATATGATCACGATATTTATACAGTATTGAATCCTAAACACAAAAATGATATTGTTAATCTATGTAACTTCCTATCAAAGGCTCTAAGTATTAGAATAGCTCTATCCCAGTGACACATACATGATTGTTTATCCACACAATAATACCTTTGAATCATATAAGTTTTCCTTTTCTTACATACTAGCTTTGTTACTAGAATTTTCCATATTTTGATGTAGTATTGACTCATAGGAATATTTTTGATTTTATTTTCATTCCCATGTATTATAATTATCTACTTTTTTTCTGTCTACTTTTTAAATGTCTAACCAAACTCTCTGTATTTTACTAATGTAAAAATCAGAAATAAATAAATAAAATAAAAATAAATTAACTCTAGAAAAGTTAATAATTTATAATAATGTTGATAGAAAGAGAAATCATACCATAATTTGGTATAATGAAGTTAAAATATGGAAACCCCTTGGTCAAAAGTTATTAGAACCTCTGCAATATGAAGCAAAGAAAAGTTCGCCAATAACTGTCCGGTATCTACTGTAAGATGTTCCACTTCCACAAACTTAGTTTGCCGAACCCGAAACCTGATATTAATGTAGGACCTTAAACGCCAATTGGGACTAGTCCTTACAAACATAATATAAGCATGAACAGGAAATTAGGTGTGTGTGTGTGTTTTTTTTTCTTCCCTGGTTGTGTGTGTGTGTAAATAAAACTAATTTGGGGCCATATAAATACACACAAAAACATTAAAAATTATGCTTTAAACTATGAACAGACGCGATTCCAAATTCGTTCCATTATCAATGAGTGTAGGATACAGTAACACTACATTATGAATACACAAGGGATCTAAGCTATAGTTCGAAAACGACTGTACAGACTATACCATATTATTCATATCAGTGATGAGGTAGACAGGAGCTAATGCATCAATGCTACACACATTTATAAACTTTGAAAGTTTAGTTGATTGATTGTTATTGATACGAGATACACGAATCTTCACTTTAGCTTAAAATGCTAAAGCTAATAATCTATTGTATATTTTATGCCAACAAAAAAAAGTTAAACGTCACTCATTAATGAACTGAAACTGAAATTCGAACGTAAATGTAAGTAAAAAAAGATTTTTAAAATCCCTTTAGCATGTTATAGTCTAATATTCTGACAATCGAATTAATAAAAACCCTATATAGTCATTAGTTGGCCATAATAAACATTGATATAAATATAATGGAGTAGCATATGGTCCGGGTGCAAGTAAGATAATTAAATCCCATTAGCAATTTAGAACACAACGTTTCGACCCTCATTGTAGGCCTTCTTCTGCGCTGAATAAAACCTACGCACTTTCCTTATCAATTAAAGGATATCTACAAAATAAGAAATGTGCAGCTGGTTGTTGGCCACATTTTAGAAGATTGCTATTTGATATACATATTCACAACATAAATATTTATGAAAACAACAAATGCTACTGGATTCTAAAAAGAAATGATCTTTTTTTAAACTTTATTTATTAACATTGCCAACTGTATTGTATTAATACAATAGTATTAATACGTCCCGGAGGATTATCAGGAATTGAAGAAGTAAGCTGGCTGGTTTGAGTGGAAATAACGTTTGTCATGAAAGGACTGATATCGGGTTCTGACCAAATCAGCAACAAATGGGACATTGAGGTCATTATGGATGGTTTAATTTTAACGAATTAAAGAGCATTGAGGATATTACGAATGATTTTGGGTTGTAAGGATTGAAGACGAGAGGAATTCGATAGCTTAGAGGAGCCACAAATATTTACTCCGTAAATCCAAATAGGTTTTATAATGTTCATGTATAGGAGTCTTTTGTAATAAATTTGGTGCTTAGAGCGTATAGTCAGAGTTGAAGTGGTCTGAAATGGCGAGTTAAATTCTAAAACTGTTATATTTTATTTTATTTGTTATTGATTGTATTCATTTTTAAATATTTTTATTTAAAAAGAAAAGATATGTCTAGGACCGGGACTCGAACCCGGGTCCCCCAGGTCACTAGCCAGGAGCTCTGCCAATTGAGCTATCCTGGTTCGCTCCCCGGTCATGCCCATATCTTTTCTTTTCACTGATCCCATGTCCCCGCGTTCTCGCAATTTGCGATGTATACGAGGGGAAGAATATTCTTTGAACATTATTTTAATTTGGATCTTGTTGACTTACGTCATATATATTATTATAATTTATTTTATTTTATTTGTTATTGATTGTATTAATTTTTAAATATTTTTATTTGAAAAGAAAATATATGTCCAGGACCGGGACTGGAACCTCAAATAATAATAAAGTTATAATCTGCTTAATAAAATCCAATGGACAATATAAAGAGGAATATTATTACATTGAAAAAGAAAAATAATGACTAAAGTTGTGGAAGTCCACAGGATTTTGATAAGTTCTTGAGCCCAAAAGGCTCTTTGCGTGTGAGAAGAGAATTCTACATCGAATCTATGGTCAGGTGAAGAGAACTGGAAGCCAAGGAGTGACCTTGAGCTCTGCACTCTGGCAAAAGAACCGGGCATTATGAGAGGCACCAGTACAGGGAGGATTAGATGGGGTGTTGTTTGTTTATTTAACGCCACTTTATGCTAATATGGCTAATCGGGCGATGCTACAGTGGGACCTCTAAATTTTTCCTATCCAGGTATAATTAGGATATGGATTTTTAACAAATACCTGATATCGTACAGGCTTCGGAGAGCCCCGTTTAACGTCCCTTCCGAAGGACGGCATAATCAAGGATTTATACTCCCTCTCCTAGGGCCACCTGCCGGTCTACGAACCTGCGAATTCGGGCCTAGTAGTTGTTTTCTAACCACTAGAGCACAGGTATTCCCTGGATGGGCTGGATATACTTTTACGATGAATGAACAAGGCGCACCTAAAAAGATGATGATGGATCAACTGTTCGGATCGAAAAGTATCGGAAGAGAGTATCAGAGTCGTTCCAGGGTAGCGAAGACTTTAGCTGTTGATGACGATGATATAAAATTATAAACAGTAGAAGAACTTCTCCTATACTAAACACGAGAATGATAAAAGAATATTCCAGGCGGAGAACAATGCTTCAGTAATGTGTTAGATTGAAGAAAAATCATTATGGCACATTTAGGATTGTTGATTTTGAAAAGAAACGCTGAGATTTCTCGCTATATTAAGGGAGTTTGAAAAGTAAATGGACCTTATGAGAACCTAAGTGAACCCGAAGCCCCGAAGGGTGAAGCTCAACAGCTACCTGTGGCGAAGACACCCAATAAGTCATGCACCCGAGAGAGGTAACACCCACACCCGTACCCACGCCCACGGGTGTCGGGTTGCAGAGGAAGCTGTAGCTTTGTTTCATTTCACAGGCGAGCAGCGACGGATAAAGGTTTAATTAATCTAGTCCGAGGTGGCCCGCTGTCAAATATCTAATTATTTTCAATTAAGACTCTCCCTCCTGGCTTCTAGAGATAAGCCTCCCATTGTTTTGGATTGCGGCTATATATATATATATATATGTATGTCTTCCTTTCTTTTGTTTAATTACTTCAATTGCTACGATCCAATGAATCGGAACTTATTAAGGGCGGAGTATTTTATGAATGAAACGGATGCCACACAGAATTATGGGCTAAATCTTTCAATTTAATGATTAACCCTTAGTACTGACATAGAGTTTTCTTACGCTAGTGCTGACACCTGGTCCCACGGAACATCTGATATAAAAATTCATTAATAAATACAAAATAAAATATTTAACCATTTTATTGCTCGGTATTACTTATATGAACTTTCTTGCATATCCCGCAATCAACGAATGTATTTTTTTTCAAGTTTCAGTAAACAAATAACAAGATCAATGTAGGTTTTCAACATTTCATTATTTCAGAAGTTCAAGAAAATAAATATAATATTGACAGACTCAATAATTTACATAATAAATAATATTAAAAATTAAAAATATATATTCTATGCAATAGAAGGATATTTTTCAACTTTCTTTTTATAGTTTGGAGTAGCTGTTGTTTATAAATGAAAACCCTTTAAAACTAATAATGGATGTAATAATAATAAAAATCTCAAACATTTTTTTGATATCAGGTTAGCCATTATTACAAGTAAAAAATAAAAAATATTTCCGAATAACTTATTACAATATTTAATTATTAATGTAATTTATTAAATAGTTAATTGATGGATTTTTCTTTCTTTGATGCGGTTCTGATGATACTAACTAATTAAATTGCTAACAGTTACATATAGATGCCTTAGTTCACATATGTGTTGTGCCGAAAATAAGATTTTACATGAGTCATTTCTGATAATAATTTAACACAAGAAATACAGTTCAAGTTTAAGCACACGATATATTTTTGTAACCTTTACAGCTTCTCTAGTAATTTTAAATCAACATATGATCTATGACTTCCTGATCACAACTTTACAATATTATTTATATAACAAAACCCATTTTTAAAAAATTTGCACTTAACACATTTGTGAACTAAGCCATCGATATTAAAATTGGAAGGATGCATTAATTATAAAATTTAATTAAAAATGATTGACTAAATACATATTTAATAAAGCTAAGTTACTTCAAATGTTAACCTAGAGCGCGTTTTATACAGCTTTTGAATATTAGATCTGTTGAGGTCATGCAGATTTCCAACTCCAGACCTCGGTCAATACCGAATATTGTTATTCTTGGTTGGCATTTAACAAAATTAATTCATTTTTTTGTTTATTCAATATAGAGTGAAAAACATGAGACTATTCCGGATGCCATAATCCGAATTTTCTTAAACATTTGATACACAACTTTAAAGAAATTTAACATTCTATGAACTTCGTCAATGGATTGGAAGTGAGTTATTTTAAGAAACTAAAATATTGTTTTGTCCGGCGTATTTTTAATGTAAGAATAGTTGTATAAAAATACATAGAGGTTTAAAAGATTGTTAAACATCATATCGAAGGATAAAATGAAGTGTGAAAGAAAAAAGTAAACCATATGTCGTGTCTTTACTAAAGTATTTTAGGATATTCCATTTTTTTCTTAACTTACAGCAGCCCTACAAAATAAGATTTATGGTCAGGTTAGGAAATCTATTTCATTTTCATTGTCTAATAAACTTTTATGCATGTGTCATTAACCACATACCCCTAGAGGTAACACTAAAACGTCTAGTAGAAAATATGTGATCCCTTTTATCGGCAGGCATCCGATCATTAAATGTCAAAATATGTCCGAGATTTTTACAAGTTTATACATCGTGTCTAGAATGATATACACGGATTTCGTAAATAAAATGTTTTAATTTTATTTCTTTAACCAAACAGAAATAAACAACTGAACTAAATAAGAGGTGTAGAATATATTTGAGGGCCTTGAAATCGAAAATATTTTCTGATTTATTGTTTCACTTAATATTAACTGAAATGTTTTTAGGACCAATTATTGCAATTAATTCCTTAAATGGATATTTAAGAATTTTTCGGTCGAACCATTCCCATCCTTCATAATCTGCCACACGCCTAGGTTCTTGTTCTTATTTATGGGAATTTTGTACCGGCTTTAACAATTGCATGTTTATTACACTAAATTACTAGACAATGTTATTAAAAATACACTTTTATTATTTTTTAAATTTATTTATTAATAACTTTTAAAAGATCTTAAATAAAACTCTATAATGATTGAGTATCAAAGCAGAAACCATAATTATTAGCAAAAGAATTAATAATAACTTCTTAAAAAATATTCATAACCAAAACTAAAAGGGTAGCTTATATTACTAAAAACCTATATTATATTAATATGGGTCGACCTAAAAATCTGTAAATAATCTTTGAATAAACTGGTTAATCTGGTTTTGTAAAATAAATTGTGATCAGATAAATTGTAGTAAAAAATATAAATTTCAGAAGCCAAAGTGGATAACTTATGACATAACCAAATTTCAAAAATTGAGTAAATGAATGCTTTATGCACCCGAAACATTAGGTTCATAATCGGACTAAAAACATTATAAATAAGGCAGTAAAGTGTCACGATAAGAAAAATTGTCAGACTAAACTAGGGAATAATGTGAAAAAGTCAATTTTTGAAATTTCAGAGTTATCAAGGTTTGATCCTTAACCTCAAGCAACCATTCAATGTAAATGGAAATAAATAACAGGTAGTTGATATTGAACAAAATTAATGACGTTTATAGAATTTTATTTGTTAAAACTTTAATTAAATGAAAAAAAACTCGATATTAAAACGCCTTCTTCCCTAACGAAATAAACCTGTAAAGTTGAAAAAGGAATTAAAGGTCCTGTAGCTTGACAAAAACAAGCTGTTTGTGAGAGTAGATTAAACAAGTAAAGAAGACAGATGGCTAATGAACCGGACGGAGCGGAGACAGACGTCTTTTCAATTTGTCTCAACTGGGGAGGATCTGGGAGGTTACAAGGTGGAGGTTAAGGGAGGTTCAGGGAGGATAAGGTTAAGCGTCAAAAGTTGGCCAGTCCCGAGCTGGGCTAATCAGCCACCGGTCCGGGCAAACATTCGCCCCCCCCCCCCCCCCAAAGGAATAAAATTACAAATTGAGGCCGATCACCCCAATCCACAACATCACGGACCGCGTTGGAACCGTTTCATTCCTTATTCGGGTATTTACTTATTCACCTCTATCAAGTCTAAAAAATATGAGTTAATTATTTATTGAAAGGGTTTCTTCAACAACATAATGCCTACCAGAAATTTAGTTCGGACGGGCGTAAATGCCATCCGAAATACAAGCCGGCTTTCATTTGCTCAGCGTCAGGCAATGTATCCGGATCCGAATTGAAACTGCCTTTATAAACAAACATTTTCTTCAGTCTTAATTTATTGAGGCAAGAACTAATGCTGTTTGAGTAGTCATCTCTCTTTAAAACATCTATCTTCAAATTGATATTTCACAGCGCATGTCTTGTCAATGTTTATTTGTAGGGCGTAAATCAAACCTAAAAAAATAAAAACTGCACTGTTTCTAGGACAACGATAGAGCAGGGAGTCACGCTCAACCACCAGGTTTTTCCCACAGTTAAGTGGTACTTTATAAAGGCTGGATTAGCCCTAGGGGGTACAGATTAAATAAATTATCGGCACGGTAGCTCAGAGCTTTAATTAAGAGGATTGAACAAAAACTCGATTTTTAAACCATCCAACCAAAACCTAAAAAAATTTACAGAAACAATTTAAAAAATATTTGAACTATAATGTAATCTATTTTTTTTTCTTTTTAGCATCATATATAGAGAATGGTTTATAATTTATCTAAATTGAACTAATTTGAATTGCCGCCAATAGGACTTCAACATTAGTGCAATTGATTAGGTTTTTAGAAAGTCGATTTGTCGTTTCCACTCATCAATTTTCCCTCCATGATGGAAACTAAATTTACAACTAATAAATAAGACCTATACGAGTAATTACTGACAGTAGCACCTACAGTTTTTTTTTTTTGTTTTTTTCCCTCCGAGATCTTTATTTTTTCAATTGAAGAAAGTTATGAATTTTAAGACTACAGTGTAATAATATTATAATATATAGGTATAGTAACATCAAACAACTGATAAATGAAATGATTATAAAGCCAGAGATACCACGAGTAAGCAAAGAAGATAACGTATAAAGAAACCGAGCCTGAAGGGGAAACAACACAGTAAAGTGAGATACGTCAAAGATTGGCAACGAAAAAAAGAAGATAGCTCCTGATAAGATTGAAAGATAAAGAATCTCATTCCGAGGCCTCCTCTGACATTAAAAATGTACCTCGACTGAGATGGAAGAAAAACATTTGCTGTTCTTGCTCGTGGCAAAGGTAAACCCCACGGTATCAGATTTCATGCATCTCTTAGCGAGGATCATATCGCTGGGCCTATCTAAGGGGGGGGGAGGGGTGAGTGGATGGCGAAGCGCAATGACCGAAGGCGAAATGTGCCTTCAGGAACATAACCTGAATCGAAGGTAATGCAGGCTGCATTGTACCTGATGTACATAATAAGCAAGGTGGAATAGGTTCTATTGGGTCTTTTGATATGAAATGTCCGTTTTTATTATTTCTAAAATTCTAAATAGAATTAGTGGACTAGTGGACTACTATGATTATGTTTTCAGATTGTAATGAACTGTTAATAATCCTATCTTTTTTAATAATTTTTAATAACACTACTACTGAACGAACACTGTTTAGTATGACATCAAATATGGACATGAAACACGCGAATTTCGTGTATTTTTTTATGAGTTTACTCATGGACAGTATTTAGCCCAAGCTGCAAGAAACATTACCAAGGCGTTCAAGGACGGGCGATACGGTCCATATCGATTTGAGAATTTTTAGCCGGTGGCGCAGATAAATACTTATCTACAACAAACCAAATTTGGACAATTTTTTGAAAATGATTCTCAAAGCTAAAACGCATTTTCAGATTTAATTTCATAATAAAACCCCGCATTTTTCACTCCCGGCCTTTAAAATTTGTTAAGGCGATGTGAAAAATAGAAAATGAAGGTAAATGTTTTGAATTATCTGTTTTGATTTTATAAGGTAGTCCTTTAAAGTAACCTTTCTTTCCTTGGAAAACGAATATTTCAAAAGAAATTACGCAATGCTAAAAATAAGTTAAAACATAAAGTTAAAAATAAGTGAGAAATGAAATAGTTAGACGAATGAACTGAATATTTGAACTAAAACTTGTTTGTTTATTCATTTAACGTCACTTTATGCTGACTGAACTTTATCCCTTTATAGCATCGTTCGATTAACGATATAATCGGACGATGCTACGGTCCTAAATATTGCCTACCCAGGTATAATTAGGATAGGAATCGTTAACAAGTACCAGAGGCAGTAAAGGCTCGGGACCTCCATTTTAAGTGCTTTCCGAAGGTCAGCATAAACAATTTTTTCATTCTAAAAGGGAACCGACCGAACTTTCGGCTCAATACCAACATCCAGAAAACCACAACTCTATAGAATACTAAGGTTAACACTGTAGTGGAAACATGGACCTGATAGGCAGGTATAGTTTATACTATTACAGCCAGGGTTACTTCAGTCCGATTTGGCGTCCTCCACATCGGTGGCATCAGTGGTGAGAACCTCTCCTCTCTACAGAAGTACCATTTACCCAGAACATACCTTGATGATATTCCCAAAATGTATGTTTTACCTATCCGCCTGGGTTGCAGATGTTCCTCTTTTTCGAAATATGTATGCCTGAGAGGAAAAGATCTCCGACAGGCCAGAAACCTAGCAAGAGACCGGAATAGATTCGGTCCAGCTCCTGGCTGGACGTTCCCCTACGCTGAAAGGCACTATAGGGTATTCCCTTTATAATGTTAAATACTATAATTATTATACTCATGAAATGGCCAACTAATACTCTCGGCCGACAGAAGACACAGAGGGAGCAAGACCAGGGTGGATTTTATTAGGATTGGTTTTTCATCTACACAAAACGCCAGTTTTATAAATATTCTCATATATTATTGCAGGCATCGTCAAATATAACAATAAAAATATAATAAATTAAATATATTAAAATGAATATCAGATTATAAAATATGTTAAACAAATTCACATTACTTATTAATTATTGTACATGAGTTTAAAAGGAACTTATTAAGGATGTCATCACTAGGTGTTTCAAAGCATTTAAGGAATGTCCCCCCTTTTTTTTTCTGGAGGCTCGTGTAAACAAGACGTCCGGTTTATTGCCCTCATTAGGGTCTTTTCGTTTGTTCCTTTGTCGGCCCAATCCTGTAACCTGGCGGAGAAAAGGCTTAGTGAAAATAATACTGTGGGAAGTGTACAGCCACCGCTTAAGGGATTATTATAAAACACACTAAGAGTTCATTTAAGGCAATAAGTTAAGTCGTTAGGGGTCAAGGACAATAATACTGTGGCAGAATTTCCGATCAGATTCAGAATAAAAAAAAAAAGGAACTCATTTAACAGGAACGTCTATGAAATTGAAAAATCTTTAATTGAATTAATTAGTTTTACACCAAAATTGGATATGTGATTTCAATAATGTTTAAGAAAAAGTTATCCAATAAAAAACAATAATCTCTTAAGAGAATAAATTGTGATTGAAAATATGACAATTCCCAAATTTCTTTTATATAATAGATGACATCGTCCACACAAAACATATTTTTTAGAAATGCAAATTATTTCAATCTTTCTAGTCTCCTTTAAATTTTTATTTTAACGTCCAAAATTTAATATTTTACGTCAATAGAGAATTTCATTAAATTTCGATTTTTTTACAAACGATAAGTACAATAATATAGAATCAACAATAACTAACCACAAAAAATCATTAAATAGTCTTCATTATCATATAATGAAGTAAAAATGAGAAAAATAATTGATTCTTCCTTTTTCCGCCTTCCATATCTTCCTACAATTGAACACGAAACGAACACGTACTTATGGAAAGGGATATGTGTATGATACGTACATAAGGATTTGTGTATAGTTGAAAGTTGCTTCCGTGTTGTCTTCCTTTATATGTATCTATACAATAAATACAGCCGTAACGCCCGTTCTCGGCTCTCGGACATGTATACAGACAGCATCCCACCGAACAGCAGCTTTTGATAGAGCTTTCCTTACCCGATTTCCTTGTCCCTTTGGAACTCTATACCTTCTTCCATTCGTCGTTCCAATAATCTTCCAACCTTAAATTCCCGTATATTAAATCACCTAATATCCTCAACGTTCCCAACAAATCGGAAAAAGCATACTCAGTTTTCAGATTAAAATTTTCTAAATGATGAATGAATGGTGTGTTTTTATTTATATATAAGTGCGTGTTATTTTTATCATTGACGCATCACTCATCCAGTTAGATATTTTTAAAAAACTGTTATCTTAGTTGATATTGTTTGTATTTTTGTTTCATTATTTGGTTGTTTTTTTTCCTACTATATATTGTAATTTGCATACATATGTAACAATAGATTGTTTCTCTCTATACCATTATTGCTATATTATTTCTAGCTTATTTTTATTTCTTGTACTGTGTTTTTATTTTTTTTATTCTTTAAATATTATCATTGGATGTAATTCGCAATTTTTTCATTGATTCATTGTCATTTGTTAATTTAATTATATTTATTAATTAAATGTAATTACATAATACTCTAAGAAATAATAATACCCTGGTATAGAATACCTGTAATGTTATTGTATAGGGAATTTTCTTCGAATTAATAAAGAATTTATTATTATTAGTATACCAGCCCTCTTTTTTATAATTTTTATTAAGTAAACGGTTGATTTTATACTGCCAAAAGCAATAAATAATGAAGTTATTACAATATAATCATGTTATGCTTAAAAAATTCATAAATAAAGCGTATGCGAGAACGTAAAGATAAACAATGTTTTAGGATCGTTCCCCCAGGGCACGAAGCAAGGAAGGCATCATTATTTATTCTTACTTCCGCCTTGGATGATCGAATACATTAAAATAGGGAAAATAAATAAGCATTTCTAAGTTTTAATTTCGCCTTCGTCGAATTTAATTGAATTTCTGTGACAATTTGAATAAACAGAACAAGAACTTGTAAGTTTCTGATTCCTTTTAACTATTCACCGAATCAGGATTTCGATAAAGCGTTAACTCCATCCCCAAGCCATTAAAATTCATAGAAAGGATTACACTAATTTGCTAGGTATTGTTATAAATTACTGGGCGACTGATAAACATGAAATGGAGTTTGGAAGTTGAGGATCTGACTCGGAAATGTGATTAGTCCGTCTCTGGATCAAGTCCAAAGCTTAGACAACTTCATTAGTGACAACTTCAATTCCAACATTGATTACAGGTACAACTGGTCTCTTCAGGGCCTAACGTAGGCCTGATATTATTCGTTAATTAGTCAGTAAATATTAGATAGGGATTGCTACTGGTAGTAGGGAAGGAACATGGGATTCGACTTAAGGTCTCATTAATCCGGACACCTAACTTCCAAAGCATAGCTAGAGGAAAATAGATAACAATAATAAATACACCAAAAATAACCAAACAAATTTCCCATTAATGCTAGAACTAATTGAAAGCACTAGTCCACAATAAACAAAAATGTGTGCACTTTTCACATCCTTGTTACTTTAATGAATACATATAGGAATTCTTAGTATCATATGAATAAAATCTTTTACATGAATAAACTCTTTACATTTATCTAGGATAGTTTATATAATAGGGTAGATAATATCTATCCACTTTTTTATAAGAGTGATAAATATTATATATAAAAAATGGGGTGTGGCTGTGTCATGGACACGGCCGTTTGTTGTACGTGAGTACGTTTACGGGACGGATAAGATTTTTAATATATAATAAAAATATTATTATTTATGTATTCAGGAAAAAATCAAGTAAACAAATAATTACTGTGTTACAATCTAACTTTAATTATAGCTCTGAGGTACGAAAAGTACGACACAAATGGCTTAGAAGATACATCGAGATTTCAGGTAAACGTTAAAACCTATGTTGTTGGACTAGTTACGATGTAAGACAAATTGAACACACTAAGCATGAAGCCGAACAATGAGCGGTCTTGCGAGACATTAACATTAAAATCTCCGACTATCATAATTGGTGTAGTAAGATCAGGCACGTAATCGGTTATAATTTTAGCGATGATTTTGGAGTATTCTAATAGCGATCATAACATAAACAGTTAAATTTCTGCTAATGCTGGGCACGGATGGATTTACACTCACCCGAGTATTAATTGAAGATGCAGTTGGACATTACTTTAACCAGACAGACATCACCAGTTTTTGCAACTTTCATTTGCAAATAAATTTCCGAAATGTCAAGGTTAACTCTATATCAATCAGTGAAGCTATTGATGTGATACATGGCTTCAATGCTATCTATGGTACTCATCTCGTATCTAACGAACTGTAGGAGACTCCTGACCAAATAATATTTGAGATTGTTTCGGGTATTGATCATATAAAGGCCGATGTGATGCGACTCAAAGCCACCCACATAAACTAGTTGGTTTTGGCACTGCTTGACTCGGTCATATGTCGTTTTTTGTTACCATTCGATTGCTCTTGAGAAGCGCTTTCCTAGCGTACACATTCTCTGTATTCGGATTTGGCTTTTTGACGCGTATAGGCCGACATTACATATTTTTGAAAATCTTTTTTTTATTCTAACCGCTGATTATATTCACTGCCACTATTTTACACCAATTTTTTATATGCAATCGATAGCTTATGACTATAGCAGACGATTGAACCATAAACGAACGTCGTGACGTCTCTGGGTCAAAAGTAATACTGCTTTGAAATCTCGATACGCAGCAAAATGACCTACAATTGGTGACACTTCCCTCTCCAATTCGCGCGATAAATTCTTCAATCCTTTAGCTATCCAGTGGTCAAATTGAATTTTGGAGGACGGTGATAGATATGCAGTTGCAACACCGAACTGTATCTCCCGATTTTGCAAATTCAAAGTCAAAAACAAGTAATGCTACTCCCTCGTATATGCTTTGTCCGAATATTTCCCTAATGGTAACACCAATCTGATATCAGAGACCAATGAGTTTAAGGCTTTTGATCAAATTGAGTCGTTTTCGAGATTAGGAGAAGAAATTGAGCCCTAAATAGTTTCTATCTGACACACATAAGTATATCAGACATCACAAATAAAAAATAGTGTTCTGCATCTTATGTTTAAACAACAAAGGGCTACCACAATTCTATGTGGTACAACTACCTTTCGACATAGTACAACAGAATATTTTTTCAGGGAGAATACCACTAAAACCAACAGATATCATGAACACAGAAGTAATATAACATCCTAAATATTGTGATTATTTAGAATCAAAAACTATTCTTGAATTAATAATTTTTCTTAAAATTTTATCTTTAGTGTTTCTTCTATCTTTATTTTTGGTTTATATTGTAGTTAAGGATTTTATCAAATTTCTCTAAATATTACTGTATAGGTAGTATTTATTATTACTATCACGTTTTTTATGGAACATTTCATGCATATTCGAATCTTATAAGGTTGGTATGTATAAGTTATGTATAAGAAAGTATATAAATTTAAATATTTTTATTTTGAAGAGAATAGATTTGCAGTGGCCGGGATTCGAACCCGGATAGTCTGCTTCTCCGCAGCAGTGCTCTAAGACACTGAGCTACCAGAGGTCGTATCCAAGTAAGACAAATCCGTTCTCTTCACCGATCATCTATCGCCGTAATAAAAATAAATTCTTTATATAAACTTAAGTTTGAGAAAACCAACGCTTAGGCTCCGATGTTGGTATCACGATAGCGTAGCAACAGTCCATTGATCATCCAGATTAATTTAATATCTGAGATCAGAAGAGCCGCCGAGCGGGTGATTGACTGATGGCGCAGCTGATTGAGGTATCATTATCAGGCCCGGAGGATCTGATGTAGCAAATGATCCCCTGATGGCCGTAATGTCCCGGACGATAACTCACAGTCACTAAGAGTTTCATTACACCGCCATCTCCAGTGACACAGCACACCTCAACACTTCGTCAGGTGTTGGAACCCTGCCCTGATGAAGCGTCATCAATCCGATAGTGTTGCATTAGCCACATCGAATGATGAGATGCTTCTACAAGAACTTACTAAATTGGGTTAAGAGTATTTGTACTAGCTGTACTCACAGCTATGCCCATGTGCCATAACAAATCTGTACCCCAGAAGATGAGCACACCGTACCCACAAAACAATTAATTTTTTAGGTAAATTGACATATATAAGTATTATGATAAATACTTCTAATTACTTATCAATGCCAGTTAATACATTTTTAACCTGTTTCTGTAAGTAACGAATAAACAAATTTTAATAGCTCAGTACAGATATATTAGTTGATTTTTCACGTAAGAAGTCCAGATTCTATTCATCTAAGATCATGAGCATTGATGGAAATATTCCCATGGTGAAAATTGAAAGAAAACAACGTATGTTTGACCTAAAATCTACGCTTTTATTTTTTATTTGTTTAAAAATTAGAATATTATCGAAAAATCGCACTTTTTTGAGTAGTCCCGTTTTCTTTCAAAGGAGTGATTTACCTATTATATTTTGGTATGTATCTATAGATATTATACAACAAGGCATATCATATTAATTCAAAAGAGTAGAGAAATAGTTATTCATAAATTATTTCCAAATGAACACTAATAAAACAGACATAATAAATATGGCTCAGCAGTACTCTCAATGTCATAATCACTGCTAGAATAGTTCGGTTAATTTTTAATGTTTAATATCATCGGTATTAGATTGTGAATCTACTGGTTCTCAACATCAGTGATTGACTCGCAAAAGCATGGTAATAATAAATATGAATAAAGACAATTTATAAGCATTGAATATAATAAACGTGGAACTTTAGAGCTTCATAAGAACTGACTCATCAGTACGGCACAGCTAATGCCTAATGTCTTAAGAAGAAAATAAAGACAAACACATATAGCCAAGGAAATTAATCATTATAAGGGAACCACAGAGGACTACGGAATGAATAAATACAAGAATTAGAAGCTGATAGAATAGAAGATTGCGGTCGGGGGAGGTGATTAGTTGAGATAGTGCGGTGGTCCTGCCTCCATCCTCTCTTCGGTTAATCAGGATTGTGGCCGCAGGTTCGTCCGTCTTTTTAACGTCTCTCGTCCGAAGGATGGAAGAAGTTCCAGGAACATACCATCTGTCTGCGGTCGGCCGCTGCGGGATCTCGTGGGTGAGCCAAGACGCCACGGAACAATGGGAATCCGTCGAAAAAAAATATTAACACATTAACACTCCTTCATCATGTTGGGTCACTAATCTTGAACGTCTTACTTAATCTTGCTTGGTCCAGGAGATGAATCACGTTAAGAGTTTCAAGTCATAAGACATTACGATGATAAGGCTCAGTAATATGGTTGGCAAAGGTCGATTTGTAACCCGAAGTAAATTCAATGCCTACACAAAGAATACGGTGGAGCAGATAGGTTATAGAAACAAAAGACAATTTAAAGATTGACTTTTTTTCTCAAAACTCCTGTAAATAAATAGTTCTGAAGTGCTTCTTCTTATTGTGTTGCTATGTACTGTAATTTATATATTCTGAGACTTATGTTACAGATGATGTTAATGAACAATGACTATAAAGGCGTTGGGCCACACTAATTTTTTGAATTATTCAACACTCATACATTTCAGTGAGCTTTAAAAATTGCGACTTCCTAATGGATAGCGGGAGTAGGGTGCCTCAGGGCAGACCCCTCGCTGAGTTGCCGTGGCGAAGATCCCGGGTTCAAAACCTAACAGAAAACATATTTGATCTGTTAATAGCCGGGGAGGGATCCTTTGAGGATCAAATCACCTCCCAGCACAAACGTTGTCCAAAAAAAACAGGAGAGCCTCTACCATTCATTGAACCCAAGACCCTTAAAGGGTTGTTGTGATACAGGTTAAATTATATTAGTTATTGTCAATGTGTATTCTATTACTAGCATTATTGAATCTCAAAATATTCAAAGCTAAAGACTCGAAATTATAAATACTTGGAGTCGTTTCTGTGGGATTTACAATGATATGTTCCTGTCCGACCTTCTCCTTTGGATCATACAGATATATATTACTATTATACACTTGAAGATTATTGTTTATAATTGTTACTTTCAATAATTTACATGACAATGACTGCGATGATAAGCGAGTACGAGAGCAGTACTAAACATTTCAGAACGAGTTGTGGCCAGAAGAGCTGCCCTTTGAAGTTATCTTAGGATGTCTGCAGTATTACTACAATGTTTTAAAGTCATTGAATTATTGTTGTGAGGACGTTAATTTACTAATTAGATTGGTCATATTCGGGATCCCTAATTAATGACGTCACATGATTAGTTTGGAATTTTCGGTATTGCGAGCAGAATTAACTGTTTGCCTCTGTATGAGTTAAAGCAGGAAAAAATCAGAGTGAAAAAACAGAAGGAAATAAAGGAATTCAAAATCTTTCCATTAAGTTCTTCCACAGCATACAATGATGAGATAGTTTCAACATATACTCGTACACGTAACGGCTCGTACAATGTTAAATATATTTCTTAAAATTTGGCACAGAGCCAATATAACCAATATATTGCCTTTCCGAAATATATTAGTCATATTAGCCAATAGATATAACTTTGAATCGAAAAGTGATAAAAAACTCGGAAATGATTTTAAGAGTTCTTAGACAATAACAGGACTAGAATGATATATATATTTTTTAATACACTCTATAAAATAAATTTTAATTAGAACAATTTTTTATTCTTAGAGTAAATAACTAAACTTCTTTATAAACATATACAAATGATAATGTTTATAAAGCGGTATGATATTTTAAATGGAAAACTGGAAAAAAAGTCCACGGATGGAGAGTATAAAGTGGAAAATAGGTTCATTCGTAAGCGAACTGCCTCAATAGAAGTTTTCTCTTTTCGACTGGTGTAAGAGGAACGAATTAGCTTGTATAACCCGTCCAAGTATTGCCCAAACAAACAAAGTAAGAAATGTAACTACAAAACGTGTTTCTGGATTCCGGTAAAAACGCTGTTTATAAGAATTTTGTAAGAATAGTAAGGCCGTTCTTTCTTATTCCGAGAGTAAAACATGAAATGATATAAAAATACCTAGTAATTTATAAAAAGAGATATTTCTGTGTATATTTGTAAAGTCTTATATTTATTAAATCTTGAGTTAATAAATATTAGGCCATTTATTATAGTATATAGTATTTAGTATGTAGTATTATAGTATGTAGTATAGGCCATTTATTAATTTGGTGACGTATTAAGAACAGCTCCAACACAAGTATCAGAGAAACAGAATGTATAAAAATTAAATTAGTCCATAATAATACACCAAGAAAGAAATCGTTAAGGAAGCAATAGTATCAGTTTGTCGCTTCGTGCCAAGTCATGACAAGTTTTAACTTTTCGTTTATTTCCTCTTTAATATTCATGACAATCAAAATAACCTTGAGTTTAAATATGAAAAGAAGGGAGTAATTATGGGAAATGTTTATATTTCGATAATCATTTCATTAATAAAGAATTAGTATATGATATAACCTAAACATTACGTGTAAGTTGGTTCTTTAATCCATAGTTACGAAATACAGCGAGTAATAAAGTTTCTATTTTCTAGAATTTCGAGAAAAAAGGAAACGAGTAAAAATTCTAAACATGTGACATTCTTTGTGACGTGTTACAACGTGCCTGGTATAATCGTGTTATAAAAAAAAAATCGGATGAGTGGAATCTAAATTTATGTCATTCAAATTTAATAACGAAAAATATAGAAGCAATAAATTAATAATGATAATCTAAAAAAAATCACAAAACTACATAATCTGTATTTCATATTTGAGAAAAAAAAGTTTTATATTCATCGATTGTACCACGATAGCCCAAAAAATACATACCGATATATTTACCTTCCATGATAAAATATCCAGAAGCAATAAGAGTTTAAACAAAAAAGTAAATATGCTTGTTTCTGACACTCCCATCAATACGAAGGGGAAAAAGAGATGGATAAGAGATCTCCTTCCATGAATAACATTATTGCAATCGAGCCTGGGAAGGGAATCTTGGCAGTTTCTTGACAGACCATAAAAATCCAATAATCACACGTGGAGTGCCTATACCAAGGTAAGAATTAATGTTTAAATTTAAAAAAAAAACGCATAGAGTTAAATTTAATCCAAACATCTACTGAAATAGAGAGACAGAGAGAATATTAAAGCATTGTAATCAAGGCCAGTTGTTTTTTTATTCTTTTTTTTTTGCTATAAATGTATTGACATTAGTATATCACTCATCCAATTCCTTTGAGATATAAATGACATCTTTTCCAAGAAAGTAAAGATTATAAAGCAAAATGGTAGCTTTGATCTGATATTAGAAGCGACAAAGGGACAATGTTTTGAGACTACAAAAAAGTTTCTTTGACTTATATATGTTTTATAATAAAAGATCATTTAATAATAACTTTTAACACTACTATCGCTAGGAATTAAATTAAACTGCCTAGCGTTTGCGGATAACTCTGCGGTACTATTAGAAAATACGCAGGACGCAGTGATGGAACTCAATCTCTAAGAAAAGATCGCCAGCCAACCCGGACTAATGATCTCAGTTAAAAATATTAAATTTATGAACCAGAATTCCTAAACACACAGATAGGTGGGATTGAAGAGGTCAAAAAATCAGGTATCTGAGAGATAGTGTACAGGAGATTGGATTAGAGAAAGCAGCCATTGGAGATCGTATTAAAAAAAGCCAAGAAAATCAACAACAACAAGTGCATCTCCTGGAATGAAAATATCAGACATTATAACTGTCCTGAAACCAGAATGCCTCTTCGTCAGTAAATACCTCTTTCTAAATTTCTAAGAACGATCAGGGGTGCAGTTCAGACTGAATCAAAATGGAAACTCCGAAGAAATATACTAGAAAATGGAAATAATCTCTTATAATCAACGGAAGAGGACATCTGTACAGATTGAAGAAATAAGGATTGACTAAGTATGTATTTGACTACTTTTGGAAAAATAAGACCACGATAACGTGGACTAAAGAAGTAAAGAAAGATTTTGAAAAGCGAACATCACAGAGTTTCGCATGCTAGAAGGAAGTGAATTTGGAAGCATAGTTAAAAATCTGCAAGGACTTCAGGGCAAAGAAAGGTCAGAGAATGCTGGACTGGAGAGAGGATAAAAAAAAGTGTTAAAATATTGGAGACAGAAAAAACTTCAGCAGAAAGAAAAAGTGTTCACCACGAAAAAAAACTAAGACTACTATTGTACTAATTAATACTTTACTACATAATTTGTATTCTATTTTATAGTTACGTCTATAAAATACAACCTTGGATACGCAGGACACAAGTACTTCTGGTAAGATTGACACTCCGTTGCTCCACCGCCACTTATAAATTAATTTCCTTCTTCAACCCCGAATTAGCCTCGACTTTAATTGATGAACCTTTTCGGAATTGATGGACACGATATGCTATTTGCGTCGGCTCCTGCAGCTCCTTGTGAAGGCTTTCTCGTGACCTGGTGACTGATGAGGTCGCTTATACCATTTCACACCTAATCTCTTTTTTCCAACCTTAAGGTTCATTACCGGAGTAAGGTTGCGTTCCTTATCAGCATCCGGCTCGGCTTACAGGTCCGTTCTCTTGCACGTCACCTGGCGGAAGCCTTTAACAACTCAGGTGTTTTTCATCAATCTTGGATCTCTGTCTCATTAAGGAAAGAGATTTCTGGGGAGGGGGGGGGGGGATAAAGTAAACATTAGAATGCAAATGAAAAAAAAATAAAAATTTATGTCTCTAAATTACTGGGGAAAAAGTAAGACATGAATATTTCCCAATTCAATTTTCATCATCAAATACACTAAAATATAAATATTGACATAAATGATGATTAAATGCAGCGTATTTCACAACGCAAACTCTTTCTAGAAGTTCAACAACACTTTTTCCATTATTCATAATTTGATGAGTCTGTTTGGCTGTTGGTGTGAGATGGACGGCATTAGATCTTCACTAATCTGGACTATTATTTTCGTGTTTGTCCTGAGAATCCTTAATTGCTGAAACGTTGATTAGTCAGTTTTTTCCTCAAAATTTTAGGGAGTTAAGGATTTGTTTTTTTGGAGTTGTCAATTTATTTATTAATAATTATTTTAGGCATCTTTTTGAATTTTAGCTCATTTCTATTGAAAAAATCTACTACTCTGAGCTTTTAAAAAAAAAATATATATATATAAGTTATGACTAATTGTATTTATTATATATATTATCCTTCCCGATTCTTTATCTCTCTTTTTCCTTAGTATTAATTCAATTAAGAGCTTCCAGATAAAGAAATATATGAAATGGAGGTATTTGTATGGCACTTGGAACTGAAATCCATTGCATAAATACAACTGAAAAGCTCAATGCGATTTTAAGAGGATGAAGCAGTTTTTTTTTTTGTCGTTTCCTATTTTTCGATGAACTTTCAATTTTTTTTTCCTCGCAGTCAATGTGCTTTATAGAGACTAACTCAATAGGGGAAACCATCACTTCAATATCGTTGGGCTAAATATCTTGCAGTAAAAGAAAATAATAATTTTTTAAAAAATATTATAGATTTTTTATTATATATGTTATCTTGTATGGACATGCTGGTTTGAAAACCAAATTTTTCGGCTACACGCTGCTTCTAAGTCTATCTATCTAATCTATCTATAGATAAAAAGGAAATTGCTTCAATGAAAAATAAAAACACAAATGGAAAACTGAATATTAATGTAAAAAACATACGAATTTCGAGCACTAAACTTCAACTATAAACACGAGCTATTAATTCAAATTGAATTCGATATCGTTATTTAATTGGCTCTTACTACTTATAAAATAATTTACGGAGATGGTCTTAAAATAATAGTAATGATATATTAAGAAAAAATATGGAGATCCGAAAAGTCGACTTTTAGCCGAAACTCATCATCTTCTTTAAGAATCACACAATAGTCTGATACATTAAAAATATAATATGATAAGCCATATTTTACTGAATACAGCCAGAACCACCTGAGTTAAAAGCTACCTTTGACTATTCATTTAAAAAATAATATCAAGTTTTAAAATAAACCCAATATCCTGGAAAAAAAGAGATCAGATATAACGTTAAAAATCTCTGTGCTTAGCATAACGTATAGCTATTTGATTACTTATTACTTAGATATAGATAGTTGATTATTAGAACAGTTACTACAACTCCCTTAACAGCAGTAAGGAGTTTTAATTACTATATAGCTTCTTATTTATGAGCTATATAAATATATCCAATTTAATAAGTTATTTCCCTATATATGAAACAATTAAACACATTAAATAATTTATTATATATTAATTTTAAATGCATCTTCAGTACAAACTTTGATTAGATAAGGCTTCATTCCTTCCAATTTATTTGTTTTTATCCTAAATGTAATGAGTTCTTCATTTTTCTTTCTCTCCCTCCTTTCGTGCCTTTCGGCGTGGAGAAGCCTCCAGCCACTTCGACCACACGTCTCGGTTTAAATGCACCATTCCCATTTACATTAAATCCTTAAATACCGAATCAATAAGAATTTCATTACATTATATTTTTAAAAATAAAATAAAATTTCATCTGTATGAAATTCAAGCAAATCGGTAGGTGGTTAAGTCGCATTTTCTCTAAAGTGAGATTCTTAAGAACCGGAATCTTGTGAATTTTGTACTGTATAAGGGGCTAAGAAATTCATTGGCTTGAAATAGAGTTATTGCTTATGTCATATGTTAATTTAAAGCTCAAAAACTACGATGACACAATTCCGCTTCCCTTAATACAATTAATTCACTAAGGACAAAATACGACCTAAGCACTTATTCCTGGGGCTCTATACATGTAAGTCTTGTCTTATTCAAATAAAAATAATATAATGACTACCCTAAAAATCGTTACAATATATAACATTTACGCAGCCCTTTCTTCTTAAGTAGATATCACATTTTATGGAACGACGACCTAAATTGAGTGATATGTTGAAGACTCGCAAAGGTGATTATGTAAATCATATCCCTTATGTGGCTCTTGTTAACAGAATTACTTTAACTCCTTGCCACTTTCCATCGCAAGGTGAGGGGTGCGGTGAACACACAACTTTGGGTACAACCTCCTGACATATTGATTAATGTAATTCTGGCGGGATGATTAGGTGTGGTAGGGCGAGGCAAGGCTGTTCTGGCTGATCCATTTTGTGTCCAAATCTAATCAGATGTCAACTATTTTGGCAGGAATATTAAATTAAAAATACTTCTTTAGAAAAATTATGTTTTTTAAAAATTTAAAACTATAATTTGTAATATAATGAGTTGTACATAATGATATAGATAAAGGTGATTAGTGAAACTACCCAGTGATTTCTTCTTTTCAGACGGCAGACGGAGGATTATCGGGAATTGAAGAAGTAGCTAGGCTTATAGGGTCTGAGTGGGAAAAAAGGTTGTCAAGAGAGGACTTGTATCGGGTTCGGGCCAAATAATCAACAAATGGATCATTAAGGTCATTATGGATGACTTAATTCCTAACAAAGTAAGGAACATTAAGGATTAATACGAAGGATTTTGATTTTAATGATAGGATACTAAAGACATTTGATGGCTTAGTGAAATTCCAAAGCTGTAGTGGGCTATTCCAAATAGGTTTTGTAATAAGAATGTATTTTTTTTTTTGTAATTAAGTGAGAGCTTTGATCCATTGTCTAGTAAGTATTGAAGTAGCCTGAAATGGTGAGCAGTTTCTTGTCTTTTCAATCTAGTATGAGGATTCCGTATAGGATGAGGAAACGTTTGTCAAGATGTAATCAAAGAATCGAGTTTGTTCTATAGGAGTTAGAGGCTGATTAAAGAATAATGGCTGATAGGAATTTATTTTTATCCTCATATTTTGATGCCGTTATTCAAGGTCAGGAAAATAAATATAAATATATTGACCGTGAATACTGAATATTTCAGTGTAAATATGTAAATATATTTTCTACTTATAGTGTTATATGCGTTCATGGACCTAAAATTATACGATTTTATATCAAATCACGATCAAAACATTTTAAAAACAGATTTTTCTATGTTTCTGCCTATGTATTGTTTTCCCTTTTTTGTGTGGTCAATAATAAAAAAATATATATTCCACCCTGGGTGGATTACATTTCACTCCTGCCTTGGTCAATGGATAGTAACCCATATAACTAATTAATTATAATACATTAAAATAAATGGCAAGCTATGACAAACTAACAACTAAAATATAAAATACATTGATACTACCATAGAAAAACTTACTACGTCAATAAAAACCACTTTACATGATAATACCTCAAATCATAAAATTAATAATTCTCATAAGACTGACCTGCCACAACATATTCGTATCTTATTAAGAGAAAAACGCATAGCAAGATCGAAGTGGTATAAAACTCGATACCCTACGGATAATACTATTTTTACGAAATTGACTAATTAACTAAAAACAGAAATTAGAAAATTTAAAACACAAAATGTAACTAACTTAACTGAAAATCTAACAACTTCTGGCAAAACATTATGGATGACCACAAAAAAGATCCTGAAATTCAAACATTTTAATCACCCACTCCTCAATGTCTGGTCAAGAACTGACGAAGAAAAAGCTCAGTTATTCGTGTAACATCTCCCTAAAACTTCATCCACATCCTGATATTACGAACCCAACCCACCTCCAATATATAAAAGAAGAGTTAAATATTCCCCTCCAAATGATCCTACCTCCCAAAGCATTCCACCCTGCAGAAATATGTAATATTAATCACAGATTACCTTCTCACAAATTTCCTGGACACGACCTCATTACGATCCACATCTTGAAACATCTTCCTAGAAAAGCCATCCTATTCCTCGCCTACATACATAATGCTGTACTCCGTACTACATATTTTCCGAACCTCTGGAAATTATCCGTGATAAAAATGATACCTAAACCTAAAAAAAAAAGCCGGAATACCCTTCCTCTTGCCGTCCTATCTCACATTTACCACTATCCACCAATGTCATCGGGTGGTGGACGTTATTTCCTCTGCATTAGAACGTAGATCATATTGTTTAGCGGCATTTCTTGACGTGGAACAGGGTTTTGACCGAGTCTGGCACCCAGGATTGCTTTACAAACTCCGCCAATTCCTACCTCCTACATATTTTCTCATTATTCAATCCTATCTCACTAACAGATCCTTCAAAGCAAATCACAAGAATGTATTTTCATCCTGTTTTTCTCAATCTGCTTTCGTTCCTTAAGGCAGTATCTTCGGCCCAATCCTCTACACAGTTTATACAGCTGACATCCCAACTCATCCAAATACTATCCCTACTACGTATGCGGATGAAACATGACTATTATGAGTATAACTGATCCAGTTATAGCATCCCATACTCTTCAATTTCATAATACTGACCTTGAAAAATGGTAAAAAAAACTGGAGGATTAAAATAAATTCCCACAAATCCCGTCAAATCAACATTACCCTCCGTCGTAAACCAACGACTTCCTGCCTTCCTGTATCGTTCAATAACATCCTACTGACTCCTGTAGAACAGGTCCGGGACTTAGGACTACAACTTGAAAAAACGCTTAACTTGGAATCCTCATACTAGACTGAAATGACAAGAAAAAGCTCACAATTAATTATAAAAGACCCATCTGGACCTACGGAGTAGAGCTTTGGGGCTCCACTAAGCCATCGAATTCCTCTAGTATTCAATCCTTACAATCAAAAATCCTTTGTAAAATCCTCAATGCTCCTTACTTCGTTACGAACAAAGTAGCCCAAAATGACCTAAATGTCCCATTTGTCGCTGATTTGGCCCTAATACGATATCTATCTTTTCAAGACAAACTTCAGTTCCACACAAACCCACTAGTTTCAAACCTAGGAACCTCTTCAATTCCTGATAATCCTCCGAGGCTTCTGAAAAGAAGATGGGCTCGTGATCTACTAAGTTGAACTTGCTATTTAGTACTACCATTGGGTAGTTTCTCTTCTTGCCTTTATCTCGTGTCATTATTCATCTTTCATTATATTTACTGGATGAATTCTATTATACAGTTTTAAATTTCAATAAATAACTTAAAAATATATAGATATATATATATATATGAGTGAAAGGAACTTATACTGCCACTAAATAAGAGAGTACATACGACCAGCATAAAGCAAGATCTGTTCAAGTGTAGGTACCTGAAAATAAAAATTAATTGTTAGAAACTTCTCAATGAAAACATTGACAATATTGATAGCAAATGTCATTGGTTGTGATATATGTTGTATGTGATTCACATATATTTATATCATATATTTATATGATACATTAATATATATTATAATACTGTATAATATAATCATTTGATAGTTTAAATAAATGAAATACTTTGAAAACATTCTTGTTCCGGAAGTATCCTTTTATTTATTAAATTTATTTTAGTGTAGTCTCGAATCTTGCCTTGAACCTTAAAGTAATACAAATAATAATAGTTATTTTCATATAATATTTAAGATTCAAAAGTTACGCTGATTCGTAACACAATATTTAACGTTTCCCATAACAGAGGTGACCGATTTATACCTGATCCTTAACATCAATCATTTAGCGCCGTACATGTAGGCCTGGACTAATATTAGATCGTGGGTGTAGGGCTACGTGAAGTACGTAGGATGATTTTAGTTCTATATTAGGTCATTGCTACCTCATTTATTATTAGTCAGTATTGCTAGATTTTTTTTCTCTATATATCTTCGCCTTTATTATTTTCTAAGTATTTCTATTGTATTCACAACAAAAATTATTTCTAATAATAAATGCGTATATCATTTGCATCTAATTAGAAGCTAAAAACAGATTTAAAACAAACACTAATTATGGAAATTTTCAACTGTATAATAATAATCTGTCAAGTAAACAGAATGAAAGATATACGTGTATAACAGCTACTTCAATTCAGAACTTTACAAAGTCGAGAAATTAAAGATGAATTTTAGAATTTTTAAAAGTACTGAATGTTCATTGCTAATTTTTTATATGGATTTTACGTTTGCGTTTAATAATTTAATTTTTGGTTTAATATTTATAATATTCTTAAAATAAAATAAAAAACAGCAGAATATATTGTAATATTATTGAAAAAAACCTGTACCACTACAACCTGTGAAAGGTCTGGGGCACAGTACCTGATATAGACAGTATTGTTCCATGGACTATGGTTGTGCAGGGAGGTGATTTGTCCTACATCTTTCCCAACCACCAGATTTCCCCCCTTATTTTTGGTACCCACTTTATAGAGGCTTGGTGAGCCCAATGAGGGCCCTAGATCCCATAGGGCACATCTCCGGCTGCTAACAGATTAACTAAAAGTCTCGCCTGCAGCAGGATTATTTGAACCCAGGATCTTCGCCATTGGAAATAATATTATTGAGAATTAGTATATTTTCAATAATTTATCCTTATCTTGCAATACACAACTAATTTTGAAATCTATTACTAAGCAAACTTTATATTCCGTTCAAGCTTTTTCATTTTATAATTTTTAATCACTACATCCCGTGAAGTAATAAGAGGAAACTCTCACATGTGAGAATGAGGGAAATTACGAATTCTGTAAAAAGAAATTTTCGAAATCAAGATACTTATCAGCTCAAGTTTGTATCACACTTATATTATTACTATATTTTTACTCATTGAACAACATACATTTTAAGTAGCTATCATCAATCACAAACTATACTAAAATTTAAAAAAATGTGTGAACCTAAACACCATACCATCCATCTGTACAAAGTCACTTTGTATGATATAATTTATTTCACGAGGAAAAAAAATTATTCGTAACAGTTATTGCAAATTAATAATCAAACTCTATATTAAAAATATCTGAATTAGATACTTTCTATACACGTGTAACTCGGCATGAGGTATTCAGTTGGCATACAACTCGGTTAATGAAAACCTCGACACCGCGGAGCAGGGATCCACCCCAGGCAGAATTAGCAAGAACCACCTTTCCCGCAGAATGGGGCAGGCAGAAATGTTCACTGTCCTCCCTGATCTTAACCACTTACTGCATTTTTCTTTTCAATCAGCAAAAATAACTTCGATATCTTTGCAACTTCTTTTGGATTTATTTTTATCAGTTGTAATGGTGATAAATAATGTACGTTGTGGGAAGAACAAAATCATAGAGAAATGACTATTTTAAAAAAGACATACACTTAAGCGAATTCAACTAAATATATACTAACACTAAATTAACGTTAGCACGTTATACTTGTGACGTTAAACATTAACATAATTTGTTACCAAAACATCTATTATTAATTCGGTATTCTTGAAAACCGTAAAAATATTCTTATTTAATAGTTAACATTCACTTTTATCTTAATTACTTACATAATATTTCTTCTTCTTCGTTCTTCCCATAAATGGCTAGGTCGGAAAAAATGAGGAATTCAGAGTTCCTCCAGAGTTTGTTCCGCACCTCAGTTGGTGGGGGCCACGATAACTTTCTTAGCTCCAAGAAGAGACTGCACTCATAGAGGATGTAATTTGAGTTTTGTTTACCTCCCCCGCATTCGCAGAGGGAACTGGAGCCATGATTTCTTGAAGAGGTGGTATCTGAACCTGTAGAATCTCTGCCCCGTTGACAAGAGGAAGATGAGGATCTGTCCTCGTCTATCAAGTTTGTGGATGGCATTTCCAGGGTCATGTTGTGGGTGTCTTCCGTTCCATCGGTCATTAGGCTTATAGGCCAGCGGCCAGGTACTTGAAGGTCCCAATAAATTGAAGAGAGCTGCATTTTCGATATGTTGTAGGGCATGTCTGACTAGTGGAAAACAAGTTTGCAACCGGAAAAATTTATGGAAAAACTATTGGTGACCGAAAAACCTCGAAATTTTCGGAGTTATTTTAGTTTTTGGCCTAAATCCCCTAATCAGTGTGTTTTTGGAAAAAAAAAACCATAGGTAACTATTTTAAAATAAATTAATTTTGCTACAATTCGCAAACTGTAGGTCTAATAGATTCTGAGTTACTCCCATTTGAAAATTGGTAATTTTTTTCCAAAAAATCCAAATTTAAGTTTTAGCCGACTTTCGTGAGAAAGACCGGCCGAAGGAATGATCCTACGATGAGAGTCAAGGATGCAAATTTAATTAGCTTTAATTTAAGCACAGACTGGTGACTGTATGTGTAACGGATTCTGAGTTACGTCCCTTTGAAAGTTATTCATTTTTTACCCAAAGTCCAAATTTTAAGTTTTAGCCGACTTTCGTGAGCATCACCGGCCGACGGAGTGATCCTACGATGAAAGTCGTAAGAAATAGAGTTGTAGTAAATTTAATTAGATTTAATTTGAGCACAACCACAGCTCTGTAGCTCTAATAGATTATAGTAGCTCTAAATACTTTCATCTTAGAATTTATTAGACCTACAGGCCTCGGTTTGAGCTTAAATTAAAGCTAATTAAATTTACTACAGCTTCATTCCTCATGAATTTCATCATAAGATCACTCCTTCGGCCGGTGATCCTCACGAAAGTCGGCCAATTCTTAATTTTGGATTTTTTGGAACTACCGAGTTTCTGGGAATATCTAAAAAGTTGCCAGTAAATTTCAAGAAATACAGTTAAATTTGCTATTATTGTAACCTTAAAATTAGTTTAAACTTATCATTTAACAACTGAATATTATTTAATACTTTCTTTCTCATCCTTATTATTAATCTCTTATTTATATTTCAATTCTAAAATGAAAGCACATTTCAAAACACTTTCAACTAACCAGTTCCTAGATCTGAGAGTAGAGTTTTGGAAGCTAAATTTGCTGTCGAGTTCCTTTTATTAACATTCTAACCTTAAATAAACTTCAGGCTAATCCCGTGAGACCAAGGATTACCTAGAAAAGGCAGCATTATTTATTTCTATACTCAGAGGCCTAGGCTATCAAATATCTCATCATATTCAAAACCTGGGCTCACGCTACAAAAGTGCCAGAGGCATAAATTGGATTTATTTTTTAATTATCAGGGATGTTTTAGTAGAATTATGCCTTGATTTATATTAGTAAATTAATTCGAGATAAATCCTATCAGTGTAACCAGATTAGAGTGAAAGAGGGCTCGCAGGTATTTGGGTGGTGGTGGCAGGCCTGCTAAATTACTCGGCATACTTAGCCTTTATTGGCCAGCTCCTCAAGGGTGGAGGTAAACATACAACCCCCCCCCCCCAAGCAGAATATATCGCTTTGGTCTAATTTAAAACATAATGCCGCTCATACATAACTCATCTAAAATGGATTGCCGATTCAATCGCATCGTATGCAGCAAAGTATAACTAAAACTCTTTCGATAAATGAATTTTCAATAATATATCTTTACCCAACTCTTAAACCACATTAAAGCATACAGTATGAAATAATTAATTAATAAATAACTGCATGTTTCATCTTTTTCGCAAAGTAAATGAAAACTACCTACTCTTTTAGGATCAATCAACTAAAACAATCAGATGTCACCCTTCTACACATGCAACGTTCGGATGTATTCTCTCCTTTTATTTTCAATAAAATACAAAAAAGGAAAAAACCTGTACTAATAAACTCATGAAATACCTTGGATTAGGAACGTGGTAGAGACTGTACTGTTTCTAGGAATGCAACGGTTATGCAGGAAGATGAATTCCCATAGATCACGTTCAATCGCCAGATTTTTCCCTAATCAAGGGTACCCACTTAATAGAGGTTGGGTGAGCCCTAGGAGGGTCACCAGATCCCACAGGATACACCCCCGGTAGATAACAGATGAAATAAATTATCTTTTGATCCCGGATTTGAACCCTGGACTTCAGTTAGGCTATTTAGCGAAATTATAAAGAATGAATAATTAATATTCGGGTAATACTGAATAGTTAAGGTCCTTTGACTAAAATCTCTGACGTTTTCATTGGATAATTAAAATCCCCCTTTAACTTATTCAATAAGTGAGCTTTGATTATTAGTAGTGTTTGTAAAATCAAATATTAACAAAGCGTTATCGGTGTTCAATGTTGTCCCATGTTGTCAGCGGGATAATATCAAGTATATCAGGTAATATAGCGCTTTCAAAATGTTATGCATGTAATGAACACAGATTGCCTACACTAATACGGTGTTTATTTAGGCTAAGTGTTAAGGAATGAACGCCAGCAGTTAATAAAAAATGTAATATTTTATAATAAGATCATAATACTGTCATATTATTCTACATTACAAGCATATACATAAACATGTATATAAGTGTACGAATATATTATATGCGCGCCCATGTGTGTGTTTGATATACAATCTTTGCTTTTGCTATAGGTACTGATACGTAACGAGATTAGTAGTGATTAAGTGTAAGCTTATGTTCGACAATTATTAAACATTTCTTTGGGTTATAAGTAGATGCAATTACATTTGAACAGTTAATTTATAAGTATTCATAAATTAGCATAATAAGTATAAATTAGTTCTTAAAATACTATAGTTATTAAACAATAAACTAACGAAAACAACAAAATTCAAGGAATTAATAAATAACATAGAGCAAAGCGAGTTGGATACGATGAAGTTTCAAGAAACATGAAGCCTACTTTCACAGAAGTTAACTACTTCTTGTTTTCTGCGTTTCTAATACCGCAAGAGCAGACTCGAATGAAGAGTAAGAACAGTCTTCATGGCTATAACGCCAAAGCAAGACTAATTCCAGGCCCTAGTTAAATTACCCAAGTTAAAAAACTTTCATTGAGAATAGTTCACACATTTCTTGGAATCGGCGAGAGTTCAATTTTCAACCATTTTCTTAAAGGGGTAATTTACTATGTCATCAATCTCTAAAAACTATGTAAATGTTGAGCTAACTATCACTTAATACCAATTACGAAATTGCAATATGAAAACTTAAAGCATAATTAAATTATCCAAAGGTATAAAGAATAAAAGTATTAGATGGTCTCAAGAGTCGCGTAAAAAGATTGCACCGTTCCGACATTATTTGATGACCATTACTAGATAATTAAAAGGCTTGTCTCATTTAAGAAAAGTAACAATTGACTTTATAAATATGCTTTAATCTAGGTCAATCACGTAGGTCTATTAAGATTCGCCTATCTACAAATTTAAGTTGTCCTACAAATAAGCTGGTGTTATTTAGAGCATTAAAGCCACAACATAGATAATGTCTAAGGGGGATTTAAGTTGAATTTTGTCCAAAATGAGTATGTTTTACTGAGGGAAGTGGATCATGTTATTATCATAACAATAACATTCTAAAAATTCTAATCTTCGCCTAAAATGTAGTTGTAACATAACCAATAACTCCAGTTCAAACAAAAACCTGACTAGCACAGCCAGAATGACACAATATGCTCCCCACAATTAACTCATTTTGGAAAAAAAACCACTTATCATCAGGGCTTTAGATAAATACCGGGATACTTAATTTCTAATCGAAAGTGTGAAAATGTGATTTCCATTCTTAATCCATGAAAACACGAGTCATCGAAGACAGTCGTGAACTCTCATGACGTGACGAAGTCTCAGGAGTGTTATCTATACTGCGCACAAATAAATAGGGATATTGCTAATTTTGTAGTATATTCTTTACCTAGCATTTATATATTTAATGATTACTTTAATATTTAATGTGGTATAGTTTCTAATAAATATTAAAGCTTTTTATAATAAAAATAATATTAAAATGCTTGGCAAAGTAAATAAAACCAAATTAGTGGTATCCCTAGTTAATATTCATTTTTGCGCAGTTTATATCGGGATCAGGTATTTGCCACAGTGCGAGCACATCTTTGCACATTTAATAGACAAGATGAGACAATTGACACATAAAAACAGTTTAAACAAATAAAATAATGGAGTAAAGTATAAGGATACATATCCAAAGGATTGAACATAAATAATATAATACGTGGTAACCACCGCAGTTAATATGAACATAAATACTCAGACATAAATCACCTCTGTACACCAACATATACTGAAACACGAAAGAAGGCAGAAAAAAAACAACAAGAAAAATCATATTATTATAGTTTAAGCATCTACAGGTCAAGAATCTCTTAAAAATATGTTCCAATAGTTCTAATCTGAAATTAATTTTACCATATGATGATATCGAATAAAAAAATCACATGAACTATTGCAACATTATTTTAATTTTTTAAGATAGTAACTGAAAACATATGTTTTTTACAGCTGTTAAATTTTTTTTTTAATTACTTGTATTGTTTATTGTATGTTGTGAAACTAAAGATGTAGTACAGGGAATGAGCGTTTGATATTTTATTTTATTACATTCACATCATTATTTTATTTATTTCATTTCCTCAATTATATTGGGTCCTGAATTACAAATTACAAATATATTACAAATATAATGATATTAATTAATGCTTGGCCGAACTGGAATTAATAATTAAATGTTGGAGTAATCATGACAAAATTTGCGAAAATTCAATTATGTTTGATAATTTCAATTATATATTTCTCTCATATCATGGATTTAGTCCAATCACAGGGAAATGATGAGCCAATTTCAAAGGATTATAATCTCTCTTCAAAAATTAAAACTGATCAAAAATTTCAAAATGGACTGAAAAAAAGTGGGAAAGAAACATATATAGTCAGGCATCTCAGAGAGAGTACGAGAGGCGGAACTGATAGTCCTAAAGAAGAACAGAAATTAATATCGGGTGTTTTTATTCAGTCATCCAATGGCCTGTTCATAAACGAAAAGGAAGACTTTGCAGGTGCTAACAGGTGGATATCAGCAATGATCAAACCATTCGTGCGAAAATCGAAAACGAACTCGACCCAACATACAACAGAAGGGACAGGAAATTCGGAAAACATTATTTTTCCCAACCGAGTAGCAGCCCTACCGCCTTTAAATCACGTAAAAAATGAAAGCGGGAGATGGAGATGTGATCGTTACGAGAATGTAAAGATGTGGCACCCTAAAGAATGGGGGCTACATTTTAATGATATGTTCGAGTCACAGGAATTCAAAGGAAGGAATCCTTTTCGGAATAATTTTAGACATAGAAGACGATTCACGGGTAATAGAGGTCATTCAAAGGGTAATGTCAATCATGTGAAATACAATTCATTTGCAAGGGATCGGAAATCGGGGTTCAACTGGTTAAGTAAAAAACCTGACAAACCACCGGATGGCCGCGATTATCATATTCGAAAAAATAATTATACAGATCGATCATCAATGGATACAGCTCAGGTATTAAAGGGAAATAGCACAGAAGAGAGTCCAGTAGTTCTTAAATATCGGAGTACCAAGTTGGGGAGTTGTTCATGCCCAGCAGGATGCAAGTGTCGTCCAATTAGCTTACTTATTAAAGCCTCGAATTCTTCTGCAAAACACGAAGAACTGTCTCCCGATGTAGAAGAAGTGGAGGTTACAACTGAAAGCAGTGATGAGAGCTACGAATGTGGCTGCGGATGCGGGTCAAGATCACTCAATGAAATATCCTTAATCACCAGAACCTAATGAGATAAATTCGTTAATAACGATAACTGAGCAACCAAAAAGGAATACGCTTCTTCGACATGAGCAAGAAGTAAACTTGGAAATGATATACAGAAATGTGAAGGAAATAATTATATCTATATTTCAATTTCAAAGTTCAGTCACTTCTTACTTGAAAATAAAGTATAAATAAATTTACCTAGTGAAATGCCTCAAATATTCTACGATAATACATATACTTCTTTTTTTATGCAGTGTGAATCGGACTTTAAAAAAGTTCTGAAATCGGAAGGAAAATATAAATCGACCTAGAATATAGAATATGGTATTTTCAATGTTCAGTAAGATAAAACAAACATACAAATTGGAAATAAACAGATTATAGACAGTACTTTTTAGTTCACTATTCACACTAAATTGTAGAAATTATTCGAAATGGCCACACTTTCAGTAGATCCATCCCATACTCGAGGTAATCCATTAAATGTTTAATGGCAATAAAATTTCATTAATTTATTACTATTTAAACTTATTTGAGAACTAACGCGATGAGATAATACGATGGAACTTGTTTTATTAAATTTAATCAGGCCCCTTAATAATTATGAATACAATTAATATTGCGTCTAGCCTGATTTTTTCAAAAACAGCCCACAGTGTTAAAGTTTTTTAATATAATTTTTCATAAACAGGGTAGCGAATTTATAATCTGAATTATAATTTCAAAATAAAATTCTTGTGAATTTAAATTACTAACATTAGTCTGGTTTTCACATTTACTGACACTCCGAATAATTATATGCATTTTCAAGTAGTTTATTTATTAATCAAAACATATGATTGGCTGCACAAGATCAATAGAAAATATCAATAATTTAATTGAAATAATAATTAGTACAAAATTATACAATTTATACCTTTTATTTGTATTTACATAGATTTTAATTTCATTTTTAGCGTTATCATCATCGTTTAGTTCAACAATACTTAGAACATTTGTATTTTTAATCATTTCTTAAAACAAGACTTTTAATAATGACAAATAACATCTTTTAGGGGAAAAGAAAAGTTCAACTAGTAATCGATGTTTAAAATTATTATTAGTATCAAATTAGTATGCACCAAAATTGAACGACTTTTTAAATAAATATAATCATTCTTATATCAATGGAATTATAACCTTTAAACTAATGTTGATTACAAGAAACTCATGCACAGGTCGCTGGGTGTCGCCAGTCTTGGACATGTTGCTGACGCGAAGCCACAAGTTATCCCTCCACCAAAAGTCGCTAAAAGCGGCTAAAGACGTTTTCACTTAAAAGAATAAAGTGATTTTTTTAATCTTAGTTTATTATTGCGCTTTATAGTTGGGGAAGAACAATGATACAATACAAAAAATACAGCTGTTTAACGATTATAAACCAGGTGTAGCCGAAAGCCCAAGTTTCAGCTTAGAGTGAGAACAAACAGAATACAGTTTGGAGTTAAGTTTGCTCTAGGACTAACTACCATATTCGGAACCTGCAATTTCACAGTTAGCTTAGTGGCCATTGTAAAGGAGCGGAATCATGAGAGCCACTATTGAGGCAACTAATCAATAGCCAGAGCTACTTCATCTTGACAGCGAGGATGGCCTAAGGTAAAGCCTATCGCTTCCCTCCTCCAGTGTCAATATTAATCTACCTTCTGCTTAACTCAAATCTCAAACTGACAAACACGCCTTGAGCCTTCGATATAAATGAGGCATCGCCATCATATGACTGATCTCAGGCAATACATCACCTACAAAATCCTCTCACTTAAACATAATAATGTACTTAGATTAGATCTGTGCATATGCTATAGGAAACATAGTTCCTCACAGCTTCCAATCCATTCATTTTTTTTTAATGATCCACTGAATCTACGTATTGGTCCGTGAAACTGGAATAACTAATACATAATGTAATTAAAATGCCATAAAATAATGAAAGTATATTATCCCAGAAAATGAATCCTAAAAAAAAGAGTTGTAGATGGAAATAGCAATTTGATCACAGCATTATTCGGACTAGTTAAAAGTAAACAAACTAGAAGTTCATTCCTAGATCAAAGGTAAGGGGGGTTAGTGTGACAAGGTCTTTTTCATTTAAGAGATATAGAAAACTCAAAGTATATTATTACTAATACACAGTTAGCCCTACGCAGTAAGGTCCATAAGTTTCCGGCCTGTCCTGCTTTCCCTCCTTCAAACGTGCACGCCCATGCAGATCCATGCCTGCTCACTCCATACCCATCGCCCGCACTTTCTCAGTCCTGTCAGTCAGTGTCCAGCCTTGAAAGAAACTCCCCATTTTTACAATGTTCAAACTCGAGTACCGTGCGGTTATTAAATTATTTTGTAAAGAGGGTCTTACTTCTGCAAAGGCCCTGTTGAATGGGCAAAATTATTTAAGTTAGGGAGAGAACGTCTAGAAGATGACCCGCGTCCCGGTCCCCCATTGTAAGCTGTCACTTCTGAAACAATCCAACTTGTGGAATCTGCAATTGCTGTCTGACCGGCGATTGAAAACCAAGGAAATAGCAGCGAGGTTGGAGCTTTCAAAAACAAGTGTTTTGAGCATCATCAAAGAACATTTGCATATGAACAAGGTTAGTGCAAGATGGGTTCAACAATTTTTTCAGCTGCTCAAAAACAGGAAAGAGTTCACTGCTGCAATGAATTTTAGCGATTTAACACAGACGAAGAGCTCTTACCAGCAGTGGAAGAAATTATTTAACAAAGAAGAAAATTATTTTTTTCATAGTATAGAAATGTTGTCAAAGCGTTGTATTAAGTGTGTTGAACTTAGAGGAGAATATATTGAAAACAGTAAGACCAGTTTTTCTTTCACATTTCCTCTATACCAGGCCAGAAACTTTTGGACCATACTACGTATCTTATTCTAATACATCATATTAAAAAAAAAATTGCAAACTGCGTATCCGCAATAAACCAGCTAGCTATTTCTTAGCTATAGTGACTTAAGGTGACTGTATTGATGACTTATATAGGTCGAAGGAACCGCCCGCATCCATGTTAACAACCTAATATATTAAATTAGTTTAGTTTAGTAACAAAAAATATATTAAATTAAGTGTATTAAATCATGAAGTTAAAAATATTAGATTAAATTATATTGTTAATTTATATGACACTTATTAAATTATTTTGTTTCCTATTATATTGTTATTAACACAACTACAACTTTATAAGTTTTAATCGATACATGCGATTAATAAGCTAAATTGTATTCAATATAATTGCTAAATGTTTCCAATCAGTTACTATACTATATACATTGAAAATACAACAACATCAAATTGAGCATTTTCACCGACTATCTCCGATTATTAAAAATAGATTAACGAAATAACAAGAAAATGAAAAAATAAATCAAATCGAAGCATAATAAACTCTTTCAATTTTAATCCTCTTATAAGAAGCTATCGGTTTCAGTAAAGCCAGAGAATTATAAAATCGGAGAAAGGAGCAAATCTCCTTCAAGAATCAGGCATCAAAAATGAGAAACGTTTCATTAACTTTTTGCTAATGGGAGACGCTAAATATTAAACTTTTTGAAAGAGAAATTTTCATCGGTTAGCCGCAAAATTCCTGATACACGAGAGACCATATAAACAAAAAGAGAGGTTCATAGAAATCCTGAATGTCATTGCCATAAGAAGATGCTTTGAAGACTTGAAATTAACTTTGCGAATATCTCCTACAGCTTTAAAAAAGTTGGACTTAGTAATGAAGAAATGGAAATATATGGTTGACATTATGGTAAAACTTTTTCGATCTGTTTTTTTCTTTCTACTCAATTAACTAAATAAATAAGTATGTATCCACATTGTATTCAAATGTACTAATTACACCAGTTTGAATTGTTAATGCTTTATTCCGGATGTTGATGACTTTGTGGAGTACTCAATTCACTTCGAAATTCTCCTGGCGATTTTCTTTTTTTTTTATTAAAGACAACAAAATTTATTGGTTGGATCTCAATTTGAGGTTTTCCAACTACAAAAGAAATATATAATCCTATCGTATTGGATTCCACAGCAAAGACCAGTCGAAACACTATTCCAATTTATTGTTTGAAAAGTACTTTGATAAACATTCCATCAACAAAAAGAAAATGTTTTGTAAAAAATAAGTATTTTATGAGAGGATTTTTTTTAGATATGATTAAAAAAAAACTGTGAATTTTTGGTTTTAGACAATTTCGCGCATTCGATAGGACATGATGTTATATTTCAATCAATTACTAAGTGTTTCACCTAAGTTGTAAAGTATCTGTAAAATTCTACCATATAATTTGATATTCCCAAATTAATGTGCCTATAATATAATTAAATAGTAACTGATTGGAAACATTTAGCAATTATATTGAATACAATTTACCTTATTAATCGCATGTATCGATTAAAACTTATAAAGTTGTAGTTATATAAACAACGATATAATAGCAAACAAAAAATTTAATAAGTGTCAATTAAATTAACAATATAATTTAATCTAATATTTTTAACTCAATGATTTAATACACTTAATTTAGTATATTTGTTGTTACTAAACGCATATACAACACATATTCACTGTTGCACCTCTCAAGTAACTGAACATATTAGCATTTTTATTTGTTTTAAATATAACAGTAATATCTAAATGTTACCATACTGATATGAAATGTAAAATATAATAATATAGTTCTTGGGGAATGTACGAAAAATCCAACATCCAAAATATCAAATAACATCTACTTCGAATGAATAGGGAATGATTAATAAGAACAAAATAAAACCAAGGACCCCAAGATCTATTTATTCGTAACAGCTGCCATGCCTTTTGAGAAAAACTGGGTTGCCTGTTCACCTACTACGTGAGGAGGAAACAGATGAGCTACTAAGCAAGTCTTTCTTAGCATCTTCTTTTCATTCGCTGGGAAGCCAGCGTTGGTATACAGGCTTATTCGAGGCTTGTCAACGATTGTATTTAGTTTTGAGTACATCCTACTAATATTATAAATGCGAAAGTTTGTATGTATGTTACCCTTTCATGCAAAAACTACCGAACGGAATTGGATGAATCTTTACAGTAATATAGGTTATACATCAGAATAACACATAGGCTACAATTTATAATGTTTTTGTGTAACTCGGTAATAATATAACGATACATTATTAAAAAGTACTTGGTTATAACGCATTCTCAATATTTCCTCCAACAGAAGGTAATCGCGGTTATTAAATTTAATTGTTAAGTATTGTAAGCATTGCTACATGGCTCCCCCTGCATGCTCACATTGCTAACTAGCAAAATCTACATATTTTCGCTGAACGAAACGAGTAGTGAAACCGTTATACTAAGTAATCCTTTTCAATAACATTACACACAAATCCTTTACTGACAGGAACAACAGTAAACTTATGTTCGTCCCCTTCGTTAATCAGTGTCAATGCATTTTTCACGGCTGTGCTGATCCGTCTATGATGAAATTTGATATGGATAATCTCGAGCCTGGGGAAGGACATAGGCTACTTTTTATCAACACACCATACAGGTGAAGTTTATATAAAACTGTAACCTGATTGACAAACACACCCAGCGGCCAACGCACAGTAGAAACCACTGAACTTGGCATCTTGAAATTCGCAGATAGGTATTTTGTATATCTTAAATTACCACTAAGAAAGGAATTTGGACAATTCCACCCCCAAGGGTTTCCCCCTTAATATAATAGGGGTTCAAAGATTGTATGGAATCCGTCAGTTTTGAAGTTAGACATCTGAAATTTTGGATGTACGAGTAACTTATAGTTAAAAAAAAAAATTATTTATTTAAAATGATCTATAATAAAACTTTATGTGGCAGACAAATTCGTACGGGAGTGAAGCCGTGGGCAAAAGCTAGTATTGTATAATCAAGATCGTGTAGAACTCATTCCTAGACCACTATACTACATTTGAAAATTTTTAGCACTTAATGAAATCGATTCGATGTATTTTATTCCAGTATTATGTTTAATAAACCTAATTATGAAATGATGAACCAAGAGACATCTCAGTTACGACTTTAGAGGGCTTTTTTCAATAATGACCTACCAAGGATTGGTTGTGTCTATCTAGATAGAAAACATAAATATCTCGGTCTAATGGTAAACTGTTTCTAATGTTGGTTTAGGTAGAGAGAGGAGGACTTTATGGTTCTGAATCGAAGAGTAAAATATAATGTATTTATTCTAAATGTAATATGTTAGAGAAGTTAAGTATTTAATTGCGTATAAATTTGTGTAGTTTAAAAATAAATAAGTGACACATTCGCCATTTTTCTAAGAATTTTCGGTTGGTACGTGTGAACGTGTTTTTGCTAAATCTCAAAACTGCAACTATGTCCAAATAAATCACATTTGAGTGATGTAGACAAGCCGTTTGTCTAAATGGATGTAGTTCAAGATTCTATTTAGACGACTATTAAGATCTTAATTGGAAGTCTCCATTAAAGGATTTTAAGGGGTCAAGCGAAGGATTAGATGGTACTTTTCCCTTAGCCGGGCGCAAGCATTGTATTATCACCAAATAATTTAGAATTCTGCCAATTATTTCTTACAATCATAAGAGGGATGTTCATCTAGGTCCATGTACTCTATTTTCTGAATTCATTAATTCATCATGAATTTTTGTAAACAAAGAAAAAATATTAAAATTTGGGATTTAGCTAGAACTGAAAAAGATGCAGTTCCTTTTTTTTCAAGAGCAAGGTATATTGGCAAAGAATGCAATAGACCATCAGAATTATGAAATAAAACTGTCTTTTCGTGACGGAGTACGTTGGCGGTGCAGTCTTTCATCATGCTGCACGAAGAAGAGGGCTAACAATGGTACGTGGTTCTAATCGTCCTGATTGAGTTTTCTAACATCTTTGAGATTTTTTTACGGCTGGAGTGAAGAGATGACATCAGTCAAATGGTGTAAAAAACAACTGGGTATGAATCACAATACAGTTGTAGATTGGAACAACTACTTAAGAGAATTGTGTGTAGAAGTATTAGCGAAACGTAAGTTAAAATAAAAAATCGGTGGTCCTGAAAAAATAGTTAAGATAGACGAGAGCTTACATTTCATGATTCTCATCGCATGTTGCATTCTTTGCCAATATACTTTTCACTTGAAAATAAGAGACTGCATATTTTTCAGTTCTAGCTAAATCTTAAATTTTCATCATTCTTTTACATAAATTACGACTGAAGAAAAAAAGGAAAACGTGGTTTGTTTTAAATTAATTCATAGAATAGTACACATGGCCAGAAACATTTGCGACCGGCTTAAAAAAAAGTACCGATTAAATTCTTTGTAAATAATTATTCCAACCATAGTATAAACATATAAATAATGTTTGTATGTAACATTAAAAATTATAGTATAAGCTAAGGATTTAAGAATTATACTTCCTAACCTAGAACCGCTCCTAAGTTTTTATTAAAATGACACTAACAAACCTATTTTCTTTACTCCATTCGGGGAAAGTATTAATGCCATATAAAACCTTTTTTGATCAAACAAACTCAAATTAAATGATATAATTAAATAACGAGTGAAAAAAATGTTTCTTTTATACAGAACATGAGATCTACATTGAAGGTGAAGTGTGAACAATAGTGGTACACGCTTCAAGGTAAAACGAAACTTATTCTATTATCAAGCACACTATTAAGTTTGAAGCAAAAACATGACGGTTAGTTGTTAAAAGTTGATAGCGCGGGGATGAAAGGGGAACAATACCCTGCCGCTGGAACTGATTAAATTTCTAATTTACTACCAGCTCATGTGTTGTTCGTTCTTTATTACCTTCTTTATAATTATCGTATTGCATAATAACTTAATTACTCCATTTAATATTCTCTAGTTACTATTGTTTGGTATCAGTTATATACGTTTAATACTTTGCAAAAACAATTGAAATAAAATTGACTAAGTAATCCATGCATAGTGTAATATAATGAAGCATTAAAATTTGTTTTGGGTTTGTCTAAAATATCTTTCTGCTAAGGACAATCATTTTTCAAATTGACAATACATTATTTTATGTTGATAATAATTTTAAAAAACTTAAATTAAAAAAAAGTTAAATCCATTATGATTTACTCCTTATCTTAAACGCGTAGCCATAATGATAAAATAATAACTAAGTTGATGTCGTAGTATGATATCGAGAATAATGTAATAGCAGAAAGGTTGATATGATAAGAGCTGACAGGATAATGAACAATGGACGTTAAGGTGAATGGGACACAAGAGAGACGCGATAAATGAGAGATAGGAGAGAGATAGGAAGGGCTGATAGGTTAGTGAAGTTACAACGGACTCATTACCAGCAAGTGGTCATTAGATTCCTGTCATGTAACGACCGTTGTTAAGGGCTTTTAGGCCACTGGGTACCATCTCCATCGGGTAGCCCTTCCACTTGGTACCACCTCCACTGGGTACCATACCCACCGAGTGCACCTCTTCGAGGCAATATTATATGTTATCGGTCGTTCAAATATATCACTATCTTTATGGAATCCATAGTTGAAGTGACCTGGTCATCCAGGTCCAGGGCAAATTAGTCAGGGAAAGATAATTTATCAACTGAAGTTACTAAAACACCAATATGAAGCAATAATGACCGGCTTTATAACACAATTTAAAGCGAACGCCGAGAACTATACCTTTTATCCAAACTTTACTGGAAATAATGTCATCTGTGTCATTGACGGGTTGACTTTTACATCCAGGTATGGGGTGATTACAACGGCTATATGGTCGCGACATCATAAAAGGGAAGAGGGAGTAAAAATTGTCGACCGAAGGGACTCAAAAAATACTTATAAGGTAAGTTAAAAGTAAATATTTGTGGGTGTGTTGTTGGGAATAGTGTTCTGGTATTACATGATGCCAATATTCCCTTGGAGTTTTGCTTCACGGAAGGATGATTGGGAAAAATAAATAGAGTTGCTCGTGCGCTTGACAAGCTATGGTCAACCGTGGTGCCCTTCAATGTGAGGTAAGGTGACCCCCTTGTTGTGTGATCCTACAGCTATGTATGTCTTCGGTGATATTGTGATCTTATTAACTAGGATTGTTAGCATAAGTAATAAGAAGCTTTAATAGATTTGTTTGACTTCCTAGATCCCAGAATTAAAGAATTCCAAATTTCGATATATATTTTTATATAACCTATTACTTTATTTCAGTAACTTATTTAAATATATTAAAAAACTAAAGAAAAAAAACGACAGACATGCCTTATTAAGGAAGAACAATTCGCTCCATACAAAGTATTCAAAATCTTTTTTTCAGGGCTACAATAAAAAGTCAGAGGGGATCACCAACGGCCTGAAAACTCGGTTGTTTGGACTGGAACGACTGATTGATGCTACGTTTTTCCCAGTCATTACTTCGAACTGTTTTTTTCCACCCAGTATTTAAT
Source organism: Troilus luridus (assembly GCA_964056705.1). NCBI lineage: Eukaryota > Metazoa > Arthropoda > Insecta > Hemiptera > Pentatomidae > Troilus > Troilus luridus. The sequence continues at coordinate 40,701,436 of OZ057412.1, read as the reverse complement.
TGGAAGTTAATCATTCGATCCGGATTGTTGGTACAATTAATAAACATGGCCAAATTATAATTCCTTTAAAAAAAAATTGTGTGCATATATTATGAATCCAATAATAAAAAATGAAAAATAAAATATGAACCTACATTCTAAAATATTGGAATTTTTAATAATATTTTATTAACTGTTTTAATTTTTAAATATTATTATTTTGAAGAGAAAAGATATTGCCCTGGCCGAGATTCGAAACCGGGTCGTCCGCCCCTCCGTGGCAGTGCTCTGACCATTTGGGCTACCAGGGGACAAATCCGTTCTCTTCACCGATCCCATATCCCCGTGTTCTCGTAATTTTTGCGATGTATACAGGAGGAAGAATGTTCATTGAACATTACTTTAATTAGGATCTTGTTCACTCATGGCAATATCTTTTCTCTTCAAAATAAAAATAATTAAAACTTAAAACAATTAATACAATTTTTAAAATAATATTATGACGTAAGTCAACAAGATCCTAATTAAAGTAATGTTCAATGAACATTCTTCCTCGTGTATACATCGCAAAAATGGCGAGAACACGGGGATATGGGATCGGTGAAGAGAACGGATTTGTCCGTACTGTGAAGCGACCCCTGGTAGCTCAAATCGTAAGAGCGCTGCCACGGAGAGGCGGACGACCCGGGTTCGAATCCCGGCCAGGGCAATGTCTTTTCTCTTTCTTTTTCAATATCGGAAGATTCAACGACCAAACAGAATACAGACCAGAAATTTAGTAACAACGACTGGCATCCTAATACAGTACAGCACCTCTAGATAATCCGATATAAGGGATAATCTTTAAGGATCAAATTAATAGCTAATTAAAATATATGATTGTATGATAATGGTTGTATAAATGCGCTTGCGTAGACGAGACTTTTTGTATTTGTTTTGTTTTTGCATTAATAAATATGTATCATTATGGTTAGGATTTTCGCGTAATTAGTATTTAGGTTGCCTTAACAAACATTTCATCAAGCACCATTTACATAATTAACTTAATTTACATACTTTATCGTATTCTTTATTTTAAAAAAAATATAAATTACTACTTGGAGAAGAAAAGGTAAAAAAACAAGAAAAAAATAAAATAAAATATAAATTCTCATTCTTAGCGATTCGCTTATTGTTGTAAATAAAAATTGTAATATTTAAATGGAAATAGTTGAATGGATGATTCTAAGAATAGTGTTACAAGATCAGGAGGTGAAGTCAATGAATAACACAAAATAATCACTTATTTTATTGTGCCAACGTTTCGGCCTAAGATCAAGGCTATCTTCAGGGCTGAGAAAAAATAAACAGAAAAAACTATATAATAATTTATGTTAACTTTAGATAGTAATTTATTTTGCTATTTTTTTATTATCTTCATTATGTATAATCTTCTATCTTTCCCTTTCTTATTATTTATCTTCAGTTATTTCATTATTTCTATTTTACTCATTGTATTTCATTCATTCTTGTCATTTCTGTTTATATAAATTGTTATTCTTCTTCGGTACTGCAATGTTTCACATAGTTCTAACTGTTTCTTTTTCCTCAGTCCTGGAGATGGCCTAAATCTTAGGTCGAATTTCGGCACAATAAAATAAGTCATTCTTATTTTGTGTACATCATGCACCCACTGACCATTTTACACTACACTTAAAAATTATAGTACTATATTTCCATTTTAATTTAATTATGACACGCCTTTTTAACGAGTTTATGGATATTCTTAAGTTAAATACGGTGCTTTATAAAGTAGTATATCTGTTTTTTTCAGGTCTTACTTCGTATAGGGTTATAGAAAAGTCGCTGAAAAGTTTAACCGAAAATGACCAAGTTTGCTAGTAATCGCGTGATGGAAAACTTGGTTAGAGGCTGCTGAGAATCAGAACGATACTATTAGCAAGTACGTTGTTCCAAAGACAGTCAAACGCAGTCATGGTTCTGAAATGTTTGAAAAATCGATTTCCATATCTAATTATCTTTCATTGCATTCAATATTTAGCAGCTACATATGGGAAGATACGGGATGTTCCTCAATAAAAAAATAAGACTTATTAATTAAAGGAATCTCAAAATAGGAGACACCTCAGTAAAAATAGGAAACAGAGTTTGGACTGAATTGTAAAGAAGCTGAAATTCATTAGGGAAAGGGGAATGATAGCGAAAGTTTCAATTGAATGCAACCTTTTTGAAACAGCTACCTTCAGTCAAGCGCCCTTTCAGGCAATACAAATCGGTACTAAAGTTCTATTAGTGAACATAACCTCAATAAATAAAAACAATTCACACAGTTTCCTATTGTTTTCCTGATGATTAACATATTGTTCTATGAACTGTGTAGACTCAGTTCACATTTCACATTTCCATTGCCATTTTTGATTAGATGAAAACCCTTGCCCTTCTAATCATCAAAGAACGTTGGGGGATTGTGACCGAGTCCCTAATTAGGCAGATAGGGACACGCTAGGGGTAAACTAAACCTCGGTCTTGTAAGGGTAAATTGAACCGCCAAGGATTGCTTTCCGGGACGTGGACGGATTTCTATGAGACCTGGAAAACATATGCATTAGCCAACTAGATATAACATTAGGCATACCTCATATTTTCCTTTAGGCGTCCCTTTCCCACAATAAATGATTTCCAATAAAATTGATTGTGATTTCTGATCTAAACTTGATAGATTTCATATTTAGAATTAGTTGGTTTAAAACATTTTTAAATACAAACCAAAAATGAAACAATTATTTAATACCGAGTTTTCTTAAGAATAGAAAAGATTAGTCATTTTGCAAAACAAAATCACTTTTCTCGTCTTTTGACTATTTTAATACAGTTTTTACCACCATTAAACTGTAGTTCATACGCAACCAGTACATCAAACTGTATATCATGTTTTATCATCATACGCAAAAAGGAGTTAGAAATATTGTAATTGCCGTCAGAAATAACCCTTTGCACATTACCTGCCAGATCCTGAATGAAGTTCAAAATATTTTGGCTAGACCTTTATCCACACAAACGATTCATAGTCGTCTATGGGAAGATGGCCTTAGATGTTATGCCCCTCTAAGAAGACCAGTAGCAAAAGACCGCCTCCAGCAGCTCAGTAGATTTGGTGTAGCGAGCGCCAAGAAGTGGACACCAACTTGAATGGTGTCATGTTTACCGAGTCGCGTTTCTGTCATTATAGTGATACCAGATACCGAAAAGTCTACAGAGAACATGGAATCTCTACAATGCCCTAGTTCATGTTTCCTTTGGTGCAGTTTGATGAAGGTGGCGAGATGTTCAGGGATGGCATTTATCAGTTTTATTATTATATTTTGTCTTAATTATACATTGTTTTTTAAATTTTTTTCTAATTATTATCTTAGCAATGATCTTAAATTCAGTTGGTAATTAATTAAAACCATTTTTGTGATTAAAATACTTAATTAGCCGAAAGAAATACAAAAATTGCGAAAAATAATTTTGTCCAGCTAGCTCCTACTAATGGAAACACTGTGCGCCGGGCAGAACGAGGCATAGATGTGGGAATTTGTTAACGTCATCAATGTCATTAAATAGAATGAGGATTTATTTTCTTTATCTTCATAATCAATCTCTTTGTAACTCCTGTTTGAAATATTAAGGAGAAAAGAATAAATAAATAATATTGATAACTTCAAGTGATTCAAAAATTGATCTCAACTTGGTGTAGAGTGAATAGTATTAGAAATAAAGGGTGGGAAAAATCCGCATCAGATGTACTCTTAAATCAATTATAATTAAATGAAGCATCTATAAGGATTTATGACTTACAAAGGGAATGAAGGTTAAGTAAATAAAGAACTTCTTACGAACTTAAGTGTTTATCTAAGGACCCGATATATTAAATGTCAGAACAATATCCTTTTTGCTAGCACTTTTACAGGACTAAATTTTGGAGAGATTTCTTTTTCAATTCTTCAAATTAAAAAAAATAATAAGGAAACTAGGGAACGGATAACAACGGTTATATGATTTGATTAGGGAGGGAAAATAAGAAGCCCCGAACTTTGAAAAGGGGTCTAAATGAGTCAGCTTTCCAGATTTTCATTAAGGATAAAAAAAAAAAGCCTGTAACCACTAAAACCGGCGAACGAGTCTGGGGTTCAGTACATGGTAGTGACTGTACTGTTTCATCGACAACGGTTCTGCAAGCAGGTGACTTGTCCTAGGTCACAATCAACCGCCAGGGTCAAACTCCCCCTTATTTTGGGTCCCCCCCTATTTTTATAATATTTTATAGAGCCTGGGTGAGCCACAGGAGGGTCTTGGATCCCATATGATCCATCTCGCGCCGCAAACAGACTACATAAAAGTAACTACCTGCTGCGGGATTTGAACCAGGACTTCCGGAATGGCTACTCAGTGCTCTACCACTGAGCCCCTCCACCCCTTGTATTAAGGATGAAAAAACTCTAAATTAAGACTCGATTGTACATTATTTGAATCATAGTTTTTCTAAGAAGTAAAAACCTAAATTGTTATCGCCAGTCACCAAAAAACCCGTATCAAGTCACCAAATAACACAAGCCACCGTTTTTGTAACATTGTTCAGCCTATTATTTTTAAAATGCTAACACCTTTCCAATAATAGAAAAAATATCACATAAGTCCTAACACGGACCATTTGGCAATACGCACAATAGACTTTCCCTTACCGGCAGGTATAAGAATTCGCCATGTTTACCGCTCCGAGAGATAACGCGGCACAGAACCTACTGACAAAAAATGCTGACAAAGAGTTTATTTCTTTAAAATTAAATTGTGAAAAGCGGCCAGATCTCTTGCCGTAAAAATACAATAAATTTTATGAGTAGTCGCTCACTTCAAAAGAGCAGGCCTTATTTTGTTTAGAGAAAGTCTTATTTAGTTTTCGTTTGAGTTTGGCTGTGAGTGGTTATATGGTGTTAAGAAAGGTTTTCCAATCGTTTAGTTAACTCAGTACGACGAAAATGTGAAGTAAAACGCGTCGCAGTTGCAGAACTTCTCCTGACAAGTTCTGTTATATTTGTGGAGAATTTCTTGTTAAGTCACAAGCAAGGCCATTATAATCAGTGAAGCTATCTTGATTAGCCTAAGAGCTGGTGTAGGCCTCAATTATTAATTTGGACAAAAGCCCATATTAATAATTGAAACGTTAACATGAAAAAGGTAGTAAGGAATATGTCATCTTTAAAAAAACATTTTTCAGTTGTTTTATAGAAAAGGCAATCATTAATAATGTCAATGGAACGAGGAGTAAATCAAAACTGCGAGTGGCTTAGTTTCCATGAACGGTGGTAGTCAGGATTTTCCACTTGAAACTTTCATTTTCAATTTTAAAACCAGTTTTTTGCTTCTCCTGTAATGTACATGTACCTTTTGATGATTTATTAGATTTTACATTACGCCTTAATTTGTATTACATATATTTTAATAAAACGTAATAAATTTCATAATTCATTATACCATTTTAAAAACTGCATTAGATATGGATTCGCATCTTTGTTAGACTAGCCTCTTTTGAACTTTATATAAATATATAAAATCAAAGCGGAAGTCGTACGAATTAATTAATATTAATTAGATGCACAGCATTCATTAGTTAATTGGGATAATCTACACATTACTTGTTTTCTGTTAATTAGGAAAACATGGAATCGCAATAATAGTTTACGAGATCAAAGGATGCTAATGAAAATTTAAGGCTTTCAGTTTTAAATTACGTTCCATTCTTTCCCTCCTGATGCTTTGTTTGTCTTTATTATTATTTAAACCAGCTTTGCAATATATCCTCTTTAAAGAGCTTATAGCAATTAATCATATCGTTAATATAAATCCGGAGGAATCTTACCTAATTTCTTTTACTCCTAATGATCATTATTATAATAATCATAGCACGGAAATGATTAGCAGAGTAAAATAAACAAAAAATTGTTGCTATTAATATAGTTATGGTGTATATAATTATGGTACATATATTGTTTTAATTTATTCATACGTGTACTTGTAAAAATGATTAAAAAGTAAAATATTCTTTCGTATTTTCAAAATAACTGAGGATGAATAGAATCTGGGTGCGTTTGTGTTTTAGTTTGATCTAAAATAAATAAAAAAAAAGGTTAGACACATTTTGAAACCAAATTATTCATAAGAGTAAATGTGTATATTTTCGAAAATAGATAAAATAAATTTGTTTAAAAAGCTAAAGATTTTACAGCGTTGCTTACATTTATGGTCGGAGTTCTATAATTTAGAACACTTTCTAAATCTAACTATATTTTTTTCTTAAATATATTTCTATCCCTGCTAGAACAACTTTCCACAAGTTTTACAAATAAATTATGTGTTAGAAGCAGAACAAAAAAAAAAAAAAAATCATTTCGAAAATTGGTAAACCAACTTCAAAAAGTAGTTTTAAGTAATGCCATTTAAAAAAAACTGCCAAAACCGTAAATACGAAACGTAACGTAAACAGTAACAAACAGAAAAACTCGAAGATATTTATAAAAATTGAGAAGGGATTTTTCAAATTATACTCAAATTTAGTATCTAGTATCTAGTGTAGTGTTCTTCATTCACTAAATTGAAATAATAATGAGCCTTAGCGAACCTATATTAACTTGAAATGTTATGTTAAATACAGATGACATAACGAATGATGCAAAATATGAAACAAATCCCAATAAGCTTTGATCGTTTTGTGTATTCAAATAACTTATGTTTAATATTTCGACGTAGTGGTTATCATACACAGGCGAAAAAACATAAGACAAAATAAACAATCTTAATAATTTATTGTATTTTATTTGACATTAATTTTAAAATAAAAAATATTTAAACAATCTTTAGTTTTATCTTATTTCCCTAAAGGAAAATACAAAAGAGAGAACTGTTTAAAGAGGATAATGAACAATCTTCCAACAGTGGCCAGCAAACAGAGCGGAGATTTGGAGAGCGATCTGTGATCGGTGAAAGAGAGAGAGAGAGAGAGAGAGAGTGTATGTGTGGGAGAGAAAGAGAATAGAAGGGGACAAAGTTGTTGGCGAACAAACATCCATTCCGATGGCCATGAGAGCCCCAAGGGGACGGAACACTCAACACCAACTGAAATAAATATCAACTAATAAATAAAATTTTGGAACAATACGTGCGAGAAACAAAAGTTCATAACGGGGTGCTTTTATACAGCATACTGGATGGTACATAAATAAATTTTTGAATCAATATATCTATGTACCTTAATTGATAAATGATAGTTATTTAATATAAGAGGGAAAATAATTATAATATAATTATATAAGAGTTCTTGCGGATATAATTATAATATAAGCCTTGCGAACTACCGACCCCTATTGTTTTAATTGTATTATTGTTCAAATCACACGAATTCGCATTTGCTGTATAGTTGTGATATTGTAAATTTTGCTGTGTGGGTGATTTTCAAAAGATTTCACTTTCAATGCCCCTCACCTAGTCACCTTCATTTCTCAAATAATAGTGCTAATTTAAAAAAAAAAAAAAAAAACTAAACTTGTTGAATAAACTTCATATCTGAGCCATAAATGACATGTACTCAGATTGCCCGTATATATATATATATTGCTGGATAATAGCTGAGAAAAGTTTTTCAAGCGGATGTCATAATTTTGTCCTGTTAGTTACTGCACAATAGTTATTTCGAATTTTTAAAACAGTGGTTTAGCACTGAATAACATTCTTTTCAGTTTTCCCAGCCGCCCTTTCTCTGGTGTATTTAAAAGATTTAAGGACGTAGTTCTTAGGAAAACATTTGTCCAGAGATGTGTCCTATAAGTTACATTAATCAAGATAATCCTGGCCAAGTGAGTGTATATTCACACCTTCATTATTGCAACGAACTGAACAGAAACCTGTAGTTCTGTCCTAGGCCTGTCTTCTAAAAACATGTTATGTTTTTTTATTGTTTGTCACATTGTTACCATAAAATTGTCAGTATCCCTGAGGTTTACTAGTTGTCGTTGGGTGATTAGCTGCTGAGTGTAGTTGCGAGGCTTCCTTAGTCACAGCTTTAAAAAATTGACGGTAGAATGACATTTTATTTTTAAAAAAATAAATTTCTAAAAAATGATTGACGTTACATTTTAGGAAAATACACGACCCATGTATTGAAAAAAATTAATTCAAATATTTCTTCCCAATTAATTCAATTTTTATATACAAGATGGAATAATAAAATTGGGGCGTAAAATTTTGAATTAATTGGGGAAAAATAGAATATTACATGATCATCACAATCACTAAAAAATTTAAAAACTACTACTCATTTTCGATAAAAAGATACTGAAAGGAAAATTGACAATTAGCACAATTGTCCAACAACTGAGTCGACCAAACCATAGCGTATGTGCCAAACTAAAAAACCAAAACAATATGATTAAAAGTAGACCCATTATGATTTGTAGTGGTGCATTTTTTCAAGCATTCATGTTACCACTTCACAACATTATTCAGTATAAATGTAGTATAAAGCCAGATTTCAGAACATTACCAAAATACCTGGAGAAAGTGGATTGTATCGTTTTATAACCTAAAGGACTTATCATGATCTGGAAAAAAAAATAGAAAATACCAGCAATGAATATTCATTTCTATCAAAAGTTGTACAAGGATATAGATAAAAACTATCTATGTCACATTTCTTAAGAGGGAATAAAAGGAAAAGAAATATACTTCCATCAAAGTTATAAATTACAATTTCATAGTTCTTAAAGCCCCAACTTGACACGACTGTGAAACAGCCATGGAGATATAGAAGCCATTGAATGCTTTATGAAGTGAAGATAGGCTAGGGAAGGATCTAGGTGTGAGGCAATTATATGTCGGGGAAGATCTCCCGCTGTGTTCCCATGGCACCCCGACGGCTGCATTCGATACGCCCCCCATCTCATGCAAAGCAGTTCTTCCTAATACCGCCTCTAACAAAACTTCAACCACTTTGTAATCTCCCTAACGGCTACCTGGAGAAGTCTCCACAGTTATTCCACAATCGGAGGGAGAGTTCTCTCTTCCTTTTCATAGCTACCAGGAACTCTTCCAAAGAGGAGTAATTCATCTACAACCACTTCATAAAAGGGGAACGAGGGAGATCACTGTTTGCCGGGTTCGATACCTTATTTTAAAATAATTTTATTATCAACTCTAAATCGAAAATGGGATCTAGACACCCTTCTGGGGAGACACCCAACCCCTACAACGTGAGTAACCTTAATTGCAGGAAACCGAGCGGCTGAGGACGAACTGGTCCGAGCTACATCAATGAAGAATACCGCTCCAAGAAACAGTATAGTCCTTACGTATACTGAACCCGGTAAATAAAATCTGGGCAGACTTAGATATTAAAAAATCTGTACTATTACGACCCATGCAGAGCTTTGGGTTCAGTACGTGGTAGAGATTATACTATTTCTAGGAAAATGGTTGTGCAGAAAGGGAGAAACGAGAGTGATTAGTCTCATATCAAGCTCAACTGCCAGGTTTTCCCTCCCTCTATTATGGGTATCCACTCTATAGATGCTAAGTGAGCCGCAGATCCCAAAGGATCCATCCTACAGTTAAATAAATTTTCTACCACAACCGGATTTGAACTAGGCCATTCGGCTCGGAAACTCAGCGCTCTACCACTGAACCACACCGCTCTCAGACTTATATAAATATAAACCATATTATAAACAAATATTCAAACTTGTAGTTTATAATTTTCAAATATGACTTTGTAAATGGTTTTAATATCCAAGTTCCTTTCCCTAATTTTACAAAACGTAAAAAAAATGAATACCAATAAATACAATGTGAAACCAATCATTCTTTCTTAATTAATCTAAGGATAACAAAAAAATAAAATAAATTATATTGAGTTGTAAAAAAACACAAAGAAAAATTATTAAGAATATGTAAAACAAGGATGTGAACTTTATAAGCATCAAACAACGGACTGTGAGTAGGATGTAAGGCTACTTACTTAGATTGTGTGCAGATCTTGGGAAACAAAATGGGAATGACATTAGTACATATAGGATTTCTTTTTTCTCAGGAACTGAAGAAACCGCCACGACGCATTGAGATTACAATGGAAAGTTAAGAAAATAACGGGGTAATTAAAATTTTATATTCCCGTTGTAAAGTTCAAGAATTAAGCAGAACAATTCGTGTTCAATTCTATAAATTACCACAGTATTACGAAAAAGAGGACTACAATGATCGTTGCAAGTCGCAATCAAACAAAACAAGGCCTAATGTTTTAGCGTGTAATGGATTAAATTAATATTTGAACAGTTTTAAATGAGAGGACGCCATGAGCTGACAAGCAGGGATTCGGACAAGCTAAGTAAATCACATTACGGTAATTAACTAATGTAAGCTCCAGAGCCAAAGAGGGGGTTTCAGGTAGGAGTTAATAAAAAAAAAATTCTTTTCATATATTGATGTACAAATAAAAATATTACCCCAATAGATTATTTATGTATTTTATCACGGTCTGACAGAGTGGTTTAAGTTAATACGTCTTCTCTTAATGATTTATAGATGGAACAATGGTTTAGCTACTCAATCCACTAAAAATGATATTGAACATTGAATTTCGGATCAATTATTGAAATTTTAGACCAAAAAAAAAAAAACGTGAAGGTTATTGCAAATAGATGTTAAAAAAAAAAATTACAATTGATTGAAGTTCTGTTAGTATTAACATGAACTCATAACTTAAATAATATTTATTATATTATACTACAGTATGCAATTTTGTTATAAACAAAATAAACTCTTTTTACTATCATGGATCATACGATAGGTTTTGTTTTCGTAATTTGTACCTCAATCAACATATTAATATTATAAAACTTTTAAAATAGAACTCATGAAAAAGGAAGTGTGAAAAGCCCGCTGCATAATTCTGCGCCGGGTCCAGTGTCAGTTGCTAATGGCTTTGTGGCATTTTCATGAAAAATTAATATAGGCAATGGAAGAAATCATTTTGAAATATAATAAAGATCATCACAAAATTTTATATTCTATGATAGTCGAACCAAATTTGTGAATTTCTATGTTATCTATAAATTGAAGAAAGTTTTCTACAATGGCTTGTTTAATCGTTGAATATTCATGGATTGTTCTTTAGATGAAAATTGAGCATATAAGAGTGTTATTATTGTTGATTTTTTAATATGTAATAGTTATAGTGTCAAATGTTATCATGAATACCTAAAGTAATTATCGTTAAGGTGTAATCAGTAATTTAAAAAATAATAATAAATTCACGTTCTAATAATGTATAAGTAAATTTAGTTTTCATAATTCTTGAAATCATATATTCATATTATTCAAAAAAAATTTAACATAAAATATTAAGTAGGGTAGCCTCAGTAATATTTGGCCCGGGCCATAGAATGGATGTTAATATACCAATTAAATTCATGTGACTCATTCAACAAATTTATAGTGTATGGTTTTAATGAGGTATTAATATCTTCGAAGCAATAAGTATGTGGAGAATAACAAGATGCTTGGAAGTATTTTAGAGTGGTGTATGATTAGTTTTAAGTTTTTCAATATGGTCTTAAAGTTTTAAAAAATAACCAGCGGAATGAAGAATAGTAAAATGAATTGATCTTTTACGAATTTCAAGTACCTACATTTCAAAACCAGTGGAGGAGCCCCAATTTGCGGCGTTTATTAAGCTCTCTTTAGCGGTCCATTATTTGATATTGTTCAATATGCCTTTGAGGATCGTGGTTGAGGAAGAGAATAAACCCTGCCGCATCAACAAACTTTAAAACAAACATAGGTTTTTTCCTCCCTTACCCTCCGGCGCTGACGTACGCAGGGGATGGCTGAAGGATTTATCGCTATGCGAAATGTATAAAAAAATTGATTTTCATAACTCACTCAACATTTCATTTTTATTTTAAGTGATTTACTTTCTATTGATGTGTTTTACATTGTTGTATTTAATTCTTTAATTCTTAAGGGAGGAGAGTAGCTATGTATTAGAGCGCCGAGTTGCGCTCATGTCCTGAGTTCAAATCCGGCTGTGGAAAACAATTTATTTATTCTGTTAACAACCGGTGATGGATCCTTTAGAATTGGGGCTCATCCAGGCAGTGTATAGTGGATACCCTTAATTGTGGGGATAGCTGGCGGTTGAGATTGATCTAGAACAGATTCCTTTCCTAAATAACCGTTGTCCAAGGAACAAGTACAGTCTCTATCACATACTGAACCCAAGATACTGCCTTTTAGTGGTACAATTTTTTATTTTAATACTTAAGAATAATAATGACAAATAAAGAAAAGGAAAGCAATTAAATTTAAGTAAAAAAAAAGCGATTAACAAATCTGATAGGAAACGGTATGAAACTTAAAACCATTCGCCAAGAAAAGAAATCAGCGTACCTGATTCTCATGTAAGTTTTGATATATACTATGATATATGGATCCTTTTTTAATTCCGAAACAGTGTAGAAAACTTCGTTAAGAATACTTTGCTGATACATATTTATAAGAACTTTTAACGATATAACAATAACCTAGGGTTGAACTCTATTTGTTAGAACCTCCTGAATACTATAAAAATATAGCCTGTACCACTACATCTCATGAAGGGTTCAGTACATGCTAGAGTCTATATAATTTCAACAACGGTTGTACAGGGAAGTGATCTGTCTGAGATTGTTTATGAATACTATCACAGAGTAATTTTATGTTGTCTGTTTGTTAATTTAACGTCACTCAAAATGAACAAGCAAACAACATAAAATTACATTGTGATAGTATTCATAAATAGTAATTTTATGAATTTTCTACAGTCCAGAGTAAATTATTAGATTTAATGCTACAAACACAAAGGACATTTTCGATTTAAATGTTTTCACAAGCTCGGAGACAATATTTCATCTATTAATCTCTTTCTGGTTTGAAACATCGGGCGGATTTGCTTTAATCATTATGAATAACGCTAATTCCTCGGTATTAAATTTATCCGGGCAAGAGGATTATAATTTCTAACTCTCTTCTCTGGTCCTGTCTCGGTTCTTGAAGCAACGCTATCGTTGGAAATACTAATATGTGCTTACAAACGTCCGCAATCCACCAACAGCAATGCTTGCAAATAATTTAGTACAATATTGGGGTTAGTTTTAATTGAGGTAATCGATGCGATTTATTCATGATGGAATGTATATTTAATTATTATAAAAATGATAACACTGTTTTCAAATTATGGCGTGTACATTATACATAAATATATCCATAATAATCCGTTAGTCAAATAATGAAGGTATTAATTACCATTGAAGGTAGATTACAAGGGGATGATTATTAAATCCTGTCTGATTTTTTTTTCCGTTGGAATTGGAAAACATATTAATTAATATAAAAAATACGCATTCCTCGAAAATTTGATGTCAACAAACTAAAATAAGCGTTAAAATATAAGAATAATCTGGCACCCAGATTAAAAGATGATTGAATGTTTATTTTATTATCTATATAATGAAAATGTTGGCAACCAGGATACGGGTAAGTTATTTTTGTGCTTTTATCAGCGAAAGTATTGGCTGTATCTAGTCAGCTCCTTCCGGAAAACACTAAGAAGAAAATGCTAAATCAAATGCTAAATCAAATGTTAACAACCAATTGTTTTTAATATTTCAAAACTTTGGCAATAGCTCATATTATTCATTTACAAATTTTTTGAAGAAAGTTTTGATAAAAAATGTATCATCATTGTACGAAACCATCATTCATCTAAATTCGCACAAATATATCTCATAATAATTTGAACGTTTATACTCAATAAATCTGAAAAACTGAGAAGAAAATCATTTATTTAACCATCTGAATTTGATTATCGTTTATTTTGTCTCTTACGTCCTCATCGTTTAAGAAGATGCTAAGGACCAGAGGGAATAAAGAAGGAAGAAATTGAAGAATTATTGACTGGCACCGGTGGCAGAAGTTGGCGAGAACTACCTTCTCAGGTCAGGGTCTCATTAAGAAAGTTTAAGAAGTCCTAGGAAAAGAAAAAAGGAACAAAAAGACCTGGAGGTCATGGTTAAGAGGAATGCAAGCAATCACTGAACGACTCATGTCGTATGGCTGATGACGTAACGCAACTTAATGTGAACTGAGCAACGTCGAATAAAAAAAAAATATATTATCCTTTTTCAAGTAATTTATGTTTATACGTTTCGTAGAAAAAACATGTAAAAAGCTTGTATATAATGTAACTTAATCATATCAGATTGCTAGATATAAGGGAATTTGTTATAGATAAAAATATCAAAATGTATTGGAGTATCCAGCATAAAAACTATTGTTAACGTTACCAATTATGGTTCCTTCATTGCATTATATTCAAATTGTTACAGAGGATATTTCCCCTATAACGGCATATGCATGGGGCCCTCCTAATTTGGTGCGATAAGGGAGGTAAGTAATATCCTTAACAGGAAGGATCTAATATGTCAACAACTACCAAAAATAAAGTATAATAATTGGTCATTTCCTAATGGCTTTTCTGTTCCCTGTGGGATCTGAAGCACCTTCCGACATTCACCTAGCTTCTATAAAGTAAAAAATGACCACTACAAGTGATGAAAAGTCTTGAGTTCAGTACGTGGTAGAGACTATACTAATTCTTGGACAACGGTCGTCACCTGGTTTTTACCTCTATTTTGGGTACCTAACATTATAAAAGATGGGTGAGCCCTACTGGGCCCACCGAATCCATCCCCGACAATTAACAGATTAAAAAAAATCTGTCACCGCCAGATTTGAGCCTAGGATCTTCGGCACGGCAAGTCAGCGTTACACCACTGAGACACTTCGCTTTCTTATCAATAAAGCTGGTATCATAATTAATTAGAGGAAATATCTGATGGTTCAGCAATTATATACGAAACTCTCCATACAATGTACTGACACCAGGTTAGGTATGAAGACGTACAGGATTTTTTTAATAAACTCTTCATAGCGCCCAAAGCTCCCAAAGAAGTAACGCCCTCAGCAACTACCTTCTTCATTTTGTGGACCCACCTTTGTCTGAGAAGATTGCTAAGAGTTATGAATAGCCAACCTAACCAAATCTTAAACCGAGAGGGGTGTCTCCGTAAGCTTTTCTCTCACGCAGATTACTATTTAAGTATAAATATTAAAAAATCATCCTATTCCAATGAACTTTTGTCTTGCTAGACCTGAATAGCATGCACTGGACAGACATTATCAAAACTGTCGTATTCAAACTCTGGGCTGAGAAATATCACTTCCAGGTATCTAGTTTGCTTCAAGAATTAGGAAAGCGGGGCTTCCCTCATGGCTACACTCTTTAAGCTCCTAGATTTTGGTTAACTGCGGCATTTCTCTAGCAGAGACACTCTCAACTTCCCAAAATTAGTTTTCACTGCAGCTTATTTTTAATAAAAGGTAAAATATTGTTATGTATTTTATTTCTTATTCTTCTAATGATATTTATATCCTATATATTTCTTATCGTTATAAATGATAAAAATCACAATGTGAGGGCTCACCAGGACACCTCTTGTGCAACATAAATGAAGGAGACCTCTCCCGGGTTGGCACTACGCTGCAACGAACGATTCGATGGGCTTACTCCCTGTTGCATTGGAGACGGAATTATATTTTAAGGTTCAGCTTTCAGCAACCCTCTGTCGCTCTGCTCCAAGATCGCGTTTCCAAAGCAAAGAGAACTTAATGCTCCGTCAAAACAAATATACATGAAAATCTTATATTCAAATATGAAGCAAAGGTAAGAGCGGGACAAGATGTTTCCATTACGGCTTGCGGTCTGAAGAGACAAAAAGCGGCTATATTAATACAGCGGTTCGACAGGCCGTGACGGAGTGCGGTGTACCGCAGCTTCTTAGAGCGGCCTACTTCTTCTAGTGGACTCAGCCACGGTCCGCTGCCCAGCCAATACCACTACCTCGGCCGGGGAGGTTTTTTGGCCGTTACGGAGTATGCGATATTTCATAAGTATCAAGATGACATGGCAGAAATGTGACAGAGTTTACAAATGCTTTGTTTTTTTTTTAATTTGAAACCTGAAATCATTTGTTATTAGTTTGTATTATTCCATTGGATACTAAATATTTCAGTTTTAAAGGCATTTTAATAGATTAATTAGTTAAAAAAAGGTCTTTAATATTTTTGGAAATACTTATGGCATCGTGGATTTATTTAACACCAACGAAACAAATAGATGTTTTTGAAAGAATGCTGCTTCTTAGGATTTTCGCATCTATTAATGTTAACGGACAATGGAGCAGGCAGGAACTGAAAGGCGAAGGAAATGATGGTGGAGTCCGGGAGAGAAGGACATCTTAAACGTCCATGACTGGAGGGCAGCTGCTTTGTATAGAGAATTCTGGCCGCTCAGTTAGAAATTACAAATACATTGTATGCCCTTGTTTAATAATTTTGTTTTCAATTATTTTAAATTTTTAAGTTTATTAAAAATAAATTATTTGTAAAATACGCAATGTAATAGTTCGTATTTTTTGCATAACAGTGAAGTAGCCGGAAACTGCTGTTACAGAAACTGCTGAATCACGCTTTTTGTTTATTAGCCAAAGACGCTAATTACTTCACTGTTGTCCTGGCAAACGTACCGTACGAACCTTCCTTACAGCAGTCAGTCATTATTGGTTTGTCAGTGCGGCCATTGCGGTCTATACTATATACTTTCGCGAGTGCGACCCTTATGGTCCATACTCCAATTTTGCACTCATTATTGCTTTGTGAGTCCCACCTGTATGGTCAACATTTGCGCCATTACAACTGCCGACTTCGCTGAAGTTCTGTTGAACATCTCCATGAAAACAAATAGCTTTACGAATCGGGATCGTCTATTAAAGGCAGCCGAGAACTTTTTCTGAAATTATTACATCACCCAGGGTATTTAGACATTTATTTATTTTAATTGCGCAATAAAATAATCAAAGGAAAGGATATGACCACGACCAAGAAGCGTGCTTGATTAGGGCCCAGGATAGCTGAAATGGTAGAGTCCCAGACTAGTGATCTGGAAAACCCGGGTTCGAGTCCCGGTCCTGGACATATCTTTTCTTATATAAATTTATTTACATTTGTACCAAACCAAAATGGTTTAATTTTTGTTTATTCTTTAATTATTCATTTTAGGAAACAATAATTGTTTTAATTGTACTTTGATTTAATTAATTGTTGTTTTTTATTTATAAGTAATTGATTTATTTGTTCATTTATCAATATAAGAGTTTCAAAAAATAAGCATTCGGTATTATATCTGATAATCCTTTTTAATTTTGATTGATTTTACATATATAACCTATCGGTTAACTTTCTGTAAAGAAAATTACTTGAGTCAGATCAAGACAGCAGCCTATCATAATTTCGTTCTATAGGGAAAAGGTTGTCCAAGGGTGCAATCCCTTGCGGCGCCCTAACACAAAGTAAAGAGCATTGTGGATTTTACGAAGAATTTTGGATTGTAAGGATTGAATACGAGAGGAATTGGATGGTTTAGTGGAGCCCCAAAGCTCTATTTTGTAAGTTCAGATGGGTCTAATGATTTTCATGTATTTGAGTCTTTTGTAATTAATTGAGAGTCTAGAGCGTTTGTCTAGTAAATGTTGAAGTAGCCTGAAATGGCGTGCTGTTTCTTGTCGTTTCAGTCTAGTGTGAGGGTAATCTTTTGTCAAGGTGTAGTCATAAGTACCGGACCTGTTCAACAGGAATCAGTGGGATGTTATTAAACGATATAAGAGGACAGGCAGTCGTTGGTTTACGACGGAGGTTAAAGGTTATTTGTGGGAATTTATATTAATCCTCCAGTTTTCACACCATTTTTCAAGGTGAATGGTATAGGATGCTATAACTGGATCAGTGATGACTGATAATAGTCGTGTGGCATCAGCATACGTGGTAAGGATAGTATTAGGATGGGTTGGAATGTTATCTGTATAGGTTGTGTAGAGGATTGGGCCGAGGATACTGCCTTGAAGAGCACCAGCGGATTGAGAAAAGCGGGATGAAAATACATTATTGTGATTTACTTTGAGCGACCTGTCAGTGAGTTAAGATCGAATAATGAGAAAATATGTAGGATGTAGGTATTGACGGAGTTTGTAAAGCAATCCCGGATGCCAGACTCAGTCAAAAGCCTGTTCCACGTCAAGAAATACCACCAAACAATATAATCTACGTTCCAATGCAGAGGAAACCACGTCCACCACACGACGACATTGCTCGATAGTGGTGTGGGATGTACGGAATCCAAACTGGTGATCTGGTATAAAGTAGCTTGCATTTAGGATGGGGTTTAATCTTTTTAAGGATTTTATTAATTTATTAAGCTTTTGCAGGACTTTTTATCCATACATGGTAAAAGTGAGATAGGACGGTAAGAGGAAGGGTATTCCTTTTTTTTTTTAGATTTTGGGAACATTTTTACAACGGATAATTTCCAGAGGTTAGGAAAATATGTAGTACGGAGTACATCATTATATATGTAGGTGAGGAATAGAATAGTTTTTCTGGAAAGATGCTCTAAGATGTGGATCGTGATGAGGACCTCCCAAAATAAATCGTAGATAATTCTTCCTAATTTCAAAACAATGTCTGTCTTTAATCCATTCATCACGTAAATAAGAGAGTATTAAATGTCTGTCTCATTTACGATGGCTAATATTATTTTACTTTATTATGTTATTCTTATCAAACAATTAATAACAATATGTTTTGAAGACCCGTCTCATATAATCCGAAGGTCTAAAACAACAGAATACTTCAACGATATACCTATTGATTTGTGTATTCAAAGGATTAAAATTAAAAATATTCCTTCTATATTCTATGCTTTGGAGTAGGATATTGGAAATTTAGTTTAGAATTAACAATAATAGACGCGAAGCGGAAAATTGGACATGACATAAAACCCAATTCAGTCTAATCGCTTATCCGAGTTTCGACAGGCGAAAAAAACACATCAACTTTCACTAATTTTTCACCGTTGAGTGAACTTTAATAATCAAAAAGACAATTACAAAACTAAGGAAAGCCTTAGTGTAAATATTAATATATGAACATAAAATACACTACAAAACATACTTTTGTATGTTTATAATTAATTTGTATAATTAAAAATTATAATTATTTTCTTTATGCTTCAATTCTACACCATACAAGATAATATAGATTGTAATATTCTAATCAAATTGTTAATCACATTACATTAATTAGTATAGGGTTTTTGTTAACATTACACTGAATCAAATAAGTTATGTATTGTATTTTATTTGTTAATAATTAATTGTCCCGGTCCTGGATATATCTTTTCTTTTCAAATAAAAATATTTAAAAATCAATAAAATTAATAGCAAATATAATACAATAAATTATAATAATTATAATGACGTAAGTCAACAAGATCCAAATTAAAATAATGTTCAAAGAACATTCTTCCCCTCGTATACATCGCAAATTGGGAGAACGCGGGGACTTGGGATCAGTGAAAAGAAAGGATATGACCACGGCCGAGAGGCGTGCTTAATTGTGCCAGGATAGCTCATATGGTAGAGTTCCAGACTAGCGATCTGGACGACCCGGGTACGAGTCCCGGTCCTGGACATATCATTTCTTTTCAAATAAAAATATTTACAAATAAGTAATGGTTAACATATATATCAAAGATAATTTCTATTTTATTACTTCAGAAAAACATGAGTTCTTTATATATTTAAAATAAAAAATATATTTAGTAAGTTGCACACCTTGTCAATTACTAACGGAGCTCACTAAAGCTATTAGGATTATCAAGATAATTGCATCAGGGAGTATTACATACGAGAAAACCAATCGGAACGGCCAAGAGTCATCAAGCTCGTCGAACGCAGGAGTTACAGACGGATTGTGAGAGAAGTGGTGGGGTTAGTTAATGCAGGAAACGTTGTTTGCATAACCTCAAATCGTTTTTTTTTTAATTTAAAGAATTGAAAAATAATTACTCAATAAAACAAGAACTCACTTTTGAAGACAAAATTTTATGTGGGACGATATGCTGGGAGTTCGAAAGAACTTAAGTGGTTAATTCGTAAGTTTACTGGCGTAACATGCTTTTTATGTCTCATTTATCTAAGGTTGCGATAGTTGAGTGGTTGATATACCCATAGATCAATTGATGATAGGTCATACTACGTGGGACAATGACACAATCAAGGGCTGCCAATCCCTTTTGCCAAAATAGACAGGGAGTTTCAGCAACAGGAATAGAAGTGGGAAGATGGAAGTAACGAAAAATCAGGATTATTGGAATTTTGAATAAGGCTGACTGAAATTGAAAAGCTGTTTTCCGGAACACCTTGGGTTTCGCAGCCAGGAGTGTCGTCTAATTTCTTCTTCGTTGAATTTTCCCCTGCATTATCAGCTGGAATAAGTTAAATTTAACTCATTGTACATTTAACTGCAGTTAGCGTTTCTTAATAGTTATCACAACTTCTTTTTTCTTTTCTCATTCTCTACATAACAGTATCGTTTGTATCTCCATCCATCCAAATTATTAAATTGTGAATTCTTCTGTACAACCAAATCTCAAACGAATGCTGCCTTTGGATTTCTGCATTCTTTTGGGTCCAGCTTTCTACCCCTTAAACAAGCACCGAGAGCACATAACAATCTTATTTTCATCTTAATCTAACGTGAGTTATCTGCTAAGAAATGCTCACTTCGCCTTATAAAGGTAGCTCCTGCCTGTTCGATTCGTATCCTGATTTCTTCCGAGCTGTTATTCAATTATAGCAAAGAATTAAGTAAACTATATAAGTAGTAATCTATGTTGTGCTCAATCGGTGGCGTAGTAGGCTACACCTTAGCCTACATCTTAAAGCTAAAATAAAATAACGGGGTTTATTATATTCGCCCCTTAAAATTAACACAAGGACGGTTCGATTAACACTCAACCTGCCACTAAATTTGCTGCCTTAATTAGTTAATTAGCTTTAAGATGGGTAACCTTTTCATCGCTAGTCCCTTCATCGCTGGCGACTATTTCAAAGGACGCGTCAATATAAGATTAAATGAAGGAAATAATATCGCTTTAATTACAGTCCAATCTCTATTATCGGACAATTAATAAGAAGCAACGGTTAATTTCGGGTCTAAAAAGCCTTCAATTCCGCTCTGATAGATTCTGCTTTAATCACTGCTCAAGCGAAAACGAGAACGGGTCACTGCTTGATTTGAAAGATACATTAACACAACGAAACATAAAATCGCCCTCTCTATAACCTTGTAACGTTTTGATGACAAAGGTATTATGAGGATGTTAGCATACGTCTATTGTAACTTTATGCGAATAGGGATTAATTGAAAATCAAAGTATAACAAAATTATTTTTGAGATACCCTATACAATATCAATCAAAAAATATAATAATATTTTTAATCCGAAGCCGTAAGGCAGCACTTGTAGCAGCTGTAGCAAGATTCAACCAGATAAATGCCTCTCCTTCAACATTACTGTAAGGAGCATGGGAGAAAAGCCCATGGATAAATTTCCAAGTCTCCCTGTCATATATTAAAGTCACAACAGAAACCCAACTTCAACATTCATTGTATATGCAACGAAAAGACTACGTAACGTAATGGATTATAACATTACAAACCAAACTGGGTATGCCATTTCATTAATCTACAGCGACTTTATTATTAATGAATTATTAATTAATCATATTTTTATTATTTCTTTATTTTTATAATATATTTATTTTTATAATTTATTAGGAAGGACCATAGCACCGTTAGTAATAGTTAGATATATAGATACTTTATTAAATTTAAAAGGGAAAATTCACAAGAACACAGCCGAAAAAGTACCAAAAAAAGCTTTGATGGAAAAAGAAAACGTTTTTACAAAGACTTATAAATAACTTTACAACACATTTGCATCATTTTTATGCTAATTTTAGCTAGGTATCGTTGTTGTTGTTTTTTTTGCTTTTACTTCATGTTAAAATAATAAAAGCAAATCCAAAATTTTCCGTCGTTTCTACTTTTTCCAAAAACTTCAACTTTATTTTGTAGGCAAGCCTTACGTGATAGAAAAAAAACCAATGTCATTTTCGAAATCAGCGCAAAAAACTACATAAAGATCAGTTAACTAAATCAAATCAATTAAAAAAATTTTTTTTTGCAGACCTGTGTAATCGAACCAGTGAACTCTAAACCTATGATTCTATATAAATCTTCTTGGTTTCTCCATAAATAGCTGTTTGCTGTTATGATAAACACACCTTTTATCCAAAAAGAAAAAGGAAAAATAATGAAAAAAAAATATTAGCAGACATTATAATATTACATTTTTTTTTAACTCAGAAACAATTACTACTAATGATGAGAAAGCAGAGCTGGCTATATCAGGGATAGTTAACTAGCGAAAGAAAACATTTTCCAACTCCATTTTTTTTCTCAATGTAAGCGGAGCTCTTTTGTAAATTAAGGCTCAAAGACGCGAGGAGGGTAAGATAAATCCATAAGTCTTTGCTCCTCGCGAGTCTTTTGATATTCAAGCCTCCTCCCAACTTAATTCCGGGCAAGTAGTAACTTTGTCCGACGGGGTTCCGACTTTTGTCCCCCTATAGCCAATTTCCTCCAACGTCCTTCCTGACCCTTAGGGCCTTCCAATTTTTTCTGTAGATTCCTCCACTGAGTCCAATCATTCCAATCCTCTTTAGCCGATTTTCTCCGACGATTTAAGATTTCTAAGAGTTTTAAAATACCCATTACCCTATAATTAGGAGAAAGGATATCGAATGGTCTATTTTTATACAACGGGATATCTAAAGGTTTCCATTTGAAGTAGGTTAAAATTACGGGTAAAGCAGCAAATGTTTTTAGCACGTAGCAAAGAATTATGTTTTAAACCCTAAATACCTCATAAAATTTCATTATGAAGTAATAATCATTAATAGTTTTTTTATGCACCTGGGGACTAAAGAATAACATTATTCCCTCAATTATAGGTTTGTTCCCGAACGAATGTAAGGGAACAGTTATTTTTACCCGTGAGGCGAACCGAGTAAGGAAAAATATTGTTGAGAATAATGATATGTTTACTCTACGAGGTGCATACAAGATTTTATCCCCAGATAAAATAATAGAATAGTACGATCGTAGATACCGTAGGTATTCTAGTCTCTCTATAACCTATAGTCTAACCTATAGTCTAGTCATAATCAAAACAACTAAACTTAATGGTACACACTGACAGGCGAACCAGCCTAACGATGACCTCTTCTACATGTTGGACTACAATATTTTAGCAAATTAAGTTGATATCTTTGTTGCTAGTTCCCTAGAGATTTTTCGCTACTTTTCAGCCTAGTTAGTAACGTATAGGGTGAAATGACGTGCTTTAGTCCTGATTAATTGAGCCAAAAACACATGATTTTGTACCAGCTAAAGATAAAATTATTTTTTTTAAACAAAAGATTTTATTAGATCCAAATTGACTATTACAACTTTGAAAAACAATAGCTCTTTTCTTTCTTTACATAGCAGACAAATATTTTGCTATTTATAAGTGTCTAAGTGAAGTTTAGTAAAATTAAGAATATTTTTGAAGTCGACTTCATTTCGTGAATCGACAACTATTTCATTTAAACCCACCTAAATTTTAGGATATTCAAGTCCAGTAAATTAATTTTTAATAATCCAATAATTTCAGTTGGGGCCTTTAATAATAAAACATTCAACAATCCGATTTTTGAAGATAGTTAAACTGTCATTTGCTTATTTCTTTTCCATATAAATTATGAGATGGTAAACTTTAGAATAAGTTTTCATATCTGAAAAGGTTACTACCATATTAAGAAACATATCGTTGGGGTGGAATGTTTGCTAAGCATCTTTCGTGCACAATTTAAAAAAAAATACAAAATGATGTGTTTTTCCCGAGATTGTTCCATATTTTTGAACATAAATTTAACGTTTCAGACGTATTGTAACCGTTTTTGAAACTTTTAAATTGAATGATGGGTTTCTTTTAAAATAACAAACCATCCATTTGTAGAAAGATATTTCCTTTGATTACAGGTGAAGTTCTAAGTAAGTGAGTGAAGGACTAAGTAAGGAAGTAGGAATATTTTTTAAAGGTCTAGACTGATTCACACTAATTGAATTTTTAATTTTAAGAATAATATATTACAGTTAATGCATTGAGATAACCACCTTAAAAAAAAATTTATATTTGTCTCTATATCATAGAAAAACTCTGAAAACCATATTTCTGTTATTTGGATTCCTAAAAATATTTTAATGATTTTTTTTAAATAGACATCTTATAAATATTTATACATACATTAATAAATTTGTTAGGAGTAGTATTCCTTTAGGATATCGTATAGTGCTGACTGGGATCGATTAAGATTGATGAAACACATTCAGATATTCAGATTGTTTAGTTTAAGTGATCGATCCATTTTATAGGTCTGACCTAATCTGATTTATCAAACATAATATCGATTCGGTTAATAAGTTGCTTCCACCAACATAAGTCTTACTCTTTTTTTTCTTTTACATTTACACTTATTTGCCCTTCTTGTCTGCATGCAATCTTTAGATTAATCCGTAAAAAAAAACCTGTACCACCTCAATCCGTGAACAAGTCTGGGGTTCAGTACATGGTAGAAACTGTACTATTTCAGGGACAAAGGTTGTGCAGGGAGGTGATTTGCCCTAGATCACGCTCAACCGTCAGATTTTCCCCTTATCTTGAGTACCCACTTTATAGAGGCTAGGGGAGCCCCAGGAGGGTCCTTGATCCCTAGGATAGGTCCTAGCTATGATCCATCTTCAGCTGCTAACAGACTAAATTAAAGTCTTACCAGCAACGGAATTCGAACCAGGCAACTCATTACTATACCACTGAGCCACTCTATGTAAAAACCTTCAGATTTCCAACAGATCCTTGTATTTTTTAAAGAAAATATATAAACACTGTAAATACTTGATTTTTTAACAGGAAAAAGAGTAGAGCTTTAAACAAATTTATTTAAAACTGAAGGAAGAAAGAATCTCGATTCCTCTTTTTTGTTCTTTGCCACCCCACTCCATGGACAAAAAAAGAGAGTGAGGGAGTGTAAAAAATAAGCAAGGAGGAGAGGAAACAAAGCGGAGGATGCCAGAGGGGTTGACACCAGGAACCTTCTGCAAATGGACTAGTCTCTCTCTCTCTGTGAGATATCTTTCCCATTACACAACAAATACTTCCTCCATTTGGTGAGGGACGAGCAACCAGACTTCAAGGCTATCATAAGTAGCAGAGTGGCAACAGTACTAATATCTACTACAGCAAATAATTAAAAAAAACAATAACACATAAAAAAATAAATAAAGATGTGAATAAGACAACTCCTACCAAGCCGATTACTTATCTTTTGGGAAGTTTAAGAGAAATGAATCGTGCAGAGATATCGAAACGTAAAAACCATATTGTTTTTTTGTTATCTTCACTATTGTATCTTATATCCATTTCTTGTTGTTTATGATTTGGTATAATTACTCTAATACTGGTCAAGGCGTAGGTACTACCACTGATGACGTTGAAATACCTCTCACTCTATACCAAACGGTATGCTAATTTTCTACCCAAACCAGCTCCTGGTAATAAAGTAGTTTACAAAACGAGCTAGTACCATAAATACCTGTATTTACATATTTCATACCTATATCTAGCTAGCGAAGGATCATAGAAGACATTGCATTTAATATTCTTATAAGAACTATACGTTGAAAAAATCTTATAATATAATATTATCTAAATTAAAAGAAATAATCAATAATATTTAATAGGCATCACATAGGAGGAATAAAAACGGAAGAACTTATTATACTTATAATAAAAAATAATAACCAATAGGTGTTAAAGTTCATGCAAGGAAGACGCAACCTTATAATCATTATAATAATAGGTTCATGATAACGTAGAATAATATTTATAGCCTATATAGAATAATAATTAAAAATAATTATTAATTCATTACAATGCAATTAATTAGAAAATATACAACTGATAATGATTAAATATTCACAGGAAGAGAAAAGGAACTACTTCACCGAAGAGTATTTACGAACGTAAAACAACAATAAATTTAACTTAAAAAGACAGAGCTATATTATAATATAAACGTATTTTTTCTGTTAAGCTATTATATTACTAGAAAAACTGTTTGGGATGCTATATTATTTAATTTATAGATACTTTTAGTCATTTTGACATTTAACTCAATTTTGAATGTGATTCTTTAGCATTATTAAAGCACTCCTAAATTGTTAATTTTAGGGATTATGTAATATCCATTATGTTATCAATAATGGTAGTAGTTATAATCATGAAGATAATGATCGTTGTCATAACAAGCTAATAAAAATTAATTAGAAAACACGAAAAAGAAACAGATATTTTATTCATCTTTCCTTTAAACTAATATGACTAAAATAGAATTTCTATTCATGGTAAAACCTAAATAGTCAAAAGATTGCTTACAAAGATAAAGAAACGGAGAGAATTCTACTGAATAATTTGTATTCATTAATATAATGTTTATAATCTTTCTTTTTAATGTTTTAACTTATTTTTTTGAACACATATTAAAATTTTATAAATTTATAAAATTCCAATTAATAAATAAAATAATTAATAAAATAGAAGGATTCAAATTTCGGATATATTGCGAAGGAAAACTATACATATAGAGCAAAGGTGTCTTTTAACTGAGACAAAAGCGATAAATCCAACAAAAAAAAGATGAAGTTATTTTAATAGCTAAATTTAATTGGTTCTATTTGTAAGCGATATGCAACTTTAAACTTTCGTTACATGCTTTTTCGTGAAGAACTCACGTCCGCGTACGTCAAAAGAAAGAAGGAATTAGTTTGTTGTAATGCTTCGAATACTTAACGACCACGGATTTTTTAAACTACATTTACGTAATTTAATTAATTAAAACTGCACTTAATGAGTCATAATAATAAGGGGACGCATTAGGAAGGTTGTTGGAATAGGTAAGGAACAATATAATGGAATAATCACAGCTAAATTGTCAGATCAAATTGTCCTGTTCTTTGAGCACAAGGAGCGATTGATTACTCTTAAGCTCCTATTTCAGTTCATGTAAACCTCTGATTGGAGGGTTGGTGTAAATTGGCATAAAGCTACAATTTAAGTAATGTATTTTTATTCAACACTTTATCACACCCTCAAATTTCTTCCTTCTATATGTTCGCTTCTTGATGGGAGAATAATTTTAGGTCTACACTCCATGATTTGATTTTTTTTTTCACGGAAGGGCCTTGGACACCACGCGAATATCATAATTCTCGCATCTCTCTTTTCCACAAGGACCTTAATTTCTTTGAGTCTATTCCCATAAAAATCCCTATCGAAATAGTCTAGGTCTATTATTTTCGATCTTTTAGTTTTTCCTTCATCTGTTTGATGTAACCCCAGCATTCTTGTATCATCTCATTTTATAGAAGATTTCTCTATTTAATTGTTTTGGGTGCATCCTCACCATTTGTCCGTGAGTGGAATAAGTTTTTATTTTATTTCTGGTAAAAGTATTTAAGATTTTCAGTCATGTTTAATTAATATATTTAGTTACTCTTTATTGTTCCGAAGCCTATTACAACAAAAGTCCTCCGCATCTCTAGCGCGGTACTCTACCAACTAAGCTACCAGGGCTCATAACCAGACCAGACAAATCCATTCTCTTCACCGATCCCACATCCCCAGCACTCCCAATTTTTGCGAAGTTTATACAGTGAAGAATAATTATTTTATATATGTACTTGGTGATTTCATATACGAAAAAAGTAAAAATGGAGTATAGCATTAAATGTTCTTAATTATTTTATAATTACATGATACTTCTCCTCAACATTGTAGGATGATTTGACTTATCCGGACTGTGGCCAGGGATAAGTAAACTCCTTTGTTTTTCCAATATTTTTTTTTTACTATACTGGAGGTTACTATTAATAAAGCTTTTTGTAGTACTTGAATTTCATGTGCAAGGATCTTCAGTGATTCCATTGTTCCTCAGGATTAAGGTCATTGGTAGAAAACACAATTGGTAGTACTTTAACTTCTACCAGCCTGTTTACAAGTTCCTCACTAAGCTCTTGATATTTCAGATTTTTTTCGCTTTCCATTTTCTGTACACTATCATCGGGGAGAACTCCTATCTGAATGATTTCAGTTTTCTTTACTGCCTTGTAAATAAGTAATATATCGTAATATATGATGGTCTGTTACCGTTGTCTAATCCGAATAAACTTTAACATTACCACTTTCTAACAGTTCTTATTAAATATTACTGCTACAATTATTATTATTATATTATTTGCAATTTTAGGGAGCGGAATGGCTCAGTAGTAGAGCGCTGAGTTGCTTTGCCGAAGACCCTGGGTTCAAATCCCGTTGTTGCCAAGACTATAATTTAGTCTGTTAGCAGCCGGAGATGGATACTATGGGTTCTAGGACCCCCCTGGGACTCACCATCTTCTATAAAGTGGGTACCCAAAATAAGGGGGGAAATCTGGTGGTTAAGCGTGATCTAGGAAAAATCATCTCCCTCTACAACCGTTGCCCTTGAAACGGCACGGTCTCTACAATGTACTAAACCCCAGATCCTTCATGGGCTGTTGTGTTACAGGTTTTTTAAAAATTTTATTTGACAATATACTTTATCTCGTTAGTTTGGCATTATTATTACTGATGTGATCGTGCTATCCTTGAAACTAGAACTAAATATGATAAGCAAGGAATCATCATTATGATGTGTTGATGGTCGTTTAATTTGGGTTATATGTTCCTAACTGGCCTAGGGGATTGCTATAACTAAAAAAGTTTCATAATTTTTCACCCAGTCCATTTTAAGATAATTCACTTTAGAATATAACTGAAAATGACTTAGTCATAGTTGATTTTTCAAAAAAAAAAAAATAACGTTTTAAATATTGAAATTCCTACAGCTAGTGGAAAGGTGACGGAACTATACAAGAATACAAAATCAAAAGAGAGTCCCTTTTCCTTATACATATTTATAGCGACAAAGCTCTTGTTTTATGGAAATTTTGATGATGTTTTTTAAGTACCTTTCTCATTATATAGGTTACGCCTGGCGAGGATGAAAAATGTAGAACACAACATTGTCATAAATTTTGTTTTGGTATTGTAAATAAAAAATTACGAATAAAGAGAGAAAATATCCAGATATTTGTATTATACAGGGGACAATGGGAGAGGACAATAATACTTTCTTTTATAATATACACTCATTATTCAGACAGACATATGTATATACTGGCATATATATGTTTCACTGATCTCAAGGTAATATTAGATATTGCCTGAGATACTTTTCACTATATTTATTAAGCTTTTGTGCATCGGAGTGTGATTTGATTCAGACAGAAAAATATAAGTTGTTATACTTATTGCAGAGTTCATCTTCATAAGTGATAATGGTTTATTTTTTCAGACGAAGCTTCATGTCTTGACTACTCGTACAGATAGAAAACAACCAGTGAGAAACTTATCAAATTCAAATACATCTAGGTGAATTCAATGTACTGCAAAATGACCCCTTTAAAATCGACTTATTAACTTATTATAATCGAGGGAGTAATTCTTGTTTCAATTAAAATTTGGTGAGTTTCCAGTCCAGTGTAGCAAAATCATTCCTGTTAATCATTTGTCAGATCAACTGTTTCTTCGTATTTTGCTCGTAAGTTTATGAGAAAAAATATATCTTAGCTCCTTGACATACTTTAGGCCCTACACCTATTTTAAATTTACTACTGTTTGGATTTTTATTTCTTAACTATTAATCTTATGTTCTTCATCATTTCATCGTTTGATAGATTATCACTTAGTGTATTAACTTCAGACATTGTAAACCTTTAGACACCTATACGTGCATGCCAATAAAAATATTTTTCGTATAATTTCTCACATTTCCTTACTTGGGAGTAGTACTGAACCGGCATTACGCTCAACTTCTTTTCTCTACTTCTGGCATAAATTAAATGAACAGTGATCGAACTATTCTAGGAAGAACAGAACATAAATTATTCAGTGAAAACTTTAGAAATATAAGAGGAATCATACCGTTCCGAATTTCCCCATTTACCACAAAGGAGATATAATGAAAGAGTTTTGTTATTAGCATATATAAAAAAAATCACATTTTTATTTTTACAAGGGTGTCGAATACTTTACTAATGTGAAAATCCGCTGTTTTGCTAATTTGTTTACAGAATAAAATTTTATAATTAGTTAAGCTATGGTAATTATGATTTGATTCAGACTTAAACAATTAACCTATAACAGCATGATCGATTAACCAGCATGATTGATTACAGATTTTTTTTTTAATTAGAAAAAATACAGATAACACAAACTCGATAAAGAAAACCCTCAATTTTGCAACGTTGGGTTAATTTGAAGTATAAGAACTATTGAAAGGCATTATCACCTAAATAATGTCAAAATATATTTTTGTAAGGACTACTGTTGATCCAGATTATCTATATCTACATTACGATATTAAAGTCGTCAAGTGATCCATATCGTTCTACATTTAATTCCATTATATTAATATGGTGATATTAATTCCATTCGACACATCTAAGCATTATTTGACATATGAGTGTTTTATGTGAAATGAATAACAAACGCTTACTGGATTTTTCATTTTGGTAAATGGCCTATATAACAAAAAAATAAGTGCCATTAAATATTCTAAGTAAGGTATAAGCCCCTACACAATTTATTATATATATAATTATTTTAACTCCATTTCAAGTCAAAAACTACGACATGATTGGGCTTCCCTCAATACGTTTGAATCTCTCCCTGGACAGGATTCGACTTAGCCATTTATTCACAGGAGCTGTAGATATAAAAAAAAAACTTTGAAAGCATTGGGAAGTGTTAATTCTTTCTTTAAACCTTTCCAGCTATTCGGTAAGAGTATTTGTTGGTAGAAAAAGAAATTGAAATAGTGTAAGAGTTATGCTTAATGAACCGGTTTGAGTGCCCGCAGCAGGTGTGTAATTTGAGATATTCGGTCGAATTTGTTCTGAAAAGCGTTAGAAAAGTCCAATTTAGCCTGAAGCCTAACTCATCTCCAAAGGGTTTAACAATAAACTTGGGAACAAACATTTTTAACACTCTAACCTTTCTACTTCTCCCTGTTATTTTCTCATCTAGGGTATTATTAAAGCTTCTACCCACGGTCAGTTCTTTATAAATGTCTTTACATCCTCGCGTCTTGTCACTGGGGCCCTTGTTTGTATCAGGAAAAGTGTTATGATATAACTGTTTGATCTTTAGAGGGAAAATGACACTAAAGAACATAAGAAAATAAACACGGCCAGATACCGCACATTTATCATTTTATATTAGTCCTAGTTACAAACAAACTTGAAGACATTGCTTTTATAGAAAATCTTAATAAGAACCTGTAGCATATATATCCTTCAAAAGTTTGCATTTTTGATATATGCCTTCAATAGCAATTGTATTAGTTGAAGCTTTTTAATTCAGGAATGAGCTATCTGATATTTCAGTACCAGCAGGCTGGTTTATTTTTGTTAATACAGTCATATTTTTAGTTGTATCATGTTTAAACGTGAAGTTTTATAGGAATAATGACATCAATCAAGCAGAAGTAAAAAAACTTTCAAGCTTTTAAAAATTATTTGATGGGTAATAAAAGAATCCCTATACCCTCATTAGAATAATGAAGGTTTGGCTAACCAATGACTATTTTTTTTTTTTTTTTACTCCCATGGAACATTAAAATACCTCTATTGAAAACTTAGAATTTCTGATGATTTTTTGAGGAAGCGATATATCGAAATATAATCAGTCTAAAGTATATACTGCCCCGGCGAATAAGTGGTTAAGTCGAATTTTCACTGAAATGAAATTTTTGTGGTTGGGGAAGCTTGTTATTTTCAAAATGAATAAAGAGTTAAGTTAGGCATTGACATTAAATAGAGTAATCGGCTTGTTTTAAAACTCTATTTCAAGCCAAATACTACGGGAATTCCGATTCACTGAATGAAGTTAACTCACTCTGGACACAATTCGACTAAACCACTTATTCACTGGGGCTGCAGATATAATAAGTAATATAACTGTCCAATAATTACTGCTATCACAATAACTTCTTTCATAACAGCATGTAGAAAACAATGATAACTATTTCTGTTTATAATCGGTTTCCTTCATTTACCAAGGATTTTTTATAAATCCTTCATTACTTCCGGAGTCCATTCACACTAAAAATCAAGTTCTCAGTAAAATTTAATAAAATAATCGAAGCAGAGAAATTTGGCAAAAGACTGAAATTTCGTATTTCGTTAATACTTTTGTTTTCCCATTTTATAAATCCAGTACATAATAAATTTAAAAAATAATATATAAGTCATAATTCACCAAAAACAATAAATTCAAAAAAATGATTAAAACAACTAAGTTAGCTTAGTTGAAACTTTTCCCGTTTGAAATATTGATTTATATACGCCAGGAGGTGGTACCAATTTATTTCTCACATACTTCTCCAACAGCGGTACAGGTATAAACGAACAAAGAAAAAAGAACTTAAAGAAAGTTCTTAGCAAAAACTTGGTACCATTGGACAAATCCAATTGGATGGGGAAACTTTTATTCCCTACTCCTCTACAAAAAAGTTAGTTGCCCTTTATAAATATTTGCGATCATAATTAATATAGGATTTCGCAGCTTAAGACATAAACCGCATTTCCAAGTATTCGGATATACATAAAAATATTAGAGATATATTCCTTTCTACGATCGCTTAACGATTATTCCTATGATTCGTTTTATTTGCTTAAATGTGAATAGAGTTTTATATGAAAAAACGTAATCATTAAAAAAAAAAAGTAGGTATACAAGCAATAAAATTATATAATGAAACAACATTCCATTAGCATTTACAAAAATACCATCTGAAAAGTTAAGAGGAGAGAGATATATAGAGAGAGGCCATAATAAACTTAAATTGGTTATATAAAACTTTGTGACGTTAATTATATTGGTGTGTACCTTTATTCCTTCCGACTTCTCATCCACCTTCAAAACTCTCAACATATATACATTCAAAACTCTCAACATATATACATATACAGGGTGTTTCGGAATTGCACGGCACTATTTTAGGTATATGTTCTCTTACACAAAATAAACAAAAATGTTCATATTAACATATATTTCAAACTCATTTATTAAACAGATATGAAATGTTAAAGATTTATTATTTATGTATTATTATTACAACATTTAGAGCAAATGTCCAAAGGGGCCTCCGTTTTGTTGAATGCAACATTCAGCTCGACAAATCCATGCTTCTGCATATAGCATCAGGATGGTGCTTGATAGTTACTGCGGGTTCCACAGTGCGATTTCTTAGCTCTTCTTGCGTGCCAACTGCCGCAGAATAAACCATAGACTTCATCCAGCCCTTTACAAAATAATCTAATGGCGTTAAATCCGGAGATCGTGGTGGCCAATTAACAGGTCCGTTTCGACTAACCCATCGGTCCCAATAAGTTGCATTTAAATAATCAGTTACACTATGAGAAAAGTGAGCTGGAGCACCGTCATGCATAAACCACAGCCTTTGCCTAATGCGTAGCGGAATATATTCTAGAAGTTCATGAAGATTATTTTGCAAAAAATGCAAGTAAGATATACCTGACAGCCTAGGTGGCAAAAAGAAGGAGCCGATGATGTCGCCAAGAAGACCCCACCAGACATTTAAAGAAAAGGTATTTAAGTATGGGTATTTCAAAAATTAAGAATCCCGTTTCTTGGAAAGCAAGATTCATCAGTAACCAAAATGCAGTTCAGAAAGTTTGTATCTCGTGTGCATTGTCGAATTAACCACTGGGAGAAATTTCTGCCCTTATTATAATCTTGTGGTACTTCCTACTCAATACGTGAAATAGATACAATTGTTGTTCACGTATAGTTCACCATACGGTGAAACATCGAAACGACGTGTAAAAACACCATCGATCATTTCTTCTTCAACGATTGCAGTTCGTCGAAATCTTTGTCGACCGGCGTTTACTCGTATATTTAGCGTGCCATTATCTCTAAGGCGTCTTTCAATGGCCTCAAACGTTTTACGATTTTGTATTCTTCGGTTAGGAAATGTTTCACGATATCTTCGAACAGCAGCAACACCGTTTCTATGTACCTCACCATATGTTGAAAGCATGTCTGTTTGTTCTGCAAAAGTGAATAAATTTGTGGTGTTCTCCCATGATAATCATAAATTGAACTGTCTCACAGTATTCACTCACACTAAAACACACAGACCTAGACAAACAGATGAGCAACTACTGTCATTGATAATCGTTCATTTGTTTATCAGGTGATTAAAACCTGTAAAACATGTAATAGTATTAAACGCGCTAAACTTTGTACAGTCAGTCTTAATGTAGTAAATAAATAATAAATCTTTAATCTTTGATAGCTGTTTAATAAATGAGTTTGAGATATATGTTAATATGAACTTTTTTGTTTATTTTGTGTTAGAGAACACATACCTAAAATAGTGCCGTGCAATTCCGAAACACGATGTAGATCTGAATCGGCCCTAACTGGCTAGCGAGAGAGCAAATTAGACTCCAATAGGCGGCCTGTACATACAATTTGTTGTGGCTAAATTTTATAGTACTTTTCTCATTGGATTTAATCTATGGACTTCTAAAGATTTTTCTTTATCTTATAATTTAAGTCACAACTATGTGTAGTTGAAAATATTAAATTGTAAAGGATTTTAGCATTTTTAGACAATTCGTTCATAGAAATACATTAATAAACTATGCATACTGAAACGTTTGTTATAATGTTCCTATTTGTTAGAGTAGTGCATTTGACTGGAAGATTTATAAGAAGGATAAATAAAATAAACATCTTCGTTTGATCACGCAGGTTAATCAAATCAATGGAGATATTGAAATATTCAAGCTTCCTAAGGATGAAGAAGAAAAGAACATTATACCCGTGTATATAAATACACACACATACACACACACACACACACACATATATATATTCCCTAAACGTAACTTTATTTTGCCACGTATTGTACATACACACTCCTCTCACATACGTGATTGGGATGTGAAAGGAGGATATCCCTCCCCGAAGGTCATTAGTACAAGAACTAGAAGAACGGCCGCCATTTGAGGAACGGTACCGGAGAAGAGAGAGGTAATGAATATGGATCAAGTACTTTTTGAGACGCGGAGGCCCTTGGCTCTGTTATTAGGAGTACCGTAATGGCACCGAGCAATGAGATCGCCCCGGCCAAATCCTCATGCACGTTTTCCAACGTCAGTCCGCCGAGCCTGTGATCCAAAGGATTTTTTTTCTTCGGCATATTCATCATACGGTCCAATTGTAACACGGACTGGACGCATGTTCAATGTGTTTATTACAATAGTAGTAACGATTATAAAAAAATATTCGGAAGGAAAAACATTGATTTCCTTGATCAATAATTAATTATTTAAAACTATCATTATTCTAATAAAGTAGCTTTTTTAGAAAAGAGCGGCCTCAAAATGAAACGTATGTGAATGAACTACTTATGTGACATCGGACAAAAATATCAATGGTTTTCAAACATATTAGATTAGTATTTCAATAAAAATATTTCCTATATCAGGTGATAAATGGATAGTTAAGAAGATCATTCAACGCGGAATTGCAGAGCATTCACTGTGTTAATTTAAGTGATGTGGCAGCGTCGCGAAGGTTGAGATGGGAGTGTAAAGTTATTAAGCCTAATAATTTCTAATAACTTAAGCACTGAACCGACTGGTTAAACTCCGATGGTAAACCGAAGCGTAGCTGTGAGGATAGCATTAAGAGAGATTTGGATTTGGGTAGTAA
The DNA here is from genome assembly GCA_964056705.1 of Troilus luridus. Taxonomy (NCBI): domain Eukaryota; kingdom Metazoa; phylum Arthropoda; class Insecta; order Hemiptera; family Pentatomidae; genus Troilus; species Troilus luridus. The sequence goes on along the minus strand of OZ057412.1, from coordinate 40,665,382 downwards.
TTCGAGGGTGTGAGTTTATTAGCAGTATCTGCATCAAAGATCGGATACGCTAAGCCTTATAATTATAAAATAATCTTATACATCAGGTCTGGTTATATCTAATATTTGAACGTTGGAAAAGCGAAAGAAGTTTTTGATTAAAGGATGGTTTGCCATAAATCAACAAGAAATAGATTGATTTTAAGAAAATAAAATATAAAAACAAAATATATAATATTCTGAACTGTTATAACGACAAAGTTCCAGCTAACACACCAAAAAAAAAATTCATAGAGTAACAAGGTTATATTCATCTTGTTAGAGAACCTATTTTGCAGATAAAAATTCTTTACGTCATACACACGAACATATGTTCACTATCAGGAATATAATGCAAAAATCATGGGATCATGATAAAAATATGTACTTTGCCTTCCTTGACCTTCAAGCAGCATTTGATTCGGTCCCTAGAAACGAAATATGGGAAGCTCTAAGAGCAAGTAATGTGTCCGTGAAGCCTGGTCGAGGCCATTATATCCATATACCAAGTTCCAAAAGGAATAGTCGGACGGAATGTACAGGAATCTGGCTATTTTAGCATAACTAAGGTGGTCAAACAAGGTCACAGTTTAAGCCGTTTGTTATTCACATGATATATGGATGAGATAGCTGCAACCTGCAAAAGGCAAACAGAAAGGACGTTTCTGGGGCGAAGGAATCTACTGTCAGTTGTGGTTCAGCTTCTTTTGTATGCAGACGATATTGTTATAATTGCGGATTCCGTGGAGAAATTGCAGAAGGCGGTTGATGAATGGAACGAAGAGCTCCGCTGGAAGGCATGGTCATCACTACAAGCAAAAGCAAAATCCTACAGGTTGGAAGGGGTACTTCAATGGAGAATTGATGGAAATAGTTTCGGATTTCACCTACCTTGGCACTGTTATGGATAGATCTGGGAAAGTGGATTCAGAAATTCTGAACAGCATAAGCAAGGCTAACGCTATATACTACCAGATCTGCAATACTGTGATCGTGAAGAGAGAAGTGAGCAGAGGGGTGAAACTACAGATATTTAAGGCAGTGTACCTCCCTGTACTCCTATATGGGGCTGAAAGCTGGGTCCTGATGGACAAACTGGAGAGAAAAGTCACTGCTGCAGAAATGAGGTTTTTCCGAAGGATCGCAGCGAGAACGAAGCGTGACAGCATTCGCAATGAAAGAATCGGGGGGGGGGGGAGTTGGGGGTTCCCCCGATAAAGGATGTAATTGAGACTCGGCAGCTTAAATGGTTTGGACATATCTTCAGAATGGAGGATCACAAGGATCCTAGGGGAAGTCTATGGACTGTGTCCCCGATGGTAGAAGACCCCGTGGAAAACCGAGAATATCGTAACTCCAATACGTCGACCGTCTAGACGGTCTGTGCAAAAAAAAAGAAACAAGAATATACGCCAAGCCAGAAATCTTGCAAGTAACAGGGAACATTGGAAGTACTGGTTAGACGCTGAAAGGCACTAAAGGGTGATGGAAAAGAAGAAGAAGAAGAAGGCTTGAGAGGTGTTTCCCAGCTTACACTAAGAATGAGGGAGGCGAAATGTGATCATCTATTTTGCCACATAAAATAGTGTTTTTAAATTAAATGTGGATGGTTGTAACTATAAACAATCAACCAACCATTAAAAGCTATAACAATTATTTATAATGGTTTGCAAATACTCTAGTACGCCATAAAAAAGTTTGTTTTGTTTCGTACATTGACGAAGCCGCACTTTTTACTGGCTGTCCTATTTATTTATCTTTTTAAGACACATCTAATTATAACTATCGGATTAAAATATTGATATTTCATCTTCATTCCTATTGTCAACTCATATTTATTGAGACTTATGGGGATTGGATCAGAATATTGAAGCTTTAATAAAGCACAATCCAATACAATTTTCGTGAAGTAATTTTGGAGTGGACAAGCTAATATACCTTGAGCCCTTGTATTAATGCAACAAAGGCAATCGATGATAAAAGGAAAGGATATTGAAAATTTGATAGGTGTTGCGTATACCATTTACGAGTAAAGGGAATACAAAATTCTATACTCAGTCCTAACGAGGTTACCTTGGCCCGATATATTCTCTGTAATACAAATGTAATGAGCATGCGAACACGGTTATATTCTTAATTAGTAATTAGAAATTAAGCACATCCCATAATATTTGTTTGCCTTGTTTATAAGAACCTTATGAATATTTGCGTTTACGCTTCCGTACCATTTGAAAAATTATCTCCACCTGGTCAGTGTTCTCATCCAACTTACAAATTCTAATATATTTTAATATTTTTAATGCAATAACTCCTGCCAAACACAACTTAAAGGCCGTTCTTTGGAAAACACGTAAAGTGGGATCCCAGAGTTTTTGCAATTAAAGATTCCGATTCTAATTATATATGGATAGGAAAAATTTAGGACACCCACTGTGGGATCGCCTGATTAGTCACAGCACCATAAAGTGGCGTTAAATGAATAAACAAATACAGAACGCAACTCACATCCAGTATCATCATTAAGAAAATTTATTTACATATATATTTGATTTACGTGGAAATCCGATCTGTTTGAAAAATGGCCGAAAATCAGACTAGCTTCTAATAAGGATTGCTGCAGACCTTAAATAAGTCCATTCTCATCACTAGGAGCAACAGAACCCGTAATGCATCCCTCGAACTCATCATCAGAACCATTCAATAATAACTTTAGGCAATTAAACATGAGTAGCTATCTGAAGGAAAGTGCTAAAACAAACGGTTTAGCGAGATAGCGATCCGAGATAGGGAGAAGGCATTAGGAGCGGGGGGTAATGGTACGCTCGGCTTATCAGTGACCGCTACAGCTGTGTTTACATAGCCTAGTTCCACTTAATTGGCGCCAACTCCACCTGTTTCAATTCTACTTTTCTTCTTCTCTTCTAATGAAGTCTTGGATCCAGTGATGGGTTAAAACTGTGACTAGCATTGTAAGAATATCAATTTTAATCAAACTTTTATCGATACACTGGGACGATACATGTTCTACAATTGTCCGAGGATTCTTATCAATGGAGGGTTCATCCCTCATCTTATGCGCAATGAAATACATTTTAGAATATTTATAACTAATGATTTTTGAGTCAATACTCAGTTATACAACTTAGGACATAAACCTTAGACCATGTTTAATATCTTAACTTTTTTGTAGGAAAGGCTCCGATGTATTTAGGCTCAGTGGCACAAAGAGAAAGAGAAGGCAGAAGTATTAGTCAACCTTTTCTATGAAAAAACCCTAAAAAGTTTAATTTTTTTCATTCTGTGCTCAATAAAAAACAGGTTACCAATATTTCCATTAATATATTATTAATAGATATTAGATATTGATTAGATATTAATAATCAATTAAATTATACTAAAGGTAAATAAATCATTTTGTTTTTGTTACATCCAACTTTGGAATAACCTGAATCAATCAATTATGCATATTCCATCATCATATTTTTTATTAAAACCCTTATATCTTTGCTTTCATAAAAATAAAAAAACTGTAATAATTTTATAATCAAAATTAAATGTTACTGCAACCACTGGTAAGCTGAATTTCCCATTACTAAATCCGAGAATTTCACTTTTTCGAAATTCCTGATGATTTGGGGGTTTAAAAACGAGATGAAATAACGTAATCCATTACTAAATTCGAGAACTGTTTGATTAATTTACATTTATGGTCCATTCAAATCTGTTTACAATTTTAAATTTTAAAACTTCCTCAAGGTAGTATCCTTGGCCCAATCCTTTATACAGTTTATACAGCTGACATCCCAACTCATCCTAATACTATCCTTACCACGTATGCTGATGATACATGTGTATTATCTGTCAACACCAATGCAATTATTGCATCCCAAAGCCTCCAATGCCATATCACTGATCTTGAAGAATGGTGTCAAACCTGGAGAATTAAAATAAACTCTCAAAAATCGCATCAAATCACTTTTACCTTACGTCGTAAACCAATGACTTCCTGCCCTTCAGTATCCTTTAATAATATCCCACTGGTGCCTGTAGAACAGATCCGATACTTAGGGTTGCATCTTGACAAACGATTAACCTGGAATCCTCATACGAGACTGAAAAGACAAGAAACCGCTCGACGTTTCAGGCTACTTCAACACTTACTAGACAAACGCTCTAAGCTCCCAATTTATTACAAAAGACTCATCTACATGACCATCATACGACCTATTTGGACCTACGGAGTAGAGCTTTGGGGCTCCACTAAGCCATCGAATTCCTCTCGTATCCAATCCCTACAATCCAAAATCCTTCGTAAAATCCTTAATGCTCCTTATTTTGTTAAGAATAAAATCATCCATAACGACCTTAATGTCCCATTTGTTGCTGATTTGGCCCGAACCCGCTATCTATCCTTTCATAACAAACTTCATTTCCACTCAAACCCTCTGGTTTTAAACCTAGCTTCCTCTTCAATTCCCGATAATCCTCCGAGGCGTCTGAAAAGAAGATGGCCCCGTGACTTCTTAGTTGAACTTATGATTTGAGTACTGCCAGTGGGTAGTTTCTCTACTTCATTTTCACATGTCATTATGTATCGCTTAGCACATTTACTAGATGTATTTTTATTATACAGTTGTAAATATCAATAAATAAATTTAAAAAAAAAAAATTTTTTAAAACAATGGGCACAGTTTTTCAAATTTAACCGATAAAATTGAGTTTTGACCTAAAGTAAATTTGTAGGGATTGATTTATTATAGTAAGCTTGACAGGCAGGATGTTATTACATTTCTAAAACAAGAATCACAAAAAAGGCAAAATATACTTAAGGTTCTTGCATGGGATCAGATACAAGAAACATCAGTTGAGTACGATCCAAATTAGACTTTAGTAGCATTGTTTAATCATCAACTACTTTCTCACAGCTTTCCACTTCAGAGTCATGCGGGTACCTATCTTGCAACTGGTGCCTTCAGAACTAACCGTGTAAATAGTGTCGGTGGTGTAGAAGGTAGTATAGCTCCACTAACAGTAAGAACACATCAACATTCATGGTACGTTATATAATAGAAGCCTTAAATTCAGCACATAAAGATCCGAGAAGATATATTGAAGAAATCCGCAAATATCCCAACGAATTTAATTACATAGGAACGACCTAATAACTACCAACACACAACGCTTAGTAAATGTATCAAAATACACTGATGAGGAAACGGTTCACTGGATATACCATTAGAAATGTTGAGAATGGTTAGGGGATGGAGCCAATAAATTTTACTCAAAGTTAGTATAACTTATTTCATTTTAGCGAACTTTCGACTTAATTTTTAGGCCATCATCAGGAAGGGGAGTGTAAAGGAGTTTCTTTAAACTCTAGACCATGCGGAGTAGTTTTTTTTTCTCTTACTACAAAAACTTTACATCTTTTTTTATCTTACTACAAAATGACGTGCAATCGAGTTGTACGACTTTCGTTCAACTATGTACATTCTTTTGGCAATTACTCACTTGCACACCAAGTTCAAATCGGATTTCGATCACCATCCAACGGCCAATCAAACGATTACCATCTTGGTTCTGATTGAAATATAAAAATCATTAAGCATACGTGTTGTTTTTTTACTTAAAAGAAAATTTAAGCAAAATATTAACATAAATATTCGCGTAACGAACACAGTTATAAAATGCCTAATGACTGAAAACATTTTCAAGGGAAAGTGAGAGAATTATTTATTTCAGTAATCAGTTGATAAGTGTATTTTTTATCACATTGCAATATGTATATTTCAAAATTACAATAATTAACAATAGACTTGACATGTAAGAAAGATTAAATTTATTATGACATGGAAGGGTATAACATATGCATACAAAGACATTCTGATATGAACTAATTTGACTATTAACTATGGATTAACATTCTGCCAATTAATATAATATATACTGGCTATTATATTACCTATACTATTAACATATTAGACTCTAGTCATACCAGCTTCTGTACCTCAAATCATTCTCTTTATATACTATTCTTTTAGAGCTGCTATCTAGTTACAAATAAAAGAAGAGAATAGGTCAAGGAATTTTTCAATGCTGACGACATGGAACCATTGATGAAACTTCCCGAGTTGTAAACCAGCATTATCAATTTACTTTAGGTCCGCAGCAGTCCTTTTCCTCGATGTAATACATAAACTATAATATGCCTTACATTACACAAACTTCTTACTATAAAACACTTTTTCGAACGCAATAAGCGACAAATTTTTTTCTCTTAGGGCGACAAGGAGGCATTATCGGGTGAAATCCCCTTCAAGTAAATAACGATTGCTTTAATACCGGTAAAGCGAGGGTCTATTTGTCCAAGACTACGTGATCCGGCTGAAGCATTGTATCCCAACGGAGCACGTAGTCAACCCAACTCAATCGTAGCCCTCCCATTAGGTAGACTTCACTGTTCACGGATGATGTTCCCCGGAGCCGTTTATCTTTCAATATTGTGTCGTATTGGTCAATTGAAATGTTTTCAATCAAACGACAACAACATATTTTTTGTTTACGTAATATATAGAACAATTAATGAAGCTAAACTACTCATGATGGCATTGATTTTTACATTAACCCTTCGTCACACCAACCTGATGATTAAAATTTTAATAATTCTTTTAACTTAGAATATGAAAGTGTGATGAAATAAAAACAAGAGAATGAAAAATACTTGTATAACAGACAAAAATGCTTTCAAATACCAAAAATATATAGTTTATTATCAAACGTATATAAAATATAAAAAAAGTTGTGTGGTTTTATGAAACCACGATGCAAGTGAAACCTTTTTTCGGTTTGTAGGCATTTAACTAAAAATTTTTGGAAAATTATTCGATTTAGGGTATTAAAATTGCGTTCTTAATCATAACATAATTATGGATAAATGGGAATGATAATGGGGAATCAATAGTAGGCAAAATATTCAATTATGAAATTTAATTTCAATTTGCGTATTAGAGTACGGAATAAATAATGAATACAATCATTTCGATGATTTCTGACATTTCCCTTATATGATTTCTGACATCTTCGGAATCTTTCCGCATTTAGTCACTTTCGAAGTATATTTTTTCTGTAACAATATTTTCGGATATAGGCTCGCCACTTTGAACGATATACATATTAAATCCAACACTCGACGCTGGACCCCTACTAGTACTCGGCAAGACATCTTTCGGCATCCTACTAATTTTTTCCTGCGGCTCAGAGTGTAGTCCAGCTTGTGAAGATGACTGAAGGCCTAAATAAATTTAAATATATTGAATGAACCGGATAAAAATAAAAATAATTCATCAAATATTCATATGAAATAAGTAATGCGATAGTAATACGTTCTAGGAGTGCTATTAAAACAAAACACCAGTAATCACACGACATGTACACATATAATGGATTGAGTTCTGAAGAGAAACAGTTATTGGGGAATGGAAGGTTGTAGGGAGGTATTCCAAATCATGAAGACTGTCAATTTTATCCCAATTAAAAGTTACCTCAACTATATAGAGGCTGGATGAGCAGTTAAAGGGTCTCTAGATTCCTCTGGGTCGATTCACGACTGACAGTAGATTAGAAGAAAGGTTCAGGATCCAAAGCGGATAATTCCAAAAAAAATATTTTTTCACTAGTTTATTCAAGCAATTTTATTGTCCCATATCTTCAAAATGGGACTATAACCATGAAAAATAAGGTAGTAAAGTCTCATCTTGATAATTGCTTGATCAACGTAATGAAGAATGTGAAAAAGTATTTTTTTTTTAAACTTTGGAGTCGTTCGGTTTGGTACAGAACACCTCACGTGATTTATCTACAACGACTGGTCTCAATATTAGTCCACAATAAAATGAGTGCCCTTCCATACAGAGCTACACAACTTTCTAAAATAAAATTTCATTACATTAATCTGTTTCAAAAAAATTGTAGTAAGGCTTTTTGCACAACCAATGGATAAACGTGTTTTAAGTATCCATTTTTAAGGTTTCTCCTCCCTTATCAGTTCGATACTAATTTAATCCATGCCAAGGTGCACCATCATGGGGAAGTATCCATTATCAATGCAAATGTGATATTTAAAAAAAAGATACTCACTAGGTAACCACAAAAAATTTGGGCTTCGGTATTCACTGAATACGTTTGAACTTTCGTAGTACAAATCATTGATTCGAGAAAAAACTCTCTAAGAAGTGAACACTCGGGAGGTTAAGTGTCCATTTAACATTTATCAAATCAGACAATAGATCCCTAGCTAGTTAAGATGGATCAATTATAATAATCTTTGCTATTAAGGTCATATTTAAACCAATCCAGTATATTATTCCATGCCTATCAAGGATCTCTCGTCACTTTGTTGATGTGTATTTGTCTGATATATGTTTTGTTTGGTGTGATTTTGAGGTGTGAATATTGGTTATGCCTGAATGGGATAAATGTCGATTCTTCAATTGCTTATCGAGATTTTAGGTACATGAGGCTTTCCGTTTCGAATCCTCCTATTGTATACAAGGAGATTATTTATGTGTTTTTGTGAGATATCCCTCTTTTATGTCATTAAATTGTTCAATAAAAATACAAGGACAATAAAAAATAAATTTTGGATCATTAATAATGCCTAGGAAGTGTGAGAAGATACCTGTATCAAATTACACAACTCAAGAAAAACATTGCTTCAGCAAGGCGTTAGTGGGGATTCCTTGTGTAGGGTATCTTGAAACATATATTTTTTCTTTCGAAAAATCCTAACTCATGCCTTAAAAGTATATTGGCCCAGAGAAATATAATGACTAACCCAGTTTCAGTAACCCTATTATTCGGTAGAAAATAGAAAAAAAATCACGAATAATCATAAGAAATGTAAACCTCTAGAGTCATATTTTTTAGCTTCATCCGGGAATAGATTCAAACGAACCGAATTGAATCAGTCAGTGTTTCGGAAATTGTTTTGAGATTTACAATTCAAATGAAAACATAAAATTACATAGCAATATTAAAATATCGTCGATACAAATTCAAAGTATCGAATGTGAAAAACTCCACTTTTCAGGAAAGTGAAGAAAACTGTTTCACAGTTTATTAAAAATCAGAGCATACCTACAACGTATTTTGCCCGTATCATTATGCATGGTTTTGTGCCTTAAAGATGACTATATAACGATTTTATATAAATTATCAATCCTTAAGCAATCGATCTAAACTTAAAACCAAAAATTGTGTTTTATGCCCATGATCGCGGGTTCGCACCCCGGCAGGTGAACTTAGGATTTTGTAAGTGGATTAAAAATCCTTAGTGGTGCCGTCCTTCCAATGGAGCATAAAATGGAGGTCCAGAGCCCGTGCTATGTCAGGTACTCATTAATGATCTCTACTTTTTTTTCTGGATTCTTTCTGAATAGGAAAAGCTCCGGGACTCCGGCGGTACCATCGTCCGATTAGCCATAGCAGAATAAAATATTGTTAAAGGAAACAAAAATTTTTCTCCAAAGCATTTACATGTGATGTCAAACAATGATAAAATTGACTGCATAAAGTTAGTAGCGTTCAAATTGAGCTGTAAAAATTGACGTCAACTGGAGAATTTTATTTACGTCATTTCCTTATATAGAAGGGATATTCTCTTTACATATTTATATTTTGCATAGGTGAAGAAGGTAAAAAAGGGAATATAAAAACTATATAATAACTTGTTCCAGTCGGTAAAACAATCCAATTTCGTTTAATAGTCCAAGATGACCTCCTTTTGCTTATTAAGCTAAATTTTACTACCTAATTTTCATTTTAGTGTGGATCTTATCCAGAGACCGTAACTCGCTTAGGGTGAACCTGGAAGAGGTGAGAGATAGCTTATGGGTTTATTTAATATCCTCAAAGCGTCGGCGCTTAATACATTCTCACTGTTAAACTTCAGGCTAATAATTCAACGCTGGATAAATATTTTTCATTAATTACGAGATTGGGCGCATAACCGTAGAAACGCAAGGATATAAAAAATAATAATTAAATAAAAAAAAGTATATTTATTCTTCCCAGATTACGATGGTTTTAACACGACGTTAATTTAGGTGGCGAAAATTGTAATAAAAAAAATTGAAAAGTTTTAACATTCCTATTAAGATGAGCCATTCATACAAAATATAATAAATTTCAATTCAAAAATATTTTATATATAATAAATATTTACATTTATAATTAGTACTGAAATCCCTTAGTAAGGCTTCACATCCCGCCTCATGTGGATTGACATCAAACGAGGATAACTCGATAATTTCAAAACTTCTTTTCCATATTTTTTGCAAGTTTAGTCAAACAAATTTTGTTTAAAATTGACCCATCACCGTTATATTTCTCATGGTTTGTGTTAGGTTCTGAATCTGAAGTTTCGGGAGCAGAAAATTGTTCAATGCAAAAATGCAGAAAATCAAAAAATGCAAAAAAAAGTCAATCTTTGAAATTTTGGATTTATCAGATTTTTATCCTGAACGCCTCATGCGATGAACAGATTCATAAGAAGGTTCCCTGATTATTATGATTTTTTTTAAATTTGATCACCCTATAATTGAGAAGTTCAAATGAGTTTATAAAACTTTTTTTATTTACCATTAATGAATGGAAACCATTTTAATTTGTAAACACTTGGTGGTTTTTTCAATATGGAGACATCAGTGTTAATTTGAATATCTCAACGCTGGATTAAGTTACTACATTGAAATTGACATGATTGTTTTTAGAAAAGTTTTCTCTAAAACATTGTTACTCCAAATACCATACATTCAAAAGTAACCAGTCAAAATGAACTTCATTCAGAGTTTTGCATTGAATATTTAGAAAATCCACTTTTTAAGAACAAAAATAAAGACCAAGGAATGGTTTATCAAAAAAAAATGTTTTTCTAGTTAGATACCATAAGCTACTACTGCTAATTGCTGTAAGTTTAATAAATCTAATTTCATTAGAAAAGATTTTTAGAGGATCTTGGTTTTGGATTCGGTTTTAGTTCCTTTGAGTGAGTTTTGTATATTTATTCATGATTAATTAAAATTGTAATCAAAACTATTTTGACTAATTCTTTAATAATATAACTGTGGAATTATAAAGCAAAGAGAGATAAGTCAATACAATATATTTTTAATAAAATTATCCACAAAAAAAATCACAATAAGAGTTAAGAATTCATTAAACATCCGGGCAGAGGAAATAATTATATACCACGGCTCACAAAGGTCAGTGATTTATTTCACAACAGACTGAACTTAATTAGAAAATTTGATACTGATTAATACAGTTGTAAATTGTTTTAATATAGCAGTTTTATTGCTCTCGTCTCTAACCATATTAATAAGGGTAATTGATTGAATTTGAAATTAAATTCTATGCTGATAATTGATTTATTTTAGAATCTCATTAAAACGTACACATCTGCTTTATTCTCTTACTGACAACAATTATAATAAAATCACGTATAGAGATAAAAAAATAATATAAATACAAATAAATAAGCTAAACAAGAGATGAAAAAATAAATTTCGACTTTATTATATTAATAAAAGGGCAAAGTATCCTTTATTAGGTGGTGCAGAAACCACATAATGTATTTTCTTACTCCCCAGTCGTGTGGGGGTTCCAAGTATATGCTGCGAATTCCCTTTGCTTCAAAAATAAACTGTACAAAATGTTTTTTAAACAATTATTGTATTGAAAATTAAACACAAAAAATTTTATGGAACCAATAAATACATAAAATTGGAAAATAAAGAGTCGGTTGAATAATAATTTTAAATTTAATTTATTTGAAGAAGGTTATTTATATAAGAATGAAGAGGGCCAACTCCTTATTAATAGTTGATACCAACAGCAGCTTAGATTATCGTGATAGATTATTACAATAGATCTTATCCGAAATTGTGATACACAGATGGTAAGCGAAGATGTCAAAAATACATAAGAAAGATGTTCATGGGGTAGTTTATGTGTATGGGTCGTGGTTTGGTCACTCCATGTCTATACGATCATCTATAAATCCTATATGATTTATCCATGTCATTTAAACTTTATTAAGTGATAAATACGACGTTTTCAGCAGAAATAATAAACGTATTTCAAATGATCAACGCACCCCACCGCAGATAGTACCTAATACATTACCCTAGGATTAGCATCTGAGGATTGGATAAGGAAGGAAGGGAACTGATGAAAGCGAACTCTGTACAGAGAGATGTAAGAATTACCGTTGCTTGAGGTAATTGGATGCCGAGATGAGAGTTTTCAGTGGGTGGCCTCCCCGGAGCTTGCCTAATTTACAATTACATCGAGCCGCACAGACTGTGGACCCCAATCCATCATACAATCCCAGGATTATTTCCCATCCCTGGCGCATCCATAGCGCTCCGGCTCCAGCCAATCTACCACTTTGAACAATGCTGATTTATTTTTTTTACAATTGCAACCGAAATAAGATAGATTATCTTTCAGATGTTTATACGAAACATTGGTATAAAAATAAGTATGTCAAATAAAAGTATTATATAAAAAAATATCAATTCAAAGTAAATTTATAATTCTGGAAGTAAAGTATCCTGAATGACAAACTTCTGAACCATCAACAGTGGATATGGGATCAAGAACCAACTCTATCCTCTAACTCAACTAGGTCCGTATAGTAAGATATAGTTTACTAACAAACTATAGATAGAATATCCAAAACTTGTATAAAGCAGATAAAACAATTGAACCGACACATATGTTCCAAATTTATATAGGAAAAAGAGACCAAAAGTATTTTTCGAGCATTCATTATGCGTTATGCGCTTAGGTACTTAAGTATCTAAATAAAATTTATTGCAAAAGAATAATGTCACGCTTCTTTTTGTAAATAATTTAAAAAATAACACCCTCTTCTTTGATATCAAATATACTGGAATATATAAACAGAAGAAAAATTAAAGCTACAAACATTAAATTATAAATATATAGCAAGCAATAAGAAAGGTCTGGTAGAAAAGGTGGACATTAAAGAAATTAAAGAAAGATCTTGACGAAAATTCTTGGCCCAATTTAAGACATAAGTGAGTATATACGGTGGCCTAACAGTGAGCTGTATACTTATGTAAATGAGTCTTTTGTAATTAATTGGGAGCTTAGAGCGTTTGTCCAGTAAATGTTGAAGTAGGCGAAAACGTCAAGCAGTTTCTTGTCTTTTCAGTCTTGTATGAGGATTCCAAGTGAGACGTTTGTCCAGATGGAGTCCAGATACCTTATGACTCCAGGGATCAGGGAATATAATTGACAGGGATCATTGAAATATAATTAAAGGATACAGTAGGGCAGAATTCGTAGGTCATGGCCACTAGCTAAGAATGAAACCCATAAAAATGACAAACTGGATTTTTACCTGTTTTAAAGAAAAGAAGACCAAACCTCCCTGGTTCGAAGAGGTAGACAAAGATTTACAAGAGATGGAGATTACTTGCGAGCATATTCCATAATGGGATGAAAGTAAATATTCGCCAGGGTTTTCAGGAAAATTGAAAGTTGGAGACCGAAAAGAAATGGACGGAAGGAAGAAGGGAGCTCAGGATCGGGAACGAATGAGGGACCACTGGAGAAATATCAAGGCTAAATACAAAAAAGGGTAATTATTCCGCAGGTTGTTGCTTCGAGTTGAGTCACAAGTCTTAACTTTTCATTCGTTTCTCTTTTAATATTTTCCAAAAATAAAAGGCATGGACTTGTATGGTCAGGAGCTTTACTATGGAAATGAGAATGTAATTATGGAAAATGTGTATACTTCGGTAACCATTTCTAATTGAAATGAACGTTTCCACAAACATATGAGGCACTTGGTTTCAAAATCAGGTACATGCATTTTTTTCAAAATGTTTTTTTTAATTTCTTATAGTTCTTAACGTCAGAAATGATGTATTAGATGTGTTTGTTCCAAAACTGTCCAGATCCTTTAAAAAATCGATACCAAAATATTCCATTTCTTATCAAAAGTGGTTGAATTCATTACATTAAATGAAAAGTTTTGTAATATAACAAATCAAAACTATCTATATATATTGTTTAAATATTTTGATTAAAGTGATTTGTTTTTGGAAATGTCTAAATGTATATGTTTTATTTATTTTTACCAGATATTTTCTGATCAAGATATATCCAGAGAGGAAAAAAGAGAAGATCATATAAAGTTGTCGTTAATTATTGTTAGAAGTGATTTTTTAGCAAAATATATTATACTTTCTATAATTCGAAACGTTTGTGGAAACTTTTATTTCTTGTTAAATTGATTATAGAAATATACTCATAATCACATTATGTTTCCCATACTAAAGCTCACAATAGCTTGTATTTTTGGAAAATATATTTTTTTTTTAACTTAAAAATCGTTGTAACTCAGCTCAAAGCTACCACCTACAGAACAGATATCCCAAAAAGTACGTACATTACGTTGAGGTGGTAATTTAGGAGGCCAATAATTTTATTTTATTAATTATTTTAAGTAATTTGCTGAAAGCATTGCTGCCGTAGATTAAAATATAAACTAATTGTATTTAGCAAAGACTAAGAGGAAATTACAGTCGAAGAGAAACATGATGCATCCCTTATATTGCTAAAGGGATCCAGGAGGTGAGGGTAGAATAAGAGGTTTAGAGAGTGAGAGAGAGAGAGAGCGAGAAAGAGAGAGAGGGGGTGAGGGAGGGAGGTAGGAGCGATAGCTTACAGGACTCGTCTGGCCTCCCACACACTGAAGTTCATTAGGTGTAATTGAATCCTGCAGGACCCAGGTATCCTCCAGTACTTTAATAGCCCCACCGGCTCCTTATAAATCGTGTTACCTCCCTCAATCAATTCTTGATCGTGTAATACCAACTTATTTGTTAAGACCAACATTTATTTGTGTTTCACGGTTTTTAAAACCCATTCCCCTTTATTTAAAAGAATAAAAATACTTCCCTGCGTCGAAATACATTATCAAAACAGCCTCAACAGCTATAATATTAATGAGGGAAAAATTCCAAAAAATGAAACTGCTTTTGGAAAAAAATCGATCGTGTTTTCCCTACTTGCTGGACACCCCAACTTACTGTTACAATCATTACTGACAGATACATTGCCACAGAACCCGACAAGGAAACTGAAACGTCTATGGAACAGGTATCTACTACAGTGAGATGAAACACGTTAGGAGGGCCTTCAATGGGAGGTTTTTACATCCAGGCTTCCACGTGAATCCCTGAGAATTTCAAAAGAAGATGGCAAATACAATATGTGCCAAATGGCATTTATATAATTTCTCAAATAAATATTTTTATTATCATTATTATGTTTTCCCCAAACACCAGCAGTCAATTGCTAAAAGAGGTAATGCTTCGAACAAAAATCTTTTTAACTATTAAAAAAACAACTGCAAAATAAGTGTCATCGAATGTTTCTTTGATTTAGAGGAAATTTGTTTTTATATTTATTGTCCAACCTCCTTTTTAGTAAATCAGCAACTTCACAGACATTTCCGAAGGTCTTCGAAAAGTTTTGAAAAGATGGACCCTCTTTTTAAAACCTTGTCCAAGGCAAAACTTAAAATAATAAACTAACTGGACTGATACAAGACAACTAAGAAGAGGCACTAGAAAAAGTATCCCTAAGTTTTCCTCCGTTCCTTTTCATGCAATTAACATATTATGAAGCAGAAGTTGAACTTAACATTCGAGATAAACATGAATATATCATTAAATATAATCTAAACCTCGTATTTTAAAAAAAATCACTGACAAAAGGACTCTAATTCAATAAATTACATAATTTAAAAATATATTTAATAGGTAAGATTAAAAACAAATAATAATTAATTCTGATATAAAATAAATCAAAATAAAGAACACAACATAAAGTCTGCTAAATAAACTAATAGAAAAAAATAATTAGTTGATATTATTATTTGATGTTTATCATCATTAAACAAATTTCAATTATACCTGATATAGCTCATTATTATAAAGTCAAAATATATATAACTTGTTTTTATAGAAGCTTACTTTGCAACAGATTAGGATAAGCAATAATAATATTGGTTAATAGTATATGTTTACATTAAATAAATATTGTTTAAAATTGGGGCGACCTGTGGTCTAGTGGTTAGCGTAACAAACTACTAAACCCAAGATCGCGGGTTCGTAGCCCGGCAGGTGGCCCTAGGATTTTTTAAAGGGAGTAAAAAATCCTTAGTTACGCCGTCCTTCGGAAGGGACGTCAAACGGGGGTCCCGAGCCTGTGCGATGTAAGGTACTCGTTAAAAATCCCTATCCTAATAAAACCTGGATAGGCAAAATTTAGAGCTCCCACTGTAGCATCGTCCGATTAGCCATAGCAGCATAAAGTGACGTTAAATGAACAAACAAACAAGTATTTGTTTACAATATATTGTAACCACCACAATGCTGATAAATGATCTTTGGGTTGAAGAAGCTTCTTGAAAAATGAAAATAAATGTGTAAGAAATATATAGTTCAAAAAATATGTTTATATATATGAAAATATTTAAATACATTAACTCCGAAATTTATATATATTACTTAAACCAATAATACTGTACGTTATTACTATGATTCTTAACGTATTTGCTTTTTTTTTTTTTTGTTTTTTTTTATTGTAGCGAGATGGCAGATGGAATTGTATAATCCAATAATCTTCTGACGTGCGTTCGTGGTTTTAATAACTAACTGGATATGCTCTATATAAAGTGATTTCATTCTGTCACATATAATTGCGTTGTACATTTCACAAAGTCACAGTTGATCCCGATGTACTACAAGTTCTGAGTAAAGTTTAAATATAAATAAAAACTGATTACTTCGCAGCTTCCGGGAGAAATAATCATAGCGCTAAATTTATCTTCTATCACAGTGTACATTTATAGTTTATCATTAAGGATAAGCCGCAGAAATAGGCTATTTGTATCTATATTATTAACACTAACGTTGAAATTAGGCCTAAACATAGCATGGAGTAATTATACACTTATTCTCATGAAACATACCTATCATTTCAATTTTCTTTGAAAAACATCCAAATGTTGGGGATATAACTTTATAATAAAAATAATAATTTTTTTTAAATAACAAAAATATTCTTTGTAGTATGATGTACTAAAAGTATTAGTCCTATAATAATAACAAAAAAAAAAATTCAATATGAAGAAAACTACAAAAAAAAGATTTCCCTTAGAATACAATTTTAATTAGAAAATATTTTTACTCAGGAGCAAGATTAGATTACATTAATATAGCAAGTACAGATAAAGACAACTATACAACCTTATGACAATGTGCATTCTTTTTCCAAACGAGATATTCCAAACCATTTTCTTACCTGAAACAGAGAAGAGATTTTAAAGTAATATTAAATATTATCACAAATAAATGCATTTATTATATATTATAATTAGCTTCACATTTAATAAACTTTCACGAATGTAAAAAAAATAATAGCTTTTGAAATACGTATGAATATGCCAAATAAGATTTAAAATGCTGCCGATTATTATTATTGTAATGTAATATAATATGAAAAACATACTTGGATTATTATTAGCTCTTCGTTGACAAGATTTGACGTTTACCCTCATGACAGCATATCGAGATCCCGCCTTCAAAACTGTTATATATTCAATGTTTTTTACGAGTGCATGATATTTTAAATTTAATTATTTTGATTTAATTGTACCAGAACTTGCAAAGTTTTGATGTCATTAAATCCTTGGAGAAGTTCGTCAAAAAGTTTCCTCGTATATTTTTATTTAGGAAATACGATCTAAATAATAAATAAATATAGATCCCTCCTTCATTGCTCCAAAGTATACGAGAAACAATAGCTAATAGCTACGATAGCAAGTGAATATCAATAAGTCACCTGCCAGGAAAGGAAACTGTTCTAACAACTCAATAAATTCGGAATAGAAAGAAGCTTTTATCAGAAAGTAATTGGAATAAGGAAACAGTTGTTTGTAAAAAGAAATATTATCTTCAATCTGGTTATTATTTCCCAGGTATATTTATTTAAATTTGTTCACCCAAAGTACAGGAGATAAAAATTAATAATTTTGTCAGATATTTGAAGAACTAAAACGGATGTAATATTTATCAGTTAAAATTATAGACTTCAGATTAGCACATTTATAATGTGATGGTACAAGCTTAGAATAGTGAATAAAACTTCCCATTCCATTAAGCTGTTATTATAAATATATTTTTTAACAGGGTATCGAATCCCCCGTATCAAAGAACAAAGGACATCAATACAGTTTATCAGCAGTTTTTTATAAAAAATGTTATCACCGATGGCTTGATAATAAATATTATAAGGCATTAAATATTTATACAAAAACTGGATTAAAGATAAGTAAATACTCCTTCACCTGAGTATATTATGTATGCGCGTTTCTATAATCTTCGCTTAAGAACACTTTGAGAAATAATATATTGTATATAATGTTCCATTAAAAAACAAATTGATACATACAAATTAAATTTTAAAACTTAATCTGGAGACTTAAAAATTCATTTAGTTTTACTTCTTAACACCAACGGTTATTCCTAACTTTGTTTTAATACAAATATTGTGATAAATTCCAAAATCCTAAAGTTCTTTTCAACATTTATTTAAGGCTTTAAATATTAATTGTGAAATAACTGTTTCTATAACCGAATTTCACTTAATTTATTTAAGAAAAGATGTGAATTGATTTCAATAGTTTTATTTTTAATTTTATCTCATTTATATTAGGTCCCGTAGTGAAAAAACTCATACAAATTGTGAAGGATGGTATAACCACAGCGCCGTATAAGCTTTATTAAAAAAATATAAATAGGCTTTATATAAAAAAAAACTTGTAACGGTACATAGGCCTTGTTTTTTGCCCCTTCAATCACTTCGCCTTTATGTTGATAATGTTTTTAGGGAGTAACAAGTTATTGTTATTTGTTACCATCTATTTCATTTTTGACACGTTTAAGTTTAAATTAAATATTTAAAATAAATCGTATATGAATTGATAAACAAACTTAAAGATATTTTATTCCAAGTATATGCTCAATATTTATTAGTAAATATGGTACTTTGGTTTATTTATTTCGCTTCTCTTTCTGAAATTTCTATAATTTTCATGTATTAATATTTTCCAAAACTGTATTTAACAGTAATTTATGGAGTGTAGTCTTTTTCTATCATGTAAACATAGTTTCCGACGTGTAATACATTTATAAATGTAACAGGTAGGCTAAAATAATTTAAATTAAATTTGACTAACGAAGAACTCCATGAATGCGTTTTGAGAAATCAAGAAGGGAATAATGGGCGTCTACCGCAAGGCCTAGATAACAGAAGATAACCACCAAATTTTTATTTAAAAAAAAGGAAAATATCTATTTCCTGGGAAAACCACTTTCCCTCACTAGTGGGGAAAAGTAACAGCCACCAAGATCGAATTTGACAATCAGCACTCTGTTATTTTAAATGTTAAATGGCGGTATTATAATACTATTCATTTTATATTCCTAAAATGTTAAAATAAGTAATTTTACATTTAATTCAAGATAGATTTTATTTATTTTGAAGCGATTTTATAGAAACATTTAATATAACCTTAAATCTATTAGAACCTTCACACATCAGAAATTTGGAGATCTAGCTTTAAAACAGTGATCAGACCACAAACAAAATAAAAAATGGAAATAGATAGTGATGTATTCATAGAATTTACTCATCCATTCATAAAAGAACAGGCTGAACAGGCAAGAAATCGACTTTTACCAAAAACATCTAAAGTCAGATATGAAGAGAAATATAAATATAAATCAAGATATAATAATATACGTTCATTTTATTTTTGTAGGTGTTATCAGAATATTATTTTCTAAATAATAATAAAAAATGTTTTAGGAGTAAACCGCCCTAGAGTAATAATTTGCATGGTTAGTAATAGAGAATTGTAAGAGATAGCGCTAGTGTAGTTTTAACAAATCTAAGGTTTCACCTTTAATTTCTCAATTTTTAAATGGTTGCAGGAAAAATTTAATATTTAACACGTGAGAAAAGTGCTTATAACACCCTCGTTTAATTACCACACTCGACTTCGGCTCGTGTGGTAAAATTCACTCGGGTGTAATAAAGTGGCACTTTCACTTGTCAAATAAATAACTCTTACTTCTTTTTTTATTAGTCATTTTTATAGACTCATTTATACATTGCCAACCCTGAATTAGATAAACATAGGCATAAAGATAAATTAAGTGATAAAACCATTACTTTTGTTCAATCAAAATGAATCTCAGTAGTGGATATGTTCAGAGGATTTGATACAGATTTTCCCAATTTTTTTCGATAATACTTTGTTTACTCCTGTGTGTATTTAGAATCCAGTGATTACATAAATGGTTTTAATGAACCAAAGGGATTAAAGGATAGAAACAAAATTATACAAATTGACTATATTTTGTGTTTTCTGTCAATATTTAAACATTAGGATTTTTTAAAATATTATTTATACATATTTCACATATTCTAAAATTATATAATACTCATAAATTTAGTTATTGTGCAGTTACATATACAACAGCCCTTCTATAAAAAGCAGTTTACTATTAAAACTAATATGGAACAAGTTAAATAAAAACTATAACATATGAATAAAGAAATATCACCCGCTGTTCTGTTTTCATTATCTTATAAAAGAATAAGTGAAATAATGAATGAGAAGAATGCCAAGGGAGTCAGTAAACTTGCCGTTTCTCCCGCTGGGTGTTCTCTGCGAAGGACTTGAAACACCCGAGGAATTCAGAGCAGGCGACACTACTTTAACTGAAATGTTTTAGAGAGAGGAAAGGCTAAATCGTATGTATTGTGAGCCCGAGTTGGCAGTGTAGAGTCGGCAATGTCCCAGGGAGGCTGGAGACTTTACAGTCAAATTAAGCGGAAGACTTTCTACGAATTCACGAAGAGTATTCCAGCTCGGATGAGAGATAAATTATTCCTAGGTCCATTTTCCCTCTTGAAAACCTTTGGGACATTATCTATTTATCTCTATCACAGGTCTCGGGGGAAACTATACAAGAGAGTGGCAGAAGGCAAGGGAACCAAAGCGTACTTCAATGGCGGAGCTACAAACAAGAAGGAACAAGTGTAATCGCCGAGAGGATCCGCCATTAATCTTTAATCGCTCTTCCCCCCGACCTCGCCTATTATCTCAATATCTCTAATAACAAAGTACCAGTAATTTAGGAAAATTCGGTCGAGTTATAATTTTTAATGAGTACCGCGCTCAAGATATTCGACTGAGCAGAATTATGATGTAGTTTTCAAGTAGAATTACATTTTAATAAGGCTAAAAGGTTGTTCGGTAACTCTCTTTTAAATGTGCTGCAACTACTATTCTCCTAATTACATTGAAAGCAGGAGGCATTCTTATATATGCCCATTGTAATAATTAAACAAGTCAATTGCGGTTCTTTATAGTATTGAGTACTATGACTTTAACGTCTTTTGACTAAAAACCAGTTCAGTCCCTCTCATGTCCTGAACCATATATATATTTTTTATTTATTGTTCTTTTTGATTATTTAAATATTTTTTATTTTGAAGAGAAAAGATTGTCTTGGCCGGGATTCAAACCCGGGTCGCCCGCGTCTCTAGCGCGGTGCTCTAACCACTGAGTTACCAAGGCTCGCATACAAACCAGACAAATCCACTCTCTTAACTTATCCTATATCCCTGTGTTCTCGCAATACAAGGTATACACAGGGAAGAATGTTCATCGAACATTACTTTTAACAGGATCTTGCTGACTTACGTCAATTTTATATTCATAATTTATCTTTTATTTATTATCTTTTTGATTATTTAAATATTTTTTATTTTGAAGAGAAAAGAGTTCGAATCCCGGCTAGCATAGCTTTCACGTCCTTAACAATATTCAAATTACAAATATTGACACAAGTAAAATAAATATGTATAAGAAAACAAATTTAATAAATAAACTGATACAATGATTTAAGGATGAGTTTATCTGACAAATACAAACCCGTCTATAATTTCAATGATGGTTTGAATAAAATGTAAATTCAATTTGTTTGTTAATTTAAATTACTAATGAATTATAAATTTTACAATAAATAATTTAAAATAAAATATTTAAAAACTTACTTTGATGGACTATGTATTCCTGAGATACAAAACACGTTTTTCTAATTTATTATGTAGGTGTGAATGTAGGAATGTCAAGAAGGTAGAAGGATTGAGTCGAAAGAAGAGGGTAGAAAAGAGAACAGGATGAATCAAAGAATAATAATAGATATTTACCGGCAGAAATTATACAAATCCCATTTGGCACTTATTTTTGATCTGCTTCCGAAAACCTCCCCTAACGGATTCACGTAGGAGAGTGGATGGAGAAACCTCCCATTGAAGGCACTCCTGGCGTGTTTCATCTCACGGTAGTAGATACCTGCTCTAGAAACTTTTCTGATTCTGTGGTAACGTATCTGTCAGCATTGTTTGTACCTGTAAGTTTGGGTGTCCAGAAAGTGTGCCATGAACTTTTTTGGAGTTTTTCTCAATCGTGTCAGTCTTGTGTGGTATGCTCAGGTCATAGTGCAATGATTTATTAGTAATGTAAAAACGACAATGAGTAATATAACGAAGGAATTTCGAATGAAAGATTTGAATGGTCTGTAAGTGAGATATTCTGCATGAGCCTCACACTTGGGATAAGTCCATATCGGGTTAGGTAGCATTTTGCAGATAATAATTTTGTTAGATAGTGATAGTTTATTTTTATAGCATTGATGTCCTCTTTCGATTTCCATGTCAGTTTCTGTCCATTGTAAGGCCCAAGTATTTTGTGTGGATTTGAAGAATAAAAAAAAAGGAAACAAACATTTCCACTGCGTATCTGATAGATAAGCACCTATCGGGAGGATAATGAAATATATATTTCATCCATTATGGCTAATTGTTTGAGATATGGACAATATCCCGAATCGGCCATTCCTCTGCAATCAATTATCAGGCAATGGCGTGCCCTAGTCTCATGAATATTTCATTCAATTTCATTCGTAGCCCATTATTTCCTTTATATTCTCGTAATACTTGATTATTTACTTAACGACTGGTATTTCACATCGCCAATTCTCGGTCACGAAGCTTATTTGTAGCAGGAAGCATATTATATAAACTAAGTGGAGAGTAGCGTTGCATATTTACTGGCCATAAAATTAAAATTTATTCGGTCCTAAAAAAAAATGAATGTTTTTCTCACAGGAGTGTGTTATAATGATTATGTGGGTTTTGGGAACAGATTTTTTTTTTTTTTTTTTATTCTGTTGTCTTCCAAATTCTAAAATCCTATGAACAGCCACCCCTCTTTGGACAAGGAAATCTAAAAGCTAATCTGTAACAAGTCAATCAATCGAAGCATCCCGAGTGTTAAAGACGAAGAAGCCAATCTGTTGAATTAGTTTGATTTTTCTACTTCTTCCATAAACGTGCACCGGTGATGTTTCTATTGTAATGTAAATTTTGCGTTTTGAGGAACCTTCTGTAGCTGTTTTTTTAACCATTTCGTAAATTTTGTGGTTTAGTTTTTCAGTTTTTAAACATAAGTCACAGAAATAGTGGTTCCAAAAATTATTCTTTCCTTGTAAGTGTACTTTAACTATATTTTAACTTTTTGCCGTACTAACCCTTTGGAATAAAACTTCTTTATTTCAATATAACTATTCAATTATGATTCAAATTCCACCTATTTTATTGCTGTTATGGTTGAGATTGTGAATAAAAACAAGGTATTTTTTATTGTTATTTATTATGTTTTGTAGATATCTCTAAGGAGTGGGAGTCGTCATGAAAGAAAATATTTTCAATAAAGTGGAAGACTGGACTCCCGACTCGCCAAGAATAATCTCTGTGGATTGACATTTATCAGTTGGTAAAGTAACACTGATCCAAGTATATGCTCCCACAGAATATGCAGACATCCTGGAGGAAGATAACATTCTCTACAGAAGAAACGAATGTCAAAAGTGTGATAGACTATTTTATATATAGCCAGAGCATAAGGAGGTACATCACAGATATTAAGGTGATAAGGGGAGCGGAATTAAGCACAGACTTCCTGCACCTAATAGCAGACACACAAATCATGAAGCCAATAAAAATAAAGCCAAAAGTCTATGAAAAGATAGATGTAGCGGTCCTGCTATCCTATCCTATGTAGAGATAGAGTTATATGCTGAGAAATCAGACCGGAAAATACAAGAAATAGACTTGGACGACAATGTAGATGAAGTATGGGCTAAGATTAAGAGAATAATTATCGACACTGCTACAGAGATATGCTCAGTTAAGAAGATAATATTAAATTTGGCATGGAAAAGAACAAAATGGTGGGACAAGAGAGTAAAGCAAGCAATAGCAGTGAAAAAGGAAGCATTCTCGAAATGCAGAATGAATGTATGAATGAACAAGATCACGAAGAAGATGAAAATGTAAATGTAATAAGGGAAGAGGAAGTTGAAGCAGCCATTGAAAATATAAAGATAGAGAAGGCTGCTGGAAGAGATAATATTGCCCCAGAGTTCATAAAGTTTGCAGGAAATGAGCTTGGAAAGATCCTACAAGCCCTTTTCCAAAAGATACTCTCTGAAAAGCAGATACCGAAAGATTGGGAAGTCAACATTATAGTACCAATGCACAAGAAGGATTCTGCTAGTGAGTGTAGTAATGATAGACCCATATGTCTGTTACCGGTGGTATATAAATTATATACTTCCATTCTTGAAAATAAGCTGAGGACATTTGTAGAGGCAGATCTCCAGGGAGAGCAAGCAGCATTTCGCCCAGAACGACAAAGGCACGATCATTTGCAGAAATGGGAAAGTAGAACAAGAGATTTCGAACAGAATTACAAAAAGCAAATAATGTTTATTACCAGGTCTGCAACACTATTGTAGGCAAAAGAGAAGTAGGAAAGGACGTGAAACTCCGTATATTCAAAAGTGTATATTTGCCAGATCTCTTATATGGGGCTGAGAGTTGGAAACTCCTGGATAAAGACTGGAGCCTTTTAACAGCTGCCGAAATGAAATTTCTCCGACGAGTAACTTCCAAAACAAGAAGAGATAGGATCCGGAACGATACTATTAGAGAGAAGCTACGCATTGCCTCCCTTACCCACATAATGAGTCAAGACAGGGGTCCAAGAAAGTTAATGGAAGCCAAACCCGTGGACACTAGACCTAGAGGGAGACCAAGGCAGACTTACTGCAATTACATTTCCAAGTTGGGACAAGCAAGAAGGAAGAACATGCCGGATCTGGGGATTATGGCGAGAGAAAGAGACAGATGAAGATCCTGGATTGATGCGGTACCTCGGCGCTGAAAGGCACAAGAGGAAGATAAAGAAGAAGAAGTAGATATCTCTCACATATTATGGGAGAGGCATGGGCCCTCTTATCTTATAAAAATGAATGTGTCTGTAATGTAGACTTGAATAAAATATTTAATTATAACAAAAAATTTTAAAGTGCATTACATTTAAAACAAAAAATCTAGGTTGAAAAATAAACAATTTCCATTTTTACAAGGTACATTTTGAGCAATCAGGACACAATACAGTATTCCATTTAATTTTATATGATAAGAAAGCATGTAATATTTTAATATAAATAATGCTCTTTAATCTTAGAAGCATATAATTTATAACATAATATAGTTTCTTAATTTAGTTGTTGGTTTTTTTTTTTTTTTGTACTAATCATTGTTTTTCAAAAACAACCAAAAAAGTCTTATTTATCCCAAACAATAAAAATTATCTCCTTTTTAGAGAATAGGTTCACATATTAAAACCGTGTGTTATTTTTTTCATTTATTTTTAACAATCTAGTCTTTTATACCTCAATTATTTACGTCAATTGCCTCTATAATTATTTCAAATATATTTTTTGGCCAATTAAGAGATATTATATATTAAACTACTGCAATGGCCATATCCGCAGAAAAAATTTACAAAAAAAATTGTTGAAACATTCCGATGTTCATTTTAACTCAGCATCGAATACCTTGTAATTCCGGCATGGCAGAAAGGCGTTTTCGGCTTTGAACTTGTCCCAGATAGGACTCGTATTGTCTCAGAGGTTTTAGGTTTTTAAAAGCCAGGTATCACACTTTGATCAACAGCAACAAAGCGATTCTTCAACAAGAATACACACTTTTATATCACTCACGTTTACCCACGCAGTCACAGATATAAAAGAATGTTGTCCTGGCGTTTCTCTAACTGATTTTTGTTTTTCCGGTCAGTGGAACATTTTTTGAAAGAATACCCCGACAATTGTGACAATATAAAACAAAACCAATTTCTTCCTTCCCGCTACAGCAACTCAAAGAGCTTAAAATACATTTCTCAAAATAAAATAATCCTAAAATTCTACAATGCAAGAAATTATAAGACAGTTTACACAAAAATAAATAAAAACTTATTTAAGGCGAAATTCTTAATTCTTTTTGTTTAAATCACCAACAATATGGTCAAGACGTACAAAACTATTAAATGTATATCACGTATTTACAAGTTATTATCTAGTCTAATACATTTTGTAACTATAGAAAATATTACTTTGCTTACTCTGGTGTGGATATTAGAAGCAAACTTTAGACAATAAAATAATGTGATAGTAATAACCAAATTTAAAAAAATATAATGAGAACAACAATCATAAAATTGTATACAATAATTGTATAAAATATAATAATACGTTGAAAGCCTTTTACTTACTGTAAAGTAAGACAGATAGAAGAGAAGGAGGGAAAGAGTGGATGACAAGATTGCTGGAGAGGTATGGAGCCTGGAACCACTAATCAAGAGGTACCCCACACACAGGCAACATTAGCTACGTATCCGACTATTATAGCCTTTTTTATAATGCTCGGGATTGAGTCATTAAAGCCTGTTCTACCTGAGCGGCCCTTCGCTATTGTACTCCAGCCCTTCCTGCTCCAAGCTATCACCCGCGTATTGCCCTACCACGCTTCTTCATTCGACCGGGTGTTTGGGAACAACTACTTCATGGAATAACGAGTCTGTAAGGTCAAGGGGCCGACAATAGGCATTGTTGAGAAGGCGGAAGAACAAAAAAAAAAGTTAGGAGTTTTTAAATTTATTGGAAACAATATAGATTCACCAATACCCACACTATCAGCATTATAAATTATGTGATTGATATATAACGGAATAAATTAAAAACTTCAATACTCGAAAATCTGTTAGAAAATTAATTGTATTAATAGGATTAGGTGTTAATATTAATATTAATTATTTTATTTTTGTGTCAAGATTTCTCAATCATACAAACAGATTTTTTATTAATTTATCGACGTATATTCTAGCTATAATAATGGTAAGAGGATCAAACGATTCTCCGACTACTATCCAATATTTATCGTGTGTCTATTTTTCTATTTTTTTTTTTTTTTTTTTGATATTTTGTTTTATTTTATTTTAAATTATATACATATTTTTAAACATTGGTGAGACAATCCCTCTTGAAATGCAAATGATTTTACATACAATGGTTGTTACAGGTTAGTAAGTTTTTTTTTTTGGTAAAAATTTAGAAAACCCAACAGTAAAAAGAAGTACACAGGATTACTAATTAATACAAAATTATATATCAGAACAAATAATAATAATAATATATATATATATATATATATAGTGTTACGGTCAGAGCGGGGACGAGAACCGGCTGAGAAGATTAGGCAAACAATGGGATTAAGCGGAAGGGATTATAGAATGGCGTAGAAGCTTCTGGATCGGGCTCGATGGGACTAGGTGGTCCTTCCGAGTAATGCCCCACCACGACCTACCTTGCCTATATAAAAAGGACAGCGTTTTCGGCCGCGGCAGTCAGTAATAAGCAGTGAAGTAATAAGCCAGTGAGTAGCAGTCGTTAACTAGTGATAGTGCGTGAGTTACAGTGAGTTAGTATCAGTCTGTAATAAGTGCTTAGTGAGCAACAGTGACAATTAGTGGCCGTGTAATAAGTGTAATAAACTGTGTGGCAGTTTGTCATATTTGGAGAGTCTTACGGTCGGTGGACTTTAGTTAGCGAACTGTATGTAAGTGCTAATTTGTAATTGTAAACTGTAGTGTAATATTATTGTATTTGTACAAATTTATATAAATAGTTTAGTTATTTAGTATTACCAATTTCTTATACTGTTTGTATATTATTTTAGAAATTAGATAACATTTAGTAGAATATTGTTATTGTAAATTGATATTAGTTTAATAATTTAATTGTATTAAAGAATCTCATTGCATTCTTTTTAATTTGTTAATAAATATTAGATTCTTGAATTAAGTAATAGTTTAGTCCATTTTACACCCAGTAGCCCGTAACAATATATTACTTACAGTATATATTGTAGCCCGTTACAATATATAAAACATTATTATTTTATATATAACATTGCTCTTATATATAACATATTAATTCGGATATATGAGTTTCTGTAACTGATAATATGTGGAGGTTGTTCGAAGAAATAAATTCTTTTAATTCTAATAACTTATTTTTTATGGATCGAGTATTCCAAGTTAAGCAATTCATGTTGTCAACGGTCATGGAGTTTATATTCTTTCTTTCCATTTTTATGGTAAGCTTTTACATTTAAGATCAGAAGCAATTTATTTATTTATTGAATAGTTAAAAATAAGCGTGTAGAATAAATATTAATATTACTAGAGTTTTATTAATATGTAAATTGCTAATTATTCTGTTTATGAGTATTGTGAGCAAGATAAATACAATAAATATTTTATTTGTTTGGTGATTAACTTGTTTGGATATGTTGCAATAAGCCTTCATTTAGTCTAGTAGAGATAAAATACCTTCAAATAAAATAAAAAATTTGGATATTCCGCCTTTTGCTTCTTTCATTTTAGCTATGATATTTTTTACAGTTTTAAACATTTCTGTCATTTTGAGAGACCTGAACATAGTTGGCTTCTTTGATCATATCCATTATAGGGTGTTCTTTGTCCTGTCGAGTAAATGAGTTTGAAGGCCAATGTGATAGAGGTTTGGGGAGTTGTGGGAAATCTTCTCTTGTTGCTGTGTAATTTCTTATGTTTGATATAGTTTTTCTGGGTGGATTTTTACTTAGCTTAATGTTAAGTGTTTTTTCATAAACTGGGCAGTCTTTTGAATATGACTGGTGGGCTTCTTAACAATTTGCACATTTTGAGGAAAATTCTTTAATATTTATATTTAAGCAATCTTTGGTTTTGTGAGTTTTTGAGAATCTCATGCATTTTGATTTTTATTTATTTATTTTTTATTTATCATGATTGACAATTATAGCATTGAATTTGTAGTCTATTATTAATTATGCAACGCATACTGTTTCTATGTTGTTTATAATTTGTACCTGGGTTTGATCTTCTAGTGTGGTTACATTTGTATTATTTTAATTATTTTTAAACCTTTAGAAATTACGTCCTGTTTTATATAATCTGTGTATATGTTAGGGGATCACCTTTTAGTACCATTTTTGGTTAAATTTCATTCTTGGGTGTATAAGTGTGAAATTCAAATCCTTTCTTTGCTAAGTCTTCTTTTATTATTTTAAAGTCTAGTGAGTTATATGCTATAATGATTGTTTTATTTATTTTGTATCTGATGTTTATTTCACCACTTGGTTTTCATTGAGATTCTTCATTATGTTTTCATAATTATCAAATGTTTGATGTACTATAATTGGAGGGTAAGGTTTAATTTTGTTACTTTGAATTGATTCACAAGTTGATTCAGCTAAGTCTTCATCGTCTGAAAGTAAAGAATAAATATTGCATACTGGAACAGTATTCTGGTTGAGTATTTTTCTTCTTTCTTTTTTACACTTTTTTGGTCCATATTTTGTTTCGCACTGGCCCCTGAGGGCCCAGCGGTTATGTAATGTATTGTAGTTGCTGTAAACTAATTCACTTTAGTTATTACTGAGTATTTATAACTGTTGATTATTGGTAAGGTTAGTTGTACATGTAAGCACCTATCCACTGGGTGTGTCTATTTGATTGCGTTCACACTGAAGGTGATGTAAGATAACCGATTTGCGATACGCGCAAAAAAGTTTCATGCTCGCACGATTACGCAACATATCGCTAGAGAAATATGTCTCGAAATGCCAGTTGTCGGTCCCCTCAGCGATTTGTATCGTCCGATATTTCGAGCTGGGAATATGGCAGGAAAAATAAAAGATAATTTAATTTAACTCATTAATGCAGTAAAATCTCATGAGTGTGTCTGGAACTATTCCATTGCTCTGGAGAAAATATAGTACAGTAGAAACTAAATAATCCGTCAGGGTATGGGACCAAGATGGTGACGGATTTGGAAATAGACGAATATGGGAGTGAGACATATGTTATAAATATAAAAACATAAATTGAACAATATATTTCAAACATTCCACATTATATATGTACTCCTAACTTATTTGCGTACTCATAAGGTATACATATGTAGTAAAAATATTTTTTTTAAATAATAATAATTACGTACATCGGTGGCTAAAAGCACAATCATTGTATGTCCATTTTTTCCATCTTGAGAAATTAAATACATAAGAATTTAAAGATGGAGTTTAGCTCTTTCCTCGTCCACAAACGTAGTATGACCCTTCTTAATAATCATTAAATGTTATAAAGAAGGGACATACTACGTCTTCCTTTGTCTTTTTCCCGATATTATTATACGTACTTATTATACGAAAACGACAAGTACCCGTAAGACAAGAATGAAGACTAAAGGTAGTTCAACTGCGGGAGCTACATTAAGTAGAGAGGAGATAATTAATTTCTGAGAAATGTGTGCGAGGAAGCCTAGGTTTTGAGTAAACAACAGATTTTAGGAATTGAAGTTGCCAAGACACGACGTTTCATTCTTAGCCGGCGGATTTGACTTTAGCAACCAAACAATGTATACACATCTTTTTTCCCCCTCAAAACTGAGGTGACGGTTAACAGAGAGTGACGGTAAATAGTGACGGATAATAGAGGTTTTAGTGTATTTTCTTTTTCTGGACGTGCCCAGTATTTTATTTTTCTTATATCCTACTTTTGAACTAATAAAACACTCTTACGTCTCATTCACTTGAGTTCTTTTTTTGTGAGAAATCCATATTAATGAAAAACACTTAAAACAATAGGATGTTTTTTAATATTGTGAAAGTGGCGCGGAAAATAGTAATTAAATTTTATTTGTAATATTTTATTTATTAATTTTAATTGCATTATATGTTATTGATATTAATATTTGTTTCCATTAGCATTCCCAATCATAGAGAAAGGCTGGGTTTTTTTTGGTTTTTTAGCGGATATGAGTACATCCAAGTTATGATAAAAATAGGAAGATGAAACAATTCTCCAATTTGTCGACGACCGATCTCCTCTTCCGTAAATATTTATTATGTGACCGTTAGTAATGTTGTCAGATATTTTACTAAGGATCTCTTGACATTTTGAATGACAATGTCACATTTTCAGCCGGTCTAATCAATTTATAGAAATGAAAACTAACATTGGAAAGCGGGATATCATTCTGATCGCTTCATTTGACGTCTAAGATAATTGAAATTTGGTAAAATAAAAATGTTTTCTTCTACCCTGTTTTATTTACATTATGTACTACATGTTTACATATGAACGTATAAACGTTCTTCTAGCACATACCACGTTTTTCAATGATGATATAATTTAATTCAAAATAGTCTTTTGTATTGTTTAAAGAGTTTTAAAATTATTTTTAAAAAATAAATTTTATAGCTAAAATAATGAAATTATTTAATATGATTAAAGCGACGGAGAAAGTATATTATTCTGACGCTTAATGTAACCATTCCATTCCATGATTACCTTTTCGTCATAATACGTTTTAGCTTAATAAGTAATAAAAGCTTTATTTATATTTATAAGTTAGTAGCTATATTTTAGCATCCATATGCCTTTATCATCAATTCTTTTATCATATATTCTGATCTCTCAGTAATTTTACTATTCTTTTCTACTCTCATACCACTTATTTCTCCATCGTATGTGTTTTATTTTTAAATTCATAAAAAAAAAAAAAAATTGTTACCTTAATTTTAATCTAACATAGATGTGAAGACTAGACCCATCCCATCTAGTCATCATGGAACGGAAGACATTAATCAGTTTCATAATATTACATCGTTTATTCCTGATCTCTTTCAGAACATAAAAGAAGTGATAACATAGTGTAATGGAACAAAAATACAATAAAACAGGCGATGTAGAAATGACTTTTCACTTATGAGGAGAGAGTATAAAAACAATAACCGATATTTAAAGTTAAATATAAGAAGCAGGGCTAATTTAGAATGTGTAAGTATAGCTATGAAATTTTAACTATAATCTTATAAAGCTAAAGAAATAAAATTTCTATGAAAGGATGGGCATCAGAGAATAAAACACTGTAATAACTTTTTCTAACAATACTTTGTATTTTTCTTCATCGTTACATTCACAATAAAACAAATCGGTATTATTATTTTTTTTAGTTTTTATTAATATCATTAAGTTCTTGAAATAATACGAGGGAATATGTTGCATCAATAACTGGGTAATTAAAAAAAATATGTCAATTTACACCTCTAATTAACTTGGTTATTTTTATTTTTTTATTTCTGCATTCTGCAAATCACCAAACGACAACTTTATTAGCCTCAAAGCCAACGACAACTTTTTATGGTAAAATATAGCTTAGCACTTTTCCTGTCATTTGTTCGAATCAGTGTTGCCATGGGATCAACAACTAATGAAAAATCTGTTTATAAATGTTTTTCTTAGTAATTATATCCTGAACCATAAAGTAGGATTGCCCCTTTCAAATACTACATAGCTTTATATATTCCATAAGAGATAACCGGTAAAATTTAATAGAACGTTATTCAGTACTGTTTAAAAATTGGAAGTAGCTTTGAGGCAGTAACTAACGGGGCAAATTAGCTTAGCTTGAAGCAGCCTATCCCACCTATCAGTTGAGTGCAATCCGAGCTCATGATATTTATGGCTGAGATGTGAAGCATATTCTGCAAGTTTAGTTGTTTGGAAATGAGAAACAAACGAAAAACGAAGATGACCAAGTGATGGACAGTGAAAGTGATTATTACTTTAAAAATGTATTCATTATAATTTTTGCTTGCACCGCATTGTGCAAGCAGGAAGATCGTTTATTAATATTTTGAAATTGAAACAAACATTTCTAATCAATTCTTAAACGGTAAAAGTGCTTAGTACAACATACAACACAGAATAAAGCCTCCCCCAGCTCAAATCCCCAGTTTCTAATTGGCTCTAAAACGTTTAAAACTCCCAAATCCAGGAGAGGAAAGTTCTTTCTGAAATATAAATTTGTCCTAAAGCCGTTAGGTCCAAGTCAGCCTCTCTATCTTCTGTTGAAAGGAGGCGAGGCTAAAATATTCAAAGTCCTCTCCTTTTTTTTCTTAAGACGAGAGAAGACTAACCCCTCTTTATTGCTTTAATCTTTATTTCCATCTTGTAGTCTTCTCTTCACCTCGCCGGGATGGAATTGTGTCCCAACCGCAAAGGGATCAAAAGATTACCAAGGATTGTCATTCTTAATACGCACTCTTACGAATTTGGGCTCCCCCGAGAATAATTGAATGTTGTTGTAAATACAATTGTTAAAACAATGTTCGAGAATCAAAGCGGATTCTTTGATAAATCCACTTCCACAATAGTTCCATTGGTGTTTAAAAATTGCTAAAGGCACATAAACATTATCACGTTAGACGATACGCACTAATTTTAAGTGAACTTTGAAACAATGTTTTTCACAATAAATGTCATAAGTTTCGACAATATATTCGACATTCATCAAGATGCACTAAAATTATCACCAAGAAGATTTTTTTAAAAGTTTCTGGAGTGAATTTTATGAAAATTCACGAGTTAAACATCTATGAAATAGGAATATTAAAAGTAATAAAAACCCCAATTTTCACTATGACAAATTATGAACAAGAGAAGTTCTCGAAATTTTAGAGTCCAAAAGGGTATTTTTTGTTGGTTAAGGAAAATAATTTAAACGGTTGCTTACGCCGCGGCGGATCATACGTAAGCACAATGAGAACTGATCCTTTGAACCTTTCAACGTTTATTATGTCATTTTATCATTTTATTGAGTTCTAAAAGAGGAAGTTGTAAACTTTTAATTGAAGTAAATTAATAAGACTGGTAATTCTGGTAGCCTAAATGAAATACTTAGATACCAATTAAGACTTATCAAAAATAAACGCAAGGAATGCAGCGTCATACGAATAAATTCTCTCTAAAATTCATATAAATTAGTTAGCAACATATTTGCTGAACGAGTAAAACAGTGCAGAAAATTTACTCCAATAAAAGTTACACGAATACAAATAGGTAGAACTTTTTTTACTACTAGTCTAAAATAATTGTTAACTTAAGGCTTTGTTCAGGCTCTACAGTTTCTGTTGTCGTTACGGTTGTCTGTGCTGAACTATTTTTTTTAATGAACATTACACGTCAATACCCAAAAAAGAAAATAAATATGGCACGGTTTTGTATTTATGAGTGGAGGAATATATACCATTCGGAGTTTGAAGCCAGTGTTACCAAAAGAAAAAATCATATTTTTTGGCTGACCAAAATCTGAAACCTTAATTCCAATAGCAATAATTCTTATGTTTTTTTTCTAAACATCTAAATCCATTCACTTACTTTGCAGATTTATCCTAATAAAGTAAGTTACGTTTTACTTAACGCTTCAACAAATGGTAACTATAGGTTAATACTGTTAAAATGGGAACAGTGAACTTTGGTTTTGGGGAAAGTGGAGCTAAAGGGCAAGAGATTTTGTATCCCAAAGCTTAAGAAAACATAGAAAGCCCTGCTTATTCTGTAATATCCTTTTTTTAATCCCATGTTTTTCAACACCTCTTCAACTCCATCACAGACGTTGTATCACGAGATTTTTTCTGTATTTTATCAGTATGTATCAACCTAATCTTGAAATTTTCACGAAAAGGATTATGTTTTCATTAATTAATTATTTAAAGAAAAATGCACATAATTTTTGTATGTATGTAAAAGGATGTAGACCTTTAGCTAAATTTGTTTTCAATATGTATTTACATATATGTTATTGTTAAAAGGCCTAGTCTTGGAATAAAGCTATACATACGCGCGCGCACGCACACACACACACACACACACACACACATATGTATTCATGAGGAAAATTTTAATTTTAAAACCCGTAATTTTCGTTTTATTCTATCACCTTTATTTCATTCTATATTACCTATCATTAATCCCCTTAATAATTTAAAGTGAAGCCATGCATATAAAAAACACATTGTTTTTCGTTTATTCTGTTATATTACCAAAAAAGTAAATAAATAAACCTTGCTCATAATTAATAAAGGAGCGACAAAATTTTATTATTAATAATGGTTTGTTTCCTGTACTGAAAAGTAATTATTTGGAAGTTTTGTTGTTACGCAATACCGACTATTTCATTACGAAAAAACCAAAAAAATATACAACTAATTATTCTATGTCAAAAAATAAAATAAAAGTGTTATTAGAGACTAAGTAAGAAATTTAATTAAATTGCTTTAAAGATAATAATAGTTTAAAAAGATTGGAGAAAACCAATATTGAATGAATAACTAAAAACCTATCAAAATATACTTAAACTTTTATAATTTAAAAGGCTTACTATTGAGAAATATAAAAAAATAATTAGGTTGCACAAAATGAAAAAAAAGAAGAATATCAAAATAAATAAATAATGAACGTAACGAAACCCATTAAACGTTTAGGCCTCTTTAAATATTTAAAATAGACATATTTTGACATGGATAATACGATATACTGAATTAAGCTTATCGTTCAAAAATTTCGTTATTTCATATTTTTTTCACCTTACAGCCATGGCAGAACCAAGAATGAAACTTGAAGAAAATATATTAACAGGAAAATAACGTGAGTTCGACACATTATGATTTTGTTTAAAAGAACAATGCCCAAGGTCGGGTAATTTATACAACGTCGCAAGAGAAAAATCGGCATGATACCAAGGAGGCGGCAAAAGAAGGAATAGAGCAGTATGTCACCCCGGCCTCCTTGATCCTGGGAATATGTTAGGATATCCGGTCGGGCGGATGAAGATCGACCTCCAGGCTCCAAGGCTTCATCACAAGACACTCCTCCTGCTAGCAATGGCAGCAATTGAAATGAGTGTTTGTTGGCTGATTGCATGATAACACTAAGCAAGCACGACGGAACAGAAGCATATCGAAAATTGTTTACAAAGACAATACAAACATCCAATGATGAGCTGCTTCGAAATTAATCGCTCCTCTATTCCAGAATTTCAGTAAACGTTTCAGCTTATTTCGATAAAATTGAATGGGATGGAAGGATGGAAACGAGTTATTTTTATAGGAAGATTGTCGTTGATTTTATGATGGAAATAAGAGAACAGGGCTTCGATTGTGGGATTATTTGCGTGAAAGCTACCTTGACATTCTGAAAGATGACTAATATCATAAAAGCAATATTTTAAAGCTGTAAGCTTTCTTCATGTATATAAACCTATTTACCTTCTAAATAATAGAACATTTAACTGTATTATTCGAAGTTGTACAGGTCTATCATTTTATTAACAACAGTAGAAATTACGATGTTGGAATCAATATAAAGCTCATTTTAATTGCAAAAAATGAATCAAAATGTAACAAAAACTTGAGTGTTTTTTTTGTTTAATGTTTTTTATTCTATTATAGTCAAAGCAAGAAATTGTAATGTTATTTTATTTTTTTTTTGAGGGGGAAGAGGTAAACGTAATAGTTGAGGATCGAAATCGGATAACTCTAAATTTTAAATATTGACTTTTTAAGATTTTTCGCTGGTTTAGTCAAGCACTGCTCCCGAAACTTTATGTTCAAAACCGTACCAAAACTATGAAAAATAAGATGGAAAAGTGGCACGTTATACAAAACTGCTTGACTAAACTGGCAAAAAGTGTGAAAAAGTCATTGTTTGACAGTTCGGAGTTTTTGACCGTTTTTGACCCTGAACGTCTGAAGCTATAAGAGTTTAATCCGTTCTCTATTATAGATATTGGCGATGATAGCTTTTTGTAGTATTTATAGCGGGGATCAAGTTAAATAATTCTATGTATCTCAAGTGTATCATAAAGAGAGATATTTGGTTATCTTATTAACTCCACCTTGAAAAAATAAAAAAAATAAAATAAAATTAAGACTCTTTTGGTGTAATTTTTACGTGCTCGTAGTATTTTGAATCAATTAACAGACAAAACTTTTTTTTTTAATTTTAATTCAAGACGAAATGAAGTTAATTTGAAGTAAATATATGTTGAGTGTATAACATTATAAAGGCCTTTTAAAAATATGATAATCAGCATTATACGGCTGGTTCTTCATTTATAACATATTCTATTTATTGATTGCTATACTTATTTTTAATCAACCTTCTAGGCCCAAGGTCGCTAGTCCTGTGACCTA
The DNA here is from genome assembly GCA_964056705.1 of Troilus luridus. Lineage (NCBI taxonomy): Eukaryota > Metazoa > Arthropoda > Insecta > Hemiptera > Pentatomidae > Troilus > Troilus luridus. Next base: position 40,627,672 of record OZ057412.1, on the reverse strand, counting down.
GGATTATTTTTAAAAAATCCTTGGTTATACTGTCCTTCAGAAGAGGCTAAAAATTAGGTCCTGAGCCTGTGCGATGTCTGGTACTCGTTAAAAAAATAACCTAATTATACCTGGAGAGGTATAACTGTTGCATTCCCCGATTAGCCAAAAAGTGAAGTCAAATGAATAAAAATAATTCTATATCTCAGCACATTGTTGCTGCCTGTACTTTTTCTCGAGAGCATTCTAAATTTTTAAAATCGACAGCTACTATTTCAGATGATTCGGCTTTGTTTAGAAAACTCCCAATGCTATCTCATAATTATTTTTGTAATAATCAGATACAATCTCGTATAATACAGGAGATAACGAACACAGATTGACAACCACTTGTGAAGACGTAATGGAACTAAATACGTGGCTTCGATGGAATTACAAGCGGGAGCCGATCGAACGTTACTCGACGAAATCTTAGGAGTTGCGGCTTACCTCAGCACATGACTCAGCTAGCCGCTAATTAGTTACCAACAGTCACCAGGCCGAAATCCTAACATATACTACTGTCATACCTAAATATATATTTCATTGTAATATAATAATATGAAGAAAATAAATTATACATTTATTTATTGAAATTTATAACTGTATAATTAACAATAAAACAAGTGATTATAACGAATGATACATAATGACATGGATAAATGCAAGTAGAGAAACTAACCCACTGGTAGAGCTCAAGTAACATATTCAAGTTAGAATATCACGAGTCCATCTTCTTTTCAGACGCCTTGGAGGATTATCGGGAAAGGAAGAGGAGGCTAAGTTTGAAACTAGTGAGAATAAAGTTTTTCAGGAAAGGATGAATATCGTGATTTCATCTACAAGTGAAGATGAAATTAAATATAGACTGTGATGGAATAGGGGTGTACGCTAAACTACCGCTGAACGAAAAGAAAAAAAAGTTTATTTATTGAAATATACATCTGTAAAAAAACAATAGAGCAAATATATAAAATGAATAATACATGTTGAGAAGCTATCCAGTGGTAATACTCATCTCACAAATTCAACTCATGAGGTCACGAAGCCATCTTTTTTGTGTCGCCTCCAAGAATTTTCGGGAATGGAAGAGGAGGCTAGGTTTGAAAATAATGGGTTTGATTGGGAATAAAGTTCGTCATGAAAGGACTGATATCAAGTTGGGGCCGAATCAGTAACAAAAAGGAGATTGAAGTTTTTATGGATCACTTTCTTCGTTACAATAAGTAAGGAGTATTAATGATTTTACGAAAGGCTTCGGATGGTAAGAATTGGGTACGATAAGAATTATATGCGTTATGGAGCAGCCCTAAAGTCCAACTCCGTAAATCCACATAGGTCTTATAATAATCATGTACATGAGCCCTTTTTAATTAATTTGGAGCTTAGATCGTTTGTCTAGTAAATGTTGAAGTAGCCATCAACGGCGAGCATGTAGTTATGAATACTACATTTACGGCGACTACATTTCTGTCTAGTATGAGATTTTCAAGATAATGTCCTAAGAATCAGATATGTTCTACAGGAGTAAGTGGAACATTATTGAGAGATACTGGAAGACAGGAAGTCATTTGCTTCCGACAAAGGGTCCATAAATGATTATAGTAGAAGCATCATAGATGGGAAGTTGTCAATAAAAATAGTTTTCCACACGTTTCGGCCTAAGTTTTGCGTCATCGTAGGTGCATGGGGAAAGACCGTCTAAGAGGCACAAAAAATAGTGCAAACTAGATAAGAAGCGGCAAGTGGTGGTTGAAGGACGGCACTAGTTGCCCACTATATTTCTCTTTTTCTTAAACCTCTTATGGCTTTTGCTAAGTTTTCACTAGCCCCCTTCAGAGCTTCTCAATTACTTCAACTGTATAACTTATTCGCTTTCTGTATTTTTGAGTCTCTATAGGTAGTTGACATGGTTATTAGAAGAAAACAATAATTAGCCTTTTTATTTTTTTCATGACAAGATCTTACTTTTAGGTTATTATTTATTTTAAATTTCCTATGGAAATATAATATGATTTTTACTATCTAGCCTTTTGGCCAGATATATGCTCTGTTATCATTGTACATAATTTTTTATTGTTAAAGAATCTGGTCACAGAACACAATTGCATTTCTATTCTAATCAATTAATCTGCCCAAACCAAATCTAGAGTGTCTTTTATTTTGTAACTAGAATAAAATTGTGCGATCATATTGAAAAAAAAAATACAAACTAAATTTTACAAGAGACAAAAAAAAAAGCGTTATCAAGAGAGTGCAATCGTTTCCGCAAGTGTCCTTTCTGTGTTAAACGATGCCTTCTGTCTCCTGCAAAAGTTAAAATTTTTAAAAACTAACATTCTCAGAAGTTAGACTTTCAGGAGTCACCTTTCTAAATTCTAAAACGATTGATAAAATATTATTAATAAATGTTTCTATAATCAGCCGCCTCCACACATATCATTTCCACTCTCTCGTAAAGCAAATGTGGGAGTGAAAGTGAAATCCTCATAAAGCAGGGTAGACCAGAAATAACTCATGGCATTTCAGAAAATAACACTTTTGAAAGGACTGCCAAAATTTATATTTTCACGTATATTTCAAATACACATAAAAAACAGTTATATTTCATATGAGAACGAAAACGTTCCCGGAAAATATCATTCGATCTTCGTCCGTTTGAAGTAAAATAATTGGGAGTTTTATGAAATTATTTATAACCTCGTTGTTACCGGTCAATATATATTTTTAAAAAGATGGGTAGTTCATCATTCACACTAAGTTGAAATAAATGGAAGCAGAGAAGAAGCGGAGCTGGCTCCGGACATCGGATGATCGCTGGGATTTTTTAAAGGAAATGTTCCTTGACAAAATAATCTCTTTGAAACTTGTCTTAGGGTGGCTTTAACGGTCACCAGATTTATTTACTTGCGATTTTTCCTTTAGAAATATCTCAAGAAAAATGTTTTTAAAAATTGCCTCCTGATTCAATGGACAGGATCTGGAAATAGATAAACGCGATTTAACGAGATATGTAACGAAAGTGGATGAAAGTTTGTTTATATTAAATTACTATATAAAATATTTAGGTGTTGACTATATCTGCTACAATACAACAATTTTCATTGTACATGTTGAAAATAAAATAACACTTATATAGTGCTCTTGTATGTTTAAAGCCCTACAGTTATTTCTGTACCGATCTCTAATAGAATGAAGTTTGTTCAACAAGGATTATCAATACACTACAAATAGATGGCAACAGCTGGCGGGTCTGTGACGACAATAATCAAATAAAAATTACAAAAAAAATATAGTATTAATTTGTACAACTTTAATTATTTGAGTTTTATGAAAACTTCGACGTTCATTAAGGCGTCACTTATTAAAACTCATAAACATAGCTTATGTTAATTCTGCAAGTCTTGCTCCAAAGTTTTCTAGTCGTTTACTTTGTTTAATAAATGATGTGGATAATATGAGAAGTTTAAATTTAAATGAGAGTATGCGAAGGCCCGTGATTAGTTGAGAAGTTAACGTCAAATATATGTCCCACCAACAATTATTAAGTCCATGTACATAAAAACATACAGTCAGGAAGAAATGTCAGAAATAAAACTTGAATGGTCTTTGTTTTAATCTTATCATAGCAAGTTCGGATAAAAGAGAGAAAGAAAAATTGGGATTTTGTGATTTAGTGTGCGAAATGAGTGAAATATTTGCTGTGAATTTATGATTTTACAGTTCCAATGTTCATAGCGTTGTTTATAGTGTGATAGGAAATAAACCTTGGTACACTAACAATTTTTCTTAGAATTTCGGATTGTGTTGTTTGTATCTTGTGTACATGGTCGGGTATTGCTAAATCCCAAAAGTTCTGCTCCAAATCGCACTAGCATTTCTAAAGTGGCATAAGTCAAAAATCTACAATTTAGGAAAAAGGGAAAACTATTGGTGAGCTTGGAACAGCGTTGGGACACAAAGGCCTTCTGGAAGACAAGCTCTGGAACTTGCCATACGTCCGGAATTTTCCGGGCTTTTCCGCCATAAGTCCGGAATGCGGGGGGAATTCTAAGTCGTCCGGATTTTCTACAATTCAGGCAAAGAAATAAATAAAAAAATCAAATAAACTCGAGATTTTTGTTGAAAACCAATTTTACATTATTATAAATTATACATTATTATTAAGATCATCGTTCTTATATTTTGTGGTCCGAGAAATACTTTTTAACACTTCCGAAACGTTCATAATAGTTTTATAGAACATTTCACAAGACATATTTAAAAAATAAAAAAAACAAAGATGGAAAATACTGGACTATAAATCTTCAATTTCATAAAAAATGGGAAAAACATTATCCAGTCTTTATATATTCTTAATTTATTAAAATTATTAGACGTTTCGACAAATTTATGTGATTTTCAATCTTTCTAAAAAAATTCTTCTGCACCAATTAACAATCATATATAACTTAAAAAAGTTATAAGTCACAAATCTCATAAATGGATTTTTAATGTCGAAAATTTTTTAATATTTACATATGTTTTCTTGAGGATTAGCTATCGTCCATGGTCAATTGTTAACATTAAAATTATTATGTTATACACATACTACATACTCTCACGAGAAAATACTATAATTAGCTTCGGTTTCTCACAAAGCGACATTAACATTATATTTAAAAGAATGTCCGGAATGTTTTTCAAAAAGCGGAATTTTATCCGGAATTTTCATTTTTTGATCTGGTAACCCTATCTGGAGCTAAATTGATACAGTTTTGATGAGTGATAGAGAGATATTTACCCATTTCTATCATGGTCATAACTCACCACCGAAATAAATTGAATTGTGTTACTGTAAAAATACTAGTGCAGTAAGTCTAAATAGGTCTTAGTATAGTGTCGTTTGTTTCGTAAGACAAGTGAAGATTTGTAGTCCAGAAAAAGTGATAGTTGTGCCTTGCCCATTCTTGTCTTTTTAATGTTGTAAGTTACATGTATGTCTTCAGTCCAAATATCGTCCGAGATAATGTACGTAGCTTTTAGAAGGTACAAAGTCGGTGTCAATTTTTTCTGCTGGGCACAAAGCTTTGCGGAAGCTGACGTGGTTCGATTTTGCGGTTTATTATTAGTCAATTTTGAATAACTTATTGTTCTTCTTTCTTGCGTTTCTTGCTTTGGAGAAAGCTGAACGGCGAATGGGTCTTCAAGTGAATCAGGGAAAGACCAAATATATGCTAGCCCTTCAAGGCAATCAACACCCTCTATCACGTTTGCCACGTACACGTTTGAAAGAGTCGACAGTTTTGTCTACCTTGGCTCTTTGGTCAAAGCGGATAACTCAACTGGAGCAGAAGTTCAAAGAAGAATTATGACCGCTAATAAATGTTATTTTGGAATGGCAAACATTTTAAGAAGTCATCTGATATCAAGAAGAGCCAAGGTGATACTTTACAAGACAATGATAAGGCCGGTTTTAACTTACGGATCGGAAACCTGGACTCTGTCCAGGGCAGATCCCAATAGTTTACTGGTCTTCAAAGAAAAATATTAAGAAAAACATATGGAGCAGTTAGAGTTGGCGATCAATTTAGACTCAGGCAGAATGCAGAGATATATCGGATGTATCAGGAGCTAGACGTGGTTCAGTTTATAAGAATAACTAGGCATAGAAGGCTGGACATGTGGCCAGAATGGAGGACAACGCTACTCATAAGAGACTGCTATTTGGGTAAGTTGACGGAAAAAGGAAACGTGGACGGCCACGATTAAGATGGGCAGACGAGGTCGAGAAGGATGCAAGTAGCATTGTAGGATCCAGAGCTTGGAGGACCTTGGCACAGGACAGAGAAGAGTGGAGGCGACGCCTTGATGCGGCCAAGACCCGTACTGGGTTGTAGAGCCAGTGTTGATTGACTGATTGAATAATTTATTATGACGAAATATAATTAATTAATAACTAATAATTTAATGACACAAATGCTAATATAGCACAAAATTTAATTCAAAGTAATCAAATAGTTAAAGAATTTGATATTTAAAAATTATATATATGCATAGGCTTACAGAGGTTTAATCAACAATATATTTTATAGGAGTTGCTTAAAGATATATTAAGCAGAGATTTTTTATATTATATTAGAGAATGACCTTTTTTTCAAGAGATGCTATGGAGAAAAAAATTAACACCCTGGTATAAGAAAAAAAGAGGAGTGAAGGAATACATAATTCAAGGCTGGCCACATTAAAGAGAGTTAGGGTATAGGTATATAAGAGTTAAGGTGTGTTATCCGGCTATCGGGCTATATCAGGGCAAGAGCTTTATGAATAATAGGAACCCCCTAAAAGGAGTATGAAGGATAGCTTTGCGGCTACTCTTTCTCAGGCCGATACATCATTACTTTATCTAACATTAGCCAACATTAATTGATAGTGACACCTTCGATCCACGGTATAATGCTGATATATACACCATCCTAGCGCCTCTTCCTTATATAAACAGAACTGGATAATGTTTTTTGCTTTCACTTATATTTATTTATTTATTACAGAGAGAGTTTGGTCAGAAGTTTTACAAGTACATAAAAAAGAAAAACAGAATAGTAAACATACAGAAAAAGAAAGTAGGTAATTATAAAACTAAACATTGTAATGAACTTAACATAAAATATATGGCCGTGAGTCAACACTACATCTAAATATGAACAATCCTTGAAATAAAACTTGTATAATTCAAAAGTATTATTTTGTGGGTTAAAAAACATATATGAGTCAATGGGTCAGAGCTATTCTAATACTCAAAACTTTATATAAGAAGTTACAGAGATTAATAACATCATTGTTGTGCTTGGGGTTCAGTATTGTATAAATATTGTCCTCGTGTGAACTAATCTATTTATTTCTGGGTTCTATATAAAATGGACAGTCGAAAAGGATGTGGTTTAGATCGTCACGTGATTCATTAAAGCATAGAGGACAATTTTTTTCAGTATTAATTCTGTCGGTATTTTTATTGTAGTAAAAAACTATTTGTTTACTTTCACTTATATAAAAATATCATCATCATCATGATAACAATTTAAATATCAGTGAAAAAAAATTATTATATTTCTTTGAAAATAATTAAGAATAGTATCTAAAACTCTCATAGAAATGTTGAAAATGATGGGGAATCAATCATTTATACGCTAAATAAGTATATTATATTGATTTTTATTTTGAAGAGAAAATATTTGTTGTCGCCGAGATTCGAACCCGGGTCTTCCGCATCACTAGTGCGGCACTCTTCCAACTAAGCTACCAGGGGTCGTAACCAAGCCAGACAAATTTCCTTTCTCTTCACCGATCCTAAATCCCTAGTTCTCGCAATTTTTGCGAAGTACATATGGGGAAGAATGTCCATTGAACATTTCTATAATTGGGATCTGGTACTCTACCAACTATACTACCAGCGCTCGTAATTTTTGCGATGTATATATTGGGACGAATGATCATTGAACATTACTTTTTAAATTAGGATCTTCTTGACGTACGTCAATTTTTATATTTATAAATTATTTTTTATTGATTTTTATTTGATGGTTATTATTTAAATTTTTTTATTATTTATTTTACTTGCGCCGCACTAGTGATGCGGAAGACCCGGGTTCGAATCCCGGCCAGGACAAATCTTTTCTCTTCAAAATAAGTATAACTTATTCTATTTGTGCCATCATAAAGGTTGAGAATAATAACATAGTAACGACTTTCATTTTTATCACTTATCTATTCCGTCCGATGCAGCATCCTATCAGATTAGACAGTAGTGATTCATTTTCTGCTGAAATACCGTTACGTGTGGACATGAATACCTTTCCTCATTTTAGTTTACATTTCGCCAAGAAGTAGATAAAATTTTTCTTATATCAACATTTTTGAGAGGAAAATTGTCAGCCTTCAGTACACAGTAGCTCCAGCCTTCTGTCAGCCCTGAAGATGGCCTACAACGTAGGTCGAAACGTCGGCACTTATAATAACTAAGTTTGTCTTATTTAGTTGGTTTTTTTTACTGCACCCCCAGACTATCTATATCCCACATTAGCATTTTTGTTTTGCGGCTCAGCAGTAAGCATCCTTTGTTAATGAGTGAATTTTAATGAATATAACTTTTTTGTTTTTTCCTTAAGATTAATTGTTTCTTAATTAATTTTTAGTCGGTGCTATGCTAAATATAATGAATACCATATTGGTGAAAAACAAAATGAGTTTAAAATTGGTTACTATTAAAATGAATACGAAGCTATTATAGAGTTAGATATTAAATTGATAAACATTAATTGTTATAATCGTTCGTGGATACAGAGATAGACAGAATGAAACAGAAAAAAAAATAGGACAAAAAAAAACACACCAGACGGATGTAGAGTCGAACTACAACAAAACAAATAATATCTGTATAGGATCTATCTCATTAACTCAGTATTGCTAACCAACTTAATGTAGGCACAAATAAAATAAATTGGACTTATTTTTTGTACAACTTATGGTCTGCCCCTTCCCCGACCAAATTCAACAAGTCTAAAGATATATCCAGTCAACAATTTCCTCATCAAAATATACATTAATGCACATAAGTAAAACTATTAAACATGTGTTTCGTACAATGGTGTTCAAGAAGAAAAGAAACCTTACGTTAACAGCGGTAATTAACGTAATTTCTCCTTAGAATCATTAAATTAGGTACTTTTACTTTCCCTATTCATATAAACTTCTAAAATTGCTACCTTTCGTAAAAGAGGGAAAACAAGTTTTGACCCTTAATATTATATTTCAAACTAATAAGCCAACTTAGACTTTCTGATAAAATTATAGAACATAAAATATCCCATCATCATTATAAATATGATGAATTTCTTGCGAAATGAATTTCTAATTTGATAAATTTGTATCCAAAATATCTCTGAAGAATTATGTAGCTCAGAGCTATTGTATGTAATAATCAAATTTAACCAATAAAAATGAGCAAGCACTTCAGAAGAGGGCTAAATTATAAAATAGAATGCAATAGGAAAAATCCCCAAAAAGCAAAACTGATAAATGTTAGGTGAATGTCCTGATGATTTGTTTGTATCTTGGAGAATGGTTGCAGTCTCTGTCCGAAGAGTTTGTTTAGCTGTTGATGTGAGATGTGCTGAACTATTCCTTCTTGAATATGTGTATACACTTATTAATACTGAGGTCTTAAGACAAACGATAATAATTCGTCCAAGAACATTTTCCTATCAAATTTATTGGCCGCTTTAGTTAGGAAGTAAGCAGGATAACAGTATGCTACACAAATAATCGGTCTTGAACCGCAATGTTATTGCGACATAATTTCTAGGGTGCAATTATCTAGAGCACTTACCTGGATTCAAACCTGTATATCTAGAATCCCCTGGTATCTTGAATCAGATATGAATACCAGCCATACTCTCCCTAACTATGTAGAAGCGATGATAGAGCTGTAAAGAGGTGGGATTAGATGCGGTCTTTGTTAGGAGAGTGTACAATACCGGGCGTAATGTCTGTCCGCCGCCGAGTTCTCACGCGTCCATTCTTCGCCCCCTATTACCATACAGAGGTGCCAGGGATGGGCGGTCATATACCACTTCGAGGGTATCTTTTACATTCTATAAAAGGGTATCTGCTATATTCTATATAACAGAGGAAACGGATTTTATTCATTCTTCAGAAATTAATATTGTATAGAAAGAGAAAATTAAAGTCAGGTAAAAATTATAAACCTTATTAAAACATACAGAAATAAAACTGATTTTGGTTAAATCCAAGAAATTGAATGGTTTATGATTTCATTTGAATTCATATCCTATGGAACTGATGGTGACTTGGTTTTTAATTATAACCTGAACAAAATAAAATGAAAAACGAATATAATATTGAGACCTTAATATGAAACATATCACTTAGATGGAGGCTTATAACTTAGGTCCAACTGTTAAGTTGCCTAAACCCTATCGTTTAAATTTTTAGGTTAATTAAATATTATAATCAATATTTGAAACAAAAAAACGGTATTTTGGTCCGATAGATCGGGAGAGCAATTACGTAATCAACTCCTTTTGTGATGGATTTCCAGGTTCCCATCTGTTCAGAAATTCAGACAACTTCCTTAAGGATAAAACTGTTGAAAATGGTATTTTATTTATATCTTATTCTGGCTCTATGGTCCTACAAGAATCCGGGCCTCCACTACCACAGCCAACCAATCACCTACAATCATGGGCTATTCTCCTCCATTCTTGTACACCCAGCCGCTTTAAGTCCTCCTCGACAACGTCCAGCCATCTGATCCGAGGGCGTCCTATGCTTCGTTTGCCGTCTGGTTTCCCATAGATCATTCTAGTTGGTATCCTGTGTTCTAGCATCCTTTCTATATGTCCCATCCATCTAATTCTGGCTCTCTTTACCAACTCTCCCATGTCAGGCTCTCCATACAGCTCCATCAGCTCCTCATTCCTTCTTCTTCTCCATACATCTTCTTCTGCTAATCCGCCCCATATTTATGATTTAAAAATTATACCTAGGTCAAAAACGCGTTTCAGGCTTTATTCCATCACAAAACCCTGTATTTTTTTGTTATGGGATTGAAAATTTGATAACAAGTTGAGAAAAATGTATAGAAAATGAGAGTAAATATTTTGAATAGAAAATTTTAAAATTTTACCGAATAACATTTCCATTAAAAACGGAAATTTCATACGAAACGACCTAATATTTCAGCCATGAGAATGAATTGTTAAAGCACAAATTACTCCCATACATAAATAAGATGGAATGAGAAATTTAATATAGGTTGTGGTAGGAGCTGCAGTTAGGAGAGAGGCAAACAAGAATTGTAATTAACTGTCTCCGCAACCAGCGCAGGAGGAAGCGGTCTCGAGGCAACTGTTGCCAATGTTAACGGCAAAGAACTTTAGCAACTGGAGTCGCTGTAGGGAGATGGCGTCTTCAGTAAAGCAACTATCTTAGAGAAAGATGTTTAGCGATATGTCTTAGGAAACGTGGTATGGTACAATTACTTCCGCATGTAAGAGTTGTAAAAAACTGCAACCACTATAACCAATGAAGAATATTCGATTCAAGTTGAAGATTTCAGTAATTGTTACATTTGGACAGTTCTAAGACAACAGTAGTGTAAGGAGAGGTAGTGGGGTACCTCAACTGCCAACTTTTTTCACTTCAATGAAGAGTACTTTTCAGACCGGGACGTAAGCCCCAGGAAAGTTTCCAAACTCTACAGCGTCATTCTACTAACTAAAAGAATGATAATAATCGCTCGATGATGATATAAAGGCTCGATACCGATACCAATAACTCTGCTTACAAACTTCTGTCCACAGATCATTACCCAAACCCAAATCCTTCAGCCCACTCTTATCGCAATCTTCCCACCTACGCCTCGTTCTACCCCTCAGACGCTTCCCAGTCGGCATAGCGCTTATTAGCATATTAGGAATTCGTTCATTACTAAGCCACTTTACAAGCCCATCTTAATCACATTAATAATATTAACCGGGCGCATGCTTTACAATTCTGCGTTATGTAATCTTCTATGCTCCCCAGTGGTCTCATTCCCTTTAGGACCGGATATTCTATGCAACACCTTATTTCGAATACCATAAAACGTTCATCTTTCAGCGTTAGCTGCCAATTTTCACATCCATAAAGAAGAGTTGGAAGGATGATCAGTTTATAAATACTGATTTTTAGGTTTCGCAATAAAAGACGCGAGCTTAGCACCTATAACAATAAATATGTCTGCCATAGCCGGCTTCGAACCCGTTACCTTTCGAATAATTCTTCCCTAATATATTTAAAATATAGGTGATACTAGGAACCTACAGTTATTTTTTGTACAAGCATTAAAATATATCCAGAAGTGATATAATTAAAAAAAATAAGTCAGTAACTTCCATATCCCCGATTAGATTTAACGTCTTAATGTTATGAAGGAATCCTCCATGAAGGTAGTTCGATCTCAAGCAATTTTCGAACGATATTTCAAACGAATCAATATGTTTTTAAAAACGCTTCAATTAAAATTAAAATTTAATACATAAAACTCTACACTCATTAACTTCATATAAATTGTGTACAAAACAGGCGCTAATAACATAACTTTGCGATCATAAAGAGTTATGATGGAATGAATAATCAACATGCAGTACGTATACATTTTATTCTGTGATCCATCATCAGAGGTGAAATTGAATAAGATATATGAGATATGTTATTAAATACGAATAACAGCTGAATATATATCAGAATACATCGAGTAAATGAGTAATAATTAAGTACGAATAATACTTATGGGGAGAAAACATGAAATAAAACAAAATAATTAATATACGTATGTAAACACAACTAATAGGAAGTGAACTGAAACTTGATTGGTTCAAGAGTTTATGTATGTATATCGAATTGGCAATAATGTGTTGTCTTTAAATATATAATTAGTTTTCCTTGACCATAATTAATCTTGAATTTGCCATTCATAAACTGAATAATGCAATGTTTATTTTTAATTAATTCAGATTGTATTTGAGAACGTATGTCAATATTGCCATTTCATATCATGAAGGTATATTTGTTTTACTATTATAAGGTAAATATTTACTAATGGCTATACCAGGCACTGAATTAATTATGGTAAACAACAGATACTATACCCTTGCGAGACCCCTAGCATTATTTATCTATCCTTCTCTCAAATATATTAAAGTACTAAGAAAACGGGTTGATTAATGTTCGGTTCTATAGGCACATAGTTCATAAATGATGTGTGACACAGGCCAACGATGAAAAAACTTTTGTACTGAAAATACCTTATTCCTATAGTTTTTAGGGTCCTGAATCCAAATATGATATTAAAAAAGCTTTATGACCCATAATTTCTTCACATTTTATAGTTAAATTACGCGATTTTTAAAGAATTGAACAGCTTTATGATTTAAAATAAATAACTGAAAAAATAGATCTATTGGTGTGGATGGAGTTGGTAGCACTGCTGAAACACATTTGCTGGCCAAAAAAGGTTGATTCTTATTTCTTTTAACAGCTGATGTTTTGTTTACTGTTAACCTAACCTCACTTTCACGTTTCCTGTACATGCGCTTAGTACAACTTCTAAACGGGGTTGTAAAATCTCTGCTGACAGTTTTTTAAATATTTGCGGTGAGTTTGTGATGAAAAACGCAAAAGAAACAAAAAGGTATATTTATCATACTTTGGAACTAAACTTGGTCATCAGGAGAAATCTTGGGTCCCGAACAAGGCATGTTATGCATGTGTTAAAGATCTTAGAAAATGGTCGAAAAAGGAGAAAAAAAAACTTTAAATTTACTGTTCCTATGATATGGAGGGAGCCAAAAAATCATTCCGATGATTGTTTCTTTTGCAGTGTCGATATTACTGGTCATAACTAAAAAAACAAGAAGGTAATAAGCTACCCTAACCTTCCGTCCGTCATCCCACCAATAGGGCACGGTTTAGATTTACCGGTCCCTGAACCACCAGATGATTTAAATTTTATTCCAACGGTATAGTATTTTCTGATGTACAATCGGAGTTACATGAACAGGATGATGAAGAATTCCAATGTTTTACAGAAAATGTAGAGCCTAAACAGTTTACTCAAATCGAGCTTAACGATTTGGTTAGGGATCTTGGCCTAACGGAAGAAAAAGCTGAATTGCTTGACTCTAGACTAAAAGAAAAGAACTTGTTGGCGGTTGGAACCAGCATTCGATTTCAGGCATGAGCCTGAAAGTTCACTTTTTGAACAGCCACCTTGATTACTTCTCGGAAAATTTGGGAGATGTTAATGAGGAGCAAGGGGAGCGTTTTCACCAGGACGTTAGAGTGATGGAAAAACGCTACCAGGGTCGCTGGAACACCAACATGATGGGGGACTACTGTCGGTCACTTCACTGAGAAATTCAACCAGCGACTCATCGTAGAAAAAGCTACACAAGAAGCTTCACAGAAAAAAGAGAAAGAAAGTATAGACCAATTCCAGTTGACAAGTGAAACCTGTATGAGCACATTATATCGCCACTGTAAATACAAACCATGCTTATAATGTAACATAGTGTTTCATGTTGCTCATAATATGATATAAAAAACTGGGCCCTTTTCGATTTTCTACCCACAGAATACAATTGAAGCTTCAGAGTTGTTCTTACTACTTTCATAGAGTCACCTAAGATACAGTGGCAAGCATAAAAACCTTGTATGCATAAGATTGTGGGTCCCCGATGGTGGGCCGGCAGGTGGCCCTAGTATATTTTAAACGAGAGTAAAAAATCCTCAGTTATGCCGTCCTACGGAAGGGATGTAAAATGGAGGTCATCAGCCTGTACGGTGTCAAGTACTTGTTAAAGATAACTATATTAATTGTAGCATCATCAGATTAGCCGTAGCAACATAAAGTGATGTTAAATGGAAAAAACAACCAAGCACTTTTTTTCAGTTAATCACTAGTAAGAATTTAAGATTTGAAGTGGAATTATTTTGCTTCGCCGCGAGGTTCCCTGTCTATGAATATATTTTTATTAAAATATTAATATTGTTTATTTATTTATTATATTTCTTTAAGATATTTATTTTTGTATACATCTTAATATATATGGTATTAGAATTTCTAAAGATACAGAACTCAAAAATCTTTTTTTCGGCTGTGAATTATGACCATTAAAGAAATATGTAAATATCTATTTATCACTCATCAGAACTGTATTAACCTAGCTTCAGATTTGGTCTACCAGACGGCACTTTTGCCACTCTCACGTCCTGATGCTATTTCATACTCTGAAATACACTGTCCAAAACTGTAGATTTTTGATTTATGAGATATTCAAATTAAAGATTAATATTTTAATACTATACTAAAATTACGTTTGTTTAATACATGTTTGATGAATATATTATCTCAATAATTTTAACTGTAATAAGCCTACAATATTATTGTAATGTTTTTGACAATTACATAAGATATTTTTTTATATAAATTTGTGTAGTTTCAAAGTTTATTTTATGTATTACTTTATTGTCAAAGTGCATCAAATTTAACAAATATTTATTTTCATGAATTGTCTCTAAATTCCATCAACATAACAACATTTAGATACCCATAAAAGAGATCTGAGCTGTTATAGGTACCACAAAGTGGCACGAGAACATCTTATCAGATATCCAGCTGTCTTACCAATTACCGAAAGATCGATTAAGTGTAAAAAGGTGTCGAGTCGTATTGTTTTATCAAAGATGGGCAAGACGTATGACCACAGCTGAAAGGACTGCAGTGGTCATTGTATGGTAATACCTCCTACAAATGGGACCCCCAGTTCGAGGCTACACAACACCCACACGGGATACCCAATACCCAATCTCGGAGATAATATCATATAATAAGTCTCCGTTAGACATATCGGTTCCCCTTATCTAATCCAGAATCCTCTAATAAGCAGCAATAATACCACTTCAGGCCGAAGGAAAATTCCAATGTAACCACGCAATAAGAGAATAATTACCGATTTCAAGCCTAAAATATTTGTTTATGATCCACCTTCAGCAATGCAACCGAGATATCTGCCATCATGTAATATTATTACTATATAGAAATGGAAAAATTTCGAATTGAAAATTCGCCTTATTTCTATGCTAAAAACGGACGATGGCCGCTTCGATATAATTTTCAAAAATTATAATTGCAATATCATTTAATATCAGATTATTAAATACAATTATATAAATACAATCCTGGGGTGCACTGAGTTCGAATTTTCCAAAGGTTAAAAAGTTCTGAAGCTATTCCATAAGGAATATATTGAAAATCAACAAAAAAATAAGGGACACAGGTCTTTTTCAAAGCTATTGCCAACAAAACACTATAACTACTCAATAAAACAAAAAAATAGGGATACATACTATTTTTTATTTATTTATTATTTAATTTTCATTTGCACCTGCGCATTCAGAAAATTTGATCCTAATGTTTTTCACTTTGCTTTTCTACATGATCTTCTATATGATGATGGAGTAAAAATATCAATAGGTGAGTAGGTCTCTTGGCCAATGTCTTTTTAATCTTTTCCTATCAAGTCCAGGTAACAGGGAGTAGGAAAGCGGAAGAACGAGTTGGTTTGGGTGATATTGTGTCGATGAATGGAATGTCATGTATTTGTTATGATTTTATTGTGGTAATGTTCATGTCGTTGAGTATGGTGTGATTCGAAATATACCATGGTGCATTAACAATTTTTCTGAGAATTTTGGACTGTGTTGTTTGTATCTTGTGTATGTGGGCTTTTTTTGCTGAACCCCAAAGTTCTGCTCCATATGTCCAAATAGGTTTTAGTATACTATTATAGATAAGTCATTTGTTCCGTAAGTCAAGTGAAGATCTGTAGTCCAGTAGATGTGATAGTTGTTTGTACCGTCTAGTCAGTTCTTGTCTTTTTAATTTTGAATGTACGTTCTATGTAAGTGTTTTGTCCAAGTATAGTCCGAGATAACGTACATAATTTTTGGAAGGTACTTCGTCGTTGTCAATTTTGACTGCTGGACACGAAACTTTGCGTAGAGAGAAGGTTACATGGCTCGATATTGAGGCGTTTATTCTGATTTGCCATTAATAGAACCACTTTTCTAAATCAAATAAGTGATTTTGAAGAGCTATAGATACTAGGTTTGGGTCTCTGTGAAAAGAAATAATGGCTGTATCGTCAGCGAAGGTATAGATGTTGGTGCAACAGAGATACATGTTAACTAATGGAAGAGAGAAAGTAAACAAAGACAGATTATTGTCAGAAATTTTTAAAAAGTTTGGTGAATATTGCTTTAGTTAATTATAGAAAAAATAAAACAAAATCAAAGGTCTGTTAATTGAATTATTTAAGGAAGGGTAGTTCCAAACTATTGTAGATCTCCAATTGTGCAGAAATGAAGCAATAAAGTGGGACTAAGCTGATTTAATCACAATTGTTTTTAAACCATGGAGGTAGGTACAATTAAAACATGGAGGTAGCTAAAATTACTAGTACTACAATACTTTTCCTAAACTACTCTCTGGACCAGTACGTTCCTCAACAACCGGTCTATTGTGACCGTTAAACCAATCTTGTTAAACCTTTCCTTACCAATAATCATTAGTACTTCTTCAATCTGTAGCCATAATTGTAATATATCCAGTTCAACTTTTAAGTTTATTTAACCACAAGCTAACAGTTCCTGTGTTGTTCTAGCTTTTCTTCATCGCTCAGTACATATATATCTATTAACTAATATACTTTCGGGTTTGAAATTCAAAATACTTGAATCGTTATGTGTATTTATCCATACCTATGATAATAATCCGAACCAAGTCCATCTCTCCTTATAACGTTTAAGCCTGAGATGTACCTTTCTGATACGGCATAGTATCCACACAAAAAATAATATGAATTTCATGCCAGGATATTAGCCTTTGTAAAGATCGGTTATGAACGCTTATACAACTTTTTTTTTCTTTTAGCTCACTCCACATTATTTTAATTAAACAAAACAATTTTCTGCTTTAAGCCGTTTTTTACATAACCTCGATATTCGTTCGTTAAATTTCTCAATTGATTCAGATTTATTCTCATATTCATAATTCAACACTGATTAAACAAATCAACGGCAATTACGTAAAAATAACGAATAATCAACATCAACAACTGTCCGTTGTTAATTTTTAGCATTTTATTTAATTTTATTAATTGAGGCGTTTCGTTTCAAAACCGGTTACATAATTTTTTCAATTTTTCAAGAATGATAAAAAAGATTCAATTTTAAAAAATAATCCATTTATCAAAATGTTTTTATTATTTTTCGTTGTTTCACTAACAGTACATCTCAAACAATAACTACTGACAATCTTTTACGATATTCTCATTTTTTAAAACTAATTTAATATAAAAAATATGTTTGATACATTCTAATCAGATATCTGGTTAGCTTATGGTTGATAAAAATTAAAAAATAAATAAAATATACCTTTTTAAAAAAATACACTTTAATCAATATAATTAACAGTGTTGATTTTTCATGCATTAAAAATTTTCTTTTAATGCAGTGGATCCAGGAAATGGAATCTTTTGGTATTGATTTTTCAAGGATCTAGACGGTTTTGAAATAAACACATGTAATAAATCATTTCTGGCATCAAAAATTAATTTATGGAAAAAATGGATGCCAACCAAATTTAGAAACCTAACGGCATTGTATACTCAAACAATAATATAACGAAAAAATTCTTGTGTACCAATGCTCAAATTGCCTTCTCTCTTTTTTTTTTTAAAGGACAGCAAACTTGTGTATCTTCAGCAATACATATGTAGATCTAATAAAAAAAAAAAAAAGGTTTCGATCTACCTTCTTTTCAATACCGGACTAATAAGAAATAGTTCCTTTGTATTGAAATAAAAGGGTTCTGTTCAATCGAGGGGTAAATAGCCATCGGAAAGGTCGGAGCTTCAAGAACTGACCTAAAGGCCGCCAGCGATAAAAAAAAAAAAGAAATAAGCCAAAGGTCACTTCTTACCATACAAAGTCTTCTTCTTTCGGAACTAACCTTAAATTTACTTTGCTCAAAAGCCCCAGTTACGGCTAAGTTTTTCCACTTACTTTAATATGAAGTAAAGGTTTGCATAATTCACTGGAGTGCCGCTGGCGTGAAAGATAATCTCGTCGGGGGCTTCTTAAAACTTTAAGCTTAAATCTAATACAAAGTACCTTGGAGGAAATCTTTTAAATATAAGAGAATACATAAATAGAAGGGGTATGTCTATAAAATAATTGATATGAATCAATACGATAACGATAATAATATTCAAAATTTGCATTTTAACATAATATGCGTATAGTTATAATTTAAAATACATACAGTATATAATTTTATAGATAATATGCATAAATAACACGAAAATGAAACAGTTTAGTTTGTATATTTATTTATTATATTAATACATTTTATATAATAAATTATACTGATTGTCTTAATATATTTATTTTATGGAGAAGAATAGTCTCACTACATATAAGTTTAAGTACAAGTTGTCTATATGCAAAAAATACCCAATAATGCACATGTCCTTTATCAGGTCGATATGTAAAATAAATGAAATATATTTTATTTAGATAGGTCATTATAACATCAATTCCAAATTTTAAATGTTTTTGTTGTGCTTTTTATTTTTCATTATCCCCTTATGCAGTAATCTTATTGTTTCAATCGAATGGACATTTTAGGTATAATTTGTAAAACCAATAATCAGAAATAAAATTATACAACTACATATATATATTCTGGGAACATATTAGGCATACATCAGTTACTATTTAATTTATAAAATGTATACTTCTTTATTTGTTTTTAACCATAATTTTGTTAAGTAAATATGAAAAAAGAAAAGTATAAAATGCTTTTAATAGTGCTAAAATCCGAATACATAAATCTAAAAATATGTGCTTAGTAAAAAACAGTGCCTAAAATGTTGATATCATATTTATTTTAATTTTTTTCAAAAGTATAATTTGTTTACAAAAATGTGAAAAAGTCAAACTATACAACGATTATTGTTCTAGGACTTTATTTAACATAAATCTAAATTTTTTTATAAAAACATAGAATAAAATTTGATATCTTATATCTTTTGATTCATGCTTACGTAAAATGTTATTTATAAATTAACTTAAATCAAAATTAGTTAATTTATAATTTTAACGATTATAATAATTATTTAAGAAAATTATTAAAGATTTATACTCTTTGAATTAATTTTAAATAAATCTATAAAAAAAAAACATTAAACAAAATTATGTTCTTCATTTGGATTTCTTATGAATTGTTTTTGATTTTGTTTAAATATTTAACAAATATAACTATAAAACTAATTTTACTTTAACGATACCTTATTTATATGTATGTATAATTTGTTAAATAAGTATTAAAAATATGAAACTATAAAACAATTTTAATTCTCGGAATTTATTCGACATAAATCTATAACTACTTAATTTATATATAATAAAAAAATGAAATAAAATTTTGATGTCTTGTCAAAATTTATTGGCGATGACAGGTACAGTTTTTCATGGCGGTATTTTATGCTGAAACCACGAGCCCGTATATTACAAAAAAATATTACAGGAAATCGAGAAATAATTTGAGGGGTTATCTCCGGAGAGTGAAGATTTATAAGAGGAATCCATCATTTTTAATTGGTGCCTTCCGAGGAGATGTGATAAATCCGTGAAAGGCGTCAGTTTTTGCCGCCCCTGGCTCAGCTGTTCCGCCGCACTCTTTTTCATCAGCTGTCCTTCCCGCTTCTTCCTCGCCTGCATTAGCACTGACAGCCCGGATCCCAATTTACAAGATAATCTGCGAGCTTGCACGCTTCCAAGTTGGCTCCTTTCAAAAAGTGAGGGAGTAAAACCCATTAAAAAAACTGATGTAACTCATATAAAATTATAGTTGGGCCATTTTCAACAAAACTGTCATTTTGACCATGTCTCACCTAGTCACATTCATTTCTCCGTTAATAATGCTGATTTCCTAAAAACCAAACAACATACCCGAACAAAAATAAAATTAAGAAACGCAGGTGTCATAATTGTGCCTTGAGTAGGGGATGGTAACTACCGTGACAGTTTATTTTTGTATAATTTAATTTTATTTTTACGTCCCAATTCTCTTTTGGGAAATATAAAGAGCTACGTAATACTTGAAAGGGGCAATCCTACTACAAAATTAAGGACATATTTCCAAAGAAAAGCATTTTATCAAAGATTTATCCGATTTATTATATCACATTAGTTATTGACCACGTGACAATAATGCTTTATTGGAATGAAAAGGAAAAGTGATGGGCCTCGAGTTGGTGTAGCGTTCCACCTCAATTTCGTAAAAGTAATCTATTTTTATCTTTTTTATTTTGAAGAGAAAATATTTGTCCAGGGCCGGGATTCGAACACGGGTCGCCCACGTCAATCTATAGTGATTCAAATTTCATTTTAGTAACACAATTCGTAAGTACAAGGCATTCTGACAGCTGCCAGATTAGATTTCAAAAATTGGATTCCAAGAGAAAAGGCGATAAGGAAAATGATGAAAGCAAATCTATAGCAGAACGACGGAAATTATGAACTGAAGTAAAGTATCTTAGGATACTTGGAATACATTAATTAAAAGTTCTTAGACGTAATTAAGAAAACAAGAAATGCAAAACTGATGGGCAGAAGTATTGTGTTACACCGAGAACTAGGTTAAGGATTGCGTTAGATCATACGGTTTGAGAGAGTTCAGTGATTTTTATGAGAGTGTTGATGGATTGGCATTGAACCTTCGGGTTTATTAAGTATTCTTATCAAATTTTTTTTATTTATTTATCTCTGCTTATCGTTTTTCTATAATCCAAGTCATATTAAACTTTTACATCAGGAATAAATAAATATGGAAAACATCAACGGAGGGCTATAATTTATTAGGATGTTATCCTGTCAGAGGCACGACTGAATGTAGAAGAAGCAATATGTGAATATGCAAAGGGAAGGGTCTAAGAAATATGAAGGTATACCCTCCTTTATCGGATGGTGGGATCTGGAATAGGAAGAGGGCAGTTGTCGGCTGAGAGTGGATAACGTCTTGAGCAGGTTCTCTGAAGAAGGTAATGAATTGTGTGGAGGATCTGCATTGTGCTCGGGCTCTGGACTCGGGCCAAACCCAATCCACTATTGTACGACCAGTCTCTGATTTATTTTTACCAATATCCCGGTCCGAGGTCCGCTAAAGATGGCGCCCCTACATCAACACGTCTTCCCCTTCATAGAATCCCTTTATAATACACCCAGGGCAGTTTGTCTACTTCTTATACCCCACCTCTCGTGTCCCCACCCAGAATCTCGACCGCCATAAACAACGAGTCCCTAAAGCACAACCCCTGTCTCTTGAATTGAGGATAAGCGACTCCCTCTACAACTAAACAGAGATATCAGACAACACAAAGTATATCGAATTATATACAACTAAGTTCGATTGAATAAATTAGCAGATTCGTGTTTTACAAAACAAATGAATAAAACGTATGTATATCTTTTTCTAATAACATTAATAAATAAAACTGAGAAAAAAAACATAAATTGTAAATTATAATCTAAAAAATCCCCAAAACAAATCATTCAGTCTCCAAAATTGTATCATAGATTGTATCATTAAGGCGCAAAAATAAATAAAAAGGGAAAAAATATATGCATGCGCAGAAAATTAGTACGATTTTTTTTAAATGCTTAATGTTTCAGAGTAAAATTGATTTAAGTTTTTACTATATGTTCTACAAATAACAGTAAATATCCATATTCTGTGTAATAAGCATGGCCTCAAATAACTTCTCCTAGTGCTATTAATATCTTTATAAATAATTCTAACTCAATCGAAATCAAACATGTGCTTACTAGCCTTGGTGTGTTGTGGCAAAGCTGTGTTAAGTTATTACCGTTCCTTTAATCATACTGTTGCTGATAAATCCTTTTATGCAGCAATTGTAATTTTTTACCTTTGTATTTCTTTTGGCATTGTAATCAACTAATTTTATAGACCACATCACAATATTGCGAGTTTAGTATCTTGTCTTTAAAAGGTGTGTGAAAGATACTCATCTCGTTGCTGATTCTGTTCTCGAGATTGACTTAGTATGTATCACATTTTTTAAAGATAATTTTGATTTTTTTCAAACAGACCCTTAATGTATGTACAGGCAAGGAAAAAGTCACCCCAATTGCAATTCTTATCATTCATTATCAGCGACGAAGTAGGATCCATACTGTTGTAGTTGCGATTCATCTGAATATGGATCTTATACAGATTCCTCTCAAACATATTAAAAATAGTTTTCTTCACAAAGTTAATATATCTGATATAGTTTAATTTAATGGCCGGTTAATTTTCTAAATTTAATTACGTTCATGAAGGTAAGGATGGTATCCAATAATGTCATCCGATAATGTACAACTATCCTCAAAAGAACAATCAATAAGTTTTAACTAACAGTTTGGGAGGATTAAGTGCGATATATCAAATGTTTTCCAAGTTGAAAGATGAGGCAGCTGCTCCACCATTACATTTACCTGATTGAGCTCAAGGGAACTTACTAATTTCGAAGGACCAGTCATGGGTTCATTATCATAATGTTCATAACAGGCAGGGATGTGTTCAATAAAACATATTCATATAAATCATTATGTTTAAATTGATCTTTAAAATTCATGATATTTGCGAGCCCTATTCCTGTCTTGTGATTACCTAGTCTCAATGGATATAGACGACTTTCCGGATAACATGGCTCACTTTCACATGTCATTATGTATCGTTTATTTACTTGATGTATTATTGTAAATATCAATTGAGAAAACTCAAAGAAAAAAAATCAATATGAAAACTATCGTAGTACCGAAAGAAATCACTTTGTTATTAAAAGAAAAGCAAATGATAAATGTCAATACATTTGATATTATTAAAAAAAGATGCTAAAAGTAGTTGAGCCTGAGTACATTCTGACGACCCCGCATATCTGTTTTCAATTATCAAAATTGTATTCAGCCATTTCATGTATTTGTATCATTATAAACTATATAATATTAATAATATATATTCCTGTTTCATTGGCTCTTATTATGCTTGACAAATAAGTCATCATTAAGGAAGTAAAAATTTCTATGCACAAAACAACATAGTGTGAGATATTCTTATAAGAGATATTTTATACGCTATATATTGGAATATTGATTGGCTTTATGACCTAGAAGGAGGCATCACTTTTCTTTCGATGCTCTCATATCATCGGTTATGTTTACCTGACGTGGCAGGAAAGTGGGATCTCTCATTTTATATAAAGGGGAAGGCGGTAGTTTTTTCAAAGCATTTTTCTTTTTTTTTTTTACAATATTTTCTTTTATGAAAACAGGTACGGCCTTCAAACTTTCTAAACACGATTCAATAACCATTGATAATAGATAATAGATGATTAAGAATTTAAAAAAAAAACGCTTTGTGGACAGAAAGTTTATTCCCCAGGAAATATTTACTCGAAGTAACTAACAATTCAAAAGAAATATAAAACTATGCTCTTATTGAATATATTACACACTAGAAAAATAAATATAAGCGTTGAAATTATTGGTTGTTAATAATATATAAATATCAATAGGAGGTACGTTCCGGACGTTGATCTTTCTATGACTTGAAATTTTAGTTTGAAATGGTTATTATAGCTAGCCTTATTTATAAATGGTTATTATTTTCACCTCAATCAGTTAACATATTTGATTGTTAACTATTATTAATGCTTTAATAAATGGCATATTTCGAAAACGGCACGCACGCAACACTATTTGGTAAGTATGATCCATTCGCCACTTAATAATATTGGAGGTAGTTAGTAATCAAGAAATCGGAATCAACAAAAATAAATATCATTGCGTGGCAGCCCTCACGACATTTCTAAATATTGTTACGGGCTACTGGGTGTAAAATGGACTAAACTATTACTTAATTCAAGAATCTAATATTTATTAACAAATTAACAAGAATACAATGAGATTATTAAAAACGACTAAATTATTAAACTAATATCAATTTACAATAACAATATTCTACTAAATGTTATCTATTTCTAAAGTAATATACAAATAATATAAGATATTGTTTATACTAAGTAACTAAACTATTTATATAAATTTGTACAAATACAATAATATTACACTATAGTTTACAATTACAAATTAACACTTACAGTTCGCTAACTAAAGTCCACCGACCGTAAGACTCTTCAAATATGACAAACTGCCACACAGTTTATTACACTTATTACACGGCCACTAATTGTCACTGTTGCTCACTAAGCACTTATTACAGACTGATACTAATACTAACTAACTCACACACACTGCCACTAGTTAACGACTGCTACTCACTGGCTTATTACAGACTCGTCTTATTACTACTGCCGCGGCCGAAAACGCTGTCCTTTTTATATAGGCAAGGTAGGTCGTGGTGGGGCATTACTCGGAACACGGACGAGGACCACCTAGACCGATCTAGAAGGTTCTACGCCATTCTATAATCCCTTCCGCTTAATCCCATTGTTTGCCTAATCCGCTCTAGGCAGATCAGAAGCCGGTCCTGCTTTCCGCTCTGACCGTAACACTGCCCCCTCCTTAAAAGTGCTCTGCCCCAGAGCATAGTCCGGAGAAATCGGGCGGTCATGAGCTTCCCTCGATGGAGACGCATTTCCTTTCCAGGGGTTGAACGTGCACACCAATATGGCGACTCCAGAGTTGGCGAATATCTGTTCAAGCATGTTCCTGACAACCTTCCACTCCAGGCCGTCATATCCACAGCCCAACTTAGGGATCGCGAGCTTGGTGACACGCAGTCTCAGAAGCTTACTCCGCAGGTCGTCGAGGCTTCGCCGCAGTGCGTCATATGTGGGCTTCTGATCAGTAGCACACTTGGTAACTAAGTAGAACAGGTGTCGTCCTTCGTGCGTATGGTGGAGTGCTTTCCCGACGCGTGGTCCTTGGCGTTCCAGTTCCTCAGTTCCAGCAAACTTCTTCCTGAAGACGGTTGCAATCCCTCGGGAAGTCCTCAGATCTTCGGCTACACAATGGGCCAGAGAATAGTCCGCGGGTAACGAGAAGATATCTCTGTATACTGCCTGAGTTACTCCACGGGAACCTTGTACCTTAGGTTGTGCAACTGATACCTTACTGGCCTCCACGTTGTTGAGGTACCTGACTTGCTGGTCTTTTGTCGGGCCATGGTCTCCTTTGTATGGGGCCAGTCTATTAAAATGGACTACCCTGGGTTTCCCTTTTGGCTGCTTTCTGATCCTATAGATGACGTCGTTTATCCTGTTGATGATCTCAAACGGGCCATCCCAGGAGTTCTGAAGTTTAGGTGAGTAGCCTCGCCTTCTTCGAGGATCATGTAGCCAGACCAAATCTCCAGGTTGGAATCCACCTTTCTCTGCCCTGATGTCGTAACGCTCCTTCATTCTGTCACTGGCTCCCTGGATGTTTGCACGAACCTGCCGAAGGATGACTTCTTCGTCTCCCATCGTCAGCACACCTCTCGACATGTCCAGCTTGATCCCGTATGCCATCATGAAGTCCATGCCCAATATGACATCTTCATCGATCTCTGCCACGAGAGCGCGGTGCTTCAGATGTTGACCCCCGATGATGAAGGTGGCAACTGTCTCCCCGTAGACCTTGGCTGGCTGTCCCGTGGCAGTCCGTAATGCCCAAGTTGTTGGTAAGATCTTCTCAGCTGGAAGTGTCTTGGAGTTCAAGATTGTCATGCTCGCGCCGGTATCCACTAGAAGGCTTCGCAGCCGCCCGTTCACCATCCCATCAACGTAGAAGCTGTTCGTTCTGCTTCCTATCGACGCAACTCTGATGGCCTTCCTGGGGGCTTTGACGTTACGGGTTGGACATTTGCTTCTAGGATGTCCAAGCTGGCCGCAGCCCCAACAGCGTATCTCCCTCTTATGGGTCCTGAGAGCATCCAACACTTTCGTCACAATGTCTTCGATGCTAGGGACCACATTAGGTTCCGCTTCTGCTGCTCGAACTCGCGCATGGCCCCGTACAGACTGTCTAACAGCTTCAAACTCCATGGCCTGAGATAATGCGTCTCCCAACGTTTTCGGCCGGGCGAGCTTCACTGCTTGTTGTGTCTCTGGGTCCCGAAGTCCATCCAGGAATTTGTCGACAGCCAAACTCTCGTAGACATAGTCAGTGACCGATGGGTAGGCGTTCCTCACCAGCCGGGCAATATCCGCTTCAAATTCCTGCAGCGTCTCGTTGTCCTTCTGGACCCTGTTTCTTAGCTGTGAGCGATATAGCTGGTCCATGTGGCGGTGGCCGAAACGCATCTCCAGCCTTCTAATCAGCTTCCCGTAGTTAGACCGCTCCGACATGGGCATTCCCTGCAGCACTCTCAAGGCGTCTCCACGCAAGGCCAGGCACAACGCTGAAGCTTGGGTCTCCTGTGACCACCCGTGGATCGAAGCCGCTGTCTCGAAGAGAGTCATGTAGTCCTCCCACGGCGTCTTTCCGTCGAATACTGGAATGGTGTTGTGAGCTGGTGGCGTCCCATTATTGGCGGGCAGAGTGGTTTTATGAAGACTGACCTCGGGGGAACGGTCGGTGTCGTTCGTCGGTGGGTTGCTCATACGTCCCTCTAGAGCCTCTACTCTTTGCCTAAGTTTGCTTTCAATTGAATTCAATTTTTCTCCTAACCTAGATTCTACATCAGCTACTTTATTATCTACATTTTCCATTAACTTAGTTTCTAATGTGCCTAATTTAGACTCTAGCCTATTTTCTACATTGCCTAGTTCATTTTTAACACTGCTTAATTCATTACCTAGTTCATTTTTAACACTGCTTAATTCATTACCTAGTTCATTTTTAACACTGCTTAATTCATTACCTAGTTCATTTTTAACACTGCTTAATTCATTACCTAGCTTATTTTCTACATTGCTTAACTCATTCTTAACAGTACCTAATTCATTTTTAAAAGTTGCAGACAACTTGCTTAAATCAGTTTCAAACAGAACGTCATCTGGATTTTCCCCTAACTCTACAAAAAATTGACGCAAGCGATGTTGCAGTACACTTTTATTTCCGGAAGAATCCAGATCACGTTCTTCTAGTTCCCGTTTTAAATCCGCAACTTTTAAATCCATCAATTTAAGACTTTGAGAAGCCATTTTTCAAACAGTAGCCCAATAATTACAAAATAATAACAATTACACAAAATATCCCACTTCTGACACCAATTTGTTACGGGCTACTGGGTGTAAAATGGACTAAACTATTACTTAATTCAAGAATCTAATATTTATTAACAAATTAACAAGAATACAATGAGATTATTAAAAACGACTAAATTATTAAACTAATATCAATTTACAATAACAATATTCTACTAAATGTTATCTATTTCTAAAGTAATATACAAATAATATAAGATATTGTTTATACTAAGTAACTAAACTATTTATATAAATTTGTACAAATACAATAATATTACACTATAGTTTACAATTACAAATTAACACTTACAGTTCGCTAACTAAAGTCCACCGACCGTAAGACTCTTCAAATATGACAAACTGCCACACAGTTTATTACACTTATTACACGGCCACTAATTGTCACTGTTGCTCACTAAGCACTTATTACAGACTGATACTAATACTAACTAACTCACACACACTGCCACTAGTTAACGACTGCTACTCACTGGCTTATTACAGACTCGTCTTATTACTACTGCCGCGGCCGAAAACGCTGTCCTTTTTATATAGGCAAGGTAGGTCGTGGTGGGGCATTACTCGGAACACGGACGAGGACCACCTAGACCGATCTAGAAGGTTCTACGCCATTCTATAATCCCTTCCGCTTAATCCCATTGTTTGCCTAATCCGCTCTAGGCAGATCAGAAGCCGGTCCTGCTTTCCGCTCTGACCGTAACAATATTGTTTGAATTCATCACGTACTATATGATATGGTCCCCAAAACACGACAGCTTCGATCTACATCACTGACGAATATTCAGACCAATGTTTTCCTAACAGAGCCACGGCGTGCCACTTCAATAAAAGTAATATACAAAAATGTATTTAACAAGAAAAAATGTATAAATTTCAGCTAATTTATACAAAAAATAATAACTGTTAATAGAAATTAAAATTTCAAGATTAATACTATCCTTACCACTTATGCTGATGATACATGTGTATTATCAGTCAACACCAATCCAGTTATTGTATCCCAAAACCTCCAATCCCATATCACTGACCTTGAAGAATGGTGTCAAAACTGGAGAATTAAAATAAATTCTCAAAAATCGCATCAAATCACTTTTACCTTACGTCGTAAACCGATGACTTCCTGCTCTTCAGTATCCTTTAAGTATATCCCACTTATCCCTGTAGAACAGATCCGATACTTAGGGTTGCATCTTGACAAACGATTAACCTGGAATCCTCATACGAGACTGAAAAGACAAGAAACCGCTCGACGTTTCAGGCTACTTCAACACTTACTAGACAAACGCTCTAAGCTCCCAATTAATTACAAAAGACTCATCTACATGACCATCATACGAACTATTAGGACTTACGGAATAGAGCTTTGTGGCTCCACTTAGCCATCGATACAATCCAAAATCCTTCGTAAAATCCTCAATGGTCGTTATTTTGTTATGGAAAAAGTCATCCATAATAATCTTAATGTCCCATATGTTGCTGATTTGGCCCGAACGCGCTATCTATCCTTTCATAACAAACTTCATTTCCACTCAAACCCTCTAGTTTCAAACCTAGCCTCCTCTTCAATTCCCGATAATCCTCCGAGGCGTCTGAAAAGAAAATGGCACCGTGATCTTCTTAGTTGAACTTGTGATTTGAGTACTACCAGTATGTAGTTCCTCTACTTGTCATTTTCACATGTCATTATTTATCGTTTATTTACTTGATGTATTATTGTAAATATCAATAAATAAATAAAATTAATTAATTTCTAGATATCAACAGAAATAATAGGATGTAAATTTAAACCATAACATCAGGAAATGGAACTCTTAATTAAATGTAAGAAAATTCAACATAGTGATAATAATATTGATTTACAGTTACAAGAATGCTGTACTACCATCATTCTTATGCTATATGAAGCTCTATTTTACTGTCAAGTCCTCTTCAATATATTCAAAGTATTTCTTCCGTTTTAGGTAATAATTTATATTAATTATATATAATGTTTATCTATCTGAGAGGTACATGTTAATAGCAACCTATTAAAACATTTTTGTTTTTATGAACATCACGAATAAGAGCTACTGGCAATATCAAAATTGACTGAACTAGAAACAACAAACAAATCTTCTAGAAGCAAACTAACGAAAACTTTGTAATAAATATAGAAAAACTGCTGTTGTCTTTATCTACCACAAGATTGAAAAATAAATTGTGCCACATTTAATGTTTCTTTAAAAAATGGCTTGTTAGTTAAATGGTTTCAACGCGCTCATACCTCTTAGATCACATACTCGGTAACCTTAGGTACCTCTTAGGTCACACACTAGGTAACCTTAGGTACCTCTTAGATAAACTAATAAGTAATCTGTAAATTCTGTTCCGCGCTAATTATAAACATGAAGAAAACAAGGTAAATTTAATTGTAGTTAAAGTCAGTAATATGTAGGATTTGGATTCGCTAAGGAGGTATAAGAACCAAGAGATGAACAAAC
This sequence comes from Troilus luridus, assembly GCA_964056705.1. NCBI lineage: Eukaryota > Metazoa > Arthropoda > Insecta > Hemiptera > Pentatomidae > Troilus > Troilus luridus. The sequence continues at coordinate 40,597,293 of OZ057412.1, read as the reverse complement.
GATTAGGTGTGATGTTTTGTTGGTACATTTTGGTCAATAAGTTTATAGCATCTGCTTTATCGAAGATTACTTCGAATCAGCTGTTTTCAAAAAAAAAATCTGTTAAAATCCGGTTATTCCATAAATTAAATTAAACTAATCGTTCATCGGATATTACTAGAGGGTTATTGTCACCCTGATAATTTATGCACTCAATATCAGTTTAAAAAGTTATTTCTCATTAAAGCTCCTAAAAAGGTACACACCCCTGTCTGTACTAGACCATAGATTTTATGTTTGTTGGCAATTTTTTAAATAATAATAATTGAAGAAAATTTAACAACCATCTCCAAACTAAGCTTTATACATTTATATTCAAATCTTATATTAAAAAGTAATTAATAATAAAATTATATAATACATATTAAAACTGCAGTTAGTTAAAACAATATGTACTTTCGATTCAAACCAATATTCAAAACAGAATGAAAAATGACTAATAAATAAACAATCTTATTACTATTCAGTTTAAATAATACAACTCCTGAAGTAATCGCAAGACTACCGCATCAATCTTCAAAGGTCTTCCAGCTTCTTCACATAAATTTTTAATTATCTCCTCCGAAAAAAAAGATGGAAAAGTTCGGGCATTTCCCAGAAGCTCTTCCTAATTTAAAGTGTTATTAATCTTTTTAGCCTGGAAATTTCACTGAACTATCCCTTCCGCTGTCCATCGACTGTTTAATGGAATGATGAAGTGAGCCTCGGATTTAAACTTGAAGAAGATGGATTTTTCCTCAACACTTAAGTCATATTTTATTCCCTTTCTGACATGGTACATTAAGTTAAAACAAGTACTTAACCTATTTACTGACTCTTTGAGGGAAAATTGTTTTTACTTCGAATTTTGGCATGAGTAATGGTTCGAGTCTGAAGGACACGGAGAATTCATTTCTTTTTCGTTCCAGTTTCCCCCGTTTACATCATATTCGTTTCGATATATATAATATATCAAAACAGGCTCGAATAAACTAAGAGAAACAGAACAAATAAAAAATGAATAAATCAGAAATCAACAAATGAAAATTGAATAAATATATATCCATAAATCCGTTAATGGCTTCTGAAATTGACACTCCAATCCAAATAATATTTATTTTATTTTAATAGTTGGAATAATCTAGTAAAAAAACAGTTACCCGAATTATCTTTTTATATTTAAGTTTTATCTTTACTTTATAATATATTTAGTTTGTATTGAAAAAGGGAAAGGTCAACAGAGACATCAAATAAATGTTAATACATTAGTGGAAAAATTCCAACTAAAAACCTTAAGTCTCTAAACTAAAACAGGAAATTAAAACTACCTGTCCAATATTTCGCCTATTCAGGCTTCCTCAGGGCAGAAAGAGAATGATACCAAATCAAAACATGAATAATGCACCCAAAAAAGACACATCCCACCACCTCCAAGGCTCAAATGCAACTGCATTAATAACTGGAGTTGCATTTGAGCCTTGGAGGTGGTTGGATGTGTGTTTTTTGGGTGCATTATTCATGTTTTGATTTGGTATCATTCTCTTTCTGCCCTGAGGAAGCCTGAATAAGCGAAATATTGGACAGGTAGTTTTAATTTCCTGTTTTAGTTTAGAGACTTAAGGTTTTTAGTTGGATTTTTTCCACTAATGTATTATATTTAGTTTAGAATTTTAAATAAAATTATTTCAGACTATAATATAATATAAAATAATAGGATGTTGATAGTTGGGGGTGCAGTCAAGAAAACACGCAAAAATAGGTGAAACTATTTTATTTTAAGTGCCGACGTTTCGACCTACTATGTAGGTCATCTTCAGGGCTATGAGAAAACAGACAAAAACAGAATAGACTGTAAAAATACATAAAAAGAGGTACAGAAAAATTAGATAAAATGTAGAGATATAAAAAAGAATGATATATAATGAAAGGATATATGAAGGTATATGAATATATATATACATAATATATATATATAATAATGTATGTAGGTATATGAATAAAGATGATTACATGGTAGATGGATAGAAAGGTGATAATGCAAAAACAAAGTACAAAGAGAGCAATGAAGTTAAACAGAAAAAAAATAAAATGAAAAAGATATGAATATAATGAGTATGGACAATTTAGTATAATAAAGATAGAAATGTATTGCAAAGAAAACAATAGTATGAAAATAGTCTCATGGGGAGTATCATAAGTGCAATGAGAGAACATGAATTAAAAATATGATACCTAATAATACATCGAGAAGAATATATTATAGAACGTAAAGAAAAGGAATCTAATGTATGACGGGCCGGGAAGTGAAATATAAATAAAATATTTTAAAAATATAAGTATCAGAAGTTATGTAAAGGTATAAATGTTATATAAAGGTATACACTATACATTGTATAACAGATGTTGTATCCAGGTATACATATATTATATAGAGGTATACATGGTATGAAGTTATATAAATAAAGATGAAAGAATACAAGGAACAATACATGAGAGATATAAGATATCAGTAAGTGAATAGAGATATATTATAAAAAATAATAATGTTCTGTGAACATGAACTCTTAAATTAAAACTATTTAATTAAAACTAAAAAACTTTTAATTAAAACTTGTTTTCTCATAGCCCTGAAGATGACCTACATAGTAGGTCGAAACGTCGGCACTTAAAATTTCTTGACTGCACCCCCAACTATCAACATCATATTATAGTACCCACAGTCAACTATTTCTTTCTCACATGTATAATATAAAATATCTGGTATAATAGTTTTTGTTAGTAATTATATATATTTTTAAGTTTCAATGCTTTTTTCTTTTTTATTTTATTGAAAAATTACTTTTTTTTCTTTACCGCAGGTTATGTAGGAAGTGAGTATAAATATAATCATGTATTTAATACATGTCAATTTATATCAACGTGATTTTATATGTATTAACATCATTTAATAATCATTAAATTATATAATAATTAGATTGTTAATATTTTTCTAAACTAAGAATTAATGAAGTAAATTAAAAAATAATTACTGGATGTTTAAGCTGACTTCAAATTTCAGTTGGCCCAGCCCTGGTATAGTATTTCCATTTGGGGTTTTTATTGGTTATAGAAATGTTACCTCAGAATAGATTGTCGAAATTATAATTAATTATACGTACGGTTTTAAGTAAATACTCATTAGGCAGGAAAACTTATCTTGATCTCACCTGTAAAAAAAGAAATAATAAAATTAATTATGGTTAAATTATTTCATAAAGTAGTTTGTATAACTTATATATAGTTAATTTGTTGTTATTATATTTAAATATCATTTAAATCAATTTATAATTATAATTAAACGGCATTTCCTAAAGTTTAAGCAAAAGAAGTATTAAAGTATTCAGTATTAAAGTATTGATCAAAATTCATATAAATCATATCAAATTCTAATTTTAAGCAAAATGTGAGGAATTTAGGGCTCTGATGTTAATGTGATAATGAGTTTAAGAAGCAAAGATTATACAAGTTTTATAGTTTTTAACTTATAATTAACATTTTAAAATATTAAAAAAAAAATAAATATTGCATTTAAATTTCTAATAACTGTTTTTATTATCGGACATACCGCTCCTGCAAATGAACTATCAAATGCCAAAATCCAAAAACACTAACTTTTCAATATATTTGAAAGTTCCAAGTGAGTTAAAAAATAAAAATTTGGGTATTAATAAACCAAAGCGTTCCTATTGTAATAATAATATTGAAAATATTTTATTAACCATTAGAAAATGTTTATGTTCTTAAAGTGTTTTTTTTTAAAGTATGTCAATATTCCCATAAAAATTAGAAGTTCAAACATCAAATAACTCAAAATATGACTTTATTAATTGTTTGTTTGTTCATTTAACGTCACTTTATGCTGCTATGGCTAATTGGACGATGCTACAGTGGGAGCTCTAAATTTTGCCTACCCAGGTTTAATTAGGGTAGGGATTTTTAACGCGTACCTGACACCGTACAGGCTCGGAACCCCTGTTTAACGTCCCTTCCGAAGGACGCCGTAACTAAGGATCTTTTACTTCCTTAAGAAAATCCTAGGGTCAACTGCCGGGCTACGAACCCGCGAACTTGGGAATAGTAGTTTGTTACGGTAACCTCTAGACCACAGGTGGGAAATGGAATATCAGATATGTCGTTTATGAGTTAAAAAGGTTCAAACAGTACAATTATTGTATTGTTTGAACCTTTTTAATTATTGCTACTAAAGGCTTTACTCATAAATGAAAATTCTTTCCTGAAGAAGACCTGCAAACTAGGTCGAAACGTTGGCTAATTAATAAACATTTCTCCTCATCTAAGAGAAATTTATTGACCTCTACCCGGACCATTTTCTTTCACGAAAATTCTTCTCGTTCATTTGAAGGAGCGATATGTAGACATAATGAAATCTGATGATACTGTCTATATTCAATAATATAAACATTTCATATTGTTTTAATTTGATGTTTTTTATTAGTTCTATCATTATTTTTTTATGGCTATATTTAAGAGATTATGATAGCATGTTTGTAGAAATGTTATATTTTTAGCTTTCTTTCTTTGAATAATTCTAAGACTAATCATTTTTAGTCATATTCATTTTATTCAATTATATATTTATTTTCAACCAGTTACATTTGTTATAAAACAAAAAAATAGCAACAACAATAAAAATCAATTACAACAGATTTCCAGTATTTTGGTCTTAATAAAAGTGAGTTATTATTAGGTTATGGCAAAGGTTCACGCCATAGCAAATTTTGGATAGGATTCGGACCAGTTCGTTACGTATTCCGACCAATCTGGTGGGCTAGATCGATGACAAAGAAACAGTAGTCCAGCCGCGTACTGAGCAGCTAACGCACCTGTACCAGCTAACAGTCAATTGTAATAATATTAAACTGGCGGACTAGACCTCAAAGAGGTGTAGGCCGCCCTGATATCCAACAGTGGCCTATCCGGCTATCTCCAGCTCTGTTGTAATTATCGCTTGTTTGCCCGGGGCCATACAGTAGTCCGGTCCTTGATAACCCAGCTAACTGTTCCTCCACAAAGGATTACTCCCATTAATTACCCCCCCCCCTCCCATTCCCATCCCCGGTGGCCTCACCGTCCGAGTGCTCTTTTTGTCATATATCTAGGCCTAATCAAGCTAGGGCATTAGGTTAATCCATTATAAGAATCTATTATGTCCACATTCAATTTTTTTTCTTTAAATATATGATAATTAAAATAGTCTAAACATTTATTTTTTTTTTAATTTACTACTGTATATTAATAGGACAGAATTTATATGGATGTGCCATGTAGAAAAAATGACAGAAGATAGAATACCAAAGAGAATGCATCATGAGAAACCAGACGGCAAACGAAGCAGGGGATGCCCTCGGATCTGATGACTGGCCGATGTGGAGGAGGAATTAAAGCTGATGGGTGTACAAGATTGGGGCAGAATAGCGCACGATAGCAGAGATTGGATGGCTGTGGAGGAGGAGATCAGGGTTCTTGTCGGACTGTAGAGCCAGTATAATAATAATAGTAATAATAATAATAAAGTCTTTATTTATTCTGGGATAAATCCCATTAGAATAAGAATACAAGTATTAATATATAAGCTATTATGTCTAAGAGTATAATGTAATTACAATTAATTGATTAATACAATTAAATTTTAATGAGAAAGAATTAAAATAATTAATGAAAAATTGAAAATTACCTCCAATACCAATATTTAAAGAATAAAAAAGAGAGTATAAGAAAAAAAATAGAAATAAGATAACAATAATAAAATACAGAGAAACAATAGATAGCTACATAAAATAAAATGGGGCAATAAAGTCATTATGGATGACTCTGTTCGTAACAATATAAGGAGCATTGGGGATTTTATGAAGCATTATGGATTGTAAGGACTGGATATGACAGGAATTCGATGGTTTTTTGGAGTCCCTAAGTTCTACTCCGTACTCCCAGATGGGTCTTAGGACTGTCATCTATTCGCGTCTTTTGTAATTAATTAGGAGATAAGAGCATTTGTCTAGTAAATTCTGAAGTAGCCTGAAACAGCGCGTTGTTTTTTGTCGTTTCTATCTAGATTGATAAGTTAAGCGTTTGTCAAGATATAGTCCTAAGTGCCTGAACTGTTCTACCTGTGAGATCCTATTCAACGATACAGGAAGTCATCGGTTTACGACGGAAGGTAAAGGCGATTTGATGGGATATGTTGGAATTTATTTTAATCCACCAATTTCGAAATAATTTTACAAGGTCAGTGGTAAGGGATTGAAGAGAATGGGATGCCATTACCGGATTAGTGTTGACTGATAGAATCATGTACCATCAGCATACTTGGTAGTATTAGGATGGGTTGGGATGTCAGCTGTATAAAGTGTGAAGAGAATTGGGCCGAGGATACTGCCTTGAGGAACACCAGCAGAGTGAGACATTTATCATTTCCATTAGAAAACTGACCATAATATGCCTTTAATCATTTGAAAAAATGTTTGTTTGCTTATTCAATTAGCGTAACTTTGCACTACCCTTGCAAGTCAGGCCATGCTACAGTGGAGGTCCTACTATAGCCTATCTTGTTATGATTTGGATAGGGATCTTTAATAAGTACTTGATACCGCACGGGATAGGAACTACAACTTAACGAGTCTTCCGAACGGAATAGTATTTTAATCCCGTTAACTAATCCTAAGCCTACCTGCCCAACATGACAAAATGTTATGTCGCGTTGAATATCGAAAATTATAAATAAAATTTTGTCCACAACTCTTTGGTCTCTCCAAATTAATTTTTCCTTCATTCCATATATATAAATTAAAAAATACAAAAACTACTTTTAAAAAAATAATAAACAGGATGTAAAACACTTTGTGTAGGAAAATGTAACCTGTACATTTTTATTATCTGTGTTGTTTGTTATATAAACTGCAAATGACTATATAAGAAAAGATTAAAAAGACATTGGCTAAGAGACCTACTCAACTATTGAATTTCCATTCCAAAACTTGATGTGCATGTACAAAAGGAAAAAGAAAAACACTTGGATCAAATTTGCTGGATGCGCATTGAAAATAAAATAATTAATAAATTAATAAAATATATTTTTTTAAATTAATCTGTAATCATAGATTTGTAGACTTAGAAATCCGAAAAATGGATGTGCCACACAGCAATATGTAATATGCGAATCACAACCATCAGATCATCATCATTAGATTTCATCACAGTATGTAGCCGTCTTATTTTTTCACCAAAAACTCTTTCCTAACATAAACTTATAAAATCCGGCATATAGTTCCTATCTGCACGATTAACGTTCAAGGACCCGCCAGGCAAGATGCGTATCGGAGCATCATAAAATTAGATTCTTTTATCGTTCGCTTCAGTGTAAACATAAAAAAAGGCTTCCGATCTCCAAGACCCATAAATACACCAATAAAAAAATATTGGTACGAAAAAATAAGATAAAATATTGATGAAGACCTGGGTGAATTATGCCAATTAAGTAAGGAGAGATTAAAATTACTGAATCTATTTGAATAAATCTATTTCGGAATGAACCGAAGCTGAATGATGCTTTTATAGAACTTGGTAAAATCAAGTTCGTTTCCTTCAGATGTATTTATAGAATAATAATAAAGTTTAGCGAGCCCTAAGGCTCGATGGCGATACCAACAAACTCTGCTTTTAGCATTTTACCTCAGAAAGATCCTTGACTTTCCCATGGTATTTTTCGAACTAACAAACAATGTGAGTAGGGCGTTCTAGCCTACGTCACATCCGTCTGGGGGGCCGCTCTCATCATTGGTCATCGAGTCCATCGAACTGGACTTAACTGGAAGGAACTTCCAAGGAATTTCCACCTACTGCTCCCACATCCGCCACCGCCATTACCATTTCTTTTTATATTTTTTCGAATTAGATAATGAAAATTATAGAAAATATTTGTATACCATTGTTCTAGTGAAAAGTATGCAAAAAGAAAATTTATAATATAGCATTGAGACAGCGTCTGAACGATTTAACCGCCAACAATGACAACAAGGATTTGATAAGATTAGTTTTGATTATTAACCCATTGTACGATATTCAACAATAGGATTATGAATGTGATTGATAATTCCCTGATTAGGCTAATTCTGACCATTTTGTTATATGAAATAGAATCACTAAAATCAACAAGGCATGATTGTCGCCAGGATATATATAAACATCTCCTGAAAGAAGAATAATATGTAATGAAAAATAAATTTTGGAACAGACAGAATATAGATATAAGCTGCTGAATGATCAAATTACAAAATAAAAAATAAAACATATGAATATCTAGTACAAAATAAAAAATATAATAGTAATAATTTTAAACGTAAATGGCGATGGCACAGCGCGACCTGTGGTCTAGTGGTTCTAACAAACTACTAAATCGCCCAAGATCGCGGGTTAGTAGCAAGGCAGGTAGCCCTAGGATTTTTTCAAGGGAGTAAAAAATCCTTAATTGCGCCGTCCTTCGGAAGGGACGTTAAACGGGGGTCCCGATCCTGTACGATGTCAAGTACTCGTTCAAAATCCCTATCCTAATTAAATCTGGATAGGCAAAATTTAGAGCTCCAACTGCAGTATCGTCCGATTAGCCATAGCAGCATAAAGTGACGTTAAATGAACAAACAACAACGAATGAAACATAAATGACGGAAATTAAAAAATGGAGGTTATTAAATGTTAAAATAAGAACAAGAAGATAACTAATGAGATGGAGAAACGAGATGAAAAAGGAAGGAAGCATAGAATGGACGAGAAAAACTTACCCAAGAGAACATTGGCAAAAACCAGGAGGAATTTACTGGATATCGGGCTCGGTTAAAAAACAACCTATGTCGTTTTTTATTCTCATTCTTTCAAAGATTTATCTTCACTATTTTTTAAATTTCTTCAAAACTGAGGAAGACTTTAATTTAATAACATGAGACCAAATGAAGAATTAAATTATTTATTTTGGTAAAAAGAATAATAATTAACAAAACGTATAAAATTAAATGTTATAGAAGAACTAATGATGATCAAAGTATTCTGAGAAATTTTAAGCATGACATTTAATGAGTATCTCCTTTCAGGTGTATCGTATGAGAATATCATGATTCCAGAAGCTTCAGAAGCACCAGCACCAAAAACAAATATGAAGAGTTTTCCGTAATTCCTTGAATGAGGTATGTACATAACACGACAAAGCCTATGTATAAAGAGGGTTTATCATTATTTCATAATAAATAAGAGATATTTTATATCTTTGTCATTAATAATTAGGATGATCGTAAAATAACGAAGGCTATATGTTCTTAAATAGGTCAAATGCAATCATAATCTTCGATTTGCTTACGGATGGCTACAGATTATAAGCGTGTAAGACTAATTTTCTTTTGACAATTTACTATAACTCTTTAATTAATAATTTTAATAAAGCCAAATCTTCCAGAAAGTAGTAAGATGTAGCTACATAGAGAATAGTTAAGCAGTTTTGTTGGTAACAGTCTAAAAAAAGGACATGCATTTATATATAATAGCATCTAATGTGTCAGTGCATAGTACAAAAGCTGATATTCTGTGTTACTTTCCACTTACATACATAAAATAACGATTGTATTTGGCAAAAAGTATATATTCAGTCAATTCTCAATTTTATATCAGATTTATGTAACAATTTAAGCAAGATAAATACCCAACCAAAGATTTAAATGATCCTCTTTTAATTAATGAAATTGTATTTTTAAAATTTAAAACCCCCCATACATAAATGATTGTGGGTGTTACGAGGCATTAACCCTTACAAATAAAATAAACAAAATATAAAATCCTAACACAATCTACCTTATATTATATTCGTAAAAGTAATATAAATTACTATGATTATTCGTCAACCTTTAAATAAAAATAAATGCCATATTAATTGGTGATAAAATTCAGGCATAGGAGTAAAAATTCATGAAAAAACCCATTACGTTTGTCCAAAATCAAACCGCCACATTTTCACCGAACCATTTCATCAGTTCTACTTCCAATACTAATGTTACGGGCTACCAGGTGTAAAATGGACTAAACTATTACTTAATTCAAGAATCAAATATTTATTAACCAATTAAAAAGAACACAATGAGATTATTAAAAACAATTAAATTATTAAACTAATATCAATTTACAATATACTATAATAACAATATTCTACTATTAATTATATTCTATTAAATGTTATCTAATTTCTAAGATAATAAGATATTGCTAATATGTACTAAATAACTAAACTATTTATATATAAATTTGTACAAATACAATAATATTACACTATAGTTAACAATTACAAATTAACGCTTACAATTCGCTAAGTCCACCGACCGTAAGACTCTCCAAATATGGCAAACTGAAACACAGTTTATTACACTTATTACACGGCCACTAATTGTCACTGTTGATCACTAAGCACTTATTACAGACTGATACTAACTCACTTACTACAGACTGATACTCACTCACTGTAACTCACACGCACTGTCACTAGTTAACGACTGCTTATTACTGACTGGTCGGGCGAAACAGCTGGCCTGTTTATATCGGCAAGGTAGGTCGGGGTGGGACAATTCTCGGAAAATAGAGAACCGCCTAGCCCCATCCAGGCCGATCCAGATGGCTCTATAATCCCTTCCGCTTAATCCCATTGTTCGTCTAATCCTCTCAGCCGGCCCTTCTTCCCTCTCTGACCGTAACACTAATAAAGTTTATAATTATAATTATCTGATTTTGTAATTTATTTTTCACATTCCGGTCCTCAATACACCTTCTCTCCAATATCTCCTGTCCACACTACCTTCCTCTGCCAGACCTCTAGCTACATACCATTTCTTCTCTCACTTCCTCAATCCACAGCTTCCGAGGCATCCCACGTGTTCTTCTCTTCTGAGGGCAGACTTTAAGTGATCAAAGGGGCCATCGCGTCTCTTTCATTCTCCTGACGTGTCCATACTATACAGTCTTCTTTCACTGATGTCATTGAGAATGTTGAGTTTAGTTCCCACCTCATTTCTTACAATCTCATTTGTGACCTTCTGCAACCTGGATATGGAACAACTTCTCCAGAGATCCATTTCTAGACCCCCTAATTTATTTGTGAATTGTTTTGTCAGTGTTTATGATTCTGACCCATAAAGCATTGTGCGAATCAAGAAGGAGTGGTAATATATATCTTCCTTTTTAGTTCTGAGAGAGACCTTTAGATACCCCAATATCCCGTTCAGGAGACGTACCATCTTTTTATCAAGGGTAATTTTATTTTCAATATCTTTTCGCCCTGTGCTAAACCTGTCAATCATCACTCCAAGATATTTGAAACCAGTACTTTGATGGATCGGCCAATCCTCTAAGCAGAGGATACGTAAAGTCGACATTGCAGTTAATTTCTGATATTTCCCAACAATAACCAATAGCTGTTTTTTTGCATTAATTAATTTTCTTCACCAATAAATATTATATATTTTTATTAATTGTTATTTTTATGGTAATTATTTTTTAATATTTTTGTTTAAATGTGAAAAGATTTGTCATGGCCGGCATTCGAATCCGTTAAATATTTTCTCTTGAAAACGATTTCCCTTAATATATTCCAGCAATTTAATATAATATATATTATTAATTTAGTAGCATACGATATATGAAGTATTTAACTAAATTAATTTATACCTGATTTGCATTATTATTCTAACATATGAATGGATCAATTAAATCACGCGAAATAGACTCTCCGTTGACCCCTGGCCTGCCCTCCACCGCCTGCTATTGACTATTTCATAAGTGCCCTTTCATGTTATTTATTTGATTTTAGGGAGAATCGGGATTCAAAACCAATTACAATTTAAGGTTGAAATTCAATAATCCTGCAACGTTTTTGTTCGTGAATTTTACCTTCTATTACCAGACCAAAATTAAAATCCCAACAGCATTTAATGTATGTACGCATCGTTCATGATAAAAAGAATACTCGAAACATGAAAATTCGAGTTTTTCGAATATCCATATAGACAAATTTCATAATTTTTTTTAAAAATCAAACTCTTTTTGTTTTGTTTTAACAAAATGCTGATGAAAATGAAATACATGTTTTTAACTATAATTTTCAGAATTCACACATTATATTGCTATGTTTTATAGTTTTAAATATATTTTAAATATTCTAATTGATTTTGGGATGATAGAGTAATCATCTTAAATGATTTAAAATATTTAAATCAAATCATCTTAAATGATTTAAATCATTTAAGATGATTACTCAAATTATTATTTCTTTAAACGTCCTAACTTTATTCTTAATTGGATTCTTCTCCATAGGTTGGTTGTGTGTCTACCAATTCACTAATTAATTAAACCATCAATATATTATTCATAATAATACAGTGAATTTAGAGTAAGTAAGCACTAAAAGAATTATAATGAATATACTTTATTAACAAAATTTTAAATAAGATCAATGATTTAATGTATACATTGAGAAGTATACTTAATGATTCAGATATACATAGAGGATTGCCATAAAATATATACATAACTTAAATTACAACTTATCTTGTAAAACAAGAGTTGATTACGTCTATAAGTAAGGTCTCGGCATGGCCGCCTTCGGACACTCCTGCGCCAGCTTCGTTTGCCAGCTTCCTTCTTCCGACTCTTCCTCGCTCCTTCTTCTTCGGGACTTTTCCAGAGAGTGTCTTTTCAAAGGTGGAGTCTTGGGCCCCCCCTCTTTGGGTTATCTTGACCATGGGGGTCTAACCATTTTAGCTGCTTGACCTAATTCTTACAAACGGTCATTTGCTCATTGTGTAAAAATAGTTTTATTTTTATAATACCGTCCGACACGATACATAGCAAGATCTACCCTTAAAACTACTTAATTATGAAAAAATATGAGATATTATCTCTACTATACATCTAGAGGCATTTTTACTTTTTTCTATTTTTTTTTATCTATTTTAAAAATCACTTACATTTACCGTATATTTTAGGTGCTATATTTAAATTTTCAATGAATATTTATTTTATTTTTTTAAATATAATATTTTTTAATTTCAAAAAATGTTCAAAAATCTATTTAATAATGGATGTACGATATATGGATGGATAGATCAAAGGATAAACGTTGACAGTAAATTTTCTGTAAAATCCCCCTCCATAGTCCTATTTCTGTCCCCTAAAAACGTGATTTAATATAATTTTCTCTAAACATAATCCTTCTAGATAACAATGAACCTGTTCATATCTAAAGAGAACAAGAAACATTTCCATTTACATCGGATTTTAAAAACCATCAGCCGCGAAGAACGGAGGGGATAAAAAGAGCTTTAAATTGAAAAGTAACTTCCTGACAAAATTTTTTAACCCCTCCAGGACTGAGAATTTATTTTATTTTACGTTATTTAGCTCACTAAATTGTTTTTATCAACAACAGTTTATAGAGTAACACTGGTTGTTGTTTGTTTATTTAACGTCACTTTATGCTGTTATGGCTAATCGGAGGATGCAACAGTGGGGCTCTTAATCTTGCCTATCGATGGTTAATTAGGATAGGGATTTTTAACGAGTACATTACATCGTACAGGTTTGGGATCCCCGTTTAACGTCCCTTCCAAAGGACGGCGCAACTAAGGATTTTTAACTCCCTTTAAAAATCCTAGGGCCACCTGCCGGTTGTAGCCGGGGGGAGCTTATTAGGTTGTTATGCTAAACACTAGACCGCAGGTCGCTCCAAATCACTGGTTACCTAATAATAATATATGCACATCCTTCTGAATTTATTTGACCTAAAATATTTTTTAAAAATATATTTCATGTTTAGGTGTTCTCACCTTAATATTATTAAAGAAAGAAATGTTTTCATTTAAAAGCCACTCCTAAATCACGACATAAATCGATATCAAGACACGAAATAAAGAATTGTTTGTGTGCTTTATTTTTCTTCCTTGGCACTTAGGCCTTTGAAAACCACCGGTATTTCAATATTTTTTAATGTAATAAAAAATACTGATTGCTCAATATCAGTGATCTTTTATGTGTGTCCCGTGTGAGATGAGAATGCAAGCTGAAATTAGGGTGTAGTTAGAGAGTATGGGATAGACAAAATGGGCGGGAGATAAAGGTGTACAATTAATTATTAAGCTAGGAGGTTATCAAAGCTGAGCTGTGTTTGTTCTGCTAGTTAATGGATCCGGCATTACCTTGCATTATGGCTGAGCTCCTAGCCGAGTGTGTGCGCCATGTCCCGGGTGATTTACTGAGTTTTAATTGTCTCAGCTTAGAGCAATGGGTCTTTTGGCTATTCACGCTAGCTAACATTAGTGATCTTCAGCCTTTACAAATGGTCTCCAAAAAGGCTTGTAGCATCTCTTTGGTTCATATACCAGCCTCGCTTCTATTCTAGCAATCTTATTCAACAAGGGGATCATTATGGGTTGCATTTAATTCTGAATGTTATACCCATGTAAGAGTAATTTAGTTCCTATACTATTAGAAGGACAATTATAAATTTAAATTTTTTGATGATCAATATAGTTTTGTTTAATGCGTAAAGTAGAGAATATGATGCTCCGATATGTTCCATAGATCACAGAGCTGATAAAATTATTAGAATAATGCTTAGGTAGAGGATTAAACAATCATTTTATAAATCTCACATAATCGACATGATGTCAAGTCCTTTAGTACATAAGAACATAATGTATACATTTCAAATTATACATCTCATACCAGCACCCGGTTTTATCAGCATTTGACTACCACTTTTTACACTATTGATTTTAGATAATTTAAAATTTACGAACAATGGTTTCTGTTGGTTGTAATATGTACTATATGTGTAATAACATCAGGTTCAAATAAAACTAAGCAATACTTCAAAAAGGATAAGAGTTAAAGGAATATATATAACCAGAAACGAAGATTGTAAAAGCACGGAATGTAAATAATTTATTGAAGTTGGAAAACAATGGTAGATTAAGTTGTTGTGAATAATAGTTCTATGTTTATAAAACGACCAAGGATACTCGTATATGCTTCGCCAATCAATTTATAAAAGCAAACATCATCGTTTTTGGGATAATTTTGCTCAAGCGTTATGATTTTACAAGCAGCTTCGTGATTAATTGATTCCAAATTAAGCATGCTCGACCAAGCTTCGCTTTACAAGAAAAAGTGGATTTTGACTGGGAGTGACATGCCGGCTTTTTCGGGGTATCATCTCTTGATTTAGGTTCCATGAGTAGAAAAGTTAAAGGGTCGCTTCCCAATTGGGCCTACCAAGGTTTTTTTATATGTTATACTAGCTGTGCCTGCGACTTCGTCCGCGTGGAATAGTGACTTTGGGCAGCATTTTTAACTTTTTAGGCTAATTACTTTGCAAATAAAATACGTTCATACATTAAAATATGTGTTTTACTGCAAATAGTTTATTTAAGTACATTTTTAGAAACAATGTTATTTTGTTTTCCCAACTTTTGCCAAAACATTGAGATTTTCCCAAAACGTATTTTATGTAGTAAAATCTAAGTGAATTTAAGAATGGTTCATTTAACAGATCTCGGAGTCATTAAAGTATATTAAAACTACATCATTTATAATTTTCAATAGTAAGAATTCGTTAATTACCTTCTCTTATAGTAGAATACTTTATTTTGTCTGTATATATTGCTTAACTTTAGGTTCAATAGTTAGATTATAAATTGCAGCGATGTGCGCAGCAGGGACCTGACTGAGAGGATAGGGTACGAAGTAGAGGTTCAATGTTTACGGAGTAGAGAATAATTAAATTCAAATTTAAATTCCTTTAGTGCATTATGAACGTTGTAAAAACGCATTTTATGAAGTAAAATCTAAGTAAATTAGATAATAGTTATGAAAACTACATATTACGAAAATACACGCGCAAATCAACAACAAAATTAACGAAAACAATGGTATTTTACGAATGATTCTATACAAAAATCTAGTTACTTTATTTAAATTACCTTAAGAAAACGAAAAATTATACTGAGATTGTTCGTTATTACAAAATAAACAAAAGGAGTTACCGTTATTAGGTATCTACCTAATATCCAAATGTACAACAAATAATAATGACGTAATAACATCCCTCTAAATTCGAAAGTAATCTTCTTTTGACGAATGAAATAAACAAAAAACGACATAACATAGACAGATATAAGTACAACTGAAACGCTTATGAATCTGGACGTTTATCCCTTAAGTTTAGTTGAATGACCATACAATGTAAATATAAACTTGTTACAAAAAAATATATTTCAGTTTTATTATTATTATTTTTTGTTTTTGATTTCACGCATTTGCGGGTTCAAAGCAGAGATGGGGACAAGTCCAAATCATCTGCAGTTATTTTTTTTTTCTTTAAACGTTTAGAAATTTTCTGACGATTCTGGTTGTGTCTAGGATTACTGCCTGTTGTGCCTCTTTTAGAACCTCAAGTGGAAGGCCCAGATTCTCAGTGCCCTCCACCGTGGATTTAGGAACCAATCCATTCGTGGAAATTATAATAGGTGTTACGACCACGCTTTCCGTTCGGATTAATATATATATTATATGTATAATACATTTATATATATTATCTGCTATATATGTATATATACATTGCTATATAATATAATAATAATTATTATTATATTACATAGAAAAGGTACAATTATTTTATACGGTATTCATTAACCGAAAGATCAGAAGAGAGAGTGTGGAGAAAGAAATAATTTCCTTACAAACCAATATACAATACTATTTTTTATTAACATTCCAGCTTGTAAATAACAAAAATTAATTCTATAGATCAACCATCATCTTTCTTCAAAATAGGCAGTAGGCCATTTTTTCTTATGTAAATCGATATATATAAAATATTTGCTTTTTAAATATATCGATTTGTTATATACGAGTGATAAGAAATTAAATGAAAATGGTCATTAAATGGATTTTGACTATAATTTCAAATAGAGATGTTTTAGCCGAAAGTGTAGGGAAAAACATTTCTATATGAGAAGGGGGTTGATCGGTTACATAGTAGTTAGCAACACAACCTACTGTGCCCACGATCGCGGGATCGCAGCCCGACAGGTGTCCCTAGGTTTTTTAAAGATAGTAAAAAATCCTTTGGTATGTCGTCCTTCGGAAAGGACGTAAAATGCGGGTCCCAAGCCTGTACAATGTCAGGTACTCGCTAAAGATCCTTATTATAATTATACCTGGCTAGGAAAAATTAAAGGAATCCCACTGCAGCATCGTCCGATCAGCTATAGTAGCATAAAGTGACGTAAAAACAAACAAACAAACAATATAAGAAAAGGGTTATGCCTAGAGGGGTCAGAATTAACATTTTAGCTGCTTATAAAGTGCTTTGCTAGTATTACATTTTATATATTTAAATTTCATGTAGGTATTGTGAGTGTCAGATTAATCAGTGTTCCAGGTATAAACAATGGCGGATAATACTCCATGTTGGTCTGCTAAATCACTTGCTTCAAAATCTTGTAAAATAAAAAAAGACTAATAATTCGCCGAAAGGTGACTTCCCTAACAATAACAGAAAGGTTAGGGAATCCTTAAAGAAATTTAGATCCCGGTTCTGAAAAAAAGTAAAAAAGAAAATCTATTTAAAATATCTGAATTGAAAATAATGACCGTTAAAAAAAATTCGTGAAGGAAGGTTGTTAAATTATCGTAAAGAAGATAAGAGGAAATGACTAGTCAGAAGCACTTCAAGTCATGGGAAAAGGCGAAAGTCAAAATGTATTTGAATGGAACTGAGGAGAGGATGGGTCAGAGTTTAGACAGATTCATCGATTCCGTGTCGCCTCCTGACAGCAAGCAACTTCTCACCATTAAACTAAGTCCGGAATAATTGTAGTCTGCCATTCCCGGCCATTTAAGTAACAAACGTCAACTCGCTGCCCCAACTTTTCTCTAAATATTAGGAAACTTTAATGGCCGGACTTCTGGAAAGTTACACCTAATGGTCATATAGGTGACCTTAATCTGGAAATCGAAGGCAGCAACATCTGGATTTATAATATTGCCGAAAAATTGAGTCTGTACCTCATCTTCCAAACATCTAAACATTCTGAACAAACTACACATCTGAGGCATAAAGATTATCTGCTCAGCTTGATGAGAAAATTGCTCAGCTGATATCATAATTGTGTCTCCTTAGTCACTGTACCACAGCTACTTCCGTTTTTTCAAACAGTGGTATAGTTCTGGATAAATTTTATGGGTCATTTCCCTTTTGGAATGCATAGTACTACGTAGTATTCGAAAGGGGCAATACTACTACTAGGTTGAGGATATAATTCCTAAGAAAAACATCTGTTCTTAGATTTCTAACATCAGTAATATCACATTTGTTATTGATCCCGTAGCAACACTGATCCAGTAAAATGACAGGAAAATTTCTAAAAAATGGAATGTAGAATGAACCGGCGTCCCTACTATTCTCTAAATATTATGAAACTTTAATGGCCGGACTTCTGAAAAGTTACATATAGGTCATATAGGTGATTTTGATCTAGAAATCGGAGGCGGCAACAACATCCTGGATTAATAATATTGCAGAAAAATTCTGTCTTTACTTTACACTGTCACCTTCATTTATCCGATAACAGAGCTTATTTCCAAACATCTAAACTTTCTGAATAAACTACACATCTGAAGCATAAATATCATCTACTTAGTTGATTGGTGAGAAAAGCGGATGTCATAAATGACATCCCTTAGTTACTGTACCACAGCTACTTTCTATTTTTCAAACAGTGGTTTAGTACTGGATAAATTTTACCCGTCATTTCTCTTTTGGAATTTATAGAGCAACGTAGTAATAGGAAAGGGCAATCCTACATCAACATTTAAGAAAATCATTAGTCCAATTAGTAACATCAGACTAGTTATTAATCCTGTGGCAACACTGACTCTGTGAAATGGTGGGAAAATTACTTAATAAAATTGAGGGTAGAATGATTTTTTTTAAATTTATAAAGAAAAAAATTACTAAAAAAAAAAAAGAGTCACCTTAGTTATAATAATAGATGGAAAACGACAAACGTTCTTTAAATGACTCATATTTTTTAAGTTGATATAGAGAAAGTTCTAGATTTTTTTATTAGATTATAAATGATTATAAATTTCAGTTTTACCACAATTACTCGTATTTTCGTTTACGCACATGAGCATTACATTTTTTTTTTTTACTATATTATTTTTTTTGTAATCAGTTCTTCCAATTTGGCCTGATATTTGAAAACAACAGTTCACGAAACAATTTTCATTACCATTTTGTTATTTTTTTTTTTTTAATTTAAGTGACATGTTTATATTCGTTGGTAATTGAATACATTGTATGCATTAATGTAAACAATAGTTATCAAACTATTTTAATTTCTGTGGTTAATAAAAAATTAGTAATTAGAAATAGATATATAAAATAAAATAATAACATTAGAACAGATGAAAAAAATAACGTTAATAGGATTTTCTTGTAATGTTATTTTTTGCGATGATTGTTACAATCATTAAGTTTCTAGAATAATGATAATAAAATTTATTAAAAAAACTTCTGAAATCAAATTACTACTTTACTGTTAGTAGGGCATATGACAGTATATGTCTTTCTCAACTGCTGGGGAATATGTTTATTTTGAAGTATATACTCTTACATATAACGAAAAATAAAAATTAAGGTTTTGCGAACATGAACTACAGATTACATATAAATTTTATTGCAAATGTAGGATGACAGTAAAAAACATGCATATATACAAAAGCTTCATTTTACTTGAATAGGCATAAGTGATAGAATAAAGAAACTACTAATTAAGGTTATATTTTTAAATTTAATTGTATTCATGAGGTCGACTCCTGCATTGGCAGTATTGGCACCCTTTGGGTATTGTACAATGCAGTGATAAACCCCTCAGACATTATGCAAGGCAGTGATAACCACCCCAGATATTATACAAGGCAGTGATTTGAGATATCTAACGTTATTTTTCCTTAAGCGATTTCTTTTCCCTAGCTATTTGCACGAGGAAGCAGAAGACCTTACAGCTACGACCTACTTGATTATTCCATTACTTGGAATAACCTTTCTGAATAGATCTTTAATCAAGCTTCATTTAACTTTAAATCCTAAGTTCAATAGAATTGTATATTTGCTTTAAAAAAAAAAAAGTTGAAGAAAACCTTTTGGAAAATCATTCAAACAATTTTAAAACGCCGCAATAAACTTATTCGAATATATATTTTTTTTTCAATAGCTCATGTACGAGAAATGTAGTACTAAAGAATGTTTAGCAATAAACAAAATAGAAAATTGTATTATTTTTTATTTTATTTCAATACCAATATATATCAATATCATTTTATTAGAAATATAGATAGTTAAGTGGATGGCAGGATTTCAGACGGAAATGATGGCACGGTTTAGTTCTTAATGTTTTATTTGAACTATTTAAGAGATAAATAAATTATAGTCATTAAATATAAGAGTTAAAGCAAAAAAGGAATGGATGTATGTTTTTATTTCCATTATATTTGTATTTCGAAGTAGTCCTTGGGGCTCCATAAAAGTCATCGAATTCATTTTTAATCCAATTCTTGGGGTTCAAAATCCTCAATTCTCCTTCGTAAACTTCTCAATGCTCCTTACTTTGCTAAGAATAATGTCATCCACAATCATCTTAATGTCCTATTAGCTACTTATTCCAACTTCCCACATTCCATTATTAAGGGACCTGACGAGGCGTCTGAGAAGTAAATTGTTGACTTTGTTATTTTATTAATACCAATCGGTAGTTTCTCTAGTTTCCTTGATCTCAAGCCATTATGTATCAATCATTCTATTTACTTCATGTATTATTATAAAATAGTTTTAAATTTCAATAAACGATTTTTTTTAAATTCGTGTATCTTGGAAACTCTCGATCCTAGCTTAAAACACTACATATTAAACATGAAAAGCACTAAATTTCTAACATGTTTTAGTAGTATTATAATCGCCTATGAATCAAATGCATGTCAATTATAAAAAGGCCCTTAGAATCATTAAAATTTAACAAAAGTATTTTATTCAATCAAGCTCTTCTTATAAATATAAATCTCACAATGTCCCCGTGTAAATATTATCATAATAATAAAATAATAAGCATTATAAAAAAAAAAATTAAAAAAAAAGGCCGCCAGAGTTTTACACAGGATCATATCAACATTCAACCACATTGATGGAGTAATGCACTTGATAGTAATTATTACTAGAATTAAATAGATTACTGCCGTTTAGGAATCCGCCATGTCATAAAAATCTAAGCAAACTATCAGCTGTAAAAGATAATCATTATGTCCGATCGACAGAAATGTTTTTAATTTTTCGAGTCTCCATCGCTAAAAGTATAGCTTTCACTAGAAATAGTATGGGTTTTTGGTAATGCATGCATTGTAGGCAACGAAGACGTATAATTCCCAGAATTATCCCTTTCAAGCCTTAACTTCCAATACATTTTTCAAAAAAACCTCATCTAAAAGAGGTCCTTGACACAACTTACAGATCAAGAAACGGAGGCATAGTAATTGCCTTGTAATGAAAAACTAAGGAATTTAGTAAAGGCATTCTACTAGAACTAAGAGAATTTCGATTGATAATTCGAGTAAAAACAGATCAGGGTAGGTTTAGAACTGTACTTTTGGAATACTCAAAGGTAAGCCATCATAATTTAACAGTAAAAGAAACTGCAATGAAGTATGAATTTTTCTTCTACTTCATATGGTTTGTATTTTATATTATACTTTTGTAATATTGAAATAAAAAAAAAATCAATGTAACATTAAAACGTGACACTTATGGACACAAGTGATCATTTAAAAAAAATTGATTAAAGTAAATTAACAACCGTATTATACTAATACAAGTAGTGTATATAAAATGAATGATATATAATTACATGGATAAAGGGAAGTAAGTAAACTACCCAGTACTCAGTAAAACACTCAACTGCGAAAAGAAGGCCACGAGGCCATCTTCTTTTCAGATGCCTCGGAGGATTATCGGGAATTGAAGAGGAATCTAGGAAGGAGAGGAATGGAGAGGTTTTAAACAAGTGGCTTCGAGTGGGAATAAAGTTTGGCATGAATGGATTGATATCGGGTTTGGACCAAATTAGCAATAAATGGGACTTTTAGGTCATTGTAAGGATTAAGGATTTTGGAATGCAATGAGTGGATAAATACGAGTGGAATTCAATGGCTTAGTAGAGATCTCTACCACAAATCTCTACTCCGAAAGTTCTAATATGTCTCATATTAATCATTTGTAATAAGTAGGACACTATTTCGAATGAGTGTTGAAGTAGCCTGAAACGAAGAGCATTTTCTTGTCATTCCAGTCTAGTATGAGGATTCCATGATATAGGTGGTCCAAAATTGAAAACATGGCTTTCTTCTTGTCAAACCTTTCACGAAAAAGTTTTTTTTAAATATTTATATTTCATACAAAAATGTATGGAAAAAGAACTGTTATTAAACAAGGTAGCAAAAATTTATTGCTGTAAATAAATGTATTCTAAATAATTTTATTTTATTATTCCATTTTTAAATAATAAAATCAGGGTTCATAGCGATTTCTAAGGATATAAGGAAAAAAGAGACCAAACATAAAACAGGCGACACATAAAAAAATAGAGGGATGTTTCATTTCTAACTCTATGTTCCTTATGTGTAAAAACTAGATATATAAAATAGACTTTTTCTTATGAGTAAAACTAAGTATTAAATATAGATTTATCTACATCTTTATTAAACCATCCAAAGCTACCCTAATGCTTCTATCAGTCTCTCAGTCCTTCTATCAGTAAGTTATAAATTAGGAAGCGGGTGAATATAAATAAGTTGTATATCAGGTCTTTGAATTCAATTCTGACCCTTATTTGAATACACTCAACCTAGGGCCTTCCTATGCAAATTTGAAAAAAAGTTCTTCAGCCATAAAATTCCAATAAGCTTCTTTTATCATTTCTTTCGATATCAAACGGTCCTTTCTTATTTCTTAATATATATACTTGGAAAACGGAGAAAATCCCACAAGAAGGAAGAGTGCCTTGATCCACCCAATTCATAAGCAGAGGAGTAAAACAGATCCAAATAGCTTCAGAGGAATTTCACTTATTCAAGTCACTTATAAAATTCTCTCAAAAGCTATGCTGAATCGACTGGAGCCACAGGTGGACCGCCATATTGGCGAGTATCAGGCAGGCTTCAGGAGGCGCAGATCGTGTATTGGGCAGATCTTGAACCTCAAGACCATACTCCATACCAGACCAGGTCGGAATACAACAGTCACATTTGTGAATTTCAAAAAGGCTTATGATTCAGTTGACAGACAAGCCTTGTTTAATAGCCTAGAAGAATTAGCAGTTGACAGAAAGACCAGGGCCATCATCCAGAAAACATTATCGAATACAACTTCAAAAGTGAAATTCATGGGAGAAATCTCAAAATCTCAAATTAACTCAGGAGTCCGACAAGGGGATGGTATATCGCCACTCTTGTTTAATATCACATTGGACAAATTCATCAAAGAGTGGGAAAAGCATGTTAAAGGTATCAAAATTAGAAAGGAGAAAACCAAGAGAGTCACTGTGAAATGCATGTCCTTTGCAAACGATTTAGCTATATTAAGACACAACAAAGATGAGGCCAAACTAGCACTAAAAAAACTGCATGAAATCTCCCGTAAAACTGGTCTTGAAATTTCCTATGAAAAAAACACAGTATAAGGATACTAAATCAACAGAAAAATCAATATTACAAATGCGCTATGGGAAACTATCACAGCTCTTTCACTTCAAGTAGTTAGGAGAAACCATCAAACCCACAGAACTGAACACGGTTTCCAACACAGAAAGAGTGCTCAAATTGCAGAAGTCATACAAGTTGACCTGGAATCATTATAATAAAAAAGCAGTATCTTGTAATGCCAAATTACGACATTACAACACAGTTGTTTTACCTGAAGGGCTCTATACAACAGAAACTACAGTAATTAAGGGAATGACAAAAATTCATGACATCGAGAAACAAGAACGGAAAATTCTTAGAAAAATTTATGGCGCTGTTCTTCGGGATGGAATCTGGATCAAAAGACCTACGGAACTGTATGAAAATACAGAAAACATCGCAGATAAATTTAGAAAAAGGCGGCTACAATTCTATGGACACGTATGTCGGATGGATGAGAGCAGACTCACTAAGAAAATTTTTTATATCGCCAATGCTAGTCGATTAAAGTCTAATTGGATTAAAGAAACACAAGAAGATATAGAATTATTTAAAATCTCCAAAGATAAAATTCAGAATAAACAACAATTCAGAATTATGATCAGGAACAAGAAAATTGGACAAGACTCAAGTAAAGAAACAGCATCAAAAAAGTGGACAGAGGAAATGAAGAAAAAACAGTGAATTAATGAAGAGGCGTTGGGAAGAAAGGAAGAGGGGAAAGGCAGTGAAGCTGTGATTGATTCAAGTTCTAGCGCTCTCCTAATCGGGAATAATTGACAATAATAATAATAATATATATTATATATGTAAAATGAAAAAAATTATTTATTTAAATGCAAACAAATTTGTCTAATTTTGTAGAGCTGTTTTTATTATACCCTTTATTGAATTAATATTACAATCTGCCACTTCCAGGCAATAAGTAACAGCGCTAAGTAGCTATTCAACCATAAAAGAGAAAATACCATAATCATACAAAAAATAACTAAAAAACACCTAAGCCGATACTTCAAGCTAAGTCGATCAATAACAAATTAGTGACACAAACAACTTGAGCCAACAGCGTAGTATTATTAATTTTCGAGTTCCCCGGATTTCAGGATTCTATATGTTGACATTGTTCTGGTATTCATATACGGATTTATGGGAAAATTAGATGGTTTCATCGCTTATGCAGATCGATGATTAAAAAAAGTGTGTATTTTATTTCACAAAAAAAAATTTCTATCTTACAATAAATTATAGATAGAGAATTATAGGATGTATTTTCACTTAAATATAAGTTAATAAATATTTTAATAATTAATTTTTTTAATATTAATAGTTTAAATAATAAAAAAGTAATTATTTTTATTTCGCCTTGTAATTCTATTTATTTTAAAATATTATATTTATAAATGATACTATCTTTGCAAAATTAAGCTTATTATTTAATATTGTTTTGTTCAACTTCTTCTACACTTACGAATAACAATTTCATTCCACTGATACACAGATAAATCAGCTCGAAGCTAGCGGTCTTCGTCAACTATTTCTACCTTATCCTTTGAATGTTTGTGTACATTTCTGGGTAAGTTCTGATTTGTGTATCATCAAAACCCAGAAGAATAAAAGGAATAGGTCAAGAAATGGAATATGTTCAGCCTTCTAGGACCCGGCCATTGTGGCTATTAAAATTTGAAAGATGTATACATCATTTTCTACATTACAGATGATTATTACCAGCAACAGCTCGTAATAATCATCTGTAATCTAGCTGATTAGAAATGTTACTCTTCTCAAACCTTTTTCGCACCCACTAAAATTATTCTGACATAATATCAACAGCATTAATAATTTCAAATCATCAGGATTCGAAAAGGAGGATGTTATTTTAAAAATTACAATTAATAATATGATCCATCATAGAAATGGTCATTTTTTTCATTTGAATAATAGTTGCATCTTCTCACAATTACTTTAATATTTGTAGGTGTAATTTGTAGTAATACCGTATCATTTGTATAATGTTCCTCCAAACATTCCTTTGAATTGGGACCAAATTCTAGGATTCACTTCAGATTTTTAAGCATAATGACATACAGACATAATAAGCGCTTGGTAATTTAAAATTCTGATTGAAGTGATCTAAATAATTTAATAGGTAACGAATTTCATTTATTTAATAAGATGTGGAAAAAATATAAATTTGTTCACGTCATAAAATCGATATCTTCTAAACAGTTTTTACCGCAGAATGAAACACCGGTCAGTCGAGGTTAAATACTTCCAATCAAAAATGTTTTGAATATTTTTGAAAACATTCCCTTGATTGCAAAACAAACTTGTTGGGAACGTTTTTTTACTAAAACAGATCTTTGATGCTATAGGCTAATCAAAACGACCGTCACTCCGGATGGGAATCCGTAAATACGTTGTTTATCTTGCCTTCAGGGAACTATTGTACCTAATTTGAGGAACGACGTGTTTCGTCTTAATCGAAATGTCAAACGGTCTACTTAATGCCAAAACAGGCTTTGCTTTAACACAATAAAAAAAAAAAAAGGTTGTTACTTTTTCTGTTACCTTCGTTCATTCAACAGATTTCTAAAGCTATAATAATTCCTTTTTATTTATTTTTTTTATGTTGAAACTTTTTTAGCGTCTTTTGGCTATTCATCATCATCATTCGTGGCGCTACAACTCCTATAGAGTCAAGGCCTCCTGCAGCTTGGTTCGCCAGTCTTCTCTATTGGTTGCCACTGCTCTCCAATTGCGAATTCCCAAGATGGACCTGGGATCCGCCGCCACTCCATCGATCCATCGGAGCCGAGGTCTTCCCACTCTTCTTGTCCCATAAATCCTTTCGTCTAGGACCATTTTAGGAATCTCATCCTGGGTCATTCTAATTATATGACCTGCCCATCGAAGCCGGGCTACTTTTATTACCCTTAAAATATCTTGGCTCTTGTAGAGTCTTGCTAGCTCAGCGTTCGTCCTTATCCTCCATATCACATTGGTGCAAACTGGGCCATAAATTCTCCTCAAAATTTTCCTCTCGAACCTTAGGAGAAGGGCTTCCTGAGAACTGGGTAATGTCCAGCATTCGGAGGCAAAAGCGAGAACTGGTCTTACTAGGGTCTTATACAAATGCACCTTCGTGTTTTGGGAAATAGCCCTGCTTCTAAAATGCTTCAGTAACCCGAAATAACATTTATTTGAGGACACAATTCTGCGATGGATTTCTGCTTTTATGTCATTATCCGCGTTCACCTGCGATCCAAGGTACACAAATTCCTTCACCCTTTCAAATTTAAACTATTAAATTCTTTTAAAACTATTAATAGTCTTTTGGCTATTGGTAGATAAAAACTTCTGGGTTCGCGTTAGCAATATGAGCGACATGCTTTTGACTAATTGCGCGAGATTAGCGACGCATAGCGGCCTGTATATGAGTTATATAATTTGTTATTAAATTTGTTTTCAATTTAAGTTTAATAGTTACAATTCCGTTGATATAATAATACTTAACTAAAAGTTCGTTTAATCGTTGTGCAATTCATACTAATGAAAACTTAAATCATCATTAACTAGTTAAACTTTCCGTTTCCCTTAAAACATTTTATTGTTCGCAGTTGTTTAAAGTTGTTAATGGATGCAAATACAAAAGAATTTGGATGATATAAATAATATGACTGTATACTAATTATTATTTCAATCAAACTGTATTTTTGTATTGTGCAGCTCATCATATGCTTTGATTAAAAAAAAACCTACATTTAAAAAAAATATAATTATATTTTATGAATTATATATTATGACTTATAAATTCAAAAAAGAACACAGTAATTCCATAATATAATAATGACCAGCGTGGTATTCCTTTTAGAGCAAAGATAAGTATTGTTTTTTGTGGGGGGGGGGAGATATATAAATAAATATTTTCACTCAAAATGTATTATTTAAAATCATACACGAGTGGCTCCGAAATCAACTAAGGTGACATTCATGGATTAGGAAAAGGATAAACCTTAATAATAGTTGAAGAAAATTGACCTAAGAGTACATCTTCCACATATATGTTTTTTTATATATTTATATATATATATATAATTATATTTTATGAATTATATATTATGACTTATAAATTAGAACACAGTTATTCCATAGTTTGATGTTTCACTTTTATGATAAATGGCCCCTCATCGACGTTCTTTTTAGTCTTCCCCATATGTCCTCGTACAGGAGATTCATCGACATCTGTTCAATTTGTGGTTTTAGGTGTCTGTGTAATTTTTATTGGGAACGTTTGTAGTAGGCTCGTATGTATTCGTTGATCATTGGTGTTTTAAAATCAGTATGCTTAGCTTTGTTAATAACATACCAAGATGTTTTTTTTATGAGTCTAAGTATTTTTGATTATAAATATAATCAATATACATATATGATAAATAAATAAAATAAATTATAATAATTATAATGACGTATGTCAACAAGATCCAAATTAAATAAATGTTCAAAGAACATTATTCCCCTCGTATACATCGCAAACTTGCGAGAACGCGGGGACGTCGGATCAGTGAAAAGAAAGGATATGACCATGACTGGGGAACGAGCCTGATGTAGCCAGGATAGCTCAATTGGTAGAGATCCAGACTAGCGATCTGGACGACCCGGGTTCGAGTCCCGGTCCTGAACATATCTTTTCTTTTCAAATAAAAATATTTAAAAATTAATAAAATCAATAACTCATATAATAAAATAAATGATAAATATATATGTTTACATTTCTTCGTTGTTTCAAAACTATCTTTCTGTTTTGTTGGGTATTTTTTCCTTCGTCAAGAATTTCATTGAATTTTTGTGTTTCTGTGAATTGATGGAGGGGAGTGGTAGGATTACATTCTCTAATAAAACAAATTAGTAAGATAATTCTAATTGATTTTAACAATTTTACATATTTACTCATTGTAACGTTCATATCGACTGCTATATGTGACTTTATTTGGAACGCTTGAAATATCTAAATATATATGTTAAGGGTCATTTAGAATGTTGCTTTAGTGTCTGTTGGGATCGGTATCTGATGATAAAGGACAGCTTAAGATAAACGACAGCTGCAGTCGAAAGGAAAAAGCGGGAAGGTTCATTCACTCAAGATATAGCGAAAGGGCACCCTTTGCTTTTGTGTAAGTAGATTTATAAATTAACTTGTAACTATGATAAATCCACAATAAATGTGATGTTGCTTATACCACACCACGTCAGCCTTCGAAAAAGAAAGGGATGTTTTATATTCATTAATGATACTGCATTACTATACCTCAGTGCTAAGCATCTCAGGATGGCATCCCATTTTATTATTTAAATAATTTTCAGATCAAAGGATCTTATTTTTCCACGCAATCATTGTTTGGACAGTGAAGCCAGTATAGCACGACTTAGTGAATGACATTCACTGACAACAGAACTGTTTATATTTTTCAAACGTTGAGAGCATTGCAACCGATACTTCGGTCAACACAAACCCAATCAGAGGTGGAGTAGATAAAGAGATCCGGCTAACAGAGTCCATACATAATACATACGGACGTGGTGCCGCTATTAGCATAGAGAGGCGCTGGCCCCAGGACTCCTTCAACCGGTAATTTGAATAGATAACAACGACTTGGGGGTTGCCCTTAATTGTGTTAGGATCGCCCCGACCATTGTCACTGTCTCTTTTAACCCCATAAATATTTGTCCCTCATTTACATCTCGAATAGGGATAGATAAATACAGAAACAAAAAAGATAATTAAAAAATAAAGCTTGTTTTTTCACATTTCACTCTTTACTGTAGACTACACTCTCCATATCCTCAGAAATCAGCAGCACAATCATGAATTTAGGTGAGTTGCTCAAACTGGAATCAGATTTTAAACTATAACTTCAGTGTCTATAAAAAACCTACAGGAAAAAAACATTAAACAGACAGTCATGAGGACTTTCGACAGAAGTGAAACCTCAAACTATGGAATAACTGTGTTCTTTTTTGAATTTATAAGTCATAATTCATAATTATAAGTCATAATAATTATTTATAAGTCATAAAATATAATTATATATATATAATAACAAATAAACTACTAGGGATCAAACAAACTACACATTTAAAAAAATATAGAATTAAATTTTATGAATTATATGTTATGACTTATAAATTCAAAAAAGAACACAGTTATTCCATAGTTTGAGGTTTCACTTCTGTCGAAAGTCCTCATGACTCTCAACGTTTGAAAAATATAAACAGTTCTGTTGTCAGTGAATGTCATACACCAAGTCGTGATACACTGTCTTGACTGTCCAAACGATGATACCGTGGAAAAGTAAGATCCTTTAATCTGAAAATTATTTGCCATCCTGAGATCCTTACCACTGAGGTATAGTAACGCAGTATCATTAATGAATATAAAACATCCCTCTCTTTTCCGAACGCTGACGTGGTATAAGCATATAAACATCACATTTATTGTGTTATTATCATAGTTGCAAGTTAAGTTACAAATCTACTTACACAAAAGCAAATATGTTTGTATATGTTTTTAAAACATGCATTTTGAGTGAAAATATTTATTTATATATCCCCCCCCCAAAAAAAACAACCCTTATCTTTGCTCTAAAAGGAAGACCACGCTAGTCATTGCGTGTACATTTATACATTTTGAGCATTATTAATGGAATGAGATATAAACGATTTCATCTATCTGCTCCTTCACTCCACAATATATAGGAAATAACCAACTACAATTGACAGGCACTATATAAGTCGACATGTGCCGAAGGCTCAGTTTGGATTCGGAGACCTGGTCACAATATCTTCTTGTTTATTATTGGAGAACTGCTCAGAGGATCAACACGATGTTGTAAAAATCAGAAGGTACAACAGGTAAACTTATATATTACGGCGCTCCATCCTATAGTTTGTGGGTTTATCTTGGCATCCAAGGAGTAGCAGGAAGATAGAGATCGAAGGTATCAGCGATATACCAGCCCCCTTAGTATTTATAAACGAGAAGATAATTTTCTTATCCAATGACACTAATTTATATATATATATATATATATATATATATATATATATATATATATATATACATATGTATGAATATATATAAATGTATGTATGTATGTTATGGCAGTGTAAACTGTTCTATATTGAGGGGGTAATATAAGAGGACTTATCCAACATGAAAGGATTGGGTCCTTGTTCTTTTCAAAGTCGACATGAGTTAATATTGATATATCGAATGATAACGTTCGGAAGTGAATTAAACCCAAACAGTGAAAACTGTTTATTCACTTTATATGGACGAGTTATCAGCAGGCAATCTGAAATATCGATTCCAGAATTATAGCAATAAAAATAATTAGTTCCTGTTTCTTGCCTTCAGATCTTTTTATTAAATTGCATTATTTATTATGTTAACAGCGGTGGTTGAACCTTGTGGTGTCTGATTATCTTCCTGGGTCACACATAGCCTTTATAAAGCGGGTACCCTTAATTGGAGAAAAACGTGGTGGTTGGGCGTGATATAAGACAAATCACCTCTCTTCTTAACAGTTCTCTTAAAGAGAATATGTTGTTATTTTAGGATTTGATTGATATAAACCCTGTCTTATCATTTATCTAAAATAATAATAATTTATAGATGTGCAATCTATTAAAGAGTGTAAGTATATAAATTTATTATTCGATGACAAAAAATTATTGGTGACTCGTTAGCTGCAAACCGGTATAAATTAGTAAAACAAAAAAAAGAGTTAGGTTCTTTAGTTACTCAAATTTATATAAAGTTTTTTTTCCAGTTTATTGAAATAGGGGCTGGTCAGTAAGTACTGTCCAAAGACAGTATTAGGCCAGGAAAAATTTGTTATCATCTAATGAAGACAATTAAAAAACGATTATAATTTTCCTTTGTTATGAAACAGGGCTTAAGACTAATTTGCCTAGAAAGTGTGACGTATTGCTATATATTACGGTTATATAACTAGGTTACCAGGTCTAAAATAACTTAAATAATGTTCAAAATTTATAATATACGAACATATTGAGAATATAAAAGCGACTTTATTCTTGGACTGGATCCCTTTAGGATAACAAACAAGATATGCATATGACCAGAAGGCTACATAATACAAATCATTAGGTACTTACAAAATTAAAAAACCTAATTAAAAAAGGACGATGAAATAGTGAGTAACTAAATAGAATAAATAACAGTGAATAAAAACATAATATATAAAGAATATATTTAAAAATATA
Organism: Troilus luridus; assembly: GCA_964056705.1. NCBI lineage: Eukaryota > Metazoa > Arthropoda > Insecta > Hemiptera > Pentatomidae > Troilus > Troilus luridus. The sequence continues at coordinate 40,565,115 of OZ057412.1, read as the reverse complement.
ATAATAAGAAAATAATTATTTTCGTCGTCTTTTGGAAAAAATTGAGTTAAAAACAAATCCAAAGTCTAAAAGATTATTAAAATCTGTGATATATGTATGTACATACCCCATTATAATAAAAAATTATTATTTTTATTTTTCTTAATTATATCTCATTTTGAAGGAACATAAAACTAGATATATATTTATTTCTCCTAATAATAAGTCATGTAGTGTGACATTAAAGGGTTCTCAAGTGTGAAACAGGAATAATTTATCGGAAGCGATTTTTTCGAACGAGATCTCGGTGCCATTTCCTTTTCCCCCGACGACCCCTCGTGTAATTCGCGGCCATTTGCTCGGCCACTAATGACTATAACTTGGAGCGGTCGGCTAATCCCCAGCTAACAGGTTAACTTGCTCCCTCCTACCCAACACCGATCCTCTCCACTTCCCTGTTCCTTCTTCTCCCGATCTCTCCTATATCCTCTTAATTAGCCCGTTTTATCTCAACCGTACAAACTATAATCGTGTATTTGGTTGAAATAAGTAAAAAACATTAAATATATAAACTAAAAATTCGTTACGATTACACTGTCGGTTTAAATTTGTAAAAGAGGTTTGAGAAAGTAATGATTTATTATTATTTACACGTTCTTGAATAATATTAATAATGGATTGAATTGGTCAAGGGGTGCAGTCAAAGATACAGTTCAGTTGACAGTTGATTGTTTGACGCGTCACCTCTGACTCGGCACACATAACTGGTTGCCCTGAAGATGGCCAACATCTTAGGCCGAAACTTTGGCACATTAAAATAGGTTTTGCTTAGTTTGTGTTATCTTTTACTGCACCCCCTGACCAGTTCAATCCGTTACTAGAATTATCCACCCAGCTATTTTCCACTTAAACTTGAATAATATTAGTTGACCTTACATATATTCCTCGTCCTTACCTAATAATTCATTATTAGCAAAATTGTAAAGCTATCAGTAATTTTTAGTTACTCATTACATTACATTATTGGCGCGACAGACTCATAAAAAAGTCCTTGGCCTGCTCAACCGCTCTACCCCAATCGTCCCGATCGCCTGCTCGAGTGATGGAGACCTTACACAGCCTCAGATCTTCACAGACGGCATCCTTCCATCTAGCTTTGGGCCTTCCTCGAGGTCTTACTCCATCCGGATTTCCTTTATACAGCTTTTTAGCTGTTCTTTCTTCGCCCATCCTATATAAGTGGCCCAGCCACTTGATGCGTTGCCTCCTGATGAAGCTCGATATCATAAGGTCTCCATATAACTCACTTAGCTCCTTGTTCCTTCTGATCCTGAGTTGGTCGTTTTCCCGAACTGGGCCGAATATTTGCCGAAGAACTCTTCTTTCGAATCTATTCAGCTTTTCCACGCTGGATTTATTCAGTGTGAGGGTTTCGCCAGCGTATGTCACTACTGGCCTAATCACGGTTTTATATATCATCAGCTTGGACTTTAGGCTAAGGAGCTTACTTCTCAGGAGCTTTGACACTCCAAAACATGCTTTATTACCTAATACTATCCTGGCTCTGATTTCCTCCTCCTCATCCAAATTCTCATTTATACGGCTTCCTAAATACTGGAAACTTGACACTCGTTGGAAAGTGTGTCTTCCAAACGTGTAGCTATGAGGTGGTCGGTTTTGTTTACTATTCTTTATTACCATTATCTTGGTTTTCTCCTCATTCACCTGCAACCCCATTTTTCCAGCTTCCACTTCCAGCCTCTCGAAAGCTTCTTTTAAGATTATCAGCATTCTTCCTACTAATACAAGGTCATCAGCATATGCAAGGATACCTAGACTCCGGTTAAAGATGGTTCCCTCCATCAGTAATCCTGCCCTTTTAATGACACTTTGCATTACAATATTGAATAGTAGAGGTGCCAGCGAGTCTCCCTGCCTAAGTCCTGTACTAATCCCAAATTTTTCCGTAATTGAGCCATTTACCCTTACGCTGCAAACTGTGTTTTCCATCGTGCTCATTACCAGACGCACCAACTTGGATGGGATCCGCATTTCGCTCATAGCTCTGAAAAGCTCATTCCTGGATATTGTATCATAGGCCGTCCTGAAATCTATGAACAGCATCCACAATGTATTATTGTACTCCTTCATTTTTTCACACATCTGTTTGAGGGAAAAAATCTGATCTATAGTAGATCTGTTAGGTCTAAAGCCTCCTTGGTATTCTCCAATATTTCTCTCAACATAGGGCAATAGGCGATTATACAGAGCTATCGAGAATATCTTATAGGCTGTATTCAGTAGGCTTATCCCTCTGTAATTTTTACATTCTGTGGAGTCTCCTTTCTTTTTGTAGACAGGCACTATAATAGCTTCTTTCCAGTCTTTCGGGATCTGTTCCTCTTCCCATATTTGAGCAATTAGTTCCTGCAGCTCTTTAGTTAGAGCACTGCCAGCTGCCTTCAGGAACTCAGCAGGTATGCCATCTGATCCAGGTGACTTGTTATTTCTTAGCTTCATAACAATATCTTCTATATCCTCTCCATCCGGTGGTACTGCTTCGTCTTGGCTGTCACACGAGTCACATTCCAAAACACTTATTTGTTCCTCTGTCTGGCTTAGTAGTCCTTGGAAATAATTCCTCCATCTCACTTGGACGTCCGTCTCCAGCACCAGTAGTTTCCCCTCCTCATTTTTCACCATGCTCCTTCTAGAGCAGTAACTGGTTTTACACGCCTCCACTCCTTTAAAAAATTTTTTGGTATCATTGCTCCTTCTTGAGTTTTCGATATCTTTTATCTTATTGTAAAAAGCTTTTCTTTTCTTCCCTTTCAAGATCTTCTTTGCTTCTCTTCTTGCATCCTGGTACTCTTTCTTGTTATTTCTTGTGCTTATACTCAGGTATTTTAATCTTTTTTCATTTCGTCTTCGAATCGCCTCTTTACATTCTTCATCAAACCATATATTTCGCGATGGTTTCTTGTCCATCTTGCAGTATTCGCTCGCGGTCCCTATTATAATTTCTTTAATATGATTCCAATGTGCATTCACTTCCCATCCATCTTCTACTACCGGCGTATTTTTGATTCCTTCCTCTACTCTAAGGGAAAAACATCTTTGTATTTGCTCATCTTTTATCGTTTCCTTGGACCATTTGTTGACCTTAGGTTTAATCATCCCCTTTTTGAAGGGAGACGTTTTGAGCAATACTTTCATGATAACGAGGAAGTGGTCGGAGTTGACATCCGGGCCTCTAAAAGATCTCACATCTTGGATATTATTGAAATACGAATTATTAACAAGGATATGATCAATTTGAGTAAAAGCGCCATTGGGTGAATGCCATGTATGCTTGTGTTTATCTTTATGAGCGAATACTGTGCTCATAACTACTAGCGAGTTTGATATTGCGAAGTTGATCATTCTTTCTCCGTTGTCATTTGATTTGTTATGGAGACTATTCATTCCAATTGTCGGTATGAACTCTGATTCTTTGCCTACTTGGGCATTAAAGTCTCCCATAACAATCTTCACATCACCAGAGGGGCAACTTCTCACGATTCTGTCCAGATCTTCATAGAAAACTTCTTTTTCTTTATCGTTCTTTTCCTCTGTTGGGGCGTGTATATTTATCACTGAAAAATGTCCGGTCCTTCCTCTCAATCTCAGAGTGCATATTCTTCCACTGATTGGTTGAAAATCAACTACGGCTGATTGTAATCTCTTACCAATCAGAAATGCTGTCCCGAACTCATGTTTTTCCTTACTTCCACTATAGTAGATAGTTGCTTCTTTTCTTTTGAGAGCACCGGTACCAGTCCAACGTACCTCCTGGATTGCAGCGAGGTCAACTTTCTGTGATTTGATTGATGAAATAGTGAGTAACTAAATAGAATAAATAACAGTGAATAAAAACATAATATATAAAGAATATATTTAAAAATATAATAATAAGAAAATAATTATTTTCGTCGTCTTTTGGAAAAAATTGAGTTAAAAACAAATCCAAAGTCTAAAAGATTATTAAAATCTGTGATATATGTATGTACATACCCCATTATAATAAAAAATTATTATTTTTATTTTTCTTAATTATATCTCATTTTGAAGGAACATAAAACTAGATATATATTTATTTCTCCTAATAATAAGTCATGTAGTGTGACATTAAAGGGTTCTCAAGTGTGAAACAGGAATAATTTATCGGAAGCGATTTTTTCGAACGAGATCTCGGTGCCATTTCCTTTTCCCCCGACGACCCCTCGTGTAATTCGCGGCCATTTGCTCGGCCACTAATGACTATAACTTGGAGCGGTCGGCTAATCCCCAGCTAACAGGTTAACTTGCTCCCTCCTACCCAACACCGATCCTCTCCACTTCCCTGTTCCTTCTTCTCCCGATCTCTCCTATATCCTCTTAATTAGCCCGTTTTATCTCAACCGTACAAACTATAATCGTGTATTTGGTTGAAATAAGTAAAAAACATTAAATATATAAACTAAAAATTCGTTACGATTACACTGTCGGTTTAAATTTGTAAAAGAGGTTTGAGAAAGTAATGATTTATTATTATTTACACGTTCTTGAATAATATTAATAATGGATTGAATTGGTCAAGGGGTGCAGTCAAAGATACAGTTCAGTTGACAGTTGATTGTTTGACGCGTCACCTCTGACTCGGCACACATAACTGGTTGCCCTGAAGATGGCCAACATCTTAGGCCGAAACTTTGGCACATTAAAATAGGTTTTGCTTAGTTTGTGTTATCTTTTACTGCACCCCCTGACCAGTTCAATCCGTTACTAGAATTATCCACCCAGCTATTTTCCACTTAAACTTGAATAATATTAGTTGACCTTACATATATTCCTCGTCCTTACCTAATAATTCATTATTAGCAAAATTGTAAAGCTATCAGTAATTTTTAGTTACTCATTAACAATATTAAATTACGTTAATAGTTGAAAAATATATTAATATATTTATATAAATATTAATTAATAACTTCATTAATTAAAATTAATAAACTAGTTTTGAAAATGCATGCAGGAAAGAATACATTTCTGTATAAAGGATGCGAAAAGAAAATGTTTAATAAATAACGGTGAAGTAAACAGAAACATAACTTCAGTGGACAATTTCATAATACAGGTTTTTTTTATTAACATCCATCATATTTTTATAGGAATATATATATATATTAAATAGTAATAATGTTGTTTATAAATACAAACAGTAAACTGTATTAATAAATCCCATTAATTTTAATTAATAAACCTTTGAAACATGCAGCAAAGTACACATTTCTTTATGAATCTGAGCCATTCTTCTGCCAAGAGAAAAGGATACGAAAAATGGAAAGGTAGGAAAAATTAAAATAACGGGGAAGTCCATAAAATGGTGACAGACAAGTTTCATTATACAGGGTAGGTAACTAAGTGATTCAAATAAGAAGAAAAGTTCAAAATCAGGTATTGCCCGTTGTAGTTGGTGTTTTTAGGTTATCGTCCATGCAATATAATAACTCCACAATCATTATTAGTAATTATTACTTGTAATATTCAATTATGTAATTAATGAAGTATTTAATTAAGGCTCAGGTAAATATTAAAACAACTACAGTTGATTAATTTTAACCCCAAACACTTAAGAAGAAACAATTATATTCCATGCACTACCACCGTGTTAATAAAGAGAAATTTATTTTAATATTTCATTATTACTTTACGTAATCGATCATTAACGATCTCTAAATCGGGTATAATATGAACCGATTTAATTACTTTTAGAAAGACATAAAGAACATATTATTAACATGTACTGTTATAATTGTTTATTCCGTGAATTATTCCATTTATCATCTGTTCATCGTAGTGTAAAAATGCTTTGAAACTTTATATATATATATATAAATAAATATATAAATAGCCATGGATATGTTATATCTCATTTTCTGGTTTTGGTGCTAATCCACAATCATTATATTACATATGTTTAATAATCATAATAATTAACAAAGCATAATTATATAATTTGAATATATATATGTATAAACAGTCGTGAAAATCTAAAATAATACTTACATAAAACATTGTTTGCTTTATTTAGGTAAAAGGTATAATATAAAAATATATCTCTTCTGATTTATATGAAAAGATGAAATAAGCGAAAGTATAATGGATTGCATAGAAATATAAATTGTCTATTACGATAGCATACAGTGATTACAAAATACACTAAAACGATTACTAAGTCGGACAGGGTTCATGGACTACGGTATATTTAACATCACTTGGTTATTTAGAACAAGAAAAAAGTAAATAACAAATATATTCGATATAAATACAACAGCCAGTGAAAACAAGCGAATTAGCTTTCCGCAAATTTTTTTTTTTCTCACGACCGCCTCGAGCTGCAATGTAATCATTGGCACCATGATAAACAATCCTAAGCGTGACTCATCAAGGAGCAACTGCAGACTTTTTATACATATTTATTTTTTTTTTTTAAATCTAAACAACAGAAATAAAAATGAAGTGAGGTATAGAAAAAATCGAGGTATATCAGAATTTATGGTGAAACGACATTTAATATATTTGTTATAAATCATTTCAGGAGAAATCCACAAGGACAATGTAATACATTTTTATTAGTTAAGAAAAAAAATATATAATGACGAATATAATAAAATTAATGGTTATAGGTTTATTGTAACCCAGATGTCTCTTTTCCGCCATTCTTTCATTTAAAAGAACCATTAATTAAAAATGTATGATACAGCTATTTCCTTTTTATTTTAAGAATTCCTTTATTTATTTTATTTCTATTAATACTTCATGTTTTATTCTAGTTCTATCTTAAATTCACGTACTAGTTTCATATACGTGTTTTATTTATTTATTTTGTTTACGGAACAGCCTTAGAGACCACGCGAATATCATTATTTTCACTTCTTTTCATATCCCTCCTCTCCTTCCTCTTTCTTCCTACCTTTCCCTCACTCTTTCCGATTGTTCTTTCCTTCTTTCCTCGGTCCACGTTATTACTTTTCCCGCATCTCTCTTTCCCACAAGGACCTTTAATTTATATTAGTTTCTTCCCGTAGTCATCCCTATCGAAACAGTCTGGGTCTGTTATTTAGCTTCTTCATTTTAATTTTTATTCCCGCTATTATTATAATTATAATTAATAAAACGAATATGATTAACATAAACATAAACGGAGTAAAACCTACTGGTCACCAACAGTACGTTTCACGCATCAAATTTGAAACAATCAACCAATTTTCCGTCTATTCAAGACTTTAAAAAAACAATATTTTGACCATCGTTCCTTACATTAAAAAAAATATATATATATATTATTAATATACATTACGACTGGAGGACCTTTATGCTGCAGAATGCCTAACTATGAATAGGAAAGACCTGGTAGAAAAATTAGGGATCTAAGAAAGAAAGGTATTAAGGAAAATTCTTGGCCCAAATAAATACCAAAGTGAATACAGAAGATTCCATAACTGTGAGCTGTACAAAGTATCTCTGGTTCAAAGAGATAAAAAAAGATTTTATTAAAAAAAAAGGAAGCGGAAATTACCTACAAGGATGTTCTGGAAAGCAATCGTCTAAGGATGAAACTGGATATTCGCGTAAGTTTTCAAGGAAAACCATAGCTAAAGACGAGGAAAAAAGAAGAAAGAAGGGAGCAAGAAAGGTGACGAATGAGGGAGTACTGGCCGAATATCAAGAAAAAATATAAAATATATTTAAATATTAATACAAATATAAAATATATTAAGGGCCAATATGTAAAAATATATATACTTGTATAAATATATAAAACAATAAATGAATATATATATACTAGCTTTTGCCCGCGGCTACGATCGCGTCGAATTTGGTCTGCTACATAAAGTGTCGTGACAGATCATTTTAAATAAATAATTTAATTTTTTTTAAACTATAAGTTACTCGTAAATCCAAAATTTCAGATGTCTAACTTCAAAACTGACTGATTTCATACAATCTTTGAACCCCTATTATATTAAGGGTGAACCTTTGGGGTGGAATTGTCCAAATTCCTTTCTTAGTGCTCATTAAAGCTATACAAAGAACCTATCTGCAAATTTCAAGATGCTAAGCTCAGTGGTTTCGGCTGTGCGTTGACCTCTGAGTGTGTTAGTCAACCAGGTTACAGTTTTATATAAACTTGACCTCTGTAGTGTGTTGATAAAAAGTAGCCTATGTCCTTCCCCATGCTTGAGATTATCCTTATCAAATTTCATAACAAACGGATCAGCACAGCTGTGAAACATACATTGACACTGATTTACAAACGCGACGGACAGAACTTCGTGTCAGTAAAGGATTAGTATGTAATGTTATTGAATTTATTGAAAAGGATTACTTAGTATAACGATTTCACTTGTTGTACGGCAGCCACGAGAAATTAAGACTAAAAGGATTAGATGGGCCAAATTAAATTATGTAGATTTTGCGAGTAAGAAACACATGAGCAAGCTACTCAGAGGGCAGAATTTTATCCAACTTACTTGATATTTATCGTTGTATTATGACCAAATTACAGAAAATCATTGTAAATTGTAAATATTCGCATTTATAATATTAGTAGGATATCAAAAAATTAGTTTCACTCATGTTCTTTATGTTATTTTAATAACTGTGATCATGTGATTTGCCTTTAATTATGTACTAGAATGGATTATCCATAGTACACAAAACACTGTCTGGGGGCAAAAACAAAAAAAAAAATAGGTGATAAGAATAAAAAGGAAAAGTATACATAATATTTTGCAGTGGTTATAGATGCATTACATATCTGTTCAGTCCTGCTATGTGCTTATGTGCATTTGTTTATGTTTAGCATAATATATATAAAGTTAAACAGCAGTGACGTCAAGACATTTGGAAATCAACGAATGTTTTTAATCTGCAATGAACCCTACTACGAGATATGATTCTCCGATTAAAGACGAGTTTTAGTTGAAGCTGCGATAAGCGCCTGTAGCAGCGATGGTATCTTCATAAGTGAAGAACCCCTTCCTATCGAAGCTATCGGGAGACCAAAGATAGGACCGCCGATAATCTCATCAATCATTCCATCAGCTCCTATAGGGTTTGTGATGTTGACTTTTTAATAAGTGAAACTTTTGTCAGCCTTTTCCTCTTTGTTAGTCAAAAAAGGGCAACAATCATCACAACAGATTCACTCATAATAAACTATAGAATTAAGTGGATCGAAATCGAATACAAAACAGTTTATCAAATAATAAATGAAGTTTTAACAAACAGTTTATTGGATTTCGACAATATTAAAAATATGGCGAATTTCTGCGCTGGCCTTCCTATCTCCTTAATATTGATTACTGTCGTGTGAGGTAAAAAAACTGGCTTAACATTATCGTTAGTAAAATTTATATAAAAGAACGGGGTTGCTCAATGGTAAAGCGCTGAGCAGCTGTGCCGAAGGTGCTAGGTTCAATGGCAGATAATTTATTTAATCTGTTAACAGCTACGGATGGATCCTTTGGGATCTCGAGACCATTCTGGGGTGGGCCTTTATAAAGTGGGCACCAAAACCAGGGGGAAACCTTGCGGTTAAGCGTGGTCTTGGACAAATGACCTCCTAGCCAAATAATACAGTCTGAACTACCAATTGAATCTAAGCTTCTTCATGGGTCGTCGTGGTACATTTATAGGAGTATTTCTTGCAGTAGCTCATTCAAGATTTAATTCAACGATTTGGAATAAATTAAATTGAAGTATTCTTTGTCAACTTCCAAAGGTAATCTTCTATATGGCTTCTATCAACGTAATAACCCCCAAACCAAATGCTTCACCGCTATCGAAGCTTGAGAATTGTTGGTCCAATCACTGCACAAATCGTTTATCGAAGTTTCAACTTAACCGTATGCAAAGGCAGCAGCCTCCTTTGGTTTTCATTATCAGTTGGAGAGGCCGAGATCTGACTCTATAAAAATCTATTGTTTTAGGGAAAAAAAATCTGCTCATGAAGAGTCTTAGGTTTAGTACGTGATAGAGACTGTACTGTTTCTATGATAACAGTAGTGTAAGAATGTGATTTGTCGTAAATCACGCTCAACCGCCAGGTTTTGGGTTAATCGTTTTAGGTCATGTTAAAACTGAAGAGGATAATCTATAAGTTAATCAACTTGTAACTTAAACCGTCTTCCGCCTCCGTTTGTTTCCTAGTCAAGGAAAATCCTAGAGTTTTCTCGTCTTCGGTACCTGGAGAACCAATTAACACACACTACGTATTACCTAAACTATTAGAATATTTAATATAGCCCGAAACTTAAGTTTGAGATATTACAGCTTGCTAAAATTTAATGTGTTACCTAATAGACGTCTTATTGTCAAATGTTACAATTACTCTCAAGTTGATAGTAAAACCCCAATTTAATAAAATACTAAACTGGGGCTTTACTGTAAAACCATGAGCAACAAAATATGGATTCAATTATTTCTTCATTGGGGAGTAGCTCGGAGCGCTAAATTGCTCTGAAAAAAAATAAGTCCCTGGTTCGAATCCGGGTGTGACGGACAGATTACTTGATCTGATAAAAGTCATAAATCGACCCTGTAGCCTCTGCAGACCTCCTAGGTCTCACCCAGCCTCTAAAAACCAGGATATATATTTGGGGTATCAACCTCAATGCCTAGTACAATCTCTATTATGTACTCTTTACGGGTGGTAGCGATACAGGAATCTCTTTTATTAATTCGTTATAAGAGTAAGAAAAAAGGAGTCCATGAAATAAAATACAACTAATTGAATTTTTCAAGAGTCGCAGCTATATTTTTTATTTAAGTTTACTAATCATTAACTAGAAATATTTTTTTTAACGAAGAAATAAATTCCTGCCTATTATCAGTACAATTAAATACATTATTAAGGCATGAATTTTAAATCAGTTCGTTTCTAGAATAAAAGGTTTTTCTCTTGTTGAGTTTGAAACTGATAAATGATTCAAGGATTGAAGTAAATAAATTAACAAAAAATTTAAGATTTACGTGCGAAAAAAATACTCAAGTTGCTTACATTTTATTAATACATTCAAACTCCCGATTCCATGGAAAATGTTTCAACAATACCTAAATTAAAAACTTAATAAACATTATTAAAATACGAGGATGCATTTAAATTTATTGGCTCCGCGATTGTTTCCGGGTCTGTGAAAAATAATGTTTTTCCGAATGGAGGGGTATCCGGTTAAGTCTGTATCAGTGTCATCATCAGTATCAATATTATCGATATCGATGCAACATAAGTATCAGCCTTATCACTATCAGTGTCGGGTATTGTGCGAACTCCATCATTATTATCTTAATAAGAACATTATTATTATCATTATAATACTTTTTTTTAAAATATTACAGAATTATAAATAAATTAGGGCATATGCGTGTATGAAATAAATGTATACGCAATTATTAATATTAATCATTAATTATGTTCAATGGATAAGTGGGAATTTTTAAAAACCTCTATTTTATAATCTTTTTAAAAAATAATAAGAAATTAACAATTTCTTCAGATTTGAAAATGGACAATTTTATTTACTTCAAACATTTTTTTAATGTTATGATATCAATTATTTAAAATACTTCAAATCTTAAAATAGTATCAGAACATTAGAAATATTCAAAAGACAAAACTTTTTTAACGAACTGACTTTATGAACATAGAAAAAGTGAACTGAAGATTGGCCGAAGGGGGTGCAGATTGAGGGATGTAAGTTTTAAATATTAAAAATGGATTAAACAGAAAAAATATTTTTTTTCACATGTTTTTTACATTTTTTTTAGATAATTGGATCCTCTAATTGAACTACATTTTTACGATTAAATATTGAAAATAAATAATATAAAGTGAATCACGTGTATATATATTATATAAATACATTTTCGATGGAGATAGATATATTCTCGATCAACGAATAGAAATACATAAATTTATGTGCACCAAGTACTGTTGTTAATTGCCAATGAATTGATGAACTAATAAGATTTACGAGTTTAATAAATACTCGACAATAGCTGTAAGTATAAATTACCATTCATTGACTAAGAACGACAAGAAGCACCTGAATGATGTAATTTGTCAAATGTGAATATATATTTGCCAATTTCAACTTTAAACTATCTTTTCGCCATTTTTCAAATCTAATGACACAAGGGTTCTGAATAAATATTATTTAGAATAATTTAAGTTACAAATACTTGGTTTCGCTTTTAGATGGTATGAATGATGTTATTTATTTCGGAACATACAATGATTTTATTGGAAAAGGGGTGGAGTTCCGAAAAGTGCCCATCCTGCCCCAGAAAAAAATAAAAGGTGTGTGTGTGTGTGTGTGCGCGCGCGTGCGTGCGTCCTCGCGCGTGTGTGTACTAAGATGTATACCCATCATATTTGATAAACCCTTATTAAACACTTGTAATTTAATCTAGAGCAATTAGTTTATTCGAATTTGCATTTATATGTTCATTCCCCTGGTCTTATTAAATTTCAGTGTAATATTCTTTATGCATTTTGTAATAAAAATAACGAGGAACTCAAGACGAATAAGCCCACTTGTTAAATAAGGACGATGAAATGAGTTGAGTATACATAACTTTTTTGTAAAATAAGAATTTATATTCCTTTAGTTCATTTCATATAATCGAAAAGAATAGACTTAAATTTATAGACTGAAATTTCAATTAAGGTGATAATTCAGTTATACTCAAACTTCGCTAGGATGTTGTAAAGCTCATTTCGTAGTTACTGTAACCAACCGTATGCATACAAATACGGAAAGACTGCTTAAAAATGTAAAAAGCATACAATTATTTTTTGTAATAAAAGAATAAAATGATTATTATGTATAAAATATGAAAGATGATATATTATATATTATATACAAATTAATAATCCAGATGCAATTAGTCATAATGGATGGTGCCTAATTGTATTGTATCACTGATACAGCAAATCAATCAATTCCGAAAAGTTATAAGTGTAGTGCCTAGATAAGATGTGATTAGAAGAGACTTGCAGGCTAAAAGATATTCAAAATTAATAATGATCCGAGGTATAACTTATATATAACAGGAGACTCTATAAACATAATTCACAAATTATGTGTTGCATTGTGTGTTTAGGTTACATTAATAGAACATTAAATTAAAACATATTTTACCGTGAGGGTCGTAGTTTAATTAACTCATTAGTTATGTTCCTAATTGGCCACCTCTGAATTTAACACTATGAAACACAATCTACCGGCTTATTACCGTTTTGATACCTTCCTTATTAATAACAACTTTGAGTAATCAGGAGGTTAATAAATTATATTTAATCAAGCATAATAATCAATCTCAAAACTAATAAATAACTAATTGCGTAAAGGTAGGTGGTTTTAATAAAGTAAGATGAGTTATTTTTACTCGTATTAACGAAGCCAGAGTAATCACTATTCCGAAATTTATAAACGGGATAGATATTATCATATTCAGAGAAATTTTTTATCAATTGAAAAGGGCAGTTTTAATTAATCGTGGCGGGCTTGAAAATTAATTTAACTAAATGGATTATCCAATGAAAGAGAGATTTTTGACTTTGTTGCTTCCATCAATAGCACTTAAGCTGTTGTTCCCTTCGATTAATGTCAGTAATAAAATTATTTCATTTTATAATATATTACATTTAATGGATTTTAATACATATTATATTTTTAATGGACTAAATGCTAATCTATTGGTGGGATCTTTCTTCGATTCTAATATATCTGAACTAATAATATTTTTTTCAAAAAATCTACTTAATAATTTTGTGAGTATTTGAAGAAAATACAGATCATATATCAAATAAATAGTCAAAACGGAAGATTTTTGCAAATAATGTCAATATGAGGTTGCTAAATAAAAAAAAAACAGATACATTTTTGGAGTAGAAATATAAATCTGAGGAATTATTGTTAATAAATATAAATCATCTATGGTCATGTAACTCATTTTTATTATTATTATTAACTCCACAAGTAGTGTAACTGTTGTTTATGTTATTTTTTATTTATTTTAATTCTAAAATTGAATTAAGTCCGTAAATAAATAACGGAAACTATTCCATATAAGTGGTTTTCGATGCACTAGCATAAATCAAATCTAAAATTAAAATTTAATTTAATATGAATTATATACATTATAAATATATTTATATACATAAATAAATATTAAATACATATAAATATATTTATTATATATATTTATATAAATTATATAATATATTTATATACAAACACATACATATGTATGCATGTAATAATCACTCCACTTGCCTTTAAGAAGGAAGACGGCTTGAATGAAGAAGATATGAAGAATCCGGTTCCTGGTCCTCTGTATGATGAACGACATGACTAGGAGATGATCTCACGGGCCTAAAGAGTGTCCAAAACGGCAGCACAGAACATGTCACAAATTGTTCGAATTGTCGCGATCTTTCGCAGCACCGAATGACACAACCCTCCACTCAATGGTTGAAGAGAGACTGAAGTCGGCTTGAGTCGTACCGCTGGCTCCGACCTAGTGCGCAGGCGCCAAGCTCATCTATCCATACCTCCTGTATCCAGAATACATGATAGTTCCAAATACCTTATAAATATTTTATTGTTTCTTCAAAAATTCAAAACACATTAAATCATTCAATAAAACATTCATACTAAATGCAAAAATAAACATTCCTTTAAATGCTATATTTTTAGCGGAATTTCAAAGTTACTTTTTATATCAAAAGTGCTATAAAAAAAATGTATTAACCATTTCATTGGATTTTTTTTTCTTATTTAGTGAATATTAAAACCATTGAACAAGAGCATGGCAATATTACAACGATAAATGAAACAGATGGATATGTTTTTTCGTTTTAATATAATTACTGATCACTGATTGCCGTGAAGTTGCCTGAACTATTAGACGGGAAAGAGTGTTGGACGATATTATGATGAATACTTAAAAATTTTCTTTTCTATAGATTCTTAAAAGTATGTTAAAAAAGTATCCTAATCTCAAATAGCTTTATAAAGTTTTACTTAATATTCCATGAACGTTAATTACTATTTATTTTTAATAGTGGTACAATTTTTTTGGAGAAACATATTTCAATATAACTAACTTAATTTTAGTTAGAAGACTTATAAATTTAAGTACAATGCGAAATTATTGTTGACCATACAACTCCGGTTGAGAAATATTGAAATATGAAATGAAAATAACAATTCAAACTAATATTTTAACGAGTGAAATATTTGCACCTATTTCCTCAAGAAAATAATTGTTATTTGTGTAATGGACTGTGTTTGTTGATGAAATCTCCTGTTTTTGTTGTCTACATTCATTTTTCCTAATTAATGAGCATTGAATATAAATCTATTAAGGTTTAGATTTGACACCTTTAAATTCAGTGGACAGTGATTAAAAGCAATTTATCTTCGATCACAGAAATAAATCATCAACCAATCGTTTGTAGAGGTATGCAGTTTTTAGTCTTCACACTGTGGTCCAATCTATAACATTGAGCTATGCTATTGAAAAATTCAACAGTATTTATTAATTATTTTAAGGTAAATTTTTATTTAGAAAATAAAATACTAAAAGAAAAAGCTATTGGAGTACTGATGAATTGCAAGAAAGATTTGTAATTGTAGAAAGCTGAACTAAATAGATTTCCTTGCATGCACCACATTGCATATTTCAAGACGAATCAATATCATTTTGTGCCTTGAGTTTTAGCAATAAACTAAAAAAACGGAAGCCCCTGTAATGGAATTTATTTTATTGTTCCATAAATAAATATTAATTTACTTCAAAAGATAAATTTAATCAAAAACCTAAAGCCGTCATCACCTCCACAAAATTATTAATGTAGGAAAGAAATTCGTTGACTGGTAGGTACTAATGTAGGATGGAAATAGTTGGGGGTGCAGTCAAAAATTACACAACAAATAAGTATAAACCTATAATATTTTATGTGTGCCGACGTTTCAACCTAATGTGTAGGTCATCTTCAGGGCCAATAGGAGTGGCTACTCGGTGCAGAAGGTAACTGCCCAGTTACCTTCTACCAGTTTGCAGTTACCTTCTGCACCGAGTAGCCACTCCTATTGGCCCTGAAGATGACCTACACAGTAGGTCGAAACGTCGGCACACATAAAATATTATAGGTTTATACTTATTTGTTGTGTAATTTTTGACTGCACCCCCAACTATTTCCATCCTACAAAATTATTAATGATTATTATTTCTGGTCTAGTAAGGAATAATCCCTTATTTTATCTAGGAAGTTACACATTTTTAGCAGATCGCCCAAAAAATCATTTCGCCTATGTTGTAGGCTTTAAAAGGCAGCTTAAGATTGTGCAATTTTATAAAAAAATTTAAGATTTCAAAAAAACAGTCTTAGAGTAACTATCAAATTAGCATAACCACCATTAATCAATCTGCATTTCCTTTCCATTTCGAGAACCAAGCCACATTACGACTACATGTCATCGCTTAAATATCCGTAATGCCTTATTAATCCGAGGCTTCTAAGCTGTGATAATGAACTAGTTCGCTATGGATTAAGACGCTTGTTAAAGACCAGATATTAATGGACAGAGGACAGAGAAAATTTAGGTTCTTTCAATTTTTTTCCGTGAAAACAAAAAAAAAATCCAACACTAACCCGTTTATATACAAAAAAACCCTAGATATCCGAAACCATTCAATTTAATTTGCTGAATGCTTGAGTCTTAAATTTGACAGTAAACTATCGAATTTAAGACTCATGCTCTATAACCACCCTGAGTTACATCCTTCAGACAGTTATGAAGATCCAAGTTGACCAGTTCAGTGCGGTTATTGTCACCGGCCGGGAAAACATCTTATTTATTATTTTATTTTTTTCTGAACCTCCTTTATTTTATGAAATTACAATTACATTATAGTTTCGTAAAAACTATAGCTTCTATATAAAGAAAAGCCTTCAATCACCTTTCGCTATTTTAAGGCGTTACAACGGGCTGAGTCCGCTGAAGGCGGTTATTACACGAACCAGCACGAGGCCGCTGAGGTTATACAATACAAAATGGTGAGGGACCAAGTGACAGTTCTTGAAAGAAGAAAGGGGAAGAAGGAAGAGGAAGGAAGGATAAGGACAAGGGAGTACTTAGCCCATCCCTAGATCAAATGTGAGCACATCGACCAAGGGGACACTGCCCTGCCATCTCCCAGGTCTGGGGGGTGGTTTCAAGTCCCTAAATAGGGGGTTAGCACAGGTCTTCAGCTTATCAAACAATTTGATTTGCCTCCGACCTATGAACTCGGGCACCGAGGGAAGCCGAAGCTCCTCCCGGATGGTGGTGTTAAGTGCCCCCTCGAGCGATGTGCCACTTACAATCTTCCTAAGGATGGAATTCTGGTAATGCTGCAGGCGCTTCAGCGTTGTTTTGTAGAGGTGTCTCAGTAGTGGTGCACCTTAGAGCAACGTAGGTCTTATGATGGACTTGTAGATTTGTAATTTCTATCTCAGTGAGAGCTGCGGCGACAAGAGCAGATGGTATAGCCTGTGGGATTTCTGTCGTCCCAACTTCAATCTTGCCTGACGTGCATTGAGAAGGTGAGGTGACTATCAAAGTTGACGCTAAGGTAGAGGATTGAAGTGGATAATCTTCTATCCTCGCAGTCCACGGTAAAAGTCTTCGGTAGAGGTTTCTTACTCACACTCTGAAATGTCATTACGGTGGCATCCGTCTTAGACGTATTCACCCTGATGCCAATCAGTTTCAGCTCGTTCACTATGGTTTCAGTCGTCTTTTGCATATCCTCATATGCTGCTACCATTGCTCCTGGATGATTCATTGCGACCACAGTTGCTGTGAAAATCACAAACATCAGTGGCCCCAATACAGAGCCTTGAGGTACTCAACAGGCGGTGGTGCTAGAAGTCGAGTAACTGTTACCGCTGAGATAGCTTTGGATCAAACGACATAGAGTGGCGGGAAAGCTAAACTCTTCCAAGTGTCGGAGTAACAACTCATGAGACCTGGGTGCAGTCCAATGAAATAAACCCCTGAGCTCTGTTCATCTGCATGTGCTCTATGGTGTGTGCCTGTAGCTTAGCCAGGTGGTGGTCACAGGCGACTCCTCTCTGGAAACCAGTCTGCTCAGGGGGGATGATGTTTTTCTCTTTCTAGTGCTTCGAGATGTAATGGTGAACCAGTCTCTCGAAGATTTTCCTCATGCGAGGGAGCAAGCTGTTTGCCCGATAGTGCTCAGGTACTCCCCCACTCTTCCCAGGTAGGATATTATAATGAAATTTGTATGACTTCAATTTGGCAATTTAAGTTAGTTTGAAGTATACTTTTAGTTTATCCGGGACTGGAGAGTAATTTCGGATTGAGTTATATTTACGTTTATCTTACATGATAAGAAGTAGCCATTATATTGTATACACAGTATATTATATAACATCTTATATTATGTTAATAAATAAATAAAATAATCAAATGCTAGGATCAGCTGTAATTTTTACATCTCTATCATTGTCTAACATTTAGAGTCTTTATTATTTCAAATAAACACACACACACACGAATTTGGTAGACTTGTCATCTGTAGGAACCTTAAAATATACATTTGAATTCGTTTTTTTTTTCCCGACAGCAATACTTACTTTAATTTTAATATTTTTGTGAAAAATACTGGTGTACAACTGTGTTGCTTGAAGCATGCTTTGAGCTCATATTAAACCCCCAGCATCTATCCATTTCACATAAATCTAGCATTTTCAGTGGATTGAGTTCAACGGAATTTTTAGATAAATTTTGATTATCCTTTTGAAAGATATTATATTAAATTATTTCGCCAATTAAACTAGCTAGAGTTAATTTTATATTCAAGTAAATAGCTATTCGTTTTATATCAACAAAGCGCAAATACTAAAATTTTCAGTCAAATTTTTACTAACTTCAGAAATACATTTCATAATATATAATTACTCTAATTAAACTAGCTATGAAATTAACTCAAGTTAAGAGGTCTTCGTTTAATATTAACTGAGATATTCCTGTTTGACAATAAACCCTAATTTTCATTTTCCTGAAAGGATTGCAGTAGACTTCCTCAAATGGGGAGTGTATTTGATTATCATATATTTTTTTCAGTCGTAATAAACAGCTTTAATACAGGACAAATAACTATCATATTTTAACAGACAACCAAAAATATTACTTATTTATAAGAGAAATTCGTGAGTCGAACTTTAGGCTATCTGATAATATCATACAAACTCCATTTCCTAATCTATTTTCCCAAAATCTCAAAAGAAGCCGTATGGAACGTCCACGGCATTCCAATGTCGACATGGATCTTGGAGCGTAGGGGCAAAATAGAGCTACACGCATAATTAGATAAAGCAATACGTGATTTCTCGACTCGGTCCTGCCTCTCTTTGATGTTAGTCGAATGTATGTAGATGTCAGCCTTCGGTCATGAATCGGAGAGTTTTATTAGGTTCGAGTGAATACATATTAAAACTGCGGAATTGTTTGCAATGAATAGTTAAGGACAATATATTAGCATTTAGAAGGATTTCTAAAATTACATTTTTATCGAAGAGATAATAATAATTAATGAGAACACCTAATAAGTTCACAAGGTGGTGAAATTATTATGTCTGTTTTTATATTCCAAAGCCATTTAATTATCTATATTAAAAATATCAATAAATATGTTATTTTTTAAAATCATGGATCATTTTGTACAGGCCACTTCATCAAATCGCCATCTGTTTTTCATAGAAAGTTATGAAAAGTATTAAAATATTTTTAATAACGCAATTAGCCCTCTTCATTTTCTGAATGTATATACCAGCTTACATTTGTCTTCTGTCAAACAACCGCAAGAGCACGCTAACAGATCATCTATTGTAAGTATAAATTAATACATATAATAATTACCTAGAAAAATAAAAAAGTTCATTATTATGACACCTTGTAAGTTTTTATGGTAGAAATTTACTATTATTCAATTATTACCTTGTGTTCCAAATACATTTAATTATCTATCAATGCTGAAGAATAACAAAAATAAAAAGACAATAAGGCCATATCTCAAATAAACTGCTAAGTAAAAACATAATTTTAAGTCATGGACATTTTTGTAGATATATCCTCTTACAAAAGAACAAGACATATTTCAAAAATTAGCATTTTTCAGTCAAACCTTCAGTAGCAATTGTATTGATTGAATATTTTTAATTAAGGAACGACATATCTGATATTCCATTTCCAACATGTTTTTTGTTGTTTTTTTAGTCATATTTTGAGTTGTATCATGTTGAACATGAATTTTTATGGGATTAAGGTTATAAGTTAAAATAAAAAATGTTTCAAGCTTTTAAAATGTTTGTAATGGTTAGTAAAATAATCTCAATAGGATCATAACTATAGAAATGCTTCCTTTTAAGATACCCATTTTTTAAATTTTTTTAACACATGTAACTTACAATTATCTCTATTGAAAAATTACGTTTTTTTGAGCCATGTTGTTGTTCTTTTGAAGAAGCGATATATCCCTAATTGGTCAACTGTTATTTATATAATACATAGCAACTTATGAAAATCGTTATTTTTAAGAAATCTTTTTTTTTTAAATTTATTTATTGATTTTTACAATTGTATTACAATAATACATCAAGCAAATAGGCTATGTGATACATAATGACATGAGTTGATGAAAAGTAGAGAAACTACCCACTGGTAGTACTCAAATCACTAGTTCAACTAAGAAGGTCACGTGGTCATCTTCTTTTTTGGACCACCAGTGCGATATTATTAAAGGATACTGAAGGGCAGGAAGTTATTGGTTTATGACGTAAAGTAAAAGTGATTTGATGCGATTTTTGAGAATTTATTTTAATTCTCCAGTTTTGACACCATTCTTCAAGACCAGTGATATGGAAGTGGATGCTTTGGGATGCAATAACTGGATTGGTGTTGACTGATAATACACATTTATCATCAGCATACGTGGTAAGGATAGTATGAGGATGTGTCGGGATGTCAGCTGTATAAACTCTATAAAGGATTGGGCCAAGGATACTACCTTGAGGAACACCAGCAGATTGGGTAAAGAGGGATGAATGGAATTTATTATGGTTTACATTAAGAAATCTAAAATCATATAACTTTTATTTCATCAAGGAGTCCCTGGACTACGCCAACAGATCACCAAGCATAGCTTAAGTAATTCCACATCCTTAAACAATAAAGTATTTTTTAAGACAACATATTTATTAAGAAGCCAGCAAATGTATTAGTATCCTCTGCTGCTACTTTTTTTAGCAGGTCTGGGGTTGCCGTTTATGTCTGAATTATTGCCTTCATATTCTCCATAAATGTCAAACAGAGTGGGTCATTATACACATTATTATTTTTTTTTATCCTGTGAAAATGCCGAGCGTTTATTGTACCATAACCATATTTTATTTAAAACTGCACAAAAATGTTTTATTGGATTGGAATTATTAATATAATAATCAGTATAAAAGGGCTAATGTATAATATATGTTAAGTTTAGTAAGGAGTAAAGTTCCTTTAACATAATCTAAAGGTGTGGTCTTGTCACGGACTATTTTTTTCATCATACTTAATTAAGTTCTGGAATTTACAGAAATAAAAAAAAGTTTTTCCTGCAACCATTGAGTAATGCTAACCATTACTCAACTAAAACTGGTGTTGAAAGTCACACTTTCCCCCACTAGTGAGGGAAAACCACTTTCCCTCACTAGTGAGGAAAAGTAACAGCCAGCTAGATCGAATTTGACAATCAGCACTCTGTTATTTTAAATGTTAAATGGTGGTATTATAATATTATTCATTTTATATTCCGAAAATGTTAAAATAAATATTTTTAGAACTATTTTATATTTAATTTAAGATAGATTTTATTCATTTTATAGAAATATTTAATATAACCTTAAATGTATTAGAACCTTCACACATCAGAAATTTGGAGATCTAGCATTAGCATTACCCACTAGCGCTAGTGTAGTTTTAGCAAATCTAAAGTTCCGCCTTCAATTTCTTAATTTTTAAATGTTTGTTGGAAAAATGTAATATTTAACACGTGAGGAAAGTGCTTATAACACTCTCGTTAAATTACCACTCTCGCCTTCGGCTCGTGTAGTAAAATTCACTCGGTAATAAAGTGGCACTTTCCTCACTTGTCAAATAAATAACAATGGATTTTTATATATCGGGAAAAAAAACATTCTCCAGTCATCTTAACTTCTTAATTTATATAATTCCTTAAAACGTTTCTACAACAATATGTCATTATCAATCTTTTAAATTAAGTTTTCTGCATCGATACACTTTTTTAAAGTTAAGATGACTGGAGAATGGTTTTTCCCAATATATAAAAGTCCAGTTTTACATTAATTTAAAAATAAATAACTATATATGAGGTAAATGGTGTAATAATTTCGAACAGTAACTGGTCAAATGGTGGTGAAGATAGTATATATTCAAACGTGACAAACACAATCAGGATCAAATTTAATAAATTTTAATAATAGGTTTCTTTTGGAAAGATTTTTCACTTTATAATTCAGAACTATATAAATTGAGATAAAAGTTAGCAGCCATTACTTCTTTACCCTATTCATCAAGAAATAAAAAAAGTCTACGTTGGCCTCAGATCAGCTTAAGAAAATGGACAAGCAAGGAAAATATGAACGCTTGATTAGACTCAAAATCAAACCACTTTTCATGAAAGGAATCCATTGAAAACATAATTTTGTGGAAAGGGCAGGAAGGTTTAAAATACACTTCACAGCCCTTCAATAGTGATTTCCATCGCAGGTGAAGCCGAATGGATCAACTGAAGTCAAATGATTATCTGTCAAGCATAAAAAAAATAATCCCACATTCACTTCCAGACCAATTGACCTTTAGGATATTTCTTTGTTAATTTTTTATGTTAATGGAATGTAAATATTTTTGTTTAGGTTAAAGAAATGTACTTATTCAATTTTAGCACTTGGTTTTTACACTCACAGACATTTTTCATCATAGCAACAGTAATTATTAATGCAAAAAATCAATCCATAAAGTGTCTTGAGATTAGTATTTGGCAGAGAATATATTATTTCTAAGACAACGGTTGTACAGTGAAGTGATTTGTTCGATATAAGGCTTAAACTCCAAGCTTTTAACCCAATGAAGGAAACCTGGTTTTTAGAGGCTGGATGAGCCCCATCAGGGTCTGCAAATACCACAGATTCTATCCTTTACAGTATACAAGTTATTAATTTATCCCTCACTGCCAGATTTGAACCCAGGACATTTAGAAAAGCAGCTCAGTGCTCTACAAACTACTCAACGACCATCCATAATTCATAATTTTGTTCACACTGTTTCATTTCATGCGGAACCTAAGCTCTAAACCTCACGTTTTTGATACACAGAGATATCGGAGTTGCAAGGATATTTTGCTAACATAAGTACACATATAGTTATGACTACTCTATTCAACGGATAGAAGTGGATTTGATATAAACATAAGCTTTTTTAAAAGTGTGAACAAGTTCGTGTTAAAATAAAATATTTGGGTGGTGTAAAAGAAAGTGTGTAACTATGAAATGAAACATGAAAAAAAAATTGTTGTTTTTTTTATTTAAATTTATTACCTATTAAAATACCTGTTTTTCCTATGCTAAAAGGTTTTTAGAGTTTTATATATGTTACAGAAAACTAAATATTCATCGCCATTTCTAAAACACTACAGCTACTAGAACAGTATTCATAGACATTAGCTGTTATCGCTTATTTACTAAACTGGAATGATTTTATCGAGTATGAACTGTCATTACACAAAACCCTTGTGTTAAATAAACATTCTTGGTAATATTAAATTATTTGAATAAATACCATATTTCCTTAATATCACTCATCTATCCGATTTATTAAGGGGGGGAGAGTTATCTACTGCGAGCACTGTCGGAAGGATATTTATTCGGATAAATATCGGAAGGATATTTTATTTTATTTCTTTGGGTAGAAGTCTCATTATTTCATAATAATGTATACATTTTTGTTTATTCTAAGTGTCACTGTTGAGGTGAGCACACTAAATCCTCAGTCCAAAGTACGAATAAGGATCTGTCAATGTTCAAAATCAATGTTTAGTTATCTCTATCAAATATTTAATATAATATATTTACAGCTATTAATGTATATTAATGCTAATATAATCTAATAATATGATATTTTGTTAGATATGCGACTAATACCATTGTTCCCAGGGTAACTTTCCGAGTTAAAAGATCATACCATAGAATATTCAGTCTGACCGAGAATACTACAGCAACAGAACAGAACTAATAACTGGAATCTCTCAAATTAAATTATGATTTCGTATAGAGAAAGCAAGGCACTTCTTGCTTTCTCTATACGAAATCATAATCATTTAGCCAACTCAAAAATTTGAAATGCAGCCCAGACTCAAATTAGAGTACACAGATATTACGTGGTCTCAGTGTTCTCAGAGGCATGAATACTTCCATATGCTTCGAGTAAACGCCTTAGCATTCAAGATGTGATTCGTTAATGAAATAAAATGGGCTGTTTTAATCGACAACCATCAAAGAGGATGCTGTCAAAACAAGAATTGGACCACTTTTCATACTTAAATGGAAATACAGGTTGGTCAATCTTCGAACACCAATCGTCGACAAAGTAATTTTCATTATTAATACCATTCAACTTGTAAATGACTCTCCCGAATGTTCTAATCAGCGTAACTGCTTAATCTGTCCCGCCCTCCGATTTCAATCTCAGTTTGCACGAAACAGGGTTTGCTTTGATGGTTGGCAAATTGGTAAGCTCAGTTTCCAGAATCTTCTGGTATATGAGGCATTGAGGAGTGTTTCCATACTTAATGAGACGTGAGAAGAAATCAGTCAGGTGTGCTTAATCTTGGTGCTCATTCTCAGCGTTCATATAGATGGAGATCATGCGCTGATATACTCCATCCAGTAAGCTGAGCTGCTGTTCCTTGTATTTGACAAGAAGAGCTGAATGTTGCTCGTACATCTGATTGGTCTTATTGCAAATTTCTTGATATTGATTTTGAAGAAGGAATGAAGTTTGCTGGTTGTACTTGACGCAGACAGCAAAGTCATCGGCCTAGCACTTCCCGTCCGCCACCTTGTCTGCCATCTGGAGGCTGATGACTCCACTGCCAATGAGGTGTAGCTCTTCCATTATATGGTTAGATTCATAATGGCTCTCGTCTGAACACAGCTGGCACATCAGCTCGCTGCATGGATAACTTAAGTATTTGACAACCTCGGTGGGATGAATCAAACAATACATAACAGTGTCGTCTTTCGGTACTTCACTAAAGTTGGAACTTTTAGGAAACTCGATCACTCGGTGACTAGAAAAGCAATGCATGAAACTGTGTGTCATCAAGCAGTTGGAGCATAGGAGGGAATCACAATTGATACACTTGGCACCAGCGTGCAAGGTTTCGCTTTTGCAGCTAGTGCAGGATGATCCGAATTTCAAGGAGCGAAGGAAGTATGTAAGTAAGGAGGCAGAACGAGTGGAGACAAGGAAGACCCAGATGCAGCGCACTTTTAGAAGAAGAATATCGTAAAATAACAGTAGGATGACTTTTAAGATTTTTTATGCAGTATTTTTTTACAAATGAATCTTGATTTGCAGAAATATTGAGAGATATCAACCTGTTATTTTACCTTTTCAATGTTTTTTAGGATATTGTGAGTTGATATTTTAATTGTTATATAGAGTTGGTTGTGTAAGATCTTATGCGGGTTTCTTATTTAGATCATCATGTATTGCTTATCTTTGGTAATCCTAATATAATCTACGCATACATTGGAATACCTAGCCGCCAAAGACAATTGAGACGATTAAGAGTAAGTCCACAGCTACCTGATACACTCCTGGTCTGAAAGAACTCTTCATTAAGAAAGGGATAAACTTCGGCAAAGAGAAACTTCTAGTAGAAAGAATTCCGAGGTGGCTTCAAGATGCAATTAAGGAAAGAGGAGAAATAGGCTTTACTTGATATTAAATATCTGATAATAATTAAATTTAACATTTTTTTTTCATATCAATGAGTGCATTAAAAAAAGGATCAATTAATTAAACCTTACAAAAGACATGTAATTTAGTCAAATAACTCGAATTATATAAGTGGGCAGAATCGTAATTGATAATGGGCGAAATATTTGCCTGCCAATGTATAATATTAGTCGAGTACGTGGAAGTAATTATTATTTTAAAATAGAAATAAATTATAAACATATATAGCAATATTACATTACCCCTACCAAGATGTTCCAGGGTTGTTATACCTGTAAATAACCGAAAGCATGCGAGGGAGTTTCATAAGAACCAACTCATCCGTGTCATGACTTTGGGTTTTCGACAGCACAATACAACTCCTTTCTGGCAACAACGTCTTCACATCCTCTATTAACTAAAGAAAAAACTATCACACAT
The DNA here is from genome assembly GCA_964056705.1 of Troilus luridus. NCBI lineage: Eukaryota > Metazoa > Arthropoda > Insecta > Hemiptera > Pentatomidae > Troilus > Troilus luridus. The sequence goes on along the minus strand of OZ057412.1, from coordinate 40,538,536 downwards.
CAGTTCAAGTCTACAAACCTATATCAGGTAAAAATACCTTCTGAATATTTCAACAGTATTTCTCTTCTTAATATTTTGAATGATAATTTTGAACTAAAAGCATACTTGATTGGTTCCAATTATATAGCAATTGATAAATACAACCAACGTTGCTGTAAATTCAATTAAAACAATTTTTGAATACACTTATAAATGATTGTGTAACAAAAATTATTAAAACTAGACATGGATTTCGACCAAAAAAAATGTTGTCAAATTTAAAAGAAAAGGAGAAGCTAGACAAATCACTGTGTTCAACCTGAGGTTCGATGCCATGGTTTTCCACCATCGTAAAAAATAGTAATAATAGTAGAAATAACTTATTTTTTAATTTTACAACCCAAAGATCAACTCTGTGGGATCTGCAGATCCTCATGTGGCTCACTCAACTTCTATAAGTGGATACTCTTAATTGGGGAATATACTAAAATAAATATAAAATGACACGTGTAAGTTGTAATTAGATAGGATGTACTTACAAGTTCCAAAGAATTGATCAATTTATCATCAATCACTTACTTCGCAATATATCATAGAATGTTTATATTTCAATAGCTATGATCAACGAATAAGTAATCTATTTTTAGGAACAGCAGTTTATTTAATTGTTGAATCATATTAGACTATTTATTATTATTTCTCCAAGAATTAATTAAATTAGCATAACACGAGCTTAGACCTTGAAAACCCGATTTTTTGTTTACAGCGCGATTTTTATATTTCTCTATAGTTTTCATTTCTTTTATATTCCGTTTGAAGCTATTTTTTTCTTGGTGTATCACCTTAGTTTCATCAAATTTGGGTCTTTTTCGTTTAATGCACAATTCGGTTATTAAAAAAAGTAACTGTTATTAAAAAGTAACACGTGATTAATATAAAGTTTATTCTAATTTCCAAAATGAAGCGATATCTTCCAATATAACCTCAAAAAGGTCTTTCCCCATATTCCTTTGTCTCCACATAAATTCACAGAGATATGAATCCAACATTGTTCTTCTAGTTCCAGCTTCTATTTTATTTCTTATTTTGGCCGCGGCCCATAACGATTCTATCGACTGTGTGTGCGCTCCAGTTGAAGGATCAACGAAATTTTCAGAATGGTTGACTGTATAATGCTTAAAATCATACCCTTCTATTCTTTCTATAGTGGAATAAGCTTTCCATAAATCTGATATTATATCACTTCCTGGAAGAATACATTCTTTAATGCACGCTATTAAAGTATCTTTGTTCCTGTTGGGCACTGAATATATGAAAGATTTTTTCGTCTCCCTGCAAATACCACCAAAAACCCATTGGTTGGGATATATTCGTCCGACATTATGTTTCCTTCTTGTAAAACAAGACTCGTCAATTTCGACGGTCATACCATATCCTCCTATTTTGATAGGATTTTTAAGTAGCGAATCAGCACAAACCTCCCTCAAATAATTTTTCCAATTTGTTACTGTTTCTGCAGACATACTCAATTCGTCTTTACAAAATACCGTTGTTGTATATTTCTTGGTCCATGAGTAAATAAAAAGAATTGCATTATTCAGAGGATATTTTGAACCGTTGAACCACGTACCTTCCCTGAGTCCTACTTCCAAAAGACAACTTGCATTGTGACACCGCCATCTGTACCGGTCATCTCTCTCGGCGCAACTTCATAGAATGTCCATTCCGGCATAGTTTTTCTTTATGGATGAGGCCTTTTTCTTGTAAGAATGCGATGGTTCGGTCCAAATCTTTAAAATCTTCGTATAACCTTAACATAGCCATTATTAGGTTTTAAACGAAACTAAGAAATGTAGTCATATGTTCTACTGATATGGAGGTTGTAACTATATCACGTGTTACTTTTTAATAACAGTTACTTTTTTTAATAACCGAATTGTGCATTAAACGAAAAAGATCCTCAAATTTAAATGTATGTTGAGTATTTCTAAAATACTACTGTAGTGTAGTGAGCGCTGTTTAATCTGGTTTATTGGGGTTTTTTATTATTGAATCACAACTATATTTGTTTTGGTACACTCTACGTTTTAAGTATTGTACACGACATTTGTTTTTAACTCAAATTTATCCGAATCCTTAGTTTTAGTAAATAGTCTTGACACAGTGGCTGTGTTTTTAAAAGTAATCGCGGAATCAATGTTACTTTTATTACCGGTGAGTGTTTGTGCTAGTCTTTCTGAAAGTGTTGGTATATAGGGAATAGTATAGTATTTTTTAGGATTGGTTTCATTTAGGTTGTTTTGGTAAGAAAGTGTTTTTAGTAAATTACGAAGGAGCCTGTGTGGATAACCATTCTTTTATAAGAGGTCACCTACGTTGTTTTCGGCTGTTTTTTGGTGTATTGGGGATGATAATTTTCTCGCGCGGTTTATTAGGTTATAGCCGTATTTATTTTATATCTTTTGGGGCATTGTCTTGTGAAGTGTATGTATCGACCAGAGTGAATAGGTTTTTGCCACCATTTAGTTTCTATTTCTCCGTTTGATTTTCTGATTAAGAGAACGTTTAAAAATGGTATTTTATTATCTTTTTCAAATTCAATAGAAAATTTTAATCGAATGGAATATTTATTAAATTCATTTAAAATTATTTCTTTTTCATTGTTTTCGGTTGGTATCGCTGTTATTATATCATCCACATATTTAATTAGAAATATGATATTATATGGTATTTTTGGTATGACTGTATTTAACAGTTCTAAATAAATATCCGCCAAGATAGGTGAAATAGGAGATCCCATAGGGCAGCCCAATTTATATATATATATATATATATATATATATATATATATATATATATATATATATTTATATTTATATATAATATATAGATATTATTATTATTATTACTATTATTAGCCGCAAAGCTCTTAAAGTGGAAGACGCTAAGTAAAGATGGTTCACATTTGGGGCTTCTTGTTCTTATGATTTTCTTTGCGTGAATTCAGCTTCTCTTTCTTCGCTCCATTTTGTCCCAGTTTTCGGCCCTTTTTTCTCTAGCTTAACCTCCAATTTTTTAACTTTTCCATTCCAATGTCTATCTCTTAATTCAGGTATACTATATTTTAGAATACAATATAAACTAATATACTATATTTTTTTCCGTAGCCCCTTTGTATGAATATTTATGTTGATACAAGTTTTTGTTCACTTATTTTTGTCCATTATTCGTGTTTTTGGATTTTCTCTTTTTACTGTAGTGTATCTACGTTTTAAGGAGTTGTAGATGGGTAGGTTTTATATTTTCTTTCTTTCTTTATTATTATTTTTTTAAGTGCTGGAGTACACTTAATTTTGGTTATAATATGTAATATATTATACAGGTTATAAAGGGAACCATCTCTACTACCTATTCGACTCCTGTAAATTATAGAATGTTTAGAATATCTTATTGAAATTTAGGGAATCCCTATTGGGAAACCTGAAGTTAGTTTGAGGCACATCGCTAACTTTGTAACCTACCTGAGCATTCCTCTGGCGACTCCAAACTCAGGAATTTCCAATGCAGGCCGGCCATTAGGTAGTCGAGGCAGGGGTCTCTGGTCCAAAAGCTGACGTAGGAGTAGAAGAAACCAAAAATGGTAACGCCGGGGACCATGGTAGAACTTGTCAATAAGAAAAGCTTCGAAATTTTATGTTCATTTTTTGGATTTTTTCTTAAATAACTCTGAAATAAAACAAGATTGGAAATATCACGATATCGTTAATTAAGGGACAATAAATCACTGGTTGAGTAAGTATTACCATATCCTAAATCGTGTTGCTGAAATGGTCGAAACCATGGAGATAGAACAGTTTTTTTCCAACTTATTCAAAAACTAAGACTCTAACATGTAATATAATGTAGATCATATAATAAAATGTAGATCATATAATAAAATGTAGTTCATATAATAAAAAATGTAGATCACCATTTATTATTATTATTTTGCCAAAAAAAACTATCTAAATAGGTAATTATTCAATCTACAGAAATTTGATTTAAAACAGCAGTACTTCCGGATTGAATAGTGGATCGATATTTATAAACAGTTTTGTAGAGCGTATTTTTCCAGTAAAATGTTTTTTTGAGATCACCTTCCTTATCCTTATTTTTCTTTCTTTTTTAGCCATCTTGAAAAACCACTATTAAAAAAAAAACTTCTGGAATTTTTCCCTCAGTAACTCATTTCCAGCGCCTTTAAAAATATAAATGTATCAATACGAATTTAATAGACATGCACGTGCCACTGTATAGTACTTTAGGACCTGACGGTTTTTAAAATCTATATTCCAGTCCATTGCTGCTTAGAAAAAAACCATTACGAATATAAAAGAACTGGAAACAAACTTGTCATCTTTGAAAACCACCAAAGGTGACCTTTTCTCGACAATATAAGTTTTTTTGTGATGAACAATCCCTTGATCTTTTCATGCTATGGAGTATAGTTTTTCTGGTTAGAAACATTCCCATGCTTACAATTATAAGGACAAGTCACGAAATCAATAAAAATATTTTTATATTATATGAAACGACACAATTACCTCCTTGCACAACCGTTATCCATGAAACGGTACAGCCTCTACCATGTAATGAACCCCAGACCCGTTAACGGGTTGTAGTGGTACCGGGTTTTATTTATTTTTATAAAACAACATACGGCTTACCGTATATAGTTTTCTGATTTGTGCGTATAATAATGCTTGTTAAGAAACGTTAAGGTATTGAGCTGCGAGAGTGAGCATTAGTATAATGACGTGTTTACTAATCCAAGCTGTTTCAGAAGACTTCGCCATTTACATCATACTCAATCTACTTCATACTCCATCACGTCCCTGTCTTTTGTCAAGATTCACCTATAGAATTTTACTGTTCTCCCGAGGTTATAAAGGTAAGAATTTATTGGACGTGATACACAATAATTAAAATTTTTAAATTCGATTATTACCTATAAGAATCCAAATATTAATTGGAATGCAGATTTTTATCGTTCCGATTACTCAGTCTTTAGGCACAGTAGGGAGGAAATATATACCATAGGATTCATATAGTTAAGCGAAACAATATTATATGTTCACTTCAGCAAACTAAAAACATCATGGTGAAAATGGGAAGTCTGTGAAAAAAAGTATAATGTATAATATAATGAAAACATATTTTGTAATAATAGACATCCACATCCTACCGCACCAGCCGCAGGGAGGAAGTTTTCCTTTTGTTCTTACCTGCTTAAGTCTAGGCCACACTCGACTCACTCGTTCACATATTATTAAAAAACTGTTACCTCCATCATGCCGATATTGTAATGCCATTCTAACTGTGAAAAGTATTTTTGAGGAGTGAATTCAATACTTTATAACGATAAATAAAATGTTACTGGCCCCAACTTTATCTGATGCACTAGTTGAAAACGAAGTTAGTATCACATTACTATTTAGTTTGAATAATATTCAATAATATCTTAAATATAGGTGGAAAAAAATGGTCCGGATGCAGGTCAAAGAAATAATATCTTAAATATTGTTGAACTATTTATTCGAAAGCCGATTTTATGAATGAAATACTGATATGAGCAATAATAATAATGATGGGAACCCATGCGAACAAATATAAAAACAGAGATTGTAATTATATTTATACTATTGTTACTTCTCATATCCCCCTGTTTTAGCATATGTTAGAATGATAATGTTTGTGTATATTTCATATTTATTGATATTATAACTCAAAATTTTATAGAGGTAACAGAAGGCGTTCAATACCTAAGAGTTTTACGTCTTTAAACAGACGTATATAAGATAAAAACATACTGCTAAATACAGAAAGGTTCTCCTTGCACTAAAATTAAATAATATGGTACGATATTGTCTCTTGTAACTTAGCTAAATTATAAATAAACGTTGTCATATTTAATCAAATACGAATGAGCCAAATATTGATTCCATTGACAAACGAAATGCTGAGGGTCGGGAGGAAGTCATTACACGGCTATTACAGACAGTGACCCGGGGCGGACCAGGATCCGAATTAGAAGTAAATTGGTTTTGAAGGGGCGTGGCGGGTGTAAACAGTCCCTGCTGTGTGGGGCGCTCTCTTCCCAACATTCCGTCCACGGATCTCTTCCCAATATTTGGCCAACCCTTGCTCTCCGCTCCCGACCGATATAGCCTTTTAAATCCTGTTTGTTGTCGAGGAGGGAGGGTTTGCCGCCTCCAGCCCCCAAAGCCAACCCCAACTTTGTACATGAAAGAAACACAGTAATAGCTAAGAGAAAAACGATTCTGCCCCCGAACTGACTCCTGCCCCGCTGGATTAGTGTCTCTCTCTGGAATATTTAAATAAGATTAGGGAAAATGTTGGCACCGGGATGAGATTCAGAAATCGAGTAGCCGTCTTAATGTATCCAGCGGAACCTCAATTATCTGGGGTAATGAGGGAAAGGAGGTGCAAAGGTAATCAATTTTTTTAATAGTAAAAACTTCTTTAGCCGCATTTAGCGATTTTGGGTTGAGGAAAATCTTATGGGTTCGCGTCACCGACATGAGCGACATGCTCGCGACGTTTTGCGCGGCCCGTGTGTAAGTAATCCGATCTGTTTTTATCAACTTTAGTTTAAAGCTTTTTTTTTCTTTTTTTTTTTATTATTTATTTATTGATATTTACAACTATATTACAGTAATATAACAAGTAAATTGGCTGAGTGATACATAATGGCATGATATAATGACAAGTAGAGAAACTACCCACTCGTAGTACTCAAATCGCATGTTCAACTAAGAAGGTCACGTGGCCATCTTCTTCTCAGACGCCTCGGAGGATTATCGGGAATTGAAGAGGAAGCTAGGTTTGAAACTAGAGGGTTTGAGTGGAAATGAAGTTTGTTATGAAAGGATAGATACCGAGTTCGGGCCAAATCAGCAACAAATGGGACATTAAGGTCGTTATGGATGACTATATTCTTAACAAAATAAGGAGCGTTGAGGATTTTACGAAGGATTTTGGATTGTAGGGATTGGACACGAGAAGAATTCGATGACTTAGTGGAGCCCCAAAGCTCTACTCCGTAAGTCCAAATAGGTCGTATGATGGTCATGTAGATGAGTCTTTTGTAATTAATTGGGAGCTTAGAGCGTTTGTCTAGTAAGTGTTGAAGTAACCTGAAACGTCGAGCGGTTTCTTGTCTTTTCAGTCTTGTATGAGGATTCCAGGTTAATCGTGTGCCGAGATGCAACCCTAAGTATCGGATCTGTTCTACAGGCACAAGTGGGATATTATTAAAGGATACTGAAGGGCAGGAAGTCATTGGTTTACGACGTAAGGTAAAAGTGATTTGATGGGATTTTTGAGAATTTATTTTAATTCTCCAGTTCTGGCACCATTCTTCAAGATCAGTGATATGGGATTGGAGGCTTTGGGATACAATAACTGGGTTGGTGTTGACTGATAATACACATGTATCATCAGCATATGTGGTAAGGATAGTATTAGGATGAGTTGGGATGTCAGCTGTATAAATTGTATAAAGGATTGGGCCAAGGATACTACCTTGAGGAGTTTAAAGCTTAGAATTCGATTGATATAAATACTATCAAATATAAGAGAACTGATGTGTGAATAATATGTAACTAAAACGTCGTTTAACAGGAAATTCCTTCCAATAATAACCCCAATAACTTTTCGTTTCCTCTAAAATACTTTGTTATAAGTTGCTAAAGAGCGGAAATACACAAAAAGTTAGGTGGCATAAATAATATAAATCTTTGCTAATTATTATTTCAATTAAGTTGTTATGAGATCGTGGAGTTTAATAAAATACAATTGTAAATGAATACAATTATTGCTAGGAGTGCCAATAGATGTGGAATTAATAATTTAAATTTACACATTACACTAATAAATCAAAAATAATAACTAATCGTATTAACATCATAAAAGAGTCGCTTTTATATTTAGAGTAGTATGTTTTTTAATTTTTCACTTTTTAATTATTTTTTATAATTAAGTCGTTTTATTCACTGCTATGGTATGATCATGAGAACAACAATAGCCTCGATAATTTAACGAGTGTAAAACTGAAATTAAAATATATTTTATTAACTTTAGAGGAAAGTATATACCAATCACAACCAGTAAAGCAATATTCAACGCCTGCAAGAGTAATTAAACGAATATTATTCTCTTAATTACTCTTATAGGTGTGAGTTACTGGGAAGTGGTTACTGTTATTCATTTGCATAAATATATTATAGGAAAGAACCAACACTGATGTGTGTGTGTGTTTTTTTTTTATTTTTTTATTTTTACGAGGGTATGTGGAAATCTTCAAAAGACGCGAATAGGCCCGTACCTAACCGTGTGTGGGATTTTTACCCACTAAAACCAACCTCCCTAGACCTGTTTCTCTCCACGGGACCGCCGTTCGGCATTACATCATGGGGGGGGGGGGGGTTGAGTGCCGCCTCAATGATTTCGGCTACCTCCTGGCTCGCCTTTCTTTCTCCTCCTTTCTTAGCTTTTGTAGCACCTGTGCTGCTAACCTTTGGCCTGCCATCTAATAATCCTTATTGATCAGCATAAGGTTGACAACATTATCTGCAGTGGGATCTGAGCCGCAGACGCGTCGGAACTCCATCCTCTCTTCTTGAAAGCGGGGACAGTGTGTGTATGTGTGTGTGTGTGTGTGTGTGTGTAACAACATAAAGTACTTCGAAACGGTTAAGATTTAAACTTTTGCCAGAAAACGAGTATATTAGAAAATGGGCTAGACAAGCATTAAAGATTATTGTTCTCAGTAAGGGTTGTTGTTTGTTCATTTAACGTCTCTTTATGCTGCTATGGCTAATCGGACGATGCTACAGTGGGAGCTCTAAATTTTGCATATCTAGGTTTAATTATAGGTTAATACACGGAAACATAGATTTAAAATTCACTACTTTAATTTATATTTCGCTGCAACAAGCCCCAGCAGTCGAAACAAAGTTAACCGAATTAAAATAAAATAAAGTATATTTATTTTAACATGCTTGTTAAAATAAATAACTTATTATTGGCATGTTAGCTATATTAACATATTTAACATGCCAATAATAAGTTTTTAAACATTAGTTTTATTATAATATTAAAATACATCGCGATGAACTAAATTAAACACATAATTAAAAAAAATAGTAGGCATTAAATAATCTATTCTGTTAATATGAAATTAAATCTATCGATCTTCTTAATTAGTAGTTCTAATTAAACATAAATAGGACTTGTAAGTCGCATAGGTATTACTGGTTAATTTACATAACTTATTTAATAACTTCTTTACAATATTATAAGTAAATATAATACAATATTTATAATTTCATAGTTGATATTTATAAAAATATTACAATAATATAGTAATATAAAAATAAATAACATAATTTCATTAGAATAACAGTAGCTGAACCTAAGACAATAAATGAGATCGAAGTTATGCCATATTATTTTTAAAACAAATATTTGAATCCTTATTCTTTCTTAGAGACATCATGATCGTTTTAATCTTTAAGTTAATTTAGAAATGATGATATGTAGAGCTTTAAAAGTCGAATACCATAAACATAATTTTTGAATTGCAATCAGGTTTATAATATAATAAAATGAAGGAAATGTCAACTGAACGAGGCATAGGCGAATTTTTTTTTTTGGCACAGTTACATACAATAATCGCTCGGAATTGTGACCAATAGAGAACAAAAAAAATCGGTTTTTCTTCTAACGTTTTGAAAGTTCTTACATTTTCAGAGCAAAAACGCTGTGCGATTTTTGTTAATACCTCTTGGTTAATAACTTTTGTTCAGGCTGCCGATGTATTTAATCAGGTTTCCAAAAGTGATTGAAAAAGTGCTTGTTCGATTTCGTTTCATTAAAGCTGAGATGTACAAAATGACTCAATGAAATACCGAAGAAGAAGGTCAAATTAGTTTTCTGCTATTCAACGATCGAGTTATTCTTCTCGCTATTGGCACCTTTAAAACTTAATAATAATAATTTCTTTCCAAATCTTCAGAAAATAGACGGCAGAGAATGGAGAAATGTAATAATTAGGACTTTTGTAGGAAGTAAGAGTTTTCCTAAGATGTTGAATAGTAAACTTGTTACAACAAACTGCTGATGGAGAAATCCCTGTCGTAATAGGCTTCGTTTATCTCAAGAAGTTTAATTATAAAAGCCCTTACAATAGATAATTAACTTGTAACAAGAACTTATTCAACTTATTTGTTCTCACGAAGTGTCAGTTTTTATCAGTTTTATTGAAATAACCAGAATTTTCGAAAGCATTTTATGAAATTGGATAAATACCAGCAGCTAAATGGAAAGTAAATTTACAAAGAATTTGAAAAATATTACAAGTCAATTACTCGTTATGTTAATTATTTATGAGGATGAAAATGGTCCGGATGGAGGTGAGAGAAAATTATCTTAAATGAGGAGAACGATTTATTTTAAAGTAGGCTTTAAAAAAAATGGTTCCCCTCAATAAAGAGAATTTTCTCTGACCTCCACCCGACCTATTTTCTTCGTCATACATACTCCGCAAAAATGAATAGGGATATTTTTGTAGTCCTAGCATTTATATTATTATATATTTAATAACTGCATTAATATTTAATGTAGTATAATTTCTAATAAATATTAATACAATGTTAATTATTTATCTTACATTGCTAATTTTAATATTATTGTATATAGCTTACCACAATAAGTAATTACTCCTTTACCTCACCGCTTGGTTTTTACTCCAATTTATTTCTTGTATTTATTACACATTTACTTCTCACCTTGTTTTTAATCAATTTAGTTAAATAATTTTGGGGAACAGAGTAGCCCAGCATGTAGAGCTCTGAGTGCTGAAGATCACGGAATAAAATCCGGCTGTTGCAGATAAATTATTTATTTAATCTTGAAGAAAAACGTTATCTCAGCTAAATCACCTACCTTCACAACCATTAGCTTAATAACAGTACAGTCTACCACAGGGGTGGCCCAAAGCAAGTGAAAATTAGTGCTTTGAAATATACATAGTTGTTTGTTCATATTATTAAAAAACTAGCCGTCTAAATAATTATTTTTAATTTTAACTATTATCGTTATATTTTATTTAACTATTATTACTTTGTTATTGAAGTGGATGTGCTTAAGTTATGCAGGGCATATTACCAGGATGGAAGATGGAGAAATTCCAAAAATACTCCTGGCTACCCCGATTCATAGAAAAGGAAGAAGAGGGAGAACTAAGCTGAGGTGGTTAGATGGTGTGGCAGGTGGTCCTCGAAACATCCTCGGGGCTAGGAACTAGATGGCGTCAGCACAAGATTCAGTCTATTTTTCTCCTTGATTTATAGGAATACGAAGTTTTTGAACTGATTAATAGTTTAAACCGTCTAAATTATGATATAAATTAAATTAAAATCATTATAATGATTACAATTCCCATTTAGTGCCATTTTTATTATATTATAAAATATATAATATTATAAAAAGTGGCATTTTTATTAAATCATATTATATATAATATAATCTTATATATCATATAAGAATATAGTAAATCAATAGTAATAGTCATCATGTTTCAAGCTTTTATTCTAAAAAAACTGTTTATAGTGGATTTAAATCTAGTATGTGGTATACAAAATGTAATATGCAGGCCGCGCAGTTGTAATCCATTCCAAGTAGCCCGCGAAATCATTAGGGTTGGCAACTCCTGGTCTTGCATGCACTGAACCCTTCATGGAGGTAGTGGTGCAGTGTTTATTAGTCTTAGTTCTACCATAACTCCATTTAGCGTAATAACTTACTTTTTTAAACATACTTTCACTTTTTAAACTTTGATTTCATTGAAAAAAACATAATATTAGTTTGGCCAATTACATTTTAATTGAACAAAGATGTTGAGCGAAATAAACCGCAATACGATTAAAATTAATCTTCTGGAAGTTGGAGATGGAACAAGTTCGGGGGCTGAGAGCTGAGAGATAACAACACGTTAGATCCTTAACACGAGGCTACGTGCTCTCCAGTGGTCACGGCAGCTCATCTGCAAAGCCAGCCCTCCAACCACCTGGTTCTGTGTCCCTTCTCTTCTAACCAGATATCAGGAGGGTCTCTTATAACAGGAAGTACTAAGGTGCTTGAATAAAGTATAAAACGATATACAATATGTTATGAAAGTAACTTCTGGTGATGTACGTCTTAAAGCTGCTTACTCTAAATAGCCAGGAAAAGATGGAATAACTTGAAAAGAAAGTATGTTTTGTTGAGTAAAACTGGGTCGGATGGATCCTGAAATTCGGATTAACATACGTTTATTTCTTCTCAATATTTTCAACAAATGCAAAAAGAAATTTTTTTTTTTTTTAAAAAGTAGTAAGTAATTAATCATAGTCCCGGGATGTAAAGAGCTGTAGGTCAAAACTGGGAGAGGTTTAGTTTTTATCAACCGTGCTAAAATTTTCTGCTCTAAACGTTTATTTATAGTTACCAAAGCATTGTTTGCTTCTCCTTTAAAATTACCTTTTCAATAATTAATACTATTTCCATGTCATCGCTTCGATTATTGGCCTAATTTTCAGGTCACATTTTCAGTCACACCACGAAAAAAAATATTATCAATTTAGATATTCTCCATACAAATGCATATCTGCAATGTGAAAAACCACATTTTTCGTTTATTAACTATTTAACGATTGATGAACGTTATCGACAATTCTTGATTCTCAATTCAAAGGGAAAGAATAAACCCTCTCAAAAGGTCGAATATGCAACTATCTTCATGATTTTCAGAACAAACAACCGTTGTTCTGCATTCGTTATTGTGATTAGTTTAATTTTTTTATCAGGAAGTTATAAAGTCTCGAATATACCACATTCGAGTGTTAAACCGGTTCTAAAAGTTACAAAATCTAATTCCTAGCATGGCAAAGTATTGAATATGCTATTTTCTGTTGCAATTTTATGTAAAATCAACGAGGTGTTTTAACGCAGACTATCGGTTATTCCATATTCAATAGTTGGCAATTCAAAAATGTATGCAACTATTTAAATTTATAAAATGAAAACTAATGAAGATGCCACATTCGATAGTTTACATTGTACGTTATAGAAAAAAAAATCATAAATTATAGATAATCAAACTAAGGAATGCGTTCTCGATTAACTAAAATACAATATTAGATAAAATTCATATAAAGTCACCTATAAGGCCCCAAACCACGCATAATAAGGTATATAACAATGTTGAAATACGGTCGGCGATACATACTGATTTTAAATGAACCTTGAAACATTTTTTTCACTCTCTTGAAAAGATTTGTTTTTTCACTTTCCATACTATGCATCTGTATCGACGATGTGGATGGCACTACAGAATTGAAGTAAATGAAACACGAAATATTATTTCTTCAGCTATTGGATTCAAAGGAACTCAGTGTTTCAACAATATAACCCATAAAGAAGGTGTGGTGATTTTCTTTCTACATTTATACAGCGGTTCGTGGATATTTGACGGATCAACGACTAGGATGACTAATAAAAGTAACAATATAATAAAAACGATGACGTGTATGTAGGCACTTTTTATTTGTATGAATATATAAATAATTCATCCACACCATACCATCAAATTCACCTTTATTTTAACAATATTGATATTCTAATTAGTGTTCCCTAAAATGCACTTGGCTCTATCTATAGATGTAAGTACCTGGACTTTAAATTATTCAAGCAGTAGCAATTTTAGGGCCAAAACAACTCTTTTATAGAAAAAGCCGTATACTGTTATAATTTTTTTATTTATATTTATTACAATTTTAAATATTTTTATTTTGAAGAGAAAAGATTTGTCCTGGACCGGGATTCGAACCCAGGTCTCCCAAGTTTCCTTCGTGAACATTCTCCCCCTTGTATTTTTTTGTATAACTATTACAATTTATTCATTTTTTTTTCTGTTCAAAATAAAAATATTTAAAATTGTAATAATTATAAAAAAATATATTATAAATAATATAATGAGGTAAGTCAACAAGATCATAATTAAAGTAATGTTCAATGAACATTCTTCCCCCGTATACATCGCAAATTGCGATAACTTGAGGGATCAGTGAAGAGAATGTATTTGTCTGACCGAGATACGGCCAAGATAGCTCAAGTGGAGGGGTACCATGGAAAGATGGGAGACCCGGGTTTCAATTCCGGTCCTGGACAAATCTTTTCTCTTTAAAATAAAAATATTTAAAATTTTAATAATTATAAAAAAGTAAAATAAAAATAAATTATAAACAATATAATGACGTAAGTCAGCACGATCCTAATTAAAGTAATGTTCAATGAACCATCTTCCCCCTGTATACATTGCAAATAGCGAGAACACGGGGATAAGGGATCAGTGAAGAGAATTTGTCTGACCGAGCACAAGTGACAGAATACCATGACGGAAACATGGGAGACCCGGGTTCGAATCCCGGTCATGAACAAATCTTTTCTCTTCAAAATAAAAATATTTAATAATAATTATAAATGACATTTAAATTTCTTGGTCATGAGATTGGGATATAGATCATGGTTGCGTTATACAGATCCGCAGTTGTCATGACTAAAACTGGAAGTAACTAAATACCTGTAACTAAAGTAAATAGAGATCTTAATTTATACCTGCTATCTCATTTCACCAAGCAACTTCAGACAAGCGCTTAAATGATGTCAATGATAAATGTCATAAAAGTTCCACACTCTCGAGAAAAAAAAACAGTTCTAATGGAGAATGAACAGTTAGACAACAATAGAGCAACATTTGCAAGATCAAAGTTAATCAAAAGGTTGAAAATGGTGTCTTTACAACTTGTTAAACTTCACCTTTGCCTACGTCAACAGGGCTCAGTTATATCAACGTTTAGACATCGTGCTCTATAAAGGCCTGTTCTTGTCAGTTGAGGGTTTGGATTTAACATGACAATTACACGCCCACGCACTTACCTAACATCACCTTGCCTAATTTAAGTTTCATTTACCGGGGAGTAACACCAGGTGCCACCATATGTAATAACTCCCTTAGATTACCCGTTTCCAGTTAGTACGAAAACTGAGCATTCCATTGACTCCGGTTTAGCTTTTTTCCCATGTTATCTGTTTAAAAAAAAAAAGTATATGGCTTCCTTGTATTAAAAAAATGGTCCTAAATCAAACTGAAATCTGTACGTGCACCATCGAGTATTTTAAAATCACCTAAAGTATCTTTTTTTAGAGTTACAAATAAATAAAAATAATTGTAACTAAAACTAAATTGAACACAGTGGATAGTCAAAATAAACTCAGGATGTTCAAAATGGATTTATCCGTTGAAATGTAAATAAGTTGCGCAAGTTTTAATTTGTGTTTAATAACTTGTTTCGGACACGAATCTATGACGACACACTTGCATTATTATCCATAAAAAGGACGATGCGAGTCGTGACTGAGTTATTCAAATTAAATAATTTAAAGAAAATTACTTCCAACCTGAAACTCATCAAGGCTAAAGCGAAAAAATGTATAAGAAAAAAAATTGATGCTATGCAATTTTTTTTTTAAGAGTACGGTAAAATAGCTTAGTGGCTTTAATATAGCAACTCAAGCGTTAAAGTTATAACTCTGTAAGTACTTACAGCGTTAGACCTCATGTTTCATGTGCAGTTTTCGATGGGTTTTATAACAAAATTTAAAAGCTAGATAACATTCAATAATTATTATTGATTTTTTTCTTGTTAGTTGTATATACACGAGTCTAATCAGAGATATCTCGATACAATTAAGTAGTACAATATTTAATAAATATAAAAGTAGAGTTGATATAAAAGTTTTTTTGTTTTTTTAAAATTATTTTATTGAATTGTCCAACTGTAATATATACATCTAGTACAAAGGCTGTATGAATAAATAAATGCATGAAAGGACGTGTAGAGGTACTACCCATTGGCAGCACTCTAATGATATAAAAGTAAATTTAATAAATCGTAATAATAAACAAAGAACATTCTCTCTTAACATTCTTTGAACCTTCATTCAAAAGAATAAAACGGCCATAATTAACGCCATAACATGGAAAAGGTTATCTTACAGGAAAAGCAAAAAATTGTTTTCACAACTAAAAATGAAAGTTTCAATAAGGAAAAAGTAACTACCATAGTCTAAATAGAAGCCAAATCACTCTCAGGTTTAACTTAGTTCTCTTTCTATGATATCTTCATGGTTAATTACAACTTTTTCCATGAAAAAAAAAAAATTATTTTATTTTATTTGTTATTATTTTTTAAATGTTCTTACCACCTTTTTCTTGTCAACAGCTCAATGAGAGCACCAATTGCAATAGTAGTAAATATTCAGAAGGAATAAAGGAAGAACTGTGAAGTGTATATTAAACGGAAATTCAGGATCCATCCGACCCAGTTTTACTCAACGAAAAAAAAATTGTTTTTTTTAAGTTAAATTAAAAAATATATGTTTATTTATTTTTTTTTTTTTCTCTTTATATTTTTATCTACACCTGTCAAATACAAAACAGTGACAATCAGCAGATAGTCTGACACTAAAAAACAAAACAAAAAAAACAACAAAAAAAACAAAACAAACATGATACAATGACTTGAAAGGCATGAAGAAGAACAGTACCCAGCGGTACCTCTCCCTTGGCTTGATTCAATTTCCTTTATAACAAATCCCTCATCCACGTTCTTTTTAATCTCCTCTTAGTGTTGTCAGGCATGAGAGTAGAGGCCATTCGTTCTATTAACGGGTTTGGATGTCCGTGTAGTTTTTCTTGAAAGCGTTTGTAGTATGTTCGTATGTGTTCGTCAACCGTTGGTATTTTTAAGTCAGTATGCAGAGTTTTGTTATTGACGTACCATGGTGCTTTGGTGATAAGTCTTAGTACTTTTGATTGAAAAGTCTGCAGTCGTTTTCTGTGAGTCTGTTTAGCGATCCCGTAAATTTGTAATGCATATGTCCAAACTGGTTTTAGTAGGTAAGTGTACGTGTTTAGTTTCTGTCTTATGTCTAATTTGGAGGTTTTCCTGAATAGTGAGTACATTAAATTGAGCTTATGGTTCAGTGATTGGCGTTTCATCTTAACGTGAGGACCCCATGTCACTCTCCTATCAAACGTTAGTCCAAGGTATTGTACTTTGTCTGTCTGCGGGATGGGTGAGTTGTTAAGGTAAATGGGAGGGCATGTTTCACGTCGAAGAGTAAAAGTGATGTGCTGTGACTTTTCATGGTTCAGTCTAATTTTCCATAGTTGGCACCACTCACTCAACTTTTGTAAGTTATGTTGTAAGTTTAGTGAGGCTTGCGTCGCGTCTTGATGTTTGGTGATTATGGCAGTGTCGTCAGCGTAGGTTGCAGTCAGTATGTCAGTACTTAGTGGAATATCGTGTGTATATGTTATGTACAACAGCGGTGCCAGTATTGATCCCTGAGGCACGCCGGCTAAGATCGGTCTTATTGAAGATAGCTCTGAGCCCTGCCGGACTGAGAAAAATCTGTCTGCAAGGAATGAGTGAAGAATCAGATAATAAGTGTGTGGTAATACAGTCTTGAGTTTAAAGAGAAGCCCCTGGTGCCAGACCTTGTCGAATGCTTGGGCGACATCCAGAAACACTCCAGTTGCATATAACTTCTGCTCTAGTGCTGTCGATATGTAGTCAGTTACTCTGTGTAATTGTTGAGTTGTTGAGTGTGATTTCCGAAAACCGAATTGATGGTGAGGGATTATATTTTTGTCTGTCAGTAACTTTAATAATCGGGGATAAAGTAATTTTTCAAAAATTTTTGAACAAATGGAGAGTAAACTAATAGGTCTGTACGAGGAAGGGCTGCTAATATCTTTATCTTGTTTTTTAATCATGGTTACAAAAGAGTATTTCCACTGTATAGGGAATTTTGTAGTTCTAAGTATTGAGTTGTAGATTGTCGTTAAAAACACTAGAGCTTTCCTAGGCATTTGCTGGAGCACCTCAGCATTTATTAAGTCATAGCCCGGGGCTTTTCTTTTTGGTAAGTGTCTAATTATTTCTGCTACTTCTGTGGGAGTGAATGAGGGCGGTGGCAGTGTTAGTTGTAATGGAATGTCAAGTGTGTTATTTACCAAGTTTTCGTGATCTGTGTTTATAAAGTCAGTATGTGGGGTAAATACGGAAGAAAGATGGTCGGCAAAGAGCTCGGATTTTTCCTCGTCCGACACAACCCAAGAGCCATCTTCTTTTCTAAGAGGTGCTGACATCTCACGATGTTTTAAGAGTCTTTTGGTATGCTTCCATAAACTTCCATCGTCAGTCGAAAGGGATTTAATGTAGTTGTCGTAGTTTGACCTGTTAAATTTGCTAATTTGGCGTTTCAGTTCATTATTTAGTTTATTAAATGTCCGTCTATCTGAAGGTTGTCTGTTGGTTTGCCAATTTTTACGAGCTCTTCTCTTGGCTCTGATCAGATCTCTAATATACTGTGGGTAGCTTGGTAAGTTATCTGTTTTCCTGCACCTGGGTTTTGATGCTGACCACGCTGCTTCTTGTATACTTCTAGTGAACATCTCCACTGCTTCCTCTAGTTCTGTCTCGTTTTTTATTGAAACAGGAATTGTGAGGTCAGAGTTAAGGTAAGATCTATATAATCCCCAATCAGTTATATCCTGTGTGAGCGCAGGCCTTTTTTGTGCCTCAGAAGGTTCTTCGCATAGGGTCATCTGGACTAGAGAATGATCAGAGCAGAGGTCAGAACTCGTATTTACAGTCTTGTATACTGTTCTAAGTCCTTTTGTAATAAAAAAGTCCAGTAAGTCCGGGGTTTTACGTCTAGAAGTAGGCCAGTAAGTGGGAGAATTAGGAGTTGAAGTATCTAATGCAAGTTCATGAAGAGCATACCACAAGTTCCTACCTCTTGGGGTACACAATCTTGAACCCCAGCATTGGTGTTTCGCTTTGAAATCACCACCTGCGATAAAAGATCGACCTAAACGTTTAAAAAACTCAGAAAACATCGAAGATGTAAGCTTGTACCTAGGGGGGCAATACACAGCAGCAACCGTTATGTTTTTATGTTTTGTATGTAATGTGATGCCAGTAGACTGTAAGTGTGGTGTGATGGGTAAGTGAATAGGATTGTGTTTTAATGACGATTTGATGATAATGGCGGTGCCGCCGTGTGCCGTTTTGTCTGGGTGATCAGTCCTGTAAATAGTATAGTCTGGGATAAATATTTTAGATCGTGGTGTAAGATGTGTTTCAGTGATAAGTGCTATGTCTGTCCTTTTTTCATGTAAATATAAATCAAGTTCCGTCCGGTGTTGCATCAGTCCGTTAGCGTTCCATAGGAGAATTGACAAGGAGCCAGCTGTTGCAAAATTAGGGGGCATGGCTATTGCTCCAGGCTTGTGTGACTTGAGTTAGTTGTTGGAGGAGAATAAAAAGAGGGTGGATTAGGTTATTTAGGCCATTTAAAATTTGAAAAAGTTGAGGAGGAGCATTATCAATGGGGGGTACCGGCTGAGTAGTGTTATTCATCATACCTGTTGGAACATGATGTTGTTGTGGTGTCGACTTCGTTGCAGGTTGACTCCTTGGTATCTGCTGATATCCGACGTCGTTCTGCGGTTGTCCTAGACGATGGTGCTGTGAAGGTTGTCGTAGAGCTGGGAATTCCTGTGGGTCCGGTGGTAACTGAATTTGTTGAGGTGGTGTAGGTCGGTGGTGGTAATTCCTTGAGCTACGCTGAACCCTGAGGTTCTTCAATGTTTGGCAACCTTTATAGTTGGCGGGGTGTTGGCCGCCACAATTGGCACAGGTAGCAGGGGTTTCTCTAGTTTTTGTACATGAGCTGCTATCATGATGCCCGCCACACCTTACACACCTTGGTGGGTGGTTACAGTAACCTCTGGTGTGACCATACTGCTGACACCTTAGACATTGCGGGATGTCTTTTTTTTTTCGCGGTTCCTCGATATTTATTTTTGTATAGTAAATCGATTTTATTTCATAAACATTCTCTGTGAATGTTTCTTTGGTAATATCCACAAAGAACATTGGTAGAGGTGTTTTGAATCTTGATATCACGTTGGTTACATTTGAAGCTTCGTAACCTTTCTGTTTCAGTGCCTCCTTGATGATGCAAATCGGTGTAGTGTGATGAAGGCCCTTAATTACTATCCTCGGGCATCTGTCCTGTGGGAGCTGGAAAGTATGAAAATCCGCCCCCTCTCTTCTAAGGCTTGCATTTAATTTTCGATACGTTTCAGGTGTATCTGGATACACAGTTACACCTTTCAGTGTAGATTTGACTGTACAAGTATTTGGTCCGGCTTTTTCTTCGAGGAATGTAACTAGAGCAGAGAAATTTTCTACACCATTAATATAAATTGGGGGCGGTTTCTGATTTAGGGCTGGTTTTGTGCTATTTTCTGATGGTTCGTCCGGTGTTGAGGTTAGGGCTTGAAATTGATTGTGTGTTGGTATTGGCGTTTGTCGTTTCTGTCTTGTAAGGTCCGATTCAATTGGTAAAGGTCGTTTTCGACCAGTAACAAGCTCCCAGGAACCAGTATTGTTATTATTTGAACTTAAATTAATGTTGTCCGATTCCATTTCACTTACCGCCTGCGAAGAAGTAGACGCTTCGCCCATGGCTGGCGATTAAACCCGCACTTTTATCACCTTAGTCTTAAATCTAATCTGTACGATCAGAATACAACACTTTTTTTAAAAGAAATATTAAGTATTAAACATTAATTGAAGCTAATTTAGTGACACATAAAACTAACCTCTTTCACTATAACTTCGATCATATGTTCTCAAAATAATGTTAAGAATATAAATTTACTATTTTCATATGTTTATTTGATTTTATTTTATTTCTTATAATTATTATAATTTTAAATATTTTTATTTTGAAGAGATAAGATTTGTCCAGGACCGAGATTCGAACCCGGGTTTGCATTTCCGTTGCAGTGCTCTGCCACTTGAGCTATCCTGGCACGTACCTCGGTCAGACAAATCCTTTCTCTTCACCGATCCCACATCCCTGTGTTCTTGCAATTTGCGATGTGTACAAGGGGAAGAATGCTTATTGAACATTACTTAAATTAGGATCTTGCTGACTTACGTCATTATATTATTTATAATTTTTTTTTAATAATTATTATAGTTTTAAATATTATTATTTTGAAGAGAAAAGAACTGTCTGACCGAGGTACGTGCCAGGAAAGCTCAAGTGGCAGAGCACTGCAGCGGAAATGGAGACAACCCGGGTTCGAATCCCGGTCCTGGACAAATCTTTTCTCTTCAAAATAAAAATATTTAAAATTATAATAATATAATATAATGGCAATTATAATAATAAATATAATGACGTAAGTCAACAAGATCCTAATTAAAGTAATGTTCAATGAACATTCTTCCCCTTGTAAACATCGCAAATTGCGAGAACACGGTGATATGGGATCAGTGAAGAGAAAGGATTTGTCTGACCGAGGTACGTGCCAGGAAAGCTCAAGAGGCAGAGCACTGCAACGGAAATGGAGACAACCCGGGTTCGAATCACGTTCCTGGAGAAATCTTTTCTTTTCAAAATATAAAATAAGTTTTCCTGCCTATTTTGTGTAAGCAGCTTAATATGTACTTCACAAAAGGTTACTCTCTCAACATATTGTATAAAATTTTATAATAAAAAAATTGATACTTTTGTGGAAGTTGAAATAGCAAGAGTTTATCCCAAGGAATGGTTCAGCGTGGGATCGAACTGTTGGCTAGCATACTGTAACTAAGCATATTGGCTAGTAACTGTAGATAAAAATGGACTCTACTTTGAGTATTGAAGGTGTTTTATTATTATCAAAGAAACAATAATACAAATATCTGGTTGAAAAACAGTCATTTTATACAACCTATTATATTAACTACCACGGTCAATAGAAACTAAACCACTCTCAGTTTTGACCTTAGTTTCTTTCTATATCTTCATGATTACTACCTTTTCTATGAAAAAACTGTAAAATGATTATTTATTTGAAGGTAATAATTGTCCGTGTCAATGCTTCAATCATTAACATATTTTTTTAGTTTTTAATAAATATAAGAAGCTACTAAAACAATCTTGTATCTAATAGAGTAATAAACAAATAGAGGAAACGCATGAGCTTATTATATTATAAAGGTATAATCAATAAAGTACTGAGGTTAGTGCGTAATCCTAAGGGAAAGGATATACATATTTACCCATACACATTTTTGATAGCTACCATATTTTCCAAAGGTACTCATAATCTTGGTAAAGAAGCGACTGTATCCACTTCGAGGAAATTGGTTAGCATTCTGAACTCATTCCTTGAATTGGATCCGTTGGAGATAACGGAAGTATATCCATACTGTATCAGATCACATTCCATATTTACAGAGGTTCGTCAATTAGGTATTCCTTTTAAGGTTCATATCTCGGAAAGACATAAACTTCTCTGAAATTTATTGAACTTTACAAATATATATTAATAAGGGGAGGACAATGTTATGCTTTGCTAATAAAGGGGGTGGTTCCTTACTTTCTTTAAATGTAAAGTTAGTTTCGTATTCCCTAAAATTCCAAATTTAATTCGAAGTTTTCCTATACGTTCGCTTGTCCCTCGAATAATCCAGAACAGCCAAAGAAAGTTGAATTTGATGACAAAAAAATCACGCAAATGATGCTTTAATTGAACATCGTGAGTCATTTTGTTCATAAACTAATTTAAAATATAATCCAAACCTTTTTTTTTTAAATAGTATATTATTACAAACAATATACTAATTGTGATCAACAAACCCTGGGTGGCACATGAAGCTCTGAACGGATTTTGTTTTTATCAATTAAATATTATCGAATTCATTTTAAATTTAGCATTTAAAACTTTAATGTTAATTGAAATTAAATAAAGAATTTTTGCTGCATGCCACAATCCTTAGTGGGCTTACGGCAGCCATGAAATAAAGTTTTCCCCAAATATATAATTGAACAACCAATTGAATTTTAGATATCGTTGATAAGTTAAAGAGAAAAAGACTAATAATTTTAAATTACTTTTTACCTCTACCACATCATATGGGAATTGTTGTAACAATGCTAAGAGATTTTTCTTCTGTTAACACTTTTATGTTTCCGTTTTTAGTAATTAGTGCTTATTTAATAATATTAGATGATCTAGGATAATTTTTTGAGCCAACGATTTATAGTTTACTCGAGTTAACAGATAAACTTGACTAGTAAGAAGAAACTCTATCTAATATAGGAATGATATTGCATAGATCCACAAAGAAGAGCTTCAGATAAAAACTAGATTGACTGTTAAGTAATTATAAATGAACTAACATGGTGACCATTTTATGCTCTTTGCTACCCACTAGGGATGGGTAAGGTTGTATCAATCTGATCAATTGATACAAGTATCAGATACGGTCAGATTGATACAACCTTACCCATCCCTACCGCCAAAACAAACCAACTCATTTTGGCAATAAAATTACATCGTCTCACGGATTTAAAAAAAATTATTATCTACTATTAATCTCGGTCCTTTTAATAAATATATAAATAATAAGCAATAGTCAACCACTGATTTAAGCTCCCCTGATTTGATTACCAGCGAAAGACCAATTTCGCCGCATCAGTATTAATAAATAAATAATTAAAAATAATAGTGAACAAGTTTTCACTTATTATCAATATATTCAGTAATTAGTAACTTACCACATATGTAGAAACGAAAATAAACTATTAGTCAACAGTAAAGGCTGGTTGAAATAACATTTTCCGAGATTGCCTCCTAATATATGATTTTTCACGAGCAAGTTTCGCAAAAAAAAAACCTCGACCTATGTCCGGGCAAATATGGGTTCATTAATGGACATATCTATACCATAAAGTAAAGGCAATTGAAATCGGTTGAAATCAGGTGCAAAAAAAAAGAGCTATAGCGTTTTAAAGAGTATAGCATGCGGCGGCGGACAGACAATTTTTTTATTACAAACAAAATTCTACGTGTCTTGGAATGTGAATAGCAAAAGTTCGAGGTAGGGTTAAAATCTTTTTTTTATTGTTCAATTCCATAGCTTTCAAAAGCCTTGTGCAGGTTACTATTTCGGCGAATAACTCTTTTTCCTTAAAAAATGATAACAAAAACTGATGCCCCAAGAAACGCTTCTGTGTAGCGTATTAGAAGAGTAAGAGTCGGGATCAGGGAACGATGGTGAAGGTGTCAAAATACCTATGGAGCTGGATCAGATGGTCGAGCCCGTAGCTAACACCGCTGAGCTCTCCCTGGAGGAGCTCAACATCAACTCGGCGTCAGAGGATGCTGAGAGAGTGAGACCGGCCCACAGATCCGAAAGGAAAAACCTCTGTGGAGCTGAGAAGAAACGAAGAAGGAGACTCCGCGAGGCTCAGAAGGCTCCGGGAACTGCGGGTGGCACCTCCTCTGGGAGGGAGCTAGCCAAGGAACCTGGGCCTTCGAGGCCAGCGGACAATATACAGAGGGCTCAACAGTCGAAGAGACAAAGGGACCCTCAGGAGACACCTCCATCTGGGAAGAAGGAGGAGAAGAAACGGAGAGTGATGGACAGATCATTCACCGAGGCGCTGAAAAACTCCACCAGGATGGCTATTGTTCCCAAGGGCTATCCAGCGGTGGGATTTTCGGAGGAGCAGGTGAGTTTGCTAAATTCATCCCTCTTCGAAGCAATCTTCGAATCGGAGGAGAAACCACGATTCGAGAGCACAACGGCAAGGAATGGCGTGTGCCTCATTAGCTGCACTGACGAGATGTCGGTGAACTGGCTGAGGCGCGTAACACCGACTCTGAGACCTTGGGATGGCGCTTCTGTGTGAAGATGCCCGTACCTACCTTAGGCTGAAGAGGGTGGTAGGCCACTTCCCGCTTCCAACCCCAGAGACACCGAAGATCCTGAAGGTGTTGAAGGGCCAGAACCGCGAGCTGGAGACGGAACGCTGGAGCGTTTACTCCGTGGAGAAGATGGACAATCGGAAGATAACCAGGATTGTCTTCGGAGTGGACCAGCCATCCTTCTTGGCTCTGGAGAGGTTGGGAGGCAAGCCATACTTCGGTATGGGGCGAGTCACCTTCCTCCTTGGAGACAAGAAGGAGCCAGAAGGGAAAGGGCCTGAGGCAATGGTTGAAGATCCTCAGGCTCAAACAGGTGAGCAGGGGCCGGTGGATGATGATGTTCCTCTATAGGGCTCTGAATCCATCCCCCCCTTTTACTTATGTCTCTCTATGTTATTGTCCGTCCCTATCCTTTTCCTCTTTTAAACAGCTCTCCTCTTCTTTTTCTTTTTCCATAGTTTTTGTTCTTCTTTTTCTTGCCACTCTTTCTAAATCTTTCTCTCTTTCTTTTCTGTCTTTCTGCTTTCTTCCTTTCTTTTCGGGCCCTGCAAAGGGCCCCCTTCGGTTAAAGAGACACTTGACCCATGCCATTATACAATATGATGGACAAAATTGAGTGCCTACAAATCAACTTGCAACACTGCAAAGCTGCTACTGCCGTTGTGGCACAGTGGCTGTCAGTGCGGCACACAGCCATGGTACTGATCCAAGAACCATGGATCTGGGGGAGACTAATCAGAGGGCTCAAAGGTGATTGGGAACTTTTTATTCCTCCACAGGTGGATAAACCCAGGACTTGCATCGCAGTGAAAAATGTCACTGCGAACCTACTGCCTGAGAACTGCACAAAGGACCTAACATCGGTGAGGATCAGGTTCAAAACAGAGGATGGAGAACGCGAGGCAGTGATAGCCTCGGCCTACCTTCCACACGACAAGGAGGCACCTACAGACGAACTGGAAGCATTGGTCGATCAATGCGATCGGACGAAAGTAGACCTTCTTGTTGGCATGGATGCCAACGCACATCATGTCATCTGGGGTAGTACTGACATTAACCTGAGAGGGGAAAAATTGGCAGAGTACCTGATGACTACCAACCTCAACCTTCTGAATAAAGGTTGTGAGCCTACTTTTAGGAATAGTATCAGGCAAGAAGTCCTTGACATCACACTATGCACACAGAGTGCACAGGATTGGTTCGGAGGATGGAGAGTCTCGAGAGAGGCATCACTCTCTGACCACATGCACATACTCTTCAATGTCCAGGGTAGTGGACTACAGAGAAGGGCATTTAGAAATCCAAAGGCGACGAACTGGAATGAGTACAATCGGTTACTCATGGAAAGGGTCAAAGCCTTTCCCACACGATATGGCACGGGTGGAGAACTGGATAAGGCCGTGGATTGCCTCACCAAGGCGATGATATCCTCGTACGAGGAGGCCTGTCCAGTGGTTCAACCTAAGCCACAAAATAAACCATGGTGGAGCACCAAACTGAAAAGATTGAGGACCACCACAAGAAAACTGCTCAACAGGGCAATGAAAACCAAGAAGGAAGAGGACTGGAACTCCTATAAAGAGAGTACCAAAGCCTACAAAAAAGAGATCAGGGATTCAAAGGACAGAGGCTGGAAAGGCTACTGTGAGAGCATTGAAACGCTCCCAGATGCGGCCAAACTAACCAAAGTTCTAAACTCTGATACAGGAGCGAAACTCCAACAACTGAAGAAGGAGGATGGGACATATACCACAACGGATATGGATACCATCCAAGTTCTTCTGAATACACACTTCCCGGGACATCTGCAGGCTGGTACCATTTCGGCCGGCGAAGTTGGAACGGGCAGGGGAAAAAAACTGGAAATTGGCTGCACGTGTGGTGGGCTTCCACAGGCTAGACTGGGCGATCAACTCCTTCGGGCCCTACAAATCAGCGGGGCCCGATGGTGTCTTTCCAGCGCTCTTGCAAAAGGGAATGGAATGGATCAGACTGCCCTTGTTGAAGGTGATGCGAGCGGGCCTTGCGTTGGGCTACACTCCGAGAGCGTGGAACAGCGCAGGGCTGGTCTTTATACCTAAGCCTGGGAAGACTGACTATACGAGTGCTAAATCCTTCAGACCAATAAGCCTAACCTCATTCTGTTTAAAGATACTGGAAAGGCTTATTGACAGATATATCAAGGAGTGCCATCTTTGTGAAAGGCCTCTAGACACAAACCAATTTGCATATAGGGCGGGCTGTAACACTACGGCTGCCTTACATGCTCTCGTTAGCAAAACTGAAACAGAATTAGTGCAGGGGGGTTACGCCCTCACGGCCTTTCTGGATATAGAGGGGGCCTTTAACTACACATCGAGAGATGCGATCGTTGAAGCGCTCACGACACAAGGCGTGGAGCCGGCCATTGTCGAATGGATTAACTGTATGTTGAGCAAGAGAAGGCTCTTGGTACAGCTGAAAGATACAAAAACAGAAGTACTGATAGAGAGGGGCTGCCCACAAGGCGGCGTCCTCTCTCCACTACTCTGGAACCTCGTAATGAACTCACTGCTGAAAACGATGAGAGGAGGCGCTCACGTGCAGGCCTATGCAGATGACCTGGCCATACAGGTCAGAAGCAAGTTCATTGACACGGCAGTGGATCTCATGGAGCAGAACCTAGTAAAGGTAATAAACTGGTGCACAGGGTCAGGGCTGTCGGTGAATCCGGATAAAACGGAACTGATCCTGTTCACCAAAAAGAGAAAACATGTTGGTCTGCGGAACGTGGTGTTTGCAGGCAAAACTCTTGACTTCAAGTCTGAAGTCAAATACCTAGGGGTCATCCTTGATAGTAAACTATCATGGAAGAGCCATCTAGAATATGTCAAAAGAAAGGCTACAACCTCACTATGGCTTTGTAGGCGGGTCATAGGAAGAAACTGGGGCCTCTCACCAAGACTATATAAGTGGCTCTACGAAGCAGTGGTTAAACCACGTATCACCTATGCGGCCGCTGTGTGGTGGCATAGGACAGACATGAAGTCTGCGCAACCACTGCTCAAACATATACAGGGGATGGCTGTAAGAGGAATAACAGGGGCTCTTAGAACGGCTCCTGTCGCGGCGCTGGAGGCTCTTATTGGCCTACCACCGCTAGAAACTCATATCAAAGCTGCAGCGAGGATGGAAGCTTTGAGACTGCAATGCATGGGATTATGGTTGAACAAAGGGCAACATAGTAAAATCACCAAGGTGATTGATGGGCCCACTCTGACAGACTCGCAAGATTTGTCTCAGCCTACTTTTCATGTTGATAGACGTTTTGCATTGGTTATGCAGGAGAGAAGCGACTGGTCGGAGGGATTGGGTGAGCTACCAACCACTGGCACAGTTATTTATACGGATGGCTCCCGCATCGAGGGAAGAACAGGCTTCGGTCTGTATGTGGTACAGGGCAACATCCGAATGAGCGGTGCACTTGGAACATATGCCTCGGTCTTCCAGGCGGAGGTCATGGCAATATATAGGGCCGTGAATCTCTGCCTGGACAGAAATATAAGGGGCAGAATTACAATCTGCACTGATAGTAGAGCAGCGATGGGAGCCATTGGCGGGTCTGTGCACAGATCGAAACTCACAAGTGGGTGCCGCTCTGCGATTGACAGGCTTGCCACTGGAGCGAAAATTCGCATACAATGGGTGCCAGGACACACTGGCATTGAAGGCAATGAAATTGCCGACAAGCTAGCTAAAGAAGGTACGCTAAAAACCTGCACAGACTGCCCGGTTGGCAGAGGACTCTGTGACAGTATCTTATACATCCGTGAATGGATACAAACGAGATCAATCCGTGCTTGGGAGGACTGTGAGGCTCGACAATCAAGGGCTCTCATAGGAGCATATCCCCAACCGGAGTGGGTCAAGAAAATGACCAGCCTTAACAGGAGACAAATAAGGCTTGTGACAGGGCTCCTGACAGGACACTGTCGATTGAAACATTACCTATACAAAACAGGGAAAATAAATGACAACACATGTAGATGGTGTCATTCGGATGACGAAGACGCCATACATGTGTTGACCGAATGTCCAGCCTTGGCTGGGAGTAGAGGCACCTTTTTGGGCTCCACCTGGCCTGCGCTAGACGAAATTAGATTAACCAGTATAACTGGATTAGCTGCTCTGGCAGATAAGCTGGGGCTGTAACGTGCGGGCAGGATCCCCCTATACCGACAATAAGGCGCGTTAGAGTACAATGGATGAATTTCTGAGTGCTCTAGGTGACAATCACCTCGCGCTATCTGTATTTGTATCTGTATTGTATCTAAGAGTCGGGATATCTGTATTCAACTACAAAAGTATCAGATACAGAAAAGTATCAGTATCACTTGTATCAGATACAGGAAAATCCAGTATCTACCCATGACTAGTAAAAGGATCAATTGATACAAAAGTATCAAGTAAAAGTATCAGATACAGAAAGGTATCAGTATCACTTGTATCAGATATAGGAAAATCCAGGATCAACCCATCCCTACCCCTATACTCTAGTCTCTACTCACTATCTGGCCTTATTTTTTTCTCTCTCTGTTTCTTCCATTATTTTAGAGCTAGAGTATATACATATAAATGATGAAAGAAACAAAGAGTTTAAGAAAGTTTACACTGCTGACTATAAGGAAGCGATTTCCCAATCTCCTGCGTTATAAACCTATAATGATACACATAATCCTTAAGTCATCAACCATCCGATAACTTTGGAAATATAAATAATTCGTGTCTTCTGTACCTATAAACTACCTGAAATTTTTAGGAATTTTCAATTTTAAAATCCGTGTAAAAGATCCGATCGGACAACTAGAATTCTGTTTTACCACGCTAGTAGCGAGGGTAAACTCGTGAAATGTTCATTGCACGATGTATTGAAGATATCAGAAATTAAAAAAAAATAATAATAGTAATTTTAAGTTTTCAAAGCAAATATCGATGGCAACGTTCGAAATATTCGTTAATGAATACTTGGATTTTGTTACTTATCAATATTTCTATATATACATATAACGACATTAAATACTCACTATTTTCCAACACAATAGTGATTTTACAATTAAACAATTTAGTGTTGTGATGTGATGATCATCTAAATTCCCATTTAAATAGAATCTTTTAGGGCAAACGATGAGTTCAACTAGATTGGTGTTTTAAGTTATTATGAGTATGAATTGCGTAACTGTTAACCGTTTTAGTTAAATATAATTATTATTATACCAATCGAATTCTAATCTTTAAACGAAAGTTGATTTTTAAAAATTGTATAGATCATCCTTAGGCCGCTAGGTGTCGCATGTTGCTGACGCGAACCCACAAGTTTACCCTCTACAAAAAATTGCCAAGCTCAGGCAATTCCATTGTTTTCATTAGGGTTATAATCCGTATTAGAGTATAGACTTGCTTTGGTGTATAATCTGTTCTGTATAATAGTTTTGGAGATATATGAATTGTTTGAACGTACAAAATTTAGTATACAGCTGGTGTTTGGATAATTTAGGGCTTTGTTTTGTTTTTTACGAGTATATTAATGAAACAGAAATTATTTTTGTTATATAATTTAAAAATATATATATAAACTTATTTTTGATAGGGTTTATTTTATTGAGAAAACATGCGTTTTACAGATTAATCTGTTTCAAGTGCGTGGGAATCTGGTGCTGTATTCGTTCTATATGTATTTACTGGGTTTTCCCAGTTGAAAAGGACTGTTAATATTTCACTGGGAACAACACAGCCTAAACCGAGCCTCGTATGAATTGGTGAGGAGGGAGACAATGGCTACGGCCCTAAAGGACAAGGCTGGATAAAATTCAGAACATGTTGAACTACGTGATGAACCCCCCCCCTCCCCCACGACAGGGTGGCTCTTAAGTATTTCAACAATTGCCTAAATTATTTACTTTCCTATTCCTCCAGATATGGGCATTGTACTTATATGCACAAACACCATTTTGGAGATTCTATTTCATGTTAATTATACAGCCGTCCAAGTTTGAAATCAATTTGCCCGTAGCATCCTTACTATTGCTTATTATTATTTGCATTCATAGAATAACTGAAATAGTATATGCATCTGTTTGTTCTGTTACTAGCGGGGATTGAGGAATACACCGGCACAGAGTAGGGCCAATGCATAGATAATTTGGATATTAGTACCGACAATGTTCAATTATTGCAATTCTGATATTCAAAACACAAATAGATCATTTTGACTAAATTTAGCAATTTTTATAGAAATAGGTGCTTTAACAATGCCGTAAGGTCATAAATGTTGACTAGTTTCGTTTAAAATCAATTTTTACTTAATAATACATTAAACCTTTCATTACACTTTTTTTAACAATAAACTACAATTGTCGCTTAATAAACAAATTTGATTAAATTAAAATTGAACTTTTTTCTGGATTCTTCAAATGTATTTTTTTTTTTTATTCTTATGTATAATTGCAAAAATATTCAAATTTAAATGAAAATATAAAAATTATTTGTTGTACAAAAATGAAAAATTCATTTTAGAACGTTGCATCGCGATTTTTGAAAATTTCTTTTTTGAACACAAGATGTTCTGGAAGTCGTACTTTACCTGAAAACCTTATATTTTCATTTAAAAATTTAAATAATTTACCTTTTGCATTATAATTATTATAATCCAAAAGTTAAATTTGATGGATGTGACAAATAAAATTATAGCATAAGCCAGTGGTTCCCAAACTTTTGTGTATCACGTTTCAAATAAAATTCCTCCCCTTGTTCAAATAAAATTCCTACTACGCTCCCTCCTCCCCTATGCATATTAAATTGTGTGGCTTATAAAAAAAAAACCCAATAAGTATTACATTTAAAACAAAACGTTTGCCTTTGCTGTCACAAAATGCCACAGAAATACTGGTATGACAAAAATATCTAAAATTAAGATAGAATTATCAATTTTCAAGTGGTCTCACGCCCACCCTGCTTTGTACTCAGGCCCCCTGGAGGGCACCCCCAGGTTGGGAACCTCTGCTCTAAAAAAATATAAGAAAATTGGAAAACCGAAAACACTTAGCTTTAGTTAAAATCATATTATACGTAGAAATCATCAAATTAGGTACATCAGAATTTATAACAAATCAATTAAACCGATAAACAAAATATTAAAACGTATAAGCTGATAAAGACGATTAAACCTTTAAAAAATCAGGAAATGATTGAATCTGTGGCGTGGAAAATTAAACTGCCTCCAATTCTTAGGTACGATATTTATATTTCTTAACTATTATTTTTTTATGAACAATTATAAGAACCATTATTATATAAAATCCACATTCATCACCGAGAAAATACTGTAAGAAAGAGATAAAAGAAAAGGAAATTAAATCTCAGTGTACCGCAAAAAATATTTTTTTTTTTTTATTATTTATTTATTGATATTTACAACTATATTACAATAATATAACAAGTAAATTGGCTGAGTGATACATAATGATATGATATAATGACATGTAGAGAAACTACCCACTGGTAGTACTCAAATCGCATGTTCAACTAAGAAGGTCACGTGGCCATCTTCTTCTCAGACGCCTCGGAGGATTATCGGGAATTGAAGAGGAAGCTAAGTTTGAAACTAGAGGGTTTGAGTGGAAATGAAGTTTGTTATGAAAGGATAGATACCGGGTTCGGGCCAAATCAGCAACAAATGGGACATTAAGGTCGTTATGGATGACTATATTCTTAACAAAATAAGGAGCGTTGAGGATTTTACGAAGGATTTTGGATTGTAGGGATTGGATACGAGAAGAATTTGATGGCTTAGTGGAGCCCCAAAGCTCTACTCCGTAAGTCCAAATAGGTCGTATGATGGTCATGTAGATGAGTCTTTTGTAATTAACTGGGAGCTTAGAGCGTTTGTCTAGTAAGTGTTGAAGTAGCCTGAAACGTCGAGCGGTTTCTTCTCTTTTCAGTCTTGTATGAGGATTCCAGGTTAATCGTTTGTCGAGATGCAACCCTAAGTATCGGATCTGTTCTACAGGCACAAGTGGGATATTATTAAAGGATACTGAAGGGCAGGAAGTCATTGGTTTACGACGTAAGGTAAAAGTGATTTGATGGGATTTTTGAGAATTTATTTTAATTCTCCAGTTCTGGCACCATTCTTCAAGATCAGTGATATGGGATTGGAGGCTTTGGGATACAATAACTGGATTGGTATTGACTGATAATACACATGTATCATCAGCATATGTGGTAAGGATAGTATTAGGATGAGTTGGGATGTCAGCTGTATAAACTGTATAAAGGATTGGGCCAAGGATACTACCTTGAGGAACACCAGCAGATTGGGAAAAGAGGGATGAATAGACATTATTATGGTTTACTTGGAAAGTTCTGTTTGTGAGATAGGATTGAAGGATGAGAAAGTAGGTAGGTGGTAGAAATTGACGGAGTTTATAGAGCAATCCCGGATACCAGACTCGGTCGAAGGCCTGTTCCACGTCAAGAAAGACGCCCGAACAATATGATCCACGTTCTAATGCAGAGGAGACTACATCCACCACACGATGACATTGCTGAATAGTGGAGTGGGATGCTCGGAATCCAAACTGGTGATCTGGAATTATGTGATTTGCATCAAGGATGGGGTGCAATCGTTTGAGGATGAGTTTTTCGAGGATTTTACCCATACAAGGTAGAAGAGCGATAGGACGGTAAGAGGAAGGGTATTCTGGTTTTTTTTTAGGCTTGGGTATCATTTTTACAATGGATAGTTTCCAGAGGTCAGGAAAATATGTGGAGCGGAGTACAGCATTATATATATAGGTAAGGAATAGAATGGCTTTTCTAGGAAGGTGTTTTAAGATATGAATTGTGATGAGGTCGTGCCCAGGAGCTTTGCGGGAAGGTAATCTGTGTATAATGTTGGATATTTCTGTAGGATGGAAGGCTTTGGGTGGGAGGGACATTTGGAGGGGAACATCTAACGCTTCTTTTATATGTTCAATGTGAGTTGGGTTAATGATATCAGGATGTGGATGAAAGATTTTGGAAAGGTACTGACCAAATAACTGTGATTTTTCTCCGTCAGTTCTTGTCCAGTTATTTGATTCAGTAAGGAGTGGATGATTAAATTCTTTGAACTTTAGGAGTTTTTTAGTGGTCATCCATAATGTTTTGTCGGTGATGGTAAGATTTTCAGTCCAGGTAATTAAATTTTGAATTTTGAATTTCTTGATTTCTGCTTTTAGTTTGTTAGTTAATTTTGTATAGATAGTTTTATCTGCTGGGTATCGAGTTCTATGCCACTTCGATCTTGCTCTGCGTTTTTCTCTTAATAAGATTCGAATATGCTGTGGCAAATCAGTCTGTTGATAGTTAATAATTGTATGATTTGTGATGTTATCATGTAAACTGCTTCTGATTGAAGTTGTAAGTTTCTCTATGGCTGTATCAATGTCTTGTTTTGTCTTCAGTGAAATTTTTAAGTCCAGTTTGTCCTCCAAGTCATAACAAAAATCATCCCAGTTGACACGTCCTGTAATCAGTGTGGGAGGGGAAGGCTTGGGAGCAAAACTTGAGTGTAAGAAAAGGAGGACTGGACTATGATCTGATGACAGGTCGTCCAAGGATTCAATGTTGGCATGTGCGGGGGAAATTTGGGATGTAACAAATATGTCAAGGATGTCGGGACGTTTTTTGAGGGATGTAGGCCAATAAGTAGGATTTTTTGGGGCAAGGATTGAGTAGCTTTTTGAGGATGTGATGGAAGATAGAATATTTCCACGGGAGTTGGATGTTCGACAACCCCATCGTTGGTGTTTAGCATTGTAGTCTCCTCCAGCAATGAAGCGCGGTCCAAATGATAGGAATAAGGAATCTAAAAGGTTATGGGAAATGGAACTACCGGGAGCACAGTATACAGCTGAAAGTGTGAAATGGAATGGACGAGTCGTAATGTTTACAGAGGTTGATTGGATAGCATCAGTTGGAATGGAAGGAATCAAGGAATGGGATATATTTTTATGAATGAGAACACAAGATCCGGCATGTGAAGTGTTATCTGGGTGGTCTGATCTGTAAGTGATGTAGTCACGTATGTAGAATAGTGAGCGGTGTGTGAAATGTGTTTCAGTCAGTAAAGCAATATCAATTTGTTTGTCATGTAGAAATATGTCAAGTTCGTCACGGTGATTATTCAGTCCATTAGCATTCCACAATAGGACAACTAGGGGTTTTATGCTCATTGTGGACGATTAAGTGGGAATTCTGTTAGGATTCTTGTCAATAGGATGATCAGCGGTTTTATGGTTTCTTGAAGATCTTTAAGGAATGATGTTAGGATTGAATTAATGTCGTTGGGGTTTTGCATTTGGATAGGATATAGATCTGGAGGTTGGGGTGGATAATTTACATAAATAGGGGCGTTGGTTGGGGGTTGAGCCTGAGGTACTGGTTCTGTTTTCAACGTGTGTTGAACTAGGGAAGGGGCAGGATTCGGATGTTGTGGTGGAAGATTGACTCTTAAGTTTTGAGGGTGGAGAGATATTTGCTGACGTAGAGTTTGGACTTTAGGATTGGGTCGAGCATCTCGGGGTTT
This sequence comes from Troilus luridus, assembly GCA_964056705.1. Classification (NCBI taxonomy): domain Eukaryota; kingdom Metazoa; phylum Arthropoda; class Insecta; order Hemiptera; family Pentatomidae; genus Troilus; species Troilus luridus. The sequence goes on along the minus strand of OZ057412.1, from coordinate 40,502,999 downwards.
AGGTTGGGAGTTTTTGGGCTTGTTATAGGAAGTCTGGGGTTTATGTTGGGAGGTTTGAGGCGCCTGATGTTGAGGCTGGTGCTGGTTAATTGTTCTGCTTTCCTTTTCCGGAGGTAGAACTGTGGTGGTAGGTTGTTGTAAGCTGTTCTGTGTTTTTGGCAATTCCGGGAAGATAGTGGAATTGTTAACTTCTGGTGGCTGAGGAACGTTATTTTCTAGTCTTCTCTCTTGTATTTTGTGTGTTCTCTGTCGTAATGAACTTTTATAGACCAAGCAACCTTTGTAGTTCGCCGGGTGGTCCCCACCGCAAAGAACACATTTCGGAGGCTCGTTTCTGGATTTCTGACATGCTTCAGTAAGATGTGAGCCAGCACACTTGACGCATCTGGCTTGATGGCGACAATAGGTCTTGGTGTGACCTAAGTTTTGGCACCTAGCACACTGCACTAGAGTGTTTTTCTGTCTGGGCTCCTCGAATTTTACGGTTGAGTAGACAAGTCTGGTAACTTGAAATATTTCAACGTTATTTTTAGCCGGTTCTAGATCGACCAAAAACAACGGAAGGGGATATTTTTCAGTGGGGTGCAACACTGAAGAGATGTTTCTGATGGTGTGGCCTATCTCTTCAAGATCTCTTTTGATAGCGTCTTTAGGCGTGGTCGAGTGAAGCCCTCTTAAAACTACCCTATATGATTTGTCTTCTTTTAGCTGGTAGCAGTGAAAATCATAGTTGTTGCTATTGAGATGATTTATTAATTTTTTGTAAGATTCTTTATTATTGGTGTTGATTTTGATGTCTTTTACTCGAGAGTAGCATGTAAAATTTGGCTGCCCGATCAATTCCGCTACTTCTCTTCCGAAATTATAAAAATCTGTTATCTTGGTGATAAATATAGGAGGAGGTACCGGGTCATCGTATTTTTGACTTTCTTGATTGTCCTTAGGAGGTTTAACTTTGGGACCAGAGTTGCTGCTGGTTGATGGTAAAGGTTGTTTGACTGCAGTAGATTTACTGCGGGTTTTTGGTGGTTCAGATGTATTATTCTGAGTGGCTGCTGGTTTTAACATAGCCGCTTTGTTTTTTTTTTTGTTAGGCGAGTTGCCCGCTGAGCCAGGGGCAGATTTTCTTTGTCGTTTCTGAAGCGATCGTCTTTTTAAATATTGAGAATCAATCTCACTGATTTCGGAGAACGGAGTCTCTTCCTCCGACAAATCACTTCCCGTATTGTCCACACTCATCATTGTATTATTAATTTATTAAATGGAAAAAAAAATTTAAAAAAAATTATCAATTATAAACTTTGTTAACTTCAATTATCTTAATTATAATGAACATATTTATTTAATTAAATTATAATGAAGAAAAGAAGAAGAAAAAAAAAAAATAATAATAAATTAAAAAAAAAAAAAAAAAAAAAAAGTTTACGTAACCGGGGTTCGATTGAAGACCGGAGAAGGTGGAGAGCCAAGCCTTGACCTTGATCTTGCTATCTATTGTAGTATTAGTCCTGTCTATTACTATGGGATTAAGGCCACGTTGCTGCCTTTAGCAGCCGGTCACTAAATTATTTTGTGTCTATAGTTATATTATTATCACTCACCTCACTTATGTTGTTAATAAAACAAAGTAATGTCTATAAACTTAGTTTTGGTGAAGTTTGATGACATTATTTCAACTGATAATATGAAAATATTGTCTCAAGCACAGAACGATGTTAAAGTTACACTTCACTTGCGGCCATGACACTTGGTACCGCAAAAAATATAACAATTTATTCATCCTCCACATAAGCTTGAATATTATTTGCGTATTTTTCGGGTAAAATATTAATTTCAAAATTAACGGAATTCCATGGGAACCAGGACAGTAACGGGGTTCGTCCTTTTAGAATATACTGAATCTAAAAATAAAGTAAAAGGGCAATTTTTAAATCACGATATTGTATTTGCAAAAATAAACCAATTTTTAATATAATTTTGGTATATATGTGATAACAAACGAATCAGTTATCATAAACCTTCTATGGCTTGTGAAGGTAAAGGCTTTATATCATGTTTATTAATAATCAAAGTTTACTTCTTGAATAAGTTAACAAGAGGGAAGGAATTTTAATTAGCCAATGAAAACTTCAAAGTTATTAGGCCAAGGACCTTAAGTATTTGTTATTACCCGAATATTAAGTAATCATTTTTTTCAGCCTCCTTTCGTTAAATTTTCTTTAAGAAGGGGGCATTTCTGGACGTTGCAAGCGTAGAAGGGTTGACATATAATAGTATTAGTTAAGCAGTTCCAAATACAGTAAATACTTTCCGATGTCCCCGAAACCGTACAGTCTCTACCACGTACTGGACCCAAGACCCTTCATGGGTTTGAGTAGTAGAATAAAAGAATAAAAAGCTTTTTTGTAATGATTAATTAAGTTAAATATTCAAGAACAGGATAGAATAATATTTTTTCCTCAAATAATGTTTCTGCTGGATCTAACTACAACAACTAGGGACAAGTACTTCTTTTTCTGAATTTAACAGAATTTTTTTTTTCGTTATTCAAATATAACATATCAAAATGGAGAATATACAGCAGAACAACTCATTCACTCAGCCATCATATTTCACCAGAAGAAAATGGCATCTATCAGAGCGAATCACATTTTTAGAACTTATGCGGAAGAAGTTGCAAAGAAGTTATAACCTTCTTGAGAAGAATCATAAATGACCCGGAGTTGGCTATTTCAAGAGCTTTATCCAACTACATCATTCAATTTCTCCCTCCTCCAACTTTCACGTGAGGAGAGAGGCTAAAACTTAGAAAATCAGCGATCGGGTATATATTAATGAAGAACTCAATAGAAATATATACTAATGAAATCAAGACAAGTAGCTCTTGATAATTAATTTATTTTTATTTTATAAGCTAAATAGGATACCACTGTACACCTATACCACTGTATAATTTATAAACTTATAATAATTAAACATAATATAATAATTAACCTTCAAGTACTTTTACAGGGTATTCGAGACCTTTTGGTACTTAATTTCTGGAATTTTTCACCCTTTCGATCATGGGGAATCCCCATATGACTCAGTACCTCCCTATCTTGCTAGCACCTTATTGAATGTGAAATTGGAACGTTGGTTTGTAAGTTTGTTCACAAAATACAAGCAACGCCTTGTCCCACGGACCATACCTCAGTGTATTTGCGACTTCTTAGATTTTATCAAGGTAAGCTTTCATTTAATGTTTATTATTTACTAGCTGATATTAATCAGTGATCCTTTTAAATTTATAAATTTTATCAAAATATTAACTGTTTTTCTTATTAATTTTGAATTTATACATTCTTTTATTTTATTTTTCAGTTCTGTTACAATTCTGGACCCCCAATCTTGCAAATCAAAAGTAGTTATTAGGAACCAATTGTTTGCAAAAGCATTGTTACATATGCTCAACGAAAAAAAGGGTAAAATATATTTTCTTTCTGATATATTTAAAAAACCAATACGCTTGGAGTGCCCCAAGAAACTGTGTGTCAATTGTTTGGAATATAGATAATTTTAATTTTGAAAAGTATTTTTATTTTCATCAGTAGGTTATTAGTTGTTTAAAATTAAAATTAAATATATTGTAATTAAATTGCTGTAAAGACACATTTTAAAATATGTAGTTTTTGATTTTCACTATTTCCTTCATTGATCTTATCTGTTAGTTTGTTACTCAAATTATAAAAGATATCATATATTCGTTGATTGTGGGTAAAGAAGGAAGATTTATACAAGTAATAAAATGTTTAAATATTTTATTTTGTATTTATTAATAAATTTTCAAATCAGATGGTCCCTGGTACCAGGTGTCAGTACTAGCGTAAGGAAAATCTATGTCAGTACTTAAGGGTTAACAAAGAATTATATGAAATCCAGTTGTGATATTAATTTGTTTCAAAACGTCCCCCTTATACTGGGATTTGGTTTTCGAGCTCTGAAATGTTCAAGATCATAATTTCCAAATGCGATATATTATAATATGTTAGGCTGTTTACAGTGCTATGAACGTTAAAATAAACATGTGAAGGGTTACTGAACAGGTAGAGTAAAACCTCATCGGGTCTTGAGTCGCATTGGGTCTATAACTGGTAAAGGTCGAAAAAGAACAGTCGTAAGCAAGACGGGAGAAAGTCACGATACCGGGAAACTCATTTAGCAAGTTTCGTACATAAACACTCACGTATATCCAAAAGGGAAAGTAATAAAGTAGGCATATTTTTTTTAACCATGATCACCATATAATAAAAGTAATGTTATTTTATCTGATATAAACAACAAGGCATATGAAAATTTCATAAACTGATTGGAAATAGAAAAGTAATATAGTTTAGCTAGGTTAAGCTAAAATAGAAAAGCTGTTTGCCTCATAATTTCGCTAAGACAAATATTTTTGAAAAAATCCATCTTCCCCCTCCTGAACCTCAATGAATGCAGATAGAACATATAAATTTTTTCTCTTTCTTAGAACATATCCATTTATTTTTACGGGTTTTTTGGTGTACCCGTCGACATTCCTTCCTTTTTTGCCTTTCCGAAGGTTTTGCATTCGAGAGACCTCCTTCTTAAAAGGCCTAACTTCTTCTAGCGTAGAGCAAGTTTGTTTGGATGTAGAAGGAAAAGTTTGAGTGGACTAGAAGGGACAGCTTCAAGGGAAGTGATCTTCGATGCTTCCGAATGAATTCAATCACACAAAAAAGTATATGCAATAAAAATTACTTAAATTCAATTGGAAATCCCCAAAAAACCAAAGCCTTAAGCCTGTAAAATGCTGTAAAATAATAAATCAGTATATTATTGAACGTCATAGAGCGAGGTTGCCGTCTTGCATTGATTGGTCTGCTTGGCTTCTGATGTGATATGCTCCATTAGATGATAACGGATTACAAAATGTTGACTATATAGTATATTTTCTATTTTTGTATAGAGATTTTCACTTGAATTTTAATAATCTTTGATGTTTTTTGAGGGTTTTTGCTCATTTCAGATTTGTTTATTTACGCCAGGAACATTTCCATTGTAATATGAGCCCGGTATGCACCTAGAAAAACTGTTCCCGCTGCCATTTCGTATTTTTTTATACACCTAATATAAAGGAATAAGATGATTGTCGAAATTTTCAAAAGTAATATATTTGTATTAAGGTTTCCTGGATCCAACATAAATTTCGCAAAACGGTGTATGTATGGTATGTCTAGCTAACAAAAACCATTGTAAAAACTGAAAAATTAAGAATTATTTCTTTGATTCTTTCAGGAGGCTAGTTCACCATTCATCCTGATGATGGCTTTAAGTGTTGGCCGAAGCGTAGGCTTTTAAAACTATAAAATATAACACTGATTCCACCATGACTGTTTATTCCATCATTCAGATAAATTTGGCTTTTGAAAATCAAATTAAATTGAAATTACATCTATTAACAACTATTTTTTCATTAATCTAGTTCTGAAACTAAGAACAAGTTCCGAAATTTAGAACTACTTCTTGAAGTCTCTCCGAAGCATCATACTCAGATACTGGCTTAGTTTGGGCCGAAACGCTGGCTTGAAGTATAAAACATATTATATTAATTGCACACTGCTGATACACAACTAGAGTGACACCCCTTTTCCGCCTGACAGCAGGTTAACCCCCATTGTTGCGATTTTATAATTGTTCATATCGCTCCTATTTGCATTGTTGTAAACTTGCTATAAGTCATATTTTTATTTCTTTCTCAAAACCTATTATCGAACGTTCTTCATCAGTAAAATTCAATTTTAAAAACTTTTTCGACAATTTAATTTAACTTTTTTTTTGTACACAGTTTAAAACTAAATAGGTATTTGAGCTCCCGCGAAATATTAGGACCTTTCGATAAGAGCTCCGAAATGTATAGGGGGAAATAAATTCCTGATTCAACATACCAGATCGCATGTCATTTGATTGCAACCTTTTATTAAACTAACAACATAAATAATTTTATAAGTTAAAGATATAATGCTTATGATAATAAAAAACTAATTGATTGAATTAATGAAGTTAATTGAAATTAAATTAACAGTTTAAACGTTTTATAATGAAAATAACTAACTTAAACTGAATAAATTAGTTGTAATAAATTACATGAAAAGAAAAAAGAACAATTTATAACTTTCTCCTACGATGGTAAATCTAACCTGATGGAAAATTGTAATTGTTTTTAATTCTAAATAAAATGTTTGTCAATGGCAAATAAATGAATGTTTATCAATTACACTAATAAATGTTTGTCTGTTTGGCAAGTTGGAAATATTATAACAAAACAAAAAAACTTCCTTATCTGACTGTCGACGTAGTTTTTCGTCGGTGGGGCGAGCGAAGAAATCGATACGATATTCTAGAAAATAAATCAGAAAATTCTCTTTCTTATACAAAATATTTATTTAATTGTTTATGATTAAAACAAATAATATTATAAGGTTACTACATCATCTGGCCTTAGGAATAAGTATTTGCCTTTTTTAAGTATTTTGTGTTTTTTACTATTTGGTTACTTGTTATTTACTGCCCAATATTACGGTCTATGTTTATAACTTTATCTGAGAAATGTAATATAATCTGTAATACACTACCCGCACAACACTGTAGTACTATAAACTTATTACACGATGGAAACTTTTTTTATTTATTAGAAAATTATGCAAAGTTAAAGGATTAAAGTTAATCTTGAAAAGGGAGAACGGCACAAGCTCCTTTTTAGTGACACTTCCTAAATCCAAAAATAGACAACTAATTATATTCGGATTAAATGTTGAGGGGAAATAATGATAAGGCTTTTTGTTGTAGTATTATTATTATTATAAGTTTTTTCTCTTCATTTGCAAATTAAATTACCTTTCATTGTTTCGATTTACAATTCGTATTTTGTTCTCACACGTTAAGATTATTTTCATAAGAGTAATTAACATGTATTACATTATTATTAACTTTTATCCTTTGATGTAAATTAGTCTAATTATAACACTGTCCCCTGGTAAGAGAATGAAAAATGTATTGTAAATCTGAACAATGCATGGTAATTTGTATAAATAAAGAGAAAGCAGGGCAATACAATAAAAACCCTTTTCTTTTAAACCGCATGATCCATCTGTTGTTCTAAATATTATTTTATATTTTATATTGAAGTCATTTTTCTAGATAGTATACGGAAGTAGACTTCCGTATGATCATTGTATGGTAAGCATTTAGGCCTACAGATTATTAACAAAAGGTACAAGACAACAGTGATTATTACTGACATAGAATAAATATAATTCCAATACTATTCCAAAAAAAGGGTAATAAAAATGACTCACTGAAATTAAGTCGCTATACCTTTAATTTTTTTCTTTTTCACGAATACCTTTCTGTTTAGGACAATCGCGAGTTTTCTCAGTACGGAGACGGCAGAATGGTATTAGTCCCTAGGCGGCAATTATATGGATATACTATGCATGTGATATATTCACATGCGGCAATCCTGAAGGTCTTGTCCCCAGTATACTTTAATTCTGGTAAAAGACATAAACGAACGTGAATTTTGTTGTTTGCGAACTCATTGGATTTCATTTTCATACAACACCACCTCTTTTGTCTTTCTATTACATGCTACATACAGCATTATTCTATCAATATACTACATATAGTGTTATTCGTTGCCTTGTATTATTTTAATTTATTTGTATCTTGTATATTTAGCCCTGCGTTTATAGGGAACGTTGGCTTACCAATAAAAAGTTCTCCCTATATAAGAGAATTTTCTTGACCTCTACCCGGGCAATTTCCTTCCTAATAAAAAGTTAAGTTGAACAAAGTTTTTTTAAGGGAATTCATCTTCCAGGAGTACAGGTTTCTTTGTTTGGAGTATTTTCGGACTGTAAATAAAAACATTTCTTGTTACATATTTTTTTAAAGTGAAACTTTTTTTCTATCGTCCCAAAATTTTTCGTTTCTCTATTGCATGTCGCACAGCTGGAGTAGGGGTAAGGCCAGAGCAGCCTAGGCCAATATGGCGGCGCCCAGTCAGCTGACCGTGTAGCATTTCATTAATATTCTCACTTATTTGTGTGTTCCGCGGAATTTGTGTGTTTTGATCTGTGTATTAATGTAAATGTTTTTATTTACTTTATCGTGATGGATAACGATACAGCAAGTGAGTTAAATAAACCGGTCAACGAAGGAAAAACCAAGAATAGTGCGAAAAGATCCGACGATGAATTAATTTTACACCGTAAAATTAAAACTCTAAACATTACAAACGACCGTTAAAGGTTAATACGTGAAACTTTATTCTATCGCTCCAAAAATTTTCGTTCATCCATCGCATGCATTACCTTCTCGCATTACTTATTTCATATGAATATTTGATGAAGTATTTTTATTTTTATCCGGTTCATTCAATATATTTAAATTCATTTAGGCCTTCAGTCATCTTCACAAGCTGAACTACACTCTGAGCCGCATGAAAAAATTAGTATAGTGACGAAAGATGTAATGCCGAGTACTAGTACGTGTCCAGCGTCTGACACCAGCGTCGAGTGTTGGATGTAATATGTTTGTCGTTCAAAGTGGCGAACATATATCCAAAAATGTTTTTACAGAAAAAAATCTGCATCGAAAGCGACTAAAGGCGGAAAGATGCCGCAGATGTCAGAAATCATATAAGGGAAATGTCAGAAATCATCTAAATGATTTTATTAATTATGTATTCCGTACTCTAATACGCAAATTGGAATTAAATTTTATAATTGAATATTTTGTCTACTATTGATTTCCCATTGTCATTCCCATTTTTCCATAATTACTAATTATTAAGAACACAATTTTAATACCCTAAATGGAATAATTTTCCAAAATTTTTTAGTTAAATGCCTACAAACCGAAAAAAGGTTTCACTTGCATCGTGGTTTCATAAAACTACACAACTTTTTTTTTTACCTCGTCTTTCAAACTGGTAATACATGAATTGGGGAAATAGTTTCTTTTTTTTTTCGTCATTTCTGATTTTCTTGATCTCTAGTCTGCGACCTTTCCATTCCATTGATATTTAATGAATTCATGAATCCCCCAAATGTGAATAGTCCAAGTTATTTGAAGCTCTTGAGGTTGAATCAATAATTATTCAAATAGGTATGAAGACTACAATGAAAAAACAAGATAAATCACAGTTGCTATTTGTTCAGGAAAATAAATTTACAGCGGAATCAGTATCATTATTTTCATTAAAATCCATGCGGATCGCTGGTCCTGAAAATCTGGGTTTTTCCTATTTGCCTACATACTTTTTTACCCGATTTGGGCCGTTTGAACTCTTTTTTCTTCTTCTGCTTTAACCATACCATCGTGTTCGCCATTAAAAAATCTATCAGAAACCCCAGTTACCAAATTTGGGGAAAAATCGAGTTACCTCGTTTTTCCCCTTTAGTCTTCATATATATTTCCGACGTTTCGAAATTTAACTTGTCTGTTATTGATGCTATGCAGAATAAGAATACAGTATTTTTTTAAGGTGAGTTTCACTTAATGATTGCACGACTGGTCTTCTGAACCATTGCTAAAAATCGCCTCCCAATTGCCGTATTTCTTACAAAATAATAACTTAAAATGGATTTTATTTTGTCGCTGGAAAACATTTAGAAAATATCACAATATAAAAATAAAATTATAATTTTAGTTTAAAAAATACCGTTGGATCAACCTAAGTCATGTTATTATATTAATTCTTTTATTATATAACGTTTATAAATTTATTTTTTTCTGGAATATTTCTAATTTTTCTTTATAAGTTTGATAACAAATGAAATCTATAATTGAAGGAGAATTGATTAGTCAAAACAGAACATTTTTTCAAGTTAGAATTACAGAGTATTTTATTAACATTAAACATAATTGAAAAGTTTTAAAAGAATTGCTGATGTTACAAAGGAATTATTTTTATGAATTATTTTGCCTCGAGTTTTGTGATGTTACAAAAACAGTGTTTTGTATAAGAAAAGCAAAGCAATACAAGAGGCAGTAAATTTATTCAGGAACATAATTGTATTTTGGAAGTGGCCGATGGGGTCCATTTGCCGAAACAAGATTTGTTGAGAGGAATTACTTGCTGAAACGGGAAGTTGGAGCGCTGTCATTGGCTTGGCCGGTGGGACAAGGTGAACTTCCTCGTGTTCAAGTCCCTCGGGGCAGGCATCTTACCTCGATTGGCCCATTCTGTCATAGTTGCATGAAATATGTATTGCGGAGAATACGAAAGGCGCCAAATTAGGAAAGGCAAGTGGTCATATAAACATATAAAATAATTATCTAATCTGTCATTGAGAGGAATATGAAGGATGTTGTTAATTAATAAAGTTATTATTATCAGTTTAATTTATTTTAAATTATAATCAAAATCTCGATCAAAATCAGTGGAGGTTCGGAGTTCGATTACCTAGCTAACAACCAAAATGAATAACTAATCTCTCTGCTCGTTACAATACCATACATTTTAATCATATTAGTCAAATCAACAAAAGCTGCACATTGTTATGTTTCATGTTTGATATACTTCTGACTATTTTATTAAGTCTTTAATTCGAAAAATTAGATAAAAAATTATTGATTAAAAAATTTAGGTAGTTCTTACGCAGGTTACCAGCTCGGTGATAAGTAACGTCAATTAGCGTCATGTGACGTCATTTCTACTACACGATTTTATACATTTTTTAATCTCTAAAATTACCTACTGGAAAGAAATAAAGAAACAGATACCTATATTAGAAAATTATTTTTCTTTTGCAATTTGTATTTTCCAAGTATGCGATGTTTGGGGTTTGCGATGTTGCGATGAAAAAAAATCCACTCAACTTAAAGCTATATAACTTTTGGTAAAATAAGGCAAAAGGGGGGATTTTCTCTTGTAAATTTTGAGTTTTAAAATAATATATAGGCTACTCAGTCAAGAAGTAGAGATAAATCGAGTCACACTCGAAATTTATTTTGTAGGGGAAAGTCTACAATCATCAGCATTTTCTCTTCTCCCCCAAATGATAGTGAGAAGTATAATATTATTTCCCATAAGCTAAACATAGTTTGTTTTTTTAATAATTAGATTGTGGAGAGGGGCAAATTGTGTATATTTTTCTATTAAGTCCGAAATATCCTGAACGAAATTAATCCCTATAAAAATTGAGAATTAAGAGCATGATTATAGTGCAGGCTTTCAAACTTTTACTTTTGTGAAATATCTGAGGCAGGGTAAAGCCATAACTGATCTCCAGTTTTACTTCCTGTAACGGGCTGAGGTATTTGTATTTTAACCAGTTCAATAATTGGCCTACGTATATAACCTCGATACAAATGGTACAACGGCCCTTGCTGTGTTCCAGGCAGCTTTCCAATCATATTGGAACAGGCTACAAGACGGATGTGTCTAGGAATTTACCTCTCCGAGACAATCTATTATGTAGGACGGGAAGTTCAAACAGTGGAAACTATGACAGTTGACTAATTTAATATGTGTGAGCAGCATTTTCAAATTTGACAAGTATATGAATTATTATATAATATTTATACAATTTTATAAACTATAGTTGTTAGCTTAATAGGGTATTTTTTAGATTAAGGATCCCAATTACTTTTTGTAACCAAATGATTACTTTAAAAGTAACCGCTTTAATTAACAAATGATTAGGTAAACAAGAATACAGGTTAATGAAATATTTACTTTAAATTAATACAAAAACAACAACTAAATATGAATTTAAACAGGAAAAAAAGCAGCCATGTCGTCAATTATTTGTAGACATAAATTTTTGTTATTGTTCCTCTGTCTCCATAAAAACTCACACAAATAGGAATCTAAAAGTTTCTTCCATGTTCCACAGTCTTTTATATTCCTCATTTTGGCTTTCGCCCAGAGAGATTCTATTGATTGTGTGTTGGCTCTTGTTGTAGGGTCGACAAAATTTCTTTGACTGATTGACAGTAAGATGCACATAATTCAAAGAATATAATGTTGCTCCTACCCCTTTAGATGCCTTCCAGCAATCCGAAATGATCGTTATTCCTGGCCTTATTGTAGCTTTTATACAATTTAGAAGAGTTTCTGATGTCCTATCAGGTATTGCATACATAAAACACTCTTTGGTTTCCCTACATATACCCCAAAAAACCCACTGATGAGGGTACATTCTTCCAACATTGTTTTTTCTTTTACTAAAACAAGATTCGTCAATCTCTACAGTCATTTTTTCCCTGCCTATTTGAATAGGACTATTTATTAAAGTATAGGCACAAATTTCTCTCAACATATTCTTCCAATCCATAATAGTTGCACTACCAATATTAAGTTCTTTAGTACAAAATTTTGTGGTTGTGTATTCCTGTGTCCAGCAATATATAAATAAAAGAGCTTTAATTAAAGGTAGTCTTGATTCTTCGAAGCACGTATTTGAGAATAAACCCTTAGAAGTTCTGCAATTTCTCCCACTTTTTTTGTTTATACTTCAATTTCATATTGTGTCCATTATCACACTTTTTAAATTTAGGTAAGACACCTTTATCTTGAAAAAAAATGTAAGACATTTTCTTCTTCATTACAAAACAAACTTAAATTAATAAAATTTATCTCTGTATCCATTATACACATAAATAACCTTCTTAATAGAGTTTGTAGTTATCATATGGTTTATTTTTTTTTTTTTTAAGATGAATTACCTTTGAAGTAATCATTTGGTTACAAAAAGTAACTGGCAGCCTTAATCTAAAAAAGACCCGCTTAATATTAGAATCATTAAATCCAACCTCTGCTTCTTGTGTCTTATAAGAGCTCTGTAGGTAGATACACAGTTCAACAAAAATTATATAAGGCGAGGTCCATTTCTAAATTTGATAAGCATACTTTAATTTTATTTAAGAAAGGTGGAAGTACAGAGCTATGCAAAGCTACATAGATGTACAATGAACCAAATGCTATACTTTCATCCGTATGAGAAGACTTCAATAGACTCGTCATACATTCACCATGGAAATATGTTATACGAAATAAAGTTTCTTCTCAGCTTAATTTCATGAATATTAAGGTCATATGTTGTCAAAAATTTATTTAAGTTTTAATGTTTTCTTCATTTCATTTTCCTTTTCATTTATTTTATTAGGAAAATCAATTTTATACATTTAAATAAATGGATTATTAAAAATCTATAAATTGTGTCTTCATATATATACCAGTTATGATTAGACTGAACACTTACATTTAAACATAGGGAAAAGTATGGAATAGACACACTCGAGCTATTAGTAGTAAACTAACCTTTATTTTAATCAACTTGCGTAATAATCAAACATGTGTTTTTATCGATAATAGAACAAAAGATATCTTTAATATTAGACCTTATTATTACACCAAAATCTTTCTTATATACTCTTAACTGCCCCCCTCCAGTTCCTTCTACTGGAGGAACTATATTAATAAAACAAAAAAAACAATACATACAAATTAGATTGATCTTACGTACTAACTATAAACAATAATAAACAAGAATTGTCCTGAAGCTCATACAAAAGTTAAACAAAACCACAAAAAAGAAAATGATGACTTACTACTAAAACAATGTCTATTTATGATACATATATACCCTATATGATCGTCCTGAAAAAAACAAACAACATATACATCAAACAAAACAAAACAACTTAGCATTATACACACAAGGTTTCACTGCTGATCGCCGCCCTCTGACTGGTGGTGAGACACTTTGTGAGGTACCCTAAGTTCTTCCAAATGAACTGTTCGGACCTTAAATGGGTAGTGAACGTCCCGAATTGTAAACAGATTGTGTTCCCGGATTGTAATAACCTTGTATGGTCCCTCGTACCTCGGATCTGTCTTGTTTCGCGCTGTTCGCAGCCGCCGGTATACCAACGTCCCTAACGCCAACGGCCCTTTCCGATAAACCACCTGCCGATCATTGGCCTTCGCAACCCTAGTTTGTTTGTCGCGAATTAATTTTTCGCGCACTTTACCCCAACGTTTTTGACGTTCCTCGCGCCTGTTACGAATTTTCACACCCAGTTCATTATTGTGGACGGTTAAAAGGTCCCCCCTGTCGCGACGCCGTTGACCGAATACAATTTCTACCGGGTTTAGCCCCGTCGCCATATGAATGGTATTATTATACGCAATGAGCGCCCTTGGCATGGCTTCGTATGGATCTAAGTTACGACCCAGCTTAAACAATCGAAGGTGTTCTCCTAACGTATTGTGGAGGCGCTCCACGGCGCCCCTGCCCTTAATGTGGTGGGGAGTGTTTAACCGCCAAGTAACCCCTAGCATCGCAGTCTCCTCCCGAATGAAGGCATTATTAAACTCCCTGCCACAGTCTGACACTATTTCCTCTGGGACCCCATACGCCGCACACCATTGTAATACCCCTTCCCACATCGCTCCTGGTGTTTTCTCTTCCACAGGGTATGCCATCGCCAATTTGCTAAAAGTATCAATCATGGTTACCCACGTCTGTCCCTCACTGGAGTATAAGTCGACCTGAACCGACCGCAGGGGCTCAAACGCCGTTGGAGTCATCATCTGTTCCGCTACAGGGGGTTGGCGATCATATTTCGCCCGCTGGCATACCGTACATTGCGCGATACAATCCTGCACTGTTTGAGCCATTTTCCGCCAGAAGTATAATCCTTTAAGAGCGCGCAGTGTTTCCTCCATTCCTCGGTGGTTCGTTTTTCCCACGTGGTGATCGGCCACGATCTGTCGTTGAATGTTAGGGTTGATTACCGTTTCCACTTGCCTCAAGCAACGCACAATGGGGTAGCCTATACCTATCCTCTCCTGCCGCCATAAGCGTTGTAACTTTTCCATGACCACGCGATTACCGACGTATATGTGTAGACTCCTACCGGGTATGTTATATTCGGTGAAAAGCCGCTCTAGCTCGCTTTCGTCTGTTGTCGCTGGGATACGAATTAGTATAGTAAACAATCCCTCGTACTCACTAGCGTGTGTTTCGATTCCGTGACCCTGCTTTGTCTTAATAACTAATTGACGCTTCTTATTATTTATAATATCGTCAGACTCAGGTAATTCTAACGGTCGGTCTGTAGAACTTGCACTCTCTTCTGAATTTTGACTGACCAAAGGAATTTCCGGACCGCTCTCTGATGATTCTGTGGGGGCGACCTCGTCATCCATCGCATTGACTACTAATTCCCGCGACAACCAATCAGCAACTGCATTTTCCACACCCTTTTTGTGTATCACCCGAAAATCATACACCGCAAGCCGTTCCTTACAGCGGGAAATTCGCGCAGAGGATTCCTTTAAAGTTCCTAGATGCACCAACGGTTTGTGGTCCGTGAAGAGTTCGAATCGGCGTCCATATACATACGGTCGAAAGTATTTCGTTGCCCAAACCACTGCTAAGAGCTCTCGTTCGATGGCACTATACCTCCGCTCCGCATCATTTAGCTTACGACTCGCGAATGCTAATGGTTTTTCGCCGCCTTCGAGATTTTGAGATAAAACAGCTCCGATAGCAACGTCGCTTGCGTCTGTAGTGATTCTAAAGATCTTCCGAAAATCAGGAAAAGCTAATAATGGTCCGGTCGTCAGGACTTCCTTGCATCTACGAATACTATCGATTTGTTCAGTGCCCAACAAAAACCGTTTGCCCTTCTTCAAAATATCGGTTAGGGGATGCGTCAATTCCGCTATTCCTGGGATTAATTTCCGGTAGTAATTAATCATGCCGAGGAACCGTCTTATTCCGCGAACATTCGTAGGGAGCGGTGCTTCTTGAATAGCTTTTACCCTGTCCGGATCCGGTTGCACTCCCTCCCTTGAAACGATATGCCCCAAAAATTTGATCTCCTTTAGCCCGAATTTTGATTTATCCCGAGATAATTTGAGTCCAAATTCTCGAACCCTATCCATTACTTTCGCTAGATGCTTTACATGTTCCTCCTCGTCCTGACTAAAGACGATTAGATCATCCATATAAACTTGTGAAAAGTTTTCCCCCAGGCCCCGTTGAAATTCATCCATTAGTCGCTGGAACGTCAGTGGAGCCCCCTTCAATCCGAACGGCATTCTCACGAATTCGTAGTGACACCTCTCCCATGAAAATGCAGTTTTGGGAATGTCCTCCTCAGCCATTTTTACTTGGTGGTATCCACTCTTTAAATCCAACGTGCTGAAGACCGTTGCTCCTGATAACCGATCCAATATATCATCAACACGCGGAAGGGGGTATCGTTCATCCTTCGTCGCCTCATTTAACTTCCTAAAATCAACGACTACGCGATATTGCTTCACAGGTCCGCCTTTCTTTTCCACTACCCATAAGGGACTATTGAACGGGGAACTACTATGTCGAATTATCCCCTGTTTCAAGAAATCCCCTAGTTGATCCCTTAAAGCTTGAGGATACCGCCTATCCTTAACATACACCGGGGTTTCCTGTTTCAGAATTATTCTATGCACGGTTTTCCCCGTAGTCGGCAAACATTCCCCCTCTCGATAGAATAGGTCCAAATTTCCCTGGATTACCTGCTCTATCTTATTCTTACTGTAGTCTACGACCCCGATCTCAATACCAGTTCGCTTATTTGTTAATGGTTTGTACTTGCGGTCCCCTATCCGATATCGCCAAGTTTTCCGATTTACTTCCATAGTTAAACCCGCTTCCCGTAAGATGTCACACCCTATTATAAGGTCATATCCCGGCATCAACCTTTCGATCACGTGTATATTGATTTCCGACTTGCTTCCCGCTAGCTCGTTCAAATTGAATTTTATCTCCCCCAGGGTTTTACAGGTCCCGCTTACCGTGGATATAGTGCAACAACACGTTTTTCTCCCCCTCCAAATACCCAATTTTACCGCCCCTTCCCGGCTAATTAATGAATTAGTACTCCCTGTATCAACTAGAAATTTCACTCTTGATGCTTTTAGACTCGCCACGGGCAACCTTGTCCATAACTCTTTCTCTACGCTATTATTAACTAAAATCACTTCACGCTGGTTGCCCCCCCACGTACCGCACCCTCAATCCGCTCGCGATTTCCTCGGTAGTATGCCCGCCCCGGAGGGCCCTTCCCTCCCCGTATTCTCCCCTCTTACCTCGTGTCTACTCACCGTCAGACTGCTGCGCTCAGATCTCACGCTTCCTTCCTCTGATGAGTCTCCGCTGGAATCGCGTCCTCCATCCATTCTGTGGTTCCGCAGGCCTCTCCATCCCTGATTATTGACCTCCATCGACTCGTATTGTTGGTCTCTCCTGCCTGTTTTTGAGACGCGTTTCGGACACTCCCTTGCGAAGTGCCCTTTTCTTCCGCACTCGTAGCATCTACTGAGGCTACACTGGGATGCTACATGTCCTGGTTTGTTACATTCATAGCACCGCCGCTCCTGTTTCTTTCTCCTTTCTTCCGGGGCTCTGTTGGGTCTCCTTTCGAAAGATCTTCCGCCAACGTTTCTCCTGGGTGGACTCTTTGGTCTCCTCCTGGGCCCCTTCACTTCGGTCCACTCTCCTTCCGGTCTCTCAAACAGCGCTTCATTTCGTTCGTGTGCGTCAATAAGGTCATGTGCGCACTCCACGAAATCACGATCCCGAGGTAATGAGCCCGGGCGGTCTATATAGTGATTGAGTTGGACCTTCAAAATTCCTCGCACAAAAGACGTTCTTTGTGCCCCTTCAGCTTGACCGAATGACTCAACCATCTTCTCCACGAGTCTATTGTATAGTACCAGGAGTTTATCAGCAAACTCCCCTTCCGTTTGGCCCTGTTTCCTATTTTCTTTTAACATATAAAAAATGTCCTCTTCCGGGGTCCATCTTCCTCCACCGTATAATTTTTTTAGGCGCGCCTTCAGTACCTCCCAAGGATGGGTCGTGTCTCCCTGAATGGCGTTAAGGACTCTTCTCGAGATACGTCCCACAAGCGATGCCTCTAGGAGTGCCACGTCCGACTCCTGGAGCGTACCATTCTCTTTTCTAGAGGCGATAAGTACCTTGATTTGGTCTGCCCCTTTGATAAAATGATCCAGGTCACCTATTACACCATTAAATGGCTCCAACTGGCTTATTACTTCGTGTATAAATGAAGAATTCTGGGTCCGTATCTTGACGAGCTCCAACTGAGTTGTTTCGTTAGCCTTCTTCAACTGTGCCTCTAAGTTCGCCTTCTCCACCGATACCTGGGCCAATTGGTATTCCAATTTTTTTATTTCTTCCTGTTCTGGCATGTTTTGTTCAATTTTATAATTTCCGAAAAATAAAACTTTTTTCTTTTTTCTTCACTTCGAAACACGCGTAGGTATTTTTGAAAAAGTCCCGGGTTTCGGCACCAGTTATGATTAGACTGAACACTTACATTTAAACATAGGGAAAAGTATGGAATAGACACACTCGAGCTATTAGTAGTAAACTAACCTTTATTTTAATCAACTTGCGTAATAATCAAACATGTGTTTTTATCGATAATAGAACAAAAGATATCTTTAATATTAGACCTTATTATTACACCAAAATCTTTCTTATATACTCTTAACTTACTGTCAAATTATAATACATTTTGGAATAAGCAGAAATTATATAATTAATTAATTATTATTATTATATAATTTAAGTTGTCTTATCCATTCTAGTATTAAATGATTTATATGAATTGGAAGTGTGTCTCAACTATTTAGCATTTAATGTGTCTTAATTCAATATCGCAAATTATATTTGAAGACTACTGTGGAAAACCGAGGTAACTTGATTTTTTTCTCTGAATTGGTTAACAGTTTCCGATATTTAGATTTTTTGATGGCAAACACGATGGTGTCAAAAATGTGTTCAAACTGGCTGAATAAGAATGTCTGTAAAGGGAATAAATAATTCATTCAAAGAATGCCTGGTAACGAACAAGGGTAAGGTGTCTTCCTCAACTTGAACTTAGAGCCCCTCAAACATATTCATCATTTTCTGATTGATTTTAATAAAAATAATGATATTGATATGAATTTCGCTGCCGTGAGCATTTTGGAAAAAGTTACCTGGTTTTTCCCCTCTTGTCTTCATTCATAATATGTCTTTATTAATATCGTAGATCATCACAAAAATCGCTCCCACAGAAGTTACAATGGATTTCAGCTCTAAAACATATTATTCAAGTACAAATATTGAAAATACAATACAAAATAGAATATTGCACTCAGCTTATCAAAATATAAAATAGAAAAAATATAGATATAGAGAAAACATATTTATATTTGAAGATAAATTTAAAAATGTTTTTCAACATTCACATAAAAACCTATGTTCTTAATGATTAAGGACCAATTATTTTAGGGAAAATTCATATTAAAAATGACTAGCAATAAAATGTATAAAACCCTTGATAATAGTTTATGGATATAAATGAATTCCCATCCTTTTAGGATTCCTATTGTTATGTAATATTTATAACTATGAAGCATTACTTTTATCATTTTATAGTAAAACATCAAATGTTTGTCTTTTTTGTTGTGTCATATAATTAAAACAGACTCAGAAGACCCACAATGGTGCTATGACAATTTCGTGAACTATAGATCTCTAAAATCTGGGGATAATGTAAGACAGCAGTTATCAGGAATCATGGATCATTTTAATCTTAAAGAGAACTTCAACAGAGTTCACATCCAAAGACTATTACATTAACATCTAAAAATCGCTTGTTAATGGTTTCTTTATGCAGGTATATAATTCAAAAATCTCCATTTTTTTTTACCTTATTTTCATTATAACTTTACAAGATTTAATATGTTAATGTTTTTAATCTTTATTTTCACTTACCTTCTTTTATGAAATTGACAGTAAGGGAAAGTATTATAACTGTGAATAATTTCAAATTTGAGTTTTCAATGTAAATACACATTTCTATGGCTCTGAATCCTAATAGCCAAATAACACAAAATTTTATGTTTATATGAGAACAGACTAGCTCCAAAACAAAACTTTGGACCTGAAACTATCTATTATTTCAAAATTATGTTATGCACTTCAGGGGCTTTGAAATGCATAGCACCATTGAAATTACACACTAAATTTTGTCCCAATTACAATACTTTCCTTACATAATACTGGTAAGAAATTAAAAATAAAATAAAATATAATAGAAAATTGAATATTAATTATGTCTAACAACTATGTAATTATTAATATAAGTAAAATTATTATTATTGTATGGTGTTAAGAAAGCTGCATTTTAGTTTATTGTAAATTACTTTTTGTAGCACTACATTTCCTACAACTTGCTTTCAGGTTGCTCATCTCGAGAAGACAGGTCATTATTTAATAATCAAAGACAATCAGGTTGTACAGCTACATCCTTCTACTTGTTTAGATCATAAACCTGAATGAGTTGTCTACAACGAATTTGTATTGA
Source organism: Troilus luridus (assembly GCA_964056705.1). Classification (NCBI taxonomy): domain Eukaryota; kingdom Metazoa; phylum Arthropoda; class Insecta; order Hemiptera; family Pentatomidae; genus Troilus; species Troilus luridus. The sequence continues at coordinate 40,482,551 of OZ057412.1, read as the reverse complement.
CTACAAAAAATTATATTCGGACAGTAACAGATGTTAAACGTAAGTTAAAATCAGTATGCATAATTAGTTATATATATTAAAATTAAAAGAGTTACTTACAGTAAATATTGAAACTGCAGTTATTACAATTTATATTTTAGAATAAGTGTTATATACAATACAAAAATAGTAATGTTTAAAATTTACAATAATAATAGTAATATTTATTATTAATTGATCTATTTCTGACTAAACTTAAGGCAAAATTTTTCTATAATTGGTGACATTTTTTATATTATTTATTTGAAAAAGGATGAAAGAAAAAAGAAACTAACTATTTCCGATGTCAAAATTTGATTTGCAATCAATAACTTTAAAATAAAAAAGCCCAATGCACAAATGGCATATAATTTATCGATTTGAGATTTAACAGTTTCCAGTGTTGATGTTTTATATTCTCTAAAAAGTAAAATAGAGTTTATTTAGATGTTATTTATCTTTTCTTTTTTATTTTAAATAGTAATTTTCAATGCCTCGGAGGATTTTCCTATCTTTAAGTAAAAATAAAACATTATAAAAAACATAGTTTTTTAAAATAAAATAAAACCACTGTGGAAAGTAAGGACTTCATTCATAAAATACAAAGTAAAAAATAAAATAACCATAGCTGTTTATGTATGCATCCCCTGGACCCCGGTGAATAAGCGGTTAAGTCGAATTTAGACCCAAATGAGTTTCTTGTAGTTATGGAAGCGGAATCTTGCCATTCTCATAGTTTTTGGCTTGAAATGAATTTGTAGTGTAAGCAATAACTTCATCTCAAGCCACTGCCTGTTTTAGCCCCTTTTCCGCTACAAAAATAACACTTCCTAAAGTAAAAGAAAATCATTTTGGAAAAATTCGACTTAAACACTTAATCCCCAGGGCTGTAAATATATAAGTATTTATTGTGAAGATAAACTTAATAAAAAAGTTATCATTATAGTTATGAATGAATTTGCTTTTATACTTGTATCATGTTATTAAAGTAAAAATTTTCCACTTTTCTTTTTATTAATATTTTTTTTTTCCAAACTTAAACAATTCATTTTAAACTAGAGCATATACAACAGATGCACTAAATACCACTGAAAAATAAATATTGAAGTAAGACAGTTGTTAATTGATACAGCTAGGAAGCAACCCCCTCCCGACAGCCCTGCAATGTGGGTCGAAATGTTGACTCTCCAATAAACAGTTCTCCATATTTAACAGCAATTTTTTTACCTCCACCCGGACCATTTTTTTCCTCATATATATAAGGTCAAGTATTACTATTCAAGCAAAATATTGAAGTGCTTTACTTAATCCCCAGGGCTGTAAATATATTAGTGTTTGTTGTGACAAACTTAATAAAAAAAATTATCATTATAGTTATCAAGGAATTTGCTTATATTTGTAACATGTTATTTTATTTTATTTTATTGTTTTTTTTTGTGTGTAGCTGAATGGCTTCTAAGGTTAGCTCCTCAATATTATGATCTTCAGAACTTTCCTCAGTGTGAAGCAAAACGTCAGTTGGAAATACTTCAGTTAGAATTGTAGTTTCTTAAAAATTAATGAAATTTATGTAAAAAAAAAAATCATTTACAATACATTTTTGATTATTAGAATGGTAATTCACTACTAGATTTCCTTTATGAATTGTATGAAGTGAAAAACATAGTTCCCAATGTACAGACATATATTTGAATGCATAAGTGTTAAGCCTATCTTTGAGTTTATTTTCCTTTTGTTTTCTGATTAATTAAGCTTATTTCATATTATTGATTGTTAGTAGGATGTTTGTTTAAAATGAATTAATAATTTAATTTAATTGGTCTTGGTTTATCAGAAGTAAAAAGTCGCTTAGAAAAACCCAAAAATAACTGAACTATTGGACTTGATTTATTCATTACATTATAAGTTCTGATTAAAACAACCGAAACTAAGAAAAAGGGGACCAGCTGCATAGATGTTTGTAATGGTCATGTATTGATTTACTCCGGAGCAGCAATATACGAGAGAGCTGAAGGGGGAGTAGCATTTCTTATACACAGGGACCGTAAAAGGAAAATTGTTGGTTGCAGGAGCGTTAGTGAAAGGATACTTGAATTTTAACAGAAGAGTGAGAAGACGTAAAGTCAGTTTTGAAAAAGTGATCGGTTAGGAGAGTTAGGAGCAATAATGGAAAGAGGCTGTTACAATTTTAAGTCGCAAATGACTTTGTAAATAATATTAATGTGTAAATAATTAATATAATTATTTATACAATAAAAAATAATTTATGTAAGTTAGTTCAATATTAGGGTGCCACTCTGCGATTGACAGGCTTGCCACTGGAGCGAAAATTCGCATACAATGGGTGCCAGGACACACTGGCATTGAAGGCAATGAAATTGCCGACAAGCTAGCTAAAGAAGGTACGCTAAAAACCTGCACAGACTGCCCGGTTGGCAGAGGACTCTGTGACAGTATCTTATACATCCGTGAATGGATACAAACGAGATCAATCCGTGCTTGGGAGGACTGTGAGGCTCGACAATCAAGGGCTCTCATAGGAGCATATCCCCAACCGGAGTGGGTCAAGAAAATGACCAGCCTTAACAGGAGACAAATAAGGCTTGTGACAGGGCTCCTGACAGGACACTGTCGATTGAAACATTACCTATACAAAACAGGGAAAATAAATGACAACACATGTAGATGGTGTCATTCGGATGACGAAGACGCCATACATGTGTTGACCGAATGTCCAGCCTTGGCTGGGAGTAGAGGCACCTTTTTGGGCTCCACCTGGCCTGCGCTAGACGAAATTAGATTAACCAGTATAACTGGACTAGCTGCTCTGGCAGATACGCTGGGGCTGTAACGTGCGGGCAGGATCCCCCTATACCGACAATAAGGCGCGTTAGAGTACAATGGATGAATTTCTGAGTGCTCTAGGTGACAATCACCTCGCGCTATCTGTATTTGTATTGTATTGTAGTTCAATATTAATAATTATATTTTCAATATATAATAAATAATTTTGTTTTTTAAGTTTCATCATCATCATCATCATATCCTGTCTTCTTGAACCGCTTATGCAATGTGAGGAGGAATTCTGTACAGCCATCTCCAGTCTTCCACCAACTGTGCTCTCCTGTTCCACTGGAGTCCCCTCTTCTCAAAATCATTCCTCACCACTTCTTCCTCTTCCTGGTTTTCCTCCACTTTGGCTCGGTAGGTTTTGCTAGTAATTCTATTAGGATCCATTAGCAGGAAGTGTCCAAGCCATCTCAGTCTGTTTTCCTCTATTACCTCATTGGCATGTTTAACTTAGGTTCAACCTGAGAGTGATGTTCCGGACTCGATCTCTTCTGGTTTTGCCCTATATCTTCCTCAGAAATTTAATTTCTACTGATTGTATTCTGGATTCGTGGTTCTTTGTCAGCGTCCATGATTCTGAAGAGTACGTGAGGATAGGGAGGAATGTTGACTTAAATTCAGCCACCTTCGTTTACTTTTCAACTTCTCTTTGGTTAAGAAATCCTCTCTTAACTACTTATTACATCCTGCCCACGGCACCGATTCTCTCAGTCACTTCCAAATCAATGTATCCGTTTTTGTTTAGGTGCGCTCCCAGGTATTTTACGTTCTCCATTTGTTCCAGGACTTTATCTTCTGCCCTACCCTTATCGCTTTTGTTTTATTAGGGTTTATGGTCATATTTATAGCCAGCAATGCTTCTTTTAACCTGTTATGCTGAAGGTTTCTGTCAGTCTCCAAGTAAACAACAATGTCATCCGCTAATGCCAGCAGTGAGGGCTTGTTGGGCTCAGATTGGCATATCCCAGGTGGAATCTCCTCATTTTTGTCTTTGCCTTTTGAAGAGGTGAATACATGACCAAAATGAACAGTAGTGGGCTCAGACTATATCCTTGCTTGATTCTCATGGTGGTCTGCTTTTCCTGTGGTTTCCTCGATTTCCTGACAAGAGCAGTTGGCAAATCTTACTACACTCCTTGTTTTCTTATATAAACTTTCATCCGCTAGCAGATGACCTTTATCCATTTCCGTTCTCAGGAAGAATCTTCTTCCGTATAGCTATTTATGGAAGTGCTCTATGGACTTTACTACTGCCAGATGCTCTTTCATTGTGAAACAGTAGTTGGGTTCCGGAGCTGAGACTGCTTTGCTGAAATATCTAATAACCCTTTCTTCACCGTCTTGGAGCAGAGAGAGGGCCCTTCCAATAGCGATGCTGCTGGCATCTGTGTCAAGTATGAACTTGTCTTCGGGACGTCGGTAGCTCAGAATAGGAGCACTACTCAATTTGCTCTTCAGCTCCTCGAAGGATGCCTGACCCTCGTGATCCCAATGGAAAGTCCGTTTCTCCTCGGTGAGCCTGGTAAGAGTTTTTGCGATGTTTGAAAATCCTTTCACGTACCTCCTGTAGTAGGTAGAGAGCCCGAGGAAGCTTCTCACTTTGTGCTTATCTCGAGGGACTGGCCATTCGGCTGCAAAATATTTCTGGGTCAACAGCAACTCCGTTGTCTGCCACAACATGCCCCAGGAAGTTGACTTGCCTTCGGAAGAGATTACACTACTTCGGGTTCAACTTTATGTTCGCTGCACCCAGTCGTTCGAAGACCTTCTCCAGATTCTTCAGATGGTGAGCGAAGGACTTTCCCAGCACAATGATGTTGTCTCGGTATACCAGGCATACCTGCCAAGAGAGACCTCTTAACACGATTTCCATCAGCCTCTCGAATGTGGCAGGAGCATTGCAAAGCCCAAACGGCATTACTGTGAATTGCCAGAGTCCAGTTCCAATCGAAAACGCCCTCTCCTCTTTGTCTTCAGGTGCCAATCCGACCTTCCAAATCCACTGCGGAGATCCAAGGTAGAGAAGAGTTTACACCCCTGTTGGATGTCCAGCGTGTCGTCAATCCTGGGAAGCGGATAACTGTCCTTCGTGGTGACGTTGTTCAGAAGGCAGTAGTCTACGCAGAATCTCGTTGTGCCGTCTTTCTTCCTCACCAATAAAACAGGAGACATACAGGGGCTACTCAAAGTCTCAATGACACAATCAGCCGCCATTTCCTTAATAATCTTCTCAGCGTACTCCCGTTTGACTAACGGCAGCCTCCGCGGGACCTGTCGGATGGGCTTCGCATCCCCCGTGATAATCCTGTGCTGGACGATATCCGTTATACCCCGTGGTCCTAGGCCAATCTCGAAGACGTCATGCCATCGGGTAATGATGTTCTTCACTTCTTCGCTCTGCTCAGGCGAAAGGTCGCGGCATGATTCGTCCACAAATCCTTTTAGTTCTTCCGGCAATCCTCGCAGCTCGGTGTGATGACGTTGCACCTGACGAACCACTGAAGTAGCGGTTGTACACTCCCCGACCGGTGTTCCTTTCTTCAGCGTTACCTCTCTGTCATCTTCCTCTATATCTGCCACGAGAGCGCGGTGCTTTAGATGTTGTCCCCCTATGAGGAAGATGGCTACTGTCTGCCCGCAGACCTTGGCTGGCTGTCCCGTGGCAGTTCGTAATGACCAAGTGGTTGGTATGACATTCTCAGCGGGAAGTGTCTTCGAGTTCAAGATTGTCATGGTTGCGCCGCTATCCAGAAGCAGACTTCGCAGCTGCCCGTTCACCATCCCATCAACGTAGAAACTGTTCGTTCTGCTTCCTATTGACGCAACTCTGATAGTCTTCCTGAGGCCTTTGGCGTAACTTATTATTAACGTATAAACTTATTATTTTTGATGTGTGCCAACGTTTCGACCTACTTTGTAGGTCATCTTCAGGGCTACTCGGTGCAAACAGTAACTACAGTTAAAAAATTAATTAAAAAGTAACTACTACAGACAGTTACTTTTTACACCGAGTAGCCACTCCTATTGGCCCTGAAGATGACCTACAAAGTAGGTCGAAACGTTGGCACACATAAAAATAATAAGTTTCAACTTATTTATTGTGTACATTTTTGACTGCACCCCCAACTATTTCCATCCTCCATTAGTACTCACAGTCAACGAATATCTTCTCTAATATATTTATCTTATATAAATTTGTTAATTTCTGATTTAAGTGGACTGATCGAAGAAGAAAAGTTGTATATCAAAGTATTCCATAAATCAATAAACACTTACCATTTAGTTTTCGGCTGTTATGAAGTTTCAAAGCTATTTTGAAAATTATTTTAAAGCGGAATATTGTTATATACCGAGTAAATAACGATAATAATGCCCTTGCATGTTAAGAACAAATATTGAATCGGGTCGAAACGGATACTCCCGGCTGTTTTCTTGCCCAAATTCTACTACCAAAAGGAATTTATGCAAACATATACATCATTTATGTGATTCAGGGGCGTATATAAGGGGGGGGGGCCTGGATCCGCTCTTGTTTTCTCTGGCAATGATTTCATCACTTTGGCAGTCAAATGGAAATTATTTAAACATTTATAGTAATGGAGACTTATTATTCCAATTAAGAGATGTACATTTTAATATATTTTTTCTTTATCGCAACTTTATTTTTGTTTTAGATAACTCTCTTAAGTAATTTTCTATTAATGGATATAAATTCACACATGTATATATTATATTCCCACCTTAAAAATAACATAATTTATTTCTGTGTATTTTTATAATTTTGGGGACACTAGTAGTTGACTGAAGAACCTGCAATAGCAAAAGGTTGTATTTGTAACCTGACTGTAAACAGTGAAAACTCCTTGTCTACTACAAAAGATTGAAAAACAATTATTACATTTGTGGATTGATTTTTGTGAGAACATCGATGATCCATTGTGTAAAATAAGGTATGTATACCTTTTCTTATTGTTTAATATAGCAAACAATGGACTTTTTCTCCAGATTGGAGTAAAGTTTAAGAATTAGTATATGTGTAGTATATATGTACACTAATTAAATGTAGCTGAACTAAAATATGTTTTACTTGGCGGAACTTCTCAAGAAAACCAATATTTTATGATTAATTAAATTTAATAGTTGTTTTGTCTAATTTTTATATATTTTTTCTACTCCGTCTTTTATGTTCTTTTTATTTCATGCAAGTTTGGTATAATATATCATCTTTTTATTGATTGAGGTTATATACTTTATTTCTTTATAATGCATCCAATATATATATATATATAATCTTAATGTTCCTATGGCTTGTAAGAAAAATAAACTCTAAATGCAATCACCAATGTTTAATTGCATTTAATATTGAGTGTATTTTATTAAAAATAATGGTATCAGTTCCACAAGTTGCCACTTCGAGTTAAGCAACAGCTTTTAACTATTCATTTGATATTCTTAAACGATTCATTAATATTCTCGAAAATAAAAAGGTTGTAGCTTCGAGTTGAGTTACAAGTTTTAACTGTTTATTCATTTCATTTTTAATATTTTCCAAAAATACTTGTTATTGTGAGCTTTAATGTGGTAAAGAGATTGTAATAATGGGTAATGAGTAGATTTGGATAATTTTTTTGTAAGAAAATAAATTACAACTAACATTTCAAAGTATATATGACACATATTTTGTTGAAAACTTAATTTCTAGATGGAATGATTTACATTCTCTTTTCATACTAAAAAAGCTGATGATTCCTTATGTTTTTGTAAAATATTTAAAATGATATGAATAAATAGTTAATACTTGTGACTCAACTCAAAGCGACAACCTGTGGATTATTACAAATAAAAATAATATGAGTTTTAGTATGAAAAAGAGAGTGCAATTATGGGAAATATGTATGTTTCGGTAATCATTTTATCAAGGATTGAATTTTTCAACAATCATTTTGAAGTACAAATGATGATATGCCCTACACAATATGTTTAAATCGATTCTTTAATCTATGTACAGCCAGTAATGAAATTATTTTTATTTTTGAGACTATTGAAAAGAAAACTAATAAAAGTTCAGTTGCTGTGACTTAACTCGAAGCGATAATCTGCGGAATTAATACCAAAATAACAAAGGAATACTGAACAAAAACATGAGTATTATGTAATCTTAATCCTAATGCTAGGAATAATGTCTCTAGTGGGCTCACATTCCAATAACCAGATTCAGGAGATTGCTGCTATTTCAAGAGCTGTACCTGATCAAATATTTTCATTATTGTGCTTAATAAATGAATGACTAAACATTGCAAAAGGATCCTTGAAGTATGGGAAAGAAAAGCCCTGTGTAAAATTTTTGGACCTATCAGAATGGAGGACAAGTAGAGAATTAGGTCCAATAAAGAGTTAAGGGACCTATAAAAAGAGCCCAATATAGTGAAAGTCATCCAACTCAAAACACTACAATGGTTAGGGCATGTGGAGAGAATGGACCCAACAAGAACTCCAAGAAGGATGATGTATGAAATACCGAATGATAGTTCAAGATTAAGAGGGAGTCTCAGGTGGCTCAATGATGTGGAGAGTGACCTGAAGGGAATGGGTATAAACTGCTTGAGGTGGTGGACAGAGGCGAATGGCAGAAGAAATTAGCAGAGGCCAAGGTTCTCCAAGGACTGTAGAGCCCAGTAATAAATAAAGATGAATGAATTCATTATTTATTTTTTCACTATCCATTATTATATCATTTACACTGAAATAATTTAAGGATTAAATAATAATCACCGTGGGGGGCTCAATGTCTCCTTATTAAGACATTAATTTGTGAAAAATAGGGGGGGAAACTATTCTGTGCCTCTTATGCCCCTCGTGGGTTGATACAGGGTTCCTTTAAGTTTTACTGTTTATATTTTTTATTGTTATAAGTTAGTTTAGCTGATCTTAGCCTGATACAAATTATGTTTTTAGGTAATCTCCTTATGTACTCTTTATATCCTTAATAGTTAGTCATTGGTTAGATACATTTTTACAAATGTATAAAAATGTATATAATGTATGTTTGTAATAGATACATACAAACACCAGATACATTTTTACAAAAATAACAGTATTTTTGCTTACAGAGTATCTTACTATTGTGGAATTTATAATAAATTACTTGTGAAAAATTTAGTAACATAGTATAGATAACGCTTCAATTTTAAAATCAGTGATACTAATTGGTTTTGATTCTTGTCCAGATAGAAACATGATCAGCCTTATTGAGTCATGACCTGTTTTGTTCATGTTCATTTATTCTCATGTATATTTGATCAATTTTAGTTATTAATTAAGTATTGAATATTAATACATTTTATGTGCTGATACTTTTAAGGTTGTATAACATTTTTAAATTTTCAGATTAAAAATGGTTTGTGAAAAATGTGAAAAGAAGCTTGGACGGGTAATTACACCAGATCCTTGGAAAGCAGGAGCTAGAAATACTGTTGAAAGCGGAGGGAGAAAAGTAGGTGAAAACAAAGCGATAACTGCTAATAAATCAAGATTTAATCCTTACACTGCCAAGTTTGAAATTTGTCGTATTTGCAGGCAGAAGGTGCATCAAGTGGGTTCCCATTATTGTCAAGCTTGCGCTTATAAAAAAGGCATTTGTGCAATGTGTGGAAAAAAATTATTGGATGTAAAAAATTACAGGCAGTCTTCTGCATAAATTGTGTAAATATTTATTTTATAGTATGATTTATATACAATAAGAGTATATAGTGATACAAATAAGGATTTCTTATTAAGATGACTATGTATATTTTATATAAAGTAAAGGTTTTTACTGAAATATGTGAGGTACAAATATGTAAATTTTGAAAATAAATTATTAGAATTAGTTTTAATTTTGGTTACTTCTCAATTTTCCCCTAATATTGAATTATTCTAAATTTCAACTAACTTATTTACCTCCTTAAATTTAAAAATTCCCTGTAGCAACTGGTCTGATGAGAGCCATGGAAAGTAATGGAAGCCATTCTCGAATGTTGCATTACATGCTTGTCCTCTGTGACCCTTTTAAATCATTTTATCACTCTTTAAAGTAGTTTAAAAAACAAGAAAAATGCCCAAGTTCTTTCTAAGAATGGTCCTCTTCTGCTAAAAAGCAAAGTTTACTGTACTTGTAGCAGTTTTTATACATCCCGAAACTCAAGCATTCTACTTCCTTATTTGTCCTTGTATGAAAACTACTTAGCTGGCTTTAATTTAATAAAACTGACAAAAAAGGTAGGACAAGTGTTGGGTATTAAAGATAACTCCTCATGATTTTTGTTGGAATTTTGTCATATTTCGTTAGCAAAACTTTACTAAATTAAAGAGTGCTGATGAAATATTTAAACTAATCCAGTTTATTTAAACCATTCCTGCATGAAGACTGATTAAAATTATTGGATTTTCTTCTGCAGGGCTTATTGGTGGCATGAATGTAAAGTTGGTGGAGAGACAGATAACTTCAAAATGTATTTATAAAAAATGTTCAGTAGAATATATTAAAAATTTTAAAGATACAGTTTTGAGTACTTGAGATTTTTTTTTTCTTATAAGTGTGAGATGATAATTAATTAGTACATAATATTAAATAATTATTATAAAAATAGTGATTCTATTGCTGAATTCACATACACTTTGGGGAGGTATACCTCCATGGCTGCTGTGCTATATCAGTGCTCCTATTTTGATGTATATAAAAGATTTTCACGTTGTCCCTGAAATTTATACTCAGCAAATGCCTTTTGAAGTTGCCGAGTAATTTGGCAATTAAGTAATGTTTGTAATATTCTCCAGTAAATAGAGTGCAATGGTCGCTACAGGACAAATTGAATTTTAAATCAGAACTAGTAAATGAAGTAATTTAATTAATATTGGATGAGGTCAAAAATTCAGACTTAAATTTAAACTTACTGTTATAATTTTCTACCAATTGTTTATTTCATAGAAAACATGTAAGCAATGCTAAAAATTGGGTAATCATTATTGATTAGCAGGAATTATTAAGTTATATGACAAATCCTTTCGATTTTTAAATATATTTAGTAAAAAATTATTGCTTATTATAGTCGTAATAGCAGATAAAGAATAGAAATATGGAAATAAAAAACATGAGTATTTTAAAAACCCTAGATTACAACTTTAAATGCATATATAATAAAATAAAAAAAACTATGAACATCAATAAAGCATTAAATGATTAGAAAGTTTATTATTAAATTTGATATTATTAAAGAACAATTTAGACAATTAATTCACTAATTTTTGAAACTTATTATAAAATTTCGTAAAATATTTTATGCCATCCCAAATCCTGAGCTTAATTAGATAACAAGTTTGCGGGAATTAAAAAATATATTGACATAGGCAAACAATAATAATAATTGAGGCCTCAAATCCTTGTGTTGAGAAATCTTCAAAAATTCGTGAGAATGTGTTCTACAACTTATTGCCAATATATCCAATGATTATTGTAACACAGGAATAAACTTGATGTAAAAATGAATACAGCTTCACTGAGCTTTTTACTTATACTTTAAAAAGAGGTTGTTCCTGTGGTGAAAAATTTCACAAGGAAATACTTCATTAATTAGCATTAAATAGGTAACAATATAGCATTCATTGGTTGCTATTTCATTGGGATATTTGTGGAGCTGGGTGAACAAAAGTAGGATCTTGATTGATTTTCTGATCCACGATGAATACTCAAAAATATGACACATTTTCAGATTATTTAGTACTACCAAATTGCAAAGAACAAGATTACCTACGCATTTTTCATGTACTTCAATGTGGCATTTAATTGCTTTGCTAGAAAAGGACTCATTTTTAAGATCACTAATTTCAGGATGTTACATAAATTATTCTTAAAGAATTATACAGTCTGTTATCCAAAGACTAAATTGACATTATGTTATAAAAAGTGACTAATCAAGAATTTTTTTTAAATCACAGGACAAGGCTGTCTGACTAGCCCTTTGTTAATTACTAAATTAATTACAATTACAAAATAAATCTGTGTAAAAACAATCACTGCAGATCAATATTTGCAATCACTTTCCTAGAATAATAAATCAGCTTGCAGGTATCCTTCTTAGAATCTAGTTAAGCATAATCATTCCCTATATATCCCCCTCCTCTTATAGATGTACACTCATTATTATCAGTTAGAATTAGACTAGTTACTTTGTCTCTGTCATTTTTCAATAAACATCTTTTTAAAAAGTGATTTAGAGTTGGAGATTGTTTAATTTTATATATATACAGTTTCTTGTCAGTGCTGAAAATAGTTATTATAAGCCATTCATGCTCAAGTAAAAAATACTATGAATCATATGAACTAATTGCCAACAAAAACATGTCTTTGCATCATGCTCCAAGAGTGACAAATGCCAATGATTCTTTTGAGTAATCAGGTATAAAAATTTGCCTATCTGGAATCTGTGGTGTCTTGGAACAACAAAACTGCAGTTCTGGAGGAAAATAATGATGGTTAACCACATCTATTATGGACTCAGGGAAGCATCTCTGTAACAATGTGGTGAACAGGAAGATATAAGTTATTATTTATAAAGCTCTTCTTGTTAAATTTCTTGGTTTACTATGGCTAAATTCATGTACTACACCCAGCTCTGAGAACTAACAAGAACTCGTTGTATTTGTGAGGGAATGTTTTATGCCATATTTATGGGATTATGTATGAAAAAGCTGTGAAGCAATCGAAAACTGAAAGATTTATTTAGTTAGTTGGATATCTCCTGTTTCATTATGCTCAGTTGGCTGAAATCAACAGGAAAACTCACCAGAATGGCTGACAATGTATTACCTCTCCTATGGATTCTTGACCAGTCCCCATTTTAGTCATTACAGAGTCTGTAGGGAAAAGATGATATTTGATTATATGATATTTTAATTGCCTTGGAACGAAGTCTGTTTGCAGCCAGAGATGGATCGTATAGGATCTAGGATCCTCCTGGGGCTCACTCAGCCTCTATAAAATATTATAAAAATAGGGTACCCAAAATAAGGGGGGAAAATCTGGCGGTTGAACGTGACCTAGGACAAGTGAACTCCTTGCAGAACCATTGTCCATGAAACAGTACAGTCTCTACCATTTACTGAACGCCAGACCCGTTCACGGGCTGTAGTGGTACAGGTTTCTTTTTTCTTTTTTTTTTTTTTTCTTGAAGGATAAAGTTCTAACTAACACTTTATAGGTGTCATGTAAACTGATATCAATATTTCATCAACTCATTCAGTTATATTTCCATCTGTAATACTGTTACTAGTCACAAAGAAACAATGTTAATTAAATTTAGTAATTTAGAAGATGAAATGATTTTTTTTTTAAATTGGTTATTGTTTGTGAATGTATTGTATTATCACTGTGACTTTAGTACATTTTAAATTTCATCTAATAAATTTTATATTATAAATATATCATTCTTTACTTTTCATTGGTTATAATCGAATTAATATAACTAGATAATAACTAAAGATAAGATAAAACTTTTAATTTGTTGTTTGTAGTCAGTAAGAAGGGAATTGACAGCACACAGAAATTATAATAATTATTTTTATTTTAAATAATTTACAGATAGCAATCATCATATATCCAATGACTAATTACTCGACATTACTAGTTTTTTATTTCAATATACAGAAACACCTTAACCATCAAACATTTATTTAAAGTGTTAGTCACATCTCTAATGTAGAAATGATTCTTTATATTATTGTTTTTTATATGGCAACATATACTTTACAATATACCAAAACTTAATATTAAGCTCATTTATCTTCATTCTATATAAAATTTTATTTACAATTAAAACTACTTTATTAAGTAAAAAAAACAAACAAACTAGTAATAAAATAAAGAAAATTACAAATAGTTTTAACTAGTGCCATACGTAATTTTATTAATTTCATAGCACCAACATCTAAAGTTTTCTCTCATGTTGAGCAAATCACTTTATACAGAATAATAACAAATATATATATTTCTTAATTTGTATATATTTTATTTTTTTTAACATACATATATTTTATACATCTATATATCCAAGTTATTTGATCTGTACACAACAAACATAGCTTTCATTCTTTGGCACCCTAATACAGAGTCTTTTATTAGAAATAAAATACCAAACTTACATGTTAGACCATATAATATTATCCTCTAGGATACTTCCAGGGAAAGGTTGTGATACATGTAAAGTTTTGATTTACATCAGAGTCTGTAATTTATTTCCTGTTACAACAATTACTAAATTAATGGAATGTGTTTATCACTTGGATAAATTTTTACAGGTAGGTAAAGTGGTAAAGACTAGGGAGAAGAATGACCGTTCCTGTTGGTTATACTTCTTGAAGTTCCAGAACTTGGGCTCCTTGGTCCGGCTCTTACTGGAATCCTGGATGGGCTTGTTTTAATATTAGTTACGGTAACTCCACTCCTTGAGGGTTTCACAATTTCTGGTTTTTGAACTGGAGGTGGTTTCAGAGGCTGTTCTTCATTTACAATTTCTTTAGTTGTATTTTCTGTAGATATTATTTTAGTTTTGTCTGTTTTCATATCTGGTGTCATTGGGCGTTCAGGTGATTCTTCTGGTGATACTGTCCTTTCCTCATCTTGCAAGCTTTCAAAATCTAATTGATGTGAATTCATGTGATCAAATAACTGTTGTGTATTGTCTAGATGAATTACTTCAGTTTCTTCATGAGGTTTCAAAGATGTTACTTGTATTTCAGTTATAAAAGTAGACATTGTTGGCATAGGAGATTTGGGCAATTCAGGTGGTGTTTCATCGCCATTAAGTGCTGTAATGAAATCGGATGTTTCAGGTACACTCAAATCCCACTTGTAATTATTTACTTCAATGTTACTTATTCCATTCTCATCGTTTAGAATTGATTTAGAAAATTTGAATGGAGTTGATGTAATTAACTCCTCATTCTTTTCAGGTGTTGAGCAACCACTTATGCCTAGATCTGCATCTGAAGAATCACTACCATTTTGAATAACATCTTCAAGAGTTCCCCAGACAGATGATTTTTTCAAGGTACCTGTTCCGGTTTCAATTCTTGCTTCTTTAAAAGGACAAGTTTCTTGAGGAGGCATGGGTGCCTTTCTTTTCTTAGTACCTGGAGCACCATCACCTAAATCGAGTGAAACAGCCCTTTCTAGTAAGATGACATTTTCTGCCTCATACCTTGAAAGGTCGCCTAGGGAAGAGGCTTTCCTGTTTTCACTTTCAGGAACATGATGCACAGTTATGTGGGATGAGTTAAGTTCAATAGTAGTACCACTTTTTTTGTCTCCATTTTCAGAATCACTGTCAACAGATTCTAAACTATGGTTGTTGATGCTTGCTTCATCTTCTATTGGTGACTGAGGTGGTTTGGGAGCTTTTCTCTTATTTCTTTTAGCTGCGACTGGATCATCATTGTCACTTAGGTCAAAGTCTTCCTCAATAACAGATTTTCGATTGTTCCTCGCAGAAATGCCTGCACGTTCTACTTCTTCAGGCACACTTGGGACAGTTAAGTCCATCGTTTGAAATCCTTCATCATAATGTTTTTTCTTTTCTAGAGTATTTTGAGCACTTACATTGACAATGATCCCTCCTTTTATTTCTTCTTTGCTGTCATCTTGGTGTAATGAATTGTGCAATTTTTCTTTAAGGTTTTGAATACCTTTTACTAGAATCGATTTAACATTATTTGGTGAGACTGTTTCTTTCTTCTGATCAACCTCATCAATTTCAACCTTAGTTAATTCAACTTCATGAAAAATGTTTTCATGTTTCTGCATATTTTCATTTATATAATTGGTAGAGACTTGAGTGCGGTCTAGAGACTTGGGTTTTCTATCAAGTGTAGGGAACTTGTTATCAGAATTGCTTATATCTGATAATAAACTTGATGGTTGTTCTCCACCTCTGCGACCACCAAGTTTTCTTATCTGAAAATTATGAAAAAATATTTATAATTAATTATTATAACAATACTTTCTAGCACATCATTGATCATTCATTATATTTGTTCAGAAATCAAACTACCTAATTAATTTCATTTTACATTATTTTATAAGTAAAAGGAGGGAGAGATAAGAAGAGAAAGAAAAGGCAAAATTGATAATTTTAGCAAATTTGTAAAAGAATTTAAATGAATATTTGATGAAAATGATGTTATTAGCCTGCAACAACGACTACATTTCAAATTGTAAATTCTTATACTCGAGTAAAATTATTTTATATTTAAGGCCATTTTATTATTAGTATTATTATTTTTATGAAATAACAAATTACAAATGTTATTATGAAAAATGTTTTTAATGCATAATAACTACTTTCCAGGTACAAAACTTATGTTCCAAGGGTACATGGAAGCGCCCAATGGTACTATAATGCATTTTGTGTCACTGATCACATTTTAAATAAATGTAATATTTTTCTTTAAAACTTCTAATATTTGAATTCTCAAAAACATATGTAGCGTGTAAGAATAATGAATTGTGCTCTGTTTGTTATATTTTAGAAATAGTTTGAAAAAATGTATAAAAGTAAAGTGTGATTCAAGCCAAAGCAGTCTCTCCTAATCACCTCTGACACACAAATGTTGTCTGGAGGATGAATAATCAGCAAGAGAAGAGCAAGAGCTGGAGACAGTGAAAACATTCAAATACCTGGAAGCGAACATATATGAGCAAAGCATCATGGACTGCGAAGTAAGAGAGAGAATACCATCAGTAGGGATGGCATTTAATACTTGGTAAAAATTCATTTGTAGCTAGAAGTCTTGAAACAAACAAAGAAAACAATATACAACACACAATTTCTGCTTACCCTAACTTATTCCAGTGAATCAGGGACCCTAAAAAACAAAATGCTTGCCAACTCTAGGGCATGGAGATGAAATTAAAGGAAAAACTCGCTGAGACAGGATGAGAAACACCACAATAAGGACCAATCTCGGCCGAAGATCATTACAGGAAACTCTGGAGGAGAATCATCTATGATGATTTAAACTTATCTCACAAATGACAGACAAGAGAATAGCCAAGCTGACCTATGACATGAAGGTAGATAGAAGAAGGAGCCGAGGATATCCTAGGAAAATCTGGGAGAAAGATGTCCGGGAGGCCAGTAATCTTGGACAAGGACTGGAGAAGGAAACTAGAGATGGGACAGAACCAAGCAAAATGGATCAGGCTCTACAGAAAGAACTTTCACACTGCACGAGGAGTTAGACGAGGAGAAGAAGCAATTACACAGTAGTATAAATTCGGCCAAAAATGTTAATAAAACTTGCTCAAACGTCTACTTAAAACCCATCAACTGGAAATAAATGTACTACATCTCCGGTGTAAACTGAGAAAGGAAAGAATATTTAGATTCTTATTATTATTCTTTTTGAGTTATTCTCAATTAAACATTATTTTATTTTTAAGTTTTTCCCTAGGGATATAGTACATTTATGGGCACTTGATGGGCATTAAGTAGAAGACTCATCAAGTTTTATTAACATTTTAGGAGTCATTTAGGCACTGCATACTATGAAATAAATCTAATTTTCATATAGTGAAGAACCACTAAAATGTATAAGATGCTTGATTCGTGACATAAGCACAACCGGCCCAAATCTTTAAAATAAGATTTTAAAAAGCAGTCCACTTGGCCTAGCAATAATCGCTGGAAAGTCAAGATCAGAGAGATGTAACTACCATATTGGAAGAATTTGTAAACTATTTGTATAATAATCATATTTTCTCTCAACTATACATCCAGGTCAAGTAATAGGTAGGACCAAAAAACTGCAAGATTTTTTACATAAATATTATGATTCTGAATAAATTAAAAATAATTGAAATTAACAGCTGATAGAGGTTCTAATAGCCATAACACAATATTGCTTGGGTAAGTTAGTTCACAGTCCCATTAAAAATTTGCATTTGTGCTTAACATCAGACTTGCTTAGAGATGGGAAAAGTGAGAAGGTACTAATAAATACTAAATAATTTTGACTAATTAAATTTTCATAGTTCACATTTCAATGTAGTTGACATAGAACTCACTTTTTGTAGATCAGCTATTGACTGACTCCGGAAGAGAGGATGTGATATCTTGTGTGGAGGAGGTGGAGTTCTTAGAAGACTTGAAGTATTGCTTGCATTCCTGCTTTCAATAAACATTTCAACTTCATAAGGAGAAGCGTAGCTAAGTATTGTGAGAGCATCCTCAAATACCATGTGGCGGAGGCTTATTTTCACACTGTCAATTCTATCACCTGGAACATATAATTAAAATTATTCTAAACTTTTGTATTTTTGTTATAAAACTTAGAAAGAAATAACTTGTTGATATTTATTTTATTTTGAGAGATTTAAAAAGAGAAATTGATGCAAAATATTTTCTAACTACTCCTGATTGTTTAACAAAAAAAAAATTCAGTCTATTCGTTCTATCTTGTATATTCTTAATTCCTTGAGTTAAATTCAACAGTTGGATTGAATTTTAAATCTATTAAGAAAGTATGGGATTAATAGTTTTTTTTTTAAATAGCAAATATTTGTATTAATATTTTAATACAATATTTATGAACTTTAAAATCAAATTATTTTATAAAAATATATGTTTTTTTACCTACAAAATGATGTTTTATAAATCATTAATGCTAAAATTATATCAAAACATATTTAAAAAAAGAACAAATTATTTTTTTTTAATTAAAAATTAAGTTGTTCTTAATTAGTTAAGTCTAAATGATTCATGATAGTTTTGTTTATGAGTTTATATGAAACTAACCTGGCATTATTCTTCCACTTTCTGAAGCAGGTCCTCTATGAAGCATATCTCTAACGAAAATACCATCTCTCATATTACCACAAATGTTGAATCCGAGACCTGTGAAGTCATGACTTCTCAATGGTACCTTAGTGAGAGGTGGACTCTGAATAAGAAAAAGTAATAGTTATTAATATTACAATTCATTTTGTTAAAATATTATTAAAATGGTGATTACAAATTTTGCTGTGGTTTGTTTCTACTTTTAATTAATTCAATCATCATCATAAGGCTAAGATTTGATTTAGAACTTGAAACATAAGCATTGTCTTTGTTAAAAAAACTATTCTTTCTTTTCCTCCGATTTTAAGTTCCTGAAAATAAGCTTTTAATCTTATTACGGCAAAATCAACATTAATTATTTTTGCACTTTAATTTTCATTAGTTTCTATCAGACTTGAAAAGTTCATGAAACATATTGCAATTTTTTAAAGGATTTAAATATAATATAGAACAAAATTAAATCCATGCTCAAAGTTTTTTAGATATTGTTAAAAAAAATGGAAAAGAAGCAACAGTTTTTAAATTCTTAACCTGATCTTAACTTTTTGGATGATAATTGAATTATTAAATGGTTGAAGTACTCTATAAATGGGATATAGAACACATTCATTAGTAAAAGTTTAACTAATTAATTATGATCTGTTCAGTATGTTTTGGAGAGAATTTGAAAAGGAGATCAAAAGTGCTCAAGAAGTACAAAGAAGGTGAAAATTAATTGGCTATTTTTATATAAGGAGAAAAGATATTCAGGAAAAAGGGTTGTATTTCATTCAGAATGATTAAAAATAATGAAGCAATTGGCCAATCTTTTCTTTGTAAGATTAGATAGTTTTGGCTGAATTTCTTAGAGAGATCTGTACCAAGGTCATTTTTATTTTACTTCACCATAATACTAAAGAATAATTATACTTAACTATGATAATCAACTATATTAATGGAACTTACAGTTATGAAGGTATCATCCATCGACTTAATTTTGTTGGCATTGTTGTTTGGTATAACAGCATTTGAGTTCCATTGTGTCCATTTCACCTAAAAATAATATAATTATTAAAATATGAAAACACATTATAATTTATTTTACTTTACAAGGATGATGTCCTTGTTACTGAAATTGGTTAATTATTACCTTAACTTAGCACATTATGTCTATCAAAACAAATTTTATTATTAACTTACTGTACCATGTTTGTCTTTATATAATTTACCATTAGTATCCTATATTTATCTATAGCATTTATAAACTGTTTTTGTATTGTTATGAGTAGAAAAGCTGCATATTATCTCTAGATACCCTGATTACAGGAGTATTTTAACAAATTAGGGGATTTTCTAAAATGCAAATTGTAAAACAAACAACTATAAAGAGAACCTAACTATAGGGAAGATAGGGTATATTATAAATAATAAATAATTTATTACCTTAGCATGATTTTCCTTTTCACCAGTTTGAAGAATAGAAGGGCCTTCTGCAATTTCATATTAAAATCATAAGCTAAATTCTCAATTTATAATTTTAAAGTGTAATCAATAATTCAATATTAATACCTTTGAAACCCGGATTGTCAAATGCAAATACTGATTCGCCCTTTTCTGGATCTGATACCAAGACGAGATGTTGCCCTGTAAACAAATAAAAAAAGTTTCAACTACCTTACAATTAAGTGTATTTAAACAGTTGTTATTCTTATTTTAACTAATATGTTAACATTTATGGATTTTTGCACATTTAACTTGTTAGTTAAAACTGATACTTTACTATGACTTCAGACTATTAAAACCTAATAAGGGTTAAGTACATGTTCTATAAGTTACCCCAATCTTTTCTTTTTAGAAAAATATTGCTTAAAGCATCTGGGAATGTTTTTATGAGAGAAGTAATAAAATTTGTAAACATCATGGTATATAATTAATAAATGCTTTGAGGTACTTCAGAACATCATAAAAATTAATTTTTACTACAAATTTAAAAGAAATAAAAAAAAGGAAATGACCATTATTAGCTTTATGTTATGATAATGGTTTCTGAATATCCGTTTTAGTCAAGGAATTAATGATGGATACTTTTTAAGTGACAACATTTATTAAAACTAAATGAAAATAATCTAATATAACCAATTAATGAAAATTAGCTTCTCAGTTAATGAAAGTAGTTTATTTATGCTCTCTCTATAAAGGATCAGATTCTTAAAATAATTGAAGTTCTATATTATATCTAAATTACCCTCTGATAAACCTACTAAGCCCAGGTACCTTAGACTCAATAATACACAGTTCTCAAGTATTCTTACGCTGTTTTATAATAATAATATGAATAGCTCGAAGGTAATATATAATGTCACCTGAAGGGCGAGTGGCTAAAAGGTACATCACACCTAAACACGTGATTTTGGTTCAAAGGTGCAGTTATGGATGGTCTGAGCACTTAATATGCATTTAAAAAATCAAATAGCAGTAAATTCCAAAAGTTTAAAGTAGAATCATAATGTAATTATAGTGTATGCTTAAACACTATAGGTTTTATCAATATATTTAAAATTTACAATAGGTTGTCACAAAAGTTACTGATTATCATTTGTACCAAATGGTTTCTCTCTACCTCGTATGATGCACAAAAGGTATAACCTTAAGGTCAAGAAAATAACATAGATAGGTTATTAGGACTCAGGTGAAACGGCTGCATGAAGTTTCTCCTACGGTATTTTTTCCTTATCCGAATTCGGTAGAAATGCGCTAAGTCCCAAGACCGGTTTAGGTTGTCTGCCATCCGGTTCTCAACTTCAATGGACTAAACAAACTCCTGGTACCTGCAGGCCGAATTGTATTCTCAACTATTTTATAACTATTTATTAGTTTGAAGTTCGTAATATTTTCGCATGATTGAATAATATTATTCCAATTATTATAATAAATATAGGGCAGTGTATATAGGGTAAATACGTTGTTTATTTTTCAAAAAAGTGGCACATGGGATGAACGAAATGAAAGTTTGCATTAAAAAAATTGGACCATTATTGATGAGTAAGATAATTAAATGGTAATCGTGATCGACTTTACCTTGGGCAAGCCCCTAAATATGACGTAGGCTTCGTATGTAAATCATAAGCGACACTATAATCTTTACCATCATTCATTAATGGAATATTTTTACCAATTTTAATTGTTTTCTTAGTATTGAATAAATTGTCAAGATTCATCTCTCATTCTAACTTCATAACTTATTTTTTGAAATTTACTTCCAATGGGTTTGAGCCATGGAGATAAATGGTAGTTACAAATTGTACACGTTAACCTATTGAATAAAACAATAATAACCGTACCGAAGCGATCTCATTTTTCTCGCAAGATTAAAACAATTTTGGTTTTGGAATAATAAAAATGTTAAGTAATAGGTTTAAAAAAAATAACGGAAATATTGAGCCATAACGAATTGAAGAAAAAAATTCTCTCAATATGGCTATCTTTTGGACATTTAACTACAGACCTTGTGACAACAGTAGTAACAATGTTTTGGAATTGATTTGTGGGTTTTATGAATGCCTATGTGAAATTAAAAATTTTTTCATTTTAAAACAGAAACCAAATTTTCTTAAAAATACATAAACGTAATAAATAACAGGTATTCCAGACAAAAAATGCTTAAACATGCCTAAAACTGTATTAGAACGATTTATGAAGGTGTTCACAACACTTTAGATGTGAAGCATTAGGGTTTTTCGATATAGTATTTGCACAAGTTAGAATAGTAAGATTTCTTACTAAGCAGTTCAAAAAACATAAATACACTTTTAAACATAATTTACACTTGTTTTTACAATTTCATGTTTTTAAAATAAATTTATTAACATGTTTACATTAATTTTTTCATTCATATAGGAAGTACTTTTTTAATGATAACAAGTGTGTATATATACTAATATTTTCATCCCTATACATAAAATTATAATGTAGGATTATTTTTGATATTGTGTAACAATATTAATTGGACATCTCAAAAAAATGACTTAGTAGCAATAATCGTTATGATGATAGGGTATTCTAAAATTCATAGGAAATTAATTAAAATACAAATACTATTGAACAATTGTAATTCTTTAATTAGGTAAAATTACTTATTAGAGAAAATAATGTTATGGCAAGTTGATGCTCTTAAAATCCCATACTCTTCAAAATTAACTGGAGCAAAATGTTAAGGGAGAAGGCAACGAGTGGCTGCGATTGTCTCGTATTACGGTGATATAGAATTTAATGCAAATCTATTTTTGTATTTGTAAATCGAATTAAAAAATATTTTGTGAGTCTATTACCATTTTCCAAATTTTAATGATATCCATATTTGGAATAAATTATTTAGTTTCCCCGCAAATTCCTCTTAGTTTTCACCAAGTCGTTCATTGAGCTAAAGAGTTTGTCGTAAGTATGAATGAACGCACTGATTTCATGAGCTATCAGTCCGATATGGAATAGTTTATTTATATTTTTTGTTTTATGTTATATATAGAACCTTTACCAAGGAAGGCTATAGGATTTGTAACATAACGCTAGGAACCATAAAAACGAAACAGTAACAATCAATATAAAAAAGTGCTGAGAGAAACAGTGTCCAAGTTGAGTTCGTGCCGTGGCATGACAACACCCTACCTCCGAAAGGAACAACTTGTCCTAAAGAAAATTCAATAAAATACTTTATTAGTTTATTTTGTTTTCTGTGAGTTTGCTACACCTACTTTTTAAGCGTAAATGTTCTTTATGACAAAGTCATAAAAAAATGTGAGTGAGAGACAAATTCATGGTATATATATATATATATATATATAGGGAAGAAAATGTTCCGGGTGGAGGTTAAAAAATTACATAGGGAGGAGAGTTTATTTGGAAGCCGACGTTTCGACCCACATTGTAGATCTGCTTCAGGGATATTAAAGTAGGATCAAACTTGACACTAGACTGAGCCAATGACGAGTCATAGTGTCAAGTTTGATCCTACTATAAATAGCCCTGAAGAAGATCTACAGTGTGGGTCCAAACGTCGGCTTCCAAATAAACTGTCCTTCCCTAGGTAAGAGAATTTTTTGACCTCCACCCGGAACATTTTCTTCCCCATACATATAAGGTCAACTAATATTATTCAACAATACTAATATAGGTAAGTAATACAGAAAATCATTTAATATTTAAAAATAGAGTTACCCTCACAAAAGACTGAAAAGACAAGAAACAGCTAGACGCTTCCGACTACTTCAACACATACTAGACAAACGCTCAAAGCTTCAGATCAATTACAAAAGACTTATTTATGTGACTGTAATAAGACCTATATGGACTTACGGAATTGAACTATGGGGCTCCACCAAACTATCGAATTCCTCTCGTATTCAATCCTTGCAATCCAAAATCTTAAATGCTCCTTATTTTGTCACAAATAAAACCATCCATAATGACCTTAACGTCCCATATGTTACCGATTTAGCCCATTCCAGATACCTATCATTCCATAATTAACTCCAGCCCCATCCAAACCCACTAGTTTCCATCCTTGCATCCAATTCCATCCCGGACAATCCTCCTAGGCGTCTGAAGAGAAGATGGCCTCGGGACCTTATATTATAGAAATGTTATTAGAGTGCTGCCAGTGGGTAGTGGCTCTACATGTCCTTTCATGTATCTAGTTAGTCATGTAGCCCTTGTACTAGATGTATATATTTCAGTTGTACAATTCAATAAAATAATTTTAAAAAATAAATAAAAGTTAATGTAAATTGGTAATAATTCTGTTAGGTACATTCCTATGGATGATTTACTAAAATTAAAATGTTTTATTCTATTTTTTAATATTTAATAAATATACATATAATGGAGATATTCAAAAATATCCATCTGATATTAAAAAGCACTGTAATTGTTATATTAAAAATTGAATAAATTATGAAATAAATAATTAACAATCCGTTTTACCTTCCAATATGTATTAAACTGTAACAGTTTGATATAGATCATTAGAGTTGGTCGTGGATTTATTTAATATAATTAAAAAACGTTACTTTGCTAAATAACATTGATAACCAACAATAAATATTTTGTAAAATACTTTGTAAGTGAACATTTTTTTAAAAATTCTCTAGGACTGTAATGTTACAGATTACGATGGTAGCTGTTTGCTAATGAGAACCTCTTGTGGTGTAAGTTGATACCGCTCCTTATTCGTCCAAGGTAACGTCTTTACATATATTCATCCCAGGGATAAAAGTGAAAAAACTAAAAGTCATCTTATAATGTCCTTTTACGGTTAAGTTTTAAATGCCATAATTAATACTTTTTAATGCGTCATTATATGGAAGCAAGAAGGTGGAAAATTTTTTTTTCCTTGTAAACTATTTATTATTTAAATGATGGATTGAATTGGTCAAGGGGTGGAGTCGATGATAACACAAAAATTAAGCAAAACTTAATTTTTATTTATCGTGTCAACGTTTCGGGCTACGTTGTAGGCCATCTTCGTGGCAAATAGTGGGTGCGGTGACTTGTCACAACACTTACAACTGTCAACTGTCTGAGTTTACAGCTGTAAGTACATTATTATTATTACATATTCAAAATTATTACATGTATTTTATTGATATAAAAATTGGATTTTGGATTAAAAAAGCATTTTAAAACTTGAACAGGTAATTTATTATTTAATTTTAATATTTAAGGGCGTGTTTCTGCTTCTAACGTCACTTTATGCTGCTTGGGCTAATCGGACGATCCTAAATTTTGCCTATCCAGCTTTAGTAATAATAGTGATTTTAACAAGTACTCGACATTGTATAGGCTCGGGATCCTCGTTTTACGTCCCTTCCGAAGGACTGCCCAACCAAGGATTTTTTATTTGCTTTTGAAAACCCCTAGGGCCACCTGCCGAGCTGCGAACCCACGATCTTGGGCATAGTAGGTTGTTATGCTAACCGCTACACTACAGTTTGGCCCATATTAAAAAAAGAAAAGGCTACCCCCACAGTTATTCATTAAGATTTAATATATATTTTTCATTAGGGGCGGAAAAAATAAAGATACATTAATAAGTTTTTATCATTGCTCAACATAAAGCATATTTAAATAGAGAGTACATTGACTCACTATCATTAGACTCTGCTGCTTTATTAACCAATCTTTCTTCAAAATGTTTTAAATAATTCACGATTTTCCTTAAGGATTATTTTCACTTTCATAAATAATTATGAAACTTATTAAGACCTTTTAATATTTATTTATTAAACATATTTTTTTTTAATGTTTAACATTTGAGATACGAGCGAATAAAAAATGCCACGAAAACACACACAAAAAAAACACAAGATACCAAAGTGAAATGCATTACTGAGACATCGGCGTTTGATGGCCCACGTCCTTTCAAAATTACTGGTTAGTGCTCCGAGCTTATACCAAATCAGGTATTCTTGAAACAGCTGTACCTCTTACATTCCAACTGATAGGCAGGAAAAGCTGTGGAACAATGAACTTGCCAGACAGACTTGTCTCTCAGTGAAAATAATAATAAAACATACTTTAATGCGTGGCAACATTTCGGCCAAATTTTTTTAAAAACAAGATAGCAACTAGCATAAACAAAAAATCAATATAAAATAAGATAATAAACTACAACTAAAACTATAAGAAGTAAACAAATGAGTAGAAATAATTAATGAAATGAAATTTTAAAAAGTGAAAAATGCAAGGAAATGAATACTACATTATCATTTGGTCTGCACAACTAGCTTAAGAATATATGTCATTGGACATTGCCAATATACGACCTGTTTAATTAAAAATGAGATATCATTCTTCTTCTACTTTAATTTAAACTCAATGTTCTTAGATTCCTTAAAACCAACACCAAAATTTTGTTTTTTTATGTTTGTTTAAAGCTTGTTTTATCAGAATAATTTTGTGAAATTTTCGTACTCCTATATTACTTCATCATACTAGTTGTTATCTTCTTATATTACTTCTTTTATCTTCAAATTTTCTTATTACACTGTTTTTGTCCTATATGAGACTAGTTGTTATCTTAATTTTCTTAGCCGCGATAAGAATAAAAAATTTAGGCCAGAATATTGCCAAACATTAAAAATTCTATTGGTGTGTTTAGCTTCACTAACAGCATTCTCGAACAAACTCCTGTAATTAATTCTACAGTAATATTATCATTATTCTCTGCCCGAGTCTATTAGCGTTTTATTTAATTTAATAGTCGTTTAAAAAAAAAAAAAATCATTAGAGCTTCTTAGAGCAGGGGTTGTTACCAAGGCGTAATGCATCAAGCATTGAGGCTCCATGACAAAGCGATCAATCAATTTCTCAAAAAATATCAATAATTCTAATTGAATTGCACGCTAATGTTATTATTATTTTTTTAAATGTTAAAGTGATTCTTTTATTTATTAACTCTAGGATAGGAATGAAAATAACAATATGTGCTTTATTCCTAAAGCGCACCTAAACTCTCCTGTTATAAAGTTGTATATGTATATGACGTATGTATATAAAGTTGGCCAATTCTGCCCTTCGGTTAAACCTTTTTTCGGTCATAAGAAACCATCATAATTGGAAAAAATGGGGAAAAGGTTGAAAAGGGTGAAACTCATCGTATATAATTTATTACTGATCCAGTCTTAAATAAAGACAAGCCCTCATTTAAAAAATAAATGGATTGGAAAAATCTGATTTATTTTCTCATAATATGTTACGTATTCTGAGACTAAACATAAATTTTTAAACATACCAAATACTATGTATAATTATAAGTGAAATAAATATACATAATTACTATATTTTATTTTGAAACTTTAAAAAATATTTTCCATTCCCAACGTCTTTCAGCATTTTACAAGCCCAATGTAGTGTGGAAAAGAGTTTCTAAAGATTTTCATCTACCCCTAGATAAAAGCCATTTTTTTTTCTTAGCACCTGATCGAGGCTATATTCACTTAGGCTGAAGCGAAATCCAAGAAAGCTTGTTAAGAATACGAAGGAATGTGTGAATGGCTGAAAGGAAGGGGTGAAAGTAGGGGTCGCCTATTGCCATGCAGCTTTGCGAATTCCTCTTTAAGTGTTATTTTGCATCGGACCGACAAAATAACCTTAAAATAATAATGTATAATACCCATAAAACAAAGTAGTTATCGCTTGTAAACAAATTTATAATTTTTATAGTGAAGCGAAAATATTATAGAAAGTTCATTATTAAATTTCTTCAACTAATTTCGCAATTATTTCAGGGGATTTGCTCGGGGTGAACGGATGAATTAATAGATTTTCCATCAGCGTCTTTTCCATCAGATGCCTTTTCGCCAACAGGATAGAAATTCGTTGCCGTAATGATGATTTATTAAAATACAATTAATAAATGACTTATAACTCATTGCATTATTATAAAGATTATCAAAAAAAAACTTTCGTAAAATAATGGCTACAGACTTAAATTTGAATGATGATACTGAAAAACAACTAAGTAAAATTTATACATGAATTTCTAATTCAAAATTTTAACCATTTTTGATTTATGTGGAAGACAAACAAACATCAGATCGGTTTAGAAGAGATATTGCTTGTTTTGTATGTACCCTATAAAATTATAAAAATGTGATGCTAAATTCATCTTTTTGCATTAATTTTTTTAATCGCGTCATCTTCATATATAATATATATATATATATATATATATATATATATATATATATATATATATATATATATATATAAAACATGTACCCATGAAGGATCTTAGGTTCATTTCATGATAGAGACTGTTAAGTTTCAGGGACAACGGTTGTGTAGGGAGGTTTGTCCGAAATCACGCTCAACTGCCAGGTTTTTCCCATAATTAAGGGCTATCCTTTTATGTAGGGTGAGCCCTGAACGTTGTCTGTAGATTCTACAGTCGCTATACTGTTAAAAGATTAAATAGTTAATCTGCCACAGCTGGATTTGGCCCCGGCACCTTCGGGAAAGCAACTCAACTCTCTACATAGTGAGCTAATCGGCACCCCTTTTCACGCTTATATGACTGCTATTAATTTAAAAAAAAAATATATATGTATATATATGATTTTTTTTTTACGTAGATACGTAGCAATAAGAAAATGTTATATATATATGTATTTTATTATCTGATACTTAACTTACGCTGCAGGTGTATGGTATACTTGATGATAAATACACATTAAAAGAAAAAATATTCGAGACACCAAAAGAAAAATTATGAGGATGAACCATTTTAGATTTGAAAGTAATGCTGGGAGCTCAGAACTCTTGGCCCTGACATTGAAGACCTTTACCATGAAGAAAAAGAAAAAAATGCCTTTTTAATCCTTGTAGCTTCCATTACCCCGGAGTCAACGACTCCACACAATTGTGGCATCCATTAGACCCAGTATTTGTTCCTTCATGAATCACAGTACAGCAATAATCTGTAAGAGATTACTTACAATGAAAGGGGTTTTCAATAAGTTCTTTTTACTATTTATTTTTTGGTGATTCTACTTACGAAAATATTAAAAACATGACCTACTGTTTGTTCCAATGAGCTTAAGTTGTAACCGCTGTATTTTACATTTCGGGCTTCAAAAAATGTACCGAAGTGGTTTTTCCACTTTAGTTTTTATTTATTAAAAAACCTGTACCACTACAACCGGTGAACGGGTCTGGGGTTCAGTACATGGTAGAGACTGTACTGTTTCATGGACAACGGTTCTGCAAGGAGGTGACTTATCCTAGGTCACGCTCAACCGCCAGATTTTCCCCCTTATTTTGGATCCCTTTTTTTATAATACTTTATAAAGGCTGAGTGAGCCCCAGGAGGGTCCTAGATCCCATAGGATCCATCTCCCGCTGCAAATAAACTAAATAAAAGTCTTGGCCTGCAGCGGGATTTGAACCAGGATTTCCGGCATAACAACTCTGTGCATGACCACTGAGCCACTTCGCTCCGTTTTTATTTATTAAAATATATTAAAAAATATTATGTATTTTTTTCACTTCAGAATTTCATTCGGTTTTCAAAACCATTTAATATTATTTATTTTTTAATTCAGAAAAGTTTAAAATAATGAAGCCACGAAATTAAGTATAGATTTTATGCCATATACCCCATCTTGAGTTTTCCGATTTCAGAGAGAGAAATTTTAAAATAACACAGGCCCCAAAATAAGAGAACGTTATAAATCTTAGTAGCACAACTGATAGAAAATTATTACAACATTTATAATTTTCTGAGGATGATGAAATACCTGAAATAGGATTCCATTAATGACTCAGAATATGGTGTTTAAAAAGACGGAGACACAGGAAGTTAAAACAAGAAAAAGGAAATATAAATAAAAGTAAAAACGAAAGGGGTTGGGAGCCAAATTACTCTCGCTGGATTAGGTTCATTGACACAGGACCCGAAGAAGGGAAGGTTTGAGTGTTTGGAGGCCGGTGAAAGGAGGCGGTCTCACGGCTTTCTGCATCTGACGACCTATCTCATTGGCTACTCGCCCTGCATCTCTTTGTATTGTCGTCTCTGATTGGTTTGGAACTTCTGCTGAAGGAGCATTGAAGGTCAGAAATAGATCCCCTTCTCCCTCAATACTATAAAAGTAGGTTAGTTGGATTCTAGTAGGTCTTCATTAGTATTCATATTCATTGTCACTCTAATTTTATTTTTTTTATAGACTGATTTTTACTTTATATATGTGGATTCTACATATGGTCATAGCTAAATGAACTATTAAAGTAAATTAATTCAACGTTTCATTAATAATAATAATTAAATATCATAGTCCTTGCGCCGTTGGAGTTTGAGTATATAGTGTAGATATAGTAAAATAACACCTTTTCCTCCGATTAATTCTCTTCTTCTTCTCAAATCTCATCCTATGATTATGAAAGCTTCTTTTATCACTCCCTCCCATTTACTTCTTGGCCTGCGACCATCAACAAATCATAGGTTGCTCTGACAATTTTATTTTTATATATTCTGCATATTTGCCATTATCATCGTAGCTGGTTATTCTCAATTTCTTTTTATTCTTCGAAGGTATTTATATTGAAATTCTGCTGTAGGTGCTTATGCTTTGTTGTAATGGGCAAATATTCGCATAAATATATCCGTGTATGGATGAAAATGTGGTTGTGTTCCCAACTCTATCCCATTAATGAAACCCCTTTTAACGGCACTGGTGAACTGAATATATATTTAGTATAATATATATGTTATAATATAGCTTTAAACAAGAATATAATATGAAATAATAATAAAATAAAAAATATTATATTATAAAATAAAATAAATATGTTGTTGTTTTTATCAATTTCCAGATTTTCTTTAAGAATTACTTTCTTCAAAAATGAGATGTTTCTACAGGTGAATCCTACCAAAGTGATATATTTAGTTATTTATTTTTTTAGTTCAATGTTTCGTAAAAACCGGAAGTACTTTTCTAGCCTTTTCGTGGGCCTTTTCTCAAAATCATGTTTTTGACTCAGTGTATTTCACTTGTAACCCCACGATATATAATGTACTGTTTAAAAGTAAACTTAACTCTTTGCATATCGGTGTGGTCCCTGGCTTCTTGAGTTGTTTTTTCTATTCCTCCTTTCAGCGGCTACTACAAACTAGGGGTTTCGAAAGAATTTATAATTTTTCAAAAATTTATGAAATCGCCCAATAAGAGATCCTATTTGGTCGGTAAAACTATAGATACCCGTAAAAGAGAGGCTGGCAGGTTGAACTATTCAGTGCGGGCCTGGCCGAAGTAAATCACGCATCCGTCACGGCTCTCGGGCGGGTGCTCTTGCACTTCTACCCAGGGGCATCTATTCAATGGGGTCTTTTAGAAAAGAAACATTTTTATTTCCATACATTTACCTAGGCCTAGTCATTGAAAATCGCTCATTTGAAATTAAACAAAAAATTAATTATTAATTAACAATTTAACTATCAATCAACAAAATAAAAATGTGTCTCAATGTGACCTTTTAGCTTGCTGAAACAGAAAACTACGCGCATATATATAATTGTGTACCCTACCAAAGGCATCGGGTGGGAATCATACAGATTTGGTATATTTTAAATTCGTTTCATTTAACCTACTACATGGTTTTAGGGGTTTCCAGGATCTCTGACATATGTTTATTATTTTTTTATATTGGACCACGTCGTTTCAAATGTGTTTTTTTTTTTTAGCCTTGGTTTTCTTCTGTATATTTCTTTACCGTCTTCAGCTTTTGCTTTTACTGAAAGTCCTGGGAAGTATTTAGTTATATCCTGAGATTGTTCCTTTTCAGAATATTCTCGCAGATTTGATTTTCATTTCTTTAAAATAGACATACATTTATTATTCGCGTTACAGGCCTTTTATTTGACCACGCGGAGCTTTCATTACTATTTGTTCTCTTTCATTCATTCGTTAATTGCCCTTTCCTTTCTTTGGTCTTTGGGTTGTTGGTGCTATCGTTTATGACATCACTTCTCAGTTGTACAGCTGGTGTCCAAAGAGACTTTTGCCCGTCATATCCTATGAATCTACCTGGGCTTTTTCCGGATTAATATTAACTTGTGTCATCCGGGGTGTAGTAGTCCTGAGCTGCTGTATGTATGTGTTCTGCTGATGTAGCCCTAAAATTAGTAGCCACTTTCTGATGTCTGGTGTTGGAGAATTTCCCTGTGATGTTTCTGGATTGAAGATCATTACCTCTACCATCAATCGTTTTTCAAATTTAGGTCCACTGATTACCACTCAACCCAAATCCGTAAAGTCATCCAACCAACTAAGCATCGGTTTAAACATCGAAGGTTACCATTCGGATCAGCGATTATTAACTTTTAATAAATCATCTCAGTTAGAATTCTTTTGTTACTAAAGCCTATAAATTTACAAGATCTTCTGGACCTTTGCGGTATTTCTCTCGGGCGATGCGATCTGAAATTTCAATTATATTAACCGGGCGCATACTCTGCAATTAACTCCGCCAGTGAGATTAGCTTAGCTAAGACCGCTGCCAGTCCCAAGCCTGGATAAAGGAGGAGGGTTGTGGTGAGTCTGACCAGCTCACTCAGTAAAAAGGTGGTCAATGAAAACTGCCCATTAATAAATAAATACTCTGTAATTATAAGCTTCGTACAAATTCTCGATTTAGATAGATTCTGCGCACTTACACGCATATATACCATGGATATTTACATGCGCCAATTTTGCTAGACCACAATTCTTACTCGGAAGACTTTAGAACGTGCATTGTTGTTGAATTCTCAGATTCTTAATACTCCAGCTATATTTCTATTATTTAATACATTATGTATTTATACCTCATGAAGAAAAGTAAAATAACTTTACAAGAGAGTTTTGTTACTCTGCGTTATTATCAATACATATTATTGATGTTTCCTGGTTGATGTAACAACTATTTACAGATTGCGGATTCGACTGAACCGTTAAGTGTATGTTACGTAAAGGAAGTTAAAAAAACATTTTATGCAGAGAACGTCGGTGTTCCCATTAGTTGAGGGGTGCAGTAGTGGGAAAGGGATAGCATGCCGTAAAACAAGAATATAATAACACCTTTCCGTCTCAATTTTCAGTTTCTCTTTTAATACATGCTTCCTTTTTTATTGGGTTTTGTATGTTTATTAAGTAATATTTTTCCTGTAGAAATCAGGGCTATCGGTCTAGGGTCTATAAAGTTTTTTTTTATTTTTTGTTACCAAAGAATAATAACTGCTGCTATTCTGGTAACATGACTATTTTTATTTTTGAGTGGAAAATAGTTGACTGGATAATTCTAATGATGGATTGAATTGGTCAGGGGGTGCAGTCAATGATAACACAAAAAAAAAGAACTTATTTTTTAATTGTGCCAACGTTTCGGCCTAAGTTGTAGGCCATCTTCAGTGCTAATAGAGGGTGCCTCGGCTGCAGTGACTTGTCAAACTACAGCGTTGACAAATGTTAGTTTCACAAGTCACTAGACCCGAGGCACCCTCTATTTCCCCTGAAGATGGCATACACCGTAGGCCAAAACGTTGGCACAATTAAAAAATAAGTTCTTCTTATTTTTGTGTTACCATTGACTGCATCCCCCCCGACTAATTCAATCCATCATTATTTATATTTTTAATCAATTACATTTACTTACATCAATTACATCCACGTTCTGAGTAAATTAGCTTTTTAATGTTCCAAAAATTTTGCTAATTTCTGAATTAGACCATTACACACAGAGACGACAGGTTTAAGTGGCTAATCTGTGGTACCGGAGGTGATGAAAACCGTGTTACATTTTTCCATTAGTTCAGGTGAGTAAGTTTTCCATAACTTTGGACTACTAAAATTTATTTCTTTGTTACTTACAGAAGAAGCTTAAAAAAAATTGTTCACATTCATATTGGCATTTATAAGTAGTTGGAAGTAATGATCATAGTATTTGCTTATGAAAATTTACCTAAATATTAAATATTAATTATTTTGTGAACATGGTGTCCTTTACGTGTGGGATGATCGTCGTAATGATTATTTCCTAGATTTAAT
Organism: Troilus luridus; assembly: GCA_964056705.1. NCBI lineage: Eukaryota > Metazoa > Arthropoda > Insecta > Hemiptera > Pentatomidae > Troilus > Troilus luridus. The sequence goes on along the minus strand of OZ057412.1, from coordinate 40,448,263 downwards.
ATTTCTTTTTCAAATGTATAGGACTCTCTTTAAAAAAAAAAAAAATTGTTTAATTGTGAATCAACATATTTTTGAAGGAAAAAAACCCATAGCATATATTTTAAATACTTTGTTAGTATAATAAAGTAATAAAACTCATAATTAAATATTTAAATAGTAATGTAAATTGTAATAATAATATTTTCTTATTATTTAGATTTCTGGAGATAAACAGATGTAAATATAAAATAACAGAGTAAGAAAAAGGATACAATTTTTTGTTCGTTTTAAAATCTAAAAATTAATTATTTTTTTCAGGAGAGGAAAGAGAAATATGTAAAGACGATTCCATCAATTGAAGATTTATTTTCCCTAGAATAGTACATATTCCAAACACTTTATAATGAAGATAGAAATATATTTTACCACTTATGTGATCTTTGATAGGATTAAGTCACAGTATGACCTATGATAACAAGTTTCTATGCTCAAGAAATTTGTTTTAATGCCAAGCTATTTCAATTCAATTGATTTTTTTTAAATAAATTAAAATACATAAAATATAAGTTTTTTTTTCAAATAACATCTTAATGCACATTTAAATTTTCAATTATCTGACTGAATGGGAAAACTCCAAACTGAACGTTTTTGATTATGTTTGTACTCAAAAATACAAGATATGATACAACCCCCGATGCAACCTTAAAAAATATAAACCGCCAAATGCTCTTAAATATGCAGGCATTTTTACTAATATTTACCTAACCAAGGGCCTAATATTTACTAAACGAAGGGAAAAATACTTTAAGTACCTAACTTTAAACCTTAAATCGAGGGAATGCACTGAATAATATTATTTTATAAAAATTTATTTTAATTCTCTCGATAATAAATCCAACAAGGCGGTTGGGTGGGCCAGGTGGGCGTTATCCGCCTTATCTCCTCTTACATTTCTTTTATGATCTATAATTAAAGTAATCTCTGTCGGGTGAAAGTGCGTTCTATATTAAAATTAAACTCGAAAGTTGAGCTTTTCAAAAAATTAAATTATGACCAATTAAATTTATATATTAATAGGTAGATACTACATAATGCATGTAATTTTATATTAAATAAGAGAATTTTATATTAAATTGCAGTAAAGAAACAATACTGGTTCCATATACAAAAAAAATCCACATTAAGGCCAACAAAGAATATAAAAAAATCTAGTTGAAATAAATACTGTATTATTAGATACATACATCCTTTGTACGAGGGCTATTCTGAAAGTAAGGAACGTTTTGGAATTTAAAAAAAAAATTAAGTCCAAGAAAAACATTTTATTATATACATGTGAAAAAGGGACTAAAATACTACTTTTCAACATAATCACCATTCTAATTCAGGCATTTATCATATCGGTGGACAAGCTTTGAAATTCCTGAGTCATAGAATTCTGCCGCCTGTGAATTCAGCCACTTAGTGACGCGTAACTAGAGTTCCACATCGCCGTCAAAACGCTGTGTTGCTAGCCAGGTCTTCATTTTCGGGAACAAGTGAAAATCTCTAGGAGCAAGATCAGGACCGTAGGGGTGGTGAGGAAAAACTTCCCAGTTGAACGAGTTCAGGAGTTCTTGAGTACGGTTTACCGTGTGAACTCGGGTATTGTCATGAAAAGCATAATTTCGGATGAAAATTTTCCTCGGCTCTTGTTTTGGACAACTCTCGGCTGAAAAAGGCGGTTTTCACGAAACTTTTCGTCAACATTTGGCGACCAGATCGTCAGTCACAATGCTCGGACGTCCACTCTTCCTTCATCATGAATGTTTGTTCGGCCATTTTTAAACTGAATGCACGACTTCCTGACTCATTGCGTTGTTTCTGTAAATTTCACACAGTTCCCAATGAATTTCTAATTGTTTTAAGTTTTTTTGCTAACAAATCACAGACCGCCCCTCACAACTGGCGGGATTTTGGATTACAGCACACATTTCAAATTCGAATGTAAAAAAAGGGGGTAGCGCGGAGATATTCCCGGGGTCACAGCTGGACGCTGACTGAGGTACTGATCACGAGCACACCAATGTGGACGATATTGGCGCGTGCCTGGCGTCATCAGGTGGAAACGTTCCTTACTTTCTGAACAGCCCTCGTATTAACCATGCACTTCATATCATTTCTAATTTCGATTAACAAAATAGTATTCCAGCGATTAGTTATTTCATATAATGGAGTCCAATATATCGAATTATGCTTTCAAGTGGTATTGTTGATTTAAATTGATTTTGAAGTAACTGAGGAAGATATTTTTAATTTCCTAATCGTAGAAAAGGAATTATTTTAATCGCTTAAGTTTTATGTTTTCATATTTCAACGGAAATATTCTATTTGGCCATTCCTAAATTTTGACATTCTTAGTCGTGATTTTTGTCCACACATTCGCATCTCACACAACTCAAGAACTGCTGTTGAAAGCTGAAATATTGTACATTTGTTTGTTTTAATTATTGTCTGAAACCCTCTCATTTTGGAAACGAGAGATATGATACCGAAAGTGGTACTATACTTAATGGTCATATGAGATTTTCATTAAATATTATATTAAAATCGTATGCCAAAGGTAATAGACTTGTATATAAATATCAAAAACATATACTTTTGTTAGAATTGTGTAAGCGGAAGGTCGTGGGAAAGTCAAATTAAAATTTTAAATGGTGCTTCAAAAAAAGTTTCAATTAAAATTCTTATTTAATAAAAATAATACAAAAAGACGGAACTACGATTCACACCATCACAAGTTATAGATGCTAAAACTTTTCGATAAATTGATCGTAATTCATAGAAAATAATATCCTCATGAACATTTTTTGAGCCAATGATAACAGTTTAACAGTCGTACAAGGAAGTTATTTGGTATCCCGAATTGATGTTGTTGCATTTATTCAAAATTCTGATAAAAATAAAATAACTCAAGAATGTTAATTTATTTGGAAGTCCTCGCTTTACTTAGTTTGTGCTCTTTTTTGTGATTGAATATTGTTGTAAAAAATAAATTGGGTCTTGTTTCCAATAACCCCGCCAGTGATTTTAGCTAGTAACAGTAACATATTGATACATCGAAAGACATTGGTTAGAAAAACATATTTATTTATTCAATTAAAATGATAATTAGCAAAATTTCAAAAATAAGTAAAGAAATAAATATAAATGCCATTAGTTCAATTAGTTATCACTGGTGGCCAAAATTCTACTAATAAATTTAATATTTATCATTGTTATTTATTTACTATTTTTATTTAGCGATTCTTATTTCGCTTTCCCAGAACCAAAAAAATCTTATTGCGTTAATAAAATATCAACTCAACTACTTTTGAGTTAACAATTCAAAAAGACAAAAATGATAACGAAGATGATAATTTGAAGCTAATACTAGGTTCTTTCCCAAAGTGTTTTTGCATGCAGTCTGCAATTCGAAGCACGATTAATCCCTGATTTTTCCGTTTTATCCAAGAGCACAGAACTGTCAGACATTTGTTCCAACACATCTGGAGCTCAGTGCCACAGGTACTAATACTAAAAAGTACTTAGTTTTTTAATCGAATACCTAGATTTGTGTCGCACCACTTAGACCTCGTTGGTAAATAATTGTCGTTACATGAAATTTTGTATTTTTTGGTTGACTTTTCATATTTTTTATTAAGGAATATATTAGAAATCCATCGTTTATTTTGCTATTGTAAGCAGGATTTTCTAATTTCAGCAAATAAATAACTACCATTCTAAAAATCTATATAAACTGTTTATGAACATAATTATATTTATAAAACTATTTGCCTTAATAGATTGCCAACCGAACTAAAAAGTTAATTATTTTTAAGTTAATTAAGATCTTGACCTACTCTACTACGCTTTTAAAATGAGTCCAAATACTTAAGAATATCATCAACATAGTGACGAAATCTAGTCTGAGACTAGAAAAAAATTTATTCTTTTACCAGTCCCATACCTGGTTTGGACTTCAGCATGTGCAAAAATTCTAAAGGAAAACCTAGGCCTCAGGCTAATGGAAAGAACCTATCACCTTTTACGTTTCTGTAGACTTCAGCTCACATTGTGCTGGTCATGTAGCGAATGATCCCACACAGACCGGACGTAGGCTGTAATTCGATAGAGACTCACTCACCTACAATGAGCAATCATCGATTTATTAGAAAGCTGCCTAGGCCAGGAGTAATCTGATCCTCGAGACTTAATTTTATTTCTAACGGCATTCAACAAGAACGCCTTGTCATTTATCAAAGTCGTTCCATCGTAATGGTTGATAGTTACCTCTATTTTCAAAGGTTTGGCTCACTCGGGAAGGTCACGTAGTACTGAGGTCTTGGAAATCACAAGAAAGGTCATTTATTAAGTTAGATTTTAAAAGAACCGGAAATGAATCTACTATGTGGTATTATCACATCAAATCTAGGTCAAAATTAAGTTTAAGCTCTTTAAGATTTAACCAAAAGTCATGAACGTTTAGAAAACAACTAAACCTTAGTTTAAAACAACTAAACCTTAGTTTAAAACAACTAAAATGTTCTATATTTAGGGTCTTTTAGCGAAAAATATTATAATGTAATATAAGTTAAATCTTCACTTAATATTGAAAATATAAAAAATGTCCACACCTTTTTCTGCTGTGGATTTTTATATATTTTTAAATAAAAAATACATTATCAGTGGCCGACATTCCTCAAGTAACAATGGTGTTTGTGCTGAGGAGGTTATTGAGAGCGAAATTAGAAAAGCTCTGATGATCACATCCTGAAACCTATTTACAATATTACACCCCACGCTATCACCACAACTCCAATAAGCAATTTTTCATACATTAATTAAAATTAAATTTACAATAAATAATGTTATATATTATTTAAATAATTTAATAAAATTTCAACCTGTGCAAATCAAAACATTCAAATTTACCACAAGTTTATTTCTCAAGTCAATAAATTCATCTGGTAGTTTTGAATTAAAACTTTTTTAATTAATTAAGAGTTAAATGGATAGACGTAAGAAAAAGTCGACATGATTTCATGCAATCCGTTTAAAAAGGTTAGTTAAATATTGAAAATTGGCCCATTACGATCCACAGTTTTTTCTCATTTTAAAGCCATGTAGAAATATTAATCAAAAAGTGATCAAATTTGAAGATCTAACAAACTTTAGGAGTAGTTCTCAAGCATCGGTTGGTGCAAATTGATATTATGTTGAATCCATAATTTAGAGTTCCTAAATTTCATTCTTCAGAGCCTAACAAAAATGCAACAATGGAAAAATAATACAAATTAATTTTCGAAATGAACAGTTTGTATTCAAAACTGGGTACCTAAATTAAACATTCGATTTCATGAACATATTTAAAAATAAAAACAGTAATTGTTCGGCATTTCACCAGCTTATATCCGACACCAGAGTTTCCCTAAAATCACCATCGACTTCTTCACTAAATTCTGAATCGGCCCAATGTTATTTTTTTTAAATTTCAGGCATATGATAGCATTGAAATTCAAAAAATAAAGTGCATTTTTTTGTTTCTGTTTTTTATGTAAATTTAAGTTACCTAACTAAAGTAATTTTTCTGTATTAGTTTATTTTAATTATAATGCTTCGATTGCTATTTGGACATTCCTTTCCCTTTAGAGTTTCCTTTGCCACCATCGCTTTTTCTGTTGTTTTTTTTTATGGTTTACTGTATGTAAATATATGAGAAACTGGCAACTAGAAGTTTTCTGTTCATCATGGTTGACAGAGGCTCAGTGTTTCCGTGTTCGGGGTTCATGCCTCTACCTTCCCGGCTCAATGTAGGATGCGTATGATGCGTGGACGTGATCCTACCTCCCGGAGGACCGCATGCTCATTCCAAATGAGATGATGCGGCCGTCATGATGATATGATGATGCCGTCAATTCCTTTTACCAATTTCATACAGCAAGCATCACGATCGGAGACTGTATAACTACTTCACCAAACTAGTTAAAAAGAACCTGATAACCTATAGATCCGTATCCTACAAATCCTACCCTTCCACACTATCTGCTTCAGATAATTCCCTTTGGAATGCTACTAAAAAGATCCTCAAATACCACTCTATCTCCCATCCCCTCCGACGGTTCTTGGGCTGCATCAGATGAGGACAAAGCAGAAGAATTTGCCAAAAACCTCTCGAATTTATCCCTCATCCTGAAATCCACCCTACGCACGTTTCCTACATATATGAATTCCTCTCTTCACCCATTCCTCTATCCTTACCTCCTAAAGCTGTAACGGGTGTCAAATTCCTCTTACAAAAGTCACAAGTCCGCAAATCCCCTGGACATGACCTTCTAACCGATTACACTGTTCTGCACGAAAATCCTCCTTCAAACCAAAACATGCTTTCTTACTGTTATCAGATGTGCTGAACACGAATTTGAAGTCAGAATTTGTCTATCACGCACAGTTTCCTGAGAAATTCTAGTTTTTTATCCAAAAAGGTGAGTTTTTTGTGGATTTGACGATTTTTTTTTGGGATCAAAACATAGTGAAAATAATTCAAAAGCCCGATGATTTTGAGCGCAATGAAGTATATTTGAACGAAAAAAATTTGATGGGAATATTACAAGTGGTTAAAGAAATATGGCTAAAAGTGTTTTTTCAGTTTTTGAGCTTGAGGCAGGGATTTGGTCTCTACCTGGATCTTTAGGGGAATGACCCTCCTTTATCTTTTATGGTATTTTTATGGTGGTACCCTTTTCATTCAAATCCTTACCTGCCCCCCTTTCACCCTCAATACCCCAACTCCCCCCCCCCTCCCACTCAGCCCCTATCTTGTCACTAATTCTTTCTAGGATTTGATCAGTACTCTCGAGGCTTTCGCTAAACTCACTTAGTTGGATATTCAGTTGTGCTATCATTGTTTTTGGAACAGCTCACTTTTTCTCTGTAATGTCACGACAGTGTATAAATAAGCCTGATTCCTTTTGCTATGTTTGTGGTGAAGTCACATTCAAGTCCACTCAGAAACCTCTGGCGCCGCTGGTGAAGAAGGCATACGAGTTATACTTTGGATGTAAAGTAAGTGATCAGGACAAATCATGGGCTCGTAAAATATGCTGTAGTTCATGCTCACGTTCTCTGAGTCGTTGGTTAAATGGGACACATAAGTCAATGCCATTTGCAGTTCCCATGATATGGCGAGAACCTACAAATCACGTGACCGATTGCTATTTTTTCATGACCACAATCAAAGCTTTCTCGTTCAAGAGCAAAAAGAAAATTGTTCTAATATTATACCTGCATGCAGGATTCAATTAATTATATTTTATCGTTGAAAAAGAAAAAAAATCTGTTATAATAAAGACAGTAATTTTCAAATACAATTTTTCATTTTTTCCAAGTTTCACCTCTTTTCTCTCAAAATCAGAGGGTGATAGAATTTTTCTGAGTTCGGATTCGGACTCAGCACACCTGAAAACATGAGAAACAGGCAAAATTGTTCAAGGGAGGGGAGAAAAGTTTTTTTTTGCAGAACAGTGTTATTTTTCTTACCTATATATACAACTGTATCCTTACTACAACTCACTTCCCTTTGTTGTGGAAACACTCCCTTATCATACTATTCCCTAAACCTGGCAAACCACCCAATGTCACTTTATCATACCGACCCATCAGCCTGCTTCCTATTCTTTTCAAAAAAATTGAAAAAATTCTCCTGAAAAAGGATTTTGAAAAAATCCTACCCATAATCGAATCCAATAACATTCCTTCACATCAGTTTGGATTTCATCCAAGGCATACGACGGTCCAGCGGGGTCTTCGAGCTGTCGGTTACATATCCTCCGCTCTTCAAAGCACACAATACTGGACAGGAGCATTTCTGGACGTAGCACAAGCTTTCGACCGGGTATGGCTTGGCGGTTTGCTGTTCAAGCTCAAAACCCAGTTACCTCAATCCTTATTCCCTAGTCCTTCGATACTACCTATCTGATCACTTTTTCCAAGTACGTTGTGGTAATGCATACTCCAATCTTAGCCCAATTCAAGCTGGAGTCCCACAAGGTAGCGTCTTGGGTCCTATTCTATACATATTGTACACCGCTGATATCCCAACTCCTCCCGAAACCTTCCTAACAACGTTCGCAGACGACACAGCCGTTCTATCATCCCATCCAGACCCTGAAATGGCTGCCTCGAACCTCCAAAGGCACTTCTCACTCAATGAAACTTGGTGTAACCAATGGCGAATCAAAGTCAACGAGGAGAAATGCTAACACGTGACTTTTGCACTTCGCCGGGGAACACGTACTGTCCAATTCAATGGCCCTACCTATTTCCGACACAGTACGATACCTTGGCTTCCTCCTTGACGAAAGACTTACATGGAACCCTCATACCAGACTCAAAAGACAAGAACATAACAGACGATTCAGTCAACTATACAGATTACTATATAGGACCTTCCATCTTTCAATAGACAATAAACTTTTAATATACAAGACCATCATCAAACCTATTTGGAGCTATGGACTGGAACTTTGGGGGACCGCAAAAAAAATTAATATCAGACGTATTCAATCCTTTTGATCCAAAGTCCTGAGAACTATTGTCAATGCTCCTTACTATGTCTCCAATAAAACCCTCCATAATGATCTCAACATTCCCCTCGACCTCATCCCTACTAAATTTTAAAACTTTTATCAAAACCTTGCCTATCATCCCAATCCCCTGGCTCAGTCACTATCCAGTTCCACTCATGCATATAACCCACCCCGCCGTCTAAAATGCCAATAGCCCCGAGACCTGCTGTAATAATGCTATTTGGAGTACCGGCATTGGCCAAATTCTCCACTCACGACCTGTGTGTGTGATGCGGCCTTACCATGCTTCCATTGGCGTTTAAGCCAGTGACGCGGATGGGAAAGCGCACCGGGGCCTCCCGGACTCTTGCTTTGCCCCCTTTTCTTGGGAAGAAGCTTAGTTCGGGGACCCCAGGCAAATTGTAAATTATCTTTTTGCATTTATTTTTTTAATACCGCAGGTATATATTTCATTACATTCATTTATTTATTTTATTTTATTTCATTTTTATTTGTTTTATGGAATGATTGTAAGCTATTTAGCACAATTACTTATTGCCCACAAGTGGCAGATTGTAATATTTCAATAAAATGTGTGTTTCTCTCTCAGTTCAGTAATTGTTCGTTTTGTACCTTGTACATTCCACGATAGTATTTATATAGCTATACCCTACTCAATCAAAATTCCCTGGATTTATCATTAGAGGTTGGATGGAAAAAAAAGAGTACAAGCTTCCTAAAAAGTGGACAAGTTTCAAGAATATAAGGATAACATAGTTTATGATGTTGATTTTATTGTATTTGCTGCATTATTTTAAGTACTTTCAAACACATTTGCTTGTTCTTATTAATATTACATTTAATGCCTCGTCTTCGAATGTATTTGTGATTATTACTGGTCATTTATGACTTTTTCTAAATTTTATCACTAAAACTTGTTTAGGAGTTATGTTAGCAGATAACATTATTCTTTTCTCAAATATTGTTTTAATGTATCTTGTTTTAATTATATGTTTGTACTGACGGAATAAACAAAAAAATGTAACAAGTCATTTATGAGAATTTATGATCACGATATCGATCTATTAAATAGAGGCGAGAAAATAATTTAATTTTTTTTTGAGAAACAGAATTTTCGGCTTTGTAGTCGTGAGCGTGTAATAAACTAGGATAAGATAAGATTACAATGTGGTATGTTTGTGTTATCGGTATTGTGTTATTTCGTGACAAAAACAAGGATCCTGTGACAAGGTGTACTGTATCTACAAAATTTTGATGGCGGTGATTCCGTTTTATCTAAGTCTAAAATAAGTTTACCTTCTATAAGTGGGATATATAGCAGATATAGCACAAGACGAGACAATACAATAAGAAGGTATACTGTTTACACTGCGGTCGTGTTTACCAATAGGAGGCTCACGGGGAGACCAGTCGGAGTCCCTACCCTGCATTCCCGACAGCATTCCTCTCTCCCCCCACCGGCTCCCTGTCCATATTAACAATAATAATACTCTCATGTCTGCCTACTTCAACCCCGGCTGGCCTTAGCTATTTCCAATGGACTTCTACTTTTATTTATTATAAATTTAATACATTATGTTTACACCCATATAATATGCAGTAAGTATAACGTATAAACTAATACAAAATAAAGTATGAACTAAGACAGGTTTTAACTGAAAACAGGCATAACTAATCATTCAAACGCAGATTACGCATAATAAAATACAATACAATACTCGTTCACTTGACAAAGAACATACATTTAAACACGTAAGTTATGACTGCCAAATGTAGGAAAAGCAAAAGTAAAAATTAACGTGGGCAACCCGGGTTCTAGTCCCGGTCCTGGACATATCTTTTCTTTTCAAATAAAAATATTTAAAAATTAATACAATCAATAACAAATAAAATAAAATAAATTATAATGACGTAAGTCAACAAGATACAAATTAAAGTAATGCTCAAAGAACATTCTTCCCCTCGTATACATCGCAAATTGCGAGAATGCGGGGATATGAGATCAGTGAAAAGAAAAGATATGTCTGGCCGAGAAGCGAGCCAGGATAGCTCAGTTGCCAGAGCTCCACGCTAGTGACGTGGGCTACCCGGGTTCGAATCCGGGTCCTGGACATATCTTTTCTTTTCAAATACAATTATTTAAAAATTAGAACAATCAATAACCTAGCTTCCTCTTCAATTCCCGATAATCCTCCGAGGCGTCTGAGAAGAAGATGGCCACGTGACCTTCTTAGTTAAACATGCGATTTGAGTAATACCAGTGGGTAGTTTCTCTACTTGTCATTATATCATGCCATTATGTATCACTCAGCCAATTTACTTGTTATATTACTGTAACATAAATGTAAATATCAATAAATCGATAACAACGAAAATCGATAAAGAACAATCAATAACAAATAAAATAAAATAATTTATAGTAAAAATTAATGATTTCAATGATATTTAGAGAAAAAAATAGTCCAGTATCTGAACACGAACTATATAATATATTTCGGCTCGAATTTGTTAATTCCTTAATAGTTTTTATTTTGAAAAGTTGACATAAAATTAAGTATATACAACGTAAAAAATGTATAAAATTTTTGTAAATTGTAATAATAAGTAAGCAATAATGTTTTTGTGTACATTTGATTGTATCATGAATAATTATTCATGATAAATTAAATGTAAATAATTATTGATATATTTATGGTTATTATAAGCCAATAAATAACGGTCTGTTAAAAAAAAAAAAAAAATTACGTTAAAAAATAGTTACGCTTCGATTCTCAGGGTTCTTGACTAAACAAAACAAGATTTCTCGAGGTATGTATGCTAGGTCACTATAAACGGAAAATAAAACCCCAACTTTGTTAGTCTAGGGATAGCAATGTCGTAGAGAAATTAAGGATATGTTGACTCCTGGTTATACGAAGTCTTGACATGACAAAATAGCACAAAATAAATAATGCAAAAATTGATTTTATAAACATCATGTTATTGATAAACCAAAAATTGAAACATAATAGAGAGATTACTGCAAACTTTTGTTTCTTTTAATTCTCTGCACGCAATAAACTAGATTAGGTCACACTTTATCATTGATATTTAGAGAATGGTAAGAGAAAAAATTCGGGTAAAATGAAATTGGTTTGTTTTTATATATTTAGAAAATATTGATCTATTTTATTTAAAAGATTTTTTAAATTACCTATAATTAAATCTAATTGTCTATCTTTTGAAATTAATATATTGGATATGTTAAGTTGTAGTGAGGTAGAGTGCATAGAAAAGCTCAGAACAAAACTAGGGTAACATTGCAGTGTGCACAACATTGGAGTGTTTTCTTGCTCCATAAACAACGAGTGTGAAGGTCAGTAGGTTTTATGACTCTAAGCAATTAAAACCAACCAGTCTACTTTGGAATGTGGCAATGAGGTTCCGGGGAAATCGAAGAGAGAACGCGAGACAACCGAATAAGGAATAATGGAAACCTTCTATGCAGATCTCGAAATAGATATGCCAGCTAGTACTCTAGTAATGATGGGTCTGGGAACACCACAATAGTGAAGAACACAGAAAACAATTAGGACGTACATCCCACTAATATAAGGGAATCCTAAACACATATACGTCTAAAAGATAGATAATTACACATAATGCCATCCAGAAGCAATACAAAAAACAACAATCTCTATTTCTTCAACTTATTGCCGCAAGAGTTACCCCTGGAATTTAGCCAGTTTGCAGTTGGCGAGCTGTAATCCTAAAAGCAGTTAACCAGAAAGAAGTTTTTTTTATAGCTCTTTAAATCTATGATTTTTTTATGACCAAGAAGTTATTGGTTAGAACTAGTTAATACTTTCATAAAATACTTTTTTTCCCCATTCCTGGTATAGTAGCTTTGTGAAGAATCAGTAGCTTTGTGATCTACGGGCGCGCTCTGAAGTCAGCAGCCGGGCCTCCAAGGTAACCAACGATGGCCAGAGCTAATAAGTAATTTTCTGCAGACAGCCTGTCATTATTTCGGCTAGTTTTGACCAGGTATTCTTATCTGTAGCAAATAGAAAAATGTAACGGAGCAATGTACACAAAGAAACTAGATTATACCAATCTTCTTCAGGCTTATTACTTTTTCATGGTTAATAAAATAGTTAATTTAAAGAGGAATAATATTTTTCTTAATAATATATAATACATATTGTGAATTCCTCATGGACACTAAGAAATTCTTCGCTAATAAGTAATTAGGAATTTCTTATTTTAAATTATTATTTAAATATTTTTTCTCAGAGAACGTGATCATTGTTAGCGTGAAGGGTCTGGAGTTCAGTACATGATAAAGACGAGTACTGGTTCTTAGACAACGGTTGTGTAGGGAGGTGATTTGTCCTACCTAGATTACACTCAACCGCCAGATTTCCCTCCTAGTTTTGGATACTTTATAGATTCTGGGTGAGCCCTAGGAGGGTCCTAGATCCCATAGGATCCATCTTCAGCCGATAAAATATTAAATAAAAGTCTGGCCGCCAATGGGATTTGAACTAAGTACCTTCGGCGTGGCAACTCAGTGCTCTACCACTGAATTCTTATCTTAGCCACTCCGCTCCAATTTTAATATATCCACTTTTAATAAATCTATATTTTGTTTAATTAAAAAGTTACAGACGATAATTATAAAGTTATTTTCGAATGTTAATTTTTTCTTATTAAATAGGTATTTAATTCTATATTATCAATAAACATTTCACTCCACGATGTGGACGAATAATAAATTTAAAAAATAATTTTAATAGAATAAATCTATTGTTACGGGCTACTGAGTGTAAAATGGACTAAACTATTACTTAATTCAAGAATCTAATATTTATTAACAAATTAAACAGAATACAATGAGATTATTTAAAACAGTTAAATTATTAAACTAAGATCAATTTACAATAACAATATTCTACTAAATGTTATCTAATTTCTAAGATAATATACAAACAATATAAGATATTTCTAATACTAAATAACTAAACTATTTATATATAAATTTGTACAAATACAATAATATTACACTATAGTTTACAATAACAAATTAACACTTACAGTTCGCTAACTAAAGTCCACCGACCGTAAGACTCTCCAAATATGACAAACTGCCACACAGTTTATTACACTTATTACACGGCCACTAATTGTCACTGTTGCTCACTAAGCACTTAATACAGACTGATACTAACACTAACTAACTCACACACACTGCCACTAGTTAACAACCGCTACTCACTGGCTTACTACTGACTCGTCTTATTACTACTGCCGCGGCCGAAAACGCTGTCCTTTTATATAGGCAAGGTAGGTCGTGGTGGGGCATTACTCGGAACACGGACGAGGACCACCTAGACCGATCTAGAAGGTTCTACGCCATTCTATAATCCCTTCCGCTTAATCCCATTGTTTGCCTAATCCGCTCTAGGCAGATCAGAAGCCGGTCCTACTTTCCGCTCTGACCGTAACACTGCCCCCTCCTTAAAAGTGCTCTGCCCCAGAGCATAGTCCGGAAAAATCGGGCGGTCATGAGCTTCCCTCGATGGAGACGCATTTCCTTTCCAGGGGTTGAACGTGCACACCAATATGGCGACTCCAGAGTTGGCGAATATCTGTTCAAGCATGTTCCTGACAACCTTCCACTCCAGGCCGTCATATCCACAGCCCAACTTAGGGATCGCGAGCTTGGTGACACGCAGTCTCAGAAGCTTACTCCGCAGGTCGTCGAGGCTTCGCCGCAGTGCGTCATATGTGGGCTTCTGATCAGTAGCACACTTGGTAACTAAGTAGAACAGGTGTCGTCCTTCGTGCGTATGGTGGAGTGCTTTCCCGACGCGTGGTCCTTGGCGTTCCAGTTCCTCAGTTCCAGCAAACTTCTTCCTGAAGACCGTTGCAATCCCTCGGGAAGTCCTCAGATCTTCGGCTACACAATGGGCCAGAGAATAGTCCGCGGGTAAAGAGAAGATATCTCTGTATACTGTCTGAGTTACTCCACGGAAACCTTGTACCTTAGGTTGTGCAACTGATACCTTACTGGTCTCCACGTTGTTGAGGTTCCTGACTTGCTGGTCTTCTGTCGGGCCATGGTCTCCTTTGTATGGGGCCAGTCTATTAAAATGGACTACCCTGGGTTTTCCTTTTGGCTGCTTCCTGATTCTATAGATGACGTCGTTTATCCTATTGATGATCTCAAACGGGCCATCCCAGGAGTTCTGAAGTTTAGGTGAGTAGCCTCGCCTTCTTCGAGGATCGTGTAGCCAGACCAAATCTCCAGGTTGGAATCCACTTTTCTCTGCCCTGATGTCGTAACGCTCCTTCATTCTGTCACTGGCTCCCTGGATGTTTACACGAACCTTCTCGTGGATGTTATCCATCCGCTTCCGTAGATTCGTGACGTACTCCTCTCCGACCACTTCCTCATTAGGCTTGAACCCGAATTTCAGATCACAAGGCAAACGAAGTTCTCGGCCGAACACCACATTTGCAGGGGTCTGCCCCGTTGCTTCATGGACTGAACTGCGGTAGGCTAACAGGAATAGGTGAAGATACTGGTCCCAGTCTCGCTGATGGTCGGAGACCACTTTAGACAAATATCGACCCATTGTCCTGTTCATGCGCTCCACCATGCCATCCGATTGAGGGTGAAGAGGCGTCGTCCTGGTCTTCCGTATCCCCAGTGCTTCGCACATTCCGGAGAAGACTGCAGACTCAAAGTTTCTTCCCTGGTCAGCGTGAAGTTCCATGGGTACTCCAAACCGGCTGACGAGCTGCTTCACAAGTACGTCTGCAACCGTGACTGCCTCTTGATTCGGAAGGGCATACGCTTCCACCCACTTAGAAAAGTAGTCCATGGCCACGAGAATATATCGGTTGCCTTCGTCCGTCACAGGGAAAGGGCCAGCGATGTCAATCGCTATCCTCTCGAACGGTGCTCCCACGTTGTACTTCTTCATAGGGGCCCTCTTTCTTCTTGTTGGTCCGTTAGAGGCCGCACAAGTCGCACAACGCCTACACCAGTCCAAGACATCGTCCTTAAGGTTTGCCCAGTAAAAGCGTTCACGAACTTTTTCCAATGTACGGTGAACTCCAAGATGGCCGCCAGTTACACCGTCATGTAGTTCCTTAAGCACTTCGGGCACTTTATTCCTTGGGACGATGAGCTGTAGCCTACGCTGATCTCCTTCCACGTTCTCCAATGCCCGTTTCAGCAGCCCGTTGTCCACTAAAATGGAGTCCCATTGGGCCCAGTACGTTTTTACATTCTTCGACATTGGAGCAACATCCTGCCAGGCAGGTCTTCCTCGCCCCGATATCTTCCATTCCTTTATTTGTTTCAAGTCCGGGTCCTCGTCTTGCGTCTTTGACACCTCTGCGTCCTGCCAACTGTCGATAACAACCGTTGTCCTCAATACTGTTGCCTGCTTCTCTTCTTGTCGGGAACAATGCCTGCATTCTTCATCTTCACATGGTCTTCTTGACAGCGCATCCGCATTCCTGTGGCTCGTTCCAGAACGATGAGCAGATTCAAAATCGTACTCTTGAAGGCGCTCGATCCACCTCGCCACTTGTCCCTCCGGTGACTTGAATCGCAGCAGCCACATTAGAGCCGCGTGGTCCGTTCTCAGCAGGAACCTTCTTCCGTATAGATATTTATGGAAGTGCTCTATGGATTTTACTACTGCCAGAAGCTCTTTCCTTGTGACACAGTAGTTGCGCTCCGGAGCTGAGAGTGCCTTGCTGAAATATCCAATCACCCTTTCTTCTCCGTCTTGGAGCTGAGAGAGGACACTTCCAATGGCGATGTTGCTGGCATCTGTGTCGAGTATGAACTTGCCCTCGGGACGTGGATAGCACAGAATAGGAGCACTACTCAATTTTCTCTTCAGCTCCTCGAAGGATGCCTGGCACTCGTGGTCCCAATGGAAAGTCCTTTTCTCCTCGGTAAGCCTGGTAAGAGGTTTTGCGATGTCAGCAAATCCTTTCACGTACCTCCGGTAATAGGTGCAGAGCCCGAGAAAACTTCTCACCTGGTGCTTATCTCGAGGTACTGGCCAGTCGGTGATCGCTGCTATCTTCTCTGGGTCAACAGCAACTCCGTTGTCTGACACAATATGCCCCAGGTAGTTGACTTGTCTTCGGAAGAGATTACACTTCTTCGGGTTCAACTTTAGGTTCGCTGCACGCAGTCGTTCGAAGACCTTCTCCAGATTCTTCAGATGGTGAGCGAAGGACTTTCCCAGCACAATAATGTCGTCTAGGTAAACCAGGCATACTTCCCAAGAGAGACCTCTTAACACGTTTTCCATCAGCCTCTCGAATGTGGCAGGAGCATTGCAAAGCCCGAACGGCATTACTGTAAACTGCCAGAGCCCAGTGCCAATTGAAAACGCCGTCTTCTCTTTATCTTCAGGTGCCAATCCAACCTGCCAATATCCACTGCGGAGATCCAAGGTAGAGAAGAGTTTACACCCCTCCAGGGTGTCCAGCGTATCGTCAATCCTGGGAAGCGGATAACTGTCCTTCTTGGTGACGTTGTTTAGAAGACGGTAGTCTACGCAGAACCTTGTCGTTCCGTCTTTCTTCTTCACCAATACGACAGGAGACATCCAGGGGCTACTCGAAGGCTCAATGACACCATCAGCCGCCATCTCCTTTATGATCTTCTCGGCGTCCTCCCGTTTGGCTAACGGCAGCCTCCGCGGGACCTGTCGGATGGGCTTCGCATCCCCGGTGTCAATCCTGTGCTGGACGACATCCGTTCTGCCCCGTGGTCCTGGTCCGATCTCGAAGACGTCATGCCATCGGATAATCATGTTCTTCACTTCCTCGCTCTGTTCAGGTGAAAGGTCGCGGCATGACTCGTTAACAAATCCTTTTAGTTCTTCTGGCAGTCCTCGGAGCTCGGTGGGACGACGTTGCAGCTGACGAACCACTGAGGTAGCGGTTGTACACTCCCCGACCGGTGTTCCTTTCTTCAGCGTTACCGGGAAGCCGTTCAGGTTCATTAGCCGGATTGGAGGGGTCCGTCCGGCCTTGATGAGAGACCTAGCAACCAGTACGCCGCGTCCAACCTCTTGTTCTTCGTGCCTTCCAGGTTCGAGTAGCGCACATTGACCCGCGGGTAGATGGCCTTCGACCGTCCCATGCGTCACGATTTGGCTCCGTGCCGGTAAAGTGGTGTCTTCTGGTAGCAGCACTCGTGCGCAGAAGTCCTTTTCCTGCCGAAGTATGACTTCCTCGTCTCCTAGCGTCATCACACCTCTCGACATATCCAGCTTGATCCCGTATGTGATCATAAAGTCCATACCCAGTATGACGTCCTCATCTATATCCGCCACGAGGGCGAGGTGCTTCAGATGTTGGCCCCCGATGTAGAAGGTGGCATCTGTCTCCCCGTAGACCTTGGCTGGCTGTCCCGTTGCAGTCCGTAATGCCCAAGTGGTCGGTATGATCTTCTCAGCTGGAAGTGTCTTCGAGTTCAAGATCGTCATGCTCGCTCCGGTATCCACTAGAAGACTTCGCAGCTGCCCGTTCACCATCCCATCAACGTAGAAACTGTTCGTTCTGCTTCCTATCGACGCAACTCTGATGGCCTTCCTGGGGGCTTTGACGTTACGGGTTGGACATTTGCTTCTAGGATGTCCAAGCTGGCCGCAGCCCCAACAGCGTATCTCCTTCTTATGGGTCCTGAGAGCATCCAACACTTTCGTCACAATGTCTTCGATGCTAGGGACCACATTAGGTTCCGCTTCTGCTGCTCGAACTCGCGCATGGCCCCGTACAGACTGTCTAACAGCTTCAAACTCCATTGCCTGAGATAATGCGTCTCCCAACGTTTTCGGCCGGGCGAGCTTCACTGCTTGTTGTGTCTCTGGGTCCCGAAGTCCATCCAGGAATTTGTCGACAGCCAAACTCTCGTAGACATAGTCGGTGACCGATGGGTAGGCGTTCCTCACCAGCCGGGCAATATCCGCTTCAAATTCCTGCAGGTTCTCGTTGTCCTTCTGGACCCTGTTTCTTAACTTTGAGCGATATAGCTGGTCCATGTGGCGGTGTCCGAAACGCATTTCCAGTCTTCTAATCAGCTTCCCGTAGTTGGACCGCTCCGACATGGGCATCCCCTGCAGCACTCTCAAGGCGTCTCCACGCAAGGCCAGGCACAATGCTGAAGCTTGGGTCTCCTGTGACCACCCGTGGATCGAAGCCGCTGTCTCGAAGAGAGTCATGTAGTCTTCCCACGGCGTCTTCCCGTCGAATACTGGAATGGTATTGTGAGTTGGTGGCGCCCCAGCATAGGCAGGCAGAATGGTGTCACGATGGCTGCCCTCGGAGGAATGGTCGGTATCGTTCGTCGGTGGGTTGCTCTTACGTCTCTCGAGAGCTTCCATTCTTAGCCTAATTTCGTTCACTTTTTCTCCTAGCCTAGATTCTATATCAGCTACTTTATTATTTACATCGGCTAACTTATTATCTACATTAGCTAACTTATTATCTACATTTTCCATTAACTTAGTCTCTAATGTGCCTAATTTAGACTCTAGCCTATTTTCTACATTGCTTAACTCATTACCTAGCTCATTTTTAACAGTGCTTAACTCATTACCTAGCTCATTTTTAACATTGCTTAATTCATTACCTAGCTTATTTTCTACATTGCTTAACTCATTTTGTAAATTACCTAGCTTATTATCTACATTGCTTAATTCATTACCTAGCTTATTTTCTACATTGCTTAAAGTTGCAGACAACTTGCTTAAATCGGTTTCAAACAGAGCGTCATCTGGATTCTCCCCTAACTCTACAAAAAATTGACGCAAGCGATGTTGCAGTACACTTTTATTTCCGGAAGGATCCAGATCACGTTCTTCTAATTCCCGTTTTAAATCCGCAACTTTTAAATCCATCAATTTAAGACTTTGAGAAGCCATTTTTCAAACAGTAGCCCAATTATTACAAAATGCTAGACAAAATAACAATTACACAAGATCCCACTTCTGACACCAATTTGTTACGGGCTACTGGGTGTAAAATGGACTAAACTATTACTTAATTCAAGAATCTAATATTTATTAACAAATTAAACAGAATACAATGAGATTATTTAAAACAGTTAAATTATTAAACTAAGATCAATTTACAATAACAATATTCTACTAAATGTTATCTAATTTCTAAGATAATATACAAACAATATAAGATATTTCTAATACTAAATAACTAAACTATTTATATATAAATTTGTACAAATACAATAATATTACACTATAGTTTACAATAACAAATTAACACTTACAGTTCGCTAACTAAAGTCCACCGACCGTAAGACTCTCCAAATATGACAAACTGCCACACAGTTTATTACACTTATTACACGGCCACTAATTGTCACTGTTGCTCACTAAGCACTTAATACAGACTGATACTAACACTAACTAACTCACACACACTGCCACTAGTTAACAACCGCTACTCACTGGCTTACTACTGACTCGTCTTATTACTACTGCCGCGGCCGAAAACGCTGTCCTTTTATATAGGCAAGGTAGGTCGTGGTGGGGCATTACTCGGAACACGGACGAGGACCACCTAGACCGATCTAGAAGGTTCTACGCCATTCTATAATCCCTTCCGCTTAATCCCATTGTTTGCCTAATCCGCTCTAGGCAGATCAGAAGCCGGTCCTACTTTCCGCTCTGACCGTAACACTATGTAAATTTGTTGAAATCTTTAGTGTTTCGAACATTGTTATAATAAGTCGGATCATTGGGGCACAGGTAGGTAAACATCAAGTTGGGAGATGAAATTAATGAAAATCTTCTGTACGTTTCACTTCTTCTTGATAGCCTCAGCTTCCACTAGCCCTGAAGATGACCCACAAAGTGGGTCGAAACGTCGGCACATAATAAATAAGTAACCACTTATTTAGTGTTTTATTTGACTGCACCCCCAACTATTTCCTACCTTACTCAGATCTTCCAGTCAACCATCTCCTCGCTTCTCTTTAAAAAAAAAGATAAATAATAATAATAATAATACTCGCAAGTTGGCTTCATGGAAGATAAAAGCGATAGTGCTTAGTGAACACAAGTTGAAAGACCCAACTTAATCAGCATGTTAGAATAACAACTTATTGTGATTTATCTTAACGCACTCCTGTGGTTGTTTCGTTATACAATAGTATTTTGACTTGAAGTTCATGTTGATTTGAATTTAAAAATACGATTACACACACACATTCCGCGTTTATCCCATGCTAACTTATGCCTTTCTTGTTATATTTTAACATTTAAAATTAACTTCACTTCATTATACAGCCTGTACCACTACAACCTGTGAACGGGTCTGGGGTTCACTACTTCGTAGAGACTGTACTGTTTCAACGACAATAGTTGAGGTGATTTGCTCAAGGTTACGCTCAATCGCCAGATTTCCCTCCTTTATTTTTGGGTACCCACTTTATAGAGGCCAGGAGTGTCCGATCCTATTGATCCGTCTCCGGCTGCTAACAGACTAAATAAAAGTCGTTGCTGCAGCGGGAATTGCACCAGTATTTTCGGCATGGGAACTCAGTACTCTACCACTGAGCCACTCCGCTCCCTCATTATACAACAGTATGTATTATACTCGTTTTATACTTTCTCTTTATCGTTATTGTCATTATTCCTGTTCCATTTCCCTTCATCAGGAAAAAAATTCTTTCTTCGATCATAGATTCGATCTATGAATTTTATTACTTAGGTGTTTTACAACAGATCTATTTTAACTTCGATTATACGAATGGATTCTTATCTTTATGCTTCAATTTAACCGATTCATATTATTATTGAACTTTAAAACGAATAATCACTTTGCATAAATAATGAATTACAAAGCCGGCATCTGGTGGTTGTGATTCGTGAGAGACGTTGAGTGAATATCTGGGTGTCGTAGAGTTCCGCCCCGATATCTGTCATGGGCTGACTCAGAACAATGGGTTTCCGGGCCCCTGATAAGTGTTCAAATTCACTCCTTTCTCCCATCCATTCATCCCCGGGGATGGAGTAACCATTCATTCAATGCACCGTGAGGATCAAAAACTGTTTTGGCATATTTAGATGGTATTATTAGATAAAGGCTTTAGCCTAACTGTATCCCTGTTCAGACAGAAGACATGTGGAAACTGCGAAATATCAGAGAACTGTATCAGAAAGTGGAAAGAATCTGCGATACCATGCGGAAGAGATGGCTGGCATTCTTCGCACATCTATACAGAAGGAATATCCACAGATAGGCTGAGCAACAATTTGATTGGAAGGGGGAAACCACTCCAACGTGGACTGAAGAAGTAAGGCAAGATTTGGAAAAGTTGAATACCAGTGAGTCTCTGGTATTGTCAGTGAGAAGAGGAGGGTGTGAATTTAGGACCAGGGTGAAAAATCAGGAAGGGTTTCAGGATGAAGAATGATCAACCAAGGTTGGACGAGCTGTAGAGAGGATCGAAGGAAACGTGGAAGTGAACAAATGAAGGAATAATGA
This sequence comes from Troilus luridus, assembly GCA_964056705.1. Lineage (NCBI taxonomy): Eukaryota > Metazoa > Arthropoda > Insecta > Hemiptera > Pentatomidae > Troilus > Troilus luridus. The sequence goes on along the minus strand of OZ057412.1, from coordinate 40,426,145 downwards.
AGACTTTATATGAGATAGTCAAAACGGAAGGAAAAGAAATAATCAGTCCTAAATGGGGAAATTTGAGCTTTTAGTTAACCAAGTTTCCTTGAATTTCCTGACTAATTATTTTATCATCAATAAATGAATTGATGAGATCTGTTACATTCGAGACGACACAAAATTAGTGAAAACTTTCAGAAAAATCAATATTGTATTATATGAAAGTTGGAATTGAAGAGATTCGATAACAACAATTTCATCGGGAAAAAAAAGATAGTAAAAGCAAATTCAATTGGAGGTTGTTAGTTAACACTGGCGATTGTGTCTTTCTCTTCATGATGACTTTAGTGAAAGTATCAACTTATTGCCGTTCCTGGGCACACTTCACTTCTCAACAATCAACAATCGAATCTATCAAGCAATAGAAACTGGAGAGGATCTTTTTTAGAATGAAAATCGAGAATGTCCTTTGGAAAATTCGTCCAGCTTTCTGAATAAAACTGTAGGCAGTCTTGGATTGGCCTGATAACGCAAATACATCATCTGTTTTTCGTTTACAATGGGATTGGTATGAATTATTTTTTTTTTTTTTAACCTACAGACACGTTTAAAGACGAGGAAAGATATAACCGTCTGTACACCAATCTTACAACGGAAAATAAAATATTCAATAGAACATATTGGATAATATTAATTGATAAAAATTACTGGTTGGGAATTATATTTTGCTCAACGAAATATCCAAAGCCAAAATCAATAAATGTAAGAACTGACAACATTTTATCTGTTTGTTCTAGTTTATTTTTGGCTTTGGCTTACAAATGAATTCGCGTACGCATTTTTACTGAATATTTTTGGTCTTAATATATAATATATTTCTATTAATTAGGTTTATTAAAGAATTGTCAATATAAATGGAATTTTGACTTCTGCGCGTCACCAAGAACAAAAAATATACTTAAAATTAAAGTAAAATTTAAAATCCATAACACAAAAAGACAAAAATATCGTTGTTTGTTTAAAAAATTAACTCAGGAATGTAGGAATTCCTGCCCCTCCGTATCATTTTTCAGAAGCAAATAGTCATAATGAATCACTAGCTCATCAATATTCATAGCTTTCTAAGGAATTTTTTCCTTTATGGCCCCTTATAGAATCTTATCTTCTCCGCCGTGCATTATGAATTATTCTTATGGGGAGAAGGAAGCTCCGATTGCTGGATAAATATGGCACACTTAAGAATAATAATCAAGCGAACTATATACACAATAACTAAAAATATTTTTTATGTTTAGTATTTTCCCCTTGAAGCATTGAGTTTTTTTTAAATTAAGTTTTTATATCCGCGTTTTTCTGGACAAGGCTTTATCATGCTGAGGATTGCGGCTCTTCATGGATATTCCATTCATTTATCCAATAACTTATTTTTTTAGTCGTATGTCATTCGTTTTCAGTTTCCTTTTTATAACATTACTAGTGCTGAAAGCAAGCAGTAAAACTACACTTAGTTAATTCCGAGCGATTTAGTGATAAGTTTTTTATTCATTCTATTCCGATTAATCGATAATTTGTCTATAATGTATTTGTTGCAGCGCAAAAAAAGCAAGTATGACTGTCTTTCGCTTCAATTTGCACAATTGTGGGAAACTAAGTTTTGCATTATCGGTAAAGCAAGTAATCCTTGGGCAATCGTAAATTAAACATGTGTTCAAGGCTACCGGATAACAAATAGGAAGACAATTATACCAAAATTTTAGGGCTATGCTGTAGATATTAGTCTATAAGCCAAACTTCTGCATGTATATACAGTTAATAATGTAATTTTTCAATTATAGTCAATTGTAACTGATTGGATTGAACATATAGTGGAAACCCATCCCATATCGAATTAGAGGCAAATATTTTAATTTTAAATTCATGGGACAAATTTTCAAATTATGTAGGTTTTAAAGAAGAACAATAGGTGGAGTTGGATATCTGCGAGAAGAATGAGTTGTATCGTCAGTGAAGGTGTGTTCAAGGTATATTAGTGGAGTAAAAATATTAGATCAGAGAGCTTAAAAAACAACCTTGAGGTACGCCAGAATGCTGAGAAAATAAGGAGATTGTAGAAGATTCAACGAAAAAATGTAAGACATTAATACAGTCCAGGAAAAAAAGGTCAAAGAATTAAAACGTAAGTATAACAAACTAAAAATATACCAAACATCAAATTTGCTTGATGCAAACCAAACATAATATAAAAGAATTAAGGTATTCTTAAAAATTATGTTTATAAGCACTAGCGAAAGGTTAATGTTATATATTTAAATAATTCCGGATTTAAAATATACCTTCAAATATATCTGATTTATTATGAGAATAGTCTTAGTATACTGAGAATGATTTTCTCTTGTTATTGTGAAAAAGTCTAACCGCAATTAAGTATTACTAGAAAATCAATTTCATAATGGTTGTGGTTTTAGAATTGATTTAACTGTAATAAATTAAGCATCGAAGGTCGGCTGACAATATTCCTCATTTATGGATATTACCGAATTACGAAATTTAGGCTATTAATTACCTAATAAAATGCTCTATCTGAAGACATAATAATAAAATGCTATAGGTAAAATGCTTAAAATATTAAAATTAAAACATATTATTTTGTCCACCATTAGTTTGAGGTCTCAAAATCAATTGAGATTTTTGATTTTAAGAAAATAAATATCGATAATTTCTTACTTAATCACTCGAATCTTAACTTCACGGTGAAGGTTAGCTGGACGAGAATCATTAAATAACCATGACGAAACTTACCTGAAACAGAACAAATATTTTATTGTAAAAAATCATAGCAAAGAATGAGAATAAATAAATCATTAAAATCGTACAGCAACAGTACTTCTACAAAAGGTTCTGTTTTAAACTATCGTACAAATAATAAATACGTAAAATATAACTAAATTAGTTTAAACAGAACTAAGATTAAAAAAAAAAAAATACCTGCTCAGTACCCATACAATTATTGTTTCTACTGTAACCATGGAGTATGTTTAAGGTTCACAAAATCTTAAAAACTAAACAAAAATCAATCCTCCAAATACTTTCTAAGACATAGCTGCGGCATGTCAAGGCTCCAACACAAACTCAATAATATTATAAAAGAAACTATAGGGCAGGAGAAAAATATATTATACAAAATAGAGACCAGAAGGCTTCAATGGTTTGGTCACCTAATGAGAATGAGCGACAAAAGATGGCCGAAGGAAGAGAGGAAGACCAATGATGGAGGAAGTAAGAAAAGGAATGACAGCGAGAGGAAGAAGAAGAATGGGCTGATATGAAGAATTAGCGGGAAAAGATTTTGGGTATCGGGATACATTAATGTAAAAAACCGAATAAATAAAAAATTTACTCTCAGTTCTATGAAAGTATTCTGCATTGACTATAATAAATGACATGCAATTTCAGCCTATTTATCCCGGCAGGTTTATCCTTAAGTGAGCAATGTGCACATTCTTTGATTCATGATTTTATGAAAAATAACAAACCCAATCTTCAATCTTTATCAAAGAACAATTTTTAATTAATATACAATCTATCGGTTCTTATCTTGTTTTTTGTTGGGATTTTGTCTTTACTATCCCTGTTATGGCATGCTAGTCTGTCTACTAAAGGCTACCGAGCAGAAGAGAGAAGGCCTGACCACAGTAGGAGGGTCGAAACTCATTCCGTGGATCCGCCACTGAAAATTTAACCCACCCAGCCCGGATTCGAACCAACACCGCAGGATTTACAAGGTTGATAAGGGGACGCCTATACGACCTCGCCCTGTTCCACCAATCCTATTTTCTACTTGTTAAAAATATGTTTAAAATATATGTCTACCTTCGAAAGTGCTTATCATTTCTTCTCCTTTGTTAGCTACACCCATTTCAAGGGATTAGCATTCGTTACTCCTTCAAGATATATTTTCAAAGCAGAAAGTTTTTAGAAATTCTTTTCAAGTCGTCCTACTGACCTTCTATTGGATAGTTATAAATTTTTAATATTAATGTTAGAAATAATTTATGCCACAGTTGTGTTGCGATTTCTAATAGCTTCAAACCAGGAAGTAATAGCACAAACCAAATATGGTGAATCAAGCGTAATTAATAATTACAAAATGTTTATTAATTCTGATTTCAATGAAAAAAATGTATTAATTTCAACCCTCAGTTAAAATAAATCTACTGGTTACTCAAACTAAACTCAACTGAAGGTTAATTAATTTAGATATTATTTGCAAACAATTAAAGCAAAGTAAGAAAAAGTGTAGATGTTTGAAAAAATTACTTTTTTGTTAATATTATTTTCAATGATGAATCATTATTATCAACATAAGAATAAAACAATTGTGAATTTCAACATTTTATAAAATAACCAACAAGAATAAATAATTAAATAATTAAAATTATAATAGGTACACCTATGAGTAATACTTGTGAATAACAGCTATTAATTGTCATTCATTAGGACTGAGGAAAATTAATCTTAGATATAAATCATGTGAAGTTTATCGACCACATGGTAGTGCTAAAGTATTTTTTCACTAATTCAAAGAAAAGGAATGGGTAGATCTTCACTTACCTATATATGAAATGCATTAGAATAATTGTTAATTCATGTGACGTACTCAAATAACGTGGAATAAAAAGTTATTCATTTTCTAGAATTCTTCAGGAAAACCTAAGCCAGTGTTCTTAGTCTAATCATCTCCAACAAACAATTTACAATGTTCATTCATAATCCAAGCCCTTCGTTCTTTTTTCAAAGACAATTTCATTCTGATTTTAAGTAATATCAATTAATCTAAAAATTTCTACTGGGTTTTACTTAATTTTTTAAGTTTCAGTTAAGCCTCTACTCTTTACTTGAAATGCTTGTGTTAATTGATATTTATTGAAATTGAAGCGGAACTAGGTTCATTGTAGGTTGATTGTCGAAGATTACGTCCTTTTGAACGTAAGTATTCACCATTAAGTAATTCTTTGTTTGTCTAAAACGACCGGTAGATCGGAGTTCAAAAACGATATTGATGTTTATGATTTAGTTAATTGTATTCAATCAATTATTGGGCGTTAGGAAAATAGATAGGCCCATATTGTGAAGTTGGATAGAAGATAAAACGACCGTTGGAAAATCGGAGCCAGCTGTCCTTGAATTACACGGTCCTAGGAGAACCATTGCTTATGAGTCGGACCCGCTCACGTTCGCAACCGTCTATGATGAATTCAAGAAGAGGATGTCGTGTTTAAAATTTTTTTTAATAAATATCAATTTATTTATTTATTGTTTAATGTCATATTTAAAAATATAACGACGGAAAAAGCCTCTCCTAATACGGTCAGAGTCTTGGGTTCAGTTCAGTACATGGTAGAGAATTTACTATTATTTTTTACTTATGTTGCCCCAGATCCCTAAGAATCCATTTCGGCTGTTAACAGATTAAATAAAATCTGCCACAGCCGGATTTGAACCCAAGACATTCGGCACGATAACTCACAAAACTTGGAATGTGCTCAGCAGTACAATGATAGAGATGACCGATTGATCCTTGTTCTTGTACACCTAATTCAGTCAGTAATGTCATGTACGAATAAGGTAGTTATTACAAATAAATAGCAAGTTATAAGAACTAATAACGTATACAATGTGTAACCATAGTTCAAAAAACTGAAGTCAACTATTTTCCTCTCAAACAATTATTATTAATCTTCATAAAAAGTGCAAAGCTAATAAAATTTCCACTTTACTTTTAATTGCTATTTTAGTAATAATCTTAATCTTGATAATCATTTTTATGGTTATTATTTTATAATAGCTTTTATGTTTTGTAGTTAGTTTTTAAATAATTACTTTTTTCTTAAGGTAATGACGACATTGGCACATTTTTTTTTTTTAATTTTGTAATGGCAAACATGGTTATAAAACTTCATGAGAATTTAAAAAATATTTTTTAAAAATTCAAGTAGTATTATCTACGAAGCACGTAATACATTTGAGAGTCTAATTCGCTTGTACATGGTCAATGCGATATCATATGTTCCGTCGTGTTGCTTTTTGTTGTAATTCACTTTTAAATAAAAATAAATTATTTAAATAAACAATATCATATCATAGATGTATTATTTTCTGCATTGTAAATAGTTGATCAGATCTTTTTTAAATTTAAACATATACACATTAATACTAATAAACTTCGTTTAAATATTGTTTTTACTAAAAAAAAAGTTAAGCAATGTCATTTTTCATGCTTCAACCATGACTAATTCTAAATCTGTGGCCAAAGACATCGCTAGCTGTTGGTTTTGCGCTCGTAAGCTTCTTGTTCTAGTTATCTTTTGTATGATAATAGTTATTTGGAAATTGCATAAAGAATAATAATTATTCTTTTGTTTATTGTAAAACTCAAAAATGAATAAAGGAACAAAAGGCTTTACTTATTTTGCCAAAACATATACAAAGAACCATTTTAATTATCATTAGATAAGCTTACTTAGAACTTGTATTAATAATTAACGAAGAACATAAGTGGTATCTATACATTTAAACAAAATATAAATATACACAATTATCCAACATTATGACACAGTTATACAAAGCATTATTAATACCTTATTCTATTGTCATAAATTTAACAGTTCAACGTAAGAGATACTTTCTTGGAACTGCTGCATTTATGATTCCTTATAGCTTAAATACTACACAGTGTCACCACAGCTTATCACTTCATTATACTTAATAGAGAATATCGAAGCGAAAATCTCAAGACTCTACTTTAAGCAATAGAGAGAAATAGAAAAGGAATTGAGTCAGGTAAAAGATATAACTTCTTTGCATAGAAATGCATATGAAAATTTAATCTAATAGCCCACAACGTTTGCTGTTTGTGCTAGCAAAGCATATGTTTCTTTTCAAATGTTCTCCAAGGCGAAAACATAAAAGATATTTACATAAAGAAAACCTTTGTGGAAAGATGTGTTTCAGTCTTTCCAATTGCGTTCTCCATTCTACAAAATTGACTAATACTTCAATGAAACGATCCATTCTATTTTAACTTAATATATACATAACGCACTGGATGTATCTACAAGTACAATCGGAGATAGGAAAATAATAAATAAACTAATATGGGCATTTGGCAATTGAAAGACGCATGTTCATGTAGACTCATGGATGAATAACTGCAACTGTTTATTAAGATATATACAAAAAAAAATTACTCCAATGCTGACGTCAGTGGCTGGCCATTTTACCTACAAGTAATTTTAAAGGAATAAAGGTTTTTTAAAACATTGTATATAATAAATTTACTTGAACAAATCTTTTACACGTATTATTATCTACAATTTATTATAATTTGATGTTAAAACGCTGCTATGTCCTTGTTGATGTAACCATCCCTAGCATCAGTTGGATCTAAAAACTGTCACATTTGTTTGTAGCGCGCCAACTAGAAGCTACACTCGAAGAATAACAATGACTCCTTAAGCATCACGCATCCTATCGTTTTTTTTCCTGTATTTATTTTTATTTTCTTAAAGTGTGATTTCAACAAAAAAAAAATGAAAAGCATTAGTACCATGGTTGAAATCATTCTTACTAAGTTATGTTGTTATATTTCTGTTTGGACCGCGAATTTATTTTTATTAATTTAAAAGTCAAAGCGGCGTTTACTACACAAAAATTTGTCTACTTGATATAGAGTATTCAATAATTTAGGCATTTTAGTTAAACTAGTGACATAATAAACGTGTGATTCTCTTGACTTACAATATAACAGTTGTCACAACACTAGCGATATCTAGATATTATTTCTTATGTTTTTTCTTTTTTTAAACTAGGTTGTATCCATTGATCTATGTTCATTGTCAAAAATGGTTAATAGTTTCCAAATCGAATCTTATGTGAATGCCAAATAAAAGGTATAAAATAATAATGATGGTGATAAAGGAAGAATAATTTATGGTTGGATAGAACCTCAACTGAAAAGAATTTGTTGGGCTTTATAAATATTTCTTAAAAATCGCTAGTATCATGTCGATTTCAATCTCAATTCCTTTAAGCTGACTAGAGGTTTGAACTATCGCTCCTCATCAATACTAGCTAAATTCTGAATGGTTAAAAAAATTGGTCTATTTATTATTGTTTTCAATATGGCTATCGATAAAGTGATTTATATTTCAATACCACTATCTACAACGAAATTGTCAACTTTATGCGCAGAGGAGAAGGTGAAAAAGAAGGTTCAAAATTCACCCCCCCCCCCCCCACTTTGTGAAAATCCTTGTTTGGATAAGAAACATCTAAATAACGATTCACGTAGTACAATTTATATACAATACCTAAGCATGATTCAAGTTTAAAATATTCACAAAATTCATTTCGTATCAATAAAAAAAAAAATCCAAATTTTTATAGCAAAAATATTTACTAAAGAAAAAACAGATTTGTTTGTTAAGTGGAACGAATCCAATGAATCACTGTTTAGCTTGCAGGAGCTGATGCTGGCCTTCACCACTGACGTTCCTAGTTTTTAATTGTATATTTTATTTTCCTCCTATTACATCTATTCAGTTTCAACGCAGATACCTCAAGAATTATTTAATAGTCTTGCGACAGACCGTGTGAACAAGTAGATGGACTTTTGTACGACAACATCCTGTTCAAAGGGATCACTGGGGACTACACCTACCTGGTAGACTTTTTTTATAATCCTGTGAAGAACATGATACTATTTCTTCAGAATTTTAATAAAATGATTTATGACTATCAGAGATAATCAGAACCATTAACTCGAAATTAATGTGTTCTTAAATTTATCCATTGTCCAAAAAAAAATGTGAAAATCAATTTTTTTTTGAGAATCCGACCATTCAACTTAGTGCATTCCTGGGGCATTAGTCTTTTCAATCATCAACAAAAATAAAATTAAAAAACTCCGTTTTCGATAGCAATTTATTGTCTGAAACTATATAATTATCAAAATAATATACAAAATATATTTTTGAAGTAGGAATGTTTTTGATTGAACTCATATAGTTGCTGTGCTGATGTGCTATGACAGAAAAACAGTACTAATGGGACCCTGCGGTATCAGGAGACCCTCTTTCGGCTCACCCAGCCTCTATAAAGTATCTACCCTTTATTAGTGAAAAACTAGGCGGCTGTGTGTGGTGTCGACTAAATCTCCTCCCTGCAAAACCGTTGGCTTAAAAATAGTATGTATAAATACTCTCTACCTGATACTGAAATATAACGTTTCGTGGGTAGTGGTGGTACATTTTTTTTTTAAAAGTCAAACTTTAATATTTTTGTTGATTACTATCAAGTACTTTTAACACTAGCGCCCCACCCTAGCTTTGCTCGGGTAATAAGGCATTTTATGCCTACATAATTTGTCTGTGTAATGTATTTTTTTTTTAGTATCACTTACTGGCCACTAAGGAGCAAGCGAATATCATTGGTTAGAATTGGTTCTTTGGGAGTCTTGATTTTCTTTCTTCCCATCTCAGCTAATGTGCTTTATTATATAGAATTAAAAAAAAATAAAAACAAAGCCAAATATTTATACCTAAACCTTCTTGGTGAATCACTCTAGCTATTGGTGAAAACCGCATGAAAATCCGTGCAGTAGTTATTGAGTTTACGGCGAACAAACGCTGCCGAGGACTTTGTTTTATAATATGCATATATATCACACCTTTTGTGCTGTAATCTTTCTTTAGCTTGAATAAATGCATTGGGTTGGTGGTGCCGGAGATCTGTTTTCTGTTGCTAGTGTGAAAATTTGCTTCATTTTGTTTTTTATTTATCATCACTTTATTTATTCTGCTTCTCTTCTAATGATCTGAATGACGAAGTAATGACTATCCAGTTTCCTGTTAGTATTGAGTCTAAGGGCTTCTTTTGTTTTTATATTTTCGAATGACAAAAATAAAATTCATAATGATTTGGCCCTCTACATACCAATGATCGGTACACCATAAAAAAATACAACAGTATATATTTCAGACTGTTTTCGATATTAATTTAATTTAGTATTACCATTGTAAGAAATTATTTATTTATTTAAATTGGTAATTCAATTGTTTTAAAATCAATCCGATTTTTGGCATGAAATGGTCAGCAGCATGTTCACCCTTTGAAATTTCTAAGGATACCTGTTGAATAATTTATTTTTTCAAATAATGTTCCATTAATCATTTATTTGTTAAAGTTTTTTTGCACTAGTTGGCTCTAACTTATAGATAGATAGAACTAAAATAGGCTGGAGCCTTAAACGAAAGTGCCCACTCTAAATCAGTCACTCTATAAGAGTTATTAGATAATTGCGACCTCTCTCTGTCATTACGGCCTTCTCGAAATGATATATTTTTTTTATCCAATTAGCAACAGTTTTTTATTTATAATTATCAGTGATTATACCTTGTTAATTTCCTCCAAGTGGTTATAACTTGTTAAATTAAAGAATAATTGTCTTTTCTTATCATCGTTGATTTATTATTTGGCTATACCGAAGTTCAGTCTAATGATTCAGACCTGCATTTTTTGTCATACAATCTAATATATAAAATTGTCGTGTCACAGTGTTTGTAACACAACTCCTCCGAAACGACTCGACCGATTCTTATGAAATTTTGTGAGTGTATTCAGTAGGTCTGAGAATCAGACGTAAACTATTTTTCAAATCCCTAAGTGATATGGGTCGGCCATTAGTATTGATTACGCGTCGATCGCAGTAGTGACGCTTGATGATGCTGGATTTTTGATATGTTGTAAGGGCATGTCTGAGTAGTGTAAATCCAAGTTTACAACCGAAAATTCGGACGGAAATACTTTCGGTGGCCGAAAACCTTCGAAATTTTCGGAGTTATTTCACTTTTTGGCCTGTATCTCCTAATCGGTGCGTTTTAGGGGAAAACATAAATATAAATTTTTTAAAAAGATGAATATTGCTACAATTTGAGCATAAATGCAGCTCTTAACGTCTAACAGATCCTGAGTTAACTTCCAATAAGGTAATAATTAACCGGAATCTCAGCCCTATCTAATATATAAAATAGTATTGTCACAGTGTTTGTAACGAAATTCCTCCGAAACGACTCGACAGATTTTCATGAAATTTTGTGAGTATATTCAGTAGGCCTGAGAATTGGACATAAACTATTTTTCAAACCCCTAACTGATATGGATCGGCCATTAATATTGATTAGGCGTCGATCGTAGCCGTGACGGTTGATGATGCTGCATTTTTGATATGTTGTAAGAGCATGTTTGAGTAGTGTAAATATAAATTTACATCAAAAAACCCGGATGGGAAAACTTTTGGTGGCTGAAAAACCGCGAACTTTTCGGAGTTATTTTAGTTTATGGGCTGTATCTCCTAATCGGAGCGTTTTTGGAAAAAAACAACGATGTAACCATTTTTAAAGTAGATTAAATTTACTACAATTTGAGCCCTACTGCAGCTCTGTAGGTCTTATAGATTCTGACTTCAGTGCCTATCATATAGCTAGAATCTTATCTATATAACGTATATAAAAATTTCCTGTCGCGATGTTTGTTCGGGCTAATCTCCGAAACTACTGGACCGATTTGAATGAAATTTCGCACATATATCTATCATTGTCCAACTTATAATATTGCCTAGGTTTTATTTCGATTAAAGGCCGTGATATTTTTTTGCAAAATTATATATTTTTTAATCAGAGATTAAAAAATGCTACATTAAGAATCAGCTATTATATTCCTCTTCATTAAACTAATGTTCATATTTTATCAGTTAAGAATTTTGTATATTTTTTGTTTATTAAATTCTTTAGTTACATATATGATGAATAAAATGTAAAACTAAAAATCAATTTATTTCATTTTTACATTAATTCATATATTTTTTTATAATTCAAATTGTAACGTAATATTTTTTTAAACTATTATAAAAGCCACTACAACTTGTGGCCGGGTCAGCTAGTATTTTATAATTAAATACCGTAGGGAGTGAGAAGCGTATCAATATTATTTGTCCATGATAAACTTTTGGATATAATATCCGACTAGATTCGAATGAAGCTTCATTTCCAAACATTTGATTTAAAAATTGTACACTGACATGCAGAAAATTATGACAGAGCTCAATAATACTGATGGTTAGCCCAAAAAGAATCTATTTTAAGTGGAATATTCACCATTCAAATAAACTACCATGAGATGATTTCTAGAGCTTCGGAAGCCACACAGTGGCGTTTTTATTTAAGTAGTCGGTCAAAACAAGTCTTTGTGTGGATAGCTCAGTTGTAGAGCTCTGAGTTACCGACCACCAGGACCTGGGTTCAAAATCGGCTGTTGTATAGCATATAAATTATTTATCTGCTAACAGCCATGGATGACGCAACTGAGACTATCCCGGGCATAAATAGAGGAAAAACCTGTCGATTGAGAGTGATCTAGGGCAAATTACATCCTTGCATAACTGGTGGTTTAGAAAGAATTCAGTCTCTTGTATGTATTCAACCCAAGACCCTTCTTGAGTTAAAATAGTAACGATTTTATATTTATTGATATTATATTGGTTTACTTTACAATAAAGTGGTCTATATTCAATCCTAAAACCAAAATATATCTATAACCGAAGCTAGCACGCTGTTTACAAGGCTTCGCGATATTATATAATTATTTATTAAACGTATCTCACTTTATTTTAATAATGCATCTAGTAGGAGTGAGAACAATGCTCGTAATGAATATGACGTAATTAAAATCTCGAAAAATAATTTAATAAATCTACAGCACAGAAATGTTTGCATAAATTACTTTTTCAAGAAAAGCCAACAATTTCGAGAACATTTTAAAATAGGAGAAAATCGATACCTATAATCTATTATTTAGGAACGGGAGTGTTTTCTTTACATACTAATAGCTTTATTGGTTCATTTTTTTACATAACTACCTTTCGATTGTATAATTAAAACAGATGATAGGAAACACATTTTATATATATCTCTAATAATATATTCTATTTCGAGCGTTTTATTATTGAGGCATAATATAAGATTTTTCCTCTTCGGGAAAAGTTTTAACTTATTTTTGCTTTAAAAAATAACAAAACAAAAAAAACAACTATTTTCAAACTTCCTTAAAACAAATTAAAAGTAATAAAATAAATATATAAATAATAATAAAGTTACTAATAAAGAAATGGTAGAAATCTAGAGAAAATTTTACAGGGCATTAAAAACATTCATTAGTGTCAATATTGTAAAGATTAGCGGTTTCTAGGGCCAAAATTTTCTAGAATCATTAGCTCAAAAAATATTTTCGGCGCTGACTCGAAATTATAGTAAATTTTTATAATTATTTTTTTAATACGCAATAAACATCACAGGAGTCTTGAAACGCAAATGAAGGTAGCCACCTGATGCCCAGACCTCCCAAGTAGTTAAGCTCCTGTAATTTGTCTTGCTCAAGTAAAAAAAAAAAAGAATCCCTAGGTCTAAATAAACCTATGCGCTCTACGTGCTGGACTCAGGAAGGTTCATCATCTTTAGCTATACTTGTTTTTTAGGGCACAAAGGGTTTTGGGTTTTTTAGTTCTTTGAGGTCCGAGCATGTCATGACCTACCGGGAGGGTACCATCAAAACCACTTTCCAAGTCAAAGGACACCGACAACATGCCTCAGTGATTTTTCTCCTTTTGGTATAATGAGCCGTACCGGTCAATATTTTTAAGGTTTATTTCATTGCTGATCCGTTATACCTCACAAAAATAAAAAGATGCAAATGATGGACAGATACTTATTACTTATTCTGTTTAATTATGTTCTGTTAAACAACTCTAAAACACGACATATTATTTTATTCCAGTTTATTTCCCATCTTGTTTTGCTCCATAATATTAAGCCAGAAATGATTTTTTTATTCTATATAGTGAAGATAAGGTAAGTGTTAAAGATTCTGTAATTATAAATTTGTGTATTATTTCATATGGTTGTGATATTTGATAAATTAGTTATGGACAGGTATATTTAGCATCTTTATTGTTTTAAATCGAACGTTTTAACAACACACATGATTTTCTTACCAATAAGAATATTTAAAAAAGAAAGTAGGCGACCTTCAGGAATACCAGTTTTTCCCACATTCGAAATTGTTGTGGCATTTCCCACTTTCAGTGTTCATCATGAATAAAATGGTAGGAAAAACACTGGATTATATTGTGGCATACTAAATGTGATAAACCTGGATCCAAAATGATTCTGATCTATTTGGAAGTAAAAATTTCACACCAGTTGGAGAGGTAAACTTTCGCTCAAAGAAATACAATTAGTACATAATACGTCATCAAACACAATTACGCACAATTTGGTGGTGGTACAGTTTTATGTATTCTGAAACTAAAACCTTGTTATGAAATGAGTGGAAAAATTAAAATTAAGAGCCAGATGTCTCAATAATCCATAAGAAGCAAAAATATCTTTCCAATACGAGTTGAATTTTTGCCTTGGTGGTGCTAGGATGTTGGGATAAAATTTATTTATTTATGTTGTTATCATCCACTTTCTGTCCTGATAATACCAGAATTGGTGACATATTGGGCAGGTATTTTTATTTCCTATTGGTTTTAGAGACCTTTTTGAATATGTCCACTCATGGCTGAGTAAGTATTGTATCTTTTGAGCTTGATCTTTTTTCTGAAGCCTTATATTTAAGTTATACTTAAGCTTGAAGTTGAAGGATAGTTGCACTGTTAAAATAAATTATTTTCCGTGTAGATGCCTTGGTAAAACACTTTTGGAAAAACAAGGTAAATTGCAGACGGAGGTGGGCTCAAGGATATTATTGGTAGGCGATGGCGTGGGATTCCACTGAAGACTCATAATTGTTTAATGTCATTGGTGTCAGGGGTCAAAACTAGGAGCAGGCAAAGCAGATGTTCAACACTTATCGTAGGAAGTCTACTTATTTACTCGGAATTAAAATAACAAAGTCGGAGAATGGAACTTTATTAACGATGTTGTAAACGGATGGAAGCAGAGGAACAATAAAGTACTATATATAGCCGAGGACGTACACTTAGAAAGAGGAAGGCAAACAATCCGCTGAGAGAATTTGTTTATCTCTCGAGTTAAACATGTTTTAATCTAAAAATAAATCGGAACATTCCAAAACACATGTCACAGAACAGCTGGTTGCTTACTAGACTCATAGACCCCTTCCTAGATCCCATTCATTGATTCTCACTATTCAGTTTTTTAGCTCATTGAAAAATGACATTGATACCTATTATTGTTTTATAAGTTTCTTTACAAACTCTATAGATTTCTACCTCCTACGTAGTTTCTCATTATCAAATCCTATCTCACTAACAGGTCATTCAATGTAAACAATAGTAATGTCTACTCACCCCCCTTTTATCAATCTGCTGGTGTTCCTCAAGGCAGTATCCTCTCGGCCCAATCCTCTGGACAACTTATACAGATAACATTCAAACCCATTCTAATAATATCCTTACCATGTCTGCTAATGGCACATGACTATTATCAGTCATCACTGAACCAGTTATACCATCCTATACCAAGCACCTTGAAAAATGATGTGAAAACTGGAGGATAAATATAAATTACCACAAATCCCATCAAATCACCTTTACTCCCCATGGTAAACCAACGACTTCCTGTCCTCCTATATCGTTTATTAACACCCCACTGATTCCAGTAGAACAGATCTTAGGACTAGATCTTGAAAACCGTTTAACTTGAAATCCTCATACCAGACTGAAACAAGAAACGCCGTTACAGGCTACATCAATATTTATTAGGCAAACGTTCTATGCTCCCAACTAATTACAAAATAATAATATACATGACAATTATAAGACCAATTTGGATTTATCGAGTAGAGCTTTGGGGCTCCACTAAGCCATCGAATTCATCTTGCATCCAATCCTTACAATCCAGAATCCTTTGTAAAACCCTTGTTCAATGCCTATTTTCGTATCAAATTGAAGATATTTTGTTAGAACAAAGTCATCTGTAATGGACTTAACGCCCCATTTGTAACTGATTTGGCCGGAATCCTACTTAAATCCTTTCATGTCAAACTTTATTTCCACTAAAACCTAGTAGTTTCAAATCTAACATCCTATTCAATTCCTGAAAATCCTCCGAAGTCTGAAGATGGCCTCCTCATCTTTTAATGTGGATTTGTTATCGAGTACTAACAGAGGGCAGTTTCTCTACTTGCCTTTATCTCATACCATTATATATCTTTCATAAATAAATTACAAAAAATATTAAAACTTTTTTGTACTCTATTATTTTATTACCTAATCAAAGTACTTAATTAATAGTTTATGTATATATATATATATACATATGTATATATATATATATACATATATATATATACGAAGAGAGGGAAGAAGGACCGGCTGAGAGGATTAGACGAGCTATGGGATTAAGCGGAAGGGATCAAAGAACGTGTAGAGCTTTCTGGATCGGCCTGGACGGTTCTCGATTCTCTTCCGAGAAATGCCCCACCCCGACCTACCTTGCCTATATAAAAAGGCCAGCTGTTTCGGCCGAGTTAGTATCAGTCTGTAATAAGTGCTAAGTGAGTAACAGTGACAGTTAGTAGCCGTGTAATAAGTGTAATAAACTGTGTGTCAGTTTGTTATATTTGGAGATTCCTACGGTCGGTGGACTTTAATTAGCGAACTGTAAGTGTTAATTTGTAATTGTAAACTATATCGTAATATTATTGTATTTGTACAAATTTATATAAATAGTTTAGTTATTTAGTATTAGCAATATCTTATATTGTTTGTATATTATCTTAGAAATTAGATAACAGTTAGTAGAATATTGTTATTGTAAATTGATATTAGTTTAATAATTTAATTGTTTTAAATAATCTCATTGTATTCTTTTTAATTTGTTAATAAATATTAGTATCTTGAATTAAGTAATAGTTTAGTCCATTTTACACCCAGTAGCCCGTAACAATATATATATATATATATATTGAAGGCTATTTTTTTATTGTTATTACTTCTTATTTGGCAGAGGATGTAGCCATCGATGAAGTAAAGTTACTTGCCAGAAACGAACGCACTCTCCAGTTTCAACTGTGACCTAGTTATGGGATCATTATATGAATCAATAGATCGTTGTACCATCCCAACCCAGCAGGTGGGTTCTTCAAAGTGTACACTGTTAGTTCTCTGTCGAGTCTTTCATCCTAGCACCTTCAAACCTTTACACGAAAAAAGTGTTGAAAACTTGATACATAAATTGTGATTTGAAGTTTGAAAACATCATAACCGTAATTAGGAAATCCTTTAAGATACATATAAACAACAGCGTTAAAAACCCCATGTCATTAATGAATAATTCATGTTTCAACCAGAACCTGAAAGGTAAAATTAGCATAAATGAAATTTTATGGAATATTAGCTATTTTTCCATATCATTAATATTTAATGTGTTACATAAATCTTCAAATCTTAATCATGTGCCTTGAATGACTAATTAGTTTTAAGCGTAATAAAGTAGCTGATTATCATCTTGAAAAAATCTCAGATTAAAGTTGGAATTGAACTCTAGCCAGATACAACTCATTCTACAACTTTTATGCCACTCTTAAAATATTTACTTTTTCCATTATTTTATTAAGTATTATTTTTATTTTCAACTTCACATTCAGATATTTTTTAAAAAGTACTACTCATCCTGTGATTCAATTTCTTTTTTTTCTTAACTCCTTTTTGTGAGGAAGAAATGGTTCGAGAACTTCAAACAAACTATTAGGAAGCGAGCTTCATTTGGTGGTATTGTAATTGATCAACGAATTATTAAACGTGTCATTGTTATCGATCGTAGACCTAAATAGATCTAATAGTTAATGTCAGTAGATCTATCCGACAAAAGTTATAAATACACAAGTAATAAATTTCATCGAATATACATTACCTGAAAAAATAGATAAATGCGGTATAATCAACGTAGCAGCAATTGTGATTAGATCATCTTTATCAGCCTTTATACAAGAGTAGAGAAATAAACTTTATTTCATTAGTCTGCATAATATATATATGTGGAACATAAAATACATGGAGTAGTACACATTTTTGGTTAAAGAGATACTCAAACTAGGAATCATTATCCATATTATTATCAAAGTTCATCGTCGTTCATATTAAAATACCGAGATAGAGAGGGAAACATAACATTAGACCGTAGAAGATATGTTTACATATCTGTAACACACAGCATCATAGGATAGGAGAAGAAGTATTTATTAGAGCAGTAGGTAGCCCCTCGGAAGTTATCTACGAAAGTAAAAAAAAAAAAACCAAACTCAAATAGTTTTCCGAACATAAAAGTTTTGAAGTATGGTATGTCATTAAAATTTATAACTAGGTAATAATCATTACAATGTGCAAACAATAAAATCCTAACTATCCTCCTATCAATATAAATTGATAGATTGAACAGGTTATCATATTTGACAAATAGGACAGTAAATTCCTACGATTCCTGTTATCACTTTGATAAGATACTATCGACTGATCTAAGTGGTCTATGCGTTTATTGTTCTCTTAATTTGAAAACAATTATTATACAAGGTGTTTCGGAATTCCACGACACTATTTTAGGTATGTGTTCTAACAGATATCAAAGGTTAAAGATTTATTATTTATTAAAACTATTTATGTATTATTGTTACAACATTTAGACGACGAATCCATGCTTCTCTGCCTCTTTGTATAGCACCAGGATGGTGCTTGATAGTTACTGCGGATTCCACGATCCGATTTCTTAGCTCTTCTTGCGTGCCAACTGCCGCAGAATAAACGATAGACTTCATCCAGCCCCACACAAAATAATCTAATGGCGTTAAATCCGGAGATCGTGGTGGCCATTTAACAGGTCCGTTTCGTCCAACCCATCGGTATCCATAAGTTGCATTTAAATAATGAGTGACACAATGAGAAAAGTGAGCTGGAGCATAAACTACAGCCTTTGCCTAATGCCTAGCGGAGTATCTTCTAGGAGTTCATGAGGATTATTTTGCAAAAAATGCAAGTAAGATACCTGACACCATAGGTGACAATTAGAAGGGGCCGATGATATTGTCACCTAGAAGACCACACCAGATATTTAAAGAAAAGGTATGTTGGTAATGTCCAACAGCAGTCGTATGGGGGTTTTCTTCAGCCCATGTATGGGTATTTCGAAAATCCCGTTTCTTGTAAAGCAAGATTCATCAGTAACCATAATGCAGTTCAGGAAGTCAGGATTTCGTATGCATTGTCGAATTAACCACTGGGAGAAATTTCCGCGCTTGTTATAATCTTGTGGAGATAAATCTTGCCTACTCAATACATGAAATGGATAGAATTGTTCTTCGCGTAAAGTTCGCCATACGCTGGTAGAGGAAACATCGAAACGACATGACAATCTTCTGGTACTAGTAGTAGGAGATAACTGAACAGCATCGAGTATTTCTTCTTCAACGCTTGCAGTTCGTCGAAATCTTTGTCGACCGGCGTTTATTCGTATAGGTTTTAACGCGCCATTATTCCTAAGGCGTCTTTCAATGGCCTCAAACGTTTTACTATTTGGTTAGGAAATATTTCACGATATCTTCGAACAGCAGCAGCACCGTTTCTATGTACCTCGCCATAAGTTAAAAGCATGTCTGTTTGTTCTGCAAAAGTGAATAAATTTGTGGTGACTCCCATCATAATCATAAATTTAACTGTCTCACAGTGTTCTCTCACACTAAAACACATAGAACTAGACAAAGAGATGAGCAACAACTGTCATTGCTTATCGTTCATCTGTTGTATGTTCATGAAACAATACCGAAATTTAATTACAATTAGATTTAGTAGATTGTTAAAAGTACAAAAATATCAATTTATCGCTCTTTCAAATTAGAATTAAAGCAATAAAATATATTATTATCATTTAGATAAATTTGTAATTTAAAAACTAAGAGAGAAACCCGCAAGGCCACCATTGAACGTTACATGAGATAATATACTCAGATCAAACATCACTCTTGCACTGGATCTACTGCAATGGAAATGCCGGGAATGGTGAACAAGAAGTATAAAATTGCCATAATTTATTTCGACATACATTTATCTTGCATACGCATAATTATGCTTTAGCCATAAGATATTTGCAATCACAATATCTATTTTAAGTTAACAAATTTTCCAAAATTAAACAATAGCACAGTTGATAGTTTCTAACCTAATCCAAATTAAATCAGTAAATACATTTTTTACTCAGTTCAGTTTAAAATCGCAAAAGTCAAACTTTATTCTATCTACTTTAATTTAAAATTCTGATTTACGCTATATAGTAAATCTTTAATTAAATTAAATAATTGTATAGAATTATAACATTAACTCCTATGCGATTTTAATTAGTTGAAATAAAATGGCTGATAAAACTGTAATCGAGGCACTTTCTCTCTCAAGTCCTGTTAATGCGCTATTAATATCTTCGGGCTGGAACTCTAAGCCCCACTGAATGAGAATATCCGCAAAGTGTCTGGGACAGGAGTCCTCCAAGAAAATGTAAGCATATAAAGAAGTAAATCTTAGGAATTCAAGATTAAATAAAAAAATAAAAATGTATTTTTAGTAATTAATATATTTATTACTAAACGAGTAAACCTATCACGTGCTATTTAGTTGTATTATAAGACCGGGTAGATGGTCCATTTGGATTTATTTTTAAGACCAGAGGCAAAATGGCTCGACTTTGATAGAAGTGACCTAAAATCTTCTTACTAAAGATCTTTTAATTTCCGTATATGTAGGCTAAAATGTGGAAAAATAAAAATGAATTGATATGAAAATATGGAATCTTTACTATTAAATAACACAAACAATATCCAGTTTTGGATTGATATCGAATATTCAATCAAAATACCTAACCACACAGGAAAAAAAAAAGTAATCTAAAGCGGGCAATGATTAATAATGACACAACGAAGAATTGCCTCAATTAGTTTAATGCCGAAATCATTCCTCTTAAGTAGCTCTCAATAATAAAGAGTTCATCGTTTAGTTTAAAATTATTATTTAAGAAAATCTAAGACCTATCGTTGGTTCAAGTGTTATACAATAGCGCAGCACTGACAAATCGATGTGTGTGCCTAATTATTTCCTTTTACATGAAAAATTTATAAAACAAATTATATAATATATTTTATAAACTTTAAATTATGTTTAACTGCCCCTATTGAAGAATCTGATCGCAATTATAGTTTGTAGAAGGTACTCTGACGCAACAATACTTCGGTCATTATTTCACACATCAGAATAACTTTGATGATGCCTCTCCTAAGATCTATAGCGCATTTGTGGTTTCGTTGATCATTAATAATATATATCACAATATATTCAGAAGGTCGCACTCATTTTTTTATAAACCTCCAGGTAAAATGACAAATACCTTGATAGCAGTAAAAAAAAAAGTCAAAGGGAATCAGAAAAAATGTTTGATGAATTCTTTATTGAGAACAATCTGATACGGTCTATTGATAGTGAATCAATAATCATTTGATCTAGGTTCCAATGGGAGCAACTGCGCTCTTCCATTAATTAGTTCATCATTAATTTAGTTGCCATCTAATCGTAATCATAATTTTGATATCATAATTAATTATAATATGGAATATAAATATAATTACTTTACCATAAATATTATCCATTAAAATATAATTATAATGAATTAAATTAATTGTTTATGATTCTTTTTAATAATTAATAAAAATTTGTACTTTTATAGAGTTTAGTGGTGTGATCAATATGGATCTTCTTCCTTCCATTTTTAAAATTTTATTTCAGATTAATTTTTGTATCAAGGCAATTCTCATTCTCATGTGAATATGCATTAAAAATTAAATTTAGGTGGCAACATAAACCAAAAATTTAATTAATTACTTCTAAAAACCTAAGTATATTAAACAAATATTTTTTTTCCAGCGTCTTCGTTACTAAGTAAAGCTGATGAAATTGCCCTTAAATCATAGAAGGAAACTCCTGGTACTTCGCTACGCAGCTAAAATTTTACATACGCCAGTTACAACGATACTCTACGTAATGTGTTTGCATAACATTTTGTTGCACCAAACCGAGAAAGCCCAAATAGAGGAGATCTTTGCCACCGAGTAGCAGGATATCTCCATCACTTTAAAATTTCCGTACAAGCGGACATTGGATTCCTGACGATAAAGTATTCACCATCATGGACATTGCCATATATTAGCAATAACAAAAAACTGCAACGAATATCGAAGGACTCTACATCAGAAATGGTAAAATGAACAAATTTTCATAGACGGATCTAAATATGAGAACAGTGCTTCTACAGTGGGTCTAGCATATACCAATGACGAATGAATGAACTAAACTGAATCTTTACGTGTGAAGCATAGGCAATATTAAAAGCATTTCTATCCAGGATTGTTTGACAGATGAAGTCCCAAAAACTTTTAGGTTCACAATTTATTATTTACGGTCAAATTTTATGTTGAGTTGTTTAAAGATATAATTCTAAGACAAAGACCTCTTCTGAAACGATAATTAAATGATACAATAAAATACAAAGTTTACTTTATGAAATGATACTTACAACTGTATTCATTTGCTTTAATTACTATTTATTCCCAATTCCAAGTTCTTGACTCACCAATAACCCATTTCTGATAACCCTTTGTGACCCTTTCATTAATTTCCGACATGACATGCCAAGGATTGCCAAATGGTACGAACACCTGACGCGGACAAGGATGGAATATTGTTCCCAATTAGTATTTGTAGATGTTTGGATCCGGCTTAATGATAACGTTCGATTGACTCCTAACAAGCTTGCCGAGGTCAGTTGCTGGAACCTGTTGGGAAAGAAGTATTTAATTTACTCATTCATTTCGGCCCTGGGTTTGTTCTTGACCCTAAAGTACTGCAATTTTTCCAATAATAACTCCCATTAAAATCTCATTCTGTTTAATTTGAATTATTGCGTTATCGTTCATTTTCGACGTTACATTTCTCTTTATTTTTCATAGTATATAAATAATAATCATTCATAAGTGTATACCATTAATTTTAACTCCGTCGTGTAATTTTAAAGTAGTATAATCTGCTCGTTTCGTGGCATAAACGTATTTAATATGTGTAATGGTTTACACATATTAAATATGACTAACATTATAATCGCATTAAGGTTAAAATATAGTTGTATCGATTTTAAACTTATCTTTATTTTGAAATAACAAAAATAATTATTTTAGGCAATCACCAGTAAACACACACTATTAAAATTATTTAATAATAGATCTTAATGATGCAAATTTTATTTATTTAAAACATGTTTTGTTGAATCAAAGTTTTAGGGAATAATTACGTAAAAACAAGAAAAGATTCCTTTTTCGAGAGTCTCTTCTTATTCAACAGGATGACTTCAGGGCTTTCTTTATTCGGTCTGAGGAGGAGTATTATATGGAAATTTATTAGTACTGAACACTTTAAAGCCTACACAATGAAAAACACAGTGTTGCAAAACAGCCTTATGAGTCATAGTAACGTGATGGAGTTAGAAATGAAATTTTTACTCTCAGTAAAAAAATAAAAAATAAGTTCAGTTTTTGCCCAATATTTGTTGTCAACGTAATGATGCCCGATACAATTGATATTTTTAATATTAATTGAATGGGGGTCCATCAAACCATCGAATTCCTCTTGTATGCAATCCTTGCAATCCAAAATCCTTCGCAAAATCCTTATTTTGTCACAAATAAAAGCATCCATAATGACCTTAACGTCCCATATGTTACCGATTTAGCCCATTCTAGATACCTATCATTCCATAATAAACTCCAGGCCCATCCAATCCCAAAATTTTCCATCTATGCATCCAATTCCATCCCGGACAATCCTCCTAGGCATCTGAAGAGAAGATGGCCTCAGGGCCTTCTATTATAGAAATGTTATTAGAGTGGTGCCACTGGGTAGTGGCTCTACATGTCGTGTCATGTATTTATTTATTCATATAGCCCTTGTTCTAGATGTATATATTACAGTTGTACAATTCAATAAAATAATTTTTAAAAAATGAAATACATTAATTGATATTAGTATATTTATTTCTACTTGTGTAGTAGAAAATACACATTTTCTTAAATGCATGGTTTTTACCTTCAACCTTTTAACTATAAAAATTTCAATTGTAAATATGATATTTATTATGTTAAGCTATACATTTATGTCAATTAAGCAGTAAATTCACAATTATAGCATTTTTTTACATACTTATAATAATGCTCCTTTGTTTCTCTTTATACTCTCCTCTGTTTTCTCTTTACTTTTTAACGTTGGCATAAATTAAAAATTATTATTGAAATTAATTCTCTCTGTAATCGTACTAATTATTATTTGCACGATTTACATTGGACTTCCTAAAGAAATTCCTAATTTAATGTTGTCATTTCCTTTTAAAACATAGGTAATCAATTCTTATAAACTGGACCACGTAATACCATTTGAATATATTAACTATTTCTTGCTATTATCGTATATAGCATACAGTATTGTTATTATCACACTTCTACTTTAATTAATATTGTTAATTATAAACCGTATAAGACCCATCAAACGAATTAGAGACATTCTAGCATGATAGATTGAAAATTTTCCGAAAAAATCAGTAACTTCATGTATTAAAATCAATGCAAAAAATATAACCTTATGAATTTTCATACACTGTATATATTTTCATTTAAATGCACTTAACATGCCGTCTTCTGCTGCTTATCGATATATTTTTGTATAGATTTTGTTTAGCGGTGAGTGTGTCCTCCAGCACATTATAAATACAGTGGACGCCGAGGAATGCGAAGCTGATAACTAAACTAACCTGTTATAAAGGAATTTTTAGCACGAGGGCGGGATGTGTAGTATAATAAGCTCCTTTGCTAAACTATAGTTTTTTTTTTTTAATTACGCTATACCAACGATTTAACATAGATAGGAGGTTCTTGATTACTGTTTAGTACAGGTCAAGCATCCACAGTCAACCATTTTTTTAAAAGTCATCCTGAAAAATCTTGCAACAGTTTGTTTTTGGACAATATTGAAAAATATAACTGAAATTATGAAGAATTGATATGGGAAAAGGAACCGTGCTGGTTATTTAGGATCAAATCCGCATTGAAATGGTGATATTTTTTCTCGATACTTTTCTGAAGTCAGTATTACTGAAAAAAGTGCTAGTATAGCAATTTTTACAACAATGATTTTAGATATAAGAAAAAACCTGTACCACTACAACACATGGAGGGTCTGGGGGTTCAGTACATGGTATAGACTCTAATGTTTCTTGGATCAGGTCCCGATATCCCCCCATTATTCCACCCAATTTATAGTGGCTGGGTGAGCTACAGGAGGGTCCTAGATCCCATTGGATCCACCCCCGGGCGACAACAGATTAAGTAAAAGCCTTCCAGCGAGCGGTATGTTAACTCAGGACCTTCGGCACGGCAACTCAGCTCTTAGAGCAACGGCAACTCTCAACTGAGCCAATCCGCTCCCACATATAAGATTTAGATATAAGAGTTATGGTTATTATATTTTTTTAAATAAAGATTTTTTTAATTTAAATAGAGATCATTTGATTGGATTTCAAATATATAATAAAAAACGAAAAATATTTGTATATATCTCATCAATAAATTAAAACATATAGGAAAAGTCGTCAACGAAGTGTCAAAATGATTCTATAGCTTCAAAGCCGAAATAATGAAAACGAAGCATTCTAATATACAAACGTAATCTTACAGAGTAGGACCACAACTAATTTTGCAAACATAGGCCTGAAAAAGAACTGGATGAGGGATCTTGTTCCACTACTGTTCCCACTGACCAAGACGATTATTCTCTGTCTTTTGACAATATAAAGTTTTGAGACAGAGAATTTAATTATTATCAACTTTTCCGACACGTGTGATTACAAAACCTTTAAAATTTGTCTTTAAACCTGATGCATAAGGTTTCTGATTATTTGAAACTAGTAATGTATTCAATTATAAGCAGAGAAAACCTTTCTCTACAAAAACCAAAACAAGTATATATCAATAAATCGATCGTTACCCTGCAAATCGGGTTTGTTGTTGTGAATTAAGCTCAGATTTGTTATAAAAGCGAAATTGACCAGGCTTGGTTCGAATCTAATCAATTTAACCCCAGCGCGGTTGTTTAACCAAATTATAAATTAACCATTTTTCTCGTAATGCAATTAAAGAATGTCCAAAGTAAAGAACTTTGAATAAATACAATTTTATAGCTTTACATAAAACATGAAAAATTGCCAGCCATTCCAGTGATGAATATGATTCTTTATATTCTTTTATTAAGCTCAACTTATTTTTTTCATTTAGAAAGGGTACTTGAAATGAATTAATATAAACAATACAGCTTCCGTTAAGATAAGGCCAAACCCCTCCGTTGCTACAAGCACCGGTTGCAAATATTTCCAGAGATTCTTGACTACGCAGTTTAGAGGAATTGTCGAGTAGGTTTTGTTTCTTTAAAAAGGCATTGTTTATACTTCTCATCTTTTTAACAAATAATTAATCTAGTTATAAGGTAACTATTCAGATGGAATGAGGTCTCTTAATTTCGTATTTATAAGTTTAAGGGAGAAGCGAGGTGTGCAGTGTGCAGTAGTAGTATAGCGAAGAGTAGCCAGTGGGTGTGTAGTGCGCTGAGTTTCTATTCAAATCCAGCAGGGGCAGATAATTTCCTTAACCTGCTAACAGCCATGGATGGAACCTGTCGATTCGACTCTTCTGGGCCTCACCCATCCTCTAAAAAGTGAGTATCCTTAATTGGTGAAAATAACTGGCGGCTGAGTTTGGTGTCGAACAAATCTTCTGTATAATCGGTTTCCTAGAAATAGTCTCTACCATTTACTGAATCTAAGACCCTTTATGGGTTGTAGAGGTATAAAAAACAAAAAAAAAAGTTTGAGGGAACATCTTCGGTTTTGACTTCGTGTCTTTGATGGTTTCCTACATAAATTTATATATCGCCTTTATTTAATTATGTTTCATTATTTCATTCGTATTGCAATAAACGCAGGGGACGTTTTATACTATTTTTACGTTTTTTTAGAAACAGTTTTGTCTCTACCAAGTACTGAACTAAATTTAATGTTTTTTATTAAAGTTTATTCTTTTCTATTCCATTTGTATTGCAGTAAAACCAGAGATCTTCTATTTTGGCTGTTTCAGTGCATACAACATACATCTTGTGATTGATATCACTTATCATTAGACCTTTTATTTTAATATTATAAAGAAATAGCCTCAGCCTCGAATATTCCCTACAAGCTTTCATTGCCTCCTCAGCTTATCACCTCATCCTCCTCGCCCTCCCACCGAAATATTATTTATGCCACTTTCGCGCCTCTTCCATTAACCCGAAGAGGCCGCTTTACTACGTGTCCTCCCCGCGGATGCTTTCTGTTCTCTGGTTGAGTTTGTTCCATTTGGCGCTTTCTCCTTCCTGGGAACCGTAGCTTCTGAATACGGATTTCATTTAGAGGATGAAAATGGATCCACATTCTAACGACGGTTTCTAAGATGAATGGGAATGAGATGAGAACATCCTGGTTTCTGATATAGGAGGCTATTTTCAGTCATTCAATGTGAATTCGTCGAAGATTCTAGCTGAAAGTTCTTCTAATTCTTGGAAGGATCTTTTCTCATTTATATTCTGGTCGACTATATATTTTAAACTCCAGAAAGACTCGACTACTTAGGGTAAAAAGAAATAATTACGGTTAAAGTGATTAATCTCAAAGTCATAATCTTAAATAAATAAATAGTAACTATTTTTGTGAAGTATGCAAATTATTTTATAGCCGCAATCTGCTGTTTATATTAGTAGCTGCTTGAATACAAATTTTTTTTAGGTATTATTTTTTCTCATTTTCACTAAAAAATTCCATTCAAGTCCAATAAGGTCACAACTTTATAATGAAGTAAAAAACACGAACGCCAATTAGCTTTATACAGTTAACACTCAAGTAAATGTATACATGTAAATATACTTAGATGGATATACATAATTAATTAAACAATTACAATTTAATTGTTTTTAAATAATTATTTCCCATGTATGGTGTCACTTCTGACTAAAGCTATTTCAAATATATGGACTCACCAAGATCTTCTACCAAACAAAAACCTTTTTCATAATTTATTTTTTATTAATTGTTATAATTTTTAAATAAAATAATCTTTTCAAATAAAAATATTAAATAACCTTTTTCGTATTTTTTACTCATTTTTCGTGATATTTAAAAAAAAAAAAGATTCACATTTAAAAAAAAGAAAATAAAGTTTTTTAATTGGAATCAATCATAAAATCGTTTCCTTATCCATAAATTTATTTTTCTTGGTCAGGTTTATTAGTAATAATTTTTAATAGCATGAGTAATCTAGACGGAATAAGAACGACTTATGTATGGGGTAATATTGTAATTATATTAAAATATCGTTGTTATGTTCTTAAAATAATATTATGACATTTCGTTTCACACAGTGTGTAACGTGTATAAAATAAAAAAAAAACATAAAATGTAGAAAGTAGTTATACTAGATTCATCTTTGAAAAATAACGCTCCAATAAAAAGCCTGAATAGTAAGTTATTTCCTCAAGTTTTACAAATGATTAATTATTAAAGTAATTAATAATCAATAAATAAATGGCTAGCACTTAATGAAACATGAGAACTATTAATAAATACGATTCTTTACTAGAAAAAAGTATTACTTATTTATTAATATGATATAATAAAATGAAAACACCTTTTTAAAAAATCTTTTTCTACCAGCTTATAAAACTATTATCGTAACATTAGCATGAATTATATCAGCTATATTCGGTTGGATACGGTAGCAACCAGTTTTCTATTTTTTTTAATTATAAAATTACTGATAAAACCACGATACATTACGTAAGGTGTAACGTAATAATGAATAATGAGAAGCCGACGTTTACTGAAAGGTTCGCAAGCATAAAAACATCCGATCGAATGTATTGTAGCGGCTAAGGTCATTTCCGAAGGACAAGGTCTCATTCTAGCGTAAAATATCTTCCGCTTTGTAATGCTTATCAAACATAATATATCCAAAAAAAAATACAATTTTTTTTAAGATTATTTTTTAATACCTTAGGATTCAAATCACTACCCAATAACTGATATCTAAATGGGTTCAACGTAATACACTTGCTCTCTTACCTTATATTAAGCGCTCAGGATCATAAGCGGATATAAAATTTCTAAATTTGATTTTTTCATATTTTTCTTTAATTTTGTCATGTAATTTTTTCTAACACGACACTTTACCACCATTTCTCATGGTTTTATTCCGGCACTGAGTTTTTTTTTTTTAAGTTTTAGAAGCAAAGACCATAGCTTGACTAATTGAAAAATGTGAGTTAATTTTTAATAAAGGTACTTTTTGAAATCCTGAACGGCTCATACTTATATTCGTGTTTTTTAAATATTCGTTGTAGTACATTGAGTTTATTAAAGTTTTAATTTTTTTCAAACTTGTCCCAATTATATAGTATTTTGTTGTAGTTCGTAAGATGTTATACGATTTAGGCCAACTCGAAAGCACATAACGCACTAGTGCTTCTAAAGTAACATTAGTAAAAAATCTGCATTTTTGGAAAAACGGGAAAAACTATTAGTGAGCTTGGAACAGGATTAGGATACTAAGATTGACACAAGTGCCTTCTGCCAGACAAGATCTGAAGCTTAGTTAGTACAGTCTTGATGTCTGATAAAGATATATTTACCCATTTCGTTCATGGTGATAATTTAAAAAAATCCGATTTTTGAGGTGTCATTTTAGAAATACTATAAATTATATATATTATTTCATATCTGACTGTTCTCACTTTTTAATAAGTTGTCAATTAAAATGTCAAAAAAATATATTTAAATATGTATCGTGTAAATTAAATCGTGTTAAACAAAATTTTACAATAAATTAACAAAAAAGGTTTTTAGATTATAAAAGGTTATATTGAGATATATGCATGAAAACAAAGTAAAGATTGAAACATGAGGTAAGAAATGCTAGAAAAGGGTAGTGATTTTATGAATGCTTCCGTCGCACAGGCTTAGGCTACACCTACATTGGATCCGGTGTAATACGATGTGACGACGCTAGCAAACCAAATGACTGAAATATATCGAGAGTTATAACATTTGGTTCTTTAAATTTATGAGATTAAGATTACTTATTAATTATTTTTAATACATTTATATTTTACTATAATGTATAGTAAAATATGTATAATGTATACACCCCAGCATCGTATGTGATAGAATCACGTCGCAACGAATTGGATCCAATGTAGGTGTAGCCTTAGCTATGTATGTAAGTTTTTCTATGGTCTGAATCATACATCTCGAAGAGCCATGGAAAATAAACCAAGCTGAATAGAGTAAAAATTGTTTTCAGTGGCGATTCGTTTCGTTGACATGAGGTAGCATTAAGAATTCCACCTGAGTTTACGATCAACAGATCTGCTGGCTTTCCTGCATCTTGCAAGGTCATCAATTAAATGCTCGCCACAGTTTATGTGGAATGTAAACTGAGTACCATATTATCTTCTTGTTTTCCTTTAGTTCCCATACATAGCAGCGCAGTTGAATTAAGTAAATAAAAATAGCATTTAGTGTTCAATTTATTAAGTTTTAAAAAAATATTTCAACTATTCTCAAAGCATATCATGAAATAATTTTACAAGTCTGTTCTTCTTAACAAACTACCCATAATATTTATATAGATTCAACATACGCTATCAAGGGATAATTATAAATTAATCTATTTGTATGTGATTAAAATCATAAATTGATAGTTTATTTCTTACTTACTACAAACTTATCAACTGAACGATCCCAAGCTTGCACTCACCTGCAACAAAGAATAAAAAAATATAAATTTTGAAATCAACATTTTACATAAACACAATAAAGATATTATTGTATATATTATTAAAATTGTCTTGGCTTTTAAAGATTAGCACTCTTCTGCGGCCCGACCAGATAAAGTTAGTGGGTTGAAATTTAGTAGACAATTAAAAAACCTCTAACATAATTTTCTCCTCCCATACAGATTTTTCGTTTTTCTTTGGGCTTTTCGGACCTCTCTAGAACTATCCAAATGGAGTTAGAGGACTAAAAGGTATATATATAATTTGAAATGCAAATCTTTCCCCAAATTAAACTGTATGTACTTATCTCCTCGCAGGTTTCATGATTTAAATGGATTCGCGCAATACTAGAGTCACTCCAAGCAAATGCTAGTTAAAACGCATTAGGGCGCTTTCTGCGGCACTTTTATATAAAAACAGCTGGAATGGAGATTGGTATTTTCATCCTCTACTATTTCAGTTTCAATTTTTAAGTCTTAGGAATTATTAAAATACTGAATAATGGGTGGTGATATAGTCTGCTATGCAATCCTTATGCTACTCAATTCTCAATTACAATCAAAAGAAACAAAATTATAGGAGTAATAATTTTCCGTAATAGACCACTAGTCACATACGGAGGAGAAATCTTAAGTCTTTCACAATGGGATCGCCATAAATTAAATGTAATTGAAAAAAAAATGATTAGAAGAATTTACGGAGCTACGGGAGCTAATGGTGAGTGAGAAAATTAATAGTAACGGTGAATTGAGATTTAATTAGGGAATACAAATATTGTTAACTATATAAAAACAAGTAGGCTGACATGGGCTGGTCATATGGTCAGAACGGAGGATGAAAAAGTTTGAAAGTATAGATGATAAATGTTTGTTGAAATGTTCATTATGAAATTGATATATGTCTAGATGAAATGATTACCGAAGTATACACATTTGCCATAATTACATTCTATTTTCCATACTAAACCTCTTGATAAATTGTATTTTTGGAAAATATTAAAAGGAAAACGAACGAAAGGTTAAAATTAGTGACTCAGCTGAAAGCAACAACCTCCGCAATAATTACGAAAGAATATACAGGTGGATGTGTCCGACTTACCATGTTATATCAATCTCAAGGGTTGATTGTGCGTTTCTCGATATATGGTTTCCATGGGGAAACCGAAATTATGGTTTTATTGTCATGTACAAATAAATTAGGACATGAATAAATATTAGATGGGTGGACATGATGGTGAGAGAAGAGAATTGATAGAGAGGGAGGGTATTGATATGTAAGGTATGCTAACGATAGTTACCTTAAGTAAGACAATGGAACCATAGACCGTTAATCTTATTATTAAGCAGCCCTGGCGCGGCACCTCCGGTCGTATCCTAGCTCCTTCCGATCACTTCATCAGTAATTATAGATCTCGGGGAGTATCATCGGGTCTTAGTTAGCTAGCTCACGGGTTGAGGTTTCGTATGTAAATATTCTCATAAACAGGAGTAGATTCTAAAGCCGTATCCCATTTATCATCGATACAAATGTCATATGTAAAAGTTAAAATATATTTTTCAAGAGAACGAAAAAATTGATTCCAGGTTCACTAAAATCAGCGCGTATCCTCAAACATATTTTACCTATGCCATTATACCTGATTTTGTGCCTTATAGATAACTCAACATGTATTTTATATCAGTCATGCAAGGTCACGATATTACTTGTAAAATATGTTGTATTTTTTTCAAATTCGATACTTAGCAGATCTGATAAGAAGATCTGATATGGCATCGATCTGTTGAAAATGAGTTGTTTGTTATAACTCCTTTCTAATTATTCGAATGTTTGGAGATATGAGATATTGTAGTGAAAAAGAGAGAGACCCCCTTTGAGTCACAAAGATCTAAATTGCAAAGGGGAGCCGGACTTTACGTCCTTTCCGAGAATGATACGTCCTCAGCTAATGACACGAGACAATTACCCGTACTTCTAAGAGTTTGTGTACGAGTGAATAGCGGAAGTGGGCACAACACTTTTCAATTTCGGTAGAAGAGTCCAGTGAGGTGACAAACCGTAGGAGCCGTAGTTAAAAACATTGAAAACTAGAGTGAGAAGATTGTAGACAATACAACTATTGTGTGATGGTTAATATTGTGTAACTATTAATGGTGTCAAAACCAATAAATAAATATACAATAGTTACAAAAGATCTGTGGCACTATTCCACTTTTCTAAGGCCAAACATTAGTAACAATACACTTCCCAGAGTAAATAAGCCAAGTTTTTCAGAAGTCACTAAGTATAAGTTACTAAGAAAGATGTTGATTACCACTTAAAATAAATCAATAACTTTAGCAACTGTATATCCTATTTATCAGTCGGTCCTTTTTCAGACAGTGGTTTGGTTTCAGCTTACATGAAACATTTCATTTACTTTTAGATGTAGCCGGAAAAGATCATAGAAATTCAGAAAATTATTCGAATTTATGATAAAGCTAATTTGTTTAAAATTGTTTCACATATCCCTGTATCCCGCCTAGGACATTGTCAATAAATATTTCTCCGATTACATCTCTTTTTATAAAAGTGCTTTTAATAAAACAAAATGATACTTGTAAGGATACAAATAAATAAATCAACAGCCATTTTAAGACCGGCACCAATAGTGATTTATATATAGATTAAATTCGCCAGTGTTCTGTATATAGTTGCTGTAAGTCACAGATCTTTGGTTCAATCGAAGTTTTCTTTTGTTGTATTTTCAAAATGAAATAAAAAAATTATGGTGATTTTGATTAATTATTTCCAATAAAAATAAATCCTAAATTGAATCCATTCATCAAGTATTCCTTCTGGTTTCGGCCGTGTCGCCGAATTCCAACGTTTTGCTAGCCATACTCGTATTAATAGTTTCATCAGAGCTTAATCTAAGT
The DNA here is from genome assembly GCA_964056705.1 of Troilus luridus. Lineage (NCBI taxonomy): Eukaryota > Metazoa > Arthropoda > Insecta > Hemiptera > Pentatomidae > Troilus > Troilus luridus. The sequence continues at coordinate 40,392,185 of OZ057412.1, read as the reverse complement.
GTCTAGTGAAACATTGGCAAATAATTGGCGACATGGTTGAAACCAGAAGAAATATTTGATGAATGGATTCGAAATATTGAGGCAATTTAATCCTTAAATTGTTCAAAACTTCTTAATCTGTTTTGAAGCATATTTTGCTAATGAGAAAATTCATAAAAGTTAATTCGAATTTTTGCCCTAATGGGCATACCATTAAATTAATGGTTTATTAATTTAATATGATTCGATAAAAACAACATTATAAACAAGTCATCCAAGTTAGTTGTTTGTGAATTGTGGACCAATCAGATTTCGTTTGACACTACAGAACATTTTTTTTTAACAAGGCTATTAAATTATCCAACTTTGTTTCTTTTTAACCGCACTCGTTTCTGCAATGGCGACATCTCAGGATTTGTGGTTTTACTTTTCATTGCATAAGTATATTCCAAATATATAACTGTTCGGGTTAGGTTATTGTGTTATTTAAAAGTGGGTCATATTGTTTGCTTTCGTTTTTGTAATAGTTATTTATTTGGACATTTAATACCAATAATGTGAGCGTATTGAATTTGTTTGTAATGATATAAAAATTTAGAATATTTATTACAATAACATTTTTGATTTAATTTTGATTGTAATACCAGCATGTTTTAATAATAATTTTCGTTACATCAAGTTCGTTAGATTTTAAAATCTGTAAGCAAGCCATATTTTAATTAATTAATAAATAGTATAGTGGATGCTATTTTTATAAAGAGATTTTTGAGGAATATTTGGATTATTTTCTGGATTCGAAATCGTTAAAAATAAAAATTAAATGACGGAGATAAAAATGATCTCCTGAAAATGAGATCTCCTTGAAAATCTAGCAGCCACCTGAGAAAAATAGCCTAAATAGCAAAATCCATGTATTTTTCCTCAAACTGGCTGATAAAATCGTTCAAACTGTCAAAACTTTGTTGAGTAGAATAAAGAATATTCAAAACTATGAACCGTTCAAGGTTTTCTTTAAATCAGAAAATAAATTCATAAGAGTATGACATAAGTAGATCAGCATCACTGAAATAGAACATTTTATTTTTAATAAACACGTATTTGCCATAAATTATATACCAGAACTTAAACAATTGCTTTAGTTTTGCCAAAATTTAAATAAGATGTCGAGTTATAATTTGGAATCCAAAGTAAATAATAAATTTTTTAGAAGTTATGAATTTTTTTTATCAAGTATAGAATACATATTAACTAAGTATACATATTTTGTATTTTACTCTTAGCAATTCTTTCCGTTATGGACTACAGTTCTCTTATTTATACCACATGTTCCGACTATTTAAGAGTGTGCTTTCAATTATAACCATATATCTGAAATTAAGGAGTACGCGATCTCAACTGAATATAAACTAATAAAAAAGGTAAAATATTTATTGTCAGGAATAGGCAGATAATATTATATTTTAAATTAGTTTATCGAACGACTCAGTGAGTTAAATTTTTAAATTTATATTTTAATAATTAAATAATTTGTTTTTTATTTAAATATTATTTATTTAAATGCATATAAAAGACATAAAATGATTTAAAAATATTATTAGTATGTCAATTGAGATATTGTATAAGATTTTAGATAGCTATCTACAAATAATAAATTATAACATTTAATTCTGAAATTATCTCCCTCATCCGCTAATAGACGTAATCAAGAGATTGTAATTATTTATTGTATTTTAATATTTGTTTGCTGATATTTGTGTAATATTACAAAAAAGAATGATATTAATTTCGAGGTAGTTTTATATCAGAAAAACTGAGTTAGTTTTAGATTTAAAATATGAAGACATTGATTTTTAAAATAGATTCATACATAAAGAATAATTTGTCAGATTATTAATTTTTTATCATGCAATTTAGCTCCTTACGTACTACCTAAAAAGTTAGTTTATTAATTGAATGTACTGAATGCTTCTGGTTTCAAAAAAGGCATCAGCATTTAAATCTGATAATAAGTCCGCTTAGAGTAAAATTAAATAACTTTATGAAATAGTGTGTTAAATTTATTGCAAACTGTTTTCAAATATTTCACTAAGATTCTTTTTTTACGTAAGTGTATATTTAGTTTGCAATCATCGGTTAAAGTCACGCTAAGTAAATATTTCCATTCTATAACCTGAATGACCGCAATAACCTCAAGTAGTATCTTATTAATCGCCTTGTTAAGTTATGTTTTCTTAGGCGGTGGTAGAGTTTCAGATAAAAAAAAATTATGTCATAGCATATTATTATTTTTTTTATTCATTATGGTTTATTTAAACCTTTAAAAATACGCACGCTATATCAACTGTTAAACCTGACACAAGAACAAGACGAGGTAACACATGTATTAATTAGGAATCTCAGGAGCCCAAAACAGTGGGCCAATTTAAACAGTTCTCATTCCCAGAACTAACTCGAACTGTTACTCAGTTCCCAGGCTTTAGGAATGCCTGGCGTAATATTTTTCACTCACACAAGACAACGGGTCGCTCGCTCTAGCTATTGCAACAGAAGCCTAAGGTAGAGCTGATTGACGAATCGACCAGGTGAGGCCTCCATCATTCAGAAGTGTTCTATTATTATTGATTGTCCCTGACATTCTAATAGATTGGGGAGGAGGCTGGTCGATATCTTCCAGTTTTCCCTATCATTAAAAAGTCTTGAAGATGTCCGATATTTATATATCCAGTACAAGCTTTCCTCAGCAAAATCGCATTTTAGATAATTTCTTAATTATTTCAATGTTTATAAGCAAAACTGTTAACATTTCCTTATTTATAATAATAATAATGGAAACAGTTTCACAAGTTCCGCAGGTTGTCGCTTCGAGTTAAGTCATTACAATTTTATCTTTTCATCCGTTTCCTTTTTTAATATTATCAAAAATAAAATTAATAATTTTATTACTGATTATACGACCAATCATAGAAACTATTACCGACTGGAGATTTAGATTAAAGAACCAACTTACACAAACTGTGTAACAATCGAAAATTTAGTTGAAACATTTATTTCTTTATGAAATATACACATTTCTCATAATTACACTCTTTTTTTCACACTAAAACCCGTGATTATTTTTATTGTCGAGAACATTGAAGAGGAAACGAATGAAAAGTTAAATTGAAATGTGTCTTAAGCGACAGCCTGCGGAACTGATACCAAAGTTGGACCAGCTGTCTATTGCTTTTAGAAATTAAAATACAAAAAAATATTAATAGGTTGAGTATTAGTTTATATTTGAAAATTGTGATTATTTTTTGTTTTCTTCTATGCGCACAGTTTCCCCGCTTTCAGGTTTGTGCCGAGTACTAATGTAAACTTAATTGACATAATTACGAAGGAATAATTTGGTATTTAATTGTGAGAATAAGAAGTTTATTCTTTTGTCAAGCCGAGAAGGAAGCAATGCAAGGAATGATGCGATTAGCAGTACCGACACTGCAAGTGGAAATAAACACTTAGAGTTGGCCGGCCGCACATTTAAACCATGGATGAATTAGTCATGAGGAATGGAACGGGGATTGGCAGTGAGTGCACTTGCAGCTAGCTTCAAATACTTTTTCTAACAGGTTTCCGCCCCGACGTTTAGTCAGTGCGCTCGTCGGAATGCTAATCCTGCACCGTTGAGGTCTCCCTCATTGGAAATTCATAGCTTTTGCAGGAATTGGAAGTAAAATTCCCAGAAACTTCAGCCTGAGACACGTATCATCACAGCGTGGCAGCTGTAATCTCTACCAATCAGGCAATAGTAACAAATCAGTGCAACAAATTAAGGGAATCCACAATGAGCCAATAAATAGGGGGAAAACCCTGTACCGATGCAACCCATAAGGGATATTCCTTTCAGAACATGGTAAGGACTGTTCCATTTCTATGCTAATGGATCTACAAGAAGGTGATTGGGCTAGAATCGCGCTCAAATTTTTTCCCTAATTCAAGGCACTCTCTTAATCAGGCAATGTTTACTTACTTAGTTAACTCCAAGATAGTATATGGTCCCCTAAGAGTCGATTCATTCTTGTTAGCTGATTAAATAATTAATCTGTCTGTTTTGGTCTGTTCACCCGATAGGTGAAGAAACTGCTTGCCATTTCTGGATACTTCAAAATTTGCTATACTTTTTACATTTTCCTCGATGTCCCATCTGTTGCTCAGTTGGTCAGAACGCGATATCAATCGATTCATGAAAAACTTTACACCCACTCAATTCCAACTGAAATTATTATCCATTATTATTATTATTAATAAAGAAATGTGAACAGTTTCGCTTATAAACCTTGAAATAAAAATATCTGAGATCCAATTTGGCTGATGAAAGCTTGCACTTTTACCAGAGCTAGAAGACATAGTTGGCTACAGAAAGAACCCTTGTCCGCAATATAATACGGTCTTGACAGCTCCTTCAATATTTTGTTTATAGGCCAGCGGCCAGGTACCAAAAAAGTGCTTTAGGTTACAATAAATTGAAGAGAGCTGGATTTTTTATATGTTATAAGGGCATGTCTGAGTAGTGTAAATCCAATTTTTCAACCGAAAAAACGGATGGGAAAACTTTTGGTGGCCAAAAAACCTCGAAATTTTCGGAGTTATTTCAGTTTTTGGGTTGTGTCCCACAATCGGTGTATTTTTGAAAAAAAAACACCACGAATAACCATTTTAAATTAGATTATATTTGCTACAATTTGAATCCAACCGCAGCTCTGTAGCTTTAATAGATTTTGAGTTACGCTCCTTTGAAAATTGGTCTTTTTTCCAAAAAGTGAAAATTTCATGTTTTGGCCGACTTCCGTGAGGAACATAGGCCGAAGAAGTGATCCTACGATAAAAAATGGATGCTATAGTTTTTTTTATCAAAACCGCACCAATTAGTAGGTATAGGTCAAAAACTGAAATAACTCCGAAAATTTCGAGGTTTTTCGGCCACCAAAAGTTTTCCCATCCGTTTTTTCGGTAGCAAACTTGTATCCACTAGTCAGACATGCCCTTACAACATATCAAAAATGCAGCTCTCTTCAATTTATTGCAACCTTCAAGTACCTGACCGCTGGCCTATTACTACAAATACGAAACTAGAGCATGTCAAAATGCCCTTTTTTGTCTCTTGTTGAATGTAGAAAATTGTTCTTTTCTGGAGTTAGCGATTCATTTAGAATTTAGAATAACTTCCTAGGTTAATAATTTATTTCACTCCGCTACTAAAGTCGTTGGCGTACATTTTAATTCCAATACATAAATATTTTGATAAGCGATTAGCAAATACGATTTTTTTAAGTGAATAGAATGATTCTAGAATGAATAGCTTCACATTTTCCAAGGGAGTCAAATAACAACGATAGATTCAATTTACACCCTATAAAATGTTATGCAGTAGTTTTGGATGGTAGGTCTCTGCAGCTAGCTACATCTTTTGTCAAATGGTATCTTAAGGGATGAAGATTGGATACTTTATAATGGAATGCGCTGTACTGGTGCACTCCCTCCTTGCTTCCCTGAGTTAATCCATCAATTATGATTTATACTTATGTAATATCTAAGAATATTTTTTGGCATTTTAACAAATCGAGGTTAAGAAAAACTGTGTTCAAAATTTATGGGAGACTCAGCGCCTACGTGCTGTTGAAATAATTTACCATTGATGTGTCAAACTTAAACCTACGCTCAGACATTTCCTTCATGTTTTTCTTAAGAACACGAGTGATTTTAATCTTTCATGTTTAAATTTTATAACACTGTATTTTTAAAATCCATTTATACATATTTAACTAATCTTTATTCTATTGTTCAGCAATATATTGGCGAAAACGTAACAACACATTAAACAAACTTTTTGCCATTTTAATGGAGTACTCTCGATAATGAGTCATGATTTTAAATTATTATTGACGGAAAAGATCCTTGGGCCACTTTTGAACCTCCATTAGCTCGACAAAGTAACACACAGGAGAAAACTGAGAGGGAACGGAAAGGAATGTGATAATTATGAGTTGAAGAGAGAAATGTGATGTTTATTTTCGTAATTTTTATCTTTGTGAATAAGCAAAAGATTTTATAGGGATTTTGAATTGCAACGTTTGTATTTTGTTTTTGTTGATTGATTTTGCTGAACCGTACAATTCTCCTACATATTCCGACCATATTATTTTATGTTTATTTAATTTTCTAAATATCCAGTAATTGTTAAGAGTAAAATATAAAGTTTACTATTTTGTAAAATGTAGACGGGGAAATCAGGAAGAGAATAAATGATTGGCCAGCAAGGGTTCCATTCACTTAAAACAGACTTTATGGGAAAGAGAGAAATATTTAAAAAAGTTAAGAAAGTGGTGTTAAAAAATAAATTCTTCTCTTTACTGAGCTACGCCAGTGAACTATTATTACTTCCGACAATGGAAGCCAACTTCTAGGAATAGAGATGAGGTTACTCAGGAGATATGAAGGGGAAAAAATTGGGGCAGAATCAGAAACTCTATACTTAAAAGCGAAATTGGGACAAAACCAGCTAAATAAGTAATAAAGTTAGAAGAAAACAGGCTACGCTGGTCTAGCCATGGTTATATACATATCTATATATACAGTCTAGCCATAGATAGCGGGTTCGGGCCAAATCAGCAACAAATGGGACATTAAAGTCATTATGGATGACTTTATTTTTAACAAAATAAGGAGCATTGAGGATTTTACGAAGGATTTTGGATTGTAGGGATTGGATACGAGAGGAATTCGATGGCTCCTTATATATAATTATTATCTTACATTATGTAATTTTTTTTTTATAGAATATTATAAATGACTCTACCCTAATACTTATTTACTTAAAGCGCGGCTGATAGTGTTGTATCCGTTTTCAATAAAATAAATGAAATAAAACAGAAATGGCTCGACTTACAACATTAACATTATTTTTCTTTCTCATTGGATCGTCAAAATCCGGCTTCAATTTACTTTTTGTATCAGCCACAGCTTTAAATAATCGTTAATGCACGAAATAATAATTATAATATTCCATCATAAAGGAAATAATAATTACAATATTTTATAATTTTCAAATTTGGTTTTGAAGCTAGGTTGGCAGGAGTGTAAGGCTGGATGGCTATTAATTCACTAACCGGTTTGGGTGGAGAGGTCACAGCGAGCGAGATGGCCATTGTCAATGGGACCAACCATCTCTGTACCAGCTCGTATGTCTTCCCAGCATAGTCTTTAATATCGATCAGCTATCGGGCTCATAATCATCATATATTAATTATTATTACATTTTTCGGTAAGATAGAATTAAACGATGTAAAATCTGAGCAGGGAAAATAACTTAAATTTATATGGCGATTGGGAAAAGGGTTACAAGTCGTTTTACTGCTACTATAGCTTTAGTCTAAACTTTCCTCGATTCAAAGAACCTGCCTGACTTTTGAAAAACAAGGAAATAAGGTAATGGAAATTGTACTTAAATCCATTTTGGGTAGTATTTCAGTGGGGTGACCTGTGCTGTAGTGGTTAATATTACTACCCACTATGTCCAAGATCGCGAGTTCGCAGCCCAACAGATGCCCTTAGTATTTTTTAAAGGGAGTAAAAAATCCCTGGTTATCCCGTCCTTCGGAAGAGGCGTATAATGTTGGTCCCGAGCCTGTGCGGTTTCAGGCACTCGTTAAAGATCCCAATCGTAATTATACTTGGATAGGAAAAATTTAGGAATCCCGCTGTACCATTGTACGATTAGCCAAAGCAGCATAAAGAAACGTTTAAGGATTAAACAAACGTTATTACTCTACTTAAGTGAGTTGTAGTTTGTGGACTTCCACAGACGAAAACTATTAAGGACGCCTACGGTCTACCAACCTGGGGAAGAATATTATTATAGAGATTATTGTATTCATTTTATTTTTATTTTTGGGGATCTTTCATTTTATTATTCATTTTTTTATATTTGCTTGTCAATTTTATCATTTAACTATTATAAAAGTAAAAAGACAATATCATTTATTTCGTTAACAGTCTAAACTTGTAATTAAAAAACAAATTCGATACGAATGATTTCATCACAACTTCAGACACATTAAATCAATAATAATTATCAAAATGATGCTTTCGTGACATATGACTACGTTTGCCGGGGCTGTGATTTGAGGATGCAAATATAAGTCAAGATCATTACATGATGTATTGAACTGTTAGGCGTCATGTATATTATATAAATAGGCATAGTATAACATTCCCATAAAAGTTAAGAATTGCAGCTATTTGTGTTCATACCCATCACATAGAAATAAACATTGTAAAATGTAAAAATGACCATTTAATGATAGTATGCTTTTGTGCTTGTTACATCAATATTACATATTTGGCGTACTAAACTTTCCACAAATTTCATCTCTCCTTTCCTTTGTGTTTTTCGTGATTAAAACATAAAATTAAATCAGTAACAAATTTTTACTTATATGTAAAACAGCAATAATTGTTTAAAAAGAAATTGGCATGAAAATAAATTTATTTACGCGTTTTCCCAACCGCGTATAGTTGACCAACCCAAAATCGGCTACTGTGGGAAAGCTTTGTGACTGAGTAGCATAGAAAGTGATCTTGACATTCTCACTGTCACATGTCATCGACCCACCAGCTCGTCTTCGTCTTAGCTTCTTAGACTTTCAATTATTTTATTGAAAAACGAAATAATTAAATAAATAAATTTTTATATATATATAAAAATTTATTTACCAGTTATATATATATATATATATATATATATATATATATATATATATATATATATATATATATATCTGGGTCTACTACATTTTTTAAAATTTGTTTTCCTTAAAGAGAATTAACAATGTTCAATAATGAGCATAAAACATTTTGAAAAATTAATTAGTAATACTATTAATTATCTACATCATGATGTATATAACAAAATGATAAAACTCTCCAACCCAAGAGCTTCTTCAATCTGCAACGACAAAGTCTTGATTTTGTTCTTAATGGGCATCTTATATTTCTCTACGTAGGGAGTGTTAATCATTATCCTCCTTTTTAGAGTCTACCTTCAAGTAAGGTAGGCCTTAGTTGTTGTTGTTGTTGTTTTATTTTAAGGGCAAACAACTACAAATGGTTATTATTGCCCTCACTACTGGAGAATATAAATATTTACAGTATCTACATAATTATCACTAGAGAATATACATATTTACATTACCTACATAATTACATTTATATATTCTAGTTACCTTATTACACTTAGTAAAAATATTGTTAACTATTTAAATAATAACATACCATGCTATAATAGTCACATAGTAAAACCATATTAACATATTAAACATATGATAGAAATGTAACTTATATGAAGTTGTTCATATTAAAATAAAACGTTATACATAATTATATAAGATTTATGATATAATATAAAATTTATATTATCTATATAACATTATACACACCGAGAATATATATATATATATATATATATACACACATACATAAACCCATATACACTCATACACATAAACATGTAACTTTCTGCAACTTTCTATTACATCTATATATGGTGCTCTAGTATCTATAACACCCCTTGCTTGTAATATTATGCTATCGATGTCTGCATACAAACTAAGTAAGATAATTAAAAACAGACAGCTCTGCACTCAATCGAATTAATCCGTAGTACACAAGTTTTGAATAAACTCCAGTCAAAATGGAAATAGTCTTGGAAGATTTGGTTCTTCTTTTTCCGGCAAAATTTTATTAAAATATATTAATACAATATTATTATTTAAATGCTTATTTGTAAAATAAATTAATAAATAAGAAACATTAATTTCTTTATTAACTACATTTTAAGAGAAAAACATTTGGATCAAATTTGATGGATGCGCAATCGTGCAGATGCAAATGAAAATTAAATAATACATACATATTATAAAATAAAGCCCTCGGCCTCGTTTGTTAGCGGTAAACTCAATATTTACTGCACGGATTTTCATGGGGTTTTCGCCAATAGATAGAGTGATTCACCAGGAAGGTATAGGTATATAATTTGTCGAGGTTAAGTGTAAATGGGTTGGAATATCGATGCTTAATCCCGTGCGATTATCTAACGTGCAAGATAATAAATTCGTATAAAAAAGAAATATTTGGTTTTGTTTTTATTTTTATAATTTCTATATAATAAAGTACATTAGTTGAGATGGGAAAAAGGAAAATCAAGACTTCCAAAGAAGCCTAGCCAATGATATTCACGTGGTCCTTGGTGGCCGTGATAAAAAAAAAAATACATTAAACAAACAAATTATGTAGGCATAAAATACCTTATTACCCTAGGTATTAGTTATTTTTTTCTAAATCAGTAAGTGACTCACTTCGCATATTTTGTATAGTTATGTAACACATCCCATATATTTAAACTAGGGTAATTAAAAGTAACATGAAATATGTGAATGTTGGGATATTACTAATATGTCTACTGATAACGAGAATACAAATATTTCTTTGTACATTAGCTCTTTAAGCACAACAATATTCACCTGTCCTTGTGATTATGTCTGGGATTTTGCTTCTTGAAAAAACCTGGGCCTTTGTCCGTCATGACACAGTTAACTTTGAAGGCTACTCTCATATTTGGTGGGAACATAAATTTTCTTTCTTTATAATGCCAGTAAAAATATTCAAAGATGAAAATACAATTTGAGATTTTCTCGACTCGACTTCAGCCACAACCAAGATTATGGTTAGATAATTTAAATGAAATAACAGTTGCAAAAAAACATTAGTTACATATTGCTCCTTCTAAAGAACATTGTCATAACAAAATATTTTTCAATAGAGGTGTTTTGAAGTTCCAAGTGAGTTGAAAAAATAAAAAGTTGGGTATTGGTATAGCAAAGCAGGCCTATTACAATGATGGTATTGAAATTATTTTATTAACCGTTACAACAATTTTAAAAGTATCAAACTTTTTTGATTTTATTGTCATTAAACTTCAAGATTAAACATGATACATACAACTTACAACTTATAGTATGACTTAATTTTTTTTAAAACATAACAAAAATGGAATATCAAATATGTCGTTCCTGAATTAAAAACCTTAAACTAATACATTTGCTACAGAAGGCTTAACTCTAAAATGCCAAATTTTGAAGGAGTGATATTGTAGAACGATGTACTCCACAATAGTTTCACTACTTTATTAAATACGCAAAAATAAAATAAAATACTATATGAAACTTATAAACATTAATATAAGGTGCTATTAAGCCAAAATCGAAACACGTGGGATTCTTTTCGAGTCTTCCGAAATTCATGTTTCAGTCCCAACATTTGAACCAACATCTTTAAGCCAACATATATTTGGTGAGCTGTTTATTTACATACATTTCTTTGAACGACATCTGGCTAGCAAAATAAAGAATTTCACCAAATTCAATTTAATGATACACATATCCTTCGTATTCATTCCCATTTTTTATCACAGGCATGATCAATATTTTCTTAAACAAGAAATTTTAGGCGTAAAGAGCTACATCAATTGATATCGGAGACACCATTACTTATATTTTATAAGCTTGAGAGCAAAATCTGTCTATGTTATTGCGTAATTCATTATAAAAAAAGTAATGATAGTATGAATAAAACTTCGTGACTTTCATTTATTCAAGGTTCCTGGACCCTTGAATAATGCCTTATGCCAACTTGGTATACCAAAAATATTTTACATTGACAGAAAATTCTGGACCAAAACAGGTTTTACGACTTTCTAATCTGGAAGATGTAATCTTAAAATGTAAAATAAAATTAATATTATCACTCAATATATAAATCCAAACTTTCACCTTCCTTTCTCCGGATTTATAAATGCGTAATATTCTATTATTATTTTATATGGTAATAGATTATCATTGTATTAAAAAAAAAATTATACACATATGTAATGATATCCTATTATTATTTATGTGTAATTAAACATTATTTTCTTATCCTGTTGTGCCTAATTTTGCTAAAAATTAAAACTCATTTAAGAGTATGTATAAAAAAACTTAGCTAACCCCCTCTTTCTAGTGATTACTATTTTAATAATTGTATAAAATGTTGAAAAGTAAACACCCATATAACACAGAAAAATATCCGGTTGGGAATTTCATCCCAAATTACAGATCTGGATTTTTTTTTTTCACAAACCTATTAAAATAAAGGATGTTATCAATCAATGTAGTACAAATTTATAATCTGATTAAAACACAAGATTTTTTCAAAAACATCCATCGAAAACTATCTAATCAATCAAATAATAATTAGTAGGTATTGAAGGAAAACTAATATTTCAGTAATTAATAAGCATGACAATTCATTTCAAGAAATTTATAATAATTAATCAGCGGATCCATGACATGTGTCAATAAACTATATCTTTTTACTAATCAAACTAATAAGCTTAATTAGTAAATCTGATAAGCTGTTAATTATTAATTTTGTACAACATATTCGACCCATCATCTAAAGCGTATCATAGGCGCCTGAATGTAGAGATTTTTTGTATTAGCAAGTAGTTATTTTTAACAGAACAAGACCCTGAAGGAAAATGTGTGCTTTTTTGTTTAGGGCTTTTTGTTCGAAAGGGGAGGTGAAATTCGAAAAGAAGTTTCCATAACTCCAAATACGTTTGCTAGGATCCTATTGTTTTTATAATCAATTGTCATTTTATTTCAAAAAAAGATACTGTCACAGTTATATTGTTAAAAAAATTTTTATTAATCGTGATAAATAACTTTTAACAAAAAATCATTTTGTTATTGGCATTAAAAAAGGTAACAATGTACTATTGCTGGTGGTTACCAACATATTCTAACCTGATTTGATTCGTTATTTACGTTAGGTCCGTCAAGATATATATTTCATAAAAGCATTTTAGTTATTTTACTAGTACTTCATTTCGTCTTCTTCACTTCAGGTAAGATTCTTTTAAGGCTCGCAGCCAAGAGTGAGTTTCCTTCCTACGCTTGAATTCTTTCCTGCATTATCATTTACAATAAGTTATATTTATCTCCATGCATTATGTGCCCCAGGTTTTGCAGTTTGCGTTTTTAATATTAAACACCACTCCCTTTTTCTTCTTCAACCCCTACCTAACAGTCTAGTTTATAAATGTATACAACCAACTAATTTTACTTTAATGTAAATGCAAAAGTCATATCCTTTACCTACATTTCTAATTTATTGGAAAAAAACTGTCCTTTTCGCCAACTCAGACTTTATGACATACACAAAAACTAGCTGGCCCAGCCACGCGTTGCTGTGGCTGTCATAATAGTTTTAAAAAATACTTGCTAAAATTTGAATTTTAAAGAAATAATGAATGAATGAAAAAATCAATATAATTTTATATAGAATAGATTTTTGATTTCACATTTTATTCATCTTATATCGAACTATAGTATATAATAATTAATAATTAACTTAGAGATATGTGAAATTGTTTACATCCTATTCTCAGAACTACTGAATATACACAGTAAATTTCATAAGAATCTGTCAAGTCGTTTCGGAGGAGTTTTGTTACAAACACTGTGACACGACAGTTTTATATATTAGATTGAGCTAAGATTCCGGTTAACATATAGTATATCGGAACTTAACTGACGATCTGTTTGACCTACGGAGCTGCATTTGGGCTCAAATTGTAGAACATTTAATCTACTTTAAAAAAGGTTGATTATGTTATTTCCCTAAAAAGCATCGATTAGGAGATACAGGCCAAAAACTGAAAGAACTATGAAAATTTCGAAGTTTTACGGCCACCAAAAGTATTCCCGTCCGATTTTTTGGTTGCAAATATGGATTTACACCACTCAGACATGCCCTTGCAACATATCAAAAATGCAGCAGGTTAGAAAAAAAATATAATTTTGGAAAAAAAATATCGCGGTCATTAGTCGAAATAAACCATAGCCTATATTTTAAGTTGGACAATGTTACATATCTGTGCGAAATTCCATTAAAATTAGTTTCAGTGATGTGTTTTTTCGATGCATGACCTGATAAGACCTGAATTTCCGAAGCCCGGACTGGCTAGTTATTTCCGGCATTTCAAAGCCAAGAAACTTTGTATTTTTTTTTAGATGTTTCCAACTATATTCTAATAGTTCCTAATATTGAGAGGTTGAAATAGGAAGACTCCCAAAACCAAAGAAGCTTAAAATCTCTAAAACACTTGAAAGCAAATCAGTCAACGTTTCGTCAATTCAGGCATCATCAGGACACAAGATAACCAGAGTTGTTTCTGCAATGTCTGGAAGCTTGGTTGCTGTCTCTATAGAATAGGTCGATTTGGACTGTTGATATGAGATGTACTGCAATGTTTTCTTTTATGTGATTATTCTTAAGGTATGTGGCCTGATATTGGTTGGTTTTTCCAATATTTTAGAGCCTTAAGGCTTTGCTTTTTTGGATTTTTCCAATTACTCTCTAATAATTCTTGATTATTTGCACATTTATATTGGTTAAAATATAAAGTTTTTGTGGTCAGGTGTGGAAAACATGTTTTTGCCAATGCTCAGGCTAATAATGAAAATTATCTTCATCCCGAGTAAGAAGACGGGACCACCGACCCCAGGTCCCTTTAACATTCCGCGTATTATGCTAATACCTCAGGGTGAAAGTATGGAAGCCAACAACTGCTAATACTTTCTCGTGGAAGAATTTGAAACCCGGATTTTCGTTGCGGGTCCGACAGAGAGCATCATTGACGAAGCCTTGGTTCCTCATCCGAGGGGGGCCCTCTATTGAGTGAGACTGAGCTAGCCAATAGTTCCTTTCCAAAGGAATGACAGTCGATGGTTTATGAAAGTGATGGGCCGTTAATGGAGAGAAAATCGCCATATGTCAGGGCCATTGACGTCTTTTCTCCACCGTCGTTTAATTCAGCTGTTTGGATATCGTCAAATAACTGATTTACTGTAATTTGATTGATTCCATCGTTAATGTATTTGCTCGGTTATAGGAGAGGCCGAGGCATTGCGGTGAAAACCAAGATACTTTCTCCAACCTTAACCTATTTAGATACTCATTTAGTAACCCATTTAATATAATTTAATCCAATAATGTTGATATTAATCTTTGCTAAACATAATTGAAATCAAAAGAGTGATTTTTGAGAATTTTTTTAGTTGTTTCATCAAGCATTTAAGTATATTTACAAGTTACTTCAGCCATCCATGGTTCATAAAACGTGTTAAAATTTAAAAAGTTATAGTAATAGGTGATTAACAGCCATTAATACTCACCAATTGTATTAAAAAAATTATAGGATATTAAAATTATAAAAATTATATCGAGTTTGTATTAATTATGGCTTGTAGCACCCGAAGGCTCGATACCTTAAGACACTTAAAGGTACCTAAAGACATTGTTAATCCTTCAGCTTTGACGGTATCATTTCACGGTTGTAAAGAAAAGTGAAAGTATGGTAGTTTTATATATTCAGAAGTTTAGATTTCGGAACAAGCGACACGATCGGGATTGTAAGAAAATAAAATTTTTAAGGTTTAATTTAACGTAATCGCAAATGCTCATTTTTTAACAATTATAGGTGTTCAGTCTGTAGGAACTGGTGAGATCTTACTGAAAAAATATATATTATCAGTTTGTAAACAGATATCACTCGCTTACTGTGTTGTTAAGAGTTTTTTAAACCCCGTTTGTGTATATGTGTATAGAATTTTTTTTCAATAGGATCTTTCGCTGCATGTTTTATTTCATTCAATTGTTAGTTTGTTTGTAGAAAGTGAAGATAAAGTTTATCCCGTATCGTACATATCAATATGTGCATGGCGGAGTTTGAAGTTGCAGTTTTTTTCCTACTTGAAAAGTTAGTGGTTTATTCGAAACATTAAGTAAATGGGAGAATTTTAGCAGATTTCTGACATAAACTCCTATGCACACAAATATGTATTTATACATCAGATAGAGTAGGAAAGTTTAAAATAATTACATGTTCGAGATTTTGTCGGTCTTTTTATTAGCTGTATTTAATATTATGAATTCAGCTAAAGAATTTAACTACTAAGGTTCTCTCCGAGTTTGACCTGGAGTTTGTCCTTGGCCCGCCTCTGGAAGGAAAGACTTGATCGCGTTCTTACTAAGCTATTTTTAAAAGATAAAATTTAATAATATTTTTAATTTAAAATACTAGAAATATTTTATTAAGTATTTCAATTTAGAGATATAATTCAATTATTATTTATTAACAAAATTACAACTTTTTTTCTTAGCCCCCATGGGTTTGAGGGCTGTTGTGCTATGGAAGTGAGAAGGAGGTTTGAAAATGAACATTTTAAGAGAGGGATTTAGATCAAATGCTTTATTTATGATAACTCAGTATTTGATGGACACTAGATCATGTATAATGATTTATTTAATTTTTACTACATTATATAAAATTAAATGATGGAATTATCTAAATTAAAATGTATGATGATGAATTAAAATATATGCCAGGGTCAATAATATTTTTCTCTATTTTAAGCATTGGGATTGAAAGCATAAATTAAAATGCTGGTATATAGTATGGACTTCAAATTAATTTTGTTCTTGTTAACACATTATTGAAAAAAAATACAATCTCACCTACAGAATACCTACAGTAAATTACAGTTATACTGGGGAACCGCGTTGCTATCTTCCGCAAAAGGTTCTTTCGAAAATTGTATTTGCAAGGCTGACACCACATGCAGAGAAAGAGCTGGGAAAATATCAAGCAGGTTTTAGAAGAGGGCAGTCTACGGTGGACAAGATATTCTCACTAAGGATAATTCTGGAGAAATGCAAAGAGCACAAGGTGGTCACATACCATCTATTTGTAGATTTTAATGAAGCCTACGATGGCATGGACCGCAATGAATTATTCCGAGCCCTAAAAGATCTGAATATACCCCAGAAGATCATTCGTCTTGTGAAAATGACAATGCAAGGGTCAAAATGTCTTGTAAAAGTGGAATCAGATCTTTTACAAGAACTCGACACACATACGGGTGTGAGACAAGGAGATGCCCTCGCCTGCCTTCTCTTCAACCTTGGAGCAGAAATGGCCATAAGAAATTCCGCAATTCAGGTAGATGGAACCCTGTTTAACAGACTAGTCCAAATCCTAGGGTATGCCGATGACTTTGACATTATGGCAAGATCTAAAAGGGCGCTAAGAGAAGCTTTCGTAGCACTGGAAGAGGCAGCCAAGAAACTTGGGCTTTGTGTCAAATACAGAAGACCAAGTATATGCGAATATTTCGCGCCCAGGAAAAAGAGGATTACTTCGAAGTTGGTCAGTACCGATTCGATTGCGTTGACAGCTTCGCCTACTTAGGAACAGAAATTAATTAAAAAAATTACATGTCTCAGGAGATAAGAAGACGAATTATTTCTGATAATAGGTGATATTACAGCCTAAGGAAGCAACTAACTAGTAGGTTCCTCTCTGGGCAGACAAAGCTGCTGATCTACAAAACGCTGATTCGGCCGGTACTCACATATGGCTCAGAGGCCTGGGCTCTATCAAAGGCAGATGAGAAAAGGATCCTAATCTTCGAGGACAATCCTGAGGAAGATTTTCGGACCAGTAAAAGTGGGAGGAATATGGAGAAGGCGATACAATAGGGAGGTATACGACATTTATAAGACCTCAGATAATGTCAGAACAATTAAACTTGGCCGACTGCGAAGGGCAGTTCACGTGGCACGGATAGAGGACAAGCGGATTCTCACTGAGGGAATCCATGGCACACGGAGAGTAGGGAGGCCAAATGTGAGGTGGATGGAGGCTGTAGCGGAGGATGCACGTACCCTTCTGAATGTTAGAAACCGGAGGGATGCTGCGAAGGATAGAGCTGACTGGCGGTGAATGCTGGAGGCGGCCCAGACTCCGTGACGAGTTGTTGCGCCAAATATTGTTATTATTATAAATCACAGTTATAAAATTTGGACAACGAGTACAATTAAATGAAATTTGTAAAATGGGAGGCGGTCCACCTTTAGGTAGACCTTAAAACTATTATGTCCCATTCATATTTATTTTAATTAATTACCTTAACTTAACTATAATTCCCCATCGGGACACTAAAGATATTAAAACTATCAACATCAACAAAGGCTTGGTGAACCCCTGGGAGGGTCCTAGATATGATCCATCTCTGGCTGCTAACTGGTTAAATAAAAGTCTTGCCAGCAGCGGGATTTGAACCAGGATTTTTGGAATGGCAGCTCAGTGCTCTACCACCGAGTCACTCATCTTCCGTTATCAGTTAGAGAAGGATGAAAATATTATTAAAGATATTTTTAAAAAATGGTTTCAAAATTTTACCAATTTATGATAGTTAAAACAGTAAAATATACTTTTAATCTACAATGTAAAATGTTTTAGAGGTAATTTACATTTTTCGCTAATTTATAAAAGAGAGTTAAATCAATAAATATGTTTGCCATACCATTATTAATTAATCAATTGCCGGAAAGAAAACCGCAGATCGTAACCGGAGGGTACTTCGTCGAAGATAATACGAGCCTTTACAAGCTATCTCGATAACGACCTTTAACCGAAGCCACGGAATCAGGGTCATTAATTTTCTCCTATCTCCGGTTCGTGAGCCTGCTTTAAGAACCAAAGTGGACCTACTTTTAAGTTTTGTTTTGATGCTCCGTTACTTACAACTCCTCAAGAACCCCTGTTTACGATTCGTGTTTCACCACTCAAGATATTCAGCTTATTACAACAAATAAGCTATTATTGTTTAGACACGATAGAGATAAATTGGAAATTGAGCCATACGATTTCTGTAGACGTTGGAGAAAATAATATATTCACGTTTTCTCATTCTTTTAAGACAACCGATCAGTTGTAGTAATCTTACTTGAAGAAAATAGGTGAAAAAGGTGGCACCCAGTAAAGATCTTTATATAGTTAGTTATAGTCTTCCAATTACTTTCAATTTTGATCTAAAATATTTTTAAAACTGAGCTTCTGAAGCAAGAACAATTAACAGTCATGCTCTCAGAAATTTATTTACACATCGATTTTAATACGAAGAAAAAGGTTTAAAAAGGTAATATACATCTAGTAAAGGATCGTCACATAGTCATATCCTTTACAACAATTTCAATTTTAATTTAGTATTTTTAAAAAAATTATAAAACTATTTTCAGTCTAGAAACATTCATACTGTATTATAATAGTTAAAAATTCCTAATTCGAAACATTATTATTTTGTCTAACATCACGAATGTTATTGTAATTAATTTTAATCACAAATAGTGATTGAATTAACTCTCTTGACTTAAATACGTAATAAAATATTTCTAGTATTTTATATTTAGTTCCTATAAAAACATTTTTTAATTTTTTATATAACAATGAATAACATATATTATTAGCTACAACAATCATTAAATGTATGCAGTTTTCCCCACGATCCTTTTTTAACAACGGAATAATTTTCATTTTTCCTGCTGTATTTAATAATTATTATTTTCCTCGCTAAATTCATATCTATCTTTTTTTTATGAATATTTACATTGATAATTATTTATTCCAAAAGAACATTTTGAAAAATAACGTTTAAGTTCCGTCAGGTTTTTTTGATGATGGTAAGTGCAAGCTGATATTAAAGAAAATCTTTTTTTGCATCGATATAACCAGTTTGAGTCAAACGAGTTAAGAGCCGTTTTTGAGAAAATCGTAACAAGTTATAAAATCTGTTGTATAAATTGGCATTTCTGCTAAGTCGATTTTGGTGAAAGTTGCTCTAGCATCACCTTCACCTTAAGCTACATGAAATACACAATTCAAGTTTCGTACAGCATTTCGTTTTGAGTCTAAATTTACAGTACTCACATGTATAACATGCGTGGTTATTTGTACTCGGGTTATAATTAAACGTATTTGCATAGATAATTCAATCTTCATGTGCGCTACATAATCAAGTTGCTATAGTTGGTACAGATAATGAAAAATAAAACAAAATTTGAGGAGTGTTAAAAATAATAAAATGATTACCAAATGAGTTCGTACATTTCTTCTTGAGTCTAAAGCTACTACACTCACATACAACCGTAACATTTTAATTGGCTATTTGGATTTGGGTTACCATTAAACGTGTATTTTCTTTAAAAATTAGAATGTAATCACAAAATAATCAATTCCCTACTTATTTCGTATTTAATAAGTTACGGGGGAAAAGCGAAATTCAAAATGTATTAAAAGAATAGAATTATTTATTGAGATGGATAGAAAATGAAGGGAATAAAATTATAAAATAAAATATTTAAAAATAATGAAGTCATTTAATTTATTTTCCATACTTTTGAAACCAAAATCAAGAAATATTTATTACACAAAATAAATGAGAGCTTATCAACAAATTATCTCAAAACAAGGCTAGCATTGGATAAACTGCTGTAAACACATTAAAAATCTACAACTAATTCAATTTAACAATAAAATATTAGTACGATATTGATTTATTTGTTTAATTATACAGGTTTGAGTATAAGTAGATTTGTATCATTTTATTAAATTTTACGCCACAATTTTCGTTTTGAAATTATGAGTATCCTTTAAGAGATAATGAGTATCCTAGGATAACAGGAAATGCCTAAAACTTAATCATAACATATTAGTACAATATTGACTTATCTATTTAATAATACAAACTAATATCAGTTTTTCTCATATTTTTAAATTAAAGCCAAAATCTTCGTTTAGAGATATTGAATATCATATATTTAAATTTCCTCAATCACCGATATTTTATTTATTTAAAACTAAAATGGCAGCAAATTATCTAAATAATTAAAATATTCACCGTCTTATTAGCAAATCTGAATTGTAAATATCTTCAAATTCAAAGGCACGGACCGAAGCGAGGCTCTTCAAGGACAGCTCATACAAGAGAGCTAGGCAATCTAATGGTGGCCGGTTACGTAGAACAGCTTTTTGTCTTTTTTTACTTTTGTAAGAAAACTGGTTTCGAAAATTAGTGCTTTTAACCCCCGAGGATAGTCTCGTCTACTCTCTTGAGGTTCCTTGTTTTAAATTTTAAGGTTTCTACCGGTTATAACAACCTCTAAGCGAAACATAACAGTAATAAGTTATTTTCACAATATATGTCTATAGTCTTAGTATGCACGAAACTGTATTGTTCATACTATCCGATATCATTGGAAAAAAACCAGTTAAAATCATTTATTTTGGAATTTTTATGATTGCTACAAAAATGTACAACCTTTTCAGGGTCACCAAGGGGGAAATTTTTATGGTTTTGGAAATATTCAGAATAGAAACACAATTTATCGACTTTTCATGAAGTTACCTTGGACTTTTCATGACTGACGTCTTCAATACTCAGCCATGGCTAGAATAATATCTTGAATACCAAACTGCAACCCTTGATTCAATTAAAAGT
Organism: Troilus luridus; assembly: GCA_964056705.1. NCBI lineage: Eukaryota > Metazoa > Arthropoda > Insecta > Hemiptera > Pentatomidae > Troilus > Troilus luridus. Next base: position 40,370,730 of record OZ057412.1, on the reverse strand, counting down.
AACCGCATGCATTTGAACAATGAGCATTCACTGCCCATGCACTTTCATGACAGTCTTATCTTAAAGATGTTGAATATTTTTTATTTCATGGATGACTATATTTCATACATTCAATTTATTATTTAAATTATCAATACGTATATCAGCTAATTTATTTAATAATTAAATTATCTTTACAAAATTGTGTATACTTTTTTATAATTAACAGATTCTAAGAGATAATTAAGGAACTGAAACTAGTTGTTAAGGCATTTATCCAATCTCAAGGATGAACTCTTTTCAAGATTAAAGATTAAAAACGTAATAAGAAGAAGAACCGTAATATTTTTGAAACAAGTAAAAAAACAAAATTTTTACGATAATAAAGGAGTTTTAGTACTGTATATAATGAGATTATGATAATAAAAACCATTAATTTGTACTTAATTTTAATTTGTTTACAGTGCAGGCCCTTTTTACCTATTACCTAGCACGAAATTCAATTATTTCTATTTTAGTCACTCAAATTATGGAAAAAATCGATAAAAATTCAATACACCACCTATTCGTCCGGGGTATTGTTCGTTGCTATATTTTCTATTAATCTGATTTAATTTATTATAATGGGAAGCCGAAAGGCATTTTGGTGGAGATTTTCGGTTTGGAAGTTTTACATAGAAAAATTAGTTTTCAATTTTGTTTTTCTCTTAACATGAAAATTATTTCATCAGCAAAATTTGTATTATTTTTTAGTATATATTATCTGTACAATATATTAACAAAATTAAATTTATTAAGAAGTCCCCTTATATTTATAACAGAGCTTCATAGCTTCTTCAAAACTTTCCATAAAGAACTCTTTCAGATAATCTGTCAAACCACCATTAGATATAATATATAACAAAGATAAACGGACGGATAGTTGGTACGTAGCGGTAGATATTCCGTAAGTTTGGAATGAAAGCGAAAGTCACAATGACTGGCCATACATCTGTTTGCCCATCTGTTGTTGCTGACTTAGTTTTTTTCCTTTTTTTTTTTTTTTTTTTGTCATCCCCTTAATCGAGCAATGAACCACAATTATGTTCAGTTGCATAACGTCTTATATATTCATAATTTTCTATCACGTTGATTACGGTGAACAATAACATTGTATACAAAATAATTCAACTACTACTTCAGTGATTTACCTCAAGAAATGAATATTGTAGGCACAGATTAAACAACTTTAACTAAAGACAACAACAGAATGGTGGATATTCGTAGACTTATCTGTGCAATAAAAAACTCGTTAGAGGGAAAAATTCATACTTGAGGAAGAAAAGCTCGCAACAAAATTTTTATTAGATTAACACTAATTATTTCATATTTTTGTGGACAAGGTAGAAAAAAAAAGAAGCATTATTCAACCTAATTTAATAGTTTATTTTGTATCTTAAGAAGTTATTTACCTTAACGAAATACCCTCAGTTTTCTTATTGCTTTTTAATAAAAATATGTACACCTATTGTATCTAATAATAATAAGATATGTAAATTCATATCTGATTCCCAGGTTATTTATAATTAATTAGAATAAATAATTATTAAGTTTTGTATTTTTTCTCATGGTTAAAACCGTCCTTGGAAAAGGCTCTCCCACTCCAATGTAATATTTATTCCCTAATAATAAGGAAAACAATTTTCAAATATTCACTATTTGAAAATTAATGTAAACAAACCAATTCTCCGTGATTTTCTCTTATCATTCTCATTTGGATGTGCATTTTTTTAAATAACCTTTTGTTCCTTAAGTCATATTATGGATTCTTTACTATTGGCATTACATATTCAGCTAGCTATTTCGTATAACCAAGCAAATAAGTAATAAACTACACCTTTAAATACAATGTAACCACTGTAGCGAAATTTCGGTGACTCTTGGGTTGACACTGAACACTGAATTATGTAATTAGTTCACGTTTGGTGTAGAATTAAATTAAAGGCAATAAAGTTTGAACACCTCCAAAATACAATATTTTCTTTTATTTATCCTTATCATCGGAGTATACAATATTCCACTCAGCAACACAAAATCCACTCCATGTAACCCGGACTTGCTTGGGGTAGAAGGTCAATAAGAAAATGGCCTAGAGACCTGTTCAAGAACTATTAATCATTTCAAAAACTTCATATTCCTGCATATCAAGGAAAAAAACAAACACTGAGATCAAATTTGTTGGATGCAAATATGGGCAGGTACAAATTTATAATAATAATAACCTACTTTTTTAAAGCATATTAATATATTTTTTAATCTATGGATTGAAATTTACAGTTGTATTTTAACAACACATGTAAATATAATGCATGACATTTAACGGCTTTGATAAAGGCAAGTAAAGAAACTATCCAGTGGTAACAACAACAAATTCAACTTTAAAGGTCAGGAGTCAATTTTCATGCATATTAAATTAATTAATAAATTTACACCGTAGAAAAAACTGTTTTTAACTATTTAAGCTAACAAGATTTTAATCTGATTGATTTGATGTAACAATGATATTACGATAGAATATAAAAGTGACATAAATATCTCCCTCGATCTGATGCTAATGAATACAAACGATGTTTCATTTTAGACAAGTAGGCCAGATGGATGGCGGAAGATTCCTGTGACAATTTCTTAGTAACTACTTTCTTCAGGAACTATGCTGGTTATGTTAATCGGTACTTAAGAATATAGAATGAGCTAGTGCAGGAAAGGGCTCTAGGCAAGTGAGGTACTATTATTTTAAATAGGTATAATTAAAATTACAATTACTTTATTACATCATCCATAAAATCGAACTAGTTTATTACTTTTAGCAGCAAGGAATACCATGTCATTCACTAAGCAGGCCAAGATAGTAAAGGAGAGATACCATAAAGTCTTTAAACGAGGTAATTATATTGCGCTAAACCCCTCCAGATGATCTAATTTCATTTCTGCAAATTATAAACACTTTTGAGCATAGAATTAATCCGTGTAAGATAATAACGCATATGTTACGGGTAAAGCATTATATTAGAAGTGTTTTCTATTATATAAGAAGACGTTGATAGATATAACATTTAAAAAAATATATATTTAGAATTTCCTATCAGGCATTTATACCTTTGCAAAATAATTATCAGGGACCATCTCATGGAAAAAAAATGTAACCTTTTTTTTTAAAGATGATTATAAACATATATTATAAATAAGAAAAAATATATTTGAAAAAAACCGAGTAGTTTTTGGGTGTAAAGTATTGATTCGTCAATGATATCTTGGAAAAATGGATACACTATCTTTTGATGGAAAACTCCTCATTTTTTTTTTGAGGAGTTATGAATGATGAAAGCATTTTTTATTGTATATCTTAAAATTATATTTTTAATACATCCTGTATGAATTTCGTCTTCATAGCTCCATCACTACATAACATGAATTTTAATTTGACATTATTATTATAATATGATCTAAAGAAGATGGCTTCGCAAGCTTGGAAGTTGAATTCGTTATTTTTGTACGACCCCTAGATAGTTTCTCTACTTGCCTTAATCCATGCCATTGTGTTTATATTATTCATTATATTTACTTGATGTATTGTTATAATATAGTAGTAAATTTCAATAAATATTTTTATAAAGTTAATGAAATAATATGATCTGAAGGATATTGCGGAATGAGTTTTCTTTATAAAGAGAAGTCCAATAGTTTAATTTATAGAGAGCAATTTTTTGAAATAATAAGAACTCAGAACCTTATAACATCTTATAAAAAGAAAATATATCAACAATTCTTTTTCCATTTTAGTGCAACTGGGTTTGGATCGATTTGACCAGTATCACTACATCCCATGGAATGTGTTTGGTTCAGTATTGCTTACAAGCCAACGGTAATGCAAGTTTTTTAGGGCCTCATTGTATACATGCTGGGATGCCAGGGAATTATTAGGCAACACGATCTTAATTCTTTACTTTAATATACATCTTACCTTATTCGCTTATTAATCTAGAGAAAACATTACAGCTGCCATTTGGTCTCAATAATTGACTATCGACTAAAAAACGTCGATACAAATATATTTACCAGCTTCAGCAGTTCGTTTAAATGTCAAGCTATAGTTTATTGTGCGAACAAAGTTTCTCTGTGGCCCATATTTTCAAGGAATGTTCTCGCAACAGGAAAAAAGTGGGTACGTTTCCGGAAAATGGATCCGGACTACTTTCTAATACCATTAGCGATAGTGAAATTTTATGACTAAAGTAAAATAGGTTCTATCAACGCCAATTCCCGCACTCTTAAAGGATTTTCAATTTCCACCTCTCGCGTGTACTGGCTTCGTCGAAGACATTCCTCATTCCCCTATCCGTCGCTAGCTCCTAAATCACGAGACCCAAGCTGCTACTGCGACCACTTCCCATAGCCGAGCGAGGGGAGATAATAAATACAGGAGCCGTCCCGGGCGGGAGGAGGCGAGGGCTATCGGGGCCAGAGGCAGACCTGTTCCTAACTGGGACCTCGCTGGTGAAATCCACGGCCACACCTCTGTCGCATAGCTGATCCTGGCCCTTATCTCCTCGAGGATATCCTTCGGAGGAGGCTCCCTAACGGTCCAGCATTCCGTTCTGACAATCGCATGGGAGATGCTGCATTTGGAGGAAGTTGTGTACATCCTAAACTCCCGAAACGTCATCAATTCAATCGTTTCGGCGATTTACCATTCTAGGAAGCCAAGTAAAATGCTTCTTAGGTACTTTCTCCATTTAGGGGATTAAGAAATCAAAACAAATAATAGATGGATAGCGCGGATGCTAAATTCTAGATGATCAATCAAGAAAAGAAGCATTTGAAACCTACCATTTACAATTTATTGTCATTAGGATGAAATAAATAATAGTATAAAAAACACTAATGGCAGGATCAACTGGGGTTTTTCATGTATTTAGAAACAAAAAATAAAATGATGGTTTAAACAACAAAAAATGTGTATCTAGCCGAACAAAAAAGTAGAAAATGGAACTTACCTTAAAAACACTAATGAACAGGGACTTATAAACAGCCGAAATAAATGTAAAAAATAAGTAATTGCATAAAAAACTTAAAAAAACACCCTTTAACACCTTTTAACACCCTTTAACAGGGAACAAAACTAAAAACACTTATGTTTGCGAATAGATAGTTGACTGGAAGATCTGAGTAAGGTAGGATATAGTTGGGGTGCAATAAAATTAGTACCCACTTATTTAGTATTTAATATGATTGCACCCCCAACTATTTCCTTCCTTACTAAAAAGACTTATGAGAAAATAATTTTCAATAAGGTTAAAATAAGAACAGCATGATTAACAAAAACAAATGTTTTATCGTAAAAATGCTTATAAAGTTATTTTCGTATTGACTATAGTTTTAACAATGTCAGTCAATATACTATTTACATCAATTAAAATCAAGAAATGCACTATAAAATAAATTTTTTATTTATCTTTATTTTTTATTAATTGCTATAACCTTTAAATATTTTTATTTGAAAAGAAAAGATATGTCCAGGGCCAGGACTCGAACCCGGGTCGCCCCCGTGTCTAGCGTGGTGCTCTGCCAACTGAGCTAACCTGGCTCGCATCTCGGTCAGACATATCCTTTCTTTTCACTGATCCCATATCCCCGTGTGCTCGCAATTTGCTATGTATACAAGGGGAAGAATGTTCATTGAACATTACTTTAATTAGGATCTTGTTGGCTTACGCCATTATATCTTATAACGCTATTATATGATTGAAAATTATTTTCTACTTATTAGTTTGGTTTCCTATTAAAGCGTGTTTTTTAAACTATTACTTATTTTCTACTTTATAAACGCGCGTTCTTTAGTTTTTTAAAACTAATATCCATTTTCTACTTTCTTGTCCAGCTAGCTATAAAAACATGCTTTTTAGTTTTTATATCCTGTCAAATATAATAATAACGTCAATCAAAAAGAGACATAACTATAATAGTAACTAGAAGGCAACGGAAAAAATCCAAAACACAAAGTATCCCAAAATAACGGAAATTCTCTAATATGCCAACGTTTCACCAATTCAGTCATCATTAGGACAAATACAAAAAATATCAGATATAGCACATCTCACATCACCAACCAAAACAGACTCATCATTCAAATACAGCAACAAAGGGCTAACATATGGTGCAGTGTTTAGTATAACAACCTTCAATTCCTAGGTGTTTTGCAGACCTGCAGGTGGCCCTAGGATTTTTTAGATGGGAGTAAAAAAATCTTTAGTTAGGCCGAATTATAGAAAGGACCTAGTACAGGTGTTCCGACCCTGCACGGTGACAGGCTCTCGTTAAAGACCCCAATCCAAATTATACCTGGATAGGCAAAATTTAGGACTCCCACTGTAGCATCGTCCGAATTTATTAGTTATACCAGTCATAAAGTGATTAGTAAAAATGAAGCTTCAAAATGATTTTTTTTTTGTGAATATTAAAAGAATAATATAAAAATTAATGAACATATAAAGTGTGAGTCTACTGGGCACATATTTTGGAAGAGGCAATAGCTCCGTAACTTTAGAAGATAAAAAAAAATCTTGTGGGTGCACTAAACTTTCACTAAAAAATTAATTTAAAATAAATAAATAAAAGGCTTAGCGAACCCGAAGGCTCGATGCCGATACCACCAATCTATGTTTACAAACCTCCGTCCACGGAGTACCACCCAAACCCAAACCCGCTAGATCATTCCTAACGCAAACCTCCCGCCTACGTCCCGGTACACCTGAATAATATATACCGGATGCATGCTTCGCAATTCCGCGTTATGTAATCCCCAGTGGTCTCGTCCTTTTTTGGACCGAAAATTATACGTAACACCTTATTTTTGAATACCTGAAGACATTTTTCATCCTTCAGCGTTAGTGACCAAGTTTCACATCCATAGTGAAGAGATGGAACCATAATTGTTTTATAAATTCTGATTTTTAGATATTTTGACAAAAGACGCAAGCTTAGTAATTTCGAGACCGAATAGTACTAAGCATTTCCCGACTTTAGTCGCGCCTTTATCTCCTCTTGAATTTCGTTTTTTCGTTACCATTGACCATCGACAACATCTCCACATGTTCGAACTTATTTCCTCCTACAACGATATCACCAAAATTTCGCCATTTCCTTCTACTGACCATATACTTAGTCTTATCCGAATTTATTTCCAGCCCTATTTCCTTAGCTGGAAATAAATTCGGATAAGACATTAATTTATAATACATTTACAAAATTTCAATTTATTATCTACAGAAATTCCTTTTAGCTCTCCTAATGGTCATTCTTAACCACAACAGTCATTTAGGTTTATGCGTTTTTCACCATTCATCATTACCTTCTACGACTTTGCATGTTAGATAATATTTTTCCTGAAACCTTTATTTATTTTTCTTACGGTTCTGTAATTTCAACAATTATTTCAGACGTGTTTTATCTAGAAAATATTTCTTCTTTGTTTATATCTTTTATTTAATTTTCATGTTCTTTCATAGTTAATTTTTATCAATTGTTATTAAGAATAGCAACAATTATCCTCATGTATTTGTAATAAAATAATTTAAAGGTACGTTAGATGACCTTCCAGGAATGCGGTATTTAAAAAATGAACATTTAAGTAAGGATAACATTTAACTAGTATTAATATCAACTTAATTAAGCATTGATATTATGAGTTTGACCAAAGCGTAAGTGATATTTCTCTTAATTCGATCTACAATTTCTATAGAATTGTTAAATCGATTATTCAAAATGCCACATTCGATAATTTGATATTTCTCATAAAGTTCCTATAACATACTAAAAATATAACAAACTTAAATATGTCTTTATTATGTTTTTTCAATTTTCAGTATTTTTGAATTTAACTTATAATACGTTCACATTCACATACTATTTTGCGAGACCTTGTAGACCTGGTTCTGAAAGTAAAATGATTTTCTTGTACGAACAGGCCCTAATAACAATAACAATTACTCCCCAAAACTTATTTGTATAGTTGGGAAAATGTTTTTCGTTAAAAAAAGAGAAAAAAATATATCTTTTAAATGACCTTAAAGCTTGCGCAAACATGAAACTCTTTTATTTATATAGCACCAAGGGCGACATTTATCTAACTGCGGCCCTGCTCGAGACTTTTAAGGCTCAGCTCGTAACTTTATTCGTTAAAGAAAAAAATTAAAGTTGTAAATAATTCTTTAGGCAGCAAACTATGCCCTTGTCCGATATGACCCTGCAGCAAGTACCCGCATGAAACCAAACCTTAGTAAGTAGTAACATGGAAAATTTTTATAAAATGTTGTTTGTAAGTAAGTACATATTACTAGCGAGAATAATCAATTTTAATTATATTTATATACCAATTTAATTAAAATAAAACAAATTCAATAATAAGTTATCATGGAGCAATTTGATAATGATTATTATTACAGAACTTTAATATTGAATTAAATATTATAGTTTTTTTGTTTTTTTTTCCTTTCAAGTTAAACCTTTGAAAGGGCCGTTTATTTATTGGCGCATTCCATACTTGAGTATAATAGGTGCCTTTTAAATTCATTTTTACAATGAGGATTAACAACAATTGTGATAATTCTATATTCTATATTCTAACTTATATACATAAGACATTGTTACTTATATACTGTTACAACTTAACAAAATTAAGATTACATTATTTATATAATGATTATCTGTTTTACACAACTTTTCGAAATCAATACTGTAAATAAATTTAGTGAATTCGGGTCGAAATGTATTGTATAGATCATGTTCAAATGCTGGCCAAACTTTCCCTCTTAATAGTATGGAAATAATTAATTTCGACCTTTGTGCCTCATACATTTGGCAGTCATATATTATGTGTTTAAATGTCTGTTCTTCTTTGTCTATTGAGCAAGTATTGTCATTGATTATGTGAAATCTTTGTAAGTATGGTTTGATATGTTCATGTCCAGTTAAAACCTGAGTTAGTTTGTAGTTAGCAGATTTTATTAATTTGTGGTTATTGGTTGTCAGTTTTGGAATAAACCTATGCAAACTAGGAGATTTTATATAAATCTATCGTTCATTCAATCTCAAAACTGATTATTCCCTAATTTTGAATTTTATGAAATTGGTGTTTTTTGAAAATATGGAGACAAATCACTTTGTGCTCCCTCTTTTGTTAATTTCTCTCATTGCCTTCAATACCAGAGTGACCTGATATTTTCTGTATGTTTGTCAGCTATGTCTGTGTTGAGAACTGATTGTATCAAGATCATGTTATCTGTGTGTATGACTATATCGGTATGTATGTTGGTTGGAAGGTCGAGAAGAAATTCTGTCGCTTTTACGATTGCGTACTTTTCAGCTAGGTTGTTGGAACACATAGAGCCTAGTTTGTACTGGGCACTTTAGGCATTCGTGTCCCTAAGTAGCCAAGCACAGCCTACATTATTGCCTTCTTTACTTCCCTCTGTGTAAATGCCGGTGATTCTGTATCCGTTCCCTTATGTCCTGTCAAGTGCGTGTAAAGTTTGGCAAATGTTGATGGGTGTAACCAATCTAAAGGTTCAGATTCTCGTTCTAACATTCTATTGTCGATTTTCCTAAAGTTTTCAATACGCAGTTTAATCGATGAAAGTTGTACGATTTTGTTCATTTTAAGATATACATAAAATAATTAAAGCTACTATTAAAGCTAACTATCAATTATAATTGAACCACTGAGTGGAAAAAGGGAATAAGTGACTGAAACCTATTTTTCAGAAAGAAACACAAAACAGTGTCTATATAGATTTCTGTTGATCTTACAAAATAACATTAAACATGAAAAATATACTTCAGTGGTTCAATTTCTTTCTTTAGATATTTCTAAATTTAAATGAATTCTTACTTCAGATATTTTGGGCATTTGAAATAAATATATTTGGTAAAAGAATGTTGATAGCAAAAATATGAATTATACAATTTTTTTTTGGAATACTGATTTGGTATGGCAGTAACATTTTTCAGTTTTTAAACAACTAGAGAGATGAATATAGTTTATATTTATCTTTCAAATTGATTTAGAAAAGTATCTTAAATCGGGTCCTTCTGTACCAATTTGTACTCATTCATATCCATATCTTGTAATCATCCCTGATATGGACTAATAATTCTTTTCAGTAATGATCCTCTGACTTGCAAGTTCACTGTAATTTTAATTTATAATTAATTAGGAAATGCACTAATTTATTATTATTAATAAATAATAAGGAAAGGTACTATTTTATTATTAATTAGGGCACTAATTTAAATATTCGTTCAAACAATAAGAAATCAATAATTTGAATAAAATTTGAAGTTAAAATGAATAATTTTGTGATTCGGAAACGGAAATTTGAGTGGAAAATAGTTGACTGGATTATTCAATCCATCATTGGAAACGGAAATTATTCGTTACATCATTGATCTTTTTACATTTTAATTACACCTAAATATACTGTAACATCCCTTAGACTAAATGATAATAAAACAATGAGAAAGAAAATGGTGCTCGTGGAGGTCAGAATAATTCTTTTAAATAGGGAGAACTATTTATTGAAAAACCAACGTTTCGACCCACTTTGCACGTCTTCTTCCCACAACCCTGGGCCCCGTTATGAGTCCTGAAGCAGACCTGCAATGTGGCTCGAAACGTTGGCTTTCCAATAAACAGTTCTCCCCATTTAAGGGAATTTTTCTGATAATAACATACAATAATCTAAGTTTATTTCGAATATTCTCTTCCTGTTCTTACAGCACTTTACATTTCTAGCCAAGTAATAAATTAATTATCCATATTTTTATTATTTATAATGCTTAGCTTTTAAGTGGGGCTGATATAACACATTGCCCTATAAAGAGCTAAGGAGCTTCATGTGTACACAGCTCGGGTACAAGAGAAAGGAGTGCTTTACTCATTAAACGATACAAGAGCTTTCCATTTTATCACTCTCTACCACTTTCTTTTAAGCTAAATTAGAATACCTAGGGTTGTTTAAGCATCGCAAGCTTTTGCTTTAATGGTGTATCGTTTCTACTTACTAGAAACGCTAAAACATCCTTGAAAATAGTGAGCATGTCAAAGCTATATACTGACTTTACTATATAATATACACTTTTATACATGCACACTACTTATGCAGTCGTATTACTCAGTAGAAGCCTGAATAAGTTTTCATTTAAGGTTTCATTCACCTCCTATTTCAAGGAATAATAAAAGTCGTGAATCTGGAGTTAGTAACATATGTCCATATCTAACATAGGTTCATATCTAATCATATTAATGCTACAATAATAAAGAACTTTAAGTGAAAAGATTCTACAATATAGACCATTCGGTGATATGGTTACGAACAGATAAAATACTAAGTTAAATATCTGATGCATTCACACACGCGACTTTATTTCCTTTTGGAGTAAAATAAGAAAAAAAAAAACTGACAACTTTGTATTTAAGAGCATTGTAGACTATCAAATAATTTATCAAATGAGCATATAAATTGTTCTGAGAGATGTTATCGAGCTATATAAAATTTAAAAAAAAACCGAACAGGTTTCCAAAAGAACATAAAGAAGAATAGAAGACACGTGTGTATGTGTTTTATTCTGTTTGTCTTTGCCAATACTGGACCGATTTTTTGTTTTTTTGTTTTGTAGGAAATTCGATATTCTTTAGAATTTTTATTTCTTCCTCTTGGGCTCTAAAACTAAAAGATCAGTTTAAATATGTGAATCAGAAATTTGATTTCCTTACTTAATATTTATAAGAACGTTTGTCAAATTAAAAATGCAGTATAATTGAAAGTAAGGGTACGATATAGATTATTCTTTTTTAGTTTCGTTTAGAAATTAAACTTATCTAAAGTACAAATAATGTTTTATTTTGCACATATCCTTTATTTCTGTTTGGTTTTTTTCAAGGAGATGCTTGAATATGAATAGTTTGGAAGGATATAAAGAAAAAAAATCCAACGAAAGACTTTTAAAATAATTGTTAAGTATCAATGAAACCGATGGATTACAGTCCTTTCATTGTTACGATTTATAGAAAGCATTTTTTTTAATTCTGCAGTTAGCAAGTTATCAATTAGGTAAGCATGCATTGAGGGATAAAAACAAAGCACATCAAAATGAACTAAACAAAAATATCAGTGCACAGATAATCGTAGCATACACATATGAATATAAATACAGGCTATTTTGTCCTGAAAATCATGGTCGAAAACTGGGTAATTTTGACCAAATCACGTTAGATTCCTTTCCCGATAGTAAGTAAAAATAATAAACTGCTATATGAATTAAAATTAAATTAATTTTGGTCTATGTTATGAATGTCTTTTTAAAAATCTATATCTATACATATTATAAAACAAAGTCCTCAGCCGCTTTTGTTCGCGGTAAACTCAATAACTACTCCACGGATTTTCATGCGGTTTTCACCAATAGATAGAGTGATTCACCAGGAAGGTTTAGGTATATAATTTATCGAGGAATATAACGATGATTGTCGGAAATGTTGGAAAACGTATAGCCTCCTGGGAGGTTTCATCGAAGGCGCTGCCTAATGCCTTTGTCATATAACGAAACAATGCATGATGGAATTATCCTCTTTTATTGATCTACAAAAAAGTAAGTAAGGGAAAGCTTACTATACCCATTTTATCTCCAAAAAAAATTGATCACATACAGTGCGGAATTTGGAAAGCTATTTAGATGAATACAGTATTAATCCTTATCAACTTATATACTTTAGCTACCTTAAGCATTTCGTGCGCATTATTAGAATATTTTATACCATGTAATTTAAATGAGTATCATATGGGTTATCGCAAAAACTTAACGAGGAAGAAAATAAATTCTTAAATAAAGAAATATTTTGTTTTGTTTTTATGTTTATAATATCTACTATATGTACTATAATCAAATACATTAGACAGACAAAATATGTGGGCATAATGTGTCTTATACCCGCGCAAAGCCAGGGCTATTTTAAAGTTATATATTCTTTTATTCCAACTACCACACAATCTCATATCAACTCCCAGAGTGAAGCCGGGGATAAATAAATAAAACAAAAATAGAACCAACGTTATTCGAGTTCTGATATTTGTTATTTTTGATGATTACTTGCTTTTTCTTTTCCATTTCATATATTGCAATTAATTCAATAATTTATTTATAATGTTCTTCTTTTGTATCAATGATGAAACATTTCTTATGAAAGATTCAGAGAGCCGATAGAGAGACGGGGCTGAGTTCAATCATCCTGGCTAAAAGTGCACTATGAATGACAATAAGTCCACTTCCTCAGTATATACATCTGGAATGCCCCACTGCTACGTGAGGGCCTAGCTCAATACCGCCTCTCTTTCGAGCATAATATAATTAAACATTTAACTATACTTTTATATATATATATATATATATATATATATAAATGTACATTTTTTAATATCTACCAAGAAATGCGGAAATGATAAATGAAAGAAAGAAAAAGAACTAATTACTATGGCCTAATAACTCAGTATCGTATCCTTGAGCAACATAATACTAAGTTAATGCATCATTTAACATAATATTTAAAAGGTTTTAAAATAAATTATAATTGACTATCTCATATTGCATATAAATGCATTACTGTAACCCATTAAGTATAAATTACATTAATGGTGGGAGCGGGTTAGCTCAGTGTTTACAATGTATAGTTGTTTGGCTGAAGGTTTTGGATCCAAATCCGGTTGTGGTAAGTAAATTATTTAATCTTTTAACACCCACGTATAGATCGTGTAGAATCTGCAGGCCCTCCTGGGACTAACCCAGCCTCAAAAAAGTGGGTACTCTAAATTGGGGTTGAGTGTCATCTCGGACCATGCACCTCACTAAATTGCCATTTTCCCAGAAAAAAAATACAACCAAGAGGCTAGAAAATGTACATGGCAGAGGATGTAATAAACCTAAAACTCTTCAATCTTGTAGTGTACACGTTATAAACAGCTTATAAACTACATCGTTCCAGAATACATTTATAATTCTAAAAATCATTTAGAATAAGGTGGAAAACTTTAAAATCTTCAACAGCATTCTTGGTATACCTGGTAATTATGCTTTAATTAGTACAATTAACCAAAGGAAAATCACCTTACAATCCATACACTCCACGTTTAATTGCTCTTCCCATTAATTGTTGTCTGCATATTTGAGTATAGAACAAGTTTATATTCCAACAAGCAGAAAACCTTGATATTCTCCATTGTCCATCAAGTCGACTTTCCCAGCTATACTCATCTTAATTTTATCCTGAAAATCTTTACCAGTCATATTCCCCTACCTACCAAGAAGTATTCTGTTACTCTGTCTTCAGAAACAAGTTTCCCTACAATCAAGTTATCAATCTCTTAATACATTTAACTCCATTTCCTTGAATATAAACAAATGCACGTGTCAGTTGCGTTACGTTTTTTGACGTGGATATGTCGTTAAAATTGCTTCAATACTGGGAGGCAATTCAAATAAGCAAATGATAACAAAATCAGGGCATACAGTTTGGTGTTTGGTGTCAAAATTTCCAATGCGTATAACTTTTGACTTAAAGAAGCTACTGCGTTCGTTTAAGTTTCAATCATAAGATATCGTCAAAATCTAAAAAAATAGTCTAAAATAGTGATGGTGAAAATAATAAGCTGTCAAATTATCAAAAATATATAATGTACTAAATATATAATAAATGCGTCTAAAACCCAAATACAAATACAGAGATCGTATACGGTTGGAAAGGGCTTCTCAAGAGCGATCGAATGGTAGCAATATAACATCATATGACCGAGTCAAGCAGTGCCGGGAACTTGAAAGAATGAATGCGGCCGAGCGGATCATCGCAAGTGCCAGTACATCTGCAGCTAGGGCGGTTGAAATTATACAAGTCGATGATGAAATGGCTTCTATATGGACAATGTACTCGATTGAGTGCGATGGTCGATTATGAAGACACATTGGGCAGCAGCTAGTGCACGTTTCACTACGACGTTCGCCAGTAATCCATTAGGATATAAGTGTGATTTTGGTGATCTTCTATGGTTGCTGTGCTCATAGAAGCCAACAAACGAAAAACACTTACCGCTATTTAATAAGACTTTCCTTGAATAGACAGTACCAGACTTTAAACTGTGCGGCACATGTAAAATCACTGGCCTCGGACAAAGTGTCCACGTTATCATGTTCGAAACGGATTTGTGTTCCTGCCTGAGCAGCATGCCCCCTTAGTTACGTATTCATTCATACAGATACGTTGGTTGGGTTACAACTTCAGCTATGGTATCATCGGAAAAGTCAGTAATGTACCAGTTGATGTACCATGTTGTGTGCCCCCGATCGAGCGTCTACAGTGTGACAAAAGTGCACCGGAGTCGGAGGTTATGCTTACATTATGCTTTAGAATGAAGAACATTGTCTCGACATGATTCTGACGATGCTTAGGGAAAGCATTCAACAGCACTGAACATTATTTACGACGTGTATGCCGAAGAACTATGATTTCCTTAGATATAATGGATAAATAATAATATTTTATATAAAAAATATTACCCGTTACGTAAACATATTCACGTACAACACACGGCCGTATCCATGACACAGCAAACACCCCATTTTTTTTACTTACCAATCTAGAATTTTACATCACCTTCCATGGATTAATACTCATTGTAATGTTACGAACCCATAACTAAGAAACTTTAAATGATTCTTATTCTGTGTGACAGAAACTTCAGCCGTTAACCGGGAACTAAATTAACATTTATGAACAACTAGTGGCAGGCCACACCGTTCTCGGTTCTAACGCACGATAATTAATGACCACATATTTTTTTAGTGTTATTGCTCTCTTTACCATTTAGATTATTAATGTTACTGACTTATTTCATTTTTTTTTTACTTTGTTATGAGAGAGTTTTAGTTGAGATATTTTAATAATACATTAAAAAAAAATTTTCCTCAGTTTTTGCTATCCTTTGATTTGATACAGTAGCATATTTATTTATTCTTTGAATACCTTGTCTGTTGTAGATATTTTTAATTAATTTATAGAGCACTGAAATCATCCATATATATATATATATATATTTTTTTTTATTTTTTTATTGTTAATAATAATATTATTAAACGTGGTATCGATCCCAAAAACTCGACACATTTACCAACAACCACAACCCTGGACCCTGTGTCCACTGACCCCCGTCCAACCCAATTCCTGGAGGTCAGTCTTAACACAATCCTCCCACTTACATCTCGTTCTACCTCTCGGACATTTACCCAACCCTTCAGGGCCCCTTTACTTAAAAACATGACAATTTTAAAAGATATTTCCTAACTATAATTTATACAATAATATATTATATTCATGGTGTAAATTTGGTAACTAAGAAATAGCAATTGAAGTCTGTATTCAACAACGCTTTATTTTTCAGGTTTTTATTTTTCTTTCGGTTCCTTTTTTCAATATAATGTAATGGAGTAAACATTTAAATATAAATTTACAATAGGAAATAAAACGGATTGGTGAAATTACCAGTAAAATGTTTAAAGTTTACAGACCCGCAGTGAGATTTGGGATTGGCCGAAAACGATTATTTCTATAGGTTCATCAATTTAATTTGTCACATTGTGCGCTTATTGATACCGACCAATACAAACCATATGAACCACTCAAGATTTTTTTTTACTAATGAGTAAACAGCTTAAAAATAAAAAATATCAAAAGCACATCATTAACTGCAATAAAATGCTTAAGACGGAATAAAATAACGAATTAGCCTCATAAAAATTAAATATAAAATAGATTGCAAATTAACACCTGACTTATTAATTGAAATATATTGTCATTCCTTAATTTATCATTTCCGAAAACACCTGTTCTTACATGTTCATTATTTCTGGGAAAATGTATTTTTATTTTTATCAGACTATTTTATCGTTCATTGACACTAATTAAATACAGAATTTAACCTTCCGAACACGTTACTCTGTTATTAAATGGTAATATTGTTTTTCAAATTTTGTAATGATATTACACATAATCATTTTTTTTTCCGGCCAAACTAATTTTATTTAGATCTAATGCGTGAAAATAAATTATTTTTGAATAACGTTTGGTTATCTGCTCTTATAAAGATAATATCGATATTGAATAAAGTTTCTCTACATGAAATCAGTTGATTTTTAAGCACTGATACAGGTATAGGTATTTGAGGGAGGTTGGGCAGGGAGGCCTAATCCGACAAGTGGCCCACGTGGCCATTCTTTCCTATCCCTGGCGGCTACCTGCAGGTCTCTTAACCGGAGTGAGAGTGTTAGGAATCTGGGAGGGACGTAATGAATAATAATTGATTTAGAAGGGAATCGAACTCACACCGTTTCAAACCGGGTACTCTGGGATCCCCTTGCATTACCTGTCACCTCCGAAGTAGCATATATGTAAAGCTTCTAATACGAATCAATAAACAAGAAAACACATCAATAAAAAGCTGATCGGATCTGCATGTTGCAGCGATCTCATTTCCATTTGTTCTATCTCCACTACATCGTCCACTGACGCAGTTTATCATTGGAACCAGTTTCTTCGTACCCTCTAAGGTGCCCTTGAACCGACCGTTTTCAACCTCAATTACTTAGGGCAATCACACATTTATTAATTTTTTTATGACAGAATTGAAAATGCTCTAATTGCTTTAATCATAACAAATTGCAATATTTTTATACATAATTCATTTTAATGGACTCGTATTAGATCTTAAACCATATTTTCTTATTAATATCCAAAAAAATGAAACGGGCTTTAACAACGCCAGTCTTACGTAAAAAGAAAATAATTAATATTATGCATACCGTCAAAGAATTTTCAATTAACTTTGGTGTCATAGTTAGATATACGATCAAATCATATTCCGAAGAATAATCGACAGAAACTTGTTGCATGATATATGATGAGGAATAGTTTATAACTAATAAGGACCATTGTAAATTGATATCTTATGTGAACAGGGCCGGCTTTACCTTACGTGCAGGGTGTGCGGGCCACACTGGCACCGCGAGGCTTCTCAGGGTCTGAAAAAATTTCATTTCATTTTGATCCCGTAGCAAAATTTGTTTAGTTTCATGGGCACATTTACCTCCTTAGGGGATTTGCCGTATGGGGTAAAACATATTTTACAGGTGTTAACCTCACTGTTGACGGATATTTGCTTCCTTTCAGAGGGAATTGCTCCATCTATGTTTCATTTTTATGTTTTGATTGTTTGTTTAATTTGAATGCACACAATAGACCAATTTTGAAACCATGTAAATATGGAATAGAATGGTTCATCTTGTGCCAAATTTCTTCTTATAAATAGTGCCTTATTTATTTAACAATAATTTGTAGTGTGCAGATTATAATTAATAATTACATATTAAACAAACGGATGTAATCATTTTTATACCTTTTTATATTAGAAGTCAGAATTACAATAAATAATACCAAAAAAAAAGTAAATAATTGAAGTTGGCATTTTTCTTTGATGTTCATGAAATTATATCGAATTTGAGCAAACATAACTAATGCTACTCTACTGGTTGCCTTATTCGCCTACTAACTAATGTAAAACATCAATATTTTATGAAAGTTTCTACACCAGAAGGTCAACATTGAGAACATCTGTTGATAATCATTTTAATAGCCACCAAGCACCCTTTATCCTAGGAGGAAAATCTTCTCATCAGCCACTGAGAAGTAGGAAAACCCACGTAAAAGAAAAAAGTTTACAATGCTCTCATCTGAGGTCATTCAATATTTCAGTTCTTGGATAAATATGTATGAATTTTGTATTGCCAAAACTCTCCAAATATTTTAAATAATCAAACTTCAAAAACATGTATAATCCCAAGAAAAAAATCAGCTAGTTATTATCAATTAATATATAATTAGATGTAATTTTCGCAAGTACTGTGTCAACATTTCGGACTGATTATTACTTAGTTATTAATATTATTTTACATTTGAATTAAAAGTTCAAACAGTGCCGAAATGATATTTGGAGTGTACATTATACATTTTATAATTATAGTTTTAGTGAGAGGTAAGGTAAATCATCAATTTACAGAGGAGTTCACTAATAATAATACATCAGTTTTCTAATCATTTCTTTTAATTCCCTCCTATTTATTGCAAAAAGGAAAGATAAAACTTCTAGTTCCTAATCAATCAGAAATTGACAAGAGTCCTAAAAACCTGCTGTGGTTTCTGTGGTCCCAGTTAGTCCTATCGACGATTGCCAGTTATCTAATATTTTATGAAGGCGCGTGTTGTGCAAATATCTTATACACCTAATAACAACTGAAAATTATAGAAAGTTATCGCATAGGAGAGTTTATGTATTAAAATCTAAATTTAATCAACAAATCGTATGAATAATTTAAAGATTTTTTTTTTAATATTACTAAAATATCAAGCGCAAAAAATACCAGGCATCATAATAAAAAAAAAGTAACAACGTGGGTATATTTTATCATACAAAAATAAATAAACTTGAATAATTATTAGCTGACCATATAAATATGGAGAAGAAAACCGTCCGGTGGAGGAAAAAAAAAAATCCTTAGATATTGAAATTAATAATTCATTCACTCAATGAATTATTAGATAATGCAATCCAGTTTACATCCTTTCAAAATCACATTGAAATTATTAATTAGAAGTCGACGTTTCGACCCATGTTTCAGGTCTTCTTCAGTGCTAAATATACAAGATGTAAAAATATATAAAATAATTGGAATAAATTACAAAATAATATACTTTGTAAAATTGAAATAATTGGAAATAAAATTTCCAAATTTCACTTATTTATTATTTTGATTCTTTTATCTTAACTACTTGTTATTATAATGTTCTAATTCTCTTACCAGATAACATTAGATTTTTTTCACTAATGTTATTAACTTATATCCCATTGCTTAAGCTTAAAATTGTAAAAAAATTTACTTTTTTAAAAACTTTGATTTTTTTAATATCTTCTTTATTCCAATAATTTCAATTTTATATAATAACATTTATTATTTTTTTGTTTATTCAAATTGTTTTTCTTATTAGTTTGTATCTTCTTAATCCATCCCCGAAGAAGACCTGCTTCGTGGGTTGAAACGTCGATTAATAATAATCAGTTACACTATTTGATGAATTTTTTTTATCTCCACCCGGACATTTCTTCTTTCTTCTTCCCCAAAAAATAAATAACTAACTGGATTTTGAAAACGAAATCAAAAGAAAATTCTAATCGTCAAGGTATCGTACAAGAAGAAAACGGATATTTGGGAGTTATTTTTCTCTGTTCTTTCAAAATGGATACAAATTATAACGGATATAATGTTTTTATCCATTTTGAATATAAATTTAGATTATAATCTAAGTCACAAATATTCATTTATTTTTACACCATTATTTCGCAAATGCAACAAGGTAATTATAAATTAATTGTTGAATAAAATTCTCAATAGATCAAAATTAATTTAAAATAAACTGTATTTTAAAATATTTGTATCTATACTGTACATAGCTTTAACACTATTGAAGAACGATTTTTAAAATACCATGTTTTTATAAAAAAAACACAAAAAAACTTGAAGACTGATAGACATAAATAAAACAAAAAAATGTATTTACTGGCTTGGAAAATCGCAGTCATTGGGCAACTAAATGCTTTCACACATGGTTGTGAAGGACGGTTGTATGGGAAAGACCAAAACAATCGATTAATTATTTATTGAACCAAATTCTCAATTAATCAAAGCTTTTTTCGAATATTTAAATAACTTTAACGCAATGCAATTATACTTTTTAAAATACTATGTTTTTTTCCAAAATAAACACAATGACTTTAAGACATATAAGAACTGACCAATATATAAAATTATTTATTTAATGGGATGAAGAAATGCAGTAAATGGTCAATTCGAATGTTTTCTCAAATAGTCACTACTGACGGCTGTTTGGGCAAGATCACAACAATGTTTATGTCACTTTGAATAAGTTCAGTTATTGAAGAAATGAAAAATAATAGACTAATTCATTATTTTTCTTATTCAATACGATCAAATATCTATTGAATTTTAAAAATATTCACTAGCAAGAAGAATGGAAAGACAAAGGTAGATATTTGAACCTAACGGCTGGAGGCAAGGCGGGGACAGGACAGGTATAAAACAGGCGCCACTCACCACTCTTTCCCTTCCAGTACATGTTCCAGACGAAGTAGCCGGCTGCTTGCAGGATGAAGATGGCCAGGATGGTTCCTATTACGGCCCCGAAGACGGATCCTCCAGAGTAACAGCCATCGTCGGCGAAGACACCGGCGACTAAAGAGAAGAGAACAACTAACCGGGTCACCATGACTGCACACTACATGACAGGCTACTGAGAGGCAGCAGGTGGGACCACGAGGTGGGGGGAGGTCGCCCCTCCCTCCTTCACAGGTGCGCTTCACAAATGTTTACTAACAAATCCTGCTCCGTACTCTCGATGGCAGCGGCCGAAAGGAGGAAATGCAACAGGAAATAACGAAGAAGGGTTCTAAAAACGGGTAGCTTTCCCTTAGAACTCGCACATCTTAATTTCAATCTTGTCAACAACGTTATTTATGCTAAAACTGACCATTTATAGTTTAACTCAAAACGGAGTTTTTATACGCCAGTTAGAAAAAGTGTTACCTTGGGATGGGGTTAGTTTGGGACCCTTCAGAAATTTGAGGTGGTTCTATCATTATTTTCAAAGATAAAATGCTGAAAAAACTATTAGTATGTAAGGACAGTCTTTCTCTAACAAAATAGGACAGAAAAATAATTCTAGAAACAAGAGTATTTAACAAATAAAAATATTTAAATGGTCCTTAATCTAACCCCATTGGTTGGAGTAACAATAGGATAATGCATTATTCCATTAGAAACGGCAGGAAACGTGACTTAGCACCAATGATACCCCAGAATATTGTATGAGCTCATTATTTACATTAGAAATAACAAAGAAAATCAGTGTATATTTTGTGGGTTGTATTTTTTAGTAAACTGTATTTCATGGTGACGATTCGGATGCATAGTGTCAGTTGATGTTGCAGATATGACTTCTTGTATATTTTCTTCAGTGTAAGTTTTGAATGGCCTTGAGTCAAGAGTTCTTTTAGTATTTTTAGGAATTATATATGTTCCAATAAAATTCTGAAAAAAACGAACCATATGGTAACTTTGGGACTGTTCCAAAGTTACGTTGGCAACACGTGAAAATTTAAAATTTACAGGTTATATTACATTATATTACAGGTCATGTAATATAACATGACCACTCCTATATTAAACACCTAACAATGCATTAATTAGTACGGATCCACACCTTAGCGTATTCTGATTACTAAAATTGGTCTTATCATAATCTCACTATAATCATATTCATATAAATTTCAATATTTTTATTATAACAACTTCTTAAAATAAAACCAATTACCAGTTCACCAGCTTTAGAAAAGTTTCATTGACAGTAATTATTAAATAATCTGCAAAATATTTTAATAATATTTATAGCTATAGGTGGAACAAATTTGCTTTAGTAAAGTTGGTGATAATTTTAAATAAGAAAAAATCTTGGCCCGTATTTTTATATTCTCCTCAGCTATCAACATCGCTTTTACCGTGTTTTTAATAAACATTAAGTATATTAACTATGTATAATTAAAGATAAAAATAAACAAATCATATATCTGAAACTTACAGTGTACTAAAATCTATATAAATAACTTTAAGTTTGAGTATACTTTTTTGTAAAATAAAAAAGTCTTCCATCGAATAAACTTTTCGTATTATTTGTAATTAAAGAAGACACATATGCTTTATATTTCCTTTATTGATAAATATAATGCAACATTCATAATAATTTTTTTGTTTTCTTAAATTGAATGAGACTTTTTGGATATCTAAGGAGGCTTACTTATCTTGGAATGAAAGTTTCTAGATAAGGCTAGCTGTCAAAACACTTTCTTCCAATGGAGTAGTCATGTTCGCAGCTGGCTGTTACAAGTAAGAGTGGCTGAGAACTTAGCAGAAAAAGAGAAGTCGCAAATACTTTCCAGGGCCAAGTTCAGGAAATCTATCGGAAAAATTGTCAATTTAGGTTATGTACTTGTTTTTCTAAAATAATAATTTTAAAGCAGTTGAAAACTAATATCAGATTTTTTAAAGCTATTATAACATGGAATAAGTATTAATATTGCATCCCTTGCTTGTGTTTGCCTTAAAATAAAAAAAAAAGGAAATAGAAATAAACGGTAATTAATAGATTAAATTTTCTTATCCTTTGTTTTAACATTGCGTACGTTTAGAGGAAACCTTGCTTTTTTGGGTAGTTATTTTCTGAATTTTTGCCAATTTCGTTTTTTAAAATCAAATTACCATTTTTATTAAGATCATTATTGTGAAAAATCATAAACATACCATTGTAATTGTTTGTTCCCAGTTGATTCCCGGGAACTAAACATTTTTCTATCGAATTTGGATTCTGACCGATGTATGGAACTCAGATCTGCTATTAAGCAACAATTTTTCTTCCATGAAATTTTTTAACACATTGAACCCATGTGCGATTTTCACCTTAGACTTTACTTTATTTTTTAAAATAAAACCCCTCAAATTGAAGAGCTAACTCATGTCAGCAGTGTTTAAGAGGAATCGAATTGCATGGGTATGTATTCTTTTTTAACTAAAATATTTTATATTTATTTATTAAATACACACACATAATCAAGATCCAAAACATAATATATATATAATATTGAATCTAATTGATTTCGGTACGTCTATAAAGTTATTGTATCATGTGCTATCATGTATGCGAAAGAAGAATTGAGAAAAATAATAAATAGTATTTTGTAACCTAATGAGAGTATTGTTTTAAATCTAGTTTCAATCTTTAACTTTGTGAAGACTTTAACGCACCAATTTAAAAATGAACTTTTCTAAGTCAATTTGATTGCCAGGACTATCCCTTATATCGCGGGAAAAAAATCGTAATTATTTATAGTGTTTTTCATATATCTGGATGAGACGGTTAATATAGGATCTAGAACCCTCCTGGGGCCCACCCAGCTTCTATAAAATGTTATAAAAATAGGGTACCCAAAATAGGGGGGGGGGAATCTGGCAGTTGACCGTGAGCTAGGACAAGTCACCTCCTTGCAGAACCGTTGTCCCTGAAACAGCACAGTCTCTACCATGTACTGAACACCAGACCCGTTCGTGGGTTGTAGTGATTACAGGTTTTTTTTTCATATATACAGTAAAAAAGAATGTAGTCTCAAATTGATAAACTATATTCTTCATGTACTATTAACTACAATAAATTATTTCTCGCAGCTTGTCCTCTGGTGAATTGTTTGTGGATGGTACCTTATATATTTACTACGCCTTCGTTTATATTGTCCAATTAAATTATTATTTTTAAAAAAATATTTTTATATACTACTTTTTACAATAATAAAAAAAAAATCCAATCATGTGAAAATAGGTTATTGTGAATGTAAAAAGGGTTTAAAGTAACTTAATAAGAACTTTTGGCTGTACTTTGCCTTCTAATGCATTGAAAGTGGCTTTTAAGAAGAAAGCCTGAAGGAGTATCTCTACATATAGAAAAGATTGTAAGAATAAAGCAAGGGATATTTTAAGTAAATCGATCTCCTATCCACATCCGTTCCTTTTTCCGCGATAGAATATTTTTTAATATTTCTAAAATCGTAGCATTTCTCACTACTCTAAAATAATCTACGTGTATTCAGGATTACTCCTCTTAACATTTCATATTTTTCATGTTGTTTAGTAAAACTGTATTTAGATGAAATAGACAAAATCATAGGAGAAGTTTCAGTACGACGGTCATGGTTTATTCTTTAAATTTGAAAATTTTGGAAATACTTTATCTTGTCTTATAATCGATATTTTAAAATTGGCTTTCAAGTAATTAGCTAAAGCTTATAACTACATACTATGACACAACAAACCATGAAAGATTTGGGTTCAGTGTGTGGTAGAAACTGTACTGCTTGTTGAACAACAACGGTTGTGGATGGAAGTGATTTGTCCTCGATCACGCTCAACCGCCAGATTATTCCCCTTATTGTTTGAGTACTTATTGAGACTGGGTGAGCACCCGAGAGTCCTGGACCCGGTAGGATCCATCTCCTGCTGCTAACAGAATTAATAAAATCTGTTCAAAGCAGCCAGATTTCAACCCAGGAGACCTTCGGAACGGCCCTCCGCTCCCTAAAAAATACTGCATAGGTATATAAACATGCTCAACTTTCTAAAATCGAATTAAAAACAAAAAATCAACATTTTATTTTTACTCAAGTAAACTTAAAAACAGATATCCATTATTCAAACCGAAGCGGCCGCAAGTGTTTATACTTATGTTTCTTTCTTTTTTTCGACAGTACTCCCCAGCTTGCTTTCTTGTTTTGTTTTTCCCCGCGGATGGAGCTATTTGACATTTCGCTGGCCTTATTTTGCGGTTTCACTACGTGGAAGTAATAAAGAGGAAAGGGACCATCAATCGCTGAATTAGGCTGTGAGGTCAGCTCGGAGGGTAGGAAAGGAATATCCCTTAGTCACGTGTTGTAGAACAGTTATGAGTGTTTTGTTTTCACATCCCACGCTACGGCTGTACAGTTAGCGAGTAGGTATGAATGTGATTTTCATGTCTCTTGTTATGATTTTGAGGGTAATTCTCAAAGTCCTAGGGTACTCTCTGGACCCTAATCTTCTAATGATTTAGTTTTAAATCCTTTGTACTAAGAAAAATTAATAACAAAGTCACGTAGGTGTATGGAATGAGTAGAGTGCTGCGTTACTGTGTGTGGGTTTCGGGTTAAAATCCGGCTGAGGTAGTTAAATCATTTAATCTTTTACATGCACTGATAAACCCTGTGGGATCTGCGGACCTTTCTGGGCTCATCCAGCCCCTAGGCAGTGGGTTCCCTTAATTGAGAGAAAAAGCTGGCGGTTGAACGAGATCTCGGAGAAGCCACCTCCCTTCATAATCGTTGTCTTAATAGCAGTTCACATTATCAACCGATACTTAACCCAAGACCTTTCATGAGCTGTGGAAGCAAACGTTGTTTGTTGTCACATAGGTATTTTATTTAAGGAGAGTTTCATGTTTCTCATTACGGTTTTCTGCAATATTATAATTATTATTATTAGTTTGGCACAACACGTTGACGTGTCCAAGCTTCTCCAACAAGCATCCGCCAGGAGTCCCTGTTGAGTGCTGGTGCTATCCAGTTCCGGTATACAGTCAATATTCGATTTTCTGTATATCCTATGGTATTTTATAGATCATCATAATATCCTTATATGCTTCGTTCCTAGCAACAGCGATATACTTACGTAGATTAAAATAAATGCCGCAGAGGTGTACGATTTTTTATTATTTCTGATAATTTATTTTACAGAAGAAAATACCTTTATGATTTCTTAATATTTATCAAATTCAAAATTAAAAAATATTTTAACTAAATAAAGAGGAATATTTCTTCATGAAATGAACCCTGTTATGGGGAAACCTCGTTAAATCGATTTTTTTTCTCATAAAATCCTTTTTGACATTCCCTTCAACTATGGCTAAAACGATTATTTAAAAACCAGTTAGAAAAAGATGAAAAAAGACGAAACAATTTCCGGGGTATGCCAAACCCCAGCCCTAAAGTCTATAGTTCGACGGTTCCGAAAACAGACACGATAAGCGCATTTTGAGGGAAAGTTAGGTCTCACTGCGTTCGACAAAAAGGATGTAAAACTAAAAAAAAACAAGGATTAGGAGGTAATTTTTGAGAGGTATTTTAATGAGTTTGAAGCTATCGTTATGCTAAACCCCATAAAGCCAAACACAAAAAAACACTCTTAGTACTTGCTCATACAACCCATTTTTCAATATTATAGTTGTCCTAAAATATTATTGTGTTTTCTTAGAAATTTACATCTTTCAGATTTTTCTGTATCCTGTAATATTTAAACAGTTCGCTTAAGGTATTATTGAAATAACAAGCCTCATATTTTTTAAAAATCTGAAATTGATTATTATGTGTGTTTCTTTATACATAAAAAAACCTGATGCTGGTAACACATGATTCATATTAAACTATGAATGGGTGCATCAAGAAGTGTCCCTGAAACTTATCACTCGATATTAAACAGAAAGCAAAATATATGAATAATTGATTCGTACGGTTTATGTTGAAATAATTTCGGTGCAATGAATTTTTAGCATGCTCATTTACCATTAAATGCAGTTAAATAAAGATGCAAATAAGATTTTGTAGTTTTATAACAATAAAAAAATATAGAATATAGAAAATTAAGCACATGCTGAAGGACAGAAACGCCCACGGATAGGTCAGAAGTGCAAATCGCTTTCTACCTCGTTCTACGGCATTCCTCAAAGCAACTCTTGTACATTTACTATACTCGGCTTCATTCACTGGCAGGTGACTGTGTAGGAAGTAGATTCACATTCATTAGGAAATAAATAAATATATATTTTATCAATAACAATAAATAAAGATAATGCACGATAAACTTCTTAATATACTTCTTCCTGTCTAAACCTTCGTCATAACTAACGTAAATATATTACAACTGATATTTGATATTGATATTTAGGATACTATTAATTTATCCTTGTCATCTCACTTTTTGCAATTCGACATTATCCACAAATATTTGCCATCTCTCCTTGAGATTTCCCCTTAACATATTAGTTTTTAAAAAATAATCAAAAGTGGAAATTAACATAAAAATCTATTTCATTTTATTTGTTATTAATTTTTAAATATTTTTATTTGAAAAGAAAAGATATGTCCAGGACCGGGACTCGAACCCGAGTCTTCCAGATCGCCAGTCTGGAACTCTACCATTCCTCCCCTCCTGTCCCGGTCCTGGACATATCTTTTCTTTTCAATTAAAAATTAATAACATTGGCCAAGAGACCTACTCACCTATTGATATTTTTACCCCATCATCATATAGTTTTATGATCATAGAAGATCATGTAGAAAAGCAAAGTGAAAAACATTAGGATCAAATTTGCTGAATGCGCAATTGCGCAGGTGCAAATGTAAATTAAATAATAAATAAATAAATAATAAATTATAATAATTATAATGACGTAAGTCAACTAGATCCAAATTAAAATAATGTTCAAAGAACATCTTCCCCTCGTACACTTCGCAAAAATGGGAGAACGCGGGAACTTGGGATCAATGAAAAGATCAATGAAGATGTGACCATGACCGAGAAGCGTGCTGTATCAGGGCCAGGATAGCTCAAATGGTAGAGTTCCAGAGTAGCGATCTGGAAGACCCGGGTTCGAGTCCCGGTCCTGGACATATCTTTTCTTTTCAAATAAAAATATTTAACATTAAAATCATCGGTGGAAAATTCAGGCAAGGCAACTCAGTGCCACTGAGCCATTCCGCTCCTTAATCTTTAAACAGCCAAGGATAAAACCTAAAAGGGATATACAGAACCTCCTGAGGCTCACTTTATAGAGATAAACTGGGTACGCTAAATTGGGGGGGGGCTTGCATTGCATGATCTCAAAAAAATCAGCCCTCTGAACAAATGGTGTCGAAAGAACAGTTAAGTCACTACCATGAGAGTCTTTATAGGTATATTTCTACAGAGTTTGTTTGGTAACTAACACAGGTGAAAATACATATTTCTTTCCGAGTTGTCATTTAAAGTCAAACTGTACATAAATAAATACTGATTGCTTCGAATTTATTGCATATTTATGCAGATGTCCTGTGTGGCCTACCGTGAAAAGGAAAGTTTGTTAGCGATCAACTAACAAATGGTGTTATTGTGAATGCTCTATAACGTTCCCTAATTGCCATTCACAACCTTCAAACGTAGCTTAGGCAAAGCTAAACTATAATAAAAGTCTAGTGCGTGAAACATTTCACTAATGGTCAGTTCTTCCATATGCATGCGTACCACTTTCGTTTTACAATCAAGTAATTGCTATTGGTTTGATTGCCGTGTGAGTTGGTACTATGTAATTTTCTTATTAAAAAAGTATTTACTGTGTTCAATGTTCAATTAGCACCTTTTTCTAACATAATCAATATATTTCTATTACTTATTTAGATGTCATAACTCGCCAAAAATGAAATGATCTAATAAATATGTATTGAGAGAAATTATACGACTGCCATTTGGCACACATTGTATTTTTAATTATCTTTCGAAATCTCCCCTAAGGGATTCACGTGGAAGCGTGGCTGGAGAAACCTCCTGTTGAAGACACTCTTAGGGTGTATCATCTCTCTGTAATAGTTCCCTGCTCCAGAGACGTTTTAGTCTCCTTGTCGGATTCTGTGCAAATGAGTCGTACATATTTTGTCGTTTTTCTTGACTGTAACAATCAGAAGTGGTACGTTCAGGTCTTTGTTTAATGATTTATTAGTTATTTAAAACGGACCATGATGAATATATCGAAGTAAATTTGACTGAAAGATTTTAGTGGTCTGTAAGTGAGATTTTTTTAATGATACTTATAAAATATAATAATAAAAAAGGTTTATAATCAGGACGGTGTAAAATACTATTCTGCAAGACACTGATGAATTGAACGTAAACCATTTAGACTAATTTGGGAGCGGGGTTAGTGTACAAAGGCTGAGTTGCTGATCTGTGAAAATTCCGGATTCGAATCCGGTTGTGGCAGATAACTTTTTAAATGTTAAATGCCATAGATCAGTCCTGTAGGACCTGCAGAGGATCTAGGGGCTTACCCCACCCTCTAAATAGCTACCCTTAATTGGGGGAAATCCTGGCGGTTGAGCGTGATCTCGGCCATATTATCTCTTTCCTTAACAGCGGGGTTAATTAGCAAACAGTACCAACTCTACAATATACTGTGTTCAATGCCTTTATTATTAATAATAATATATGTTTGTGGTGGTACAGATTTTTAGAATATACTTAATGGAAAAAATTACTTAGTTAATGTTATATTTTGAAGGAATATTTTTTACAGTTTTAATTTTACACAAAACTAAAAAGTTCATTTTTAATTATGCTAACAATATCGCTCATATCCCGTTTTCGAAGCCATATCAGCTAGCATTAGGTATTGTCAAAGCATATAGTTATGTATAGCAGAAAAAAGTCGTAGAACTGGAAGGCATTATGTATGAGTAGATATTATGCCACCCTAGTGCCTCATTACCTGGTGGCTTAGAGGTTGGAAAGCAATCATTGACTCATTACGCAGTTTCACAATTTCGCCACTTTAGTGGGATTTCATCACTGTCAACCGACTCCAGTACATGACTTCTGCATGTCTTTTGCCCCCTGCGTTTCTCAATTAGGTTCTTTTTAATTTTCATTTTACAAAATAAAGGAAATCTTAAATTATTTTATTTAGTACCTTTAGTAGATTCCTTACCAAACTCGTTGGCTTTGGGACTAGTCTTCTAATGTTCTCAAACTAGCGGACTCTGTTTAATCTTTATATTATAATTCTTAATTTTAACTGTGTAACATAGAATAGTAAAAAGATATTGGGTCGTTTCATATTAAATGTCCGTTTTTATTATTTCTAAAATTCAAAGAGGAATTAGTGGACTTCTGTTGTTTAGTATGTTTTTTTTTAAAATGCAATGAGCTGTTATTAATCCTCTATGTTTTGTTTCATAATACTTACTATCACTGCAATGGAACCAACATTGTTTATAATGCCATCAAATATGACCTTAGAAACAGACGATTTTCGTAAAAAATGTTTTTTTTTATATGTTTGAACTTGGACACCCGGCAGCCAAAACAAAAAACGTTACTAACATTTTTAGAGGAAGGGTGTTACAACGAACGGACCAACCACCATTGTTTTGAGAAATTTTCTGATGGAGGCACAGATTAATTCATACATAAGTCATTTTTCTTTTATACCATAAGGTGAAAGCATCGCATCCGCTTCGTACTGCAGGGATATTTACATAATGTAACAAAAACATCAAAAAACTACCTGCGTTAGTTAATCGGAAGAGAGCTATACTCTTACACGACAACGACAGACAGTGAAGAAATTAAACGAGCTGGGTTACGAAGCCCTCCCACACCCACCTAATTCGCCAGACTTATCTCCAAAAAATTGGAATTTTTGTCAGAAATTTGGATAAGGTTAAACTTTTTGAAAATTATTTTCAAATTTTATTTCATCATTAAAAATCTGAATTTTTCAGTTCTAGGATTGAAAATTTGATAACACGTTGAGAAAAATTTTAAATGAGAAAAAATAGGAAATGAGGGTAAAGATTTCCAGTACAAATGTTTTGATTTCATAAAGTTGTTTCACTATTTATCTTTTCTTTTGATAATGGAGATTCAAATGAAACTATCAATATAATTATTTGTTTACAGTGAGTCTATAAATATTATTTCTCATATAATACTTTACCTCATTGCTTCTAATATAAGAATACAGAATACTTTGGTGATATAAAATCATAACTGCCTAACAAAGGGCTCAATTTATTTTTTACCCTTCCTACCTAGATTAGACTCCTCCATTGTCAGGACACTGAGGAATCCGGAGCTATAGGTCAGTGAGGACAAAAAGTAAACAGTTTTTGTCGGCTAGGCTAGCTAGGGCACTCACTAGACTCTACAATCAGTCATGCATTCTGCCTCAGCCTTGCTAGATTATGACCCAGTGCCTGGTTGGCCTATTCTTTTGTCCGTTGGGTTTTTACTTTCTTTTATGTTTATGTAATCGAAACAGGGGTAACATAATTTGATTTAAAAAATAAATAAAATTTATATAGAGATGGACAGTTCAAATATTATAACTACTATTACCTAAAAAACCTGTACCGGGTCTGAACGTGTCTGGGGTTCAGTGCATGGTAGAGACTGTACTGTTTCATGGTCAACGGTTCTGCAAGGAGGTGACTTGCCCTAGGTCACGCTCAACCGCTATATCCCCCCCCTTATTTTAGGTACACCAGTTTTATAATATTTTATAGAGGCTGGGTGGGGCCCAGGAGGGTCCTAGATCCTATATGATTCATCTCCCGCTGCAAACAGACTAAATAAAAGTCATGGCCTGCAGCGGGATTTGAACCAGGATTTCCGGCATGGTAACTCAGTGCTCTACCACTGAGCCACTCCGCTCCCTTACCTATACTGTAAAAAAATTGACCCTAAATTGTCAGAATCAAACTCAAAATAATGATATTCAAAATGTTACAATTAAATTCAGAAATGCTACTTCCTCAAGAACTAAATCTCGGACTAAATGCTTTGTAGATTCGAAGCTTCCTGCATGTGCCTACAGTATCAAAAACAAATGAAACCTTAGATTGGCTTTCATTTCATGTACCTATATTCAAAAGTTAAAAACAAATACTTAATTTTTATTAAAACATAGAGTCGTAAAGCATCAATAATATAAAAACACAAAATCGTAGAGAAACATATTTTAAACAGTACAATGTTTAAAAATCTTAAATTTATAATAATACCGTTATAACGTCAGTTTTGAAATTTATCAATTAGTCGTAAATCTTAGCTGAAAAATAAGATGAAAACATATTTTTGATTTGTAACCACATATCTGTTCCTGATATTATTTTTTGGAGTTTACTCCTTAAAGCCTAGTACATACCTAGGGACAAAGTCGCAGAACATTGTCAAGAACAGTCGCGATACATTGTATCGCGACGGTCTAAAACTGTCCCGATATATTGTCACGCGTCCACACCTAGCGCACTAGAGGATTCAAGCCAGTACACTAAAAAATCGACGGGATGTCCCAACAAATTGCTATTTGTACTGTTAAAACTTGTGCTTAAATAATATAAGGTTAATTAAAAAGAAAAAGTGTAACCCTAAACGTTACTGGAGGAGAGCACTATTCTCTGGTGGGATATCTACGGCTCTGAATTTATTAGAAAAATTGAAATTAGAAGATGGGATGGGATTCAGAAATTAGTTCGAATGTGCCCTGCCGATTTCGAAACCCTTCTGCAAATGGTTGGAGGAATTATTTCAAAAATAACACTGTATTTAGAAACTATTCCAGCCTCAGTTAGGCTAGCTATCAAGAAATTTCAAACATCGTTCCAGAAGTCTGTGAAGCCATAATTAGGGCGCTGAAAGGATTTGTAAATGTAAGTTATAACACAGTTTTTGTTTACTTTACATCTTCTTTGATTAATAGAAAAATAACAACATACAAATGATTGAAACGAATACATTTATTACTTGAATTCTTAGAAAAATACCTGTGTAGATTGGCCTTGAGTATCTAAATTTTGGAACGGAGTTTCAAGATTTTGCGAAGATGCTGAGACATTAACAGAAGTGTCAGACAAGGAAGAGTTATTACTGTCTGTAATATAGGATGGTGAAGCTGGTGTAATTACGTAAAGTGGGGAAAAGTTGGGTGAAAATCCCATCCTAGCAAACATTCCCATTTCTAGTTTTATAAATACATCGTCTATTTCACGCTGGGCTAGGGAAATTTCTATGAGCCTTTTTCCGCAGTTTTTGAATTTATTAGCGACATGCTCGCCATAAATTGAAAACTCATCTCTACTCTTAACAGCTTCAGTTAGCGTCTTCATGCACCTTATTGTTTCTCTAGCAATGAAAACATCGTGTCTTCTTGTTCCTTTTGGGAAGCGGTGGCCTTCTGAATTCATCTTGTGATTGAAAGGACTCCTGTACTCCATCGTTTTGCAAAAACTTATTAACCTGTATCAACTATTGTATGAACAATCATTTCCATTGTAAGGTATTATCCCAAAGATCTTTAAAAATATGTATATATATTAAAATAAAATAAAACCAAATACTAAAAAAAAAATAACCTTCCTATTTCACTCCAGTTACATCGGTCCCCCTAGAACTCTTCTTGTATTTTAATACTTTTAGCCCGTATTTGAGCTTGTAAAATTTGTTTCAAACGTATCTGTTTGTGAAATTATTTTTTGGAGTTTACTCCTTGGATACAACCTCAACAGACGACAGGGCAGCGTTGCTCTGATGAGAGTAGGAAATTGACTAGCTATTTAGCAAGGCTGTGCAGTGACTATTTAACTGTGCACAGTGTGTAGTGTGTAGTCCCTGTGAGGAAATAACTAAAAAACTGGACGGATTGAATATTACAGTTAATCCGAAGACGACCGACTGCATTATTCTCTCCTTCCAAAAGAATAAGCGACCTCAACCTAAGGTTTATAGAGTAGCAGGCAGAGTAAACAAACTTGCGAATAGGATAACGTACCTCGGTGTCACCCTCGACCGAAAAGACAAGTTGAGAAACTATCCAGTGGTAGTATTCAAATAAAAAGTTCAGCTTAGAAGGTCACGAGGCCATCTTCTTTTCAGACGCCTCGGAGGATTATCAGGAATTGAAGAGGTTGCGAGGTTTGAAACTAGTGGGTTTGAGTGGAAATGAAGTTTGTCATGAAAAGATTGATATCGGATTCGGGCCAAATCAGCAATAAACGGGACGTTAAGGTCATTATGGATTACTTTGTTTGTAACAAAGTAAGGAGCATTAAGGATTTTCCGAAGGATTTTGGATTGTAAGGATTGAATACGTGAGGAATTCGATGGCTTAGTGGAGCCCCAAAGCTCTATTCCGTAAGTCCAGATGGGTCTAATGATTGTCATTTATATGAGTCTCTTGTAGTTAATTGAGAGCTTAGAGCGTTTATCTAGTAAATGTTGAAGTAGCCTGAAACGGCGAGCTGTTTCTTGTCGTTTCAGTCTAGTATGAGGATTCCAAGTTAAGCGTTTGTCAAGGTGTAGTCCTAAGTACCGGATCTGTTCTACAGGACTTAGAGGGATGTTATTAAACGATACAGGGGGGCAGGAAGTCGCTGGTTTACGACGGAGGGTAAAGGTGATTTGATGAGATTTGTGAGAATTTATTTTAATCCTCCAGTTTTGACACCAATTTTCAAGGTCAGTGATGTGGGATTGAAGAGTACGGGATGCTATAACTGGATCAGTGTTGACAGATAATAGACATCTGTCATCCGCATACGTGGTAAGGTTAATAATAGGATGAGTTGGGATGTCAGCTGTATAAACTGTGTAGAGAATTGGGCCGAGGATACTGCCTTGAGGAATGGCCGCAGATTGAGGAAAGAGGGGTGAGTAGACATTATTATGATTTACTGTGAATGACCTGTAGGAGAGATAGGATTGGATAATGAGAAAGTATGTAGTAGTAGGAATTCACGGAGTTTGTAAAGCAACCTGGGGTGCCAGACTCGATCGAAAGCCTGTTCGACATCAAGGAAGACCGCTGGACAATACAATCCACGTTCCAAAGCTGAGGAAACAACATCCACCACACGATGGCATTGCTGAATAGTGGAGTGGGATGTTCTGAATCCAAACTGGTGATCTGGGATAATGTGATTTGCATTTAGGATGGGGTACAATCGTTTCAGGATGAGCTTTTCCAGGATTTTACCCATTGATGGTAATAGTGAGGTAGGGCGGTTAGAGGAAGGGTATTCCGGTTTCTTTTTAGGTTTAGGTATCATTTTCACGACGAATAATTTCCAAAGGTTAGGAAAATATGTATTGCAGAGTATAGCATTATATATGTAGGCGAGGAATAGAATGGCTTTTCTAGGAAGATGTTTTAGGATTTGAATCGTTATGAGGTCGTGTCTAGGAGCTTTGCGTGAAGGTAGTCTGTGAATAATATTCCATATTTCTGAAGGATGGAATACTTTGGGACGAAGGGTCATTTGAAGGGGAATATTTAACTCTCTATTTATATATTCATGGTGAGATGGATTCATGATATCAGGATGAGGCTGAAAAGTTTTAGAAAGGAATTGACCGAACAACTGTGCTATCTCTTCATCAGATCTTGTCCAGTCATTGGATTCAGTAAGGAGTGGATGGTTAAAGTCTTTGAAGTGAAGGATCTTTTTGGTGGTCATCCATAATGATTTGTTAGATTTTCAGTTAGGTTCGTTAACTTATGAATTTTGAATTTTCTAATTTCTGCTTTTAGTTGGTTAGTCAATTTAGTATAGATAGATTTATCTGATGGGTACCGAGTTCTATGCCACTTCGTCCTAGCTCTGCGTTTCTCTCTTAATAAGGTACGAATATGCTGTGGGAGGTCAGTCTTCTGAGAATTGTTAATTTTATGATTTGAGGTATTATCGTTTAAAGTGGTTTTTATTGATGTTGTAAGTTTTTCTAAGGCTGTATCAATGTCGTGTTTTGTCTTAAGTGAAATTTTTAAGTCCAGTTTGTTCTCCAAATCATAACAAAAGTTGTCCCAGTTTACACGTCCTGTAATTAATCTAGGAAGGGGAGGCTTGGGAACGAAACTTGAATGTAATGAAAGGAGAACTGGGCTATGATCTGATGAAAGGTCGTCCAAGGATTTGAGATCGGTTTGGTTGGTGGAAATCTGGGATGTGATAAATATGTCAAGGATGTCGGGACGTTTTTTGTAGGATGTAGGCCAATACATCACCCCACAAATAGGTGGGGGTGTTTGGTGCCAGGATGGAATAACTCTTTGTGGATGTTACAGTAGACAGGATATTTCCTCGGGAGTTGGATGTTCGACAACCCCATCGTTGGTGTTTAGCATTGTAGTCCCCTCCAGCAATGAAGCGCGGACCAAGAGTTTGGAATAAGGATTCAACAAGGTTATAAGAAACGGAAATTCCGGGGGCTGAAAATGTGATATGGAAAGGACGAGTTGCTATGGTTACTGAGGTTGATTGGATAGCATCAGTAGGAATGGAAGGAATAAGGGAATGGGATAAGTTTTTATGAACGAGAATACAAGATCCGTCATGTGAAGTGTTGTCTGGGTGGTCTGATTTGTGAGTGATGTAGTCTCGTATGTTGAAATGTGTGCGATGAGTGAAGTGTGTTTCAGTTAGTAAAGCAATGTCTATTTGATTTTCGTGTAGAAATATATCAAGTTCGTCACGGTGAGTATGCAGTCCATTAGCATTCCACAGAACGATAGCTAGGGGCTTCACGCTCATCGAGGGTAATTAAATGGAACTTCGGTAAGGATTCTCGTGAGTAGGTTGATGAGAGGCTTGATTGTCTCTTGAAGGTCTTTCAGGAAAGATGACAGGATAGAATTTATGCCGATCGGGTTTTGGATTTGGAATGGATATGAGACTTGAGTTTGATAGGGATAATTAACAGGTAAAGGAGGGTTGGATGGGGGTTGTACCCGAGGTGCTGGATTTGCATTCAATGTTTGATGAACTACAGCTTTCGTTTGGATGTTGTGATTGGAATTGAGAGGATTTGGTTGTTGAGGTGGTAATTTGACCCGTAAGGGTGTATGGTAGGGATGAATTTGTTGACGCGGAGGTTGAGGATTGGGATTGGCTGCCTTGGGCTTGAATATGGGTTCCTAAGGCTTGGGTTGGGAGGTCCGGGGTTTGGTAAAGGAATGCTGAGATTTGATTTGGGAGGTTTGAGGCGTCTGAATTCGAGGCTGCTGCTGAATGCTTGAGGTTCCCAAGGTTTTGTTGTCCGGAAGTCTATCTGTAGGGTTTACGGTGGTATACGGTTGTAATACGGTTGGTCTAGGCAATTCAGGAATGGTGGCAGTGTTGTCAACTTCGGGAGCCTGCATTGTGCTTTTCTCTTGACTTTTTAGTTGATGATTCCTGATTCTAAGACATTGAAAGTTCTTATGGACTGAACAGCCTCTATAGTTCGCTGGGTGATCCTCACCACAAAGAGCACATTTTTCAGGCTCGTTTCTCGATTTCTGACTAGTGGCAGGTGAGTGTTGTCCAGCGCATTTAACGCACATAGCTTGGTGATGGCAATACGTCTTGGTATGGTCTAAGGCTTGACAGTTAGTACACAGGACTACAGTATTTTTACGCCTAGGTTCTTCAAATTTTACTGTTGAATATACCAGTCTTACAACTTGAAATATCTCTAGGTTATTAAGGGCTGGTTCAATTTCGACAAAAAATAATGGAAGGGGGTACTTTTCAGTGGGATGAAACACTGGCGAAATATTTCTTACTTTGTGACCTATTTCTTCGAGGTCACTTTTGATTGCTGTTGTGGGCGTTGAAGAGTGTAGTCCTCTCAAAACCACTCTGTACGATTTATCCTGTTTTAGTTGGTAACAGTGAAAATCATAGTTCTTCACTGGAAGATGATCAATTAGTTTTTTATATGATTCTTTATTGGATGTGTTTATTTTTATGTCTTTTACTCTAGAAAAGCATTTAAAATTAGTTTGCCCTATAAGTTCAGCTATTTCTTGAGCGAAGTTATAAAAATTTGTAACATTTGTGACAAAAATAGGAGGAGGGTTAGGGTCAATGAACCCTCGGCTCTCGTCGCTTTCTGTAGGCCCAGGGTTGCTGCTAGTTGAGGCGATTGGAGATTTGTTTGAATTGACTGCAGTAGTTTTGCTTCGGGCTATGGGAGGCTCCGGTGTTTTGTTGTTTTTTGTCACTGGCTTTTTTGACACAGCCGATTTTTTTTTTCGTGTTGGGTGAGTTTCCCGCTGAGCCAGGGGTAGCCTTTCTCTGACGTATCGCGTATCGGTCTCACTTATTTCCGAAAATGGAGTCTCTGGCTCCGAAACTTCACTACCCGAATTGTCCACTTGCATGTTGAACATTGAATAATTATTCGGTTAAAATAATTAGAAATAAATAATTAAATCTAACAGAGTCACTAAAACATAAGAAATAAATTTTAAAAATCTTTTCATATTTCAATAATAATAATATACATATATATATATATATATATATATATATATATATATATATATATATATGTATAGATTAAAAACAATAGAAAAGAAAAAAAGAAAGTTGACGAATGCGGGATTCGAGCGAGAGGCTGGTTGCCAAGCCTTGACCGTGAACTAGAGGAGGTAAATATTTTAAGTCTCCTGTTGGGATTATTGGCCACTTTGCTAGCTTCAGCAGACGGTCACCAATTTATATACTAAATTTTACTGTTTAATGCAGTCACTCACCTCACTGATCATGAATAAATGTCTTAAAGTACTTATGGTTTCTTCTGACACAGTTCGGAAATATTATTTTGAGAACTATTGTAATAATGTAACAAGTACAGAGCGATTTAACGAGTTAACACTAGTTGTGGCCATGACACTTGGTACTAAATTATAAGATAAAAGTAAAAAAATAGGGTACAAAGATAAAAGTAAAAAATAGGGTACCCAAAATAAGGGGAACAATTGAGCGTGATCTACGACAAATCACCTCCCTGCACAACCGTTGTACATGGAACACTACAGCCTCTACCATGTACTGAACCCCAGACCCTTTCACGGGTTGTAGTGGTGCATAGTGGTGCTATATCCTAAAATCATCGTGATTTATCTTTAAAACCAACTTTTGACGAACATTAGCAGTTCATTGGGGTTAGTTAGAGTTGTGAAAGGTTAAAAATTAAAATACAACAAGGAAACCTATGTTGGACGTTGGAATGAAATACCTAGCCTAAGAGAGTTCTGTTGAAATAACGTGTCCAATCACTTGGTTTTCCAGTTTTCTCTAAACCTAAACAATGTCTCTAAATCTTATTATTGTTACAGCCTAATATTTATTAATGAGCCATGAGAATTTAAAGTTGGCTTATTGATAAGTCCAATAGGGAGAAAACATTAAAATATATCCCAGAGCTTGTAATAACTTCCATCAGAGTCAGTAATGTTTGAACTTTTTAGTAATTTATTATTCTAGAGTATTAGTGCTATATGTTTTAATTAATATAAACCTATCTGTTATTCTAATAGAGTTTCGAATATGCAAAACCCACGGCTCCCACATGATCGAAAATCCTCCTCTGGCCAAAATGAGAGCAAGCCCCGAGGCTTGGTGGAGGAACAGGTTTGAATTGGTTACTAACAAGATAAGTTCGCAAAATTAGTCATGGATCGTTCTGATGTAATACGATCATTATCCAGAGTTAAACTAGTCTACGCCAGGTTCCGGGTACTGAGCTAATAAAGTCGTCAAATACCTGGTATCGAAAACGTAAAAACGCACTTAAAGCAAAGCCTCGCCAATTCCCTTACCTGTTGTGGAACCTTTCTTTTATAAATGTAATGTAATGTAAATGGCTTGCTCTACCTATTATAAGTAGTATATTAATAGTAAGTTGTGTACTTGGGCCTTTCTTATAACAAGGAGGAGATGGTTTTTGGGTCTATACGATTTTGAGTGTCATTTATACATAGCCTTGCTTCTAGTCAGGCCCCTGGAAAGCGCCCTTAAGTATTTGATCTTCCAATCTCTCGTAAAATATTCTCTATCCATACAATAGTTTAAGATGGCCAAAAGCTGTACTTAAAGATCGTGCTACTAATAAGTCAAGCTATGGATATCTGCTACCAGATATCTGACAATTAATTAATTAATATTTCTTTTGGAGTTTTTTCAATTTTTATATATTCAAGTTCAAATTAAAAACTTTGTCTGTTCAAACGATGGAATGCAATTTTTCTGCTTTGCAGATGCACTATTGTATTATTATTTTTATTTCCAAATATTAGCAATCATTGATTAAATGATGGATGATGTAAAAAGTCTATTATGAATTTGATGTATAAGGATGTGCAAAATAGTGAGAATAATCTCGTATGAAGAATGCGTGGAATGAAGGAAGTCCTTCGCAACTAGCATCCTACCATGTTTATTTCTCATTCCCATTGTTCAGTTCTCTGTCTACCAAGTCCTTGTTCCGCGATGTATTTCTTTAACTATAAT
This sequence comes from Troilus luridus, assembly GCA_964056705.1. Taxonomy (NCBI): domain Eukaryota; kingdom Metazoa; phylum Arthropoda; class Insecta; order Hemiptera; family Pentatomidae; genus Troilus; species Troilus luridus. The sequence goes on along the minus strand of OZ057412.1, from coordinate 40,329,838 downwards.
AACTTCTAAGCCTAATATTAAAACGTTGCATAGTTCTTGTTGATGTTCGCCATCCGTTCCAGTTCAGTTATCGATAACAAATAAATCAATTATTTAGCAAATATACAATTCTGTACGACGGAATAACGGCATTTATCGGTGAGTACTAATAATATAATATAAAATACTTTATAATATTGCACTGGGAAGAAGATCAGCAGGAAATGGGTGGGAGAGCTTTTCCCCTAAACTGAGATCGATGATTTTCCATGTTTGCCCTCTTTTATTTTATTTTTGTTATTTTTTATTTTTCTGAAAGAATATTCCGGCGTGATAGGATTCCCAATTCATAAGCCCGATTGATCATTGGTACTCACAATAACATACTCGAAAAAATCTACATAAAGCGATTAGAATGGTATGAAAAACTACTGAGGATGGAAAATAATAGAATCCCAAAAATGACCATGCGCTAGAGCCCCAAAGGAGGAAGGAGAAGAGGCCGACCAAGAATTTCATGGATGAAACAAGTCCAGGAAGACCGGAACAAAGGAAAGACAGGAAGAAAGGATATGGCCTGAATGAAGAAGATGCACTTGACAGGAAGACCTGGAAAAAAAATGTTTGTACTAAAATTTAGTACGAGAAAACCTCAACTTTGTGGAAACTCTTAATAATAATAAAAAAAACTGTATTTTTTTGGGGGGTTTACGCATCTTAAGGATGTCTTCAAATTCAATAGAACTAATTGAATGCATTGAAATTGTTCGCATTCTACGGAATCCTTATTATCGTATACTCCTCTACTATTTAAAATTTTTTTTTTAAATACAACTTCTAAGTGGAGGTCACTCACTATTTTTTAAGTAAATAAATAAGTCAATAATAACTACGACACTTCATCTTTTTAACTCGGTATTTCAAAAGTTCAAATGGCTCAAACACAATCCTCATTGTATGAACTTAAAATATGAAAGTTAAAATTTTTAAATATTGAAATGACCCTTCTAAAGATTTAACTGTTTATTAATTAAACAACTTGATGCATGACAGCTCACAGGCTCGAAGTAAAAATGACTTTATAATCACGAGGCGCTAAAAAATGCCCTTGAAAACTGTCAAGGACAATTTTTGCGCAAAGCATATCTAATCAGCAGAAGTGATCTCTACATCTTTCATTTCTTATCTAATTTAATGATTATCTGAATCAATAATGCGACAAACTAATAGGGCTAATAAGATCTAATCTTTACACTTTATTAATCAATTATAATACAACCATAAAAACAACAACGGATCTTTTTTATTAAAATAAATATTGAAAAATCTTGAAACCATTATGGATGAATTTCTTCTGCTTTCTATTTCTTCAAAGAAAGTGGTGAATCATAAATAATGTATGATGAAATCTGTATGAGAAGTTACAAACACAATTGTCACCTACGAGTATACTGCTATTTTTATAGTTAGTCTATTTTTTTTATAAGTTTCTTACAGATATAATTTAATTTGTAAGTAATTAATATTTATGCACTCGAAATATTACGATGTACAATTCTTCTTCCACAATATTGAAGGGTATTTCAATAATGCACGCTTCAAACAAAGTAGAAGATGAGATTTTTCTTACTTTCTATATGAAATACAATAATATGATTATTTTTATTATATTTTTTTTCTGTTTCCATTATTTCTTTTCAATATCATTGCATCTTGCCTAACCAGCCATGAGGAAGGCCTGTCGTGCGGGCCCAAATGTCAGTTTTTAATAGCTTATCACTATTTAAGGAATTAATTCCCCAAAATGTTCTATAAATAATGTAAATAATTTGCTAATGTATCCCCTTTTTTTTTTCACCATCTACACTAAGAGAAATGAACTATGAATCTTTGAATATAATTATCAAAATAGCCTATAATCATAGGTTACAACCAATACTTCGTAGGACCAATAAATTATATATCTACTCTTGTTATGTCCTTCAAATTGGAGTTAAATAAAAAACAGATAATTAATAAAATTGAAATACATAAATTTTAAAGATTCAATTATAAATAAATAGGAATTAAACGTTTTCGATTAGCCAAGACTATGTAAAAAAAAAATTTAATTACAATTTAAAGTTAATTAAGCTCATAAAAGTTGCCATGTCGGTGTAAAAATTTAATATTTAAAAGTTGTTTTTATTTCACTGTTTTATTTTGTTTATTTGTTATATGTTAACAATCTCGCGAACTAAGAAAGGGAGAAATTTCTTCTTTTTCCGTTCGGTGTCACTTTAAATAAATAAAATACATTTATTATATATAATACTCTCTAGATTATAATATATTGCTTAGGGATAAATAATTATGCATTGTTCCATAATTAATTTCTGATAATAACTATGATACATTTTAAATATGGGGTAAATCTGCTTTGGTCAACGTTTTAAATTCACTTTCTAGTTCTAGAACCCTGTCATTGGCCAACTTTTTACCATCGAAACTAAATTTTTGTTCTTCACGCTATTGTTTTTTTGAACTTATTGAAAATTAATTTCTTCTTTTTAGTTTTGTTTTCTTTTATTGTGTGTTTTTAAAATTATTATCCATTCATTCATTCATCTTCGGAAAAGGTTTTTATCGGTTCAGAAGAAATTTTTTATAATCTTAATTTGTTATTATATTTCTTAAATTTGGTGTCTGAGGATATAAAAGTTAATTTAAAAGTCTATGATTAGGTGATTTGACTAGAGTCATGTCAGAGTTTGTTGGCGATCTTATCTGTTATGCAATTTGAATGTGTATGTAAGACTTCAAAGTCTCTGCGGGCGTTCCATACGAGCCTTGGTTTAAGACTGTTGCCCAAGAACTTGGAAGCCGCCGTACTCTTCTTCAGAAGCTCCTAACGGAAAGACTAAAGTATTCCCTCTTTTTTTTTTCTTGGGAGTTCTGAATGCAAGAAGATACAACAGCATATCTTTTAAGTGTTGATAACCTAATTTAGGGAACATATTCTACTTTTCAGGAGAATAAAAAAAAAAAGAGTTTCAAGGTTCATTAAAATTTAGTGCCTATGCTCAAACCAATGGCATTCGTTTTACATTGTTTTTTTTTTTGACTGATTGATCCCTCTAAATGAATTTTATATCAATCAATCCTAAAGCAACTGCTACAAATCGAAAACGAAAACTGTGTTTATTTCACATTCGATACTTTGCGATGGCATGGACGATATATTTGGATAAGTTTTAATGTTTATCCATATCTATAATTATAGAATTTTTATTTAAAATAGGTATTCCTTATCACTTTTTTTTACTTTTAGAGAGCTAAAAACGAAAGTTGAACTTCCATTTTAGCAACTATTCTATTGAAAATTGAAGATTGTAGTTTAATTCGAATCGTAATAGAATTCATTTGGTTTCAGTAATTCAAAAAGTTTATGTTTATTGTGGATTATCTTTATTAATTTCGTTAGTATTTAAAAATATTTATAAATTGAAGGCCGATAAAGATCATAAAGCTACTTATTTCCGTTACTAGAACCTGTAAGATCTCATTTTAGAATAAATAATATACTTATTTTATTTGCTGTATCAGAGAGTACATAAATTGTAAACCAACGTATAAACCATTTGCAATCTATAAATATTGATTTAACAAAATCTAAGATTAACTTATACCTAAAATGTAACGGGATATGTTAGACATGCCATTCGAAATTGCCACAGGCCATGCCAAAAATAATAACAAATCTACAATAATAGTCTGAAGAGACTGGAATTTCCATACTTAGGTTTATCTAATCCTAGCTGGCTGAATCACGAAAACAAGAAGATTACACCAAAGTTTTGATTTAAGATGCATTATCCTAGAGATGTTCTAAACATGCAGTTTTCAGTAATATATTCTGCAATCGAGGAACGGGAGGTAGAGCATAGCGAATGAAAGACAAACATAAAAAAAGTAAATAAAGGAGCATAGCGTGAAATGATGGGAAACGATCCGCCAGTTTCATACTACTTTAAAAACCACGTGCTAACCCAAGGCTTCATCTGATAACTGGCAAGGACATTCCCATCAAATCTGTTATTATATTTTTTTCCTTCAATATATAGAGCTAATCCTTTCTTGTAGCTCTTAAAAAAATTTTTTTTTTTTTTTTTTTAAATTATTTTATTGAATTGTACAACTGTAATATATACATCTAGTACAAAGGCTGTATGAATAAATAAATGCACGAAAGGACGTGTAGAGGCACTACCCATTGGCAGCACTCTAATTACATTTCCATTATAGAAGGTCTCGAGGCCATCTTCTCTTAAAAAAAAAATATTAAAATAAAAATTCTGGACGTTATTAAATATTTTCCTTTTACTACTGTTGTCTTCGAAAAAGTACAGTCTACCGTCCATTGAACTCAAAACCCTTCATGGGCTTTAGCGGTACAGGTTTTTCCTTTTTCTTCAGAGCAATATTCACTCTTTTACGATAAAGCTAATAGTCAATCAAATGTAAGCTACAAAAGAAATAGCTAGTGGAAAATTGTATTATACTGAAAGAAACTTACTCTCCGAATCAGTTTATATAATTCTCTATAAATTGAAATTATTAGGAGACTTTGAAATGATCGAGGGGGGGAATCAAGAAATTCAACACAAAATAAGTATAAATTGTATTATTTTCGCCAAAGTTTCAGCTTAATTTTTTTACCATTGTCCAGGCTAAGAATAAAATAAAACTTTCCTTTTTACCCTCTAATTTATAATCTTTTATAATCTTATTCATCTTTATTTTCATATAAAGTATTAATTTATTCTCAGTCATGATGTTGGCTTAAAAATAGGCCGAAGTGTTAGCACAAATAAAATAAGCGAAACTTACTTTGTGTAAAACTTATTGATTGCACCCCCTCTTCCCCCCCCCCCCATGGGATAATAAAATTTATCTTTATTATTATTGTTTACCACAACTACTGAAAACATAAGTTATTGTGCAAACTGCCGTACTGTAAGGAAAATTAATTTTAAAATACCAATCTTAAAAAGGATTGATTTAGGTAAATAAATAGAAATTCAAATTATAAAAAAAAACAATAATTAATTTCTTGAAATACTTTTCTTTTTTTACTTTAAGTATATCTTAGAAACATCATTAAAAACACTAATAGAAAGGGAAGGAGGGAACTTTTCGAGCCGTTAAAGGACGACTGGGTAGAACAGATCTTGATGTAGGTGCCATTACACACTCCTGCCGGGGGCCAAGGCCTTACGGAGGGTTTTATCCCAATATGTAAAATAGAGGTTAAATACTACGTTGAGCAACTTAGGCTGAACATGGGGCGATTGCTTTGCCCTCGCTTCTTAACACCCCAAGTATTTGACCTTAATTATTTTCAATTGAAACAAAAAAGCTATCTACAACACATAGAAATTCTTCTCGTTCCGACAGAAAAGTCTTTTAATCCGTTTGCTGTCATAGAACAAAATAGAATAGAAGAGCAACTTCTGGGACTATGCCCCTTTTTAATAACAAATATGAATAAAAAAACAAAACATAATATACATTTATCCAGAAGGCAACATAATACAAATAATAAAGTATTTATAAAAGTGCAATCCGTCACAAAATACTTAGCAACTAAAGATAATTATAAAGAAATAACAGAAAATAAAACCATGAGCTGGGATATAGTAACTTATTGACATCATGTATACATTCTTTACAAAAAAAGACTAAATAACAAAACCTGAAAAAAAAAAAAAACCTGTACCACTACAACCCATGAAGGGTCTGGGGTTCAGTACATGGTAGAGTCTGTACTGTTTCATGGACAACGGTTCTGTAAGGAGGTGACTTGTCCTAGGTCACGCTCGACCGCCAGATTTTTCCCCCTTATTTTGGGTACCCTATTTTTATAATATTTTATAGAGGCTGGGTGGGCCCCAGGAGGGTCCTAGATCCTTATGATCCATCTCCCGCTGCAAACAGACTAAATAAAAATCATGGCCTGCAGCGGGAATTGAACCAGGATTTCCGGCATGGTAACTCAGTACTCTACCACTGAGCCACTCCTCTCCCCCTAAATAACAAAAGCCATTTAATTAATTTAAGCAAATGACTAATCTGCTTAGAGAGCATCTGTTTGGGAATGGAGGAGATGTTGGAAAAACATGGGTTTGAATGAGGATAGGGAAGAACTATGACGGATATTAGGAGGATTGAGTTCAAGATAGTGAAGAGGGAGAGAAAGGAATGCTCGAATGTTTTGGTTCTGTGGGAACGAGTGTAAAGAAAGGGAACGGTAAAGCGACTTCTTGTTTCCTAGATTCGAATTGCAAGAGACTGTAGACATACGATGGGTGCAAGTGTGGAGTTAATTGATTGGTATAAAAATGAACTAAGGAAATATTATCTACGGATGGAAGGGAAGGCTATAACTTGTCGTAAAGGTGTGACACGCAAAACTATCTCATATTCCGATTTAATATGTTTGTGTCTCTCCATTTCAATTGAACATACCACCTAAACCTTTCAACTCATATTTTTTTCAAGTTTAACATATTGGAATAGGTTATAATAAATATTAAACCATTCTGAAGGTCACCTGTGGTCTAGTGGTTAGCGTAACAAACTACTAAGCCCAAGATCGCGGGTTCGTAGCCCGGCAGGTGACCCTAGGATTTTTTTAAGGGAGAAAAAAATCCTTAGTTACGCCGTCCTTCGGAAGGGACGTTAAACGGGGGTCCCGAGCCTGTACGATGTCAGGTACTCGTTAAAAATCCCTATCCTAATTAAACCTGGATAGACAAAATTTAGAGCTCCCAATGTAGCATCGTCCGATTAGCCACAGCAGCATAAAGTGACGTTAAGTGAACAAACAAACCATTCTGAGATTTGACTAATCGATTTTACACTGCTGAAACATCTTCTAATGAATCAAAACGATTATTTTTAATTGCTCCGGAGGCTTTCATAATTTAGCTATGAACATAGGATTCGTGCCACTTCATAGATTTTTCAATACCATTTCATATACTGTACACTACCGTTTAAATTAAAATGGGAAAATTCTCAAAAAATCATTTCAAATTTATTATATTCCTTGATTAGTTGTAGAGTTGTAAATCACGGGGGCAAAAACTGGGGTTGCGATAGTTAAAAATAAAATTTTAAAACTGAAGGCCCCTCATAATTCATCTAATCTCCCATACGATCGAGAAACTCAGCAAACACCATTAAATGAATTTATTTTCTTCAAATAGGTTACCTGCCTAAGAAAAGAAAACTTCTTGAACCACTAGTTTCATGAGAATAATAGTAATATAGGCTTTACATTTTCAGTACAAAATACTATTGTGCGCCATAACGTGTATCGAGAAAAAAGGGTGTTCTATGAAAGATCGAGCAATTTCTATCAACACATTGATGCATTTCTTTGCTTGTCTTGCAAAACCTCTGCCTCTATCATACATCCTTAGCAGCGAAACTTACAAAAAAAAAAAAGATAAAAACTTTCCCAACAAAGCTGCCATTTAAGAATTTTCATCAGTAGTAAATAGTTGTATTAAGAAAGCTCCTATAGTGATTTACTCTAAAAAAAAGTTTGATCTACTTACTTACAAAAGTTTACCGATGCATAAGTCATAAACAAGTATATTATTCTCAGAAAACTTGCAGTTTTGGAAGACAATACCATTATTGAATACACCCGAGCCATATTTAAAGTATATCTGAGATGCTAAGGTTTGGCCCCTGATTACTACATTTCTTATGATTCTCGTAAAAAAATATAAATACTTAATAATTAAAGGCAATCTAAAAAGATGTAATGGTTCAATATTTCATTCACAATTGCAAGCATGTCACTGTTCTAAATCATCGTAGCTAACCTTCAAGTCCTGAAAAACAGCATGGTCACATGACTATTTTAAGATCCCTAATAGCCTTAAATGTCTATGCTATCTTAAGAGGGATGGCCGAACATTTCACATTTAAACATTTAAGAGGAAATAATGTAATTCTGGCTAAAATTCTTTGATACATAGCAGGTTTCAAATGGTCAGTGTTTCCTAGTTCTTTACGGCTTTCTTTTAATCAGTAATTCTTTCTGAGAATGTAAAGAAAGGAAAGTCTGGTAATCTGTAATAGGGACTGACTGCAGTGAATCAATTTATGATGTATAAAGATATGCGAAAAAAAATTGCACAATTTTTATAGTAGGTAACTATAAACGGTAAAAAAAGGTTTTGAAGTAGTTGATTCGTTGAAATTAAAAGCCAATGCATTTTCATTACGAGAAACCGATGGTTTGTCTAGAACTTTTGTTACAAAATCCCAAGTCTCAACTCCCCTCAAATATTTTGGTTTTCGTAGAATTATATTTAAAATATATGAATAAAAAAGGTTTGCTTTTCGGTCAGATAAATTGAAAAAAAAATAGATAAATTTTTGGTTGAATTAGCCTTATAAGTTTTTTACCCCAAACAAATCCCTAAAGCATTATGTTGGACATATCGAAAAAAAAAAATCTTTTTCACAAAATGAAACTATCTGTTACCTGCGGCTCCTCTCTTAGACTTTGAGGGTACCTGAAATGGGCTACGTGCAGACATGGTATAGTAGAGGACACAGGGAAACTTGGTAAAGAAATAAACCCAAAACATCCTTATAGAAAAAAACCCCGCTACTATATTGAAATAAAATTACACTCAACTACTATCAATAACAATAATCCTAAAGGAATTAATAAAATAATAACTACAATTTTAAACCGAAATTCACCATCAACAAAATAATAACTAATAAAAAATAATAACGATCATTTAAAATAAGTTTCACTATCCCATCTGCTTTCTGATCGAAACGTGTAAAAGATGAAAGATAGAGAAAAAATTTAATTGTCAGATTTGATTGGCTCTAGCAACAACTGAGCTAACATCAGGCTAAACCCAAATCTAGTCAGACTACAGAAAAATAGAGACTCCTACCTTGACAGCTCATCTTGCTTCCTGTTGGACCATGACCCTGCTCGCCGACAGTACCAGTTCTTAATTCTGACTTAAACAGGCTCAATCGAGCTATCATAAACATTTCCACTCCTGGGTCTGAGATGTGCTGCCTCCTGGTGGACAGAGTTGGCTAATTTCTTCTTCGGTCCTGAAAATCCCTGACTAGTGTCCACTGTCTGTTAATAGAGCAGGGCATGGAAAATGATTTGTAAGCACGTCTCGATCATAGATGAGAGTCTTAACAATATAATTTCTTAATCTATAAATATAATTTCATTTATATTTCAGCTTAGATTACTACATATCATACCAATATTTTCACACATATCACTTCTCAGTTTCAAAATTATATATCATGTTCATACTGTATGGATATAATTATTTTTATTTTTTTGCAATATTGCAAATGCATTTTTTATACTGTGCACCATTGAATATAATTCTTTACACTATACATCTTATTCCGTTTCTTGTTATTTTTAATTCATATTTACAAACCTTTGATTGTAAATGAGAAATAGTTATTTTCTTGTGTCTATTTTTTAATGTTGAGTGTTTATGTTTCACCTTCGTATTTTCCTTTTAGCTTTCTATTAATTTGTTTTCATGCTAGGATAAAAAAGTGAAATTATTTTTAGAAGTCACTGAACATATTTTTCTCTGTTCATATCTCATAATTATATATCATTGCTCTATAAACTGTAACTTTTACCAGTATAATTAGCCTATCTGTTATAATCTTTCATAACTATTAAACCACTTGTCATTTTTATGCTAATTAATTGTTATTTGTCAATATGAAATTATGGAATTCAATTCAAACCCAATGGTATTTTAAGAGTTAACTCTGTAAGTATGAGAAAAAGTAAAATAGGACAAAAATTAGTGAAATTTCTTTAGAAGTTGAATAAAAGACGTATACATCTGTTAGAATGATTATAATGTCACAGCAATATATAGAATGTAGAAAATTAATTTATCTAGCGAGCACTTCTTCTGGGGAAAAGCATTCATTTAAAAAAAAAAAAGGGTAATGGGTGACCAGAGTAGCTAACCCTCAAAGTATATGGAAAAAAATATATTTTTCCTAGTGTCTAAATGAAAGCTTCACAGGTTTCTATCACAATCCGGCTGACCGAGAAATTAGCATTGAAAACTTTAAGTCCTTCAAATTTAGGCCTGTTGCTAAATAGCGTAGGGTAACTGCCAACCACTGTTTTGGGTATATACTTTCCCTCCTATTTGTATCTTGTTTTTTAATATGAGGGGAAACCAAACCATATTGAATAAATTATTGAATACGTTTTCATTCATCCGAAAACAATTATAGTAATCTGATTGTTCCTTTACTGAAATCTCATTAAAAAAGTTTAAATGGGTGAACTAATTCCTGTCCAATAGCCAATCCTTCACCCACAAGCGTGTTTTCCTCTTCTTTTTTTTCCAATTCCATGGCGATCAAAATTGCTTAACCCGCTCTATCCATTAAAATAGTAGGCATAAATCTGCGTGAGAAAAAGATGAATTCTTATTGCGAGCTAACTGTGAACTGAGTTTTTTGTATTTAATTATTTCTGATTTTTACGTTAGTAAAATACAGAGAGAGTTTGGTTAGAAGTTTTACAAAAATAATAGTAGATACATAAAAATAACAGAATAGCAAACCTACAGAAAAAGAAAGTAGATGCTTATAATACTAAACATTGTAATGAAGATAAAATCAAAAATATAGACCTGAGTCGACAGTACATCAAAATATGGAAAATGAGTTAAATACTGACAGTAATATTGATCGTGTATGGTGAAAAAATACTGTAGGGTGATTCCTCAGTATTTTGGTCTTTCCAATACTGTCAGTAATATTGACCATGTATAAGCCCCTTAATGAAATTTAATGGTGGAACCTAGTGGAAAACAAATCTTTGTCAACAGGAAAAAAAAATCCTTAATATCATTTAAAATAATTAAGTTAAAACATTACTCTTCCCAAAATCATTAGTCTTATTAAATACATTTGGGCAAATTTTAGACTTTTTTTTTTTATTTCACTTATAAAAGTTTAATTTAGTCGAAGCTCAGCCCTTATAATTTATTTCTTTTAATGAAATACACTTATAATTATTTTAATTATTATTTAACAAATATTTGTTGATGTAGCAATATCTAATTATTATATTTAAAGAAAAGAATATAAATTAAATCATCTCTTATAAACTATGAATTCGTAATTTATCCTTGTTACTATTTATATTAACTACTTATGTTGTTTAGAATGAATTTTATTTCTACATCAATCCTTCTCCTCATGATATTGTTACACTAAAAATTACAATTTGTCTTCAGCAGAAAGTTTAATAATCTTGGGTGCGACGCTTGAATTTTTTTTTTTTTTTTTTGTTCACAGGATTACTATCCTGCACAACATAGCTGTATTAACTGGACCAATGTCTGAGGGCCTCTAATAACGAGGGTTAAATGTTGGTTTAATATTTCTTTTGGATTTATAACCATGATATTTCTCTTTTCAGATTGCGAATTTATTTTCTCTTTTCAGATTGCAAATTTATTTAGCTCTTTTCTTAAATTAAAAATAATTATTAGATCAGCAAAAGATAAGGGTTGACTGGCAGGATTGACCAGCATTCAATTGAAAACAATGGAGCAAAAGAAATCGACTGTTCTGAGTTCATTGACCATTATTCATTGATAAAAATATAGAAAATCAGTTTCTTAGAAATTTTCCAAATTGGCTCTATGTGTTGTTTGGAGAATTTATTGCAAATTTTGTATTTCTCACTTTATATTTAAAAATAAATAAAATTATATTATCCTAGCATGAAAATTGAGTTTCCCAGTTTAATAGTTTGTAAAGACAAATACTCACTACCATAGTTAATTTGTTTTAATGTGTCAATGAACCTCTCACCCATCCAAGAGTATTATATATTATATTAATTATGTTGAGATAAATTGAACACATTTTTTAATTGAATCATAAGTCATTTGGTATACAATCAGAATACATTTCAAGAAAATAATCTTGATTCAAAGGACAATGGAGGGGAGGGTGCTATAATTATTTTATAATAACTCTAAAATTTATATAATATAAATTATAGTTTTAAAATAATTTTTTTAACACATTTATAGTATTTTGAAATTTTAGAAGACGCTATTTAATAATATTTCAATTTTCAGAACAAGATTGAAAAACTAAATGTAAACATTGTTGCTCTAATCATAACCTTACTTCTTAAATCTCGTGGGCACCGTAGTCCACTAACATAAGTGTAGGTTTGGGTATTATAGTTCAATTATTTTAGTGCTTTTTTTAATTATTTCAACTGCCAAGATGATGAGAAGAATTCCAGAGCAGGAGACGCCAATTGACCATGTCCAAATGGATGGCTTGGTAAGCAATTAACATTGTGTTGTTGTTTAGGATGGTGTTTGAAGTTCCAGTATTGTTTATGCTTCTTCTTAGTAAATTGGTTTAATGTTGAATCATTTACAATAAATCTGATCAAAATATAAAAACGCATTCTAACAACGTTTTTTCATATTATTTTTATTTATTAATTACTTTTTTGTAGGCTGTCATGAAAATAGTGAAACATTGTCATGAAGAATGTGCAGGAAATTTAGAAGTAGCCCAAGGTGCATTATTAGGTCTTGTTGTTGATAACAGGCTGGAAATAACAAACTGTTTTCCCTTTCCTAAAACTTATGATGAGTCCATTGATGAAGGTATGTTGGCATTTTTTATAAATTAAGTTTTATCACCTTGTTTATTATAGTAAATTATATTCATATTATAGTTAGTTTATATTCCCAGTATAAATTTATTGATTGTTACTCTTTTATAGAGGAATATCAGCTCGATATGATGAGGCGGTTGAGGCGTGTCAATGTTGACCATTATCATGTGGGATGGTACCAAAGTTCCGATGTAGGCAGCTTTTTGAGTGGCCCTTTGCTGGAATCACAGTACCATTATCAGACATCTATAGAAGAATCTGTTGTGTTGATTTATGGTAATTGTAATTTATAAACCATATTGTATAGCTCATCTGTATTATTCCAATGAAATTCATTACTGCTTATTATAATATAGTTTAATTTTACTGTTTTTAACTGTTTAATTTTAATCTGTTTTACTGATAATGGCCCCTAAGTACTTCTGTGTATTTAACTGTGAGATAAATCTTACAATTTCTTATAGTTATTTCTGGATTTACAGTATTGTTGCTGCCTAAGCATGTGAATGTTTTTAGAAATTCATATAGTATATCCTAGGAAAACGAATGCTTTATTGAGGCTTAACTTCTACAATAGTTTAATTTCTTTTTATTATGTTAATAAGTCATCTTAATCTGTTAATAACAGTCATCTTCCTTAAAAAATCTGTTGGTAGATCTTCCCATTGAACGTTTAATTATTTAGTCTTGTGATTGTGAATATGTTTATTTCCCGGGATGGACCTTGTGGTGTTGGTATTGTTTGCCAAGCTTTCGCTCATCGTGTTGTGAGCTTCTTCAGGGCTAGTCAGTAAATGAAGAGCGGGTGGTGGAGTCAAGGTATATACACCTTACGGGGCGTGGTCTCGGTCGAAGTCTGCTTTCCCATTGAATGCTTATGCCGAGTCCGTAAGTCGTGTTTGTTCAGTATTGTCGTATGTGTGTGGATGGTAGGGTAATGTGTGTCTTTTGGCAGGGTAGCAGTTTTTGCTGTGTTTGTAACCGTCTTCCTTATTGAAATTATCGGTTTCTTTGATAATTTCAATGGCCTCTAGTTATTTTCTTTAACTAGTATAGTTGTGTTTTCGAAAGGTATGTGGTAGTTGGTGTTGTAAAAGTGTTCTGCTACAGCTGATTTTTCTGTTTTGAAGTTTTTGAAACTATATATATGTTCCTGTCAAGTCTATGTCGAAGTGTCAAAAACTTCAAAACAGAAAAATCGGCTGTAGCAGAACATTTTTACAACACCACATACCTTTCGAAAACACATCTATACTAGTTAAAGAAAATAATTATCATCTCCGCACCACTAGAGAGGCCATTGAAATTATCAAACAGACCGATAATTTCAATAAGGAAGACGGTTATAAACTCAGCAAAAATCGCTACCCTGCCATAAATCAAAAGACTCACACATTAACCTACCATCCACACACATACGACAATACCGAACAAATATGAACCCACCCGAACACAACACGACTTACGGACTCGGCACAAATGAGCCAATGGGAAGGCAGACTTTGACCGAGACCATGCCCCTAAGGTATATATAGCCTGACTCCACCATCCGCTCTTCATTTACTGACTAGCCCTGAAGAAGCTCACAACACGATGAGCGAAAGCTTGGCAAACAATACCAACTCCACACGGTCCATCCCGGAAAATGAACATATTCACAATACCAAAGACCGTGGAAGCCTACGTGAACATCTAGTCTTGTGATGCCCTAAAAAACTCTGAAATAGGATATTTTGTTGTAGAAAATGAATAAACAGTTTTGAATTACAAGGTAACTAATGATTAAGAATCTCAGATAATTTGAATAGTAACATTGCTGCTATTAATAAAGGAAGCAGAGTATCTCTGTGGTAGGGTTGTAGTGATACAGGCTTATTTAATTTTTATTAATCAGCAACATGCCATCATTCTAAAGTTACCTTGTAGTTTCTTTTATTATTATACTAAACTCATATTAAAATTGATAAAACTCCAGAATACCGTTATATTATCAATTTGTGGAGTCACACTAGAGCTTTGTATAGCATACATAGCTATACTTGTGCTAAATTACCTTTAATTATACTTGTGCTAAACCAACTCCTATGCAATAAACTATAATTTTGTATTCAATGAAATTATTAATTCTTAATCGGTTAATAATTTTGAACGAACAGCACCCGTGTGTGGTCGGCATACTCTAACACACCAACCCGAGTGCTGCTCACAGGTTTCCACATGTTGCTATGTAACAAAGCCTTTGGAATTCCTATGTGTCCTATGAAAACTGGGGGTTCTTGGACACATCTAGAGTTTAGAATGAAACTCATAGATGAATATATAGAGAGTTTCCATTCACATAATTTCTCTTCCAGAGGTGGACGCCCTAGTAACACTCCTGACCCAATGCGATTGACAGAACATAACTTTCTGACGAAAATTCCTGAATTGGGAAATAAAACTAGGCCAACAAAAAGATGTGCGGTCTGTTGTTCCAAGCAAGACAATTCCGGAAAATGCATCCGAAGGGAGAGTCGTTATTGGTGCCAAAATTGTGAAGTTGGTTTATGTTTAAAGCCATGTTTTATTATATACCATACAAAATCAACTTTCTAATTTTTAGTAGTTATTTCATTTATATTTTATATATGTAATATTGAAATAATAAAACTTTTTTTAATTTTTTTTTTAACAATATAAACTTTTTAAATACAAAATAAAAAACCCTGATGTTTTTGGTTACATTTTTGTCAACAAAAAAACCCGAGCGTAAAGGGGTTTATCTGATATTCCAAATTATGGTTGATATAAACTTCCATTGGTCTGGGGGATTTTAGGCTACTGTCATTCAATTTCATGTTCTTCACCACAACCAGCATTTTCGATTTCAACTCAGTTTTAGCCTTTAGTATAGGCTTTTAGTAGATGTCTATTGATTTTATGACATTTTTTAAACAGGTTTTCACTTAAGTTATACACTGTATAGAATCTTAAGCTCTATATTTATCAGAAAGTTATTAATTAAGTAAGCAAAAGCCAGATTGTATTGGCTTAGTGCAATAGTTAATTAATTTATTTATTTTTGTTTACAGACACACAGAAAACTGAAAGAGGGTTCCTAACTCTCAAAGCATACCGTTTAACCCCTCAAGCAATTGCCATGTACAAAGAAGGGGAATTCACTCCTGATGCCATGCGAGCACTAAAAGTTTCATATGAGAATTTACTTACTGAAGTCCCACTTGTGATTAGAAACTCTCCCTTAACTAACATTCTAATGAGCGAGTTAGATGACATGACTCCCAGTTCTGTAAATTTCCTGGACCTGAGTACAAAGTAAGTAACTTTTGTCTTATCTATATTGTTAGTTCATATTGAAACTAGTGATGAGAATCTAAACTTGGATATCTGTCTTCAGAGTGAATATAGCTCAGGCAATTACTGATTTAATGTTATTTTTCATGTCTAATTTGATAATACTTGTTATATTGTATACTTCAATTGGTAGCTTGATAGACTTGAAATAAATAGGTGGATACATTTATAACTGTTTCCAGCTTTTCAGAGATTTGTAGTCCTTATTTTTGTTCTTTGTCTTAAGTTACCTAGATTACTTAAATAATAAGGAGAAACCTTACATACGATGAATTGTTTTTTATGTCTTTCAGTTTGCTATTACATCAGATGAAGGATCTTATTTTTTTTAGTTGTTTGTGTGTTCAACAACTTTGGGAATTTTGTAATCACAGACCTTAAAGCAACAAACCTTTTATTTATTACATTTAAACATTTTAGGGGGTGTTTTGTATTAAGTTCATTTTCAAATTATTTTATTTCTACCATTTATTATATACATGGGTTATGAGATATCTAGATATAACAAAAATAAGGCTTAGGGAACCCAAATGCTCGATGACGATCCGGCCAGTCTCTGCATAAAAAATTCTGTCAGGGTACCACCACCCGAACCCAAGTCTGTCAGAAGATTCTTAACACGATCCTCCTACCAATCCCTTGGTCTCCCCCCTAAATGTTTACCATTCAACGCAGTGCTTATTAACTTTTAGGAACAAGTTCGTTTCCAAGCCTAAAAACTTTGCAAGCTTATATCAACTTTCACAACACTATCTCTTCAATTATATTATCCGAGTGCATGCTGTGTAATCAAACATTGTGCAGTCTCCTAAATTCACCGGTTGTCTAATCTTGTGATTTTTATGCAATACCGTATTTTTGAATATTTTGAGACATATTCAATCCTTCGACATTAAAGCCACGTTTTACACACATTGAAGGATGATAACTTTATAAATTCTAATTTTTAAATTTCAAGACAGCAGACATGAGCTTAGTAATGCTGAGACCAAAAAAATATCAAGCATTTCCTGCCTTTAACCGCACCTTTATTTCCACTTTAAGTTTTTTTCTGGTTTTCTGACACTAACTACTCAAACTTCTTGACATATACAAACTTATTCCCCCCTACAACGATATCACCCAAATCACCTCCTTTTCTGTTACTAACCATATACTTCATCTCATATGAATTTTTATTCATTACCTGCATTCATCAACAATACCATATTCAGTTAAATAGTTTGCGCATCCTCACCCAACAGAGCCAAATTGTCTATAACTACATACTTGTGGATCGGAATGAGTGTAGATTCTCTCTATTCTTCCAGCATTTTTTTCATTTTCCCAGATCTTTTTAACCAAACTATGAGCCATCAAGGCTCCTGTTTCCCCTCATACTTTATCAGTATGCTAGCAATGTTATCAATACCCACCCACTGCTTTATAAAAATTTCAATTTTCCTATGGTTAATTCTACTTCTTCCTGATTCGGTTTCTCGATAAATGGTTCAGTACTTTGATATTCAGAAACAGCGATTTGGTTATTATTTCTGGTATTTAAAACACAGTCAAAGTGATTTTAAGGTTTGATCATTGTTCCAGGATCTGAAGTGTTGAGATAGGCAAGTGTAATGTCTTTCACCTTTGTAACTAACTTCGACTTTAATCACTCCCTGAACACTACTAAGCTTATCTGTGTAATTACACGAGGAGGTGAACCTACACTCATGCTTGAAAAATTTATTCTGTCACTTTTTTGTTGACTGCCATTTGACCCAACCTTCTCCATCACAAATATTCTAAAAAAGTTTCTTGGATATTTAATTGTCTTCACTAATTAAAGAGTATAGCAGGACATTAATATATTCAGTATTAAAAAATGAAAATTTTATTTTAATAAAGAAATGTAGTAATTGCCTTCAAAATATAAAAATGTTGGTTTTCTTGTGGAATAAGTAATAATGGTTCATTGTTTGATATATATATATTTTTTTGTAACAGTTCTGTATTGGAAGGTCATCTTAGAAGTTTAATGGAACATGTTGATGATTTGAATCAAGAAGCCATTAAATTTAATCGTTATCAGCATGCAGTTGTCAGACAAACTCAGGATAAGCAAAGATACGTACATAAAAGGGTAAGAAAATTTAATTTATGTCTTAGGGCCCAGTGTTTTACCAAATGTAATTTTAAACATGTTTAGGTTTTTAATCCAACACCAAATTTATTGTTATCGAACCCAGGTGTACATGACTAATCATAGATCGAGAGGAGAATAGTTGACTGGAAGATTTACTATGGGATATAGATATTCTGGGAGTGCAGTCAAAATAACACTAAATAAGAACAACTTATTTATTATAAGTGCCGATGTTTCGACCTACGTTTTAGGCCACCTTCAGGCCGATAGAAGGCAGAAGCCACAGTATGTTCTATCAGCCCTGAAGATGGACTACAACATAGGTCGAAACATCGGCACTTATAATAAATAAGTTTTTCTTATTTAGTGTTATTTTGACTGCACCCCCAGACTATCTATGTCCTAGACTAATCGTAGAATTAGAACTTGTAGTTTCTGTATTTTAAAACAGTGATATATCAATTTTCTTCTTAATGGCATTTGTTCCAGTTTAGTTGTATAACAAACAGACTTAAAATTCAATAATAATAATAATTATAATGAATAAAATAATTAATAAATTTAATTTAATTAATTTAAATTTAAAATTATTTATTTATTTTTTGTTTCATGTCCCTTTTGAATAATATTACAGGAAACACAAAGGAAAAAAATAACTAAAATCTATCATTGTTATGAGTAATTTTATCATTTAAATTATAAGTTAACTCCTAATAACAAAAACTTAGGATGGAAAAATTAGCAATAATTATAAAGAAGGAAAATTTTGATAAATACATACCAATTTTGAGCAAAAAAAAAAAAAGAAGCCATTATATTTTACAATTTAAAATTAATTAATTTAATTTCATTAATAACTTTTGAATAAATATTCCATAATTCTTCTATCTTTCTTTTAATTTATTAGATAGCTAATATTGAGTTTAGTAATATTAGTATTTTATTTTTTGCAAGGGGAGGTAATGTCAATTTCATCAATTATGTGAATGATCTTTAAGTTGTTGTTTTTTTTTTGATAAGCTGCTAATATTTTATGGAGCATGGGCATTTCAAATGACTATTACAGTTGACAATTTTCTTTTTTTTTTCAGATACGGTATCATTTATTAGTTTGTCAAGGAAAATGTATTCAAATTCCTGTTGAATTTTGAATCATCATTTCGGTGCACATATTTTGTTTATTTAGTTATTGTTTATTTGATTTCAAATGATATATCAAAAGAAATATTAAAAATAACTACACATGCATGATCAAAAATTTATAGTTATGTGCGAATATCTTAAGTCTTGACCAGCTTAACTTATTTTTATAAATTTATTTACTTATTTTAATTTTTTAAACCACACATTAATTACAGATGCAAGACAATGCTGCCCGAGCTACTAAAGGTGAACCTCCCCTACCTGAAGAAGACCTCAACAAGCTGTTCCGCCCCATCCTTGTTCCCCCCAGGCAGATGCCTATGATTATGGCTGGGCAGATCGATGCCTACTCGCAACATATATCACAGTTCTGCTCCCAGTCTCTTGCGAAACTGTATATGATGCAATCACTTCAAGAATAATAGTGTATAAATCTTGGAAATATAACTTCCTTTTCTATTTACTTGTAAAGAGCATATTGTGTTTTTCCTACCTTAATCCTTTCATTAGAAGTATTCCATTTTTTTTTTTTTTTTTTTGTGGATATGTGGCTTAAAAATTATAGGTCAATAATTGGATATTTTGCTGGTTTTGTTTTAACATATATAATTTACATTTATAAATATTTTTATTTGAAAATATTTTTTATTTAAAAATTAGTAACAAATAAAATAAAATAAATTAATTTACATTTAGTTCTTTTTTTTTAGTTTCTTTGCTGTCTGTGAGGTTATAAGTAAATTCATTTTTTTGTGAATGTTTTTTAATTTGTTAAAAAAAAATATTGACTATATTAGTTAAGTTTCTTATATAGGGTGGCGCAATAGAACGTGCATATTGCATCATCTTTTTCCGCGGAGTGCAAAGCGCGCGGGGGGAGGGGACCCTACATCGTTTGATAGGCGGGCTCATGGAGTTTTAGTCGCTATGAGTCACTTCGACGGGAAGCGTCGCGCATTTTGCGTACGCGCATATTACGAGAATCATCAATGGTTTCGTAAACCGTCAAAATTGTCGTTACTGGTACAGTGAGAATCCTAAACTCAAACATCAGAAACCACTGCACAGTCCTAAAGAGACAGTATGGACCGCAATCTGTGGCAGAGGAATTATTGGTCCTTTTTTCTTTGAAAATGCGCGGGGGCAAAACGTCATTGAACATTATTGAAGAAAATTTTCAATAATTTCCGTTTGCGGTTAGAGGAGTGCTGTCGAAGAGAAGAAGGTCATCATTTGGATGATGTAATTTATAAAAAATAAACTTCAATTATTATATTACAATGCCTCATTTTTATTTTAACTATACCTTTTGTATTTATTTTTTAATATTTTTTTAAAATTTGCACGTTCTATTGCGCCACCCTATAGAAGACATTGGATTGGATTAGTTCAGTTGAATTACAAAAGTAGCCTTCATGAAATGTACACGTTTACTGACTATTCATTTTTTTAAATATGAGAGATTTTTTGAATTTTCTATGAGGTTATTGTAAAATCAAGGAGGGATGATACTAGGTGTCAAAACATTTAAAAATTAAAATAATGAAATAAGTCTAAGGGTAGAGCCCAGGATACTGAATTGTGAAACTTTGGAGTAACCTTATAAATGAATTGGTAAGAACAACATATAAGATAACTCGATTTATTCTATACAAAAAATTACCATTAATCAGTCAAATATCTTCCATTCTCTTGATTTCTGTCCTCTTTGATTGCTTCCCCAATATTCATAAGTTGTTGCCAGTATATAATCATTTCGACTGATCATTCAATTGTTAGGAAGCAGCTCAGATTGACACCATGTTTTTTTTTCCTGATACATTCGGTTTTAAATATGGCTTGTGGCAGTTGCCATGCACGGACTATAAATTTTTTTTCATCAGCATAATTGTTTACCACCCATGTTCCATCTTCTTCTTCATAGGCACGCCAGACGCACAAGGCGGTCCTTGGCCTGCTCAATCACTCTTGCCCAGTCTTGTCGGTCTGTAGCAAGCCTCAGAGACACTAAGATTTCGTAGGAACTCTGAGACGTTGTCCTTCCATCTACCTCGTGGCCTCCCTCGAGCTCTCACTCCCTCTGGACAATCCTTATACAGCCCCTTGACGGTTCTGCCACCATCCATTCAATGGAGGTGACACAACCACTTTAGACGTTGTATTCTGACAGTCGGAAAGCTTCACATTGTCCCATAGGGAATATACTTCTCTATTCTTTCTAAGATGGTATACCCCATTTTCTTTCACGGGTCCTAGAATGCGCCTTAATATTTTGCGCTCAAAGATGTCAATTTTTTCAGCTGCTTATTTTTTAAGTACCCGTGTCTCACATGCATATGCTGCGACTGGTCTAATGATGGTCTTATATAGCCTTAACTTGGTCAAGCGGCTAACTAATCTACTTCTCATAAGGTGAGCTCTAGAGAAAAAATGCTTTATTGGCCGAGATAATGCGTGCTTCATTAAACTGTGCACCAAGATACTTAAAACTATCAACACATTGGAATGTGTAGTTTCCAATTGTGTAGCACATCTGGTGTCGCATGGGTTTCTTTTTCCTCAAGATCATAATTTTAGTCTTCTCTTCATTAATTTCTAGGCCAAATCTCCTGGCCTCCCTTTCCAGCTTCCCAAAAGCATCTTTGACATTAAGGAGAGATCTTCCAGCTATCATCACATCATCGGCATATGCTAATAATTGGGCCCCTTTGTAGAAGATATTACCTCCCACATCCAGACAGGCTCTTGCTACTATAGTTTGTAATATGATGTTGAAAAGTAGCGGGGCTAGAAAATCACCCTGCCTGAGTCCATCGTTTACCTGAAATGCGCTGGTCAAATTGCCATTGACTGTAACTTTGCAGCCTGTATTGTTCATTGTGCATTACGAGTCTGATAATTTTTAAGGGAGTATTCATCTCATTCATGACCTGGAACAATTCCTCTCTCAAAACCGAATCATATGCCGCCTTATAATCAATGAACAGCAGCCACATAGTGTTTTGAATCTCCTTCATTTTCTCACACATCAGTCGCAAGGAGAAAATTTGATCGATGGTTGATCTGTTGGGCCTAAAACCTCCTTGGTAATCTCTCAGCTTGCGCTCAACATATGGCAGTAGAGGGGTATAGAGAAAATTTTGTACGCTGTGTTCAGCAGGCTTATGCCTCTATTGTTCTTACAGTCTGTCCTATTCCTCTTGTTTTTATAGAGTAGAACGACTGTTGCTTCTGACCACTCTTTTGGCATCCTCTCTACTTGCCAAATGTGTGAAATTTGTCCATGCATCTCGCTAACTAATGACCCCTTTGCCACTTATAAAAATTCTGCATGTATTCCATCTGGACCAGGAGCCATCTTACTTTTTAACTTCTCCACAATAGCTTCGATATCCTCTTTATCTGGTGGGATCTCTTCGTCGTCATCGTCAACGCTTGCATAATTAGCTGGTGTCGTGGCTACATCATGCTCCGATCTCAGGAGTGTTTGAAAGTATTTCTTCCATTGGTTTTGCACATATACGTCTGCGACCAATAGGTGTCCATCTTCACCCCTTATAACCATGTTATTATTTCTTGCACCTGTTTTCTGCTGCTGGACCTCCTAGAATTTTCTGGTCTTTTAGCATGGGCTCTAGCGTCATGGAAATCTTTTCTATTCCGTCGTGTGTCCCTACCCAGCCACTTGGTTCTTTGTATATTGTGAGCCTTGATGGCTTCATCGTACTCCGTATCAAATCAGGATCTACTTGGAGGCTTCCTCTCCATTCGGCAATATTGCTCTGCTGTTCCAGTGATTGCCTCCTTCAACTCCTTCCACTGAGTTTCTACCTCTTTGACACCACTTACAGCAGGGATGTTCCTTATGTTTTCTTCCAACTTTTCTTTATATTGTCTCCTTATATCCTCATTCTTTAATTTATCTCTACTCCACTTGCTCGATTGATTGAGTTGCCCCTGTTGTGTGTATGTTACTCTGATCGCAGTCTTTGCTATAACAAGGAAATGATCAGAGTTCACATCTGCCCCTCGATATGATCTAACATCATTGATCTCATTAAAATGCCTACTGGAGACTAGCACATGATCAGTTTGAGTAAGTATTCCGTTTGGTGAGTGCCGCGTTTGTTTATGCTTATCTTTGTGGAGAAAAATTGTACTCATCACTACCAAGTTTCTGGATGCAGGAAAATTTCATTTTCATTTGTTTTAGTGTGCAAGATATTTTTTTCTGTGGTAGGCATAAAAATTCTTTCTTTCCCAACCTGAGAATTGAAGTCTCCCAGCACTATTTTCATATCAGAGGAAAGGCTGGCTGCCAGTGCTCTGTCCAGCTGATCATAGAAAATGTCCGTTTCTTCCTCACTCTTCTCCTCCGTAGGTGCATGCACATTTATGAAGGTCACATGGGATTTCTTCCCTCTTATCCTTAATTTGCACAGCCTCTCATTGATGGGCTGGAAATCCATAACAGCTGATTTAATTCTTGAAGGTATTACAAAGCCTGTTCCAAACGCATGCTTTTCATTACTACCACTGTAAAAGATGGTATAGTTTCTACCTTGCACATTCCCTTCCACCTGGCCTGGTTTTTGAGCTTGTTGAAACGGTGAAAGTCCGAGGCCTACCTCTAACCCTCCTGTTTTATCCGGGCTTAGGACCGGCAGAGCAGTTTAGCTAGCTAACTACTCTGGCACAGTTCCCATGTTACATCACCAGTTTTAATTTTAATTTTAATTTTTTTTTTTTTTTTTTTAGAGTTGTTACAACATGGCCGCCGATACAGTTCACGTTTAACAGCGCTCTGTGTTTACTGACCTTTTTCATCAACTTTTAGTTATTGTTTCATTGTGAAATTTCGTAGACAGTCCTATTATTGATAACAGTGCACAATGACAATTACAGTGAGTGAGGTGAGTGAGCAATTTAACTATTAACATTGCGAACGTACTAAGTACAGTAGTTCACCTGCCAGAAGAGTGGGGAGTTATCTTGATCCCCTTCTCAAGGTCTAGGGCTTGGTGAAACTTATATGTTTACGTAGCCTATTTACCAGACAATTTATTATTATTATTATTTTTTTTTTGTAGAGACCTTTTTAATTTTTATTTTTTTAAATATAATTGTACATATATATTAGTGTAGATAGTTTAGTATTAAGTATTGATTTTGAAATGTTTCTTTTTTGTTATATCTATTGTTATAAATAATTTTTCTATTATTTCAGTTTTAATATTTTATTTTGAATAAGCTTATTTCTTTTAAAATGGATTCAGAACGTTCATCAGGTACTGAATCGGAGGACAATGTAGCAATGTCCGAAATCAGTGAAACTGATTCACAATATCTCAAGCGTCGTCAACTAGAAAAACGGCAGCGAAATGCTGCCCCCGGGTCCACCGGTACCTCTCCAAATAAAAAAAAGAAAAAGAAAAACAAATCGGCGTCAAAGCCATGCTCAGCACCAAATACCCGCAGTAAAACATCTGCAGCCATCAAAACAGAAATAGTTAACGTTGCAACCAGCAATCAATTTGCAGCCCTCGAAAATGTACCCACAGAGCCTCCTAAACATCATGAAACCCCTCAGATTTCCGAACCTCTTCCACCTCCAATATTTGTCTCAAACGTTTCAAACTTCATGACCTTCGGTCAAGAAATAGCCAGCTTGATCGGCCCAACCAATTTTAAATGTTATTCTCGAGTGAAAGACATAAAAATTAACACAGCCACAAAAGAGAATTACAAAAAATTGGTTAATCACCTCACTGATAAAAAATATCATTTTCATTGTTACCAATTAAAAGAAGATAAGGCCTACAGAGTTGTTTTGAGAGGTCTTCATAGTACCACACCTACTGACGCCATCAAAAGGGACTTGGAAGAGATCGGCCACAACGTCAGAAATATATCGGTCGTCCTACATCCCGTCGAAAAGTTCCCGCTACCGTTATTTTTTGTAGATCTGGAACCAGCCAGAAGTAATATTGAAATATTTGATATAACTAGGCTGGTCTATTCAGTCGTACGTTTTGAAGAGCCAAGGCAAAGACCTACAATTGTGCAATGCACAAGATGCCAAGCACTAGGACATACAAAAGCCTATTGTCACTATCCGGCCAGATGTGTCAAATGTGCTGGAGCACATGCAACAGACACATGTAGGAAAACTAGGGAAACACCTGCAAAGTGTGTGCTATGCGGTGAGGACCACCCAGCAAATTATAAAGGATGCGTGGTGCATAAAAACCTTCAAAGGGTAAGATCCCATCATGCAGCATCCAAAAGTCAATATGAAAATAGTAAAGAAGAAATAGAAAAACTACACGAGAATCAACATCATAATAACCAACAGCAGCCGTTGACCTCAACAGATAATAATCCTCCTCAACAGGGACAAAGGACATTTTCAGCCATCAGCCGAAAGCAGCAGCCTCGACATCAACAGATCCGACAACAGGCGCCTCAAACCTCCCAATCCCAGCCAATGGTTCCCAAATCTCATCCACCTCTACTACCTCCACGCCAAGACATCCCTTCTCACCGTCTACCTCTACGGGTGAAGCTTCCGCCTCAGAGTGAACCCACAACTCCATCCCAAACTTACTCCATGAAAAACCTCCAAACCCAAAAACCATTGAAAGTTGATGCAGCTTCCAGTGTCCTAAGAAGGGTCCAACTCCCAACCAGCTTCCCAAGACACACTAATCCTCCACCTCAACCTTCAGAGCAATATCCTGTTCCCGATCAAAGTCCAGTAGACATCAACACAATCCTTTCGAATTTCTTATTAGACCTAAATAATACCATCAAACCACTCATTTCCCTTCTAACCCGACTCCTTTCCGAAATACCATTTAATACCCCACGATGAACAACAAGCCCCTAGCAATCATTCTGTGGAATGCAAATGGCTTACATAACCATCGAGACGAACTGGACTTATTTCTTCATAACAATCACATAGACATCGCCCTATTGACTGAAACACACTTCACAAAACGATCATATTTTTACATACGTGACTATATCACTTACAGATCAGATCATCCTGACGATACAGCACATGCCGGTTCTTGTATCCTTATCCATAAATCTATACCACATTCTCTTATTCCTTCTACTCCAACTGACGCCATTCAATCAACATCAGTAACCATTTCAACTAGTCCTTTCCATATAACATTCTCAGCTGTATACTGTCCTCCTGGTATCCCCCTTTCTTATAACAGCCTCGAATCCTTATTCCAATCCTTCGGACCGCGGTTTATTGCAGGAGGAGATTACAACGCCAAACATCAACGATGGGGTTGTCGAACATCCAATTCCCGTGGTAGCATCTTATCCCAAATTTCAACCTCTAATAGTTTCTCTATCCTCGCACCCATAAACCCTACTTATTGGCCTACATCCCTCAAAAAACGTCCAGATATTCTAGATATATTTGTTTCCTCACAGATTTCCCGCAATCAAACTGCTATAAAATCCCTGGATGACCTTTCCTCTGATCACAGTCCAGTTCTGCTTCAAGTGCATTCGATTCCCATTCCTAAGCCCTCTCTTCCCAGACTGATTACAGGACGTGTAGACTGGGATGAATTCCGATCAAATCTAGAAAATAATTTAGACCTCAAAATTCCACTTAAAACAAAAGGAGACATCAATGCTGCAATAGACCAACTAACAGAAGCAATACAAGTCAATATAAAATATAACACTTTACCAAGTAAAAATCATTATCAACAGAATAACTGGCCACTTCATATTCGCGAGTTATTAAAAGAAAAACGACGGGCAAGAGCAAAGTGGCACCGCACGAGATATCCATCGGACAAGAGTCATTATACCAAACTGACCAACAAATTAAAATCAGAGATCAGAACATTCAAAATTCAAAATTTGTATTACCGTACAGAAAATCTCAGTACTACTGACAAATCCTTATGGAATACAACTAGAAAACTCCTAAACTATAAAAAATTCAACCATCCACTTTTAACCGAATCCCAAACCTGGTCAAGATCTGATGAAGAAATATCACAAATTTTCGGCCAGCACCTATTCAAAACATTTAACCCTCATCCAGATATCCTTAATCAAACCCACTCTGAATGCATTGGAGCAGAATTAAGTATTCCTCTTCAGTTGTCCCCTCCTCCTAAAGCATTCCATCCTTCCGAAATATCAAACATTATTCATAGATTACCCGCCAACAAAGCCCCTGGACACGACCTAATCACATCCCAGATTCTAAAACGCCTTCCTCGGAAAGCGATCCTACTCCTTACATATATATACAATGCCGTACTCCGCACCACATATTTTCCTGATTCCTGGAAATTATCCATAATTAAGATGATTCCAAAACCTAAAAAACCACCAGAACTCCCATCTTCTTACCGTCCTATATCTCTCTTGCCCATAATGGGGAAAATACTTGAAAAACTCATTCTGAAACGTCTTCATCCTATCATAGAATCCAATCAAATAATCCCAGATCACCAATTTGGTTTCCGAACATCACACTCCACCATCCAGCAATGCCATCGTGTGGTGGACGTTGTCTCATCTGCATTAGAGCGCGGAATGTACTGCACGGGAGCTTTTCTCGATGTAGAGCAGGCTTTTGATCGAGTCTGGCATCCAGGACTGCTGTACAAACTCCGTAAATTCTTACCTTCAACTTACTTCCTTATTATCAGTTCCTACCTCAGTAATAGAACCTTTAAAGTAAACCATAATTGTTCCTACTCTTCCCTCTTCACCCAGTCTGCCGGTGTTCCTCAAGGTAGTATCCTGGGGCCCATCCTATACACGATATATACAGCTGACATCCCAACCCATCCAAGCACTGTCCTCACTACTTACGCTGATGACACATGTGTGTTATCAGTTAATAAGGATCCATTTGTTGCATCCCAATCTCTTCAATCCCATATCTCACACCTACAAGAATGGTGTCAAAATTGGAGGATTAAAATAAATCCTAACAAATCCCATCAAATTACCTTCACCCTTCGTCGTAAACCTACGAATTCCTGTCCTACTGTATCGTTTAATAATGTACCACTGAACCCTGTCGAACAGATACGTTACCTAGGACTCCATCTGGATAAACGTCTCACTTGGAATCCTCATACAAGACTGAAAAGACAAGAAACTGCTCGACGTTTTCGCCTACTTCAACACTTACTGGACAAACGCTCTAAGCTACCAATTAATTACAAAAGACTTATTTACATGACAGTCATCAGACCTATTTGGGCATACGGAGTTGAGCTTTGGGGCTCTACTAAACCATCCAATTCATCTCGTATCCAATCCTTGCAATCCAAAATCCTTCGTAAAATCCTCAATGCTCCTTATTATGTCACAAACAAACTCATCCATCATGATCTTAATATCCCATATGTTACTGATTTGGCCCAAACTAGATACCTATCCTTCCATAACAAGCTCCATACGCACTTGAATCCGCTAGTCTCTCAGCTTGCTTCCCATACTATTCCTGATAACCCTCCGAGGCGTCTGAAAAGAAGATGGCCTCGAGATCATCTACTATAGAACTTTATTGGAGTGCTATCGATGGGTAGTTTCTCCACAAGTGTTTTCATGTCATATGCTACATTTTTTTGCACATTTACTTGATATAATAATGTATTATAGTTGTAAATATCATTGAATTAAATAAAAAAAAAAAAAAAAAAAAAAAATTTTTTTTAATTTGTTTCGATTAATCACAACTATTGATTCATTGTGTTAGATGAATTGCTTTAGATTCATGCGGAACCCATATATCGAGCTCCTTAAAAAGTGCAAAACTGATTTTCTATTGTGTGTAATGCATTGAACTGTTTTACAATCTCACACTATTATATGATGAATCGATTCAGTTATGGCTTTCATATTGTTATCATCAACTTCAGAAGGTCAACCAGAAGATTATTCATCTTTCAATGTACAATCTCTTTAATGAAGCAATTTTGACAGTAATGTTCTATTACTCAATCAATAACTACTTTCTATATTTTATGAAAATAAAAAACTAAAATGTGTAGAAAAAAATTATTTTTAAAATCTGTTTAATTTGGCAGTTGTGAACAAAATTACTTGGAATTTGTTTCAAAAGCAACCAAAAAGTATTGTCGATCAAGTCTCAATAGAAACATATCTAACACTGATAAAAGAATAACAGAGCAAACAACACTTCTTAGTGGGGCAAACTAATATCACTTTTTTGCCAACCCTATACAAATTAGGACTAAATGTGTTAAGCTGAAGAAGCTCCCATTAGCTGCTATTCTTTAGTATTATGATTAATCTATCTCCAGATTTTAAAATCTTGTTGGCATCTTTAGCTTTCTGTTGATGATTTTGCTATCTTGACTGTAAGCAGTCTTGCACAATTATTAAAAGTTCCAATCTTTGATTCTCCGATTATGATATCCTAGTAAAACATATTAGGTGGTTCTCTTGGCACCCATGCATCTTCCTTTTTAGTGATAGATCTCTGACACTCTTAGATCTATACTTTTTTTTCAATTTATTCAGAAGGTTTAATGTATTTAGATTTTACTGTATATTTACAAAATTAACTATTTCCTATTTTCTCTCCTTAGTGAATGTGGGGTTTAGGACTTTAGTGGACAATTCATAGCCTGAATATCATTATCAGCTCAATTTAAATTATATTCTTGAGATATCTGGATCTGATAAGAGATCTGGCATTTAACTTGTATCTATTAATAAGTATAATTGTGCAGTCTTCTGTCTTACTTATGCACTCATTTGTAAGTTTGCTACATCTTGTTATCAATTGTTTGACTATTTTATCATAATTGATGATGTTTTTGGCTTCAGTAACCAAAATTGTTAATCTGACTTGCTTCCTATTTCTATCTACCAGTGAAGATAGAGTTAGTATTTATTATATAAAAAAAAGAAAATTAAGGGACTATCTTTAATAATTTCTTTTCTTTATTGATCTCATTTAATTTCCACAATCTGAAAATAAAAAATTCAGCGACGAAAAATTTTTAGATTTTTTTCATATAAATTTAATTAAAAAGTATCATAAAAATATTATGTAAAATAGTTTCTAATGTATTTTTTATTTGTAGTTTATTACCAAAGTCGTTTATAAAAATATTGCTCTTTTATTTAGTCATACAAAAGATCAAAAAAATCACAAATAGTGATAGTTTTAAATGCTGCCATTAGCTTTAAAGGTTCAAAGTAATTTCACTTATAGGCTACAATATTTATTGCTGGAGATCAGGAAATTGCCGATTTCAAAAAGTACACTTGAGCGATTTAAATTTCTTTTCACAATGATCGCAGAATTGGATGTTTTACAACTTTACTAAATGCTTTTTTCTCTTAGAGTACTGATTTTCAATCTTCAAAAATATATGTTCTAAGTCTTTCTTTTTGATGAAACCGCATTAAAAACCATCACATCAGTTAACCCATTAAACGTTGAATTATTTTATTAAATTAATTTTATCATATTGTTTTCAATAGAATGATTTTTTCATAAATTAGCGGCGAAAACCCGTAAATAGTCGCTAAGTTTTCTTGGCCGCCATTTTTAACTAGCGGTATAGCTGTGCATGTTTTTTTTTCCCTGATAGTTGCCATAGAGCATACTAAAAATACGCTATAGCAGATGACAGATTCAAAGTAATATTTTGGATTAAATCTATTTTACCCGTCACAAAATATGTTTTATGGATGTGCATTACTCTATCAAGCTGACTTTTCTTGAAACCAAACGGATGAAACCAATATACATTATCAATATCACACAATTTTGTAAGGAAGATTTTATTAGACTTAATTTGTAAATAGAGGTAGTATGTAATAATTTAGTAATGTCTAGTTATTTTATACATTCATATTTACGTTATTTTCTATCAATAAAGTGAATAAATAATGCTAATATAGAATGAAATGGTAATAAACTGCTGAAGGTTGATAGAAATTCAAAAACGTTGTCAATTATTTATGTTTCATTAATGCTGTTTGAAGTATTAAAATTGCTAATTATACCTTAGACTGATTGACTTATCTAATCTAAAGGTAATCCATCGATTGTTTTTTGAATTAATAAATATAATTTATATAAATCAAACGAGGCCAGAAGTATCAGTCATTCTGCACCAACTAAGAATTTTAATTTATTATTATTATTATTAATTTACCAGCAATTTATTTTAATACTGCTTAGTTCTATATAACTCTAAAATGTTCCAATAACGAGAAAAGGAGAATTAATAACATAAACGTGATAGCAGGAATTCATTTAGTTCTAAGGAAATAAATTGTCGGGATAGGAAGATTCCAAATGTCTTCAATCTCGATACAATCAATTAAGACGATTAATTGACCTTCTATTGTTTTATTCTATAATATAAATCCCTCCAAATAATACTTAATCATGAATAATTAACTTTCCCCATACCTTGATTACATAAACCCCTGTTACCATTAAGTAGATTCAGTCTAGTTCAAGGACTGATTTCGAATGGACTGAAACAATAACGCAATCTTTGCCAAAAGGTTGACGACTGACTTGTTTACTATCGTAGGCCGCTAGAAATTCTTTTAACAAGCATTGCATTGTTGAATATTAATTGCAAGTTTCTCTACTGGTGTTACGTAATATGTAATTTCACCTCCTATGATTTAATAAAGGGAAGTTTGTGTTTGATGCACGCTGGCAGTACTTTGTGACATGGTTATTGGAAAATAACAAACAGATTTTTATAGACAATCTACGGGGGGAAAATTCAATGAATAATTTTTTATTGAAAAAGTGTATTTGTTATAAAAAATAACTACACGTACATGAAGTAACTTCGATTGGGAACTCTTATGCTGGTGAACTTCGACCAATCAGATGCCGGGCCTAAGCTCGGACCACAGTTGCCATCCTGAGGTTTTTGTATATCTCAGGAATTAGATGTGCGTTAACATCATCCCTTGAAATGGCCAGGGAAGCATGAATAGATGCCTTAAGTGGGCAGCCCCCCCCCACTACACTCTGGCGCTGAGGGCCAACTATCCTCACACCTTAAATTATCCGATTACGAAGTGTCAAGATCAATTAAGAAAAGCTGGATTGTCTTAAGGATAAGATTGTTTTCTTGGAACATTTTATCAATTTATAGAACAGAAGCTCTAAATGCTTTGCTAGAACAAACTAGAAAATATCGGACTGACATAACAGCTGTTCAGGAAGTCTATAATCATATTTGAACAGCAATTGTAATAAATATCAAATAGATAGATTTTGTGTTAATCAGTAAAACACATTAAAAGAAACATAATCACTTAATAATGAACAGGGCGGATTTTAACTATAGATGACAGTGGGTCAGCATGTTCAAGACTTGCATATCCCCGGCACTACAGCGAGAGTACGAACAAACTTGGAGAAGTGACTATCGCACTTTATAGGTCACCAACTGTTCTTGGGTTTGGGCCTCTGTGTAGTCTTTCTTGAAAGCTTTTGTGGTATGTTCGTCAACCGTTTGTATTTTTCAGTCCGTATGCAAAGTT
This sequence comes from Troilus luridus, assembly GCA_964056705.1. Taxonomy (NCBI): domain Eukaryota; kingdom Metazoa; phylum Arthropoda; class Insecta; order Hemiptera; family Pentatomidae; genus Troilus; species Troilus luridus. The sequence goes on along the minus strand of OZ057412.1, from coordinate 40,296,923 downwards.
TTGTTATTGGCATACCATGGTGCTTTGGTGATAAGTTAAAGTACTTTTGATTGAAAAGTTAGCAGTCGTTTTCTGTTACTCTGTTTAGCGATGCCATAAATTTGTAATGCATTTGTCCAAATTGGTTTCAGTAAGCAAGGGTATGTGTTTAATTTCTGTTTTAAATCTAATTTGGACTTTTTCCTGAATAGCGAATACATTAAATTGAGTTTATGGTTAACGAGTAGCGATTGGCATTTCATCTTAAGGTGAAGGCTATTTATTATTTAAATTAATTTATATTCTTTATTAGTGTTTTTCATAAATACATTTTTTATTATTTCATTTTTTAATGTCATTTCTACTATTGAAACAATTAGCGATGGTTGTTCATTAAGTATTTCAATCAGTTCAGTAGATGTTAGATTCATCAGTATCTTCTGTATTTCAATGTTTTGTCATTATTTTAGAGAAGTTTCATCTTCATGTTTATTCTTTCTATTTCGTACGTTTTACAGTCGAATAAATGTTTTACTGTAAATTGAGAGCGTTTTAAAATTCGGAAAGTTGTCTAATGTAGCCCTGAAAGTTGGTGGAGATGAGTCAGAGTGACCGATTCTTAGCCTACTTAATATGTAGTATTCTTTCCACGTTGGACCGTTTGGAGAGAGCAAAAAAAATTTCATCTTTCAATTATTGGAGTTGGCATAGTGGGAATTCTCGCATCCTTCATCAAAATCTTTCTTGAACTTACTGGCAACAACATTGACAAATTTTAACAAAAATGTGAATCATAAATATGAGATGTAACAGCTTTCTGCTGCAGCTTTAATCCCCTCGTATTGGTCCGTTCGTTGCTGCTTATGCCTATACGCCTATATAAGAGTGAATGGCGTTTACTCAGAGTTACTTAAGTTAAACAAGAGAATTTTATACCTCAATGCCTGGTCATTGGTGCATCATTATTTCTTATTGCTACGAACTGTTATAGCTAACCGTAATATATAACAACAACCAAAACACTTATGTACTTCCAAAAAAGTTTACGTAAGTCCAATGTAATAGTCTTTAATAAAGCCACACTCCATTTAATAAAACCACCTCATTCAGAATAATGAGGTTGCAAAGTTGAAAATTAAAAAAATAAATAAATATTTTATTTTTCCATTAAATTATTCCACTTACTTTAGATTTATCACAAGTTGTCAATTGGGCCTGGACTACATTACTCTTAGCTTTTAGTAAATATGTGCAAAGCTTTTTGTTAACTCGTTTTCGACTAATATTTTAAACTACATTTCGTATTAAGGTTTACATTCCATACATAACTGCAAAGACATATAATATATTATATTTAGATTTAATACATATAGAGTCGGGATATATTTAGAGTCGAATTCGAGTTTAAACCAGAAAAAAATAAACAGAAGAACTATAACCTTAAATTAAATAAACAAACTCTAAAAAGATAGCTTAGTATGTGAAAGTAAACTAGGAATTAAGGACATTCAAGGGCCCGAAGGGACAAGAATCTTCGAGTCAATATGACACTAGCACATCTCTGACTCTCCTGAGCTAAGAATTAATCCATTCCAAGTCAATAGTCAAAGTTTTTTTGCGAACCACTTCAGATACGATCAGATTATTTGACCCGATTTCCAATTCTCCGGCTCAATTCTAGCTCTATGCGATGCAGCAGTGCTGAAAGTGACCGGGTAGCGTCTGACGGAATCAAGGCTTTCGATTTGATTGACTCAATACTTCCTAATTTAAATATTATTGTTGTAAAGTACTAGTAGTTTTCTGTAAAGTCATAAGAGATGCTCTAATGGAATAACTGTCAGTGTTCAGTCATAAATTAAAAATGAAGACGTCTTCATTGGCGTAGGGAGTTGGTGGCCCCATAGCCACTGGTCCTCCAGGTTGGGGGAAACCCAGTACTGGAGGGGATTGCCCGGTCACCCTTTCTCCTGATGTGACATAAATATTCAGGAGACCTGTTGTTCCGGGGATAAGAGGCATCCATCGCTGGGCTAGTAACCCACATGACAGAAAATCCTATTCAAAGCAAACAAAATAGCCTCGGGAAAAAAATTGGAAGCTCCTCTATTATAGCAATGACATAAGAGGAAGTCAAAGAAGAAGAAGAAGACATATTTTTAAGGCTTCATATTCACTTCTATTAACTTACTTTCATAAGCTCTTACTTAGTAAAAAATAAAACATTTGAATGTAGCTGCTGGTCATTGACAGTGATGATGATGATGCAGTTACAAATTTTGGAGACAAAGTGATGTCTACCTTTCGTTTCAATTCTCGTCCATCAAGTCGTATCTGAGTAAATGACGAGTTTCATGACTTCACCTGATAGATTAAGAAAAACATAAACTTGGCAAAGTGAATACATAAGACGAAGGTCAATCGATATTTTTTATGTGCATTTCGGACTTAACATTCTAGCAATATCAAATTTCATAATATTTAGCAATTCATTAAATGATCATTGTATCACACCTTTTAACAAATATTTATCATGAAGATTAAAGTGCTTCAGAACTTGGCTACAAAATCATACATTTGCCCATAGATTATGACTGTCTTATAACTTTTAATATTTACTTTACACTAGAAATTCAGCAATTAATTTAATAAACACAATCAGTTTAAGAAATAGAATGCTGAAATGGATGCTACAACATCCAGCTTGTTGACTTAGCCTAATTATAAAACAGAGGATGACTACAAACACCCCGGACTCAACTCTCTGTAACGAGCAAGGTCGTTGGAAGGAGTGCCTATTTACTTACTGCTAATGATCTATTTGTTTTCATTTTTCTCGCTCTCAAATGCAGAGACGGTTTCACAAACTAACTAACATTTGTTTTTTATTGGAGTTAGTCATTTATCCATTTTCCTACAAATGTATTAATTCTGAATATTTAAAGAACATTAATAATACTCATTAAAATATAATATTTCTAAGGGGTTCCGAAGGACGGCATAACCAAGGATTTTTTACTCCCTTTAAAAAGTCCTAGGGCCAGCTGCGACCCCGCGTTTTTGGGCTTAATAGGTTGTTATGCTAACCACTAGATCATAGGTCACCCCCAAGTCACCTAGTTAGTCATATAAGAAAGTCTCTTGTATATCCATGTTATATCTGTTCAATATCACTAGAAATAAACATATTTGTTTACTGTATTATAATAAAGTTATAAATAAATTAATAAAATATAAACATAATTTAATAAAATTTAAAAAAGATTGTTTTTAAATATTTGGATTACAATCCTCTTTCAAATTCTCTACCCCTAAATAAGACTTGATATTAGTAATTTATGAAGTACGAGTTCTCAGTTAATGAAAGCAATTATTATGCACTCAAAACCAGCTGTGTTTCCATTATTGGTGCCCGTTATGCAGGAAGTACTCCACTTCTTCGCGTTAGGATGGGATGGTAGGGGCTGTAGGGTGGGGGAGCGAAGTGGGGAGGGCGGAGTCCTAGCTCGGGCCGGCAGATGTGACGGAGCCTTCATCATGTCGGTATTCCTCTTCCTCTGTTGGTTGGTGTGCGGTAGCACGGCCGTCGTACAGCTTCCAAACACTGCCGGCATCGACGGGGAGCTCACCGCCAAGCTAGGGGTCGATCGCTTCTTCTCCCTATGGATCGTCTTCAACAACGACGATGTCATCATGTCGGGTGAGTAGTCGCCTCTCTAGACCTACGGAGGATGTCCTCCGAAAAGAATCTTATTGTAGATAACATATCGCTCCTTCAAAAGAACTACGACGTAACTCGAATATAGACATTTTCGAGCTAAGTCTTCAATAGCAATTGTATTCGTTGAAGCTTTTTAATTCAGATACTACATATCTAATATTCCATTTGCAAATTTTATTTTTTAATAAATTCGTATTTTGAGTATATCATGTTTAAACTTGTGGTTTTATGGGAACGATGACATAAGTTAATATTAAAAAAGTTTCACGCTTTTAAAAATTTTCTAATGGTTAGTAAAATAATTTTAATATCATGATTACAACAGGAATACTTTGTTTTACCAATACACAAATTTTTATTTTTTTTAATTCATCTGATTTAATTTTGACAAGACATGGAACTTACGAATATCTCTATTAAAAAAATAGGTTTATTGAGTTATGGTATTGGTTTTTTTTTTTAAAGAGCCATATAGAAGAGTTTCTCAACTATTCTTCGAACGCTTTGAAGTCCATCCATTTGCACCTGTATTTTATTAAAGTCTAAAACCAATTGGACATGGCTATATTGAGCTCTAAAGTTATATCTTATGTAATAAAAAAATAATAAAAATAAATGATTCCTTTCTTTTACATCCAATCCAAAACACTATACAATATTTTTTTCAAATCCCTCAGGGAACATGAAACATAAAAACAAATGAAATTAGTAAATAATTCATGCAGCATGCATTAATTTTGTTAATTATCATTACCTTTTTTCTTCCTGATGGTGCTATAAGATGGGTTATTCTATATACCATATAAAATTACGCCATCTATAAAAAAATGACGTAGTCCAGAGGATTCTACTGCTAGGATTGGTCACTATCTTGAGACTCAGCGCTTTTTATTTTCCTTATCAAGGTTTTCAGGTTTACAAACTTGACCTATAACGGCAGGTAAAAATATCGTAGTGAATCAATTTGCCGGCTTGCGTTTTGTAATATTCATCGGTGATAAATAGTTGTTTATTTATATATTTACTGCCATCTTCGATGTTAACATAATGTTTAATTATAATATGCATACATTAACGGATGACATCGTGTGAATAACAGTAACAATTTCAAGTGTATGATTCAGTCATCTGACGTTTTGAAACGATTCCTCTCCATTTAAGTACAAATCTGATCCTCCTATCCTAAGAAAATTCTTTAGGGAAAACTTACCCTAAACTCATGGTAATTTTTTTATTGTTTACCGCCTTGGACGAGTTAAAGTCTCCTAAAATCGTCGATAATCATACGGCGAGTGGAAAGGATATGGAGAAAAGCGGTTTGATATTTTATATGATCAAATTTGATTATTGACTGATTTTTAACAGTAAATTAATAATGTGACAGGAACAGTTTATGTTAGAATTTTAAAAATAAAATTGAGAATATAGTAGAATGTTTTTATTGAAATATCTAATTGTATAATAAGTTAGACTTCTTCCTATAATTTATTACATAATTTTCTTGTCGTCCGACGCTTTGTAACATTTCTCCCATACTTAAAGCATCTTCCGCTCTGCCTATTATCATTTCCCAACTATAATTTTCTTCTATTCAAAATATCTTTTGTAAGGAACTATCTAAACCTCTTTCTTTTTCTCTGCATCAGAAAAGAAACAAAACAAATAAGGTGGATAAGTGGCAGATTTGTGTAAATATTATCATATAAAATTAGTTAATTTCCAAATAGTTCGTTCAATGAGTTAAAAATAATAATTATTATAATTTTTAACCATTGTTCTAATTTTTATTAATTAATTTTAATCATTGCTCTCTCTTCAAATTAAAAATATTTAAAAATAATAATATTTTTAAGAATGAAAATATTAGAAATGAAAAATGGTAATAGTAATAAATGGAACCTTCCGTCACATTCTGTGAAAAATTGAACGAATAAACAAAATACCTCATTAATTAATAAATTAATAAAAAATACAGAGGTCATTTAATTTAACTTTTTGAGTAAACAGGTCTTTCAATTATTAGTTGGACAAGAGTTTATTGTTAGTTCTTTTTTTGTTAACAGTTTCACTACATTATTATTTTAATAGTTACATTATTTGATTATAATAAGTTGATTAAACACCAGAGAGTCTTCTTGTAACCCGGGTCATAGTGTGATGTATCTAGCGTCTAAAACTATTGCATAATTGGAAAGCTGCTGGAATCACAATTAAAGGCCTACGTGATGTAGAGGCCCGCTAGCTTGGATGTACTTTCTGTGAATAATAATATGGTTTTAGATTAAAATAAAAAAGTCTGTATCACTACAAGATATCACTAAAGGTCTTGGGTTCAGTATATGGAACAGATTAGACTGTTAAAAGCCAGCGATTTTGCAGGGGGTCATTTAGCTGAGATGCTCTACCTGTACAATGTACTGGATGTACAAATGAATCAAGAGACGTTTTAAATTGGATTTGAAACTTAAAATACTTGAGTCAGCTTTTGATTATCCGAAATCTACTGATCATTATCCTAATCAAGAATTCATTTTCTGGACTTTTACAATAGTGCAAGTGGCTATTTATAACAAATTGTATCTTTCAATTGAAAATGGGGTCTTTTCAAATGTTTTTCCTCAAAACTCAATGCTTACATAACAGTTATTTCCATAACATAGCATTAGTCATCGTGGGTTTACCGAAGGTCCGGTTTTTTATTATAATCACCATAACATAGATATGGTTAGATCGGGGAAGTTAAATAATGGAAAGGTATCAGCTAATTTACATTTCTTTATTGATTTATTTGAGTGATTTAGGGCATTTTTTAATAAAATTGTGCATTTCATTTCCATTTTATATCTGTTAGTTCTTTTCTTTTTAATGAACTCGTGTAGCAGGATCTCACTGGACTAACTAAATTCAGGAGGTCTGAAATCAGCGAAAAAATCAGACTGGTTGGAATTAAGGGTTTACAGGTTACAAAGGCTGGATGAACCCCAGGAGGGACTGTAGACCCAATATTCTTTAAGGATTTTAGGATCAATAATACATACTAACTATATTCTACAGTATCTGGGTATTTTTTAAATTAAGATTTGAATGTATTGCTTCTTTACGTGGGTATCTACTACACCGTCTTGACTACTGATACGAATTGTTTTAGTTTATATGTCGCTCTTTCAAAAGAACGGCTTGAAAGAAAGAAATTCAGTACCAGTTGCATTGGTTGAAGCTTTTTAATTCAGGAACGACATATCTGATATTCCATTTCCAAACATGCTTTTTTTTTTTAATAAAATCATATTATGAGTTGTATCATATTTGAGCTTGCAGTTTAATGGGTATAATGACATAGGTTTCAATAAAAAAAATGTCAAGCTTTTAAATCTTTTCTAATGGTTAATGAAAGAATTTTAATACTCTCCTTACAATAGGAATGATTTGCTTTACCAATACCCAATTTTTTGTTTGTTTAACTCGCATGGAAATTTCAAATACCTCTATTGAATAATTTGTCAAAAAAAATAGTTTTTTTTAGTTATGACATCGTTCTCTTAACGGAGAGATATATTTAATTCAAATCACACTTGATTGAATTCCGGTGGGTAATATTTTTCTCATTCTTATTAAGTAGAAAACAATCCATTTATATTTTATAGGCGATGAAGTAAAGAAATAAATAGTACAGGAGACCATTTGTAAGTTGTTAGTCGCAGTGAGGCTGTTAGGGAGTCGTCATAAGACTGAAATGGAATAACGGGAATCCAAACAATTAAAAATAACCTGTTTAAGCTCCCATTTTCTCCATTATGCTCTTACATCGCTCGGTGCTCGATAAAACCTTTGTTGGTCCACGGAGAAATAATCTCTAGTTAGATGCAATATTTATTATAGTAATAAAAGTAAAGATCAAAGAAGGTCCCAAAATTAGTAAAACTAATATTATTTTTCTTAATTACTGAGCAGAAAAAAAAATCAAAAATCAGTAGAGAGTATCGCATTAAAAATATATAAATATCATTAATATCTATATTAATTATTTATGTTTATATAGTGAATATTAATAATTATAAATATTCATGAAATGGATATTTATTAATCGTTGATAATTATTAATATTTATGTTGAACAAATTATTAGCTTCATTTCTTGTTTAAATCCACAAATTATTCGGGTTTCCTTATTTTAAAATAGCACTTTAAATATGTACATAATTAAAGACTGTAATGTCTCTTGTTGGACTTGCTCATGCTATACATCTTTTAGAATTTTTATTTTAAAATTATAAGTAAATGATCCCAGTTTTTGAGACCTTGAGAATTCTTAATACGGGTTATCTTAAATTTAAATCGCACAAAATTAGATATTTTATTTAACGAAAAAACATGTGGCGGAAATTCTGTTACGATGTTTAAATTTAGGATCTCAAAATATTTATCTATAAAGGCATATTGGGTTGCGTTTTGTAAACTAAAGTCTTCCAAATCATCAAATAGATCTTGAAATAAATAGACTTTTGTTTTTAATAAACGTTTGATCGCTTTGTTTGACGCGAAAAAGAAGTGCATCGTCACTTTACACGTACTCATAAGAACGAAACCTTTTAAGAAATTTCGAAATGTTTAGAATTTTAGAAGTAAATTTTAGAATTTTTTCCCAGTATTTTATATAATAAAAATAAAATTCTTCATTGATAGAATATACAATATTATTAATTTCGTTCAGGAATGTGATTGAAATCGACTCACAGCGTAACATGACATTTTTATATTAGTAGCTTATATTAGTATAGCACCGCAATAATAATATCGGTGTAGCAATTGTAAATTATAATAGTAATGTAATATTTCAATAGTACAAGGATTAATAAAAGCTATGATAATATTCTATAGTACGAGTATATTCTATAATAATTTTCTGGGATTTATGATATTAACCATTGAAATTACATAAGTAATTTATTCCGATCGTGAGTTTGAATCACTGGTGAGGTCACCAGAATTTTAACATATATTATAATCGTGATCAATTGGCAAGTTAAATTTCTCTCAGCACACACCAGGTAAAATTACGAGATAAAAAATTAAGCAGGTGTTTTAGTGAGATTTCGTTTGATGATACTTGGTTTTTGCAACCCATTTTTATTTTATCCTACCTTATATGTAAAATAAAATATTAATCTGTGATCACTAAAAACTTGTTTATATAATAGAGAGAAAATTTTTGTTTATTAAATTGGCAAAGTAAATTTGTTAAACCTTAACTGGTTAAAACTTAAATTGTTTTGAGTAGTGTTGGTTTTTAAGTTACTTCAACATTAGGAGCATACGTGATCAACTACTAGCAATTAAAAAGGGCATTCCTTTAGTAATATTTCCATAACATCAATTAATATAACGACTGCAGTATCTTCAATCAGAGAAGAAACTGATGCTTGGTATCGCATGGATTTCGAGAAAGCCAACTAATTTGTAATACTACATCTATGTTTGTCGAATTATTATTATTTATTAATTACATTGCGAATCGTACATCGCATATAAATACATGTACAAATGAATCAAGAGACGTTTTAAATTGGATTTGAAACTTAAAATACTTGAGTCAGCTTTTGCTTATCCGAAATCTACTGATCATGATCCATAAACTAATCTAATCCCTAATCAAGAATTCATTTTCTGGACTTTTACAATAGTGCAAGTGGCTATTTATCACAAATTGTATCTTTCAATTGAAAATGGGGTCTTTTCAAATGTTTTTCCTGAAAACTCAATGCTTACATAACAGTTATTTTCATAACATAGCATTAATCATCGTGGATTTACCGAAGGTCCAGTTTTTGGTGATAATCACCATAACATAGGTATGGTTAGATAGGGGGAAGTTAGATAATGAAAAGGTATCAGCTAATTTACATTTTTTTATAGATTTATTTGAGTGATTTATAGGGCATTTTTGAATAAAATTGTGGATTTCATTCCCATTTTATTTCTGTTAGTTCTTTTCTTTTTAATGTACTCGTGTAGCAGGATCTCACTGGACTAACTAAATTCAGGAGGTCTGAAATCAGCTAAAAAATCAGACTGGTTGGAGGAAAACGCTTGTTAATAATAAGTCTATTTAAAAACAATATATTATACATCTAACGACATTTTTAAAACGACCAATCATTATTCACGAAGTTATTTTTAAATTATATTCTTGAGAAATTTTGGATAGGTAGTTAGTTATAAGCATCTTTTTCAAGGGCTCTCACGATTCATGACTCATTATATTTTTTAAAAGCGCAAACTGCTCAAGTAAAAAAAAAAATTCACCGAAGATCGATTCAATAAAAAGGACAATCAATTAAAGGTATAGGAATATATTATAAATTATTAAAATTTTTGTGATTACGATTTTTTTTTATAACCAAAAGGAGTTGGTATTTTTACTTTTGTGTATATAGTAAAAGAAGTATCGCAATCGCGAAAATTTTGGATTTTCATGTTGGCAGATATATATATCCATTTTGATTAGTTTCAAGAGGACACCAGTTTATATGTTCGTATTTGGCATAATTTAAATACGTTTTACCGTAGAAGGTGGAGATTTTATATTTGGTGTTGACATAACATTTAGTTCTACACCTTCCTTTTTATCACTAAATAATCTATGATAGTGGAACTTAACAACTATTTTTATCAACAATTATATGAAAGTAATATTCAGCAATTTTATATCAATTTAAATATTTCTAATTGTAAACATATTCAACCTATTATGCTTACAATTAGAAATTACAATTACATACTTATTATGTATAGTAAAATAAATTACGGATAAAACTATTATTATCATATGTTTTGGTGTCTCCTGTAAAATAATGGTTAAATCAGATTTTAAATCAATCTTCTCTCTAATAGTCAAACAAGAAATGGGTTAAACTCAATACAAATATTTTTTTAAAGATTTTTATTTTGAAGAGAAAAGATTTGCCCCGGCCGGTATTCGAACCCGGGTCGTCCGTCTCTCCGTGACATCTACCAATTGAGCTACCGGAGTCGCTTCCTAGCACCCGCGTTCTCGCAATTTTTGCGATGTATACACGAGGACGAATGTTCTTTAAACATTACTTTAATTTTAGGATCTTGTTGACTTCCGCCATATTACTATTTATATTTGTTTATAATTTTTTGTTAATTGTTTTAATTTTTAAAGATTTTCATTTTGAACAGAAAAGATTTGCCCCAGCCCGGATTTTTTCTCGTGTATACATCGCAAAAATAGTGAGAACACGGGGACATGGGTTCAGATAAGAGAACAGATTTGTCCCGACTAGGAAGCGACTCCGGTAGCTGTCACGGAGAGACGGACGACCCGGGTTCGAACCCGGCCGGGGCAAATCTTTTCTCTTCAAAATAAAAATCTTTAAAAATTAAAACAATTTAAAAAAATACAAATATTTTTTTAGTTTATATTTAACTTTATTTTAAATATTTTAACGACATTAATAAAAGTACATTAAGTATGTAATAACTAGAATAGCTAGTCCAGAACTACTGGACCATTCGCTCCCTAAAGCCGATAATTATACTACCAATATTAACACAATCGGTAAATAGATAATTATAATGTGCTAATAAGCTTTGTTTTTAATACACCTTAGTCAATTGAGTAATATGATTATGAGGGAGATGAAATTATGTAAGAGGCGACAATTTTTCTTAAAAGTGCAAAATATGTGGGGTATGTTTTTCTAAACAGTGATTTTTGTTATATTGAAGTACGATTAGAATCCAAAAAGCTTAGCTAATTTGTTAAAGTGATTAAATTAATCTGGTATATTGGTTTAATTTTATATTGTATTATGTCTTGTTGGATTGTTTTATAAATCTATTATTTTAAATGTGTTCTTCTGACCCATGTTTATTTGTTGAATTCCATAATATCGTAGACTGCTATCAAGTTTCCCTGGTATTCGTTTCATGCCCTATCTTTATTTAATTCGTGATGTATTCCGTTTTTTCATTTAAAAAGATTATTACTTGTGCTGATTATGTTTTATTTTTAGATGTTATGCAAAACAAAGTTATTCCAGTCCTGATACGATAAACTCTTCTGAGCACCCATTACCGCATACTCTTAGCAACTGAAGCCATAACAACTTCTAAGCAATAATCTAGAATGGGTAACCCAGTTCAACAAGTGAATATCGACTTACGCAGTTATTATTTACTAAAAGAGACTAATTATTTGTGCACAGCAAAATCTGATGTGCACAGAAAACCGAGGAGGCAAATTCTTAAATTAATGAAGTTTTATTTCAAATTCCTTGGCGTTCCAGACGGAATAGAGAATTCTCTGGCACGAAAAGATTTCCTTAATAAGGAAAAGCTGCTAATGGTGACTGGCTTCACGTTCTCAAGGTCCTTCCAGTGCTGAAGAAAGACGTTTTTAAGGAAGCTTGTTAATGTCCTTTGTTCCGGGAATGTTATCATTAATTAAGGCCTGATTGTTGTTAACCGTTCGTTAAACGTTTTATGGTCTATTGTCTATTAACAATTATTGTATAATAATGTTATTAACTGTTAAAGATAGCACATTTGGCGTAGTTTCTATATTTTATATCCGTAGAAATTAAAAAAATAATACATTTTATTTATTTAATTAAATTATATTAATTAAATAATTTGATTAATCATTGGATGTCGAACACGATCGATTTCTTCCCGAAAAGGCCAACCATACATCGTCGGTACAAGTGCAATGTGTTTGTATGCGAAAACAACACATATTTCGTTTTCGACCTATAGCGTTTGCTTGAGTATTGATAATTGATATAACGTTTATATAGGGTCATCTCTACAATAGACTAATACAAAATATAATGACTTAAGTACGCGATACGTTACGTTAATACGTTTGACAATACGCACTGATTTTGAATGAACCTTGTAACAGTTTTTTCGCTCTCTTGAAAAGTGATGTTTTTAACTTTCAATATTTTGCCCTTTCAATATATTGACCTTTCGTTAGAAAATTTTTGTTTGAATTTGAGTTTGTGTATTTGGTTTTCATATTTTTCTTAGAATAATCCCTATCGACCTAGATCTTATCAATTTCGGAAGCTTTCGCTGGATAGTTCGATCTATTGAACTTTAAGATTTACAGAAACTACACAAAACCAAAACAAAGTTATCGAAATAACTGGATGTAAACGTTTGTATACAAGGTATTTACTTAATTCTGGTAACATATTTCGTGATATCATTCAATTAAACTTTTATGCACGGAAATTAAATCCCCAGCAATCCGATACAGATTTATCATGACATTGAACTTGACACGCAAAGGTCTTGTTAACCTAACAATTCTCATCCTCTTTTAAACAAAAAAAAATAATACTTTTTGATATGTGAGTTCCCTTTTTATTTGAATCCATACTGTAAACACTCAATTAGATATAACTGTGAACTCGTAGGTTTAGAAAATGACATTTAAAGGAGAGAGGGGAAACTTGACGATGAAAAGGGAAACTATATGTAACATAAAGGTTTAATGTAAAAATAATAGTTTGGGTGGAAAAATAATTTGGCAGGAAACAAATTAAGAAGGAAAGATTGGAAATTGAATTTGACGTGTTCATTCGAACACGCATTTCTGAGTGATAAAAACACGCGTAACCACTTCCCCTTGCCCCCCCCCAATAAAAGAAGGTTCGTTTTCCATCCCGTAATAAAATGTTCTGTTCAAAAATTCCAGAATTTACTTGATTTTTATGTTAGTACCTCAAAAAATCTGAGATTTACTGTCATAGATTGTTCCAAAACTAACTTACAGTTTTCGTATACTCTATAAAATTGGCTATAAACGTTTTTATTATTATTATCTCTTCAATACATACATTCACAAATACATAGAAATACCTATTATTTATTTTTTCCTAATTGCAATGGCTACTAATAAGGAATATAAGTGGATTTCTCAAGCTCAAATGGAGTAAGAATAACATTCGCAAGAGTTCTATGCGATTTAAAAAATAAAATAATAATAAAACATTCCTATGACTTAAAACAGAAAGAACTTCAATAAAAACATCTACAATTATAATATCGTTTTTATTTCTAATAAAAAGGCACAATCTTATGATTCAATGTTGTGTGTGAAATAAAATAAAATAATTTATCTACGAGTATTGTGTACCTGCAAAATTTCGTAATCTCTCAGGAACCAATTCCTTATAATCCTGTAGGTTATTTGGTCTCAAATAATGTCTCTGATAAAGCTAATAGCATGTTATGTGTTCCGTTCGACTAATAGCTAAATTTTTTCTTTTTGAGATTCAAAGATTTTATTTTAATACATTAAAAAATAATGAAAGTTTGTAAGACAAACTGACTATTTCCTTAAATTATTACATTAAATTGACATTGGAAGTCTTATATTTCTGTATCACGATGATAAATCCCTCACTGTTGTTTGGGAATGCTGTCCTAGGGCAATACTTAATCAGCTAGGGTTAAAAATTGTTTATTTCTACTTATCAATAAAGAATAATTTCACTAAGCTTTATATGAAAAACCACGATTAGAACAACCGCTGATGATACATATTCTATGCTAACAAGAAGCCCAATGCCGTCATTCGTTGTGGTTTATTAGCCATCTGTTTTAAGGGGGAAACGGCATCTGTTTTTACAATAGAGGAAAACCACTTGATAATGGAAATTATAGAAACAGCTTTCCATCCGAAGGACATGACGTAATGTGGTATGGTTTGGTATGTACACTTCGGCATCCCCTTCCTTATCGATGCTTAGAGTTCTTCTGCCATCGACACAATATCCAGATGTGGCCTACAGGAAGTATATAGATATCCTCAGGGATTCCCGACTATTTAACATTCGTAAAAGCCATGAAACGATTTATTATTCCCTTATCCCCATATCGACTGAAGGTACCAGCGTACCGCCATAGGTCCGAATGTTATTAAAATGCAGAGGGTGCATTTAGATACCCTGTGGTTTCTCTTATAAAGTTGTTCACTGACCGCTTCCTTATACTGCAGGGAGATCATTTTATGAATTTTAATTATACAATCAATCAATACAATTAAGACGTGGTAATGGCCGAGCGTGTTGGAGCATTTTCGAGCTAGATGAGGCGCCTGTGTGAAGCCCATTAGTGATGGGATTTATCTTATATTTCGTGTGAGACCAATTAAAAAAACCTATAGCGATTTAATAAAAACTCATCAATTTATTTATTGAATTAATAATTAATAACGATTTATCTTTAATACCTCATTAATTAAAATATAATAGCAACCAATGGTTTCTTTAGTAGTAATGTCAGCAGATAATTTTGAAAAATCGGTAGAAGCAAGAAGAATGTTGAAGCAGAATTTTGACGATAATCCGGTGTGATAACTATCAGTACATAGTCAATTCGGTTATTACAATTTTCCTATTTAAAAAATAGTAAATAAAAATTACGTTTCAAGTAAAGTTCTTTTTCTTAGAAAATATTTATATTTCGCTCAATCAAGACCACGAGGATGCATCATATATGCTACGAAAACTGTGGTAAACGTATTCTAGTTGGGGTCTAAAATAACATAAACTACAGCAAACCTGAAAACATGATCAGGAGGCCCTCCTATAATGGAAAGAAACGGAACGTCCGAAATAGACATTATAAAGAAAGATAAATACGATCAGCAAAGTATATTGAATTCGGTCCTTTGGAGCAGTAATGTGATGAAAGGTACCAAGAAGCTCATTCACAAGTCCAATATTGAAATCAAATTGCTAAATGAAGCAGAGACATGGAAATAGGAAAAAACCTACTATAGGAAAAAACCAACTTGCAACTGAGAAGGAGTATTGTATGAGACCTCCCTGGATGCCCATGTTAGAAACACTAATGTTGAATTCAGAGAGCGGATGCGAACCCAACAAACTTTCTAAAAAATATACATAAAAGGAGATTGGAATGGTATGATCATCTCAGATGAATGAAAGATGAAATATTGCCTAATTTAATTTTCCTCCGAAGTTCTAAAAGACAGAAGGAAATGGAAAAATAAGATAAAATAAATTTTTGGTTGAATCAGATGGTTGGTTAAAGGAAACCTCAATCTGAGGAAATCCCTAAAAAAAAATAAAAAAATTATGTTTATATCTAATTTTATAAAATGTCGTTATTCTAGTTTATAGTGATTTTTATTAAGAATAATAATACACATTTCATAACAAATTTGCAGAAGGATTTTACATAACCACCAACAAATGCTTGATTTATATGTACCACGCATAACATTGCTCCTAATTTCTCATTGTTAGATTTAACAAGGCAACATAATTTATATTCGTACTAATAGAAACATATTTAAAACGTCAGGTTCTATATTCTGTTATCAGAATTTATTATTTTCATACCGTTCCTTATGTTAGTATGTAAAAATATTTTTAACGAATATAAGTAAATATTTCATCACTCAAGGATCTCGGGAATGACGCCTGTAGGATGAGTCACCTTGCCTCTAGGTCAGGGGAGGTTGTGCACTGGCAGGGAAGAACGGATTTCCCTTGAAAGTCAATTAATGTTTTGTATTTCTGACTCACTCCTGATCGTTTCTTGGTACATTCAAGCTGTGAAGGGGTTGATGACCCAATAAAACAAGTGTAACGAGCAAGTCCAATAACCTGAGTGTATAATCAAACGACAAACCTCTTATTATGTTGTAGGTCAATCTTAAGGAATACGAATTAATGCTGTTACTCATATCTAGTCACAAGGGATGTGATTTTGATCATTTTTTTTCGTTGGACATCTATAAGTACTGAACCCATTCTCCTGGGTTCGTTTTAATTGGCCTTAGAGAAAAACATTAGCAACGTACAAAAATAAAATAAAACACGCTGAAACAGCTTCATGTTTTAACGATCTGAAACTGACAACGACTTGTTTTTCCCAAACAATTGCTTTTCATAGAATATTAATAATAACGAATTAACAAGAAGGCTCGATATCAATAATTCGATCAATAATTCAAGAGCACGAAGGCTCGATACCGATACCACCAATCTCAACCCAAATCCAAATCCTTCAGATCACGCTTAAAGCAATCCTCTAACCTACGCCTCGGTGCACCGCTCTGACACTAGCATTTTGAGAATTCGTCGTTACTAAGACCTGCAACTTTGCAAGCCCATTTTAATCTTCGTGACGCTATAACTTCAATACTATTACCCAAGTGCATGTTTTTAAATACCGCGTTGTCTAATCTCCTAAATTCTCCTTTTTAGGACTGGATATTCTATGACACACCTAATTTTTGAATAATTTAAAAAGTTTTTCATTCTTAAGCGTTTTCATATCAAATAAAAGAAAAAATACAAGCATTAAAAATAATTGCTTGATAAGCAATCGTAATCGTTGATCGTAATTGATAAAATAAATGGTTAATAAGTAATCTAGCATTAATGATTTTTCATAAACATAAAAAAAATAAAGAAAAAAACAGGTGATTCAACTCACCAAAAGCCTTTATGCAGAAAATATCATAGACAACAAAAAGCAAAAAAATATTTAATAATTTTTGCAAGTTTATCCATTTTTTTTTCTGTTGCTGTTTCTGACGCATGAGAGAGAAGAGTTTCTTTTTTCCTCACCCTAAATAGTTAGTTTTAAATTTATGAGTATTACTTAAAATAAAAAGCATTAATTTAGAGGTTCCAACATTGCTTCTTGAATTGCTGCTTGTAAATTTTGTGGTTGGGAGAATGGAAGCTGTTGTCTCCTGTCCCAGAAACGAGGACACGAAAATGGCTTCCTCCAGGATCCATAAGAAAAACTGCTTTATTTGCTGAAGACCGTTACACGATGTTTATGGCTAATAAAAATCTCCTCTAGCTCGTGGCATGGTCTGGTTTGGCCGTCTACCGCTGACGTTTCGGCTCGTCTTCTCTTCGCCGTATCCTGCCCTGAATACCAGCCCGTCTTACGTCACCGCTCGGGCCTTCTTCCATCGTTTTCCGCTAGTAGTCACTAACTCCCCACCGAAACTCCCTAAAAAATAATCAAAAAAACTAACATGGAAGCCTAATATACAGTTTTATATTGAAATTGTATGAATTATTATCATAAGTGCAAACCATCAACCTACAGTTAGCACAAGAGGCGCAACATCACTGTGTTATGAATCCATTCTTCAAAAGGTTCTACGGGTTTTGGTTGTGTCGTTTTAGATTAAGGGCTGAGGAAGCTAGTTGCATGTATACCGAAACGTAGGTAAAGAATTTGGCGACACGGACCAAACCCGGAGAAAACTTTGAAGAATCGATCCAGAATTATTGAAAGAGGCGACTTAAGAGGGTATCCCTATGTTATAATTCTAATATATAATCCAGAAAAAATATTACTATGAAAATCTAATTAAATTCAAAATATGCCATTTATATGATTAATTGTCTTTGGATCCGTAGAGAAAACAATAACAAATACAATTTCATTTTATTAACTATGAATGATCAGTGAAGAAACAATTGTGCTTCTGGAAGAGGAATTCGTCTATAGACGCGTTTATTATTTAATTTAAAGTCATTTTATAAACCAATATTTTCATTGATAAATGTCTTGCCAACCATGCCTAACTGCTAAACCCCTAAAAAATCTATGGTAAAACTGAGCGTTTCGCGATGTATATACAGAAAGTACATGTATCACGAATACAGATAAATGGAGCAATAATAATATGTGTATGCAACCAATATCAGTTAAATAAAAAAGCTGTGTATCGTAGTTTCACGTACGTTTACAAACACTTGCTATCTAACTGAATATCCCCAAATGCCAACCATTAAGTTGTTTTTTCGCAAATATAATCACTTGCATTATTATGTAAGAGTTGTGCACCCATTGTTCTGTGCAGTCTGAACGCGGCTGTTGTAGGATAAATTATTTATTTAGATATCAGCCATGGATCTACAATTCTGTGGATCTGGAAAACCTCCCAGCTATGACCCAGCCTAGTTTTTTCATTGACTCCATTAAAAACCTAATGGTTGAACGTGGTCTAGGCCAAATCACATGCCTGAAAAGCATTTACTTAACCCGTTATCCCTAAAGGATTGTAGTGGTACATTTTTTTCTTTTCATCAACCATTAAACCATAAACGTGGGAACTGAAGTGTTAAGAATGTTAATCTATTGTGATCGACCAGAGTTTAATTTTTTTTAATACGCGACGCGATTGAAATATACTGAAAATAGATCTTTGAAACTATTTTATTTTAATACAAAAACATGTTTTATAGTTTAAGATTAACAAGATTCATCAATACACCTGACCTTCCACAATGCGAACTTCTTATAGTTGATAGGACAAAATTATTTCTGGTGCATTTTGCTGATCGTTAGCATAACCGATTACAAATTCAATACTTTTTCTTTCTATTTCACTCTTCACTTTTATTTTCTGTAAGGTTTTAAGATGACTAAATATAATGAAGAACTTATCGTTAAGAAGTAACGATTTATTCTGAAGTAGCAATAAAAATGCAAATATGATCAATATAATTGGTTCTTAGAACTGTGAGAACAAATGGCAAATAACATCATAACACTCGGACGACAGAGTAAGGATGTATTTGACGCTAAACATTATGCCATCTGAAGTCTAACCGAGTCATTGTTGAGTCATCTGCATTTTAAACTTGAGTCTTCATCAAACGAAATTTATCTCATAAGCTGAAGGAAGATATATTTAAAAAAAGGTTCATATATAATTCTTGATATCTGAATAATACGATGATCTGGTTAATATTTTACTAAATTAGCAACATTGGTTTTATTACTTTCATCAACTCAAAAAAATTTATAATCAATAATTTAAATTTTTTTTTTTTTTTAATGATGAAGAAAATGGTCCGGGTAGAGGTCATAGAAAATTCTCTTATTCAGGAAGAATTCTTCTTTAGTACGCCAACATTTTCAAAAAAACATCTCCCTATATAAAAGAATTTTCTTTGACCTCTTACCCGGACCATTTTCTTCCTCATATTCATATACATAAGGTCAACAAATATTTTTCTACATATATTCTTTGTAACATATCGAATATCTTATTATTATCTCTTTATGAATTTAATTGCGTGAGTTCTCTCACAATTGTTTTTTTGAGGGTGTTAATACATGTATATATTTGTATGTTTTTATGTGTGTGTGTGTAAAAAAATACTGTGTCTAGTTTATCCGTAGACAATTTTAGATTTTTCCACCTACCAAAATTACAGAAAATCATTCACTCTAGTTTCTATTCGACTCGTATTGCGACTATTTAAGGTATGAAATATCGACTATTTCCATTTTAGTAAATAAGGATTTGTTAGCTCTACTCAAACAGGTTTGGTAAACACTTGGTGCCATATTTGGCAGGAAACTGAAGAGGTTAGTCATTGTGTAAGAATGTAGCCGAGTGCAGTGGACTCTTCCAGGAATTCAGGAATTTTAGACCTGATTTTTAATTTGCATAACATCCCGATTACCTCATCAATAATTACCTCTTCTCTATTTAAATTTTTTCTTCAATAAATTATTTGGTGTTGACTATGCCAGACTATTATCATATATCAAAATTCTTAATATTTCTTGAGAATTATTAACCTTCCAAACTGAATGTTTATTAGTTGCATAGATGACATTTCGGACTTAGAGAATGTCTGCTGTGGACAGACAGTACTCTGTAGTATACAGGGTGTTTCAGGATTAAGTAGCCAAACTGAAAATTTGAACTAAGAACCTCAAAACAAAAAAAATTGTATATAGAGTTATGTCCGCAAACGCTTTGTTTAGGAGATTAAAGATTTTCATAGTTATGAATTATTTATGCACAGTAAATAAATAAAACTTATTTCATTTGTTCCAACTACTTTATTCACTTAATGTAAATATTATCATTCATATTTAATGTTGTCGAGAGAGAATTCTTTGAGAAATTAAGACAGGCTCGGCATCTTTCTTCAACAGTAGCAGTGGCAGAACGGCGGAAATATTCACACTTAACTATTTTCATTGTTATGAATTATTTAGGCATAGTCAATAAATACTTTTGTAATTTATTTGTTTCAACTACTTTATTCATTAAATGTAAATATTAACATCCATATTAAGTGTTGTTCAAAGTGATTTCCTTGAGCATTAAGATGGGTTCGGAATCTTTCTTCTACAGCAGTAGTGGCAGAACGGCACTGGATGTTATTGTTTCACAAGATTCGATTATCCTTCTTCGTAAATATTTAAGGTCATATTTCATATTCCATAGACTTTTTGAGTTGTGTCACCTCAAACACAAAAATCCAGAGGTGTCGGGTCTGGAGTGCGCGCAGGCCAAGCCACTGGTCCTGCACGGCCAATCCATTCATTGAGATAACTAACATTTAGCCATTGTCGTGGACCTCTCCCGTAATGTGCAGGACAACCATCTAATTGAAACCACACGTTTCTTCTCAGTTGTAGTGGAATATCTTCAACTAAATCATAGTAATCATTATTAAGAAACTTCATAAATGTTACCTCATTGAGTTGAGGTGGTAAGAAATACGTACCTATCAAAATATTGTCCATTATCTATGAGGTAATAGAAATATGAATTTACTGAGTTTTCCAATATTCTCTTAGAGCGCCTACTACCTTTTGTGAAAAGATCTTACGGATGTACCTGTGTTGGCAAGGTTACTTAAAAAATAGGTTAAAATAATATGAATACAAGCTTCACAAATATCATGGTTTAATTGATTTCAAGTACATCATTCATAGGAAACTGCTTTTAGGAGCATTGAGAGAACTCAAAATCTCTAAGAATCTTATAAGAATAGTCCCATCAAGAGTGAAATTAGGCGCATAAGAGGAGCAAGATCTTAGGAATTATTCTCTGAGGGAGGACTGTGGTAGGGAGAGTGAGTTGCTATAACAGTCTGTTTTATTCAGCTCTCAAAAATATTGTTACAGATTCTGGCAATAGGGCAGATGGAATAGAATCCAGCTGAACTGTACAGCTTCTTGCTAACGCTGATGAAATCAGCATTATTGGAAAAGAAAGGGGGCTTTAACTATATGGAGTAAAGTCCAAATATACGGTCTCATTAGAAATCCATAGGCGAAGATATCACACGATATACCGTTGGAAATGTACCTGAGTTTATCCATATTGAACCTCTGATTATGCAACACAGCGATGCAGATTCCGAAATTGAATATAGACCGATATGGACTAACCTTTGTTACGATTATCTCGCTTCCCAGCTCAGGAGTCCTTCGTTGCCTAAGAGCACTTAAGTTCATTTAGGCAGTTGTAATAACCATTTCTAATTCGAAACGCAAGCTATATCCAGAACCGGTTAGCAGAACTTAATTGGTTTTGGGTAGAAGATTTTGCGTAAAACTTCTGCATATGTCATGGTTGACCGGTTCCGGAGTCCAGTTATTGGTTGTGAGAGACTGGAAGGCAAAACAGTTGGGAATATTGGTGTAAACTGACGCAAGAGGTCAAGGCTGAACATCGAATAGCGGTGCTAAATGAATAGAATAGAATTCAAAATTTTACTTGAAAGGGTTTAAAAATATTTGTTTGTAACTTAACCCTTCATAAACCAAGGCTAGCCAATGAAATGTCCTCCAGACATGAAATGAAAATGTCCTCCAGACATGAGAACTTATTTTCTGAGCAACCAAAGATTTTCAAAATAAAATAAACAACATACTAGTTAAATTCTTTATATGATTTAAAAGCAACAATTAAAACAAATAGGGTTAAATATTTACAAAACGAAGGGAATTCTATGAACCGCTGAGTCCTCATTGAGCACATGAAGTGAAGATGGAACCGACTGGAAATAATAACTATTCAATAATTATTTTACATTTACCAATTGAAATCATAGTTATTGTAACTTAATAACATAGGTTCAGCTTAACTTACGCTTTGCTCAAGCAACTCTTACCATAATATAATATAATAGAATGGAATAGAATAGATTAGAAAAATAATTTTATTCTGGGGCCAGGTCCCTTAAGAATAACAAAATTGTGGAGAAATAAGTACTAAAACAATAAAATAAAATAATAGAATACAAATTTACAATAAACAGAAATTCGCTAAAAAAGTAGATAAGAGCATCTAATAATATGAATACATAATAGTATCATAATGAGTGTGGTACATTTACAGTAATTCTTCGATCAATTAATTATGTTTAATATAGCTATTTATTTTATTGATTAGAGAGCATCTGTTTGGGAATTAAGGAGATGTAGGAATAGTAAAAAAAATTATCTCACTAAGTAATACTAACACTATGTAGTAGTTTTTAAAAAACTTTCGTAACGTCACTTCATGGTGCCGTGACTAGTCGGACGATGCTACAGTGGAAGTCCTAATTGTTTGTATTTAAAAGTATAATTAGGATAGAGATCTTTAACGAGTATCTGTCACGTCACAAGTTCGGGAACTCCATTTTACGTCCCATCCTAAAAACGGCATAACCAAGTATTTTTTACTCCCTTTAAAAATTCCTAAGGTAAAAAGTCGTGAGGCGAATCAGCGATCTCAGACATAGTAAGTGGTTATGATAACCACTACACTCTAGGCAAATTTCTTAATTTAACTAGTTCATTATATTTTCTAGTCAAGGAATTTTGTTGTTTGACTGTTTTTTGAAAAATTATGTGTTCTGATTTATATCTTTTTCGTTTGTTACATTTTTTGTTTGAGTTGGAGAAATAAATGTTAAGCAATCGTCCTAGATTGAGCTTAAACCCTCTCCCCTAGTCGAGGAGCCAATTCTGACAAATTAAATGTATTTTATAAAGGTGCAAATTCTTATTTAAATCTTTATACCTACTTTGGTTCTTTTATATCCTTGAAAATAATTTTTTTCGAAGCTTTATTAGGTTGGTGATTTATTAGTTGTTGTGTCCATGATGTAAAATTTATATTTATAGTAATAAATTATGGATCGACAAAGCTATACATAAACCAAGAACTGAAGCCCCGGTGAATAAATGGTTAAGTAGAATTGTCTCCAAAATGAGTTTCTTTTATTTAAAGAAGCGTCATTGTGTTATTTTCGTAGTGCACAAGTGGTTAGAAAAACATTTATTATTTTTATTATTGCTCAATTCCAACCCCAAAACTACGAAATTGTCACGATTCCGCCTCCTTCACTACAATAAACTCTTTATGGACAAAATTCGGATTAAACACACTATAGGCACAACAGTGAAGGCTTCTGTTCAGCTTGTCACTCAATAAACAAATCACTGATTTATTATAATTACCAAATGTGTTACCTAATTACGTGACCTACCATCCTAACGTTTCAGTTGACTAAAAACCATTTTTTGTTTGTAATAAATTGTTAAATAAGTTCGTAATATCGTTTCAATATCAGTAGTCACAAATTCAGATAGATACTCATTTTAGGTGGTAAATGTTTTTATAGAGCTAACTGATTGATATAACTAAGAGCGGAAAAATAAAATAAAAATTTAGCCAGCTAATATTGATTGTGAAGCTCAGTGAAGATCGAGGAAATAGTATATTTTGAACTAATACCATAAATCAACCAAATTTTTTCAAGGATTCTTTTTCCACTTTGGAAGTAATAGGAGAAGTAGCTGACAATAAAAATCTGCTTTGGTATAAGCAGTGTCTATAAACTATCAATTAGCCATAATGTGTCTAATCTGCGTGGTATGTTATACTTATTTAAGAAATAAATTTCAAAATCAAGTTGAAATAAAACAAATAGAACTTCAATCTAAGTGAACCTAAGCGAAACTTGTTCTATGCAAGGGTTCTAACTGCATAATAGTTTTTCATTAACAGTTAGCCGTAGGCAATTACTCACTGAGATCCATTATGGAAGAATGTATGCTAGCGGTTGAATAGATGCTATCAAGGGCTGCTCACAATACGGAACGCCTTCCAGCGATTAATCATGTCGCTATCAGGGGACACCGTTGATCGCCCGTTTTGTTCGGCCACTCCACTGGGAAAAACATGCAAATAATTAAAAAACCTCAAGTGTCCATTCTCCCAACTTTTATTTGGAGTTCAGAGAATTAGGCTTTATTTTAAATCAGGCTTTGCTGTTGTTGAAAGAAAATAAATCAAAATTATATAAAATTTCTTAATAAAATCGTAGAAAGCGCGTGGAGTATTGGTGTTAGTCCCCCCTCCACATAGATGTAAACTGGAACTTTTGACGTGAATACGTCTTTAAAATAGCTTC
Organism: Troilus luridus; assembly: GCA_964056705.1. NCBI lineage: Eukaryota > Metazoa > Arthropoda > Insecta > Hemiptera > Pentatomidae > Troilus > Troilus luridus. Next base: position 40,271,961 of record OZ057412.1, on the reverse strand, counting down.
AATATCCGGAGACATTTCAAAAAAACGAATGATAAGTTAGGTTTTGCAGCTACATAGCTATCATGTCCGTCCGAAATTCAATTGGACCACTGAATAGCTAAATGATCAAAGAATTCATTACGATAAGTGAGGACTGTTAAGCATCGCGCGCAATGGAGGGGTAAGCGCTGCCAGATTTCGATAATATTTATAATTTAATTTTGTAAGTAATATTATTAGCTTATCATTCAAATAATGTAGCAAAACCATTTAACATTTTTTTAGGTCTTATTACATTGTTGAAACAGTTTTGCAATTTCCCCTTTAGAAGTGGCCGAATTATAGGCGTATTAAATCCCTTATCCGCCTCCATTTTAAAAGATGTTGGTCATACCGAGTTCCTACGTCTTGGGGATGAATTTAGGTTTCTCATGTCTTAAGAATTTTGATTAGTAGAAAAGTTATAAACGGCGGACAGGCGGATTTTTATTTGTTTGATATTTGTATTCAACTTCAAACATGGAACTTATCTCATAAAGTCAGAAATGTTTTATTTTGGTCTATAACAAAGTTTCATTTTCGGAAATAGCACTGTATGACGAATAATAAGTAGACTTTTATGATTGATTCCTTAAAAGGAGAAGTGCTGACGGTTATATATTTATTGGGTTGTCCTGAAAAATGCAGTATTTTGTTTTCTTAAAAATTTGTTTTCTTCACAAAAGTAAACTGTTTTTTATTTGTTCGACTATTGGGTTTTATAAATTTAAACTCGTATTAGCCATCTATCAAGGTTTATTTACCTATGTAATGTTTTGCTATTAAGAAATAATTCAGTATTTACTAAGATTTCATAGAGCAATTTTAGCATAATTTTGTTTTATATATCAACATTGTGTTGCTATCGTAGAGGATCCAATTTTATCGCAAGTCACAATTCTGGACAGAAAACGATCGCTGATGTTTTGGCTAAGAAGTAAAGCACAAATTTCATACCGCTGATGTTTTTGGAGGCCGTTTAATGTGAGAGGGACCCAACATTGAACCTTTTTTACCTTCCCAATCACTTTGACATGGTCATCGACGGTTGATTTCCTGACTTCGAGAGTACCTGTCTGTTCTCGAACCGTTTTTCCGAGATTTTCTTCCTCCAAAGCTCGGAGAACATCGTTTATCAAGGGCAAAACTTCTTCCACGGCCTTCTTTGTCTTCAATGCACAAGTCTCCCTCTGAAAACCTCCTGAACCACTGATATCACCTATACTGCCTTCACCCTACACATTGTTGATATTTCTGGCCGTTTGGGCCCCGTTACGGCCGAGTTTGAACTTGTAAAACAAAATTATGCGAAAATCACGCTTTAAATTATTAGTAAATAATTAAGTAAATTATTTCCAAGTATCAATTTTACAGAGGTAAACAAAAATTGTTGTTTCAAAGAGGAATAATAAGCTCAACGTTTCAAAGTTCAAAAAACATAAACACTTTACTATTTGTAGTGGTATTTTAAAGAAAACAAAATTCTGCATTATTTTCCGGAAAACCAAATATTTATAGGTAAAGAGAAACTTTGTATTTGGAAATATTTAATAACTTTTTTGTGTAAATGAAATAAATTAGGCAAATAGTATTAATATTATAAACTAAATAATATTATTTTTAAATATTTTTATTTTGAAGAAAAAAAGATTTGTCTGTCTTGGTTACGACCTCTGGTAGCTCAGTTGGTTAGAGCACCGCACTGGAGATGTGGAAGATAAATCTTTTATCTTCAAAATAAAAATATTTAAAAATAATCACCATCAAGAGAACAATAAATAAAAATAAATAATATTATGTTATTATTATAAGAATATTTATAAACTAAATATATGAATTAGAGTGCTGCCAATGGGTAGTGCCTCTACATGTCCTTTCATGTATTTATTTATTCATACAGCCCTTGTACTAGATGTATATATTATAGTTGTACAATTCAATAAAATAATTTAAAATATATATATATATATATATATATATATATATATATATATATATATATATATATATATATATATGAATGCATGACTATTAATGTGGGATTCAATTAGATTACTTTGAAATATCTTATTTTTTACCTATAAGATGTTTCAATATTTTGTTGTTGTTATTAAAATTATATGGCTCATGAAAGATTTTCGAGTTAATGTCCTTTTAAGTGGGAGAGTATCATATCTGAGATGAACGGCAGGTAGTTTTAATTTATTCTGCCACGAACCTCAAAGTGGGAGATCGGAGAAAAGAAAAGTTTAATTCATAATTACATTAGACAGTATCATGTAAAACATATTTGGGAAAATGTTTCTCCCTAGTTAATTATAAATCTCCTTTGCGGTAATTATATTCATAACACACATCTGACTAATAAGTTGCAATTAGTAATGTCACTTCCCTGTACTTATTCCTGTATATTCGTTTTTTCCTTCAACGTTGAAAAACAACTGCTTTTAAAATAGCTGCTATCTTCCCTAGGAGACTTTATTTATTCTTTTCTAATAAATGATAAAGAGCTTAAACCTTTATAAATCAGTGCGTACTTTGTTATAAGAATTTATAATAATAACGTTAGGTACTGGTTCCCCCAATTATTTGAAAAGTTTCGTTTGCATAAGAGTGAAGAATTCAAGCTCATGACAAAACATTGTATTTTATGGAATTCCTGAATATATCCTTCAAAAATCTCAAATCTATCCGAATCGGTGTTTCACAGTTCTACCATCTTTAGGGCTCAAACTTTGAATTGTTGAATCAAATTAAAGGGTAAAAAAAAAGGGTGTCTCAGTTGTATAGGATTACGCAGTTTGTATTCGTTTTCATGAGAAGCAAAGCCATTACAGACCAAATATTTTCCATACCAACAATTCTAGAAGAAGCAAGAGGGGGGGGGGCGTGATAATAAGTGTGGCGCGAGACCAGCTGAAAATAAAAAAATTCTCACTTGTTTTTGGTTATTTTCTCTTTACATCACTTCTTTAACTGAAATTGGAAATTATAATGTTATATCTAATGATAGTAAAACTAAATGTTTTGTTTTTTCATATGCCCATTCAAATTTTGTGCGAGGGTACGCGGGAGGCTTTCGTTAGTATAAAAAAAATATTGTTAACCACTGTTCCAGCGAGTGAACTAATTTCTATATCTTAGAGTCCAGATAAATGCTAACAATGAAATTCAACCAGAAATTCAAAGAAGAATAATGTCATCAAATAGATGCTTCTTCGGGTTTCAAAAGCACAATTCTATGTACCATTAACAAGAAAGGGGATATTTTGGACTGTCAAAACTACCGGCGCATATCCTTGCGGCCTATTGCGTACAAAACTTTCTCATGAATCATCTTAGCTAGTAACCCGTAGGTGATTCAACAATATAACGTCGTACATGATATCCTGCATATTAGGGAGAAGAATCCACAGTTTACATAAATAGCACTACTCCTTTAAATACATGTATTCAGCTTTTTTTTATCATTTTCTGTATTGCTCAATGCCAGCCATTGGACTCACATTGGTTGCAAGAACCTAAGTTCGCTGAGAAGAGACAGATTGGGACGCCAGGATATTAACTATTAGCTATGATTGGAGCTGGGGGAGGGGGTCGCATCACCAGGCCTCTTCAGCTCCATCTGCGTCAACATCAACGGCTCTGGGTGTCATCAGGAATCATTGGAAGTTTGTGTCTCTGTTATATTGATAATATGAACCTGAGGAAGTAGCTAAATTTCCATGCATGCATACCAGAAACACTTAATACGCCATTCTACAATATGAATATTTATCATAAATACAGGAGAACCGTTTAATAAAATTGCTTACATACTGCCTTAGTATTTCTAAAGCGACCGACATAAGTCAAAAATCTACATTTTTGAAAAAAAACGGGAAACTATTATTGAGCTTGGAATAGCTTTAGGACACAAAGAGTGGCACAAGTGCCTTCTGGCAGGCAAGCTCTGAAGCTAGATTGATACAGTTTACTTTCTTGGTCATCACCCTCGACCGAAAAAACACCGATTTTTTAGTTGTGTCAATGTAGAAATAATAGCGCGATATATCAGAGCTGAGAAAAACAAAGCGACAAATTGTTGTACCATTTTAATAACAATAATGAAGCGCGTAGGTACACCACTAACTCGCAGCGGAAATAAATCTTTTTGGTTCAACCAGGCTGCGTAAACATTTTTGATAATTTGAAAAATATTAAATATTGTCTAAATGTTACATGTAAAACCTTAATATGCGCTTCTTGATTTTCAGTTTTAGTTGTAATTATATATCTATAATTTCTCGTTATCGTTTCACAGAAATTAAAGAATAATGGGGTAATTAACGTATATGATAAATGTGTTTTTTAAATTTGAAATTGTTTATGCTGAAATATTTTAATATTTAAATTAAATATTTGTGGAAGCCACCTTATGTATAAATAATGCATTACAGTATTTAAATCTTGAAAATGTAAAAAGATTTTCTAGAATATATCTTTTTGGGTTTGTGTTTTTTCCCCATGATGTATCAAGTCAGGCATTCAGACCAATACCTCTTAACTATTTATGTTTAGAGCATCTCCAAAAAAAAATTACAAATATTTGTGAAGAAAGGAATTACATTTATTTGCATATTACTCAAAAAGTGTAATATTTTATGAAAAGATAAATTTAGACTGAAGGTAAGATTTACTTGAATTCTTGAAAGTCATCAAAGCAATCGGTGCATCGTACTTCCCATGTTTTTTAAATGTATTCTGTACAAGGATATTTGTTTCATAAATATGCTTACGTTTTTGTTTTGTTTTTTCTGTAGTTATTTTAAAGCTGTCCATATCTTGAAACATTAAAAGGTTCATTTAAAATCTTTTTGAATTTTAGAGCACCATGATTGAACTTTTTAGACACTAAATTGTGACTAAAGAATTTGATATTTTTTCATTTATTCGTTTTGAAATTTAATTAATTTAGTATATAAAATGGTGCATAGAAATCGTTATAATCAGAGGTGCATATGACTTTAGTAGGAAGCTTCATTCAAATTAAACAATTAATCATGTATGCAACGACATACACTTTCCTTCCGCCCAAATATTGCTTGTGTCGTGAAGCCGGCTTTGCGATAACCAGTTGAAAGGAAACTGTAGAGTAAATAGTTTTCTCCCGACGACCTGGTTCTTTCAAATGCCGTGAAATTGTTCCATTTTCCTTCAAACAGAAGAATAACTTCTCAGTGTCAGTTCTATTTCCCTAACCCATTTTTCGTGCGAAATTTAAAAGTGTGAAAAAATGAGTTTTGTGAACGTGGGTGGAATACTTAATATGCGGAATAACTGACGAGTTGTGAATTATTCATAGTGTTTCTCCTTCTATTTCTAAATTCATAAAATCAACAGTCACACTTCTAAAAAGCCCCTTTGTGTTAGGAGAAACAAATTACTTTGTTTCGACTTAGATTTTTTCCTTCGTACCTTCAAATGAGACATTTATTTTTCTATGTCATAAAATTACACTTTTCCAAATTTGGTACAAACTCTTTCAAAGATATCCATACACAGGCACTTCTAACTTTAATTTCGGACCAGTCAGTAGGCACAGCAGGCACAGTAGCCACTACAAGGAAGGGTTTTGTTTTCCTTATTCAGCCATTGCTCATTTAGTGTTCTAGACAAATCATTTTTTTTTTTACCATTTATAGAAATTAACCAGTTGCTGAGTCATGTTTACATTCTCTTTGTAGCTAACCATAAATAAAATTATAGAAAAGGATATTTATGATTATTGGTTCCACCATTTACAAAGTAATTCATCTTTTCGAACTTCATGCGATTCCAAATGCTCACTTAAACTCCTTTCTTTGAATTGTTTTCCAAAAGGCCCTTCCGGAAGAGCTCTTCTCCTGAATCATTACTCTCTTTTAGACGGGAGAGATATAGCGCATGAGTTTGTAAAAATACTGAGAGACGGTTTTTCTTATGAAATTCGTTTATTTTGACTATACTCAAGGTTTCCGACCGGGGTCGTGGTTGAATTTATCAAAATTAAAAAATTAAAACTTATAGTAATCTATCCCTTTCAATTTATGCATTTTTATTTAGTGGAAAAAACGGGAGTTCCAAGTAAATCCGATTAGGATTTACACATTCCATGTTTTCAAAATTAACTACCCATTATTCTAGACTTCAAGATGCCAAATCATGCCGGATTTGAAGAAAACCGAAAGACGCGCTTGGCCCAGATATGGAGAGAAATAAAGATATAAATTCCGCCATATTAAAAAGGAATATTAGAAAAAAAAATAAAAAAGAAAGAAAAAAAAAGGTTGTGCCAACCTTGAAGAAGATCGAATAACGCGTCGGTCTTGATCAACGATTTTGTGTTTTTTGGTTGTATTTTGCCCCACAATCAATGACATGAAATTGTCATCTAGCTAGAAATTGTCATTTACCGGCTTTGAACAGGGAAAAAATCTTTTTTAGTTTTTCCCTAATAACTAGAACACTTTAGCATTTTTCGAAGCTGGACCTGCTATAAAATGAAGTAGTATACATTTCCGAAAACTACTTATGTTACTTTGAATTTGTGGCCAACTTGAGGTGCCCATAGAGGTTTAAAAAAAACCAAAAACAATTAATAAATCTTTAAAATCTTCAGCATCACAAAAACTTTGAGAATTGTTAAAAAAAAGAACTTCTTCTTATCTTATTTTCTTTCTGAACTTTTAATGAATCAACTATCCGGGATTTAAAAAATTAAAATATTCATAATCCACAATTGTTCACTATTTTATATTCATATGTTTTTCATGTATTATTATTTTTTTTTGTCGTAACACAACTCGGTTCAGCACTGCATATACTAATAAATCTTCATGTGATTTGTTTCCTGTATTGATGATAAATTGATCTTATTAATTATATATTTCTATAAATGCTAGAATAAGTTAACCTGAAATATAAGTTCTATTGCATTATCAACAAAAGCCAGATTTTTAATATAAAATCTATTATTGGAATGTAGCTGAGGATATTAATCGATCGCTGAGAAAATATATCAGATAATCAAATGCGTTTGGGTTGGAATGCCAAGGATAAAGAAGTAAGGAATGCAAGACGTTTTCTCGTACACAAATATTTTTATTTCATCTATATCCTCTCTTAGTTCTTTTTTATTTTAATATATATATTTTTATTTTGCATTGGTCAAGCAATTAAAAACAAAATAATTTAACTGGATATTCCTCATTCCTCTTTTAAATTAACCGATCTTCTTGAAGTAATCGATCTTCAGCAAATGATTTTTCTCCCTATTTCTCAATGTTTTTCAGCGTATAGTGCGTAATTAATTTTATAAACTTTCAAGGGTCTTAAGAAATTGATGAAGAAAGGAAAACATCATTGTAATAATAACAAAGAGCCCGAATCATTATTTTATCGTTATTCATTGGAATATGAAAAATTTTTGTTTGAGAAAAATAAAAATAGTACTAAATTTCATAAGGATCGGCATAGAAAAAAATAGTTTTAATTAATTTATAATGGTCAATAATATTTTATAAAAAAAACTTATGAGCCGCTACTTAAAACCATCATCATTTTACATTTAATTGCGGGCCTTGTGATTTCCACTGATAAATTTGTATGTATACAAATTCAGTAGTAAAATAAAAACATAAAAATAAATATGTTCTCAAAAAGCTAAGGGTTTTAGGCAGAATTTTAATTATACAAGTTTTACCCATATTTTAGGTTTTTTAATTGTGTTTTGTCTAAATTAATTAAGTACACTGATATCAACAATAATTATGTTACACGTGTCATGAATTACTTTTCCTGGCTTCTCTTTCTGAAGGATTTCTGAAAATAGGATTTAATATTTGGAAACCTTCAAGCATTTCCACTTGACATCATTACCATTAGAGGTGATTTTTAGCCAAATTCAGAAAATGCTAAAAATAATTACACGATAGTTTATTATTTTAAATGTTTTTATTTGAAAAGAAAAGATATGTTCAGGACCGGGACTCGAACCTGGGTCATCAAGGATCAGGATCAGTGAAAAGAAAGGATATGACCATGGCCTCCCCGGCGAGCCTGATACAGCCAGAATGGCTCAGTTGGTAGAGTCCCAGACTAGCTATCTGGATGAACGGGTCCTGGGCATATATCTTTTCTTTTCAAATAAAAATATTTAAAAATTAGTAACAAATAAAATAAAATAGTTTATTATTTTATTAAGAGTGCATCAGGAATCCAACGTAAAAATGTTGTTTGAAATTTTCCTTGATTTAAATTTGTCAACCACATTGTTAAAATAGTTGATTGGATGTAATATAAATAAAAAAATAAATATTATTATTATTCTCTACACTACTGTTAACATATTTTATATTCGTCATTTTCCTCTATTCCCTCCTACACTACTCACTTATAGAAATGATTTAATAAATAAAATAAAATAATAAATGAACTAAATATAGATTATGAGCAATGTAGTTTTACGACGTTAAACCTTAACAAAAAACTAGCCAATTATGTTCAAAAGCCATTTACAGTTTTATTTTTCCAAATTCGTGGTTGTCATGATAAAAGTATAATATTCTTCGAGATTCAACTCGTGTATAATACATTAGAAATATAATTTAGAATATGGCTTAATTAGGTTAACAGAGCAGTATATTATTATTATAACATACAATCATATGTGGACTACAAATACACACCAACCGTTCGAGCTTTCTTCTTAAAAGGTGATCTTTAGGCCTCTGACTCCTTCTCGATCGTTCTTCGGCATAAAGCGTAGGTCTGTCATTGGGTGATCCTTCACACCTGCAGCTCTACTTCTATATCCAGTCCTGTCCCAGACATCGGTTGGTCCAATGTTTGCCCTTTTTATATCCTGCTGTACTTTCTAAAGCGATGGAAGTTGCAATGTCCATATCTCATGAAGGTTGAGAATTTCCAAAGCCAACCGATTGGTCCCTAATCATTAGTATCCCAATTGAATATCAACCTCATCCTAGCCATACTTACCGAAATCCGTTCAAAGCAGTCGCGGAGTTCTTGGCTTCACTTCAGTTGAAAGTTATATTCGATTTTATTATTTTTAATGATTGATTGCCATATCCATTTCCCAAGCACTTGCTTAAATTTCTCGTTAGTATTTGGAGTCAACATTTCTTTCAAGTACTTGAATAATATATTTTTATATTATAGAAGAGTATATTCTTGCAGAATTATAGTAGATCCTAATATGGTGATGATCTAATATTTTTTTACGCAATTTTATAAACTGGCATGTGCGCAATCATCGAATGACTAACATTACAATTGGTAATGCTTTTGTTCCACTGACCACAACGTTCCCACTGAAGCTCATGTATTGAGCAAGATGAGTAACATGAAAAGGAAATTAATTCTCTTACGTGACTCAACTTCCGTGAAGCGTTCGGGAGGGGGGGGGGAAGATGATAAAATTCATTTAAAACAATTTCAGCAATGCAAACATTTCTAGAGAATTCAATACAATGTTTTTCCGTGAATCTTAAATTAGCAAAAACATCGCTTTATAACTTAATCAGATTCTTTTCGATCATCCGAATCCTTGATTATATTCGAACAAATTTCGATTCATTTCCAAAATCTCCTAACTTTTAATCTCCACTGGAACGACATGTGAGGGGAAATATAATAATTCTATAGGTATGGAAATGGTTGACTGGATATATCTTAGAAATGTATGAAATGTTCTGAGGGTGCATTCAATGAATTTGAGAATTTGAAACTAATTGTATAAAAAAATTGATTTTAATATAATAAAACAATTTTATAATATGTTATATTATATTTTGTAATAATATAATTTCTCTAGTAATTGTATTATGTTTAATTATCTTAAAATTAAGGTTAACTTCTAGAATTCTTTCCATTATTGTTGTTATTCTCATCTATTGTTTCTTATTTATGTTTTACTCTTTGTATTTCTTTCTTGTCATCCATGTCACTGTTAGTATAACCTGTTATTTTTTTGGTATTGCATTGTTTATATTGCTATTTAGTTTTCTTTAATTCTCAGCGCTGATGATGGCCTAGAAATTAGGGTGAAATATTGGAACAAATAAAATAGATTTATTTATTTTCTATAAAATATTAAAATTTCTATAAAGAAACCTTATTTCTGATTATATTTTATTTTATTTCTTAATTATCTTGAATAATAAGTTATACGTTTGGAATTCAATGCTAGTTCAAAAGGGGATGTTGGCGATAATTTTACACTAGAATGAGCCAATCCCATCAAAGAAAATGGTACAAAATACATCAATCCGTTCCATTATTTGAAAAGTACTGCTAGATTCTTATGTTTCAAGTAAACCAGCTCCAAATATTTTAAAATATTCAAAACCTAATTTCATCAGCGTCCTAACGAACGATGGTTCGACCTCATTTGTTGTTAAGCGTCTTCATTAGTTTCGATATTGGTTTTTGTTAGGGAAGATAAATGGTTTTTATACAGTTAACGGTTCCTTGACCCACCGTTGGTCCCATGGATCAGCCCGCAACCGAACTCTAAATCCACCTATTGAGCGCTCTACGAATTAGGTCAGTAATGTGTCAGTCATCACTGATGGTAAAAAAGCAACGCTAAATTTATGCTTCTTTAATATATTCTATTTCAAATCCAAAAGCTTCTATCGATTAGTTGATAGTACTTTGTCTACTCTTACACTAATAGAATCAGTCGAACAAAGAGACTACTTATATTCATACCAAAGACACCAAAAAACACCTTATAGAAAAAAAATAATAAAAACAGATGTGGCTAAACATCTGAGAATGCTTGTAGAGTGAGAGACAAGGCAGAGCATGAAAAACAATAATTATAGCTTAGCATTTAATTACAAACTCGATCGAGCAATATTCTTTATTCAATTTTTTTAAGAGCGAGGTGTGAGGAAGAATCCCTAAGGACAAAGTTTTATTATTTGTTACCAACCAAGCCTTTCGTAGAAGGGGACAAAATAGATTTCTTTAATGATAGGAAATAGCATACTCTCCAATTACTAAAGAAGTGCTTGGCAAATTCTTATATATAATTTGTAGTGATGTACAATTGTATTTTTTCATACAATTTTATTTGAAGCTTTATGTATAATAATATCAACAAAGGTTTAAAAAAACCCTAGGAATAAAAAAAATGTAAATTGAGTACATAACTCTGATGCTCTATAATGTATTACGCAAATACAATTTTTTCATGCATGAAGTATTCCATGCTATTTGTCTTCTTTTCAACAGTCATTCTAAATCTAAATCTAACCAAGGAGTTATGATCCAAATGTTCGCAGCTAATTGACCCAGTTCCTGTTAGCGGGATGGGAGACATCTGACAGCGAGTGGGTATAGAGAAATATCTTTTGCATTCTCAATCATTCATCGGCCCACATTATCCCTCGAGGAACTTTCTAAGAACAAGCGATAATACAATATCGAAATTGCAAGCTGGAAGGAACGGAATGAGAAGGCTAGGAAAAAGTCTATGAAACTGATTCAGACTACTATCTTCTATCCTTTAGTACAATAATTTTCATAGGGTTAGGATTAGGATCAATCCTAATTTAATTTAATATATATATATATATATATATATATATATATATGTATATATATATATATATATATAGAGAGAGAGAGAGAGAGAGAGAGAGAGAGAGTACATTAAAACTCAATTTTGAGTGAAATATTTTAACATAATATTAGCAACTTGAGGTCGGTTCTCGAATCTTTAAACTTCTTGGGCTTCCAGATTACAGGAGGTAGCTTCCTCGCACCCACCACTACAATTACCAAAGTTCTCGTACGTTTGTCCACTGTGTTCTTACATTAAACACTAGGTGTGATCGGTACTTTTCGTTTTTAGCTTTTAGTCTATCATAATTTCATATTATCACATACAATGTTGATCAATAACTATACCGTTGTGACATTCACCAGATATTTCAATGAATCTTTCGCATCATAGGGATATACATTTAAATATTCGTCATTTTTTAAATTAATATCGTGAATCTAGTTGCGTTTAATTTAAAAATAAATATGTAAGATGTGTATACAAATAAAAAGTATATCTTATAAATCAATGAATTTAGAAGGTGATGGAGAAAGCTTGATTTACCTTTATTTTTGAAAATTGAAAATTGATGAGATGTGATTAGGTACATTGGAAATAAGGGTTAAATAAAAAAATAATTAGTTTATTTATCCATTGATAAATTAATCAAAACAACCAATCTTATTTTAATTTGAATTTATAGAATTTCATTTATAAATTATAGGTTCGAAAAAACAGAGAAACTAATGATTAGTAGTATGAAAGAAGAAGTATCAGATAGTGTGATCATAAAAATATATCTATCTAACTATGCACTGGGTTTTCCTTCTGTTTTTCCGATTTGATTCATGAAATCCTGTCTTAGATCATTTTTCGGATTTATTCTTAATTTAATACTCTAGTAGATTTTTCCATATTTATTTTTCATTATAAGTTAATTAAAATAATGAGATAATTGGTTGGAAAAACCTTCTACGCTATACGGTATGAATTTTTCATAATTTCAAGGCTTAAAAGTTATTATAAATGTTAATAAGTACAATTATTATTATTAGTTAAAAGAATATTTTTCTGAATTTAACGGAAATAATTTCAGAATAATCATTTGTAAAAATTATTCATGATTTTTTTATATGTATATGTTAATTTATAAACAAATATTAGCAGATTTTTAATCAATTAAATAATTAGAGAATAAACATTTTTATAAATTAATTTTGTTAATCTTGATAAATTGACCTTGAGATAACTTCATTGTAGTAAATAGAACACTAAATTTAAATTACCACTGCTCTAATCTGATGCAATTTAGGATTATTGCTTGTGTTGACTTCTGATCGTTAAGATAACTCAAGAGATGAACAATAAGAAATAGCTCACAACCATCGACTTTATACCGCCACAATCGCTCAGGGGATCCTAGTCATTGGAGTTGAGCATTATTTTTAATTTAAATAAAATTAAAATACAACGATGTACGTGAGGAAGTCTTTACCTTAAGGAACAGTAAGTTAACATTATATAAAATTAACACAATAACAATTTCAATAAAGAGTAATTTAAAATTGAATTCGAAGCAGTTAGTTACAACGAATTCCATCAGATTAGATAACGCAGGAGTACTCTGGAGTTTTACCAAAAATTATTATATTTTATTTTAAAATATTAAATAATTTACGTACATTAATATTCTATGATATAAATTAATAAACTAATATACGAGTACATGAATATATTTTTGTGGTCGTGTTATTGTGAAAAATAGCGATATTTTAATCCACGTTTGATAACGGATTTATTCTTAGTTTTATAGTTTATTTAAATGATTCCGATACTGATTTTGTTATTATACGGGTTTAGCAATAATGCGGTAATTCATCCATTTTCACGATAATCTGTCATATCATTCTATATGTGTATATCTTAAATTGTTTATAGATGAATATATAAAATAAAATAATCACAATAAACCTTAACAGTTAATCATGTAAATATTGAAATATATAACGGGGATCGGTTACAGATGGAGATCCGTTTGGAAGAAGGTATGTAGCTCACGTCCTCATTGACCTTGAAGGAATGTTGAGTTGCCATCTAGTTTTGGACTTTCTCTAGTCATTAAGGCTTCTCGCTTTCTTTATATAGCTTCTTGATATGATGATCGAACAGGTTTAAACAATCGACTTAAATCAAAATTATATTCCGTTCTTGATTATGGAAAAAGGTTGTTTTTAAAACGTTTGTTCTGAATCTGAAAAATGGTTTCTTAAATAATGTACAATATGACAAAGTAAAGTGTATGATTTAATATAATTCACTAAAAGCCTGTTTTTTCAGTGTCAGGGCCAGATTATGAGAAGATTATAGTTTCAAAACCTCGCTAAAAGATAGTTTAACGACTATATATGACTAAATATGAAGAATTGAAAGTAAAACTTCTTTTATTAACAGAAAGAAAAGTAGGTAACAATATATAGATAGATTTTATAAGGATCGGATTTCCTTAAATAATTTAGGAATGTTGAAAAATTTCGATATTTATGACTCGATACATCAAAATATCTATTTCAAATACCTATTTTACATCCATTATATTCTCTTCGATGTTAACAACCAAATCTATGTAATTTCAGGATATTTTCTCAAGTAGGATATGTTGACGTTATGGGTATAGCTAGCATTGCTATTGGGCATATAATTGCTATTTCGATGAAGTTAAGGGAGCAAATTAGCTCAGTGCACAGAAGCCTGAGTTGTGCCGGATTCGAATCCGGCTATGATAGATAGATTATTAAATCTACAAACATCCTAAGATGGACACAGTGGGGTCACTGGAGCATCCTGGGGCCCAACCAGCCTCTATAAAGGCCTTAACTGGGGGAAAACCTGACGGTTGAACGTGATATCTTTGAAATGACCTTCCTGCGCAACCTTTGGTTTAGATACAGTACAACCTCCACCATGTAAAGAACCCAAGACTCTTCAAGAGTTGTAGTGATATGAGTTTTTTTTAATTTCTTAATATTTAAAAAGTCTTGATTAAATACAAATGTTTCTTATTGTTCGTTATTCTAAAATTCTAACATGAAACTATTAATAATATGTTTGAACACAAATAGTCTGGTAAAATATCGAGGGGGTGGGGTCAAGATTTATTAATTTTCCTGTGCTCTGAGCTAAGCTAAATTCATTCCTACGTAAAGCTATTCGTAAGTTTAAAAAAAATCATATACCAGTACAACTCATGAAGAGACTTGGGTTCAGTACGTGATAGAGATTATACTGTTTCTTGGACAACGGTTGGAGGTGATTTGTCCTAGATCACACTCAACCACCAGGATTTCCCCCAATTTTATGTACGCACTTTATAGGGGCTAAAGGAACCCTAGGAGGGTCCCAGATCTCACAAGATCCATCACCGACTGCTAACAGGTTAAGTTCTTTTCGATTGAGCCAATTATATACTTATACATATACGGGAGTTAGTTGTCACTAAATCAATAGCTTAAGTGTCATAATTGTTTGCTATGCCCATGTCTCCAGTATACGATCCACCATTCTGGATTCTGCAAGATATATCGAATCGCTCTCCCCTGCTACCTGTCAAGGTGTCACACAGTCGAAGCCGATCCATTAAAATAAATCCGTGTAGCCGATACTTAAAAATGAACAGTGGCGCCTAAATCGTTCCACTTTATAAATAATTCCAACCAAATTAGTTGTTAACAAGGCTACAAAATGATATATTATCTCCATCCTCGACATGATTAGCGGGTCGAATCAATAAAAAGTCCCAATTAAGAATTCAGCATTCCTCGCCATTAATTTTAACAAAGGCGAGTCGATTTATTACCCGGCGGACCTGCCTCGAACCCGGCAGGGATAAACACATAAGTCAATTGGAGGAGAGATATATTTAGGGCCTCGATTAGGCATTAAAGGGTGCAATATAGAGGCTAATAGCCAGTGCACCTCCTCATTTGCATCCGAGGAATGTGGATTTTCTTGATAATTTGTTGACCGGTCGGACCCAACGGCTCCCGGGCTTTAGTCTCTTCTGTATCGACAGCTCTCTCTCCAGTGGGAATATTTTACATTACAACTCCTTAATGTGTCCATCCTCCTTTTTTTTTAAATATACACTGACAGGCAAATAATTCCATCCACTTAATTTTTTCATCTTAAAATATTTCTGCTTTGGATTGGTCAATTTTTTTTAATGAATAAATAAGATCCATCTTATTTTTTTTAATCAGGATTTTTTTCAGTTTATTTTTTCAATCAGGATTGTCAATATATAGGATAAAAACCCTTAATCCTTAATTCAATAAAAGGAAAGATTCCAATGCTCACTTCCTATTGAATTAAAATGTTTATTCAGTGTCATTTGTTCAGTGTCGTTTCTTGCAGCAAAGTTCTTAGCTTCCGGCAATTAATTTTTTCAATTTTAAGGTTAAAAATGCCTCTTCGTGCTGAGGATGTTGCGCGTGGTGTGGCACCTATTGATGATGGACGTTCCATTAGTGGCCATTGGATCCAGCTAATGCCATACAGTTAATGCCATCAGAGTTCCCAAGAAACTTTACGAGACGCCGACAGGCGTTTTTGAGAAACTGGGTCTTATCATAGATTACCCTGTTCTGGACGGGCTAGGGTAGCAGAACCACAGGATGACCGGTTTTTTACTTTAAGAATTTTACGAATCCGGCACCTTACTGTTGTTCAAGCGATTTATCAGCTCGAAGAATGGATTGGTGGCTTTTCGCCCAATCAGAGGACCAGAGTAACCAGAACTCACAGAGTTACACGGCTGGCTTTTGCTCGAGAACACAACCATTGGACTATGAACGAATGGTTGTGTTCTCGACTTTTTACTGCGGTGGGGTGTAGAGAAGGAGAAATTAAAGATATGCAGTCTTCAACTTTACCCTGAGCCAACCTTTTCAACGTGGTTTCTTAATGGTGTGGGCTGGGATTTCAGTAATGCCGCACAGTATTGGCTGTTTTTCGAGGAAGGTCTTTGACGGCCACTCGCTACGTAGATGAGATTTTGAAACCTGTTGCCTACCCTCAACGAAACCGGCGATCGTTCTATTCTAATACACGATAATGCACACCCACATTTTCTCACATAGTACAGATGTTCCTTCGTCAGATGAACATTGAGGTTTTAGCCTAGCCAGCACGTTCTTCAGATTTGAACCCTATCGAGCATTTACGGAATAACCTCGGAAGTCGAATAAGAGCGCCTTCCTGATACACTGCAGGACCTAGAAAGGGCTCTTCGGGAGGAATGAGCTATCCTCCAGCAAAAGGACATTTCCAGACTAGTGGAAAGTATGCCGAGGCGTCTTCAAGAAGTAATGAAGGCAAGAGGAGGAAAGACGCGGTATTTAATGATGCTGCAATTAATTTATTTTAGAATAAAAATGGTTCGTTTTTCAATTTTTTTTTTCATTTTTCTTAGCCATTTGCATTTTGATTTTAATTGTGTTTTTTAATTTAATAAACGTTAAAAATATCATTAAAGGTAAAAAAGGTTAACAAATTCCATAAGTATTAAGTATCTGCAAATACCATGTATTATATACAAATACATTTTTTTTACAAGTGGGTGGATTTTTTTGCTTATATAAAATTAATACATTTTTTATAGAGTACATTCTGAATCAAACGTGAATTTGCTATTTGCGATACTCCAAATATGCCTACTCACTTGTAAGGGCTATGTTTACTCATGAATATAATTTCTCTTCTCTTATGACGTAGGAATACTCGATGACAGTATAAATAAAATTTTATGTCAAGCATCATTTGTTAGCTAAACTAGCAATTTAAATCCTCTCTCTTAATCATGTGCTTATATTAATTAGTCAAATAAATATTTATTTTGCCATTAATACATAAAATAAAACAAGGCGTTGACATGGAAAATATAGTAAGTAAAGGAAAAAGCATTTTTATTTTTTTTCATAGAAAAGGTAATTATTAATATGATAATATAGTAATTAATGGTATAATATAGGACAGGAAAATGAGATTTTTTAAGCTTTGCCAAAAAACAAAACAAGTAGTGCATTAGAATGTACTATAGTTTAGAAATATGAAAATATCTAAAATAAATGTTACAGACTATCATACATATTTCTTTTGTTTCTATGAACGGTGATGGTTACTATTTTCAAATTGACATATTCATTTTTAGTTGTCAAAACAGTTTTTCTGCTTCGTCTGTAAAATCGCCTTTTCACCATTTACTACCTTTTTCCCTATCAACACCTCAATAAATAAAAATAAATGATTTTAAGAACAATTGTCGCAGTAAATCACATGATATTATTTACTGAACTCAAAGGAGCTCCATATTTAAATATGGATTTAAAATTTTTTAAATGGATGAAATAAAATCTTAAATCCGTGCTATTAGATGCACAGATAATGGCAATAGATAATAGGTACAGATCTGCTATACCGGATAATCTGTGTTGTCTACAACTATAATGCTTTCTCATTCTTTTAATTTTGTCAAATTATTTTACTTGGATTTATTATCTTGCATGAATCATAATTAACAATAAAGACGTGAATTAATAGTTAAGTTATATATATATGTTTTTGTTTTTTTTAATAAAAAGGTGAATTTAGTCGCCCATCCATCAGGTAACAAACATAATATACATGTACATCTGTACTTGCCAAACATTAGAATGGAGATTTCTTATTTCTTGTTTAATTGAGATATGATAATGCTCTATGAAGTTGATTCACATATTTCCTTCAAAACGTCGGCTAGTAATTTTAAAAAAATGGTCAACTGTTGTCCGATTTGCTGACAACAGCGGTTATCCAGGCAATATCTCGCACTGTCAATTACCATTCATCTATAAAAAAAACAAAACATCTGGTTGATTTTGACAGGTTGATTGCAAGGAGCTTGGGATTAGGCAAATGAAGTAACAGTGATTATTTTGTAGTGGCTGCCTAAATTTGACTTCATTAATTTTTTAATCATTATTTTTTGTCAACGAAGTCTTCCTAAAATAACCAAGACTAATTCCAATTTTCTATTCTCACCTATAAGTCCCTCTGGATTTATTGAAATGGTTTCATGTCATTGCTGCATCAATATTAAGACTTTGAGGGACAACTTAATGGGGTGTATAAAAAAAAAATGACCGTTTCACCTTCCCCATGGAGAGAAGATGGCGACTAACAGTGTCTTTCGACAAACCACACTCCCTGTTAAGTTCGCGAGTACTAGTGGACGGATTTGACTCAACAGCTTCCTTCAGAACCTCATCAATATCTATTAATGGTCGCCAGGAGCCCTTCTTCCTTTCCAACGTCGTATCTCCACTGCTAAATTTTTCAAACTAACGCCGCGCAGTGCGCTGGTCAAGGGTACCTTCCCCTTCATATTTAATAATTTCACGAGTTGCTTCAGGGAGTGTGAAATGTTTTTAATAAATAATAAATAATAATAAAATAAAAATAAATAAATAACTAAACTGAGGCTTTTTTTGAAGAAGCCCAGTGTTTGTAAACAAGCTTAGAGAATGCTCTAAAGGGATTATTAAGTGTTGAAAATAATAAATAGCATACTATTTATATCGTACGCTGTACTAAATAGCAAAATATTTACAGACTTTTGAACTCTGGAATTTGATAAAACGGTAATTTTTTTTTATACACACCATAAACATCCACATTTAGTTAAAAATAGCTTTAAGTGTTTTAATATATTATACTGTATTACATTTTTAATTAGAAATAAAATATGATCTTCCATCGCCTTGTTATTAAATCTCCGGATTTGATCGTGATGCATGGATGTCTGAGCAAAACAACATGAAGCTTTGATTAATCGTGAATCATTTTTAGACCATTAAAAAAGAAACATTGTTGCTCCCCTACAATCATGTAAATGTCTCTTTAAATATATGCAAACTCAATCATTTGTTATTCAACGTGAAATTATTTACCGGAGGAAAATTATAGAATGAAAAGAAAAGTTGTAAAATGTTTTAAATTGATGGCTCATGTGATTATTTTATTCTTAAATTCTTAACTTATGATTACTATATGATAGTAAGTTTTTATTTTTTCTTGTTTAATCTCTCATTTATTATACAAAAAATTAATTAACAGCGTTTATTAAAATGTGTATATATTACCTGCATACATGTTTACTAGTATGTACTTAATATGTATTTAGAAGACCTGGGGGTATGAAATACCTTAGGTGTCATCGAACATGCTCATTTCAGCATTAAATCGTTAGTTTTTTATTATTACTCCTACAACTCATCAATGGCATAAATTTCAGTACGTTGTAGAGGCAGTATTTTTTCTAAGCCAACGATTGTTCAAGGAAGTGATTAACCGCTAATATCCTCTACCGCCAGGTTACCACCTCTAACCACCCCAGTTAAGGGTACCCACATTATAAAGATTGAATGAGTTCCAGATCCTTCTGCAGATCCCACAGAGTCAATCGATATTTTAGGTTTTCGAATTCTGATGCTCCCGATGTAGGAGATATTAGATAAGCTGTAAAGTACTTTAACCACACGGACTTATACCACTTGTCTATCGGTCTTCGTGTCTACCTCCAAGACATTTTTATTTTATTTAAACGAATAATCAGCAATGTCTTATAATCATATCATTTCTTTGTAACTTCTTTGATTGGGTTCATGGTGGAAGAAATAGGATATTCTGCTAAGCCAATGTCGAAATTGACAATTTTCAACGTTTGAAAATTCAATTTTTCTTTATGCTTGTTTTATATATTTAGTGTGTGGCTTATTTTGTCAGATCAGACAACTGCGGATTTGAGATTATAGATTCTGCTTATTGTCTTTTTAAATACCTTTATTGTTTATTAAATTTAATACGGTGTTTTTGTCTTATTAATATTGTTATTCTCTGATTTAACAGAATAACACACTTGTCAGCTTCGGAAAAATAAGCGGTGAAATACTTCCATAAGTTCGGAATAAATTAAATTTATAGATTAATATCGGAATAGATTAAATTATGTGAACAATTTCATCAAATGGATTTTTAAAAAACAAATAAATAGAGATGATTAGGTAGAAGGAAAAACATTTTAATTACCATAAAAAGTCTTTATTATTACAATTTTTATTTTATTTTCCATTAATATGAATATATTACATATATAGGTAAATTGGGTATCAGAATTATAATAGTCAGGTTATAAACAATGGCGGGTAGCTATCCATGGCGACCTGCTAAATCACAAGTGAGAATTAATCTGTTATAAATTTTAAAAAACTCTACTATGAAATTTGATTTTCGGAGCTGAACTTGTTCCTACTTAGGTACTTCTGCCTAAAGCGGCGATAACTGAGAGATTGACCGTTATCCTTAGAAAAGGATTTGTATATTCGGCTTAAATATAGAGATGTTATCTCAGCGGAATTTTATATTGTCGTGATCGTCACCGATGAACTATTGGATCGTCTGGAAAATAAAGCAGGATTATATGTTTTCTTTAAAAAACAACCTCTAAATAGTAAACTGTTTATACTTCTTACACTTTTGACTTTTATATATTTAAACCGTGAAAGAAGTTCTACCAACTTTCAAGCATTTTCGCCTTCCCAGCCGCCTTAAAATGGTCTTCGACAGCTGACTTCGAGTTCCCCTGCCTGTTATCGAACAATTGTTCTGGAAATTTCTTAAACCAATGCTCAAAGAAACATAGTCATCAAGGCCTTTTTGTCTTCAAGGCTCAAGCTTCTCTCTGGAAAACTCTGGAATCGACGTTGAACAGTGCACTCACTTATACTGTCTTCGCCCTAGAATTCGTTGATTTTTCTCGTCGTTCGGGCCCCGTTCCGGCCGTGTTGAAACTCGTTAAACAAAATTATTCAAAATCACGCTTTGACGTCATAGTAAAGACTAAATTATTTCCAAGAGGATTAATAAGTGTTACATTTATAAAAGTTCGAGAGCAGTGTGGCTCAGTAGTAGAGTCCTGAGTTTACATACCGAAGATCCTGGTTTCAAATCTCGCTGCTGGCAAGACTTTTATTTAATATTTCAGCGGGCGGAGATGGATCCTTTGGGATCTAGGACCTTCCTAAGGCTCATCCAGGCTCTATAAAGTGGGTGCCCAAAATAAGGGTGCAATATCTGGCGGTTAAGAGTAATCTAGTGTAACCTGCATAATGGTTGTCGAGGACAGTACTCTTTACCATGAACTGAACCCCAAACCCTTCACGGGTTATTATTAGTATTTTAAGGAAAGCATAAAATCTTGCATTATTTTCCGGATACCCCAATACTTTTCACCCCCTCCCTCATTATGACCAACCTGCCACTTCTCGAACATTTACCTATTGACTCCTATAGACAATGGGGCTACCCCCCTCTCTTCAGAGGCAAAAAACCCCTGCCTCGGACCTCCGGACCTAGGGAGGACGAGGAGTGACCCAGGTCATGGGGCAGCCCGTTAGCCGAACAAAAACAATGTGGCGACCGCTGGAATGTGGAACTGCCTTCTAAATTTAGTCTACGAGGGATCTTTGAACCTGGTGACGGGAAGGTAACGGGCCGGTTTTTATCCCGGCTTAACCTGATCCTCTCATTTACATGGCGCCCGGTAGCTGGCCACCAATTAGTAATCGGCGCCAAGTCAGCCCCACATTATTTATCCACTGCCTCCTAGACCTTACCATCCACCACTTTTTTAACGGCCAATCGTTTTTTTTTTTCTCCTTCTTCTTTTTTCTCTTCGTGTATAATCAATTCTTCTTCGTTAATTAGCTGACGTCAAACTAGGAGCGGATTACAAGCTGGTTATATTTATATTCAAAACCAGAAGCTCTGCTACCAGAAGCCCGCTTATCAATAGCGACTCCTTTACACAGGTAGCTTTGCATAAACAACATTCATTACACCTGAGCCGGTCCATTTATAAGCAACAAGTGCTTACTTAGCTCCCGATTCCCAGCCGTAATTCCTCGGCTATTTTTAAACAAGATTATTTATATTGGAATGTGAATTGAAGTATGAACATTTCTCTGCTCATTTTATTGAGTACTTCTTCTCCTAAATTGACTGGCATGATATAGTTCATCAAATGACAGAGAGGAATGCGATAAAAGGCCCAAGGCCATAATATTGAGCTGTTATTTAAATAAACTCATGAATAATCCTTAGATAGCTTATACCCATGCATATTGAACTTGTTTTATACAACATAAGTAAGATTCCTGAGAGAAATTACTTTCCCTAAAATATTTTAGATTCCACTTGTTTTAAGGAACTTTATTAATTCTAATAAATTTTACTTTTTTTGTTAACATAATTCAGTATAATAGCACTTATAAAAAGTGACAGTAGAATTAAAAAAATGTAATGAATAGTTTAGTTATATTCAAAATTCTGAACAAAAAATTAAAATTAAATGCAAAAAATGTTATATACTATTGATAGATTGAATTGGTCAGGGGGTACAGTCAAAGATAACACAAAATAAGCAGAACTTATTTTTTAATTGTGTCAACGTTTCGGCCTACGTCGAAGGCCATCTTCAGGGCAACCAAATAGCGGGTGCCTGGGTTCTGGTGACTTGTCAAACTAACAACTGTTAACTGACTGTTATATATTAGTATTTCAAAATAATTTTATTATTTCAACATTTATTTTGTGGTAGTTTAAAATTTAATCAAAAATTGTAGAACGAATGTATTCATCATTTAAAAATATATATCCTTTTATTTAATTACATTCTCCATCACTGCATCAGACAAATTGCTGTAATTTACAGTCACCTGTAAAACATAAAATGACAAATTTTAAGTCATCTGAATTTTCCACTGTGGTACAGTGTAAGTAAGTACACTGGTATTTTTGATACATTCATGCTTTAGTATTACAGAAATTTATTACCAAAGTTTTAATGTACATATTTTAAGGAAAAGAATTATTTATTAACAAATATTTAATTTTTATTTATACATAAGTAGAAATTACTTTTAATAGTTAATGGATTTTTCGTAAACTACCTTATAAGACTCAATATGTTAAATAAAAATTAATACAAAATATCTATCTTTAGCTTAATCGCTTATCTGTTAAGTTTATACAGTTTACACAGGCCATCGTTTCCGGAAACTGTAACTGTACAACCACCTGGAAAGATATTTCTCTGTTTCGTATTTAGTATTAGTATTATATAATATCAAAACAATCTGCCGGGATGAGAACCCGCGACCTATGGCATAGAAGGTTATTATGCTAGCTACCACAGGTGACCCCGTCGAAGTGTAGTAATGATTTTGGTTATTGAAATTACTAAAAGTTGTTAGTGCTTTGATATATTATTTGAAATTATCGTTGCTGTCGACGCCTGCTCGTCTGTGTACGTGGCTCCTAAAACACTAATCGTTCAAATTACAGTTATGTCCGACCTACACTGAATAGTTCCCCTTGGCGGTTTGTGTACTCTTTAGCGAGTTCTGTGGACAACAGACAGAACTAATAAAAATTACAATAGGGTCTAAACTCAATTTAAAATCATCATTAAGCTTTAATTTATCTTGAGCTACTGTATCAAGCGGAAGTCAAGGGTCATAAGAATTTTAAATAATATAAAATTAAATCTGTAAACAATTTTAATGGTTAAGAATTTTACAGTTGAATTCAAAGTAGTTAGTTGCCACGAATTCCACTAGATAGTACTATAAATATTCGGCTAGATAGTAAATAAATATTCCGCTACTACGAATTACTATAAAAACCTGTACCACTACAACCCATGAGCGGGTTTGGATGGTTCAGTACATGGTAGAGACTGTACTTTTTCGAGGATAACGGTTAAGCAGGGATCACGATTTGTGATCCCTTGGTCACGCTTAACCACCAAATCTTTTCCCCTTACATTGGGTACCCACTTTATAGAGGCTGGGTGAGCCCCAGGAGGTTCCTAGATCCCATGTGATCCATCCTCGGCTGCTAACAGACTAAATAAAAGTCTTGCCGGCAGCGGGATTCGAACCAGGATTTTGGCTTGGCAACTCAGTGCTCTACCACTGGGTCTCTCCGCTCCGGAATTACTATAGTTCTACTAAAAACGTGAATCATTAATCTTTATTAAATTAAATTTATTTCTTAAAATTAGTATTAATTATACATTAATTTTAATTATACTTCAATTATATAAACATAGTATAATTGATGGCGTTTCAACAATAAATAATATGTACGAATTCGCCAGAATGTTCAGAATGGGTTGTTTCCTAAAAATGACGACTCATATTTTTTAAAAATATGAAATTTAAATACAAATCCGTGCTACATAGGATTATAGCGGATAAATTCCTTTAAATATCTGCCTCGAAACTACATTCTGCGACTAGTAAATCAAGAAAAGGCCATAACAATTATCGACTACTTCCCAGACTTTTTATCAGCTTTAGCTAACAGAAATCTGTCTTTTTTACCTCATTTTTTTTTAGAGACTGTTGACATTCCAATGCGATTACAAGCTGATGGCAGTTCCATTACTGGCGCACGTTCTGCTTCTAAACAACTTCTTATTGCGTTATCAACTTGTGGTAACTTAAATCAACTCGAACATTAAAGTCATTTAGCTACTAAAATTTATTGAATCGTCTCATACGTGATAAATATACTTTCAAATAAGCAGTTATACTAATCAGACGTGATCCCTAAATAAAATCGAGAGGCCAGCAATTCCCGAAGAATGATGCGAGGTCGAAAAAGGGATGGACTCTAAAAAAGATTCACTCTAATTCAAGAAGCGTTTCGTTTCTTATAGTTTTTTGTTTAAATTAATGAAGCAATTGGCGAAATATCTAATTAATCAAAAGTTATCTATTATTATTTATTAGCAGACACTGAAGTGCTACACTTTGTTTAACTGTATACTGGGTTACAGGAAAGAAATGGGAAATATTTAAGGAGGTATTTGAGTCCTCAAGAACAAGAAAAAATATATATATTTTTTACCCATTGTACGATCCTATACAGAAAACAGGAATTTTAAAATATTCCTTTGTCAAAATACTTCAAAAGAATTTAATTAACGGCGTTAAAGAACCTTTTGACCTACTCAAAATTAAACCTATGGTGTCTGTAAAGATTTGATTTTAATTTAAGCCATACGTGATTTTCTTTGGAAAGAATGCTATCCTCAAAACCCCTATTATCTTTTTTTTACATGTTAATAGTATTTAAAATAAAAGTTTTTTTAGTAAAAGCATTTTTTTACACAAATATGTATTTTTTTATTGCGTAGCGGACTTATTAAATCAATTTTGACCCTCCTACTATGGTTAGAAAGGTTAGTAAACTGTAGTAATAAACCTCAACAATGACATAAAAATACCTTAAACTCTGAAAAAATAAAAATATGTGCATAGTAAATTAAATATATATTTATATTTTTTATTTAATTGACCTTAATTCATTTAATGTTAGTGTCAGAAAATGATATTTCTCTCAATATTTATTACCTATGCTACTGTTATAAAAATATTAATTTTTATACGAGAAGGGTGTAGATATTCTCACTCTGTTCTGAAGCCCCCGAAATTGTGGGAATTTGTAAAATTCAAGCTACAGAAATAAAAACCCGTAATAAAAACTAAATAAACCTGTTATAAATTATTCTTTATTTTCTCCTAAAGTTCATTGGCTAAAATAGTTGATCATTTGTTGATTTATTTTTTCTGTAAAATCACGAATATTTTTTTATGGGAACTGACATCGAATATACTGCACCACTCTTTTTTTTTAATGCAAAGGTTTAATAATCGATTGGAGTATAAGTTACAACACGGATTCGGATTATAATTCCCGCCTATACAAAACGGAAAATTGAGATTTTATATTTTGATTCTCGGAGTAAAAGACACAAAAAATAGGTTTTGATTTTTTTCCGGTTTTTTAGTTAATTATTTTTTTATTGAGCTGGAATCATTTCATTTACCTTCCCTGGTTTAGTAAGATTAGATCATCTCTCATGTTCAGACATTCTTAAAAAAGCTTTAAATATATGTAAAATATGAATACTTGTGGCAACTTCTTAAAAACTACGTCATAGAAGTATTTAAGGAGTAGTTAGGAATAGCGAAGTAATTTATTCAAATTCGATTTATTATCGATTAATCTATATGCATCACAATCAAGTGTTTAATAATATGTATACGAGCCTCTATATAACTGATGGAGAAAGCTACTTGAAACATTATTCAGTTGTATTAACTTTCCGGTTATCTCTCCCATCTCGTGTTGCTATTATTTCTAAACGAATCGCCATCTATCAAGCATATCCTATCAGAGGTGAAAACAACTCTCCCTTCTTTGTTTTGACATTTTATCAGTTGTGAGAATGTTCGCGTGAGATTTGTTATTCTGACTCACTGATGATCCTATATTATAAATTTACGGATATATCTCTCTTTCATAGGGACTTTTTTCCATATGCTGAAAATACCAATGAAATGAAACCAATGTATGCGGTTTTTGTAATAAATTGTATGTACTCTCAATTAGTTGCTGTTCAATCTCATATGAGGATTCGACGTTAGAGTCTAGTCAAGATAAGTTCTAACCTAAGTCCAACAAGAACCAGGGTAAACTTATTAAAAGATAAATGGTGCTATTTAAATAATTTTATTAAAGTTTATGTTTAAAATAAATTTTTATTGTTGTCAACCGTGTCGGAAGTATAGATCTGCTTAAGCCACACAACTGTTCCGCTTTGCGTGTACTGAATAACCTCACCCGTGCCATTTTAAAGTTATAACTAGACCCCCCTTCTTGTTCTGTGTGACAATTTACAACGAAATCCCATCAGAAATGAGCAAACAATTAAACATATTTATTTTGTTATCTCACATAAATTAGTTTTTATCTTCATTATATCTATTACGTAAATTAATGATTAGACGGATTCAAGATTTTTGAGCATTGTGGTTTAATATTTTGTTCAAGTTCAAGTACATTTATTTGGCTAAGTTTCACATGATTTAGTCGCTTTGATGAAACATTTTCTACTGTTTTATAATAAATATTTAATTCCCATTAAGGCTGAAAAAAAACGTTACTATGTCAGGTAAAATTTTGTACCTACTATGACAAATATTTTACTTCGTTTTGAGAAGTTGAAATAATATATTATTAACTTTCTTCTCTTTGGTCCTGTCTTCTGTAAAATATTTGAGTTTTAATTTAAATGTTTTAAAAAATGCATATAATAGCATAGTGATTTATGTAGATTTTTAACAGGTGTTTACAAAATATAGTGCCACTTTTATTAAAAAATAAACAAATAGACAAAATTTCAAAAAACCCCATTTAAAAGTCTAGATAATGTGTTAATGGTCAATAGAGCCTTATTATGGGATGCGTGCCTCTCTTGAAGGTTGACCTAGATGGGAAATAAAACCGTGTTGGTATTTCTGGTGACATCACACTGTACAACTATGTCGTCAGTACATTTGTTGGTTATTTATTTTTTAATAATTGAATTATTTTTCTGATAATTTAGTTATATATTTACCATTATCTTCCCCTCTGTTCATTAATAATTCTGATTTATAAATTTCTAAAAAAAACTTGGCATATAATAACTTTTTTTTTTTTAATTGCAAATTACTGTAGTTTTAAAATATCAAAGTACTTGATCAAAAAGTATTCAGATGTTTATCCGAAGGTTTCATCAATCAAGAATCCTCAAATTTACAATTTCTTTGTTGTCTTTTAAATGATGGATGGTTATTGTATATTTTTAAAGAAAATGTAATAAAAAATAGAACTTCAGCACTATTTTCATTATTTTTTTAATAACCCGTTTATTCGGTTTATAATAAAGTATGGTATAGTTTGGAGCTTTTTATGATAAATCCTTTTAATATTATAATTTATAAAAAGGTATAAATACGATTTTTCCCGGTGTCTAGTACGGTTTTCGTTTCTCCATTGATTTAGCAATCAAAATATTAAATTCAATCAGAATTTATAGAACTAACTAAAAAATATTTCATCATTTGCTTTATACATGTTTTGAATTAACAAGGTTGTTTTTGACGTAATAAATTGTATTTGGAGCGTCAGACTTTTTCTCGAAACTCGACTCCCTAGAAACCGCTAAAGGTTTCACCGATGACTCATTGTCACTAATACGTACTTACAAGGATCCTGAAAATAGGGTATATGTTTTTTTTTCTCTTTCACAGGAATCAGTCAATATTTATGAAGTCATTCGTAGTGTGTCATCCTTTGAGTTTATTTGAATGAATGCAGATATATTGTTATACATTTTTTAATATATAACTTTTGATATAATTTGTATAGTATCTGTTCCGCAGGTTTTCGCTTCGAGTACATTTACAAAACGTTTCAACTGTTTACTCGTTTCATTTTTAATATTTTCCAAAAATTCAAATTATATTCAGCTTTAGTGATAATGGGTAATGAGAAGATTTTAGTAATCATTTCATCAAGAACTTTTCTCACTCTGTTCTGAAGCCCCCAAAAATCCGAAATTGTGGGAATTTGTAAAATTCAAGCTACAGAAATAAAAAGCCCGTAATGAAAACTAAATGAAGCTTCAAAAGACATTTCGAATTATAGTTGATATATGTTTGTTGAAACGTTCATTTCTAGATGAAATGGTTACCGAAGTATACACATTTCTCATAATTACATTCTCTTGTCCTTACTATAGCTCATGATAACTTGTAGTTTTGGAAAATGTTACAAGGGAAACGAAAAGTTAAAACACGTTACTCAAAACCAATACACTACTTGCGGAATAATTACCAAATAAATTGGCACAGAATTATTTACACAAACGAAATTTGGTCTACTCATATCCTCGACTCAACTTAATTTTATGTTTGCTCGTGTCTAAATCTTTCTAAATTTGATATTTTCGCTTCTATTTTATTTCATTTCCTCAACCTTTTCTCACTTCGTTCTAGTGGTATCCACTATGTTCTCCTTAGTTCTCTTTATACTCACGGTTCCACTGGTACGTTTTTCTGTATTATGGTTCTTGGTTGAACAGTCGTTACATTCCATTTCATTCCAGTTCATCTCCCCCATTGTTAAACATTCCTCTACCTTCGCTTGTTTTTGTGTTAATGAACAATCATTTATTAAATAAGCACCTGAGAGGAGACAGAGGTCCTGAGACAGGAACCAGGGCAGTGACCCCCACATTCCCAGCTAATAGGTCCTATACTGGCACTGCACTTCCTTGGGGACGACTGTCAGGTGTTGACGGCTTCGTGTCCACGGGCTGTCCACCGAGTTATGTAACACACTTCATCGCCATTCTTCCGAATAAACGAAAATTTCGGAGGGGAAGTTCTTCATTATTATCGTTTTTGGACAGTATTACCCTTATCAACTGATCAGGTAGAATCTTTCCTATACCTGTAATGATTAATCGATTACTTTTCTTCCCTTAACCACGCACAGAAATATTCTATATTCAAAAAAATGTAATATAGTAAAGATTTGAGGAAAAAAATTCTTAAATACAGAGCCTCAAGTCCCTAAAGTAAAAACAGGAAAAGACCTGTCAATATTTCGCCAATTTAGACTTCTTCAGGACATAAAGAGAATATTATTACAGGAAATAAATAAATAAATCCCAATCTCAAAATGCAGCAAGACACCAACCAGAGACAACACCCCACAACCTAGGCCAAAATGCAATGGATGGTATATAATCAATGTTAAAGGATAACAGACATCTGTTAAAAGTTATATAAAAACAGCTGTTAAAGGTTTAAAAAAAAACTGATAAACAAAAAGAAATATTTAAACTTCCAAAATGCTTTAAGGAAAGTAAAAGAAAACAAATCAGAAGACAAAAAATCATATTTCAAAAACGAAAGTAAAATTACAAGGGAAAAAGAAAATTATAATGAAACTAGAGGGTACACGGCTATTCCACAAAAAAAATAGAAAGAGCTAATAAGAGAAAAAAATTATTATTTAAGAGGTGAGGGGAAAAATTCCTAAACACAAAGCTTCAAGTCTCTAAAGCAAAAACAGGAAACAAAAGTACCTGTTGATATTAGCATTAACTAATAACACATAACTTCAATACTGAAGTCCACAATTACGCAACTAATTGCACTCAGGTACCATAATCATGACTTTGAGTATAGAGTTTGAAAGCATTTTCCATACGTGTAATCATTGTCATTGTTAGAGGAACATAATACGCAATGAAAGAATGGTGAAATTATGTTTCACTCTTTAATATGCCTTTCATATTTTAAAAAAAATTTCATCTTTCTCTACTTTAAAGTTTTCAAATTGACACTAACACAACAAACACCTTCCCTAAAAAAATCAAACTTGGGAAACTAATAATTAACTTGACACAGGATTACAAATTTGGTTGAGCAGAAAAAGAGAGCCAACTAACTATAGCATTAGCCAACATTCAATACCTCATAAAATAATTCTTCACTTTCACTATAGGAAAATTGATCACTATTAAGTTGATCAATAAATTTATTATTCTCTTTTTATAGATAAGCAGTTCACAATTCTGGCACCTCGCAACAACGCATCCCTTCAAATATCCACAGACCGACTTCGCTCCCATCCTGACTCCATAAAAAGGTTACTCTTAGATCATGTTGTGCTAGGTCAGAGATTGGACCTCGGAATCGGTGCAGATCTTAGAGTAACAACACTCGGTGGCAGAACTCTCAACATTAAATATAAACAGGGTGATTACATCAAAGTACAATCTACCTTTCATAACTTAAATGCTGTTCATTTATCTACATTTAATTATTTTTACTTTTGTAGGGAGCTTGGTAGCTAATGGTGCTAAAGTACAAGAAGATAAAGTTGACGTCGAGAATGGAAGGCTGATAATCTTGGATAACTACTTGTTTCCCGAGGATATGATTGGTGACCACAGCTTCTTACAAGATATGTATGAAGTTTTGTCTTACTTACAATCAGGGGTAAGGGTCTTTCAACATCTTCTTGGCAGAACCAATGTCACCAAATTGCTAAAACAAGGTAAATGTAATCTCAAATTTGGTTTAGTCCTTTTTTTATGAGTATAATTTCTTATTTTGTCATTTTTATATCTAATTTATAAAATAGTTACTCAAAGTTTTATTAACTTTATGAAAATTCTGGTTTCAGATGATGATTATACTGTTCTTGTTCCAACTGACCATGCATTCCAAAGATGGCATCCAATTGACTGGGGTTTTTATCCGTTTTCTGTCCCTGAGTTTACAGATAGTATCCTCACAAACCATTTTATTTATGGCAATGTCAGGCAAGAAAACATGGGTTCAACTCCCATCGTAGTAAAGACATTGGGGAACAGGGAGATCACCTTTAAAAAAACAGGTTTGTTTTTTAAAATCTTTATCTACTGCTGTCTTTTTATCCCTACCACACTGTCTTCTTGTATTAATGGAGGATTTTGATTCTGACTTTTCAACATTTATTTATTATGTTGAAATTCCCACTTTCTGAAATTCCTTTCTTGTTTAAACCTTTATGCACCTTTAAAATCTTCCTATTCTTATTCCTTTTTTCAATCCCAATATGCTGTTCAATTATATGCAATGTAAGACAGCTTTGGTTTCATTACTGACATTTTTATGAATGTAAACAAATCTCAAATGTATAATATCGCTTCTAGTATTATTTCTCACTACATTTGTTACAAAAACTTCTTTCTTTTATATTTTATTTTATCATTTCTAGTTTCTTTTGGTAAAAAATGTATTGTACCATTATTCTCGTAACTATTTTGTATTCATTTTCAATTAATCTGTTTATGTTTGAGGTCTTCTTTTTTTATTTACACTAATAATAATATTTTTGTCTGAAATAATGTTTATTTGTTAGACATTTCTTGTGCCTATAGGACTTTGTATTTTGTATTGTAAAGTGTTTTTTCCTCCCCATTATATTCTAAAAATAAGCAAGCATAAATTGCTTATACTAATGAAAATTTAAAAACACAATATAACTTTTGAAAAAATGAGATATTTGTTTTAATAACACTCTAAGTAATTTAGTTTTTCACTATAAAATATTAACTTCATTTCAGCAGCTGGAACTGTTTATGCCAATGGAGTTGAAGTAGTAGGCGGAGATACACCCTTATCAAGAGGAAACATCATGCTAGTAACAGAGGTGCTCTTCGTGGATGAAGGAGTTGTCCACAAATTGCATGAAGGGCATAGAGACAAAGAAACACCACCTCTATTGGCTTTCCCCTGGTTTGGAGCACAGTTCTTATCACATGCTTTTCTTTTACTTGAATCTGACAGAAGGTTCACTCACATCACAAGATTTCTTAATGTCGCTGATCTGGTTCCTCATATACCTGGTCAAGGTACATACAAAAAAATATTTTTTGTCATTAGAGTATTGTATCTTGTTAATGGTATAGCTGTACAGTTTTTTGTGACTCTGGGAGAAATAAACATTATTATTTTTTTTTTTAATAAGATAGGCGTAAATTGAAAAATATATAGGTTATATTTTGGCAATAGTATATATCAGTTGGCAGGTCAACAATCAAAATAATCAACTTTTTAATGTTATTTTTTTTTGTAAAAAATATAACTTAATACAGTTAGTGTTCACTATATCAATTCAGATTAATTATAATATTTTTATTATAACAAATTGTGAAAAATAAAAATCAATCACCAGTTCATTAGCTTTATTAAAGCAAAGTTCCTCCGGCAGTAATTATATATAATATGCAACATATTCTTTTAATTAACTATATTTATATTTGTCAAAGGAACAAAATTGCTTTAATAAAGTTGATGATTTTAAATAAAAATAAATTTGTAGCCAGGTTTGTTTATATTGAGCTTATGTTGAATATTATTAGTTAACCTTGTATATATGAGGAAGAAAATGGTCCGGGTAGAGGCCCGGAAAATTCTCATATATAGGGAGAACTTTTTATTGGTAAGCCAACGTTTCGACCCTCATTGCAGGTCTTCTTCAGGGCTAAATATACAAGATACAAAAAATTAAAATAATACATGGCACAGAATAACACTATATGTAGTATATTGATAGAATGTTATACTTAGTAAGTACTATATTAGGCATCCATCATTTGTTGTAACATCACAATTTTATAATTTATCTTCATTTACAATCCAGAATTTTATATCTTTACTCTCTATACATTTCTTTCATAGTTATTCTTTAACAGCATATTTTGTATTAATATAAATTCAATATATTCATATAATTATATAAATTTAAAAGGGAGCGGAGTGGCTCAGTGGCTGAGCACTGAGTTGCCATGCCGGAAATCCTGCTTCAAATCCCGCTGCGGGCTGTTACTTTTATTTAGTCTGTTTGCAGCCGGAGATGGATCATTTTGGATCTAGGACCCTCCTGGGGCTCACCCAGCCTCTATAAAATATTATAAAAATAGGGTACCCATAATAAGGGGGAAAACCTGAGGGTTGAGCGTGACCTAGGACAAGTCACCTCCTTGCAGAACTGTTGTCCATGAAACAGTACAGTCTCAACCATGTACTGAAACCCCAGACTCGTTATCGGGTCGTAGTGGTACAGGTTTATATATATTTATATAACATCCCATACTTTTATTATCTACATTTCACATCATATTTTGCTTATATTTTCATACATATTTACTTATATAACTTCCAATAAGTAAATTGCCTGTTTGCATTTTTTACATATCACCTGTAATTTAACTAGGTTTTCCATGCTTTAATATCTCACCACATTACATTTGTACCTTTTCTTTATGTTCATTTTGTATCTTACTGTTCATCTCCTTTTTTTATCATTGCTTGGCATTACCACCTTTTTGTACTCTTATGCTGTAATCTTTTAATCATATATACCCTTAATTTTATATCCATTGCTATTTTCATTACTTTTCAGTTCCTATGTTAATATATTTTTTCTCGGTATTGCAATGTTTTTTATAGTTATTTTTGTTCTGTTTGTTTTTCTCTCATAGCCCTGAAGATAGCCTACAACGTAGGTTGAAACGTTGGCACGTATAATGAATAAGTTTGTCTTATTTAGTGTTTTTTTTTCTGCACCCCCAGACTATCTATATCCCACATAAACTACTGAAGTTGTTAGTTACATCAATTCTCATCAACCCTATTTTCAGTGGTTTAAAAAAAATAGTAAGAAGTGGAAAACATACCAGGCACACAAAATCCACTTTTGTGTACCAGGACGAATTTCTTCGGTTGATTAGGTTTTCGCTTTTTAAGTGGTCATTTTTATTCTCATTGAATCATGCCTATGCAATATGAATTGCAAACAAATTGGAGGGTTTCAAGTAGGGTAATATTTAAACTTATTTGAGCTTTAATTTTTTTATCAGTTTAAACTAAGAAATAGTAAATAGTAAAAGCTTTGTTTAATTAACCATATCAATAAGATGTATTTCAGTATTGCTATAATGTCATTAAAAGTTATTTATTTTTATAATACTTTATTATATGAATTATTTAAAGTTATTCCTTTCTTAGAGCTTTTACAATCAACGTAAATCACTTCATATGTTGTTTTATAACATTAAATTCGTAATTAATTTTTATATTAATTTTGCAGGCTACACATTTTTCGTTCCAACAGACTCAGCATTCAAATCGCTGAACTTGGAATCTGCTCCAGATAACCTTCTCTCAAGCATGGATGGATTGGAAATTCTTTTGAGTCACTTTGTTAAAGGAAGACTTTATGATAAAGATATCAAAGACAATTCCACATTTATTTCTCTTTCTGGAAGAAAAATCCACGTCTCAAGAAAAACTGGTAAGTTTAGCAGAATATAGGATCATAAATCTTACAGAATTAACCTAACTGGTTTTTTTTTTCACAATATTTTGGTTATATGCCATATTTAACCTATTATAATATTTAATATTTAATTTTTTAATGGCCATAAAATAATTTATTTCCTACATTATCTGTAGTTACTGGTTTTCCATGGAAACAATAAATGTAGAATCTTTAACAAGCGAAAAACTTAACTCCGAAGTAGCAAATGCTTATTTTTAATAAAGAAGTATAAATACCAAGTTTTGTCTAAATCAGCTGCCTTTCTCTAAATGGTTGGTCAACAATTTACCTACAGGAAAGGGGAATTAGTTTATCTCTACTTCATAAAGATTCAACCTATAAATTGCCTCATAGGGTTTTTTTAAAAAAAGATAATAACCACACATATTAGAATATCTCTTGAACCATTACCAAATAATTTCATACAGTCTTTGAGGTTGAATTGAAGCTGGTATGGTTATTTTCCATATACTTGAGCTAAAACCTAGAATTTTTTCAAATTGCAATAATGAATAGATATCATTATCAAAGGAAGCATTTATTTTGATGGAATAAAGGTTTATATGTTGTAAATATCAATTTAAAATTTTGTAGTCCAAAACAAATGGTATGAACGATATATTTATTTTTAATTTTTCAACCTTCATGAGAATTTTATTTTTTAAATGTGTTTATCTAATTGTAAAAAGTTGGTGTTCACATTTTCGCTCACACAAAACCTATACTAATACAAATCATAAATGATATTGGGTTCAATAAGGAAATTCAAGGATTGAATTATTTCCAATATGATGACAATGATTGTGCGAGGATGTGATTTGGCTGGAATATCGCTCAACCACCAATCCCCCCCCCCTAATAGAAGATAGTGGCTCCAACTCTCTTTTCCTTGGGTAGGAGAAAAGGAGCTGCACCAGGGAGGCCATCAGACAGAAGGGAAAGAACCTGAAAAAGAAACTGCATAGTAGTGGAAAGGAGGCTGTGGGCACAACTGTATTGATCTTAATGTGAATAGACCTACTCCCAGCATTGCCTTTTTACACTCGAATACATATCATCACTCAGCCACAAATACCTGTATAGTCTTGCATAGATGTTTAGGTAGCTAATTAAATAAATAATGTATTTCCCCTCAATTAGGGATACCCACTTTATAGAGGCTGGGCGAGGCTTGGGTGGGTCTATACTAAGGGAGTTGATATAAGGCTGTCAACAGAATAAATAATTTATCCGCCACAACTCAGGATCTCCAAATCTGTAACCCTTAACCTATTTAAATTATAAATATCTTTCTACCATTAATAATTATTATTTTAAAACATTTATTCTACTATTTATAAACTTAGTAGTTACATGATGATTCAATATTATTATTATATAATTATTTTTGTTTGTTTAAGGAACGAATGGTACAATTGAAGATGCCAATATTGTAGAAAAAGAAATTTTTGTTTATAATCTTGGAACTATGTTTTACATTGACAAAGTAATTTTTGGTTCTGAAATAACAATACCACCAGAAAGTACCCTCCCTACAACAACTGCAGAATCTGAGCTCAATGGAGAATCAGGCACCTTTCCTGATATATTATTAGAGGATAATACATCAACTACACAGGGACAGGAAACAACATATATGCCAACAACTACAATGTTACCAGAGACAACACCAGTTTGAGAATTTTAAATTCATTTAAAAAGTTAAATATAGGCAATACAAATATTGTTTTCTCATAATCAATATGATTCCCTTTTGTAAACGAAAAGGTTTTTAGAGATCTTTGTTTATTCTATGACATAAGGAAATTCAAAGAACTTTATATATTTTTTAATTAGAATAATTGAATTGGGTTAAATGTATATTTAGATTGTGAATCATAATGTATTAATAAAAAAGAAACAAAAAAAAATGAAAGACATTTTGTTGTAATTTGTCTGAATAGCAAGTTATCTTTTATATAAATCTTTTTTGTCAACTTGGATTGGCAAAATATTTTAAGTACATGAATTATTGTTGTGGTTTACTATATGCTTTGAAAATATGTTCTTCAAATTGGCAAATGCCATTGTAATTAGGTGAATATGTCCACAACTAAGATATTTACTTAGATGGCTGTGTGGTGCTGTACCTGGTGTGGGTACCCTGTATGTTAAATAAATGGATAGAGTCATGTTAGGTTTAAATGAATCAAGCTCTACACAAGGGGTTCAAAAAATATTTTGTTTCCATAATTATATTTATACCAGAACCTTGAGTGGAGTATTCAATTCAAATTTTTAAATCAAATTTCTAAAGATTATGTGTAAATATTTTGTTAGTTTTTAAGAAAGAATACTGTAAATACAATTATAACTTATTTTATTTATAAGAAGTGAGTGCATTATGAGAATGAGGACATGTTTTATAAAATTGATTTAAACTTAATTTTGTTATTAGTTTCATTTGATTTCCCAATAGACTCTGAAAATTATTTTTATTAGTTAATTTTACTAAAAGATGGTACATTATATGATTTTTTTTAAATAACTACTATTGGCAGTATGTTCCTAATTTACAGACCCACCCATAAAATAATGTTTCATTCTAAAATATTAACTTCTGTAGCCTAGTAAAATATTAGAAAGGAAAAATAAACAAAAATCTTAAAATTAGATATGGATTAATTTATTTTATTCTGAGGTTTAGCAAAATACAGCCTCTTATTCATAAAGGTTCATAGAGGTAGCTGAATCTTACAACACATTTAAAAATACGTGTGACTATGGTAAACCCCTATCTGCCTAGCGGTAGACCAAGTCCCTTTGTTCCAATTCAAATCACTCAAACTCCCATTATTGTATTTCTCTGTCTTTTGAAAGTACAAAAAAAAAATTCAATTTTTACATATGAGGTAGAATAACAATTATGGGTTGTAAAAAATCTAAAAAAATTTTAATATATAATAAAGAGATCAATAATACTTTAAAAACCAACATATTTAGATTGAAAAGTACTATTTATGAAGTAGTATATTTATAAGTATATACTACTTGTCAAAATTATTCTAAGCCAATTTCCAAAGCCTATAAGAATAAATTCCTATTCAAATGTGGTTTGAGCAAATAATTCCAATCCAATATCTCATTTTGTCTATCATAAATATTTTCATTTCCAATTCAGTGATCTTAAAAACATCTAAGCAGTAAGTTTCAATCAAATTGAATTTTTTTTGTTGAGAAAATAATAATACATACACACATCTATACATATTATAAAATAAAGTCCTCGGCCGCGGTTTCCACCAATAGATAGAGTGATTCACCAGGAAGGTTCAGTTATATAATTTGTCGAGGTTTTGTGTAAATGGGTTGGAATATAACGATAATTTGCGGAAATGATGGAAACTTTAACATATGAATTTTAATTAACACATGATAATTTAATCATGCCTCGGCGAAAATCTAATATTGGACGCAGTACGTCATCTGCCAAAAGAGTTAGTTTGAATCGAAGCAACGAGAATGATCAAGAGAGGGAGGTCCATTTATCATTTGTCCGTGAAAGGTAAAGACATTTAAGGTATATTATTCAAATTAATTGCAGTGGAAAGCAAAATACTAATTGATGGTGCAATAAAGAATATTCTGGAATGAATTACGATTCAACAATAGATCACAGAAACGATGCGGCGATATCTACAGGCTCTCCTTCTATTGTTTGTCAATACTGCTCAGCTCTAAAATGGAATGATGAGTCCAAGGGTATATGTTGTTCCAACGGTAAGATTAAACTAGATGACATAGTTGCGCCACCAGATCCTTTAAAGTCACTCCTTGGCGGAAATCATCCTAAACATACACAATTCATATGTAATATTTGTCGGTATAATAACGCTTTTCAGATGACATCATTCAAAAGTCAACGGGTGGTTGAACACGGTTTTATTTACTCAACTAACAGTAACTCAAAATTGTATGTGGTATCTAAAAATCACTTCTCAAGAATAATTTCATTATGCCCAGAAATTTATCAGTTTATTCAATAGGAATTTATAGCCAGCTCTGTATGGATACAATTCAGAAGGTTACTAGGAATTCTGGGGAATAAGACAACTAGGATTCCAGTAGGGACCCAGCTTTGCTTCAGTTTCGATAGTCTTCAGATGGTGCTCATTAGTACTTACAATATTCGCTCCCAAATTATGGTTTGTTTAATTCTATTAGACATAATAGAATAGAATAGAATAAAACAGGTTGGTTTATCATGTTGAAATCATGATTTGTTATTACAGAAAAATTATATTAAAAGATTCATCTTATAATAAACAATCATGAAACTTTACTTACATGAACACATTACTCATGATCTATATTACCTAGATGTTAAAAAAAATGTATACCTTTTTTTGTTAAGTTGAAGGTGAATTAGTTAATGGTTCTATGCAATATCTACAGTTCTAAGCATTGTTAAAACTTGTAACTGTTTTTCTTCATTTCTAACTATTTGTATTAAACAAATAACAAAGTGGACTATTTTTTATTTGTAAAATGTTTAAATTTTCATGTAAAATATTTTTTATTGGAACATGAAATTGATTATTATTGAAATTTACATGTAAATCAATTAAACAGACTCTGATGAAGGGTTTCTTAAAGCTAATTTTAAAAAAATTATGGTGACAAAACATATGACGCGTCTCATTCCAAACCCCGGTAAATCCAATTTTTTTCAAAAATGAATATGTATACATATATATCTGTGTGTGTGTGTGTGTATGAATGAAAATATTGGATGAAATCTTTCTACTGCCAGAAGCATACAACTCCAAGCCCGCTGAATCCAATGTAAAATGTATTATGAATCTAGCCTTCCACGTCAAAACAGCATAAACATCTGGTGATTTAAAATGGTCATTCACTTCAAATCCAGTTAGATCCAACCAAAAAACAACATTTTCCAGAATTCTGATGGTCCACTTAAAAATTGTAAATATGTTGACAGTTATACCATTTAAGATATTAATTTAATTTGACAGTTTTTGACAGCTTGAGAGAAATTAAATTCTTAGAGTTTTTTTGTCCTCATGAAAAATTTTCGAAGTTGGATTTAATTGGTCTCGAATGAGACTTATATGATGAGACACCTCATATGCTTCATAATATAATTTTTTAAATATATTATTTATATACTAATTACAGTTAAGAATAAAATAATACTGTAATTTGATAAATCTAATCAGCTACATGTTTTTAAGTACCATGATAATATTTTACAATACTATAGAAAACGAAACGGGGATTAATTTATTTGGGTTTTCAATTAAATATTGAATTTGTGGTTTTCCATTTCATTAAAAACTAAATTGCCATTTCACACACCTATGTAATATATCAGATCTATAAATTCAGAAGTTTTCAGAGAAGAGAAAAATCATTAAAAGAAGGATATCAAAGAAAACTAAACATATAACCACTTTATTACAAAATAGAAAAAGAAATATGAAAATAATTTAATTTTAAACAATAATATCAAATCAGACATTATATGGTATTGTAAAACAGGAAATGATTGATTGAATTTAAATATTTACTTTTCATAAATTAATTAAAAATTAATATAATGAGGCTTATTGAACTTGTTCAACCGGGTTTCCAACGGAATTCTTCAAATCAGACACATTAGGCTGAGTTTCATAGGTACAAATAGTGACTCCATGCCTGTGAGCTGGTGAAAATTCTCCTCTTAGGCCTATATAGTAAAGCTTAGTTGAGTCTGAACCAAAATTGCTAGGGAAATGTATTGATAAGTGATGTACAGTAGAAAATTTAACAACCCTAAAAAAAAAAAAAAATATACTTTTATTAAAAAAGAAAGATAATATTGGCTTGTTTCACATGAAATGTCCGCTTTTATTATTTCTAAAACTAGGATCTAAAAGTAGAATTAGTGGACTTCTGTTGCTTAAGATTTTCATATTTACAAATTGTAACAAGAAAAAAAACTGTCCAGTACAACCCATGAATGGTCTATGGTAGGGGCTGTACTGTTTCTAGGATAATGGTTGTGATTTGTGGTATATTATCCTCAACCGCCAGGTTTTTCCCCCAAGTAAGGTTTAATTGGGGCTAAAATCTTCCCCCAAAAGCTCTTTAACTGTTAATATTTAGTCCCCTTTTGTACTTTGCTCTCAAAGGAGAAAGAAAAGTCAAGAGTGAACATACCAGAAATTCCTTCTATACAAATGAACTTAAGTTGTTTGGATACATCTAACCGAGAAAGAAATAGCTATATAAGTGAATTTCTTTCCATGGTCTCCATATCAGAATAAATTTTCTCTTATATCATTTATATTACTGTAATCTATTGATTTTTTTTTATATAGTAATTTGATCACACAAATTAATAACTATTAAACTATGAAAACAATAATAATAATATAAAGTACTAAAACCTCTATTCATAAGCAAATAGTTAAGTTTTTAAATAAAGATATTTACATGGTTGAATATTCCAATGTTCCAGCATTGTCAGGATGAAGATCGAATTCTTGGTCAGGAGGAATAGAAGTGTCATCAAAAGTCATATATGGCCTGTTCTTGTATCTGTAAGCAAAAAAACAGTAACAAGCAATTTTAAAAATATTTATAAATGAACTAAAATTACAAATTTTAAAATAAAAATTAAGCTTCCTGAAAGGCCTCCAAATGGAAGTCCTCTTTTTTTCAAGTTTGTTAGAAGAAACACTAGTGATTGTAAATCATCAGCATTAAACAGATTTCATCAATAAATAAGAATTTGAGTAAAAATCAAAAAAATTACAGCCAATAATTTACTAATTAGCCTAACGATCATTATAAATGCTGATGTGAGCTAGAATGATACAATTATAATTCTTATTAGAATTAAACTATCTAATTCAGCCACTATATAACAACTCTGTTAACTGTCTCCAAAGACAGGTAAAA
The DNA here is from genome assembly GCA_964056705.1 of Troilus luridus. Taxonomy (NCBI): domain Eukaryota; kingdom Metazoa; phylum Arthropoda; class Insecta; order Hemiptera; family Pentatomidae; genus Troilus; species Troilus luridus. The sequence continues at coordinate 40,229,528 of OZ057412.1, read as the reverse complement.
AGCTATTTGTATATATACTCTACATACATATAGCTTGTCATTATTAGTTCGTACCAAACTAATTCAAATTTATTCCCTCTCATACCTCTATCACTGAAATTACTATTTCTGAAAAATTACTGTTTATCGTATCTTCTTCTTCTTCCTCTAACTCCTGTGTGCCGTTAAGCATGGAGTTGCCGTCTCGGTCTACCGAGCCCATTGGTCTCTGTCCCTTGCAATTCTTCTCATCTCCGGAGAGGTGAGTCCTCTTGCTGCACCGTTTCCCAATGAAGTCGGAGTACATACATCTGGGTCTACCACGAGGACGTCTTCCTTCTGGCGCCTCTCTTCATCAGTGCAGGATGTCCCAAATCCTCGCGAATCCTGTCATTTCTTATACAGTCCTTCCTGGTCCTGCCAACTATCCTTTACCTGCCATCCTACTTGCATGTTTATCGAGGGTTGTCCAACTTTCAGATCCATACAAAAGCACTGGAAGGAAAACCAATTTAATATCCTAATTTTGTCATCTCTGCTTACTTCATGTTTTCCGATGATAATTTTGGATATTTGGTAGTACAGTCCATTGGCCTTCATCATCCGATTTAGAACCTCCTGGTCTATTTTACCATCTTTGCTCATGACTGTCCCTAGATATGTGTAGGTGTTCGTTATTTCTAGGGTTTTGCCATCACATAATATCCTTGGCAGGTTTTTCCTTCCTCCACACATAATTTTGCATTTAGCTGGATTTATGTGCAATCCTCTTAGCTGGAGTTCCTCATGCCATTCATTTAGTGATGTCTGGAGAGCTTCCTGAGAGTCTGTTGTCTGAGAGTTCATTGAGCCTCACTATACCCTTTGGATCCTGATAAACCGATTAAATGGATCTCACTAGATTTGCTGGCACCCTTCTTCTCAGCAGTGCATCCCAAATCTCTTGCCTCAGAACAGAATCAAAGGCCCCTGTCAGATCCAGAAGTGCTAGATACACTACCTTGCCACGATCCCATGCTTTTTCTATCATTCTGAGTGAGAATATGTGATCCTAGGTCTGAAAGCGGCCTGCTCCTCTTCCAAATATTGTTCTATTAGATGCCTCAGCTTCTGTTCTAATATTCTTGTATACGATTGAGGATAGACAAATCGGCCAATAGTTCCCACATTCACTTTGGCTGCCCTTCTTGTGTAAAGGGACTATGATATTATTCTCCCATTCTTGTGGTAGTTGCTTCGAGTCCCAAACTCTTTGGAAAAGAGCATTTCATTTCCCCCATATTTAATGAGTTCTGGGGCTATACCGTCTGGTCCTGGATCTTTTCCTAGCTGGATTTTCTCAACGGCTAATGCCACCTCATCCTCCTCAATGCATTATCCATGTCATCTGGGTAGACGTCATCTATTATCCCTCTTCTTCGGTAGTCCCAAAAGTTGTTATATCTGCGTTCCTCCATGCTAAATTATTCCTGGAAGAACTACCTCCAGACTTCAAGCACTTCCTTTTCCTCAGTCACCAGCATCCCTTGTTCATCCTTAATATTCTTGACAGGTTTTGACTTCTTACCTCTCAAAGCCTTGGTGATATGCCACAACTTCCTTATGTTTTCCCTATGCTTTTGCTCTAGCTCTCGGCCAAACTCCTCCTAGGTCTTCATTTTTGCGAATTTGACTACTCTTTTGGCCTCGTTTCTATTCCTAACATACTCTTCCCAGTTAATGTGTGATTTTGTTCTGTTATATGTTTTCCAGGCCTCCTTCTTGAGCTTCACAGCTCTTCTAACTTCATCATTCCACCATTTTGTTTTATTGGTGGAAGGCCCTATTTTCTGTGTATTACATACTTCGCTTGCAGTATTGAGTATGCAATTCTTTGTATCACTCCAAAGAATATCCAGCTCACTGTCTCCATTTACTTCCTAGAGGTGTCTCTATCCGACTGTATGCTTTGCTAAACTTCTTTCTAGGTCTGATGACTTTTGTATCAGATACGAGAAGCTTGTGGTCAGTACTTAATTCTGCACCCCTTATGACTTTGATATCAGTGAAGAACCTTCGGAGATCTGTCTATTATAAAGTAGTCGATAATGCTTTTTCATGAGCCATGTTCCCCTTTGATTCTCAAATTCAATGATAAATGATTATTGTAGAAAACTAGAACAATAAGGGAAAAGTTAAATATCCACAGTAAAATAAAAAATAATTTCATAGTGAATCTGATAGTACAGTAGCAAGCGAAGTCCTTAAAAGACTTAACTGGTGATTATAAAACCAAAAAAGGTCCCAAATGAGATAATAAAAAATAGGGTAGGGGCTACACTCAACATTCTCAATGACATCAGTAAAAGAAGATTGCTGTGGTAAGAACATGTTATGAGAATAGATGAGGCCCGATGGCCCCTTTAAGCACATAAATACTGCCTTAAATACTTAAAATATTGAGAAGAGAAGAAGGCGGGAGACCTCGAAAGCAGTAGATTGATCGAAAGAAGTGAGAGATGATGATTGCATGGACAGGAGATATTGGAGGGGAGGTGTATTGGGGATCGGTTTGCGATAAATCCCTATGACAAAAAAACCTGTTGATGTTGATTTAAAATTTCAAAATGTTGATCAAAATCGATAAAAAATCCAACTTAAGAAATGAATTCAGAATTCTAGAAAACATTAAATGAGATATAAAAATGAGCAAAAAATCAAATAGAGACAAGTTATAAATAGGATGCAATAGGAAAAATCGCTTAAAGCAAAGCCTTGACCAATCAGTCAACGTTTCGCGAATTCAGGCATCATCAGGACACACACCAAAAGAAAAATCACATGATAGAAGACATCTCACATCAACAGTTCAAACAGACTCATCTAATCAACTTTGTTCCCAGACATTCCACAACCAACTCTGAGTTTGTTTGGCTGTTGATGTGAGACGTACTGAACTTATGTCTTAGAACGATTTGATTTTTTATTTGGTGTGTGTCCTGATGATGTCTGAATTGGCGAAACGTTGACTGGTTTGTTTTTCCTGTATTTTAGAGACTTAATACTTTGGACTTTGATTTAATGGATTTTTCATATTCCATCCTATTAATAAAAAATGTTGATATTATGTAAAACATTAACAATAAGGTTAATCCGTAACAACAACGTAATGCCGAAATATACGCGCGCGATCGAAGATCTTGAAGGTGAATTCAGAAATCATGAAAACGTAATAAATAAGCCCCAACCCAAATAATTTTAAAAACTAATTAGAAATTCTAATGGCTGAACAATGCTTCGAAAGTAAATTCAAAAACGGAATAAACGATCATCCATGGAACTAAACACACTCTCTCCCAAATAAATAAGTAAAATATTAATAAATAATAATCAAAAATATATAAACGACTTTTTTAAATATCATATTAATTTTACAAATCAGCACTTGATATCAACATCTAATGAACGAAAAGTCGGAACTATATACACATTACTGAAAATTCTTTATTTTAAATAAAATAACCAGTTTTTAATACCAAATAAGATAAACAGAATCATTTCAGGTTTAGTTTTGATACAGTTTTAAAAGGTGGCAAATGATAAGAAAAAAACTATAATTGACTTAAAAATCCAAGATACATGCTTAAAAATTTACGGGAGGAATTACGGCGTGGAAAAAAACAATGCACAGCCGCAATGCTAATGCGACACAAAACAAATTTGGGAAACTAAATATAAAAATAATTCTATTACTTTAAAAAAGTAGAATGATGTCAGCCTTGAACTTATTAATAACCAATTATAGAATTGGCATCGCTACGAAAATCGAAACATGATTAATATTAATCAACATTTAAATAAATAATGTGGAACAATAATTAACTCTAAGGAATTATCAATCCTTTCTTGTAACAAAATAAAAGATCCCATTATTTCGTCATAATAAAAAAGTAACGAGAAGCAATTCATTCTAATATAACGTCACAACAGTGGATGGGTGCATCATTCAGATAACTGAACAATTACTACAATGTTTTTATATAACAGATAAACTCTGTTTTGACGTACATAGACATTCTATCAAATCTAATCACATGTATTTATCTATTTAGAATATGGGGAATAGTAAAATCATATTATAAAGTTGTGCTACAATACAAGTCTTTATTATATTATAAATAGATTTCAATCACAGACAAAAAATTTAGACTAGACATAAACCGACGAACGAGAAAATAAATGATGCAATTATTTATAATTAGTGATTATTGCTCAGTTGGTCAGTATTGTTAGAACCGTGTTATAACCTTCCCTCATGTATACAGCACTTAACAATGAAAATTTTCAAGTTCCTTTGGTAAGTTTTAAATAACAGGACGTGCCATGACTAAAGAAGAGATTGAAGACGTCCTTCCTGATAAGGATGCAGCAAAGGAGTTTTATGCGAAGTATGAGCCAAAAGAAATTCTGGGAAGAGGTGTTAGTTCAACAGTGAGAAGGTGTATTGAAAAAGAGACAGGATTAGAATTCGCTGCAAAAATCATTGACATAAGCGTGGATTCAGATTTATTAGCTGCAACGAGAGAAGAAATGAGGATTTTGAAATTAGTGGCAGGTCATCCCTATATTATACAGCTTCATGATGTCTTTGAATCATCAACATTTATATTTTTAGTATTTGAACTATGCCCCAATGGTGAACTTTTTGACTATCTCACAACAGTAGTAACACTTTCAGAAAAAAAGACAAGATGTATTATGAGACAACTATTGGAAGCAATTCAGTACGTACACAGCAAAAGAATTGTACACCGGGATCTTAAACCTGAAAACATCCTATTGGATGAAAATAATAACATAAAGGTAACTGATTTTGGATTTGCTCATGTGTTAGAAGAAAACCAAGAATTGACAGACTTGTGTGGAACACCTGGTTACCTCGCACCAGAAGTATTAAAAGCTAATATGTTTTCTGATGCCAATGGTTATGGCCTTGAAGTTGATATATGGGCTTGTGGAGTTATTATGTACACTTTGCTTGTGGGTTGTCCTCCATTCTGGCATAGGAAACAAATTGTAATGTTAAGAAATATTATGGAAGGAAAATATTCATTTACTTCACCAGAATGGGCAGATATATCTCAAGAAGCAAAAGATCTAATTCAGAAATTATTGGTAGTTGATCCAAAACAAAGACTTAGTGTTAAAGAAGCTTTATCTCACCCTTTCTTTAATGTGATATTGTGGGACCAAGAAGTGATACCACTGAAGCAGAGTCTCGCTCCTTATAGTAAAAGATTGTCTGTAATTTCTCAAATAGCCTATGATAACAAGGCCTGCTTTGATGCTCGAAAAAAATTTAAGTACAGTATACTATGTATCTTGGCAATGGTACGTTTCAATAGACTCATTTACATTCCAAAACCGATATCAATTGCAGCAAGTATTCAAAATCCTTATAAAATCAAGACATTGCGGAAGGTTATAGACAACTGTGCATTTCGTATTTATGGTCATTGGGTTAAAAAAGGAGAGGGACAAAACAGGGCTGCATTGTTTGAAATGAACCCTAAAACTGAACTACGAGCGCTTTACATGAGTAATATAAGTGCATAATGTATAATATTGTAAATATCTGTGACTATTATTTATTAATTGTGAAAACCACTTGACAGTGATCTTATATTTATTGAATCTAATTAAACTATTTTAAGTACAATGTCTTATTTATGATTTATGATAAGATCCAATTTCACTAAGAATAGTTAAATTAAATTTTAAAACTTACAGCCTCATCTTAGAGGGATGTGATTTATCTTCTCCTCCTATAACAATTATTCCTTTCAATTTCACATTTCCTGTAAACCTGAAAAGCAGTAAAATTAATCCAAGCTCTGCAACTATTTTACTCAACACAATTTCCTCTTACATACGGTATATTAATCAGTAATTCTTCGTCTGCATCACTTTCAACAAACTGAAAGAAGCGAATGTTAATAAATAACACATTGTGGCTGGTAAAAAGAGAGGAAATAGATATCTATACATTAGCTAAATTGTTCCTATTTTAGCTTACCTTTTCCATATTTAGCCTGTCTTCCCAAGGTTTGAAAATTGATTTTCCTGAATCTTCAACAGTTTCATTTAAGCACTGTAAGTTATCTATATCAATTTTTGAATATAAGCTATATTGTAAACCCATTTCAGGCGTTTCATCGTGGTTGTGATCTCCATCACAACCGTGGCTGTGACTGTGGCCGCTCATGAAAAATATCAATATAATATATAAGTACCAAGTTTAAGGCAAAGTGCCGAGTTGTAACGATAACAGTACGGTAACCTGCACGATTAACATTTATGTCGGAAGGTTACAACTACTGTTGAAGTGCAGCTGTTGATGGCATCCCGGTCTACTAGAGAACTTCTTAAAATGTCTAAGCAGATTGTTTTTGTAACAGGAAATGCTAAGAAATTACAAGAAGTAATTCAAATTTTAGGAACCGATGTCCCTTTTACTGTAAGTCCGATCGAGGTTTCTTTTTACATTTATTTTATTTTATTTTTATTTCTTAACGAATTTTCGATTTTTTACAGTTAACTAGTCAAAGCGTTGATTTGCCTGAACTGCAAGGCGATATTATAGAAATATCGAAAAAAAAATGTAGAGAAGCATCAAAACTTATTAAAGGGCCAGTTATTGTGGAAGATACCTCCCTCTGTTTTAAAGCATTAGGGGATTTACCAGGTATTTATGATGTAATTTTATGTTTTAATAATAATGTAATTTGAATTAAAATTGTCTAAAATATTAAAATAATTAGTGACAGTTGATTTATTTTTTAATTCAACTTGTAGGGCCTTATATAAAATGGTTCTTAGAAAAAGTTGGTCCTGAAGGTCTATATAAGCTTCTTCAAGGATGGGAAGATAAATCAGCAACAGCTGTATGTACATTAGCCTACACTGAAGGGGAAGATAAAGAAATATTGGTTTTTCAAGGAAAAACAGAAGGTTTTTTTTCTTATATTTTCACCACTTATTACCCTAGAATATTTTATTTTACAATGAGACAGACTGTAACAAAGACCCCATACTTCTTATTCCCAGCATTATATTTCTCCAAAGTCAAAATATTCCACTTTTCCCCATCTTATCTCACAACTGCTTCTATAACTTAAAGATAATTTTTTTTATTTTAATTTATTTATTATAATTTACAACTGTATACAAAATACATCTAGTAAATATAATGAGTGAATACATTGGCATGAAAAGACAAGTAGAGAAACTACCCAGTGGTAGTACTCAAATAAAAAGTTCAGTTTAGAAGGTCACGAGGCCATCTTCTTTTCAGACGCCTCGGAGGATTATCTGGAATTGAAGAGGTTGCGAGGTTTGAAACTAGTGGGTTTGAGTGGAAATGAAGTTTGTCATGAAAAGATTGATATCGGATTCGGGCCAAATCAGCAATAAACGGGACGTTAAGGTCATTATGGATTACTTTGTTCGTAACAAAGTTAGGAGCATTAAGGATTTTCCGAAGGATTTTGGATTGTAAGGAATGAATACGAGAGGAATTCGATGGCATAGTGGAGCCCCAAAGCTCTATTCCGTAAGTCCAGATGGGTCTAATGATTGTCATGTATATGAGTCTCTTGTAGTTAATTGGGAGCTTAGAACGTTTATCTAGTAAATGTTGAAGTAGCCTGAAACGGCGAGCTGTTTCTTGTTGTTTCAGTCTAGCGTTTGTCAAGGTGTAGTCCTAAATACCTACTGTTCTACAGGACTTAGAGGGATGTTATTAAACGATACAGGGGGGCAGGAAGTCGCTTAAAGATAATTAAAACAAAATAAAGGTTTTGAATACAATGAATCCATATCAAATTTATATTGTTAGTCATGATTTGATTGTGCAACATTCAATGAGCAAAGTCGTGAATTATCTTCATAATTATAAGTACAGTAGAACCTCAATTATCCGTCAGGGTATGGGACCAAGATGGTGACGGATTTGGGTAATAGACGGATATGGGAGTGAGACATATGTTACATATATATTTCAAACATTCGACATTTTATATCTACTCGTAACTTATTTACGTACTACTAAGGTATACATATGTAGTAAAAATATTTAAAAAATAAAATAATAGATTACGTACATCGATGGCTAAAAGCACTATCATTGTTTGTCCATTTTTTCCTTCTTGAGAAATTAATACCAATTTAAAGGTGGAGTTCAGCTCTTTCCTCGTGCACAAACGTAGTATCCCCCTTCTTAATAATCATTAAATGATTATATAGAAGGGACGTCATAGAATTTTACTAAGATTGAAGCACTTTTGCCTTTTTGTAAATGTTTTACAATTTCAAACTGATTAGCGAGATCTAAACTCTTCCTTTGTCTTTTTTCCGACATTATTATACGTAGTTTTAAGAAAACGACAAGTACCCGTAAGACAATGAAGACTGAAGGTAGTTCAACCGCGGAAGCTACATTAGGTAGAGATGAGGAGATAATTAAATTCTGAGAACTTTGTGGGAGGAAGCCTAGGTTTTGAGTAAACATCAGATTCTTGGAATCGAAGTTGTCAAGACACAACGATTGATTCTTAGCCTATGACTTTAGCATCAAACAATATATACACATTTTTTTTTCCCTCAAAACTGAGGTGACGGTTAACAGAGAGGTTTTACTGTATATATATCCAATGAGAGAGTGGGTAGAGCACTGAGATGCCATGCCGAAGGTTCTGGGTTCAAATCCAGATATGGCAGATAAATTATTTAATATGTCAACAGCAGTAGTTGGACCTTGTGAGATCTTAGGACCCTCCTGGGGATCACCCAGCCTCTACAAAGTGGATAACCTTAATTGGGGAAAATACCTGTCTTTCTCAGGCAAATCACCTCCCTGCACAACTATTGTCTTTTATAATACTACCATGTAACTGAACCTTCATGGGTTGCAGTGGTACAGGTTTTTTTTTTCAGCTAATCTATTAAAAATTCCTCTGTATTATTTAAAAAAGTTGTTTGGGATCACCATGAATATTTTATTTTATATATAAGGTGGAATGATAAAAATAGGTCATAAAAAACAGCATTATTGATGAAGGACATTTATTATTTAAACAATAGGGTTTGGTCTGCCATCAGGCGGGCAGGGGGTTCCTTTATAAAAACAATTAAAGATTACTTGAAAGAAAATATTTTTTTATTTATTATTGAACTAGTTGTTCTTGTTATGGGAGTTGTCAAAAGTTTTGTTTCCCTTTATCATATCGTTACTGATGAGGCCTGAGAGAATTAGCCTGGTAAGAGGGTCTTCTGCTTTTTTTTCTTTTTTTTCTAAACTCTGAATGTTTCCTTTAGTTACTTTTAGGCTAAATAATGAATCAACATTTACTAACAATATAAAAACTGACATTGTTCGGTTCAGGCTACACCACAGTACCTCAGTAAGCAGGAATAGAATATATATACTAAAAACACATTATTTGGCCTAAAGAGTAGCCCAAGTTTTAAAGTTTTTTTAACTGAAATGCTAAAATTAGCTGTTAGAATCTAATTGGGCTATTTATTAAGAAATCTTCAGCCTACATAATTTAAAATGTTTATTGGGAAGTACATAAAAAATGGGCTTTACTATTGTTTTACTAAGACCCCATCGTATTATTGTTTTAGTGGGATGATGATCCATCATACCCTTCTAATGAGATTATATTGATGGAATCCCAGAGACAAAATATGATATATTAAAACAGAGACTCAAGAGAGAAATCGTCCAAATTTAAAGCAAGACAAATAACACCGAGCAGACTGGAGCACAAAAACATTACTCATGGATGGAGGTATATTTACTATATTTACTCCCACTGTTATCTTAAAAGATTATGTAACACTGGACTATAAATCTTAGATTTTTATAAAAATGGGAAAAAAGCCAATTTATCCAGTCTGTATATGTTATCTTAGAACATCTTTGTAATGGACCTTTTAATTTTTATTTATTTGATAGAATCTATGGACATATGTGATAGAGATTTAATGAAATTTTAGCAGTCTATTTTTCTCTTTTATGAAGTTGACTTTGGGGGAGGGGATATTAGGTCAATGAAAAAACACACTTATATTAATTGTGAATATTTTGGTTTAAGTTGATCTTATAATGGATTTTTATGGATAATCCTCCTAATTTTCTATAATTGAAAATATGATTAGGCACTTCGCTAAGACCTTAAATTTCCATTTTCCCTTAAAGCAAAGCCATTTATCAATAAAATCTTCATAATAAATATTGTACCCTGTTAAGTTAGTTATTAGATCATATTCAGATCCCTGTGTTATAGTTTTGTACAATCCTTCTGGAAATTAAACAATCAGCCACTTTGATTCCTAACGTTGGCTGCCAGCTTGATATAGACTGGCTGTGATGATGGTCAAGCTGTCTATTATCCTTAAACTGTTTCTTCCTTAGTTCCTTACCATGTCTTCTGACTTGATAGTCCAGGATCCATGGTCCATTTTTGGACATGATTACTATCAAGCTGAATTTTTGTGAATAGCTTCGTTTCGATAAGACGCCCAACAATTTCCTGTGCGAAAATTCTCGATTGTGATAACTAACGGTGATAGCAAGGATAAAATATGTCGATTTGTTGATTCTCAAAAATGTATTACTACCTGGGTTTATTTTTTGTTAAATCTCAAGATAATTATCTAAATTATTTGAAAAAATATTTGTCATACATAATGTATGGTTTGATCTAAGAGTCCCCTCCTTCCAATATCGATAACAAAGTCAAAAAAGAAGAAGTTAAACAAAAATCAGCTGGTTAGTAATCATTTTTGATGACCCAGTTATCGATACATGTTGGAAGGAGGAGACTCTTTGATCAAACCGTACATTTTCTAGGACAAATAATTTAGATAATTATCTTGAGATTTAACAACAAAAAAAAACAGTTAGTAATAAATGTTTGAGAATCATCAAATCGACATATTTTATCCTTGGTACCTCTGTTAGCTACCACAATAGAGAATTTTTGCACAGGAAATTGTTGGGAGTCTCATCGAAACGAAGCTATTCACAAAGATTCAGCTTGATAGTAATCAAGTGCAAAAATGGACCATGGATCCTGGACTATGACTGATCAGACTGATCAGTTTTCTACTTTGTTTTCTTTACTAACATAACTAGCCTAGATGTTATTTTGATTTGCTCCTGAATCATAAATATTAGTAATATTGAAATCCATTATTATAAAAATTAGTAGTAAATTTTTTTAACTATTGGTATTATTTGATTTTTTGATCTCATTTATATGTTTTTAGGTTTATTTCCATATTAGTAGTTCAACACATTAATACCATTTTTTAAGAAAAAAACGTTTCATTTAGCAAATGTTTTCTGTGACATTTTCCCCCTAAATAACATTCTTCTTTTAAACTTTATTTTTATATGTGTACAGATTTTAATAAATTGCCAAAAGCTTTTTCTATCCAATTAACATATTTTAATTTTTAACTGATATTACTAAATTTATCCAATATGAATTCAATTAGTTTCTTTTGTCCTTGGTGACCATATTCTTAATTAATTAGAAAATATGAAGAACTACTAAAAATTGTTGTCTCTTAAAATTAGATAAAAATATCAATCATTCACTGGTTTTTAATTATTAAATGTAATTCCATCATCTGCTCCTGAAAGAATTGTTTATAATCTTATTGTGTTTAGTTGTTATAATAACACAGTTTCTTTCTTTATTTTGGTGATGCGAATAGAGGATTTCTGTGTCTGCACTTTATTGTTTTAGTTTGTCTTTATTTATTATTTTTATTTCATTTTTAATTTTGTTTTAGGAATTTGTGTTGATCCCCGCGGTCCACGAGATTTTGGTTGGGATCCTTGCTTTCAACCCTTGGGATATTCTCAAACTTATGCAGAAATGAAAAAAGAAGAAAAGAACGTCATTTCACATAGGTTCAAAGCTGTACTGGCTATGAAAGATTATTTTATGCCAAAACAGTCTTAAATTATATTGTATTCGTTCCTATTGTGGTTCTTAAATGTTATCAATTGACTGGGAGATTACAAATTTTTTTTTTGTTCAAGAAACAGCATTATTAAATACAAAAATCCTTGTGTAATCTTTTCATGCTGCATTTTCAAATTATATTAACTTTAAAAAATGTTAAAGGATTCAGTATTGCCTCTCAGACAGCCCTGTTGTACCTATTAAAAGATTTACTATACTATTTATAAGATTTTATTGTTTCTGAAAACATTTTTTTTTTTTTTGTAAAAGAAGGAAGTTGCATTTAAAATATTGAGGCAGATAGATAAAAAAGAAAATGTTTGTTTTGAATGTAATGTGAGTTGGAATCACAGTGAGAAAAATAAACAAATAGTTAAAATTATAATTCTAGTTGTGTATGTAGATATGTGATATCTAAATGAAACAAACGAGTTTGTTATACTATTTTAGGAATAGTGAGAGCTTCAATATTTATACTTTTTTCTAGACCATTTTGGTTTAGAATGTTTTGTGTGAAATTTAGCAGCAAAATACAAAATTGGGGGGAGGGAATCATGCATCATGGTAATTTTTTTTTATTAATAAAAAATATGTGATTCCTTACATGTGTTTATAATATTTGAAGTAAATATTGATAAGACAGATGCTTTGTTAATAATGTCTTTATATCTACTTTATTAAAAGTTAGATTTATATTATTCTGGTATTAAGTGTGTTTTTAATCATCATCCTTTTACGAGAAGCGAGGGATCGTTGACTGGATGATGTAAGGAAGAAAATAGTTGGGGGTGCAGTCAATTAAAACACTAAACAAGTGGATACTCATTTTAATTAAGTGCCGACGTTTCGACCCACTTTGTGGGTCATCTTCAGGGCTAAGGACGCTTGCAGAAGCACGAGGTGACGCGGTCTGAACGGACTTCAGACCGTTCAGTCCGTTCAGACCGCGTCCCCTCGTGCTTCTGCAAGCGTCCTTAGCCCTGAAGATGACCCACAAAGTGGGTCGAAACGTCGGCACTTAATTAAAATGAGTATCCACTTGTTTAGTGTTTTAATTGACTGCACCCCCAACTATTTTCTTCCATCATCCTTTTACATTCGATTGTGTGTATTTTTCATTCAATTTGTATGATTTGGTTTTCGCTGCCTTATATATATCCAGTATAATGTTGGATGCTCATTTAAGGGACAAGTAGACCTCTGAAGCTTTTGTTAAACTACAACTTACTGACTCAAGCACAGATTTCAACTAGGCTTAGTATAGCAAATTAGTGCTCTACAATAACTATATCTTCTTATTTGATTGTGTCCTCACCTTTCCTGTACAAGTTGATCTTCAAAAAAATTGAACAGACTATAAAGACTAAATATGAATATTATTTTGCTTTGATGTGCCTTAATGACAACACAAACATTTAAACTAATTTCATTATTTCTGTAATATTCATTGTCTGTTTATATATAAATAAATATTGCAGAAATGTTAAATATTACATTTCTTTTTTCTTTGAGTAAATTAATATTCATATTCACTCCGTAGGAGCTTGGTGAAAGTATATTTTTTACTTCCATAAAAAATAGATTTCAAAAATAATTATTAATTGACTGTATGTATGGAAAAAGGTCCCAAAAAACCAAAAATAGTTTTGAGATATAACGGTTGACCTTTCCCTTTTTTAATTCGAGATATAACATTCACCAGTTTTTTTTTTTTTTTGTATTTATACATGAACTGTAACAAATTTTTTTATATTCCTTAATGTTGATCTTATTCTACAGCTATTCGAAGAGAAAAGAAAATTTTCAGAATATACAAGTCCAGTAATTAATCTGCAGATTGCAAAAAAATGCACTTTTTTTTTTGTAAAACTTTCTTAAATTTATTTGAATGCTCAAACCATAGTATTAAAACTTCTGACCTATTTACAAATGAAAACAAAAAGAAAGGAAGTAGGTGCTTGCTAAATTCTATTTAAAACATTACTGTAAATATAAATAATTGAGCAGGCAAATATTTTTTAAACAAAAATAATTCAACACTGTCATCTAGGAAGGTGTTTCTGCTGTCTTTTGAAACAAGGTAACTAACAATGGCTTCTTGTGTCATAGTTAAGTTTTCACTCTTCTTGGAAAGGCCAAGTTTTCAGTGTAGTCAGCTTATTTAAGATCCTTCTCTTCTTTGAAAGAATTTGAAATTAATACAAGTAAAAACTTGAACTACAAAAAAAATTGAGGCTTCATATTTCCTAGATATTATGTTGAGCTATAATGCACAGCGACATGGATCTAATGTATCTTTTTCCATCTCTTTTTTTTTTTTTTTTTTTTTTTTGTAAGTCACCTTGAAAGTGAAATGTCCCTGTTGAAAAGTTGAAGCCTGGCTAGAGATTTTCTTACAAATAGCTTTGAATAATTTTTGGAAAAAGTGTAAATGAATCCATCTCAAGCATCATTTTTGATGTCTAAGAAATAAAAAAGTAATGAGTTATGTGTTAAAACATGTTTTCTTGCAGCACTACTCAACAACAATGAAATTCATCTCAGGAACTTCCTACCAGATTGAGAACTGTGAATTTTCCTAATATGTACACATTCGCTTTCAGTTATAAATATATAACCCTTTTTCTTTTTTCAATATTGTTAAATCTATCCAACACTAACAACCATCAACCATCTTAAATAATTAACTTTAAGACAACTAAAATGAAATTTGTCTTCGGATAATTAATAAAAAGTTCCAAAGAATTTTTTTTTTTTTGACATGTGCAATCCTCTTGTGTATATTTTACTTATATATTCTTGATAGATATATTAAAACTGTTCAGGTTAAACTATTTAAAGTATCTTTAAAAATTAAGTATTTGCCAATACTTTCTTAAAATAAGAATAAAAACTGAAATTTCTCTCTGGGTAGTTAAAACCTTGTGTTTTTGTGTATTTTAATATCATGTAAAGTATACAATGCCTTATATTAAAATAAAAATGTTTATAAGTTTCTGGTCATCGAAAGTATTAGTGCATATCTTTGCTATGTTATGAGAAAATAGTAGGATTGAAATTCATTCATTCTATCAATCTTTAAATAGTTATTTTTTAAAAAAAAGTACTTATTCTAAAATCAATAGACTCTTATCAAATAGGTGTGAATTGATAAATTTTGTCACCTATCTCATCTGCTCTTCAGTCTCCAATGTGAAATGATAAGATTACAGTAGGATATATTGAAAACAATGGACGAGTATAGATATGAACCAAAATATGTGAGTAAAACTATTCTGGAAATAATCTTTGATGTATTAAAGTTATTAAAAATATCATTGTTTTCCATTTTTTTTCTTTATGGTCATAGAAACTTCCAATTCTTGTTTGATAAATGTTTTGTTTGAAATTAAAGAACTTGTTTGTTTTTTTATTTTTAATATTTATTAGTACTTATTATATTTGAAATACTTTATTACCTTTTATCTAGGGAGAAATGGTATGGATTAGACCTCTTAAAAGTGGAGAATTTCACTTACCTTGGTCAGCAAAAGTTATTGAAAAGGATGGTTCTAAATTCAAACTTAAGGATGAAGAAGGAAATGTAAATATGCCTAATTGTGGACTAAATTATAGCGGATTATCTTCTAACTCTTGTCAAATGTATGATTCTAGGTTGTTTTTGTTGATTGTTCTGCCATCATCAAGGAATTACATCCCTCTGATATAAAACCTGTGAATGATATGATAAATTTATTCGATTTAAGCGAATATTCGATGTTAAGAAATATCCACCTAAGATACAATGAAAATATTATTTATGTAAGTTTTATTCCCTCCATTATTATCATATGATGTAATTGTTATATTTTTTTCAACTGAGATTACTCATGCACTTGCTGTTCAGATTTCTGCCTATCTCTTACTAAATACTTGGAAGGTGTGTCATATCAATTCAGCAATCTTTGTTAATAAACGGGAGTGCGGTGGAGATTACTTTCTTTAACTTTGTTTACTTACATCTTACGGGTATTATTATGCATTAAGTTGTAAAATCGATTACTACTTAGCTGCTAAAATAACATTTGATGTATTATTGCTAAATATAATTATTAGATGACAAATTTAAATGTTGTTTTAAAAAACTTTAATACACAATAATGTAGTTCTTTATGGATTTTTAAAATTATTTCTATTTAATGCTTATTTACAAGGAAAAAGATCCTCATTGCAAAATACTTTGAATAAAAATAACTCATTTTCCAAAATTATATTACGGTATAATTTAAATAATAAATTAAGAACTGTTAAGATAAGAAAGAAAATAGATACAATATTTTTCGTATGTGTTTTGAAATGAATAATTAATAATTAACTTAATTATTGTTAACATACTTTCACTTTTTTTTTAAACAAACTTATTACGCTAAGAATATGAACTGAGTCATAAAAACACTCAAATTGGATTGTGTAAGGCGATTGTGAATAAATGAGTATTTGATATGGAAATACAGTTTTATGAGAAACTTAAATAAAGAGGCAAAGAAAAATAAAAAAGATACAATATTATAATGTTGCTATTTGGTTTTTATAATAAAATTTCAGTGTTGTTTGTTTGTTCATTTAAAGTCACTTTATGCTGCTATGGCTAATCGGACGATGCTACAGTGGAAGCTCTAAATTTTGCCTATCCAGGTTTAAATAGGATAGGGATTTTTATCGAGTACCTGATATTGTACAGGCTCGGGACCCCCGCGTTTAACATATCTTCTGAAGGACGGCATAACCAAGGATTTTTTACTCCCTTTAAAAGATCCTAGGGCCACCTACTGGGCTACAAACCCGCGATATTGGGTTTAGTAGTTTGTTATGCTAACCACTAGAACACAGGTCGTCCTAACAAAAAAAATCAGTGCAACCAAGTAAAAGTCAAGTATTCTGGGTCATATAAAGCAGTTTTAAATTTTTAAAAAAATTAGTTTTGAAATTTATTCATATTTTTATTTTTATAAGACAAGAATGGTGTAAATAAATAAGAGGAACATTAAATTTGATTGAAGCTGTAAGTAAAAACGTTTTTAATGAACCTAACAATCATTGACTTCCCGCAATAAAATAAAACACAATTATGAACATTATTTAGAGAAAAAGTGGCGAACAGTATCAATAATGGCCTGCTATTTATATTCGGTAAACAAAAAAATAAAAGCATAAGTATTTAGTAAAATATGTATGATTGTTATAAAATACAAATAATTGTTTCATTATAAAATTGTCTAGCTGTTTATTATATTTTAAAATGTTTTAATCCTGTTCAATATTAGTAACATAAAGAGTTCAATTTTTTTTTAATCATTATGGTTCAGAGAAATAAATTGGGTACAAATGAAAATGCCTGCTTCAAATTAGAGTTACTGTTTACAACTAATCAATAATATTTCACAGGCACTAAAAATAATCTCTTTGTAGACAACGAAGGTATTCAGCTGATAATTGAACTCCATAAAACGTATTTACTGAAGGCCCATAATCTTTATGACTTCTTAAGAGTAATTAAGTTTATGTTCTTTTTTTTTTTCAAGGAATCATTTATTTATGGAATCCATTTAAAATGATTTGTATTTGTTTAGTTATTTAAAGTACTTCTGATAAATGTAATTTAGCCCAACACTTATACTAAAAATTAAAAGTTGTGAAGTTTTCCTTACAGATCATGATACTTCTTTTTCTTTTTACAGTATTTATTTAATATGGAAAAAGAAAATATGAGTTTTGTTAATATGAAAGAATATATAGCATTTTTTTTTAATTTAGTTTGAATAACTGGATATTTTTTTAGCAAAAATTAAGATTTCATTATGAAGGACATGAAGATAGTATGATGTATGAATACAGAAATTCATTTAAAATAATAAATATTACTTTTTTTAAGGACTATAACTTAGATTAACTAACATAAATTACCATTAACTTCATTTTTCTGATGCTTAGTTTTAATTCTCCTATTATAAAACAGATTGATCAGATTTTAAGTGTTGGTTTTTTATATATAAGAAAAAAGTACCTGATTAGTGCTTTATAGAGACATAGACTATTCTTACTGAAAACTTTCTATTATCTCAAGGTCACTCTAATCCAAGAATCTAAGTGGAACAAATATTTATGTAGGAAAGAAATTCGTTGACTGGTAGATACTAATATAGGATGTAAATAGTTGGGGGTGCAGTCAAAAAAACACAGCAAATAAGTTGAAACTTATTATATTATATATATGTGCCGACGTTTCGACCTACTGTGTAGGTCATCTACAGGGCTATGAGAAAACAGACAAAAGCAGAATAGACTGTAAAAATACATAAGATAGAGATACAGAAAACATAACATAATATAGAGATATAGAAAAATTGAGCGAAAAAAAATGAAGGATATATTATGAAAGGATATATGAATAAAGATGATTACATAATAGATGTATAGAAAGGTGATAATGCAAAACAAAATACAAAAAGAGAAATGAAGTTAAACAGAAAAAATAAAATGAAAAAGATATCAATATAATGAGTATGGAAAACTTAGTATAATAAAGATAGAATTGTATTGTAGAGAAGAAAAAAAAAAAAAAAAATTGTATGAAAATGAATTAAAAAATATGATACCTTAGAATAAATAGAGAAGAATATTGTAGAAAGTAAAGAATAGGAATCTCATGTATGACAGGCAGAGAAGTAAAATATAAATATAAAATATAAGTATCAGATGTTATATAAAGGTATACAATAGGAATGAAGTTATATTATATAAATTAAGATGTAAGTATAAAAGAAACTATAGATGAGAAATATAAAATATCAGTTTGAGAATGGAGATATTATAAATAATTATGATGTTCTATGAACATGAACTCTTTGATTAAAACTATGATGGATGGTAAAGTGATGATGGGAGAAATAGGTGTGAAGGAAGGAGATGGAGAAAGATGAAGAGAAGATATAAATAATATGAAACTGTACGAACCCAATAGGGGTGGCTGCTCGGTGCAGAAGGTAACTGATAAGAAAAATACGTTATAACGACGGAAGCATTGTCAGCGATCTCTGACGGTCAAAAATGTAACGAAGGAAGAAAAAACGTAGGGAAAGGGCAATATGGGTGAATATAAGGACACGTAAATAATGTGAAAAATAAATAAAAAATTAAAGTAATGAAAAAGGGGGCAGCAAAGAAATAAATGACTAAAAAAGAGGAATAATAGAAAGATACTGACCGTAAAAAGAGAGAAATTATAAGAATGCAACAGAATGAAAGAGGGACGAAGTAACCAAAAAAATTTTAATTTAAACAAATATTTGTATTTATTTCCAGACATATGTTGGTGGTATTCTTGTTGCTGTAAACCCTTATAAAAATTTAAATATTTATTCTGAAGATTTTATTGGTAAATATCAAGGAAAAAGACTTTTCGAACAAAATCCGCATATTTTTGCCATCGCAGCACAAGCATTAGATAACTTGAAAAGACAGTTGCACAACCAATGTATTGTAATAAGGTAATTTCTTCAATATTTGTTTATTATCATTACAGATCTAATTTTTTGAAAATAATGTTTATTTTTAGCATATTAACACTTTTTCTTAAACCTGCAGTGGTGAAACTGGGTCTGGGAAAACTGAGAGTACTAAGTTGTTATTGAACTTCTTAGCAGCAAGCAGTAGTAAAAGCTCAATAGGAAAAAAAGTAGTTCAAGCTAATCCAATTTTAGAGGGTAACTAGTTTGTTATCACAAATTGCATGTTCTAAAAAATTAGCTTAAATTATGTAATAAATAAATATAGAAAAGTGTGCCAATGAAAAAGATACAGGAGCAAGTCAAGTAAACCTTTTTTCAACGAAGTCGATGTTTTATAACCATATCATTTTCATATATTACTTTGTTGTTTATTCTAAATATTTATTTTATATATATATATATTTTGTATCTTGTTTATTCAGACCTGAAGTATGGGTCGAAAAGTCAGTTTCTAATAAATAGTTTCACTATTTAACGGATGATTTTTGGACCTCCACTTGAACTATTTTCTTCTCCATATTCATTTTCTTTATAAATCTAACCTTTCTCGCATTATTGTTATAATACAACCTATTTTTGATTATTAAAACATTTATGCAATACAAAAAAATAGATAATAAGAGAAAATAAGAGAGTAACCAATGTTGAGTGCTTTAGATTCAACATTGTATGTATAAATTATTTTCTTAAATATTTAAAACAAAAAGAAACTAAAAGATAGTTTTGCATATGGGAATAGTGTAGATGTAATTAATTATTAAAACAAGAAATTTTTATTGAAAACTTGTTTAGTTTAAAACTAAAATAAGAAAGAGAAAATTCTTATTTTTTAATAATCAAATCACCAGGTAAATCCTAAGGAAATATAAGTCCTAAGCGTCTAAAGAAGAAAAGAAGTGAAATATATTAAGCTAGATTAAACTCAATATTGATTATTGGCCAATATTAATATAAACAAATTTTGATTTTATACAATTATTGTGATTAATTATATTACAGAATTTGGAAATGCGAAAACTACACAAAATGATAACTCATCACGTTTTGGGAAATATATTGAAATTTTTTTTCGAAAAGATGGAGCGATGAAGTGTGCTTCAATGCAGCACTATTTGTTAGAAAAAGCCAGAATTAAATCTCAAAACTTTGGAGATAGAAACTACCATATATTTTACAGTCTTTTAGCTGGCCTTCCTCAAGATTTGAAAATTCAATTAAAATTAACGAAGCCTGACGATTATTTTTATTTGAAACAGGTTAATAAAATTGATTTAGAATTTTTTCATCGGTAAACAACTTAATTGGTTGCTTATAAATTATATGTTTTCAGGGTTCAACATTTATTTGTGAAGGGAGAGATGAAAAAGAAGAATTTTTAAGACTTAGCACTGCTTTTTCAACCCTAAATTTTACAGACAAGGAAACCTTGTCAATATTTCAACTACTTGCTGCAGTTCTTCATATTGGGAACTTCACCTTTGTTAGTAAAGAAGGTAACATACATTTTTTAATCACATATCACAGTTCCATACCATTGATACAAACCTGTTCCATTTTGAATTTAATTGAGGAAGTAAATATTTTTCTTGTAGGATCTAGAAACCCAATTTAATTGTCTTATTTCTCCAGAAATAATGGTTTATTTCACTGTATCAAAAATAATTGGGGAGGTGTGGTTATTCATTGGTATTAGTCTCATAACCTCTAGTACACGGTTATGAAATAAGTGTTTCCTGTTCAGATGTGTGCTGATAATTGAGTCATTCCAGGCCTCACACTGGTAAATGAGTGAGCCTGTCTCCACAGTTATCTGAACCTGCATGTTAATGTGCTCGCAAAATTACACTTGCTTATAAACCTAAAGTGTGTGAGTTCAAATCCCGATCTTGGAATTTCTCAAGCATCCCCCCACCACTGAGACCTGTGAGCCTACTGGAGGAAACTTACAAATACCTGATGTAGCAGGGATGACCCTACTGCATTGGGAACAGCATTGTGGTTTTCCAAGATGTCTGATAGCCGCCGCACAGAGGTTTGATCCAGGAATAGTCTGCTTTAGGGAAAGAAATTTAAGTCTTTGTGCGTCTCCGAACTCCATGTAGGCCATATCCGATAAGACCCTATCTTTGAACTCTAGTGTGCATTAATGGGAAGGATACTAGTGAATTGACCCCAATGCGGCTGGTTATGGAGCTATGCGCAGCTTGCTACTGAACCAAGGAAGCAATGGTTCACAGCGACATGAGGTTGAGTGACCCCCCACATGCTTTCTGTGCTCCCACATGTAATATTTAAGTAATATCACATTGTTCGGCCATAGATCTTCATGGTCTATTGCTCCAAAAAAATAAAATAAAATAGTATGTTACTACTTGGGATCAGTTTAAATAAGAACAAAATCAGTTCAAAATTCACAGTATTTAGGGTGACAGGAACCTTTAAAAAACATTGGAATTGTCAAATGTAATTCTTTTGTATTATAATTGTAATACTGAGGATGGGAGACCTGTGAAACCTGATTGCTTTGCTGCTTGCTGATTGATTGGTTACGTTTTAATCAAATTCTTTGTATTTGACTCTTAAGTTGTAATACCTATTGTAATATAAGGGTATAAGGAGAGGGTAGAGCGGTTTATAACTTAAAAAAAATTGCTCTGGACATCCCATTACTAAGCAAGCACTGCTAAATGGGACCATAAGCAGCTTGAGGAGATAGAAGAGCTGAGAAACATAAGGGAAAACCTATAGGTTTTACCAGAAAATAAATCAAACCACAGCTCGCTTTAAACCTAGAACAAAGATTTGAAAAGCTGAATATGAAAGTCCGCTGACCGAAAAAGAGGCTATAATGGCAAGATGGAGCCGGCATTTTGAAACAATCCTAAACAAAGATGTAGGGAGACCTCTCTCCTGAATTATAGGCTAAAAGAGGCTTAAGGTAGGGAGATGCCTCAGTATGTCTATTATTTAATATTTTCTTGGAAAAAATTATTAGGAAGTCAAAAATCCAGACCAACAACACAATTTATAACAGGCTGATTAAATTATTAGGCTAAGCTGATGATCTAGATATTGTTGCTCGCTCATTCGAAACACTGAAGACAACATTCTCATCACTGATGGAGGCGGCAGAAGAGATGGGTCTAAGCATCAAGGAAGAAAAAACTAAATATATGAGGACAGGTGAATCTACAAGCAATGTAGTACAGGAGTTTGTAGAAATAGGTCCTTACAAGTTCCAGAAGGTTGATAGCTCTACTTATCTCGGAAGTGTTGTTATCTCGTCAAACGATATTTCTCAGGAAATAAAAAAGAGAGCCATCAACGCTAATAGATGTTCTTTTGGGCTGAGGAAGCATCTAAGGAGCTCACTATTAACACGGAAAACTAAAGTCATGCTGTATAAGACCCTGATTAGGCCAGTCCTGACCTACGCTTCTGAAACATGGACTTTATCTAAGGGCAAGGAAAAAGAGCTGGCTGTTTTCGAAAGAATGCTGCTCCACAGAGTTTTTGGAGCTATTTGTGTAAATGGTCAATGGAGAAGGCGAACCAACCAAGAAGTTTACAAGATGTTTGGGGAGCCCGACATCATCACTTGGATAAAAATGAATAGATTAAGGTGGGCCGGCCATATGGCCAGAATGAGTGAGGAGGATCCCGTGAAGAGGCTGCTGGAGGGAAAGTTTACTGTGCCAGAGGAAGAGGAAGACCAAGGGTCCGATGGGAAGATGGAGTGGCACAGGCCAGAATCATCTTGAACGTCCGTAACTGGAGGGCAGCTGCATTAGATAGAGCCGCCTGGCGAAGGCTCCTTAAGGAGGCTAAGACTTACATAGGGCTGTAGAGCCATATTATTGTTGTTATTGTTGCTGCTGAATAAAAGTTCAAATAAACTTGTCATTAATGAGCATTTTGCTTTGTTTCTTCTATATTGATGTTGAATATTTCATTCTTTATCACACATTAAGCCATAACATGACTGTCTCATTCAACTACCTGGAATCGCTCATCCACAGCCTCTGTTATTTCTTTGGAATTATAAAATAATAGGCTGCTGTAAATCGGTGCTATTTCAGACTTCCAGAGACATCCACAGTTAATTTCTATGCAGATAACCAATACTGGCCCTCTACAAGATTTTAAGCCGCCCAGTTTTTAACTACACCCCACTGACCTGGACCTTCTCTAGAACTAAAAAGAGATTTAATGATATATATATATATTATTATGAATTTTGTTTTTGTCGTGCCAACCTTAGGTCATTGATGGCAGTGGATAATGGTGTTGTTGATATGTATACCTATAGTAAATATCTTACTGGAATTAGTATTGACATATCTATTTAATCCTTTATTTGCTTAATCTGATAACATGTATTGGTAGATTAAAGCTCCCTTCAACCCCCCAGGCCAACGACCCCTCTACCACCAACCCCCCCATGGGATCTGACTGGACCACAGGGAATATTTCAATGTGGCCTAATTAGTACTCTATGAATTATTTTAAAGCAAACAAAAATCTTATTATTATATAATATCTAATTTGAAATAAAATAAATATTTATTATACATACATATATATATATATATATATATATATATATTTTATTTTATTTTTTTATTGTAGTCTATCACGATTAATTTAACGGAATTTTCTTTTAATTGATATATCTTTTAATAGACCTGTTGATTTTAGGAAGTTAAACAAGGAAGCTAAGTTCTGTTCGTTGTTGCCTAATATTTCATCCAAGTTTCCTAAAACTCCTGATTTTTCTCTTTGATGTTGGTATCGTTTGCATTCCGTGAAAAGATGTTTTATATTCAGCAGAAGTCCACACGTTTCACACATAAAGGATTCTTCTTTAGCCATGAGGTCAGAATGAGTTAGACGAGTGAACTATTCGTAGCCTGGTGAGATGCTGGCATGCATCAGTACGTGAAAACAGAAGAGAAGTACCGATGTATGCCAGCATCTGGCATCTGTTTTTATCTCACACAGTTTATTATTTGTGGTATTTTGCCAAACAAATTCCTTCTTTTCATTTATATTTTTCTTTAATGAAGCAAACTACGTCTCCCTTTGTAACTTTAGTATACTGATCGCCTTTTTTATTTGCTTCCTTAGCAGCTTTATCAGCCATTTCAATGCCAAATATACCGGAATGACTAGGTGCCCAAACAAATGTCACACCTAAGTTGTTTCTTTTTAAATTGTAAAGAGCTTCAAATATTTCAATTATCAGGGGATGTATTGAGAAAGTATTTTTAATTGCGAGGAGAGAAGAGAGGGAGTCTGTGTTAATCGTAATGGTGCTCATAGTTGGTATTATTAATGCGTGGTGGTGAGGTACTTCCTGCGGTATTTTAAAGGGGTTCTCCACTTTCAGTTAGTATAATAAGAACAGGGCTGGAACGGAAGGCACCAGTTGCTATCCTGATGCCTGTGTGATAAACACTATCTAACATTTGTAGAGTTCTCTCTGAAGCCGAACCGTATGCCATACAACCGTAGTCAAGTTTAGACCTAACTAGACTTCTATATAGCATGAGCGGTCTTCTATATAGCGGTCTCCCCCCCCCCCCCCATTAAGTATTACATAACATTTTTAAAATGTTAATAGAACACTGGCCTGATGTTTTAAGATGTTGTAAGTGTGTGTTCCAGTTGAGTCTAGAATCAAAATGTAAACCCAAATAGTTAACCAAATCTTTGTATGGAATTTCTTCGTTATTGATTTAAAGAGATGGAAGTTGAAGAGTTTTTCTGGGGGAATATGCATTCTGTTTTATTGGTAGATATGATAAAGCCGTGTTTATTTAGCCAACTATTAATTATATTAAGAACTTCTGTTTCTGGGGAAAGATTTTTGATAAAACTAATACAAACGCTGTCAGAGCCTGGACTTGTATCTTTTCAGGATCTTAGAACATCATTGAATTCTGAGAATGTAAGTGGATTGTTAAGAGGATTGTGCTGTAATTGAGTGGTTCGGATTCTTTTAGTTGTTTTATTTCAATAAACTGCTGATAATAGTTGTAATCAGAATAAATCTCTTAAAAGTATGAGCCAATATGATTAACTATTTCTACGGGGTCTGTAAATGTATTGGTGGAAGTTTGTTGTTTGATACTGTTCGAGATGATCTGAACATGGGTGCCTCCCCCCTATAAGTTTATTAATATCCGGTTCTTCTAAATTAATTTTTATCTGCTGAGCTAAGTTTTGAAATTTGTTCCAGTCTCCTTCTTTTATCTTCCATCTTGGCTCATTTATAAATTGTAACTGTGGCTGTCTATCAAAGCAATCTACGATTAATGGAAAGTGGTCTGATCCATACAAACCGTCAATCCTCTGCCAGTTGCTTCGTTGAAAGAGAGACGGACTAACCAAAGACAAATCTGTATGTGACAAGACACCTGTAGCTTACAAAAATGTATAGGGGAATAATCAATCATAATCCCTAACTGGGATGAATCAAGAAAGGACTTGACTATACGTCCTCTTCAATCAGTTTTAGAAGAGTGCCAAATGAGATTATGACTATTAAAGTCTCCTAACAAATAAAGAGGCTGAGGTAGTTGCCTAAAAAGATGGAGCAACTATTGCTCGGTAAATGGTTTGTTTGGAGGTAGGTAGAGTGAACAAACTGTGGCTTTCGATGGGTGAAGAACTTGGATTGCTACTGCCTGTAGAGTGGTATTTAGTGGAATATCAGAACAAGAGAGAAGATTGGAAACACATACACACACCCCACCACATGCGATTCGTCCCTCTGTAAAATCTTTTCTGAAGATTTGAAAACCAGCGAGAGAAAAATCGGTAGATTTTTTTAGACATGTCTCTTGGATACATATAATTTTACAATCTACGTCCCTTATGAGTGAGATGAGATCTGTTTTATGCGAAATAACACCATTTTTATTCAATTGTGCTATTATCATGAATACTTATTTTAATGAATACTTTTTTTTTAAAAAACAGATATTTTGACATGAGAATTTTCGATTGAAAATTAGGGTTCTTTTTCGATATTAAGTCAAAATAAGGTGAAAAAATTAATGTTTTAAATTAAAAAAAATACAGTGTGTTTGGGACATAAAAAGGTAAGTTTTCACGAAATTTCTTGAACATTTTTTTTTTTGTAAATGATAAAAATAAAAAACCAAAAACTTGGTTGGTTTTCACATAAATTTTGAGGTTATGTGAAAAAAGTGTAAATACAAAAGCTGTAGATCTTTTTATTGCCTACAGCTTTGCCATTTTTTTTTTTTCCATGGGACTTGTAGTTTTGCCGGAAATCGAGATAAACCGTTTTTTTTACCCTTGAAAACTCCCCCTCTTCCACTTCCCGACCTCAGATTGCCCGTAATTTATGTTTCCTTTCATTTTTAAACGTAATTCTATTCCCTTCCTTTTCCAATGGTTTTCATCCTACTATTATTTTTATTTGGTTTAAAAAATGATCGACCCTGGTCTATAGAAGTTTAACAATATTTTATGTGCGCCAACTGAGTTGGCGGAAACGGTCAGTGCAGCCATGTGCAATTTAAAAGAGTTAGGGCGCTTTTTCAAATTCGTTTAAGTCGATTCGATGTAGGTTATCTTTCTCGCGTTAAAAACTTAATTTTGACTTGTGGGACATAACTTTTAATAAAACGGAAAATTTTAAATGGGCTGAAGTCAAGGAAAGTTTTATTATCATTGTTTTTATAGACACCACTAAAAACTTTTTGGAGAATCTTCCCTTCTGGAGTTTAAAATCAAAAGGTGGGTCGGGTGGTTTGGGGTCCAACGTAATAAAATTATTATCCGCCATTAATTTATAAAAGAAGATTAAAATATAAGAATATATATATATGTAAGTAAAAAGAAATAAATGAAAATAATTATAATGAGCAGGAACTCGCCTTCAGTTAATCCTTCAGAGGTCCCCAGTGAAGTCTAGACTGACACTGTGATATTATGAATTTACTCTTCATAAATTATACAAGCTATATTATACTAGCTATTGTAGTATTGACAGTATTTTTTTTAAATTTAGATAGTGATGAAGATACACAAATAATGCAGGATGTGCATTTACAAAATGCAATCAAGATTCTTTCTGTTGAAGAGGAACACTTCATTCAAGCTCTCACTTACAGACTATTGTTAGTTGAAGGAACCAAAGTAGTAAGTCATATAAATAAATTTTATAAATCGATAAACTGTTATTTATGAATTTACCATTCAATAAACACTCATGCATATCTATCCTTGTGCTTAAAACTAAAGAAATCTAATAATTTTATATTATCTAATGTTGTTTATATATGATTAAAAATGACACATATTTATTTTTAAAGGTTTCAAGTATGACCATTGAACAAGCAAAACGAAATAGAGATGCTTTTGCAATGTCACTCTATAATCATCTTTTTTCATTTATTTTAACTACTATAAATAAATCTATATCCAATCATAAGCGCTCAGGTTCTCCTTCAATTGGTATCCTGGATATATTTGGTTTTGAAAATTTTGCTTCTAACAGGTAATTTTTAACTGGTATTTAGTAATTAATGAAACTTTATTATTTTTGTATGATATTAAGATTTTAATATTATATGATAAAGAGTTATTTAATGCTTGGGTGAATTAAATTTATGATATGTTGACTTCCTCTTGGAGGTTATATCTAATTTAAATATCTAATGTGTAACCATAACTAAAAAAAATCTCTGTAAATAAATCTTAAAATAACACACATAAGACATATACTTGATACATTACTTCCAATATCAAAACTATGGAAGTCAAGGTCAAACTTATAGTTTAAACTTTGTGTAGAAACAATTGGATCACTTTTTTTTTTTTTAAATGCATATGTTTTGATGTACAAATGAAAAAGTCTATTGTTATATCTGTAGCCCCAGTGAAAAAGAGGTTAAATAGATTTTTTTCTAAAATGATTTTGTTTCGTTAAACGTCACTTGATGCTGCAATGGCTAATTGAACGATGCAACAGTCTGAGTTCTAAATTTTGCTTATCCAGGTTTAGGATAGGGATTTTTAAAGAGTAGCTGACATCGCATATGCTAGGTAACTGCATTTTACTTGCCTTCTGAAAAATGGCATAACTAAGGATTTTTGATTCCCTTTAAAAAATCCTATGGCCGTAATTTTGGACATTGAAGGTTGTTATGCTAATTACTCCAAAATAAGTTAAATATACTAAGGAGAGCTGGAGGCTTAACTATTGATGACTAGTGGAACAAAATGGAGGAGATAATCTCAACCGTAGGACAGAGCCCTGTGGCAACAAATGTTGAAGCAGGCCAAGGACCACTTCGGTCTGTAGCGCCAGGAGAAGAAGAAGAAGAAGGAGAGCAGAATTGTCTCTTCTCATAGAGTTTGGCTTGAAATGGAGTTATAAAATAAGCAATAACTATAGAGTCAGCCTTGAAATGGTTTAAGCCAAGGCCTGACAACCACTTGTGCACTAAGAAAATGACACTTATCCACTTATTTTCCGGGGCAGATATTATACATGAACTTCAAAAGTCAGTTTCATTGAGAAAGATTGTCTTTAAATGTCAGATTATTGAAAGGAATTATAGTCCAAAAAAGGTTTTTATTAATGGTTGCATTGGATATAAGTAATTTTCTTTTAGAAAAAATTGTATTAATAAAATAATTAATAAAGAACTTATGAATTTACATTGTATATACATTTTTTTATAATGTGTTTTGGTAAGTGTAAATGGTGTATTATTTTATATATTGTTCTGTTTAGTGGGTTTTATTATGTTTGTTTGTTTTGTTTTTTCCACAAAAGCATTTAATTTTTAATTTATTGATCTTTTATTGGTGATTATTTTTAAATATTTTTATTTTGAAGAGAAAAGCTTTGTTCTGGGGCCGGGATTTGAACCCGGGTCGTCTGCATCTCTAGTGCAGTACTCTAAACCACTAAGCTACCAAGGGTCCTGTCCAAACCAGGCAAATCCATTCTCTTCACTGATACTATATCCCCGTGTTCTCGCAATTTTTGCGATGTATCTCCATTTAATTTTTATTTAAAATATATTTAAATTCATTTATTTCTTAACTAAAATGTGTATTTCCTTTTGGGAATACTTCACAATCACAATAATTTCCATTAGTTATGTTTGATGTATATCTGTTGGTCTCAAAAGTTGAATTTTTTAAATATATTATTATAATTTGAACCTATACTATCTGAAATCTTCTACTTTTAATTTTTCAAACTTTACTTAAACTTTGTTTCAGTTTTGAACAGCTTTGTATAAATTATGCTAATGAGCATTTGCAACAATTTTTTGTTCAGCATGTATTTAAACTTGAACAGCAAGAGTATATCCAGGAAAATATACAATGGGATAATCTTTTATATGAAGATAACGAAGATGTCTTAGGATTAATGGGTCAAAACAAAATGAGTATACTAAGCATTTTAGATGAGCAGACAAAATTTCCAAAGGTTGTTAATTGAATTTGTTAAATTCAATTAAAGTTTATCTTAGTTATTGCTACGTGCAAATCCATTTTCATTTATTTTTATTTCTTTCAAGGGATCGGACAGAGCTATTCTTCTGAAGTGTAATCAACTTCATTTCAACAATAATAAATATGTTAGATCAAAGGCAGAAGTGAATTTAATGTTTGGAATTAAGCACTATGCTGGCATTGTTTCCTATTCTGTAGAAGGTAGGACATTCTTTTTATTAACATTTTTGTATTTATTTATTTGAAGATGACTGATCAGCCAGGTTTTTTCAACATTCAAAATTTCATTGTATTTCAATAAAAAATAATTTGATGACCCCAATGTGCCCATTTTAGAAATTTATATTATTCTAGAACTAATTTTAATCATTAACTATAAATTGCTTTCAGTTACTTACCAGACCCAGACCTAAATAGTGTAAAGAATTAATTAATTACTATAGAAAACAGTTAGTTGTTCATTACTTCTGCGGACAATTTTAGAACTACTCATGTTTTCTTAGTTATTATCCGAAGCTTAATTATATTAAGATTTGTTACATACACATTTTATGGACAATATCCTTCAGCGATTCTGCTCCCTCCTAAGAAGTTGGAAGGGGAATCTCCTCTGTACCCTCCTTCTATTTTCTAAGGCTAATATCATTACCTTGCTGATCAAACATCATTTATTGGTTGGCCATTTAGCGCCTGTCTCAAGTTTGTATACTTATTTTTCAAGGCTCTTTTAATACATTTTTCACTCTTACCTCGATAATTAGCGACTATTCATACTCATATAATATCTCACCAACTGTAATCAACTTACAAACTCTCTGTTTTTCTTTTAATTATTTCTACTATGGCAGGAAGAGTGGGGTTTACAAAAGTGCCCAAAATTGATTCTGCAAGTCTGCCTCATGTTAAAAAGAAGTTCTCTTAGTACAAATCAGTCCCCTTCTGGCTGTTGTCAGGATTTAGCATCAATCATTGCCAGGATGCTGTTCTCATGTTGACAGTTATCACAGTATTTTTTATTTCAATTAAAATAACAAAATATACTTTCTATTATATTGCATCATGTCTCTTTATTTGATACTCTTCAACTGTTACAAAAAGTGTATCCCCAATTGGTCCATAGCTGTACTAGAAAAACATTCACAAAATTATTAGTTTTCAGTCAGCCATGCTGTGAGCATTCCTTATTCCTGGTTTGTCCAATATATGAAATATTCAGTTTGTATTTTTTTTTTTAAATTGTTACCTCTATAATTTCTTAAATAAATGAAAGTTTTTTTTTTGGGCTAATAACTACAATTTTGCAATGATACCTACTAAATCAGTAAATGTTTTTATTTATATATAATTATCCATAATGAAAATTATTCCCATGTCAATGATTTATTTTGATTTAGGATTTGTTGAAAAGAATGTGAATGTACTGAGTTTGGAGTGGCGTGAAGTTATCAGCGAATCTGGAAATCAGTTTTTGAAAGATCTCTTCATAAAAGAATTGAGTACAGGAAAAGGTCGCCCTTTGACATTGGCTGGTCAGTATAAAGTCTCTCTTGAAAGTCTAATGACTACTCTCGGGGCTGGCACACCTTTTTTTATCCGTTGTATAAAACCGAACTTAACAAAAGAATCAAATGTGAGTAATTCATGTCTATAGTTTATTTTTTATTTTTTAAAGAATGAAACACAATTTAACTTATGCTTACTAGTCTTTTTTAAACTCCACATTTTAAACCATCTCAAAGTAAATGCTTTTTCAACTGATAGTAGCATGCGACCAATGTTGAAGAACATTTGACAAACAATTTGAGATTTTTCGTTTCAATATTTAATGCTATAAAAATTTATTTCAGTTTTTTTGCAATGAGGTGCCTGTGACATTTCACTCTTTCTTATTGTAGCACTCTTCTTCCAAGTTAATTATTTGTCAAAATCTTGAGTTTTTGGATGTTTTTAATAATAATATTTGCTGCAGGTATTCAACAGAGAACTTGTTTGCCAACAACTTAGATACGCTGGGATGATGGAAACTGCCAAAATTAGACAAACTGGTTATCCTATTAGATATACCTATAAACAGTTTGTTTCAAGATATAGAATGTTAGTGCCTGGTTGTCCCACAATCAATAAGGTCTGTCCACTTCTTGAAACCGAACTAATTACGTTTAAGTAAAATTGATTTTTATTGTTTTCATTTATGATTAGGATCACTTATGATTATATATTAGTAATTGCTTAGAAAAAACATTCTAAACTGATTGTTCTCTGAAGGAAGACAATCCTCCATATAAATTTTACATTTGATTTGTAGAATATGACATTTTGGTTCTAATTTGCTTTTTGTTAGTGTAATAATTTAATAAATTATTCCTTTCTTATTTTTTTGACTTGAAATTATATTTGTTGAATTATGAAGTTGCTTGTTCCACGATTTTCTTTCTAATCATTCTGTATTGGGTAGTTCAAATAAAGATTATAAATGTAGCATTACTATATTTGAAACTCTTTATTTTTGACACTTTAAATATTACTATCAGTTTTGTTTAATAATTTCAACTCTCATTTAGAATTATTTAACTCTTCAGATTTCAGATGTGAAAGAAACTGCCAAAACTATATGTGAAAAATACTTGGACAAGGATGATTATCAGTTTGGTAAAACAAAAATTTTCTTGAAAATACCTGATGAAAAACTTGAAAGCATAAGAGATCAGATATTTTCAAAAAGTGCTGTAATTTTGCAGAAAAACTTTAAGGCCACTCTTGCAAGAGTTAGGTGATGTTATTATGTTTTTTATTTTATATAAATATATAATTATAACAATAAATTTTGAAAGACTCAGAACTCAATTTTTATGCGAGGCTATCATAGGACATAGCAATTTTTGCAAAGTTGCAATTAGCAATTTTTTTATTATTATTTTATTGGACATATGAGGTTGTATAAGGTTTTTAATATGCAATAATACTTTCCTTATTGCTTTCTCACTATTGAAGAAAACAAAGCCTTCTATTCATGCTGGACGTGAGAAAAATATGTGCTCTAAATTTTTTAAATAATAAAAAAAATTTATTAAATCTATTTATCGATGCATTAATAAAATGAATAATGTGCCTGTATTTAACTATATGTTCATTCTTAGGTTTTTGAAAATGAGAAATGCTGCAGTAGTCATTCAGAGGTATTGGAGGGGATATAAACCTTGTTCTAACTTTAGAGTTATTCAACGTGGCTATCATAGATTAAAGGCTGTGTTAAGATCACGGCAGCTAAAACATAACTATAGCAAAATGAGATCATCAATAATTAGTTTGCAGGTTTTGCTATAATAATTTATAGAAATTGATTAGAAATACTAAGAGTTTTTTATGTGTCAAGATTTCTGTATTTCTCTTTACAGGCTAGGTGTCGAGGATTTCTAGCAAGGAAAAAAGTACTAAACTTAAAAACAATGAAAAAACCTAAGATTCCTCCTAAACCAGTAAGTAGTTCATTTATTATTCAATATAACTGTTACTAATGAATTTCAGATAAGCCACAAATTACTTGTCTCAATTTCGTTGAAGATTAAGTTATAATAATAATTTGCATGGGAGCGAAAGGTCTTAGAGAAAGAGAGTGGCACACAGAGATCTTTGGAGAAAACTTTTAGAAACAAATAACAACTAAGTTGTAAAAAAATCGTTAATATATAACTTTGAATGTTATATAAGAGATGTAAGTGGTAATTCAAAAACCACAATTATTAACTTTCTGATTAATTTAATTGTTTTAATTAAAATGTTCTTTTAAAATAAAATGTATTTTATTATATTTATATTTTCAAACCTATTAAACAGGTCCCAAAGCCAAGAAAGAATAGCCTACCGAAGATGTGGATTGATGATTTTATTACTAATGTCTTTGACAATGCTACAGAAGACAATAATGTTTCTAGTGAATTGGTAAGTACTCTGTGGTAATATTTATATACTTTTAAAAAGTTTATTTGATATTTCAAGTATAAAATAAATACAATTTATGTCTGTACAGGGAAAAGATCTTACAAAAGCAATTCATACTGACTCTATAAAAGAAATTCTTGAAAAACCTGGAATCCTGAGTTTTAAGATGTTTGCTGCTGCTAATTTCATGGGAAATGTTAACTACTCATTCTCGAATAAGATACTCGAGCAGCCTCTTCTTGAAATAGTTTCTCCCGGAGACGTAATGGTAATGTTTTTTTTATATTGAGTTGAAATAAAAAATGTTTTTATTTTATAGCTTATTGTCAACAGGCAATATTTTAATTTCTTTTGTAAAAATGGAAGTATGAAATTTGAAGGGTGAAGGAAGTTATAGTTATTTTGATTCCTTTCATACCTAGAAGAGTTTCCGAATAAGTTAGGATTCCAAAAATTTGGCACTGTTAATAATAAAGAATGTATTGTATTAAAAAAACAATTCTATCAAAGTATGTTCAAATTGGTTTGCCAGAATATTATAGTTTTCAAATGTGGATTACGGAAAGCAAAATAAATACATTTATCAAAAATTGGTGTAAAATCAGGAGATAGAACAAAAAACATAAAGAAAGTATTAATTTTAGGCATTGTATTTAGGCAGAACTATGAAAGGAAGATCAAACTTCAAAGGAATTCACAAGTTTCTTCATTACCAATTCATAAACTTCTCCCTGTGCAACCGTAGTCATACTGCGTTTCACAAATTTGAGATACTTGCTTAAATAGTAGAGGACTCTGAAAATATTTTTAAGAACTCTTAATATAAGCCAGTTTGAATCGAATAAGATTCTCAACACCTAAAGGTACCATTTAATTATGTGGTAGTTTTATTGGCCATGAATGATAGAATGCTGCTCTTTTTTGTATCTGATCCCACAACTTAAATAAATTACAGCAATTCAGAAAAGAGTATAGGGGACTTAATTACAGTAATAACCGATAAGGAAGTGTGGAATTTGTCATAGAATGTGAGGAAGCAGATTTATTCATGAGTAGCAGGAATAAGAATCAGATATGCTGAGTAGCCTTGAGACCTTTGTAAGGCCCATCACAGACTGCAGCGTTTCTGATGTATCAGTTTTGTGGTTCACCTTTCACAAATATGCTGTTCTTCCAACTATGTATTGATGATCCACCCCAAGTCAATTCACCCCCAATGTGAATACTTGCAATGTTATAGGATTCTTTTTACAGAGTAGGCAGCACTAGTTGTAGCCTCGAGACATAAATCCTAAAGAAAAATAAAAGGCTTTTCAATTATGGTCACTTAGCCTTTAAATATTTTAAAGTTTTCAGTTTAAGTAGAGTTTTAGTGTTAGTGTGTTTCTAAACGTCCATTTATTCATTTGTGAATCATAATTCCATTTTTACCTGGGCTCTGGTAAGAAAAAATATTGTTGACAATATAATAATTATTATTTCTTTGTTTTTATTACTTCTAGTTTAATTATTAAATTTATCTATGATTTTCTTGCCTTATAATAATTTAATAATTTGTAAATTAGGTAAAGATTTTCTTTTACGACTTATTGAAAAATAAATGTATAATCATTTTTTAAATATGAATTAATCTTTAAATTTTTTAAATAAATGAAATTATAATATGCTTTCTAGGCCGCAAATGTAATATGGGTTACCATTTTGAGATTCATGGGAGACTTGGAAGACAGTACAATTTTAAAAGAAACTTCTCCAAAAACTAGAAAAAATATTATGAGTCAATTACAAGGGACTGTTTCTAAAAGTTTCCTAAATTCTCAAGACTATTTGAATATTCTTAATGCTTTCAAGGTGAACAATTTTGTTTGATTTCTGCATTTATAATTTTTCCTAAAACACTATTATATATTTTGAACTTTTATTGTAGGCAGAAGAAAATAAAATATTGCATGATAACATCTTTAAAGGTAGAAAGGTTTTGACAAACATATCTCTTCTTCACAGAAACAAATTGGAAAGAGAAGTAAAGAGGACACAACTTGAACTTGAAGATTTGAAAAAATCCTATGAAGAATGGGCAGTTGGCTCTTTATCTACTCTTATCGAAAAATTATATTTTATTATTGGCCATGGTATCCTTAGGCCGACATTGAGGTTATATATTTCACTACACATTTAATTATAACATTAACTGATAAATCATAATCATCAACAAATTTGTGAAACATTTTAAGTCTACAAACGTTTGATATACTATTAGTTTTGGATACATTTTATGCACAACCATTAATTCAAAATGGTTTCTACTTGGTAGTATATTACTCGCACATTTACATAGGTTTATTTAATTTATTTTTTTAAACATTTTTGGTACCTCACTTTTTTGGTTTCACACTTCCTTGTGTTGTTTTGGGTTCATATACCTTGTGTTGTATCCTTAAACTTATATTGTAATTTTTTTAATTCTTGAACTTTAATGCAACTGGTATATTTTAATTACTTTCATTCATCTGCTATAACATAATATTTTGGAATTTTCAGACATTATTTATTTATTTTTTACAGAGATGAAATTTATTGTCAGATTTGCAAACAACTAACAGATAATCCCGATCCAACATCTAATATGTATGGCTGGGTTCTTATGGCACTTTGTGCTAGTTCTTTTCCTCCAAGCCCTAAACTTTCTCCCACTCTTCTTCATTTTCTTGCTAAGGGTGGAAATATGCTTGGCTGCTTAACACAATTACAGAGGACTCTTGTAAATGGGGCTAGAAGCCAACCTCCTACAGCTTTTGAATTAAATGTTTGTATCATGAAATATTACTTTTTTTTTTAAACACGAGTTGGATTTTTGTTACATCATAAAAATAAATAACTATATTTTATTAAGGCTTTAAAAAATCAAGAAAAAATGACGGTACGAATTTTTCTACTTGATGATTCATCAATCACTCTTGATGTGGACCCAGCTACAACTGCAAAAGAACTTTGCCAAGGTGTTTGTTCAAAAATAAATTTGGAAGATAACTTTGGTTTCTCAATATTTGTATCAATGTTTGGCCAGGTAACTAAATCAATTTAATATAAGACAATTAATATTGAATAAGTAAATATTATTTATTTATGTAGGTTCAAATAATAGTTTTGTTTTGGCGGTTGAGGGGGGAAGTTCCTTGTACTCGTGTTTTAAAAATTTTCTTTTCTCAACTACTTAAGCATTTAATGAAGAAGGAAAATAAACCCAATTCTGATTGAGATAATTTAGTTTTGCATGGAATTTTTATATTTTCTTATCCTCATCTCTTGGTAGATTCCATAGCAATCTTAGTAGAGACTATATCATTAAATTACTATATATCTCTGTCAGTTTTGTTCTTTTGGTTTGAAGTGAATTTCAATCGAAAACACATCAAAAGTTCTATTATTGTGCCATTTAATATTTAATAGGACATTTCATTAAAATGGATCAACAAAGGGATAAGTATTGGTAGGCTGGCTGAATTCACAAATGCTGTATGTCATTGTGAATAATATGGAGTACAACTTTAACTTAAGTTGGAGTAGTTAGTTAATTCACTCTCCATTTAAACTCAACTTAAGTTTTTATTCAAAATCAATGTGGATGAAGCCACGACCAAAAGCTAGTAATCTTAAAAATTTACTTCTTCTTCTTTTTTGATTTCCTCTTATGCCATTGCTACCGTCGTGGAGCTTCCACCCAATGCAGCCATGCCTCGCGGCCCCTATTCAGCCGCTTCATTTCCTGGAGGGTCTTGCCTCTCTCCCCTCCAATGCTCTGGATGTATTCCTGATAGGAAACTTTGGGACTGCCTCTCGGCCTCTTCCCAGTGGGTCTAGGTTCCATGGCCTTCTTTGGCTCTCTCTCTTTGTCCATCTGACAGATGTGGCCAAACCACTTTAGCTGTCGGTTTTTTATGGAATCTATTAGCTCCTCTCTGATTCTTTCATTCCTGATATGGTCCCTCATGGTCTTTCCAACAACTCTCCGCAAGAATTTAATTTCCGCCGATGTCACATGGCTAGCTTGTTTGTCCAGCATAACCCAGCTTTCACTTCCATAAGTGAGGGTTGGGTGGTAAACTGATTTGTAGATGTGCATTTTGGTTTCCTTTCCAGCCTCCATATGCTCCATATGCTCCAACTATACTGTTGCAAATAGGGTAGTAAACCTGGTTGGCTTTGGATGTTCTGTTAGCTACTTCTGGGTCAATTCTTCCTCTGCTGCTGATGATTGTCCCTAAGTAGGTGTACTCTTATAGAACTTCAAGTACCTCCCCATTACAGATTAGCTGGACGTCCTCTTATTCCTCTCTTGATACCACTAGTACTTTCCTTTTATTGTCATTTATTGTCATTCCTTTGCGGATGAGTTCCTCCTCCCATTCCACCAGGGCTTGCTGCAGCTTGTCTTTCATGTCCGCAATCAATACTATGTCATCGGCATATAACAGGCTTTGAAACATAACATTTCTTAAGTTCCACTTGCCGATGACTGTCCAGGCAGTACGGTTATATAAATAATATAAATAGAAGAGGACTCAAGCTGTCGCCCTGCCTCACACCTCTCTCTATGGGAAAAGACTTAGACTCCCTTCCGTTGATCCTCAGTACTTCTTTCGCTGCCTCATAAGTTGATTTAATTGCAGTGATGAGATCTTCTGGCACATTTTAAGCCACCAAAGCATCCCATATTTCTTGTCGAGGGACAGAGTCGAATGCTGCTTTTAGATCAAGGAAAGCCATGTATACATTCGTATTTCTGTCCCATGCTTTTTCTCCGATGCTTTGTAATATGAAAATGTGATCTTGAGTATGTCTCCCTGGGCAAAATCCCGCTTGTTCCCTCTCTATTTGGTTCTCTAAAATTTACTCCACAATAAATCATTATTAATACATTAATATAATATTTATGTCATCATTAAACCATCAGATAATTCCAACAATTCTAATATGAGTTTCCTTTATAAGCGATATATGTCTGCTGTATTTAGAAGGGGTAAAAAGCCTTTACTTATGTCATGAAAGGAAGTACTTTATTTATGTGAGCAATAATTGTATATTTATTCTTATCATTATCATTAATAGGAATTTTCTCATGGAAATCGAACTTGCTTCTCATTACCTGATCATCTGTTTTTGATCACTTTACTATATAGGTCACCGCATTTTATAAAATAATGTACTGTGCTTGGCATTGATAAGATCTTTAAGTAGTGATAATAAGATTCAGAGCTTTGTAACAGACATAGTTGTAGGGCTCAACTTTAACTTTTTAACACATTTGGTATTCACTTACATAAAAAAAGAAAAAAAAAATCAGGATAAAACAGAGACCTAAAGATCAAGAATATATTACAAAATGTTTAAAGAGAAACAAAATTGATAAAACTATTACAATGCAATGAAAAGTGATTAAAATTTAAATTGTATAACCTGATTTATGAATTTATTTTTCTGTATATTTTAATGCGAATTTTATTGTTTATCTAAATTAATTATCTCAAATTTTTAAGTTCTGCTCTTGCTTTCTTATTTAGACTATATCTTTAGAAAGTGAAAAGTGGTTCCTAATGGATGCAATATCTCAATGTGAAATGAAAGCTGATGAAGGAGGTTTACCAGAAATAAAGGCTCCGTGGTCAATTGTGTTCAGGCGAGAAATATTCCCTCCATGGCAAATCTCTGTAACTGATTCAGTATCCATTAATCTCACTTATATCCAGATTATAAAAGGCATAGCGATTGGTGATTATAAATGCTCACAGGTAATTTATCTTGATTTTACAATAATTTACAAATTTTTCCCCAAATTATCACCTCATTATCTATTTGGAATACGTATTTTCATAATTCGCAATATAATTAACTATGGGAATTTTACTTTAACTTTAACTTAGAGTTCAAATAGTCCAACTAACTCTAAGGATTACTAATACATTTATTTTTATTATTTTATTTTGTTTATTGAAATTAACATCTTTCATTAAATTAAGATGGAGATGGTCTAGGTAGTGGTCATGCAAGAATGTAATGCAACAGTTTTAACTAGATATTAAGTAGTTATGACTATTTTGTTTTATTCTTGACCACCATCCACAACACCTTCATCATCTTTTATTATTTAAGTATTTTAAAAAAAATTTTTTTCTTTATAGCAATGTGAACTAGAACTTTTAGTGGCTCAACATTATTATATATCTTGTGGTAAACGACTGCTACCAGAAATACTCGACAGTTTTCTGAAGGAAGTTGTACCTGATCTATTACTTAAACGGAAAAATATCAATTGGGGTAAAGCAGTTTCTGACACTTTTAACAAAGTAAGAATTTGTTCATTACTATATGGATGATATGTTCTGAGGTTTAATTTTTTTTTCCTCTTTATTTATTTATCCACACCTCTCAAAACAAATCGACAATCAGCAGATAAGGTTTAATTTAATGAATTGATCATACTTGAAACAAATTCAAATAATAATTGTAAACAGAAAATTTTACTACAAAAAAAATGTAGTTTTTATACACTGATAACAGACATTTTATTTGTAAAAAAAAATTAATTTCTTAATATTTTGTATTATCAACGGAAAATGACTATACGCTTAGCAGCTTGGAACGTTTTTGGACTGGATCATTTTGTAAATTTGTATTGGTTGGATGAAATTTTCTCGAAAGGAACTAACCGTTATTCCACCTATTTTGATTAAACTCTATTCAAACTTGTTAATAAGTTTATCGCTTTTCCTTTCACAAACCTATTTTATTCCACATTATGATATAAAGCTCAGCTGTTGACTATAAGATAAAAACAAGACTAATTGAATATATTCAGATATTTTCAAGAAAATGTAATTATATTTAATTTTCGAGAAACCATCTATAGATTTTTAGAAAATTTTACTTTAAAAAAATTTAACCACCTATTTAAGCATCAGGTTATTTACTAACCCTATGTATGCCTAAGATGAAAGTCTCCCATCTTCAGAGTCATTCCAAAGCTAATTTAATGTTTATATTACATTAATAATTACAACATGTACATAATTACAATAATATTAAAATCATACATTTAAATAACAACATAAAATATAATATCATATTTTTTTAAAGAGTTATTTCATCAAGAGAAAAATACCAGAAGAAGAAGTAAGAATTGATGTGGTTAATTTTGCCAAGAAGAAGTGGCCCCTTTTATTTTCCAGATATTATGAAGTCATGCAGGTTGCAGGTAAAAATCATAACATAATACGATTATCATATGCTTTCTGAGTTAATAAGTATGATTTTTTTCATTTGTGGCTTTGGTAAATTCATTGATTCATACTCTTATATTTATTTGTAATCCAACTGTTATAGATAAATACAAATCATTACTAATTTTAGTTCCATTTTTTTATGATAAAAAAACAAATCTGATGTGGACAACTTCAAGTTTTTTGTTTGCCTATCAAACTATTAATCACTGGTTCATAAACTGATTCTGAATCAAATTAAAATTTAAAAAATATCTGTACTGTATAAATAGATTAGAACTTTTTAATGTTTACAGCATTCAAAAAATTCCTGTAACTCCCCAACTATGCAGCAGAAAGTAAAAGTGTCACTTCCTGTTTATCAAATATATCTAAAACTAAATATTATACCCATTTATATACATGAATAATTTCAATTATGTTTTATTTTTTCTTAACCAAAATCTGTTTAGAGCTTTAAGTTATATTTCACTTTTAGCCAAAATCTATTATGTTATTTTTATTATATTAATCTGAAACATTAAATTTAAAAAGTATTGCATAGTATTTTCATATATTTTGTAATAAAATCTATTTTGATCTTCAAAGATTGTACCAATTAATTAGGTGGTCCTCTTGACTCCTTAAAAAAGAACTGTACAGCTAAATTTTAAATCAAATACAAATACTCAATTTTAGCTTCCTTTTGCAAATGCTTATGAGTTATACGAAAGATAAATAAATTTATGGACAGACTTCACTTCAAGAAAGATTTAGGGATGGTTAAAATGGGCATCTCTTTGGAAATTCAAAAATTTTCATTTTTTGTGATTACAATATTATCCCTTATTCCATAAATATCCATTACTCCATGAAAGGAAGAGGAAATTCTTATACTTGTGGATCCATTTTTTTTTTTAATTTACCTACATACTATTTACTTAAAGCCCATGCCACGGGTCAGTAATTTTTTTTTTTTTACTTTAAATGAGATTTGAAATGTAATATTGTTGCATTAACAATAAAATAACCAAACAATTTTTTATGATCTAGAAATAGAATGAACTGTTAACCATCATCCATTTCAGGAATCTTGTTCCCCTTATGAGAAAAATGTTTAAGTATCTGATTGCTACAATATACCATCCAAAATGGTTATATAATTGGAAGGTTCAATAAAAATTGTTATTATTGATTGTAAAGTAAATTATGGTCCTTCAGTTAATAATGTAATAAAAGTTTATCAGCTTATAAATCCTTTACCCGAATATATAAAATAGTGAGTAATGTATGTGGTCCTATTTCATGTTTGAAAATATATTTTTTTGAATCTTGAATACAAAACTTTATTTCTTTATAATTATTCAAAATAATTATTTTAATTGTAATTAATCTCATCAGATTGGTAGATTTTTGTTTTGATTAATAAAAATCTCAATACTGTAGAAATTATATTTTAAAAATTTCTAGCATTAAAAAAATAATTATTACCGTAGAGTAGTTGGTTTCTAATTTTTTTTTTTTTTTAGTATGCTGAGAATGAATATCCTATTTTATTATAACAGACTTGCTTTAAAGCTATAATACTTCTCAAATTTTATTACAGGTTATTATTTGGGTTCTTCAGACCTATTATTAGCTGTAAATTCAGATGGAATCATTTTGGTGAAAAATTCTATGGAGATCATTATGAAAATATCATACATGGAAATTGAATCTTTTGAATTTATGTAAGTTCCTATTAAATTCTATGATAAATTACTGCTTATGTGTATGTTTTTTTAATTTAAGGCCTGGAAATCAAACCTAGTGATTCAAGAGAACTATTAGTCTAATAATTCCTTCTCACAATAAAAACCTTTCTCCAGTCATTTATAATATATAATTTTATTATATAACACGTTTCGACAATTACATGTAATTGTCTACGTGTCAAGTAGCCTATCAGAGCCCAAGCAATCAGAAACCAGCCAATCACAGGCATGGAAAAACAGACTCCGACCCCGGACCCGAAAAAACCCGATCGACTAACGTAAGGAACCGATGAATCACGAGTGGACCCGAGTGGCTACTATATAAGGCCGCGGGTTAGCTGGACATCTTCAGTCTCAATTAAGCCTTGAGGAAGTCAGCAGCATGGCTGGCGAAACGTTGGCAGAAAATTCACCTACACGGTCTAAACCAGAAGAAACAACTGAAGTTTTTTGTATAAATAGTGGCCGTGGAAACTTGAAAGAGTATTTAATTACATGTAATTTTCAATCATCCAAACAACTTTCTGCATCATTTTCTCTTTGTCATCATCTTGATTTGACATATCCACTTTTGAAAATTCCTATAGAAAAATCTCACAAAAATGCAAGTTTTTTAAAAATGTTTTTTGTAACATTTCTTTGAAATGGGAAAATATAAGACAAAATAAACTTAATAATTTTAGATATAAAATACTATTTTAATTAGTCTAAAAATAATTTATTGTTGTGAAGTGGATATATTATTAACTGTTAATAAAGAACTTCTCAATTGGAAGCCAAATTTTCAGTTCTTATTTTAAACATATATAACATAGAATGTTGAAAAGTTTAAAAGAAAAGTATACATGACTGCTAATTTATGTTTAGAGCAGGTAACTCAAATGATAAGGATAAAATACACATCTCTACCATTCATCAACATCAATTTGTTTTTACATCAGAGTACGCAGCAATTATATCAACATCAGTTAATTCTTTACTTGATGGGCTGATGTTGAATTCTAAATATGCCGTTGCTATTGGTGATTATTCACCACCAGGTTAGTTAAGATATTTGTCTGCTATATGATGTATTCAAGATTATTTATTTTAATAGCCTAGTGTAAATGTTTAAAAATAGAAAGTTCTGATTTTTAACAAAAATACAAATTATAGCTGTTATTTTTATTTTGGTACTACAACCAGCAAGTGAGTCCTGGCCTCCTCCAACACCAATCGCTATGCTCTTATACCACTGGCCATTGTTATCCAGCTGTTCACTGCCGCCCTCTTGGCATCAACAGCTACGGAATCAATCTACCTCAGTCTTGGTCTACCAATCACTCGACATCCCCGAAAATATTTTGTTATTAGTACCTTTAAACTGGCATTCATTTCCATTCTGTCGAAATGGCCTGCCTACCGAAGAAGGTTTAATTTTATCAA
Organism: Troilus luridus; assembly: GCA_964056705.1. Taxonomy (NCBI): domain Eukaryota; kingdom Metazoa; phylum Arthropoda; class Insecta; order Hemiptera; family Pentatomidae; genus Troilus; species Troilus luridus. The sequence continues at coordinate 40,185,096 of OZ057412.1, read as the reverse complement.
TGTTAAGTAGGTCATAAATGTACTCATTTGTTGTTAATATTAAAGGGAGCAAAGATTCGTTGGAGTACTTTCCTTTCAAACATTTGAAGCTGATTATCTTCCGACATTGTGGTGGTTGAAGTTTCAGAACCGTAGGCAAGCACTAATTAATTTATTTCACCTCGTGATTAATTTTCTTGAAATGATACTTTTCAATGCAAAGTTGCATTTTTTGGAGGCCACTAATCTGTTTATAATTTCCGCCTCTATTCTATTGTCATGTGTTACCTGCGATCCACGGTAAGTAAATTCGGACACCTTTTCAAAGTCATATTTTCCTAATGAAACTTTTGTTGCTACTTGACTGGATGTCTCTTCAGAGACCATATATTTGAACTTGTCCTTGTTTTTAAACAAACCATAAACAAAAATACTACTTAGCATTGAGCAAAAAAAAAGTTGCATGCTTGCAAACAGTCAGGCAAAATACATTTACCCTCTTCTGTTATATTTTATTAACTTTGACTAATTTTTACAAGCGTAAAACACACTTAGGCAAATTGAACTTAAAAGCTTAAGGTGTTAAAGTGTCCAAAATTACTCAATTTTTATCTTATGATATATCTTTTCACTATAAATTTTAATGATTTTTATTTTTATTTAGATGAGAGTTTTTTAAAGTTACATACTGGAGATTTAATAGTCCTCAGCAATCATAAAAGTGATGGAAAATGGATGAGAGGTAATCATGCTGATTCTGGCCATATCGGGGAATTCCCAAGAAAATTAGTAAAAATTCTTCCTTGTGTAGAAAAACCTCCTGTAAACATATTGGTGATTATTTATATATACAAATTTATTTTCCTTGTGTAGAAAATTTGTGGCTTTAATTTGTTATAAAGATAATACTTAATAAAATTTGTATGCTCCATTTTTTAGACATCATATGGTGAAGCGATAAAGTCTGACAAATCAGAAATTAAACCAACACTTTTACTTAAAAAGCATACATTAGAGAAGTATGCTTCCAAATACTTCAGGTATATAGAAATAAAATGAGATACTGAGCTAATGTAAATTAATTAAAAAATAATACATTCTGTATTGCTTGTTTTATTTTTGCTAGATCTGATCGATATCCTACTAAAGGGCATAAACAAGATCTATGGGTGTTTTCCCCTGATACAATTGTTTCTCCTTTGCATCGTGGGTTATCAAACGTTTCTCATTTAGTGACACCTATGTGCTCTGCAATTCTTCATTACATGGGAGACAGAGTACACCAAGGCCAACCGAACTATACCAGAACTATTTTTGAACCTCCTATTCAATATGTAGGTTAAGTAATTAGATTTAAGTTTTTGTTTGTTTTACAATTTACTAATACATGGAAAATATAGAATTATTAAATGTTTCTGTGTAGACTGTTTGAAAAAAACAAAAAATTTATTATGAAATTAATTATGATTTAAATATATATTTATAGTCAAATTTATTATTTTTAGGAAGTCTTACGTGATGAATTATACTGTCAAATATTAAAGCAAATGACAGAAAATACGAATGAATCAAGCCTTGACAAAGGTTGGGAGCTCTTACTACTTACAACCTGTCTCTTTCCTCCCTCATCTATTTTAATAAAAGTAAGTTGATTGTATTAACTAATGAATCAGCTAATAATACACAAATACAAACTACAAACGTTCATGTTTTTTTTGTTTTTTTTATTATTTATTTATTGATATTTACAACTATATTACAGTAATATAACAAGTAAATTGGCTGAGTGATACATAATGACATGATATAATGACAAGTAGAGAAACTACCCACTGGTAGTACTCAAATCGCATGTTCAACTAAGAAGGTCATGTGGCCATCTTCTTCTAAGACGCCTCGGAGGATTATCGGGAATTGAAGAGGAAGCTAGGTTTGAAACTAGAGGGTTTGAGTGGAAATGAAGTTTGTTATGAAAGGATGGATACCGGGTTCGGGCCAAATCAGCAACAAATGGGACATTAAGGTCGTTATGGATGACTATATTCTTAACAAAATAAGGAGTGTTGAGGATTTTACGAAGGATTTTGGATTGTAGGGATTGGATACGAGAAGAATTTGATGACTTAGTAGAGCCCCAAAGCTCTATTCCGTAAGTCCAAATAGGTCGTATAATGGTCATGTAGAAGGGTCTTTTGTAATTAATTGGGAGCTTAGAGCGTTTGTCTAGTAAGTGTTGAAGTAGACTGAAACGTCGAGTGGTTTCTTGTCTTTTCAGTCTTGTATGAGGATTCCAGGTTAATCGTTTATGTTTTAAAACCGTTTTTTCAATTCTGATTATCATTTATTTTATTTAATAGGCTAATATATAGCTTCTGTAGTTTTGATTTGCAGGTCTTTAAATATCTCAATATCTATCCAATTCTTGGTCCCAATTAAGTACAGTTAAAATAAACCTCTTGTATTTAGAGCTAAATACTGCCACTTAAATAAGGCCTGGCTAAAGTTAATGACTGTTAGTCACAAGAATTGTCAAATGGTATTTAGGTAATGAAATGCTTCATATAATCATTTGCAAAACTAAGATAAGATGTGTACAAAATGGGTGAAGATGAGATTCAAAATAGTTAAAATATAATATTAATGATAATATTTTGGTAAATAAAAGACGGATTGAAATATAAGAATTACTACATATTTGAATTAACACATTTTAAACTCTGAAACAAGATGAAAGACTGAAAAATTTGCAATTAATTGTTATTTCTTAAAAGGCATAAAATTATTAATAAACAATCCATGAGTTTGGCATTCTACATTTTGAATGTAATGGTTGATTGTATCTATCCATTCTTCTCAAAAGAGCATGCTTCTTTATTAAAGTACAATCCATTAATGGATACCTTTTAAAAATACATAGTTAATGATTCTTTCTGAATTAAACTGATTAATTATGAGCCCAAGCATAAATAATTTTTTTCAGAAATATATTTTGATATCTTTTGATCAATAACAGTCTGTATTCTGACAACTTATAAAACAACCTTTTCGAAACTATAGACATGTGGTGGAGGGAAAGGAGTTCCCCCTCCTGACTGAGAGTCACGAGTTTCAAGGTCGGTCCATATCTGTCAAGTATTTTTTATTGGATTTTTGGTGATAAATATATAGATATCTTCTTACACAAAGACTATATTTATACACATATATACAATAGAAGTGTATAAACAAACATTTCAGGAGCGTCTAAACAATAACTGAAAGAAGCTGTTACAAACAACTAACGGTCAAGTAAATGGAGGGAATATTCCCAAGACTATCGATTTAACAAATACTCGATATAATAGATCTATTTAAATGTAAATTCCAACATTTTTTTCAAAACAGCATTCCTTGAGGTTATTGTCTCATTTCCACCTTCAAGTCCAAGGCTAGCCAGGCAGAACGCAAAACAATAATAATAACTCTGAGAGAACATTAAGAGCAAACTAGGTCAGGATGAGGAAAGCAAGCTTGGAAAAGCCGTGCTTCCCTTCAAGGTGACTTTCATGCATGCTGCTTTCTAAATTGTCAGACTATAGTAATCTTCCAATATTTCATATTCATGTTAGTTAGTGATGAATTTATGATAAAATATAAAATTTCAGGATGTCGAGCTATGGTTGAATTCAAGACATTGTGAAATCAGTGGAGAATGTTTACAGAGAATAAAAATGGCAAAGTTTCATGAAAATCCTAGAAAATTTCCACACCATTGGCTTGAAGTTGCTGCTGTACAGAATCGAATTTCTATACTTCATCCTGTTACATTTCCTAACAATATGGAACACGTAATAGTCTAGTCCTTTACAGTAGCTTATTTATTTAAAAAAAAATAATAACAAAATATTGCGGAGAAAATTTATTCTTTCTTATTTATTATAATTATTACTTTAGGTCTTTGAAGTAAACTCATTCACAAAAGTGAAAGATATTGTGGAAACTATTTCTAACTGGTTGGGACTTACTACTTCTGAAGGTTTCAGTGTTATTGTGGTTTTTGAAGATGTTGCAACTTCGCTTCCTGCTAATGAATTTTTATTTGATGCTATACTTGATGCTTGTCGTTTTCCGTTAACAGCTGATGGTATAATAAACTTTAAATACTATTTTTTCTTTAATTTGATACTATTTATTCTTTAATTTGAGATAAAATAAATTATTATAACTATGTAGATGGAATTGCAATATGAAATTTAGACATACAGTTTAAAATTAACCTGCTGATAGCAACAGCGGTGTAAGTTACATTTTCAACAATTATCTCCAAAGTCAGGAAAGAGAATTTAGAGAGAAAAACTTCAAGTAAAACCGTTTATTATTTTTTCCATTAATTCAAGGAAAATCATTGATTTTTCAGAATGATGAATATTGACTTCCACCTCTAAAGTCAGATTATTTGTATCATTAATAATTAATTATGATTTCTTTTAAAGGTAATTTTGAAACACCGAAGTATGAATATGATTTAATGTTTGTTAAAAAATTGTGGATGAATACTTTTGCTGGAGTCGACCAAACTGCAGATTTAGTATGCCATTACTATCAAGAACTTCCAAAATATTTAGCTGGTAATTATTTAATTTTTAAAATATATTAAATTTACTAAATACTCTCTTATTAGAATTAATTTCTTCTTTCCAACTGTTATACTCCTAAATCTAATAATTTCTCCATTTTTAGATTTGCTTTGTATCACATTCTTATTTCATTATGGCTATTTTAAAGTAAATTCAATGAACAATTAATTTTTAATTATTGTAAATTAATGGCTCTGATTTTATTTCTATAAAAAACTTTTACCGATATTTTACAGCCCTAAGATTCTATCGATCTCTCCTACCTATTAATCTCCCATTTCAATTTGAAAATTATATTATATATTCTTATTATTAAACTTAATTAAAAAAAAGCTAATAAAAAGAAATAACACTCACAGTCCTGTCTTGTTTTATAGGTAGTGTCATAAATCTTGTCACATTATATTGATATAGTCACAAAGAACTAGATGACTATTGTTTAATTTATTTATTTTATGTAAATCTCACAAAGGTATCAATTGAACTTAATTAAAGATGTTAATTTTAATAATTTAATTACTAGGAGCAAATAATAATGCTTCGCTGATTACAAAGAGCTCTATGAAATTAATGGATTTTTAAGCACAATTATTATATTGGTTTTGTTTTATCTATTTTAAAAATTACATAAGCCCATATAGAGTACTAATATTCTGAACATTTTATTGCCTGAATACTGCTCTGTATTTTTCTTATTACAATTTTTTTATAGGTCTCAACATGCCCCTCAAGACCTTAACCATTTAGTTGTTATGAATAATATATCTCATCTTAAGATCAGTTTTTTTTTAGAGTTTGAGCAACATGGAAAAGCTCAGTAGTCAGATGCTAGAGATATTTAGAACATACAACTGTCATAATAAAAATTATAATTCTATTGTATATAATGGGTAAAAATAATCAGTTTATATTAACTAAATGTTAAAATTAATGTATTTGATTATTTTGTATTTTTATAATCTATCCTTGAATAATAAATGAACTTAACAATGTTTAATAATAAGGTAATATACTTATTTTTTCAATTGATGTTATTAATGATTAACTTCTTACAGGCTCTCATAATTGTACAGTGAATGATGCTATGTATCTAGGAGCTTTAATTTTTATTGCGGAATTAGGCGAAGGCAGTAGTTCTTTAGAAGTTCAAAAAGAAATTTTGTGAGTTTTAAGTTATAAACGAAAATATTAAATTAGTTTAGTCGAATGAACATAAATTGAGTATTAATGGTGTAAAATTTATGTGGAAATAATGATCCATTTTGGCATCATTGTTGAAAAGTACACAAAATATATTAATATGTTTTTCTTTTTAAGGAAAAAGTTATCATATTTAATTCCTGAGCAAATGCTTCATGGATTGAACCCACAAGAATGGATGAATGGGTTAATAAGAGCATATGAGCAAAATAAAAGTAACTTTTTATATTATAGATAAATGTAGATCCTTTTCATTAACAGTATACTTATTTTTTGTTTTTATTTCAGTTCTGAAAAGCGATGAAGCAAAAATAATGTTTCTTAAGGAAACCCAAAACTGGCCCAATTTCGGTTCAGCATTTTTTATGGTCTACAATTCTAGTAGCTTTCAGGATGAACAAAAAACTCTTGTTGTGAACAGGAATGGTGTATGTCTTGTTTATCCCTCGACCAAGGTATACTATAGATGTTATTACATTAATTATAAAATAATGTTTTTAATCACTGTGAATTGTGTTTGTACAAGTTTCACTGACAATCGCGATCATAACCAAATACAATTTACATAAAATAATTATCAACTGAATGAAATAATATCATCTCATTTACCTGAATTTGATTCTGCATACTTGTGAACTGTATGTGATATATATTATGTATTTAATAAAAGAAAATGATGGGATGAGCTTTCTGTATTTTGACATGAATAGGAACGCGGGACTGAATATACCTACAAGAAGCCGTAGCATACAGTAGAAAGCCTCTGGCTACTATCTACATTACGAATTTTCATAGATCTCAAATTTACTAACAACCCACCGATGTTTTTAAGTAATGAACCTATGTTATAATTCAATGAAAGATTTTTCAATATTTTGAGCTCTCGCTGTTCTGATACATTCACAAATATTTATTGAGTGATTTGGGGCATCAATCAGCCTGTAAAATAGTCAGACTAAACAGATTGCTCTCCTGGGGTGTATTTTGATTATAAATTTAAAAATTACATCAAAGTTGAATTAAACTTAAATACCTTTCTAAGGAACATAGCCCTATATTTCATTCTGACAGGTTTGTATCTCATGGACTCACAAGCTGACACTTTCACATTGATCATCATTTTTGAGATTTAATGTATTTAAAAAATAAAGTTCCTGAGTAATCACAAAGCCAGTCACCTTGTGAAGACCTTAAAATATTTTCATACAGGAGTACATAATAATTTATTTCAGACATCAAGCTTTTTAGGAATGGATTTTTTATCCCATATATTTTCATTATAAGAATTGTATAGGAGTGTAAACAATTTTATTTATTTATATTAAATTGTTATATTTATGTATATTAAATTGTTATATTTATTTTTATTAAATCAATAAGAAGGATTTATTCAATATTTATTTATATAATTTATTTTCTATTTCAGGAAATTATTATGTTCTTAACATATTCTGAAATTCTTAACTGTGATGTTACTCATTTATCTATTTCTTTGTATACCACAAAGCAGTCATATACATGGTATTCCAAAACATCTTTGAAAATAGCTGATCTTGTTAACTCTTACATTGAAGCTTACGACACAAAATATCTCCTTCACTAGTTATATCATAACACATATCTATAAAACAGTTATTAAGGCTGTATTTTTTTCCATGTTGATATATATTTGTACTTTATTTATTTGTATCATTAGAGAATATTGTAAAAAGAAAATTAATAGATTATATTATGGTTAGGTTAGGTTTTATTGTTTATAGATGCACAACATCCATGATTATATTATGTGTTTTTGAACAATAAAACTAACATTTTTTACTTTTTTTTTTGTTTTTGAATAAAAATCTTAAATAGAAATGAAAATCTGTTTATGTTCCTTCAGTTGTGGACATTCATGGACTACGAAAATCCTCTAATGAAAATTTATCATTAAATGAAATCAAATATTAATTATTTACTCCAGAACTGATGCCTCTTTAAAAATAAATTACTGTAATGTTGCAGCAGCCAAAAAATTTCAGCCATAATTCGATATAAATAACTTTCTTCTTATTAGATAATAAAGCAATAATTATTTACCAAATAATTATCAATAATTAAAATTGATTCAGGGCGATTATAAGAAATTATGATTCTTGGAGAGATATGAAATAGAAAAAGATATAAGATCGAGCGCTAGAAGTGTCGTTAACAGGCGTCACCCACATGTCAAGATTAACAAATTTTTTTTTCTCACATCCAAAAATTATTATCATCATCATCCTCAAACTCATCAATAAGTTTTGTCTAAGTTCTGAAGATTTGGTAATATATGATATTTTGAGTGTTAGTACAAATTTCAATTAATCTCAATTTTTTCTAGAAATTAAAAAAAATGTAGTAATAATCAAATATAATATTTTTTGCATAATGTATAAACTACTATTTATGTACTTTTTTAGTAATATTTGACTAGAATAAATTAAACCATAAACTATTCCATGGAGGATAAGTTATTACAGGCGGAAGTCAAAGAAAATTGTAAATTAATGAAAAAAAACTAAAATTTCAACCATCATGGAAGATATTTGTCAGGAGATGAGGAGCCTAAGTGAGTACAATACTTCTTGTAAAACTGTTACCTTGATTTTATCCCAAAAGTATAAAAGGGGGGAAAAAATTGTTTTGTTGTGGCTATCTGTAAAATTTTAATTATTCAAATCTTGAATAAGAAAACAAATATCTTACTTCAGATCAAATTATTCCAGTAAATTCCTTGTTTAGACCACCATCGTTTATGAATTGTTTCCATAAACACGGATATAAATTCTCATAACAGAAACCATACATATATTAGCAACCATGCTGTTATTCACAGTCTTAAATTTAATTATTATTCAAATACTATGAAATTTAATAGATCAGTTCCATACTATGGAAAATTCCTTTCTTTTTTTCACAAATATTAAAAAAGCACATAACATTCAGAGAATTTCAATGTTGGATTATTTAATTAAAAAAATGTATTTTAGTTTACTCTTCCCAGCCAATTTTTAAATTTCTTCTTTTATTTTGTTGCTGGAGCCACTTCATGAGTGGTTCAAAGTAACGCATCAGTGGCTTGCTATCGATCTTGCGTGTTCCTGTTAGAACTTCCATCACATCTTTCCAATGTTGAGAAGAGCCCATGGACATAGCATTCCTGTAAATAAATTCCCATAGCAACTTATGTTTATAGCAAATTAAAAAAAATTATGAATTCATTCACTGTATGCTCATGGGTAACCTGATAGTAAATTTAGTCATCAATTAGAGATAACGCAATCTGTGAATATTCTAGGCCCAAGACCCTTGTGGGGTTCATGGGTGTGCAGGGTTTTTTGTTTTATTTATATAATATTAAGTTTTATTAAGAACTAGAGGAGAGCTGGAAAATACACATTTTTTCTTATAAAAAAATTAAATAGACCTGAGAGTTTTCCCTGCTTCTGCAGAACTTGTTACATCACATTTATGAAGTGGTCCTTGAAAATCCGATTGTCTACAGAGTGCTTCATAAAATTGGAACTGCAATATTGTGCTCAGAAAATACCTTTAATCAAATATTAGTCATTAATTCAATAGAATATTGAGAATAAGTATCATTATCAGGATATTACTTAATATATGGCTGATTGGCAACTATGTGCTGCTTGCATCCGACATCAAAATCATCTTCAGTCCTCTCAATCGGTGGATAAATGCCTTGGTACTCTGACCTTCAAGTAAAAAAAAAGGTTTTTACAAAAGGCTTTGATTTAGGAACATGATTAACTGATGAACTTTACCTTAATTTCCACCATTCAGAATTGTAATTAGTTGCATTGATTTCACCCGTGAAAACTTTATGCCGCCAGAGTATCAAAATATAACTGTAAGGTATAAAAGCAACTTTTTCCAATGCTATTCTCATCAATTTATTTATGTCAGCCTTTTCTGATCGTTTAGTAGGAATTCCAAATAATTTTAAATGGTCGTTTGTTTGAGCTGATAATACTATGGTTTCTGCAATAGCTTCTGAAAATGCTAAAATAATAATTTTTATTAAAACTAAATACATTTTGATCCATAGCCTGAGTTAGATTTTTCATTCGGTCCTGGCATGAATGAGCATAATGCTAGAAATTAATTGATAAAAAAAAATTATTTCATTAACAAAGGGAATGTTAAATTTTCTTTTGTGTAGTTTATTGATTTAGATAATGTAATATTGTCAAGAAATCAATGCTAGCTTAAAAAAAAAAATAATTTGTGAATTCATGGAAAGCTTTAGGGTTATGTTTCTATTACTTGGAACACATCAATGCTTATCAGTAACTGTTTTCAATTGCAACCATTGCCCTAGAAAATCAAAATATCTGTGAGGTATTACTTTAGGAGAGCTAATTCACCTCAACCTGGTGTCAAATAGTAAATGAATAAGAGTTATCATGTTTGGTATTTAGAATCACTCACTCACAGCTCTTCCTTTCATTATAAAAATTTAATTACAATGTATGAACAAAAATTACAATTTTAACTTCATTAAAATTTGAACAAGCTTTTAAATCAATCATGAATTCTGTTTTGTCTTTCTTGTAACCCTAATTGTATTACTTCGTTTACATTAGTGACCCTGTGACCATTTTTGCCTCCTTTTTTGGAAAACTGACATCCCAACTTAGCAGGTGCTTGGTTGCCTAGGAATGAGAGCTTTATCAATAGCACCGTCTGTTTAACATGGTTACCATTTAATAGTTAATATAAACTAAATTTTCTTATACTATAAAAGGGTACATATATGTAAAATACTGAAAAAGAACTAACATATTCATAATATTGTGCATATGTTCTTTTTCCGGGATGGACCGTGTAATATTGGTGTTGTTTGCCAAGCTTTCGCTCATCGTGTTGTGAGCTTCTTCAGGGGTAGTCAGTAAATGAAGTCAGTATACATATACCTTAGGAGCGTGGTCTCGGTCGAAGTCTGCCTTCCCAATGGCTTGCTTGTACCGAGTCCGTAGGTCGTGTTGTGTTCGGGTGGATTCGTGTGTCTATGGTATTGTCGTATGTGTGTGGATGGTAGGGTAATTTGTGAGTCTTTTGTTTTGTGCCAGGGTACCAATTTTTACTGAGTTTTTAACCGTCTTCCTTATTGAAATTATCGGTTTCTTTGATAATTTCAATGGCCTCTCTTATGGTGGGGAGATGATAATTATTTTCTGTAACCAGTATAGCTGTGCCTTCGAAAGGTATGTGGTGGTTGGTGTTGTAGAAGTATTCTGCTACAGCCGATTTTTCTGTCTTAAAGTTTTTGACACTAGATATACTCCTTTATCCAGGACTAGGCACAAGCGAGCCAATGGGAAGGCAGACTTCGACCGAGACCGCACCCCAAGGGTATATATACCCTGACTCCACCATCCGCTCTTCATTTACTGACTAGCCCTGAAGAAGCTCACAAAACAATGAGCAAAAGCTTGGCAAACAATACCAACATCACACGGTCCATCCCGGAAAATGAACATTTGCACAATACCAAAGACCGTGGAAGCCTACATGAACATATTCATAATAATTGACATATTATCAATTCAAATTTATATTTACCATTTTTGTCACAAATAGAATTGAAATAATTTTATCTTAATTCTAAAATTTGATATTTCATACATAATATAATTCTTAGATTTTTTTTACTAAGCATTCACATTTGATTTATTTCAACATTAAATAAATCAAGCACTAGTGAGCTACTTAATATCATCGATAATTTCAAAAATTATTTTTCTCCTAACCTTATTTTAGCAACCCCATCTTATGGACACCCACAGTAGTATTTACAAATATTTAGGAAATTGGATTAGGAATACATTATCTATGTTTTATATCCTATGAGTTAATTTAATTTTTTTTATCACTGAGAATCTGGCACATAGAACAAAAATTATAATGTAAATAATTTGTATTCTACAAATGTAATTAATTTTTCTTCTGAACTCTTGTAGAGAAAGTACTCAAGAGCTTAGTAAAATGTTCACAGTGTACTAGCGTGATTATACTGTAGTATAAGGATAAAAAATAAAATATGTTAGTAGAATAGAGTCGGGGTTTTAAATGATAAAGTCAGTTAATGAAACATATGGTTTTTATTAGATCTAAATATAATTACAGGTTATCCATTGTTTACTTAAAGAAATTACAGGAATTGTCGCTTTTACATAGAAAGAGAAAAAAAAAACATGAACAAATTAGAATATTATAAATTAGAACAAATTAACAGTAGGCGACAAGCTAGGTGGTGTGGAATGTATAGTCTTTGTTTCGTACGGTGAATGATATGGTCTTTGAGGTTGATGGCCGGTGAACAGTTCCCTCTTTTTAATTGAATGAAAAAAGTGACTTACACTTGAAGCGAAGATTCGTTTCCTGAGCTCTGATTAGCTCATCCATCAACCAAAGATGTCTTTGGTTAGCAGGCGATCTGGTGGTATCAAGGGTGTACTTCTTGTATCTGGTGCTAGGCGATCTAGGGCTATGGATGAATATCATCAATGTCCTCCATGCGGTGAATGGCGAGGTTAGCTTTTGTCGAGCAGAGCAGAGATATGTGGATAGCTTCCAGTCTGAATCGGAAGTCAAGTGAAGTGTGAGATGACGGAGTGGGGGAAAAACAAAGTCCCTTTTTATCTGTCGCCAAGGTAACAAATGTGATCGAGGCCCGCGGAGATTTAAATTTTAATTTATTAGATGATTCGCGACTGAACACACAGTATAGTAATTTTTACCAACTAGAGAAAATTGAAAGTACACAAGCGGATAAAACATTCCTGAAGCTCCTCAATTATGAAATGAAATAGTGATTGAAGTATCCAGCATGTGAGCAATAACAGTATTTAACTAAAATAATTAGTACTCAGTACACGGGTAATGTGAGTTTTTGAGATAAATTATCGCTATTTGTTACTCTGTGTACATTTTGCAGATTTTGACCCTCTTATGAGTACATTATTAGTACTTTTAAGTATTGAAATTTTCATTTTAATAAATTATTGGTATCGAATATTTGATATAATTTGTTTCTAAAAGTGCCAGATACAATACTTTATTGGTAATGTATGACTGTAGTAGAAAATGATGAGGCATTGCAAGAGAAGGTGGCAATATTGAAGTGTGCCTCAGCTTTTATCTAACAACACCACTGAAGGTTTGTAAATAATATCCTGTAAAGTAAGATCTTTTAGATCAATTTGTGTTATGACAAAGTACTGTTGAGATAAGCTGTAAGTTAATTTAGATTGTATTGGCTTTGAACTTTTGAGTTTCCTAACCATAACTAGCACTATTTCCTCTTTTATCCTTGGCAGTTAAATTAAATAATATGCTAATATAATACTTTACCCGGATTGGCTGCATTTCTAAATGCAAATGGGAGTCCTTTGTATTCCTTATAATATTCTGTTAGTGTTACAAGATTATGGATAGTAAATAAGTCTTCAGCTTTATTAGTAGCACATAACTTTATCCTGTGAGAAAAAAAAAAATTTAAATTTTAAAAAATGCTATTTTAATAATTAGTGAATTTTTGGACTATTTCAAAATAGATCATATAGTCAGAGGAGTGATTATTAAATACAATTTAGCAGTGTTTTTTAAATTGTTAACTAATATACAACTAAAATTAATTTTTGAGTTAATACTTAAGTTAAAAAATTCCTAATCTTTAATTGTCATTACAGAGCTACCAATTTCTAGAACAGATTGGACTTTTTGTTTTCTCGTTCAAGTCTTTTATTCAACGATCAGGTCTCTATGGGAAATAGGTTACCCAAAAAATTAATTTCCATAACATCACATCAATATTGCAATATCTGAATGCCTTGAAATTAACATAAGTATATATTGTTTAACATTTAATCCATATAAAAATACAATATTTAGTACAAACTTAAAAGCCTAGGGTATGAATGGTGACTGTAAAAATAAATACATTTTTTAAAAGGGAGTCCTTCAGCGATATCTGTTGGAGCTTTCCAGTGTCTAAATTCCTGTTAATTGGGTCTGATAAACTTAATTTAAACTCACTATAAGCTGAACTTCATTCAAAGTATTAACTCTTATTACCTGAAATCCAGACCAGTACCCATATCCCAAGACGACGGTTCGCATAGTATTAATTTATTCTCAGTTTTAGTAAAAATAGAATTATCCCAAAATTCATTGGGCAGCTTTGTAAAGCCCATAGAAGCAAACATATTCTCAACATTTCTGGTTATCTTTTGAGGTGTCATCTGTAAGGAACAGAATAAGTTAACCAAAATTATATAATTTCCATTTATTAAAAGATTTTATGTATATACAATAGATCTAGTACCTACAGATTTTTTTAATGGCTGAGTCATATAATCTTTTATGTTATAAGGCCTAACTTTGGAATAAAGGTTTTTCCAATCTTTACTCCAAATGTCACCTATAAAAATACATTATATTACTCGAGACTTTTAGAAGTATTTAGAATAATAAAATTTATAATAATTATAGATATAAGTGAACTTATTTAATGCTTGTTAACACATAGAGGCTCTATAACTTGAGTTTTACAAATAATTATTCGAGGGGATAAGCAAACTAGCCCAGCATTTATCCAAAGAATCATCTTTACTCATGTTTCAATCTTCGGATGTGGTTAAGAGAACAATATTGGAACCTTTAACTATAATTATTTACTAATTAGAATTAAAATTTAAAAAATAACACAAGGAGTAAGTAAAGTTGTATTAATAAAAACAGAATAATAACATTTATCTATTCTAGGATTATGGAGCAGAGTGACTCGGTGATAGACCACTAAGTTGCCGTGCCAAAGGTCCCGGGTTCGAATCCGGCTACTAATAGATTTTATCTAATCTGTCAAAAGCCAGAGATATAGCCTTTGGGGTCTGTAACCCTCCTGGAGGTCACCCAGCCTCTTTAAAATGGGTACCTAAAATAGGGTATCTATATAGGAAAATCTAGCAATTGAGCGTGATGTAGGACAAATCACCTCCTTGCACAACTGTTGTCCAAGAAACAGTACAGTCTCTACAATGTACTGAACCCAAGAACCTTTATGGGTTGTAGTGATAGAGGTCAGGGTATCTATTCCAGGATTAGATGTTTTTTGGTTTATTTAAGCCACTGGAATGAATAAAGACATGTTTACTCCTGTAATGGCTAACTCAACCAAGACAGACTCTTTCTACTGAAAACATATAAGAGAGAAAAACAGGAACAAGTTGACAGTTATAAATACTAAGCAACACCCTAGAATAAAAATGTGGACCTAACTGAAAGGATCAGCCTAGATGTTTACAACAGTTAAGAGATTTTAGAAAATAATAATACTATGTTTCTTCCTATCCTTATTTGCATTTACAAATTATGGATTCTTTGGAAGAGGAATCAATCAAGAATCCAAGGATCAGAACTACGGTTCTGTATAATTTTTGAATAAATAAATTTCTTATCATAAATTAAATTGTTATTCAATTATTAAACTAAATACATACAGAAGCGAGGAATGGTTGACTGGATGATGTAAGGAAGAAAATAGTTGGGGGTGCAGTCAAATAAGACACTAAATAAGTGGATACTTATTTAATTAAGTGCCGACGTCCTTGTATATTTATACCACTTCATACTATAGGTATGGATTTTTAAAAAACTGTTATACTCTATATTCATATCTTGACTTTCTACTGTTATTTTTCCTTTATTTACTCTTTAATTTCATTTTGGTTATATCTTCTTTCATTTTACTTATGTAAACTCCCTAGGAGTCTATTATCTTACCTTTTATAGTTTATATATATTCTACTACCTTTTCCATAATTTTACTTCTCACCTCTGATGTTTATACCTTTTCTTTCTTTTTTAAATATCTTTCTGTTTACTTCCGTCTTTCATCTTTGTTAAAAAAAAAAATAAAAAAAATCTTTTTTTGGCATCACCACCGTTCTGTACATTTTCTCTGTAATTTTTTGTATTCATATATATCCCTCACTTTTGTTCTAAATTTCTACCTCTCTACATATATAGTTTTTCTCATTTATCATATACTTAGTCCTCAATGTATTTTTATTGTATTCATTGTATGTTGTCTGTTTTTCTTTCTTAGCCCTGAAGATGACCCACAAAGTGGGTCGAAACGTCGGCACTTAATTAAATAAGTATCCACTTATTTAGTGTCTTATTTGACTGCACCCCCAACTATTTTCTTCCTTAAATACATACAGGTTAATATCTAAGTCTAACCTAAACTGATATGTCTTATGATATGTTTAGAATTGGATATAATGAAAAAGAAGTTTTACCGAATTTTGATTAATTTATGATATTTGATTTTTTTAAATACTACTGAATTTTTCTACCATTTCTTGTATAAGCCTTTAAGTACTTGACAAAATACATCTTTATAAAATATAATATAATCAAATTAAAAATGGATTTGGATTTGTAAAAAAATTCACCAGTTAAATGAGCAGGAATTTTTCCCTCATCCTTTGCACCTGCCACATCACCGTAAAAGCCGTGGAGCATGTGGCGAACATATGTGTGTAACTGCAAATATAATGGCTTCACTCCTTCCCAGTAAACACTGAGCATATCTATAAAATCATCCAATTCATACTGCCTCGTCCACATTTCACTAGCATCATGAAAGCCTATCATAATAAAAAAATATATTATGAACTAATATTCCTTTAAATTTTATTTTCAATATAGTAATAATTCAGCTTGAGTTTAGTTCAGTGTGCGTGTCTGTATATGTGTGTACATATGTGTATATTGCAACATTTTTAACATATTTTTCAAATGATGTCCATCATTGTCAATAAACAGCTGTGGTCAAATTCTGAAGATACATATCATAATCTTAGAATCATTTCTATTAGAATCTATCAACAGCCCGGGTGAATAAGTGGTTAAGTCGAATTTTTTTATAAAATTAGTTTCTTGTTCTTAAGGAAGAGGGTTCGTGTTATTTTTGAAGCGAATAAGTGGCTAAGTCAGGCATTGGGTTGAAAAGAGTTAAAATACAATATACTCTCGGTGGACAAATACAATACTTTTCCGCCTTATTTGTTATGGTTTTAGTCACTTTCTGAACCTAAAGTTTTGGGAGCATAAAGCATTGCTTGGTTAAACTAATTAAAAAGGAGAACAATTCATTTTTTGAAATTTGGAGTTACCAGCTTTTTATTCTAAATGCCTCATATACATATATTTACTTTCGCACATAAATGTATTAGATTTGGTCATGTCACAAAATTAATACTATAAAATTTCAAGAGTAATAATTCTTTTCGAAAATGGTAGAAATAAAATTAATAGTGAGTCATGGAAAAATTACATTGAATATGCTATTAATATGAGAAAAAGAGATAGAATTAGATGTCAGTAATAAATAACTGGTAGAGCCTTTCTGATTGAATTGGTAGCAGCACTTGACAATTATCGTAACTTAGTTTGAAATCTTGACTAATTTAATTTTGATTAATTGTTCCTTCACAAATTTATTTTAAATTACAAATCAGTTAAAGGGGTGTAGGTTAACTGTTTGAAATATGTTGAGAAGCCAAGTGTTAAAAAATTAGAACAATTAATGAATAAACTTTCAGTAGGAAAGCTTGTGAACAAATTATTAGTTTCAATTTTTTTTTAAACTGATTTTGAAACATGCATTATTTTCCCCAGAACACTCCCAAGGCAGGGAAATGTGATATGATGGAAATTCCTGTCAGCATTCAGACCAAAAGTCTGTTATATTATGGAGAAATGCAATAAAAAAAAACACTTTTAATCCATTCATTATTACTGGGTTCATAGGTAACTTAAATGCACTGAACTAGCAAATGTATCACCAAGAAGAAATACTGCAAAACTCTACATTGAACTAGATGAACATTATAATAACAATCATACCATTTAGTTTGGCAGCTAGGTGCATCAAGGATACATATTCCTCAAACAAGGATTTAACTTGCTTTCCTGTAGCTTTTCTCCATTCTATCCAATAATACATTAGTTCATACGGATCCATGCTATGAGCCATTATATTAGTTATATCTGAAAATGGATTAGAACATGTATACTTTATGAAGACATTGTTTATTTTGACAAAGTATTGCATGTAATACAATTTATCAAAGATTCCTAGATTTTATGTCAGTGTGTCACTTCCAGTTTCGTGTAACTAAAAATAGCTACTCTCTGATCATATTATAATTAATGATTCATCTCTATAAAACAATTTATAAATGGTTATTTAACAAATAAAATAATATCAATATTAGAGTAAATTTAGTATTAATAAACTAATTAATTAAAATTAACGTTCAAAAATCTAAAGTCTATTAGTTACCTCCGCAACAACTACAGTAAGATTCACATTACAATAAAAAAGCACACACACATTACCCATTTCTAGGGGGATTTTACAGAGATGTACAACCTCAAGTTTTTTATTTTACATCAATCAATTTATTTTATTATGCAAATTTAAAAAAAAATATCACCGATTCTATTAAAGAGGTTAAATAAAATTAAAATAATTTAAAATAATCATTCTAGGGCAAAGTCTCTTAAGATTAACTATAGCATTCGTTCATCTGGTGTAATACAAAACTCACAAATCGAGTCTAAGAATTTCTATTCTCTTTTTTCTTTCTATGATTCTATTACTAAAACCTTTTTTTGACTCTTTTTAAAATAAATTGTTTTGACATACTTTAGTGTAAAGGCCTTTTTGTTTTTGTAATTGTTTGTACACTTAAACATTTTACTTAATAATATCAGCAATGGCTTTTCTTATTTATTAAAAACAATGAAGCAAATCAATTTACATGAAACAACTTTGAAATCAATGCAAAGCGAACCCTGAAAACAATAAAAATAAAATAATTGTAGAAATTAAATAATATAATTTGATTTCTTGGCTAATTGTCAAGAAAAAAATTGACAAGAATCCTCAGAAATATTAATAAATAATTTTGGATTTTTATCATGGTTCAGATCTCACTCAGATTAACACTTTAATTATGTCTAATAAATCTATTTTAATATAATAAATATTTACTATCAAATTATTTGATGTAAAATTATTGTTTTCAATAAATAATATTACTAACATTAAATTATAAGTTGTATTACCTGAGTTCAATGTTACTTTTTCTGATTGTAGGTTATATTTACCAACAATTGCAGAAGAGTAAATGGTTTCCATGGCATACAAAATTTGTTCAAACTAAAAATAAAAATAAAATAATAAAACTTCAAATTTAACAACTGTTCTTTAAAGGAAGAAATAAGATCATTGATCTGAGCTTATTACAGCTTTAAAAATTTCCCATAAACAGTCAATAATATTATACCATTATATAATATCGACTTTGATTATGCATAAAATATAAAATAGTAATTAATTAAAATTAACCTCATCAGATTTTATTTCTGAAAGTGAATCCATTCCTGGCAAAGCAAGAAGTTTTATCTGCCTTTGAAGATTTATGTCGTTCAAAGGTACATTTGTAAATCCAACTAATTCTTTTTTTACAGCTCTTAGTAGTCGATTGAATGCTAGTGATGATGCCATCTGTAAATTGAACATATTGATTGAGAAATTACTACTTCAAAGTAAATAAGTTATTTATAGTAGATCTAAACTTTGCACTCCAAATAAGATGACAAAAACCAAACAAAAAATATTAACTAGTAGTCTAGTCAACAAACTTGATATTTATGTAATCTCCGGGAGCAAAATGAATCATATTGATTCATTGATCATGCACTGTATCAAACAATGTCAAGATGGAGCACAGAGCTAATGTATGTTTTAATTTCAGTCTGCATATGAGCAGATCATTTTTGATTAAGCTGTACAATGCTTGTGTCAATACGTTAACAAGAAAGGAAATTTAACTTTGGATCTACCATTTAAATATTAATCTTTTGGTGTCTTTATGTATCACAACTTTTTTTCTAATGTCACCAAGTATCATTTTTCTCCACCTTTTGGCTAATATAAAAATGTTTTCCCGGATCTCCATACAACATAAAAATTCCAACTGTAGCACATTTTTCCTCACTCTCAAAACCCTAGAGAATATAAAAAAAAAGTTGCATTCAGAAATGGAGAAGGGAGTTTGGAAAACAATTTTTAAGTGAATGGATCATTTTATCAGAATTTCATGAACACAATCTAATATTCTTACTGTGAACGGTGAGGGAGGTGTCTCTCACTTCTTTCCAATCACTATGTCGGAGGTGATACATTGATATTTTCCTAAGATATCTTCAATCAGGAGCAAACAATTATTAAACAGATAAAGAACATTAGGATAAAAAAAACTTACAGATTTTTGTCTAGTATTGTGTGTAATGTTAGTTTCATATTCCCACTGTGCTTGTTTAAATTTCTTATACATATTCCCGCAAATTTCATCAATATAGTCGACATAATGCTTAATAGATTCCTTTGGCTTATAACTTCGAACTAATGACTCTATTTCAGAAGGTTTTTCTAACGAAGGAAGGATTGATTAATAGTAATAGCACTATTTTGTTCTTTTTTATGTTAGCATTCGGGTGAGCTTACCTGCTTTCAGCACTGTATAAGAGGAGACAGAACTGATCTTTGTCATCGGTGTTGTATTTATGCAGTTATATGGCAACATTTGCTCTGTTGGAAAAAAAAAAAAGAAAAAAAGAAAGGTCAAATCAAATTTAAAAATAAAATACTAAATGGTTAAAAAGTAATAGCTTATTTAATTAGACATAACTGTTTCAATGTAATGAAATCCGGTAAGGCTAATTGAAAAGTTTTTATTTTTAATTTAAGGATTATTAAATATGTTCTTGGAATACCTTTGAAACCGGTTTCCTTTTTTTTTTAAAGAAAGTTATAAATACAAAACTAATAAGAATTAATTTTCTATGTTATAATTAATTAATAAGAATAAACTTAGTTTTAATTTATAACTTTACTATATATAAATTATAAAAACAGTTGCATTCTAAATTTCTGATTTTCTCACAATAGTTCAACAAATATTTATCTTTAAAAGTTTCAGTGAACAGTGGTTCAAAGGGAGAGAAAGTTCCTCATTTAAGATTCTGCTGCTTACTTATTATTATTTTTTTTATGTGAATATGTAATATTTAGTCTCACTCAAAAGAAATGAAAGCAACTATTAAAAATTATAAATTTCCTTTTTTTTTGTGATATATGCAAGGGTAAAAATATTTCCAATGGGCCCATTGGTAAATTAAAAGATATAACTGAATTACGATTAAATTTCACCCATACATTGATCATCTGATGAATAAATTGATATAATTGAAATTGCTTGAAATAAAAAATATTTTTGATGTTTTAGAATGCAAATGGAAAAAACCACATGCAAAGCCTTATGTTTCAAATCTGGGGTAAAAACAAACAATTACTAGTCGACGTTTTGCCTATTTAGGCACTATCAAGACATTAATAAGAGTAATATCAATCACATCTCAAAGAAGAAGTGCAATACATCCCATCGAATAATCGCCCAAATAGGCTCATAACCTGAGACCGCACCTCCACCCCAAAGCACCTCTAGTTAGGTGCTCAGGGAAGCTATTGACATCCTGAAAAACCATAACACAATTCCCAATAGTAATACAGAGTCATCATGGAGGAATGCTTGGGATGAAGAAGAAAGAGGAATCTCTGGACCAGGATTCCAACTCATAACCTTTGGATTTGTAAGCAGATTTTCAAGCACGCTAAACTGCTCTTCCACCTCCAACCCTCATGGATAAATAAAGGTGGAAATAATTATTATTACTATTCATAAGTACATAGACTTTAATGTAAATATGAAGAATGACTACAACTAGAATTTTAATAATAATTAAATATAAGGAGAAAAAATATAAAGAAATTTACCCACTTGTTCTGTGAGGCAAATGCTTGGTTTTATTTGCAAAGGTTGGCCTTGGTCCATGCATTAATAGTTGTAGGAACTGTGCTAGTTTCTGCTTTCCAATACATGTCTCCTTACCATCGCTGATGTTCTTTGTAACACAATTACAACAACATTTATCGTGTATTTTCTTGTTTTCGGCTATTTTGTTTATAATAGAACTAGCTTCAATAATTCTATCATAATCATCACAATAGTCACAATCATTATTAGTCACCATTTTTTCAGTCAAAACTGGCCTTAAATTATCATTCAGAAACCGATTGTTGAAATTAAGTAGACTATCCATAATAATGTCAAGCCCTGATTTTGAACCTATTGCTTGAGTGCTGAATTCAATATAACTTAATTCATTATTATAAAAAGTTGAGACAATTGGTGAATATTGATGATATATAGCATGAGATTTTGGCATAAAAGCCTTATTTTTAACTGCTAGGATATTATTTCCTATGGTTTTTGTTCCAGTGTTTGATTCAAACTTATCTTTACAAGTACAATGACCTAAACTTGATTGGATGATGTTAGAAACAGTAGTTTCAGGAGACATTTCTTCATATGACATGGGTTCAATAATGTCTCCATCTTCTTGGCTTACTAAATGAATTTTAGAATTACTTCCACCTACTTCATAATCTGTATTATCTTTATAATGTACATGTTTAAGAAAATCTTCTAGATCCATGTTTTTTATTTTACAAAATGAATTAAGCTTCTCAAATTGTAATAATTTAGAATTGTTCAAAAAATTACAAAGATCTATAAGTTCTAATATAGCTTCTGGTATTGCCACTTTAGGTAAAGAGGTAGACACTTCTTTATTGCAAACCTTGGTTTGTTTTAGGTTAAAAAGATGTTTGGATTTAATTTCATCATAATTATAACTGTATTTGCTTAAAGGTTGTTTGGAAATATATTTTTTCCTTCTGAAATGCAAAGACATGATAGATTGTTAAAGTAAAATATTGATCTTACAAATTAATCCACTACAGCTGAAAGATAAACTTTAGCTATTAAAATAACTGTTACCTTAACTTCATGATTTCTGAATAACAACGATGCTGGCAATCAGGCTTATAACATTTAACATCATATTTCGTAGGTAAAAGAATTGCCCATGGCTTTGGATGATTGTCAGTGCAGCAAATAGTTTTGCCAATTTCACCATTTTTGCCCAAGCAAGCTACTCTTCTAAAATGAAATTTGTTTCTTTTTCTAGTGACATCAGAAATATATTTGGGAAATGCTAACTCACTAGTGACTGCAATTTAAATAAAAAAATAGAAAAATAAGGAAAAATTAAAACAACTACACATTAAAAACAATTGATGATTGAATAATTCATCATTTATACCTCTCCCATATACCATTAATATTTATTTACCAAAATCCAGTTAAAATTAATAATATGTACAGGGGACCAGAAACGGATGCTTTTTTTCTTGAAAGCAACTGTCTCAGGATGAAATTGAGGGTTTACCTGGGTTTTAATGAAACACCAAAGCTGAAGAAGGAAAAGAAATGGAGGACGGAAATGTGGGAGCAGCACTGGTGACGAATGAGGGAGTGCTGATCAATTATCAAGGCAAAATACAAAAAAGACAGTTGATTAAGACAGGCTAAAAAAAATAATATATATAATAACGTGTACAGAGGAGTTGCTTATGTACATTATCTGATTAAAAAACCTAAGTCAAGCTGTTTTCAACAGATCTTCAGGGTAGTGAAAATACTTCTGACTCCAAAAAAGTGGATTTTTGGCAGTTGGTCTGATTTTTAGTGATTGCAGCATAAAATCATGTTAAATTATAACATTCTTATTGTTGTACATCTACTGCATGTCATGGAATAATTAAGTCATCTGTGAAACTATGGTAGACATTAAAAAAGACTACATCGAAATCAATTGATGAAAGATAGTTTTGAACAATAACCTTAGAATTTTGAAGCAAATGATTGTTATTTATGACAATTACTGAATTACATGGTTGGCTTAAACACACCCAATCAGTCATTGAATTATTTTAGTTGTACCTGTGCTAATTATCATTCTATCATTTGGCATATACAAATTCTTTTCATTTTACATACTCCTTGGTGGAATTGGTCTAAATATACCAATGTCTTCGTGATACTTTGCTGCTTACTCACTTATCTTCTCATTGAGATAATCGACCCATATACATCTTTATCTTGCCTCTTGGTCTTTTGCTGGGTGATCTAACTTTATGGATAATTCTTTTTGGGGCCAACAATTCAATTATATATTATATAGTTTCCATTAATCTGTATACGTTTGTTGGAATCTTCCGCAATCTTCACTCAGTGGATGCTTGCAAGTCTTGACCAACCTTCTTCATTATATATGTTTATGTTTGATAACTTTTACCTTATCAAAGGAGAAGGTTGAGAAACACTGCAAACTCTAGCCGCAATCTATTTTCATAGTCCAATGGAGCAGTGACCCTCATCTTTTTCTTATCTCACCATCTTGCTACCTGGTTGGCCAATACCTCATCCACTTCTGTGACCTCCGGTGTGATATTGAGAGGCATCATTTAATAGCAGCAAAAGTTTCAACATAGACAGTAGCATATTTTCTATCACTCTCAATTATCAAAAGCAAGCTGAAATGTTGTGTGCAAAGTGTGCAGCAGAAATAAGAATTTGCTGAGGCATTGTACTTTAGACACTAAAATATACTTGGTCGCCATTTACCATCATGTATTAATTAGTTCAAAAGGAGACTGAAAAGTTCAGTGATGAAATACCTATGATTTTCTTTTATCTTCTTCATGCCTGCAAAGTGTCAACTAAATTACTGAATTTTCTAGCTAATCCGATAACTGTCATTAATCCAGATCAGCTAAGTGTGGATTAATAAATTAAAATAAAAACAATCAACTGAAACCCACCCCTTTTAGCTAGTTCATCACCTCACTGGTGGTTCAAAATGCAAGTTATGTCCCTGTCAAAATGATAGTAACCAATGACTGCAACAGACCTAATTAATTTCTGTCATACATTGTGTTATTCACAAAGAAAATGGAATGAAATGGAATAACAGTCACACAGATCACTAATGATTATACATCTATTAAATCATTAAAAAAAAATCACATGCCTGAAGGTTCTTGGTTCATAGCTATATTGTCATCACTAAGTGAATTCCCATTAATTATATTTTGATTACCATCAAAGTCTGTAATATGCCAGTTCTGTTGTAATTTTGGGACATTCCAAAAATCTAAAATAAGTAAATAAGGATATATTTTAATGAAGAGGCCAATGGTCAAGTAACAATGTATATGATTAAAAAAAAAAAAATATATATATATATATACATATATATTTAATTAGCTCAAGAACTTTTTTTAACTAATATGATTACTTAAATTTTGGCTGAGTCTGTCTTCTTTTATTTTGGTCAAGAAATAGTACCAAACATAACAGTAGAACACGATCCCTTTCCAATCATTGTTATAAGTAAGTGTATATAGCAAAGTCAAATGCATAAGTAATCATTTAACAAAGGAAATAAATTTATTTATTTATTAAAGGCTGAAAAAATTAAACTACTACTAAAATCGATACATTTGTCAATTAAGTGCAGGTCACTTGGATTATACTAAAAAAAAAATGTTAAGAATACATTTTTTTTAAATGTATTTATTGAAATTCAAAACTGTATATTGAATACATCAAGTTAATATAATGAAAGATAAATCATGTCCTGAGATAAAGGCAAGTAGAGAAACTACCCATTGGTAGTACTGAAACAAAAAGTTCAACTTAGAAGATCACGAGACTATCTTCTTTTCAGATGCCTCAGAGTATTATCAGGAATTGAAGAGGTTGCTAGGTTTGAAACTAGTGGGTTTTGAGTGAAAATGAAGTTTGTCATGAAGAGATTTATATCGGATTTGGGAGCTTAGAGCGTTTATGTAGTAAATGTTGAAGTAGCCTGAAACAGCGAGCTGTTTTTTGTCGTTTCAGTCTTGTCTGAGGATTCCAAGTTAAGCATTTGTCAAGGTGTAGTCCTAAGTACCGGAATCAGTGGGATGCTATTAAACAATACAGGAGGACAGGAAGTCGTTGGTTTACGACGGAGGGTAAAGTTAATTTGTGGGAGTTTATTTTAATCCTCCCGTTTAGTCACCAATTTTCAAGGTCAGTGATATGGGATGGAAGAGTACGGGATGCTATAACTGGATCAGTGTTGACAGATAATAGACTTGTGTCATCCGCATACGTGGTAAGGATAGTATTAGAATGAATAGACATTAATAAGATTTACTGTGAATGACTTGTAGGAGAGATCGATAAAGAGAAAGTATGTAGGAGGTAGGAATTTACGGGGTTAGTAAAGCAACCCGGGGTACCAGACTCAGTCGAAAGCCTGTTCAACATCAAGGAAGACCACTGGACAATACAATCCACGTTCCAAAGCTGAGGAAACAACATCCACCACACGATGACATTTCTGGATAGTGGAGTGGAATGTTCTGAATCCAAACTGGTGATCTGGGATTATATGATTTGCATCCAGGATGGGGTACAATTGTTTTATTTTACCCTACATGGTAAAAGTGAGATAGGGCGGTAAGAGGAAGGGTATTCTGGTTTCTTATTAGGTTTAGGTATCATTTTCATGACGGATAATTTCCAGAAGTTAGGAAAATATGTAGTGCAGAGTATAGCATTTATATGTAGATGAGGAATAGAATGACTTTTCTAGGAAGATGTTTTAAGATATGGATCGTGATGAGGCTGTGTCCAGGAGCTTTGCGAGAAGATAATCTGTGAATAATATTAGATATTTCTGAAGGATGGAATGCTTTGGGAGGATTTTCATTTGAAGGGGAATATTTAACTCTCTTTGTGTATATTCATGGTGAGACAGATTCATATCAGGATGTGGTTGAAAAGTTTTAGAAAGGAATTGACCGAATAACTGTGCTTTTTCTTCATCAGATCTTGTCCAGTCATTGGATTCAGTAAGGAGTGGATGTTTAAATTCTTTGAAGTGAAGGATCTTTTTGGTGGTCATCCATAATGATTTGTCAGTAGTCGTTAGATTTTCAGTTAGGTTCGTTAACTTATGAATTTTCTAATTTCTGCTTTTAGTTTGTTAGTCAATTTAGTATAGTTTGATTTATCTGGTGGGTATCGAGTTCTATGCCACTTTGATCATGCTCTGCGTTCTCTCTTAATAAGATACAAATATGCTGTGGCAGGTCAGTCTTTTGAGAATTATTAATTTTATGATTTCAGGTATTATCATTTAAAGTGGTTTTTACTGATGTAAGTTTTTCTATGGCTGCATCAATGTCTTGTTTTGTCTTAAGTGAAATTTTTAAGTCCAGTTTGTTCTCCAAATCATAACAAAAGTTGTCCCAGTTTACACGTCCTGTAATCAATCTAGGAAGGGGGGCTTGGGAACAAAACTTGAATGTAATAAATGGAGAACTGGGCTATAATCTAATGAAAAGTCGTCCAAGGATCTGATATTGGTTTGGTTGGTGGAAATCTGGGATGTGATAAATAGGTCAAGGATGTTGGGACGTTTTTTGATGGATGCAGGCCAATAGGTGGGGTGTTTGGTGCCAGCATGGACTAACTCTTTGTGGAGGTTACAGAAGACAGGGTATTTCCTCGGGAGTTGGAAGAATAAAATTAAAATTAAAAAAAGTAGCTTGTTGGCATGTCCCTCCCCTGATGGAATTGATGGCTTGTCCACTGGCTAGCCATTTTTGAAAAATAAGTGAAACGAGGGAATTAATTAAGTTTATGCATACAAATCCAAAAGAAGTTAACACTATGTATCAAAACTAATGGGCCAACAATTTTCAAAATATGTTTCAAAAAAATTGTTTGCACATGTGAGAGCTAGAATAGAGGATAGAATTGATAACGTTGATTTAAGACTGTAAAGGTCACAACTTGTGAAATGTATAAAATTTAATAATGGTAGAAATTTCTTTGTCTGCCACACAGGTTTAAATATAGACAGACAGGAGACAAAATGATTTAACTCCTCATTATTATGAATAACAAGATAGGTTTCAATTGAATTCTGAGAAAGCTAGTTTTTGTCATTATGAGCAAAAGTCTGTATGGTTACAAAACAATTTTATGGAAAGATATTAAATCCTTCGGAAATTATGATATAATTTTAATAAAATTTTAATTGCAAGGGCATTGGTTAATAATATATTTGTGATTATTCTTGAGGTCACAATATAAAAACATCATAGAATAAGTATTCGGTTATATTGTATTCGACGCACCATAATTTAGAAGTAACTCAAAATTATGTTATAGAATATTGTTTTTAATCAGGAAGAATTTGGCTCAGGCTAACAAAAACTATCTTCCCTGACAAGTGTTAGATCAGGGGCATAATTAGAACCTAGTGCGGAAGCAAATGTCACGGGTCTCAAATAGCATAATTTAAAAATTTGTCATATAATTCTTAACTAATTATCTACTGCCAATCAATTAACAATGTAGACAATTACTTCTTAAGAGGCTCGAAGCTTGATAAAAAAAAGAGAACTATTGTTAATATTCATTAACAATAATAAACATTAACAAAGAGTTTAAATGTACATATGAAGGTTGAACATTATACATAATGAACAATAATCTATTTAAAAAGGATGGGAACTGAGGGAGTGGAAGTGATATGAATGTTTTTCTGCCAGTTTCGATTTGTTTACTTTTTTTCATATATTCTTTTATAGACCTCTTTCTTTCATTTCATAATTTTAGCAAATATGATTTTTAACCCATTTTGAGCTGGAAAAGGTTTATTTTGGATCCACAGAATCTGGACATTACCACTCTTGGTCCGTTTATCTATAGGAACAGCCAGTATTATTTGCTTAAACAGTTACAGATAAAGGAGTTCAGAGGAATACAACAACAATTAAAAAGTGAATATGATAAGACCGTGGAAAAATTCCAAAGGGGCAGATTTTTCGATTTCTGTTTTTAGTTTTGGAGACTTAAGGGCTTTTCGTTGGAATTTTTCCACGGTCTTAACATTTATGTAAGGTCTCTTTTTACCTTTCCCTTTTCAATGTGAATATGATGTTAACTTCAATTTTAACCTGGCACCTGTCAACTGTGTTGCATGTTTCTAGTGTTATTTTTAAATTATTTAAAAAATTTAATTTGTAAATACATAATACAATTTGAAAACTTATTATCATTTTTAATTTAGTTCACAACATAAAGTTTGGAATTTGAGGCTATAGATTTTAACATGTGGAAATATTTTGTACTTGCTTCAATAATATTAAAACTTTCTAATCTTCTTTAATTTTTACATTATGCCTCTGATATGCATTGAGATAATCCAATAAAGGATCTCATTCTTTCCCTTCCTTTTACAAGAGCCAGCATCTCCAACAATGTAAACTATTCTCTCAATTGACCAAACTAAGAGGACAATTAATTGATGAAATTAAATATATATCTATGGTAGCTGAGGTCTTCCTATAGATGCAGTTCCTAATAGTCTGCAACCATAAATTTTTATGGGCCCCATCAAAGCTTATTCTGCATATATGATCATACCCTCTTAACCATATCATCTGCAGATTCTCTTTCACTGCTAGTTTATTTAATTTTACCCTAATGAGTTCATAGGTTTTATTTAAATTTAGAAAAGTACAAAATGAAATATCCCACAGGGTAAGTTTAGCTAATAATGCCAAAATTGTCAGTAGAAAAACAATTTTCTTCTATTCTATACATTTTTAGAAAATAATTTTACAATGTGGTAAGTTATAATATCAGCTTGTGACAGAACTGTAACTTAATATAAATTAAACTGGGAGAGGTGTCTCCATAGGGGTTTCCTGGATCTGAATAGATATTCAGTGAACAGCCATCCACAAAACTGTTGTATTCACACCATGGGCTGAGATATTACTTGCAGGTCTGTCAAGTTTGTTTTAAGATCCTTGCAAAAATATGTAAACGCAGAGATTCCCTCGCAGATATTCTTAATATTCCAATATTTGTATTTACTGCAGCATTTACCTCGCAGACACTCTCAACATTCCAATATTATTTTTCACTTTGGCTGATTATTTTTTGTTAGTAAAGTGTAAAATATAGTTATATATTTTATTTTTTTAATTTTATTTATTCCTTGGTCCTGTGCCCCGAATAATTATAAGTTGAAACTAAATAGAAACAATGATGGAAATGCTCATGGGGACACCTCTTGAGTAAATAGATGAAGGACACCTCTCCTGGGTTAACAATTTAACATTATAAAATAAGAAATATTTCGTAATAAAGGAGACACATCTGCCATATCTAAAATTTTTGAAATTCAATATTTTCTCTTCCTCTGTTCCTTCGTAGTTCTTCCTCTGTTTTAGAACATTTGTTCAAACCACTTTATCTAAGAAAAATTACTGGGTTCTTTATTTCTTGATAAAGCTCGGATGATTTTTTCATTTCTGTAAATAATTATTTATTTTTGTACTCCCTGCATGAATACAAAGCTACCTATCTTTTTATGGGTGGAAGCTTTTACTACATGAAAGCATTTTTTATTTTTTAAGGAGGTGGTGTGTACATCATGGATTTACTGATCATAGCTCAGGTTTTAGAAATTTCTAACTTAACTATGACTATCAAAGTTCCTGCACATTGCAATTAAACAAAAACTTTTTTGCTCTAAATTAAGGCCTTAAATTTTTACTTTATAATTACAAAAGTGGCAATCATTTCAGTAGGACTATGCCACTCTATACAATTCTTAAAAGTAGTTATGGTTCATATAAATTATACAAAAGAACACAGACCCACATTTATAAAACACATTAGAATCCAAAATATAGATAGATACTTGTTTAATTATGGGGAGCAAGGCATAAGTTATTCAATACCTGGGTAACAATTTATGTGAGGCTGTATTATTTTTTAATGTGATGAGAAGAGTGGAGGCGACGCCTTGATGCAGCCTGGACCCGTGCTGGGTTGTAGAGCCAGTGTTAATTGTATTATTTTTTTTTATAAATACAAGTTTAAGTTGGTAAGTATTTATCATTCTGGGGCACATTTAGCTATCAAACCCGTATAGAACATTTATTACGAAATATATGTTTCAACTCATAAATACAAAATATTTTTTAAGGAACAGTGTATTATAGATACCGATATGTCAAGAGGAAGAACTCTTTGAACTATAAGCATTTTGTTTTTGTATTTAAACACTTTTAGTAACTGAAAATTTTGATATATTTAATGATCAACGCATTATAATAATTTTTTTAAAGGATATTATTATAAATAAACTTCATACCTGAAAACGGTTGGTACAAACTAACCACCAAAAGAAAGTGAATCATGAAAAACATACTTAACAAAAACATGAAACATAATATCAAATATGTATTCTAATATTTTAAAGAATAAAGGAAACACGGTTATAAAAACTTCATCATGTGTATAATTTTATTTTTATTTAATCAATAATAAACCTATACAGCTATAGAGAATAATCACAGCTGAAAATAAAAATAAACAAAACACATACACAAATAAAATCTTGACAAACATTCATTCTTAAACATTTTTCTAAATCAGAATTTAAGTCATCATTTCTTTCTTCTTCTTATTTTTTTTTTTTTACTTTTTCCTCTCAATATCAAGAAGTTTATTCATACAACTAATCAAACATAAAAATCATATTTACAGAACTTAAAAAAAAGGAACTTAATTCATTTACATATAAAATTTAATTAAAAATTGATAAAATCTATAGTTTATCAATTAAGTCTTTGATTTATCTTATTTAATTAGTAATTAATGGATCAATATATATTTTAAAAAATCCAAACATAAAACTACATTAATCTCCCTATAACAAACATTTCCTAAAGATTTATAAGGGGAACCAAACAACACAAAAAAATAAATTACAAAAGTCTTCTGTTCAAAAAAATGATAATGATCATAGAAGTTAAACAACAAGGTGTATATTATATGGTAGATCCTGAGAAGTCTTTAAAGCAGATGAAGGAGTCAACCATTCATCAAAAAAATATTGGAGACTGCTGCCTTAAGTGCTCCTATAATTCATTTAACTTGCATATAAAATATAAAATACTGTTTACAGGTCAGTACTTATAACTTGGTTATAGCAGCACACAAGGCCAGCAGCAGACTTTACTATATAACCAGAGACAGCGATGGTAACGGTGTTTGTTAGCATGGAGTCATAGCTTTAGAACAGCCTTTTGTGTCAAAGCTGGCTCAACTTAGAAATATTTGTCACAATAAAAAAGAAACTTCTCATAAAACATCTCCCTTTTTCTTAAAATATTATCAAACAAACTTACCTTCACTGTCTCTTCACAATGAAAACATTGCCAATATTAAATGTTTATTTCCATTATAAACGCTAAAATGGCAGTGTTTTGTGTACAGAGAGGATTTTTTTATACTGAAAATAACATTAAAAAACACTTAAATGCAAATATTATTTTTTTTGGACATGAGCTACTTTAATATTATATAAAAAAGGTTTTTAACATACCCTTACAAATAAATACGGCAACTGTACAATTTAATGTCCATAAGGTTCATCAAACCTTTTGTAATTCCAACACTATCATTTATTAATTTTTCTTTGTATTATAAAAAACAATCTACATTATGAGTATATAGTGACGATATGATAAGTGTTTTGAGGCCGGGCAATGCATTAAGGTGCATTGTATTTATGTCGAAATCTTAGAAAATGTTTTAGACCATGAAGTAGAGAAAATTTGAAGTATAACTTCCAGCAATGGCTACTTTCCCACTGTTAATTGTCCGTGTAATCATTATTTTTTGTTTTTATTTTTTAAATTAATTCTTTGAGCAGTGTTAGCTTTGAATATTATGAGCGTTGGCTAAGCCTGTCGTGCACAAGGCCGAATTAAGACCATGTACACTCACACTCATTCAAACCATTCATACAGGCACTCACATCACACTTAGATATTTACTCAGGCTTTCACTTCTGTACGACTGTAAAAAACAACCTAAGAACGAAAAAAAAAAGTCACTCAGTTTTTTTTATTTAAAACTTGCTTCTTTGACTACATTTTATTACTTTCCCTAATTGTACTCAGTGCATTACCTACAAATTAAGAATCAATACAAGCTATATATTAACACTATTTAAGACAAAAATAAAATAATAAGTGCTTGACTTTGTGACAAAAAAGGGTAACTATTCTTATATACCCATCTTGTTTAAGTTTTCAAAATATCTACAAACTATCTCCTTGTTTTTTTTTTTTAAATTAAAACTATATATATATATATTTATATTTATATAATTTATAGACAAGATAAGGAACATTTAATAAATATTATAAATAAGAAATAATTACAAAATTAAAAAGGTCAAAAGAACATCAAAATTAAAATAAATTGGCAAAAGAGAATGGCCGTTAAGTTAATTTACAATAAATAATAAATTACAATAAATTTCTCCTATAAAACCCATTTTGCACCTGTTTTCCAAGCACAAAATATGGCACTGGAACCGAAGTCGGGTGCTTGGAAAACATTTATGCAATTTTGATTACTCAATGGAAAATTGGAATTCTTAGGAATGTTTGCGTGCCTTTCTCGAGACCTCACCCAATTTACAGAGGTTTTATGACACATATATGGTAATATATACAAAATTCGTTCTTCTCTTATAATGAAGACATTGATTGACAAATACACGAGACTTATTTACAAACAAGTTACAATCAAGTTACTACTAAATTTTTGTTGTAAGTCACTGCCGGATTAGGCTCTCACTGGTCTTCTTCTTCATCACTCTCTCCATCTTGACCATACATATCAGCTAGCTTGTCGAATCTTGGGCCCCATGCCCCGAGGTATTCATATTCTTGCTGCTCATCGTCAGTACCTGTACATCAATTAAAAAATAGAGTCATGAATAATTCAATAGTTAATTGAGCTCTTGTTTTGTACTTGTTTTTGCAAGGAAAGGAATTTATTTCAGATTAAATTTAAATAAAAATATAAATTAGGTAATAAATGACCATATTACTTTGTATACATCAATTGATTGGTATATTTACTATGCTGAGTAAGTAATGAATCACAAAAAAACATTTTAGGTGTTTAACTGACAGATAAATGTACAATGGTTAGACTAATGGGTAGATGGAATGTTTCTCATTAATTCTCCTTGAAAAGAGAACAGAATTGGTGTCCCACTTTGGCAACCTTGTAACTGGTGTGATGCCAGTTCAAATCTGGCCTAGGGGAGTGAACGTTTATGTTGTGAGAGATCCACAGAAGGACCTTCCCACTCTAGTTAGGAAGGTTAATAACCTGTAATAGCAACCCTTACTGTTTCCCTAAATATATGTAGAACTTGTAATTAGATCCCAATAAAAAATTAATGTTTCTAGTAGTAATTATATATAACTGTATAATATCTTTTTTCCTCTCTAAAATTATTATTAAAAGTAAAAGTATTATTAGTTAGGTACCTGATGCAAGGGATGAAAGTGAACCTGCAGTGCTGCCACCACCTTCATAGGCATAGTTTCTCAGATCATCAAAGGGAGGAGCGTTAGGATCTGCATCAGCCCTCTTCTTATGTTCCTCAATGAAAAGACCAACATTCGGTTCTCCTCCAACCATAGCATCTGCAACAATGCGTTTGTATTGAAATACTTACAAATCAATACATACAAAATAAGTTCTAAAAACATTAAAAATAAATTTGATTCAATTTATTTAATAATTAAATATACTAACAAGGAATTTTCGGAGCAAGTTCAGTAGGGTGAGGGCCTCCTATTGGTATCTGGAGAGGGGTAATATCAAAAGCAGTCATATCATCTTCTCCGCCACCTTCATCATCATAATTAATAATGTTTTCTCGTACATCATCATCTGGACCTGGATATTTGATATGCGATTCTCGACGTCGGTTATACACAACAAATACCAGTACAAGAACTGAAAAATAAATTATTGGTTAAAATGTTATAATAGAATTAATTTTTTACTTTTTTTAGTCATTTTCATAGCATTTAATTTTATTAAATAGTCATCACTTTACTCATTACATTTAGATAAGCAAACATTAGAAATTAAAATTTATCTATTCTGAACTAAAAAAAACTCTAATTATTAAATACTGTTGCTATTAAATTAAATACTATTGCCAAATTAGGGATTACAAAATTTATACTATTAAAAAAATTAAAACCATAAACTCATGAGAATAAAATATGTCTAAGCAAGTAATGTTAATAAAGAAAAGGATAACAAAATATTTAAAGGAAAAATTAGTAAACAGTAAAAATAAATGTCCATTTGACATCCGTTAACCAAGTAAAAGAAAATTTGAGAATAATATAAACTTTTATGCAGTGATTATAGCTAGTTTTTGAAATTTTTGGGGATTTAAAATAATTTGTAAGGTAACAATTTTTAAATGTTTTCTTCCTAAACATTCTGGCTATCTTGTAAATTTTCTAATTTTTATGATGAAACTTTTTTAGAACTAATATGAATGTGAGTTTTTAAAAATGCTATTTTTCTATCACTACGAGTATTTGTGTTTTGGATATCAATACCAAGGAATTATCAACTGAGTGGCAAATAAAATGGCTAGCTTATATTATTTGTTTTTCGTTCAAATTAGCTAATTATTACACCAACAATATTATACAGGATAGTACAGATATGGGAAAAACAAAACAAGATGAAATAAAGGAACTAAATAAAATTAATAATTCTATGAACAGCAAGAACTGATGAAAAAAAACAACCTAAAATCTGGTCTTTATTGCAATACTAAATGCTGAAAAGTTGAGTCAATACATTCTCACTTAATATATTTTTTTGTTATCATCCTCAAATTTTACTTCTTAATACCATAACACCATAACAGAACATTTTCACTAAATACAATTCACCAATTTAACCCCTTGACGCTCGGGTTTTTTTTCTCACAAAAATGTAACCAAATACATCAGGTTTTTTTGTTTTGTATTTAAAAAGTTTATATTGTTTAAAATAAATAAATTAAAAGTAGAAGAAAAAATCATTTTATTATTTTAATATTAGTCAATAGAGTTCAATTCTTTTTAATCAAAATAAATAGAAATTAGCATATCATACAAAATTGAGTAAAAATGAATTTTTCATTTTACTATACAATGAAAAAATCGTTTTTCATTTTATAATAAATTGAAAAAATCATTTTCATTTTATTTTATTATCCCATATATAATTATAATCATTCATTTATTATTTCAAAAACACCTACAGAAAATTGTAAAAAGTTTTATAACCTATAAGTAAAGAAACTATATGCAGAAGCCGGTACAAATGACAAGTAGCGACTGACAAGCACAATTTGTCGTATGTAATACGACATCGAAATCTGCGAGCAGCGCTCGGGTTGGTGCGTTAGAGTAGGCCGACCGCATAGGAGCGGTGTTCGTTCAAAATCATTAACCGGTTAACTAAATAGTTTTGTTTGGTAGAATATAAACCCACAGGAGTGTACATGATCAGCCTCACTTTTTAAAATTTAATAATGAAATCTACTGAATAATTTAATAGCAAACTAGACATTTAAGGAAACAAATAAGAAAACACTGCAATTAAAATACAATTTTTTCAACACTGTTTGTTTAACTATTCCATTTATTCTGAATAAGAGGTATTTCCTGTTTTTAACTATTTGTGATATACAATCATAATAGATTTGACACTTCAGAAAGATTTTATTTTCTTCCATCAAACAAACAAATCTTGTACATTTCTGTTACAATGAATTTCTCTTTTTGTAATATTGACTCCTCCCATAGATACTCTTATGATGAATCATCATGTATCAGTTACAAGTTTCATTCAGAAAAGAGAGCCACATTTATTTTACCACTCAGTCTTTTTTCTTATAATCTTGCTCAGCTCTTGCCAAAAGAAACAAATTAATAGTGTAAAGAATAAATAATAGTAGTTTTAACATAACTGTAGTTTAGTTTTAAAATATAAACCAAAACAAAATCTAATTTAATAAATTATAAATCATCATAGTTCAGACTGAATAATTATGGCAATCTTAAAATTCTTGTTATAAGAGAAATCATAAATCAACTAAGAGCTATTGTTTTTGTTTCTTCTACATTAATAGGTTTTAAGTCTAATTCAGGATAAATAATATTATGGAAGCATGCGATTATATCCAAAACCAACAATGAAATGTATAAAAAAATATATACTAACATACCACTAATATAGATATCATTATGGAATTTGTAAAATCATTAGAATCTAATTATGAAACATTAGAAAGAGTATTAGATATATAAAGTAGTTATTTTCAAATAAAATAAACTGAGAATTATTTATTTGTTAATTGAGCAAACTAGATTATATCTGTACCAACTGATTGTTTATTGCATAATAAATTAAGTTAAATTTGAAATATTTTATTTAAATTTCTTTCAATAATCTTACTAATTCCATTGAAATATTTAAGAGGAACTTGTTCAACATGGATATACATTAACAAATCATCTATATAGCAATTAAAACAAAATTTATCATGCCAAACTATTGAATATAAGGTTTTAACCAAAATCATATCATGCAGATTACTTGTTTTATAGTTTTTGTTATTAGGATTATTTTTGAAATGAAAAAACAAGATGAAGAGAAAGATAATGAATGAACAAAGATTACTTACAAATGAGGAGAGCTAAGCATGATATTAATGAAATTAGGAAATCGGTTGAAGCATGAATGACACCGGCCTGCAAAAGTTGACAATGAGGGCCAGTGAAGCCCTGTGGGCAGATGCACATATAACGCCTTTTGTCCGGCAGGTCCAAGCATTCACCGCCATTTTCACAAACAGCCCATTCACATTCGTTGATGTTTACACACTCTACTCCAACTACTTGAAGCCATGAAGGGCAACTATTTAAACCGGTTAGTAAAAATAAAAAAGATTAAAATAAAAAAAAACAAATAAAAAAACATTAAAAATAAATTACATCAAACAAAAATAAAATAAAATTTAAAATATTGTCGATTCCTTAAAAATCATGAGGGTGGAAGAGATGAAATAAAAAAATGGATTTCCTAAAAATGAAGGGTAGAACAAAATATTTAATGATTGCTTGAAGAAGATAATTGAAACGTTGCTCAAAATTAGACACACCTAGAACCAATAACACAGATGTTGCTTCATCAGTCGAATAATCTTCAAGTAGAAACAGAATGACCCGAAGGAAAAAAGTGCTGAACAAACTTTTACAGCTTTTCAAGCTTAGTAAACATACATGGAAGAAATATCTGGAGGACTTTATAAGATAACAATTAAATTTGCATTATTAATTCCTACCAAATTTTACTATAGAGAGAAAATGTAATACTAGAAATAAAATTTATTTAACAAGGTGATACAATACTCAAAACTAAATAGACTAAGATACCTAATATAAACAAAGAAAATTACCTAAAATAATGTCTAAATTTAAACTTTTATATTTTAAACTCAGGTAGGACCAAACCAATAGGGAATAAATTGCTTAAAAAAAATTATAATGATAAAAATGTGAAGCATACCGTGCAGCTATGCGATCACTTGAAGCTGATTTGAACAAAATAACAAATACAAATAAACAAAGCATGGGATTTTATGTGGACAAGTGAGAACCATGCATAGATAAATTGTTGCCGTTACTTAAAATAATGAGGAGGCAGACAAGAATTGCCGCCAACGCTCCCATCCCAAGGCGTAGGGTTTGACCCTCTTGGAGCAGTTCACAATTCTCTCCCCAGTAGCCATCAAGGCATTCGCATCGATACCGAAGCCTAGGATCTTGGTTTATACATGTCCCACCATTTCGGCAGGGAGATTCAAGACACTCATTTTTGTCTGAGCAGCCCTTACCATCGGCTGAAACGATTCTTCCCTCTCCACAGCTGTCCAAGAAAATATTAAAGATGAATAATTTTGAACAATAGATGAATTTCAGGCCTTACAATACTTTTTTTATTTATAAAAAATAATAATAATAAGTTAAATATAAATTTTTCAAAATCACATATAATTTTCAAATTTTCAATTATATAATCACTTATAAAATATTTTGAGCTAAATGAAAATAAAAGAGTAGTTTATAAAATAAAAATAGAGTAATCTCAATGTGAGAAGTCCTTACTCTTCCTAGGAATAAATATATTAATCAACAATAAAAAACTGATAAGCAAACATATCAAAAGGTTTTAATTTAACTTACGTGCATTCGTATTCATTCCATAGGTCAACGCACTCAAATGGCTCAGGGCAAATAACATTAGCACATGGCTTATTTGAAGGGCAATTTCTTTCCAAGTTTCTCGTCATAGTGGCTTGTCCCCATTGGGTACCATTCATTGTCGGAGGTAAAGGTAATGATTTTCCTTCGAGTCTGATGTCATCAAGGCACCCTACAATATGTGCAATATATAGTATTTTATTTTTAATCATAATAATCAAGAATATTGTAATATCCTCGTCACCATTATTTTCAAATGTTCATACAAATACACAATTTTTTTACTTGAATTGATTGAACTCTTTCAAAACTTCTTGAACTGATTTCAAACTAAATAAAAAAAAAATTATGGTATGATACGATTCATTCTCTTAAGTACTGTACTCACGCCTTCCAGGCTCTGACTCTGGCTGTTAATTGCTCAATGTTTTAGTAATATTGGCAGGGAATCAGAAGACTTTCCATTGTATACTGAATGGAAATTCATGGGAAAAACTTGGTGGTTGAGTATGATCCTGGCTAAACTGATTCCTTGCCTTGCAAAGGATCATTGATCAAAGTACTGAATACCCAAATAGTGGTCTCAGGACCACTATGTATGTAAGAGGTATAGGTTTCTTGATTTAATAATTTAAAAAAAAAATTAAGATAATATGGATCATCATGTAGACTAAATTTCATAGAAATTAGATTTACCTTCTTTTTTTTAATGTTTATAACTACTAAATTTTAATTAAGGAGATAAAATGATAAAGTTTTTAGGTAGATATTATCTGCTTGAGTACTTTTAAAGTAAATATTAACCTTTATTTTTAGATATCCACTATAACTGATTTATATAAGCATTTTGAAAATAAAAGACCTCACCTTTCTGATAATCAGCATAAACCTCAAATGTCCTGACACCGGTATATTCAGCTTTTCCTCCCGCATAAACACCTTCCTGTTTATCTACGATAAGCCATTGATGACCCTCGAATTCAAAAGATTCATTGTATCGTCTTCCTTCACCACCATCTAATTCGAGTGTTGCAGCTGATCCGTACCTAGATACCTGTAACAAAAAAAAATGTCTTAATAATGAACAGTTTTAAAAAAAATATATATTTATCGGACTAGTCACTTGGAAATATTAATAGCATTAAGAATTAAAAAAAAAAATTACCTTCACAGTATGCCACTGGCCATCATCAACTGTAATAGCACTCAACCAAATATCTTTCTCTTCAGTTCTCAAACTGTTGAGATTGTACCTGAAGTGCAGTTTGCTGTCTTTGATCTAACAAAATAAAATATAAAATAAATTTACATTTAGAACGATAAAATTGAAATCATAACTAACTTAATTAGTAAATATAAAAGGTAATTAGTTACACAAATAAGGTCTATAAAAATCTTAAAAATCTAAATTGAGTTTGTGATAAAGATGTATAAGCAGAAACAGAAACATATAGAATATATAGATAAGTGTAAGATATAAACCTCCATAATCAATAAATAATCAATGATTTAGTTATATTGGCAGGGAATTTGAAGACCCTCCATTGTACAATAAATCTCGATAAATGAATAGTTATTCATAAGAAAAACTTTGTGGTTCAGTATGATCTTGGCTAAATTGTTTCCCTGCAAACAACCGCTGATGTATGAACTATAAACCTATGTAATGTTCCCAGGACTGTTGTGGTATGAAAGAGGTATAAGTTTCTTGATTTATTAATTTTTAAAATTAATAAACCTCATACTGAAAAATGTTTTGTTGCAGCTACTTTACAAGAACTTCAAAAATATTACATTTAATAAAAAAAAAAAATCCATAACCTATCAAAAAGACTAAGACACTCCGGTCGATAATTTTTCGACCATCTAAACATAATGGACCACATTTCAGATGTAACCATTAAATGTATATAAATAATTTATTACCTCAAGTATGGCATATTCTCTGTTGTGCTGATCTGAGGCTCGGAAAAGTTCACCATGTTCCTCCCTTGTCCTGAAACGTAGCTGAAGCTGAGTTGAAAACCTGTCTGGTTCGAAGGAGAGAGCATATTTGACGTAGGATTGTGGCTTGAAGGTGGCTGGCACTGTTGGTATTGTGCATGAAGGTCCAGACCACCCAGGCATGCAATGGCAACGAGCTTCGGTGAATGAACCGGCACATGTTCCATGCTCCCAACACCTGAATGTTGAATCTTGAGATGCACATACTTCTTCTGTTTGTGGGCAACCGGCAAAAGAATTTCGAGAGAGCCCAGGATGTGCTAAGTCATAAAGCTGTAAAAATATAATTCAACATAGTTAATTATTCTTTGATTAAAGTTAAATAAATCCTTAAACTAAAAAATTACTGTTACTAATAATATTTAAAAAATGGAAAACAGAAAGTACCTTGCTATTATGAAATATATTTTTGATGCAGCCATCGAAACCTTTACCATATGGCACAGCTACCCAATGATATCTCGTCGGATCAAATTCAATAACATATCTTCCTCCAACTTGAAGTGGTGCATTTACATTGAGGTATTCAGCAAATGGTGGAATGTCACCCTCTGCCATGCAGGATGAGCCATCAAACTCTGGCGGGGTACCATCCTCCAATTCAGATATTTCGGCAGATCTAAATAAAATAAAAGAATGATTTAAATAATTTTTCATTCAAGATTATTTCTAATCTATCTATAGAAGAAACCTAAATACTAAACAATTAACATGATTTTTTTTTTTCAATCTTTATCCTGAGATCAAAATAAAACA
This sequence comes from Troilus luridus, assembly GCA_964056705.1. NCBI lineage: Eukaryota > Metazoa > Arthropoda > Insecta > Hemiptera > Pentatomidae > Troilus > Troilus luridus. The sequence continues at coordinate 40,143,210 of OZ057412.1, read as the reverse complement.
TTTAAAATATAAATAAAATTAGTATTGAGCATATAAAATATGAGCATCATAAGCTTCATTACACATATTTTTTTTATTGCTTCATTAATAGATTTTTTTAAACCTCTGATTAAAAAAAATAAGAAGAAAATCAATTATTTAAATTCAAAGTTTGGTATGTTTTAACTAAATTTAACAATTGCACAATAAATTTAAATTCAGTTAGTTCCTAATTTATGCCATATTTCAAAACATTGAATGATTAGTAGTAAAAACTATATTTGAAAAAAAACATAATCCAAAATTTAATATCCACTTTTGTACCATAATATAAAAAAACAAAAAACAAATGTAATAATTATAAGAACCTGCAAGAGTCAACTATCAGTCTTGCAGTTTCAGTAGTCCAAAAAACATCTATTCTATGCCACTCTCCATCATCTAAAGTTTTCTTGGTCTTAACCCTCAATTCTAGAGTTCCTGAACCAAAATCAATTAGCAAGCGAGGATGCCCTCGGTCGAGTTCCAACGATATAAAATCTAAAAAAAAAAAAAATTTGTTAATAGTGTCAAAATAAAAATTCATCAAACATGGACTTATTTTATAATAGAGGAATTGAAATTAGAAACATTTAAGTCCCAAAAATAAATTTGATACAGGCAACAAACAATAGCGAAGCAAACAAAAAGGAATTTACAACTTTTGCTAAACACAAAAATAAAAAACAATTTTAATCAACTATAAAGTTAATAACTAACCTTTATTCAATTAAAATGAATCATAGAAAAACAAAAACCGTTTTAATGATGTTTTAAGAAGAAAAAAATTGAAACTGTCCACTATCAAATAGCTTTGAGAATATCTCTTTTCAAAAGACTTAAGCGGAATAGAGCAGAAGCTATTTGATTTAATGTCATTTACAATAAGCATGGCTAGTCATTAGTAATTTTTATTAATATGGCTGAAGTATTTTAAATATTCCTTTTAAAATCTTCAAAGGAAAAATCCCTTTTTTCAAAGGAAAAAAAATCTTCAAAAGAAAAAATCCTTTTAAAATCTATAATTCTGATATGGCTTCCTCACCTGAAATCAAAATTTCTTCAGGCTCTGGTGAAACAATTGGTCCATTGTATATTAACTGCCCATCAGGTTTTCTCGTAATGAATTCAAGTGACAAATGAGAATTATCACACATTTCCAGAGAAGGGTACCATGCCCAACCATTTCCTCGAAAACTTCTGGATGTTTGTTGACAACGAGGTCCAGAATATCCATTTGGACAGTTACAACTAAAATGGGAGAATCGAAAAAATAATTATTATTTTTAATAAAAGGAATTATGATCCATCAAAATTATTATATGAGGTGTGGATATGCAAAAAGGGGTAAATCTAAATTTTATTAATGTTTTCTCAAAAATGTAGCGTCCTCTATACAATGGTATATGGTTCACCATTCAAAATATGCTAAATCCAATCTAATTTTTCTAAAAATAATTGTCTAAAATAAATAATCAACTGAATTATGCATATATTTTGTGTTTCCTGAAAATCAAATTTGGATTTACCCCCTTTTGCATCTCCACCCCTCATATGAAAAATATATTTTTTTAATATATTCAAGTATTATTTTCTTTTTCAAGATTATTTACCTTAAACCATATCTTCCTTCGATACACCTGCCACCATTCAGACATGGGCTTGTCCTACACGACTCTCCTCTGGTAAAATTCCTAGCCCCACAAGTGCATTCAGGGAGGACATCAACTCTCACACCAACTAAAGCTGTTTTATTTGCATTGACCATGTAAGGGAGGTGTGATATGTCGAGTGAGTTTGTACAACTTCCTTCACAATTTTGATTTTCATAAAGACATTCATCAATTCCTACCATCGTAATATTAATACCTACTTCTTTTTCAATCTAAAATAAAAATTTAAAGGAGGTTATTTTTTGTTATAACTTAAATTCTTAAGGAAGAAAAAAATAATAAATAGTTCATCTTACATCTTCTCTGTTCATTAGAACAATACCATTTAGTTTGACCGGTTTATAGTAAGGGGAACTATGGGCAGAAAATCTGACATCAGTAACTGGAGGGTATCTTTTACGTAATTGAACTGAAAATATGTCCACATTTTCCTTCTCTATATTAAGAAGATCAGCTAGTTTTTCTCTTAATTTATCCAATTTACTTTGAACTATTCTCTGGGGCTGTAAAAAAATATTAATAACTTATTGAAGATAGTTCTGAAATGATTAAGTATTAAATTTTTTTAATGATTAATTTCATTTTAACACCATACCCTATAATTCCATATTCTAATAAAATCTTCATCAGATATTCCGGATATTCTCATTGATCCAGATTTAACAACTGCTTCATGCGGTATATCTTTAACAGTTACAGTTACGTTTGCTGGAATGTCTGTCTGCGTGTGTTTACGATCATAAACCTTGAACCTTTAAAACAAATGAAAATTAAAATAAATTTAATTTTTTTTTAAATATGAGTTTTAAAATCAAATCAATTCACAATAAAATAACTGATTTTGTTAAATATATCTACTGACCTCAGGTGATATCTTCCAGATCTTGTGCCATGTCTCATAGTTATCATTCCAGTATCCTCATTCAGTTTAAATTTTGGATGATCTGAACTTTCCCAATAAAATTTCTTATCAGGTAGATCCCAGTCATCAAGATCATATACATAAACTCTTCCTATCTCAGTGTCTGGTGCTTGGCCCTAAGATGAAAAAAAAATTTGTGAAGTATGTTACTATTGAAACAGAAATTTTGCATCAATGAACACCTCAAAAATTTAAATGTCACCTACCATATAATTATATACAAAAATTTCTTTTGAACCAGGTTGCATTTTGTTATCATTTACATCACCAATCACCACCGTAAGCGTACTGGTTGCTGACATAGCAGGATTTCCGGAATCTTTTATAACTATAGGTATTGCATATTCTTTTTGTTGTTCTCGGTCAAAGGATCTCAAAGATGATACAACAGCCATTCCATCTCCATTAGCACCCTCTGCAAAGAAGCAAGAAATTATTTTTATTAAATTAACAAATTTTAATAACAATTGATGACTACTTAATTATGGAGTAAGAATATCACTATACCACTTTTTAAATATTTGTATTCAGAATATGGTAATAACTGCAGTTATAAATTCATTTCTTTTTATATTAATACAAACTCAAATATTAATAGCATAGTCAAGCATAAAAATAAATAGCAATTAAAGATTGGAAAACAGCATAGAAATGAGAAATTATAGTAGTAATCATGCCATAGATAATTAAGGAACTCATCTCACATATTCAGAAGTGTATAAAGTATTTCTAGAAGAAGGAGGAACTTTATTGGTGATATATAATAAAGTATCTGAAAAAAAAAAAATTACTTACTTTGATCATGCTCAACTTTGAAAGAAGCTCTGATAATATCATCTGCATTGGGATCCATCCTGAATGTGAATGGGGGTCCATTCGATTTTGACCTATCATCATCATCAGTGGCCAAAACTTCTACTACTTTTCTCGGAGGAACATGCTCAGGAAGAACAGGACGATATTCTTTCAAAAACATTGGTGCATTATCATTTATATCTTGAACGATCACAGTAAGAGTGGCTGTAGCTGTTTTAGGAGGCACTCCATCATCAATCGCCAATATTTTGACCTAAAACCGGTTATATTTAATTAGAAAATATTATACACAGTAATGCTTTATTGATACAACTAGATTTACAAACAAAATTACTTATTTTTTCATATAAATCAATTAGAATAAATCATTATGCTCTTTTAAAATTTCAATAGTTTAATCAAATCAATAAAATTCAATATTTTTAGAAGAACAGAATTCAACATTATTTATATAATAAAGATGAAATTCAAAATCCATCAGGTTCTGTAAATACAATAATAGACTAAAAAAATATAAGCAATAATGAATACCTGATGCCTAGGCGTTTCTTCCCTATCCAGCTGCCTTTGTATCGTAACTGTTCCTTCTTGACTAATTAAGAACTGCCTCCTTCGATCCGAAGCTCGCTCGATTCCAAATGAAACTCTACTTTTTCCTCCTTGGTCAGGATCACTTGCTTTGAATGTTTCCAATGCTTTACCAACTTCAGCATTTTCATATACTAATACTTCAATATTAGGCCTTTCAAACTGAGGTTTATTATCATTTATGTCTCTTAGTTTGACAACGACCCAAGAATATGCAACATGATACTTATCATTGTCATTATCTTCACCCTGCAAAAATGTAAATAAATATATCTGTACTCATGGAACATCGATGTATGCATTTCTAATAGTTACAGACAAGATTATAACAGTAAACATTTAAATCTAAAATTTAACAAAAAAAATAGTATTTAACTAATACAATTATTATTTTATTTTATTATACTATTATTATTTAACAAATATTATTATTACTTGTTTAATAATAAATTAACAAATAATAATAGTAAATAAAAACTTACTTTATCATTGACTTGTATCCTGAACCTGAAGCCATTGCTTTGAAGCTGGTCTTCATAGTCAAGAGGCTGCACGATTTTCAGAGATCCAGTTCCATCATTATTCCTGACCATGGTGAATTTGTCTGCTCCATATCCACTGTTCTCAATGACCTTTAATAAAAAAAAATTATAAAAATTAGGTAAATAGCAAAAATATTTATTTTTTTTTTCAATTTAAGTAACATAGACTCTGTATTATCTTATATGTGTATATTCTGTTACTCTACAAGACAATAAAAATCACATTTATTTTAAAAAATAATATCATGAATACACTAAAATTTATTAAAGTAAATATTAGTATATAATTAATATATTTGAAATTATATGTAACATTTATTTAATATACGAAAATAAACATTTAGCAATATGCTGGAAAAACTTTTAAATTTATAAAATAATATCTTAAATACACTAAAATTTATTAAAGTAAATATAAGTATATAATTAATATATTTGAAATTATATGTAGCATCTATTTAATATATATAATGATAAAGATGTAGCATATCGCATGGAAAATTTTTTAAATTTACACTATCAATTAAGAAAGTTCAATCGTTTGCTTTCTTGCACTTTATTACAAATTACTAATTTAGATTATTAATTATTACATAGTTTCTATAACAAGACATCGTGATGGCTTCAGTAGTGACAAATTAGGGAGAATATATTTCAAAATTTTAATTTTTTTAAAACTGAAATTTATTACAGAGGAGAAAATGGTCTGGATGGAGGTAAAAAATAACTTCTTATATAGTGAGTAACTGTTTATAATAAGCCAACAAAATTACTTTTATTTCTAATAAACTGTTGTTTATTATTTAAGAATTTATTTTTGACCTACACTAGGACCATTTTGGACTCCATGATATTTGTAAGGCCAACTAATAATTATTCCAGATGAAATTTATTACTATACCTTGTATTGGAACTTGTTCGTTTCATCTTCATCATGCACAGTGACGGTAAGAATTGGGGTTTCAGGGAGGTTAACTCCATCAGTTTCATCGACTTCTGTGAACCATTCATCTTTCGTAAACATAGGCGGCATGTCATTAATATCTTTTACCCGTATCGATGCCGTACCAGTCCCTGAAACAAATATATAAATAATGCCAGACAATTCGTTTCAAATCTTTAAAAAAAAATATATACAATATTTTTATAATTTATCATACCTTTCAACCCCCCTCCATCCATCGCAACGACTTGTATCGAGTAGTCAGGAGTCCTTTCTCTATCTAAGCAGCATACAGCTGTTTTTATGACTCCAGTATCTGATTCTATTTCGAAAATTGGAGATCCAGTTTCCTCTTCTATCACATTTTTCTCTATTGAATAAACCAATCTGGCATTTGTGCTTTCTTGTGGGTCATCATAATCTACAGCAGTCATCGTCATGACCACCATTCCTGTATTGAAAAGATATTTGTTAGTTACTAAAACAAAAAAGACTAAGGGGTATATTTTAAATGAAGTAAAAATAGTTTTTATTTTTCGATAACAAATGTTCAAAAAACAATCCTCGAACTTTGGAAACCCTAGTTATAAAATAATTATTAACTAGGCAAAGATAATAAAATTAAAATACAATAGTAAACATTGATATAACTAATTTGTAAGTGAATCGGAATTAAAAGGCTAAATATTAACAATAAATTACAACAATCAGTTTTTTAAGATGTAGCAAAAATAATTTTACCAGCTGTTCCATTTTCAGTGACATTGCCGAAATAAACTCCTTGTGGGAAAAGTGGAGCATTATCGTTTATGTCTTTCAGATTGACTTGCACATCCGCATAGCCAACAAGACCTTCCCCTCCTTCATCTTGTGCAAAAACTGTGAACCTCCACTGAGGACGACCATTTGGCTGATCTCGATCAAGGGGCTGAAATTAAAAAAAAAAACTTTTTTTTTAAAATGCAAAGTAATAAAAATAAAAATAATTAAGTAATGAATATTTAGAATAAGCAGTATTTGATTTTTTCCTGTTTGCGTGTTTTGATTTATCAAATTATGAATTTGAAGTATTAACAAAAATTTAGAATAAATAGATAGAAGAACCAACTAGTTTTCCCTTTTAGACTTTGAATATTAAAATAATCTGACAAATCACCAATTAAAGACAAAGAAAAAAAAAAATGTTTCTCACTTTGAGTACAAATATTTCTCCTGTCGTTCGGTTAATGTCAAACTTGCTGTTCGCAGGGTTGTCTGGGTCGATACCCTGACCAGTCAGGAAGTAGACAATGTTCTGAGGTCTATCTTTATCACCATCTGTTGCAGTCACCTGTATGTCCATACAAACACTAATTAACAACAGTTTTAAATAGCTAAGAAGTAAGTTAGCAACCATGTATATCAAGAACAGATTTTATACTTATTGGCTTTTGTATAGGCCCAGGACTAATCATTTACAGGAATTACAACAATATCGAAGTGAGTGATTAGAAACATTTAGCTTGAAGTTCAAATGAAAAATGCAATTGGTAAAAACAAAAGTATAAGAAAACGATTATTAATTTTTTTTCTTTTTAGAGATTGGTTACAGTCCAAATAATTAATAATCAGTTAACTGTATCAAAATAATTAAAGATAGAAGAAAATGATGACTAAAAAAATGAAATTAAAAACACTTAATAAATAAAATAAAAATAAAATTAATTTCATAAAAATGATGAGGACTAGAATAAAGGAACTTCTTCAACTACTTAAATAATAAATAGATATATTAATATCTACAGAAGACATCTGTAAAAAGCTATTAACTTATGAATTAGAATCAATAATTTCTGTTATTAAGAAAGAATGTAATTTATTATCACTTGATTGTTTTGTAACATTTAAGAAAGATCATCCTATCTGCATAAAGTTGAAATTATTACAGTTATCAGATTTTACAAGAGTTAATTTATGAAAATATTCCCCAGATCTGAAATTCATGATTCTAAAATAGGCTTTTTACATAAATGTCTGACAAGTATATATGTTTAAAAAAAAATAAATATATATATATATATATATATATATATATATATATATATATATATATATATTTATTGGTAGCAAGAAAGAAAACCAGCACAGCTCCAAAAATTAAACTTTTTAGAATATTATATTTGACATTTTTATCAAATTTTAATTGTTCACCGCAGTTTACTTGCCTCACTATTACATAAACAATTTCTTGAACCTATTAGCAAATAGTCGGAAGTAACTTGTGTAAGGAATTTGTTTTTTAAATATTACTTTAAGTAATTAAGTAATCAACTAGTGTTGGTTTTCTTCCAGGCAAGGAATATGTATAAATATTCACATAAAATAATATATATATTTGACCAATTATATTGAGTTTATGAAAATAATATCTCTAAAATACTCACATATAAAGCAATATAAAAAATTACACGGGTGTATTTACAAAAGAATAAAAAAAATATAACATTTTATTTTTTGCTAACTAAGTGAGATTTAACACAGTGAAAAAGTAAAGTACATATGAAGTATGTAAAATTAAAAAATCTTAATTAGAAAAAAAGAATTCAAGAGTGAAGTAAAAGGTTAAAAAGATATTAAAAATAAAAATAAAAATTCAAAGGACCAAAAGTAAAACGCACATAATTTTGGAGGAGGGATTTAATATAATAAGTGAGTGAACAGTAAAAAAATAATAATTTTTAATGGTTTATGTATAAAAAAAAGCAATTGCAGTTAGGCATACCGTGCATAATAGGAAATAATAAAAGTTAAGGCTAAAACTGAAAATATCGTAAATGGAGTTAAAATGAGAATAAAATTACGAGATCCATGCTTTGAATATTTGAGGTCCATGCTGAGGGCTAAGCTATGTGCATGGGCATTCACCGTACTTACTCAGTGGCCCTTCTCCTCTCAAGCAGAGCGCTCTCTAAAGTCTTACTCTCACAACTCCTGAAATTTAATAAATTTGGAAAAGGGCTTTTCACCGTCATATTTCCATTTGTCAAAGCTCAGTTCAACTTTAAATTTGAAAGATGTTAATGAGAAATAACATGGAAAAAGATGATGTTAAAAATTGTAAGCTATATTTTTAAAGCAGTATTATCGATTTCCCCCACCCTCTGGTTTCAACCGAATCAACGATAAAGCAGTTCTGATATCAATCTACTAATGTTGACTTTGAAAAATTTTTCAGTAACCATAACTTCATTTTGAAGCTGAGCAGTAGTTATTTTAAAATTGTATTCCATACATGTTTAATTCATTTTTGCTTCTATTCAGAGGACTATTGTTAGAGAGATAAAAATAAATTTGCAACTATTTATTTTTAAAATTATAAAACTGTTATTTTAACTTTACCAGAAATTTTTTAATTTTTATTAATTAATGTGGCATGGTCTAGGATTAAATAAACATTAATAAATCATTATTGCAAAAATATCATGAAGAGTCGAGAGGGGATCATGATTTACAGTATAAAACCTTGTTCCCAAAGGCTCACATTAATGATGTGTTATGGAGTGTGGTGTTTGAAATGACAAAAAATAACCTTTATTTAGAAACAGATTAGGTATAAACCTCAATAAATCTCAAGAGTGATATTGTAATAATTTCGAATAATTAATAGAATAATTATCAAAACTAAAAATTGTTTTTTGTTTTTTAATGACGATAGGTACATTCTACATAAATACATAAATAAATAGACCCTTCACCAAAAAGCCATCACCCAGAATCATTCCTAATGTAGCACAATACAAGATATTAATGAACAGATAAAGCAATTAGACAATTAGGCATTATTAGTTACTAATGACCAATGAGATATTATAAAGTAATCAACAATGTTAATCTACTTACACCAATAGGCTTAATTATTTCCCAATAGGATAAGTTTTTAACAAAGCATAGCTTAGCGAAGGCTTCACTAGATTGACAACAGGAAGACTGTAGCTTGATCATAGATAAATTATAGAGGTCGAGAGTAATTTAGGATTTGTTTTATTTAGATAGTTGGAAAAAAATTCCATTCAGAATTCAAAAATAGGAAATTAGGATATGATATTAGGAATAAATGAATGATAATAATGATAGAATAAATGATGTTATGATATGATGAAAATGACATAGGATTACATGATATTGTGAAAATTTCCAAAGTACTTGTTGAGATTGCTATGATACAGATGGTAGAATGGGACTTAAATCTCATACATAATCAGGATTCAATAAAAATACTTAAAAAATAGAAGATCTGTTGAAGAGTATAATTAAAAAAATTGTGTATGTTTCTCTGAAACTCAACCTGGATAACTAAATTATTTTATTATACAATGATATTGTTTTTTTTTCTTATAACTCAGATTATATTATGTTAAAAGACTTGATCAATTTTATTAACTATAATGTAAGATAAAAGATAACTTCTTTAACTATGAAAAAAACATTTTAAAAATATATTAAACTTGATTATATGAAAATGGGCATTCAATAGTTTTAATTCATACTAAATCAATTTTTTTCATTTAAAAATTTTGTGGTTTCTCTACTAGTTTAGCTCAAAGAAGCAATTTATACACCTCATAAATTATGATAGAATTGGAAGGGAGAAGTAAAAACAGTGATGATCCAATTTTACAAATGAAAAAAGCAATAAAATAGAGTTGATTCTATACACAATCTGGGAATGAATAGGTTTCTATATACCGAAAGTCTGAGCAAAAAAAGTCATTATGTGAAGAAAACTTTGGTTACATGAATACTTATAGCACTGACGATGAAAAGGCAAAAAGGTCTACTAGTCGAACAATTTTAAGACAAGCTTTGTTTTAACATGGATAATTCCTAAATGATGGGATTATATTGAAAAAATGTAGCATATTTATTTTAAGACCATTGAATTATGTATTATCAAAAACTATTAATTATTTTTTTTACTACTATAAACTATTATAGTATATTGTTTTGGTTAGTAGCTTAGTTTCAGAGAAAAAAATATACAATTTATTTTGCATCAAAACTATTATTATTGACATCACTACATACAGTTCATACGTTCACCTTTGAAAATATTTTTTTTTTCATTCTTTTTTCTGAAGAACGTAATTTAACAAACAATTTTTCTTATGGAAATAACTGATCAATGAATGGATATGTATGAATGGTAGAGATATGCAAGGAATGTATAAGGGACGACATACCTTGAGGAGGCGCACCGGGTGGGGTTCGCCGAGCTCCTCCTCCATGGTGGTCCGGTAGGTGGAGGCGTTGAAGACCGGCGGGAGGTCGTTCACGTCGTTAACGTGGATAACAACTGTAGTCGACTGCTCGTTGAGGCTGTCCGAGGCGACCAGGTTCAGCTCGTACTGTAAGGTATCTCATGCAAAGTAAATGCTACACTAACACATTTCGGGGGTGAGGATCGTGCAGGAAACATGCACCTCTAAGTGCTAACGACTCCCTCGCCCGCGCAGTTCAGAATCGCGTTATGAACTGCACGGTATATAACTTCTTCATCGAAAGGAAATTACAATTGAATTCATATTAATACAAAGCAAAGATGAAAAATCTAAAACTGATTCCTCTCTAGAAGAAATTATATAGAGGGGAGAAAAAATTGTCTCGGATAACGTTCCGACCTGTAGGACCCTCTTGGGCAGATTCCTGTCATCCTCTTCGGTGATCTGCGTCCTGTAGGTCGGTCTCTCGAAGACCGGAGGATTATCGTTGACATCCTTAACGTGGATAACGACCGTCGTGTAATTTTCCTTCAGGTTGTCTGAGGCGGCCAGCCTCAATTCGTACTATTAACGTTTCCACAAAAAAATTCAATAACAGCCTAGCAAATGTTAACTTCTGCTTCAAATCACATTCACACCCACACACATTCAAATTAATAAGAAAAGACCTTAGTAGTATTTTTTTGGAAGCATTTAAGCAGTGATTTTCTTTTTTAAATATCTTATTCAATTGTACTATTACTTTTTAAAATAAATCTTAGAAAGGCTAGGAGAGTAGTCAGAAAAAAAAAATTCCGAAAATAGTACATAAGACTGTATTTTACTCACAAGTATTTTGGAATTTTATAGTTTTTTTTTTTATATTCTAATTTTTCGAGTGTTCTCCTGACGATTTATTAAACATTAAAAAATGTGAATATTTTTTTATTTATTAATAAATCCAAAAATTTAAGGACAAATTACAGAACATGAGGGAATATAACAAAAATAATAGCACAGGACAAATTACGTAAAAAGCAATTTGGAAGCTTGTAATGTTTAAACAAGGTACAACTCTGTTTCCCTCATTAGACTAAGTGATTTCAATTAAACACATAACAGAAAATCCAACAAACGCTGAAAAACAAACTGCATCAAAGCAGTCGTATCAAAACTTAATCAATAAAAAGAAATAGACCTATATCAATTCTTATTTTAATACTTTATACACTGCAATGTCATAGTAATCGAAATAAAAATGTTTGGAACAACAAGTTTTCCTGAGAATCCCCCGGAATTTTCAATAACATTCCAATATCCATATCCCCCTGATACCGGAGATATTTCCTCATGTTTTACCTACATATTTTCGAACGGATTAATGCAGGGGTGGAAAAAATAATATTGATACTCCCTAAAAATTACAAATAACTTACAAATTACAAAACAAAGCTGTCTAGCCAAGTTAAACAGTTTTTAATAACAAATATTTAAATCGGTATTTACAGTAAAAATAATGTTTCACGTACATATGAAAATAATATTTCACACATATACAAACATACACACTAAGCAGACAAGATTCTAAAAAATATCTTTAACAAAAAAGCATCATTAAATACAGGTAGAAAAGGTTTAACAAATATAAAAACACAATATATATTGTAATACTTAAAAATAAAATATAAATCAGCTTATCATAATTCTTAAATATACTATTAGGCAAATAAAAACATATATTACAGCATAACTTAATAATGCTGTGGCAATGCATTTAAAAATAATAATATGAAAACACATAAACTTCTTATTTAATACTGTTTTTATCAGAGGATTTAAAACAGTCCATTTTCCATTTACGAGGTTTTTTTTATTTTCCATTACTCGTAATTCAAGAGAAAATTCAGTGGATGTATTTTAGCCTGATGATAAATGTTACACTTTTCAGAAGCTTTTGGCGATGGAAAAAAAGTCCTTTCCCCTTAGCTGTTTTAGCTTTTCTCGTAATTGAATTTATCTACTAATAGAATAAATTGTGCATGTTTATTTTAATTTTAATGGAAAAGAATGTTGTTAAATTAACACTTTTTAATGAGGATATTAGTAAAAAATTGCATGATGAATGTGTCTCCTTTATGTGTACTCTGAATCTTTCCCCATAAAAATAAACATGGAATAAACAACAAGATGATTAAATAATGATAATCGAATGAAAAACGTAAAACAATATTCCAAAAATTGTTTTTTTAAACTATTTACGACAATGATATGCTTATATATGAGATAATTAAAAAAACCAAAAAAAAAAACCGAAATCCTACTCTGATCGAGTGGTGGGACTTGGATTGAGAAAACTCATTGTGCTTCCAAGGAGTAAACATCCAATCAGAATTCGCTGGATTATCCTTACGGATGTTCTAAGAAGGATTTGCGATGCCATGGGGATATCGAGGGATATCTCAATCAATTCGGGAAGATTTTGTTTTCCCAAAATGGAAGTTGTATATAATAAATCAGCTGTATGATAACAAATATAGCTGCGCCTTTTTATTAATATTGTTCATAGATATATTAGGCTCGTATGTGAGATATCTATTCAACCCAATAATTAAACTTCATTAAATTAGTTTAATAAATGTTTTAGAAATCAAATGTCATAATAAATATCTTTTTTATTATAATTCTGAAAAAAATATTGCATTATTTCATGAAAACATAAAAATGGAACACACTATGAGGTACATAGGATAATTTACATAATAATTTTATATTGTATTAAAATATCTAAATAATCAATTAACAGATTATTACCTTTACATAATGAACAAAAGCCAAGTTATGTTACATAATTGAACTTATATAATTATATAAAAGGCATCAATATTCAATGTTTCCATTACTTTTAAATATATTTCTATTGACGCGATAGACACCAAATAATACAAAATACCCTTAAATGTAATAAAACATGCTCGATTAGTCATTAAAACCCATAAAAAATATTACTTTTTTTACAAGAATTACTACAGTGAATTGGTGGAGCGGTGGTGCAGTGGAGTGGTAGAGTGTTCAACATTCCTCGAGCTAATCGTCAGTTAGTCAAGTGTGACCAATCCAACTTGCCCAAATCAATTTGTAGCCTTTAACCGCCCGTACATTCCAACTAGCCTCGATTTAATGATTTACTGTCCCAAGGAGGGGCGGATAGGAACATGGCCAAAATCCAATATCTTGATAACCTGTTCTGTTAGTCATTATATACTTTTTTAATTCCTACTATTCTATATAAAAGTTTGGAAACAAGGTGAATAGTGGCTAGTAATGGCATAGGAGGGAGAGCATTACAGAAACAAGTAACAAATCGGGCGAAGGAGAGAATAGAATACATGGAAGAAAGATGAAATAAGTTTAGAAAAACGACATCGGAATGCTTCACGTGATTCTCATGGGTCCATTTGCAATAAATAAATAATATATGAGAGTGCGTATTTGAATTATGCCATATTTAAAGACATGGATGTAAAAATCTCCCAACCAAAAGCCTTAAGTATCTCAAACTACAGGTAACAAAAATACCTGCTTCTATTTCGCCAATTCGGCACGGCGAGGACAGAAAATGAAGGATAAAAGAAAACTAAATACATGAATTAAGTACATCCCAACCTCAAAGGCCAACAATACACATAACCAATACAACCAAGGTACAAATACAATTTTATATATTTAAGGCGTTGTTGTATAAAAGAACATGGGTTTTTCGTAAGTAAAATATATGATAACGGTGGAAGGAAACGTCAATAACTTTTATTTTTGTTATTTTTTAAAATTTGTCAACAATGGGATCAGTACATTTTAATATTCGGTTTGATATTCATGTTAATACAAAAAAATCTTCCAACAGTAATTTTTAAGTGAATGTCTCGAAGAGTAATTGTAATTGTCATGTATTAATAACTATTTCGAACTTTTATTTATTCCTTCAATAAATCGAAAAGATAGATATTTTTTTTTAAATTAGATAATTTATGCTTTCTTTTTATCATAACTTTTGAAACATAATATTATGTATTATGTATCCTATATATTTTTAGAATGAACCTAATAACAACAGCTTGTCAGGTTGCCACATATTATCTACTGTTTATCGATCCCATGAAAAATCTAAATAAATTTGGATTTATAAATAAATCTCATCAATATTTCATTTAATTACGATTAAGAGTTTATCTATTGTCATAGTTCAAAATACGATATGAATACAAACGGAAATAATTAACTTAGCCTTTGATATACTGACAATTATTTGCTCCGATTCAGAGTAATAAGAGTATCCTATTAATAATAGAATTAATTGCACAGTCCAGAGATAACAGTTATTCGAAATTAGTAGCCAACAATACCAACAGGTTGCGTTGAGGTCCCCACCAAAGTACTATTACAGGCTTTGTTCCTTTACATGTATTCAAAGCAACCGCTACTGTTGAAGTTGTTCTTGGAACAAACATAGTTTTGAAATGAGATATTTAATGAATGGAAGGGGGGGGCTTTGATAATTTCTTTTCAATTTTTTTTTTGTCAAAGGTTCACTCTTAAAAAAAGTCTATATTTTCAGAGTATAAAAAGAATCGACGATTTATTTTCATCAAAAACGTTAGTACCCAATGAAGTAAAAATTTTTTGTAATGATTCCTCAAATTTGGTAAGAATAGAATAATGATCGGTTTGTAAAAGTTCATCCTGTAAGAAGTTAGAAAAATAGTTTTATAAGAACTATGAAAAGAACTCCATGGAAAGGAGCAATTTGTGACAAAACGAAAACTTCAACTTGTATCAATTAATATTTTCTTATTCACCCCATAACACACCATGAAATTAGTTGTATTTTTTCATGCTTCGAATTTTATTAATATTTATATTTTGTCACGTGTCTCACGCTTTCTTCAATATTAATTATGAATTGGTCTGTAAAGTATTAGACATTAATTTATTTTTTTGCCAATCAGGCTCACAACAGTTGCTTCCTTCCCCATGTAAGTTACGGTTGATATACTTGACGAATTGTGCATGATAAGATACAGACATAAAAGCTTAACTTTCATGGATACAACAAGAGCAAACTGCAAGTTGAAAACGACCGCCATTTAAAGATACAATGTGTAAAGAGAATAGTTATGCTTGGGATGTTGGAAAGATGTGCTGCCATTTTACTGGTGGAACTCACTGTATACAATGTAAAAACCCTATATATGTATATATTTGTTGAATAATTGGTTATTCACTTGGACTTCATAAAAGTCAAATTCGTCCAGACAGATTTAACTGTATAGAGGGAAGCGGAATCGTGTCATTCTCGTACTTTTTTTGGCTTGAAATGGCGTTGTAATATAAACAGTAACTCCTTTTCAAACCATTTCCTCACATAGCCCTTATCCACTATGAAAATAATACGATTTCACTTCCCTTAGTGCAAGAAACCATTTTTCGAGAAAATTCGACTTAACCATTTATTCACCGTGATTGTAGCTATATACAAATGGGCCATACTAAGGCGTTTGAAATATATTGAAGAGTTTTAATATATTAATATTTTTTCAAAAATACATAAAAGTACTGTTTCCATATATTTGAAAAATATTGAATCGAAATTCGCAACCCTAGACACACCAGGTTATTAAATTGCCATAATCTAATGAGGTTACAAAGGAACTAGTAATTGCTTCTAGAAAAGTAAAAATTGTTTATGGTTTATTATATACATTAATAGGGCCGTAAATCATCATTTGATATAATTTATATAAATTATACTGCGGAATAGATTAGATATAACCAATAGGAAATGAGGTAAGGAGGAGGAATAGGCATAAATCAGGAAGGTGCGTTCGCGGCGGCACCTGGCGGAGGGAGATTTAAACCAGTCCCTATGCTTATTGAAAAAGTTATTATATTGATTAATCGCGCTGTTTCCTGAGGAGCTGTGCCACTGGCAACTCCCGCTCGCGCAGCCATTTTTATTCTTACCTTCCTCTGATCGATCTATTAAGTTATAATGGCGTGAAAAGGGAGGAGGCGGCTAAGGTTTTCTATTGTAATATATAAGCCCCTTCAGCAATGATTTATTCCAATGGTATTCGCTTCCGATTTATTTCCCTAAAGTATTTTCTGCTGTGGGATAAATTGAAAACCATATTAAGATTTCTAAGACATATATAGGGAGCAGAGCGGTTCAGTGGTAGAGCACTGAGTTGCCATGCCGGGTGTCCTGGTTTCAGTTCCCGCAGCTGGCAAGTCCTTTATTTAATCTGCTAGTAGCTGGAGATGGATGCCATGGGATCTAGGACTCTACTGGGGCTCACCCAGCCACTATAAAGGGGGTATCCAAAATAAAGGGGAAACGGCGGTTGAGCGTGACCTAGGACAAATCACCCCCCTCTTGTCCAAAAAACACGACAGTATCTGCCATGTACTGAACCCAAGACTCTCCATGGGTTGTAGTGATACAGGCTTTATAAATATATATATATATATATATATATATATATATATATATATATATATATATATATATATATATATATCCACCAATGGATACGAAATAAGTTTTCCTATTCAAACGTATTAAATACGAAAATTATACTAAAGAAATTTAATAGACTATAATTATTTGGAGCATATTGATGAAAATATATCGCTCTAGTATTTCTAAAGTGACAAAGCTCAAATATCTGTGTTTTCGGTGGTGAATTATGGCCATGAAAGAAATGGGTAAATATTTCTTTATCACTCATCAAAACTGTATAAACTATAGCTTCAGATCTTACCCTTAGAGACCTAATTCTATTCCGACCTCACAAATAGTTTATTTCCGTTTTATAGTTTATCCTAATATGAATATGAAGATTAATGTTTTTAATAAGGAGTAAACCTGAGCTTTTGGGGACCTAGTCAGTTCTATGTTTAAGTCCAAGTCGTGCCATAAGATAAATATGAAAAGGGATTGAGAAAAAATTAGTAAGTTTCAAACCAGTATTCTATGTTCTTTTGAATTTTAATGAAAGTCTTGAAGCAACCTATAATAAAACGAATGTGAATAACTTGAACAACCTCGCTGCATGTTCCGAAAGTGTTTTTAAATGCTAATATAATATTGAACAATTTATTTGGCATAGTTTAATATTTTGTTTTTGTTAATTTTAAAGTTGATCTTTATTTTATGTCAAGAATCACGTTTTACGATTTTTTTTTTTAATTTTATCTATAAGACGGTTAAAATGTTCTACTTTAAGAAAATGTTGAGAAAGTAATTAGCTGACTATAAGACATAAGATACCAAAACTGGTTATATATTGAGGATAAGGCAACTATCATATATCTCACTGACGGTAATGTAAATATATAGATAATAATAAATGAACAAACCCTTGTAATCTGAATAATTTTTTTAATTAAATTAATTTCATCATTTCATCCTAGTTCATATCAACACATTATATAATATTCAAATATTGCTATTATACATAGTCGATTTTTTTACAGTGCTATTATTATATCTTTTACAGTATAATAATTTAAATTTATAAATCAAATATTATATATACTCTTATATGTCCCTTAATATGCATTTAGGCGCTCAAGACATTTCCGTAAGACAGTCAGGTATTGCAGAAGTGTAGGCAGCGCCTTAACCTCAAGCTGCAGATTATGAAGTCAGCGTCCCTTTCACGAGAAGATTTGGAAGTACACAAAATTATTTTTCAAACATGTAGGTTTTTAATTTATATAACTTTAGAAATACTATTGCGATATGTAAAAAACCCCCATTAAAATAGATTAATTATTAGCAAAGTTCATCCAACCGTTTAGGAGGAGTTAAGTGACACACACACATCAGCAGAATAATTATATATATAAAGATGTAAAACCTTTAAATACAAATAAAGTTTAAAACATTAAATGTGAACAAAAGCCAAGGAAAAAGAGTTTATTTTCTCAGAGATCTAAAAGAAATAAAGGGTCGTGAATATAAAGGGACAATTCATTTCTAACAAAAGAATTTACTGACAAATTTACACCCTTTTTTCTTTTAAAAAGCACTGTAATTGTCTACTACTAAAAAGAACTATCATGGATTGTAATTTTAGAAATTCTCTTCCAATGGATTGTCTGTTAACTTGGGAAAATAATGTTTTATAAACTGGACGATTCAGGGACAGCTACAACTTACAGCCGCAATGTATCAGCTGAATAACGTCGTGGGACTTCCAGAACATTAAATATATCTTCTTATATCTTGTATATATTTATTCCAGAAGGATAAAAAACCAAGGATTAAATTAAATCATTCCGCTTAAATCACTCCTCTACTTAACCTGCTGATAAGTTAATACGGTTCGTAACACATTTATTCGTTAGGTATAAATAGTCGTTATATAAATATATCACCTAAGCTGAAGTTTTGTAACAAATTAAAAAAACAGTGATTAATTATGTTAACCTTATTCGGAGAAGAAATAGAAAAGTTTCGTTCAATAGTTGGAGGCTTTATACAGAAAAATGTGTTAACTCAAAACCTTATTATAAACTAAACATATCCGTTAGTATCTTATAAAAAATAATAAATAATAGAAAACATTTAAGCGTTGTAGTAAATAAAGATAAAAAAATAACAAATATTCTTTTTTATTGAAGACTTTTGATTTTTAGTTAGAAATAAAGATTCAGAAAGCGAAAGAGGAACAGCATCAACTTCTGACTGCTAAAAAGGGATTCCAATTAAAACCACATTGAAAGAAAAAGTGGGCAAAAACTAAGCTTGCTGGGTTTGCAGACCAAGGCTGTTTGATATTTCCCTTTTTTCACGTCAAAATGAGGACACATTCATTCGGGATACTTGAAATTATCATAACGCTTCAACGTATTTTTTTGCTTTTGAAAGAATAAGGGAAATTTAAGATATAATACAGACTAGGATCTTAAAAAATGTACAATGAAAAATATATACAGCCATATAACTGTGGATAGTAAGGATTAACAAGTTATTAAAAAAAGAAGAAGGTTGTTAATACGATAAACTATATATACATAGGTTGTTAGAAATAAAATTATATTTCATGACCTTAATGACAGATATACTTGAATTTAACTCGAACAATATATCTTTTGCATTACTAACCTTATATCCTACTATGAATTATATCCTTGTATCCTAGCATGAAGATTAATGATATTAATAACTGATAGAGTAAACCGGACTTTTTGGACACCTATTCATTTCTATGTCGAAGTTCTAAGTCGTTTTATAAGAAAAATATAAAAATGAGCAGAGAAAAAATAAATAAAGCTTTAAATCATTACTCTGTCTTTTTGAATATTGAAGGAAGGCTTGAAGCAAACACTAATAAAACGAATGAAAATAACTCCAGCACCGTCAATGCATCTACCGATAATGTATTTTAATGCAAATATAATATTGAAACAGATTTATTTAGCACAAGTTACTAATTTTATTTTGATTATTTTTAGTTGTATCAATTTTATTTCAATCTATGAACCACGTATTACGATTATTTTTTTTACTTTACTATTAAAAACGGTTAAAAGATTCTACTTTAAGAAAATGTATAGAAAGTAGTTAGCTATTTGTAAGACATAATATACCAAAACTGGTTATATATTGAGAGTAAGAGCACTATTATATATCTCACTGATGGTAATATAAAGAAACCCCTGTGATTTGGATCATTTTATTCATTAATTAATTTCACCATAAGTATTATTTCAATCAAGTTCATATGAATACGTTAAACAATAATTAAATATTGCTGTTATAGATAGTAGATTTCTTAAGATCACTACTATTATATTTTTTACAGTTTAATATATTGTATTATATTTGATAGGTATAAATCAAATGGTACATTCCATGACATGCACTAAGGCGCAGCCTACTCTCCCGCAAGACCGCTAGGTATTGCGGGAGTGTAGGCAGCGCCTTAACCTCAAGTTGCAGCTTATGACGTCAGCGTCCTTTCCAACAGTAGAGTTCCAAGTACGAACTATAATTTTCATACTATTATTAAAAACCTTAGCGGATCCGAACTTTACTTTGACATATCTTCGACGCCTTAAAGTGAAACCGGATTTTTCACTTAATAGTTCTAAGTTTGAGGTTTAAGTAAAATGCGTTGTATTCTCAAAGATAAAATTCATGCCTATTAATATCCAAAGTATAGTTTATTTATCATTCGATGATATATTCTCTCTCTCTCTCTCTCTCTCTCTCTCTCTCTCTCTCCCTCTCTCTCCCCCGCTCTCTCTCTCTCTCTCTCTCTCTCTCTCTCTCTCTCTCTCTCTCTCTCTCTCTCTCTCTCTCTCTCTCTCTCTCTCTCTCTCTCTCTCTAACTCACTCACTCACTGACTCACACTCTCACCCTCTCTCCCTCCCTCTCCCTCTCCTTACTATATATATATATATATAAGTTATAAGGACAAATAGACGCTAAACATAAATAATATGTACATAGAGGATTAAGGTTGTTGGTATTAAGTTATAAACATTAACGACTATATATATGAGAGCTAAGACAAATAAAGTTCAGTTGTTATCTTGAGTCTGTGTCGTTACTATGCCCGAAACCCTATTTTTTTTATAGTGTTGTTTCAGTCTAATTATAACTTATATATATATAGTAGACGATAAAGTGCTGATTATATTTTATTTCTTAGCTTGATAGTCAAAAATTACTCATTAGAAATTTAGGTTGCGAAAAGATTCTTTTGAACGCAATACCAAGTTAGAAGAGTGGTTATTCTATTTAAAATATTTAAAAAATAAAACAACATACAAATCATTCTGATATGGTAATTGCACCCTAAACATTCCGATAAAACCGAAATATCCTGAGACCGAATCACACAAATCGGAACACAGAGATCTGGAACATCAGGGATACTTTGGAATCTGAGGCTAGTTATTATTCCGAACACCTAGCGCCCGGAATTTATTATACGCTTCCAACCTCCGGGGCAAATCCCAACTCCGAAATGAGCTTGGCATTTTTATTACATCCTAAATCAAATGCTATAAGCAAATAGCACTGAAGCTGTCTGATTTTCAATTCCTCTACGTGATAGTAAAATATAGCCGGTCGTAATTTAGAAAAAAAAAATGACACTGGATAATTTGACAAATAATCCTAGCTGAGGAGAATAACCAAACTTTTAATTAAAAAAGTTGCGAAGATCGAGAGCAACTGTTGGAACCTAATTTTCTTTTCTTCCACACACACACACACACATACACAAAAAAAACACATACGAGGAGGGAAGTACCAAGAGAAACAAGAGGCAATTAATTAATTTTGTGAAAACACTTTGAAAAGTTAAAATATTATGGATAAAACCTGAAGAGGTTGTTTGTGTAATTCTTGTATAATGTTAGTATAATCCTTGAATATAACCAATACTGATGTGTAATGTATAATATTTCATGTATTTTAAAATATATAATATAGTTTTTAGTATATATGAGCTGTTATGTTTTAAAGTGGTAGAAGTCTATTTGGATCTAAAAAAAAAGTTTATTATTTTAAATGGTTTTTAATGATTATAATTATTTTATTTCAAAATAAAATTTAAAATGTGTATATAGTATAAAATATTATTCTTTGCTAAGCGCTAAATGATAAAAAAAATAGTCCATCATCAGATAACTTATCTATATAATCAAATATTAGAAAATATGATATTAAAATAATTCAAATAGTTAATAGTCAATCTGAAGAAAGCCCAGTTAAAATAACTCTTGTCTCAAATATATTAAGAAACGATATACTTAAAAACAAACGCAAACTATCAGAAATTCCTGATTACTAAACTAAAAAAATTAAGGAAGATTTGCCCAAGGATGTAAGAGAGACAACGTAGTGAAGAAAGCTCACCAGAAGTTCAGCTAAATATAAATGATAAGGAACCATCTGAGAAAAACGATAAAAAGTCACAGAAAAATAAACCAAAGAAACAAAGAGGCAACAGCCTGGCTAGATACTGCCCCAAGACGAACCAAAATTCAAAGAAATCTTCAAAGGTTAGCAGTAGAGACAGGTTAAACAGTGAGCAGAAACCATAGCGCAAGGGAAGAAGAGATAGGTATCTCTTTATAGGGACGATCAAAGCGAGGACTTTGTCAAGTGAAGACATGTTAACGGAATTAGAAAATGCCCAAAAGAAAATCAATTGGGACATAATAGGGATTTCAGAATGTTATTTATTGATAATTTATAAAAATGAATGTTAAATATATCAATATCTAAAACTAATTATAGCTAATTTAGAAAAATATATGTTAAAATTAATTTAATTAACATATATGTCTGTGAGCTTGAAGGTCGAGAGGAAACTCTGGATGAGCTCTGTACTTCCTGTCATGACCTACGGTTGCGAAACATGGATAATTGTCAAGAAGACTAGCCACAAAGTTGAGAGTAACAGTCAGAGGTATGGAGCGATAACTCCTCGGAATATCAAGACAAGATTGAAAACCAAATAAGTGGACTATATCGAGGACTGACCTCCCAGATATTAAGGAAAAAGCCCATTTAAGGAAGTGGAGCTGGACCGAACATGTCATCAGAAGGAATGCTATAACATGTACCAGGCAGCTTATGGATTGGTATCCAAGAGGTCCTCCGACAGACTGGGGCAAGGAGATGAAGGAGAGCTGCGGAGTGGCAGCCTGGAAGAGAGTAGCACAGGATAGGAAAGAGTGGAAACGGATGGTGTGGTTGCAAGAGTGATAGGTAGAAACAATCGAACTTAAAACCTTAACTAAAGGTTGATTTTGTTTATACGTGAATAGGTATAGGGAAAAAAAATAGAAAGTTTTGTATATGTTTATTGTATTTTATGAACAAATAAAGGTTATTATTATTATATATGTTAAATAAAGCCAAGTAGCAGGAACTAATGCCGAATTCCACTTCCCAATAGTGCTGGTCACTCCGGCAAGTAAGACCTTATTCCCATAAAGGAAGGCCTATAATGAGCAAATATGTGTATATTTTGTAAATATTAGTAGTTTTTTTGTAAACCATTTTATTTTGTTTATATTTCTCTTTATAATAAGGGATTAATTCATTCTTTCATATTCATATATTATTATAATTGATGATTTTAGACCACTCTTATTCTAGTAATAAAGACCACTAGATTTAGTAAAACAAATTCGAAGAAAATTATTTTATTACCAATAAAAACAATGCCGAGGGGTTCCCAAATTAAAGTTTCAAATAAAATCTTTTGAAAATTCTTTTTAAAACATTAAATTAGTGAAAGTAGTTTCTTAAATACTATCATAGAATGTAATTTTTATAAAATGAACAAAATAATGCTAATGAATCGGGTGGTTGCAATAAAGATGACAATACATGATTGAGTTGAAGATGAATCAATTATGTACAATATAGGAGATTCAACATTATTAACTAAAGCATCGAAATGCAAATACACAACATTTTTCCAGAAAATTAATATAATTAAATAAATCTTATTATTATTGCCTATACTTTTATCTGTTTCTGCAAAAAGTTTATTGCTGATTTTTAAACTGTTTGGAATAATTGATCTTCGAACCTTACTTTTACAGATTACATTTCTGTAAATGTGTTATGTTTATATAAACCATATAAACATAGCACATATTACATTACACACACAAACATATATATATATATGGGTATGTGTGTATGTATGTAAATATATTTGATTTATGTAAACCAGAGTAGTAAAGGCCCACTAGAGCCATGTGCATGTATTCAGGGGTATTTGCTGACTAGGCTGTAACTCCGTTAGGTCCCATAAAACAGACAACAAACTCGTCTGTTGACATAAACCTGATTGAATGAATCTGTTGATGGATAAACTACTGTAATTGGTCTTCTGTTCATTGGTTTAGCTCGTTTTGAACTCAATTTAGTTTCCATCGCAAATACAACATTTATTTAAGTTGCTACATTTTGTACCTTATACATCTTAATGAGTTGTACAATATAAACCTTTTTTAAATATTTAATTTTTCTACAGACTATTGTACTTAGACATTAAATTTCCGTAAATTCGTTTATATTCATGAAAAATACATTTCCTTGATTCTCTATTAGATGATGGTACAATTTTCCATAGTTAATATTTCTTTGTTTTGACATGTATAACAATAAGAGAAGGTCAGAGAAAGACATTTTGCTCTGCAAAAACTATTTAGCTGGCGACAAGACTTAACTTAAGTTAAAAATAAAACAACATGTTATTATCAAAAACAGAGTTTTATCAAAATCGTTAAAGATAATTTCGAAACTTACGTAAAACCAAAGTAGCACTTTCAGTTATTTGATTTAATTGGTATGGACCAGTCGATAAAATGACCCAACCCTTCGAAATTGCTTCAGCCCAAGAATGATATTTAATATTGAAAAAATTTACTTGAAGCCACAACAGAAATCTGCAATTCGTGGCTTCAATTTAGGAACAATAAATTTATGTGTGACAAGAAAAAAAACAAAGTTATTTTTGTTAAAATAAAATTAGTAACAGTAGTTAATATGAAGTAAGAAAAGAAACAATCAAGTGTTAATTTAAATTTAAAAAAATATATTTTATCGTTTTCCCTTGCGAGGATTAAATAATTCGACTGAGCCAATTCGGTTTTGTATTCATTAGTGTTGTAATTGAGGCATTACCTTAATCAGAGGAGTGTGTATCACCGAAATAAATCCAAATTAACTAAATTTACTGGCCACTCTGCTTTAATCTAATCCAAGGGCTTTGAAGTTGGCCTATATTTATTACCTTTTCTCGAATTTATAGAAGTCGCGAATTTCGTTAGTTAAGAGAAATGGAACGTTAAAAATGAAATAAATCGTTAAGTTCACATTTATCTCAAAATAAATAAGGTGCATATAGCATTTTTATTTCTATATGTGACATGAACCACAAATTGGAAATTTTCCGGTGGTAAATTCGACCATGAATGACATGGATAAATATCTCTTTATTACTCATCAAAACTGTATCAACTTAGTTTCAAAGCTTGCTTTTTCTTCTTGTTTGTTTGTTTCATTTAACGTCACTTTATGCTACTACGGATAATCGGACAATGCTGGGTGGGAGTCCTAAATTTTGCCTATTCAGGTATAATTAGGATAGTGATCCTCAACGAGTACCTGACATTTCCAGACTAGGGACCTCCATTTTACGTCCCTTCGATGGCATAATTAAGGATTTATTAACTACCATTAAAAAATCTAAGACTACCTGCCAGGCTGCAAACCCGCGATCATGGGCATAGCAGGGTGCTATGCTAACCACTAAACCAGATGGAGTGAATTCATTCTTACAACCCTAACGTTTATTGCTCTTTAGTTCAGGCATATTCTATTATTTTTCATTCAATAAATATAGAAAATAAATCAATATATACGTGTGCGTGTGTGTTATTCCTATCTCTTAACCAAACTAATTTGCATTGTTAAAGGAACGATTTTTTTAATACGTTAAAAATATAAACAAATTTAATGAAAAGCTAATCATAAACTTAGAGAAACTAATATATTAGAGGCAAAATTCTAACTGATGAAAAAGTGAATGAGAGAAAATTATGTTCTATCATGACCTCCTTCCTGTTATTAAAAATTGAAGCACAATTCGGTGGATTTGTAGAAAATTAAGAGAGGGGAGGAAGCACGCTCGGCCAAGTTCTGCTTCGCCCTGATTTAAAATTTAACACCCCCTCCTTCCCCTCCTCCATCATTCAATACATCAATGGGCTAGAAAATTAAAGGTGTAATTATTCATCTCTTTCAAGGCTCTTTGCCCTTGAGGGTGCGATTGAGCGAAGAGGCACAGGAAAACAAGGTGCTAACAGCTGTAGTGTAATAATCTAACTCTGGATTTAGTGGAAGGGGAGTTTGAATATTAGAAAAACTTTCTTTCTATTTTTTAAAGGAATGTTAAATGAAATTTTAACCGAAAAAGTAAGAAGGCCCATTTGCTATCAATCAACCATCAGGAAAAACTGATAACAAATAATTATGTAAGAGATAATCAGCTGTAGAAAATATAATATTATTAGATAAAGGTGTTATAATATTAGAAGGATGAGTTGAGGTAACAACAAAATTATTATATAAATTTTATTGCTCCTACACATTGTAAAAACATTATAATATTATAAATTAAATTATAATAAAATATTATTCATTAAAATGTAATGTAATTTTCATATATTCTTATGAGGCGATTGAATATGCTAAAAAACTAAGTATACCATACATACATATATCAGTATCAAGAGCTGATAATTCAAAAATATCAAAATTTTACTTTATTATAATTTTCAATGGTATGATCAAGCAATTTTTCTAACATGTAATTTTTCAGTGTTAATTCTCATGATTTTAGTCCGGTCTGATGTTTCGGAAGCATAACATTTCTTGATCAACTAGCGAAAAGCGTGAAAAAGTCAAATTTTTAACTTTCGGAGCTGTCCGCTATTGATCCTGAACGCCTCTTATTATCTGAGACCAATGTTACAATTGCTGTATTATACCGAACTATGTTCAATAATTATTCCAAATCATAAGAAAACATTAAACCAACTAGAAGTTGATGAAAGGCTCCAATGAGATTTTAATCACAAAAATATATCTAGAGCTATTCGGAATTCATCTAGTTGATGTAGAATTTCGTTTCGATGAAAAAAATAATGAGATGAGTGATGAATGAACATTTAAACTAGAACGATAAAGCTATCCTCGGAAGGACCCAAATCATCGGCCTGTTCTCTGTTGAAGGTAGGCACGTATCACATTTACCTAATGAACTGAAAGCTACAGTCGGAGCACGTCTCCTCCACACCTCGCCTTCTCAACGATCAATCGGCATCCAAGTCGACCTATGCTCCACTTCTATGGCAAAAATAGAATCAACAATAATCCACCGCGTGATGCTCTTTTTAAGCAGGAGTTAAGGTCATCTATATACCTCAAAAAAGAAAATAATGAGTGACTAGAAAAATATAGTAAATGAAATAGGGTTATCGACCAAATACCAAATAAAACATGTTTTTATTCATTACATAACTTAACAAAACAGACATTATTTGTACAATGAAGTCGTAGTTAGTTTAACTTTTTTTATTGTAAATAAAAAAAGTTTCAGGATTACTGTACCTTCAGTTGATATCTTAATTTTTTTCAAATAATACTTATACGTCTCATTAGAACAATGTTCCCAACAGGATAATAAGCGAAGTGAAACCATCACATCACGTCGTACTGCAGAAATATTGACATAATGACTAATAAAAAAAACCCTGCATTTGCTAATCAAAAGGAACCTCTACTCTGACATCATTATTACTTTATGATTACTTCTTATTTACTAGTATAAGATATATAATATATAATTGCAAATATATAAATATTTATGTATGCATTTAAGATAAGTATGTATTTATGTTTTTTTATTCCTGTTCTAGAGATTTAGTCAACCATTGTTAATCTATCTTATGGTATCTGATTCTCAAAACCTGAAGGAAAAACTTATTTAATATAAAAATACTATAATAAATCAAAGTTTTTTTTCTATGCACAAGGTCACCGACAGTAGTTTGAAGACGGCACTTTTGATATGAGACGACCAACAATCAACCTGACCTCAATTGTTTTTCTTCGTCACATTCATTGATTTTACGTCAAAGTTAGATAAATAAAGCTACCATTTCAGATTAAACTTGGGCTCGGGAAACATCCGAATGCAAACATTCAATGCATACAGACCACACGAGGTAGATTTGTTTAAAGTTAAATAAACATACATATCCCGCGTAAAGGATACAAGATTAACATGCTTATGTGTACTGTCTTGTTTCAAGATTGCTACAGACCATTAGTGATTTACTACTAAAAGAAGTACACTAACATAACTAGAGATACGTCATATTATTTACTTGTTTTATGTTTTCTAATAACTCGGGATCCTACAAACACTCTCTATGTAACCGACTAATGTAAATAAATTACTAGAATGAAAACAACTCGAAGGATCAATAGGTGGTGTAGCACGTACGAAGAACAAACATTAACTGATAAAAGTATAACGGAAATTTTATCTTACAACTATAGAGATCTTTTAGAAACGTCAAAATACTTTCAACAATTTAAAAATTATTTTTA
Organism: Troilus luridus; assembly: GCA_964056705.1. Classification (NCBI taxonomy): domain Eukaryota; kingdom Metazoa; phylum Arthropoda; class Insecta; order Hemiptera; family Pentatomidae; genus Troilus; species Troilus luridus. The sequence continues at coordinate 40,114,247 of OZ057412.1, read as the reverse complement.
AAAAAACCTACACCACTACGAGTATAACCCATAAAGAATCTTGGGCTCATTACATGGTAGATATAAACTGTTATTAAAGATCATAGCGAAAACAGTCATCAGATTTATTCCCCCAATTAAAGGTACCCACTTTACAGAGGCTGGGTAAACCTCCAGAGAGTCTGCAGTCAATACAGTGCTGTAAACAGATGAAAAACATTATCTGTCATAGCTGTTTTTTTGATGTGAAACATCTAATGGCGTGTTTGGCGAGTTAGAGCAACTGTTGATATCCAGATGCCGTGATGCGAAAACTTCGAGCAGCCCCGTGGCTGTGCTTCTCGTTAAATTTATTATTATACGAACATTAAATGTGCTCAAATGTAAGTTATTTAAAATTACGCTTTAAAATTATAATATTAAACATTTATTTAATATTAATAAAATTATTATCCTTATAAAATTACGCTTTAAGTGCTTTAATGCCTCCTTAAATGTGCTTCTCAAATTACATTAGATGATGGGAGACAGATACTCATGGTTGTAGTATATATTTCACCTAACAAAAAAATCAAAGATATCATCTCATTTTCACACCGTAGTTTACTTCCGTACAGTATAAGTGGTTCAAGAATTTTAAACGATAATTTAGATGAATTACCCATCATTTTAGCTGGAGACTTTAATGGAAATTTCGCAAAAGATGAGTCAGCACCATTGATCACGTTTCTTCAACAAGATTTTCAGCTGTATATTAATAATAATCCAAGGGAATCTACAACAAGATATGGCACAACAATAGATGCAGTATTTATGAGACACCTCCATAATGTTAAAAGTAACACTTTTTTTGCTTATTTTAGTTACCCTCGGCCTATTGTAACTTTGATACCATCAGAAACATCATCGAGTGCTAATATTACAGAAATAACTGATGATACTGAATTGTAATATTTTATTTGGATTATAATGGTCTTAAATGTATATTTTTTAATAAAAATAATATTATTTTTATCACATAAATCTTGAAAAATGTCTGTATCCCCTTCCATTACATCCTTTTCTTACACTTGAATAATTAATTCTTTCCCAATAACATCCAACTTCTATGTTTCTACCAGACGTCCCGCGAAAGCTTACTTTTTTAAATTTTATTTACTTAACGTCACTTTATAATACTTTGGTTAACAGGACGTTACTCAGTGGGAGCCTTAAATCTTGCCTACCCAGGTATAATTATGATAGATATCATTAACGAGTACCAGGCTCGGGATCGTCATATAACATTTACTTGAAGGGACGGCAGAACCAAGGATATTTTACTCCCTTAATAAAATCCTAATGCCAACTACCGGGTACCACAACTACCTTGGCCATAGAGAGTTGTTATGCTTACCACTATCCCTAAGCTGGATTTGAACCAGGGAGCTTTCATACAAAAAAAAAAAAAGTTTATAACCAATACAAAAGTTATAACTTTGAGCGATGCATCTGTAAATTTTTCTTCTTTCAGGTAATACAGATATGCTTATAGACCTATAAGGGCTGTTTGTATTTTCTTGTAATAATTGAGATCGAGCTGTGTTTAAGATAGACCGTATCGTAAAGTTTGTAACATAAAAGGAAGTTCCTTTGTCGCTGTATTCCATTTCATGGAATAGAATAGTTCCTCTTCAAGTTGGTACACTTTCATATTGTGTTCTTCTACATACATTGACCTATATTTGAAGGAGTACAATTTACATAGAACGCGTTTTATGAAAAAATGAATACATAATCTCGGAGGGACATAAAATAAAATTATTTGCATAATCAACATAAGTTTATAAAAAACCAAACCAAACATAAAATTCAATGAAAATAAAATTAACAAATTTAAACGTAGAGAATATAAAAAACATATTATTACTATATCTACATTGTAAAGTATTTAAAATTTCTGACTCTGGCATTATAATTATTTTTTTATAAGATGTTAGATAATTACGATGTTTTGTTAGTTCCTTTCACTTTATTATCAATAATAGGCTAAAGCCCTTTTTGATAATATTTGTATCGCAAAAAAAAAACCTATACTTGTTTGAAGCCACCACCCACACTGTTATGCTCATTTATAAAATATAGTTCAAAGAGGGACCGAAAGCAAAACGGATACCATTTAGTATATTGTAAATTATCAGATCTCTATAAAAATAAATAAATTAATAAATAAAATTAACGGCACAAACAAATTTTAATTGTGAATTACTAAACGTATAATATTACGATGTATAAAATCATCGGAAACGCACTCTTTATTGCAATTTTCATATAAATTTTATTAGTTTACCTGATATATATATATGTAAGGTAAACTAATAATATATATATATATATATATATATATATATATATATATATATATATATAAGGTAAACTAATAAATTAAAGGTGAAGGTATATATATATATATATAAGAACTGTTAATTTTTAAGCCAACGTTCCGACCCACATTTCAAGTCTTCTTCAGGGCTGTTAATGATGTCAAGGGTTGACAGTTGACTACATCACATCAACAAATATTGTAATTCAAATACAGGGTAAAAAAAATATTGTAACTATTCACGTTTACTTATAATCTGCCTTAAAGCATTTCTAGTCGAATAAAATGATGTTGAATTAATAGTTTTTTCTATACAAAATGTTCCACGAAATCACGAATATTATTAGATTCATTTTTCATTTTATTTTATAGGGTTTATAAAAAAGAAAATAACCGCTTGGAAACACACAAAAAAAAATATCCAATTACTTTTAGTAACAAAGCGTTTAGTGCTTGACCAACAATTTGTTCTTAAAGTTTATTATTTTTTGAAAATATCCTGGGTCGTCATGCATTGATTAAAGCTGGAAGAAAACGCTACGCTCATTATTGTTAATATTGATTATTAAATTTACGTCAATTATTACATATTTATTAATTGTTTTTTATTCAGGGCGAAATAATTAACAAACACTTTTATTAAGTCAAATCCGTTTCGTATTTTAATTGTTTTTTTAAGTAATTGTTAATTACAATAATTTGAGTAATTGTCCAGTTAACATTTCGATTCTTCAAAAGAACGACATGACCCTGTAATAGCGATTTTATTGGTTGAAGCTTTTCAATTCAGAATAACATATCTGAAGTTTCATTTCCATGATATGATATGAAGACTTGTTATTTGTTACTTGTTTTTTAATAAAGTCTTATTTTGAGAAGTACCATGTTGAAATATGAAGTTTTAAAGGAATAATGACATAAGTTAAAATGAAACAAGTTTCAAGCTTTTACAAATTTTCTAATGATTAACAAAACAATTTCAATACCCTCATTCCAATAAAATTTTTTTGCTTTACCGACACCCAAATTTTAATTTTCTTAAATCATCTGGTTTAATTATGAAAATACAAGAATTTTTCAAATGCCTTTATTAAAAAATTAAGTTCTTTGGATTATGGCATATATGTTTGAAGGAGCGATTTGAATACTCGAAAACGATGATCAATCTATCTTTCTTAATTATCTCTAAAAAAAAAATAAAAATACTCGAGTATTGATTAGCTTGATTAATGGAAAAATAAGAAATTTCTAGGGATACCTAATTTTTCATAATATTCTCCACCTAAATAACTGGATTAATACTTGGAAAGAACTATGAAGAAGAGCGCTAAACAAAATTAGAATTTATCAAAGAACAAGTTTTAATTTGGAGTTTAAATTATATTAAATGGAGGGGGCAGTTATTCTTACTAAATGATGGGGGGGGGGTTAGAAAAGCCATCTTTTCCCCATTAGACTGCTCTCGGCTAGGGAATTTCTGTTTTTAACAAAGAAATTTCAAATAATAAAACTTCGCGGGCTAAGAAGATCCAAATTTATGTATAATTGTATTTTTTAGACAATTAGAAAAACATACAAAAATAAAAAACCTAAAGTAGCTATAGTTTATAAAGCAAAAAATGAAATTAGATGTTAAATTTAGAAAAGGACCTGAACTAAAAATAATATGATCTACTGATGCGAAAATAATTCTTACATATATGCAATCAAATCTCGATTCAGATTGGAAATCGAATGCCCGACTACAAATTAGGAAAAGAAGAATACAAATTTTAAAACGCTGGTTTGAGAAAGAAAAACGACGCAAAAAACGCCTAAATATAAAAGAGATTAAATGAGTTGGTGGTTGGCCACTTGGATGTGTTGAAAAAATGTAATATTCCATCTGCTGGAGAAGAAAAACCTCTTTAATATGCCAGCCGCTTTTCCAGTTTCCCCCGGCTGTTTCTCGTTTTCAACCATATTAAACTATTTCGTAACATTATCTTTTTTTTTTTTTTTTGTAACACAAATGTTACGTTTACTTTGTTAGGGTACGATGTGGAATATACTGTGGAATTAAAACCCATTTCTCGAAAAACTCTTATAAAAACTCTTATTGAAACCTAAGTCGAATTTCCTAGAAGTCTAAATTTGTAAATATTTCACGATATTAATTTATTCCATTCCATTTACTAAGTAATTAATTCCTAACGCTAAAAGTAATTTTACTTTTAATATAATCCATGAATTAATTTATTTTTCAGCTTATAAAAAATGCGTAAATACCTGAAGGGAAATAATGATTGGAAATATTTATAGGTATTCAATAACTTTTTCTGTCTGGAATCCGCACAGACTTTAGTTTCTAAAATATTTATATGAATGATGTGCTTTATAATGAGATATTTGAAAGCCCATCATGCACCAATTGCCTAGATTAATAGGAATGATGTGGACCCCAGCTATAGAAAAGTAAACAATGAAAAACCATAGACTCGAAAAATGCCAAAACAATTCATCAAAGTGCCCTACTTCTTATTTTTACTCTCTTAAGAGAAATAGAGAAACCAGAGAGCAAGGAAAAGACATAATAAAAAAAATAATAGGAGAGACTTAGTGTAACGAATAGCCTACAAGGAAATTGAAAATGACAGAGAAATGATAAAGTAGAGCTCTTAGTTGGAGAAATGGGCTCAATGTTGAGAGAATTGGTGGTTGGGAAAAAGCCACTTCTATACTCCCTGTCTTTAAATAGAAAAGTTTTTGAATAACATTTACTAGTAAGTTAAAAAATAAAAATAAAGGAAAAATATTTTTTAAAAATATATATAAGGACACTCATATTAGTGAAGTTTCAGGCAATCACTTATGCATTAAGATCATTATTATTCAAACATATATGAAAATAGAATTATTTTACTAAAAATAGAAAAAAAAGAAGTATATAGAAATAAATTATTTACGAGTTCTTTCATTTAAAAAAGGACTAGCATTTGAAATATGTAAGTTAAAAAACAAGAAAGAAATATTACACCCACTACCTATAATACCATCTTAAATAACCGATTTTCATCGGCGAATTACTGTAACTCTTTATTGATATTTATATAATCGTGGATATAGAAAAATGTATAGTAAAAACAAACATAAGCTTTAAACAGGCGAAGAGAAAAATTTTAATTAAATTTTCATACTCAAGGAACAAAATAGTAAATTAATTACAATGTCAAGAAAAAAAATTGCTCTTTAAGTTTTGAAATAACTGTACCTTGGAGTAGTAGAAATAATAAACTGTGAATAACTAGTTAATTTCCAAAACGACTCATATTGCTATATCAAATAGAAGTGGTTATTATTTATTTATTAAAGCTCTCCCAAAAACGCTCCAGCTTACTAATCCACAGATCAAATCCCAGTCCTGGATCCCATTACCCTAGCCCCTCGGGTATGTTCGGCCTGTCAGCCTACGAAGCCCGGGCGTAGGAGTTACAACTATCTTAAAAAGTTTACTGTTTTCTCAGCATGTCAAATAGCCGCCTGGAAGTTCGGTTTGCTTCGGGGAAAGAACTATAGGCTTTGTGCCTCTGCTCACCTTGAGGATACATATTCCATAGATCTAGACCAATTCGTCACTGTTAAAATCACCACATCGCTCCCTAAAGATCTTAATGGCCTTTAGCGCATACGCAATGAACTATATATTTATACTATTACCAGCCAAAGCCGATACTTTTGGATCTGGAAACCCTCCAGGAAATACTCCAGTCTATATAAAGTGGGTACTACTAAAGATGGGGAAGGGCCTGGCGAATGAGACTGATTACTTGAACTAATTACCTCCTCGCACAGTCCTTTAAAGTCCTTATCTTTTATTGACCCCCAAATACCTTTAGTGTATGCTAGTGTTCCGCTTGCGTTTCAATCTGTCTTTTACACTGCCTAAGAATTACAGCGTTGGCAAGATATAAATTGGAGATGGTTCCATTGTAAATAGCCCCGAGCTGTTATTAGCTTATCGAAATAGGACTGAGGCTAGACTGGCTAGGAAGGGGGCGCTACAGCGGGAGAGGGCCGACACAAGCAAAACAATAGCGCGCTGTGCCGGGCAGATTAGAAAAGGGACCGCACAACCAGCTTCAATTAGCATAAGGGCACTCCCTATTTCTCCTCCCCGTTATTATTTAAACCCTGGCGATACCATGGTCAGAATAAAGCCTTCCACTAATTATCAATTAATACAGAAATAAAACCCAGAAATTGGGAAAGGGAAGGAAAACAAAAACTTATTACTCACACACAAATATTTATAATGACGAAGAAAATAGTCCGGGTAGAGGTAAAACGAATTCCCTTAAATAAGGAAAACGGTTTATTGGAAAGCCAACGTTTCGACCTACATTACAGGTCTTCTACAGGGCTAAATATACAAGATACAGGCAAACTAAATTAATACATGGTAAATAATAAAAATACATAAAGGCATCAAGGGATATGATTGATAAAATATATATATAAATGGAGAGTACTATCAAATAATACTGATATAATAATATAAAAATAATAATCGAGTATTATCAAACAAGTAATAAAGATGAAAAATAAAAAAATGAATGGTATATGAAAAAAAAAGAGATGGTGGAATGTACAGAGAAATAATAGGAATATTAATGATATAAAAGAACTTTTTCATATATAATATTGTAGAGGGTACACAAATAAAAGAAATGTTGGAAAATATAGAATAGCATGACACAGCGGAATTATTTAAAGATAAATTATAGAAGAGTTACAATAGAAGGGGAGAATTGAATTATAGAATAACACAGAAGTACTAGTACATAAACCATAAAACTAACAAAGGAAAAGATAATAAATTGCATAAATAGTACATGAGAAGAGAATTTTTTTTGTTAAAGTAAGGAAGGGAATTTTTTTATCTCAACCCGGACCATTTTCTTCCTCATATATATAAGTTCAAATAACATAATTTAAGAAAAATATTTATTATACTGGAAAATGTTTCATTGAACAAGCATATTTTTAGTATGAAGAGGATTAAAGACAGTCCTTTAAAACAGATTAACGCTAATCCATCTCGAAAAATTGTTGTTTTTAACTTCACTCCTATAACAAACAATAACAGTTGTTTATTTGGGGAAACATAAAACACGGAAAGGAATATGAACACATTATATTCGCATTCCGCACTATCATGTTTGTATAAATGTTTCTCTGGTCTAGGTATAAAATGACATATTTTTAAATGACCAAGGATCAGCAGAAAAAAATAAAATATAAAACATTTACACCTAAACTTATCAATAAAAGGACTGATTTAATGATTGTGTAAGAAGAAATGAAACATCATAGCTTAAGCGATACTGTTTACATTAATGCGAATACATTTTGAAGAAGTTAAACCAATTAATCCGGTACAAAAAGAAATCGTCATAAAGTAGATTAATTTATGTTTTTCAAAATTGCTAGATATCACAAACGTGACAAGCGGCTATTTCTTGGCCGGTTAATATTTCAGGCAATTACTCCGCTGAATAAGGAGACCCGTTTCTTTCCACATTGCTGGCTTTTTTCCCCAGTTAATGAAGCACAGGGAAGTTATAATGAAAAAGTTAACAATGAAGTTCTTTAATAATCTATTAGCGGGGGAGAGGGAGCAGTTGGCTTTGACAAAAGAAGGGCAGGCTGTAGTGACACCGTGGCCAAGTTTCCAAGCGCCCAGGTTCAAGTTTCTGTTTCCTTGACGAAACTTGAGTTTCCCACTTCGGCTATCAAGCCTAAAGAAAACCTGGAGAAGGCACACGGCGGTCGGAAGTTTAGTAACAACAAACTGTATGAGATACATCAACAGAAAAATTTCAATTTAATTCATTTGAAAATACATTGACTCAGTAGCCAGTAACACGTCTACCTGGCTCAACGAATGTGATGCATGGACATTAAAGACTTTATCTACATTTTTAATACTTTCTCATATGCAGTTTGCGAATAACAATCCGGATCAAAGAGTTTTAGCTTTTCAAGCTGTCATAGTTCATCTTATATCACATTATCTTATCTTATCGGAAACGAACTCTGGAAAGATGAAATTCCGGGAGAAAAAAAAAAGGATTTTCTACCGTGACGTGAGGCACTGAACAGCATGAAACTTAGGCAAGTCCAGGAAAGTGTCAAAAGAATAAAAAAAAAAAAGAAGGGAAAAAGCGGAATGAAATTATAAGATAAAAGTTCTATACTTTTAGAGAAAAAGTCAACGAAGTGTACTAACTATGAATTAGTTAAATTAAACTGATTTAAAAATGGAAAAATTATCGAGTTATTCAGGACACAATTGTTACTTTTCGATATAGAGAAGCTACGCAACTAATTAAATGGGTAATCGAATGATGGGAAATCGTATTATTCGTTATTTAATTAAAATACCACCATTATGTGGTGCATAAATCATGTTGTGAGAACTTTAATGAGCAATACGGCAGTACTAAAGGCAGGAAATAACTCGATAACAAAGACTGGCATAATGACTAGCTGTCGATAAAGTTCCTATTATCCAGTTCTGCTCTCAAAGGAATTGAGGTCAATCGCACACTGCTAACTAACAATTCTTGTTCATCAACTTTTTAATTAAAAAAAAATAAATGAGCTATAAAATAAATAGAAAAACTGATAATAACGTAATATTGTTATTTTAATCTAATATTTCTCAGTCAAAGTTCGAAACCGGTTATAGGAGATAAATTATTTATCCTGTTAACAGCTGTGAATCGACTCTGAGGGGTCAGGGCCCCTCCTGAGGCTCAACTACCCCTCTAATCATAATGTGTTTAGCTTCGTTCTGGTAAGGAAAAGGGTTGAAGTGTCACGATTTTTTTATACCTGTATACTATTTTATTGGTGTATAATAATCAGGTAACGTTTTCTTCCAACCAGCTTCTTCTGTTTGTTTAAATAAAATAACGGATTAGAATTTACGAAAAAAATCTAATAGTTTTAGAAAACAGCACTGGCTTCAAATCACTCGATTTTCCAATGAATTTAATATTCAGTGGTAGGTTAATTCTTTAAATAAGAAATGTTGAAAAAAAAATCCGTAAAGAAACCAAGGATCCATCCAAAACGCTCCTGACACCACTGCGCTTAGTAACCATTATATGTAAAAACTCTTAATATATATATTTTTTAAATATACAATTTTTTGTAGTATGATCAATACTGAATATTTGATTTTTTTTTTTTTTTTTTTGAAATAGCTAGCTTATTCTTTAAATATAAATATGAAAAAACATCCTACATAAATATCATTATAGGAAAAACAATATTTTCTTTAAAATGGCACAAATAATTACACGCGATTATCATTTTATGAAATTCCAAAACTTTGTTTACTCCAAATAAAATCTTAAAAATATAAACCATCTATCTGGTAAATAAATGAGGTAAGAACATTTTCCTCAATTTAGTAAAAAAGACAGATGAAAAAAAAACAACTACTAAGTGAGTTATCAAGTATTTTACAACGTTATCAACATTGAGGGTTCACTTTTATGGATATCGAGAATAAAAAGAAATTAATTGCTAATGAAGAGGCCTTCACTTCCCAAGTCTAATTACTTTTTAATTCAGAGAAAATTTCGTCGCTTCCGGAAATTACCTCATAATAATTAAAATTAAAGCTCGTTTAAAAACAAACGACTTCTATATAATTAATTCACCATGAGCATGAAAGGAAGATTTTGTTTTTATTAAACCAAATTATTTCATTGGTTGGATTGCTTTAGCGTTGCACACATAGATAGCATTTTGGATAACAAAAAGTGGAGTCTTCTGGATTTTCACACATGGTTGTATGTATTCCCTTTGTAAGAAATCCAAACTTTCACCTTAGAGATCTTGCCATCTTTTAAAAAAGTTAAGTAAACTAACATTTATTGTCGCATTTGCGTATTATATAATTAATTAAGATTATATTCAACGGGCCGGTAAGGAAGACGAATCTCCTATTATATTATTTATGACGTATTACATGATAACATTAAGTATATGTAAAAATTAATGCAAAAAAAAATGGATTTCTTTACGAGGGTATTAATACAAACTACGATATCTGAATATAAAAATGCTCTATTTTCTTTTTAAACCAGTCTACATTAATTTCTATTTTTGAAACATAGAGGGAAATATGAAAGCTGTCAATGATGCAACTGAGTGTGGTTAGGCCAGCCAGAGAAACAATTCCTATAAGTTCTTAGTAAATAAATACATATATTTATATTTAATTTAATTATATACCATTAAAATAATGAAAATCTTTTTAAATTTTGACATGTATAACATAATTTAGCTTTTGTATTAAAATTAAATTTTAAAAGGTAATTCTATTACTTAAGGATATAAAGATGTAACATTTTTTAATTTAAACTAAAGGATGAACAATTTATAAAATTACTAAAATAAAAATCTAAAAGACTTACCCTTTTCCTCGTTTCATAGTCCAGAGGCCCTGCTACATAGATTGCTCCTGTCATATTCTTGACAGCGAAGGCACCACCTATGTTACCGCTTGTGATCTCGTATCGTATACGCGAGGCTGTAACATAAAAACATATGATGCCTTTAGTATTTTTCTCTCCTGGCCCAAGAAAACTAGGAGGATAATAAATAAGTACAGAAATGAGTGGCTTGGAGAAAATGTGTGGCGACTTTTTTTATGAAATACTTAAATAAAGTAGAAATAAAAGGTGAGGAAGAGAATGAAAGAGAGAGAGAGAGAGAGAGAGAGAGAGAGAGATAGAGAGAGCGAGAGAGAGAGAGGGAGGGAGAGAGAGAGAGTGAGTGAGAGAGAGAGAGAGAGAAGAAAATAATTATTCTAGGATTAAGTAGAAAATAAATAAATCTGTTAGTCTATTGATTTATTAATAGTGTCACTCGTCATATATTAATACAGGCCTATTTAATAAATATATAAGAAGTCATTTACTATATAATATTTACAAGATCTTAAATTCTGATTTTGGCTTAATTTTTTAATCAATGATGATTGGTTTATATGCCACATATTACCATAACTCAGCTTAATGAACATCATATTAATAAGTGGTCCGACTAGTAGTCACCTAAGCAGCGGAAACTTCATGAAAGAAAGAAGGCTAAGATGGTTTCCAATCAAAATGGCACAGAGGTTGGGAGTCAGCTACTAAAATGGATAGGCACAGGGCATGGAAAAGGACAATACAGGGGTTAGAGCTGATTTGTAGCGCCGAAGATTTATCCTACTAACCAGTTTTGCACTAACCAACTTCCTACTAAGTCCAATACGGTATATTGCTATTTTCAATTTCGATGATACCTTTTGGTTTTAATGATGAATGATTATTTTTTAATTGATAAAAACCAGTAGTGAAATCTATTAAATTTCGAGTGGATGTTCAAAGTTTGGTTTCCTTGCCCGACTAAAAAGATCATTGTTGAGACTAATACACCGCAAGAATTGTTGTAGATCCCAACACTCTTTAAAGGTTTCATGTACAGGCTCTAAAACTTCACGTGTACTCTTAGAACTCTTAGAATCTATTTAGAAACTGAAACAGGTAATAAATTCGAGACGCTAGGCTAGTGCTGGTCCGGTGTCGGGTTCTGTATGTCACACATACATCTAGAGAAAATCGGTTCAGTTCTCTGCTATTGCCTATTTTTTAGAACTCAATATTTAGATTCTACTTCTTGTTTTTTTTAATGTGATATATATCACTGGACTAAATCACTTCAAGTTTTCATAAAAGAAGGAAAACACCATCTAGTCAAATCAATTCTTCATTCATTAATTCCTGAGACGTTTCGACTACAGAGTAATTTTCAATCACAAATAATTTCTGGTTTTATGCATCAAAAACCATACTGTACATAAATACACAAGTTAAAAGTCAGAATTTTCTTCATACAATTTTTTTCAATTTTAAATGCCATTTTTAATTTTGTTTTCCTTTGTTTAAAATGTAGGGTATACTTATTCCCTATAGCCCACGTGCCTGTTCAAAATTGATTGTTCAGAAACACTTTAAATTTTAAAAATGACTTTTAAAATAGAAAAAAATTCAAACCAAAAAATTCTGACTATTAACTTGTGTATTCATTTACAGTATGGCTTTTGATGCATAAAACCAGAAATTATTTGTGATCGAGAATGATTCTGTTGTCGTAACTTCTCAAGATTTAATAAAATTCTACGTTCTTTAAATATAAGGATTTATATCTACTGCCCCAGTGAATAAGTGTTTAAGCCGAATTTTGTCCGGTTAGAGTAATTGTATTGAGTGAAGCGGAATCGAGCCATTATCTTAGACTTTGGCTTGAAATGGTGTTGTGATATAAGCAATAATTTAATTTCAAGGTAATGCCTGAATTAGCCTTTCATTCACTACGAAAATAACACGATTAGTGTTTTAGTGAACTAGTACTTTTTTTATAAGTAAAACAAACTCATTTTGGAGATAATTTAACTTAAACACTTATTCAGTGGGGCTGCAGGTGTTTTAAGACAAGGCGAGGATTTTTTTCCTTTTTCTTTATTAAAAATAATTTTCTTTTCAGGGCTTTTGTAATCTTTGGTCATATGTGGAAACCCAGAACAATAATAACTAACAAAAACAGTTAGTTTTTAAGGTTGCTATTAAATTTATAAAAGTATATTTTTATCATCATCATCTTAGTCTTTCCTCTCTAACGCTCATGCGGTGAGATGTTTCCTTCTGTTACAGATTTTTTTGATTAGATTTTTTTTCCTTTCTTAGATTTTTCTTCGAAAATCATTATTTAACTCCTTGTTTTCACTCTCACTCACCATTGGGCGCTACAGCCCTTGCAAAAAAATATATAATTCATTTTTAAAAATCGTTTCTTAAAAACTCGACTCATTTCTTTAGGAATTTATATTGGGAGAGAGGAAACCATTTTCCAGTCAATTATATTTTCCTGATTTTTATTGGTCACTATTTTCACTCTCACTCACCATTGGGCGCTACAGCCCTTGCAAAAAAATATATTTAAAAAAAATCAAAAAAGGAGAAAGAAAAAATAAATCCACGGAGAATGGAGAAGAATGGTGCCAGAATCCCAGGTAAGAAAAAACAATAAAAAAAAAAAATTATACTACATAATAATAAATAATGGGCAGAATGACAGATTTTATTTCCTAGGAACTTATAACCAGACATCTCTCAACTAATTTTGATTATGATATTAGTCAGAGCCTAAGATTAAGAATGGAAGGATAAAAAATAAATAAATAAGTGGTTCTCTAAAAATCTTTATCTTGGAACTCGGAACAAGAACCACACTGACCCCGCACGTATGAACCCTTATAAACCCCAACGGCGAGGTAGGTATAGTATCATAGAGCGCTGAGAGTATCGTCTTGAAGACCCCAGGTGTAGCGTTAAGATAAATTATTTAAGACGAGATAGGGAATGAAATTACCGAGTTAGGGAAGTGGCCGGTTAGACATTCTGGAAGGAGAGCCATACTGCATTAGTTATAGTCCCATCCTCACTCGCCGCTTTAATCCCCGAAGGAGTCAGCTATAATCTGAGGCTTCAGGTCATAATCGGCTCAATGGATAACAGTAATTCCAGAGGGAGGGAGGGGTGTAGGAGGTGGAAGGTGGGACTTGTTTTAAAGAAAATTAATGGGAAGTGAAAAAGTGAGTCGCTGTATAAACAACACCTAAAGCAGCGATGTCAAACCGACACTTTCTTACTAGGGGGTCATATCGTAAGGCCTATAATTAAATTTAAACAGTATATATCCTTTATTATAACCAACATTTTTAAAAATATTTTGTGCAAATACTAACAATAGTTTTTTAGACAGTGGTCGGTGCACATAAATGATCAGTGGTAAGTGAAACAGGCACAGTGAAATGGTTCACTAATGGTTGCGAATGCTTTTCCAATATTAAGATTAAAATTTATTATTACTGGATGTTTGATTCCCCTTGGCATTGCATGGAAGGGAGTAGAGAGGCTGAGGATTTAGCAGCACGGACCCATAATGGAACTAATTAAATAAAGTCATTACGTAATTATTTTCGTACAATTTAAAAAAATAAATAGTATTTACATATAATCAATTTATTTACAATATCAAGAGAAAAAGAGATTGGAATGGCATGGTCATCTCAGAAGAATGAAGGAGGAAAGGTTGCGTAATTGAATTTTTAAATGGAATGCTGAAGGAAACGGCGAGGAAAAACGCGGAAAAGGTGGATAGAAGGGATCGAGGAAAGCATGCACGGTCATGATCTGAGAGAGGAAAATATACAAAAGGAACTGAAAGAAATTTTTTGATGAGTAAGAAACTTGGAAATATCAATGTGAGAAATATCTTATATAATTCCAAATAAATGTGTTTTCATTGTTTGTATTATGTTATTATAATTATATTGAAATGTATGCTGTTACACTCTCTCTACACGGTAAGCAAATACAAGGTCTACGCGAACCTAATTCAAAGAATGGGGCAGAGGCTGAAAGCGAAAAAGTATATTAACTTAAATCCATCAATTCCAAAAAGTCCCATCAAATTACCTTTACCCTTCGCCGAAAACCCATGACTTCCTGTCCTACTGTATCCTTTAATAGTACTCCACTTATCCCTGTTGAACAGATCCGCTACCTAGGACTCAACTTAGACAAACGTCTTACTTGGAACCCTCACACAAGACTGAAAAGACAAGAAACAGCTAGACGCTTCCGACTACTTCAACACATACTAGACAAACGCTCAAAGCTTCATATCAATTACAAAAGACTTATTTATGTTACTGTGATAAGACCTATATGGACTTACGGAATTGAACTGTGGGGCTCCACCAAACCATCAAATTCCTCTCGTATTCAATCCTTGCAATCCAAAATCCTTCGCAAAATCCTAAACGCTCCTTATTTTGTCACAAATAAAACCATCCATAATGACCTGAACGTTTCATATGTTACCGATTTAGCCCATTCCAGATACCTATCATTCCATAATAAACTCCAGGCCCATCCAAACCCACTAGTTTCCATCCTTGGTTCCAATTCCATCCCGGACAATCCTCCTAGGCGTCTGAAGAGAAGATGGCCTCGAGACCTCCTATAATAGAAATATAATTAGAGTGCTGCCAATGGGTAGTGCTTCTACACGTCCTTTCATGTATTTATTTATTCATACAGCCCTTGTACTAGATGTATATATTACAGTTGTACAATTCAATAAAATAATTAAAAAAAAAAAAAAAAAAAAAAACTTAAATCCATCTTATTATAAAATTGTTTTTCATCATCTCATTCATATTTCGGGATCCTAAATAGGAAATAAAGTTGTATGGGAATATTTAAGTGGGTCCAGCGAGGCTGCAAATTACATTAAAACGACCGTGATTTAGTTGAATTAGACACATCAACCCTATGGCATGGATAGTATTTATACGATTCGGGCAATATTAGTTGCAAACATAAAAAATAAATAAACTTAATACAATTCTGCAAAGGTAGAACCTATTCCCATACAAGTATAGAATTGCTTCCTATGCGAGGAAGGGAAAGAGGAAAGTTTTAAATTAGATGGTGTTGTTTTGTATTGGCCTCCAGTTGATTGGGTTAGTTTCCAAGAAGAAAAAAAAATTGTACTGTATTGTATACCGTATGAATAATTGGTACAAACTAAAAATCAAACCTTCTCCAAATTAAACTTCTTTTTTTTTACGTTTAACGTTTAATTTTTTTAAACTAAAAATTAAATTAAACTTGAAGGAAAAACCGTTATGGTTGTTACAATAAATATATGTATATATAAATATATATATATATATATTCTTTTCAGACTTTCTTTATTCTCGAGCAGAATTAAGAGAATTCCAATTCAGGACAAAAGACCTTAATGGGATGTTTTATTTTTTATTTGAGTTGCTTGAAGAAACAATGTTTGCTTGGTAGGCACAAGAATTTCATGTTTGTATTTTCCTCACAAATAACCTTGCTTTTTCTTATTTAGCATAAAAGAGTTTAGCGACCGCTGTTTACCCAGCCCAAGGTCATTAAAACACCGGAGGCTATGCAACAGAATTCTAAGGTCCAACAAATTGTTGTAACCATGACGTTAAGAAGAATCGTATAATTAATGCCTAACAAACTGGAATTATAACTGCCCTTTTAACCATTTCCCTGGAAATGGTAATAAAGGACTGGATTAGGAATTATAATGGAATTTACTAGGGCCTCGTAGAAATGGCTGATAAAGGGCGCTATATATAGCTTTTTTCCCCAATCAAAGTGGTCTATTAGAGGTTCCCTAAATGGCAAATGAATGAAATAAATTGAACGGAACCAGATGGGAATCGGATCTGAACCGATTTCCGTTTCGGTCAGTTCCAATTTGAAAAAAACCACGCTTCTTCTGGAAGGGCTAGTAAAATAATTAAAATGGAAGATTTAATAATGGTGTAAATTTATTTATTTTTTTACTTTTATATCAAAGATTTATCTCAACGCCAGGTATTAATATTGCTAATGAAGACTATGGTATTATGTGATTAATATTTTTTTTAAGTTAACGTGCTGGTCATTCATTGATAGGCCAACAATTTTAAATAGTACGATCTACCATATAAAAATGGAATAAATACTGCATTAAAGAAACTTAAATATATATCTATAAACCTATTTTAGAATATAATGACGCTATCGAAATTACCTATGATTGAAATCCATACAAATATTGCTATCACGTACTATAATTATTATTCTTATAAATATGAACATTTGCCCAAGAAAAAAATGGAAAATATCTTCAGCTCCCATCAATCATCAGCCAGGAATTACTGTTTAAATGACCTTCAAATTAATCAGACAGTTTTATAAACACATAAGCTAGATATTGACATTTATTTCAGGTTCAAGCAATCTGAATTTATTTAAAATGGCTCTATCATGATATATAATTGTTGGGTTCTAATTAGATATCATGATATACATTTGTATTGCTAGAAGAAATTATCTTGGCAAGTGATTTTCTGGTACATCTTGAATCTGCCAACAATTTTTGAACAGACCATTAGAAAGTGGCTTTTTAATATTCTAATAGCATAATAAGAATTTTATATTTAACATAAACCTTTTAAGCATCGGTATGTTCTGATTAAACTTTAATATGTCGTATAATATAAAATGACAGAGCGATATTAACATAACCACTGCAAAGCGTATACATTTTTGAATTGAAATGTATTTTTAAACAGGATTTTATCACGTAGTATAGGCATAAATAGACTCAGCTGTAAATTCCGAAATTCGATTTATAAATAGAGATCAAATCAAAAAGTAAACAGCCTCAACTAGTCAATTAAAAAGTGGAAGAGGGATAGATCAGTGGTAGAGCGCTGAGTTGCCGTGCCGAAGGCTCAGGGATCAAATCCGGCAGTGGCAGATTATAATTATAACAGTCTGGGATGGATCCTGTGGATCTCAAGAACCTCCTGGGGCACACCCAGCCTGGTGTGTATCCTGAGGGGAAAACCTGAGAAAACAATCTTTGCCTAAGAACAGTAGACTTTAACATGTGCTGAACCTCAGACCCTTCAAGGCTAGTAGTGATATATATTTTTTCTAATTAAGAAGCAGCTTAACAAACAAAAATATATATGTTTAGCCACCCTCAGTTTAGTGGGATTATATTCAGTCAACACTCAATACTCAACACTGTATGGTCTTAAGACGAACCCTCTTGCTTCAAAAGCAGCGAACGGAATAAGTTGATGATGAATGAGCTTTTAAAACATATTAACATATCAGCCCGGAGCAACAAGAACTGAACAAACCTACAGAGAAGTTGTGATATCCGAGGCCACGTTATAAACACAGGTACCACATAAACAGACGCTTCATACGAAGTTGGCTGATAGCTTAGCAAGTTGGGGGAGACTTGGAGAGAAGTGCAAATTGGACTAAACTAGTTTGGGAGCGGAGAAGACGTAGCGGTCACCTGGGTACTATCAGTATGTATAGGCCCCGGCTAACTTAGCCATTCCCGGCGCTAACGGCTCCAAAAGAATGGGGTTAATGGCTTTCACCTCCTTTATTAGTTCCCTCTAACTCTTCTCCGATCCCTCCTCAGTATCTAATATCCATTAATAATAATACAAACTTAAAACAACAAGCTCTCTAACTGAGAACACCGTGATAAAGAGAAGATATGCATAGGTAGGAGAAACACGAAAACAAAAATTAATTTATGTTTATTTAAGCTTTAAAAAATAAAGATTTTGTTACCTAGCGTTTCAAATATTTTTATTTGATTTATAATAAATCTCAACAAAATTTATCGATCAAGAGAGGTGTTAAAAAGTAATTTGACGTTTCTAGAATTGAATAAAGAAGTGATATTCATTATCCTGGCCAGCATATATATTAAAAGAATATACAGGCTGATTCAGGGTAATGTAGCCAAATTGAATATCTGAACTAAGGACCTCAAAGCAGGGAACAAATTTCCTTTGGAGGTATACCCGCAAACGCTTTGTTTAGGAGAAATTCATACCTAAAGATTTTCATTTTTATGGATTATTTAGGTATAGTAAATAAATGAAGCATATTTTATTTGTTAAGGATTGAATTTAAACATTCGCATTAAATGTTCAAAGTGATTTCCTTGAGTATTGAGACAGGCTCGATGTCGTGCTTCAACAGCAGCAGTAGCAGAAGATATGCATATACAAATAGACTGACAAGAAGTTGATGTTTCACGTATAAGACCTTTTCTCCTCATTATTTCGTATAGCTTTGTTCTTTAGGGAACTATTAGAGGTGGCTACGTCTACATTATGTTGTGAATATAGTATAATACTTTAAGTGCCCGTATGTTCCGATTCTCGGTAGCTGTCCAGTCCCCCCCCCCAAAAAAAGTTACGGGAAAATAGTCCTACGTCTATAGTCCCGTTTTCCGAACCGTGCATAAACTTAAAATTTTGGAGCTCGCCAGACACGTTGAAGAATTTTTTATCTAATGAATAAATTGTGGATTTCCGGAAAAAATCACTTGCAGGTTACAGTTCTGAAGTAAATGTCGATAACTAAACCAATATAAAAAAACAAAATGCCAAGAACTTTATTCTTCTTTACAATCATCATTAATTTTATTTAATCAAACCTATTCCTCTACCAACATAAATATAACCAAAAAATATATTGCATACAATATAATAATTACTTTCAGAGGAACTTTTCTTTAATGCAGCTGTTGAACTAGAGATTAATTTTAATTTTTCTTAGTTTGTTATAATAAATTAATCTGAATATAATTAGAGTGGATACTATTTTAACTGTAATTGTTCTAGTTTCTCCAAGAACATTATGGAAAGAAGAAGATCATTAAAATGTTTAGTTTATTTTGATTGTTGAACTACTAACTGGAGTAAATAAACCTATGTCCCCTTTTAACTTAGAAAATAATTAGTCAGTTTAATAATCAAATTATGCAGGTGATTAACATTCTGTTTGAAAAAATTGACTAAGTATACATTTTAGAGATTGACTGGGCGGAAATCTGTATAAATATCATTTTCGGCCATCTCTCGGGGCCCATTCTTCTCACCTTGGTCCCAATTTTGTGCATTATCGTTTCCGCTTTAACTACATCTCTTATGGCAGAATTTTTCACTCCCTCAATTCTGGAAATGCGACAACTTCTTCTCCAAAAATCCATTTCTGCAGCTTGCAGCCTTTGTGCATCTCTTCGTCCAACGACCCACTTTTCCGAACCTTAAAGGGCTACACCTTCAAAAAAGGGATGATGGCCTTCACAGTACGGAGTTTACCATGCCTTTGGTGATCTTTTCCTTTATATCAGTCTCAAGTGCTCCCTTGCTATCTATGTACACTCCCAAATACTTAAAGAGAGCACTCCGATCTAGTGACCAATTTTCTAATGGGAGAGAAGATGTAGAAGCGTTGAAGGCCATGTATTCTGTATTCTCTTTGCTGATTTTTAGACCCCATTTAGAGTACTCCTCTTTTAGATTCCTTAGCATATAATTAAGATCATCTTCCTCAGAAGCTATCACTACTTGATCGTCAGCAAAATATAGACTGTATAGCGTTTCCTCCCCTATTCTTACACCCAAGCCCCGACATTTTCTTTTTCATTCTTTCAATGCTTCCTCCAGATACAAGTTCAAAAGGGAGGGTGAAAAGCCACACCCTTGTCTTGGCCTTTGGTGGTGGGGAAACTATCTGTCAAACGGTTTCCTATTTTGTCCTTAGCTTCCGTTCCGCAATATAAGCTTTTAATTGCGTCAACAAGATCACTGCCACCAATAGAAGTTTCAATGGAACGGTATCGTTATTTTTTTTGATATCAATGAAAACGAGGTGAACTTCACGACCACAAACCAATTTCTTCTCCAGCAATTGTGTGATTGTGAACAGATGATCCGCACAGGTCCTTCCTGCTCCAAACCCAGCCTGTTCTTCCGATATAGACCCACCTGCTTCCTGCTCCAATCTGTTCCTTAAAACTCGACCATGTACATACTCATACTGCTTAAAACAGTGATTGATACCTCGATAGTTAGAACAATCACTCTTATTCCCCTTTTTATGGATAGGCATTATGTGGCCGGTTAACCATTCCGAAGGGACAATTCATACACCATGTGAACAACTCAGCTATTTTTTCTTTCAAACACATTGGTCCTGACTTGACAAGCTCTATTGGAAGGTTCCATGGTCCAGGTGCTTTGTGGTTTTTCATTTCTTTTAGAGCGGCTTCCACTTCCGCTAACGATACCGGCTCTGCATCAACTTGTATAACAATACTCACTGTAACTAGTATAACAATGTCCACTGCCTTGTATAACAATGTTCTCCATAAACATGGTTCTTTCCTCTGCCAATGGTTTTGAGAAGTAGTCCATCCACTTCCGAGTAGAAATAACTTGAATTCCTACTTTAATTTTACAGGATGATTTGAAGGAATAGATTATAGGATTAAAAAAAAAATATTGCAATGAAAAAATAATAAATGCAATATACAAAAAAATCTAGAGTTCGAGATAAAGGAATTATCGATAGCCATTTATCATCGGAGAGATGCGATTGGAAATACAGTAGAAGTTCTATAAACATAAATCAAGGAGGAATAGATAAGGGGAATTAATAGGACGAGAAACGATAACCGCTTTATATAAATTCGATAAGCTCCGTTTTGGGGAATCCTCCGACCGCCAAAAACGTTTATGGTGAGTCGTTAAGCCCAAATGGTCAGTTCTAACTTTAAAAGGTCTGCAATCGAGCCCGGGATAATTCGCAGGTGGTACCTTGTACCAGAAGTGCGAAGGCTGATTTTCGAATGATTTGGATAATCAAATTGATGATTCTGTTTAACAGCATAAGGGATAAGTTGTAAATGTACCTAACCAAATATCTTAATGTGGTTTCTGTTATTAATTTTAATTGATAAATAGTGTATAATGCCATGGGTGGTATTATTTTAAACAAAGTTAAAGGATACTCCGTGTTAAAGTGGATTTGAGGCTTCTCATTTAAAACCCCAGAAAATCCAATTATTTTTTTCCAAAGTATGAAAATATTGGCTGAAATCTTTCAAATAATATAAAAGTATTGAATGTTATGCCATTGAACAGTGAATTTAATATATTAATCTAATTTTATATATTTAGAAGAAATTAACTTTTTCCATTTTTTTTTTTGCACTCGTGAAAAATTGTCAAAAATGGTTTTGGAATGATACGCTTCATTTCATATAGGCAGTTCCTTGAAAGAATTCTTCCTTCGAACCGAAATTCTCAGCATTTTTTTTGGGCGCATTTTTCAACATTGAAACATTCAGATGAAAAAAAGGTATAGTATCAAGGTAAGGTAAGGTAAGTTTGTTTTTCAAATATTTTTTACGCCCCCTTAAGTACTTAAGTACTACAGCAGAATTCCCTCATACGAGTACATACGTTTTTTTTTTCTTTTTGCACAATCATATTCAAGGCAAAATACATGAGATGTTAGTTACAATGACAATAGGTTTTTTGCGATCATAAAAACTATTTTAAGATCCCTTGAAATTAAAGAATTAATTATTTTCTTCGTACTATTATTTCTTCATCTACAAATAATTTTTTTACAAGAGCATTTTTATTTCATTCCAGTTTTAACATCGTTTTTTATTGAACATATGTATATCTTTTTTTAAATCGAATCTATGACAAATTCAAAGAAGATTGAATTCAACAAGAAATAAAATAAATGAAAAAAACAATTTACATTTTTAACAACTTTCTATATTACCTCCTTTCACTCAAAAATTTCTATTACCGATACTCTATTATGTAAGCATCATTGCTTTTTCAGTGCATAAGTTATACCGGATTGTCCTAAATCTTTCAGACCCAGATTGGAAAAGTTCAGCTAAAAAACTTATAACAAATTGCTTAACTTCTGAACTTCTCAGTTCATAATTTCAAATAAAAACTTTCTCTTTTTTTTATGGAGTTTGTTAAAGTTGCCAAGAATCGATTCCTTCTTAAGGTGTGGTTAATTCCTTTATCCCTTAGCCATGAACCACTTTTTTTTCATTGTTTATCTGGCGAAAGTAGGCTAACAGTATCTAAAATAGATTAAATTAAAAATGAAGGAAAACAAGAAAATATTGGAAAATTACAAACAATGACCAAATTCACGAAATACGGAGTAATGATTTCAAAGCATATTTATTTTTATGGTTACGAAACGTATCCATTTGTATAAGAGAAAAGCTTAAAGCTGTTTAGAGGATTAACTTAAAAATGCAAATAATAGACGGAACGATTTTCTGGAGAATCACGAAGATTGTGCGGTATACATTAAGTGATATTTACACAAATAAGTTGTCTCATAACCTTCAGTAAAACTCTCTTTGACCTTCTGGGACTTTAAATGTAAGATTAGTTAATTTGTTCCTGTGCCACTAAAACTGGTAAAGGGTTCAGTAGATGGTATAAATTGAGCTATTTCCTGGGGAACGGTTGTGCAGGGAAGTGTTTTGTCCAAGATCAGACTCAACAACCAGATTTTCCCCCTTATATCGGGTACCCACTTTACAGAAACTTGTTGAGCCCCAGGAGTGTCCTAGATCTCATAGGAATCCACCTCCGGCCGCTAACAGATTAAAAATAAGTTTGCCAGTGAGCGGAATTTGAATCCAGGACCTTCTACATGGCAACTAGCGCTCTACCACTGAGCCACTCCGCTCCCTCTGTAATATTATATGTAAGATACTTTTACTAAATGTTTAACTCTCTAATTATATTACTCTTATTATTTCCCGAAATTAATTTATTTTTCTTCTTTATCTGTATCTTGGATGGAAAATTAGAAAAATAATGGTGTTTTCTTAGGTTTTCTGGAATATCACATAGTTAATTATATCGTTCTAGTATAAAATTTTAATTTTGAAATATTTTAAGTATAATACAAAAAATCTAGAAATTTGTTGTTGATTATTCATTTAACGTTGCTTTTGCTGCTACGGTAATCGGACGATGCTACAGTGGGAGCCCCAAACTTATTAGCCTATCTAGGTTTAATTAATTAGGATAAGGACCTTTAATGATTACCTGACATCGTACAGGCTCGGGCCCCCCCTGTTTAGCGTCCCTTCCAAAGGAGGGCATAAATAAGGACTTTTTGGTACATTTAAAAATCCTAGGGGCACATGCTGGGCTACGAACCCGCGATCTTGCGTTTAGTAGGTTGTTATGCTAAGCACTAGACCACAGGCCAGAGTTTTGTAGCCAGGTATGTTAAATTTGTCAGTTCGGCAAAGATGAGTTTCGGAAATGCATGCTATATCGACAGAGTTTGTTTCTAGAAATATTTTGAATTCAGTTTTTTGAGAGGAAATACCATAAGCATTCCAGTTTAAAATTATTAATTTTCTTAATTCAGTAGCCATAAATGCGTAGAGAGCGTAGTCTTGATAAACGATGACAAAAATGCAAATAAAAATAATGATAATAGCTGGTCTTGTAGGAATTAGTAACATTAGATAGATTTTTGTTTACTTTACGGCCCATTTGTAAATAACGTGGTAACAAGGGAACTTAACTGGCTAATTATTTGTGAAAAGTAAGGTTTTATCGCCTCTATAATAATATTCATGATTTTTGATAAAACGTTTTCAGTGCTGTTACTTTCTATGTTAGTTTCTTGAACATTTTTTTGATCAGGCGTTAGGACGGAAGAATATTTCAAATTTGGTGTAGTTCTCCTGGCTGGCTTGCGGTTATCAACAGTTTCAGTGTTATTCATATTTTCGACTGGAGGTGAGTTCATTATTTTTTTTTTAATATTTTGATAATAGGAGCAACCTTTATAATTGGCAGCATGCCCTTGGTTACAATTAACACAGTAAGGTTTGTCTGTGAATTTTAACGGGCATTTAGAAAAATGGTGGTTTTCCTTACATTTAATACACCTAGGTTCTAAATGACAGTAATTTTTTGTGTGACCATATCTTTGACAGTTAGTACACATGGGTATATCTTGATTTTTATGTTTTGGTACTACAGATATTATAGCTGAAAAAAGATTAGTCATATTAAAAATATCTTTGGCCTTTTCATTATTAACTAGCGAGACGGAGCAGAGAGGTGTGGGTTTTTTTTCCTTATTAAGAATTCGCGCAACATGTAGAACATCTAAATGTTTAGATTTTAATTCTGCTTTTAGTTCTTCTTCTGTTATAGAATATGGGACTTTTCTAATAACTACATTAAGAGCTTTATTTTTTTCCACTGAATAAGTATGATATTCAATTTTTTCACTATCATAATATTTAGTTACTCGAATAGATGAAAGGATAATTTTAGTGTCTTTACCGACTAATTTTATAGTGAAAGGGTTTAAACATAGTGCATTTAGGTCCTTTAACAACGCTTGATAGTTATTTGCATTATGTAAATAAATTGGCGGAATTATCGCTGTAACAGGCTTAACTGTATTGTTACGGGTATCAGTAACCGTGTTTGTGTTTGAAGTAGGATTATTTCGATCTTCAAGATTGATTTCTTTTAATAATTGAAATTTGTTACTTACAGTTGTAGGTGACATTTCTAGATAATATTTACCCATTTTTTTAGCTGGGGATAGATTTAGTGGAGAGCCTTCGAAATTACGTTTCTTTGAGGTAGAATCGTCTATAAACTCGTCATCTGGTTTAGAAGCATCGGTCTCAGAAAAGGATGGCGAAACACCTACCTCATCGTCCCTCATCATTAATTATGTTCCATTGCACATAATTGAAAAATAAATAAATAAAATAAACAAAAGATAGTTATGAAGAGTTAGTAAAATGTACTTAGTTCTTCACGTCACAGTATAACCGCACTCTATCAAAGTCAGAGGCCAACTCGAAAATCAGATATTAGGGAGGCGATCTCGGAAAATGTTATTTCAACCACCCTTTACTGTTAACTAATTTCATACTTTATTTTCGTTTATACATATGTGATAAGTGAATAATTACAGATTATATTAATAAAAAAAAAAAAACCTGTACCACTACGACCCGTGAACGAGTCTGGGGCTTCAGTACATGGTTGAGACTGTACTGTTTCATGGGCAACGGTTCTGCAAGGGTTTTTTCCTCTTATGGGTGTCCTATTTTTATAATATTTTATAGAGGCTGGGTGAGCCCCAGGAGGGTCCTAGATCCCATATGATCCATCTCCGGCTGCAAACAGACTAAATAAAAGTAACTGCCCGCAGCGGGATTTGAACCAGGATTTCCGGCATGGCAACTCAGTGCTCAACCACTGAGCCACTCCACTCCAATAGAGATTATATTGATAACAAGTGAAAACTTGATCACTATTATTTTTACTTATTTATTTATTAATACTAAGGGGAGATGCGGCGAAATTGGCCTTTCGCCGGTAATCAAATCAGGGGAGCTTAAATCAGTGGTTGACTATTGCTTATTATTTATTTATTTATTATTAAAAGGACCGTGATTAATAGTAGATAATGTTTTTTTTTAATCCGTGAGACGATGTAATTATATGATATGTATGTAAGCGTGTTTTTTTTTTTTTTTTTTGTTTTTTTACGAGGGTAGGTGGAAATCTTCAAAAGACGCGAATAGGCCCGTACCTATCCGTGTGTGGGATTTTTACCCACTAAAACCACCTCCCTACACCTTCTCACCCTCCACGGGACTGCCGTTAGGCATGGGGGGGAGTGGCTGAGTGCCGCCTTATTAATTGCAGCTACCTCCTAGTTCGCCTTTCTTTCTCCTCCTTTCTTAGCTTTTGTAGCACCTGTGCTGCTAACCTTAGGCCGGCCATCCAATAATCCTGATTGATCAGCATAAGGTTGACAACATTATCTGGAAAGGGATCTGAGCCGCAGACGCGTCGGAACTCCATCCTCTCTTCTTGAAAGCGGGGACAAAAGAAGAATATGTGCTCTGCGCTCTCTTCCGCTCCTGTTGCAGAATGTGCATACACCTGTATCATCGAGCTTTAAACCTATGCTAGTAGGCTCGAAATGTATGTATAATATTTTTTTTTTTTTGGCCATCTCTATTAATCTAGAATAAAATTATTTTTCTACTCTACTTATTTCACTCCCGTTACAAATGTAAGCAATTATTGTACGATATTAATGTAACGTATTGCTTACAGCGGAGTCATTAGTTGCTGCGCTTTTACTGCTTAACTAATTTTTGGAATATAACATTAATCAATATATAAGTTAATATAATATTATATTAACCCGTCTAGCACCTACATGTGGTGCATCAATTTATTTTTCATTTAATACTGGTTCTGTCTGTTTCAGCTCTTCCACAGCCACACAGTGGAACGAGCGTTAGGGAGGACTGGACATACATTAATATCTCCGCTTCTGATTTTCCCAGAATAAAGCTATTGGTTCGATTTTAAACTTTTTGAATGGACTATTTAATTATACGATAAACAGGGTCAGACCTTTTAGGGTGAACGTGTAAAAATTCTAGATTTGATATTTCGATGTTAGATAGTTTATTATCTAACATTGTACCTATATACTACTAGAATGGGTACAATACAGTGTTCTATCGAAAGACAGATACATAGGTATTATAAAAACGAAAAAGTAACAAACGAAATAATTTAATTATTAAACAAAATTAATATAATAATTGATAATTACAATATACTAGGTATAATTGATAACAAAAACATTAAACATTGTAAACAAACATTGGTAAACAAAAGAAAACTTGCGTAAAGTAGACGCCAATTATTTTAAATTAATTATCAAGGCCCGGAAACGAAAAGAAAAAGAAAAAATCATTTTCTGGGAAAATAGCGCCTAGTAGCAGAATCCGACTAATGGAAAAAAACCTTCAAACAGTCTAGTTATTTACTGTGAAGGTAATTTTTTGGGAGATTTTGAACGATTTTCGCATTTTATTTTAGTTTTATCCCCCAATTTTCACCGAAAAATCCCAAACGTTTGAAATAATCCCAAGTTTTATTTGCCTAAAATATCTTATTATGGATGAGTTTTTTCCCAGTAGGTGTACGATTAATTTAATGTATTACCTCAAACAGTGGATTGCTTTAAAAATATGAGTTTTTAGAAAAATTTATATTTC
The DNA here is from genome assembly GCA_964056705.1 of Troilus luridus. Lineage (NCBI taxonomy): Eukaryota > Metazoa > Arthropoda > Insecta > Hemiptera > Pentatomidae > Troilus > Troilus luridus. The sequence continues at coordinate 40,086,244 of OZ057412.1, read as the reverse complement.
AATTCAGAATTGTTTATATAAGATTTCATTTCACGATTAATTTATCTAGATAGCTTAAAATCGAACATAGCCTACCATGATTAATTTTTGTTTTCCATTCAACTAGTTTTGAATGATTAAGCCTCAAAATTTCCAATTTAAGGCTTGATGTAAAAAAACATTTGCAAGAGTTAAATAATATCTAAAACCTATGTTGCTTAGCAGAATATAATAAAGGAATAAGGAATAATTTAGCTTAACAAAAAAAATTTATTTTCGTATATTTATAAATATTACGAACCTAAAAATGCTAATATTTCTGCTCATAGAGATAAAAAAAAATATATTACAGTAATTTATTATCATCTGGTTGATGTGGAAATGGATTCTTGATTCTAAAACATTTATATTTTATTTAAAAATATCGCGAAAAATTGACTAAAAGTGATTCCGTCTTAAAAGTCGATAATAGGCAGATGGTGACTAGGTTAGATATCTCAATTGTTTTTTGTATAATTATAGTTAAGTACTCGATTAAAGACAGCTAATGAAATATCATAGATGAAATAGCAGTTAGCCTTAATAATTTTCACCATCAACTAATCTTAAACTAAAGAGGTTACTATTTAAAATAGCAAAAATAAATAAATAAAAGAAAGTAAAATATTATTTAATATGATGAAATATTTTTTAATGTTAAATTAATAGAGGAAATGGGATTTTACATGACAAAGTTGGGAGGAGGACCGCACAAACTAACGAGAAGTGAGTTACAACAGTTTTGAGTTTCATAGAAATGTTCTGTTCATTGAGGAAAGTTGGGCTGGAAAGTGGTTAGTGTCGGAGTCAAGTTAAATGGAATACTTAACCGACTGGGGAATATCGGCCCAACGTTATTAATAGAGGATATGAATTAATTTGAAAAACTGAACGAATATTTACGTTATAGATAATAAATAGCCTAGGGGAGCGGAGTGGCTCAGTGGTAGAGCACTAAGTTGCCATGGCGTAAATCCTGGTTCAAATCCCACTGCTGGCAACACTTTTATTTAGTCTGTTAGCAGCCGGAGGTGGATCATATGGGATCTACGACCCTCCTGGGGCTCACCCAGGGTCTATCAAGTGTGTACCCAAAATAAGGGGGTGAAATCTGGCGGTTAAGCGTGATCTAGGACTAATCACCTCCCTGCACAACCATTGTCCATGAAACAGTACAGTCTCTACCATATACTGATATCTAGACCCGTTCACAGGTTGTAGTGGTACAAGTTTTTATTTTATTTTTAATAATAAATAACCTATCCTTATCAAAGCGTAGGCAACGCTCAAGGCAAATGTCCTTAAAAATAAAGTAAATGAATCAACCGTAATGATAAAGTGAACATTGATTTTTAAAGTGAATGTAACCATTTTATTTAGGGTGTGTTTTGAAGGAGCATATTTCCATCATGCTTTAACGTTGAAAGAATACTTATTACAAAATTTTGATAGGTTGATAGGTTCTCTCACAAGATGGATAGGTTATTTGTGATATATCTCCTGCCTCACCAACATCTCCCAATCCATTTTAAGCGGATATGAAATTGCTTAAAAAACTTTAAGCATAATAACGAAGATTACACTCAATATTAAAAAAAAACTATCAAATAACATAATACTTTAGAAATGTATTATGAACTGCATCTTTAAGAATGTAACACAAATTTATATATGTAGGGAGAAATTCTGTTCAATTACAGTTAGGTATTATTAAATAACAATAATTTCCAATAATAATTTATTATTAGATAACAATAATTTCAGGGGTTAATACGAATTTTTGGATGGGATGATCGAAGATTATAGATCTGGCGATATAAATGTGAATTTTTGAATAATTTTGAAGAAAAATTATGACAAGCAAGTTGCTAGCTAAACATATACTTGTGTCATGTCAAGCATAATGTAAACTAATATCCATCGGCATTACTTCTTATCAAGAATACTGTAAACAATTTGGACAGCAGTTCCCTCCATCATTTCTTTTTCAACCATGTGCGAATATCAGTTAACATCTTGGTTGCCGTGATGTCCAGTATCACTGAGTAAGCTGCCCTCGGTAACTACCGTTGTATCATTTATAATATAACCCCGGTTGAAGTTGTACAACTACTAAATAAACAAATAGAACTCAAAAACCTTTGTCAGAAAAACCTGAAGTTCACTTATGTGTCTGTTTGGCTGACCATTGTACCAGAGAAGCATAGGAAGAAATGGGCTAAATCCAAGTAAAATAATTGTTTGCACTGGGCGGTGAGGAAATCCAGTAGGTGCTATAAAGCTCTGAGCTGACGAAAAATAATCTTTTATAAAAGAAAATGTTGACAAATAAGTAAACATGATAAGAAAGAGTACCCTCTTGAGTTTGCATAAAAGACGTAGGCGCTCGGCTCAGGGGAGTGTTTGAGCCATATCCAGGAATACTCCTGTAGCATACAAGTTCCGTTTTAGTGCCGTAAAGATAAAGTTTTAAAAATACAACATTATAAAAAGAAAAAAAAATAGATTCTTTAAATTAAAAAACCCATTACATATTTAAAATTAAATTAAATAATGTGAAAATCATATAGACTCTTCCGTAGATTTTCAATAAGTATCATGTACCACTAAATCCCTTGATCGGGTATGAGGTCCAGTACATGGTAAAGACTGTACTGTTTCAAGCACAACGGTTCTGCAAGGAGGTGACTTGTCCTAGATCACACTCAACTACCAGATCCCCCCCCTTATTTTGGGAACATTTAATAGTGGCTGGGTGAGCCCCAGGAGGGCTCAAGATCCCATATGATCCATCTCCGGCTGCAAACGGACTAATTAAAGTCTGGCCTGCAGCGGGGTTTGAATCAGAATTTCCGGCATGGCAACTGAGTGTTCTATCACTGAGCCATTACGCTCCGCATTCTAAATTTATGAAAAAAAAATGAAGAAAAAGGTTTTTAATATTGTTATTTTTTTCATCAACTTTTTTTTATTAGTTTTGATCATTTTTATTACTGTTGTTTTTTCAAAAAGTAGAATATTAATAGAATAATTAAGAACTGTTATTTATGCAAAATGTATCTGTATACATTTAACGTATAAGAACTGTTATTTATGCTAAATGTGTCTGTATATAACGTATAATGGGTGCAACTCCATTTCTTCATGCTACGAGAAATTTAACGGTTCGCATTTTAATTAATTAAAAAATATATGAAAACGTAAAAATATGTTTTTATGCACTTAGTTAGTTAATGATGTTTTTCACCCTATACACCTTTTAATGTTTATTATGAAATAATAATCCTTATACTTATTTAAGTACAGACGATTTGTTTTAGATCAAAATGGACTTCTACCATTTTCAAAAATAACAACTTATACGTACAATTTATTTGTTATCATAAGATTAGTTTTCATTAATACACTCGATTATCCCATTTTCACAATTGTTTTTCAATTCCTCATTTTTGACATTTAGCAAATAATATTTTCAATCCTAATATTTTAAAAAGCTACAAAAAATTTTTTTTTTTTATCTCAAAACCTTCGCTAAGGTGAGCTTCCCCGAAAAGCCATGAGGTATAAAAGATAAATAGATGCCAAAACTGCCTCTACAAGTTCGAGTCCAGTAAATTTTCAACAAGTTGGTCCAGTTTCTATTTCCATAAATACTAAAGTCGCAACTGTAAACCACATTTATGGAGAGGTGCGGTGGAATATTTCCCAGGCCATGAAGAACTTATCTGATGGCCGGGAAACTTTCCCATCAGAATTCGCATAAATTCCGATTAAATCAAATCACATTACTCCACTACTGTAGTAGATAATCCTAGTCATCTCAAAGCTGAAAGTACTTAGTATAATAGAAAAAAATAATGATATCAGAAACTTATGTACATCTTCATTTCAAAAATTAATTTTATTACAATTATTATGATGTATTATACACATAGTAAAAAAGATCATAGATTCATGGTAAAAATACTGGAAATTTATTAGAAGATGGATAAATTTCGTTTACAAAGAACTAAAAACCATCACACTAAAAAACCATACTAGAACTAAAATACACATGACAAACAAATTTTCATTCGAAACATACACAAAGAGAACATTAACTAAAACGATTTCACCGAAGGAATACAGGAACTTAAGAAACAACTTAGATCAAATTTTAATAATAATACTCAATCATAACCTTTTACCTCTAGAGGTGATGGTTAGCTTTAATGGTTGTTTTTACATTTTGTTCATCTTTTGATTTAGTATTTATTTGACAACCGCTACAAATTAATTACATATACCACTACAACCCGTGAAGGGTCTGGGGCTCAGTACAGAGTAGTCTTTTTCATAGACAACGGTTGTGCAAGGAAGTGATTTGTCCTATATCACGCTCAACTGCCAGATTCCCCCCTTATTTTTGGTACCCACTTTAAAGAGACAGTGTGAGCCGGGAATATGTTGGCATTGAGACTCTTAGTTCTTGCTTCCTCACAACTCACAGGGGCTTCAGGCAAAACCCTAATAGAAAACAAAACAAAAAAACGTGTACCACTAGAACCCCTAAACGGGTCTGGAGTTCAGTACATGGTAGAGACTGTACTGTTTCATGGACAACGGTTCTGCAAGGTGGTAACTTGTCTTAGGTCACGTTCAACCGCCAGATTTTCCCCCTTATTTTGTGTACCCTTTTTTAATAATATTTTATAGAATCTCGGTGGGCCCCAGGAGGATCCTAATCCTATATGATCTATCTCCTGGTGTTAAAAGACTACATAAAAGTCTTGACTGCAGCGGGATTTGAAACAGGATTTTTCGGCATGGCAACTCAGTGCTCTACCACTGAGCCTCTCCAATCCCCTCTTCAAATTAATTATACATTAAATATTTTTTGCAATAATGCAAACTATATGTTATTACGTATAGTTACGCGATTACGTAACATAATAACCGAGTTATTATGTTATGCAATCGCTTGCTACATATTTTTATATGAAACATACTATATAATTTTCGATATGTTGAATTTTAATATCATAAATTAACCATTGTTTTAGGATAAACATTATTTCTATTTGTATTTTACTCTATGCTTTTCCTCCGAATATTGTTATTTTACTCAGCATAATTATTTTACACAGCATTTATTGTAACATATCTCAGTTATTATTGATTTATCAAAATATTATAACTATTGTATAGTGAATTATTGTAAAAAATGTTTAAAATATTAAGAAGCGCGCGCAACAGGATAAATCTTTTTGGAGCGAAAAATGTGAGTCCACTGCGTGAGAAGGATCAAATCTCCTTTAAATTGATCAGGAAAGAAATTTTCAAATTATCATGAAAAATTGAGTGTTAATGAAACGACAATTTCTTGATTTAAAATAAAAAATTAAAGGAAAGAGAAATTTCATTTTACTGTCTCAGCAAGGTAACACTACAGGCGGATATTTATTAGATTTTAATTCAATTAAAAGAGAAAAAAATACGCTCAGGATTAATTTATTAAATTAAATTAAATTTTTATTTTTATTTGTTTATTTAATTTTTATTAAATTTAATTTAACAGCAATATTTGTTAAATTTATTTGAATACTAAATGTACACTTGGCAATAAAAGACACTAAAAAGAGGTTTCTGTTAAGAGTAAAGTAAAGGAGAATAACTTAAATCTATTAAATAATACTATGTCAGTATAAATACAATTAAATCATTAATAATAATATTCCAAGAACTCATATAAAAATTAAATATTCAAATGAAAAAATTAATTTCCATCCAATTGAAATCCAATTGGTTTTATTTATAGTACCGGAGACGAATCCACTTTTATCCAAAGTAATTGTTTTGTTTTTTTCAAGGATCGTAAGCATCAAAAGAACTAAATAATAATGTATTTTTCATTTTATACGACTTTCATGCAAAAATACAATCGACCGTCCATCGCAGAGATCGGTTCGACGAACACCGGGATCAACGTCTACTTTACGCAATAATCCTTTTGTCCTTTGACGGAACAATTTCAGGAGTAATTTATAAAATACACGAGGTTCCTGGATAAGAGAGATATTATTAATTGAAGTTTTTGTTCCTGTTTGTAACTACAAAAGGGCTCCTACTGAGGCTATTACAGGAGAACAAAGACCCCCGAACAGATTTTTCCCTAGGCCAGGCCATTGTTTCCCCCTGGATTTGTTAAGTTTTCCGAGAGCAAGGGAAAAATCTTAGTTGTTAGAAGACTGTTTGTTATAATAACTCATTTAGGACGCTAATGGAACAGATTGTTCCAACAAGACCTTTTATGAAAAGACGTAAAGTTAAGAACAAGGTTAGTTTTAGCAATTTATTATTCAAGGATTAACAATATTAGGAGTGATGCTACCAGAAACGAAAAACTAATTAAAGATAATATTTATAAATTATAAAAAGAAAATTAGTTATAGTTAATCTAACTAATTAAGTTAGATTCTGTTAAAAAAAAAAAGATATAGATAAAATCGTGAATTAGCAACCGATGAGAAGGAATTAAAATTGGCACGTGGTCCCTAGTTGTCTAAAACGAAGGGAAAAAAATAGTGAATAATGAAATTCATAATGATATATTAAGACGCATTGTGAAACATACCATTTTACATAAAATAGCCACTTATTCTAAACACCACCTAAGAAATACCGACAGAGACATACTGCATAACTTGGAAGCATATCAAATTTATTCATCGCCTCCAATACTGTACCCAACCACTTTTCAAAACTCCAAATCATACAGAATATCCATAAAGATGGCAAAATTATGTAACATAACCTCAACCAACACTGCGGAATAAAAATATAATGCAGAAAACACGGTGAGCCCCGACAACAAAAATTGGGTTTGTAATAAATTAAAAAAATTGTTTAAGTCTTCCCAAAAACCTCTTTCCACACCTCATGCCTGCATTTAAGAGTAAAGTGTACAGAACGAGAGTTTTTTTTAAATTCCTACTTTCCCTGAATAACAATCTTCAAACCCTCGGAATTATGCAAGAAAAAGAAAAAACATTTTCCACATCTTTCCACACCTCATGCCTGCATTTAAGAGTAAAGTGTACAGAACGAGAGTTTTTTTTAAATTCCTACTTTCCCTGAATAACAATCTTCAAACCCTCGGAATTATGCAAGAAAAAGAAAAAACATTTTGGTTAACCTCATCGATTGAACCTAATCTCCTTCGAACCATGGTATAGGATAAACTGTATACCATAAATTAACAATGAGAGAGATCGAAACGCAAGAAACGTTTCACAGTTATTATAATTGTTATGCTTTTTTTTTCCTTTTTTTCACCTGCTATGGTTAAGTTGTACTGTAAACCTATTACATTTTAAAGCTTTAAAAGGACCCGAGGAGGTAAGGGAATGAGCCCAACAGCTGGTACGCCCGGCAGACACAATTCTTCTCTCGGCGGAATTACCTACACTTCACAGAAGCCCAAACAGGACAATGGATAACCACAAAGAGCACTACAAAAGAGATCTCTTACAATGTTTTCTGCCTCCCTGCTGGCTGAAATTGGGTTTTACATGGAGAAGACTTCCAAGAATATATATAGTGCTCCTTTCAGATAAATTAAAGGACAATAAACCTGTGAAAAAGGAGAGGAAACGAAAAACTCAATGATTGCATTCAAGAAGTCAGATAAAAAGGCATTCAGAGCGATAGTGCTATGTTAGCATTCAAATTACTCTAATTTGACACTCTGGTAAAAAAGACGTATTTCCATAAAAGAAGCGAGCACATGAGTTGTTTATACTATAATAATAATAGTAGTAACATGCCTGGTGAAACGGAAGTCTCCATGATACCGACATTAAAAATTCATAAGAAACCAGCAAGACCGTTAGGTACTGCAGGTTTGTATTTAGCGCCTTTATACGGTGTGCTCGACCTGGACGTTGCAACAACGCGTTGTTGCTTGTACACCAATCGCATCAACAAATACGATTTTTTAAATATTTTATTGTTTTCAGAAATGCCTAGAAAACTCGAAAATGTCGATAACTTCCGACAGAGTGCAACAGAGAGACTCAAAGAGGATGTGCCTATGGTTTCATCCTCCTCCGTCCACTATCTGGACCGGCGTGAGTTTTAAACCAAGACAGCACATATGCTTCCTGAGTTTGCATTGCCCAGTTATGACTTCTACCATACTCTTGAGGTCGGTTCTCGAAATACAAGCGGCTTCGTTCTTAATTTTATGAGGAAGTTTATCATTGGGATCCTTTGTAAACAGTTTGGAACGACTTATCTTGGTTATGTCCCAATGGTTCTTGACCTCCCTTCTCGCTCGTTTGTTGATTATATCCTTGGCCAGGGAAAGGGGGACACTACACCAGGGTTCTGGTCCTATTGGAGCAGTTCCCGCTCCTTTCTTTGTCAATTTGTCTGCCCTCTCATTCCCTGGTACATTACAGTGTCCAGGGATCAAAAATATGTTAACTCTGTTATGAACAACTAATTCATCAAGTCTTGTGCAGCAATCCTCCACTAGTCTGGATTTTGTCGCAAAGTTTTGTAGCGCACTACATGCCTAACTGTCAATATGTCGTGTATTAAGTGACTCCAATACTTGAAAAAGTATATTAGAAATTGTATTTACAAGTTATCTTGAATTAGTTTTTATCAAATATCTGGAAAAGACCAAGACTGGAATGCCTGTTTCCTGTAATTGGTATAACCAACAATTTGTTCCAGGATCAGATAAGGCAGAGAGATATCTTGAGAGGAAGGTGAGAGGAGCGGAACCATTAGAAAGTAAAATACCGATTTTCAAATAAGGAGAAGGTCCAACTTGTTACAGCCCCGATCTAATTTATGTAACTTAATTTAACTCAATCCCTTCCCATCCCTATCCTACACCACCCCCCTCCCCTCTCTAAAAGGAATTATAATCCGTTCTCTCTCAGTTCTCTTGTTTTTGGAACCTTTTCAAAGAATTAGGGATTCTTTTCAGTAGTAAAATGTATCACCTAGAATAATACGCAGATTGCTTAAGTTTGTAGGACTTAAACCGAACTGTTCATTGGACAGGAATATCTCAATTCAAGCGAAATATATTTATAGATATCTAAGATTAAAAAAAACATGAATGGAACCATTTTCAAACAGTTCAAAATACAATGTAATGTTAAGTAATATTTTTTTCTGTAAAAAGATTGATTTTAAAAGTTTCTCCTAATATTTTTTATGTACTGATATCAATATCATTGGTACATATCGAATGAAAACAACTAGTACACTGTATCAATACAGAAGAATGACTATATAAAATCAATATTCCTAATCATTTTAATAATTCCAATATATTAATTGACTTCACTTCCTAACTTTCCATTATTCATACTCGTATTTAAAGAAGGCTCACAGATCACGAATAACTGAAAACACTGAAATATTATTTATTAATAATTTTAATTACAAGAAGTCAAAAAGAGAATCGAAATTTATCGACCGAAAAACTCATCTACAACCCCTAAAACTCTATTCTGATAGTATATTTTGATAATTATGAAATCTTATAAAACATGAAATGTTAGGTAGGTTTACACAAATATAATTGCTTAGCAGTACGTTTTCATTTTTCAAAAAAATTTTAACTTTCCGAAAATCAAACCACAATAATAACCATACATGTCTTATAGAATTTATAGATGGTAAATATAGTATTCGCTGGTGATGTTGGATTGAAATTGTAAGAACATACAAAATCGTAGAAAATAATAATAATTCGAATTCGCATAATTGAATTATATTCCAACAAAATATGTTTCCTTTTACATAAACGAACCCCCTCTTCCAATGTGCTATCATCATGAATTACAGTAATTAAATTTATTTAAAAAAATTGTTTTCTTCGTAAAAGTAAAAAGTAATAGACAGTCTTGATTTAGCTAAAAAAGTATCCGACTTAGCTTAGAAGAATCCAACAGCTTAGAAATATTTAAAAAATATAATAATTCACTAAAAAACGAAAGAGTAAAATTTGAACAAATTTACATATTTAATGTATATAAACATAACGTTCAATGGTACCGTTGTATGTAGGACAATCTATAAAACTCATTATAAAATTATTAACGAAATTCAGGAAAAATCCGTTTCGTCCGAATATTTTTCATTCCGAATTCATGTAGCAATAGAATAAAAAGTATTGTAATGGTTTTAACATTGAAAAATTTATTTATTCAGGCCTTTACATTTCTTGGTGCTGTTGGATCGTTCCAAATTGAATAATTAATTTACTCGAATACATAAACTTGGAGAAGGAAGTTGATATTGTATATAATTACGTTCTCAAGCGTGCACCTGTTGCCATGGCTTTATTGGACCCCTCAGCCTATTATTAATTTTTTCAATTTTATCCCAAAATGAAATTTGATCTAAATTTTGATGTGAATAACTTGAAGAAATACAATATTATATATATATTTTTTCCTGCATGCATATCCATTGTTCCCTATAAGTATAAAATATTTAAATGGCATGCTACATCACAATTTTTCATTTTTATCTACCCATGATTTATTATCTTAAAGCAAACGGTAACTCTTTCCTTATGTGTCTGACAACACTACAATAAATACTAAAACATTTTCAAGAGAAAATTTCCGGATATAGAGCGAGAGAGGGAGAGAGAGAGAGATAGATAGAGATAGATAGATAGATAGATAGATAGATAGAGATATATAGATAGATAGATAGATAGAGAGAGAGAGAGAGAGAGATAGAGAGAGAGTGAGAGTGAGAGAGAGTGAGAGAGAGAGAGGGAGAGAGAGAGAGAGGGAGAGAGAGGAGAGAGAGAGAGAGAGAGAGAGAGAGAGAGAGAGAGAGAGAGAGAGAGAGAGAGAGAGAGAGAGAGAGAGAGAGAGGATGTGTGGATTTTCTACGTTTCATGATTTATTATCTTAAAGCAAACGGTAACTCTTTCCTTATGTGTCTGACAACACTACAATAAATACTAAAACATTTTCAAGAGAAAATTTCCGGATATAGAGCGAGAGAGGGAGAGAGAGAGAGAGAGATAGATAGATAGATAGATAGAGATAGATAGATAGATAGAGATATATAGATAGATAGATAGATAGAGAGAGAGATAGAGATAGAGAGAGAGTGAGAGTGAGAGAGAGTGAGAGAGAGAGAGGGAGAGAGAGAGAGGGAGAGAGGAGAGAGAGAGAGAGAGAGAGAGAGAGAGAGAGAGAGAGAGAGAGAGAGAGAGAGAGAGAGAGAGAGAGCGAGAGAGAGAGAGAGAGTGTGAGAGAGAGAGAGAGAGAGAGAGAGAGAGAGAGAGAGAGAGAGAGAGAGAGAGAGAGAGAGAGAGAGAGAGAGAGAGAGAGAGAGAGAGAGAGAGAGAGAGAGAGAGAGAGAGAGAGAGAGAGAGAGAGAGAGAGAGAGAGAGAGAGGATGTGTGGATTTTCTACGTTTTATGAAATGAACGCTAGAAAAGAGAGGCTTAATGTATTTCTGGACATCAAAAACAGAAGTTTTCAAATGAAAATATTTCCTCTGCTCTCTGCTGAAAATATTGTCAGTTTTTTTTTTTATCTTCCAGTTCAATCAATGAACACAATTCGGAGAATCATAACAGACATATTAAAACGATTGAGATACAGTATCGTTTAGAAGAATATTACAATTTATTTTATACGGCAGAGCGCGATTATCAGAACGCCAATTATCGGAAATCCCTTCGCTGAAAAGATACATGGAGGAGTCGACATTCCCTTTCATAGAACATAAGCTTTTAGAGTGTTTTCTGTAAAATTTGATATTACAACTATATTTTTGTGGCAATGATAATAAATCTTGCTGAGATAAGCTCGGATAATCGACGTTCTACAATTTACTAATTAGTTAAAAACTGTTTGCTGCACACAGATAAGAAAAGATGGACACAGGTAAGAAAAGATGGACAGACACAACAGGCCATCGATAAATCAACTTTCTTCCTTATACTGTGAGGTATCTGCATAAACTATGAAAAAAAAACTCGGGGAGAGAGGATACGGAACGGAACAATACGGGCTAACCGTTAAACCATCTGAGACCATTATAGAGGAAAATAAACTAAGGTAGCTCGGATTTCTCCTCAGGTAGAAGCGCCAGGAAGACTTAGGAGAACCACACGGGGTCCAGAGGAAGGCCTCGCATCTTTAGGGAGGACAGCTAAGGAGAGGCTTTTCACTATATCAGTCAGGATGCCAGTAATAGACTGGAACAGAAGAGTTGCCTCAGGAAACAGATACTTGGTCTATAAACAGGATCCTCACCCAGCACAGCGGTAGAAGAGGAAAATGTTATGACGATGATGATGATGGCATATATAGATATATATAAACATATATATAAGGAAATAATAGAATTTATAAATATATAAGGCTAATAAAAAGGAAGACAGTTGTAAACGTGATGTTGCTGGCCGAAGGTGTTCCGGTGCAGACCTAATAAAGGTTGTTGGGGGAAAAAAGATCATTAAGTGAATAGCAGCTAAAGTGAAAGGAAACCGAAAAAGAAGAAGAACCGTGGGGCGATGATGCTCTGGGTGGGAGGAGGGGGGGACTTCCGGAACTGATCGACCGGAAGCTCCCCCAACCCAGTGTGAGTTTCACTTCCAACGGATTTTTTTTTTTATATAATACATCTCTTGAACAATATATTTACAACAATAGATAACAAATTCTACTAGGGCTTATTGATTGACCTCCTAACTCCTGGAAATCAAAAATAATAATTGAAAATCATTGTGTGCTTTAAAATCAATTTTGTTCATGATCAGATGCTAAAATACCAGATAACAAAAATTTAAGTTTCTTGAGCTAGTCAGCTTCACATTATTGCAGTATAAACCTTTTTCTTAAAACAAAAGATGAAATACAACAATTATACGCTACAGAAAGCATTAATAGATTATATCGTTATTATAATGGTGTGTATAAAAAAAAAAAATGACCTTTTTATCAAATTCCAGAGTTCAAAAATGTGTAATTATTTTAATGCAATTTACTATTTACACTCAATAACCCCTTTAGAGCATTATCTGAGTTTGTTTACTAACACTGGACTTCTAAAAAAAAAAAGCCTCAGTTTAGTTATTTATTTCAAAGGAGAAACATCCTACTGTGTCCTACGAAATTCTCTTAACTTTAAGACATTACTGGAAACAAAAAAATTCACAGCCGCTGAAGCAACTCGTAAAATTATTAAATATGAAGAAGAAGGTATTATTGTCCTTGGCCAGCGCACTGCGCGGCGTTGGTTTGAAAAAATTAGCAGTGGAGATACGACGTTGGAAAAGTAGAAGTGCTCCGGGCTACCATTAATGGATATTGATGAGGTTCTGAAGGAAGCTGTTGAGTCAAATCCGTCCACAAGTACTTGCGAACTTGGCAGGGAGTGTGGTGTGTCGAAAGATACTTTTAGTCGCCATCTTCTATCCATGGGGAAGGTGAAACGGTAATTTTTTTTATACACCCCATTAGTTCATATTTTACGGGACGAATTTGAATAATTCCAGAGATGGAATTTATTTTACTAATTTATCAGAAATTAAAGAGGAAAGGGAAACGACACATTGTTTAATATAACTTTTTATAGAAGTATAAGTGATTACGAGAAAAGCCACGGATGGACCATGTAGAGTCTATAGACCCACCTGTGGGTTTTTATTATATATATATATATATATTATATTTTTTTACTTTTAAAAGTGATAAAGACTTATCTATTGGTGAGAATTTTAAAATATTTACTAGACAAAGGCCATAAAATGGTCTACGGGAATTCTATTTTTCATGGCCTTACGGCAATTTTCACTATTTATCCTTTAATTTTAGACTTTTTTATCTTAATAGTCCATTGTTTTAGAAAACAGTTTAATAATGAGAAAGGCGATATAACCAAGTACAGAGAAAATTTCGAAAAAAAATTAATGAATAATTAAAAAAAACATGATATTTCGGAATTGGTTTTCTTCTATAAGCTGTATATTATATCGACCCTGTGATACCATTAAGTGGACAGTAACTCACATTTCAGGGAAGGTGGAAAAGTAATCTCGCACCACAACGTTGGTTGTGAAAAAATACCGAACCCGAGGCCTTTCATATATTTCAGGAATCTTTTTTTAAGTTCCAGAATTAGTCCAGGATCATTGGTCCATTTTTTCACTTGATTAGTACCAAGCTGAATCTTCGTGAATAGCTTCGTTTTGATGAGACGCCCAACAATTTCCTGTGCGAAAATTCTCGATTGTGGTAGCTAAAAGAGGTAGCTAGAATAAAATATGTCGATTTTAATGATTCTCAAAAATTTATTACTAACTGGGGTTTTTTTTTGTTAAATCTCAAGAAAATTATCCAAAATATTTGTCCTACAAAATGTATCAAAGAGTCTCCTCCTTCCAACGTGTTTCGATAACGAGGTCATTAAAATTGATTACTAACCAGCTTTTTTTTTTTTACTTCTTCTTTTTTAACTTTGTTATCGAAACACGTTGGAATGAGGGGGCTCTTTGATCAAACCATACATTTTTTAGGACAAATATTTTTTCAAATAATTTGGATAATTATCTTGAGATTTAACGAGAAGAAAATTAGTTTGTAATAAATGTTTGAGAATCATCAAATCGACATATTTTATCCTTGCTACCTCTGTTAGCTACCACAATCGAGAATTTTCGCAAAGGAAATTGTTGGGCGTCTCATCGAAACGAAGCTATTCACGAAGATTCAGCTTGATACTAATCAAGTGAAAAAATGGACCATGGATCCTGGACTAAATGTTATATCCTATCATAATGTTCTATCTGCTGTTTTCAATTCTACAAAAGATTCTTAATGATTTAAAAAAAAATATTTTAACAGCAACGTGACAGATACATATCGAGTATTTGAATATTTTTATAAATTCGAATGATGTTGTATCTTTTAAAAATAGTTGGCACCGTCATAGCTATAATCTTTTTTAAAAAATAACTTCACTATATTATTATTTTTTTTTCTCTTTATATTTTCATCCACACCTGTCAAAAACAAGTAATTGACAATCAGCAGATTGGATGACAATATGATGGATGGAAATAATACAGAATGACATGGAAGGCATGACGAATTATATTATTTAACCGCTTTCCTATCATTCCTGATAAGAGATTACGAAATCATATTCATGATAATTATAGAAATTATATAATTATAGAACGGATTTCAGTGTACGACATCTATTTATTTATAGGATACATTAGCAATTTCGACGAGGCATTAGCAATACTGGGAAGTTTAAATGATTTGAAAATCGTAATCCTAGATTGTCTCAAGGTGGCTAATGCTTTGAGATGGAACTGGGGGGGGGGGGTCGGAATGTTTAGTGCTATTAGCCGCTCTAGTGAGCTCTTAGTTTTCCTTTAGAGGCGCAAATGCTGGAGGAAGGATCCAGGGGCTGGCCTCCATTGGAATTATTTTATATATTTTAAGAAAATTGCAAACTTCCAAGCGGCCTATTCAGGAGAGAATAACCCCGTGCAATATCTAAGGGTGTGTGGTACTGACTTGCCGAAATATACACGTAATCTTAGGACGAATAAAACAATAACTAACTTTTATTAGCGGTAAAAAAATAAAACCAAAAATAGTGAAACTCAAGATTTTGGAATAACTTTGTTCTTGTTTGAATTTTGAATTTATTATATTCTGAATTATTTAAATTTTAAATTTGTAAATTTGAATTACTACCATTAGTCTACTTTTCATACTATACTTTTTCAAGTTGTATATTCCAAGCTCGATATAATATATCAATAATTTAATTAAAATAATAATTAGCCTGTAGTTATATTATTTATACCTTGAAATTGTTTGATATATGTTTTTACGTAGATTTCATTCTCATTTTAGCATTATTATCATCGTTAAATTTAACAATACACAGATCATTTGTACTTTCAATTATTTCATAAAACAAGGCATTTAACAATTACAAGTAAAATCTTTCAGGGGAAATGAAAAGTTCAACCAGTTATTGATGTTTTAGTTATTATTGGTATCAATGACACAATTATTAAACGATTTTTTTAGATAAATGTAATTATTCTTATATTAATCTAATTCTAATCTATAAACTAAATTTTATAAAATGAAATTGTATAACTCATGTATAAGCCGCTATGTGCCGAGCATCTTGACGCGAAGCCACAAGTTTATCCCCTATCAAAAGTCACTAAACGCGGCTAAAGAAGTTTTCACATCAATACTTTAGTGTTAATGAAAGTAATATTATTAATATTAAATAAAAACAAATACCTAGCCGAACCGTATTACAACCTGTCCACCAACGAGAGTTTTATTTACGCCATTTCTTCAGAAATTGATTTATATATCATCGATTTCCTCCCTACCTCTTTAGAAAAAGGCTACTCAATCATCATCTTTCTAGGATGACATTAAACTGTCCAAAAATGGAAAAACAGATCTGACAAGGAATGATAGCTTGGTTTCATCGTAGATAGAGGATTTAGAATTAGCTCAAATCTACTGCAGTAACATAAAAAAAATGTATTTATTGCAGTTGCAATCCATAATCCTGAAAATAATAGTTATTATAATGATTCTCCATCAGAACTTTAAATATTATTCTTCATATTATAATTTCGAACTCACATTCCTTAAATCAATGTATTATATCATTGTATTCGTAAGGACTTAATCCGATGGTTTAAACATAAAAGTAATATGTTTAACAATTTTCTGGTTCAACCTTCACGAAGGTTTGACATTTAAATAAATAGAAAGAAGTACAAAAGCCATGTTTTTTTTTTAAAAGAAAAATAAACGGAATAACTGTCATTTCGGTGTTTTATATTTAAAAAAATAAGAACATGATTTTTCCTTAAAAAAAATAAATAATTTTATCTACTTCTACAATCAATATACGATTTAACACGGGATATTTTTAGAACATAGCATGGGTCACTTTAATAAAACTTGTTTATTTATTTCCGGATAATGGGATTTCTATAAATTAGAATTCGTATAAAGAGGTAAAACATTCTTAGTTATGTCATAGCCTGTAGATCCGTCCTCATTAAAAATTCCCATCGTAATTCTATCCGGATAGGCAGAATTTAGGACTCCCACTGTAGCATCCTCCAAAGCCAAAACTGCATAAAATGACATTAAACGAATAAACGAAACAGAAGTATTTTTTTACTTAAATTTTGACTACTTTTTAAAACCTTTTTATATATGGAACCAAAAAACTTCCTTATATATTTTAATAATCTATCAATATCGGAGAAATATTTGTAACTACTAAATCTAAACAACTATAAATTCTTTAATAAACACGAAAAATCATTAAACATCTCGATATTGTTCTTTTAAGATACCGAAATCAGAACAATCCTCTTTCTGTTCAAAGGATGTGTAAGCAAGAGTGGGGAGTTGAATAAAACTTCAATACTTGGAATTAAATACGTAGGTACTGATACCCGAGTATAGACAGTTTGAGTTACCTCTGTGCCTGATAACGATAGTATCACACCCTGAGAATTCTGTAATAAGAACCGATCACTTCAGAGGCTGAATAACCTCAAAAAAAACAACAGTTTTTACTTTGTAGTATTTTTTGTTTCTATGAGTAATGATAATATCCATTGTATCCTACTATAGCTGTTATTTTAATAATTATATAAAATGAAAAAATTAAATTAATTCTTTCTTTTGATTATCCATCTTGCTTTTAGGAAGCAACAGCTAGGGAAACATGTCCTGGTGAAATCGAAAACAAAAATATAACATATTACTAAGGTAAAATGGGGACTCAAGCCTGTACCGTGTCAGTTATTCGTTAAATACCCCTGTCCTAATTACAATAAGGTAGACCTGGATGTACGACACAGCATGAAGTAACGTTAAATAGATAAACAACTAAGGTATTTTACATTACCATTCGACGACAGAGAATCCAATTATTCCTCATAAATCAATATTACTCCTCAGAGCGAGAAATTGAACTTCTTGCATCTCGAATTGTAGTTCTATCATTGTTTCGCTCTTTATTTCAGCTCATTCTAACACTGTCTTTTAAAATAACTGACAGGACAAGAGATAAGCTTTTGGATCCCCGAAAATCTCCCTTTATACCATTTGGCAGGAGAATCAGGGTTTCATGGTTCTCAAAGTGGATGTAAATATTGTAAATCCGTATGATTGCGATTTAATTGTTTTGATTTTATAAATATATTTAAGTTCGTTTCAATTATTAGTAATGTGTTTACAATTTGTAGATAGATCCACAATATTTTTATTTTTAATATCATCTAAACATAATTAAATTTTAATAGCGTGTGGATGCGTATATTTGAATTGATTTGGAATAAATGGTTTTTTTTTAATGATAATCAATTATAGTCAGAACAATATTAATTTTAGATTTGTAAATTTAAATTATTGAATCTAAACACTAGTCTGGTTTTCACACACACTGACACTCTGAACAATAATAATATATTTTTTCAAGTAGTTAATTTATTAATCAAAACCTATGATGGGCTACACAAGCTCAATACAAAATATCAATAATTTAATTTTTTAAACTAGTATGCAGTTATATTAATAATACCTTGTATTTGCATTAATTGAACTTTATTTTAATTTTTAGCATTTGTATCACCGTTTATATCAACGGTACTTAGATCAATTGTACTTTCAATCATTTCATAGAAAAATACATTTAATAATGAAACAAAATATTTTAGGGGAAACCAAAAGTTCATCCAGTTATTGATGTTTTAATTTATAATTATTATCAATTGCAACTATTAAACGGCCTTTTAGTTAAATATTATTATTCTTGTATCAATCGAATTCTAACCTTTAAACTAAAGTTGATTATAACAAATTGTGTAATACACAAGACGCTAAGCGTTGCTAGTCTCGTACAATCCGTTACTAGCATGTCGAGTATATTTCTGACGCGAAATCTTAAGTATTTTAACTTGAAATAATAATTAGTTTATAATAATAATAATTTTAACTATTAGCGTTTGACGCTTAATGCGGCTAAAGGAGATTTTGCCTAAAAAAATGTTTTTGACTTCATTTTTCTGGGGTTCTACCTAGATCTCTGATTGTAACGGAATTAAAAAATAATAATCTAACTAAACTAATAGCGAAAGGTTTAACTAAAAAAATAACTTTTTAAAAAATGAATAGAGTTTTAGAGTGGATCACTAGATTTTCAAACTGGAAAGCCCTAAGAACAAGAAAGACCAAAATACTTGTTATATTTTCAAACCCTCAGCCCCTGCCAAGGACAAGAGGATTTCCCAAAGCCGCTCAAGGCTCTAGGGTAAGGTGCTATGAGATATTGTTATATCTGTAATCAGCTGTGTACCCTCCCCTTTCATACTGGCTTAGCTTCAACGCCTTGGAGCAAAGAATTTCACCAAAATCGATATAATATATCTCCAGAAAAGCGGATCTAACCTAAATAAATTTCGATTATATACTATTTTAATACACCAAATAAGAACACGACAGATAGTTAAAACACATAATAACGGCTTTCGTATCATTTGTACACATGTATGAAATTTTTATTTACATTTTTAAAAATAAATTAAGTGATTTCCAGAAAAGAGATATTGGTCCCATCATTTATTGAGAGCTGAGAACCTATCGCTTCACCTCAAACTATTTATTTATAGCAGCTTACTTCTACCTGACCTGCCCGATAAGCTTTTCCAAAGAAATATAAATTACTATAACGTTAGGTGATTAATCTCTTGAAGATTAGTTCCATTTAAAACTGTAATTAACGCACCAAAATTATGTATTTTTTTAACTTTATAAAACTAAGTACTGTGAAAAAAAATGAAATCAGTAAAGAGGAGTACTATACAAAAGAACTACATACCCAATTATTTCATATATATATAAACTCGATAATCCACATTGAGTTTTCGTCGTCCAGAACTACGAACCATGACAGTGTGGTTCTGGTTACCCTCCGTTTTTTTGACAAGGGAATTCCATTTGACAGTTCGACACTTTATTCAGTCTACACGTCATACGGGAACAGTATATGGGTGAAAATACATTCGTATATTTGATGTATACTATTCCTGAGGTCATGTACTATATATTTATATTTAATTAAATTGGTTTATCAGGCAAAATGTTTCTTGAACATGAGTTATTCTAGTGTTGTTTTACAGCATTGATAATCTAGTCTAATGTTTGTACCTATTTGCAATAAGGCATTTTTTTTTCTCTTTTCTTTGTACTATCATGTACTAATTCAGACAGCCCGCTACTGCATTGTACAACATTTTTCCAGAACACCTATACTCCTCTTTGGATACTGTTCTTTTTTATATTGAACAATAGAAAGATTGAGTTTTCGACTAGATTTCGTTATAGTAGTGTTAATGAGAAGTTATGAGGAACAATCAAAAATGAGTTAATACCCTTTTTAGCGGGATATGAAGCCAAGAGGGACGAAACAAAATGAACATTGTATATGATAAAGAGAGAAAATTCTTTGCAGTGGACATCCAGAGATCTTCCACCTAGGTTGAGGTGCTATTCCTACAGGAAAATTTCAAGGAATCATCATTAAAAAAAGGGAGTAAGATTGCAGAAGTATCTATTCAAGAAATGAGAAGAAAATCCTTTACGGATTGCAAAAAAGTTTCTAACTGGATAGAGACTCAGAGTTTTTTCATTGTAGATATCGGTCTTCTTCTGAGCTATTCTCTACATTATAGATTCAATTTTAGTAAAGTTAATAAAATTGTAATCAATAATGCTCTCACCGAACCTATCTAACAATATATATGTCGATCTATGAAGTATGGATTAATCCAGTTCTGATATTAGCTTAGAAAAATTTATTTATTTTTATGTAAAAATATTTCTGGACAATATAAGCTCAATAAAAAATTTTAAAACGAATATTGGAATTTAAATTTCGCAACTTTAATAAATGACTCGTTCCATTGTTTGTGAATATTCGAGGAAGAGTTAAAAACATGAGAAACCTTAGTTCGGAACAAACATAGAAACCATTATAAAAAGTTCGGTACAACTTGTTAATAATGTATAGAGTTTGGAACAGTAACACGGGAAATGACATTCCCCTAAGGTTCAAAAAGATGTAGAAATAAAAGCTATATTCCGTTGCATAGCCTTTCGTGTCAGAGGTCTCTCGTTCTTGAATAATTCATTCAATTAGCCATCTGGAACCTCCTTGAGCAGTGTACACTCCAATGGCTAATAACACAGGCCCTGCTCTTCCTATAAAGGTTCTGTACGCTCCATGAAACCGGGGGGTAGTGGAGGGCCGGCCTCCACCTGGTCTGTCGGCTGGGATCCGCGATTTATAGGGTTTTCTTTTTCTTTGTGGATTTTCTTTAAGGTTAATGGTCCAGTCAAGTAGCCTGCGAAAAATAATTTTCATGGTATTTCATGATTTCAGCATTTTAAGAGGAAATTAAAATATATATGACGAAATAAACAGCTTTGTATAATTTACCATTATTTCATTTACTCTATTTGGAATAAATTTAATTTTGTATTATTTTTTAGAAACCAAGAAATGGAATTATTCCATGAACCCCCAACTAGATGACTTTAAAAGGGTCAGGACCGTGTGAAAAACCATAATGAAACTTAAATACTCTCTTGATTTGTCAAGGCCAATATTACGAATCCATTCATAAAATATTTGTTCTAATATCGACCGTGTTCTTTAAATTCTTTGCAAACGTTTCGGTAGATATTCTGCTAGTTTTCTCTGGGCTTAATCTGAGACTCCAATTAAGCCCTCAGGAAGCTAGCAGTATTTCTTGCGAAACGTTGGCAAAGAATTTGGCAACAAGGTTGAAACCAGAAGAAATATTTTATGATTGCATTCATAATATAATTTCATATAAGATACTGATAAACTCTATGATATTCCATGATATTGTTAGTAGGTTTTCCCCTTGTGTAATGACAACATTTTCATAATTAAAGAAAAAAATTATTTCCTATATCAATTAAAATGAGAAAAAGAGTAAAAAAAAAAAAAAAAGAGTCAAAAAGATACATTTAATTATGTAAAAACGTCTTTTGTCTCTTAAACACTAAAAAATTACTAATCAGTCAAAGTTCCTAACTTATTCAGGACATTTACAAAAAGTAAAAAATCTATAAAAATGAACAAATACAAAAAAAAATACATATATAAAAAAAGTACATACGTATCACATTAATAACAAACAAACTCATCAATCAGTAACAGCAACCCACTCTAAGGCTTTTATTTACAACGTATTTTTTTCCTCTTAATTTTGCAATGATCTAAACTCGCCAAAGCTCAAACATATTCAATTTTGTTTTAAAAAAATGGAACATTGTATGAGCATCAAAAAATCTTCTTTACCTTTCTGACTTGGAATTAATTTTTTTTTTTAAATTATTTTATTGAATTGTACAACTGTAATATATACATCTAGTACAATGGCTAAATGAATAAATAAATACATGAAAGAACATGTAGAGGCACTACCCACTGGCAGCACTCTAATAACATTACTTTAATAGAAGGTCCCGAGCCCATCTACTCTTTAGACGCCTAGGATGATTGTCCGGGATGGAGTTGGATGCAATGATGGAACTAGTGGGTTTGGATGTGCCTGGAGTTTATTATGGAATGATAGATATCTGGAATGGGCTAAATCGGTAACATATGGAACATTAAGATCATTATAGATAGTTTTATTTGTGACAAAATAAGGAGCGGTTAGGAATTTGCGAAGGATTTTGGATTGCAAGGATTGAATACGAGAGGAATTCGATGGTTTGGTGGAGCCCCACAGGAAATTAATTTAAAAAAAAAATTAATTTAGTTTAAAAAAATTAAGGATACACATTATCAACTACATCCATCAACAATGTTCCGTAACTCTCCATCACCTTCTACGATGACAGACATTATAATCTCTAAAATATTATTAGGCGTCCTTATAGAGAAATGCGATGATCCAAAAAAATATTGATTATTCACTATCAAGTATTGTGTATGTTTTAAATTATTTCGTTGATGTGGTCTTAATTTGTAAACATTCTAAAAAAATTGACAGAGTTATTTCTTACAACTGTTACATCTTTTTATTTCAAATATGATATTATATTTTCCACTAATTTTATATTTTAAGAAGCTATTTTAGTTTCATGAAAATGATCTCTTGAGAAATTGAAAATCGGATCGTAAAGCAATTACGAGCAATGATGAATACGCCTTTCTCGTGCCAATATTTAAATGAGCCTCTCTCAAGAGATTTATTGAAGAATTAAAATGTCAAAACGAAGGAGGGGGATTAAAATTTTGAGACCTAAAAAAGTCACTATAACTCACTCAATTTAAATACAGATGTTGTACAGTCTAACGAAATATGGGAAATAGAAGAGAAAAAACATTTGGACAAATAGAATAACGACTAAAATGTCGGATGAAGTCAGAGTTTTGTTCCCCCAAAATAACTCTACTTCCAGCTCATACGATCTTAGCTCATTTGATTTGCTAGAATTTTCATTGGTAGAATTTTCATGTGTTATAGATGTGATGAAATCGTAGGTTTCAAAATCCCTCTTGATAAAACCGATTTTAGTTTTTTTAGAATATGATTTTCCTAATATTAAACCAGGAACTACTCCTATTCAAATGATTTATACCAATTTGCCTCTAATATATATATATATATATATATATATACGCCAGCATTGTAGGAAGGAGCCGCAACACATAAAAGAATTAAAAATGCAGGGCCACTTAAGTTCAAAGACAAAGTTTATGCAACCATTTTTCTTCTGTTCACTTATTCAAATTTGATTTATCTTTAAAATTTTATCTCTAAGGTCTCACAAAGTATTTTTATTGAAAAACTTGCTCCTTCTCGAGAAAAGAATACCTTTTTACACAAGATGTATAATGAAAACACATTTATCTTCCTTTCAGTAGTACATTTTAGCAAACATGATGCATTTAGTCAAAGGAAAATATTTAAAAATACATAATTGAAGATGGATTGGATTTTAAACAGAGTTAATGCCAATTAAAAAAAAAATGTGAATATTTGATAGAATTTCACTATATTTTAATATAGAATATAAAATAAATAAATAGCTTTTTTAGTAAATATTTTTTTAATGTTTTGTATAAAACTAATAAATGTACTTGAAGTAGATATCACTAACAATCTTGAATGGAAATATTTTCGAATAAAATAGTATTTTATATTAAACAGTCAGAATTATTGAACTTGCCAATCTTTTATTGCTACGTAACCAGTTAGTCATTAAGAATATCATTAGAAAACTAAACTATAATTAAAGTATTTTTAACATTTTTTTTGAAACTTAAAGAAGTCGGGCGCCATTTTCGGACCATTCATTTTATAATAACGTGCTCCATACATTACCCTGGAGTAATATGCTAATTTCATAAAAACCGATATATTTAAATAAATTTAACTTTCCCTCACATTGGAAGGATCCCACAGATGACAATAAATTAAAAATATACGATTTATTATTATAACCTAAAATTTATTAATTCTTTTCTTTCTTTCTCGACTTGACTTTTACAAAGCGATGCAAGGTTCATTTTGGAAAATATTATATACATTGTCATATTGAAAAAACGATTAGGCATATTTATATAAATTAATAGCAAAACATAATAATTTAAATATTTTTAATAAACCTTTAAATCCAGCGGTCCTAAATATCGAAGAGGAATCGGATTCCAACATAAAATCAAAGGAATGAATAAGGCCGTGAGGGAATTCACTGCGAGGATTTACAGCGACGAAAAGACCTGACGATTCTCTTCCGAGAATTAGAGGCTTTTTCCGAGGATAAAAGCTTAATAATCAATCAATCCAGATTGGCTCCTCTTCTCATTCCTACAATGGGACAGAAGAACTTCGCTCAACCCGTGGTAAAAATAAATAAAATAATTACATGAAATAAATAAATAATCTGATAATTTTTTTTTCTGGAGTCGACTATTATAAAAATAGAACTGTTAAAACAAAGGGTCACATAACAGAGAAAAAAACTAATTGGGTATTAAACAGTAGATAGTTTATTATAATGGGGAAAAAAAGGACTACATAACTCGTGTTTATCTTCTTTTATAATATTTTTAATAACAATTGTGGCAATATTTATTTCAAAATTTTCTAGAAAAGTCTTAATTTTGTTTTCAAACAAACACAAATTTCAATGTAAAAGTTGTATATTTTATAACTAAAAAAATAAATAATAAAATTAAATTAAAAATTGCCGATTTCTAGTCCCGAGAATAAGAAGAAGACAAATTTTAATTCAGTAGATTTTGCTAGGTAACCGAATTTATTTAGAAGGTTTGACTTTGTTATTATGATTGTATGACGATTAGTAAAAACTGAAAGATCTCATTTACCTATGTATACCAGGAATTCTGTTTTTAGTATAAATGTTTTCTTCAATCAATGTTTTTACGCCGTATTAACCAAGTCCTTCGAAGACTGATGAACGAAGTTCATTAATTAAACTAATTATTTCATGTACATAGTTATTCTAACAAAATTAATTTATTTCATTATTTCTTAACGAATCTAAAAAATCAATCAATATCAAATCTGTTAAAAAAAAAAAAAAAAATTAAGCTTGTAATTTTTTTAAAACGCAATACTTCTGAGAGTATTTAAAGTACATA
The DNA here is from genome assembly GCA_964056705.1 of Troilus luridus. Taxonomy (NCBI): domain Eukaryota; kingdom Metazoa; phylum Arthropoda; class Insecta; order Hemiptera; family Pentatomidae; genus Troilus; species Troilus luridus. Next base: position 40,060,459 of record OZ057412.1, on the reverse strand, counting down.
AAAAAAGTATCTTTGCAGGCGACGAAATTAAAAAAAAAAAGAAAAAAAAGAACAATATTTTCTTCCTTCATAAATTAACTTTGACCGGATTTATGCTCCGAGAGGGAGAAGGACGAAGAAAAATATACTTTCTACTTAGCTTAATTAAACAATCTTGAACTAATTACGTCTCTCTCTCTCTCTCTCTTTCTCGTTTTCTCCTCTCTCTCTACCTCCCTCTCAAACGGCCTTTACATGATTAAGTAATCAAAATGTTTTCGAAATTAGCAGAGTTTCAATATTATTATTTGGCAAGGTCATTCATCGCTCTGTTAATAATGTAAACTTGCTTATATGAAATATTAACCCTCGAAAATGTTTTTATTCTTTGAATCCTTAGAGTGGGAGGGTATGTTCATTCTACGATCGTAAATTGCCACAACATAGGTCATACAAATACCGACTAAAATTATTAAACAAATCGAATTTCACTGTATAATGTGTAGGTATTATATTATCTGCTTTTTAAAAATCATGTTGCATAAAGGACTATAAAATACATTCGTAAAATAAAAATACAATACTTAAAGATATTTCGTCGTATGGATAAACGATTTTACTCGGAAGACATAAATAATTACATTTAATTACGTTTTATATACTAACGGGTAAACAGATTGGTGAAAAGTTGAATGGCTCAACAAACCGATACAACAAAACAGATTTCTGATGACATGGGCAATTAAAACCACCAATATCTCGATTCACAATAAAAAAAAATCACCACAGCCATGTCGTTTCTTCTTTCCTCATTGGACTAAACCAGTGCGTCGAATTTTAAAAACAGTGTAAGTTAATATAGCTGGATAAAAATCTAAATGAAAAATGGTCCCAGTTAAATCAGAGCAAGAAAAAAAAGTAAATAATGTTGTAGAAATCGTTAATAAAACACATTTGTTTTAGAAATTAAAAAAAAAAAAATAGAAACGTGAAATCTTGATTTACAGTCCTATACTTTCTATACATAGACTCAAGGAAAATTGTATTGAAATATAATACAACGACAAATACGAACACAAGCAAGCCATGTTTGATAAAACAATATTTATGAGTTTTTATCTATAAAATAAAGACAATATTGTAAATAATATGGGCATTAATTATTATTCAAATGAGCTTACCTATTTATTTTATTATCAGATTAATTAAGAAGCTGTAAGCAATATATATTCTTCATTCACCTTCTACATCGACCTCATTCCATGTTAATGTATTCAACAATGAGGGTGGATAGCGGTGATAATGTAACCAACATTAATCTTCATGTTCATAATATCCTTCCCGCTCTTTATAACAATGATTCATGCTCACCTCATAGGAATTTTCTTCATTTAGTGCTTCATAAAAAAAAAAAAAATAATAAAAAAATAAGCGAAAATTCCCTTGGTATGGTTCGGCCTTATTTTGACTTTTATTATTTCTGACTCGTGATAAATGATTTCGTTCATAAAGTCTAGCAGCAAAATAATAAAATAACTCAAATGAAGGAAGACTGATAAAACAGTTGCAAATCCAAAATATACAATATTCGCCAATATTTTGGAACCCCCTACTCCAAGAAAATCTTTCATGGGAGCACATATTGACTACATAATAAATTTTTAGTATTAAAACACCCCTGCCTAATTGTTATTTGCTTAGCTTCAATTGAAATCCTTGTTTAATGAAAGGACTTCATAATATATTTATTTAAAGCCCCTTTACAAGTAAACAGATTGGGTTTAAATGTTGCAACATCTCTGACAATTTTTTCCCGATCATATAGACAATTAAATTAAAATAGGGCAACAATTGAAACATAGAATGATTTTAAATTGTATAAATATTACCAATATTTTCATTTGATACTTGACGTTGAAGTTATAAAGATTTCCATTTTATCCTAGAAGTAAAGGGGAAAGAAAGAAAAAAAAAATTACTCTACAGCCCTCCGGAATGTTCTATTCAGTTACTTTTTTTCCCTCCTTCATTCTCCCTATCTCTATCCTTCTTTCTCCACATACGATTATAACGATTCATATTTCTCAATTTAATATATAACTCCAATTTGGTTTCATATTTTTTATAGTAATTTTTTCAACTCTTTTGTGTTTCATCAATTACATGGTATTCGTTATATTTTGTAATAAAACCATTTCTCTCGTAATTTTACTTTGTTTTTATTATTTTCTAGATTTCTTTCCATTCTTATTATTTCTAATTAATTATTTCATAATTTATCTTTTGATCTGTGTATTTCTTTCTTATCATTATCTTTGTTATATTTACTTTAGTACTCCACTCCACTATATATTATGGTTTTGCTATTTCTGTTTTATTCAAAGCCCTGATAATGGTTTAAAACGTTGTAACAAAGAAAAAAGTTAAACTTATTTTTTGTAAATATTATTGACTACAACCCCCAACCATTTGATTGGACATTCTTTTGAGATAAATCCAGTCTACCATTTTCACATCATTATCTACTTAAGAAATAGTTTACAATTTTTTTTTTATTTCGTTATGTTTAACGTATTCGAAGCGAAGCAGAGGCCGTTAGCGACTACTGCTCTTCTTAAATTTCTTGAATTAGCTTAGTGGCTTTTAAATAGATTAGCGTCTTTTGTATTTTATTATTTTCTTTAAACGGCAGACACGTTTCACTATTCTAATTTATTCTTTCTGTTTGATGATTTTTACATTCAAATAGTGTTTCACTGTGTTTTTATTTACAAAGCATAAAATGAGGAATTATATTGACTAAGGTTTTGTATTAGAGTAGACCTATTTTTCTCATTTATTTTTAGGACGGAGGAATTCGAAACCAGTACTTGTACTGGTGTTACTTCAGTAACACAAAGACAACAATGTGACTGTATCAAGTTTGAAAATTCCTGGCTCAAGTTGTTTCTTTGATCGTCAACTAGCCCCTTTCAATATGTCCGAGAAACAATTCGAAAGTGGTGTGGAGTCGATATGAAAGGGATTCCTAGAGGGGGGCCTTTGCTGTGGGGGAGCAGCAGGTGGGCAACTTGGCCGGTCGGACTCCCTATTGTTGAGTAGAATGCTGCCTGCATATTCCCTTCCCCAGGGCCAGTCTGTTAGTTCGCACGCTACTGCTAAGAGTCGCAAACACACAACTACTTGATCGAAGCAGTGTTCCCTCCACATGTCACAGTTTATTTTACTAGAGAAGTTCCTTTTAATAAAATAGTTCTTTAATATTATTTAAAACTAGCTAAACTTGGTTTAAAAATAGATTTTCTAGGAAATGTCACTGTAATTCATTGAAGATCTTGGAATGTAAGTATAAAAAATAAAACTCTGTGATTAGAACCATTTTAAATAAAGAAAATAATGGTTTTCTATAATTTTTAACATTAAATTTAATAAATATATACTGATATCTCAAATTTACTCCATGTTACTCAAACGCAAGAAAAATGTTATTCGATTATAAAAACACGATCCTAAGATAAATTAGGGTGACAATTGTTTCAACATTACCAAGTTCTATCAGCCGGATGATATTCCACCATCGCATTTAAATTAATTATACTGTAAATTTGTTTAATAGAGTGTTTTATATAAACATATAAATTCACCCCATTTTTAAATGGGATATTTTTAAAGCTTACAAGTATTCGCATTTAAATACTTAGTAGATATAAATAACGTTTAAATTTTCCAATGGCCGAACCTGAAATAATCAGTGTAATCGTTGTCGGAAAAAATAATATAAAATAATAATGTGAGATTAAATATATTATTTAAGTAATATAATTCTGAAAAAGAATCCAGGAGAAAGAAAATAAGTATTGACAACATAGATAACCCCAAATTAGGATTTACGAAACCATGGGATATTGGGTTGGTAATAAAAAGCAACAATGATAATAAAACTTGTGTTAAATTCCTGCTTTAATTTGAACGAATCTGCATGTTTTTTTCGCATTTGAAAAACAATACGATCATAACAGAGGTGTTGAGCTTGTTTATATTCGGGCATTAACAGTGAGTCCTGAAAACTGTAGTTGATGAGGACTCGGGCAATAATCCATACAACCCCGGTCCCGGCAGGTCCGATAACAACTTTCGCGCTGTTCCTCCTCTGCTTTATCTGGCCTCGGATTAGGGCTCAATACACCCTTGGATTATTCGAGCTCTCCCAAAGTCACAGATAACGCTTAATTAATTTATAAACTTAATGAATAGATAATCTATTATGTCGTATTGGATTGCTCACAGTAATTGTATGTCAGGAAGGTTTAAACGAAAACTCGCTGGGTATATAAACACATTTCATTGTTTCAAAAATATGGTAAAGTTTATTTCGAATAATATTTTATCAATAAAAAACGTTGTTAGTAATAAAGGATACCTTGTTAAAAATAATGGGTAGTGAGTTTCGAATTTTATTTATTAAAATCCCAACCCGATATCAATCTTTTTATGACAAACTTCAATCCCTCTTAAACCCACTTGTTTCTAACCTAGCAACCTCTTCAAATCCTGATAATCCTCCAAGGTGTCTGAAAAGAAGATAACTACGTGATCTTCTAAGTTGAAATTTTAATTTGAGTACTACCACTGGGTAGTTCCTCTACTTGCTTTTTCATGCCAATGTAAACATTCATAATCTTTATTTGATGTATTCTGTTATACAGTTGTAAATTGCATTAAATAACTTTTAAAAATATTATACAAATGAATATCGAATTAGATACTTGTGATTAGCAGATCACTGTGGACTGTTATCCGCCATTGTTTATAACCCGAACACTGATAATTCTCACACTGATAACACCTACCTAATTATTTATATTCATGGAAATAGAAATATACAAAATGCTAATTCTAGACTCTTCTAGCCTAGTGATACCCAAACTTTTTTGTACCACGCCCTTCCCACGTTCAAATGAAATTTCTCCTATTCCACCCTTACACAATAAATTCCAGAGGCATATAAAAAAAACACCATGAATAATACACTAAAAACAAAATATATAGTTTTACCCAAACCGCCCCTTACCCCCCCCCTGACTTGTATTCACGCGCCTCAGGAAGGGAACCACTGCTCAAGCCACCTCATTTTTTTATAGAAAAGTTATTCCTACACTTTCGACGAAATCAACTCCACTTAGCAATCTCTTAAAAAACAATTTGATGACATTTTTCAAAATAATTTGATTTTTGGAATTATTCCGAAGTCCTGAAAGTATTTCACAGCTCCTTCTGAAAACGGCAATTCCTAGAGTGACAATGTGGTCATTTTAAATAGGCAACAACAAAATTAAATAGACTGTAAACAAAATAATAATACAAAAACAATAGGAAAAATAATTTAATAGCATTTGAACGAATAACAACTTGAATTATTCGAAGATGATAGATAAGAAGAGATTACAGGAAACAAGGAGGTAGTTTCATGGCAATTTGGTAAATCACAAGTACTCCGAATTCTCTTTAATGCTGCAATATTGACCCACTAGAAAGTTGGTCGCCTATAGGAGCGGAGCAAAACCTTACGCGGAAAAACATCACCAAAATAAATTTGTAATTTAAGGCCTCCTGCGATCCACGATCGCTTATCGAGCATATCCCCCCGTAGTTGGATTATAAATGGACTTTTGATAGAGGCACCTATCGGAACATGAAAAGGTAATCCCCTCCGAGCAGAGTTTATCACTAAGAGGATGATAGGAGGGGAGGTGGATCAAGGAAAGAAAGAAAGATAAATAGGAAAAAGACGGAGACGGGGGTGGGTGAAGAGGGAGGGAGATAATAGCGGAGCGGAGGTATAAGTCCCTAGGGAGGTTATTGATGGCCAGGGTAGGCCAATCCTCCGATATATTGTCTAGGTCTCTCCTATCTCCTTCTGGCGTCTAAATCACAACAGTTTGAGAAGTTCCTGTTGGGCATGGTACCACCGCGTGTCTCTGGGTTGGCGAAGATCGGGTTGATACCTGGCAATTGAAAGGCAACAGGGGGCATCTTATTTGAGCATCAAGAACTCCCTAATTCGAGGGAGTTCAGAACTCAACAGTACAATAAATGGAGCAAAGAGATATCTTAATCTTTACTGGAACGATCTTTCATATTGCGTAGCTGTTTACCTAACTTTTTTTTTCTTTATCAGTTTAATACATCATGTAATACCGCTCATTCAAAAGAACAATGACTCGCAAAACATTTGGAATTCTTCAGAGTAGCAATGGTATTGATTGATTCATTTTATTTCAAGAATAACAAAGTTGAAATTCCATTTCCAAAATTGTTTAACTTATGTCCTTATTTCCATAAAACATCAAGTAAAAACATCATACAACTCAAAATATGACTTTATTAAAAAACTTTGTTGTTTATGGAATATCACACACTTCGCTTCTGAATTGAAAAGCATCAACCAATACGATTGCTTCTGAAGGCATTTTTGAGTTACGTCATTCTTTTTAAGAAGCGATATGTATTGACGTGCATAAGGTACTATGCTCCGCTCTCTTTGAGATTTTAGCTACTTTTCGATAGATTTCACTTGATTTAATAGTGAAAATGACTCACGTATTTTAACAGTTTTTTATTTTCCAGAAATTTCACGGAAAAACATTTTGGAAATGGGATATCAGCTGTCTCGTTCCTGAATTAAAAAGCTTCAATAAAGTAAATTATACTTAAACAAAAAAGAAAGTTACAAAGTTTCAGATTATTAAAATTGTCTTAATGGCTAATAAAATAATTTAAATACCATTGTTACAATACGAATGCTTTGCTTCAACAATAACAAAAATTTTATTTTTTTAACTTACATGGTACTCTCAAATACCTCTATTGAAAAAGTAGTTTTTGAGTTATAATGTCGTTCTTTTGAAGGATCGATATAAAAAATCTTAATAATATGTTTAAAACTTATCAATTTAATTAAACAGTCAGTCGACGGTAATGAGGTGGATCAGTATGTATTGTCCTGGATTATTGATTTCTAAACAATGGTCAAGATAAATTAATTGTTGTATTAACAACCACGAATCGGCTGTCTGAGATCTGGAGAGCTTCTTTGGGGTAACCTCTATAAATTGGATGCCCTTAATTGGGGGAAACCTGGCGGTTGAGCGTGATCTCTGTGTTCAATGTACACCAATCAACACTCTCCTGGCTCTGTTCCATCTCTGCCATGGAGGTAAGGTAGAGCCATCTTTAATCTGCCTGATATAATAGAACACAATGGTATACTACTAGAGTGGTGTGCTTGGGCACCACAGCAGAGTAAACCAGCTACGAACCAAAAAGAATAATGCAGTACATTTGCACCAAGCCATTCACCACCCAGTCGGAATAAGTAATAATTACTATTAGGAATTGTCATATCCTTCAACTATAATAAAATACACGGTATGCATCCGTGACAACCACTAAAAACATATAGCCGGAAGGTTCCAGCAATTGTTAGGTTCTCTTCAGTTACTTATAACCATCATTACTTTAAGTTAATTTAAATATTAAAACCATTATCAATTTATTATGCTGTTTAAAATACCTACAAGCCTTTTTATTTTTTAAAATTAATAAGATGATTTTCTCTTATCATCATTATAAGGTACAAAATTTACATAATCTTTCTTTGCATACAAATGGATTGTTATTATACCTTATTATTTCTTTTTTACAATAAATATCATTAAATAACGTCCGCAACTAGAACGGGAATATACCATATCCCATAAAGAGGGAAGGTATTGGAATATTTTGTCAAATCATCTCATTGCAAAATCTTGGAAACAGTACTATCTCCACCATCTACTGAACCCTTAATGTGTCGGATAGATGTTTTATCAATCACATGGACAAACACCTGAATGATGAACATTTATGAGAGCTGAGAAAGACAATGGTTCAAATAATATAATCCTAAGTTTCAAGAAATAGTTTGCAAGCAACTAAAATAAAAGCTAAAACATAAACACATTTTAGGATTTGACCATATGTCGGTATTTTTTTTTTTACGGAAGACATACTATTTATAAATTTAATTTGACTGTCGTGTTCATGCATTAAAGTACGTCACATGTACTCATTTACAACCGTTGGCTGTTTGAAATTAGGTGTTTTAATCGTGTTCACAAGGGGCAGTAATATCGTATTTTACCAGCGAATGGCGAACATGCCCGTATAAAGGGTCGTAAGTTCATATTAACATATGCTACGATGTAACTACTACCATATATGTATCTATGTAAGTACTCTAGCATATAGGATTACTACCTTTATCTACCGCAAAGGAGTATTCTGTCTTTTTTTCTTTCAATAACTTTTGGCTTAGATAGGAACAAACACACAGTAGTTTTTTTTTTAGCTTTGAGAAAAATATATTAATTTTTATTGATTTCAGTTGAGCTTAAATGTATGCTAAACGTTTACTAGTAGGTGTAGGATAATGACATGGGGTCCTCAGGTCACGATAAAACGCCAATCACTAAATCTTGAATTGAATTTAATGTATTAACTTTTCAGAAAAAAAACAAAAAAAGACCATCTATACTTACTAAAACCAGTTTGGAGATACGCATTACAAATTTTCGGTATTGATAAACTGACTCACAGAAAACTTTTCAATACCAAGACTTATTACCAAAACCTCTAATTAACTATGATATGTCAATAACAAAACTTTGCCTATTAAAAATATATTTTTATTTCAGTATAAATGATATTATCAAGAATGATACACTTATTTTAGTATATCTAAATTATATAAATAAACAGAGGTAAAATGTGTACAGCATGAGTTGTTTAAAGGAGAGAATAAACAGCAAGGGCCAAAGATCGACCCACGCAGAAAGAAAAGAGACGCTGAAAAACGGGAGCTCAAGAGGTTAGGCACATTCCCGCGGAATGGATAGCACTGGATTCCCAACGAAAACAAAGAGCCTTCTGGAAATATATCTAAAAGGCCTTCTACACGGTCGGGACCGACCGCCGACCATCGTGACCTTGGTCGGGTTGATGTAGAAATAGACCATGTAGAAGTCGGTTGACCGACCAATATCTGGTTGGCCCCGACTGTCCGTGGTCGGGAGCGCATCCAAGGCTTTCTACACGGTCGGGACCGAACGCCGACCATCGTGACCTTGGTCGGGTTGATTAGAAATAGACCGTGTAGAAGTCGGTTGACCGACCAATATTTGGTCGGCCCCGACCGTCTGTAACGTCCGACCACAGTGTATCGATTAGGATAGTAGGAGCTAGCTGGACAAAATTCATGTTTAAAATTCTAATTTTTTTTATTGGAATATTGTAAACAGTTATTCAAAATCTAGAAATCAAATTTTCTGATGAAAAAATCTTCTGATAATCAAAGTGTATAATTTTTGTTTTTAATGCATGAAGGATTTTTCCTCATTTTGAAACTTTGAAGTGATAAAAATGCCTTTTACCCATTTGTATCCGGGCTGATTTTTCTATATTTAATAGCTACACCTCTCCTATGAATAATAAGACACATTTTAGCCTGCAGACTCGAGTATAATATTTGTTTTAGAGTACTTTATTTTGAGAAGATATTTTGTTGAATAATGGTTAATGCACCCGAAGGAAGAATAAAATTGCCGAAGAATATTTTTATAAGAGTTTGGAGTTTTTGTGAATAAAATTGTTTTTTTTATTCAGAAATTTCTTGTTTTTCAATCTGTTTCCATCTGTTATCTCATATGATGCATACTTCAATTGGCACATTCAGAAAAAATTAAATTATTTGCACTAGGAAGAAAAAAACGACAAAATTCCAGTTGCGGCAGTTTTTTTGCTGTTTAGCTTAGTTTATATTTTATTTCCGTATCACTATTCTAAAGGGACTTGTTAGAATAAACAAGAATTTTTATCAGTTTTATTATTATATACTAGCGACCCACCCCAGCTTTGCTCGGGTAATAAGGCATGTTGTCCCTACATAATTTGTCTGTGTAATAAATTTTTTTTTTATCACGTACCGACCACTAAGGACCACGTGAATATCATTGGTTAGGCTTCTTTGGGAGTCTTGATTTTCTTTTTCCCATCTCAGCTAATGTACTTTATTATATAGAATTTATAAAAAATAAAAACAAAACCAAATATTTCTTTACATGCGAATTTATTGTACTATCTTGCACGTTATTAGACAAGCAGCGTCTTCTGTGAAACCCATCGATATTCCAACCTATTTACACAAAACCTCGACAAATTATATATCTAAACTATCCTGGTGAGTCTATCTATTGTATTCAATATATCTAAAACCGCATGAAAATCCGTGCAGTAGTTATTTAGTTTACCGCGAACAAACGTGGCCGTCGACTTTGTTACATAATATGTATAGATTGTTTTAATTAGTAATTGTTTTTTTTTTTTTTTTTTAAAAAGGACAAAATAAATGTCATTGTAAATAACACACCTTGATTGTTTTTTTAAAGCCTTGTATATCGCCCAACAAGTCTCAGGTATAATTTTAGAATGCAATTGAAATTCTGTAACTGTACTGAATCTGAGATCTTTATAACTTCTTCCCGTAACCAGAAATCTTAATGTTGCTAGTAACTGTTCTTCAGCAGACACAGCCTGACGCATAACTGTATTTTTCTTTGTAATCATTGGACGCGCCATTTCAAGTAATTCATTAAAAGTGCCATGATCCATTCTTAAAAAAATTAGAAAGTCATCAGAATCAAGAATCCGTACAATATTAAAGTGGTTCAAAGTAATTCGCTCTTTAAGCCGCTGTGTCATCAACTTTCTTTTTTTTTCATTGTTTTCCTTCTTCACTCAAGCAAAAAAAAGTTATTGCCAAACCGATCTTCTGTTGCTTTGAAAGGGAAGGAGCCATCGCGAATACCGGAGAAGAACTAACAAGTTGAGACCAAGAGCACGATGGTTGGTGGTCGGTCCCGACCGTGTAGAACGAATAAAAAAATTGGTCGACCCGACCAAGGTCACGATGGTGTAGAAGGCCTTTAAGGAAATTCTACTAACTTTATACCAGTCCCTTGGCGTCTTGGCAGGAAGGCAACGAGGAATGAGACATCTGTATTCAAATAGACTAGAATGGAATCAAACGAGAGAACAGGCAATCAATTTGGAAAGGAGGAAATGAAGAATCCTATCGTACACCAACAACTGTAACCATTTCTTTTAATACATTTTATTGTTAAAATTTGAAATACAATTAAGGAGAAAAGGCATAGACGCGGCATGTATGAAAAGTATATGGATCTACGTACTTGTGAAAATAAAAACACAAAAGTTTCAGGAGGATCAAAATGTTGGTTAGCTATAAAGATTCACAATTACAAATAATAAAAAAGTAATAAAACTGACTACCTTGCAGGGATTGAGAACTTATATATAAGAAAAGAAGCAAAGGAACATCGTAATTTTGACTGCAACTATCTAACATTGTTTTTTATAAATGTCATCTTTAGACTTAATAAATTTGTTAAAACTCATTAAATTATTTAACATCGGAGTCCGGTGTTTTACACTTTTTAGAAGATCAACTTAGTTCTGAGAATGTCCCCATCAACAAAATCCAAGTTTTCAACTATGTAGAAGTAGTTTTGATATTGACATCGAAAAAACTTCTTTAATATGTTTAAAGAAGTATTTTCATACATTAAAAGTGTATAATGTCAATATTTCAATCAACTCATAATCAATAAAGCAATTGTATATATTTTTTTTTATTTTGGTAGGCATATTTTTTAAATAAGGCATTACTGGAAAAATCCCGACCAAAAATCCTTAAGCATCTAATTAAAAACAAATTAAACAAAAATACCTGTCTGAAATATCATGAAATGAACTGATATTTCGCCCATGTGGGGATCCTCAAGACAGAAAGGGAATAATAGCAAGTGGATACAACGAACAAAGCATATCCTAAACCTTGTGATTCTACGCTCAATATATAGTTTCATAATTTCAAACTTCAGTTTTTTTTAATTTACACATTTCTTTAACGACTGCACTAACCAAAACTGTCGCTCTTCTGTATTAATATATTTTTTTAATATACTTAATAAAAATATGTGGCATCGCTCTGGTCTACCGACCTTGACAACCATTGATCTTTTGTAACTATTAAGTAAATAATGCTGAACTGTACGGTTGTATATGCAAGAAACTAATGCTTATGAAGGTTCAATAAGACTTGAGGGACAGTATAAAGACAACATAAAATGACTGTATCAAAAGCTCACAAACAATTACAATCCTGTATTCTTGAATAATTTTATCAGACATGTATGTTTCAATAAGGGACAATCGTATATTTTTTTCCAGTGAAATTTCCACTGATTGTGAACAGATGTATTTTAATATAGATAAATAGGTGTTCAAATGTTTCGAATCTAGCTACGATGGGATAGCGTCAACACATCATTTATACAACAAACTGGTACAGCGATGGGAATTGTTACCCTAGGTATAGAGGAACAATGCTAACAAAGGACACGAGACAATAGGCGTATGAATAACATTCAATTCCTCCAGAGGCTGAAATATCGCGGGGCACACACTCTCCTTCAAAGATGGGACTTGGCTTTAATAAAGCCGGGAACAAGTCCTTTTTGGAACGTGACAAAGTTTTCGACAACCTTGACGTATTATTCCGGCTTAAAGGCTCCGGCCCCTCATTTCTCAAATTATAATCCCTGGCAGGGGTTCTCTTCTCTAGCCCCGCTCACAATAGCCCTCATAATCACCCTGAAAAATGAGCTCAACTTAAAAATAAGTTTTCGTTCCGAGCTTCTTTATTGTTATTACCCACTTTAAAGTCGGAGGAGGTGTTGAAATAATTAATTCATTTATTATTTTTAAAAAAATAATGGATAGCTTGATTTGAAACTGGAATTAAATTAGTGTGTATTAGCGTAACGCCAACAGGATTAACAAATTTAACATGTTATTTCTATTAATATTTCTACAACCCCTGCAAATAATAGGTTAATCCAATTATTTTCTAATATCTAAAGCGAAATCAGAGGCTGAGTCAGGAACTGGCTTGAAGTGGAGTTATTCCTTATATTATAACTCCACACAAAAATTACGAAACTTACAAGATCCCGCTACCCTCAATACAGTTAACTCACTCTGGACAAAATTCGACTTGACCGCTTATTCACCGGGGTTACAAACATATTTAATTGTACAATCATTAATCAACAGCTAATTTTAATTAGAACCAATAAAAATTATACCTAAAATTTATATCTTCGTATAGGGCCTTTTATAGTATTAGAATACCACTTACTTTTCAGTAGTTAATGGAATGGTTCCTAATTTACGTATTATTATTATTTTTATTATTATTTATTACGTATTATTACGGTTTTTATTTTTACGTATAAATATAAAAATGACTGAGAAACATAAAGCCGTTGATTTTTCTATTGATTCGTTGTTAAATGGATATTGAATTTTATTCTAATTGAAGAAGTATCAAGTAATGGCGAACATACAACACTTCAGTAACAAATAAAAAAAACCTTATATATAAGGAATCAATAAGAAAATATGACAATGGAATTGAATCAGTCATTTGAAAAACACCTCATTTTCATTTTTGGCCAAAGTTGAGTTAGACATATTAAATTGTTGGTGAAGGCTAGACAAATTCAAGACGCATGTTTGGAAAATGTGTATATATTATTTGAAAAATAAAATAATGATTTTTATTAATAATTTGAATAGTTTTACCTATGATTTCATACCTGATAACATAGCGTATAGTCAGTCTTTTGAAAAACAACACATCTCCAACAACGTTTATAATTATTTAAAATAAAAACAATAAAATTTTAGTTTGGTAGAATTAGCTTACCTAACCCCTGTAGAAACATATAAAAAATATATGGTGTTAAATTATGGACCAGCTGAGTTTTTTTTTATTTCCAGAAAGTTTACTTTTTTGAATATGAGGTGTTTCTCAAAAAGGCGATACAATAAAAGAAACGTTTATATAATTTTGTGAAAAATTATACATTATTATTATGTATTCTTTTTTTTGCGGTACTTGTTTATAATTTTGGGAAAATCTTTTAGACCTTTAATAAATCAGTACATTGTGCTTTCAATTTTTCCCCTGATAAAAATAGGGGAGTGAGGTAAAATTTAGAAGTGAGGAATATGGTTCAAAGAATATGCAAAAAGATGAGAATTAACATAAAACGAGATATTTAGTGATGAATGAATTTAGAAATAAACTAGACTAGCATCTGTAAAAAAAAGAATAATAATTTAAATAATTTTTAGCTTACAGAAATTTCTCTGCCAAAGAAATCAAAATCTGCCTTATTCCGTACTACGTCTTCCTTTCTGAACGACTTTCTATCAAGAAAGAAATGTGAAGCTATTATATTCCTTCGGTTATATATGGCTTGCTGGATTCGCACCGGATCCAATTCTTAGACATTTCACTGCAAGTTTTATATCCACAGATACACATTTTTATAATATATAGTTAATTATTGTTTATAACTATATATATATATATATATGTAACACGATGTAATAAATTAATTAATCACGAATGTTTTTAGTAAACTTTACAAGTTTTTTTTATTAATTTAAATTTACAACTGTATCATAATAATACAACAAGTAAATAATATTAATATCAATGAAATCATGATGTAGATGTAAAGTTTTACGAAGGTATTGACCGAGTAACTGAGGTTAATCTTCGACTTGATATACATTGAATTCAATAAAGAGTTAATAATAAAAAACTATGAACTTAAGGAGATCTTTGGTGTCTATAATCCATAATATTTTGTCTGCAGTAAGATTTTTAGATAGATAGTTTTATCTTATGGGTATCGAGTTATATCCCAATTTTCTTAACGAGATACGAATATGCTGCAGAATATCAGCTTGTTGATGATTATTATTAATATCATGAATTGAGGTGTTATCACGTAAACAAGATCCTGTTGAAGTTGTATATATTGCCCTTTGGCTGTATCAATATTTTGTTTTGTCTTAAGTGAATTTTTATGCCCAATTTGTCCTCCAAATCGTAAAAAAAAAGTCACAGTGTACACGTTAGTCTTGTATATACTGTGTATATACACTAGAAGTGAATCTTGAATGTAAGAAAAGGAGAATTGGGCTATAATCTGATAAAAGGAAGTCCTAGGATTCGGTATTGGCTTGAGTGGAGGCAATCTGGGATGAGGCAAATATGAACAGGATGTTGGGACGATTTTTGAAAATAGATGAGGTTATTTGGGGCCAAGATAGAGGAACTATCCCAGCAATGAAGCATGGACCAAGATATTGGAATAAGGGATCAGAAAGAATATAATAGTTACCGGGAGGACAGTATACAGTTGAAAGTGTAATATGGAAAGGGCGAATCGTAATCGTTACTGAGGATGATTGAATAGCATCAGTTAGTGAGGAAAGAATAAGGAAATGGGATAAGTTATTATGAATGAGAATACGAGATCCGTCATGCGAAGTGTTGTCTGGGTGGTCCGATCTGTAAGTGATCTAGTCCCGTATAGTGAACAGTCTGCGATGGGTGATGTGTGTTTCCGTCATTATGCAATATCTAATTGTCATGGAGAAATATGTAAGTCACGCCATTTAGGCTATTAGCATTCCACAAGACGATAGCTGGGGTGATTAAGATTTTTCTGGATAGGTTGATGAGTGTTTTGATAGTTTCTTGAAGATCTCTCAGGAAGGATGACAGGATAGAATTTATGTCGGTTGTATTTTGGATTTGAATTGGATATAGATCTGGAGGTTGTGATGGATAATTCATGTGGAATGGAGGGTTAGCTGGGAACTGAACCCGAGGAGAACTTTACAAGTAAAATTAGAAACCAAATTATGTAAGTCTGGCTGTAAAATATTGTATCCGCCAAAACGAAAACTATAATGTATAATGTTTAACCTCCAAGCAGCAATTGCTGGCCACAACTTATACCTAACAAATGAGAAAAAACAACATTAAAACTTTTACATTTGCATTTAATTTCAGACTAGTTGAAGCTAACGAAACTGATCGGCTTACAAAGGATTGAAAGTTATCGAACATTCATCACACTTTTGATACAGGAAATAAAACACGAACTTTTTTTTTACGTCCAATTACTTAAAGCCAGAAAGCGAACTTTGTAGCGAGAATATTAAGGTCGAAGCTCAGAGAACGCTTTACACCACAAAGCAACAGAGAAGCACTCTGTCAGATTGATACTTCAAAATTGCCCTTCTTCGATTTTAGAGAGGTCTTCATTCAGATAATTTGTTCAGCACAAAAAATGATTCATGGCTAACCCGAAAGATATTTGAATAGAATTTGTTTCCGTTGGTTCGAGATAAGAATAGAAACATAGGACAGTGACCTGTATTATTACCTTTCATCGAATCAACACTACATTGAATTAATAATTAGATAAATAATAAATAAATTAATAAAATAGAATAAATATTAAAATGGAAAATAGTCCTTATGAAGATATGTAGGCCAATAACCATTGATTACAGAAGTTGAAGGGCCAAGAAGATTTATGTGCATTTAGATAATAGATAATCTAATTTTTATAATTATATTATTACATTTAAATATATTATTATATATAGATTATTATATTATATATTAAGATTTAAGTAAATTTATATTATAAAGCTAAGATTTTTTGGTCATATTTATAGAATGGGTGGTAATAAGACTGACTAAAAAATGTTCATCTATTTTGACAGAATAAAGATCCATATTTCACAAAAGATAATGAAAATTTACGAATCACAAAAGATACAAAGAAAAAAGATAAATTTAGTATGTTAATTTACAGTTGGAGTTTTTCAGCTCCCGGATAGAAAATGGGCAAATGAAAGGAACAAGCAACAAAGAGTAAGAATGAAAATGTTCTTGGAAAAGAAAAACATCCTGACTGTACAAACGAGATTTGTTGATGGTCTGAAAGAGTTCTATCTAAATAAATACAACAAAATCGAAATAAAATAAAACATACATTTCGAAAAATATAATAAAATTAAACTATTGAAACACTTCACGACAAAAAAAAAGAACACTAAGATCAGTAAATAAAAACGAAAAGTTACAAAAAATAAACTAAAGTTTTAAAATGTTGAGCGTATTAATCATAATGAAGTTCTCAAAGGAGTACAAGATTGAGATATACTCACGTTAGGAAGTAACACACTGATGACAAGACAAACACTCCATCACATTATTTAGGTCTCCCCATTTTATAAAAAAATAAAAGGCAGCTAGAGTGTCAGTAATAAAACAGCCCCCCCCCCAACAGGTAACATTTTTTCTTTCATTGTATCTTTCGACTTTAGTAAAAAGTATTTTGGAAATTGCAATTAATATATTATAAAATATTAATACGGAGAATAGTGTTTCTAAAAGTGATTTAAATAATATAAAAGCTATTTGTTAATTTTATGAATTTCAGGAGTGAGTCTCGCACAGTTTCTTAAATGATCACACAGCTTTGTTAAAAAAAAAAAGAGGATTAAAACGTACTCAGAAATGCTTAGATTAATTAAAAATAAGTAGATTTGATTAATTATACAAAAAAATGAACTGAAAAAATCCCGAATTATCATTTAGGAGATACTAAGTTATATGCATTAATGACTTGGTTCAAAGGACGATTTTCATAGAGAGGGCACGTTCTGGCCTGCTAATTCCTCAGGGCTCACTCTAAGGACGAGCGGATCCTCTTCAGCTATAATGGGAACTTAAACTTTATCAATTTGTGGAACTTCCAGGCACCGCCGTAATAGGCTACAGTATTTTTTTCTTTAAGTAGTTCGAAACAATTTGAGTACAGTAGGAAGGAAATATTAATTATCTCATATCAAAAGGAAATTGCTACATTATTTAACTTGTTCCAATTATGTAAGAGAGAAAATAGATAATAAGAAAAAAATTAATATGCAACGAAATAAAAAAATAAATATTTATAAAATTAAACAATGAAATTATTAAAAAAAAATGTATTTATTGAAATTTACAACTGTATTATAACAATACAACAAGTCGATATAATGCGTAATGGCATGAGGTAAAGGGGAGTAGAGAAACTACTCTCTGGTAGTACATAAACAACCTATTCAACTTAGATGGTCTAGAGGGCCCTCTTTTCAGACACCTCGAAAGATTGAAGAGGTTAGGTTTGAACTTGGTGGGTTTGAGTGAAAATAAGGTTCGTCATTATAGGACTGATATCGGCAAGAAATTGGACATTGATGTCATTAAGCATGACTTTATTCGTAACAAAGTAAGGGATAATAAGGATTTTACGAAGAATATTGGATTGCAAGGATTAAATAATAGAGAAATACAATGGCTTAGTGGAGCCCCAAAAGCTCTACTTCGTAAGTCGAAATATAATTGTATGGGAATGAAAAAAAAAAATATATATTTTTCTATAATAGAAAATTTATCAAAATTTTGTGGTTTAGAAATATCTATATTCGAGTGATTTCATTTCAATTAATAATGAAATTACATATATAATAATGTAATATGAAAAAATTAGAGTATTAGAATGATACATTTTTAGCAGTACACTTTCGAAATTGTTTTTTTATATATAGTGAGTTCCTTAATAACTGAAAAGCATTCTTCTTCTGTCACTTTTATATCATAACTTTTTATGAATTTTCTGGTTTAACGCCACAATTTTGGAGTAGCACAGATTCGAATCCCTGTACGTCAGTTATTATCCATTTCATATTCAGGTTAAACAAATTAATCAATCCAACGTGAACCTGTTTTACAATTGGGAAACTGCTCGTCATTTTCATGTATCGATAATTGATTTCAAAAGAGGCGCAGAAAAAAAAAATTAACCATAAAAACTTGAGAGTTGGCGAATGAGTTTAATAAACGAAGGTCGATAATAATAAAAACAAAAGAGGACAAAGTTAATTAAGCACAGCTGTTATTTTCATTCCTCGGTTGCGTGTTCAACAACATTTCAAAAAAAAAATCTTCTCATATATTAAAAAATATAAATTAATATTTAAGTTTCTCACCCCGCCTCGTTTTCCTAATTCTAAAAGAGTGTAATATGAATAGACAAGTTTGTATAATAGAAATAAGTTAGTTTCTTGTGTCTATCCGTATAATTTGAAGATGATACTGTAAAAAAAAAGTTGACAATAAGGAGCAGATAAACTGGTGTAAAAAAAAGTAGGTTGTTTTGAAGGTAATGGGGCCACAACTCAAAGCTCCGCCTCTGGAACTTAAAAAAAAAAGAAAGAAAAAAAATCCTTTTACTTTGTCAATCTTCCACTCCCATCATTACTCTTTTCTGTTTATCCTTAACCATCTCTCATTTATTTTTAGACCTAAAACCAACTTCATTGAATTTATAGCGAAATACATTTAGCTGTTTTACAAAAAGATAACTCATTAAATAACGACAACAATTTCTTATTGACTAAATAAATAAAATACAAGATGATTGAGAAGAATATGGTTGTAATACTTAACAACTTTTCGGTATCCCATTATTAATTGAAGAACTCGGCCGAATATTGGTCTTAATAGATTTTCGTAAGCTTACGAAAGTAATTTTCTAAAAACTCTGCATGTGCCCAGCAGAACTGCCTTTTGTGCCAATTTCATTTTTTCTAAATAGAGGCCAAAGTCTTCTGTATTCTCCCTTGTGCTTTTTAATACCAGACCATTCGAGGAAATGACTATTGGAGTTTTGAGGACTTTCTCCAAATAATAAAGTGATTTTAACTCAATAGACAGTTCTTGGTATTTCCTATTTTTCCCGCTCTGGTGTTCATTACGTTTGAATCACAAGGGACTGCTACTTCTATGATTCTTCCAATTTTCTTCACTTAATGGATCAGCAAAATATCCGGACGGTTATCTATTACCCTGTGGTCCGTGATTATTTGCTCATCCCAGTAAATTTTTATTTCATTATTTTCTAAAAGTTTTTCCGGCTGATAGTAAGGCACCTCATCTCCACCCAACAGTCCTAATAGCCTGCATATACTTTGGTGATATATTTTCGCCACATTGTTGTACCTGATCATGTAGTCTGTCCCAGCCAGTGCTTCGCACCCATTTGCCACATGCTGTATAGACTCATGAGTTTTCGAACAGAGGCGACATTTATCCGTTATCAGGCAATCCTTAAGAATACGCTTTCTGTAGGCTCTGGTGGCAATTACCTGGTCGTGTATGGCTACGATAAACCCTTCAGTCTCTCCGAACAGTTGCCCTATCATTAACCATTCAACTGAGAGTTCACTGTCAACCTCAGGCTGATGCAGGTGATGGTAAAATCTACCATGCAGTTCCTTCTCCTTCCAAATCGTCTCGTAGTGATACTCATCAGTAATATTATGGAGGATAGGGTCTTTCAGATTTAGGGAAGTGTAATTTTCGTCTAACTGTCTCATCATGCCAATTACTGACGATGTACTTGTCATAAAGTACACCTTCATGGATTTTACTTGCTTTCTGCATGAATCTTCCATTACAATTAGCCCACGGCCACATTCTTTTCTGGGTAAATAGAGTCTAGCCACAGATGCCTTTGGGTGGCGAATTTTACCATTTGTCATCATTGTGCGCACCATGCGATCCATCTGTTGTAGTTTGGTTTTTGATCAATTTATTACGCCGAAACTATATGCTACGACTAGATGGTATTGCCCATGTATTTATGGCATTGATTTTATATTTTCCATTCGGCTGCCTTTAAAGAATAAGCTACAGTCTTTTTTATTATTATCTTCTTTTTTTTCTCGCATTTGCGGGTTCAAAACTGAGATGGGGGACAAGTCCAACCATCTGCAGTTATTATTTTTTGATTTTCATATTGTTCTTCTTTAAACATTCAGAAATTTTCTGACGATTCCGGCTGTGTCTATGAGAACTGCCTGTTGAGCCTCCTTTAAAACCTCGACCGGAATTCCTAGATTCTCAATTCCTAGATTCTCAATGCCCTCCACCGTGGATTTAGGAACCAATTCATTCGTGGAGATTATAATAGGTGTTACCACCACGCTTTCCATATGGTATAGCTCCTTTAGCTCAGCCGCAAGTTCTTGATACTTTAGAACTTTCTCTCCAACAGTTCGGTTTACATTATTGTCGTTAGGGATCGCAACATCAATTTTTATTATTATTATTATTAACATTATTTAATTTAAATAATAAATCATTTCTTGTTGATAGTAGAAATGGAAAAAGGACTTCAACTACGAAATTAAGAAGAGATATTTTTTCTTTAAAAAAACACTTCTTTGTTTTTATTCATTTAACGTCAGAATTTTATTTTATTAATTTGTTTTTATTAATTTATGCTGCTGGCTAATCGCACAATGCTGCCGTGGGAGTCATAAATTGTGCCTATTCGGATATAATTAGGATTAGCTTAGGCTTGAGACCCCAATTTTACGTCCCTTCGGAAGGACGGCATAACGCAGGCATTTTACTGATCGAAATTTCGCCTTCTAATGTACCTTAATTTTATTTATTTGAAATAATAAGTTATCTCTCGTTGTTAGTAGATATAAAAATTGGATAGACGTCAACTACGAAATCAAGTATAGGAGAAACAAAAAGAGATTGTAGGAAGATTGCGTGTTAGCTGTGAATATATGATTTTACGGGGTGACCTGTGGTCTAGTGGTAAGCTTAACTAAATACTTAGCCCAAGATCGCGGGTTCGTAGCCCAGCAGGTGGCCCTAGGAAAAATCCCCTTAAAAAATCTAAGGGAGTAAAAAATCCTTAGTTATGCCATCCTTCGGAAGGGACGTTAAACGGTGGTCCCGAACCTGTACAGTGTTCACTCGTTAAAAATCCCTATCTTAATTAAACCTGGATGTTCGGTTAGCCATAGCGGGGAATAATGTGTCGTTAAATGAACGAACATCAATCATATGATCAATGAATCAATGAACAAACATATTATTTTACAGTGGGAATGTCAATGTCATTCTATATAGTGTGATTCGAAATAAACCAAGGCGTATTGAATTTTTTCTAAGAATTTTGGAATGTGTAGTTTGTATTTTGTGTCCGATTATATGAACGTGTTTTGTTGAACCCCAAATTTCTGCAACATATGTCCAAATAGGTCTTAGTACAGTTTTCTAGATAAGTCGTTTATTCGTGAGTCAAGTGAAGATCAGTAGTCTAGAAGATGTGATAGTTGTGAATAAATATCCGATTAATTTTTTGTTAAGTGACTCCAAGTTGATAATGTATTATTAATCTCATCATCTTTCTCTCTCTCTCTCTCTCTCTCTCTCTCTCTCTATCTATCTATCTATCTCTATCTCTATCTCTCTCTCTCATTTAAAAACCTCTAAACAGCGAATGATGATCGTTAGATATCGGAGATGAGCTGTTCCTAATAGAGCAGTGGAAAAAGATGCCGTGGAACAGGACTGGGGAAGCGGGAATACGTGAGAGGACTGGAGATGGGGCACATTATGCTAAGTAGCGAGCTACGTGACGAAGCTAGATTGTTTTATACGGCCTGGCTGGATCAATTATCGCATCATGCTCTGCTTTAATAAAGCTAATAGGACAACAACGGTTTTTAAATTAAGGGGCTTTGATTGCATTTTATAGTCGTTAAACACTAAAATTCTATTACCATCAGGAAGATATGTACATGCATAACAATTAGTTGTGACTAGTTGAAACAAACAGAAACATCAAGGCTGGATCTAATGTTCAAAACATACTTAAACCTTCACTACATAATTAACAACAAAATATAATACACAGAGGATGGCATTATGTTAGTTCAATTATTAGAACAGCAGATAATTATCCCATTGTATCAAGCAAGCCCAAAAATATGATAAAGCCAAACCATAATATCGTCGATACAAATGCAAAGGATCGAATATGAAAAAAAAATTCGTTTCCAATCTATTACAATTGTTTTAAGACTTATGAATTTATAGCAAATTCATGAATCTATATTCATCTTGGAAAGAGGAAGAATAACCCTGTCAAAAGTCCTAATATGCAACAATCTTAATAATTTTCAACAAAGTAACGAATGAAAAATTCGTTATTCTTCACTCGTTATGTTGAACATTTTATACAGACCGGGGTTTTTGATCTGGTTCGAATAGTAACAAAATCAAATGTTCGTGTTTTTGCTGTTGCAATTTTTTTTTAAACCAGCGAGATGTTTTAAATCAGACTATCGTTACACCATATTCACATCAATAGCTATTAAAATATAAAACAATGCAAACTAACGAATTTTGCCATATTCGATAATCAACTTTATAGAAAAATAATCATAAATTCTAGATAATCAAACTAACGAATGTGCTTTTTGACTAATTAAAATACATTATTCGATAAAATTCATATAAAGTCATCTATATGGTAGAATAGATCGTTGTACGATTCACACTGATTTTGAATGAACCTTGAAACTTTAGATGAAAAACATTTTTTCACTCTCCTGAAAAGTTGTGTTTTTTCACTTTGGAAACTTTGATTACGGGTCTAATTAGATCGAACAATATACTAATGAACCGAATATTTATATAATGACTGTTATTCAAATGAAATGTATCTATCGTAATTTCTGTCAATGATGTATAAAATTTATTTCTAACTTTACAAGTGTCAGAACCTTTGTTTTCACCAGCTACTGACTCCATGTTCGAATCTTAAGAGGCTGTATCATAAAACAAACACTATTGATTATTGTATTATTGTGTATATTGAAAAAAAAAACACTAGTATATAGCATAAATGTAGTACCACTGAACATGGATGATATCTAAAAGCCGTTATACTCGAACAGGTTCTTTGGCGTTTAACGCATCGTTTTAGAAGTATTTGCTGTAGACAAACTATTTCACCCTTGGCGCTCCTCGATATAGTTAGGCTGAGGAATCAAGGCTACTAATTTAGCCAAGAAGTGGATTAAATTCCTCCGAGCTTTGTGGCTAGGCTCATGAAAAATATTTAACTTAAAATTAGCCTGGAACAATTACAGTAACATTTGTGGTCTTTGGATGTGGTAATGTCGTAATTGGATACCAATACACACCCTACCAAATCCTAACTCTAATTTATCCAAATAATGGGCTTTGAATTCTTCTCATTGTTGGAATAGGAACCGATCCTGATTCCTTATCTCATTATTTTTCTTAACTGAGATCGAATACACTTTTTCAAGGTGGAGCAAGCTACTTGATATTACTTTTTTTTTTTTTTCTTTTTTTAACAGCTTTATTTCGTTGATAATACTTACGTTCTGCAGTTTACAACTTGTTTCTGCAATGGAGAAAAATATTTTGGTAACCTCTGCAACGTGAGCTGCCGAAGTCAAACGTTTTAACTGCGTTAGAGTTCTAATTCACTTCCTTCCTCTATGTAGGTAAATTGCCTATACCACAACAACCCATGAACGATCTTGGGTTCTGTTTCTTGTACAACCGTTGTAAAGGGAGGTGATTTGTTCTAAATCAACCTTCAACCTCCAGATTCCCCCCCCCTTTTTTTTATACCCAGTTTATAGAGGCTGGGTTGGCTCTAGGAGGGTCCTAGTTCCCATCTCTGGCTGAATCTTCGGCAAGACGACACACCGCTCTACCACTGGGCCAAACCGCTCCTCATGCTGTAAAATTATGAAATATTGCGACGGAGTAACGATAAACTGTTTCATATTAAGGTAAAGATAAATTGCATATTTGAAGTAACGATAAATTGTCCCAGAGTTCATTTTGTAATATAATCTATTGGGTCCCGAAGTTTCCATAACTACCAAGTTGGATTTCCATGGAAACTAAATAAAAACCTTAAAAATTTACTTACAAAGGGAGATAACTGAAATTTGCGCATTACGCAAAGCATAATTTAGTTTTGGTTTTATCCAATTAAATATTTTAAGGAACAGGTGCATCGTTATTGTTTTAATTCCATCCTAATTGGCTTCGTTGCAGAAGGTCCGGGGCATTTAAGACAACGAGGACATTAAGTATATTAAACAAACATGGCGATATTGTATCACGTATTAAAGGGAAGCCTTGAGCCAGCTGAACCTTATTAGATCTGTGTTGATTAAATTTCTGAGGCAGTTGCGGCAAAAAGACAATGCGACTGCGGTTGAAGTTCCACCAAGAGGTATATGAAAGTGTCCCGAGGAGTCTTAATATGATTGCCAGAGGGCCGGCACTTGCTGGCTCATTCATTATTAATAGCAGGAACCTAGGCGCTCGAATTCAGGCAGCCCTTATTGCAGAGTGGCCCGATTTGCAATTCCTCGTCATTATTACATATGTGTACCCTTGGTCTCCAGCCAGGATATTCACACCATAACCTTGGGTTTCAGTGGAAGCGACCTCGGGTTTGGCTATACCACACCACTGTAATTCTTAATTATTACTAAAACTTCGGGTAGTTCGCCAATCAAGAAAAAAAACTGTATATGGATAGATCGAAATAAAAACTCTCAGATATGGTGACGAATTTCATAAATTCTGAATTTTATATCTTTATTTTTCACATAGACCTTTAACGGTAAAAAAAAATACCTGAAACAGTCATTTATTTCCCGATATAAATCAAATAGTTTAGGAGTTAGTATTGAAAAACTCACATATTTTCATAAAAGAGAGAATGAGGAACCTATAAACACATTTTAAAGTTAAAACGTTCTGATAAAACCTAAAGATGTCATACAAAAGTTATATGTCACTTTTAAATTACGGATCTATTGTGTATCTCATGAGTATTGAACAATATTACTTAGGGAAAACATTTTATAAGTGTAACCGTACATAACAATACCAATTGTGTCACATCTCAATACCCCTTAATATTGTATCACTAGACTTCCAGAAATAAAATAAGCATCGTATTACCTGTATCGCTTTGTTACACACTTTAACCAACTATAACATATATATTATATTATATTTTATGTTAAAGTATAACATATGATATATTATTTTATACTTAGTATAACATATAAATTAAAACTAACTAACCTCACATTGCCTCCCCCCCCCCCCGGCAGCCCTGAAGATGGCCTACACGAAACATACATACGAAATATGTTTTCTTATTTTGTTTAATCTTTTACTGCACCCTCTAACCATTTCAATTCATTATATATTATAACAATGTTGTGTGTACAGAATACTATATAATGAAATAATCATTATCAGAAACTCTAACCAATACAGCACCGATTTCTCTTTAAATTCAAATTAATATTACCTAGTCTCCTCTCGTGTTCAATAAATAAAAAAAAATAACATATTAGAAGTGGAAGAAAATAGCTGAATGTCTTTCAATGCAAGCTACACAATTTTTAGCCATCCCGCCAATACTCAAAATATCATCAACACACAAGTATATATTCGATTGCTAGTACTCCCCAGAAACGCATCGTAGCCGTTCCTACATCTAGTAGCTGAAGAAGAAGAGAAAAAGTGGCAAATAAAACCAATATCCATCAGAAGGTGGCCTAGTACAATGGTACACCCTCGCCCAATAATGTAAAGCTTAACGGCGATCCCACGGGAGGGCAGGAAACAGGTGTGTGGAAGTGGTTTTAATTATGAGAAATATCCCACTCACTGATAGATATGGGGACCGATTGAATAGTTCCAAGTGAATACCATAAAATAGAATAGAAAAGTAGATTTACTCTGGGATTGAATATAAATCTGGCCATGGTTCTACATTATAAGAATGAAACAGTATATACCAAATATTAAAATTATATACCATATCTTAAGATACATATTAAAATAGGATTATAATCATGAATGAAGTGAAAAACAATGATATGAGCTGTTATTTTTTAAAGTGGTATTGAAAATCCATTTGGATCTAAAACAATCGTTTATTTTTTCAAATGATTTCGATTAAAAGTGTATAGGATATAAATCAACACTATTTGCTAAGTACTAAGTGATAAAAATATTTTCCCATTTGCTCATGCTTTTAAACTAATTCAAATAGAAACCTTTATCTTGAATATAAAAAATGACCTTACACCAATTTAAAAAAATAACAGCCCATAGAAAATATGACAAAATATTGATTTTTCTTCTTGCTACCCCACATATCCCACAAACAATTGTTATTACGAATCCTTCGAATAGTGATTTCAAAGTTGAAATAATTATTAAATAAATTCAGTTTATAGTTTTTAGTTTTTATAGTAGTATTACGTTAATATTCCGCTCCCGAACCTATTATTTTCCAAAACAGAAAAAGTCTTATAAGAAATTTGCTCCCATGTGAAAGAATCTCGACTAAGGGATGCCTCCTAGATTGGAGGTGCTGCCGATAGAGGGCGCCTATTAGAGGCATCTCCTAAGATTTGGTCAAAACTTTTAATTGAACTTTCTCTGCTCCTTGATCCCAACAACCGGCTCAATTACTTCCTCTTCACTCTCCTCCTCAACATTATCAATTAACGGAAACATTTTTAAACACTTTCCAAAGGCCCACAAGAAACAAGATCCTCTCTTAGGTGTATGTGCGTGAGAACTACCCCATCCTTATTCCTATCTATAAAGAAAAACATAATTTTGGAATTTTTCCTTTATCTTATCTCCTCTCTTATGTAACACTGGTACTTTATAATTATTTTATTTTATTTAAATTTAAATTAATTAAAATTTAATTTTTAATTAATCGATGCAGCGCCAACGACATTGATACCTGAAGTAGCGCAATAAGCGCAGAAAGAGGTCTACAGCAGGCGGAGGAGGTCTATGAAGAAATAATGAAGAGACTGGAAGGACTAAACATTACAGCTAATCCCAATAAGACTGACTGTATAATTTTCTCGGCTCACTTCCTAGGATCTCTAAGGTAGCGGGACGTGTAAACAGACCAGCGGGCAGCATGGTATACTTAAGTGGCACCGTCATCTGGAACTAGTTAGCCACGTCAGAAATAAACTCAGGTGGTTAGGACTAAGTCGTACAGGCTAAAACACCTGCTCACATCTCCGAACTTATTTCTCCGCCTCAAAAGTGATAAACAAGACTGTCCTAAGACCTAGTGTTCTATACAGAGCACTGTTGTAAATATAACGCTCGCAACAGGGGAGAGTCTCCAACAGTTTCACAATAGTGTACTGAAAAATATCGTAAAGCATATTGCATTATAAAAAACTAAACTACGAGGGCTATTCAGAAATTAAGGAACATTTCCACCTGCTGCCACCAGGCGCGCGCCAATAGCGTATACATTGGTGTGCTCGTGCTCGGCACCTCAGTCAGCGTCTAGCTGTGACAACTGGAACATCTCCGCGCTACCCTTTTTTTTTTATATTCAAATTTGAAATGTGTGCTGCAATCCAAAATCCCCCTAATTGTGAGGTGCGGACTGTGTTTCGTTTTTTGTTGGCAAAAAACTTAAAACCAATAGAAACTCATCGGGAACTGTGTGAAGTGTACGGGAACAATGTAATGAGTGAGAGTTTTGTCGGAAGTGATGCATTCTGTTTAAAAATGGCAGAAAAAACGTTTATGATGAAGAGAAGAGTGGACGTCTGAGCATTGTGACTGATGATTTGGTAAAAGACTGATGAAAAGATTCGCGATAACCGCCGTTTCACAATAACTGACCTTTCTCTATGCATCCCACAAATTTCACGGACTTTATTGTTTGAAATTGTTTCACAGAAGCTAGGCTACCACAAATTTTGTGAAAGATGGGCTTCAAAAATGCTTACAGTTTACCATAGAGAACAGCGAAGGGGCACAGCTTTGACGTTTTTGGAGGCCTACCACATTCATGGTGATGCACTACTGAATCGAATCGCAACAGGAGACGAAACCCGGGTGAAACATGTGAATTGTGAGACAAAATTACAGTCCATGGAGTGGGGGCACACAAGTTCCCCGGCGGCAGAATTCTATGACGTAGGGATTTGGAAGCTTGTCCACCGCTATGATAAGTGCCTGAATGTTGAATAGTATTATTATAGTCCCTCTTTTACATATATATAATAAAATGTTTATTCTCGAACTTGTTTTTTCTTAATTCCAAAACGTTCCTTACTTTCTGAATAGCCCTCGTAGAAGTACTTCATACCACTCTCGACATACCGATAGTTGTAGACTTCATCAAATTCTTTGACATCTTGAAATACTGTACGAACCCTATTTTATGGATTTTCACCCCTAAAAGGCGGCCACAAGAATGGTAAGCTCACATTCGAAATCCACCCCATCATCTCTCTTAAAATGTAAAAAGTACAGTAAAAGGGATACTCTCAAAACCTTCCATAGTTTAAACTAGCAACCCCCAACCCTTAAACTCCAGGAGCTTAGAGAAAAATAAATTAAATTAAAAAACATAAACACAACTAGTATAATTTTTATCACACCAGCATTGCTCACTGAGGCAGGATTCGAATCGAAGCCTCTTCTGACTCAACAGTACTCGAACGTATTTGAGAACCACTTCAAATAATATACATTGAATCAAATGGAAACAGTGAGATTAAAACCGGTTAATATCCTAAGTGAGCTTTTCGAGATATTCACAATCAAAGATTAGATCAATGGTTATTTCATTATTGCATACATTTTATTCACAGATTATAAACAATACATACACAACACGAGATGATAAAAATATTATTTTGATTATCGTTCTAAATAGCGATATTTCGTATTCGATTTATTGCTTCAAAATGTTATCAACTCCGTGATGATAACATAATGCATATCACCTGCACGGGAGTCTGCTTGCAGCTACCGGGTTCGATATGAGCTATGAATGTAATGAATATATGCTATGAATAATAATTTCAAACTTGACTGCTTACAAACAAAGCAAACGGTTATGAGGGTACACCATATAGGTGCAGAGTACCTGGCAATATGCAGGCAGCAGTGTTAGTATGTTATAGGTGTTTATGAAAACACGGTTATAATGTCACAGTTAATTTGAATAATTTAATATTATTCAACATTCTGCTAGTTTGACCACGCTTTTATTGTTGCTTGCTTTAAGCCATTTGATACGAGATATTTACTACGGTGAACATTTTATTCAGTTGGAAATCCTAAAAAAATATTCTAAAAGCTTCTTCAATTGGATTCTTGTTCCTGACTCAGTAAAAATAAACATTTTAGAGAGAGTACAGTTTTAAAGAGTTCCAAGAAGCAGAATATTTTTTTTTAATATCCTTGGTTCGGTGGTAAGAAATATCACCTGCAATTCAGTAAATATAAATACTTACTTATTTCATTGAATCTAAAACAAAATGCTTTACTATTGACACAATCATCAACAAAAACTTATAGTCTATTTGTGTTTAGCATAGCAGTGGTTAGCATAACAACGTACTTAGCCCAAGATCGTAGGTTCTCAGCCCGGAAGGTAACCACAGATGTTTTTAAAAGCGAGTAAAAAATCTTTGGTTATGCCGTCCTTCGGAAGGGACTTAAAATTTAGATTTCGATCCTGTAAGATGTTCAGGTACTCGTTTTCATCCCCAAGACTAAAACCAAGACTCTTGAAAGATATTCTGATGTGATCTCAATAGATAACGTTTCTCACCAATCGTTTTAACAAATATAATATAATCATGTTTTCTTTTAGTTTTCCGTTTTATAGTACTATATCTCTGTTTATTATTACATTAATTTTAATTTTGTTTACTTATTTACATGTTTTATATTCAAACTACTATCATTCTTTTATATGAAAAAACACTATTAAATATTTACATCTTCTCTGTAAATAATCTGATAATGTACAGTTAGGGGTGTCTCTTGCATGAGACGAAACCCACACTTTCACTATGTGTTAAATCTTAAAATTCATTATTAAAAAAAAACATGTAAGGCTAGGAATAGCCGATCTGGAAATAAAGAGAATAAAAAAAAAAGGTACTCGTTAAAGATCCCTATTCGAATTATACCTGGATAGGTAAAATTTAGGACCCTCACTGTAGCATAGTCCGATTAGCCAAGAACTTAACTTTAGATAAATAAACAACAATTAAATAATTTATTTCATAAGTATAAAATATAGAGCCGACGATATTCAATTGTTCTGCAGAAAATTCCAAATTTTTCAAAAACTGGTTGCTAGTATCAAGAAATTCAAACTCATCTAAAGGATCAGAGAAATAAACTCAATCATACAGATAATATGGAACGGAACAAGGAAAAAATGATTGGAAATGTATTTGTTTTAAAAGGGAAGAGTACCATTTGTAAAACAATCGAAAGAGTTATTTACTTATGTAGAGAAGGTGAAACTAAATAAAACAGAACAAGAAACCAATGTTATCAATAATCATGATAATAAACAAGGTAAGAATAGAGATTCTAAACCAATTTTAATCTTCTCTTCGAATTTTCGAAAATTTAATTTATATTAATTAAAAACGTAGGTAAATGTGGATCTTAAATTTAAAAGCTAGTTAGTTAAACTTGCATAGAAAGAAACGAAAAAAGGAGAAAAAAGAAACAAGGAATATTAGAGAGGAGTAAGCATGTGTTAAAATTAAAATTCTAGGAGATTCCAGCTGTCCAAATTGTCTCCATGACCTACATTTAGGGGAATAAAACTAGAGACAATGGGAGGCAGGTAACGAGCTCTCCCTGTTAAGCCCACTTCCAAAATTCTATAGAACTCTTTAACCGACCCCTCAAGCACTTGCTCTGTAACTGTCACACCTCTCTTTAAAAAAAAGAAAGAAAGATGATTAAAAAACATGTCGAATATGAAAGATACATATGATATATGACCGCACATAATTATAGACACGATGAATTTCCTGTTCAAGGTAAATTTTCTCTCATATAGGAAAAAAAATAGAAGCCATATTGAAGCAGAAAAAAATAATTATAACTGTTTGAGAAGAGAGGAAAATGGAGTCGATAAGCGTCGAGAGCTCTCCTAGTAATAAGATAATCCAGTAATAATATTTATCTTTCTTTTATCGGTGCTTTGTCTTTCATCCGTTAATTTTTCTCTTGTGTAACAGGTACAGTTTACTCATTTTTTTAAAATGTGTCTACGTCTATTCCATAAAACTCTGCTTGATTTAAAAAAAAATAGGCATGTCACGTTACACTATAATAAATATAGTCTGACCTGAGACATAAGTAAAAATATATTTATATATATATATATTTATTAATGCCATATGAGCAGTTATTTTTGAAAGTGCTATAAGTCCACTTTTTCATGAGATATTTAATGGGTTTTAATCTCAATTAATTCGAAACTACGGACAAGCATTATGTTTTTAACGCTTAGCACCAAGAAAAAAGTGATGTGTTTAACACTCTCCACCTTTTTAATCTATTTATGAAATAATCAACGTTACAATCATATAAAAGATCAATATATCGATTTATTAACAAATGGACTAATACTATTTTCGAAAATAACAGCTCGTCTATCAAGATACATATTAACGTAATGTGTATATGGCACTGAAAAAATGTTAAAAATATTAATAAAATAAAAAAAACCAAATATTGATTTATCCAAGTCTCCCATGGGTAATCACTCAAAATATTCATTGACTAATGATTTTAAACGTGAAACACAATAATTATTAATTAAATTTAAATATTATAATAAATCAAATTTAAATAATAATTCCAATTTTAATATTACCAACATATTATAAAAAAAACTGTGTATAAATATACGATTCAGTCAATTAAATTGCTTCACAAGATTTTTTTTTCTTGTTTGTGAATTTGTTTGCTTATTTGAATACGCATATTTCTGGCAAACTAAGATTATTATTTTTTTACTTCATAATTTAAAGGGACATAGTCTCATTATACATTTTTTTAATTTTGTAATACCTAGGAAAATCATATCTATTTTGTTTTTTGAGTTAAAAGCATTACCCAAGCAAAAGTGATGATTAATAGATTACAGATCGTTCCTATAAGGAAAATATTCAAATGATTATATTATTTAATTTACTTTTTTGATAATTGCTATGTTAACGGATTGAAACTTTTCTATGCTTACTTAATATACAGGTTTCCAAATGATTACTTAATGCTTGAAATAATCCATTCTTTTGTTTGTTATTTAATTTTATTAGATTTTTAAAATAAATCTAATTATTCGTTAATAAAAGGGTATGAGATTAGCAGTATTGGCATCGCACGTTTGAATCAATCGATCCTTTTTTTAAAATATTTTTATTTGAAAAGAAAAACTTTTTTTAACTTTTTTTTGTTTTTTCGTTTAATAAGTTTCCATTTTTTATTATGATTTTTAAGACAAATGGGGTTTATATATTTTCTATAAATGTCAAAAATGGATACTTGCTTAAAGCGGTTCAAAACCTGAACTAATTATCACAATTATTACCAAAATCATTTAACAATCACAAAAATCTACGGATCTTTAGAATTTCACGGTTATTAGACATAAACATTTGCATACATAATTAAGGAAGACAGTTGAAAAATTATTAGTTAATATAGTTGTCTGCAACGATCTAAAACCGAATAATTTAAAAATAAATCACATAACAAAGTGTTTAATACTGATGCTTCAGGTATTGTGAAAATATAACTTAAAACACTTAATCATAGAAACATTTAATCATTTTATCAATCACTCATCTTTGGACATCTCAATACTAGCGAATATAAAGTCAGAAAAAGGAAATCCTTCAACACGATTGAGCTCAAGCTCTTCCGAAGTTTCTGCTCCACTTACTTACTTGTCTAGCAAAAGGGTATAAGGCTTTCACATTTCTACCAAACTTTCTGGAATAAATCAGCCCGAATAAAAGGGAGAATATTTATAACAGATATAATTTTTTTAGGCATGACTTTTATAATTTAATAAAACTAAGTAAAGAAAAATAATTAAATGTATAGACGATATATATCTTGATGATAAGGTTCAAAAATAATAATTAATAACGGCTAAATTATTAATACAACATATATGATTGATCCTGAAATTAAAATGAAATAAATCTAAAGCGTAAATTATTATTATACCTGCACTTTTTACTTATTTCTCAAAGTTTTCATTTTATAAAACTATACATCTTCCCAAAACGGTCTTGATTATGAAATAATAAAACTATGCATGTTATAAAATGAAAATGAAATAAGATATATAAAGTAATATATATTTGATTGTTAATATTTTCAAATTTTAAATACATCAAATAAATTAAATAATTAATTTGAGTTTACTCCTTATGAAACGATTTTCATATTTAGACCGCGGTATGAAAGTTTTATGAGGAGTAAAATCGAGAGTTTGGCCCGTTACGTTTCTTTGCGCAACGTGTTTTGCGCACCTTTCAGTTAATTCTCGATAAGATTGTATTACTTGTTTTACATAACAGATTGAAATTAAAAGTTAAATTCTGGTTAAATTAATAATAATAATTCAATATCTTAGTAGGTGTTGTTCAGAATATCAAGACAATACAGAAGATCTATCTGCACTTGGTAAATTTACTGTGAAATTCAAAAAAATTGTGATTATTGCTCAAAAATAAAGTAAACACGCCATTAATCATGCTTTGTTCGTATTAACCCAGCCCGTGAATGCTCTAAAGAAGGATAGTTGCAAACGGGATGGTTAATATTAATTTTAAGACCTTAAATTAAGGTTAATAGCTTTGTTTGAACTAGTTAAGAAGATAAATATATAACATCAACGTTACCTTTGAGCTTAGGTGTTTTTTATTTTTTGTTATTATGAAAATAAATTTATAAATGTTTTAAATGGTCGGGGAGGAGATTTAGTCAATAAACTTTACAGTAAAACATAAATATATTGACTTCTTTCTAAGCTTCATCAAGCTTGCCTTTAAATTGAAAAATACTCACTTAAAGCGAAACTAGTTTTAGTATGAAATCATTTATCGTTGGTTCTTTCAAAGATAAAGACACAGTGGATATTTGTTTAATCACTTAACGTCACTAAGTAAAATTTTAATAGTGAAAAGTAAATTTAATTTTAACTAAGTAAAGATGAAAGATTACACTTAGTACAATTATTGAAAAATGAACTTAATTTATACTTTATTTCTGTCAGATTACTCGGGACGCCTAGATATGGTACAACTATTGATGCAATGTTTCACGATTCATAAACCATATAACTTCTGACGTACACGTATCGTATTTTAGTTGCCACAAACCTATTGCCACAGTATTTAATAATGATGATAATACTATTCACGGACAAAATACAGTTCAAAACCATGTTAAATGTCAAATTTTCATGGCAGAACAAACGAATCTTCTCAAGAATGATTTATATAAAAATATTATTATGTGAAATAGTTGATGTTATACATTTCATTGGAATGGTGTAAATAATATGAATAAATATTTATATATGCTTTGATTATTTTTTAAGGTGCTTTACCCACTTATTACATGATCTACACAATAATAGTTCTTAAGGCGTTAGCTCCAGCCTTGCGTCGGAGCTGACAAACAAATTTTACTTTTTTTTAATAATATTCATGCTATAATATCGTTATTGAATGTTGTTTATAATAAAATAAATTAAATTTATGACCAATAATGAGGGTATTTTTTAACTTCTATAAATAATGGAATGTTGACTGAAAAAACAACTATTTAATGTGGTATTTAAACAGTACTACTTAAATATCCGACTGTTTTCTTTATTGTTTTTAAAAATTTGTTTTAAAGAAATGCGACTAGTTTATACAATTTCTTAAAAAATAAAATTTACTAGGGATATTTCTATTCTCTTCTTCTTTTCTAGAGCCCTTCAATTAAGTTTTATTTCTCCCAATTAAATACTTTTTTATAACATCTTTTGTAAATATATTTATAAATACTATTTAAAGTGTTCTTGGTTATTTTCATCGAAATCATTATTATGTAAACTATTATTAAATAAACAGGAACACATAGTTATCTTTATGGTATATATGTTAAGCAGTTTGGGCTTAGCAGAATGGGCCTTGAGCACGAAATACTCCCAGAATTGACTAAATAAAATTAATCATTATAATTATCTTATTTAATTTTATTTCAGCATATGTTAAGTATTACGTAAGTAGAGATTAATAATTATTGAATACATATTTATTCATTTCAATGTAAATTAAACATTCAAGCCAGCAGTGAAGTCTAATCATAACTAAAATTCTATAAGCTAAACATTTAACAAAGTTAGCTATCAAATGTAATATTACCGTAGTAAGATAATATATGGTAATGTTTTTATTTTCATCCAGATTTTTTTTTAAAGAAGGACAAACCTTACTTATTCATAAAACGATAAGAAAAATTACCATTATATATTTTAATATACAGATAACGCTTCAAATCTAAACAAAAAAAAAGTTAAGAACTTTTCCTCTTAATGGTCCATCCGATTCTTTCAGCAGATGGTGACTGTTTCACTGCTTCTTTAAAAGGGGAGTAAAAGTTAGTATTTTTTTTACTTTAGGTATATAAAGAACCCTCCTCTATTGCTTTAAAAAAGAATATAAAAATATAATAATACAAGAATAATGGCAGTCAACTTTTAATTTGAAAATATCTTCTACAGACTTTTTCGGTTACATTTATATCTTAGCTAAAAGGAGACAGTCTGCTCCTTTCCCCAGAGTTCATTAACGGCGATATGCCACGCAGACCAGAAAATATCTTTAACAAATAAAATATGAATATGTAACGGTGCTTTCCAGTAAGAGGAGCGCCACTGATAACATAGCATACATCCGAAGTGGCGGCTCTGTTCGGAGTTTTTACGAACCAAAATATATAACCAACATGTTTAGATAAAATTCTAAATAGTATTTTCGTCCCTCTTTCTTCCTTATTTTGACTTGGCTTAATTGACTTAACTTCCCTACATTCTTTCAATAGTTCGAGAATGCACACCGTTATCTACCTTAACAAAATTGCATGAGAGGTTAACGATCTAGTGGTCTAGTGGTTAGCATAACAGCCTACTAAGCCCAAGATCGTGGGTTCATAGCCCGAAAGTAGCCCTAGGATTTTTTAAAGGTAGTAAAAAATTTTTAGTTATGGCATACTTTGGAAGGGCATTAAACGGGGTTACGCACGGGGCCTGTACGATGTCAGGTACTCCTAAAAAATCGCTATCCTAATTAAACTTGGATAGGAAAAAATTAGAGCTCCCGCTGTAGCATCGTCCGATTAGCCATAGTAGCATAAAAGTGACTTTAAATAAACAAATGGCAAAACATACTTTCCATACATATTACTTAATGTGCAAAAATTAAGTAATTTTACTATAAATTTAAAAACAAACGGCAACGAGATAACGTATACAAGTACTAATGAAAGTCAAAATATTACAATATGGCTATACCCTCTACTTTTATCAGTAATGGCTCTCCTCTGGAAAGAACCTAGGTGACATGTCGTTACAAATCAACCACATCAATTATATAGGATCTATCCAGATTCAAGCTCAATGATAACAAATTCAAGAACGATCTTTATATTACACGTCAGTCTAGTTGAACGTTAGAAGAGAGAGCTTAGAATTATTTAGCATCTGTCTCTGTAATCTTCCGGTTCAAATGCTGGCAATGAGGTGAAACCTAAACCGAAACCCTTTCACTAACAGGCACAAGACTTGTGGATCGACAGAATGAATCAGACAGGCCCAACATTAGCGATAGAGTGGAGTATGGTCGGATAGTTCTGCCAGGTGAAGCGTACCGTCCTGAATGAAGGCACATTTATGCCCGTCCATCCACTTCCCTCCTGTATTGCACCGAATTCATTACATAATAAGCCAAACCCTTATTGGTCTATTCAAAGGTCAGCATCCGTATCGACAGAAAAATCCTCATTGAAATATAGCTTAAAACCATAAACAAACAAAAATACTGTAAAGATGCAAAGGCGTTAAGCTTGCTACTGATACTGCTATGCTCGTAAATTTCAGCGAGGAAGACAAATGATACTGGCATTCAGTTACATCAGCCTAGGACCTACTTAATTGTCGGAAGGTGGGATCACACAAACTTGGGCCATTATTATAGTTTCTTTACCGAGATTTAGAACAATAAGTGTGATTTAACAACTCCAAGTTATTCCACATCAATTATAATCTATTGCGTTCCAATTATAACACATCTGGAATTGAATCGATTCATAAGTTTTACATTTTGCATATTTTTTGCTAGAAAATAATTATGCAACTTTCAACATGTAAACGGTTTATTCTACTGATCCTTTTTTTTATAAGAAGGTTTGTATTCAGTTCTAATTTAAGCTAGTTAGTACAATTGTTTATTATTATTTTTTTTTAACGAAAAAATGGATTTCATTGATATGGTGATTGTTCACTAATTTTTTGAAGCATCTATAAGTACAGTAGAGATTCTATTCTTGCACGAGCTTTTCACCTTTCCGCATCTTTGTAATGGACATTATTTCCATCAAAAGCGAATGGATTCCAATTTTCGATGATTGACTTTTTTACATTTTTCGGTAGTAAAGTCTAGCACATACTTGTACTCCCGAAACTTCAGAACCAGACTAAAACCATAAAAATAGGGCGTCTAAGTGTCGTGTCGGACAAAATTGATTGACGACACTACCGGAAAATGTGAATAAGTCAGTTTTTGAATTTGTAGAGTCATCGTCTTTTGATATGGAATACATGAAAATTCTAATTTGGCCTTTAAAAAAAAATTTCACATTCGTGACGATGTGACATTTATATTCCAAATATAAATTCTAATTAAATTTTAAATGCTTGACAGTTTAAATCACCGGAGATCTAAAGGCCTTCAACAATAAAAATACCAGACCAACGAAATAGATGACGAAATTCTTAATTTATTATTCATCTTATAAATAAATATGATAGAATTTTGTTTTATATTTTGGTACAGTTAGAAAGGTTTTAGCAAATAAAATATTAATAGCCTTATTTTTACGAAACATTTAGGTACCTAAAGTACTACATACAATAATTGCTAGCTTTTTTACAATTATTTTTATGTTGGAGCATAAATGAGTATTTGTCAAGCTTCTTTGATTTTCACAAACCCAAAACAAATGAAATCAGATGATCAACTATAAATGTGATTTTAACAAACCCCGCTGATTTGAAATGGGCTGGTGTACAAATAATTAAACGCTATTTTATCAAGATATTATAAAATATCAAAGAAAATAAATAAGCTCGTAAAAGAACTAATATTACCCCATTGAATCCATACCACGGATGTAAAAGGATAAGTTCTTAAGAAGCAGGCAGAAAAAATTCGTTTTTTCTTTCTACCCCTTCCTTTGACTATCCTTTATGGAATTTTCCTTATCTATATGTGCTGAAGATAAGTCTGATTCAGTTAGCCGGGATCCAATGTTGGATTCTATCTGGCGGGGCATATTCCTCGAGTTCCCTGAGACGAAAGGAAGGGAAGCCTGAACAAAACCAAGGGCGTTTTGCAATAACTGCGGCCTGCGCTTATGCGGCCAGCACACGTTTTCTCTCAAGCCTCTCCAAAGAAAATTGCCTATCTGTTTTCTTAGAGAAAACTCTTCATAAAAGCTATAAAATTTACCCTCACCCTGATGGATTAATATTATAATGCTATATACAATAAATTAGTTTGAAAAGATAAAATTTTAAATACCGTTATGAATTTAATACAGTTATTACATCAATTATTAATGATACTGCCTTATCTTTTTAAATCTGTTTATTGAAATTTACAGCTGTATTGTAATAATAAAACAAGTAAATACAATGAATAATACATAATGCCATGGATAAAGGTTGGTTGAGAAACTACCCAGTCGTAGTACTAGTACGTATGTTGCCTTCAAAATTTACTTAACCACATATATATATATATATATATATATATAATATCAATCTTTGTCTTCTACTTTTAAAGGAGTTGCATGCAGTATTTTTTATGTAATTCAAATAAAATTCACATTCATCTATTAAAATAGTTTAAATAATGCAATTTTGTTATTCATTATATTTTATACTGTTAATTCAAAAATAAAATACTGCTCTTTTCTTTCCAAATCAAAATGACAGTTTTAATACATTTTTTATGAAGTTTTCAATTTTAGGAAGGTATCAATACATTATTTAAACTTATATTTGGTTTTCACGTTATCAATTGATCATTTTTTGAATTATCATAACATGAAGAGTCTTGCTATTATTCGGTCTCCAAATCCAACCATCTTTTGTCCCGAAATTTAATTTAAAAAACCATCATCCTTCCAGCTCTTATTTACGGATGTGACACGTGGCCGATAACGCTGAAGTATGGACGTCTTCGAAAATGAAATGTCGTATTGAATATTCGGTCCGAAAAAGAATGAGACTACTGGAGAATTAAGGAGATTACACAACGCTAAATTACGAAGCATGCTCCCGGTTAATATTATTCAAGTGATAGCGTCACGAAGATTAAGATGGGCATGTGTAGTTGCTGGGCTTAGTAACGAAAGAATTCCTAATAAGTTAATAAGCCGTGTGTCAACTAGGAAGGGTCTGCGGGGTAGACCGAGGCGTAGGTGGGAAGATTTCGTTAAGAGTGGGGTGACGGATTTGGGTTTGGGTAATGGTCTGTGGATAGAAGTTTGTAAGCAGAGATTGGTGGTGTCGGCATCGAGCCTTATTATTATTTATTGTTTTAAGAAAAGAAAATACACTAGATTTATTTTCAAGGATAAAATTGTAGTTTAAATAATACATCATTCCTTCATTCATTTTTTATGAAAACTAATTAAAATCACAAAAATTATCCATCTATAACAATATCATAAAATAGATAATGTCAAATCGTATTTAAGAAATTTTTAAATTGTCAAAAAGAAAGTAAAATACTGTACTTACTTTCAGTAAGTGACAGTTTTGATACCTATTTTATTATTAACACGTTTTTGCCTAAAGGTTTTGTATTCAGATTATTTACGGAACATTTTTAAATTGAAAAAAATTTGGTTTATGTAATAGATATTTAAATAAGAAATATTTAA
The DNA here is from genome assembly GCA_964056705.1 of Troilus luridus. NCBI lineage: Eukaryota > Metazoa > Arthropoda > Insecta > Hemiptera > Pentatomidae > Troilus > Troilus luridus. Next base: position 40,019,430 of record OZ057412.1, on the reverse strand, counting down.
TAAACTTTAGAATTATTTAATTTTTATTAACTATTTTTGTTTGGCCGATTTAAGTAAATAAAATACTCTAGATTTAATGTTGATAGATAATATAGTATTTTAAGCAATACATCCTCGCTTGAACTCCAATAGCTATGAGAGAGGAGCAACGGTTGAGCAGGCTGAGAATGATGAATCGGCCAAGGCTCGGAAGACAGGGCTGGGATCACAAGATTTACAACGACCGCGATCTCAATACGTCAACCGTGGAACACGCACTGTCCGCAATCGACCGCTCCAATAACTAACTCTCCTCTGTTTTAGATGGCTATTGTTTTCCAAGCTAAGCCACCACCACTTTAGATATTGATATAACAGATGTGTATCAAACCGGGGGCGACGTATTGGATGACTTCGATCTGTTTGCTGGCGTATTAGGGTTCAGGCAAATGGAAAATCAGAAAAAATAGAACAGTTTTCAATATTTTTAGAGACGAACTGATCACAATTTTTTAATAATCATTGTTTAACGTTGCTTGCATGCTTCATAGACTACTCTACTCACGAATCGCACAAATAAGTAATCGATTAAACCTTAACATAAGAATATTGCGTGAACGGTATTGAAAAGATAAATCCAAAACATGTTCGTATTCGACAGAGTATCTGTGACAGATAATTGATATATACTGTTACATCAGCCTTGGATCTACTTTGCAGTCTGAAGATCCTGGGACACATAGAACATCAGAAACAGGATACCTCTTAATTTTGTAAAATTAGTTGTTAGGAAGTATAACTCAAACGTAAGAGCATAAATTACCACCAAAAATGCTTCCATGCATTCGATTTCCATTAATCTAGTTTTATCAATTAAAAAAACTGCTATTTTAACTATAAAGAACATTAAAATACTTTAAACGATGTAAGGGAAAAAAATAATAGAACATAAATAAGATTTCGTGATTAAAGCTGGTCATCTGCAGATGCCATTTGTAGCATTGAGCTAATTAAGATAAAACAGAAAATGATACGTATTTAAGAACGACAAGATGAACAACATTTGAAAAAATAGACTAATTTATTACTTCCATATGTAGTAAGTTAATATTAGATTACTCTTAGATTAATATATATATATATATATATATATATATATATATACACACACACATATAATATATATATATATATATATATAAAATACTGTTCGTGTGTATGTCACTGAACTCCAAACGGTTAGACAAATATTGATCAAATTTATAGTACCAGTTAAAGTGGGTTCGAGAACGGTTTAGATTCACCATTCGCTTGACCATCACTTGGCGATATTGCTTTTTAAATAAATAAAAAAAGTAAAAATTTATACTTCTTGATTGTTTCAAAAATGTATACCTACCTCTCATGAAAATTAGTTTAGGTTTTATTTCTTGCTATTAATTAAAATAGTTTCACTTTTATATTTAACCTTATTATTTACAATTGATAGGTCAAAGTTGTGATAAATGTACGAGTGGTGGCGTCAGATTTCTTAATACTTTTTAAATATATAATTTCATTAAAACGGTCAAGCTAATTCATATATATTTTAAAGAAATATTGTTTTCGGATTGAAAATATTTAACAAGACAACGTCTGTCAGCCCGCCAGTATATTTATATATTTTGCTTTTGTTAAAATATGTTTTTTAAAAATTAAGCATATAAGATCGCAGCAAGACAACTGATAATGGTACATAACCACGAAACATAGTTATTTTTAATATTTGTATCAAATACTCTGTTTATACCTCACTGGTTTAGGGTTAACAATTTTATTAATGGAATTTTATTGACCACAGCATTATTATAAATTTCAAAATAACCATAATAGGGCAGCGGCCAGGTACCAAAAAAAAGGCGTTAGGTCGTAATAAATTGAAGAGAGCTGCATTTTTGATATGTTGTAAGGGCATGTCTGAGTTGTTAAAATCAAAGTTAGCTACCGAAAAAAAACGGATGGGAAAACTTTTGGTGGCCGAAAAACCTCGACATTTTCGGAGTTATTTCAGTTGTTTTCCTTTATATCGTAAGCGGTGCCTTTTTGATAAAAAAACATAAGTGACCGTCTCTGTGACTCTAATAGATTCTGAGTAACACCCCTTTGAAAATTGGTCATTTTTTCCAGAATGTCCAAATTTTAAGATTTGTCCCACTTTCGTGAGGAACACCGGCCGAAGGAGTGATCCTACGATGAAAGTCAATGAAGCTGTTGTAAATGTAATTGGCTTTAATTTAAGCACATGTACTTTTCTTGTTAATTAAAAAAACGGAAAATCGGGGAAAGTGGGTGTTATAAGAAAATTACCTTGTACGCCACGAATCGATCTGAACAAGCTTGTTTATTGTAAAGTATAAATATTTACTTGTAAATTACCTACACAAAAAATAATGGCAGTACTAGTAGGCACTACCATGCAGGGGTGGGGACTTTAACACCGATTAGGAGATAAAGGCCCAAAACTGAATTAACTCAGAAAATTTCGAGTTTTTTCGGCCACCAAAAGTTTTCCCATCCGTTTTTTTTCGGTAGCAAACTTGGATTTAAACTACTCAGACATGCCCTTACAACATATCAAAAACGCAGCTCTCTTCAATTTATTGCGACCTTCCAACACCTGGCCGCAGATGTCAAGGACTTGACAGAATTTTCCCTTATTACTCATTTGTCCCTTATAATAGATAAACATTCCATTCTATTTCAAAGAAAAGGTAAAATAAAACATTAATGTAATAATCTGTATTGCCGAAAAACTAAATACAACAGAACCTAGAGATGGGAATCGACAGGAGGGAGGCTGAAACACTCGTGGAATGAACGTGGGGCGAGGAGGATTAACTCTGAAAGTTAATTTGTTCCGACTGGACAAGCCATGTTCCAACTTTCAAAATATAAATATATCCTTATTTGAATTAACAGTGCCCCGGGGAGGAAACTAATTTATAGCCCAGTACTCGAAACTGATATCAACTTTTATCATCTCTTTTTTTATTTATTTTTTTTCGCCACGTGAAAATACAACATTTATATCAAACATTGGACTCACTTACTCGTATATTGTTTACACATCTCCGTTTTAAGGGTTCGTTAGTAGGATATTTTTAAAAGTATGTGAATGTATTGGGAAATAATTAAAACATGTTCAAAATATTTAAATTGCTTTCAGGTTCCTTAAGTTTAGTCAATAAATCCAAAACCGTGTTTTAATTTTCATCTCTTTTTCATTTTCATATTTAAGTCAATATAGAGAAAAACGCAGAATTTTAATGAATGTTTTTTAATTAGGGCATGAATGACTGACTAACATCAAGAACCATAAAATCTTAAGTTACAAGTCGATAAAAAAACCTGATATGTATGCATTTTAAATAAATATTTAAAGATTATTGAATAGAATGGATTACATTGCAGCCAATGATAACACAAAATAATAAATAAGCATAACTTATTTTATCGTGCCAACGTTTCGGCCTCAGATGTAGGGCATCTTCAAGGCTAGGAAAAATTATTTTTTAATCTCATTACCTGCAGTCTAACTATGCTTTCCATTCTATTATGTCTCACCAGTTATTACATAATGCACCTTATTCTTTACTTTTTCTCACGAGTTTTTTCATAACTTATCTTACTCTCTATATTTCTTTACATTATTATCAATTCTGAACATAAATTCTGTTATTCTTCCTTGGTACTGCAATGTTTTATATAGTTATTTTCTGTTTCTTTCCTAGCCCTAAAGATGGCCGACATCTTAGGCCGAAACGTTGGCACAATAAAATAAGTTATCGTTATATCGTGTTATCAATGACTGCACCCCCTGACTAATTCAATCCAATATTAGAATCATCCAGTCAACTATTTTCCACTCACATTATTGAATTATTAGATGATTTTGGGTGATGTAGATTTTTTTTGCAATTCCTTCTTTAACCAATTATCAGGTTTCTGTTTAGCTGTTATATTTTGTATACATATAAGCAGCTTAAGTTATAAATTAAGATATAAAAGTATAATTTTAAAATTTAACATGCAGTTAAAATATGCCATTAGAATTTTAAATAAAAATGCTATAATACTTCGATCTTTTTAATATTGTTGGTTTGTTAAACCATTTAAATTTATAACAAAATCCCACACATTATCATTAGAATTAAATATTAAAAAAACAAAACAAAAACAGCCCAGAACAGTTAAAACAATCCACAATAAAGATTTAAAAAAAATTCTAACTGGTCCAAAATATAATTCTTAATAGATTTTTACAAAGCGAATAAATAATAAATATTATAGCATACTCGTTTAAAATTAGTAAACTTACTCTTTATAATAATCTCGTAATTATAATGGGTAGTCTCAGTCTGAAGTTTCGTTAAAGCTGCTTTTATTGAAACTGTACGACCTTATTCCCTTACATTATATTTCATTAATGCAGTTACATTTCAGTTACTAGAAGTTAATACAAGTTACATTAAGACAATGGGAAAAGGAACTGCTTTAGGCACAACAGTGTCGGAACAAAGAATAACCCAATAATATTATTAGTGAGGAAATTAGTACACAGCAAGAAAAGTTGGTTATTGCTCTATGTTAGATTAGATATTAAACTTTTATTACGGTTTTTCTAATCCTATAAAAACGTTTCAAATATGAATATATCGCCTAATTAAATTTTCGCTTAAATAGAACCTTCCAAGTTTCAGGTGAAATTAAGGAGAATAAAATGCAAGAGATCAACGAAGATTTGAAATAGGATCTGTTGTACTTGGAAGTAACATCACACCACTTTTAATCAATGGCAAGCCCTACTGTCTCATCCGACTGACTTATCCTGTCGAATAGGTCTCAAGGGAATAGGGAAAGTTACCAGTCTCTATTAGAGAAGAGAGAATTTTCTCTTATTGGAAATAGCCCGGAGACATGGCGGATACGGACTGCTAAATCCAATTTCTTCGGGCAAACTTAAACAGTATTAAAAATTTTAAGGCCTACTCGGAGAGTACTTTGAGAAGTAAAAGTTAGGAGCAGTATTAATGAAGAGTGCAGAGAAACTGAAATAGCTAAAGTATTTCTTCGATTTACAACAAGAGAACATTTAACGTTATCAAAACCGGTGATGAGTAGACAAATAAAAATAGTTTGATTCCGAGGTTCTCAATCTTAGTTTAAGACTAAGTTCAAAAGTTTGCTCTTTTTTTTCAACATGATGCGAAATCTAGCTTATTTAGAGATGGAAACCAAGCAAATTAAACACTAAAAAGCAACGGAGTTTTTAATTTACATTTCTACATAAAAAAGGCTGAAGTACAGCAACTAAACTATTCCGTACCCCTGTTCCAAAATTTAGGTAACACTATCATAAAAGATGGAACAAAAATTCAGTAAATCTGAAGATTGAGTAAACCTTCCTTCTTATACTTATTTATAATTAATTTTAACTAAAGCTCTATGAATTAAACTGTGTTTCCCTTTCAACAGCTGCAAGCTATTAAATAAGTATATCCTACCTTAATTCCAAGACAGATTAGATATCTCAAAATACTCACCTGAAAAAAAGAAAAAGTAATTATTATAATGGGGAAATTTAAAGTCTTAAAACTTAAATTAACTAACTAACTTATTAAAATAATTCAAAACTTTAAATTAAATTAAAGCCCTTGAGCAATGATCATTGATGATATACAATAAAAAATAACAAAACATCAAAATTAATATGGTTTTCATGAACTGACTTAAGTGTTTGTGTATTTCTGTGATAAATTTATATTCGGAGCAAGTGATTATAAAACGAACTTTATTTTTATATTGGGTCAAGTGACTATCAAAACTTTCATATGATTACGATAATTACCTCAACTAGTGGTGATAAGAATACAAAAAAACTTTGAATGTATAACTAGTTCTTCAGTATTGCAATGATATCATCAATCACTTTCATAAGTTTTAATAATGTCGATTCATAAAGTTCTTTCAAGAACTTACATTATTACTATTTTCCATTATATTTGAATTTGAAAAGAGTTAGATATTTCAAAAGAGAGATTCATAAAAAGTTTTGATGTTAAGAAATTAAAAATTAAATTTTGTCACTTTGGGGCACAGCAAAGCACATCCATATACAAAAGTTGGAAAGATCACAGTACAAAATTCTAAGAAATATTGTTAATGTTCCTTGGTTTATTTGGAATTACACCATACGCTACGATGTGAACTTTCCCACTATAAAATCATATATTCACAACAAATACACAATTCCACTCATCAACACAAAATCCACTTATTCTTTTCTTTCCGTTTCATACTTCCGGCCTTACCCGGGCTTGGCAGGAGAAGATTAAAAAGACAATGGCCAAGACACCCAAGATAACAATGACTTATTCATTATTTCAAAAACATGATATTCTTATAAACTTACATCAAATTTGCTGCATATATGTAAAATTTCACAGGGGCAAATATGAATAAATTATGCTAATTATTAAAATTAAATAGAACAATCTATTTTTAATTTGTTCCTTGTTTGTGGTTTCAATTGTATATTATAGGTATCCGGCTAAAAGAAGTAACATTTACTCAATAATATTTTCTAATAAAGATGAAGTTACTAACTTGTCATTCGAAGAGAACGGAGGTTTTAGATTCAAAAGAAAATTTTAGACTTTTAAACAGACCATCGTCAGAGATAAGAAGGGTCACAGCAAAAGTTCGATTCGTTAGTGAAGTAATTAAGAACAAATGGATTTATGACCATTTTTGAACTGAGAATCTCGAATGAGAAGCAGGTTCTGAGAAAGTTTATCGTCATTAATATTATCTTATAAAGTTTTAAGTGAGTTTATCATTATCATTATATCCCATAATATTGTTACGGTCAGAGCGGAAAGTAGGACCGGCTTCTGATCTGCCTAGAGCGGATTAGGCAAACAATGGGATTAAGCGGAAGGGATTATAGAATGGCGTAGAACCTTCTAGATCGGTCTAGGTGGTCCTCGTCCGTGTTCCGAGTAATGCCCCACCACGACCTACCTTGCCTATATAAAAAGGACAGCGTTTTCGGCCGCGGCAGTCAGTAATAAGACGAGTGAGTAATAAGTTAGTAGTAAGAAGCAGTCGTTAACTAGTGATAGTGTGTGAGTTAGTTAGTATTAGTATCAGTCTGTAATAAGTGCTTAGTGAGCAACAGTGACAATTAGTGACCGTGTAATAAGTGTAATAAACTGTGTGGCAGTTTGTCATATTTGGAGAGTCTTACGGTCGGTGGACTTTAGTTAGCGAACTGTAAGTGTTAATTTGTAATTGTAAACTATAGTGTAATATTATTGTATTTGTGCAAATTGATATATAAATAGTTTAGTTATTTATTATTAGAAATATCTTATATTGTTTGTATATTATTTTAGAAATTAGATAACATTTAGTAGAATATTGTTATTGTAAATTGATATTAGTTTAATAATTTAATTGTATTAAAGAATCTCATTGCATTCTTTTTAATTTGTTAATAAATATTAGATTCTTGAATTAAGTAATAGTTTAGTCCATTTTACACCCAGTAGCCCGTAACAAATTGGTGTCAGAAGTGGGATCTTGTGTAATTGTTATTTTGTCTTGCATTTTGTAATAATTGGGCTACTGTTTGAAAAATGGCTTCTCAAAGTCTTAAATTGATGGATTTAAAAGTTGCGGATTTAAAACGGGAATTAGAAGAACGTGATCTGGATTCTTCCGGAAATAAAAGTGTACTGCAACATCGCTTGCGTCAATTTTTTGTAGAATTAGGGGAAAATCCAGATGACGTTCTGTTTGAAACTGATTTGAGCAAGTTGTCTGCAACTTTTAAAAATGAATTAGGCAATGTAGAAAATAAGCTAGGTAATGAATTAAGCAGTGTTAAAAATGAACTAGGTAATGAATTAAGCAATGTAAAAAATGAACTAGGTAATGAGTTAAGCACTGTTAAAAATGATCTAGGTACTGTAAAAAATGATTTAATGGATACATTAGAGTCTAAGTTAGGCACATTAGAGACTAAGTTAATGGAAAATGTAGATAATAAGCTAGCTAATGTAGATAATAAGTTAGCTAATGTAGATAATAAGTTAGCCGATGTAAATAATAAAGTAGCTGATATAGAATCTAGGCTAGGAGAAAAAGTGAACGAAATTAGGCTAAGAATGGAAGCTCTCGAGGGACGTAAGAGCAACCCACCGACGAACGACACCGTCCGTTCCCCCGAGGTCAGTCTTCATAAAACCATTCTGCCCGCCAATAATGGGACGCCACCAGCTCACAACACCATTCCAGTATTCGACGGAAAGACGCCGTGGGAGGACTACATGACTCTCTTCGAGACAGCGGCTTCGATCCACGGGTGGTCACAGGAGACCCAAGCTTCAGCGTTGTGCCTGGCCTTGCGTGGAGACGGCTTGAGAGTGCTGCAGGGAATGCCCATGTCAGAGCGGTCTAACTACGGGAAGCTGATTAGAAGGCTGGAGATGCGTTTCGGCCACCGCCACATGGACCAGCTATATCGCTCACAGCTAAGGAACAGGGTCCAGAAGGACAACGAGACGCTGCAGGAATTTGAAGCGGATATTGCCCGGCTGGTGAGGAACGCCTACCCATCGGTCACTGACTATGTCTACGAGAGTTTGGCTGTCGACAAATTCCTGGATGGACTGCGGGACCCAGAGACACAACAAGCGGTGAAGCTCGCCCGCCCGAAAACGTTGGGAGACGCATTATCTCAGGCCATGGAGTTTGAAGCTGTCAGACAGTCTGTACGGGGCCATGCGCGAGTTCGAGCAGCAGGAGCAGAGCCTAATGCGGTAACCAGCGTCGAGGACATAGTGACCAAAGTGTTGGATGCTCTCAGGACCCATAAGAAGGAAATACGCTGTTGGGGCTGCGGCCAGCTTGGACACCCTAGAAGCAAGTGTCCAACCCGTTACGTCAAAGCCCCCAGGAAGGCCATCAGAGTTGCGTCGATAGGAAGCAGAACGAACAGCTTCTACGTTGATGGGATGGTGAACGGGCGGCTGCGAAGCCTTCTAGTGGATACCGGCGCGAGCATGACAATCTTGAACTCCAAGACACTTCCAGCTGAGAAGATCTTACCAACAACTTGGGCATTACGGACTGCCACGGGGCAGCCAGCCAAGGTCTACGGGGAGACAGTTGCCACCTTCATCATCGGGGGTCAACATCTGAAGCACCGCGCTCTCGTGGCAGAGATCGATGAAGATGTCATATTGGGCATGGACTTCATGATGGCATACGGGATCAAGCTGGACATGTCGAGAGGTGTGCTGACGATGGGAGACGAAGAAGTCATCCTTCGGCAGGTTCGTGCAAACATCCAGGGAGCCAGTGACAGAATGAAGGAGCGTTACGACATCAGGGCAGAGAAAGGTGGATTCCAACCTGGTGATTTGGTCTGGCTACATGATCCTCGAAGAAGGCGAGGCTACTCACCTAAACTTCAGAACTCCTGGGATGGCCCGTTTGAGATCATCAATAGGATAAACGACGTCATCTATAGGATCAGAAAGCAGCCAAAAGGAAAACCCAGGGTAGTCCATTTTAATAGACTGGCCCCATACAAAGGAGACCATGGCCCGACAAAAGACCAGCAAGTCAGGTATCTCAACAACGTGGAGACCAGTAAGGTATCAGTTGCACAACCTAAGGTACAAGGTTCCCGTGGAATAACTCAGACAGTATACAGAGATATCTTCTCGTTATCCGCAGACTATTCTCTGGCCCATTGTGTCGCCGAAGATCTGAGGACTTCCCGAGGCATTGCAACGGTCTTCAGGAAGAAGTTTGCTGGAACTGAGGAACTGGAACGCCAAGGACCAAGCGTCGGGAAAGCACTCCACCATACGCACGAAGGACGACACCTGTTCTACTTAGTTACCAAGTGTGCTACTGATCAGAAGCCCACATATGACGCACTGCGGCGAAGCCTCGACGACTTGCGGAGTAAGCTTCTGAGACTGCGTGTCACCAAGCTCGCGATCCCTAAGTTGGGCTGTGGATATGACGGCCTGGAGTGGAAGGTTGTCAGGAACATGATTGAACAGATATTCGCCAACTCTGGAGTCGCCATATTGGTGTGCACGTTCAACCCCTGGAAAGGAAATGCGTCTCCATCGAGGGAAGCTCATGACCGCCCGATTTCTCCGGACTATGCTCTGGGGCAGAGCACTTTTAAGGAGGGGGCAGTGTTACGGTCAGAGCGGAAAGTAGGACCGGCTTCTGATCTGCCTAGAGCGGATTAGGCAAACAATGGGATTAAGCGGAAGGGATTATAGAATGGCGTAGAACCTTCTAGATCGGTCTAGGTGGTCCTCGTCCGTGTTCCGAGTAATGCCCCACCACGACCTACCTTGCCTATATAAAAAGGACAGCGTTTTCGGCCGCGGCAGTCAGTAATAAGACGAGTGAGTAATAAGTTAGTAGTAAGAAGCAGTCGTTAACTAGTGATAGTGTGTGAGTTAGTTAGTATTAGTATCAGTCTGTAATAAGTGCTTAGTGAGCAACAGTGACAATTAGTGACCGTGTAATAAGTGTAATAAACTGTGTGGCATATTTGGAGAGTCTTACGGTCGGTGGACTTTAGTTAGCGAACTGTAAGTGTTAATTTGTAATTGTAAACTATAGTGTAATATTATTGTATTTGTGCAAATTGATATATAAATAGTTTAGTTATTTATTATTAGAAATATCTTATATTGTTTGTATATTATTTTAGAAATTAGATAACATTTAGTAGAATATTGTTATTGTAAATTGATATTAGTTTAATAATTTAATTGTATTAAAGAATCTCATTGCATTCTTTTTAATTTGTTAATAAATATTAGATTCTTGAATTAAGTAATAGTTTAGTCCATTTTACACCCAGTAGCCCGTAACAATATAATAACATTAAAGCTAAAAAAAGGGGTTATTGTTCAAAATGTTCCACGAATAATTTTTCTTAGCCTCACTTAAATATTATCAAAATAAAGAAAAAGTTTGTCTTTCTTCTGGAACACTCAGACTTATAGGAATAACAAAAGAACAGATTAGACAGTATTAGTCTGCCTGCTTAGTTCACAATTACCAACTAATTACAAAATGTTTAAACTAATTACTCGTACATTTAAGCAGAAGACCGTCGAATGTAAGAGACAAATACTTATTAAATGAAATTAAGGACTGAGCGTTACGAATAGAGATGGGTAAAGAATTCTGGAGAGAAGAACCACGAATCATAAAGGATTTTTCAAATGAAACGGTTATAAGGAAAGAGCTATACAAATTGGTAGGTTGAGATCTTATGTTCAAAAGGCAGATGGAAAAACGCTCAGTGGGTAGGCCTGGAATATATGAAGGCTTTTTGGGAATAGAATAAACCGCTGCCAGGAATCAGGATAAAGTCACTTTTATTCGTAATTACTGGGGGAGATATGAGAACATCAGGGAACACCGAATATGAACATTATGAAGCAGTACTTTTAATGTCTTTCTTTAATAGTGGGTTCTTAATCTCTAACTTATAGTGGGTATCCTATACTTATAAATCTTTCATATATTTGGCGTTCAGAATAAAAGTGGGAAGAAATAAGGGAAGGTACTAAAAATACACTATGGCGTGTATTTCGGAAGTGGTTTAGATCATGAAATTATAGGAGCACTGATTTAGAGTTAAGATGGGCTTTCCAGAGATTACGGAAATGTGGTTGTTCCACATTAAATATACCTAAAAGGAAACCCAAGGTTCCTTCTATATGTTTTTGATACTCAGTAGGAATGTCATTCAGGAGGATAGAAACAGAATGACGGTTTTTGATGGATGGTAAATTTGCTCGATTGTTTACTTGGACATTTGAAATATGAAAAAGTATCACGTTATTCGAAAATTAAATAGTGTATGAACACCTATATAAAAAATAAATGATTCTATTAAGTTATATAACAAATATGTAGGTGTGATTATTTTTTTAATCTTTAAGAGAGACAGGTAACTCAGTGGGTAGAGTTCTGAGTCGGTATGCTGAGAGTCCTGGATTCAAATCCGGGTGAGGCAGATAAACTATTTAACCTACAAAGAGCCACAGAAAGACTCTATGGGATGTACAGAACCTCCTGGGGTTCATCCAGCCACTATAAAGTAGACACTCAAAATTAAGTAAAAAACCTGGCTGTTGAGCCTGATATTGAACAAATTACCTCCCTGCACAAGAGTTGTCCACTCATTTTGTTTTTCATAAATCCAGATTCATATATCATACGATTCAAACCCAGAAAAGACGAAATTGATCATAGATACGACGACATAATACTAGAAATAGAATAAGCTGGGATATTAGAAATCAGAGCGAAATCAAATTTATCTAGGTCTGTGCTTTTTTGGGTTTTCTCATCCACACTTTCAACGCCATATTGCCCGATATTAGTAGTCGATAAAGTAAACCCCTCTGCTATTCAACGCGGACCACACTGCTCCCACAAGCGGCTATACTCGGGAAATTATCAGCAAGCGATAACCCACATTCCCAAGAAATTCTTCAAAATTCCATAGCATTCACAAACATTTTAATTTTGTCCTTATAAATTAATCATAATTTATTACACGGTTCTGGGTATAGCAGAAAAAACGATACAATAACATCAATGATTCTTTATTTCATTTTATTCTATCAAGGGTAAACAAATATAAGGCGTAATTTTCAGTCACATTCGAATGCTAATATCCTCTTTATGTTTAAAATATTAAAATAATTTCGAAACCATCAAAATTAGTTAGAAAATGGATCACTTGAATAAAAATCCAATCTAATCAATAAAAAGTTCTTTAAAATATCTGTCAAGTTGTTTTTCCTTAACCTCTGATTTAAGGAGAACATTAGTCTTTTTTTTATTTCCGAATATTTTAACTAAGACTATGGAGCGGAAATTGGATCTTAATGGTCGTCATTTGTTTGTGCATCGTTCAATTGATATCTTTAATTATTCATTTACATCAATTTATAATAATATTCATGAGGTCATATTATTATACAAAAAATATTGCTAAAATAAATAAATTAATTGATTAACTAGTGGTCTATTAAAGTTAAAATTAGGCCGAAAAGTCGTCAAAAAATAAAGTAAGGACTTATTTGAGTAAAATTTATTGACTCCATTTTCCGACCATTTTCAATGTTGTAATGTTTCAATGTATGAAATTTTTTTTGTTATCGAATAATTAATTTTTGATTTTAATTTAAACCGTACATTATATTGTTCAACCATTCTACGACGTACTTCAAACACAGAGGAATCTGTACAACGACAAATATGAATTGTTCAATGATATCTCAAGAAAACAAGAAATGTTATATTATCACTTCTCTCCTCTTTTAAATCATACAGATGGAAACATCCACCAGCTGGTGAATCAATTAACACGAAATTAATACGATAGTTGTTATTTTATTACCTGAAAGAATGGCAGGACTTGAATATATGGGCAATATACAGGGCTATGTTGGTATAGTTGTAAAAAGAAAATTGGTAGTCTCAATTATAGTAGCAAAAAGGAAACATTTAAAGATAACGTTCAATTTTACTTCTGTATTTCTTTTGCAAAACTTAGGGGGAATTATCCAGAATGAGAAGTTCTCAGCAGAAGAGCTTCGGGAAGATTAAACCTCTTCAAAACTTTCTTCACTAATCGCACTAAATTAACAATAAGTCAGAACTCAGGATGCTTCAACTTTGATTAAAAGAAAAAATAATTTCAAAAAAGCCCATAAAATTCTATAAAAATCAATTTCTTACAATAAGGCTTCCGTGTAATTTCCGAAGTAGTAATTTTTGATAAAATAACGATTTTCGTCAGGTTGAATAGAAGTAGGCCCTCTGTTGGTGAATATGACTAGCCATTCACCGAGATTTATGAGCAATTTAGGGGGACTTAACGTTGTATACTGCGAATAATTGTGCACCAAGGCTCCCTGCCTTCCTTTGTTTTCAGCTGATATAGATCAAAGGCAAATTGGAGCTTCGTACAATAGCGAAACCTCTTGGGTAAATTCACCAACCTGTCATCAAATTTAAAACCTTAATATCATAAAATAAAACCATGATATGAAACAAAAATGTTCTTAGGAATTCACATGATTAACAAGGGCGCAATCAATTGATGGGTGAATTTAAACAAACTTTAGTGTTTTTAAAATATTCCAAAAATATTGAGAATATGTCAAGGTGTTCGTTCGAGGTCTTAGTATTTTTAAAAAATATAAAATTATTAAAAAATATTTGTAAAATTTTTAAATAATTTATTTATTGAAATTTACAACTTCATTAAAACAATACAACAAGTAAATGGCAGAAATGGTACATACTTTGGAAATGCGAGACAATTTTTCAATAAATCAAAAAATATGAATACTTTTCTAGCGCTTTTCGTCGTTAAATCTGCATTGTATTAATTAAAATGCAGGAATATTGTGAAAAATATCAGAAACCTATAAAAAGCTAGGTAAACTGTAAAATGTAATCCATTGTAAGCCCAGTAAATAATATATAAACAAATAATTAAGTTTAATTTTAAAATAAAAACAAAATGAAAACCTACTATTCAAATACCAATATATTCATAATTACTTATTGACAATGGTTATTAAAATTTTATTTTTTAAATCTCATTGTTTAAAAATAAAATTGTTGATAACGGTGTGGGCAATCTTGAACAAAGGAGGTAAGAATAAAAAAAAACATTTTCAGAGCACTATGTTCGCAAATGATATTAATTTTTTCTTAGTTCTTTTTTAAAATATATTAAAGTTCTCTCTTATTCTTCCACGTAAGCCACAAGCCACTTTAAGAACATGTTATTTATTAGGTAATGTTAAAATACTATTGCCAAATAATATATTATCCATGAAAAATTAAATCTTTAATAAGTAGAAATATATTTCTTAAAAAAATAGTTTTAATCATTCTTAATGCTTCAATGTGAAACTTGCTACTTGTATAACTGTTACATTAAAGTAAATAGTTAAAATAGTTAAACAAGTACTTCTTAAGTATGCCAAAGATTTTCAATATTATTAATTAAATCTTCTTCTTTCTCTAATTAGGAATTAATCAATTTAGTGCTCAATAATATAGGCAAATGTCCAGTATTATGTTAAAAAGAATATTTTGTAGCGATCAAAAGAAATCCCTTCAGTTAAATATCAACCTTTAACAACTTTCTTAACATTGAAACCAAGTAATTTGCTACATTTAAAGTTGATTTAACCAGAATATAAATATTTCATCTACTTTTGTATTTTTTGTGAAGCCCTTGTCACATTTCAGCCTCAGCTTTTTTTTTCCCAACTCAAGTAAATGGGATGTAACTTAACCCATAATAATTCTTTTATAGTTTATATAATTTATTTAACTATCCTTTGTTCTAATGCACATCATCAATTCTTATTATCATTTTATAAACATAATCATAATACGTAGTCTTTATATACATCCGGCTTCATTCCACCGATAATTCAACAAGGGTTATTCCGCAGCATGATTTCGGACATCCTGGTTTGAGATTCCTTCTGGACTAAGAAAACTTGTCAAGATACCTCTATTCATCGAGGACAAGTTCAATATCGATCTGAAGAGGATAACTTCGGGAACCCAGTTGGACTCACAATGAACCTTGTTCAGTTTCTGTTATCGTGTTCCGCTGTGGAAGTTAGAGAGCCATAACGACCCTAGGGTCCTTCCCTGAGACTTATACCTATCGAGATATAAGATATCGAGTCTGAGGAACAAAAAGTTTCAGAAAATATCAACAACTTTTGTAATTTTAGTTACCAAAATCAAATAGTCATACTGCCTTAGGCTTTCGAAATAAATATTATGTGGATTATATTTTATTATATTATATATTATATTATACTATATTATATTTTATGGAACATTTCAAATATCGCAGAAGTATTCTTTGCACACAGAAAACTCCAAAATCAGTGTACTTTCGGTGGTGAATTATGACCATGAAGGAAATGGGTAAGTCATCTTAACAACAAAACTATATCAATCTAGTTATAATTTTTTATTGATTGTTTTAATTTTTAAATATTTTTATTTTGAAGAGAAAAGATTTGCCCTGGCCGGGATTCGAACCCTGGTCGTCCGCCTCTCCGTGGCATCGCTCTTACCAATTGAGCTAATAGGGGTCGCCTCACAGTCAATCTTACTCTCACAGACAGTGAAGAGAACGGATTTGTCCTGACTGTGAGGCGAACCCTGGTAGCTCAATTGTTAAGAGTGCTGCCACGGAGAGGCGGACGACCTGGGTTCGAATCCCGCCCAGGGCACATCATTTCTCTTTAAAATAAAAATATATCAATCTAGTTACAGAGCTTGTCTTCCACACTTTTGCTGCTCTTAGTGTCTTAGTGCTATTTCCACCACTAGTAGTTTTTCCATTTTTTCCAACAATTTAGGGAATTTTGACTCACATCACTTTAGAAATAAAAGTGCGATAAATACAAATTTTATGAAAAAAAAACATGAAAAAAATAAAACAGAAGCAAACAAAAATTACTTATTGTAAAAAGATGTAACTGGATGAATGAAAATTAACAAAAAAAATATTTATTAAAACGCATCATTCATCCATCAATTTATAAAACATGAATCAAAAAAGTGAACAACTATTTCTGATTTTTAAAGCTCACTAATAAGTTTTCACTTCTGTCACTTCAGAATTACTAGTGCGATATGTTTGATATTTGCAACACTGATCAGGTGCAGGAGAGATTGAAGAATTTAAATTTTCGGATTATTTTTTTATTAAGATTTTTTGTATTATCTCTGAAAGGGCAATGGAAGTGGAAATATACTGAAATAGAGGAATTTTAATGATTTTGATCCGTTATTAGAATTCTCTTAAATAAAGTAGATTCCAAACGTAGTGTAGGGGTATCGACTCATTTATTTTAAATACCATTGTGAAAGTTATATGAGATAACAGTCGATACTTCTTTAAAGCACCGTTGATGAGAGAAAAATTGATAATACTTCATATGCTTATAAATTAGTATTGCTAACCCTTGAATTTCTATTGAAAATTGCTAATCATGTCGGACTTCAACCTATCTAAATAAAAATTAGTATTTATTTATTATAATACAAACTGTAACTTAATTTTTATTTATTAAATTTTGTACCCAGAAATAACAAAATACTTTTCCTTGTAAATTTAATAACCTATTTTTTTTTTTTTTTTTTAGAAAAACTATATTTTGGATGGAATAACTCCTGGATTGTATATTCTGCTTCATTTTTTTCCGGGAAGTGGTGGGTCAGGTTGAACGTAGGATGGAATGGGACAATCTGTTATTCTCTAATATTGTCTGTAGAAAATTGAACTTTCCAGTCAACATCCAAACCAAAATGGCCCAGTACATGTCCGTCCTTAACAATGTCACGACCCAATAAACTTGTATACATCAGTTAAAGGGACACTCAAAATAGAGTTTTATCTTTTGTAGAATTTCGTTTTAATATTAGCCTTTCCATGCACTGACCATTGCTACATTTACATTCCAAAATTTTATTTTGTATAATTATGTCGTGTTATACAATTGACTCAGAATAATTGATGTTTCAATTTGGGTTTTGCCTGAAGCATCTGTGTTGGTTGGTATTAAAAGATATCAGGGAATTATTGGGCACCCGCGGATAAACTGTAACCCTTTGAATGTCTTTCAAGTTATAATTATACTTTAATTTCAGGATTAATTAAGGATTCAATTTATTCACAGCTACAGAAACAATTGCTTGCATTATGAACTAATTATTTCATTTTTTATTTATAGGGAACAGTACTTTACTGTTGTTCAGGAAATATTATTGTTTATTGAGATTTTCCACATCCGATACAAATCGTTTTCCGTTTTATTATTCTGTCCTAAGTGCAATGCAACTCTACCATCGGCAAACTATAAGAGTCTTTAAGTACCTGTATTTTAATTAATACAACCATATTAAATTAATGAAGAATTTCCATAAATATACAAATCGAACGTGAAATTTTTTATGTCGTTTTCCAACTATAGCGCGATTGCTTCAGGATTCAAATATGATACAAAATTCACATACAGTGATATAATATATGAGGCTCATAACCAGGTATAATAAAAAGGTTAAATACCTTTGAAGAAACGAACTGATTTTCAATGAATCTTGAAACAGTTTTTCCACTCTTCTGAAAAGTGGTGTTTTTCACTTTCGATAATTCGACAAATTTAAATCTTTAACTACAAACTCTTTAAATGGAAGGTTTTTGATAAGTATTGTGTAAAAAATGTCCAATATTTTGCCCCGTCCTCTCTAAACTTGGTAAATGTGTTCAACTAAGTAGCATTTGTATGATAGGAACTACAACTTTATATAGCAACACAATTAGCATTTGTTAGTATAAGAGCCTTTGCACAAGTTTTACTGTTCCAGGAACACTTGATGTTAGGAAATGTATTATGCAAAGTCTGTATGTAAGAAGACGAGAACATTATTTTACTGGAAGCGACAGTACATAGTTGATGAGCGAGGCGTGGCCAGCGAATACATAAAATGTAATAAAATAAAAAGGTTATAACCTTGGTGAAAGGATTCCTTTTAATATTTTAGAACTTGTAATAAAAGCATGCTGATACCTTATTCAGACGTTTTAATTTCTTCTCGACTGATGGATTAAATAATTACAGCAATTTCATATTGACAAATGATTAAATAATAAAAGGCAACAGTGCCCCTTATCAATCGGGATTAGGTAATTCGCTAATCTTTCACCCCGGCTTTGGTCAAAAGCCACTAAATCCAAGCTTTTAATCGACTGGATATTTTTCTTTCCGGTCCAAATAGCCGATGTTCCCTCTCATTAAGCAGATTAGGCGGGAATAGTAGGGACATGGCGCGCTATTATCCTTTAGTAGAACGCAGGATGGATTTCTGGCTTGGAAAACATCCTTCAGCCGTAAGGTTTAAGGATTTCTTTAACAAGAAATATCCTTTTGTTCAGGACCAATCCACTTCTATTTTAATAAAATAGAACAGGAGCTTTACGTTATTGATGAACTTGCAAAACAAACAAAATATATTCGCCGTCCTTTTGACACAACAATCTATGCTGTATCCAGAACTCGTATTTTATAAACCAGATGGCCCAGATGCAAAAATTGCTGATACCGCAACATGTTTTTGGTCATATGTTTAGATCATGGACATGTGTTGTGGACTTGATCAATGCCATAAGTACATCTGCAGCAGGTATATATGCATTATGTTCCATGAGCAGTAAATCTCATTATTTTTCCATTTTTAAACACCCCGCGATCCCTAAGCGAACTAAAAATTCTTCTTACATCGCAAAAATTGCGAGAACACGGGCACATAGGTTCGGTGAAGAGAACGGATTTGTCTGACCCCTGGTATCTCAGTGGCAGACGACCCGGGTTCGAATCCCGGCCAGGACAAATCTTTTCTCTTCAAACCAAAAACAGTTAAAAATTCTTCTCGTGGTCCCTTTTATGATGCTTACAATTTTGTAAAAGTATTTTTTTTTGCGCTTTTAAGAAACATAATGAAGAACGTAAACTAACTGAAATCATGTTATAATTTCAGATAATTTTATTGTATTTATGTAATTTAACTTTTCTAAACACCATTAATAAATAATATTCTTATGGAATAACTCATATCTTTTCGAAAACTTATAACTTCGTTTTTACTCGTACAACAGTAAGCCTAGGAATTTCACATTTACGAAGAACCTAAGGAAGTCTGTGTAATTATGTCTATGTACTTACTAATCGTGTGCATACTAATTTATTTAGTAATTAATAATTTAAAAATTATATTTTTGTTAGTGCGAAACATTTTCAAAACCGCCTAGTTTTTCATATTTGCGATCTAAATTTATTAATTACCTCTTCTTCAAAAGTATGGTTACTACTCCTTCGCAAAGGAAATTGCTATATTTTTGACTTCTTCAAACATCCATTCGCTAATAATATTCTGATGGAACAATTCAAACTTTGTTTTTTCGGTTAAAAAAATTGACTTCGTTTCTACTTTAATTAATAATGAATTAAACGTAATAAGGACACGTTGATAAAAATATAGGAAGCATATACCACTTATATAATATGCTTATATAGATTCAAGATCCAGCTAAGAAATAACAGGAGCTCGAGATCCAAAATACGAGTGTATGTATGTGTATAAGAAAATAATATTTATTTACATAAACAAATTTATACAAGAAACTTTGACTTATTTTAATGCTTTATAATAAGATAATCTATTAAATAATCACATTCAAAATTTTTAATCCGAGTGATTTGACTCGTGCAAAATATGAGTGACGCCGGAATACGCAACTTGACTCAAACTCTATTAGATCACTGAATCAACTGAAGTCTCCTGCCATCGCTTTGGGACCGGCGAAAGTGTAACGTTATTAAATAGTTAGCTTCTAAGCTGCTTAGCTGAATAAAAAATGTTTAAACAATTGAGGGTAAGAGACCAAAATTAATCAATACTAGAGTAATAAATAATAAGATAAATCACATAAATGATTAGGACGATTACTTTTCAAAATTTCGTAAAAAAATGGAAAATTTTATACATTATAGGGCAAAAAAAATTGAGTTAATAATAGTAACATTAAAATAAACTATAAATTATTAAACAATGTTTAACTTTTTTCCTGTTTAAGGGTACACCTACATTGGATCCTATTCGGCGCGACGTGATCTTATTCTATCAAATACGATGCTGGGGTGAGCAAACAAATGACTGAAATTTCCCAGAGTGCCTATAGTGAATCAGTTACGGTTAAATTCTATTCTTGTGAATCCGATAGTAAACTAGCCACTGCCTTCCGAATAAAATAGTATTAATTTTATTCTTTTATTTCTTATATTATATATATATATATTATAGTAAAATATAAATGTATTAAAAGTGATTAATAAATAATCTTAATTTTATAAATTTAAAGAACCAAATGTTATAACAATGAGCTTATATTACTATATTAGAATATTTTTGTCTTGCTGTTTGACTATCAATAAATAGTTTAGTAGTTTTTCAATTTCATAAAATAGAATTTATATTTTTTAGATATTCATGTTTTATATAATGAGTTAATTTATTAATGGAATAGTAGTGATATTTTTAAATCTATTTGGTTTGTAATTAAATTAACGATTGCAATTAAATTCATAAATAGGAGCGGTTATACTTGAAACCTCCCCGTAATATCAAATCTCAACTAGTGTTTACTTAACTACTGTATTTTTGCTTGATTCTGGATCTTTAATTGATCTCCTACTGGCTCCTAACTTTTTTCAAAGGATTTGATGTGAAAACATTGAACAAGGTAAGTGTAATTATTTTTATAATAATGTTTGTGTGTAGTATAACATATAAAAATTTGTTTCACCTAAACTCACTTTTCTTCATTAAAAATTGTCATTAAATATGTTTATTCAATATGTATTTTTGGTAGGAGTCACAGAGTGACAAGAACCATTAATTAATCTTTCTCATCCTTTCTTTATGAGAATAATTGAAAATAGTTGAAGTGATAAGTGATTTCTATTGTTAAACTTTGATATACATTCAGAATAATTGTTTGTAAGATAACCCCATATCATATAATCAAGTATGAATCAATTAGCCAGTAAATTAACTATTAAAATCAGGTGGACATTAGGATTACTAATAATAACACCCGTATTAAACAATTACAGTTGAAAAAATCCATTATGGAACTAGAAATAGTATTAATTTTAATTTGTATTTCACCGAAGAACAATTCCACAACAGTGTTTAGAATAAATTTGCCTCAGATTAAATAAATAAGTTTAGACTGAACAGAAATAATAAATATAAATATTTAGCTTCTTTTGAAAAATGCTACAAATGTAAAAAGTTCAACTTTTTTTAGGTACCTAATAGATTTATTATGGAATACTTTAAATTAATTTTTATTTATTATTAAATCAATGCGTATCTGAAAACATTATTTTTTCCAGAAACAGAAAGGAAATATGTTGTCCAATGAGGAAGTGGCCTTGTTCAAATTTCAATTTTATTCAAATTCATGTTAGCAGACACTCCTACAAGTGAACATATATGGCGAAGATGATATTGTTTTTTGGATTGTGTATATCAAGTATCAGAAGAAATTTGGTTTAGACCTTTGTGTATACTTTTCTTAATGGATGTCCAATAATAAAAAAAAGATCTTACAATTTGGGAGTAAATACTGTATAATTAATGGTGGATATTCAAGGCATCTTAAGCCAATATATATTTGAAAACACTCCAATCTAAATCTTCAGAGGATCTTCCTCAATCACCTCAATTATTATATAAAATTGTTATATTAAAAATTATATATTATTGCTATGTATTATTTTATCATATTAATATGTTAGTATCTTAATCGACAATTATTATTTATAAAATTTGTAGTGTGTAATTCTTCTTAACTTGTATTTCGAAATATTTAATTGTGTTATTCATTTATTTTTCCACTTAATTCTAATATTGTTGTTAAAAATGTGTATCCTAAATTTTATTCTTTTAATTTTATAAGTAAATACTGATGCATGTTATTGAATAAATGATTTATTTTCTTCTATGAATGATTTATTTTCTTCCTTAAAAATATGCTAGTGTCCTCTTTTATTTTTCAAAACATAATTTAAATATATGATGATCTTTGCATGATGTTTTGGCCAATACTGCAGATCTTCATCAGGTTTAAATTACCAAGATACAAATATTAAATGTAAAATATGATAATTCATAAATGATATAAATCATATTAAAAAATATTTAGGTAAAAATATTAATATAATCATTATAATAAGATGATTATTATATTATATTATCACCTAAATATTTTTAAGTATTATTTGTATCATTACTGCTATTAATGTATATTTTTTGTATTATATTATTTGTTTGTACCTTGTGTAAATAAGCCCTAATGAAGACCTGCAATGTTGGTCGAAAACATTGATAAGCTAATAAATGTATCAATTGCTTACTATTCGAGACTTGATTTTTGACCTTCAATCAACATACCTTTAATTGTGAATGTGTAAGTGATGTAAATATAATAAACTTTCATTTTATAATATTAAATTGGAGCATCGATAGAACATTGGACATTATGAATATAAGGAAAAAATAGAATGCTATTGGGAATCCCATATGATAACTATAAGTTCTTAAGAAACGTTTTATCAAGAGGTTTTTACTTTCAGCTACTTGTTTGTTATGGTATCACCACTTTAGAATTCAATAGAATTCATTGAATTTCATGATTATGAAACACATGTGAAGTAAACTGGTAATTATATGGTTTTTACACAGTGAGTACTAGAGTGGTGGTACCATACCATAATATATAAGTACCTACTTTAAATTTCTACTAGACTTTTAGGTTAATAAAATAAATTGGTAATGCAAATAATCTGAAGCATTTTTTAAAAGATCAATAACTCCTTCCAACATCCAATTCATTGCCCATAAAACAAATAACAGTAAATACCAGATAATAATCTATGAATTTAAAAACTCAATTAATTGCTATTATCATAACATTATACTTTCCAATTACTATAACTCTATAAGAGATATAGATAAAGTTTGCATAAATATATGTATTTGACAGATTGTTACAATATTTACTTAAATGTATTCAAAATATTAATCGAAACAAATGTTTATTCATATCAATTGGATAATAACGGCAATAATAAAAGACTTATAGGAGTAATACCAGTAACTTATATATGACATGATTGAATAGAACAATCAAGGATTGTAGAAATAGAACAAACAGAAAATAATCAAACTTACATTTTTTAAATATTTCTTTATTTCTATGCTCACATAGCTAATTTATAAATAAACAATTTTCTAAAACTGGAATATTGAGAATACTCAATGTAGTTATAATGGTATTGAACTTTCATTAAAAAAAATCACTGTTTATTGAACTTATAGATGATGAGTTAATGATCTATTCATGTAATATCAAAATGAATTTGTAATATACATTCAATAAAGCTAAAATTATTCTGATAATTATGAGGGTGTAATGTATTTGATAAACTTGATCAGTTAAATACATATTTTATTTCACACAGCCTACACTAATCTGGTGTAAATCTATTCTATTCAAACCTATAATGAAACTAGCCTTTTGAATATAATGGTATTAATTTTATTCTTTTATTTCTTGTTTTCTATATTAATTATTGTAAAATATAATTATATTAAAAATAATCTTTTATAAATTTAAAGAACCAAATGTTATGAAAATGAGCTATATTAGAATATTTTTGTCTTGCTGTTTCACTATAAATTAATAATTTAGTTGTTTTTCAATAAAAAAAAAATATATAAATTATTGTTTGTTATTATTATTTCATAGATCCCGCAATGGAGGCTCCTTTTGAACTAATTCTATGAGTAATCTTTGTTTATTTTGTTGTTCATCTTTGCAAAGGAGTATAAAAAATCAGAAAAGCCCTTGCTAAATGTTTAACAAATAAATTTAACATTAAGATGATAATTTTATCAAAAGTTAATGTTTCCAATTTTCTTTGACGAATTAAAATTGTATGTAGGTATATTTTTTATGGACATTTCTGATAGATATAATTTTATTTAACGGAAAAATAACCTTCGCTACTATATTTAATGGATCATGAAGTTTAGTAATAAAATATTTTAATGAGAATTGACAATATTTAATTTTGATTTATGACGGATATTTATATAGTAGTTAATTATCAAATTACAATGTATATTTTTTAATAAACATTTTAGACAATAAAGGTTAAGTTGGCACACATGCTAACGGCTGGCTTATCGAATTGAAAACTAATGATTTCGATTTGTTAAAATCACACTTGATCGTACAACATCGTGACTGATCCAATGTAGGCACTTTCGTATAAATAAACTATTTCGTTTCCACGAGCGACTAAATCCCTGGGATTGGTCGGATAAATATGGATTGATTAAGGCCGGATCCAATGTAGGCGCTCTCGATATATTTCAGTCATTTGGTTTCCTAGCGACGTCTCATCGAATCGCGCCGGATCCAATGTAGGTGTAGCCTAAGAGAAATTTGTCTTTCTTTATTATTTAAAATATATAAATTACATTAGTAACAGAAACAAACAATAAGAGGACCCTAACTTGTGGTGCAGGGGTTAGCTAATGGAATAACTCATACTTTTCTCGAAAACTTATAGCTTCGTTTATACTCGTACAACAGTAAGCCTACTATGCCAAAGATGGCGGGTTCATTGCCCGGCAGGTGGACATAGCATTTTTAAAAGTGAATAAAAAATCCTTTGTTATCCCCTCCTCCGTAAGGGACATAAAACGGGGGTCCTGAGTCTGTACGATGTCAGGTACTCGTAAAAAATGCCTATCATAATTAAACCTGGAAAGGCAAAATTTAGAGCTCCCACTGTAGCATCATCCGATCAGCCATAGCAGCAAAAAGTAACGTTAAATGAACAAAAACAGAAATATTTACTTACTATTAAAAATAAAAAATCGATTCCTATTAAAGTAGTGATTAAAAGACTTCCCCTTGTTTAGTGTAAGGAAAAAATAAAACTCTTATGGCTTACAAGTTTATTCTAGATAAAAATACAGTAATAGAAATAACAATAATATATCATGGAGAAGTATAAACCTAATATGCTCCGACATTATCCAAGTTCTAAACAATTATAGCGCGCCATCTGCAGCGGTCCTGTTCCCAAGCGGCAATATATATTAACATGCTCGTACGCGGCAAAATAATCCTATTGTCATAAATTAAATCCTCGCCAGTGAGCTGGCATTCTAATTAAAATTATTTTTTTGCCAATTAAATTTCAGTGAAAGTACAAATTAAACAAAAATTGACATAAGCCGATATTCCTGATATTCCATTTACAAATGCAAAAATCATTAAAAACAGAAAAATGATTCGATGATTCCTCAGGATGCGACGGTATCAGGTTGTATCTAATTAACGATGCAGTAG
This sequence comes from Troilus luridus, assembly GCA_964056705.1. Lineage (NCBI taxonomy): Eukaryota > Metazoa > Arthropoda > Insecta > Hemiptera > Pentatomidae > Troilus > Troilus luridus. The sequence goes on along the minus strand of OZ057412.1, from coordinate 39,993,299 downwards.
AGTGTCAAATGACAAACCGACGATTGACCCCGATACTCAAGAGCCAACTATAATTGACTCACTAATTAACGATTTCACAATTCAGCAAGTCTGGCCCGTCTGCCAGTGACACAATTGTTGAGTATGATTGACGGAACTGGTAAAAGATCAATCCTACACAGGCCTAAGTTATATTCTACGCTTTCCAAGGACCAGACCTAAATATTAAGTATGATATTGTAAAAGATAAGACATCGCTAATAATTTATGAGAAAAAAATATGTTCAAGGCCAGTTCCAAGTCTTCTACATTCTGCTGTTAAGGCAGTACGGTATGGGACACTGTAATGAGTAGCGTTGTAAAATATTATATTTACTTTCACATACTTAAATAAAAATTGTAAGTTAGATAACGTATTGCAACCTTTTTTCTTTCGAAAATACACATTTCACATATCCGAACCCCGGATATCAAGGTCGCGCAAAACTGCATGGGTAAATACTGGAGTATTGGTAAAATTAGTTTAAAAAAAAAAAGCTGCACCACTACAACCCATGGAGGGTCATGGTTTCAGTATATGGTGGAACGCTGTGCTGGCCCCAACCCAATAGTTGCACAAGGATATGATATGGCCAAAATCGAACTTATGTGCCACACTACATTGCAGCTTTATACATTTTTCTCAATAAAAAAAAAAAAACTCCCACCATCTTGAACAAACATTTTAAGTCAATGTAAGGTACTACATGGATTTTAATGGCAGCTACAATTTATCGAAATCAGAATAGTCTAACAAGGGTGAAATACCATTTTTTAAAAAATAAATAATAAATAAAAAATAAATATTTCCTATGAAATAACTATCAAACGAACGAAAGAAAAATAAAATATAAATATTTTCCCCTGTTGGATACAGCTATCCCGGAATAACATTATTTTCACTCCTCTGAGCTTCTTTATTTAGGCGGTTTTTCAAACTATTTTTAAATTTGAATAACATCTGATTTTTATGTTACTTAGTATTACATAGGTGTAAAACACTATTGAAAGCTGAATGTTAAGTATAAGCAAAAGTATTACCAAGTGACAAAAGAATCAAAACAACAAAAAGACCTAAACTTAAGTGACTATTTCGGATGACATTAGTTTCTATAGTAATATTATTTAATGGAAGCTAGATGGAATTTTCATGCATGCTTTTAATATTTATATCTTGAAGGGTAAGTGAAAATATTATATTTACGATTGAAGTTATAACTATCATTGTCTCAAAATTTTCAATATCCCGAGATTTTGCAAACAAAAAAAAATCAAATCATGCAGAAGTTCCATGAATTTTTTAAAAATTATCTCATCGCTGTAAAAACAATACCGCCTAAGTACACTTTGGGCGATTTTACAGGAGTGAAGAAAACCCGCGCCGAAAGTAGACTTGACAATTTATAATCTATTTTTAATCTCTAAAATTTTGGAACTATTACTTAAAAGATTGAAGAGAATTCCCAAAAATATCATACTCTGCCATGTCCTGACCTTAATACGTCCGTTACCGTTAGTAACACATTTTCACCAATAGTTGTAGATTGGAAGTATTATTTTGACAGCGACGATATATTCAATCTGCTTTTAGATCTTTTTATACCGCGATTATGAAGATTGAACGAGAAATTAAATTAAAAGAATCATATCAATATAATTTTTTACTGAAATATTTTTTTCTTCAATTTTCAATCTGTTCTACCTTTTTATTTTTCAAAATGATGTTATAGTCCGATAATGAATCAGTACTTTTTTCTCACGATTGTTCCTGTTTTATAGTCATAAAACATATAAATTATATGTAAATAACTTTGGTTAATCTCAATATTAGTCCCTAAAAATCCAATTATTTTTATGAATTATGTTCTGAAAATGAAATTGAAATGCTACAACAGGTTTAGTAGTGAATAAAAAAAGGTACTTGATCCATAAATCCTATATAATAATTAAACATATATTTATATGCCAGTCTCAAGTGACTCTCTTGGAGGAATTATGCAAAATATTTTTAAAAACCTATGATTTAATAAGCAATTATTTAAAAAAATAATTCCTTTTGACAAGAAGGATCGCAATTTTTTGAAAGATAAAATTATTTAAAACTGCGATACTACAGAAACTATTATAATTTTATGTAGATTCCATAAACCCTTACTCTTTCCTTTGCATTACAAGCACCACTGTTGGGGCAATAACGCGAAAGAATCCTACTTTTATAACCGGATGCTAAACCATAAGAGATGACAAGAAATAAAACATTTCCTGCTCACAAGGAAGAGCGTTCTATCCACCCTAAGATAAAACCACAGGCAGATAGCATTAATATCAACGATATAAAACAATTTTTAACCCAGCTCCTCTTGTTAATTTAAACAATTAAACATCCGAAAGTTCAGTTACATTGTAAATGTAAATTTAAAAAAAATCCAGGAAAAAGGGCAAATTTAGCAACATAAGACTATGTTAGTAACGTTAGTAAAAAAATAAATAATTATATTTTTACTGTACATTAACTTTATGTAAGCTACTGTATTTTAGTGATTGATAATAAAAAACAATAACTCCATGTACAGCAATAAGCAATTGATATCAAGTTATAGAAATTATAAACATTTTTAGAATTATTAATAAACATATACATTCAATTAAAAGATTAAATCACTTTAACAACTTGAATGTCAATATTAGAATTTACATTAGCATACCAATTACAAAGTACTATTTATTGTTTAAAGTGCATTAATTATAAAGTTGGGTAATTACATAGAATGAACTAATTAAACGAAACTCTATCCAGGTCATAACAACTTTGCCTCATAAAATAGAGTAATAAGTTATTTCCAAATGTATTTAATTTAGAGAACATGTAGCTATAAATAATAAAAAATAAATACATTTTATATAATTTACTTTATAGTTTTTTATAAGTAATTAATTGGTAAAAAGTATAAAGAATTATTGATTTTTTATTATTATTGAAGAAGTTTGCTCTTAGGTCATTTTGGCTGTAAATTCATAACTCAGATCATTATAAATTATTAGTGATTTTTAAGAAACAAGAAGGTAGGTCCCATCATAAAAGTGACTATTTTATGAATATTTTATTTATTTATTTAGTCTAAATTTATTATTAATTTAATGATACATAATCCTCTCACACAGTAAAGTTTTTCACATGTATTCACTCTCAAAAGTTCGTAAATTATATACTTATAAAACTTAAAAACAGACAAATAAGTTATATACTAAGCAACAATACTAAATGGTTGGTGGGTCTTAACATCAAAGACCTCTAGAGATAGCCAGAAACATCTATGTATAATATATACATTGAAGTATTTATTTGTATACATTCTATTTTATATTAGGTATTTTTATTATGTGATGATGAATTGATTATAAAATAAAAAAATAAAATGCCAAATTAAGTATGTATTCAAATATAATCTAATTTTTTGTATTTATTTCGAATTTATACATTGTTTTTTATTTATTTTTTAATTGTGTTACACATATGGGCCACAACCTACCACATGATGATCCGAGGTTTTATGATAAAATTCGCCTTTTATTAGATGACTTGGAGAAAGAAGAGGATGATATTTTCGAAACAGATTTTTATGACGGTGCTACATCAAAAGTGATTACGAGACACCGTCAAAGCTGTAATACATTGATGAGGAGACGGGAATGATTCGAATTGGGCTAGTTATTTTTATGGGGGAAAAACTTTCAATCTTAGAATGTTAGGTCATATTTTATTGTAGAAAAATTCATATGAATAATCAAAATTCGGGATATCAATTATTTACATCAACAAATCAAGAATACATTATTCTACCAATATTTTGAAAAAAACTTTAATAACCAGCTTTAGTTTGGCAAATATGTTAGTTGAAAACTAAATAAACGGTGGATTCTAATACATTGTATAAATATGTATTTTTTTTACGTGTATACACACCCATGCACATATATAAATATGTGGGCCTATGTATTCTAAAAGCCAGTATTTAATTTAACGAGAGATAAGGCGATGAAGAAAGAGGGACTATACGGAATGCGGGGGTATGTATGGGAGTTGTGATGAGGACAGGAACTGGGATGAGCTATTAAAGTAAGTTCAAGTGCGCTGAGAGTTTGACAAGCCGAGGCAGCTCGAGTCAACTTTGCAAGCTCCAGAAGGCGGAGCTGGGGGAGAACAAGGATTCTCTGACACGTCCTAAATCAGGGCAAAAATTACTCTATGCCATGTTCTACATTTTAAGCGACGTCACTTTGCCAGCAGATTATTTACTGTTAAGATGTTGAGATAATGGTAAAATTATAGTTGTAGTAATTAAGAATTTAATTTAGCAATAACACGATTTCAGTGATTTTTGGTAATTTAATGGCCTGTAGTAATAAAGTAAATGAAATATATAAATATAAAAATATTTTAACGATATTTTTCATATAACTAATGAAACAGGATTAAGCTAAAGAAAACATCATTTATCAAATATCTAAGGGTAGTTTAGTGTACACAAACACACAAAAAAACGAGCAATAAATTGATTCATAAGTTTAATCACTGAGAAGGAATCCAGACGAAGTGTCGTCAGGAATAAACATTGTTGCAAATAATAATACAACGGAATAAAATTGTTTAATCTAGTAGTAGATCTTTGTAGGGAAGATGTACGACCTCATCGGGACGGATAAGGGAAGAAAAAAAGAGTAACGGAGTGGAGAAGCGGAATTAAGCCGGAGCAATGATTTGTGACCTCGACCGCCATATTAAAAAACACAAACAATTCTTTATTTATCTCCTTACTTATGGAAAAATAACAAATTAACAACATCATTTCATTGTACTCCCATATCTTGTCCTGGAATAAGTCAGTTCAAAGAATATTAAATTTCTTGAATCAGCGAATTCTAATTTCTGTTAATTATATATATATATATATATATATATATATATATATATATATATATATATATATATATATATATATATAATGGAAAATCTAAATTCTTTTCTCTACTCACAATACCATAACCTAAAGTGTTTTCATTATTTAAAGTCTAGTTTTTTCTTTTCCTATCTTCCGAAATAGTGCTAAAAGAAACTTGAGGCATTCAGGATCAAAAGTATATAACTGCAAATTTCTAAACGACTTTTCCACATTATTCCTTCGATTAGTCAAGCAACGGTCATTCTCCCGAAACTTCAAATTCAAAACCGGACTAAAACCATGAGAAATGTCAAGGTGTCGTGTTAGAAAAAATTGCTTGACTAAACTAGCAATAAATGTGAAAAAGTTAAGCTTTTAACAAAAAGTAACTCTGCTGCCGGAATAAATTAAGAAATGTAGTTGTTCAAGAAGAGAATAGATAGTGCTTAATGCACTTTAACATTAGTTGAAAACTCCTACTTCAAATACAGTCAAAACCTTACCCAAAGTTTCTTGAGGTGTGCCTAGACACAGTTATTTCATTATTCTTTATCGCAAGACCTAAATCCAAAGTTACTGGGAGTAGTTAGCCCCTTAGCTTATACTCAAATCATTAGCCATTCGATAATATGAGCTTAGTGCCATTTGCAGCTCAGTTTCTATTCCACACTTCTCCCTATAACTCATTCCACAAAGGTGCTTTGATCCTGAAAATTTTACTGACTAAATATTTATATTAAAGACTTGCTCACTAGTGTCCTTAAGTCCAGATTAAAATGACTATCAGCGGGAGATCCAGTTCCAATTAGACTATAGTTTTCTGAAACTTTTCTCTTCGAAAATAATTTTTTTTTCAGAATGGAATGAGGCCCCAGTCCGTCCATTGAATTAAGTCCAAGCACCTTCTGTAGTTTTCGACTTCAGATCTATCTCCATCCCCTCCAACTTACAATCAAAACCCCTCAAAGAATGGCCCCGTCCCAGCCTAATGACTTTCTTGAACAAAAAGCTCTCCTAAATCTCCCTGGTCTGGTTTCGTTCCTAGAATTCCATGCAATCTGCTACAAAGCATTTACTACAAAGTAAATGTCCCTCTATCTTCAATTCCCATAAATCAACAGAAAATCACTATCCTTGTTTGTTCTCTTCGATTTATTCCAAGTCTTTGATTCAGTTATTCCAGGATATTCTACTGTACAGCCTTTCCCTGTCAAACAGCGTTTTAAAGTTGTTCCTTTCTCCTCCGTAGTCCCATTATTCCTGAACAGTTAAAACATTCTTATAAAGATTCCTTCCTCTCCTTCTACTAATACTTGGTGTTCCTCAGGAATCCTAACTTTCATCGGCCATTTACCCAGTTAATATTAACGGATTTACCTAATTACATTCAATACTAGCAATGGCAATTATACACTAATTACTTCTACCTAAATTTATCTAACCTTTCATCCTATTGAGATATGGATGTATATCAATCTCGGCACTCCTACATCTCCAGTTATTATACCTGGTTCAGAGGCTGTACCCCATCGTTCCGACGGTAAAAATTCCTATCCTAATACATCCTCTTCCGATTCTATAGACCTATAAACTCTTTAAACATTATACATCTATTTAAATCCAGTTCTTACGCATAATCTCTAAATAACAGATTGTAGTCCTCGAACCTTCATAATGTTTTTTAAATTTCTTGAACATCTCTATTTTTAAAATCTCATCCTTCATGGTATATAATTACCAATTAATTATTTTTAACCACCAATCTTCTACGGATAAAAAAGTAATAAATGTATGTTTATCAAAGCAAATACATAAATATTTTTCTCTAATTTACATTAAAATTGTTCATTTATTTTATTTCATTATATTTTATGGTTAACTTATTTGGCCGAAATGCAGTAGGATTGACAAGTGTTACGAAAATTGTACTATACAACTCAGATAACCCGAATATTTTTTTAATAATTTAGATAAAAAATATTTACATAAATGAGCAGAATAAAATTTACTACTGAATACTTCTATACGTCTCCTACCATCCTGACGGATAGAGTTTGCATCACTCGAATATGCTTCGGCACAAATTCGAACGGGGCTTGCAGAATCAAAATTTATCTTATGGTCGACCAACGGAATAAATCTCGAATGAACTAAAAATTTTAAAAAAATCGTTAGAATAGGGTTGTAGTAAAAGGAATAGTCTCTCCAGTTCACATCATCAGACTTAAAAGTAGAAGAATTATAAAGAAAGTTATAAATTAATTTAATATAAAATATGGAAGCATAAAAGAACTTTAATAACCAATTAAGAAAATATTAGGAAAGACTTGTAAATTTACAAAAATATTTAAGCACGGGCCATTACTTTTTTTTTTTTACGTCCGCAGAACATTACACTTTCGTCAAGACTATTTAGGAAGTGCTAAGCTCTCGCATATTCCTCGTAAAGGACGCCTTCGAAACAACACCCGCTGTATTTCATTCAGGGAAAATCTTTTTTTCTCTCTCTGGAAGACTATGAGAGGCACTCCGGAATATTTATAAAGCATTATTTACGAGATGGATGAACTTCCATTATTCATCAAACTTGAAATAACAAACAGCCCAAGGGAACACAAGAGGGCTATGATTAAAGATGGCACAAGGTAAGGGCAAAATAAGAGCCAATATTAAACATAATACAATTCAGGGGCCCTTTGAAAGATAAATCAGTCATATCAGAATTTCTCTTTATTCGGATTACTTCAAACTACTCAATTCGGATCTAATAAAAATGAGAAATCAGGAATATACCCCATTATTTCTTCGAACCGAAATAATATGAAACGACCCAGATCCAGAACGACTATTTTATGGAATACTTAATAGAAAAGCCTTTAAGTTTAATGAAAATAGTTAAACTTTCGAATTAATAAAACATATATTTAACCTATGATTATATAATTTAATGAGAAAAATGCTTTGCTATTTAATATCTTGATAATTTTATCGAGGAAACAAGATAATAATCAATGCTCATAATATTTTCATTAGAAGCGTCCTATACTGTGATATTTGTCGAGTTTCAACAATACCACGCAGCAAGCTAAGTAGAGGACTGTATGGTATTGACAGTTTGAATCTATTATATGGTCGCCATAACTCGTGTATTCCAAAGTGTCAGAAATGCTTTATCAACTTCAGTATTAGATAAAAAAGAGGATACAGCAGAAAAGATTTTAAAAAAGCGAGAGTTAAGAAGAAGAAATTTCATGTCTTCTATTACTCTTTCACAACCTATAATATGTAACTGACAGCCTTACGCCTATAAATAATAAGTGAAAGAAGAATCTTGTACCAAGAACTGACCTCCCAAGATTCTCATGGATTGTATTGGTAGTATTATTAGTATTCCTGTTCGCCAATGTTAATTATGTTTTTCTTTTCAGTGGCAGAATATTTAATATTATATATTTAATTTATATTTTATTATTTTATAGAATATTTAATTATATTTATATATTTATATATTTAATATTAGAGTTTTGGTTTGAACGTCTTGGGGTGGAGGTGCGTTCCCGGATTATGAGCCTTTTTTAGCGATTATTTGTTGGGATGTATTGCACTTCTGTTTTGAGATGTGATTGAACTTACTTTTTATTGTGTCTTGATAATGCCTGAATAGGCGAAACGTCGACTGATAAGTGTTTGTATTTTACATAAAAAACATTTTGAAACATAAGGCTCTGCTTGTGGTTTTTTTCCATTTGCATTCTATTACAATTGTATATGTTTTAAATTTACTAATTATCAGTATAACATAAAAATAAAAGCTAACTTTGACTCCTATCCCGTTTTTATTGGTTTATACTTCACTATCATAAATTTATTGTTTGTATTTGTTTATTTTTGTCTTAATTGTACATGTCTGCACATTAGTTGTTTATGTTTAATTTTCTTTATATTTTTTATTAATTAGTATTCCGAAACACTATAATTACAAGTTGTGGATTTTTGAACAGTAAAATTTATTAATAACCGATCATCACATAGAGTCACTATGAGTTGACTATGTAAGAAATAAAAATGTATTTATTTAATATATACAAAATTAAGCTAGGTTTACTCATATTTATATTTAACCACTTTGATTTAAGACATAATTTAGTCGCATGTTACAGAGGAGCTGTTCTGACTCACTCTATAATACATTCTAGTAATTAATTTGTCGAGATTTAATATTTGTTCAAGGTGTGTGCCAGGTAAATTTTTAACTCCGTTATAATAGCTGTAACACTGGGAGATCTGGAAAGACTTCTGTAGCTCACACAGCCTCCCTAAAGTGAGTGTCCTTGACTGGGTGAAAAGCTTGACGGTTAAGCGTATTTCTCCGCTGAATCACCACCTTGCAAAACCGTTGGCTTGGGAAAAGTTGCAGTCCCTACCATATACTGAACCCTCCATGGTTTGTAAACATGCAAAAGTTTCTCAATGATTCAGCACGTTAAGGCAGAACGCATTTGTATTTTAAACGGGAAGACAAGTTGGAAGATGAGATACGGGTCAAGCATATAGATGGACGAGAAGTGGCAGAAGCGGAGTGCATAAATTGGGAAGGAGGGTCGAGGAGGCAACCTAAGTGACAGCTATACTTGACCTGGCATCGCGAAGCTAACCCAATCTCGTCAGGGCTGCCCTCAGGCACGTCTAGATCTTCCTCCATTTCTACTAATGGCCTTCCTGCTTAGCATTTTAATTATCTATAAAATCTGAATGTTAAATAGAACAATAAAAACCCATTAATTTTCTATGAGGTTTAATAATAAAACTAATCTTAAATAATATAATTAGGTACTTAATATTTAATTATGAAGACCGAAAAGGAACTGAAAAAGTAAAATAATCAGTATTTTTATTAGAGGAGGAGAGAAAATAAGACTCATGGATACGTTAACCTTTATAAACAATATTCTGGTAAAATAACCATCTTTTACCAGTTTTTGTTCATAATTTAAGGGTAGGTTGTAATAAATTAGAAGTTGTTACCATATTATTTCATCGTACGCCCACCACACTCAAAAAGTATTTCTAAATCAAAGTAAAATGAAGTCATGACTGTATCATATTATCGTTAAATTATAACTTAATACAAAATAATGTTTAAGATATTGTAAAAGAATCATTATAATTTTGAATACTGAAAAATATGTCATTCCAAAATCACTTTTTAACCAAGTGCGGGTTCGAGAAGAGCGATTTCATAAGAAATCAGTAAAAGAGATAAATCGACTTTCATAACTGGTGTATAAATACGAGAAACCATGGAGAGTAGAATGCTGAAGTATCGTCAATGGATGATAAAGCAAAGTTAGTGAGCATTTTTTTTTAATTTGAAGGAATTGAAAAAAAAAAAGGTTGTTAATTTAATTTTTTAATGATCTAATGTTAGAAGGATTTTTATTTTCTCTTTTTCCCCCCATGGTAAACCCATGGAGGGACCGTTTATTAATATTAGGAAATGCTCCATGCCTGAATAAGCATATTGCATGTCATTACATGTGATTTTAATTATTACAGATCAGTTTAGTATTATAAATACAGAAAAATAGTATAAGTTAACAATATAAGAAATTAAAAATTTACTGTTTGACTAAATTGATAATTTACATGTAAGAATAAAATTAAAATTTAAATTGTAATCATAAAGTATATTTTAAAAAAAATAAATAAAATTTAACAAATATAAAAATAAACAAAAATGAAACAAAATTAGTATTTTAAGCACAGCAAGAAGGTTTTATAATGTTATTTATATAATTAAAAACATCAATGCATAAGTTATAAACATAGAACATTATGATTAGCGACAGTACTTAATAAAAATGTATACACAAAAAGTTACAATTAATAAAATGAAAAACTATAAATATAGTGAATTTCCCTTCTTTTGTCTTAGAGTTGATCAAAATCAATATCTTTTATAAATGATAGTAAGTAAGCATTAAATTTAGAGAAAATTAATTGTTCTGTCTCAGGCCAAGTCCCCCGTTTGAGTATTATGTTTTTTATCAATTAAATTCGTTGTCTGTCGTGAACAGTCATACAGTAGGTGTCTAAAAGTGTGGGTCTGTCCAGCTTCATCACACGTGTCTGTTCTTATAATGTTAAATCGTTTCAAATACTGTTTGGTGTTCCCGTGTTCTGTTAAAAATTGTCTTAATTTGAAATCTGAACTGTGTAATTGTTTGTAACTGAACCAGATTTCTATAAGTAACGAAAAGAAACTCAATGGGACCTAATTCAGGCATATTCACTGGCAAGGATATGAGTATTTTTGTGAGTATTAGGCTCGTTTAACACTTATGCGGTTTTGTTCGATTCGGTGCGTATTCGATTCGTTTTCGGTAGCCGCCGAAAATAAATGAAAACTCTTAATACAAACTCGGTTAATACCTACGTACCGATATCATTTTTTTTGGAGTCGTCAAAATCTTCGTAGCCGTCTATGATTTCCGTACACCGCTTTCCATCCTTTCAGCATCTTAAATTTATCTTGGTACTTTTTTCTTGTTTTGTCCCACAGCACTGCACGTGATGGAACTGATAAAATCAGACGATCAATATCAAGTGAACCACTCATTTTTCATTAAACAAAAACATTTAAAATGATAAAATGAAATAATATTTTCGCTTGCCGAAAATGTAACCGAACCGAAACTAAACCGTATATGTGTGAACGACCAAATGTTTTTGTGAACCTTGGACCCGAATAGAAACCGAACGAAACCGATTCGTGTCGAGGGGACATTCGGTTCTATCAGCTGACTATTAGGTACCGAACATATATCGTATCACCGTTTCACACTTCTCCGGCGGCTACCGAAAACGAATCGAATACGCACCGAACCGAACCAAACCGTATAAGCGTAACGAGGCTTACCCTGGGAATAGAAAAATAAAATCAAAACCCTGAGCGATACTTGAAAAGTGCTTAGAGTAGTGACATTATCACCCGCACTAGAAGTGAAATAAACCGCTGGGTTGGTTGGCAGTGGAAACTAGAGCAGTGGAATCCATTTTGGGAAGTGTTATAGTCCCTAGTGAAACCTTTTCCCGTCGCTAACGGCGGGAATCGTCCCATTCGCGCCATCAGGGCGGAGATATCAGGGCGCAAGCATCAAGACGGCAATCTAGGGGCCACATATAGCAGGCCATACTATTAGCACCCAGTTAACGTACATAGTTCATTGAATAAATCGAATTTCAATGAACAATACAATCGTGTAAGTGATTTCTCATTTAAAAGTGACTTGCAGCAAAAAAAAGGGAACATCAGAAGATCCATAAAGGCCTAGAGTACAGCTGTCATTGGAAGATTTATTTCGAGATATCTTATCTTCTAACGACGACGTTCGTTTCCACTCTCCTCGGCTAAGGATTCAATTTCCTAAGATGTCTCTTCTAAATGGAACGATTTTTTTTTCCCCAAAGAGGTTTTTGGATACTATAAACACTATATAAATATTATTTAAGAAGAAACAGCCGTGCTGTAAAAAAGGAACGACAAATGATTTGACCGAAGAATGGAGGCTCTTATGTATTATTTTTTGTCCTACCTAATTGATAAAAGAAAAAAAACAAACATCGCAAATTGCAAGAACACGGGGACATGGGATCAGTGAAAAGAAAGGATATGTCTGACCGAGAAGCGAGCCTGGATATCTCAGTTAGCAGACCACCACGCTAGTGACGTGGGCGACCCGGGTTCGAGTCCCGGCCCTGTACATATCTTTTCTTTTCAAATAAAATATTTTTAAAAAAACATAGTAAGCAAAGCATTATATCTTCATAAAGCGTAAAAGTAAAATTCATTATGATAGTGACATGAATATTACTAATTACAAAAATTTGAAGAACGACAAAAATATGAATTTTAGGAACAAGAACAAAACCCTAGAGCTTAGAATAAAACATAAACAGTACATATGCAAACAAGTTAGAAATCCTTGCATAAAAGTTTTAACATTTTTGAAAAGTATCAATTATCAGCTTTTCAATATTTGTATTTCCTAAGTTGTGGATTTAATTCGGTTTAACGACATCTAGTTTTTTGTTAATGAAAAGTTGGTTTATATTTAACTGATTATATTTTTTAAAATTAGAAAATCAAAATTCAATTCGAATTCGGGAAAACAAATCCAGATAACACAAAGAAATCGGAATATATATATATTATAAACTTGTTAATAAGTAAATAAAATACTGTTTTCCGATTCAGATCTAAAGGTTTAACGCAGAAACAATATTTAAATATTAAATCAAATTTAACATCTACGAACCATTTTTGGTTCAGTACGTCGTAGAGACTGTACTGTTTCTTATACAATGGTTTTGCAAGGAGGTAATTTGTCCTGGATCACGCTCGCTAGATTTCACCCCTTATTTTAGGTACCCACTTTATAAGTTCTGGATGAGCCCTGGAGCGTCCTAGTTCCCATAAGATCCTTATCCGTCCGATTACAGATTAAATGAAAGTCAACCAGCGAGCGGGATTAGAACCGAGGACCTTCGGCATGGCAACTCAGCGCTCTACCGCTAAGCCACTCCGCTCCATGAACCATTTATGTGTACACTATTTAAAAAAAAATGTAAAACACATAATATAAATTAAATAATACATTTATATGTTATATTATACTGTTTGTATTGTCATTTATGAATACCCAATTTTCGACTCAAAACTTCACGATTTTTAATTATTTTAAATTTTTTTTGCTTTAAATTCAAAATTTCTTTTTACTTTATATCCATACGAATTCTTATCTCGAATATATAAAACTTTTTCTAAAATATGATAAGTTCAGATATAAACTTTCGCATTCACCGCCGCAAGCAGAAACATAAAGTAGCGGAGTAATGAAATTAGTTTTCTACAGGAGGTTGTATCCTAAATTCTAACGTGGACAGGATAGGAGTCATAAACCACAACCGCCTTGTTTGACCCCCGTGCTATCTGAACGGGAGATAAGGACGTCGGGTGGAGGGAGGACATTTAAAAACGGGAGATTGTGACTAAATTTATTACCAGAGTCGGAAGTGTTGGAGGAGGCCGTGGGTGTGAAATTGGTGAAGTAATCCAATTGAACGAAGAGAGAGACGAATAAATACATCAGCTTTATCTCTTTGCGGCCGGCTCTCCCTTACTAACTCACTCAATGTTCTCAATTCTGATACTTCATTTCGGGGTAAAAGGATTTCTAAGGAGGCCAGAACCAATCTACTTTAGTCCTTCCAAAGGTAAAATATCAAAAAAATCGATAAGGATACATTATTTTTTATATGGAGATACATCATTTAAATCCCCGATTTTTCGAACCAAAAAATTACTCTAAGCTCTTGTATATTGCTCATTCAAACAAACATCGACATAACTAAAAAACCTAATTTTTAATAGAGGTTTATGAAAATTCTTCTTCTTCCTCTAACTCCTGTGTGCCGCTTAGCGTGGAGTTGCCGTCTCGGTCAACCGAGCCCATTGGTCTCTATCCCTTGCAATTCTTCTCATCTCCGGAATGGTGAGTCCTATCGCTGCACCCAGTTTCCCAATGTAGTTGGAGTACATACATCTGGGTCTACCACGAGGGGTCTTCCTTCCGCTCTAGCTTTAAAGAACCACCTGGCCTTTCGAGTATCACTCATTCTGTAGACATGCCCAAACCATTTCAATTGCCGCTCTTCCAGCATGTCCCGCACTCCCAAATCCTCACGAATCCTGTCCTTTCATATACAGTCCCTCCTGGCCATGCCAACTATTCTTCGGAGGAATCTCATTTCAACCGCTGCCTTCCTGCTTGCATGTTTATCGAGGGTTGTCCAACTTTCAGGTCCATTCAAAAGCACTAGAAGGAAAACCGATTTACATATCCTAATTTTGGCATAACTGCCTACTTCATGTTTTCCGATGATAGTTTTAGATATCTGGTAGTACAGACAGACCTGGTTTATTTCACCATCATTGCTCATAACTGTCCCTAGATATGTGTAGCCATTCGTTATTTCTAGGGGTTTACCATCAAATAATATCCTTGGATCCAGGTTTTCCTTTTCTACATACATAATTTTGCTTAGAGCTGGATTTAAGTGCAATCCTCTTTGCTGGAGTTCCTCATGCCATTCATTTAGTGATGTCTCGAGAGCTTCCTGAGAGTCCGCAATCAGTACTATGTCGTCTGCATATATCACAGCCTGGGCAAGCACTGGTGTTAGATTTATGAAAATTCCATGTGAGTTGAAAAGAAAATTAATGGGGTGACCTGTGGTGTAGTGGTAAGCATAACATACTACTACTATGCCTAAGGTCTCGAGCTAGTAGCCCGACCGGTGGGCAGGGATTTTTTAAAAGGGAGTGAAAATCCTAGGTTATGCCGTCCTAAGGAAGAGATGTAAAACGGGCGTCACAAACCTGTACGATGTCAGCTACACGTTAAAAATCCTTACCCTAATTAAACCTGAGTACAAAATTCAGGACTCCCAGTTAGTCCTAAATTTGGTCATTTTGAAGTCCGATTTGCCATGGCAGAATAAACTCGGCGTTAAATGAAAATTGGGCATTGGTAAAGAAACTTCCTAATTCCTATTTTAATAGTGGTATAAAATTTGATTTATTAACTATTAAATTTTTTTTTTAAAAAGCTTGACATTTTTTTAATTTTAATTTACGTCATTATTGCCATAAAACTACATGTTGAAACATAAGACAACTCAAAATACGACTTTATCAAAAAACCATGTTGGAAACGGAATATAAGATATGCCGTTACTAAATTAAAAACCTTTAACCAATACAATTGCTACTGATGGTTTAGCTCAAAAATGCCAAATTTGAAGTTGTCATAGTTCTTTTGAAGGAGGGGTATATTA
The DNA here is from genome assembly GCA_964056705.1 of Troilus luridus. NCBI lineage: Eukaryota > Metazoa > Arthropoda > Insecta > Hemiptera > Pentatomidae > Troilus > Troilus luridus. The sequence goes on along the minus strand of OZ057412.1, from coordinate 39,977,442 downwards.
ATGTATAAAATTCAATAAATATTTCCTCCAAGTATAACATATCGAACAAATCATCCTACTCCATTTTGACTTAGTAAAGCTGGACCTGTGGGAGCGGAGTGCCGGGTTAGCACTTAGTTCCTATGCCGGAAATCCTGGTTCAAACCCCGCTGCGGGCAGTTACTTTTATTTAGTCTGTTTGCAGCCGGAGATGGATCATATAGGATCCAGGACCCTCCTGGGGCTCACCCAGCCTCTATAAAATATTATAAAATAGGGTATCCATAATAAGTGGGAAAAACCTGGAGGTTGAGCGTGACCTAGGACAAGTCACCTCCTTGCAGAACCGTTGTCCATGAAACAGTACAATCTCAACCATGTACTGAACCCCCAGACTCGTTCACGGGTCGTAGTGGTACAGGATTTGAAAGCTGGACCTGAGTAGATATGCTCAAAATAGACATATTCGCTCTAAGAGTTGAGAGTTTTAAGTTTGTTTGAAATTTTTTTCAGGGAATATGGAAGGGGAAGTTTACCTCACTGCATTACTCTTAAAGTTCCATTATCTGCTTTCACTGTTGCTGATTTTTATTTTTTAATTAAGAGTAAACAATTGTTATAAATCTTTTTTTATTCTTCTAATGGTATCTATGTCGTATTTTTCCATGGCCTTGTGTTCTGAATAATTACAAGTTAAAACAAAAAAGAAACTGATGGAGATCACAGGGTGAGGGAATTGCTCAGAGGGACACCTCTTGTGTTACATACATGAAAGACATCTCTCCCGAGTTAACTCCAAAGTTATTATCTAGTTCAATAAAGTAAATTCAAACCAATAAATTCTTTACCGGTCTTTACTTAACCTTAACTTAAATAAAGGTCTTCATTTTTCGAATGACTAAAAGGTCTTTGATCCCAAAGAAATTAATATTATATAATGCAACAGCTCCTGCCAAAAGTATATATGATCCCTTCAAAGCACCAAAACTAACTTCTAACTCCCCCGAGCCTAATACCACGTAACTCCGCCTCTAGCAGTTCTCTATAATCCTATGAATATATGCCGGCCCTCTGAGAGAAACAGACCACCCACTTTCTGCCAACAATAAATCAATATCATGCTCACGTCATTTTAGGTGAAAGTTCCTGTCCGCTGCAAATGAGCATGTAAAAGCCACTCAGAGTTATACATTTAATATATATATATATATTATAAAATGCTAAGAATGGTTGAAATGGTGTGGGAATATACGACATTTAATTATTTAACCTTAGGTAATTATAAAAAGAATTACTTATATCATCTTACTAAATTATAGTAAAAATAAATTAATCTCTACAGGTATTCCCTATATTTACTAGTAGATACTAGAAAATATTCGTTTCTTTAACGCATATACTTTTTTGTAATTGCATAAATAAATTTAAAGGTTAGAGAACAGAAAAATTATTCGAACATGTCGTAGATAAAATTGCTATAAAAGCAGGCCTGGGCACGATAAAAAACGTCAGGTTTGATTTTCTAATATAGTTAACAAAAATTAATTATCTATACAACACCTCTTTTGCTTACGTATTGATTATTGATAATAACATACAGTCAACAGATTCTTCGTCCATTTCCTTCTTAGCCTTAGTTTAATATTTTCCAGCATGTTAACAGTAATAAAAAATGAACGTACATTTTTCAAACATAAATTCTAGGCATAATTAGTAAAATCCGTTACGTTAAAATTTAGTAAGGAAGTGTGATTTATACCGGAAAAGCAAATAACATATATTACCAAAGTTGTATTAACATATTATTTAAACCGTACATATGTTTTGGATGATGAACACAGGTTGATGCATAAATTGTAATTATCAACTAAGCTTGAAAATTGGAATTATATATCCCAGAAAACGTAAAGATTGAGGGGTTAAAATGATACATGTGCGATTTAAGTAAAGTAAGAAAAAGTACAAAAAATAAGCCGGTCTGTACTTGGTTACTAAGTGCACAAGAATCGATTTTAACACAGAGTATGAATGCACATTTCTGCTCAAGTTTGCAATACCAGAGAGGTATATATGATGTCTTACGACATAGTAAAGTTCATAATTAACGAGCAGCTTCAAGTCGTCGGTTTTGACACTAGGATATTGCAGTACGGATCAGCAGGGTATGGAATGTTTTGAAGTGGGATAAATATGCAGTTGGAGTTAATTTCTACTATTTCAAAAACGGAGGGAATATTAAGGCTAACTGCTGCCTGGTGGTGCTTGTGAACAATTATATTTCTTTATGGAAGATGTATGTCTTTACCAAACTTCGGCCTAATTATAATTTACAATCGCTAAAAATACAAGACTTGGCCTAGTCGACTACGTACCAAAGGATATTTCCGAAGGAAATAGAAGTCTAAGGAAAATATAACAACCCGTGGTCGATTTAATGAAAAGTAAACACATAAGCTTGACACAGGTGGGTCGGTCTACAGCGATTGATCTCCGTCCGTCCTAACCACTCAAAGGCTTGAAAATACATCTCTCAGGAATCGAAACACTTATGGAAATCATTCCTTTATGTTGCCTAAATATATTCTGTTTTAAGTTTATGAAGTATATTTCGATCCTTTAAGTATATCTTGTCCTTATTTATAGTGTATCAAGTTGTTTAACTTCGGGAAGAAAACTGCCCGTGATGGTCAAAGGAGGGCAGTGAAAGTATTTCTTCAATGGGGTTAACTTTAGAGTTAACAAACAGTAATATATAAATAATCATTGATAATATTTATTTATAAATAATATATATGTAATAGCAATGTTATGTTGTTACTCTTGCGATGCAAAAATTAAAAGTAATAACAAAGAAAACACGAAGATTTCCTATCGTATTGGACTTTTTCATTGGAGGTATTAGATTTAATTGAAGATTATATTGTGATTTTCGATGAATAAATACACCGAGAAAAATCGGATACTTAATAGAAACAGGAAGGACTGAAGTCAAAAATACTTTGGCAAATAGTATTAGATACACTAAATGTACAATTAATAAAATGAATGTTTCTACTGATAAAATGTTTTTTTAATTGATTCTTGGTACTCCAGAAGGGAGTCTGTCAACTGTAATTATAAATATAACAACAGTAATTAATATAGATAATATATTAATGTAGAATCAAGATAAATAATTAATATGGAATGAATTGATTTATATAAAACAATCATTATAATTTCTTTATTATTTTAATTTAATTTTACGAGTTGTTAAAGGCTTTTACTTAAAACATCAGTTTAAATTTAAATCATCAAAAAAACAAATTAAAATAATCTCATTGTCAATGGGATTCCCCTGATGATGCATTCCATAAACCCATTCCTAAATTAATCACACAAATCTCAATTAACCTAAAACAACAATTGGTGCTACTTTTTGAAAATTCATTACTATATTACAACATAATATGATAACGATGATTCTATTCTTATTAATATACATTGTAATTTTTATGTTTTTTTTTTTTTAACATTTATCTAGAAATCTCGTTTCTCAAGAAGAATGAATCAGTAATTATTATCTAAGTTTAAACTAAAAGTAAAAAATGAAAAAGTTAAATTCGAATAGTATTTAAAAATAATATTTACACGGGGTCCTCGAATTCCTGCTTTTGAAGTAAAAGACAAAAAAAATAGATTATATTTTTTATTCTCATATTTTCAAAGTTTTCGGTCAAAAAATATTTCCTGATTTGTAAAAATTTATTGTTTAAAATCAATAACAATAAAACAAACATTTGACAGCTTGACAATTATAATAAAACTGTATTTGTCATTCAAATCAAATTTCCGTACAACGCTGGACCTAGGATATTGAATTTGACGAAACCGTGAAGTTCTAATTAGATGAATAATGGTCCAGTCCAAGTTTATCTTCCGAGGATTTATAGTCACTTTTCGAACTCATCTATTTTAGGTTTCTGTCTTTGAGTTTGTAATTATAAGATATTCTTCTTCTAAACCAACAATTAGTTATGCTTTAGAAATCGCGGACATTTTTTTTTCTAAATTAAATGATTGAAATTACTTTTTAATGGTCAATCCGGCATAACAGTAAAAAAATCCATTTTGAATGAATATCTTGAACATAAATTCTAACTGGAAATAGTTTTTGGATCATTAATAATTTATAGATTTTTAATAAAAAAAGTAAGTGTTGCAATCATTTCGTTTTATGAGAAATTAATTTTATTTTTATTAAATAAACAGCTAATTTAATAAATTGATATGACCCCTCTTTTATTTGACCTAATAATCAAAATATTTTTTGACAGATATTTTAATAATTTTAAAGGAAATATCGTTTATGAAAACTGTTAAAATATACAGAAAGGCTGATGCCGAATTATTCTTTAAAATACATATGTTGCCTAATTAAATATCGACCACTGATTTGAACTGGCCCAAAGAAGCCAGGCATAAAAGCGGAATAAAAAACTAGGGGCAAATTTATTGAAATCCGAACGACAGGGAATGAATGAAACATTACATTTGGCCTTGTCCCAAAGACCGGATTATCTCTTAGAGGTTTTCTCAGGTTTTACTTCTTATCTAGAATTTACAGGTTATACTCTCACACCAAACGATCATAATCAGTTCATTTTTGTTATTTTTTGAAGAAAAATCAAATCCATCACAATGAAAAATAGTTAATATTTAATTATGTTAAAAAAAATAGACCTCTATAAGATTTTATTGGTATTTCAAACAGTTGCAAACTTTCAAAGACCACCTAAATTTTCGAGAAAAAAAAACAGAATCTGATTAGGTAAAATGAATTGTTATATGTAAAAAAATAAATGCTGGAAACGTTTTTGCTAAATATTTAATTTAATTTATACACTACACGTTTCGAATTATTAAGCAATCCAAAGAACCAAACACCAAAAAAATCCATGTTGGTTTGTTTAAAATTAGAAAGCTATTTTAATGTACAAAATATATTAAAACAGGCCTTATTTAAAATAAATATAATCAAATAAATAACGTTAAAAGTTTATAAAGGATTAAAATTAAATCTGAACAATATAATAATACATAAATAAATATCTCTAGCTTTATTTATTTATGTAACTCCGATTCACTAAAAACCAACAAACTTATATGTTTACATTATTTTTATAGCAAAAGAACTTATTAATTCTGGATATATGAAAAACAAGATTTGCTTACTGATGGTATTTCGTACAATTATTATTTAAAGTAAGATTTTTATCACAGTTAATTTCTCTAGCAGTAAAAATCATCTTCGAAATAAAACAATTCTCGATTGTGTATCACCAAATTTTGTGACCAAAAATTAATTTTTTTTTCACATTTTTGAAAATGATGAAATACTTTAAGACGACGATACTGGATTTACGAGTTAACAATTCAGAAGTTTATCAATCAAATTTGAAAATACACATTATACATAGAAACTTAAATCATTTAAATGAAAAAAAGTTATATATAATAAATTTTGTTTATAAACTGATTTTCTTAAAACACAAAAAAATATAATTTAATAAACGAAATATCAAATCTTATTATTCAAACTTCCAGAAACAGAATGAAGCAATGACCCCTGTAATGCTTAAAAAAATACAAAATTATATATTTTAAAGAAAAAATTAATGTGATTGAAATAATTATAGCGAAGAAATGTTAATTAACAAAATTTTTAATTACTTCTCAGAAAAATCAGACATCGTAGCTTTTTCAACGACACAAAGTAATTAAACATCCCATTTATAATAACACTTTAAGAGCATCAAGTCAGACTTAAACAATATTTTATGCTATAATTTATCAAGGCGGGGATAAAAGCCAACGTTTTATTCGCGTTATATTTTAAACAATACCACGGGCGGATGACTAATTTACGCAGTCAGGGTCTGATAGGGCGGACGGGACAAGAGCTCTTTTGCAGAACTATTCCGAAACACCTAACAATTGTTTTCAGTTGATTAAATGAATTACCTCGATTTTCCGTTGTATACAATTCCCCAAACGTGTTTACTTCAAAACTCAATTGTGGACATTGTGGCAGTTATGAAATATTCCCAACAGTAATGTAACGTTCGAACAAAGTGTTTGGAAATTGATTTGATAACACCAAAATACAGATATTAGTAATCAGCCTACAATTTTGGCAGCCATTACAGTGATTACACTAATTGATGAATAAATCGAAATATTCTACATTTTAAATTTTCATTTAGTAGATATTATTTGATTAACATTGTACGTAGGTTTAATGAAGATACAAAGAAACAAGAATTTAATTTAAGGATAAAAAGATTGTGGAAAAATGTTAGACATCTAACTGGGTTTACCGACTGGACGAGTTCCATAGGCTCAAATATCAAGCATTCCTTTTTATATTGAAATATTCTTATTCCGCTACTTCTCTAGAAAAATTTCATGAGTGCCCTTTCTGCGAACATGAAATCATTAGAATTAAAGAAAGCTATTCAATATCCTAAATAAAATATTTTTTTCTTTCATTAAGAAACTTATCTCGTTAATATTGATTAAAAAGAAACCTATTATCAAACCAAAGGTTAAACTTTCAGCGAATTTTTAGTCTTTAAAGATATTTTTCAACGAGAAAAAACTTGGTTGATCATATGAAGTCAAAAAATTTCATTGCAATAACTGGGCTAATTCTTCAAATAGGAATTACAATTTTTTTAGGGGGCCTTTGGTTTGTTTTCATATTTTTATGAAATTGCAAGTACGTGTCAGTTTAATAAGGAGGAAAAAAGGAAAAATAATTTTCTGATTTGAACAAAAAAAATCAGAACTAAGAGTTCTAATACATATATTTTAAATATCGTTAAAAAGATTAATAAAGTATTAATTTATAACTGAGTGATTATGGTTGTCATTACGTAATTGATAATTTTTACTATGTTCTTATATAAAATTCCCAGTGTTTATATCAAATAAGGTAATGAATAAAAGCATGAGGTGCGCACAACATTTTTTATTGATTAGAGCATACGTACTTTTATAACTAGGAAAGCAGTTAGAGAGTCCATTAAGATCAAAGGAGATCTTAGTATGTCAGAATAAAGGCGAAGAGGTGCTTTAGTTTTGAATATTCATCTTGAAATCGGGGCATCTTTAAAATTCACAGGAAAAATTACTTATAAAAGTAAATAAAATGTTTAAATAAAAATAGGACAGATGATGAAACTCCAATGTGCAAATTGAAATCCAAACAGATGTTAATACACACAATAATTATTTGTTCATTTTTATTATTATAAACACGAGAAATGAACAGATTATTATAATCATATTAATTTTAATTTATAATGAAATTTAATAAATATGAATGCCCAAACATTGTCACTCCTACCCCTAAAAGGAATTCTAAAAGTATAAAATGAAAGTGTAAAAGATAGATCTTAAAATAAATTATAAAAAACCGTTGATGCTAAAACAAATATTCTCAGATGTATATCATGTATATCATCTACACAAATTAGTTTCATTATTTCATGGGACACAAACAATACAAGATCACAGTATATATTTTGCAAACATAGCCAGATAAATGATGAACAAATACGTCAGCAATTATGGTTAATTCTTATATGAGGATCAAATGGTCCAGGTGGAGGTCAAGAAAATTCTCTTATACAGGGAGAACTGTTTATTTGTAAGCCGACGTTTCGACCCAATGAGAGCAAATCTCAACAAAAGTCTACAAAGGCAAACCAATCGGGGACATTAATTCCTTATAGGCTACACACAAACTGGGAGGAAAGGAGATCAAATAACATCACCTGGGAAAGATAACATTAAAAATAAATGTTCAATAGGAGATAGAAATTACTTAAATATAGCAATAGTTAAAACATATAAGTAAACTAATAGATACAAAATATATAGTAAATAAAGAAATGTACAACAGAGGAAGTTTATAATTAAAAATGGTTAACCAAATGTTTGTCAGTATTTTAAAACTCAAATCTGCTCATGTAAAATCTTCCGTTCATACAAGAAACTTTCTCATTAAGCTTATATAATTTTATATTCATGGTTAATTTATAATGCCATTGACATTGACTCATAGTTCATCTGATTCGATACAATAATTTTTAACAAAAAATAGGATATGAGACAAATATTGATTAAAAAAATCCTAGCATTATCTAAGATTAAGATTATACTTGTCACAAAACGAGGGTAAAAATGATAAACGAGAAATGAACAGTAGATAACAATTAATATTACATGAAAATTATGAAAACAATACCCGGCATTAGAAGCTAGAACAACTGACATAAGAACAAAAGAAAGCATAAGAATAGCGTGGGTGGATTATCTAGCTGGAGAAGATAATGCTGCTGGATTCCATGAAGGCCCATGCTAGGGACCGAGGGGTTGGCATGCCTAGGTCAAGCTAAATCCAGGGCCTTGAATGTCACAAAGGAGAATCTAAGAGAGGAAGAAGTAGTAAAAGGACTGAAAATGTTCAATTAGCTTGACTAACGGTTAAAGAAGAATAGTTAAAGAAAAGGAGTAGATCTACATCCCTTTAGTTTTGACTAGATTTCACTCAATGTTCATTTAAATACTGGACATCAACATTGCCCGACAATTACCATATTTTTATTAACTTTGCTCTATACTGAGTTAGCATAATAGAGATGAAACCATCCAGAACACATTCCATCTTCTCCAGTAAATTGTAGTAATGGCCGACAACATGGAGATGTCAGTAGCAGGCAACAATAACTACGAGGATCAAAGGATGCCCCCCTTCGTTACAAAAAAGGTTAAGTCAACAGCCACTGAGGAAAATTGGCTACCTCAGCCATAAAAAGAGAAACAAACGAAATACGATTTTCTTCCTACTTTTTCACAATACATAATGCACGTGTTCGGAGAAAAACAATAATGTAAACTTGAATTAAAAAATGTAGCAAAATCGTTATTTCCGCGGAATCGAGTTCGAGATTGATGGGAGAAACATAATTTAAACATCACGGTGAAAGCATATTTATAATTAGTGTAATTGCGTCATTATTTTTTATGATACGAAAAGCAGAGGGTTTAAAATAGGTGATGTGATATAACAGATTTGTTCCCTGTACCACAGCAGCTCATGAAGGGTCTTGAGTTCAGTACTTAATAGAGACTGTACAGTTTCTTGGATACTTTACCTATTTCTTGAATACATAACCTAATTAATAAATATAAAGTGTACTAGCTAACATATTAATAATATTATCACTAAGCGTTGATATTTCGTTGGCTAAAGCTAAAGCTGAATATTCTGGAATTATAACAGACCGTGTCCATAAATAAATAAATTATCAAATATAATCAAACACATATTTAGACAGCTTATTCAAATCCGATATAAAATTAACGGAGTTAATCTAAACAGTATTATGGAGCGACATTGATTGATATATAAACATTTAATAATTAATTGCACAAGAACTGATTATGTCCCATATAAGATAACAAGATTAATTAGTCCCAACGTTACAAATAAATAAACACTTACATAATACTAATCAAATATTAATTTATGCTTAATTAATTAGTGACATTGTAACCAAAACTCCACCAAAATAGATTATATGAAAATTTTAAACTTATGGTTTTATCGAATTAGTGAAATTAGGCTGACACGTCTTTATTTTTATTTGTTAAATAATATATTTCTTATTATATCGACTGTTTTAATTCAATCAAATGCTGATAGATCTAACATAAATTGGACTTTACAATAATTATGATTTTGTGTCGGCGTAAATACTGAATTTGGTTTTTAGAATTAAATGCCTGTAAATCCTTCACATTTTTTCGAAATCGAATTCCGACAGATACAACAAGCTCAGAATCCAAACCATTGAGATTTATGTTAGAGATGGAAAATAGTTGACTGGATGATTCTAATGAAGAATAGAATTGATCAGCGGGTGCAGTCAAGGATAACACAAAAATAAGAATAACTTAATTTTTAATAGTGCCGAGGTTTCGGCCTACGGTTTAGGCCATCTTCAGGGAAAATAGAGGTAGAAACTGCTGTATGGACTGTAAAACTATCATAGGTCAACTCAATAGTTTGACAGTCCATACAGCCGTTTCTACCTCTATTTTCCCTGAAGATGTCCTAAACCGTAGGCTGAAACCTTGGCACTATTCAAAAATAAGTTATTCTTATTTTTGTGTTATCATTGACTGCACACTATCCTACATTGAAATTTATCATGATTTAATCTCATTGATTAAGATGAATACCAATTGTGTATGGCGCTAAAGACACAAGTAATCAAAATACAAATAAAATTGATCATTAAGAATACAAATGTAATAATAAATTTCTACATTTAAATATTTGAATCGAATAAAGATTTGCTTCACTTACTGTTACTAACTTCAATTCGAGTTTAAACTGATACGAAAAAGTTATGAATAAAATCCTGACTCCTTTTCATTTACTTTAATGAGAAAAAGCTTTGAGTTACAAAGCATTTCTCATTTATTTAAATTCCAGCATTTCCTTATTCGTCGTTGTATAATTTTTATATTTAATAAATAAAAAGTATTTCTCTTAGAATATCATCATCAAGTTCACTCACTTTATTTAAAAAATTAAATTTATTTTTAATTTATTCACTTCGAAATTGTTTTACTTCGAAGGCCTTATACACCAGTTTAGATAAATTCGTCAGAAACGTCTTGGAACTAGAAATTTCTGAGACATCATATATAATAATACTAAATATTTATACTTAAATACGATAGAGGGGCCTTCTCAGAATTTCGACAGAAACATTAATAACCAGTAAAATAATTATTTATTGAAATTAGTATTGTTTACATAAATTGTTTATGATAAGAATTAACCTTTTTTTTTTGTTAACATACATAAAGAAATAATCTCTGAACTTTGTCTTGTAACGATCATTAATCAAGTCCGTTTTCCAGCTGTTCATTTTTCGAAAAAATAATATATTTTCAGGAAATCATTATTGCATGAAAAACCTTTTTTAATAATTTATTTAATGAAATTTACAACTGTATTAAAATTACACAACAAGTAAATATTCTGATTGGTACATATTATCATGAAAGATAAGTAGAGAAACTACCCAGTGGCAATACTCGAATAATAAGTTAAACGTAGAAGGTCACGAGGCCATCTTTTCTTCCTTGAAGAATTGAAGAGGTTTGAAACTAGTGGGTTAGAGTGGAAATAAATGTTGTCATGAAAAGATTGATATCGGATTCGGGCCAAATCAGCAACAAGAGAGATATTGAGGTAATTTATATGAAAAGCCCCAGTTGATTATTTTCAAATTAAACATTTGTCCTCACAATATCTCCAGACCAAGTTGTATTCTATGATTGAAGCCTAGGTAAGAAAGGTTACAGTCATTTGGCTAAAAGCTTTGGTGAAGTTTTTTTAATATTTTTTAATAATATTCTAGAACTGAAATGATATTGGATAGATTAATAGAGGAAGAATTGTGAAAAGTAATTAAAATGAAAGCATTTTAATATTCTAATGCAGGAAGAAATTTAAGATAAAAACATTTTAATTTAAAAACTGGGAGCGCCTTACTAAGGGAAATCTAAAATTTGTTAATCACTTAAATGTTAATTCAGATTGTCATAGGTGCTTATTTCGAGTTTATTGTTAGAATGCTTAAATGTGATGTTTTCTACTTAATATATCTTGGTTTGTGAATTATGATAAGAGAAATACAACATTTCTGTAAAATCTTACTTTAAATCGATATTTAAATTACTTAAGTAAAACAATTCATCGACCAGTCAAAATAGGATTGAAATATGTTAGAGAATTGTATTAATTTTTATCAGTTATCCCATGTTGTTGTTCCATTGCAATTTAAAAATAAAAGCACATTAATTTAAAAATATATCAGAAATTGTAAACAGTTGTTAGACTCCTTCTTGGTCAACTTCAATAGTTTTATGGGAATCTCGGTATATATATATCTATATAGTATCATTTAAACTACATAGTAAATTATGTTCATATGAAAGGTAATAAAATCTATGAAAAAATATGTCAGAAGGAGCAAAAGTAATTGTAATCAATAATTTAAAATTTATTTAAATTCATTTATTGAAATTTAAATAATAATTTTAATTTAATTTAATTTTAATCAATCATTTTGTTAATCTCGGTGTTGTTTCTAAGCAATCTTTAACACTTTCCCCATACTCTCCAATTATAATAAATGAACTAGAAGAATAAAAGTACACGAACTGACAAAAGTAAAATAAAATGTCGACATTTACACGCAACAAAATATAGTTTCATCCGTATAGAATCGAAACTGCAATGAAACGTTTTCAGAAAATAGAAATAAAAATATACTGAGGTAGTTATCAGAATAAAACTAATAGCCTATAAATCGTACGAAACAGATTTAGTAATGGATTCCGCGTTGGTAGAGTAGTCGAGCGAGAAATAAAAGTGATGAAGGGCGGTAGAGGATCGCTAAGAGCAATAAAAAGAGGAAGGGAATATAAGAAATGGGCAAAACTAACCGCGTTATCCACGACTTCTGGACGTGGTCCAGGGAGGCCAAACCCGGTTATGAATTGCATGGACAACCAACCACCTGGTTTCGTTAGAGTGGAAACCGAGTGGGGGAGGGGAGAGATTTTGGAACAGTTTAGCGACAGTACTTAGTGTATTAGGTTTCCCAGAAAGCACTTAACCAGGATATATGCTGATGTTTATATAAGTAAATGTATAAACATCGTGGAACCGAACTTGATCGATTGAAGATCCAAATGTTACTCAAATCAGTAAAATAAATAAATTAACATAATCAGGTTTCGATTTTGAGACTGTGTAATGATAAACAAAATAAAATAGAACATATAGAATAGAAATAGAAAACATATTCAATATTATGATATAAATAAAAATGAGAGCGATATTCTAGTCAATAAAGTTCTAAACCATCAAGCTTTAACGATTGACTAGCTAACAAAATATGTTAATAATATTAAGATATCCATAAACAATTTCTAAGCGTTCCAATATCCGAAACCTTTTTTTTTTTTTAATTATTTATTGATATTTACAACTGTATAATAAAAATACATCTAGTAAATGTGCTAAGCGGTACATAATGACATGTGAAAATTACAAGAAGAGAAACTACCCACTGGTAGTACTCAAATCATAAGTTCAACTAAGAAGTCACGGGGCCATCTTCTTTTCAGACGCCTCAGAGGATTATCGGGAAATGAAGAGGAAGCTAGGTTTAAAACCAGAAGGTTTGAGTGGAAATGAAGTTTGTTATGAAAGGATAGATAGCGGGTTCGGGCCAAATCAGCAACAAATGGGACATTAAGGTCGTTATGGATAACTTTATTCTTAACAAAATAAGGAGCGTTGAGGATTTTACGAAGGATTTTGGATTGTAGGGATTCTAATAAAATAAAAACACATTATATATAAATGTGTTTCGCTAACATCTAAAATTTTACGTTCAGGAAAATTAATAGTTTTATTAATAATTAATCTCATAAACATCATCAGCTGAGGAGTCTAGAATTGGCCGCTCACTCTTTTACATAAAAAAAACTTTATCTCTTCTAAAAATGTGATAATATTTCAAGATAGGTTTAGTTACTATGTACCAAACTTTAATAAGTAGTTTCTATTAGTTTATATGGTCTAAATAAGGAAAATTATTAAAATCTTATGTATTATAACTTTTTGAATAATAAATAATAAAGACGCATTAGTAGGAAAGCTAGTTCGACAGTTTTTAACATAATATGTTACCCCTTTGTATTTAAAAAATAATTAAAAAACCTATATGATTTAAAAAAAGTTTTTGTCATTCAAGAATTTAGGATTGTAGGAAAGGATTTTGGATTGTAGGGATTGGATACGAGAAGAATTCGATGGCTTAGTGGAGCCCCAAAGCTCTACTCCGTAGGTCCAAATAGGTCGTATGATGGTCATGTAGATGAGTCTTTTGTAATAAATTGGGAGCTTAGAGCGTTTGTCTAGTAAGTGTTGAAGTAGCCTGAAACGTCGAGCGGTTTCTTGTCTTTTCAGTCTCGTATGAGGATTCCAGGTTAATCGTTTGTCAAAATGCAACCCTAAGTATCGGATCTGTTCTACAGGCACCAGTGGGATATTATTAAAGGATACTGAAGGGCAGGAAGTCATTGGTTTACGACGTAAGGTAAAAGTGATTTGATGCGATTTTTGAGAGTTTATTTTAATTCTCCAGTTTTGACACCATTCTTCAAGATCAGTGATATGGGATTGGAGGCTTTGGGATGCAATAATTGGATTGGTGTTGACAGATAATACACATGTATCATCAGCATACGTGGTAAGGATAGTATTAGGATGAGTTGGAATGTCAGCTGTATAAACTGTATAAAGGATTGGGCCAAGGATACTACCTTGAGGATCCGAAACCTACATGGAGAAAATAACATGTTGATGGACAATCAAACGATTACGGACAATACAACTCTAATAATTTTACTATTTTATTTAGAACATTATAATTATGAAATAACAGCTATATCATAAATTACGGAGTATTAGATGTTGATACAATTCTATTTGAATAAGGCTATGGCATTATTGAAATAAATATTGCTGATCCGAAATGTGGTTCACAATTGTCAAAATAATTTTAGATCATCTAAATATTTCAGATTTAGTAAATTACTAAATAATTCTGGACTAATATTAAGAAAAAAAAAGGAGATGAATAAGATGGAATTAAACTTTATGCAGATATGGTCGAACAGGATTGAAAATAATAACTATTTAGACTTTAAGTAAGAAATAAGTACACTGAAAAATTGTATAACGTTTTTAACATATCTACAAATATGTTTCACATATAGAACTTTATGTTACATATTATAAAGTTGAAAGTATATATCTAGTAAATCCTGATATTGTGATGAAACACAACTGGAACTTTCTATAAGTATCACGCACTTTTCATCCTTCAACATGTCAAGCTGAAATGATCTTGAGACTTAGAAAAGTGGATGGAAAACTTCTTCAGGATGTCAGCGACGGATAGTTTCTTCAGTGGAGCAAAAGAAAAATGTGAGGACATCCTCAGGGTTATTTACCATCTCCTTCCTTCCGATATCTTGAAAAAACTCCTGAGTAAAGTGTGAGTTCGACAGCAACTGCCTAGGATTCGACCGAATAGAACTATTGCCAACAAGTTTCTTCCTTCATTTTTTTGTTTGAGTTAGATGTCTCAGTCCTCAGATAGGGCTTATTCACATAATATTGAAGATAAGTAATATTGCTATTATTTTTCAAAAATCTATCATGAATAGATAAACTAAAGATAAATAAAGTTATACTTAAATGGAAATTGTTTATCTATGCAATACCAAAATCTTTTCCTTAGATGCTGATAATTTAAAAACGAAAAGAACGTACATTTCTATGCTTGTCATAGTTACACTAAAGATATAAGCAAGTAACAAAAAAATACATTTAAACATTAAGCCTAGAAACTATTTAAATGGATTTTATAAAATAAATTGTGTTGTTTTCGGCATATAATTCTATTGCACAATGGATCCCTACCCCTTTATACGAAACAAATTTAATTTAGAAAATCCATTTTCCTACAGTTTTGAGCTAGATACACCTTTGAATAGATATACGGCCAAAAGGAGGACCTTGTTTGCAAAGTCATGCGAAAGTTTCACCTAAGCTAATTTAACGAATTAAGCTTTATTAAAATCATAGTACGTTGAAAATGTTCATCATATGGTTATGTTATGGCAGGTAGTTATGGAAACAACTTGAATTGGATTAGTAACAAGGAAGTTTCATCAATGCTTCCGTGTTGTAATAAATGTAAACATCCTCGTCGTCCCCTTTTTCATGTTCATATATACTAGCTTTAAGATAGATATAGACAAGAAGTTAGAAGAGCAGAGAGTAGGATAGTATAGTGGAGATTTAGTAGTTAATTTATAGTGTGTAAGAGAGTAGTCTTAGTAAGTTGGATGTAGTCCGTACAACAACAAGTTATAATGGAAGTCAATAGCAATAATTAGTAGTTAGCTCACATAAGAATGTCTCTTGTATATCCATATTATATCTGTTCGATATCTCAATAAATCTATGTCTTCCTTACAAGTTGTCCACCGTTTGTTAGCTATATTTACACATTAATCTTCTTCTCAATCGAAAAATCAGAAAAAAAAATCATAAATTAGTTGGCTTTACCCCTCCATTGCCGTAAGTACTTCCTAGCATCCTTTCTTTACCAAGTTATCCTACCCCGCCCACCATCATACTTTTCCGATCTCCAATTCCTCGGTCCACTTACGCAACACCCATTCTCGGCTCTCAGAACTGTATACAGCACCCCACTACACAGCAGCTTTTGACAGAGCATTCCTTATCCGATCTTCCTCCCTTTGGAACTCAATACCTTCTTCCATTCGTCGTTGTAATAATCTTTCATCCTTCAAACCCCGTATATTTAATCACCTAATATCCTTACAATTTCCAAAAAATCAGAAATAACATATTCAGTCTGTAGACTGAAATTTTCTAATTGATGAATGAATGATGTGTTGAATGTGTGTGCGGTTTATTTATATAATTGGCGGTTTACTCATCCAGTTAAATATTTTTTAAACAAGTTATCTTATTTGATATTGTTTGTATTTTTGTTTCATTATTTTTTTCTACTTGATATTATAATTTGAATACATATATAACTATCAATTGTTTCTCTCTATATACTATCTCATTAAGCGGTCTCTCCCTGCTTTGTTTATGTGAAATCAGCGGCCATGTGCCGGTTTAGAAAACCCGCCTTCAGCGGACTCATGTATTGTAAACACTTAAATACCTACGGTTAGAAAATGATTGTTGTTAATTATTGTATATATGTATTATATTATTATTAGTATTATATATATATATATATCGTAATGTAATATTATTTTTGAATAAACGGAGATTTCGAAACAAAAAAAAGTCTCTCTCTATAATTATTGCTATCTTATTTCTATGTTATTTTTATTTCTAGTATTCTGTTTTTTTTTATTCTTTAAATATTGTCATTGGAGGTAATTCGCATTTTTTTGATTAAGTTTTTTAATTCTTTCTCATTTGATATTTTAATTGTATTGATTAATTAAATGGAATTACACTATACTCTAAGACACAATAGCTTATATATTAATACCTGTAATTCTAAAGGGACTGGTCCCAGAATAAATAGAGACTTTATTATTATTTTTAAATTATTTATTATTATTATTTGTTAAATGAAACAAGAGAAAGGGAAAAAATCTGGCGTAGAGCTTTGCACAACTTTTTCTTATTATGTTCACGTAGGCTTCCACGGTCAGTATTATTCTTCTTATATTCAACTTCCGGGATGGACCGTGTCTTGTTGATGTTATGAACCAAGCTTTCGCTCATCGTGCTGTGAGCTTCTTCAGGGTTAGTCAGTTAACGAAGAGCGGATGGTCGGAGTCGGGGTATTTATACCTGGGGGGCGTGGTCTGGATCGAAGTCGGCCTTCCCATTGGTTCGCTTGTGCCGGTCGTGTTGTATTCGGCTGTGTTCGTGTGTGTTCGGTGGGGTTTTTCTTATTACCCTATGTTAGTAATCCATTCTTCTAATAATTTAAAAAATCAATATTACTTGAAATATTATCTTTATGCATTAGCTTCTTTTGTCTTCCCTTACAAAAGTGCACTAAAATAGTTTTTTAAACATTTATGGTTTGACGATTATGTGTACAATATAATTTCTGTTTATGTACCTGAACAAAATTTAACATTTTATTTGGACCATTATTTTTCCAACAACTAATATAGATCAGATTTTACTATCTAATAAATTATGCTTCAATTTTATTACATTTTACAAATGTTAAAAGTGTTAGTTGACTAAAGGATGAAAAGCGTTGTGGGATTAGGTTCGTTTGCCTCCGTCCGCTTCAGAACACACTCAGTTTTTTTTCGCAGACTTCGCTAATTAAACTGACTCACAAACCTTTTTTTTACAGATTTTAATTACCTTTCATATTAACATAATTTAATATACAGTGCATACTTGTATTGTATAATAAATTAATATATTCACTGTAACTAATCCTTTATTAATCGAAACGATAAAGAAACAAATAGTAAAATACTTAAATAATACAATTAGAATATTCCGAGTCCCAACAATAACAAATTGTAGAGGTCTTAATAATATAATAAATCTTAAAAAAAAGTCTTAAGGCACTTATTAGAAATTATTAGAAAAAACATGAAAAATTAAATTACAAATAAAGACGATGGTGATTGATCGTAACATTATGGTTGAACGAATTATAATGGAATCTCAAACTATTGAAGATGAGAGAACGTCGAGATTGAAAAGTTGTAAGGCCCAATTCGTAACATAAACTGAAGCCTGCGTTTCATTTTTTTTTTTTTTTTTAGAAATGATCGGATATATATATATATATGTTTGAAGATCAATTATTTCACTGTCCGCCGCAGAACTGTAAGGTATTTCGAAAGGCGAGAGTCAGTTCAATCAAACGTTTCAAATAAATTCCAATACAAATGTGGCTGTTATTGTCGTAGGAACAATGTCGGTTTTTGATTTTCGTATCATATTCAGGTATTAGATATTTTCTTGAAACCTTCTAAACATGTATGACTTTGTTAAAAAACGAAATGGGAAATCCCAAATTTAGCAAAGAAATACAAAAGATTAATAATTAAATTGTATAAAAAATAAAAATGTATAAATGAGCTGTTTTTTTTTTTAATTAGTCCAATTGGATCTAAAAAAGAATTTATTATTTCATAATAAAATTTAATAGGCATTTAGGGCTAAAGTCATCCCTCTTCGCTAATGATAAAAACATTTACCCATTTGCCCGTTTAAAGAAATTTAATGAAAACGCTATATTTAATGAAAATGTCAATTAATAAACACTATTATTAAGTTTTAAATATTATAACCAAAATTATTATTATATAATATTATAAAATTGTATTATGAATTATAATTGCTGAGTAAAACGCGGTTATCATATTCACTTAAGTGTGGACCTATTCAATTTCAAAAAATCCCCTTTGGATTAATTAATCATTTCAGAATTTTCAAAGAAAAGCCCTTTTTCAAAGATCAAACTTTTTAACAGGATGCTAAATTAACATATAAATGCCAGCTAGAGATTAAGAGGTTACCATAAATCCATAAGGACAAAAGAAGATCCGAGAAGAAAGTTCTTTTAGCCGGGGACAAAGAGTGGGAAGAAGTTGTAGAGAAGTTTAGACCACTGGGATCTTCTGGTCTCACCACAAGCGGCTATAAGCTTTTGGAGCCTTAATGGGTTTCTTTATTATAGGCATTGCGGTAACACATGTTATTGGTTTATAAATGACAATTAACAATACGAATACAAATTCCAGAAAAAATATTAACGAACAACCGTTCAATGTAATGAATACCTACAGATCTTTTGACCAATCAGCAATCAGTTCTAGGACTGATATCCAATATACATATATACATGTAAACCCTTTGATCAACATAACTAATATTCTTATCCAGTAAATGTATGCGTAATTCCATGCGAGTATATGTACATATATGTGCGTGTGAGTGTTTCATTGTTAGGAATTGTAAGAATATATTTCTATCTCCATTTATATATTTATAAAAATACATAATAATCAGATTAATCTGTGAAAACGTATTGCAATGTTTCATGTCAAATAATATTAATTTTTTACAAAGTTGATTTAAAACTTAAGTTGAGAAAAAAAAATTAAAAAGCAAAAACATTTATAAGGAGTACTAGAGTTTATCCCAACCAACCAAGGTTTTCGAGTTTTTCAGCCAATTTCCATTTATTAATAAGATTATTATTAAATTTAATACTGCTATTTGGATACGTTGACGGAAAAAGGAAACGTGGACTGCCACGATTAAGATGGGCAGACGAGGTCGAGAAGTATGCAGGTAGCATTGTTTGATCCAGAGCTTGGAGGACCTTGGATCTCCACAGACAGAGAAGAGTGGAGGCGACGCCTTGATGCGGCCAAGACCCGTACTGGGTTGTAGAGCCAGTGTTGATTGATTGATTATTAAATTAAAAACATATATAAACCGATATAGAGAACTTAACTTGTGGAGGATATGCAGAAAACTAATAACCTTCTTATCACATTACTATTGTTTCAAGAAAACTTATTACAATGAGAAATACAACTTGTTAACTAATAGCTTACTGTCATTCCATAACTATGTGCCTTTACAATTGTTATTACTTCATTTTTGTTGACATTATCAATTCATGAATACATATAATTTATTATTAATATCAAAGCGATTACTGGAATTGCATATCCAAAGCTTAGAACAGTTATTATTTCTTCATTCATTTTACACAAGTAAATTCATTCAGTCATCAGAACACAGAACATATGTGCCCGGTCTTTAACACCCTAAGAGGATTAAAGTAAGGTTATTATGTACGAATTACTTCGATGTATTTTTATATTTGGAAATTACTGACTTTTATATAATATAAGAATATATAAAAACGAGGTTACTTTTATTATTTTTTGAGCTGTAAGGTATCGATTCATAAAATTGGAAAAAGAGCAATTTATCTAAATTGATTCACTTTTCGTGCAAAATAATTCATTAACTAAATAATACATTTAAAACAAAAAATAAAATAAACACTGCTTTATCATGAGCTGGAAAGAACAATATAAGGAGATATGTTAATAAACAACAGAAAGAAAAAAAAGGGTCATTAAATAATAATTAGCCTGATATGCAAATGCGCAGCACAGAGCTAATGATATAGCAAATAAACATATAATAGAAATGCTAAGTATAAGTAAGCCATCATGAAAACAATTTGGAAACATTTATTCAGAAAGGATTCTTTTACAAAAGAGTGAACTAAACAAAAAAAAAGACGCTACGGCAGGATCAAATTAAAATTAATCAAAAGGCAACATCCCTCCATAAATCCCCGAGGTTTAAGCGTTTCGTTTTTCTTGAACTGCAAATTAAAAATAAATTTAATTTTCTTTGCGGAACATAAACCTATATCAACTACCAGGAGATAAATAAATTTTACAGCAATAACCTTGACAGAAAAAACATTATTAAATTAAAATTTAATTGTTATAGTTAAATGTAATGTGAAAAAAGTGTCTGGGCCAGAATATGTTTTTAAAACTATACTTTGAATTATTTAACAAAAAATATATTAAAAGCTTATAACTTCATTATGAAGGGAACGAGAAATTAATCATTTTAACACAAAGAGGTTCCAAGGACTTCGTATAATGGTAAAAATATACCCCCTAATTAACCGAATTTAATTACTAGTTAAACAATGTACGTGGTCCTGAATTAACCACCAAATTTTGTTTATAATTACATGTTTGTTAGTGCCTTTTTAATTGTTTTTTTTAAAATATTACGTGTGAGTTAAGACATACAAGGGTTTATAGTAAATAATTTTTACCCTTTTGAGGTAAGGATAACTGCGCCCCGGAGGTGAAGGACATAATGTCCAAAAAATAGGAATATTGTCATGAGGAAATACTTCCAATTACTTATCCTGTCAATAAGCTGTTTCTATGAGTGAAAAATAAACAGATTTTAAAATTACAAAGTTATGGAAATTGGCTCTACTGAACAAATACAAAAATGCTACCTGATGTCTTTAATTAACTTCGGGGTAAAGATTTATTGAATCTAAAGTCAAGCTCCAAACTGAAAGAGCTTTTAGAATTGGCAATAAGCGAGTAATTTGAAACTTACAAATTTAATGGGAATTTCATTTAAGAAATATTTCAATCACTTTCATTTATTTAGTCATACCTATAACATGTGTAACCTTTTAAAACCCACTAATGGACTCGATTAATTTACCTAATAACGTCTTACATACATAGTCAAATTAAATGACATGGCTTCTTAAAAACCATATAACAGCAACAGAATTGGAATAAAAAAAAAAACGATAATAAAGACACTAATAATTTATTCATATCCATAAATATCAGTTAATCAATTTATATTAAAAAAAAAATCCATGGAACAAAGTTATTTAAACAATAATATGAAGTATTAAACTATTCAATTATTCAAAATAGTATTAAATAACTGTAAAAAAATGAAATTTTACAAAAATATTTTTAAATATATGAAAAAAATAACTGTGTAATCCGAAAAAAATATATTTGTATGGGACTATTGTGAGATGGCAGCTGTATAAACGGGTACAAGTTGACAAATCATTCTTCTTCTAGAATTGGAAGAGAAATGCCTTAGGAAATAATAAAGCTATTTCTTAAACTCATTCCTTTATTGTCCGCCCTTGAAAATAAGATTTTTTAAAATAAATATAACCATACACACATGGCATATTTATAACAAGAGATTAAATGCAGTGCTAAAAAAATAAAATCGTGATTCATAAATAATGATTAAAATGATTCTGATGAGAAACCAATTCAATAATCATTTATTTTATTCTGAATCAAATATAATTTATAAAGAAAGTTAATTTTTATTAAATCGGCGAATTATCACTTACAAAAATTTAGCTCAAAATTTGTATTTTATTAAATTATTTCTATTTAACAAATTAATTAATATTTCATTTAAAAGAGGAAACTATTTAAAAAATAACTAATAAAGTCGCTTTATTAACTAATAAATAAGTTATCTTCGAGAGGGCATCTAAATAAACTCAATATTTTTAAATAACTTCGTCAAGTAAGGAAACTTAATAACTGTTGGCTCACTCTAAAACTTTTCTTTCTGTTCATTTAGTTACTTGCTAATAACTGAGTGTTTAAGTTTTTTTCAGTATTTTAATCCTTTAAGGTTATGAACCAAAGTCAATAAGATATTTCGGGTGCCGATTTTATTTTATATTATCTACGTTCTTTAATAAATATTTAAATTAATTTTTCTCTATGGATATTTGTTTAGTTAAAAAAAACCGTATATTAAACTTAGAAGAGTGTGAGATGGTCGGAGAGTGCAGTCAATATATTTTACACAAAATAAATTTAACTTATTTTATTTGTACCAACGTTTCCGCCTATTTTAGACCATCATCAGAGCTGGGAATAAAACAAAACACAATATTTATACAACCAGTGGAGTACCAAAGAAAATATAACAGGTTATATAAACATAAATGATAAATAAATTCAAAGAAAAAAAACCTGTACCCAATAAACGGGCTGGGGTTCAGTACGTGGTATAGGCTGTACTGTTTAATGGACAACAGTTGTGCAGGGAGGTGATTTGTCCTAGATCACGCCCAACCCCCAGATTTTTCCCCTATAAGTAAATGTATAAACATCGAGGTATCTACCAAACTTAATCAGCCGAAGACACAACTGTTTCTCAAAACAGTAAAATAAATGGATTAAGATAATCAGGTTTCGATTTTGAGACTGTGGAATGGTCCAAGGCGACTTTGTCCAGTAATTTTATTTTTTAAAAGATAAACAAAATAAAATAGAAGTAACTCGCAAGCGTTAATTACATTGAATTAAGAAATATTAATTACATAGAAAAAATGAGAAAAATCGATGGTAAATAATGTGACAATATTAAACATATCATGGCATAGGCAAAATTCCGACATTAAGATATAAAGAAACATTAAGAGCGATATTCTAGTCAATAAAGTTCTAAATCATCAAGCTTTAACTAGTCAATGGCTAGAAAAATAGGTTAATAACATTACGAGATTCATAAACAATTTCCAAGCGTTAATCTGTCCGAAACCGACAGGCAGAAACTAACATCTTGATGGACAATCAAACGATTATGTGCAACTCTAATAATTTTACCATTTTATTTAGAACAGTACAAATATGAAATAACAGCTATTTCATATAGGAAGTACTACATGTTACAATTATATTTGAATAAGGTTATGGCATTAAAAAAAAAAACAACGGGTCTGGGGTTGAGTACATGTTAGAGAATGTACTGTTTCATGACAACTGTTGTGCAAGGAGGTTATTTGTCCTAGATCACGCTCAACCGCCAGATTTTCGCCCTTATACTGGGTACCCACTTTATAGAGGGTGAGCGAGCACCAGGAGGTTCCTAGAACCCTTATGATCTATCCTCCGGCTGCTAACAGATTAAATAAAAGTCTTGCCAGCAGCAAGATTTGAACCAGGATTTTCGGCATGGCAACTGAGTGTTCCACCACTGACCCACACCGCTCCTTCAGAAAAAATACAATGAATAAAATAAAAATTATGAAATATTTGGTGAGAAATTACAACAATAATAATAATACGTTGGAACAATTAAAAAGTTAAACTCATTTTTTGTAAAATTTATTGACTGCACCCGCCCCCAACATTTTACACTCTTCTAAGATATATCTAGCCAAACATTTCCACATCAATATAAATTAAACTCAGGTTATACCTAAAAGAGTATGAGAGTACATTTAAAGGTAATAAATGGTTATAATTTGCACGTGCTCTTTGAAGTATTTTCTCTTGACGTATTTTTCTTTTGTGAACTACATAAATTTTAAATTATCAACCATTGTCACAAAAGAATCAAAATTAAATTTCTGGCTATATAAAGTTAGAATTCAACCAATAAGTGAAATGTTTGCATAAATTCATTTCACCAAATTTCATACAGAAAGACTGATCTAAATTTAGAGTATTAAAAATAAAGAATAGAAAAGAACACGTGTTTGTAAAGCATCTTTAATTTAAGAACAAAGTTGAAATCTAGGAATATCATTTCATACCAGGAATATCAATTAATGATATCAGGAATAATATGGCAGGAATATCGTGATGAGGAATTGAATCCAGGAAGCAAGGAGGCTAACATAAAGAATATATGGTCAGGATACGGGGTTAAAAAGTTCTGAGGAAAGTGTTAAAGGCTCAATTCATTTAGAAAACGAATAGTGGAAGAAGAAACCACTTGGTAGTGGAAGAAATGCAAAGACATCTAGAACCATTTTTATTTTTTTTTTTAGCGATTACCAAGTTCGTTACGGAAAATGTTAAATAAATATAAAACAAGCACGCAATATACAAAATAGCCTACAAAGGTAAAGATCTATGGAAGTGATAGGATTCTCAGGTACGAACCCTCTAATTAGAGAAGACAGCCAGTCGTTACGAAGCCATTAGTAGCTATCTACACACTATCTTCTAACATCTCCCAATCTTCGGCGCATTTACATCTCGTGATTGCTTCTGGTAATTGTTACTTTTCCGTCTGATAATTAATAGATATGTTGTTTTAATTAATTCAAAGGTCCTGCGCGATCATTTTTAATCAAGATAAGAAAAAAGATTGGCGTTATGAAAAGTAAACAGAATCTTGAACTGATCCTAAAAAAAAGTACTTTAATTATGTTTTTGTTTTTTAAAGTTTAATTTGCTTATTTTTTAAAATTAATACTTCCAACCTTAGAAAAGACAATATCAAAAGATTATTATGTCGAATGAATAATGGGTATAAATAATCGAATGATAAACAATAACCGAATGAAGTTGGACAATAAAATTTATTTCTTTGCAAAAATTTTTTTCTGTTTTTTTTATCGATCTAACAAATGTGTGTATATATATATACCATGTATCATTCATCACCTGTGTGGCAATACCTCATGCCAACATGAATAATTATACGAAGATAGATGGACACTCAATACTAACAAGCCAACGTCAAGTACCGTTCGAGGCCCTTATAGTCGACTGATTTACAGTCCCATATATATATATATATATATATATATATATATATATATATATATATATATATATATATATATATATAAAACATAAATTACATATGGACATATGGGAAGGGGATTCTATTGTGAAGTTTTTAGTCTTTAAAGAATTTCTCGAACATCGCTCAAGAGATATAGGCACATAGGAGTAAACAAATTTTTTTTAATTCAGGCAGTATGTCCGAATCAGTATAATCAAAATCCCACCACAACCAGTTTACCTGTTTTAGATATGCTTGAGGCACTGGATTGCAAAAGATACAATGAAGAAATATTAATTTTTTCTTCACTCAATAAATTCGTAACGGAAGTAAAAATACGACAATTTATAAATTGACCTATCATTTTACTATTAATTAAAAACAGTTTTTGAATAATGAGAACCTAAAAACTCCTTAAGAAGATAAAAATCATTTCAAAAGCGTGGAGCTTTACAGTCTGGAACATCTGTGTTAGTCTATCGCCAAAGGCTTTCAGAGTACCATAGACCTAAAATGTAGGTCACGAGACAAAAGGATGTGGTATCAAAGCATTCACTGAACGAAAAAAGTTCGATATCGAGCACATGAAAA
Organism: Troilus luridus; assembly: GCA_964056705.1. Classification (NCBI taxonomy): domain Eukaryota; kingdom Metazoa; phylum Arthropoda; class Insecta; order Hemiptera; family Pentatomidae; genus Troilus; species Troilus luridus. The sequence continues at coordinate 39,951,029 of OZ057412.1, read as the reverse complement.
AAAAATAACAACATAAACATGATTAATATCTATGCTTAGGACAAGATAATCTCAACAAATTTCTGTACAATAAATTGTCACTTATGTGGGTTATCAACATTAAGGCTTTGAATAAATTTAAAAAAATAAAATACATTCAAACCTGGATACGCTGTACCTGGATAAATAGAATAACTCTATAAGTGCTACAAAACTTCTCCCATCATTTTCTCCTTTAATAAGGTCATTAACTGGAATGTTTTCACCTGTATAAGTGGAACCAATTTTGTGGAAGTTAACTCTGTTAATGGGACAACCTTTATATTTACCTCTATAAATGTAATTTACATTACTACTATGAAAACATGAAGGGATAGATTGGTATGTTTCGTTTAGATTGGTACCTAAAGTGTAAACATTAAGCACATTGTTATTCCAATCAAACTTTTTGTTGCTTCCTATTGTTGCTAAACTCTAACCTCCCCCCCCCCCCGCCAGTTGATAAGTAAACCTCTTCCTGTCAATCATCCTGTAATAATTATAAAGATTGTTTCAATATTTTATTTATGTTTTTTTAAGTGTGTACTACATACACAGGTAATAAATTTTTACATTTATAAAAATTATAACTTGTTTGAGAACATCTTTTAGTGGTACATGCAACCTTAATGACCTGGCTAAGCGAAACTTTGTTTAAGTAGAATTGAAATCTCTGTAAGTGGAATTTAAATCCTGTACCCAAGATATTCTACTTATCCAGGTTCGAATGTACTTTTAATAAGTCTAAAAAAAATAAGAATTCAATACATGTTACAACGCAAGTTTTTTTTTAGGACATAAATTAGTTTAATTTCATTTTTGTAAATATTATTGTTTCTTAATTTTTTCTTTAGTCGTTGTAAAGGTTTTGAGTATTTTATGAATTAAATCACGAGTATAAGTTGTCCGCATCTGTTAATTCCGCTGCTTATCGTAAAAAAAAAAATTTATATTTTATTTAATTTCAATACTAAATTATGTCTCCATCTAAAACAATATATATGAAAAGTGAAATAAATGGAGACGGAGATATAGAGTCATTATAGCCTGCCAAGAAGCCTAACTCAAAGTGACCCTAAAAGCCGAAGTTGGTAAATAATCAAGAGAATTTTGCAGAGGACACGTCCACTGGAGGTGGAATAAGAGAGCTCTTGCCCAACTTAGTAAAAGTTTTAATCTCTTAGTACTCACCGAAGGCCAGGGGTTTAATAGAATTCCGAAAACGAGGAAGAGGCTAGAAACAGAAATGTTAACGTCACAAAGTTAATAAGAAGTATTTTCTTCCACTTTTTTAATTTAAAATTTTCCACTAATGTGACTTTAAAATATGTTAAATATTTGTTCTTAATTTCTCTTGATCCAGAATGACCTACCAGGTGTTTTACAGTCGTATTCTATTAATAACCAAGAACTGTCCAGGTGGTATCTTCACAGTTCAAATGAGGGCTTCAGATTTGTTTCAACCAATACCGAAAAAAAAATCTAAAAGTAAATTGGAAACAACTTGCACTTAAAAAAGAAATATGAATCATAAACCGACTGTCAGTTGTCGGATCATATCGTCCGGGAAGAGTAGAAGGGAAGGAGTGGTTATTACAATATATTATTAAGATTACTCCCCTTAGGATTGGACTTAGTCTTTTGACCATGAATACCTGAAGACAAGGAGAGGCCCACCTCAGTGCACACTGTATAAACTGGCACTTAAAGTGATTCATATTTTGAGGATTGTTTTGGGTACAACTGTGCTGCGTCTCAGGATTTAAGGTATTCGGCGATAACAAACGATTTATCTATAATACTATAAAATTTATTAAAAATACCGGGGATTTCACTTAGTTTGAACCTACAAATATTAAGATTTACTTTGTATTTTTTAAATAGTAAATAAACAAAATAAACTAATAATAAAAGTAAATACATATTGTAATAAATCGCTATAATATACTATTATAATATATTGCAATATAAATAAAATATAAAAATATAACCAAACATTAAATCGCTTTTTACCTAGTTATATAGAGCAACAATAAATAACCAAAGGCAGTATTTTGCCCTTAAAGCAAAACAAGGAATGTCTCATTAATAGAACCATCAAACTCGTCTATACCATTTGATTTTTTAAAAATTATTTAAATCCATTTCCATTAAAATAGCTTGACGTGACTTTTTCAAAAAGTTTTTCTCTAAGGCAACTTTTATTTTCATAATAAAGAATTAACATTATCCCATTTGCCAAAAATAATAAAAATAAAAGATCATAAACTATCAGAAAATTTGAAAGAGGAAACAAAAAAATTGTTTACCAAATTGAAAACAAATAGAATATCAAATTTAGGAAATATGGAAATAATTAACCATCTCTCATTTTGATGGTAACGGAATAGATAAATATGAAATATTTTGGTAATTTAAAAAAAGGAAATATATAACTATTTACAGTTTTGAATTTCACTTACCAAACCATCAAATTCCTCTCGTATTCAATCCTTGCAATCCAAAATCCTTCGCAAAATCCTAAACGCTCCTTATTTTGTCACAAATAAAACCATCCATAAAGACCTTAACGTTCCATATGTTACCGATTTAGCCCTAATAAACTCCAGGCCCATCCAAACCCACTAGTTTCCATCCTTGCATCCAATCCCATCCCGGACAATCCTCCTAGGCGTCTGAAGAGAAGATGGCCCGGGACCTTATATTATAGAAATGTTATTAGAGTGCTGCCAATGGGTAGTGCCTCTACAAGTCCTTTCATGTATCTAGTTAGTCATATAGCCCTTGTACTAGATGTATATATTACAGTTGTACAATTCAATAAAATAATTTTAAAAAAAAAATTCACTTAGATCCATAAATGTATACAAGGGAAATGTGAGTACGCACCGGTCCGCATTTGTTTACTATTTCATATTTCCGCCACTTTAGATGCAAAATGCAGAGATGCATGGATATTATTATTTTGTTTTAATTAACAAAAATAGTTTATAAATAAACAATCAAGGACAAATATGGCAATTAAAAGTATATTAATTTGCGTAAATTGCAGGAATATATCTAATGGTGAGACCTGACTCAGGCGATAGAGAAGATACAAGGCTAGTACTAATTACGAAAGGCAGTCATTAAGTGAGCTGATGACAGGGCACCAGGGCGCTAACTAATGGTTCCTCAGAGCGGCATCGACCTATTAATGATCTATATAATAATATGAATACATAATATAATAATTAATACATACAGTAAACAATATAACAAACAGTTATGTAAATAAAAAATAATACCACACGGGATAACTAAATTTATAGAAAAATTCAAATATTTGGATCCCTACAATCTTTCAAATCAACCATCTCTTTGATTCGATCCGTTTAAAACAAGTTCAGCGTATTAATGAAAAGTCTAGGGTATTATTCCGGTTAGCCAAAATAATTTTGAACATCCAGCTTTTTGGTCTGTATAAATTCGAGCAAGTTCAATATCAAAGACTTTGAATCAATGTTAAAATAGAATTTCACAAATTCAGAAGGATGATCGATCAAAAGAAATTCTAGGTTATAATCAAAATTAAATTTTATCATTTTTTTTGGGACATAAGAGTTTGCAGGGAATAGAGCGCATTTAGAAATATTAAAGTCCCAACACCGGACAAAATGGAAGATTTTTTTTTTACTTAGATGCATGAATAACGTTTGTATCTTAAAATCGGACAGAAGACTGTATTAAGAAGATTGAATACAATTTTATTTTTTATTTTTTACACTTGATAATTTTGTCAAAAGGGTTATATAAGAATGTCAAATCATTCTTTCGAGGTAAAATTCAGAACGGTTACAGTAAACAAAAATACTTAGAAGGAAATAAGTACCTATACATATTTGAAATATTACTTATTTTTTTCTTGAAAAATTGAGGAAGACAGTGGACGATTTTTGTTTTCTTGTTTAACATATTTAGCTTTGTTCCGTATTTTATGTTTATAATCAACATTTAAAATCAAAAACGACTAAACCTTTGTCTAATATCCTCAATTAAAGCCAATGAATGAAGCAAAGAGTACCATTAAGACGGTTTATAGCTGCAGCCACATTGAATAAGTCTTCATGTCGAATCTTGCCCAAATGAATAAATTGTACTGAAGTAAGTGGAATAGTGTCATTCTCGTAGCCTTTGGCTTAAAATCGAATCGTAATAATTCGATTTCAAGCCAATTTCTGACGTAGCCACTTATGTACTTCATCTACTACGCGAATGACAAGATTCCGCTTCCCGCAGTACAATTAACTCATTTCAGACAAAATTCAACGTAACTTTTTATATACCGGGGCCGCAGATATAATTATAGCTAAAATTAATTTTATAAAACAACTTTTTTCAAAAAGACAGTATTCGTTATGAGAAACAATCACCACGATTGAAAAATCTGATTTGATACGAGTCGTGAACTTCTGACAATGGCTGAGTTCCGATTGACTTTAGAAGATAGGCAACAGTCAGCTAAATCTATTCGATTACGGTTTGATGGGCGAGCTATCAAGCTCGAAGAATGATGGGTTTATTGAAGTTTCCACTAACTTCTTGATTCAGTCTTTTGTCTGATTCTGAGGTACGAATACAGGTAAAATTAAATAAAACATAGTTTACTACCTACACTTCACTATGTAACGCTCTTTTGGCTCATCTCGTACAAAAAAAAAAACTGCGTAAAGTAAAGAAAATAAATGTATACAATATAAATTGTCCAGAAAATTCAAAAGAAATTTAAATTATAGAATTAATCCCATTCTCAATAAAGGAGAATCTTCTTATTTAAAAAACTTACTGATGGCTATAATGCCTTGGGAATTTCTCTTAAGATTTCTTATTTTCCAGGTAGTTTTTTCTTTTATAATCTTGAAAAAGCTATTGATCAGAAATGTTGGAATATTTTAAATAATTTTAAACTACTTTTGATTTCAGCCTCATCATTTCGCTATTACAAAAAAAAATCATTTAGTATTTACTTGGTTAGTCCATTTTCTCATATTCGTTTCCATTTTAAATAGTTTAAAAATATGGGGAAACGGGCAAATGTTTTTATCACTTATCATTTAGTAAAGATTGATCCTTTTATCGCCAATACGCCTTTAAAATGTTATTATGAAATAAAAATCATTACAATCATTAAAAAGAATAAACGATTTTCTTAGGCACAACAACTACAATCTAAATGGACCTAGGCAACTATAAAAATGATAGCTCAAATATTGTATAGTTTTTAAAACATTGTTTTAGATATATATCCCTTCAGATGAATAAGTATCCTTGCCACTGGGGTCACACGAATACTAAAGTATTTACAGAAGATAATAATTGCAAGTGTGTATGTATGGCATGTGAGGTAATGATCGAATGCCTGCCTATTTGCCTGGTCGAGTAGAGAAAAATTAATACATGAACATTAAATATTGAAATCATCGGATTCGCGAGAGGCGGAGAGACAAAGGGCAGTTTTGTTTTTGCCCCGAAAAGCACACAATGGAACCACATATTAAAAGCTTCTGTCACTCCAAAACTTTTCACTCATAACGAGGGAACAAATGGAAGCATAAATAAATAAATACTAAAAACATAAAGCCTGTAACATCATGCGAAATGTAAATTCATTTTTACAAATATCTATGGATAGAACAAAAAGTCTCAAAATATCTTCGCGTTTGCTGAAAGCCACCGTTATGTTTTTTTCCATTTTTTCGTTTTTTCACGTAATAATTATAAGAAATTATGATTAAAATATTACGTAGGTATAACTTGATGTGAGACAGATATATACGTGTAACTTTAGTTTCCATGAAAGGAAGACATAGCAATAAACAATTATGTTTATAGAGAAGAAATTTAAGTACCTACCTCAAAATTTTAAAGAGTACTAATTAATTAAAATATACTGATATTTTTTTTTTTAATGGTTAGTATTATTGATATATTGATCATGATATCATAAATAGATTCGAAGGCATTCCAGATTTTTTTTTCCTATTTTGTGTTGTTACAACATAAATTTTATTACATTATCTGGCACTAAAGAAATACTGTAATAATATAGTAGTCGTGCTTTGAACTTTTATCAACCAATAGAACTGTAACGAGGAAAAACTGATTTTGGTAAGCGCAGAGCGCGCGCAGTCCCAATGACTGACGCATCTAAATATCTTTATTTCTCTCATATTTATCATTTCTACAGTGAATAAGTGGTTAAGTCGGATTTTGTCCAGAGAGAGTTAACTGCTTTCAGATAACCGGAATCGTATCATTCTCGAAGTTTTTAGCTTGAAATGGAGTTGTAATATAAGCAATAACTCCTTTTCATGCCAAAGTCTTACTTGGCCCCTTATTCACTACGAAAATAAATCGATTCCTCTTACTTAAGAACATGAAATTCATATTGAAGAAAATTGGACTTAACCACTTATTCACCGGGGCTGTAGATTTAGCCTAATGAATAGCATCTCCGGTTCTAATGCAAGCATAATTTACAATTTAATTAATTAATCTCCCTTAATGCATCCCGGTATTATGATAGAGGAGAAAATTATAGTCAGAAAATTCAATAAATAACAGAGAAGGCAACGATAATCAAGGGGAATGCTTAGTAATCAGTGGCAATAGTCCGTGCCCGCGATGAATAAATAAATTATAAATGATACAGAAAGAGAACGTGATTTAAAAATAAGTAAGGAAATATGTATCGAATCCCCGAGGAGGCATTAGGAACTCCTCCAGAGGAAAAGAGAAGAAAAGATATACAGTGGATGTATTATTCAAGAAGCTCAGATACTTTTTCACCTGTCTACACCTAACCGACCTCAGAGAACGCCTGTAAACAGGAATCAAGAAAAACTGCTGAGAGCTCACCGCCGGAATAACTCCGCTTCAACAAGGATATACAATGGAGGATAGAATTGTATCAGCTAGGTTAAAATCGATCACGATTCAAATAATGGTCTCATCCTTTATAAGGAAGTTGCGAGATTAATATATTCGTGTACGAGTACAATATTATCTATATTGAATTATACATACGCTATAAATAAGTAAGTTATGAACGAGCACCTTATATAAAAGGTTCAGGATCAAAAGCGGATACATCCAAAATTTCGATAATTGGCCTATTCACACCTTTCGTTAGATCAGTCAAGTAATTTTGTCTAATACAACGCTTAGCCGCCTTTGATAATGAAGTTGGTCCTATTCTGGACTTGATTTTTGGGAGAATAGAGCATTGCTTGACTAAACAACGTAAAATGTGAAAAAGTCAATATTTAAAATTTGGAGCTATACGAGTTTCGATAATGTAAACGTCACAAATTATGTAAAAATATAAATTAGAATAAAAAACAATAGTTTCTTAAATACAAACGTTACAAATGAAAATATATTTAGAGGTAAATTTCGAATCTAAGCAAATAAAAAATTTAAAAAAATTAATAAATAAAAACCTGGAAACCGCACAAAACATAACCTAAAGTCAGTGAAATAATTGAAAATAAGTAACCAGTTAACAACCATTACATTATTTATTATGTGTAAAGTAAAAAGATATAGATTAAAAAATTTAACGAATATATAGTTTGAAAAAACAAATACATCACAATTTTGAGAGATATACTTTGAAATAAAACAAATAAAAATAAAACTATACTTATATAAAAGAAATAAGAAAAACAATAAAAACATCTCTATAAAAGATTAACTGTTTTATTAGAATAAAACAAAAAATATAAATAAAAAAAGCCTGTACCACTACAACCCGTGAAGGGTCTAGGGTTTATTATGTGGTAGAGACAGTACTGTTTCATGTACAACGGTTGTGCAGGGAGGCGATATGTCTTAGATCACGTTCAACGTTTTATAAAAATACAACTGGAAAATTCAAAAATCAAATCTGAAGTTTCTAAAGTGTCCCAATAACTATTATTTTTTTTAAGTTTTCCAATTACCTTTTAATTACCATTGTATGTCTCTCTCTCTCTCTCTCTCTCTCTCTCTCTCTCTCTCCCTCTCTCTCTCTCTCTCTCTCTCTCTCTCTCACTCTCTCTCTCTCTCTCAAAAACTCATTGGGTTTTTTGCATTTCCATCGATTACACTATTTTATCAGGAAACATTTATTAATGGCAAACATTAATAAATGTTACTCTATATTAATACTACCCTAAAAATGTGTTCAGGTTATCACCTTTCTTATTAAACTTTTTTCTTTTAAATGAACATAAGTTTTACTGTAAACTATAAAATTTCGTATCTAATTTATATCACAAGATAGATTTTTGACTATGAAGTTGGAAAACAGAAGAAGAGTTACATGAATTTGATAAATTTAAATAAATCGAAAAACAATGCATGATTCCAGAAGATAAGGCACATGGCCTTGAAACCCTGAACATGATGTAGAACTTGAATGTAACCCTAACGATGTGGCATCCTTCCCCAGAGAACTTCGAACCAAGCTATGCAAATGTCTTGCTGCACTTAGAAAGCTCTATACAAAGTTGGGAGCAGTGGAAATAACAAAGAACTCTATTTAAAACTTTTCAATGAATTCTTTTTTTTTAATACGGAATGAGGATGGGCCGGATTCTTTTATTTTTTTTTTTTTTTGCACGTTACGAGGTCCTGGAGCGAGCTAGCTGGAGACCAGCTTGGCCGGGAATTTTCTGGATATCTGCCAGGCGAGGCCACCGGAATCCGGAGAAACTACAAAAGGAAAACCTAAATCAAAACTAGATTCATTTACCAAAGTTTTCGCAGAAGGTTCAGCCAGAAAGTAGCCGTAGCTAACCGATCTCAGTTCCGCCTGGATGGTTTCACGTCCAAACACATGGTTGTTGCTAACCAAATTAGTGGTGTAAGAGTTATTAGTAATTCAATATAAGCTAAACGGACTTGTACTAATTAGCAGAGTGCATAAATGGTGGAGTCAACACTAAATCTTAAGTTAATATACCTTTCTTCCACAGTATTGTGAATTTCAGAAAGTAAACAGCATAACGGGCAAGTTGTTATAAATTCCTAATGTACAAACTCCAAAGAGTCAACGACAAATATGGATATATTTGACCTATTATAACGTTCATTATTAAATAACAACACATGTTAAAATGATATTTCAGCTAATTTTAAAACTGTTAAAATGCTAAATGCTAAATTATATTTAGTTGATACCATTATATTACGTTACATCTAATATAACTATCGTATATTTTAAATTGGGTGTTTTTGCGACTTAAATTAGTGCGTGTTTTTCGAGTTAAATTAGTTCAGTGACAATTAATTTTTTGGGGAAGAGCGGGGGAAAGCTCAGTGTTAGAGATGTGATTAGTTGTGGCTAATGTCCTGATTCAAATCCGGCAATGGCAGATAATTTATTTATTTAATTTATTAGACCCTGTGGAGTCTGGAGGTCATTCTGTGGATCTCCCAGTCTCCATAAAGTGGCAGAAAACCTGGCGGTTGAGTGTGATCTAGGACAAATCACTTCCCTGCGCAACCGTTTTCCTAGAAATATAATGGAAGTCAGATATTGAACCCAAAACCCTACTAGTCGTATAGGCTATAAATTTAATGCTTTCAAATGTATATCCAAGGAAATATTATTAATATTTTATTTACTATCTAATGAGTATTTAGATAAATAACTGATTTAAATGTATATTAAATTATAATAAAAAATAATTTGGATCGAACAAGAACAATTTCACTTAATATTTACTTTAGAAAATTTTCATTTATTCTGTTTTTCATGCAAACTATAAAATCATAAAACGAATAATGCATATTGGATTGAATAGCTTGTCGTCCCATTAGTTGCTATTGAGGGGTGACACAGAATCCCAAGCTCGAACAAAATAAATATTCGTCAAGCGGAAAATTGCCTTGCTAGAACAAAAAACGCCCACCCAAAAAGTGAAATTAAGTTTGAGTTTAACCACTTAACACCGAGGTCGTAGTTTTCTTTTAATAAGGATTGTAGCTAGCAAGTTTCTGAATCAATAATCATGTATCTGAGGCTGGTAACCATTGACATGTGGGGCTAAGTCTTATACGTGTAAAGGAAATGTGAATGATGAGAGTCAAACACACCCAACAACTAGAAAAATGGATTATTTAAGTGTACTGAACTAATTTTAGTATTGCTTCAACGGGTATGAAAACCGACTCCAATTATTTTTCGAAATATTGAAGGAAACATCAAGCATGCAACAGAATTTCGTCTAGTAAAAATATATCCATCACTAGGTTATGTAGTATTTTAAAAAATGTTAAAATAAAATCGCATGAGTGAGAAAGTATACGAAGCCGACTTTGAAGATAACATCCTCAAGTATTCAAGACAAAATAAACCGGGTCTATTTCACAGCATTAGGATACCAGTAATTCTTCGGAAAGACTTATCGAAATTAGGTCAGCATCGGATAACGACCAGAAATAAATAAGATCTTTTCAGGCAGTTCCCCAAGCAAAGTAAAGAAATTAACGAAAAGGTCACGGTCAAGACAATACTTAATGAAGTTAAGTAAGTTAACGGGATAACAATAGAATATAATTATTAGGAAGGATATAAATATATAAGGTCAACTATTATTATTCAAGCTGAACATCAATATTATATTAGTTGAATATATTAAGTTATCATATTACAGACATATATTGCTTGCGGGAGACAGACGACCTGAAGAGGATCATACAACCTCACAGTGTTACGAACCATGGTTTCTATGGTACAGCGACTGGCTATCCACAGTGACTGGACAATTTGGTCTGGATAGAAGTGTTAGGATTGTTCGGAGTGAGCAGGCGTACAGGGCTTATATTTCCTTTCTGAAGCAGACTATCCAGACCGAACCTCCGGGCGGCTATTTGACATCCTGGCAAACCACACCCCTAATCCATTCCCAATAGAAGTGCACATGGTGGCGTCATCACTCCTACGCCCAGTCTTTGTGAGCTTCACATATAGAGGGTTCGGTGGAATCAGGACTGGGATTTGACCCAACATTTGGGTTTGTAAGCAGGCGCACTTGAGCAATGCGTTTTCCATTCATTGGAAAATGAATACTTAGGCATATACCATATTACATAAACAATATTTAATTTGGTGTACATTTTACTTTTGATCGATTCATAGTATGCATATCATCTCATGCTGTTCACATATTTATGTATAATTTAACACAATCACTATTTTTTTAATATATAAGTAGACTAAGTAGGCTTAACTCGTGTATTCCAGTTGAACACTCCGATTAGAATGCGATATTTTATCTCCCTATTCGGATTATTTTTTTATTTGAAATATTCAGTGAAAATAATTATAATTACTTGTTCATAGTCTACACTTCTATTATATTTGATATTAGATTTAATTACATTCTGTGTTCAGTAAAATCAGCAATGAAGTCATTTTTTTAATGAAAATATATATATTTTTATTTATTATTAAGCTGCTAAGAAATACAAATTGGGTTAGCGTACACTTTGAAATTCCCTTCTCATTTCTCTGAAAGTAATCGTACCATAAATACATTTTTTTGCTCCTGAGACAGAATCAACACATTCTTCGAATTCATTCCTTTATAGTTTGTATTTTAATTTAAAACAAACCAAACGTTTCATGATAATAATAGTAACAAAGATATTTACAATCAGGAATCGATACAACCTAAAACTTTGCATTTAGTGCTAAATATAAACTGACCAACGATCGCTTAAGTGTCCTAAGTGTGCTTGTTAATGAAGATTAGATTTCTAATCTATAATAGAATCAGAAACATTGGGAAAACAAAGTTACAGCTATTCACGAGCACGCCCTTGATAATGACGGCGTGTGTAAATATCAACATCATTGAACTTCCAAATTATAGGAGCATGATGTTGTAGGAAAGCTATAAGAAATCATTCAAATGCAATTAAGGTCGTTGTAAGTTATGAAGAGTTTTTAAAACTTGAGAATATCAAGAAAATAATAATAAAAAGCCACTATTATAATGAATCCATTAATAATTCAATCGAAATATTTGCCAATTCCGATATCATCAGGATCGTTACAACATAAAATTGCAATGGAGTGCATCTGAAAAACATATAACAAGAGGGTTTACCAATCAAATAGAACATAACAACAAATCAATTAAAATTTTAAAGGTATAGCATAGCAGTTTTATTGGGGTAAATACTCGGCTTAGTTTTTATGACGGTTTGTAAGTAAAATTATTAACTGAATGAATTATGAAGAGATATTAAATTTTGAAACAAAACTATAATAATTTATCTTAGTGGAAAAAAAGGGCCTGAGACAAATTGTTGTGCAGATTAAACTGTACTTCATTATTAATGAGACTTTAGTTCTCTGTTATTTATCTAATTCCCTCACTATGTGAATAAGACCAATTTAATGAAATATTTTTGGAGACCCACATTAGGAGAATTGTATTATATTATAATCAATTTTTCCCCGGCTTAAGGCTGAAATGCAATCCTACAGGGATAGGCAAGTTTTCTATTCTCGAGAGCTATGAATTTTAAAAAAAAGCAAGGGAAAAGATGGTTATGAAAATATTTTCCCCAAGGAAAGCACAATAAATAGATAGAACCTTGGTTAATCGAGCAATGTTAACATAAATATTAAATCAGCTTTTTTGTTATTTAAAAAATAGTTGATATTGAACTAGAAGCAAGGTTAAATAATTTTTGAATAAGTACTATCCTGTAATCAGACAATATGTTTTTTTTCTTAAATAAAAGATTAATCTTTTGTATCGAGGCAAAATAATAAATTTATATCAGTCAGCAACGTCCCGGTGAAAATAAAGGCTCGAAAATAAGTCCATAAAACATAATATGAATTTTAATGCAATTGAAGAATATATAAATAACATCCGAAAAACTACACGCATAATTACATACACATTAATAAACTGGTATTTGTCAAAAGAATGGAGTTATTTAACTCCTAATCAAACTCAGTTTTAAGCCCACTCATGCAAATTGGTGTAATCTTGTGCAAGAAGGGTTTATTTAAGCAATAAACATGCTAGAGGCCCCTGTGATCAAGTAGTTAGGATAACAACCTACTAAGCCCAAATAGCGGGTTCGTAGTCCGGCAGGTGGCTTTAGGATTTTTAGGGGAGTAAAAAATCCATGGTTATGCCATCCTTAGGAAGAGACGTAAAATACCGAGCCTGTAAGATATCAGGTATTATTCACCTAGTAAGACACCTATTCTAATCATACATATGTAGGCAAATTTTAGAACTCCCACTGTAGCATCGTCAATTAATAAACAATAGAAAATGATGAAAGGAACATCATAATCTAAATAACATTTAATAATTAGGTTCTGAAGGAACCTTATATTTAGTTAGCGTATTTCCTTCTTTCGCTATCTCAAAGATTCCTTGTGCTTCCTTACATGGGCAAAGGAGTTCCTTATACCTTATCTCAAACATGAACAGCTCTCTGATCAATCAGTCCTCTACATGCAGAAAGCTGTACAAAGGAGAAGTTCAAAGGAAAGCAATAAGGAAAACAAGAAAATAAGGAAAGACAAGAAGACGATAAGGCTGAGGAGATAGGGAGGAAACAGAAGAGCTGAGTGATGACCTGTCGCACGACGGAGACTGATGACTCGCCTCGGGCCGGTTTTGATTCGTCCTCGCCACCGTCCTGTCCCTCACTCAGGTAGTTCGATAAATCGATTTCACTTCCGAGATATCTATCATACACAGTCGACAACAATAACCGGTTAACGACCGGCTGTTTCCTACTGGGTTATTGTCTTTCTCAACAGTTGATTTTTCGTCGTATCACTTTTATATCTCGATACAGGATCAGTGAAAGAGCAATAAATTTCATTTTATTACAGAACAAACAATCCTACAGAGATTTATAATATACATAAACTACTTGTATACATAAATCTCTGTATGTATTGGCATGAAATTTATTAGAATTATCTTTTTTATTTCATGAAGGATTGTGACAATTATTATTTCATTTTTTTATATAACTATTCCGATTGTCGTTTTTAGTAAATTTAAAATGTTTTTATATAATAAAATAGCAAACAACTATCACAAAACACTATAAATTATACATTATTATTTATATTCATGTCACCCAGACGAAAAGATCTTCGAACTCGGACTTATTAGGAAAAAAAAACCGTTCTTTAAAAAGGTTAACTCCCGCTAGCGTAAACATTTTCAGTACACTCCCGTAAGGCACTGCACCCTGGTGGACCCATTTGGCTAATTTCTTTCTTTCCCGTGGGAATAACTTACAAATCCTGAAAACTTCCGGAACACCATTCTGCAACGTTCACAGGACCTGCGCATGGGAAATGATTGGATTGCACGTCTCAATAACTGGTGAAGTCCTTAACAATATAATTTCTTAATCTAATTACATATTACATTTTTGGTTTTTACATCAAGATACAAGAACTAGCAAATCTGACAATTTTCCATTATATTTATTTATTTTTTCCAAAATACAACACAATTGTTGTTCAAATCATGCTTTACTTCTTAATACAGAGAAGAAATAAGTTTAGTTTCGAGCCAAATTATCATTTTATTTAAAGATTAAGACATTTGCCATTTTAAAATTTGCAAAGCTATACTGTTTTGAAATCTAAGCTATTGGAATTATTTTTTCTTTAGCCCCTTGGGTTAGAGAGGTTGCTATGCTGTTCTACTAAGAAGGAGTTTTGAAGGTATTTTCTACTGCACTTTGTACATTTTAAGACAAAGATGTGATGTGGAAAAGGTTACGATTTATTTAATTTTTTTTTCTTAACCTCCTTTATTTTAATTTTTACAATACAAGTACAGCATATTAATAGAATATAATAATACAATAGAATATGTACATCAAAATACTACAGCCTTCTTTTGTATATTAAGGATGTTAAGTATTTTAAGGAATTTATTTTTTTTTAAGTTTAAATATTGTTAAATTGAAACGAATTAATAAATTTAAAATGAAAATATTACACATTTTCATCAAGCGATTGCACATCAAGTTTTTATGACATGGTCTTAATTCAAATGAGAAAATGAGAGAAGTTAATTACCTAAAATAATTTAGTTCCGGAGAAACGAGAAGAGATTGATCAGAGCCTTCATGACTTCAATAAACCCTTCGCATAAAAGAACCCATTCATTGCAATTCCATGGAAACGGGTTATAAAGCACGAAGTATCAAGCACATAGTCTGATGGGTGGGAAAATCTGGTGTGATGAGCGCGCCTCATGGTAGCAAACCATATCTACAATATTATCGAGATCGTACATTTCTCAAAGTCGTCCTATCACATAGATAGGTGCAATAATTCTATGCAAAATATATCTTTATTATTTCGATTAATAATTGTTTATATGAGAATTCTTCTTTTAAAAAAACTAAATATTATTGATAGAAATTCACTTCTTCCCACTATATTATTGAGTAAAAACTAAATATGGTACAACACATTCATTAAAACCACCCTATATTTTTTTTAATCTTTATTATTAATAAGGATAAGTATTAGTTTTAAGCCTTCTCAGATTATTTTAACAAGGGTTAAACCAAGGTGAAAAACATTCAATAGTTTATTCGTTTAGTTTTTTTTGTAATTATCTGAATTATTTTGTATGATTTGTGATTGATGAATCACAAATAAAAAAATTGATAATCATTGTAACATAAAAAGTAGTACATTTCTAACTGATACAGACTTGAAACTGAAATATTATTTTTTTTTATAAAAAGATAGTGGGTAAAAATTCGTATTTAAAATTTCTACTTATACTGGAACTAAAATACTATCTCGATCAATTAAAAAAAAAGAAGAATTGTCAATAGTCTTTAGTAGTGCCTATAGATACCGTAATTAGTCGTAATTAATCTCCAACAAATCTGTAAGGCGTTTGAAAATTACATTTAGTTTCAAAGAATTTTTACAGGCCAGTCATATTTCCTTTGCTGATATTTAGAATTATATACACCATTAAACGATACGATTTTTCTGCTTATCAAATAGGATTGTCATTATTCAATGAAGCAGTAAAATGATAGTTATAGATTACTATTCCTTTCCTAAAATATTTTATCCATGGCTTCTGGTGGCGCCTTTACACTCCATTGCCCAACTAGTCTACTTTGAAGAACGGTGACTGGGTAACGCCTGCAGAAGAAATTGTTTCCAAAACGACAGGGAAGGTAGGCTTTAATGCCAGGTCATTTGCGTTCTCCTTTCCATAAGGTAAAGTGCTTTTATATGTCCTACCAAGCATAAACTATGCTTTATTTTGCTTCCATCAACATAAATCATGCAATTCCCCTTTACCCTACATACACAATCCCCCGAAGGTGCCATTCTTAAGTCTTTTATGAATCATTCAAGACATCCAACACAATCATCAAATAGTACTTGGTATCTCTTAACCCATAATATACATTATTATATCGAGTGTAACAGTGATAGATGGACTTCAATAACAGAGGATAACAACAGCTTCTCGTTCCAAACGAAAGAATCTCGTATAAGCATGCGAATTATTCATGAATCCTAAATCATTAGTAAGTAATGAAAAAATCACGACCAGTTGTTGCTATTGTGAATAACTGTATTGAAAAAATAATAATGGATTGTTTAATATTCAAAATTAATTTCATTAGCACCAGTATGCAATTCACTGAAAACATTTCAACTTCATTTCCTGTAATGTTTTTAATATACAATTTAAATTTATCACTATATAATTTCAAAACATTACAAATGAAATCTAATTTCGTCGATTTTTATCAAGATAAAAAAAAATCATTTCTAATTTTCAATCGTGAAAAATACGAATACAAGAACAGAAATGACTGATGAGAAATAAAAGTGTAATACAAAAATATGTAATATTAAAGTCAATGGTTCACAACCAATCATGTGAGGCGAATTCTTCATAAAAATAAATAATATCTACTGGCACCAAAATTACGTAAGTTTCTAGATATTAAGTTGAATATCTAGATATGAAATAGAAAATTATCCTGTAGACTTGTTTTTCGAATTAGGTTGTAAATACTAAAACAATAATTATCCTAAAAAAGCATAATTAACACTGTATTAACTTATTTTTTTAGAAGTATTAGAGGCCTAGGGAGAAGTTTCTTGGCATTGAAGTTCTTCTCGGCTAAGAGAATTAAGTAGGTAGAATGGATATAAATACATTACCAATTAGCATTAAATTAGTGGGAATTTGTTTTAATCTTAAGCTGTAGAGGGGTAAAGGTGCTTGAAGCGAAACACGAGTCGTTAGTAGCAAGATTTACCGGCAGGAATGAAAGTCTAACAAGTGTTCCACTCTGTATCGGCTTGTTCAATAGGCCATAGCCTTTCCACTATGGCCCCATCCCTTAACTGCAGCGCTAAATCACCTCATCCCTTATCCTTCTTCTTCCCCTTTCGCTATACAAATAGGTGAGGATATCTATTTATCTAATACGTTTTTAGGCCTAAGAGTTCTCCAGTCTTAAGTTCTCCAGAGGAAATCGCATGGTAAACAGTATGCTTAATTATAACAAAATTTCCGTCTAAGAAGAATTATATTTCATAGAAGAGCAAGAGCCAAGAAGTTGGAACGAATTACCAAAAAAATGGAGTAAAAAAAAATTAATAAAAACCTAGATATTTAATTTTAAAATTGGATTTGCAAGAAAAAAATGATAGAACTGCCAAGAGATAGAGATTGACCATGAAGAATGAAGAATTTTTAAGAACGTGACCAAGTCAGGGTGAAACGAAATATCCACCAATCTTCTGAGGAAATTATGACGGGATAGAAGTGGACAGTAGAAAGAGAATTGCAACAACAGCAAAGAATGAAGGAGCAAAGGGCAAACATCAATGGTCAGAGAAGGTGAAATTTCGCGTCCTTAGAAAGCCAATACGAAAAAAATTCTTTCATATTTAACAAGAATATTTCAACCTCCTCGGTATTTCATAATTATTTTTAAAGGGATTGGGACAAGTTAAATATATAATTTATTAGTAAATGATTAATGAATCTTTAGAATAGCCAATAACATTTCAATTATTCATTCTATTCCAATTTCGTAATTATTCAGGTATTTCATATTTCATTACTGTCCTGTATAATAGTAATTAGTTCTACCATAAAGATATGAACTCAAATTATACGGCTCAATTTGCTTGTACATTTTCTCCGCGTATTACACATGACTCATAGTAAACATTTGGAATTGCTTAATAGAATATTCTAAATAAATTATCAGGATGGTGTGGTTTTCTGATACATTTAAATCTTGCAACATTTAACCTTAAATAATTTATAACAGCTGCTATAATAATTTTAGCGGTAAGAAAATCGTAAATACTAATATATCATAGAGTAGTGAGGTCACCTATGATAAGTTAACATATTTAAAGGGAATCTTAAACATAGTAACTTTATAATATCAATTATTTTAATCAACCATTTATCGAACAGATTATGAATAAGTTGTGTAATGATTGAAACCATTCATCATACAATTGAAAGCTCTCAAGACAACGTCTATTTTTATTTTAGAACACTGTGAAAAATGAGAAAGAAGAAAATTACTGTTAAACTGTAGATGGCTTATAATATGATAACTATCATCTTGAAAATAGAAGAAAAATGAGTGGTTTTTAATATTTCAGAACTTTTATTCGTCTCTGCAATACTTTCTAATTTCTATCTAAACAATACAAAAAATGCCACTAAAACACTGTACCTTAATACATTTTCATCTATATATACAAATTCTAAGGATGTGATCAAATCGCTGTAGTATGATTAGATTGAGAGAAAAAAAAATCATAGCTATGCTGATTTAACAAACAAATAAATCTATGAAAAGATATAGAAAAAAAAATTACAACTGAGCCATTTTTCACCAGAAGGGGGACATAATTTCTTAATAAATGAAAATAAATAAAAAATAACTTTTAGTAAATTAATTATATATTTTATGCTTAAAAGTGAAGATTTATCTTTTATAACCTTAACATTTTACAACATTAAAACTTTGGTTTATGATTTTACGAAACTCTAAACTCCCCTCCCCCTTTCAGACTGTTTTGATTAACTACCGTTACTTTGGCTTCATAATAAATTATCAGAATGAATTCAAAAATTGCGTCGAATAGGAATAAATGTCAAAATTTTAATAGAATCGATATTTTAATAATTCTAAGCACACCAATATAAAAATTGCTATTATGAGAGCCAGAAAAATGTATTTTTTTATGAATAGTACTTTAAATAACAATAATATTCTCTTGATATGGCATTCACCAAAAATATTTGCATATGACTGTAGAAATTGATAGTAGTGGCTAAATGATATTGAGCCAATGCAAATACTATGTGAGTATATAGATTTTTTTTTTTTTGTTTAAATATTGTACAGAAAAAAAATAAAATATTTTTCCTATTAAGATATCGTTTTAATATAATATTACTTTTCTATTTCGTTTTAGTCGATTATTCAATATATTCGGTATTTGTTTCACGGAATAGTCAAGATTTAAACCGGGTAAATAAGAGATTTAGAAAGCTGTTTAATAATTTGTTAATTACATTGTTAATAAATATAGATTAACATTGATAGATTATTTATATTATATCGATTGATTTATAAAGGATGTATATAATGTATGTATTTTTTTTAATCCGTACAACCACAACGTTATTTCAATAAATACAAAATAAATTATTAACAATATTTATAAATATTATTATTGTAAAGAAAACCTCACTGGACTAAGACATGGCTTAGTTTTTAATATAAAGTAGTTAAGTTGCCTAGCAGATAAGGAACCTAGCCGTCAGCGGCACCTGCACTCGACAACCACCTCATCAATCTAAAAAGAAAAAAATATAATTCTTTCTCAAGGACTGGAAGTTGTTAATATTTCTTAGCACCATATTTCATATAGCTTTCTGTTATCGCTATATATCCAGGTCAAAATTTATTAAAGAAACTTTATTTGTATTGTTTTAATTTAAATAATACTTCCACTTGTATTAAATCAGCGAATAAGATTTCCACATAAATTCTTGAATGACAAAAACTTTTTTTAAATCATATAGGTTTTTTAATTATTTTTTAAATACAAAGGGGTAACATATTATGTTAAAAACTGTCGAACTAGCTTTCCTACTAATGCGTCTTTATTATTTATTATTCAAAAAGTTATAATACATAAGATTTTAATAACTTTCCTTATTTAGACCATATAAACTAATAGAAACAACTTATTAAAGTTCGGTACATAGTAACTAAACCTATCTTGAAATATTATCACATTTTTAGAAGAGATAAAGTTTTTTTTATGTAAAAGAGTGAGCGGCCAATTCTAGACTCCTCAGCTGATGATATTTATGAGATTAATTATTAATAAAACTATTAATTTTCCTGAACGTAAAATTTTAGATGTTAGCGAAACACATTTATATATAATGTGTTTTTATTTTATTAGAATCCCTACAATCCAAAATCCTTCGTAAAATCCTCAACACTCCTTATTTTGTTAAGAATAAAGTTATCCATAACGACCTTAATGTCCCATTTGTTGCTGATTTGGCCCAAACCCGGCATCTATCCTTTCATAACAAACTTCATTTCCACTCAAACCCTCTAGTTTCAAACCTAGCTTTCTCTTCAATTCCCGATAATCCTCCGAGGCGTCTGAGCAGAAGATGGCCACGTGACCTTCTTAGTTCACATGCGATTTGAGTACTACCAATGGGTAGTTTCTCTACTTGTCATTATATCATGTCATTATGTATCACTCAGCCAATTTACTTGTTATATTACTGTAATATAGTTGTAAATATCAATAAATAAATAATTTAAAAACAAAATTTTTATTAGAAAAAATAAAACATAACTATTCCCTACTTCTTTCCCCTAAATCTTACATAAAACAGATTTAGGTTAGCAAAACCATATTACACAAAATCAATTTTGACTCTTCAGCGCTACGATAGAAAAAGAAACTTCAAATATTTTTGAGTGATAGCCAGGAATAGGTTCCGACAGTTTTAAGCTGTAAAGAAATGGGGCTTCTTATGAAGATTCGGTTTCAATTTTAGAAGCTACTGGTATGAAATTTTTTTTGTGAATTTCGATTAGGTCCAATATTTTAGAAGCACTTTTTTTTGACATTTTCCAACACTTGAAAAGTTTGGATTATATAATTCAAGTAAAATTGAATTAGGAACGGTGCTGTATTACATTTTTGTACCAAAATTATTTCTAATACCATCCCAAGATGATAATAAAGAATAATTTAGATGATATGAACAAATTTTGATTCAAAGGCAGCCTCCTACAGGAAATTGAGCCAGTATATCAACCTCCTCCACATCCTAAATTTCCTACCACAAGCTAAGTGGGTAAAGGATCGTTAATATTGCTTTGGAAGTTGCCTAGTTGCATTATTAAATGATAACGAAAAATAAAAAATGTAAAAACATCAAATCACTGGGGACAGATTGTTTGCTATGTTTTTCACGAAAATAAAATAAAAAATTGTTTAATAGGCAATATTTCTAAGAAATAAAAATGATTAACTGAAACTAATACTAGATGATATAATTCTATATTTATGACACTAATATTTACAAATATTGTTCAGTAGCAATCAAACAAACAGTGAATGACAACCTCTTTCCGAAATTTTCAAGTATTTAAAGAAGAATATCGTTTCAAATAGTAAATTAATATTTCAAAAATTTATTCGCCTCTTCACTCCATAAAGAGGAAATTAAGAGTAGTTCAGAAAGCAGAAAAGTTTTGATAAACTAGTTAAAGGAGAGAGCTAAGGAAGGAGATAATTGTTGAAGATCACAATAAAACAAGAGATGAGTTTTGAAAGAATAAAAGTTAGCCTTAATAAAGCTGGGTGTACAGTTATTCAGGGGAATCAGTTAATTTATTTTAAGAGGGGATTCAATTAAGTTTAATCTCAGAGGGTTTATTTTCTAACATAAAGTTATACTATTATTCTGAATCAACACTCAAATGTGTTGTTGGGTATTTTAACCAACATTGGACATTCCATATTGAAGCTTGTTTCTGCTATAACGATAAAATATGCAGTAAATTTAAATAATAATCCGAAATATAAATATGTTTTGAAAAGTTTAGCCTTCTGTAGCTATTGTATTAGTTGAATCTTTTTATTTCAGGAACGACATACCTGATATTCTATTCCAGACATGAATTTTCGTTTTTTTTTAAATAAAGTTTTATAAGCATAATGACATAAGTTAAAACCGAATAAGTTTCAAGCATTATTGGTCAATAAAAGAATTTTAATAACAACATTAAAATAGGAATGCTTTTCTTTACAATTACCCAATTTTTACTCTCATGGAGCTTTCAAATAGCTCTATAGAGAAAATCATGTTTTTTGAGTAATGGCATTGTTTTTTTGAAGGAACGTCATGAGAAAAAATAACAGATATTTTGTATAATGAAAAAAAGTATAATTCACCAAACGGTGCTGTAACAGAGAAATGTTTGGAACAAAGACTGGAGTGGGATGTAGGAGAAATCTTTTCATTTTTCACGAGCGTAGAGACACAATGAAGGTAATCTAGCTGGGCTCTCGTTATGAGTTCCAGCCAGTCATGGATCAGAGCACTTCACTAAAAGTTACCATCCCTTCTCTCTGTCCTAACAACTAAGTAAATTGAGGTTATTTAGTCAGAAATAGGGTACAGATATATATATATATATATATCTTTTTTATATATTCTAAAAATGAATAAAATTCCAATATTCCTCAATTGTTTGAAATATAAAAAAATTTGCTGAAAGCATTGGCTTACATTCTAGGCTAGGCTATCAGAAAATCGTGTACTATAGTTTATTTTTAATCTGAACTTTAAAGTTACATTAAAAAACAATTTATTTTAAGATATTTTTGTATGAATTGAAAAAAAATATATAATAAAAATGATTTATTTTAATATAAATTATAAAGAAATGCTCGTTAGCAATCCAAAGAAATTTGTCTGGTATTCGTATACCTGGAAAAGGCATACGATAATATGCCCCAAAAATTACTACGGGAAGAACTTCAATAGAATTCTATTGACAGACCGCTGATCGACTTTGTCAGAAGAATTTATAGCACCAACCAGTGTCAAATTAAAATAGGTAGGAATGTGTCACCTGAATTTTCGACTAGTATTGGCTTACTTCAGGACTGCTTTAGGTCACTCTCCCTATTTAAAATCTGCCTTGGAACGGCTTTTAAAGAACTGAATAAAAAATGTAAGCAAATGGGAGTAACAGCTATCTTCATAACCTAATGTTCGCTAATGATCAGGTAATTGTCGCTCAATACCATGAGGAGGCAGAATACATGCTACGAAAACTGTGGATGGTTGAGGCCTTAAAACAAACTTCAGCAAAACTGAATATATGACCATATATGCTCAGGATGCCCTCGTTGTTGAACGAGATGTGGATAGTTTTAAATATTTGGGCTCTGTAATGGAACATAATGAAACATCAGAAAAAGAGATAAAACAAAGGATAATTACAACCCGCAAAGCAATTGGAATGCTTAAATCGTTTTTTTGAAGCAATAGTATGACGAAAGATACCAAGAAGCTCATATACAAGTCCATAATTGAAATATTGCTATACGGAGCAGAAACGTTGACGATAAGCGCAGCTCTAGGTAAAGAGCTAATTGCTGGACTAAGATGGAATATTATTGGAGAGCTTGCAAGACAATAAAGAAGGACTACTGCTGAAATTAGAGAAAGGATGCAAATTCAACAAAATATCCTCCAAAAAATAAAGAAATAAGATTGGAATGGTATGGTCATCTTAGAAGAATGAAGAAAGAAAGATTCCCCAATATAATTTTCAGTTGGAGTGCTGAAAGAACGAAAACAGCGAGGAAGACCACGAAAAATGTGGATAAAAGGCATTGAGAAAGGTATGGATGGTCATAGTCTGAGGGAGGAAGATATATAAGAGAGAAAAAAAATGGAAAAGTGAATTAAAGGAAATTTTTGGTTGAAGAAAACCTAAATCTGAGAAAACCCTTAGAGAAAAAAAGATAATGGAATTAAATTGCAGAAAAAAATAGTTGTCTTTATTTGGAGACTTCGTGGTTATATTTTTGAGATTTTTTTATTGTAAGTTTATAGTTTTTAATAATAAAAAATTAGGATCCACATGGGTCTCAAAATTTAATAATGTTAATAATTATTTCGTGTTTGCATATAATAGCCCATCAGTTTTAGTTTTGCCATTTAACTTAATCAATGTTAAACTATTATCTCATTTACAGTTTAATTCTAGACCTTAACTTATTCATGATAAAAATCTTTAAAGCATAATAACATGATCACAACATTTAAGAAAGACATTAACAAACTCTAATTATACAAAATAGCTAAATAAATCTTAGCCTGTTTAGCTATTATAGACTACTGTCAAACTATTTACAGTTCATTACTTTCAAACGTGCACAGGTAAATCGTTTTTGTAAAATAATTTATTTAACAAATAAATATATTAAAAAGTATCGGTCATTATTTCTTGAAAATGAGTTAAATACTGATTAAAATGGCTGATTTTTAACAATTATTTAACAAGAGGTAGATTCACGTTGTAATGAAAGTTATCTCCATATGTAAAAAAATGGATACATAACATTAATCTTTGATTGAAATTTTCCTTGATAAACAATATCTTTAATTTTATTTAATAGTTTTAATTATAGTTTAAATATTAAAATTTTAGTCTTATTATATATGTAGTATAAAAAATTGATTTGTTATTATTGTTTTGTACAATAATTATCGATTAAAAATATAATTGTTATACCTTATGAATGATATTTAAAAAAAAGTAAGTATAACTCTGAGGTTTTAAAACTACTTCAAGGGAGGAAATATCCCTTCTCAAATGTAATGATTATGGCAATTACGAAAAAAATAAATCTAACATATTTTTAGTACAATAATGAGGTTACAGAGCTTAGTAATCGATCGAAAATCTGTTTAGAAATTTCATAAAATAAGTACATATAAATTATAAAATCCATTAGGTCTAAAATGTTATCAATACTTTTATATTCATAGTACAAAAATTGATAGGCCAGTAAAGGTTGGGTTAACATTTTCATATGTTTTTCTTTAATTGAAAAAATTAGATATATTTAAAATGATTAATACTTAAATATGGTCTAAGGAATATTATTATCACTATTTTACTTTCTTATCATTTAAAGATATAGCTATGATAAATTAAATCATAAGAAGGACATAACTTTGGTCAGCAGTAAAAGGCAAATGCTTCGTGATCAATGTAAAAAGCGAAAAGCGGAATGAGATATTTCGGCAAGGTTTACAAAATTAAAGTTAGAGTAAATAGCTTGTAGCGGAAGTCTCAGGAATGTTATTTATTGAAGTCAGTTATTACTTTCCGCCATTGAGGCCCAGAGGAAATGATCTCTTCCGAGAATCATATTCAAATGAAATAAAAATTAATACCGCCTTCAACGAACCCAGCACTCTCCAAGAAAGGGGAATATAATCCTCTAATGGTTCCCACCAAGGAGTGATTAAGGAAAAAAAACAGGGGTTTAGAGGAAGAGAAGATCGTCATCCCGGGCTCCTTCCGTGGACAATAAAGGATAAAAACTACTTCAAAATAGCTCCTGAATTTTAATTTTTCTCAACATTCACCAACTCAACCTAGATGATCTTCAGGTACAAGATTTATTCAAGAATCGATTCAACCACAAGGCGAAGGTTGAGAGTTAGCATTTTCATACTATTATTTTCAAATCCAAAGAAGCTGGAACTAGTTTTAAAAAAAAATCAGATACATTTAAAATAATTATTATTGTTTAAGGGTACATTATTATTATTATCATCATTATATCGATATTAATGGTTGGTTGTTCAAAATTTGAGGCGTAAAACAGATTGGTCATCAACGCCTTAGTTTAGTTAGGTTTAAATGTATATACATTATTTATATTCGTTTTTAGTAATAATTTTTATTAAACCGGAATATAAAGAATAAAATAAAAAAAGTAATACAATTAAATAATTAAATAAAAATAAAGAAAAATAGGAGAAAATAAAAAGTAGGAAGGAGATAACTGTATTAGGTATTCTTAATTAATCCATCTTTTGATAGAAAGGCGATGACCTCATTAACGTACTTTTCCTCATTTCCCAAAAACATTGATGCATTGGCAGGTAGTCCTATTTTATGTATCTTTTTTTGTAAATTGCACAGCCTTCGAAGATATGGGCTATTGTTAAGCTCTCGTCTTCGTCTTTTTAATTTAAGTGTTTAATACATTGACACACTGGGAACCACCATCACCAAGACTAGGCTGTGCGTCTATCACCCCGGGGTACATACCTCCAGGAATGGAGCCCCACATGGATCGACCACAACGCTGGACCTTCTCCTTGCCAGGGATTCGCACACCGTTACGGATTGCACTGCACTCCCGTACGGACCGTCGGATCACCTGCCCGTGCTCGATACTTCACAAGGTACCCCCCCCCCCCAGCTCCGCCTGCGTGTAAGTACTTTTTGCACAAAGCAGACTGGAAAGGTTACAGAGCATTGAGGAAGATCTCCCCACGATCATCCATATCAGTACAGTGGACGAGGTGGACAGGGTGGTGTGAGTCATCACCGCTACTATACAGGCCGCGGCGAACCAGCACATCCCAAAGTTCAGTCCTTTACCCAACGACATTAGGAAACCTCCGAAACTCATCTTAGCTCTCATAAGTCAACGGAATAACCTGAGGAATATTTTCCAGCGCTCTCGTGACTATGGGCTAAAACCGGCCATGCATGCGATGACCCCGCAGATAGTCAGCCTCATGCGATACTGGAAAACATCCCTCTGGCATGAGCAGTTGCGTCGGACTCACGACGACCCCGTCAGTTTTGGGTTTAATACAGTTTTGGCGGCTCGTCAAGACCAACGTAACCAAAAGAAGCGGAGTGTTTCTGTCATCTGGAGGCAACCTGCTGACGCCTGGTAACAGGCTGAACTTCTGCTGAAGGCTTATGAGGAGAGAGAAGCTGCTCGGCTGTTAGATGTTCCACCAATTCCGGAAGGACCACTACCGTGTCCCAACGAGAAGCCTATATTCTCCACCTTCGGTCAGCTCGAGTCAGTACTACGACGCACGAGGGTGAATCCGTCTAAGACGGATGCCATCGTGATGTTATTTCAGAGTGTGAGTAAGAAACCTCTACCGAAGACTTTTACCGTGGACTGGGAGGATAGAAGATTATCCACTCCAATCCTCTATCTTGGCGTCAACTTTGATAGGCATCTCACCTTCTCAATGCACGTTCAGGCAAGATTGAAGTTGGCACGACAGAAATCCCACAGGCTATACCATCTGCTCTTGTCGCCGCAGTTCTCACTCAGGTTGAAATTACAAATCTAGTAGTCCATCATATGACCTACGTTGCTCTATGGTGCACCACTACTGAGACACCTCTACGAAACAACGCTGAAGCCCCTGCAGCATTGCTAGAATTCCATCCTTAGGAAGGTCGCTCGGGGTGCCACTAAGCACCACAATCCGGAAGGAGCTTCGGCTTCCCTCGATGCCCGAGTACATAGGTTGGAGGCACATCAAATTATTTGATGGGCTGAAGACCTGTGCGAACCCCCTATTTAGGGACTTGAAACCACCCCCCAGACCTGGGAGTTGGCAGGGCAGTGTCCCCTTGGTCGATATTCTTACATTTGATCTAGGGATGGGGTAAGCACTCCCTTGTCCTTATCCTTCCTTCCTTTTCCTTCTTCCTTAATCCCCTTTCTTCTTTCTACAACTATTTCCTGATCGCGCTAAACGGTACCACCCTGTTTTGTATTGTATAACGTCAGCAGACTCGTGCCGGTTTCGAGTAAAAACCGCCTCAGCGGACTCAACCCATTGTAACGCCTTAAAATACCGAAAGGGTTGCAGAAGGGTTTTGTTTATATAGAAGCATTTGCAGGTATTTATTTGTAAATTGTATATATATTGTAAATAAAATCTTAGAGGGTGAGAAAGAAAAAAAGTGTTTAATAACTTATACATTTAACAATATATTAATTTATTAAATATTAATTATAATTATCTGGAATATATATATATAATATAAACAAATATCTTTACCGATGTTTCATGGGTCAAAATACGATGGTGAAATTTCGGGTTGTACATTTCAGCTCAATAATGTGGTACCTTCCACTATACTTAATAATTATAAAATATTGTATACCTTATTATGTTAGTATAATTACAAAATAAGAACAGTAAGAGGTAGCTTTTCTTAAATATATCAGATTAATATCAACAAGATTTCACTTTTTTATAAATAAGAATGAAGGTTCCCAAAGTTTCTAAAACTTAAGATTGAATTTATGCATATTTAATTGATATATCTTAACGATAATCGATTATTTCGCTGTCTATGAACTTATAGTTAAATACAAGTAAAAAAAAAAATAATAATTTAGAAAAATTTAACGTGATTTTTGTATTTTTTATTTTATTTTTGTTTGGGGGGGGGGAGGTGCTTTAGTTCCAGAACTTTTTCTATAAGCTACTAACATACTGGGTATAAATATGAGAATAGTAAAATCATAAACTATTAGTTCAATTTATATCACCTTCATACTGGAATGTAGTTCACTTGCCACAGCATGACAACAACAATGATTTTTATTTTTTATTTTGATAAACATTAAGTACCTGAATTATGGATTAACGGTTTCTATCATTTACCGTAAATGAAAATTAATTTCACCAATGCAATACTTCCATTTATGAAAACTATACCGCAATTTTTTTTTTAAACCTATTTCTTACTTTCTAAATAATCAAAACTATGCGAGACGATTTGTAATAGTAATTTTGAATGTTTGTCTGACGATGTAACTAAGTTAAATTCAATGAACTAATTCGAATTTAAATCTTAAATACCATGAACTAATATATACATGTAGTTCAATTAGTACAGAAAATCGAATCAGATGAAGACAAAAGGTATCTTAGATTAATTCTCACACGTTGAGATATCTTGGAAACGTCCATTAAGTTCTCGACTAACTCAGCATGACAAATTAGCCTTGAATCCTAAAGTGGCAGCTGTAGTAATTTATTCATTCGTCACACTGGGCTTTGCAGAGGTCCAAAGAGGTAATTCTAGAAAGACATGCATGATACATCAAGGGCATCTCCTTCTGAGGCGTTCATCGGTTCTTCAAAGGAGATAGCTGCCAAGTCAGCCAGGGGTCCAGTCGGCCGGTTGCCTTAATTATCCAGCCATTGTCTTGTCGGCGTTTAGCCACCGGAATCGAATTGTCATCCGATTCGAAGGGAAATAAGTCCCAAATAAATAAATGGGATAACTAACATCGTTAGGGAGAGAGAAGATGACTTCTATCCATTTCGATGTGAACCTTCTATTTGCCTAGAATGGGACTGATGAATGATAATGGCCTTCAGAACAATTTGAATAATGATTTTGGACGCCTTATATTACAGTAATGGTAACATCAAAATAACTTTTTAACGTATCAATTCTTTTTTTCTTTTATCAAACTAGAATATTTTTAGGAGTAAACCCTTTTTATTATTGATAAAAATAATATTATTGCAATTTAATTAGTACCATCCATTAGTAACATACGTTATAATAAAAAAACAACAACTATTATTCCTTGTGTTAATCACTTTTATGTTTAATTCTCTCCTAGGATAAATGCAAAGAAGATAAAATTTATATTTTGATATAAACACTAAAAAGGGCGAGGGAAATAATCCTCTAACAAAAAAATTATTGTAAGAATAACTATCTAATTTTATATACTAATAATAATAAGCAACCTAAATTTTATTAATTTTTGTTTAAATTACATATAATTAATATATTTATCCTTCAATAGAACAATGACATAACTCTAATTCTTTTTTTATCAATACCCTAAAAATATGCTTTATCAACACCCTATTTTTTTAACTGACATGGAATTTTCAAATACCTCTATTGAAAAATTAAGTAATTGTTTGTGTTATTACGTTGTTCTTTTGAAGAAGCTACATATTTTATACCGAACTAAAACCCTGATTTGAATTACGCATTATTCTAATATATTTTATAAAATAGGATAATTTTTTTTTCCTCAAAATATTTTTATTCACATAACTTCAATTCATTTTTTCTGCCGATTCTAGCTCAACTAACAAACTAATTCATTTTATAAGCGCAGACCCTTTACAAGTTATATAGCCATCTATTTGGTACACTGCATTATTTTTCATCTATTTCAAACGTTTCGACTCATTCTTCACAATATACTCTTTTAAAACCTACAGTCTTTCAGTTATTTTTTCTTTAAAATCCCAGGTTTTGTTATTTTAGATTATCTGCTAAAACTACTATATGCTATTCTATCTTTTTCTGCTTAATTTCAACTCAATCTTTAATAATTATGCTAAAAATTCGATAATTTAAGTGTCCTCGATGTTAACCATTAGACCACAGAACTTGCTCAAGCTCTGAAAAGCCATATAAGCCACCTTGCATATGCATATTCCATTGTATAAAGTGATTTATTCATATTTGTAGCGCTTTTGTCTAGTTCTATGAAATACATTATTTATTTTTATGGGCTTGGACTATTGTCTGTTTTCTCTTATCTGACACAGTTAGAGTGCCATATTGTCATCTTGATTAAACACATAAGGGGGATTTATCCAACCACTATCGTTTTGTATCCTATGGATATGTAGGTCCTATCATTTGTGGCTCTGAAATATAAAAAACAGCTTCCATATTTCTATTTCGTAATCTTAGATCTTCATATACATCTACCGTAGAGTAGAGATCTGATCTATGGTTGATTTATTTCTCCGAAATGCACATTGGAAATCGGTTACCGCTATTTCGTTCCACAACTATTTTATTTCAAATACTCAGCGGATAGATTTCTATTGTATTCCTGCATTCAGCCACGATCCCTTTCTTGTGAATAACAGAGAACTACTAGGGATCTGCACTAGGACAGTTGGCGAAAAGAAGTTCAAATCGTCCAATTTATTTAAAAGGTGACTGCAATAAGACATTATTTAAATTTGAATTGATCAATTTCAACTACATTGAACTATTTTTTTCAGATACGTTAGCAACTAATTAGTCCGATAGAAGATTGATAGAAGAAATTTCCAAAATCATGAAATATCAATAAAATATTTGATTGCTGAATACAGGAGCGGAGTAGAGCGCTAAGTTACTCTACCGGTTCAAATCTGGGTGTGGCTGATAATAAATTAATCTGTTGCCAGCCGCGGTAGGACTCAGTAAGATCTGTGGAGCCTCCTGGACCTCACCCACTCTCCATGAAATGCTCAATTGCGGGAAAAACCTGGCGGTTGAGTGTGATCTAGGACAAATCAGCTCATTGCACAACAGCTGTATTGTTTCGTTGTCCTTAATCCTTAACCCAAGAGCCTTCATGAGTAGTAGTGGTACGGGTTTTTTTTATTAGTAAATGTGGCGTCACACAAGTAATTATAATTCGAAATTAATAGCTTCCTAACCTAGGATTCTAACGGACTATTTCCCAGCAAGATAAAAGGTATGTGAATAATAAAAGAGGCTTTCAAGGGGAGACATACGAGTTCGAAAGAACTGACAAATAGCTGTCTCACTAAAAGCTACTCTCTTTATCTACAAGAATACCAGCTGATCTCCCTTCTTCCTCTGACAATCCAAAAATAAAAATAAAAAACCCTTAACCCATTTTAAAATACTACAGGAGTCATTATCGGCAAACGATCCCTACAAAACACAAACTGGACGCATATAGCTAAGTATTTCTAATAGTGTTGAGTTTTAACCATGAAAGAAATAGGTAAATGTCTCTATATCACTCACCAAAACTGTATCGACCAAGCTTCTGTCCTGCTTAGTGTCCTTAAGCTATTCCAAACTAAATAATAATTTGTTTTTCCATAAATGTAGTTTTTCGATTTATGTCACTTTGGAAATACTGGTGCAATATCTATATAATTAATATAATCAAACGATGTTATAACAAAAAAATAAATTTCGTCGTCCCAGAAAAATATTTCGGAATCATTAATATAATTTTTTAAACATTGTTTAGACTTAATTATTAAAAAATTTGAAGGGAATCCCAATTAACAATTGAATATTTTACTAATTAACAATGGTTGGGATGGAAGTGCCAACCCGGAGTTGTGGGCTCTGGCAGGCGTCATACCTCAGTTATTAATTAACATACGGATGGGGAGGATAGGGATGGGTATTTACAATATACAATGGGGCTAGGGGATCCATTCATCGATTCAATCATTAATTCATCACATTAGCAGTTCCATTCAGTTCAGGGGAGGTTTCTTTGGGCACTGAAAACCCCATAATTTATTTAGAATTATCGTGCATAATCCACAGTCTTTGCCTAGTGCCTAGCGGAATATCTTCTAGGAGTTCATCAAGATTATTTTGCACAAAATGCAAGTAAGATAAACCTGACAGCCTAGGTAGTAAAAAGAAGGGGCCGATGATGTCGCCAAGAAGACCACACCAGACATTTAAAGAGAAGGTATGTTGGTAATGTCCAACAGCAGTCGTATGAGGGTTTTCTTCAGCCCAAGTATGGGTATTTCGAAAATTAAGAATACCGTTATTGTAAAGCAAGATTCATCAGTAACCAAAATGCAGTTCAGGAAGTTAGAATCTCGTGTGCACTGTCGAGTCGTGTCCAACTGGGAGAAATTTCTGCGCTTGTAATAATCTTGTGGTAATAAATCTTGCCTACTCAACACGTGAAATAGATACAATAGTTATTCGCGTAAAGTTCGCCATATGCTGGTATAGGAAACTTCGAAACGACGTGACAGTCTTCTGGTACTGTAAAACCTGTAATAGTATTAAACACGCTAAACTTTGTACAGGCAGTCTTAATCTAGTAAGTAAATAATAAATCTTTAACCTTTGATATCTGTCTAATAAATTAGTATGAGATATATATTAATATGAACTTTTTGTTTATTTTCTGTTAGAGAACACTTACCTAAAATAGTGCCGTGCAATTCCGAAACACCCTGTATATGTATATTACTAATAGAGGTACTTAGTATTTGAAAGGGACAATCGTTCTTCTAAGTTAAAGATGCAGTTCTTAAGAAAACATTAAATAGCAGATTTGTAATTTTTTAAATACAATTTATTATCTTTTAAGAAAAAATATGCGATTTATTTATGAATTAATGAATGAATAAACCGTGTGTTTTTTGTATTCTCTGTAACATTGTTACCATGAAAATTTTCGTTATTCTTGAGTCTAATCAAGATGTTAGCAAAGTGGTTAGCTATTGCTTTTGCTGTGTGGCTCCCTTACTCCTTACCTTACAAAAATGATGAGGGTAGAATCGCTAAAAAAATAATCACGTTAATTACTCTAACTGGTGGAAAATGGCATATGGAAGTCGGTAATATTTTTTTATATATTTATGAAAGAAGGGATAGGATCATTCAAAAATGATTTCAGTTCGAAGAGGCTGGTTAGATTAATAGTAATAAAAATAAAAAATTATTATTTAAATCAATTATTATTTAAATCAATCCTCTTCATTCATTTATTCAGGATTTTGAGTAAGTAGTTCTAATCCAGCCCTAATTTTAGATGTGATTTTGAATTCTGCAGCTGCAGTCAATGATGCTTTTAAAAATCTAGGCATGCACAAAATTTATAGTGTACTCACATTCGTCATGGTCTTTGGCGGTGACGGTGAGAACGGTGTGTTGAATATCTTCATTCTCGTCCACCTCGGCCTCGTAGAGGGCTTTGTCGAAGTACGGCGGGTTGTCATTCTTATCGGCTATACCGATACGGATAAACTTGGTCACTGCAAAAAATAGTTACACATTAATTTTGTGCAAATCACATAAAAATATGGTAACAAAAAATATAATCCAAAAATTTCATTCAGTATTAAATAATTAAATACAGATAAATGTTGCTATATATCAATACGCCCTATATTTTTTAATATTTTGCAATACTGAGTAAACCCTACAATTACCATGATCACAATCAATACCGTAATATTATTAAAAAATATACAATGTGGAGTAAATTAGGTTTCTAATAAATAAACTTGCTTGAAGTTTCATTATTTATTTTAATCAACCCCGAATCATTTTCTCCTCCAAATAATTCATACAGTCAAACAATAATTATTTAATGCGATAATAAAAGTACGTTTTTAAGAAATTTATTTTATAAACAAAATGCATTAAAATAAAATATGATAAGCAAAGAATTGAGACTGGACACTGTGCCTAACGCACTCAGGCCGAGTATTCTGTCAAAACCGATGTGAAATATTGGAGAAAAGGGGACAGACCGATGGGATTTGAAATAGAATCAGAACACCCGACTTGGGGTCTCATACACCACGTCCAAATAGGATATGCAATTTTTATTCACCTTGTTTGTATTCAGAATGGATATGTCAAACGCAGCATAAAGCAACTTCTACGGAATTGACCAACTTTTAATGAAAAAAACTTCAGAACAGAGCCGAGCCCTAAGTAAGAAACTTATACAGTATCTTATAAAATGGGATAAAATATTTATTTCATGTATTAAATAAAAAAAAATTAAAAGAATATGTTTATATTTTAAAAATTCAATATTCACTAAAAATACATTAATTCCGATGGAACAAATTTTATTTCAATTGATATTTGATTATATATTTCCATTCCCTGAATTAGTTGTTTAATAGTCAATTTAAATATATTATTTTTAGTTACTTAAGTAAACTATCAAATATAAATTAACTTAAGTGGTTTTTAGTCAGATTCTGAAACAGATCGCACGCGTCCTCCTAATATTCCTCCTGAATGTAGTAGTTAGTTACGAAACCTCAACTTGGATGAAAACTTTAACAGGAGTGGACTTAGCTGAAAAGCCGAACTAATCTATCTAATAGCAAGGCCGATCGAACATTAATCCCTTATACTCTCATTTATTCCTATTATGTTATTATAGTTTAAAATATCATTCGTAATAATGAATCAATATTACTGATTTTGCTAATATAATTTTTAAGGAAGAATAAGTTAAGTTATACTTATCATTTATAAGTTAGAAAATACCATAATTTTATATTTAGGTTATTTGTTCACATATTTCTCTCTCTCTTTTATGAAGTTGCTAGCAATTTTTTCTCTACATCTGCAGTATTATAAATAAAGTTGATCTTATAAAAATTAAATAAGAATATTTGGTAAAATAAAAATTTAAAAAATGAGGAATAAGCATGATTTAATTTATATGTGGAAATGGTTGACTGTATATATATATATATATTAGAAAAGTGTAAAATGGTATGGGGATCAATCATTAAATAAGCGCTATACTCATAGAAGTTGTAGTTATAGTTAGTTATAGATATATTGTGAAAAAAATTGATGAAAAATTAATTAAATTGTAGTTAAATTTAAAATACTCATTTCTGTATTAATTATAATTAAAATAGACTAAAGTAAATCACGTTTACGTCGAATTATCTAAGACACATGAGAAGAGTGTATCCTGGATTATCTATTATTTAAAATAGTAATGTTTTTTTTTCAAAATAAAAATGATGAATTAGCATATAAATTGAGTTTCCTCTAAGCCGATAGAGAGACTAACATCGATTAACCGTCTTAATGCCTTCCACTAAAATGATATATTGTATAATATCATAAAAATATAGTACTATGATTAACGACACTACATAATACTAACATAATATGGGATGTATCACAGTTTTGAAATTTCAATTAGCATGAATTAGCATGAACAAGGCCTGCTAATCGTAGCTGAAATCTGATGTGACAATATAGGTCAGTATAGTTTTTTTAAATTTTAACACAACAATTTTTATTTACCCTACCTTCGCACAGCACTCAAATATGCAAATTCCTGCTATACTAAGTTCATTAAACAGTAATAAAACTTCAGTTCATCAAAAATACGGAGAGTGCAGAAGTAATGTGCATATGTACTCAAAGTTTCACGTGAGAGATAAGAAAGGAAAAAATAAAGAATTTCGGGTATATCTAGCATAATGAAATTAGTTATTACATGGTACACTTCACATGGAATAATTTTAAGTTATTACTACGGTTTGACTATCCAAAGTATAGATAAAGTTCTAAAATCATTACCTTCTTGGTGACTTTAAGATAAACTTAAATGCAATATTATGAATTATTAAAGTAATTATATTATATGAATCCATACTAGAGACGACTGCTGGTATTGAATACTTTTTAAACACAATAGTTACACATTTTTAATTAAAGAAGAAAAAGCATATATATTTTTTTCCTTTCCAAATCCTTTATTAACCGATTTTTTTGTCAGCTTTTTGAACTGATCAGTATCCCGTGGTATTCAGTGTTTTTCTTTCCGCTGAAAAATCTTAATCGTAATTTTTAATGAGGTTTTTGTATCTCATTATAATAAAGAATCTAAATGTTTAGGCTAAACTTGAAACTCCATTTCGGCAAGTTTTTTTTATTTTGTTTTTTGTCCTGCCAACTAAAAAAACAAATTCAGTCAGTTCATGGTATCTCAGCAGTATGGTTACCCAACTCGTGAAAATCTCATGTCATTTTATATATTTACGTCTCAGGTAACCTGTCATTTTGAAATGCGGAGAAGAGAGGCGACCAGTTCAGATTTATAAATAAATAAAGTATAACGACACTTTTTTTTCTTTTTTTAAACTGGCTGTGGCGAGGACAGAGGTCCTAATTCTTTCCCTCCGATATTATGTATCTATATAACAGGAAAACATATGCAATGCAATAAAGAAGTATGCGTATATACAATGTACCGATACATACACGTTAATACTTTATATCAGCGGGTAATTCTAAGTAATTCCTAGTGCGGCGAATGCAATTTTAATATTTTACGAATAGCACTCTTACAATGATGACTTCTTTCAATACCTATACCCGAAACGTTAAGGAAGAAGAATGAAAATACGAAAATAAGGAAAAAATACGGATTTTAAGTTATTCTTTAATGGATACATCAGTAAATTTATTTAAGTAATGTTTAAAGAATATATGAACTATTTATTATTTGATCTCAGTAATAGAATGGGGGGAAAGGTAAAAACGTATATGTATATAAAAATAGGAAACGACAAGATTAATAAATGGTTTGATTACTATCCGAGGGAATATGTTGTTTGCATGCAAAATATCCGAGCTAATAAGTGCCACTGTTAGGGGAATTATAATCTCTTTAACCCACAGCTAACCCGGATAATTCAAAAAGCAAACTCATAGCCTCTAAATCAACTTGAAATGGGGTCGAGGGAATAGTTATATTCACGTATATAATTTCAATTCCGTTTCTTTTCAGTTCAATTTCATAAAAATGTTTAATATTTGATAATAACTTACAGTACAATAATTGCTTTGGAAAGATTTTACGAGATTTAAGCCCAGAAATGTAATACTAATAATATTCCATATGACGATCTGACAAGATTACCGTATCTCAGCACAAAAAATAAATAAATCGATAAATAATCTTTATAAAATTTATAATATATAAAAGCGCCGCTACGCGAAATCGATTACGACGCGGGAAGTATTGGACATTGTTGCTTCCGCATTATTGGCTACGAAAATTGTGAAAATTCCGGTCAGTACTTCCCAATCAAAAATGTAACCAATGGCCCATAAATTCCAGTCTCCGTATCAAACTGAAAAGATTAAAAAAATTTTATATTTATTTTTTAAACATAGGGCACATAATAAAAATATTGGTATATTCAAGATGAGGAAGTTCATTTCACGTAATTGTATCGTATGACGTCATGGATTGGCAGTAGTATAAAGAATTTATATTGAAATCCAGTTTTTAACTGCAGGTTTTGTGAGATGATTTATTCAAAAATATGTTTCTACAAAATTGACGTATTTAAGACACGTGGTATGTAACACTATTTTTCATGACCTATTGTTTATAGGTCTGGATATATTTTTTTTTTTGCTTTCATTTATCAATCACAATTTCATTCATTTCTGAAAATGGCAATTTTTTAGACAGATGTTTGTGTCACTAACACGACGATATACCTATCACATATACTTTTTAAAGTATATGTATAACTTAAAATAAATTTAAAAATAAATATATGTATAACTAAGAATACATTTTAATTCATTTTTAGTTAACCTACTAATTTTATAAATGCGAAAGTTTGTATGTTTGTTACTCTTTCACGCAAAAACTACTGAACGGATTTGCATGAAACTTTACAGTTATATAGGTTATACATCAGAATAACTCACAGGCTACAATTTTGGTCTTAATACATTGATTTTGTGTAATTTGGTCATAATGTATACACATTAAATGCTTTGTCCTGAATGACTGAGTGATCAACGTACACCCTAAACCGCTGATCGTAGAGACCTAAAACTTGGAGGGTGTGTTCTTTGTATGACGTAGGCATCCGGTAAGAAAGGATTTTCCAAAATTCTACCCTTAAGGGGGTGAAAAAGGGGTTAAAGCTGTTTCTTACTCGCAAAATCGATAATTCAGTTCTTTGTATAGTTTAAATGGGCACTAAGAAAGGAATTTGGACAGTTCCACCCCCAAGTATTTCCCCTTAATATAATAGGGGTTCAAAGATTGTATGGAATCCGTTAGTTTTGAAGTTAGGCATCTAAAATTTCGGATGTACGAGTAACTTATAGTAAAAAAAAATAAATTATTTATTTAAAATGATCTGTCACGAAACTTTATGTGGCAGACCTAATTCCACTCGAGCGAAGTCGTGGGCAAAAGCTAGTATAAAATAATTATATTTATTATATAATTATATATGTGTGTCTGCTTTATAATTACAAAATGACAAAATGTTTTCATTTTATGATAACATTATAACAATTAATTAATTATAATTTATTATATTCTAAAACATTATAGTATATATTTTATTTTTTGTATTGTTATTAAAGTAAGGAACGTCGCAGAATAAGTAAAGACCTTATTATTATTATTAAAAAGCTTTAGGAACTATCCATTGGTCTGGGTCAGGAAACAGATCAACAGATCCCAATTAAAAAGAAAAAAAAATAAGTTTAAAATCTGGGAATGCTAAAACATAAAAAACGGGCGATCTGAAAAGTAATTTTTACAACACTTCCCCCATTACAAATTAAGGTAACTCCTTGTTTATATTCCGTTTTCAATTAAGTTTATCTAAAAAAAAAATACTCTGATGAACTTCGAAAGGATTGGAATTTGTTATTAATTTTTTCCTGAAAACTTCCGACTATTCTTGAAAATATTTAATCCGGTCGGTGAAAGCACTTATAGAGCCCATAATTAGTCATCGCTTCCCTTTTCATGGAAACTGAAAGCCTAACATAGGCTTAATAAATCAGCCATATCAAAAGCCCATATTCTTTTGAGATATAGTATTCCAATATATCCCTTACTTATTATATAAGTGAATAAAGCAAAATATATAAAGGCAGGATATATATATAAAGGGTGTGAGGAAAAACTCTTGAATTGTTTTTTTCCCTTCCCGTATTCAATAGAGAAAGAAATCGGAATTTTCCTCGGTGTCATTAAAAATGTTCTGTGGATGTTTGGTTTCCGACATTTAGAGAATATATAAATAATTTTACCTACGATATTTTATACATTTCATAATATTGATACATATCATTTACAGACCAGAGAGTTTTTATTGAGCTCTTAAAATATCAAAAATTATAGATTTTTTTTCAAAATAAAAAAGGTAATATTAATACATCAATGATGTAGAATTAAAGATATATAATATAAAGTTATTTGTGCCTTCAAAGACACCATACAGCCCAAGACCTTGACAACCTCAAGTAAGGAATATAAAAAAAAAAACTTAAAACATTTGTTTTTACAGCTCAGTATAATTTTTTCTTTTAAAATAAGCAGCTTCGTCATACCCCATTCATTTCAGGAATACGGTCATTAAATATACATATTCCATATATAGATATCTTGAATATCTAATTAATAATTAAGCGGTTTAGGTTGACTCTAAGGGCTGAGCCGGTTGAACCGGAAGCCATTCATACATATGTAGCTACACGCCCTTGTCCAGTTTCCGTCCACATTAACATGGCGGTAAGGGATTTAATAGTAGCGAGACTAGCGTAGTCTCCGTGAATCAATGCGACTGAGTGGACGGCTAACATAACCATCTTATACATAATCTATATTCCTCTACTCTAGGCCCTTTATCCTTCATTAATTAAACATATTTGTTTATATAAATGGAAAATTATTATTATTTAAATTATAAATACGGGAAAGGTGTGTTGCTGCGTAGAGAGCAATCTAGCTGGTCTGAGGTTAGGACGACTCATGAGATAGAAAACTTAAAAGCAGGTCTGGACGGATTAAAATGTATTTAATTGTATCCCTATAGAATGAATCTCCTTGTAAGAATAGGCTGCTAGTAACAGTAGAGGTATCCATATGGTTTTCTATACAATGATGTTCTAGATATGCGAACATAACACAAATAAAAATGGGGTGTTGACTCATTTGGCTTTCAATACAACAAATGTTGAATACAAACATTTTTTGGTAATCAAAAAGTCCGATGCAGATTGTATATCATCTCCAGAAATAAAGATAAAGTATGGAAAACGTGGTGGTAACATCAATTGTAATATCCCAAAATGGACTAATACCTAACTACAGAGTGGAGGGCGCTCACTGAAAGTCTGGGACTTCCACTTGATGTCCTAAGGGAGCCTCAACAAGCAGTTTTCTTGGACATTGCCAGGATTTTAAGATAACATGTGAATGTTTGAAGAGACTGATAACTGCAGGTGGTAGGACTATGCACCCCTCAGTTCAGTTTTGAACCCGCAAATGCGTAAAAATAGATAATGATAATAAAAGGCTTGGCCAAACAAACCGAAGGCTAGATGGCGATATCACCATTATGTTATGTTAATGAATTTGTAACTACGGATAACCGCCAAACCAAAATCCGTAAGATCACATTTAACATAATATTCCCATCTACGCCTCGTTCCATTGTATGTTTACCAGTCGGATCACCGATCATTAATTCATTACGGATTCGTTTATTACTAAGCCCAACAAATTTACAAGCTCATCTCAAGTTTCACAATGCGTGGTCTTATAATCCAGAAAGAAGCATACTCTGCAATTCAAGTTGTGTATACACCTAAATTCTGCAGTGGATTTCGGCCTATTAATTGTCATAAACAGACGTCTAAGTTAATCTGTGATAAGAAGCTAAATATATCAAGGTGATATTGAATTTTAAAATTAACAAACGGAAAGTTTTTATAAAACTGTAACCTGATTGACTAACACATCCAGCGGTCAACGCACAGCAGAAACCACTCCATTTAGCATCTTGAAATTCGCAGATAGGTTCTTTTTATAGCTTAAATGAGCCCTAGGAAAGGAATGTGGACAATTCCACCCCCAAGGGTTTCCCCTTAATATAATAGGGGTTCAAAGAAAGTGTGGAATCCGTCAGTTTTGAAGTTAGACATCTGAAATTTCGGAAGTACGAGTAACTTATAGTTTAAAAAAATTGAATTATTTATTTAAAATAATCTGTCACAATATGTGGCAGACCAAATTCCACGGGAGCGAAGCCGTGGGCAAAAGCTCTAGTACTTCATAAAACACCAGTACTCAGGTGCTCAGGTACCAGTACCCAGAGGCCCAAACTACGTATACTGAACCTAGTCCAATTTCAATAGCTTATTATTTTTTGAGATTTTAAGGCACAGATCCGTTCAAAAGGAAACATGGGCATTTGGAATTTTGATCCGATTAAAATACACAGTTTACCTAAAGGGATAAATAAAATTCTCACATTAACACGTTTGGTGAAAGATTGGGTTTTCGTTCCTTATACAATAAATTACTGTTAAATTCTTCAATCATTCAATGAAAGTTCACCTAAAAATGCCAAGCAATTCTATAACTACTTCTTTCGAGGGTTCAAAATTCAAATTTAGTTCAAAATATTTACGGGTTGGCTTTTCAAGTGATTTGACCCCTCCCTTAATGGCTTCTTGACTCGGCTTTATTTGACTGGATATGAATGACCCGCTTTTGTTTTGATGTCTAGCGACGGTCGGATCGTGTCTGGCAGTTAATGGATGGAACGGATCAATGATACCGACTAACTTTATTTATAAAAGGGTATAACTATTATTTAAATTGCTTAATGCATGTTTTATATTTTATTGTGACTAAAGAGGTTTTATTTACCTGTAGTTGTTTAGTTGAAAAATATTTGATTAATTTTCAGCTTGGATACTGTGTCTGTTAAGTAAAAGTAAGAAAATGCTGACTCCATGTCGGGTATCAATTGCTATTTTTTATTTATTTAATTTTTTTCTTCCAAACAAATATTTTACTGTATTAAAAGCCAGATATATTTTTTTGTTTTATATAATTATGATAATAATAAAATTCTGTGAGTAATTTTCAAAACATGTGTTTTAATATTAAGTGTGATGTTCGAAAAAACAAAACATCAGTTTCAAGACAGTTGTCGTGTTAGAAGGTTGCTTGCTACCCTACATTTTAATTTTGTCGCCACTCTCTCCATCTTCTTCATCTTGAATTTTGCCAAATTTGAACCGTAAAACCTCACCGCTATTTTCATATAATTTTGGACTTACCGGTAAGAGACATTTAGTTATCTTCTACTCATCAACATTTCGAAGCATCTATCCGTCACTATCTAGAACTCAACACTTTTCAAGATCTCAGTTCAATTCTCAGTTCATTTCTCAGTTGATTCACAGAGCATTAATATTTCTTTATTTTAAATCGAACTCATACCTTTTAGTAAATAAGTTCATTTCATTATTTAATGTAAATAATTAATTGTAGATAATAGCTTAGAACATTTCGTTTTTCATAATTCTTGCTTTAATTTTTAAATTACTTTTCTTGTATAATCATAGTTTTAGTTGTGCACTTTAATATTTTTGTAATTGTTCTTTTTCTATTTTTACATTATATATTTATCATTTACTCGTTTATCGATATTGTTATTGTAAGTTCATTTCTTTACTTTTATAGCGTAAATTGTATGTATTTGGGAAAATCACCACCTAATCAAAACTATCAGGTTTTTTATTGAATTCTCAACCGGCAAATTCGCTCGGACAGAAGGTTTGCGAATTTAGGAGCGTTATTAGGAGCCCCTTCATCCACACTCCACTTTAAGTTTAGTATTTCATACTCCAATATACAATATGATGTTTGTAAGGTGAACTTTTGTGTCACTGGATCATATTAATTGTAATTATATAGCCGGAAATTACATAACGATTGATATTATAAGTAATAATAGATTGTTTATTTTTTCTAATTGATTGCACAATTATAGGCTTTGAAGACTATCCCTAATTAGCTCCTACGCACGCATAAACGTGTTTACGCGAGGCTGCGGTGGCTTAGTGAACTTGGAGGAGCAGATGTCGAGGGCTCGGGAATTTATTAGAGCCTGCAGAGGGTTCAACCCCACCACTGCAGTACCCCAATTCACTTCAACCCTCTTCCGATACATTCATGCGTATGTATTTCCCTATTTCTATATAATATAAAGGAAAGTAAATAAAGGCAAAGAAACTTTATATAAAACTTATAAGATTCTTGCTATAAATAGGATGTCTGGAAGTAATGAAATCGATTTAAAAGCATTAACATTCATAATAAAAAACCTTTACTGTTTTCTCGAGTAAAAAACTAATTTCATGGGTAAAAATATTCTGTTTGTCAAAGGTTCATGAAGGAAAACCTCATTATTGAGTCAATCTAGTCTTCAGTTCAATATAAAATTTAAGCAGTATCAGTAAATAGTTGGGATAATAGTGCTTCTAAGACGGTTGTGCACAGAGATGATTAGATTGAGATCAACATAAACCACAAATCTTTTCTCAAATTAAGATTACACATTTTAAGGGTAATGGGTGTGCCCCAGGAGAAATTTCCAAATTCCAAATAACTTTATAAATAGGTTATAAAGAATTAATAAATTATTCTTTACTATATTTTTTAAACGTTACATTACTTTGTGGTATTTTTTAATGGTTCTATATTTGCTTTTACATGAAGGTGACAGTTATCAGGCATTAAGACATAAGAAAACATTTACGCCATGTTCTTCTTATATTCTTTACATTAGCATGGTGTAAATTTAACAATATATGACTTGCTCACAACTATAAAATACTAAAATATAGTATAATTAACAATATGTGTATAAGCCTTAAAAACATAAAAATCAATCAACTAGTACTTTAAAGATTTGATAATACGTTTTACCACGTATAAGACTAATTTACCATTCTCCAACTACAAGATATGAGTACCCATTGAACATCTTTAATACCCGTTACCTGACAGCTAGTGAAGAAT
The DNA here is from genome assembly GCA_964056705.1 of Troilus luridus. Taxonomy (NCBI): domain Eukaryota; kingdom Metazoa; phylum Arthropoda; class Insecta; order Hemiptera; family Pentatomidae; genus Troilus; species Troilus luridus. The sequence continues at coordinate 39,906,388 of OZ057412.1, read as the reverse complement.
AGTATAAATTCTGTAAACAGAAATTTTGGGGTCTACATCATAACGTTTCTGATTGCTAGTTGTAATATGTATATATATATATATATATATATATATAACAAAAATATTATGCATTCTATTTATTTAATAATGCCTTTAAAAATAGAATTAGTTTAAACCCAGATTTAACATTCGACATATTTCTTAAAACCGGAACATGTGATTGTAAGTTAGTTCTCTAAGCTTTCGAAAATACCGTTTACTCTTGGTGTTGTTGGCGTTTGACTGGCAAAGGTGTTAACAGACCATTAGATTTGTGAGTAGGACGTTCAAAGCTGTGTCAGCCGCCATGAAGCATTAAGAACCATCGGAGGGTGTGATTCACATTGTCAGTGGGTCTACCTGATTCCCCAGAGCCATTTCCGCATCCGTCACCCGGATGATACTCGCCTACGCGCTACTCAAATCTGCGTGAGCAAACTAGCATCTTGAATATGATGAATTCGATTGCTGGAATAAGCGTAATCATAAAATAACTAATTATGATTATATTTTTAGGTAATTGTTCCACTGCAAGATGCTTTTGATAGCGGTAATTTTAGTGACGTAAATAACAGGTCACTGGTATTTCTGAAGGGAACTTCATTCCCACTAGATCCTCTCCATAACAAACTACTAAGCCCAAGATCGCGGGTTCGTAGCCCGGCAGGTGGCACTAGGAATTTTTAAAGGGAGTAAAAAATTCTTGTTTATCCCGTCCTTCGGAAGGGACGTTAAACGGGAGTCCCGAGCCTGTACGATGTCAGGTACTCGTTAAAAGTCCCTATCCTAATTAAACCTGGATAGGCAAAATTTAGAGCTTGCAATGTAGCATCGTCCGATTAGCCACAGCAGCATAAAGTGACGTTAAATGAACAAACAACATCCCCTCCACCTCCCCTCCATCATTAACTGTGTACATTAAATAACCGACTTCTATATATTTTTAGGTCATATCTTTTGCTATACTTGCAAATATTTGTTAAAACGTACATCAATATATATATTTCCCATTATGACCCTCTTTTACGTAAAATAATTAACAATATTATTAACATTGATTATAATTATAATAAAAAAATAAAGCGATATTATCAACATAAATTAATACAATTTTATTCAGTTAAATCAGCACAAATAAAACAACACTATATTTTTATTATACTTAATATTTAATCTTTATATTTTTTGTTTTGCTCCCTCTCCTCAGCAATCACTATATCCTTTTTATATTAACGATCTCAATAATGGAGAACCAAATTTTTATTTTTATTAAAAATAAATGAATTTTTAGATTCACCATAGTGTAACTTTCACAAAAATATTTATTTTATTTTTAAAAGATCATTTTTCGTCAAGAAAATCGCGTTCGGGTTATGAAAAAATTGCTCCGGGAAATGAGAAACTTTTAAACGCTTTATTTTGGCTTGTTGACGTCATCAGGCTTGTTGGCATTTTTGTGATAAGAAATTCATATTTTTATCACATTTAGTTTTTGCACTTTCATATTAAAAATAAAAGCAACTGCTTATTAATTAAATTAACTTATTTCAAATAAAGAGCCAATTTTTGTTATTATTGGCATCTTTTTATTCAATATAATAGAATAGATGCCTTCGGATTCTATCTGCTTTTATTATTGTCTCATTGTTTATTGCTCAAAACTTGAAAATTATTAAAATTTTACTAAAAACACACCCCTTCGTTATACATATTTTGACTATTCTAATTTTACAATTACAATAAATGGCCATACAAAATAGTACTGATCTGCATTAATCATTTTACTTTATTTCAGAAAAACTCGCGTTTGTTTCTCTATTCATACAAGTTACCTCGTCAAAATCGAGGTCTTCTGTATTTTTTTGTCAAATAAATAGTTAAAATATAAAATGCCACTAACTCGGACGAAATGTTCCATCAAGATTCGCCAAAACATTGCATATCACTTCCTGTTCGGCCATGTGCACAAATCACGTCTCCATTATCACCTTCATGGGTGATTTTTGCATATTTTTTGCCATTAAAATAGGTGATGATGCCCTATCTTTCAAACATGCCTTTGTTTGAGTAGCTTTGGTTCTGATGTGAACTTTTTTGTGTGTTTCTGATGTCCATAATACTTATGTTTCTGCATCTACTTTTGAAGAACATGTAGGAATTTCCAATATAGGTTCTCAGACATTCATTCCTGTGTTTTCTATGTTTTTGTTATTCAATATTGATGGTTGCATAATATCACTGATTAGTGAATGTATCATCCTTTTGACACCAAGAGGTCTTAGTTGGGATGAATTTGCTAGGATCCTCTTTGTTTGACAATGGAATTTCTTTGGTGCTGCTTCTTTTTTCAAGAAGTACAATGAGTAACAAAAACTTCGGGAAAGGAGTAGGAGAGGAAATTGGTGGGGTAAACCGCCGATACAGACAAAACCGTGCTGTAGATCGTGTCTTAGAAGCAAAGCAGTGGAATAATTACCAATGTTTAAGTTCCTGGTGTAGTTTTACGCCATTGAATTTTCGTACTCCCGGATAATATACGGTATTACAATACCGAACTACCCGCTCCCTCTTTAAGTATGAATATACAGGAACAACTGAAGAGGGAAGAAATATTAACTTTCAAAAGCCTTAGGGGGCAGCTGGAATAATAGCTTTTTGTAATAAATATTCTACACACGTTGTTTCCAAGGAAAGAGTTAACTTTTTTTCCGTTCAAGAGCTCTTCTTGCCCTAACTCGATCCTCTTCATGTTCCATTTCATATTTCTTTGGCATGCATTGATCCGGTTATTAAATGTATTCCAAGAACAAGCGGTCTGTGGCGAATAAACGAGAACTGATATAATACAAGAGTTGAAAGCTATATTCGGAAACCTCTACACAAAAAGGCTTTTAAAAATAATTTTCAGGCTCGTGAAAGTTTTTTTTAAGCATGAGAAATTTAAGAAACCTATTGTTTCCACATCTCGGATTTTAAAGGAACAATAACATTAAGTTGAAAAAATCAGATATTTAATTTTTAAGGGTTTAAAAAATTCTCATGTTCTCTTGGCATATCGTATTACCTTTATATCACCTAATAAGGAAACCTGATAAAACTGATATTTTAGAGTTTGACACGCATTTGATAATGAAACACTGTTACCATCTATCCATCATTCTCATGCAAATTAAAAACAATATATTTTGTCTGAATAAGAATATGAATATAAATTTAAATAAGGGCAATAAAAAATACAATTAATACGAGCGCTCATAATAATAGCATTAGCTAAGCGTGATCGAGGTGTAAATATAGTCAAAAACATTTATAATTTGATGCCAATTATTAATTATAAGTACTTAATTATTTTTGCTTCATTAATATAGTGTTTTTCATTTCTGAAAGTGATTTCATTTCTTAATACAACTAAAGCCTTCTCAACTTTTTTTGTCAGTATTTAAGGAATATACGATGAATTCCCTATCAGAGAGTGGTCACTTTGTAGAAAAATATTGCTTAGTCGGGCATTAGTATCATTCAAATCAAAATAAAAACACTGCAATGCGTTTCGATTTAAGTGTAATATCACACACTAGAGACGAGTGATAATACCTTGAGGTATTTTTGGCATATTAACGTGCATAGGATAAACGTTTTTCTGTTTAAATCAGGAGTCAATAGTTTTGATGAATACATTTTTTTGTCGTGTCGTCTTGGTAAGTGTAAGGAAATTATAAATGACATTTTAAAATTAAATATAAGAGGCATTAGGTTTAAAACCAAAAATAAACTAGCTTTGTTCTCATATTTTAATTTTTGTAATATAACATGTTTTACAACTTAATTCGTTCATTGGATTAATATAAAAACTTCTAATGATTAGAAAAAGATTGATGAAAATAATATTGTATATTGTATAACTTATATACCGGACTCGAACCATCCACTAATAGTGTTATTACTATTAAACTATTATAATGACCTTGCTTTACGGAAGGTTAAGTGGTTGAGCATGTTCGGGCGCCACTCCGATACGCTCGAGTAGGAAGGGATGCCCTTTCTATTCCGAGGGACTGAGGGCGGGGCCCAAGCAATAATCTCTACCTTCTAGCCCTATCTAAAATAGATTAGTATTCTGGAGGATAAACCTGCCCTTTCTCTACCATAACTAGGGCAATTAAACATGTTGAAAATTAATGCCCTATATTTTTCATAATTTCCATAATAATGACAACAGATCCATTCCGTTTATGAAAAAAAAACCACAAGAACGCATAACAAAATGTATAGTATATGCTAAAACAACTTGCCGATTTATATAGGATGGATAAAAGAAACTATTAAAAAAAAATGCAATAAAATAAAGTTAATACACACAGTAAAGTCTAACTGTATATTGTAAATATCTAACTTAATCTTAATAAATTTCAATTTTATTTAAATCAATACGGTTTAAGATATTAATTATAATTTGAATCGAACCTTCGAAGGGCATTTTGGGAGGAGAGCATCTATCAATTTGTAAACATAATATAGTTTATCTAAATGTCAATGATGCCAAAATCAGGTTATGCACGTTGATATAACAACTGTCAACATCCAAAATTAAATTATTATTTTTATTAATTGTTATTATTTTTAAATATTTTTGTTTTGAAGAGAAAAGATTTCGCTTCTCCGTTCAGTTCGTTAGAGCACTGCTACGGAGAAGCGGACGACCCGGATTCGAATCCCGGCCAGGGAAAATCTTTTCTCTTCAAAACCAAAATTAAATTCCTTGAATAGTCAGGATCAAACGACTTCTTACCTTAAATGGGAACGATAACGCATAATGACGCACAGATTGGTAAGAACAACAATTCAACGACTTCAGTGTGATATGACCTATGATACACTGAAGCAAAGAATTTTGTTAAATTTAAATTTCAGTAACCTAACCTATAATCTTTAATCAGATTTTGCTAGTAAATTTACTGAACTGACTATTTATCCACGCACTGAAACGTTTATGTATTAGTAGCTACAAAGGAGGTATAACTAAGAAAAGTCTTCAAAATTTAGTCCTAGATATGTTCCGGTAAGTGGGAATATAGATAGGGGTAAAGTCCCCGTTATCTGCGTAGGGGAATGTTTGGAGATAGGTTGGCAAGACTAGCAGAAACTGTTTCCCCAGCAACTCACTCACATGATATCCATAGCTATTGGGAGAGCTATCGGGCTAACAGGTCGTTATGCCGCCACAGCCGTCGGTTCCAAACTGCAAACAAGATCTTCCGCATTAACCCTTATCTGGTAAAATTTATTCATATCAGGACTTTGTTCGATTATTTTAAAATGCTAGGGCTCTAGGAGAAACTAGCGAAGCAAGCAGAAAACCATGGCAACACGATACCTGCCTTGCTTACTTCAATTATTCTAATTAAACATTAATTATAGCACATTATAGAAATTCATTTAGAACATTCGTTGCTTAAGCATAAACAAATTTATTTAAATAATGCTATTCAGAGAGCTTCATGATATTAAAGTTCCTTTTATTGTTTTGTTTTTATACATAAAACCTTTAAAATTGAAGTTATTAAAAATTTAAGAAAGCCATTGCATTATTATATTCATTTCTGGGCTAAATGATGTATATATTATTCTGATTTATAATTAGTCAAAAATATTTAAACTACAAACGTTCATCTGTACTTTCATTGTAGGGTTTAGAAATCCATTCATTAATGATTTTTTTCCGTCACATTTATTTCTTTTGATCCAAATGTTTAGCAATTAAACAAATCCTGTGATATTTTTAAAAATAATTAATACTTGCGATACGCTATTTATCAATAACTAATTATTGCTATATATCAATTACAAAGCTTTGTTAATTTATATAACCCTATTCTGTAGTTTAATTTATAACCTCTCGTTTTCTTTTGTTTTTAAAGAAATGCCTACATTTTTCTATTGATATATAAAACCACGGTGTCGATATGTTTGAGAAAATTCTCAATGAGATAAAAACATAAGTTTTTTTTTGTTCCTTGTTGGTGGAATCTGATATTCTTTGTTCTTTTTTTTTAAATAACTTTTGAGGGAGATATATTAGTTTTCAATATTCTTATTTCTCGATATTATAGTATCTCCCATGAAAGCCAGATGACAAACATATCTAAATATTTTAAGAAAATATTAAATCTTATTTAGCGTGAACCTCAGGACTTCGAATGAACCGAATAATAATAGAATAACAAGCCTCGATTTGGAAAATAAAAATTGGTACAAAAGGCAGTTCTCTTGTACACCTGCAGAATAGTTTTAAATTAGAAAAACATTTCATATTCCCTTGAATTTGGAATACCAGGATGAGGATTTGGATATAGGGGAATCTGAGAGTGAAATATGAATACATTAATAATAATAAAAATTTATATTTAAAACCTTGTAAACTAGCAAGTGTTATATGGAATAAATCACAAAGGAATGGTTTTGTAACAACTTTTATGAGGAAAAAATACACAAAACAATAGCTATTTTTTAAAAGCAACTCTTATAACAAGGTTAAGAACAATGGACCGAAATATTACAATAAAATACAATCTAATTAACGATACTAACAAAAGGATTTCTAAGATAAAATATTTTCTTGTACTCCGCTCGTCCAACAAGCTGCGCCATACTTCTAAGAATATTACTAACTAAAGAAAATATCTTCCGAAAAAAAGAGAAAAGAACTGCCGTACGTTAAATTGGAATCAAAGTAAATATAAAATAAAAGTCAGAGTTAAATATTTTTTTTTAATTTTAATATGTGGCAATAATATTAGACTTTTATTTAATAATAAATGTGACCTAAGCATTCTTTCTGAAAATGAAAAACTTTTAGAGGTATAAAAATTAAAATTCTGCAGCAGGACATTGTAGCATATACAAGGACATTTAAATCTCATCACGAAGCAGATTACCACTTGTACAATTCTCTTGTCGATTTATTTATTTTTTAGCATAAAATAATCTTAAATATCTTCTTTTCTGCCACCCCATATAACAACTCCTAAGTTATAAGCTTAAAAAAATAATAATAATATCAAGAAAAAGATTTTATGATAAATATATATAGATAAAAATTATGTTACATGGATTATTTATATGGAAAATAGGTATCAGATCATAAAAGAAAGAACATTAATCAAGAAAAATTTATAAATTATTATATTTTATTTTTTATTAATATATATAATTTTTAAATATTTTTATTTTGAGAAGAAAAGATTTGTCCAGGCTCGGGATTCGAATCCGGACCTCCCACGTCTCCATCGTGGTTCTGTGTCAACTGAGCTAGCCTGGCATGTAAGCCCTGGACAAATCTTTTCTCTTCAAAATAAAAATATGCAACAATTATAACAAATAATAAAAAAAAAATATATAAATAATATAATGACATAAGTCAACAAGATCCTAATTAATGTAATGTTCCATGAACATTCTTCCCCTTGTATACATCGCAAATTGCGAGAACACCTGGGTATGGGATCGGTGAAGAGAATGGATTTGTCTGGCCGTGTTACGACGGAGGCAGAGCATCACGACGGAGGGGTGGGAGACCCGGGTTCGAATTCCGGCCCTGGACAAATCTTTTCTCTTCAAAATAAAAATATTCAAGACAAATTTAGTTTGAAGGCCCAGAGGTTTTGCTAATGTGCATTGTTTTTTGAAAAGTGATGAGAATAAATGTAGGGCAATGAAAGATACAATAAACGGATGTCGTACTTGTGGTTTGTTAATTCTACACTCAATGATGTAAAAAAAAACTAAAAAAATAAACGAGTAGTATGAAATCAAGTATGCCGTGCCTTTAGGGAAAGCTTTGAGGTTTCATAAATTATTTTCGGTTGCCAAGAATTTTCATTAAAAGTGGATTCATTACACGAAATGGATTAAGAGCTACCCTTTGCCACCGCTAGAGCCACAAATGTACTTACTACAACCTCCGATCTTACCGGCTTTTATTAGTGACATTTATCTTTTTTTTTTATTAATTTTACCTTATAATATAAGGTTATAATTACTAAAGTAAAACGACTTAATGATAGTAATTAAGATCAGCAAAATGGCTAAAGTACATTATTAAAAATATTAATGATTATAGTAAATGCAGGTAATAATGACAGTAATAGTAACTGTATCGGAAGGAGAAAAACTTGAATCCCTACTCCATCTTCGATTAGTTTTCTCAACTATTCGCTTGCACGTAATTTACTTACGTATTAGGGATTAAATAACTCGTGCGTGGCATAATGGAATAACAAACTACGTAATATCCGCAGATTAAGTATTAATTGCATGATCAAGTACCTCGTAGACTCTCAAAATTACCTCAGTGTAGCATAACGCACTATAATTGAACAGGTAACCGGGAATAATTAAAGGCATTACAGGATTAATTATGTTCTTGTTCATTGAAACGAAAGGTTCTTATTTATTTATTTATCCCTTGAAAACAGAGAAAAATTGTATTTTAACAAAATAAAAATCAAAAAATTTGAACACTACCAGTACAATATAGAGTAACTGAAGATATGAGCCGTTCGATTTTGAAATTGAAACAACTCTATTAAAAAAAAAATAATTAGGGCTGAATCTTACTACAAATTAACATAATTATATATTTTTAATCAATTAATAATCAATATTATTTCGATATCAGTAGAAATTTGTTGTTAGAAATTTATGTGGTCAAAAATATTTCAAAGGTGTTGATTTTGAAAGTAAATATCAAGCAATAACATTAAGCGGAATTGTCTCACTATCAAAATTAACGACTCATATAACGGGCGTGGAAATACACGATTTATGGACTTGAATTCAAACAATGAAGTTAAAATGATTTAAAAAAGAGTCTGTGGTAAGTCTAGTTGAAAATAGTTGATAAAAAAGGAAATTACATGTTTGAGATAACTGAGGTTTCCGTGGAAGGTAATGGATTTTACAAATAAATTGATTTCAACCAACTGTAATGTAATAAAAAACTTAGCAGAACTACCTTATACTGCTTTTAAGCCGATAACACAAATTAAAAGGCTTTTGATATATGCTAACGCCAATGGTGATTCAAACAGTCTCATAAGCTTAAATTCTCATTTTGCAAAATGTATAGCATTTTATAGAATATGTTTTATTTTTCTACAAAATTAGTCACATGTTTCTAGAGATTTGGGATTTGAAACCGTTATTAGAAGGGTGCAGATATGTTGTTTTAGAATCGTAACCATTTAGCGAAGCTTTCGAAGGAAACATATGGTTTTACCTTCCGCAATCTTATAGAAACGAAAAGGAAAAAAAAAAAAATTTATGAACAGATGCAGTTGTCTAATAAAAATCCTTTAAATAAATATTTAAATACTTTCGTGTAGTAAAAAATAGTTTTTATTATTACTTGCTAAAGTTACATGTTAAGTTATAGAGGTAAAAAAAAAGAAGACAGAATTGAGTGACAGCAAAATTTTTATAGCGAGGTTTATAACAGTTACACAAACTTTTGTCAATTGCACAAATTGCAGTACCAAAAATATATAAAACTCCGCACAATGGCTTTTATTCAGTAAAAAAATTTAAAGAAAAGTTAGATTTAAGAACTTTTCCGAAAGTTAAAATAACATACTATTACAAACCCAGGAAAAATTGACCTGAAAACGAAATTTAATAAAGGAAGAGAACCTCTATAGTAATTTTACCGTTTGTACACAATAGAGCTCTAAGGACCATGTATGAATTGCCACAATTTTCCACACAGGACTGGGAAGTGGAAATTTAATATTCGGTGGTTGCATGAAGTGGTTTTATTTCCCGACAAGGGGGAATCTAATTTTTCGATGCCTGATTCAGTCTTTAAAAAGTCTTTTTTACTCATGTGTTAATGTTTTCTAAAGAATACAATCTTTTAAATATATTTTATAATTAAAATGACAACAATAAATAACCGATTTACTGGAAAATTCATCAGGAAATTTGCTACTTTGATTCGCGGAAAACCAGCTAATCCTCAACATATTCCCTTATATTTATGCTCCGCACTCAATTCATAGAAGGCAAAATAATTATTAGGTACAATATGTAAGCAAAACTGTATCAAATTGTTGAACCTAAATCATCTAATCGATAAATCTTATCATTATCATAAATTATTTTATGTTAAATTACCACAGTATAATGCTTTAAGAATAAGGTAATTATATACGTAAATGGTGGATTTGCAGTGTCCTGAAATTACGTGACATCCATATTTTTATAACATTAAGATCACACCCTGCTGCTGAGATTAATCGAAATTTTATTGTATTCCGAAACCAATTGACTTCAATGATTGTAAAGCTTGAAACAAAAATTCTGTTTTTTTTATCATATTTAATTTTGGATACATTTAAAAAATACGTATGTTTAATGAGCCAATATCCGGAGGACGTATTTTGAGTTTATAGCGATATACAAACGAAAACATTTTTTAAGGGTGGTTACGTGGTTAGTTATAACATTCTTTGTAAAAATACCGTACAAAGAATGTTAAAGAAGCTCAATACGCTTTATTTTTATTAATAATATATGCATTTCGTTGTTTTTGATTTTTGTATAATGTTAGTTTTTTTAATAAAGGAATTGATTAATCACAAATGTAATTAATCAATAAATGAGTAATTTTCTAACGAACCGTATTAGAAAAAAATAAAAAAATACATTTGCACATGCGTAAGTGATAACATTCCCTGGAATTCAATGAAACTATTTCAAAACAATTTTCAAATGTATTTATTTTCATTATTCCTGCATTTTGAGACGTAGCTTTTGAAAAGTGGTAAATACCACAAACAAAATCATTTCGAATTTCATAAAAATCAGATCACCGAAAGAAGGTGTAAGTACCATTGATTAGATTTAAAACAGAAACAAATCAGGATTTCCACAAAGACGTTTAAACCATAAAATGCGAATGAAATTTTTAGATTCATAGGAAATGAGGAAAAGGTTTCTTCACAGGTGAGCAAGTTAAGCCGATTATTTGCGGTACACGTGGAAATTATCACTTCAATAAACAACAAAGCCCAAATACAGATAACACCCATAGAGAATTATGATCATTTTAAAAATTTACAGGTATCTAAATATGAACCCACAGGATTGTGGGAAAAGGACGATAGATTACTTAATATCATGAGCGATAGTGGCTAATGTATCATCCCCTATGATATAATATTATAATATATAATAACAGATTATTGGAAGGTGGACGAGGGAAGGGGCAATGACGTTTATGTAGGAGAAGGATTTAGTGTATTCGAAGGATTATGCTAACGATCCCGCCCTGGCATTACAGTGATGCATGCCGCTTCCTTAATGGAGTCATTAGCTCCACAAAGGCACTCTTTTGACCATGGCCGTCTATATTAGCGACCTTTATTTCTCGTAAAAAACAAAACAAAGAATAACAAATCAAAAATACTATAATGGGAACGCCATGGTTTGTTAAAGCGTTAAGTCATCTAAGAATCTGCTCGGATTTACTTCATATCTGACCACGAAAGACAACAAGGAAATCATTAGGATTGCTCTATTGCTTTATACTAAAATTCTTATATAATTCTATTATAAGAACAAGAATATGGGCTTAGCGAACCCGAAGGTTTGATGCCGACACCTATATACAATCTATGCTAACTAATTTCTGTCAACAGACTACCGCCCAAACCCAAATCCGCTAGATCACTCTTAACCCTAATCTTCCACCAACGCCTCGGCCTACACCTCAGACCAGTCGGCTTGACGCTAATTAATCATTAATATATGTTATACCTGGGTCCATGGTGAATAAGTGGATAACTTGAATTTTGTCAAAATCGAGTAAGTTGTGCTGAGAAAATTTATTGACAATAATTTTATAAAACATACATAAATAAATAAATATTTTTGGTTAAATTAGACTAAATTTGTATTAAATGAAAAAAATACCACTTATGAATATTTGAAATTAGTTATTAAGAGCTGAAGTATTATGTATCCTCTAGATATTAAATCACCAGATCGTGATTTATATAATATTTATTGAGGTATATTTTTAACCAAAGTTTTTCCAACCATTCCAATTTTATATATTACAAAACGTATGAAATAGTGAAGTAGCATTGATGAAATGTTGACGGGACTTTAACTACCCCTAGCACGAAGCAACCCCTAGGAACCGACGGACTAACTAACATTTGTTTCTCTCTTTTAATAAATTATAAAAATAAATCGAAGCACTAAAATTAAAAATGGGCGGAAAATGGGTCTTCAAGTCAACCAAGCAAAGACCAAATACATGGTTGCTAACCCTCTAAGGCCACCACCACCTACTCTTAGGTTGGAAGGATACACCTTTGAAAGCGTTAATAGTTTTGTGTATCTAGGTTCCCTAGTGTGTGCAGACAGTATGCCCTGTCAGGAGGTTCAGAGACGAATAGTGACAGCAAACAGGTGCTATTTTGGCCTAGCCAAAATACTAAGAATTCATTTGCTGGCAAGAAGGTCTAAGATCGCTCTGTACAAATCTCTAATTAGACCTGTACTGACATACGCCTAAGAGACATGGCCTTTATCAAGTACAGATGCTATCAGATTGCAGGTTTTTGAGCGAAAAATTCTGAGAAGAATGTTTGCACCTGTAAGGGATGGCGCCCAGTACAGGCAGAGACAAAATGCAGAGTTGTGCCAGATTTACCGGGAACCGGATGTGTAACGATCTATAAGGATCTCAAGGCTACGATGGGCGGGGCATGTTGCAAGAATGGACGGAGACACACCTATTAAGAGACTGTTCTCTGGGTATGTGGATGGGAGGAGAAGGAGAGGACGGCCACGACTGAGATGGGAAGATAAGTTCGAAGCCGACGCAAAGAAGCTCATCAACGCCAGAGCTTGGCAGACCCTGGCGCAAGACAGAGATGATTGGAGGCGTCGTCTTGATGCGGCAAAGACCCGTACCGGGTTGTAGTGCCAGTGATGATGATGAAAATGAAAAAAAAAAAGAAATATGGTCTCAATTATAACACACTTCCACTGATCAGTTTAAGCTGAGTAAGTTAAGTTTATCAGGCCTTGGCGTTATACCTAGAAGAATTAATAAAATGGGAGATGTCATATCCCTAAACTATAATACTCCACAATATATGTATTCATGACAACCACTGAAAACAGGAGGGGATAAGTTTCCAGCAGTTGTCAGCTGTTCTTCAAATACTTGTAAACTTATTACTTTATATTATTGTTCAAATATTAAAATCATTATCGATTTATTATAATGTTCAAAATACCTACTAGTCTTTTTATTTCATAATAAAAATATATCTACCATCTCTGATATCTGCCACTGGCACTATAGTACAGATGTACCCCTAAAATCTTGGTTTGCTATAATGCAGATTTATGTCAAAACATGAACAATTTAAATTATGAAAATGTTATAGTACCGATAATCTTATATGTCCAAAGAACCCTAATATAAATATTTATGCGGTCCTTCCCCTTGTATACATCGCAAATTGGGAGAACACGGGGATATGGGATCAGTGAAGAGGATATGTCTGACCGAGGTACGGACCAGGATAGCTCAGTTGGTAGACCACCACAACGGAAAAGTGGAAAACCCGAGGTTCGAATCCCAGCCCTTATCATTTCTCTTCAAAAATAGAAATAAATATTTTTTATTCGTTTTGACTCTAGGTTTTAGTAATATATTATAAAAGACATTAATAAAAAACATTCAGTTCTTTTTTTATATAATAACCTTAATGTGTAATATAAAATAGCTAAATTAGGCTCGCCGTCTAAAGAGGCTCAGTAAAACTTATCGAGAGTGGAGAATCCCCCCCTAACCCCCCTCCTATCTCACTACCTCAACAGCCCCCTTCTTCTGCTCTACTATTACTTCTTCTTCGACTTGTTTTTCTTCTACTTTAACTCACTCCTGCGGTTCAGTTGCCCGCCCTTGCCCCATCAAACTTACCTAACGCCACAGGACCAACTCCACTTTTTTCCCTCCTCTTCACTTAGTGGGCAGCAACACCATTACAACCCCTTCTCTTCTCTTCCCCTCGAGGTGTTATAAAAAATTAACGTTCCCAAAGTGAAATGAAAATCTTTATCTAATACTTACCAAAAAAAAGAAAAGTGAAAACGAGCAATCACGAAGACTACCAACAGAAGTGAAAACTCAAAAATTTGGAATAACTTAATTTTTTGGTTTCTAAATTAATTATAGTCTGAATTATTTTAACTTAAGATTTGTAAATTTTAATTATCAACATTATTCTGGTTTCTACATATACTGACAATCCGAACAATAATTAAATGCACTTTTAAGTAATTTATTTATTAATTAAATAAATTAATACCTAATAAATATGGTGGCTGCACAAGCTCAATACAAAATAATAACTTACTTGAAATAATAAATTGTAAATAAATACATTATTTATACCTTTCCCCCCCCCCCTTGAGTTTTCGCCAATTAGGGACCACGTGCCAATTTCAATTGAGGGGCTTACAGAAACAACGAGTTAACTCCATTTTTAGGCCAAACAGAGTTAACAACCGTTTCTTGGGGGGGGGGGGGGGATCATTCTTTCGTTTAGTTCAACAAGGAGTAATTTTTGCTAGATAAATTCCTCAAATTCGCAATTCTAGAGTCGATTTAATTCTGGAGTTAACTCCTTTTTGGCCCAAATAATTGAAAATTTCTTTCTTTTTAAAGTAAGGAAGCATTAACTCCCTGAGAAGTGTGTTGGTCACAACGAGACGTGGTTCTACGATGGTTTAAATTCGAATGATTATATCGAGGATCCTGAAGAAATCATTGACGCCGAATGCTATCATCATCAGCAGTTTTGGTAGTTTTGGATTTTTATTTTTTGTTACTGTGTTCATTTCTTGAAATAAACCAATTTTCTTGAAAATTTTCCTTATTCAATCCTTCCTTACTTTAAAAAGAAAGAAATTTGCAATTATTCGGGCCAAAAAGGAGTTAACTCCAGAATAAGATCGACTCTAGAAATGCGAATTTGACGAATTTCTCAATGGAATTTGGCCAAAACATGTAGTGGTAGGAGACATATAATTGGACGAAGTCAAAGGCGATTTAAATACATTCTCTATTTTTAAATAGTTTTTTTTATTTTACCAAAAATTATAAAAACTGGAGTTAACTCGTTGTTGCTGCAAACCCTTCAATTCTTTCTCATTTCTTGCTTTCTTCTCCTCCAATACTTTCTCATCTTTTCACTATGTCTCATTTTTCTTTCAACCGACAACTTCATGCCTGTCTTCTTATTGCTCGTACACTGGAATCCCAAGTTTACCACCATCTTTCTGAAGGCATCTATGGGTTGCTTTTATGTTGTGTATTTTCAAAACTCTTTTGATTCCTCAGATCAAGCCTGTAGTTAATTTCTTTTCCCAGAGATACTTAAAAACCTGTTTTTACAACCTGTTGCCATCCATTCTGTGTAATTCCCAAAAAAATATCAGTCTTCTTTTCTTTATCGTTTCTGTTATTTTTTTCTATGTTTTGATACACCTCATAATTGCTTCGTAATTTCCAGGGTTCTTTGCTTCTTATAGGATCCAAAATTTACAGAACTCGTGCACAGGCCAATAGATGTCGCAAATGTCGGTGACGCCGACCCATAAGTTACTAAACGCAGCTAAATAAGTATTCACTTCCAAACAAATACTTGGATAATTCAACATTGATATAATAGCGACACTAAGTCTGTGTAACATAACACCTTGACGAAAAAATATATTATTTATTCTTTTCACTTTTTTACGATGGCTACTTTCTCCTTTTTTTTTTCTTCACCAGAATAATCCGTAGTTCTCTGGGGAAGTGATTTAATCGGCTCGAGGAATGTAGGGATGGGATGAGAGAATAAACTGAAGAACACTTTGCAAGACTTCTTCCAAATTGCTTCGCACATAGCAAAGTAAATATTATATTTAAGTCATTAATAGTTTAAACTTACGTATTGACATTAATTTAAAATTATCGATTTGACCCCTTAGACAAAACGATTATGGTAAACACACAAGTATTCCATTAACAAAAAAATATTATACAATGCTTGTCTAAGTTAAAATAAGAAAAAAATTTACTACGCAGAATTTTTATATGATTCAATATACAAAGTGAAGTATAAGCACAATGCTATAAACTGTTTTAGGATTTGAGTTGGATCATAAGTAGACAGACGGGACAAAGTTAATGGCAGTGCTGATGAAAAATATATCTCTTTTCGTTTGATCCATGTAGTGGTACAAACACTTTGTTTACGGTAGGTTAATTAAAATGCTATTTAACTTTTTAAAAAAATGAGTACAAAGTTGGGAATCAAAAGCCCTACCACCTGGAAAAAGTTCAAAAAGCGGAACCCCAACACGACTACGCAGAAAAGTGAAGCGTGAATTAATGGGTTCACCATTGAAGTGAAGCGCTTTGCAGTTACACTGTAAAACCGCATCACTTTCCACATATTTATTCGACAGAACCCTTCACACTTCGTATTTGTTCCAGAAATTTCTCGACGTTCATTATTTATAACAGAATATTCATGGAACTCGGTTGAAAACTCACTTCTGATTTTCTTCTCTGAATACAAAATATATACCTGAGGTTTCCAGAATTCAAAGCCTCCTCTAACGCAAACGTTAATATTAAGATTGAATAAATTCTTTACCTTAGAGTAAGAACTCGTTCGCTGAGTCAATTGAGAGGTATACAGAGTGTAATCTTTAAAAACTATTTTTTTTTACAAAACGCTTCATTGAGGACATAATGGTTGACTCTAACCGAATCAGTAAAACTGCTTTTTATTTTATTTATTATTTACTTATTTATTTATCAATTTCATCTTGGCTATTGTCTTTTTAAACTTTTCTTATCAATTGCAGGTAACAGGGAGTAGGAAAGCGGAAGAACGAGTGGATATGGGTGATATTGTGTCGATGAGTGGAATGTCATGTATTTGTTATGAATATGTGATTTTATAGTGAGAATGTTCATGTCGTTGTGTATGGTGTGATTCGAAATATACCGTGGGGCATTAACAATTTTTCTTAAAAATTTGGTCTGTGTTGTTTATATGTTGTGTATGTGGACTTGTTTTTCTGAACCCTAAAGTTCTGCTCCATATGTCCAAATAGGTTTTAGTATACTGTTATAGATAAGTCCAGTCAACTATTTTTCACTCAGTTATAGATAAGTCGTTTGCTTGGTAATTCAAGAGAAGAACTGTAGTCCAGAATATGTGATAGTTGTTTGTAGCGTCTTGTCAATTCTTGTCTTTTTAATTTTGCATGTACGTTCCATATAAGGCTTTTTTCCAAGTATAGTCCGAGGTAACGTATATAGTTTTTGGAAGGTACTTCGTTGTTGTCAATTTTGACTGCTGTACACGAAGTTTTGAGTAGGGAGAAGCTTGTCTCAATTTTGAGGCGTTTATTCTGATTTGCCATTTGTAGTACCACTTTTCTAAATCAAATAAATAATTTGAACAGCTATAGAAGCTAGGTTTGGATCCCCGTGGGAAATAATAATGGCTGTATTGTATTAATTAAATTTAAATTAATTAATTTGTTTATTAAAAAATAAATTAAATATTAAATTATACCCCTATACTTTCAACTATTGATTTTATAGATGGCAACCGCAAAGGAAGGCGACAAAGGATTTCCCTCCGTCCGTTAGCGATGTTTGTATAAAAACCACTACTTTTATTTTTTTTAAATAAATGAACCGGGAAAACTGATAATGATAAATTGATATGTTTACATTTATCCACTAATTAGCGAAGTGGTTAGGATAGAGGAAGCGCCAAAGGGAGAGAGGGAAAGAAGCCTCATTAGTTAAGGCGGGGGCGGGATAATTAATTTCGGGATAGTGATTGATGGATCCTCTTCAATGGACTCCATTCACACCTTCCCTTTGCCCTACCTTCGTCCCGATTTTTACTCTTCACTGATAGTCACCATCATACCACCTCTCTACACTACCATCTTTTAAAGCAAGGATTCATCCTGAAAATCCTACGGTTAAGTTCGAAATTAAAATTCACATTTCAAATTCACTTGAATCAATTGGTCAATATTGGGCCAGTAATAAATGTGACACTTTCTGGAACATTAGGAGTACCTAAATAACTAGGATAAAGTTCATTGAGCAGGTAGCGTGAATGTCCCTTAGGATCAGTACCTTAACTCTTTAGAGACAGGACGGTAGTCGTAGGCAAGAATCGGGCAACTCGACATGTAGACTGTCAAATACAGCGAAAGGGCTCACTTTTATTTCTTTGTAAGTAGTTTTATAAATTAACTTTTAGACATGATCAGCACACAATAAATATAATGTCATCTTATGGTATGAAAAAGGCTATTTATTTAATAAACAACTCCTAGCCAGTCATCCACGTCAACATTTGGAGAAGAGAGGAGTATGTCTCTTATTCATTAAGGATACATAATGATGTACTTATATATTTACTATAACGATCTCAGGGTGGCATCCCATTACATTATTTAAATATTATTCATATCAAAGGATCTGACTTTTCTTTGAGATCTTTGCTTAGAGCGGTGAAGCCAATATACCACTAGTTTATAGTAAGTGTCCGTTTTAGGAGTGAAAACTCCTTTAGCGACTTTTGGTAGGGGATAACGTCACTCAGTGTTCGTCAGCATCATGAGCGACGTACTCGAAACGTAACGTATTTGGCGAAATTGGCAACGCTTAGTTGCTTGTGTATTAGTTATACAATTTGTTTTAATTAATTTTAGTTTAAATGATATAATTCTTAAATGTTTGAATGGTTTACTCCTAACACTTGATAATCTATAATTACAGTTAAAAAATAGTAAGTCCGATTATTAGTTGCTACAGTACGATAACCGAAACAATCGGTTCAAGGCATATGAATGTAACAATTGCCGACAAACCTTTAACTAAACTATTCCTAGCGTCAGATATTATTTAGGCACATGGCAGTTGTGTTTTTTTTAGTAGAAGGTTGTGTTTTTTGGATAATTAGATTACGTTGAATACCTGCCAGTGTATGAAGACACCTTTGGGACATGAGGGAAATTCGTTATTAAGGTCCTCGCCTTTTTATTCAAAGAAGGATTTATTAAAAATATCCAATACAGTTATCTCCCCTCTTGCGGTTTCTCTTTTTTATTCATTCCTTAATTCTTATTTAAGAATGAAATTGTAAAATTCCCAAAAACCAAAGCCCAAATTCCTGAAGTCTCTAAAACACTAGTAAAAAAAACTAGTGTACTTTTCGCCGATTCAAACATCGCCAACTTTTAGCCCAAAAGTAAACAATGAAGACGAAGTGAAACATATCACAACAAAAGACTCATCCAAAAGAGACATCAACCTCAATTGCAAAGTTCAACAAAGAGCTAAGGCAAAGTACAGCAATACACGAACCCCAAGGGAAGATATAATATAAAAACACCGGATCAACAAAATAATATAAAAACAAGATAAATCAACCAATACAAAAAATATATAAATACAAAAACTAGTAAGATTTATTAGGATTGTCTAAAACACTTCATTCAAATTTCTAATATATGTTTTATAATTAACATTAAAACCAAATTTTGACAATATGCACGACCCTGATCATTTTTTCCTTAAATATTAGTTCCCAAACTTTTTTGTATCACCTCCTGTAGAAATGAAAGTATACCATGCTTCCTTACACAATAGTCGTATCTGCATATAAAAAAAAAAATTTCTTTTTTTTTTTATTATTTATTTATTGATATTTACAACTATATTACAATAATATAACAAGTAAATTGGCTGAGTGATACATAATGACATGATATAATGACAAGTAGAGAAACTACCCACTGGTAGTACTCAATTCGCATGTTCAACTAAGAAGGTCACGTGGCCATCTTCTTCTCAGACGCCTCGGAGGATTATCGGGAATTGAAGAGGAAGCTAAGTTTGAAACTATAGGGTTTGAGTGGAGATGAAGTTTGTTATGAAAGGATAGATACCGGGTTCGGGCCAAATCAGCAACAAATGGGACATTAAGGTCGTTATGGATGACTATATTCTTAACAAAATAAGGAGCGTTGAGGATTTTACGAAGGATTTTGGATTGTAGGGATTGGATACGAGAAGAATTTGATGGCTTAGTGGAGCCCCAAAGCTCTACTCCGTAAGTCCAAATAGGTCGTATGATGGTCATGTAGATGAGTCTTTTGTAATTAACTGGGAGCTTAGAGCGTTTGTCTAGTAAGTGTTGAAGTAGCCTGAAACGTCGAGCGGTTTCTTGTCTTTTCAGTCTTGTATGAGGATTCCAGGTTAATCGTTTGTCGAGATGCAACCCTAAGTATCGGATCTGTTCTACAGGCACAAGTGGGATATTATTAAAGGATACTGAAGGGCAGGAAGTCATTGGTTTACGACGTAAGGTAAAAGTGATTTGATGGGATTTTTGAGAATTTATTTTAATTCTCCAGTTCTGGCACCATTCTTCAAGATCAGTGATATGGGATTGGAGGCTTTGGGATACAATAACTGGATTGGTATTGACTGATAATACACATGTATCATCAGCATATGTGGTAAGGATAGTATTAGGATGAGTTGGGATGTCAGCTGTATAAACTGTATAAAGGATTGGGCCAAGGATACTACCTTGAGGAACACCAGCAGATTGGGAAAAGAGGGATGAATAGACATTATTATGGTTTACTTGGAAAGTTCTGTTTGTGAGATAGGATTGAAGGATGAGAAAGTAGGTAGGCGGTAGAAATTGACGGAGTTTATAGAGCAATCCCGGATACCAGACTCGGTCGAAGGCCTGTTCCACGTCAAGAAAGACGCCCGAACAATATGATCCACGTTCTAATGCAGAGGAGACTACATCCACCACACGATGACATTGCTGAATAGTGGAGTGGGATGCTCGGAATCCAAACTGGTGATCTGGAATTATGTGATTTGCATCAAGGATGGGGTGCAATCGTTTGAGGATGAGTTTTTCAAGGATTTTACCCATACAAGGTAGAAGAGCGATAGGACGGTAAGAGGAAGGGTATTCTGGGTTTTTTTTAGGCTTGGTTATCATTTTTACAATGGATAGTTTCCAGAGGTCAGGAAAATATGTGGAGCGGAGTACAGCATTATATATATAGGTAAGGAATAGAATGGCTTTTCTAGGAAGGTGTTTTAAGATATGAATTGTGATGAGGTCGTGCCCAGGAGCTTTGCGGGAAGGTAATCTTTGTATAATGTTGGATATTTCTGTAGGATGGAATGCTTTGGGTGGAAGAGACATTTGGAGGGGAACATCTAACGCTTCTTTTATATGTTCAATGTGAGTTGGGTTAATGATATCAGGATGTGGATGAAAGATTTTGGAAAGGTACTGACCAAATAACTGTGATTTTTCTCCGTCAGTTCTTGTCCAGTTATTTGATTCAGTAAGGAGTGGATGATTAAATTCTTTGAACTTTAGGAGTTTTTTAGTGGTCATCCATAATGTTTTGTCGGTGGTTGTAAGATTTTCAGTCCAGGTAATTAAATTTTGAATTTTGAATTTCTTGATTTCTGCTTTTAGTTTGTTAGTTAATTTTGTATAGATAGTTTTATCTGCTGGGTATCGAGTTCTATGCCACTTCGATCTTGCTCTGCGTTTTTCTCTTAATAAGATTCGAATATGCTGTGGCAAATCAGTCTGTTGATAGTTAATAATTGTATGATTTGTGATGTTATCATGTAAACTGCTTTTGATTGAAGTTGTAAGTTTCTCTATGGCTGTATCAATGTCTTGTTTTGTCTTCAGTGAAATTTTTAAGTCCAGTTTGTCCTCCAAGTCATAACAAAAATCATCCCAGTTGACATGTCCTGTAATCAGTGTGGGAGGGGAAGGCTTGGGAGCAAAACTTGAGTGTAAGAAAAGGAGGACTGGACTATGATCTGATGACAGGTCGTCCAAGGATTCAATGTTGGCATGTGCGGGGGAAATTTGGGATGTAACAAATATGTCAAGGATGTCGGGACGTTTTTTGAGGGATGTAGGCCAATAAGTAGGATATTTTGGGGCAAGGATTGAGTAGCTTTTTGAGGATGTGATGGAAGATAGAATATTTCCACGGGAGTTGGATGTTCGACAACCCCATCGTTGGTGTTTAGCATTGTAGTCCCCTCCAGCAATGAAGCGCGGTCCAAATGATAGGAATAAGGAATCTAAAAGGTTATGGGAAATGGAACTACCGGGAGCACAGTATACAGCTGAAAGTGTGAAATGGAATGGACGAGTCGTTATGTTTACAGAGGTTGATTGGATAGCATCAGTTGGAATGGAAGGAATCAGGGAATGGGATATATTTTTATGAATGAGAATACAAGATCCGGCATGTGAAGTGTTATCTGGGTGGTCTGATCTGTAAGTGATGTAGTCACGTATGTAGAATAGTGAGCGGTGTGTGAAATGTGTTTCAGTCAGTAAAGCAATATCAATTTGTTTGTCATGTAGAAATATGTCAAGTTCGTCACGGTGATTATTCAGTCCATTAGCATTCCACAATAGGACAACTAGGGGTTTTATGCTCATTGTGGACGATTAAGTGGGAATTCTGTTAGGATTCTTGTCAATAGGATGATCAGCGGTTTTATGGTTTCTTGAAGATCTTTAAGGAATGATGTTAGGATTGAATTAATGTCGTTGGGGTTTTGCATTTGGATAGGATATAGATCTGTAGGTTGGGGTGGATAATTTACATAAATAGGGACGTTGGTTGGGGGTTGAGCCTGAGGTACTGGTTTTGTTTTCAACGTGTGTTGAACTAGGGAAGGCACAGGATTCGGATGTTGTGGTGGAAGATTGACTCTTAAGTTTTGAGGGTGGAGAGATATTTTCTGACGTGGAGTTTGGACTTTAGGATTGGGTCGAGCATCTCGGGGTTTAGGTTGGGAGTTTTTGGGCTTGTTATAGGAAGTCTGGGGTTTATGTTGGGAGGTTTGAGGCGCCTGATGTTGAGGCTGGTGCTGGTTAATTGTTCTGCTTTCCTTTTCCGGAGGTAGAACTGTGGTGGTAGGTTGTTGTAAGCTGTTCTGTGTTTTTGGCAATTCCGGGAAGATAGTGGAATTGTTAACTTCTGGTGGCTGAGGAACGTTATTTTCTAGTCTTCTCTCTTGTATTTTGTGTGTTCTCTGTCGTAATGAACTTTTATAGACCAAGCAACCTTTGTAGTTCGCCGGGTGGTCCCCACCGCAAAGAACACATTTCGGAGGCTCGTTTCTGGATTTCTGACATGCTTCAGTAAGATGTGAGCCAGCACACTTGACGCATCTGGCTTGATGGCGACAATAGGTCTTGGTGTGACCTAAGTTTTGGCACCTAGCACACTGCACTAGAGTGTTTTTCTGTCTGGGCTCCTCGAATTTTACGGTTGAGTAGACAAGTCTGGTAACTTGAAATATTTCAACGTTATTTTTAGCCGGTTCTAGATCGACAAAAAACAACGGAAGGGGATATTTTTCAGTGGGGTGCAACACTGAAGAGATGTTTCTGATGGTGTGGCCTATCTCTTCAAGATCTCTTTTGATAGCGTCTTTAGGCGTGGTCGAGTGAAGCCCTCTTAAAACTACCCTATATGATTGGTCTTCTTTTAGCTGGTAGCAGTGAAAATCATAGTTGTTGCTATTGAGATGATTTATTAATTTTTTGTAAGATTCTTTATTAATGGTATTGATTTTGATGTCATTTACTCGAGAGTAGCATGTAAAATTTGGCTGCCCGATCAAATCCGCTACTTCTCTTCCGAAATTATAAAAATCTGTTATTTTGGTGATAAATATAGGAGGTGGTACCGGGTCATCGTATTTTTTACTTTCTTTTACTTCTTGAATGTCGTTAGGAGCCTTAACTTTGTGACTAGGGTTGCTGCTGGTGGATGCTACAGGTTGTTTGACTGCAGTAGATTTACTGCGGGTTTTTGGTGGTTCAGATGTATTTTTCTGAGTGGCTGCTGGTTTTAACATAGCCGCTTTGTTTTTTTTTTTGTTAGGCGAGTTGCCCGCTGAGCCAGGGGCAGATTTTCTTTGTCGTTTCTGAAGCGATCGTCTTTTTAAATATTGAGAATCGGTCTCACTGATTTCGGAGAATGGAGTCTCTTCCTCCGACAAATCACTCCCCGTATTGTCCACACTCATCATTGTATTATTAATTTATTAAATGAAAAAATAAATAAATAAAAATTATCAATTATAAACTTTGTTAACTTCAATTATCTTAATTATAATGAACATATTTATTTAATTAATTTTAATGAAGAAAAGAAGAAGACAAAAAAAATAAATAAAAATAAAAAGTTTACGTAACCGGGGTTTGATTGAAGACCGGAGAAGGTGGAGAGCCAAGCCTTGACCTTGATCTTGCTATCTATTGTAGTATTAGTCCTGTCTATTACTATGGGATTAAGGCCACGTTGCTGCCTTTAGCAGCCGGTCACTAAATTATTTTGTGTCTATAGTTATATTATTATCACTCACCTCACTTATATTGTTAATAAAACAAAGTAATGTCTATAAACTTAGTTTTGGTGAAGTTTGATGACATTATTTGAACTGATAATATGAAAATATTGTCTCAAGCACAGAACGATGTTAAAGTTACACTTCACTTGCGGCCATCAAAAAAAAAAAAATTAAATCCAAAACGGAACATTTATTTTTCATAGTCACGAGATACATTATAACTTTCACTTTAATAATTTAATGATAAAGAAGTACTGTTAAAAGAAAAATAAGTAAAACTAAGCAATTTTTTTTATTTTATCTTATTTTAAGAATACATATACCTATTTTAGGAAAACTGCTGTGGTGGTAATGAAAAAGCTAATTACTATTCATTGTATAATTTTAATTTTAATGTATCTGTAAAAAAGTGTAAAAAAAAAAAAAATATTACTAAGGCGAATATGTTGCACCAAAGAAATGATATGTTATTTTATATAGGAACCGAACTATATAAAAATGGACATCCATTTTTCCACACTGTTTATACACGCCCTAGATCCCTTCAAGAGAAATGATGCCGGGAGCGTGAGAGTGCTATCAAAGTACTATCATTGTTCGAACAGGATCTACGCCACTAGAACATTTCTCGCATATAAATCCTTGGGGGAAACCATCGACCTCACTACATCCGGAGAAAGAATATTCCTCTACAAAATAAAAACTTTGTTCCGTGTGCATTGTTTTTTTAATAAAATGTAGTTCTAAATTAATTAATACATATCAAAATTTTTAATTTATTTTTCCCTCAACTACTTACAATATTTTCTCTACATAGGATCCAATGGGAAAGAGTCCCCCCCAAAAAAGGGCTTCAAAATACTAAAATTGGAGACGGCTTCATACAACGACACTTCAAAAGGAAATCGCATCATAGAAGACAAAATGCATCTCACACCAACAGCCTAAACAAACTCATCATAAAGAGACGGAAACCTTGCTCCAAGACGTTCCATCCTATTTCTATAGTGGTTCAGTGGTAGAGCGCTGAGTTGCTAAAGGTCCTGGGTTCAAATCCCGCTATGTGGCAGACTATTATTTAATCTGTTTGAGCGGGCGGATATGGATCCTTCTTGATCTAGGACCCTCCTGGACTACTCCAGCGTGTATAAAGTGGGTACCCAACATAAGAGAGAAAATCGGGCGGTTGAGCGTGATCTAGGACAAATCACTACACTTCACAACCGTAGTCTAAGAAACATTACATTCTCCACCATGTACTGAATCCCAGACCCTTCATGGGTTGTAGTGGTACAGTTATTTTTTTTTAGTTTTTGCTTACTTCTATTAATATATTTTCTATTTAAAAAAAAAAAGATTATTCAAGCAAAAATTATTAATATTTTTTATTTTGAAGAGAAAAGATTTGCCCTGGCCAGGATTTGAACCTGGGTCGTCCGCCGTTCCGTGGCAGCGCTCTTGCCAATTGAGCTACAGGGGTCGCCTAACAGTCAGGACAAACAGTCCGTTTTCTTCACCGATCCCATATCTCCGTATTCTCGCAATTTTGAGCTGTATACACGATATTAAATAATACGATAAAAATTAAAACAATTAATAAATAATCTAATGACGTAAGTCAACAAGATCCTAATTGAAGTAATGTTCTATGACCATTCTTCCTCGTGTATGCATCGCAAAATTGCGAGAACACGGGGATATGGGATCGGCGAAGAGAACGGATTTGTCCTGACTGTGAGGCGACCCCTGGTAGCTCAATTGGTAAGAGCGTTACCACAGAGAGGCGGACGACCGGGGTTCGTATCCCGGCCATGGCAAATCTTTTCTCTTCAAAATAAAAAATATTAAAAAAAAAAATTAAAACAATTAATAAAAAATTATAAATAATATAATGACGTAAGTCAACAAGATCCTAATTAAAGTAATGTTCAATGAACATTCTTCCTCGTGTATACATCGCGAAATTGCGAGAACACGGGGATATGGGATCGGCGAAGAGAACGGATTTGTCCTGACTGTGAGGCGACCCCTGGTAGCTCAATTGGTAAGTGCGCTGCCACGGAGAGGCAGACGACCCGGGGTTCGAATCCCGGCAATGGCAAATCATTTCGCTTCAAAATAAAAAATATTTAAAAAACAATTAATAAAAAATTATAAATAATATAATGACGTAAGTCAACAAGATCCTAATTAAAGTAATATTCAATGACCATTCTTCCTCGTGTATACATCGCGAAATTGCGAGAACACGGTCTTTTCTCTTCAAAATAAAAAATATTTAAAAATAATTAAAACAATTAATAATTCAGTACACTACATATGACTGTTTTTACCTTAGTTACAAATTAGTGTAGCTCCTATTTGTGTACATGACAAAGTTCTAGATCAAGACAGAATAATAAATTCCAAGGTAATCCTGAATATTTAATTGCAAACCACCAGCTTAGTTGGTTGGCACGTGGGAATAAAACACACAGTGTATCAGTATGTAATAAAAACGTATATCGTTACAAGTTGTGATGAGAAAAGTTGGCTTAGTTCAATTGCATTTCCAGCCGATAAACATTTGCTTTACCGTTTTACCGCTTGGAGAGATGTTGAGTTGAAAACAGAAATGATTAATGAATAACTGTAATTACTCATAGTTGTCAATGCGTTATTTTTACAAAAATAAAATGTAAGAAATAAGAAAAAGTCAACTGTTGAGAAAAATGCAACCTTTGACCAATTTTCGAATTGGTTGTTAGACTCTTAACCGAAAATTTTAGAACCGAAAATAAACTTCGCAGAATGGGTTCTTAAAATATAGACATCACTTGATATAACACTCTATACAGAATGAAAATTAACAAGTATAAAATAGTAGAGTCTCAATTAAGCCTTGAGGAAGTCAGCAGCATGTCTGGCGAAACGTTGGCAGAAAATTCACCGACACGGTCTAAACCAGAAGAAACAAATGAAGTTTTTTGAATATAAAGTTTGTTGAAATTATAAAGTACAAAAATATATCTCTTTAAAATAATTATTTCTTACATATTTAACAATAATACATTACAAGGTACGCTAAGTGGTTTCGATGCTAGTAAAAATGGTCTTTCAAAAGGACTCATGTATATTTCGAGTTACGAGCAAATTAAGTCTTCTTTTAGTTCAAGCCTTTCAAAGAACCATTAGAATAGGTTCGACCATTGGCATTGAAACGTGTTTAGGCCATAATAGAAAAAAAACATCTTTTAGAAATAATATACTAAATCTAAAATAAATTATAATACAGCATTATATAAATAATTTAGTTTTAAATAATTAAATAAAACATGTCATTTGATAGTGAAATGTAATACATTCACGTTTTATGGAAATTGTATTGTAATTTTGGACTATCCACATTCCAATAAAAGTATGTGATGTTATTAGATTAGGTATATGAATAGAACCTTGAAGAACCTCTATTTAGCGTATTATGTCTACAAAAGAGAAATCCGATCTCTATTGAACAGAAAAAAGTAACTTAGAGGATAAAAATGAGTAGGAAGTAGAAGGAAGAAAGGGTTTTAATTTAATGAAGTCTCTGAGTACCAGAAAGATTGAACGGCTGAGCTACTTAGGAAATATATTACGTGGAATACTCGGATAAAATACAAATTATTATATTAAATTTGATTAAAACATTTAATTTATACTTGTACTTGGCTCAAGACATCAGTTAATTTGTGATAATAATTAATAAAACCTAAATACGCACCAAAACATTTGCTAAAAGCAGCTATTTATTGGATCGAAAAATGTTAAACGAATTCATAAATAAAGGTGAATGCTGATCAATTAAGCACACATGATACAAGATACACGAGGGCAGTATTTATTACCTTGCATGTCAGTCGACAACACGATATTGAGATGAAAATAAAAATTTACTGTTTCTTTTACTACAAATGGTAATTAGTTCTGTTATATAAAAAAATGAAGAAAGCTAAAATTAACACACGCTAAAATTAAGTACAACCATCGGCGGATATTGTGTCTTTAAATAAAACCTGATGCGAACCGAAAATAAACTTCGCAGAATGGGTTCTTAAAATATAGACATCACTTGATATAACACTCTATACAGAATGAATATTAACAAGTATAAACTAGTAGAAGCTATACTAAAGAAAAGTGGTAATATCACCTTAAAGGGTTTTATAATATATTTTAATATTCCCTAAAGTGTTTATGCCATTAACAAGAACCAAAACCATTCACCATTAAAAATTCATGTTGAATAAAGACATCTGCTGCCCTACGCCTAACAAATTATCCTACAACCGTGCCCCGATGTGGAATATGGTTGGTGACTGGTCTCTTTATTAAATTTATGTAATAGAAATTAAAAATAGGAGTTTAAATGTTTTCCCAAACAATATTTACTTGCACAAAAATCTATTAAAGAATAAATAATAAAGACATTTAACTACCACAATAAATGTTTAAAAACTAATCTTATTGATTAAATAACTATCTCTCATATTTTTTCAAAATATTAATATTTTATATTTAATAACATTATAATGATTTTATATAAGAGCTGTTGTTTTCGAAAGTGGTATGAAACCATTTCTTCGCGACATCTAAACGTTTATCTTTGAATTACTTTAAAAATAACGGCACACGGGCGAATGTTTTTATAATTAGCAAAGAGGGAAGCTTAAAACCCTTTTAAAAATTTATTTTGAAATAATTATCATTAAGACTATTTAAAAGAATAAACGATTATTGTTTTCATCTAAAAAGACTTTTAGATTGATAGTACCATTTTCAAAAATAACAGCTCGTATATTTATCACCATAATATTGCAATCATACATCATTATTACTTATCATTAAATTATATCTAATCAAAAAATAAATTTATATGATGATAATGGACTTTATAAGTTGTAATTGCAGCATAACTATAATAATTTTATGTAAATCATATTTTTTTCTTATTTACGGAACACCGAAATATAGTATATTTAAAATACTTAGTATATTTGAAGAAAAAATTAATTGATTTTCTTATTGATTGTGGCTACCCTTGCATAATGTACAATGGTTCAACATAGTAATGGAATAGTTTTTGAGTTTTTACTCTCTTTAAAATGTACATTAGTTCAAAGCTAGATTATGGAATTTTAATTTTGGGGAGTCTGTTAAAGACCTCAACCATGCAAGTGCCTGACGTTTAATGTTTAAGCAGAGAGGGAAGTTTAGCCTGCACCTGCTCACTCGTCAATTAGTTAAACTGCAATCAATCACCATAAACCTAGCGCACTTTGTACACCTTGCTGCCTGGCGAGGAAGTGAGGGGAATAAACCGAGCTTGGTACGGAGCCGGGAAAGTGATAGCCCGCAATGTCACGGAGCATCTTGCCTTAAAGGAATCCTGATTAACTTTCACCATCAGGGAAGTGGGCGAGTTGTCTCTTAGGGTATCCATTACTCCCTCCATAAATTTTATTAATTAATAGTGACGGTGAATCCTTAAACAGGATTGATTTAGGCAGGAAAATTATAATATTCAAGAAGTTCCGAGATCCAAAATGTTCAAAGCAGGAAGGCATATCAAAAGCTACCTGGAAGTACCTTTTGAGGCAAGTCTTAACGCAATCCTACCAACACTAAGTTCTAACATCTGATGATGGCAACGTCATATATATTGTATAACTAACTATCGTTACAAATGGTTTTAAAGTCGCTAAAGTGAGTAAACTTTGATCAACACAAAAACTACTTAAAAATTAAACAATAAAAAGAATGTTTATATTTGTAAATTATTTAAATTTACATATGAAAAGTGTACATAAAATAAATAAAACTATTCTTCTTGAATAAGTAAAAGTATAATCTTCTAATAATTATAGATATCATTTTTCCAAATACTAATAGTATATTTTAAACAATTATAATTATTATATTGCAGTAACAAATCATCAGTACATAGTAATGGTATAATCATGAATAATGAAACAGTTAGATATCAGCCATACCCATTTTATCAATATAATGAAGTTTTTGTAATATAAATGTAATATAGTTATAATAATTTCAAGTAAATTATAATATAATTTACAAATACAATATAATAAATTTATGATTAGATGTAATTATCACGCAAATATTGAAATTTCCTATTTTAGGGATTATACAAATTATTGACAAGAAATGACGTGGTTAACCAAATATTAAAATAAAAACAAAAATTAAACAACATAAATTATAGTAATATAACGAGTTAACGGGAATAAACAGGAAATAATTTGATCGGAGTAGCCCGATGACCTAAACATCCTTTTAAACGATATGCGATGTAGTTCCCAAGTAATGTACTTATTTCCCGCCAGTTAAACATTGGCTCTTATTAAAAAAAAAAAAAACATTGAAAAACAATATAATATATTCTCAAAAAAGTAAGAAAGAATACTTCATGGAACCTCATTGGTAAAAAAAATGGCGTTTGTTCAAACTATTCCCTTGCAGTAACCCGGAATAAAAAAATGTAATAATATGAGTGCGAAAATTGTAATTGCTTCCAAACGAACAGCTGACTGCAGAAAAGTCACCACTCCAACTTTAGAGATATTTGCTTTTAAGACTTGTGCTGCAAGATAGCACAGTATTGACAACAGCTTCAATAAACTCTTTACTGAAGATATAGAATCAGACCAACACTAGATATTTTTATTTTCTCTCTTGTAAAATTCAGAAAAGTAGATTAGTCACCTTTATGCAGTTAGCGATTCAAATAGGCTAAATTATTTTCCACCAAGTTAGTCCAGTAAAAAGGTAATTCTTATTTTTCGGGAATAAAATTGCATATTGAAAAACACGAATCTCTCCAAAAATGTAAGAATAAGTAAATGTCCCGTCAAATTTGAAATAAAAAAAATGGTATTCAGAAAATAATCTGCGGTATCAACATAAATTTATTCCAGGGCTATTCAGCTAGTTGTTTTGATATTTTTTAAGTGATAATGATGGCGTCCTATTAATTTAATGTTTCAAATATTAAGTTAAGGGGACTAATAAACGATGTAGACATTAATATTTCTATAAATAAACCAATGTTACGAAACCAAAAAATGTTAATTACAACAGCATGTGATACCATAATGAATTATCTTAAAAGATATTAATAATAATTAATTACCTTACGGAGTACATGGATGTTCTTTTCCAACTTACTCATACTGTTGTCAGACTAAATCTTTTGACTCCACACACCTTAAGGTGATTAATTAATTATTAATTATTTCATTTTAAAAGAAGATCGCGCATTCTTCATCCTCAAAGGACACTTCCATCCCAGAACGAACTCGTACATCAGAACACCTGGAAGACGTCAAAGAAAGGAAACGGGAAAAGAGAATATCCGACCACAACGGAGCCTGAATCAGATTTTACTATATTAAACCCCGAGCCAGTTGGCGGCAAATCTCTTCAGGAAAATCAGGCTGATTTGGTTTACCGCCGGCCCTTGGTCAAAATTGAACCCGACCAATCGGAAATCCCTCACCCGGCTCTAATATAAATGCAAATCCCATCAAGTGGGCCCTTCATTCGAGGGAGCTAAGTGTTCTTATGAAAATTATCAGGGAAGGATCAGCGGTATGTAGAATCAAAACATTTAGTCCGACAATAGTAAGAGTAAGTCGGAAAAGTACTCCATAAGGTAATTAACGAAAACTAAACGAATCGGCTTCAAAGAACTAGGTTCAGAGTAAGTCGTAAAAGAGATTTAACGTGCTAAAAAAGAAAATTATAAATCTAAAAAAAAAAAAGCCGTACCATGATGTAGACAATAATTCAAGTTAACGAAGCCTGAAGATATAAGTTATACCGTCGGTTTTAAGCATGCTATTAGACTAATCAGTCACATAGGATAA
This sequence comes from Troilus luridus, assembly GCA_964056705.1. Lineage (NCBI taxonomy): Eukaryota > Metazoa > Arthropoda > Insecta > Hemiptera > Pentatomidae > Troilus > Troilus luridus. Next base: position 39,873,904 of record OZ057412.1, on the reverse strand, counting down.
ATTAAATAATATATATCGCGATAAACGATAAGTATGTTCATTATATCTAAAAGACAAAGTGGAAAATAATTTTTTCCTGCAACCATTGAGTAATTCTATCCATTACTCAACTAAAACTGGTGTGGAAAGTCCCAAAACCACTTTCCCTCAGTAGTGAGGGAAAGTAACAGCCACCTAGATCGAATTTAACAATCAGTACTTTGTTATTTTCAATTTTAAATGTCAGTATTATAATATTATTCATTTTGTATTCCTAAAATGTTAAAATAAAAAATGTTAGAACTATTCTAATTAAATATTTTATACTCAATTCAAGATAGATTTTATTTATTTTGAAGCGATTTTATAGAAATATTTAATATAACCTTAAATTTATTAGAACCTTCACCCATCAGAAATTTGGAGATCTAGCATTAAAACAGTGATCAGACCACAAAGAAAATAAAAAATGGAAATAGATAGTGATGAATTCATAGATTTTACTCCTCCATTCATAAAAGAACTGGCTGAACAGGCAATAAATCAACTTTTGCCTAAAACATCTAAAGTCAGATATGAAGAGATATAAAATATAAATTAAGATATAATAATACGTTTATTTTATTTTTGTAAGTGTTATCAGAATATTATTTTCTAACTAATAAAAAATAAATGTTTCAATGAGTAAACCGTCCTAGAGTTATAATTTGCATGGTTAGTAATAGAAAATTGTTAGAGATAGCGCAAGTGTAGTTTTAACAAATCTAAAGTTTCACCTTAAATTTCTTAATTTTTAAATAGTTGCAGGAAAAATTTAATATTTAACACGTGAGAAAAGTGCTTATAACACTCTCGTTTAATTACCACACGAGCCGACGGCGAGTAAAATTCACTCGGGAGTAACAAAGTGTCACTTTCCTCACTTGTCAAATAAATAACTACTGTTTTTAAGTCTTATGCAACCCATAATTTGAATTTGGAAAACAATGTTTTAATGAAGTAATTTAAAGACATATTCATTGAACACTAGAGTAGTAATGATTACTCTACATATATCACAGATGCCCCGGAAAAAGTCTGCCTCTGAACTAGTTTAAACAGCTACTAAAAACTGCTCACACACTCACATCTAATCATAAAACTGGCACTTCTGTACTGTAGATATTGTACAGTCATAAGACGATTTTTTGTATTAGGATAAAATTCATTTTATTGCAGCGGTAAACAGAACGACTGGCCTAAAATATTCTCCCTCTTAATTACAAGGAAGCTTCTGCCTATTAAGTAATGATTTTTATTGGAAACACATCGCATTATTCCAAAATTATTTCATTGTCTCCGTTTTCTTTGTTTTTTTCATTCATATATGATGCTAACACAAATTATAATATAGACAAATATGTTTAAAACCTGCAACTTATATACAATAGCAATTATTCGACACTGATAAAATAATTCGATAAAATAACACTGTTATTATTTGTGTTTGTAATTTAAAGAAATTCACTCTTCGACCGTTTACATTTTATTACAAATCAAGAGCGTTCATGTTATTACTGTTAATGGACCGTTATTATCTTTTTATAAAAAAAAAACATTGATTATCTCAGGGCAATTAGACACAAAATCATTGTCAAAACATTTCTCCAATTAAAATGGTTGGTTGAAGAGCGAACCCATCGTTGGCTGAACGAGTTTTTATTGAATTCCCCACATTAAAAAATAATGCCAAATTGTTATCGGTGTTAATATATAAAAATCTGGAAAAAAAGTTGATACTTCTCAAATTAATCATTGCTTATTTATTAAGTAACTCCCTTTTATGTACCAATATATATATATCCTGGCCAAGACAAATCTTCTCTCTTCAAAATAAAATATATATATAAAGTAGAATGATCCATGTTACAGAATAAAGTGCAGAAATGACCGAAGTAATAGGATAAGCCCTTAAAAAAAAACAAATCAACGTCTCGAAGCATGAAAAATGTATTTTATCTTTAAACATAAGATTTAAGCCAATATACCAATTAACAATCATTATTGTTTCGGGAAATTTCGACTAATAATACAGGGAAAGAGGAAAAATGTCCAATCCTCTCCTCTCGATTTTCCTTGAAGGAAATCTCATTTCCTGAACAACTAATGACTACAGGAAATCGAATGATATACTTTAGAGAATTAAACAAGTTTGAATTAGGTATGTGTATATGTGAACTTAAATCTTTTATGTACCTGTATGTGTGTGTATATATATATATACACACCCTAAAACGCATAAAGTAAATATTTGTAGTAAGATCATATATACACGCATCGACGCATCTAGCAGATATTTACATTAAATCATCAAATCGTTTCCCGGCAATAACCTTAACTTTTTAAAAATAATAATAAAACATTTAAAATATTTTTTATAAATTAATTCCTATATTACAACACTTCAAATATAAATAAGGTAGTTTATTTGATGAAAAAGTTACAAAATAATGAAAATGGCACCGTATATCACTGTTTTGTAAACACAATTTTCGCTGAAAAGGCAGTTTTATAAAAGGTAATAATTCTCTCTGTTGCTGAAACTTCAACTCGAAAACGGGCATTAAATTAAAATGAAATGAAAATAATAAATTTTATTCCTCGAGAAGACAGTAATGTAAATAGTCTGCTATAATTTATTTACAGAAGATTATATTAAGAAGGAAAGTTGAAGTAGTTCCACAGGGGGCAACTTTCTGTTCTTTATGCTCTCTAGCGGCCTTCGCATTTAATAAAGTCAAAAATTACAGCTTTCTCTGACACCTGCTTCGTGTTTTTTTATTTTTTATGTTAAATAAATCAGGAATTTATATCTTAAATCTTTTCCCAGTTTAATTTTAAATATATCTATAATTCAATATATAAATGTTAGTAACATGACTAATATACGCATAAGTTATTTGATTTTAAGAATGAATAAAATCTGTGAACTGGGATTATAAACATTTTTTTTATGGATAGCACTAAGAAATTGCTAATCATATGTTTAATATGCTACACGCTCGCAATGGACATCAACAATTATTCATATTGTCAGATTAGTTCAAATGGATACCAATTGTAATCCTCATCAATACACTAACTGACATGACCAAAATCATCAGAATTAATTACAATTCAACATTCAGAGATCTCCTCTAGTAATTATGACTTAATTAGAAATTGAATATATGCATATATACATGTAACTAAGTATACATTGCAGACCACTGTAAACAAATTAGGAGTGCCGAAACAATCATTAGTGTTCTTTTAAAACTATTAGACTTCACGCTTGTTAAAATTTATTTTATTTTATTGTACTAATATAAAAAAATAACTGGATTAAGTTTATAAAAACATTATTTTATCTGAAATCAACAATATATCCACTTATTTTCATAGATGGTTGACCGGATTATACAATTTTCCAGCTTGCACACATATGCTTTATTAATGATCTAATGAATAGTAGGCTGACTCCCATTTTTGTGAATGGGATACGACTATAATTTCATTTTGACACCTAAACAATTATACAAATGAAGTTGTCGATAAAGAAATAAACAGCTATTATTTGATGTTTAGAGATTTTATTGCCCTTTTGGTAATATCTGAATAGTGAAAAGCACATTTTTTTAGAAAAACTCAAGCAAATATAGGAAGCTAAATAATGAATCGACAATAACACAAAATTAACTTTTACTTAAATATTCTTGGTCCAAAATTAAAGCAACGAATCATACGTTCGATGTTACATAATTAATCATAAATAGTAAAATCTTCAACAATGACAACAATCAAGGAATTGGCATTTTTGAGTTAAGCCAATAGTAGCATAGGTCAATACAAATGTTGAAGCTTTTAATTCAGGAATGAAATATTTGATGTTACATTTCCTAGATTTGATTGACGTGTTTTTTACTGAAGTCATGTTTTGGGTTCAAAAAAGTTTCAAGCTTTTAAACATATTTTTAATGATTAATACACGAATTTCAATATCATCATTGGGATAGGAATGCTTTGCTTTACTTATTCCCAAATTTATTTTTTTTTACTCACATGGAATTTTATAATACCTCTATTGAAAAATTAGGTTTTTTGATCTATAACATTGTTTTTTTAAGGTGCGAATTGCGAATGTGTTATTATCTTTACATTACGACATAATTTTATATATTTTTGAGTAGAACTCCCTTCCTTCATCAACGGAACAGAAATTTTCTAAAAAAACCGAGTCATTTTATAATTTTAATTTTTTTAACTCACACGGAGCTCTCAAATACCTTTATAGAAAAATTATATTTTTTTATGACATTGGTCTTTAAAGGATATCGCTCCGTAATGTATGAGAATATTGTTAAGAGTCAAGAAACAATTATACTAATAGTATAATACGCACTTACTTTTCCATTGTATTGACAAGAATCATAGGATTTAAAGTGGCTTTTTTCCATTTTAAGCCAACAAGCTATTCGATTTTCTTCTTCAGTTTACAAAGGGAAGTGGAAGCCTCCATTATGAAAATGTTTGTTTTATAATTTATTCGGGACGACAAGCTAAGTGCCCTATTAGCTGGAGAGAGATGTGGTGTGGTAAGTAGCTGTGGTCTGGATCCTTCCTTCCTCTCTCTCCCCATCATGGTTCCTGTCAACCACTCCATTCCGTTCCCCGACCCAATCTTCATTAATCTTGAATCCAATCCTATATGAGTTTTATCCTGGCCTTGGTCTCAAGATCAACACTACATTAATTATCGTGTTGACAATTTTATTAGAGAGCCACATGTGACGCAGGGAGTAATGAAACTATTTCTCTTGACATAAAAACAAACTGTCATTAGTTTAAACAAATATTATTGGTAAAAAATCCAAATACCAAATAAAAGGGTTGATCTGCGGTTTAGTGGTTAGCATAATAACCTACGCATGCCCAAAGTCGTGTATTCAGTCCGGTAGATGGCCTAAGGAATTTTTAAAAGGGAGTAAAATCGGTGGTTATGCTGTCCTTGGGAAAACACGACAAATGATGGTCCAGAGTCAGGGCGATGTCAGGTACTCGTTGAAGATCTCTGTCTGAAGAGAAAAAAATTAGGACTGCCACTGTAACATGGCCCGATTAGACATTGTGGCATACTATCTACCTAAATATATATATTTAGGGTATGTATTAATGTATATATAAATATTTTGTTTCTTTCTCTTCCTCTATGTGCTTTCGTTTCCTAGTGGAACAGGCCTCAATCCAATCTTCCCGATCTCAACTCACCCTGTTCATTGGAGCCAGGGTCATTCCTCAACTTGCTCCCATTTTGAATATATTCTTCTTCTTAGTAAACCGGACTCCTATTAGCATTCTAGGTTGACTTTTCTTTCTAAAACATGTATAACTAATTCATTTGCTTTTTTATTCAATGAAAGTCTTTAGTTCGGACACTTTGTCAATTGTCTAATTCCGTACACGGCCCATCCTTCTTTTACCAAAGATACTTCATTTTATCTCACAGCTATGCTTGTCAAGCAAGACCCAACTTTCATTGGGCAGACTGCTTCACATATGCCGAGATTCTTCTCTTTCCCTGTCTTTCGGTAGCGAAGTTTCTATTATGGATCTGGGATCGCTTTATTGATTCAACATATAAACATATATGAATAACATTTTAGTCATGCAGAATAAATTTCAATAAAATAATCGAAATTCTAGGCTCTTTACATGCTTTAACAATAAATTTCTCAAATAAATGCTAAGATATTAGAACTGATAACAGGGAGATTCGGCAATTAGTTTATTTACGAAATAGTTCGAATTCAACTGCTCGATTTTTGCCATAGCTTCAATGTCTGAAATGCATCTGATTGGAATTGTTAACATGATACCGCATTTAGATATTTACTCTAGTGGAATTTCAAGAAACTGAACGATATATATATATGTTTCAAATCTATCGGCCTAGAAGTAAGTAAATAACTTTTAAATAATAAATATGTCCCATTTGCAGCTGATTTGGCCCGAACCCGATATCAATCTTTTCATGACAAACTTCATTTCCACTCAAACCCACTATTTTCAAAGCTCGCAACCTCTTCAATTCCTGATAATCCTCCAAGGCGTCTGAAAAGAAGATGGCCTCGTCATCTTCTATTTTGAACTTTTTATTTGAGTATTACCACTGGGTGGTTTCTCTACTTGTCTTTTCATGCCAATGTAACATTCATTATATTTACTTGATGTATTCTGTTATGCAGTTGTAAATTTCATACAATGACTTAAATAAATACTTCAAAAATTCACATAAATCTTGAAACAAGACATGTCCTAGCGAATAAAAAATACCGAATAAAGCTCATTTAAAAATGTAACTATAATTTAATATCCATCATGTCATGTGTTACCTCAAGAATAATTGAAAAGAAAAATATTTACATTTATTATGGAAAAATCTTTAAAACCCAGATTTATTAAAATGTGAAGAAATTTAAGTGAATGCCATAGTGAATACTTTCAGCGTGTTCAACACCAAGATTCTTGTCTTTTAGGCAGGATCCAACCTACGATTTTAAATATGAACTTGACAAATGGAAATAGTTATGTTTATGATGATTTCAAATACGTTTGGGCATTATCCGTCAAATCCGGCTGTGATAGATAAATTATTTCAGCTGTTAACAGCCACGGATGAACCCTGTTCGATCTGGAAAACTTCCTGGGGCTCCATAAACCAAGCCTCTCTAAAGTGAGAACCCCTAATTGGAGGAGACAAATTTAAGTTATAACAAAATAAAAAAATAAATACATTTAAAGAAATAATACTGACAACTATGCATACAGAGATTTTTGCGACAAGCACCGATTTAATTCGTTTCAAATAGATCTTATCCATTACAATTACTTACTTCATTAAATGAAACCTTTATTAGCGTTAGAACTTTGAGGACAGGCGACCCAGATCCTGAGCCAGGTCTAGATTGAATATAAAGCCAATCAGTGCTTGAAACAGCAAGGCTACATTCGAGTAGATTACACTGGCTTTGTAGGAATAGTTGAATAGAAAGCATAGGTTAGCGGCTTTAGTGGGAACTCAACCTCAAACCAAGGCCACTACTCTTCCACGAATGACTTTAATCAAGAAGTAATAGATAAATTGGAGTTGTTAAAAAAATTAACGATATTTACAGAAACATTATGATAACAAGGAATAAAGAATTTGAAAAAAGTTACCTCAATCTTTTTTTTTTGGAATTGAAAGCTACTATTCCATTCAAAATACAAGAAATTTTATACTTCCACGATAGTTCAATGCTTCAAATTAATAAAATAAATTGACTATGACAATCCAAACAAATATTTATATTGCTATATAAATTATTATGATATGATTATAAATATTATACGATATAAACGTTGATATTAAAAAAACCTTGGCATTAAAATAAAATTTAAGATTTCTTCATGGTGATTTTCAGATGACTTACAAAACTTCCAATAACATATGAGTTGTTTAAAGTTTTTAGCATTATGAGACTGTTCAGCACTATTGAGTTTTTATTTTAAATGTGTAAAACTGCACAAGTACACTGAAGTCTGAGGAAGATCAAGTAAACACCGAGTTCTTAAGTTCAGCAGAACCAAGGCTATTATTTCAGGGAAAACCAATTTTGAAAACTAATTTTCAATATAAAGTGATTACTGGAACCTGATACTATAGAAGATCACAAGCATTTTCATTTATAAAAAGGAATAAAACACTGGAATCAGGGAAGATACTGATTTTGGGATTAGATCTATAACTTCAGTTGTAAAAGTCAGTCAGCGCCATTAACCTATTATTATTAATAGTAAACTGACCATACGATTCAACTTTACTTTAAGCTCTTGCGAGGATAGCTTACACAAATGATCTTAAATATATAAACAAAATAAAAAACAAGAAACTTGTATAACTACAACCCATGAAGAGTCTTGGGTTATGTGGTAGAGACTATACTGTTTCTTGGCCAACGGTTGTGCAGAGAGGTGATTTATTCTATATCATACTCTATCGTATCAGATAGAATAGAATAGAATATAAAAATAATTTTATTCTGGGACCAGGTCCCTTTAGAATAACAGAGAAGAACAAAATAAATGAATATATATCTGGCCAAAGGCCTACATCAAAATAAAACAATAATTACATAATATCCTGAAAGTAAATAACTAAGCAGGTATGTTTTGGTGGAGTATAAGAAAATGTGATACAAAATTAAAATAAAAGAACAGACATATTTACAATAAAATTGGGTAACAGATTAAATAAAATTCTGCCAGTTATGGGATTTGAACCCAGTACCTTCGGTATGGCAACTCAGCGCTCTACCACTGAGCCACTCCGCTCCGATCTTAGATATATATTATACATAGATTTTCAAAAGAAATGGAAGACAGACGCTGATGAAAGTAAAGAGCGCATTGGAATGAGATGCAAGGAATGGTAATTGGACGACCAACTGTTGTCGGATATCGAAGCAACGCAATCCCAACTGACCAGGTTTAGCTGCGATGAGATTATCCCAGTTATTGCTGACTTGGCGATGAGGCCCCGGTTATAAAGGAGGAGCGAATCATCAATATACATTGCATTTCATCAGACAGGCGGATCCACGTGTTCCCACCCACCTCAGTCCTTCAATACTCATTCGTTAGGAAAATGCATTAAAACTGAACAGGAGTACCCTAAGTAGTAATGATTGGAAAAAATAAATAAAAGTTGAAAACAAATTTATATATAAGATAAAGAATTTTTTTTCTTGGGATCTGTGGGATATTAAAGATATTCTAAGGAAGCATTAAAAAAAAAAAAATAAAACATGTAACACTACTTCCTATGGATATGCTTGGCTTTAAAAAAAATTCTATTATTCAGTATGAATTAATATCTTTGTTGAAACATTATCATTGATACTCAATTGAATTGATCGGTGAAATTATAAATGGATGTAAAGTTCTAAAGCTCCAAAGAACAATAAAGGAAAAATAAAAAATACAAAAATTAAGTTACTTTAAGATTGATTAAGGTACATAATAACAATAAAAATCTAAGAAATAAATTAATACAACTAATAACATTAATCCTTAATGAAATGAATACCCCATAAAAAAAATCTAAATATCTATTAATTAATACATTTTATTATACGTCGTAGTTTTTTTTTGCTATAGAATTTTTACATCTATTAATTTACATCAATTTATATCTACTACTTTTCACCACTAAAATATCACGATCAAATATACCCTTATTCATTTAATAATTATAATGTAACAATTGGATATCATAGATATAAAATAATTAATTAAACTGCATACCTGTATCGACACTAATAAGATAAATATATCTTCCATGAAATTATCCACGTTGATCTACGATGGTATTCAGAACATTCTAGCCATAATGGCTGAACAGTATTCCAGAGATCACTTCCAAATTATTATTAATATAAATGGATGACTACACTAAATTGTAATAAGAAACTTAGATTAACAAAAGATCTATCAAAGAATTAGTGATTGGTTAGTTGGACAAAACTACAATAAATATATCGCCAAAAGCTCAACCTGAAGGTTGTGTATAAATAAGCGGGAAAAAAAATTCTGTGGAAATTCAAGAAGCACTCCTCGACAAGGAAGCTTCTGTGATATTCTTCGAAATAGAAAACCCTTTTTAAGTATGGGGACTTCTGCACATATAATAAAAATCTACCAGCTGTTGTCGAACAAAGAACGGATGTACAGTAACATTGGATATTCAGAAAACTGTCCTTTATATATTACATTTTTGTTCAAAAAATATAAATTTATTGTTCATCTCCAGTATTTTCTAAATAAACGTCTCGATTTCGTCGTAATAAATTATTAATGATAGGTAATCAATGTTTGTTAGTTCCTTTGAAACTAAACTAAATAAATATACAAAAAACATATGCCCAAAAGAGAAAATACATGTGAGGCACGATTTGAAAAAATCAAAACAAAAAGCCATGGATCTCTAAAACAATAGGTAACAAAAATACCTGCCGATATTTCCCCAATTCAGGCACCATTCGGGGAAAAGAATAATAAAATGATAAGATAAATAAAGCAGATTCCGACATCACAGTGAAACAAGACCCCAATCGGACACCACCCCACCGCCGCTAGGTCAAAATACTACTCGAGAATTATTATGAAATGTTCAAAATATTATTTTATAATTTATTTAGTATGTTTATTCCATTTTTGGATATACTTGATATCCCTGCCCTATTAACATTGTTTATAACACCGAGCCCTGGTTCAAATATTGCTAAGCTAGAGGTAAAACGATTTTATACCATTGCGGGCTAATGTTTACCAGTTTCGTTTGTGGTAAAAACATATTTTAACCAGTAGAAATGTAAAGTTCCAATAAGTAACTACTTTATGGTAAAGTTTGGGTCATATTATTATTATGTTTTAATCAGAATGTTACTAAGAATTACTGAATTCTAAATTAATGTCCGAATTACTAAAATTATTATTCATATGAACTTCTGAAAATGAAGTTGTATGTTGTTTAAATCATTTTTAACTTCCTAACAATATCGGACATTTATAAAATGTCTTAGAATTTAATACTTGACGAAGAATACGAAAAGTTAAACTTCTCAAAAATCCATTTCAGAAAATAAGCTATATATGATTCCAGTTAAAAAGAATTCAACTTTACTTCAAGCTCTTGTGAGAATAACTTACACAAATGATCTTAAATATATAAACAAAATAAAAAACAACAAACTTGTATAACTACGACCCATGAAGGGTCTTGGGTTACGTGGTAGAGACTATACTGTTTCTTGGCCAACGGTTGTGCAGAGAGGTGATTTATCCTATATCATACACTATCATATCAGATATATACCCTCATTTGGATAACTACTTTAAAGGCTGGGGGACAGATTAAATAAAATTCTGCCAGTTATGGGATTTGAACCCAGGACCTTCGGTATAGCAACTCAGCGCTCTACCACTGAGCCACTCCGCTCCGATCTTAGATATATATTATACATAGATTTTCAAAAGAAATGGAAGACAGACGCTGATGAAAGTAAAGAGCGCATTGGAATGAGATGCAAGGTATGGTAATTCATTCTTCCCCATAGGCCAATTAATATTATCCAAAATATCAGACATTTCCTAAACCTACTGTACTCGTATTTTAAATGATTTAATTTAATTCTACCTATTTCCAATGGTAAACATTTGTTTTCAAAGGATAATTACAATTAAAAGATGTGTAGTGATAACTAGTAAATATATTTTTCAACTGAAGACTCTTCCAGTGTAACCGAATTCCAGAGCTCAGGAAGAGAGAACAGAGGATCGAAGAAGAAACACTTGTCGATGGGAGGAAGTGCCTTATAGGGGGCTTCCTGAGCTGGCTAACTCCACCTTCATAATGCTAAGCCTGGGTGTCTGAAGTTAGCAGGGTTAATAGGTTTAGCCGAGCAGCGCTGCTAATTCAGCTGCTAAATGTGAAGGCGGCCGTCTTCCGTCAAATAGGGATTTTAGGATAACTAGGTCAGCTAAAGGCTGATGATATGAGAAAAAAAAAAAGCTTTTAGGTAAGAAGTATTAGCCCTGAAATTTCTGAGTTATAAAAAAAAACACTTATAAAAAGTTACTTCTCAAGAACAAGGAACCATACTCAAATCGCCTAGGACGCGTTTAAAACATATGACAAGAAAGCTAAATACGGGGGAAAGTTATGTATATTTTAATTACAGATAATGACAACACCTGGTATAAGGGGTATAATTCAGGCTTAAGGGGTATACTATTAATTAAGTCATATAAAAGAAATTTAAAAAAACACTTCCAATACAAACCAAGTAGGGTCTAGGGTTCAGTATGCAAATATTGTAGAGATTAAGAGACTACTGTTACTAGGAAAACAGATGTTCAGGTAGGTGATATATCAGGGATCATCCTCAACTGCAAGATTTTTCCCCATACAAAAAATTTACCCATTTTATAGAAGCTGGGTGAGCTGCCGGAGGGTCTCCAGGCCCCGTAAGATACATCCTCAGGTGTTAATTGATTTGATGTATTATATTGCTAGGTAGATAAAAAATATATAATAACATTTAACACTTTTACAGTAATTAGAGTAAAATTATATCATAAGCACATGATTCTGGATTTTTTTTTTAATTACCATAAATTTTATGTTGTGGTAGAGAGAATTATAGCGAAACTAAATAAAATAAAATATTAATTTAATAGAATATGTTTATTTCTTTAGTGCACACATCGCTCGTTAAATAGTCAAAATAAAAATCCCAAGCATTTGACTTCGCCGTCCCAAGGAATTTTGCCGTTGAAAAAGTCCAGTTGTTTTCCAAAAACACGTGAACCTTATGATATTTTTGTATTTTTTTAAATATAATGATAAGAAACATTTTATTAAATACACAAAAGAAAAAAACACGAAATTTAAATGAATTCTTGATCCTTCCACAGTTGTACGAAACATCTTAATATGTAAGATAATAGTTAATATGTAAATATATAAGTACCCTATACATTAGAATATACAAAAATATAAACTGATAATATTTTCTTAGGTACATTAATCACTTGACTAATCTAACTAGCAATATTTTTAGTAATATTTAACTAGTTTGATGAGAGAACTTTAATATCGTATTTTGTACAAACAAACGCTTTAAGAAACCTCACATAGCAATAATATTTTTTTTTTACAACTGTTAGTCAAGGTTGTTGATTTTCTTTCATCATTACGAATTTTTCTCAAATTTAGTCGTTGGTATTTGTAATCCCACGTACTTATGTTCATTTTTTAGGTCAATTACACAGAAATAATAGGTACGTACAATTTTCCCTCAATTAAATAATGATATTCTTTGTAAAAAAATGTTTTATGCCATATTTTGCTGGCAACAGAATCTCCAATAAAAACATCCCTAAGGACAAAAGTTGAAAAATAAACTATTTTTTACTAGAAGTATAAACATCGTTCACTAAATTTCCTGAGAAATAATCTAATTACACACAAACTATTAAATTATTGTGTCTTGATTTTTTTAAAATAATATTAAACCCGCTTTCCGGCTTCACTCAATGCAACATATATAGGTATTTTACTCACTAATTATAACCAGTAATAGGTGAAGTACTACTTGAACGTATAAATCGATGTCCATGTATTTAGATATGCAGTTATACAATCATAATCAAGCAAGAAATTATATAGTTATGATGGAGATAGGCATCCATTGTGTAGGCTCAGAGGAGCTTGAGGTCAAGGGGTGGGGCTTATCCAGAGCTATGTGCTGTGCACTTAAGAGCTTAACTCTCAGGTATTATTGAAAATTATAGTCATAGCCCATCTTGCTACTAAAAGGTTAATGAGTTGGGGCGTTCTAGAAAATAATCATTTTAAAAATGGGAGAGAATAAAGTAAAATTAACCACTTGAAAAAATACTTTTAATAAAAATAAGCCGACCTAAAGCAGTGAATATTCAATTTTTAAGGCGTAAAGAAATAAAGGCAAAAGCTCCCAGTAAGACAGGAATTTACTCAAGATTTTATAGAGAACTTAAGTATAAATGAATAAACCATTTTAATACAAAACTTGTTGGGATCATTCTTTAAAAAACGTTTGAGTACATTCAAGGTGTTCCGGGTTCAAATCCGGATTGTGGCAGATTTTATTTAATCAGTTGAAAGGCGAGGACAGGTACTATTGGGATCGGGAGGGCTTCCAAGGGCCTAATCAGCCTCTTATAATCGTGCATCTAAAGTTACTGAACAAAAACTCTGGTAGTTAGGTGCGATATCGGACAAATCGCCTCCCTTCCCAGCGGTTGTCCTTAAAACAGTACAGTTTCTACCACGTATTGAACTAAGGACTTTTCAGGCCTTAACATTGAGGTAAGAGTCGACTTTTGCTAACATCGCCTTTTCAAATTAATCAATGGAGTGCAAACTATCAAAAGACTTTTAGTAAATATCACTCCTGGGAATTATATAAGGAACTAATGAGCAGCATTGAATACCGTCAAGATAAGTAAGAACCTTGGAGCAGAATAATATTACAAACAGTTTTTTTTTGTCCATTTTAGTTAAACTCAACATAATATGGATTATTATAATCATTTATAAGCTATTTGATACAAAGCTATTTGATGTCACTAATGGAAAACTTGGCATTAATATTTAATTTCCTATACCAACTTTTTTTTTTAAACATTAAATAATAATAAAAAAAATAATTATGCTACCATTTAATTTAATTTATAACAACTACTATCATGACAGTTCTAAAATTGATTAATCGGATTCTTTCATTATACCCTTTTCTTCATAATGAACCGAACGATATAATATTATTTAACCACTTAATAAAATTATAAAGTAAAACTTCAATTAAGAGAATTTCATTACTTTACTTCAAAATCAAAAATTGCCAACAGATCTTAAGATAAATCAAGTGGGTCTCTTGTAAATATTTAACAGGAAGATTGGATAGTCGTGGGGTGTTATCAGTCTTCTATACTAATATGAAAAATATTATTAAGCCATTTCAAGAATTCACTAAAATTTCATATTATTTTATTGAAGTTAAAATGCTACGAAATAGCAAGGCGGTCATTTTCGTTTATTTAAATGGGTCAATGATCGAAAATAAATACATAAATAAATGTAATTAAATCATTTTTAGAGTGAGATAATATGAGTACTAAAGTATCATAAGCAAGATACATATGAAGGATTTAACCAAGGAAAATTTCCAAGAAACGAGGATAGTCGTAATTGTTTTGTCAAATGCATGTCTAAATGGAACCAGACAAGCATGAAATTGAAAATATGAAATCACATTAAAATACTTACATAGAATGCCACAGAATAATTATTGTATAATAAAAAGTCTGGCATAGAGATGGCTATTCAGTGAGGAGCAATCCCGGCTAGATGGCAAGCAGGACAATCAAACCAGATTTAATTATTTTAAACTGAGCAAATAAAGTAAAGGTTTTAATTTGACTCAATTGTCAGATTTCTCAGAAAATTACAAATAATTGGGTTAGTCCAGGAAAAAAATGGTATAAAATATAGTTCATGACGTTTTTAAACTTTTTTTTATTGTATTGGGTTTGCAAAAGGAAACCATTTTTGTTTATGGTTTTTTTAGTTAAAATGAATCAACACTAAGTTGCCATTGGCCTTTACATTCAAATAAACTGCTATTCGTTCGTCAACTTCTCGCCTATAAATCAGCACAATTTTTATTAACAATATATTTCTGTTTATGCGCAATATACACCATTAGTTAAATAATTTGAAGTAGGCTTGACAAATTGTTTGTTAAAAATACTGAAAAAATAAGCTTAAAAATGATCCAAAGTATTTTTGTAAGCATTCTAAACTTTACCTTTGGCACTTATAATTTTCATTAAAGCAGAGTCCATGGTACCACTTAGGTTTTTAATACCTCACGTGAAATTGTTTTTAATTACTCGTTGAGTTGTTCCTCGTTTCTTGGAAATTTCCTTAGTTAAGTCCTCCATATACATATAAAACAGTTTTTATACTAAATTCGAGTATAATTAAAAACTGAAATGAAAAGTAGAGCTGGATGCTAGACAGAAATTTCAAATCTTCAATTTTCATGTTCTCATTTGACATTTAACTATTAAAATTCAGTGTTAACCACATTACTATCAACAATTTAGAAATAATATTTCTTTCATTAATGATGATAGCACATCTCTTCCATAAGCGGTGTGAGATATTCATATTTTTTAACATTTCTCGGATTGCCAATTTCAATAAAATATTGTAACTCATTTTGTTACTGAAAAACTTATTTGCCAGAAGATCTAATAATCCAAGAAATGGAAACTGTTAATTTCGTATGTTGAGATGAAAACTTGAGAAAGACAAGAATCAAGAGAGAGTCGGCACAACTGTGTGAAAAACAGGGCATTTCCAACTTTGCAATTAAATGCTGCTTTGAAGTTTCTGTTTTCTATTTGTGAAATTAAAAAAAACTACTTGATGCAATGCTTTTAATCTGCATGCGATAAAATTATGTTCTGTCTCATATTTCATGATTAAAAAATAGATAATTGTAACATTGTAAATAGCAAATAAAAATCCAACATTTTTATGAAATTTCGTATGTTTAGATGAAAACTTGAGACAGAATCAAGAGAGAGTCGGCACAACTGTATGAAAAACAGGGCATTTCCAACTTTTTCAAAATTATTCCTAGTGAGCCAATCAATGAGAAGGGGCTACGTATGCTAGATTTCACATGTTTTCATATTAGATCCTAGCATACCAAAAGAGTGGAGGGAAAGGGAGGCTTAGACTTTTTTATTCTTGTCTCCAAATCAAATGATCGTAAAAAAAAAAAAAAAAAAGGTAAAAAAAAATTAAATAGGCAGTCATGAGGATGGCCGAAGAAGTGAAAACTCAAAACTTTAGAATAGTTATGTTCTTTTTAAAACTTCTAAATTAATTAAAGTCTGAATTATTAAAATTTCGGATTTGTGACTTTAAATTATTAACATTAGTCTGGTTTTACATATACAGACACTCCAAACAATAATTATATACATTTTCAAGTTTATTTTATTTACTAATCATGATAAGATGCACAAGCTGAATAGAAAATATTAATAATTTGATTGAAACAATAATCAGTTTATAGGTATATTATGTATACCTTGTATTAAAATACATGCTATTGAACTTTTATTTTTATTTTTAGCATTATTATCATCGTTAAGCTCAACAATAGTTAGTTTGTTTTTTATTTTAATCATTTTATAAAACAAGACATTTAATAATAGTAAATAAAATCTTTTAGAGGAAAAAGTTTAACTAGTTATTGACGTTTTAAGTAATTATCAACTCCACAACTATTAAAACGACCTTTTTGATAAATATAATAATTCTTATATCAATGAAATTGTAACCATTAAACTAAAGTTAATAAAACAAATTGTGTAACTCTTGCGCAGGCCGATGGGCGTCGCCAGTCTCGCGCAACACGTCAGAAGAATGCCGAGCATGTCGGTGACCCAAAGTTCATAAGTTTTTCCTCTAACAAAAGTTTTCCCCGCTAAACCCGGGAAAGAAGTTTTCAATTAAAAAGATTAAAAAAACGATAAATGATTTTCATGAATTCCCATATTATTTTTTAATATTAATTATAGGTTATGAAACATGACTTCATCCAATTGTTAAATTATTTTATACACTTTTGACCACCTATAAAATCGAAAATTAAAGCTGTAAGGAAACCCCTTAAAATGGAAACCAAATATTCTTTAACTATCAGAAAACAATAAAGGATTGATTAACAATGGGCAACCTTTTTTATTCTTTAATGACGTCTTTCTTACTCTCCAATAACGTTTTTTCTCATTGACACTATTTAATTAAATTCTTCTTTCTTAACACCCTTTTAGCGCCTTTCAACAGAATAGAATTCCTAGAATGAATTAAACATCAGGAATATTATTTCTTTATTTGATAAAAATAGAGGCGAAAAATGAGCATGGCTTAAGGCTATTGTCGCAAATAACGTTTTTACATACCATAATATAGATATAAAAATAAATTATACCACTTTTAGCTTACAATTACTATTCTATTCATTTGATGTTAGGGTAGAACTAATTCAGGCTTATTAATTTTTAAACACTCATAACTGCGAGCCTTAGCATGGAAGCAAACAAGTAGCATACTTCAATAGGGAACATAAACTATTTGAAACTGCTTTGAAATTTGAATTTGGTTCCAAGGTGTTGGTTCGTTAAGCCCAAAAAAGTTATTAACTCTGATCGTGGGTTGATGACGCCACAATACACAGTACATAGAGAGGGGATAAGAGGCATCATCTCCTGTATAGTGTGTGTGTTATTTGTCCAAAAATAGTATACCTATTTATTTCACCATATAAAATTTTAATATAAATAAACATTTCAAAATTTTTTAAGATTTAAAAAACGTGTGAATTTTACGTTTTTACAACTTTAAAAAATAAATTTACCATTTTTATGCTTTCGGTTATAACTAAAATTTACTACAATCAGAGTTTACGTTTACTATTCGACATTTTCGTAGATTTAAACAAAGCAAGTTTAAAAAAAAAAAAAAATTATATACAGTCAATTATTAAAGCTTTACTTTTCTATTAATTAATAATCAATATATTTCTCAGTAATATTTCTATTTGTAGTACCTACCTTTGACTTATTTTGCTGGATATAAGCCCATTGCCGACAATATATTTGAGGAATTATACCCTGAGGTAATGGAAATCCAGAATGAAAGCCTAGCAATTATCTCCCGATGAAAATTGATTGACAAAGAATTATGGAAGTGCCAATTAGCCGAAAGGTAGTAATTTGACAAATGGAGAGTTAAAAATTACAAATGTTGAAGATAAGTCAAAGGAATCCCAACAGAAATTCTTTTATATTTTATTATTTTTCTAAAATATTATTTCGTACTGATTTCATATTTTAGTTAAATAAAGAATATATTCTATCACTATCACAACTTTTTTTTCACTTTAAAAGTCTTGTTAAAAAAAAAAGAAACTGGAAAATTGTTTGCATTCAGAAACGAATAAGAGATAGATTGAAAATGTGTTTGTCCCCAGCTCTTTGGCCTTTGCTTATTCCCTTTGGTGAAGGTTCTTGCAGAGGTAATCCCTCTATGTATCGCGAATGGTCTGTTGGGGCCACAAGGCGAAGCCATTGCCCCTAGGGATCTCCACAACTCGTAAAGTCAGATTTCAGTTTACAAAAAGGTGTAGTAAAAAAAAAACAAGTATAAAACTAAAAAAAAAAAACTCTTTGCTAATATAATATATCACCTGGATATATGTATATTTATTTATATATATACATCCACACACACTGTATTTCTGCTATTTATTATTCTGCTAAAATTGAGCAGAACCTTATCTAGGGGTTCTCAAACACAAAATCTCATAGTCGAAAAGGGAATATAAATTTCTGAAGGGGTCGGAAATCTATATTTCCCTTTCCTGACTAATTTGATATTATTAAAAATGACCATAAAATGTTTTTTGTTATTGCCTACCCAAAATTCAGTACATAATTGTATTTCATTTACAATTTTTAAACACATAAGTTACTAGAAAATCAGACAGATAAATTAATTTTTCATTATCTGGTCTGCTATTGCCATAATATACATACCACCTGGGTCTTTTTATTATCATAGCTGTACAGGTTATCTTAAATTATTTTATTTCAGAATATTTTTTTTCTAATTTTCATTATAATTTTTTAAGGGGATTAAAAAAATACGTAACTGTGAATAAATTATACTCTTAAAACATTTTTAAAATTTGCGTTCTCAAAGGTCTGTATTTTTCATTTGAATGAATTCTCGATTTAAATATTGGCCTTATTTAAACTGGCAAATATTATTAAGTTTCAAAAGTTCACTATATGATAAGAAACTCTACATTGGGACAAGGAAACCGTCATAGACCAAAATGTGAAAGAGTTTCCTCCATGGATGAACTTCAAGGGTTGATATAAGCATGGCTCAATTAAATAACCGACGCTTGCCAAAGCGATTGTAATAATTAATATATTTATTCCCTTGAATCTAGAAATATTAATTAAAGTAATTGCACTGAATGAACGAACTATCTCACCACTTAACTAGTGAAGGCTTGAAAAGACTATAGGTATCAATTAACTATTGACTTTGCCCTCTGGTTCTCTGTATAATTTATCGCTTATTAACAGCAAAGCAAACAATGTCTTCAATTTTAGAACATTGTCCCGCTAGAATCATACACCAATCACAAATGTTCAATTTCCCTATAAATTGGCCAACATAAAATTTAATCTTACGCAACACAGGCCTTACAAGACTCACAAACAATATAAATAACAAAGGTTGAACCAATGATGCCAACAATGAAAGCTTAGACTGAAACAAGAAGAGTCACAACAAATTACTTCTAAGAGTAGTTAGGCGTGAAACTTGTTCTCTTCACAAAAACACCAATTTAGAAACAAGACAAAAATTAAACACGTACTACTTACATACTGAAACCAGTTTGGACAAACAAAATTTTTAAATGTATTAAAAATTTACGGCATTGTTATACATAATCACAGAAAAAGACTAGAAACTTTTCAATCAAAAATACTTAGACGTCACAAAAGCACGATGGTAGGTCAATAACAAAGCATTCCAAAATGACTTAAAAATACCAAAGTGGCGAACACTTACGAACATACTACAAACGCTTTAAAAAAAACTACACCGAAACCTATTGATATACTAATAGTAGATAATGTCATTTTGTTTTATTTTACTAACGCCTAACCAGCTAATTGTAAATATAGCTTTTATTTTCTACTTGTTTGACAGGTGTGGGTACAAATTTATACAGAAAAAATATTCATTCTTTAAGTGATAACAAATAAAAAATAAAACTACAAAAGTTTACAAAACTAGTTAAAAAAAAAGGTCATTCACAACAAAGACATTAGAGAAAAGTTCAAATAAGCTTCAATTCAATATTATTAACCATTATATATCTCAAAAAATGAAAGAGATAGTCCAATAATCCGATTATAATGGATAGATTCAACTTATGGAATATTTTTAAAAAATAATTCATCAGTTCACTGACATTCATATTAATCAAAAGGTTGTACAATACAAATAAATTCCTTTACAATACTATAATGGTTAAAATCCGTTCCCTGTTGGTAATTAATCATTCCATTATTTCTATGATTTCAGGGCAGCCAAGCTTCCTTCTGAAAATTTCCTGAATCGCAATGGGAGACATCAAAAGCGGAGACCTAATCCTACGCGTGAACTTCTTTATTGATGAAGCCCTAAATGAAATTCATAAATGATAAAAGGAGAATCCGCGAGGAGTACCATCCATGACAGTCAGGTCCTAAACAAAGCTCCGTATAGAAATTTTAATGTGATACCAAAGGCCTAAGAACACGAACACATATCTAATGAAACCAAGTGCAATAAACGTTAATATTTCAGGTAATTATTAGAGAATTCATACTAAGGACATCGAAACAAGTAAAATGGCGAGTGTTCTGGGCATCATATTTGTTGTTAAGAATATGAATATAAAATCTATTTTGAAAACTGGAAGCAATATGAACGGCTTGGAATAAAATGATACGTAAATTTATATTTTTCATTATTATGGTTTTCTTAAAATTGAAGCTTTTTAGTTGAAAAAAAAAAGAAGGTAAAATCGGAAACGTTGGTCAGGAAACTCCTGGAGTTTTAATAACTCGAGTTTTATTAAACCGCAATAAGTAAAACCGGAACGTGAAAGTAGAAATAATAATTAAAACATTTTATACAGGGCAAAAACTTAATAATGGTATTAATTTTGTGTTTTGTTTTTTAATTTTACCTATATCAAGTTACACTCACGATATATCCAAAAAAATCTTAGTTTTCAACTAAGTAATAAAAAAAAAACAACTTTAAAATATATTGTATCCTAAAAATATTGTCATTTATATAAGAATCCTATTCTATAGAATAAATTCGAATTTAAGAAACAAACAGCGTTGCTAATTAGTGTCACCTTTTTAAAAGGCGCAATTTACATAAAGTTTTTTTTATTTAATAACGCTGAATCGTTAAAAGTGAACATTTGGCAATCCAAGTATGATTTTAGATATTAAAAAAAAAAGAAGATAAAAGTGAAGGTTGTATGTTTAGTGTAATAATATCCTTAAAAATGATTTGATTTAAGTTATTACAGAAACCATTTGGAATTATGAATTAGCATTAAAATTAAAAAGTCAAACTTTTTTTTTTTATTGAATCCCTAACAACGATCAAATAAAGTTTATTTATTTACGAAAACCTTTATTGTCATTCTTCCGGATATATCCAAGTTATCTTCTTACAACCCTTTTACAAAACATCTCGAATAAAAATCTACATATTTTATTCCTTATAAATTAAAAGGAAAAAATATATACCGTTACAGGAATAGATCAGGATTTTTACAGGATCAGGATTATTACTAACAAAAAAAGTTTGAATTCAGAATCTTTCAATATATTTATATAACTTTTCTGAGTAATGAGAAGTGTGGAATCACAAGTACTAAGGAATCTGGATCGACTTTAAATTCTATATTACTATTTATATAAAGTCTAAACAAGGGAATCTCCTGGCTTACAGGAAGTCCCGTTCTCCTTGTTCAACTTGAACTTGAAAAAGAAAATCTTGCCAGTTTCTTTATTATCTTTCGAGGCCATTCAGGAAAAGTGCATCTGCCAGAAATAACGTTTGCCTTTGGAGATATTTTTATATTTTGTTCGTCAACTGTACCAGCCATAATCCCACATTCGATGACGGAGACTTCATAGAACATATTATAACACAAAATTATTAATCTGAAATTTGGAAAGGGTTAAATTGGAGGAAAAAGTGTGAGGGAGGAAAGTTTTCCATGGTGCACTGGATGATTTCTTGTCAGCGAATTACCCAAAAGTTTTACTTAGCTTGCTTTTTCCCGGAATACTGGACAAAGAAAAGTTACCGGAGTAGATAAACAAGGTCATGTTTTTTGAAGGGGCTATGGTTTTGATTTTTATTAATGGTATACATTTTTATGGTTTCAGTTTTTTCTCAGAACTTGTAGTCTTCATTCATTCCCCACGCCCCGAACACCCTCCAACTGTTTGTGACGTTTAAGGCACTTTTAACATTCCCCCCTCTAGAAAAAAACAAACAATTGTTTAGGGCTTGTTTGGGGTTAAACTAATGTTTTCGACACAGCATAAAAAGGAATAAAAAAAAAATTAAAAATAATGTAGGAAACGAAAATTAGAAGATTGTTGAAAAGTGAGATGAATTAAGTAACAATCAAAGTAAAAACGGCTTTATCAAGAACATTATGACAAAAAGAATGAGAAAAACAGTGACCGCAACAAGAAAATGACAATACCTAAAAAACTATTCTTTTCGAATAAATAAGAATTATTTTTTATTAAATAGAGAAAATTAATTTCCTACTTATTTAGTAGTTAGGTTAAAGTTTCGGATAAAAAAAAAAATTACTAAAATTAATTAAAATTCTAACATGAATAAAGGAACAAAACGAAACATTAATTTAAATATAAATACAAATAAAGAGAAAAGCGGTAATACAGCGAAGAGTACATAATTATTTCATTACTTTTTATAAAGCAATTAACAGCGATTAATGTTTATGTAATTTTACTAAATGTATAACACGATTAAAAGCAACAATGCCTGAACAACTTTAAATAGGATATATTGTATGAAGAATTTTTTTTTAAAACGAATCGAATACTATGCACAGCAAAAGGGACGAAACATTTCTTTTTGATCTGAACGATACCATGTAACAATTATAGCCTCTGATTAAAAATTACGATATATTTTAATTGGCAAACAGTTGACACCATTACACAAAGTTGTCGTCATTTATTAGTGGGCATTAGACAAATAGCAATCACTCTTCATTAATTCACATACATATAAATCGAAATTCGAAACAATTAGCAATTATAATAGTCATTACAAAGTTGTTAATTAAAATACTTTAATACGAATTGAAATAATTAAGCGTAATTAAATATCTCATTTCACATGATATTCATTAATAAACAATTTAAATTTGTTAACCAATGTAATAAACAAATATTGGGATAATAAATAAAGGATCGATTTTGGCATCGGTAAAATTGTAAAATTAGTAATTTACATAGTATTTTTTTCTGTTTTTTATAATAGAATCCTATTAATATTCCGTAGTAGTCAAGGGGGATAAACTTCTTAATCTAATTATAAATTCATTTGATAAGAATTAAAAAAATCGTGAAATAAATAATAGACGTAATAGCATCGTTCATTACAGACACTAATTGATTTTTTAAATTTTATTCTATTGAAGACCAACCTTACGCCTTACTACTCAAAATTTATATATAGACGGTTTTGTAATCGAGCGGATATTTTTCGATTTATTACAACTTAGTTGAGCATTCATCATTAATTAACAGAAATTTAAACAAAACATGATTTATGGATATCTGTATTAAAAAAAATAATACTAACTTCTGAATAATGGGGAAATATTAATATTGAAACCGACATATAATAACATTTCAAATTCCGGTAACTTTTTTCGATTTTTTTGTATATTTTTTAATTGAAAAAAATGCTCTCAATATTGAAATATTTACCAAGATAAGTGCTGTTGGTCAACACCCATAAGACCTTTAGAGGATCGACCATGGGTTATGGATCACATGCCACTGTCGGTTCGCAGTACCGTTCGGGTCGGGAAAACGAGAGCGACTGAACTGGACTTGAGTGTTCCGCGCAGCTCCGGTCAGCTCCGCGCTCTACCTTATCAACAGTTAGTCGCAGTGTGTATAAATAATAATAGAATATTTTAATAATTATAAAGTTATTAAAATAAAATAACTAAACCGAAACGTACAGCTTCGCCCAACAAAGCTATCATAGAACTAATCACATTAATAATACCTAATAATCAGTTGGTTAGTGAAAAATCCAATCTTAAGCCTTCAATTTGAAAATTTTATAATAATCCTAACTCAATTAATATTATTTTCTTTGGCCTCATACCGCATTCGACGAGAAAATTTATTAAATTTAGTATATTCAAAACATATTTCTAGATTTAATTGTAATGAATTTCCCAGAAACATGAGCCATTGTATGTTATAAACAAAAGGAAAAAAATAAGAAATTTACTGTAAATAAGAAAAATGTACAAAATTTTATAACAAAATATTTTTTTAAAGTCCCTAAATGTTTTGTTTTATCAGAATGATATTGATGTTAAATAATTTTATTGAATTATGAGATTATTATTTTATTGAAAATGTCTAAAATGAAAGGAAATAAAAGGAAAATAATAAAAAAAATGTAGAAGATTTGAAAACAAAATATTTTTTTTAAAGTCTTGTTTTAATAAGGTAATATTAGTTTTAAATCATATCATTGAGTTACAAGATGTTTTCATATATATTTTTAAAAATAAAACAAAGCAAAAATACAAATTTAAGATTTTTAACGAAATATTAAAAACGGTTTTAAATATTGAGCACCATCACAATAAAGTTGTAAAATTATGTAATCAAATAACAAAGGTTTTTTATTAAGTTTTCAAAATCATTATTTATTTATAGAGGCTGGGTGAGCCGAAGGAGGTCTGCCGATGCTTTAGGTTCGATCTATGGATTTTAACAGATTTCATAATTTGTCAGGATCTCCAGTCAACTCAGCGCTCTATTATCAGAGCTTCTAACGATAAAAAATAACTGTTCATTTGATCTCTGATAAACTAGTGATATAGACACTTTTCTTACTTTTTTGAAATAATTATGAAAACATTCGTACCATTAACATTCATAACTACTAAAAAAATTGTTAAATATTGACAGTAGTAGTGTTACAATGAAAATATTAAGTTTAGATACACACATACGCTAACATAAACCACCCGCAAAAAAAAAATGAGCATCAATTTTATAACAACAAAAATAAATACATTAAACAAAATTCAAGTTTGTTCTCTAATATATAATAATTAATTCGTTATAGTTTGACGTTGTCATAATGATTACATATTTATTAATCACTGAATGTACCTAATTATTATAAGAAGAAACGTAATGAGATATTGGTAAAATTTAACTTTTTCCCATGTAAATAGCATAATGTTTAATCGTTTTAGATCAAAACAAATTATATTAAATGGAGGTTTTATCGTAATCTTGATATTCTATTTTATTGTATAGTGGAGTTATAAAGAGTTATTGTACTTAGTTATAGGTAGTATATTTATTATTAAATATTTTATAATTAGTAATATTTAATTCCGGGGCATTATTATATGTTTAATATTTTGCAACATATTTTCCAAAGTGAGATATATCGCAATATACTTTATACATTAACATAGTTGGTTAATTTAAAAAAAAATTAAAAATGCAAAATAAAATCATTTTCATAAATAATTGAGGCTGGTTATACAAACCGAAACGTAGCATATAAAATATACAAAATAACAATAATAAAAATAGTAAGAATGGGAACTAATTTGTTTGCATTCCATCAATGCTTGTCGGTTATAGCTGTTGAGGAAAAAAAACTGTACAACCACAACCCATAAAGTGTGTTAGATTTAATACATGGAACAGACTATACTATTTCTTATACAATGGTTATGCAATAGCGTGCTTAAGTACGAGAAAAACCGCCCGGTTTTTCCCACAAACAAAGGTACCCACTTCATAGAGCCCAGGGAAATTTGGGATGTGAATTCAATAGAGGAATTTCTTCAGTCTTTGTAGCGTGATGGTTATTATAGTACAACCTGATAAAATAAATATATTTTTATTAATTTATTGAGTTTTTTTTTTATCTTATCCATTATTCTACTCTCTCCCGGCCTTGAGAGTTTAGGTAAATGGGAAGGAACATGTTTCAATTCAGCCGAGGTAATAGGAAGCGCTACCCCGAGACGATCTCTCTATAAAACCCGGATAACGAACTCAGATTGAACAAGAGGCATTGTTAAGGAGACAGTTGGGGCTCTTTGGCTCCAGTCCTAGCTGTTCCAATTTATATAATCGCCCGCTAGATATCGCCCTGGACGACTCTACTAACACTAACACCCGAAAGGCTGATATATAATGTAGCCACCTGTATCAAGGCAATCTGTATGTATGATATCGTTTAACTGTCGCCAAGTCACCAGCTTCTCTCCACGGCTAGGAGACAGGTGTCTATTCCCCAAGGGTGGATTGTCAATACATATATGACTTTCTCCATGGGAAATATTGTAAAAGGTCACGATGTTTATAAACTCAAAGTTTCAGAAAATCACGCAAATTATAAAATAAATATTTTAACCTGTTATAAATTGCATGATTTAAAACAATAAAAAATAATGAAATAAAATTAGTTAGACAAGATAACAAATAAAATTAAATTAAAATATTAATTAATATATTAATATTAATTTTAATGGATTCAGGTGCCAAGTATTCACTTCTTTCTGAGAATGAATTTAATACGCTCAACCTAAACATTCCTATTCAACCATCAACCTTAGCTTTGAGATCATACATTGGGAATATTGTCAAACTACTTGGAAAAGTTACTCTGAATATTTAATACGAAGGTAAACAAATAACAGGTGACTTACATATCGTACCTGACGGTCATGACGGCACTACTTGGTAGACAATGGATACGTGGACTTGGAATTGAACTTCAACGCATCGATAAGAAAACTGCGAGTAACCCTACTCGTTCTTATTCTACACATCAAATTCATTCTATTCAAGATATTTTTGAAAAATTTCCATAAGTTTTTGAGGAAAAATTTGGTTGTGTTCCAGATTTCCAAGTACATTTAAAATTGCGCCCTAACGTGAAACCAGTATTTATTAAAGAACGAACTATTCCTTATGCACTTCAAGAAAATGTAAATAAAGAGCTTGAGTCATTAGAAGCTCAAGGTAGTATAACACTTGTACCTACCAGTGATTGGGGATTCACCCCTTGTGTGTATACCAAAACCTGATGGCCAAAACCTTTGCCTATGCGTTGATTACAAATGTGGGGTTAGTGAAAGATTAGTTCAAGCTAACCACCCTGTACGTAAGATAGATGATGTCATTCATAGTTTACGAGGTTCTAAATATTTTTGTAAACTTGACCTTTACAAGGCCAACCTATACTTTAAAGTAGACGATGAAAGTGCTCAAATACAGACCATATCAACTCAAAGAGGTACCTACTTAATGAACCGTTTAAGTTTTAGTATTAAAACTGCTTCCTCTGAATTCAATAGAATCCTCAGTGAGATACTCAATGGCTTACGAAAAGTTTCGTCTTATTTTGATGACATTGTAATTCATGGTATGACAATTGAAGAATGTACTACTAACTTAATAGCTTGCTTACAGAGATTATCGGTGGCCACCATTACAACATTTCTCTAGCACTCATAGAGCTATCGAACGTTACGGGGATCTTGTGAATGATTTCTTATTAGGAGGCGAGACTGTCATATTTCTAATACAGTCAACACTGGATGTATCCATGGCAACCACCCCTGGCCAAAAGATTCGAGCTCTTGTTAGACTAACTTAGATACTTATAACATTTACTTAATGTTTTATGTTCAAGTGCTGTAATTGTTATCAATTTAATATAATGTTCAAATATCTACAGTGTTTTTTTTTTCATTATAGTATTTTTCTTCTTTTTTTTAATTTCTTTTCTTTATTATTACAATAATACATTATACAATTTTTGGATATGTATTATAATTTTTTTTTTATATCAAAATTGTTACTAATAGGTAAAATCGATTAACCTTTTTAGAAAGTTCCGAGATAGGAAGAAATTTCAGATAGATAAAGATATAAAATATATGTAATAAAAAGTTAATAAAGTGTGATCGTCAATAAAAAGAAAAAAAACATATTTTCAGCAAGTCCATGCTATACGGTCATATTCAAATAATGGCTATTTCATGGGAAACAGAATACATATTTACTTTTCAGTGTATATACAACGCTAGAGAGGAATTCAGAAAAATGAATTGCTTATTAATAACCGGGAATCGTCGCTTGATTAAAGTAAAATGGACGGAATAATGAGTTTTGTGCAGGGATAGTATTTTACCTCTATTGTCCTCCTCCCGATATTGAAACAACCTTTAATTTATCAAATTATATTTCTACTATTCATTCTTCTCTCTTAATTTGTTTTAACAATATAAATGTTTTCGGGAAAATACGGAAGTTTATAATCGTACGAATTTATAACAATAGTAAAAATCAAGGAAAATTTAACATAAACATTTTTTTTTTCAAAGGGATTTTCAAATTGATGTCATCTTTACACTTTGTAAAATATTTTAAGAAAACCTGTGCATATATGATGATATATATGAAAAGTATAATACGTGAAGTATATTTTTAAATACACAAATATCCTTATGCTTATCCTTCGATTAAAAACAAGTTTTTTTCTATAGTTTTATATAGGGAAGGTATATATAAATTTTAAATATTAACAATAATAATTATTTGAAAATTTGCGAATTGTCTGTCTCATTGGTTGCTAACCTCTTACATCAGAGGCAGTCATTGGAAAAAAAATAAGAACTATTGTACTCCTTAAACGGTTGTTTATTACTCCTTGACTAAGTACTATTCTCTAGAGTAAGGTACTTTGAAAATTCGTATTCAATATATAATTAATTCTTTCTATCCACTAACTGGTTTAGTATGTCCATATATGAGGATTCCGTTAAAAAATATGTTTCATTAATTTTTGCAGCAAATCGAAAGAAATATATTAAAAATGAATGTTTTTCCTCACGTTTTTCTTCATTCACTCAAAGGAAATTTTTGAAGAGCAAAATAGCCAAAAGGCTATGGCAGAAACGGACGTTAGTGGATAGTTGAGGAAAGACAGAAAGAAGCACAGTCGCTTACTTCTGTTCTACAGAGCCAGTCTTCGTTGGGAAACCGTCTTAGTCTGTTACCATTTCACTCTCCAACTTCAATACACTCTTATTTTATACGTGAAATGCTAATGTTTTTTCCTTATTCATGTTAAAACAAAATGCAGTAATATAAAATAAAGTTGAAAAATAACAAAAATCTTGAAAAGTCATGCGTGGTCACTACGTGAAAAATGAAAGTACTAAACCAGTAAGTAGGTACGAATTTTCGCAGCTCGTAATTATGGATTATTATTATAATTAGAAAGTGATATCACTACATCTTCTAATAATGACCTATAAATATTTTATAAGACTTGTATTGTGCTCTACTAATGTACGTCAAATAGCTACAATTGAAGTTGCCAAACATTAATATGTAAGTCTCTCTCTAACTTCTCAAATTTCTGTTAATTTTCTACAACTGAGGGTATTGTACTTCTTCCCTTATCTTTCCTTCAAATGTCAATATTTTAGGGAATTTGAAAGATAGTTGATAAGAATTATTAATATATTATAGGCATTTTTTTTAGCACGTGACCGAAATTTAAACCGACAAAACTATTGTTGCCAACTGCAAGTTAAAATTTATGAGTCACGGAAAAAGTATCTGAAGAAATTTTAGTGGCTTCCGTAATGATACATATTGAAATATTTCCATGTAGAAGGACATAAAATATATCAGTTTTGGGAGTGCATAGGAATGATACATTAAAATGCGGTTAGAGAATAAGTCTCCGATGCAGGGCTATACTGCCAAGAAAATGACATATAATAGAGAAAAATTATATTGTTTATGGTGAATTTCTTGTGGGTGCAGTTGAATAATTGGCTTATTATTTATTTGTCGGTAAGGGAAGATGAAGTATTTTACAGATTTTATAATATATTTTTTAATTTCATGCTGTTCTGTATTTTCAAGATAAATTACTGGAGGAATGTTGAAATTTTTACTGAGCCAGCTTCGGAGTTAATTAGTTGCTAAGATGAAGTCGATACGGCGCCAGAGCCAATTCAAAAAAGAAATTTAAGGGGCTATCCTCTTCTCGGTTCTTACCAGTCAGAGCCCTCGATAAGATTTCTTTAATTTAGGGTTTAAATATAATTGGGGTCTACAACTCTATAGAAGAGAAAACGTGAAATGGTTCTTAATGGTTAAGGTTAAGTTGTGACAGCACGTTCCAAAGTAAAAAATAATGATTTAAATCAAATATAATGTGTAAGACAGTGTTGAGGATATAGTAGCTTGATAAATAGTGGCAGCTAAAAAAAGTAATTTGAACAGTTTTAATTTTAAAACTAATAAATACTCGAAACAAGACAACTTCCAAAACAAATAGACTGCGCAAGTGTTTTGCATAAAATTATATTTTATTGTGGGATATCGCATATTCCAATTTAGTTAATTATGTTCCAAGCTGTCCTAATTACAGATTTAAATAATATGAATACATTATTGCTAAATTACTGATAAATTAAATGTGTAGCACTAACTCTTGACACACATGTAGTACGTGCGTTTTATAGATATTCCATTAACTACCTCAAACTGGATTTATACGAAGAATGAAAACCTATTCCACTACAGCCCAGGAAGGATCATGGGTTCATTATATGGTAAAGAATGTACTGTTTCAAAGATTCAACAGTTGAGCAGGAAGATTATTCCTAATAAACAAAACTAAATGATACATAAAGACGAAATTATGTATATAATTAAGTATTATGAAAGAATTCTTAACAGAATAAAATATAACCTGAACCACTACAACCAACCCATTAATGGTCTTAGTTCAGTACATGGTAGAGACCCTACTGTTTCTATTGTAACAGTATTACAGGGAGATAATTTATCCGAAATCAATCTCAAACGCCAGGTTTCCTCCTGTTAAGAGGCAAGGTGAACACCAGCAGGGTCTGCAGCCACAGGGTATTAACAAGTTATATAATTTATCTATCACAGCTGGATTTGAACCCACGACATGCAATGCTGCAGCTCAGAGTCCTACAAACTGAGAGCTACCATAAACCAATAATATGTTAGGAAACATTTTAAAGTATAATTATTCAGGGCACAGTGAAAATGAATCATATCCTCTTTTTAATTTATATAATATTAATTTATAAGAATCGGACAGGAAATGAAATATTATTTTCAGTTGATAGGTAACGGACGCTCCACTAATGAATGTCCCAAATTAAACTTGCGGGTAAAATATTTCAAATGAGTTTGAAAGGCAAATCAATTATTTATAGAAATTCCATAAAACAAATTTGGATCAATAAAAACTAAAAGGCTTGGCCAGATACTAACGTAAATAAGACTTTTCTAAGATTCATCTATAATTACATTCAGTTTTCTCTTTTGATTAAAGGTTAGAATAGTTATTTATTTTAGATTACAAGTTTTTTATAAACATTGCTAAAAAATAATAGCAATAGAGTTAATAAACCCGGGAGCTGAGTTCTTTAGCCTCTCAACAGAATCTAGAAAAAACATCTGTTGCTTATTGAATCCTTCATGGCCACTCGAATCCAATCTCATATCGGTTGATCTTGTTTTATTCGAAAATGGAACGAGTGACCAAGAACCTGTTAAGGGAAGTGAGTAGGAAGAGAAGAAATAACTGCCTATTTCTAAGATTTTATGAACCTTTCATATATCTGCAATATTCATTTAAAATAAAATCGCCATGTCATATTTCCGAAGTTGAGATAATTTATAAACAAGTAAATTAAGTATAGAAATTTAATTTAGATTGGTAAATTTAGATCCATATACAAGGGTGGTTTGAAAAGTTCTCGGAATCACCGGTAGATGTCAGTGCTGGAGCAACGAGGTTCCCGCGCAATAATCAAACATCCTTTGTGAGTGAACATGTTGCGTGAGTGATAGTGACGACTCTTTGTTGTTGTTTTCTGCGTAGCAACAACAACAAACAACGCCCGCCCACACACAAGTGCTATTGCCATGGAAAAACTTCATGAACTGAGGTACGAATAGTTGCCACATCCACCTTATTAACATGGTTTGGCACCATCAGACTTTGATCTCTTCCCCAAGCTGACAATTGTCCTAGGTGGACGGAGATTACCTACAACGGAAGAACTGACAGCCGAATTGGAGAGGCATTTTGCAGGCCTGGAGGAATCTCATTTTCGAGATGGGATCAAGGCATTGGAACATCGCTGGACCAAATGCATTCGTCTACAGGGAGACTATGTTGAAAAATAAAAGAGGTTCCACCGAGGTAAGACACTTCTTTCTAGTACATTCCGAGAACTTTTTGAACCACCTTCGTAAATTTCAATCTACACTACAACAGAAACTATTATCGACAATGATGACGCTGGTTAACGCATATTTCGCCGATCCTACAACTCTATATGTTTTGATTGGTTTTATTAATAATTTATTTTATTTTATTAATTATATAAATGCCATTTGGCACATATAACTCTATATGTTAAATTTTTTTTTGAAATATTTATCTTTAATATGGTATACATTAAATATTTATATTAATATTCTAATTTCAATATATTATTAACTATTAAGGCTTTTTAGTACTCTAGAAATAAATATAATATTTTGAATATAATAAAAATTTTTTTAATTAAATTTTGAATAAATTATTATTTCAAATTTAGTTTTCAGTAAAGTATTAAAATAGGCAAATTTGAACATTTAAATTACATTCAGACCCTTCTCCTTGAGAGTGAAATCTTGAATAGGTAATTAAAACAAAACATGGGACCACTTCAACTCTGCAAATAAGTTGATGGAGTAACTCTTATTAAGCTTTGTTGGCTTATCTGTACGGAAAATAAATTAGACCTTTTCTATTTTCCTATTGAAAGAAGACTAGTGAATATTATTTAAAACGACAAGAGATCATGTTTAGTGAACTATTACAGGACAATGAAGTATATTTGAGTTGTTGTCTACCATCCTACCGTCAATAACTAATTCTATTTCCCTTTCATACCGTACGTTTCATAATGTACAAACGTGTACAAACATGTTCATATATTCTATAGTTACAAGCAACTCATATTGTTTCATAATTCAAAATAAGTTTCAAATATAAAATAACTATAAAATATGAAACACAATAGGGTAATATTTTATACCATTCTGAGCAAAGTTATAATATCCATTAGTTTAAGATAGGGAGCATATCATTAAATTTAAAATGAAATTTTAATTACATTATCACCAAATTCGTCATGTAGAATGACTACAAATATTACTTCTACATAGATATAATAATTAATATGGTTGGTCCACTATAAGAACTGTATTTAAAAATACAAGTTTGACTCTTCACCTCACTGCCCTGAAGATGGTATGCATCTCAGGCCGGAACCTAGGCACAGTAAAATAAAACATTCATATTTTCTGTAATCATTGACTGCATCCCCTGATCATTTTATGCCAGTATTTTAAAGTAATTCCTTAGTCCTTTATTAACATAAAAGTCATTACCAATAATAATAAAAATGATTACCAACAATTGATGATTATTCTAAGTCCTGAGTTCCCAAAGTGGTCTAGGTGTCCACGGGAGACTCGACGGGGGTCTACGTTGGCGCCCCAAAAAAATGGGGTTTCACAATTCGTTAGCGGGGGTCTACGAAAATTGATCTGCTTTCGATAGAGAAGAACTAAAATGTTGGCTTGACTTTACCTGTCAATGTAGGCAGATAATATTTTAAGAAGTTCAGCGAATGTTACTTGTAAAAACTTGCATATTCCATATTCAGTACAACGTATCGAGACTTACGAAGCGCCGCCGCCGCCGTCCGCAACGCTTGTTCAAAGAAACGAAATAAGACCAATCTTGCATTAACTTGTTTGATTCTTCACCAATATAAATACAAATGCCAAGGGTAAACGTTACTCATTTATTTCCGGAATTTCGAAAAGAATAGTAAAGTAAAGTGAATCGATTAGTGTTTGCCAGTGTCGCAAAAAGTAATTATTTATCTGCCTATTTGTAATACATATGTTTATTTTATTTTGTAATAAGTATATTTGTAATATTTTCTTGCGGTAGGCACGTATTAAAAATACTGAAAAGAGTCATTAATAGATACTTCCATAAAAGAACAGAAAGCCGAGAAAGGTTGGACTTTTTAGGGACAAAAAGTCCAACCTTTCTCGGCTTTCTTAGTATTTTTTTTTTTTACCCGACTGTCTTCACTAAAGGAGAGATTTATTATGATTGACCTGCATGGTTGTAAATATTTCAGGTTCCTAATTCTAAATGACTTATTTAAATATATGTTCATATATTGTACGCGTCTTAACGTACCCGTAGCGTGCATCAAAGTAATAAATAAATAATTACCATCGCGGAGTTTTGATATCAAAATATTATGTAAATGTATTTTCTTTCGAGTTTACTGAAATATATCAAAATACATTAATGAAAAAATGTTTTACATTACATTAAAATCGGTTCAGCCGTATTCATAAAACTCAAGTTTGGATCTTAATCCATAATAAAGTTTTATGAAGCGATTTATTGCTTTATCGCCACTCCAATTGACAATTGGTTGGTTACTTGTGTTGTGAGTAGATGTCATACAAGTATAGTTGGATGGAATCTCTTTTATGATTGGCCAACTTTATTTTTTTGACAACCACTCACAGCACAATATATTAATTAATTAACCAATCAATTCTAACTTTTTTCTCGATAACTATTAATTCGTGGTTGGGACTCAGCCGCAACGCAAATTTCCACAGTTAGATCTAATCTTCACATTTTTTGTCGAGTTTTGGGAATATGGTAGAAATGTAGCTGCAGAGATCCACCGGAACCAGCAAAATTTTGAAAATGCTCTATGAGAAAAAAGGCTGAGAACCTTAGTAAAATTATTAGTAAAAAGAAGATCATACTAATAATTTGTAGGTTGAGTTGTCCAGATTCCCAAATTCAATCAACCAAGTTTAACTATATTTGAATGAAATAGAAAAAAATAAAAAGATAAATAAATATTATTAAGCCATAAAATCAACGTTTAGGTAGATTAGGTAAATTTTCTACTTCAACTTTAAAATAATGCTTATATGGCGAATTATAAATAATGACTTAAATTTTTATGAGTTAAATTTTTTATTAAAATTATACTTACATACGATTTTTTATCTACTAACTGTCGTGATAGATAAATAAAACCTATTCCACAACAACCCACAACGAAGGGACTTGGATTTAATATATGGTAGTAGAGTTTGTACGGATTCTAAGGCAACGGTTATGCGTGTATTTATGATTTGGTGATTTGTCCTAGATAACGCTCAACTGCCAGGAATTTCCACCAATCAAGGGTATCCACTACAGCGTGATCCTCAGGACGTTCTACAGATCCCAAAAGATCCATCTGAATCAGTAATAAGGCTACATAATTTATCTGCCATAGACGGATTCCTCTACCCTCAGCAAGGCAACTCAACGCTCTACCACTAAGCTATCCCACTCCTTAAATTATACTCATAGATAATTTAAAAAATTTAATCACCATTAATATAATTTAATATAAATAATATGTTATTAATTGAGCAGCGTGTATTTGGTTTTTTGATTCGTCAATTAAATAAATGAATAAAATTGAATAACAAATAATTTTATTTTTACCAGCATATATTTTAAATATTACGTTTTATAAAATAAATGTTATAAGCCATAAGTCACAAATAATCTGTGACTTCATAAGCTCATTATTAATGTAAAACCCTTTAAAAAAAATTAAGAAAGCCTAATGAGAAACATCCTGAGTCTTAAATATGAAACAAATAAAAAAGAAAATAAATACAGCTTAGTTGGAGTAAAAAGGGGATTAGCCTTGGTTAATAGAAATTTTCCCGAGAGGAAAAAAGGAGGGAATTTCCGGGCTATTATTCCCGTATTAATATGTTGGGCTCCCGCGCTCTAGACATAAATTTTAGCAACAAGAGTAAAAACGTAATTACTAATTTCTTTTATGTTTCCTATTTATTATTTTTTTTATTACCAGCAGGAAGAATATAAAAAGAAGGGAATTAATTGTTCTTAACTAGATTGGCCTTTAACCAGAAACATGATTAGGCATGTAATTATTACAATTATTTCCTCTGGTAAAAATCATATTAAACAATCAATCAGCCCCTCAGACTCATTAATTATATCATAATTTGAGGAGTATAAGGCACTATATTGCGTAAGGAGAATACTTCACTCAAAAATTAATCGATAATTACACTCTAAGTATAGGGAAAGTTATTGGGTGTTTCCGAGCATGCATTAAATAATTCCTTAATAATATTAATATGCTAACGAGTACCTGACATCGTACAGGCTGACCATCGTATAACGTCCTTTCCAAAGGACGGCATAGACAAAGATGTTTACTCCTTTTAAAAAATTCTAGGGCCGCCTGCAGGGCCACGAACTCGCGATCTTATGCTAACCACTAGACCACAGGTCAACGAAATATTCTTTATATAAATATACCAGGAAACATTAATGATTTACAGCCTAATAATTCAGAAGACACATTTCTGCATGAAAGGCAATTATCAAACACAAATTAAGGATTCAGGATCAAAAGTGGATAACTCAAAAATTGACTTTTTCACATTTTTCGCTAGTTTAGCCAAGCAACTTTGTCAAACAACACGGCCCTTCCCCACCTTACATATTTCTCGTACTTCTAGTCTTGTTCGGAGTCTGCAATTTCAAAAGAATAAAATATTGCTAGACTAAGCAAGGGACAAATGTGAAAAAGTCAATTTTTCAATTTTTGAGTTATGAGGTTGTGTACCTGAAGGCCACGGTTTGACAATTATTTTAAATAATTATTAAAGTTAGCTAGCCATTTTAATAAGAAAAAAATTTGTGAACATATATAAAAAATAAACCATGAGACATGAGATTTCGGAAAGATGGTAAATAAGGGAGGGGTTTAGTTAAGACACTTTAAGGAGGATATTCCACGGGAGGTGGGACATCAGGGTGACAAACTGCCCACCGGGGGCCTCTGTAGGACCGTCTCCCAACGGATTTAGAGCCATCTCCTTCATCACAATATTTTTCGGCTCACAAGACAATGAGGAAAGATAGTTAACCCAGATGATATCGAGATTGCTTATTGGTAATTAATCTATTCACTAATGTGCCTTATATAAGTATACATATATCCATTATAATCTCATAAAAAAAAGTCTTCGGTTCAGGTCATGGTGGATATTGTACTGTTTTTAGGACAATGGTTATGCAGGGCGCTGATTTGTCCGAAATCACGCTCAAATCCCAGAGTTTCCTCTACGTTGGATAGGTGTAAGAATGGCAGACATTTCGATAGAATAGAATTTTAATACATTACATACATAGTTATGTCTCCTTAATTTTATGAAAACCTCTGTCAAGGAACTTCAACAAAAAAAAAATGTAAAACGAAAATTATTAAAAAAATAAAGTAATTTCCATTCTTTGTAGTTCCTGCCAAACAAAGATAAACTACTCCCAGCATCAAAAACCCAACCAAAACTAACATTCTAGAGATTTAGCGTCAAAAGAGAATAACTCGATTAATTAGTTCCACACAATCTAGAATAGAATAT
This sequence comes from Troilus luridus, assembly GCA_964056705.1. Taxonomy (NCBI): domain Eukaryota; kingdom Metazoa; phylum Arthropoda; class Insecta; order Hemiptera; family Pentatomidae; genus Troilus; species Troilus luridus. The sequence continues at coordinate 39,835,678 of OZ057412.1, read as the reverse complement.
TGGATTTAAGTTTTGTTTACGAAAGTGATAATATTTGCAAAACGCTGTAGAAAACAGCATTATTTCACGTTTTTGCCAAAAAAATTGGACTAGACTTCCTCTCCCGAACCGCATTCATGAAAACATTGTTGTTAAAAGTAAAATTAGCCATAAAAACACAAACAGTTATATGTATGGTCTTTGGGATCAGGCTTTACTTATACATATTTTGTGAACAAACTTGAGAACCAACCTTCCACTTTCACATTCAATAAAGTACTAGCAAGATAGGTAGGTACTGAGTCATATGGGGATTTCCCATAATCGGAAGGGTGGGAAATTCCAGACAATAGGTAACAAAAGGGACCATGTCTCAGTACTTGAGGGTTAACTTATTCACTGGCACTGCAGATATACCACCTTTTAATCGCCTAATACCATTAAACTAAATCCAATACAGTGGAATCCCGATATTTCGTATCCCGATTATTCGTATTTCCGGCTAATTCGTACAAATTTGCCGGTCCCCAGAGAAAATCCCGATAAATGGTATAAAATCAATGCATTTCAGACCCCTCGGTAATTCGTTTTATTTTTATGCTCCAGGTCACTTATAACGTCATATAATTCGTATTTCCAGCTTTAAAATCTCGTTACTTAGTACTGTTTTCGAAAGGAAGGGAGAGAACATTGAAGCAGATATGCCAGGGAGCAGAATGAGAATAAATCCTTTCTAGGAAATCACTCAATTTGTATTGTTTTTATACACAAGTATGTTTGTATTGTTTAGAGGCACAGTAGATCCTATCGTTTTTTACGGGAGAGCGAGTGAGGGAGACAAGTTTTCTTAGAAATCTCATAAGTAATTCGTACTGTTTTCACTCATAGAAAACGAGGGGAGGAATTTTATTACAATCTTTTCTAGCTTTTCTTACAATCACACTTTTATTTACAATTCAGTCTCGTTTTTGTTACCGTTGGGACACGTTATCATGCCTCCAAAATACGTTAGCCTCTCTATTGAAGAGAAACAACAAATCATAAACGCCGTGACCAGTGGCTGTAAGCTAATTGACGTATCCAAGCATTTCATCGTCCCTGGTTCCACGATCACATCAATTTTGAAGAACAAGGACAAAATCACTTACCAGACTTGTAGAGAACTTAAAAAAGTGGTTCGTACAAGCAAGGAATTCAAATGTACCAGTTGGAGGTAATATTTGAAGGGAAAAAGCCCGAGTTTTCACAGAAAAATGGGAATTGAAGATTTTCGTGCCAGTGATAGACGGTTCGATAGATTCAAAAAATTGTATTAATAAATTTTTTAATTTTTTTTATTCTGTACTCCCGATAATTGGTATTCCCGATAATTCGTACCAAATCTTCAGTCCCTTGACCATACGAATTATCGGGATTCTACTGTAGTACAATTTTTTGTTGTAACACTTTTACTTAATTGGCCATTAACGTACCGACTGAAACTCTAAGAGCTCTGAAAGAAACATGGGAGCCAATTCTATCTTCCTGGTATACCAACCCGTAAATACGGCGCTGAAGGTAAAGCGAAGCACCGGCCCAGATACATGCTTTATGACTTCCTCGAGCAGGCTTAGAACTTTATAGTGCCTATTTCGAGATCTTTCCCTACCTGGCCCTAGAAACAGCAAGTCTAAATCCGGATCCCCTGAACCAGTTTCTTTCATGATAACGTTCAAATAGGAAACTTCATGTTAAGCATTACATTTAATGAATATTAATGTCACACGATGCAAGTTATCCTTTGAATTAAACAGTAGATAGAAACCTTATGATCCTGCAGGTAAGTCTCAAATATTGAAAATTATTTTCAAAAAAAAGCAAATCTGTACAGATCACTGCATGTCATAAGGTGAGCGGTCCCAAGTTGGCGGTGTTTCTTTGTTTAGCTGGTGATTTGAGATTTACTGTATTTGAAACTTGAGACGTGATTCGTTTTTACGAATTTACGAAACAGCTAATCATATATAACAGCCATCAAATCGGCCTCACCTAAGGTAATGTGCTCTGAACATATGTTTAATTTATTGATACCAACATTCAAAATCATCATGCTTTTATCGACATTTGTATTTTTTTAAGGAAATGAATTTCTGATTTCAATAAGCCTTGAGTCATAAAAATAGTCCTATTGATGGCTTTAACGATAAGCCTGAGAATTTCAAATTCTGGGCTAAATGACATCCTTCCAGTTCCGTAATAATGCGTATATCTTCAGAATTAATATATATCACATCAGGTATAACAGTATTTAATGATCGGGTCGTCAATACGATGTGGGAAATATAACTTTTCCAACTGGACAACACACTACATTGGCTCATAAAGAAATTGATACTAATTATAAATTAGATTAAAAAAAAAATTAAATAGTAACTGGAAACAAAACAAGAAACTCTTCAGCATATTTATTTTTAAAACATCAATTTAAATATGTACAGGAAAAAAAAATTAAAAATATCCAACATTGATTATAATTTTTTTTATTATTTAAAAAAATAATAAACAAAAATTGAATAAATAATTTCATCTCACAGTCACTTTACTTTTTATTAAACATTTTATACTAATTATTTGTACTATACTTTGTTGGGTGCTCTCAAACGTATGGTAAATTTACGGTAAATTTTGTGTGTTATGATATTAAATAATGTTAATAACAACAATTTGTTACTTCAATGAATGAACTCTACCGGGGAAGATATCACTAATAACTTAATAAAACCTTTATCTAATCACAGCATTTCCCGTAAAAGCCAAATCCAAATTAAAAGGCAGCCACCCGCTAGGGACTTCTGGGAAGGACGGAACAGTATTGTAGCATTATAGCGACCGTGCTGGTGATTGCGCCTAAATTGGTCATTCGCCGCAGGACAAGAATCCGACATCTTTAATTAAATCCTAACTAAACTATTTAGATCCTAGTCCCTAAGGGCCCACAATCCTCAGTCACTTGTAAATTTCAGGGAAGGTCAACTTTTAATAAAAGGAACACAATATCCCACATCTCCCAACAACAATAAGAAACAGGGGTGTTATTTTTTGGAATAGTTTTTATAACTTGAAAGAATTGAAATATAGAACACAGTAAACTGTATATTTGAATTTTTCACTGTTCAAAATGGAAATCGGCTATTACTAGACGGTTATTAGTTACTTGTCAATTTATATTGAAAAGGAGAAAAAACATTTTCCAGTCAATTATATTTTCTTGATCCTTATTGATCACTTGAGACGTTTCGACAGTGTGTTATTTTCAATCTACTACATTTATTTTTCTGCATCAGTATCAATCATTTAGATAACTTTATTACAGTTAGAAGTCTAAAAATTCTCCAAGTCACATTCATTTTAAAATTTATTTAAATAAAAATTCTAGAGGATCATTTATCCTCCATGGTTTAAGATAATATATGTAATAGATTGAAAATGACACATTCAATAAGGATCAAGTGATCAATAAGGATCAAGAAAATATAATCTACTGGAAAATTTTTTTTCTCCTTCCCAGTATAAATTCCTAAAGAAATGAGTCCAGTTTATAAGAACAAATTTATAAAAAAAAATTACTTGTCAATTTAAATTAATAGATCATTCTGTCATTGTAAGCGGTTCCTCGCATCCTTACTTAGCAAGATATCCAATACCGCCGCACAGTGGATTATTATCCCTTAAAACCTGGCCAAAACTAGAAATACCGAAATTCAATAAATGCTATCAAAAATTCATAACTATCTGGCCTATCTGCTCGGCACAATATAGGGAAGATAAACCGCTCTGACTTATCTTAAACGACAGTTGAACACAAGTTTTCGACGACGCGATGGATCACACAGTACGCTTTTTATGTTCAATATAATTGGCTATATAGGTTTTTTAGTTTGATTGACCAGTGATATATTTTCCTCAGTTGTTTGCGAGGTAATTAACTAATGCTTTCATGGTTTATTGGAAATTAATATCAGGACTTAATTGCATATTTTACTGGTTTTTGCATAATCGAGAAGTAAAATATTTATTTAAGGTAAGGTTTTAATCATGTTCCTAGTTTGTCCGGGATAATTTTTTGATACCATATTATTCTAATTTTAACACTTAAATAATCCATGCAGTAAAATCCTCCTCATGTAGTTGCCATTGTTTTATAAATGAGTTTAAAAAATCTTATTCTTAATGGGGATTGAAGGAAAAAAGGACAAAAGCTCAAATAGCTTTATGTTTTTGAACATTTTCGACCTTTTACACTTAAAGTGGGTTTTAATTCGAAACCAGCTTGTTTATAATTTTATTTTTAAATAAAAAATTTAAATTTTTAAATCTAAATTAGTTTTTTATTTTCAGGCTTGAAAATGGAGTGAGACTTAACTCGTTTCCAATTGTTTTTTAACTTTAAATTCAAAAAGTGAATTACCATTGATGAAAAATACAAGAAATTTCATTGTAATGAGTGGTGTTCTTTTTATTTCAAATAGATTAATAACAAATGTCCAGATGGTTTGTTATCATTCTATACCATTGTGGTTGAGAAAGAGAATTATACTCCGAATATTGCACTAAATGGTTTTGAATAACTACAGTAGGCTATATGCATTTATCTATATAATATATACATACAAATATACATGTACATATAAAAGGATGCTATAAATAATTTTGAAAACTACAAAAAATTAGTTAAAAGATTTTTATTGATTTGATTAACAACCTATCCTGAGCTTTTTAACAAGGAAATTGAAGTTAAATAAGAATATGTAGGAAAGAAATTCGTTGACTGGTAGATACTATAATAGGACCTTCTGCACCGAGCAGCCACTCCTATTGGCCCTGAAGATGACCTACACAGTAGGTCGAAACGTCGGCACATATAAAATAAAATAAGTTTCAATTATTTGCTGTGTTTTCTTGACTGCACCCCCAACTATTTACATCCTATTAAATAAGAATAGTATTATTAATCATTACTTTTTAGTCTCTTTAGCTGTAAAACTCTGTTGAGGCTTAAAAATATCCTTAAATATATAAACAAGCATAAATAAGCTTATTTTACCACTTAAATAACAGTATCAAAAGATTAATATTTTGGCCAGGTTTTAAAGGCTAATAATCCAGTGTGCGCCGTCTATAATACATGTTCGAAAATCTTTTGTAATCACGGTCCACTCGGACCACCAGAACGATTGTTCTCGGATCACAAATGTCTATACACAACATAAAACGCTGTTCCGAACCTCAGTTTTGTTAGATCTTTCCTTTGCCGATTCTTATTCCGGTGGAACTATATACCTTCTTCTCGGGGGTCAATACATCCCAGGGGGTCATCCCTGTGTGTAAATACATATTGTAAATAGTTTGTGTGTTCATAGATCACTAATACTTAAACCCCTTAAATGTGGCAGATTGTACTTTGTACTTTATTGCTATATAATATAAAGATAAAATACAAACGTTATACGATCAAATTTGTATGAAAGATGCGTTTTAATGATTTATTACTTCCGCTTTCACGCATTTAGTTGAATTGGTTTAAAAATAAATGTAAATGGGATGCTTCTTTTTTTATCTTCGTAAAATTTATATTTATTTAAATGATTACTGTTTTGTAACTATAAAATTGTTTTTAAATTTGTTGTTAGAGTAAACTCATTAATTATTATCATTAAAATGATTATTTAAATAAAATATTTCATTCAACTATATTATCACCTTAGTATAGACCATAAAAATCATATAAGTTAATTCTATTATTCTTTGTATTTTACTCTAAGTCAATAAATCTCGCATTTGATTTTCTGTGATACTATTTTAAAGCAACATGTTCCAGAATAAATAATGTAATAATAATAATAATTATAATTTTTTAAATATTGAAATGGAAATGAATAATTCGCATTCAAACTTGCTTTTGTATACCACAAAAAAAATCTATTGTATTTATTTTTTTATTAAATCAAAATACAATGACAGACTAGAACAGCCACTAATGCGGCTAATTAGCGATCCCGTGAAGCAAGAGCAAGCTTGAGGAGACAAAGTCATTGACCTATTTCACCTAATCGGCCTCAATGTCAATTTAATAGAACTGATTTGACACATCAAGCACAATTAGCCACAATAAGGAACAATTATGTTTTCAATATTTATTAGATATCATTAATTAACATGATTTCCTATTCTTTAAATGCTCATTGATTGTTACAAGAAAATTTTTTTTTGTTAATTTAGAAAAAAATACAAGTAAATTGGACCTATTGCACACAAACGATAAGGATAAGAAAAGAACTGACCATTGAATAGCACTACCATTCCTTTAACGATTCCACAAAAGGAGGGGAGTTTTTCCTTATCAGGCAACTAACAGATTATCAGAAATTGGAGAGGAAGGAATGTTATAAACTATTGGGCTTAAACAGGAATGTACATTGTTATGGAAAAATAAATATATTAGACCCAGCCGCAATTTATTGAGCATTAAGGTCATTGCGGATCATTTTATTCGTGACAAAGTAAAGAACATTGGTTATTTTCGATGTAACAAATAGGCATGAGAAGAGTCCTATAGTTTAATAGATCTCCAATGCTCAACTCTCATTTCATAAGGGAGACTGAATCGTAGATTTCCGTGTCGTTTAGAAATAAAAAAAAAACATTTAAACCAAAAAGTATTTTTTAATAACAAGAATACCTTAAATCCTCACTATTATATGGGACCCATCTGTTGCATTGATTTCCAACCGAACCCAATCTCTAATTACTATTCGCTACATGCGATGGGGAACTAAATCCCAAAGGGGCTTAACTAGCCTAGTTCAGCCAATAACAATCAATAGCTAATGTTAATAATAGTTTATTATCATATTATAGAGTATATTAAATTAGTATAGTATATTATGTACAATAATAATAAATATATATATATATCAAATATATTACCAGTATCAAATCATTTTTATAATCTATATGAAAATGATCCGCTCTACTATATTATTTATATTATTAAGTAGCATTTTCCATAAAATGCGACTGTGTCTTCTTAAAATGAACACGCTAAATATAATATAATGTTTATAATGATAACTTCTTTTTAAAATTTGAATAAATCATATTTTGATTTTATATTTACATTAGTGATCAAGTTAAAAAAAAAAAAAAAATGTGGGGCACGCATCTCACATAATGAATGTTTAGGCTAAATTAGACATTCAATTGTAAAGATAATCGTTATAATCAGAATCAATCAATGTTTTCGTATATTTATTAAATTACTTTAAAAAAATAAAATAGAAAAATAAAATTAATTACCATTGCTTCACATATTAAGTTGTAAACCTACAAAGAAAACGGATATACCTCTAAAAATATTATTAATTTTTTTTTCAGATTTTAGTTCTAAATTTAAAAAATGGAGGGAGATTAAAGTTGAACCACAACTGATGTATTATTATATTATTATAGTGGTAGCTTATTATGGTAACAGCTTACATTCAAGGTTATTGCATCAAGTAGATTATGGAATCTTAGTCCGACGGATTTCATTTCACCAGAAAGAAAATGCAACAGTTTAGCACTGCAAGTGTTAAGGCGGAAAAGTGGGTACATCGATTAAATAAAAGCCTTAAGAAGAAAGGTAGGAGGAAAAAAAAATCCTAAGTTGTAAGAAGTAAAACCTGACTGGAACATATGGAAGACAAGCCAAGAGGGGAGAAGTGGCACTAGGCCGATTTAGGATTCGACACGCGTCTCTATTTCATTCTACAGCCAGTTCACGCGTGACAGCTTCTTAAGAAGCCTCACACATGAAGCACCCTCAGAATGTTATTACCCCATAATCAGTTGAACACCTGCTGCTTAAGTACATTCCGTTTTAAAGAAACAGAAATCACTAAGATTATCGAAAGAAATTTTGATGAAAGAGGAAAAAATATAAACTGCATTTAATTGTTTTAAAGGGCATTGTGTTTCAAAATAGTATACAAAATTGGTATTCTGGTGGTAAAAATAAAAAAAAAACTAATGAATTTAGACTAATTATGGAAAGCTACAGGGGCTTTAATTAGGGAGAGGAACCCAATAGACGAAGGGGACCTCTTTCGGATAGACGAAGGGCTCAGAACATATGACGGGGTACACAAGACGAATAGAAAATAACAAGAATTTAATTGAAATAATAATTAGTACATAGTAATATTGTTTATATCCTGTGTTTGTATCTACATAGAGTTTATTTTCATTTTTTAGCATAATTATCATCGGTAAATTCAACAATGCATAGATCAACTGTACATTCAATTATTTCATTATACAAGATATATAACCATTAAAAATAAAACATTTTAGAGGAAATGTAATGTTCAACCAATTATTGATGTTTTAAGTTATTATTAGTAACAATTACACAAATATTAATCGACGTTTTAGATAGATATAATTATTCTTATATCAATGGAATTCAAACCTTTAAACTAAAGTCGATTAAAAGAAATTGTATAACTCAGGCACTGGCCGCTAGGTCGCGGCAGTCCCGAGCATGTTGCTGACGTGAAGTGTATCCCTTATCAAAAGTCGCTAAACACGGCTAAAGAAGTTTTCAGTTAAAAAAACTCTTAGCATTATCTTTCAAATGCATATTAAATTCCAAAGATTAGGTGATCAGAATTAATCAATAACTTTTTTATGTTTAATAAATTGTTTTTAAAATGATAAAGTCAAGACATACCAAGCTGAACAGGTACAAAAGCTAACAAATTACTTCTACAGACATATTTTTAGATGAACTATTTATTATGTTCTGACAATAAATAATTATTTCAAGGTAGCTTAAATTATTTTGAATATAAGAAATTGTTTTAAATATACCATAACGAAAAATCGACTCTCGATAATTGGAAACATCGCTATGAAATGTGAAGACCGAATAGTGAAGACACTTGTATGTATAGACGTATCGAACGGGGAGAAGGCATTGGGGACACAATTCTTCCTAAAATACCATCTCTGGGATAATCCTAACTGTCAAAGGAAACTCTAGCTATAATAGAACGTTTTATATAAATATATATCTTATCTTCAGTTTTCCCATCCTTCAATTTCTTTTATAGGAACCAAATAATCCATTTTTAGTTTCGTTTCTTTAGGTGTGTACGCTTTTGTGATAACTAGGCGTTAAGACTAAAATTATTATAGTCATTCTTAATGCTGATTAGAATAGGATTCCTAAATGACTAATATTTATGGACAAATAAATAATAGCTAGATATAAGTGTTAGAAATGGAATTTTTTAATTAGATAATAGTTAACTTCTTTAAAAAAAAAATAAAGAGCTGTCCCTACTATTTTCCATGTTTAACGCATAAATAAATAAGTGTACTAAGTATGTACTGACATATAATATATAAGTAAAAAACAAATACAAAATTAAACAGAAAAAGTAAATTTATAATACGACATAAAAAATAATATAAGTAAGCTGTTCCATTTTCTTGGTATTGAAACCAGGAAGTTAAGGTATTCTATTTTTTTGAGTATTAACAATGTTCAGCTAAAAAAATAAATAAAAAAAAGTAAAGTTGAAGTAGTGTCAAACATCGGAGATACTGATAGATTAGATTATTGTTTACGTTCATTTTGCTTTACCGAACAATAAACAATTTTTTTATACAAATAAAGCCTTCATATCCCTAAGACGGCCGGGATAAAAACTAATAATCAAAATCAAAAGTTCATTTCGTAGGAATTATAAATTTGTCTATAGCACTGCAATTTGCATATTAGATTGAATCAGGTTGACTGTCATTCCATTTCATTGTAAAGAAATTAGTACTATTAAGCAAAAGATGAACTCCACTTAATAGTAAGTTTAATAGATATCAATTTAAAAAAACCTTTTTATTTATTTAAAAAAACGTTTATAAATTAGATTCTTAAAAATACTTATGGATTGACCAAAATTGTCTTTACTATTTTTTTAAAGTAATAGTTAATTTTGATCTGTAACGTGCCATTATTATTGTATGCCTCCAGGACAACAGAAATCAAAATTTATCAAATTAATTTCACTAGCAAGTCCGCAGTATTAAGTATACAATATGTATATCAATATCAAACAAAGGCAAATATAATTATAGACGTCAATTACATTATGGATTTATAAACAATTAAAAGGTCACGTAGACTATTATAATTAAACACATAAAATTCTGAATACCAGCGTATTTTAGATAATAATTGTCCAAAACTGTTTTACGTATTAACGCGTAGTTTATTTATGTCACTGACACAGTAATTAATTCAGAAGCAGTAATGCTAATATTTAATAGTTTTGAATGTACCTACTTCCATAGCATCAACATTTTCTATATTTCATAAAATATATATCATATATTCATATAAAATAATTGTGTCAAACCTCTAAGGGTCAGTCCATGGCAGGGACTTTCTAACCACATGCTAGTTTATTTAACTTACTACGCAGTAAAAATAAATGAAAGAAATGGAAGAAAACTGAAGTAACTGAATCAACAATAAACAGCTGGTTACTAAATGAGCTCTCCGAACTAATGAATATTTATAGCCCCCTAAATTAATTAAATTGTTGAAATGTGGACCCTTCTTTGTAAATATACAAATAATGCTTTAATTTTAAATGGTCTTGTTACTTAGAATTCTGATCTAATGCTGTTAAAGAACGTGAAAGATTATAAATCAGTGGTAAAAGTAATTGTAATTATAAAATATTGTTTACTTCGGTATCTAAAAACTCATTAATGACATTTCTTATTTATTACAACTTGATTTTTTTAAAATTAAAACGTTTTCTTTTTTTATCAAAAGGGTATCCAATATTTTTGGACAAAAAAAGTTTGTCTAATACTTAGGCAAAAGAAATTAAATTGGTTAAGTAATTATGTGATATGTCTATGGTTAGATAAATGTTATTGACAGGTTTAAGGCCCAATAATAATAAAAACAACTTAATTAAGGCTGACAACAGGAAGAAATGAAACAGTAAACAGGATTTACATTTAATTAATAAGTTGATGGGCTTTATATTATCACTACGCATAAGTTATTTATGCAGTAATAACATTAATTGTACAGTAACGAAATATTTTAGAACCATTATTACCTCAAATATGTTGATATTATTTAATATATTATTAATATCAATAATTATTTTAAATAACTAATAAAAAATTAATTTAAATAAATAATTATTAAATGAATTTAATTTTAATTGTCTACATAGTCTTCTCGTAGTTTATTTATCAGTACATAGCAATAGTCTGTCTAAGAAATTATATTATATTTGCTAAAGATCATAGCTTACTCTGTATAATAATTTTCAATAAATTAATTTTTCAATTATGCAATAATCTTGGGTATTTTTGCTTTTTCCTTATTTAACAAAGGTATTTAAAAAATACAACAGCAAAGGCTTGTACTAAATTAAGTTATCAACTACTGAACAAAAAAAAGAAAAAGAAACTGCGGTCAATCGATCAAGGAGACAAATTAGAAAACACGACCTCAATTTAACCGAAGAAGATAAAAAAAAAAAAGGGACTCTAAGCGGTATTTTAAGCGTAATGCGGAAGTAAAAGAAAATACATTGAAAGATAAATAGTTTGGCAAATTAACAATGATGTATCATAATGATTCTTTTTTTATCAATTTTGTAAATTGAATCACTTTGACAAAGTGATGATGAAAGTTATGATTCCATTTACATAAAGTTTCCTAATAAACGGTTAATGTTTTGCCCAATATTGTTTTTGTCATTAACCTAGGATATTAAAAATGTATTTATATTATAAGAATATAATATTATTAATTTTTAAAATGTGCCGTTCATCAAAAGCGGATAGTTACAAATTTCTAGGTTAGACTTTTTCACATTTTTTAGTCAATTCTTCCATATGTTTTGCTAGTTTTTCACATTCTGGTTCAGAACCAGACTAAAACCATGGCAAATAAGCCGGAAAGGTGTCTGTTCGGCAAAATTACTTGACTAAACTAGCGAAAAATGTGAAAATGTTTTTATCCGGGTTTGATACGGAACGCCTCATATGTGGCACCCTGCAGGTGAGAGAGAGAGAGAGAGAGAGAGAGAGAGAGAGAGAGAGAGAGAGAGAAAGAGTGGGAGGTGACTAAAAATGTGGTGAAATTAAATTAATTTGAGGAAGGAAAAACTGAGTTATTTTTCCTTAGGCGGTTTGGGAAGCGGTAAAGGAAAACTGAACTACAAAACCCTTGAGGTTGCTGGAATGGGGAGAGAGATAGTAAGGTCTAGGAGGTAGGAATGGCTCTCTCAGTTTGAAGGGTTGGTGTGGTGGTGGTGAACTGTGGGCAGGAGGTGTTAACCAACAGTTTAAGCTAATTTGTACGCAGGGAAATGCTTTTGCCTCTTGTCTGCGCCTCCCTTTCAAACTAAACCTGTCTCTCTACTACTCCCCTTCCTTTAGCTACAAACGTTAATCAAGTTAGTTTCCCCAGAGGCTACTTAAATTTATATAATATTATTACAAAATTAATATGCAACGTTAATTAAATACGGCATAGTTCAGATAATTTCGAAATATAAATACTAACGATGAGAAAACAAGAATACAATTTTAAGATATTCTATTAAGGAATCTTAAATAAGTTGATGAAATTAAAATCCATTGGATGAAAAGTATTCACAAACAGAGAAATAAATATTCATAAAAATAAAAATAATGGTGGAGCACGTTTAATAAACCTAGTAGAGAGAGAATAGAAGTTTAATTAGTACGTATTAATAAACTATTGCAAGCTCTCCAAGATGCAAACATTAAGATAGATAACGAAACACCTGACAGGTCAAAATTGGGCCATAAGTATCATGACATACGGATCAGAAACTTGGACGCTGGAGGGTAACCTCAGGAAAAAACACCTAACTACAGAAAAGGACTACTGGAGACAAGCGGCGATATCAGAGAAAAGATGGCAGTTGAAAAAACCATTCTGGAATATTTAGTGAAAAAACGCCTGAAATGGTTTGGGCATATGACAAGAATGCCTGAAGGGCCTACCCAAAGCGGTCCACCAATGGAAAGTTGGGGGATTGAGAGGACGAGGAAGACCAACGAGGACCTGGGATACCGAAGTGGAGGAATCCATGATGGGTCATGGTCTACGGGAAGAATGGACCTTGGAAAGGACATTATAGAATGAAGCCATTGAATCAAATAAGTTAAGGAAACCCACTATTCGTGGAAACTCCTTGGAAAAAAAATTAATAAACTATCGGAATCGAAGACAGAATTTCTTAACTATTTTCAATAAATGTTGTGTCAAACTGAGAAACTCCATAACTCACTTTTATGGGTTGATTCAAATTTGACGGATCTCCACTCATAGATAACCCTTCACATTTTCGATATTTAATATATAGGTAGCTATTTATAGTACAATTGAAAGACACTTTGCCATTGAAGTGAAACGGCGGAGCTGGTGAATTCTATCCAATTGGGGTTTTATCATAACTAAATAATTTTACATGTTGGTTTTAAATTACTATATGTGTAATTTATATGATTTGAGAAACTCCATAAGTCAAGAAAATTCAAATTAAACGCCACAATCTATTGTTATAGTACACTGGAAACTACGGTGAAAAAAGAGAGAAATAAAAAATGAACGGTAAACACTGTGAGGCTATATTTATATTATTTTATAACTGTAAATATAATGTGTGATTATGTTATATTAAATATATTCTATATAGTATGTTTCCATTTAGTTGATTTTCTTATTTTAATAACATTATATTCTCTGTTTTAATAAAAATCGATGGGCTATTATAGCTTTGATACTTTGAATATTATTTATCATTAAAAAATATAATTACTCTTAGCTAATGATTAGCGCTAATCCATACAACCATTTTGCTTCATTTAACGTCATTTAATGATTCTTTAACGGCAAATCGCAGGATGCTACAGTTGGAACCCTTAAGTTAGCCCATCCAGGTATCATATAATCATGATTAGGATAGGAATCGTTAACGAATTTATTATTACATAGAACTTATGACTAAATGAATTTATTGATGGATTATATATGATTCATAATTTCCTCTATTATGGTGAAGGTAGCTAACGGATGGAATATTTGGACTATATATGAAAATCTCACACGGTTCAATGAGGTTTCTATTAATAATAAGATATGGTCTTATATATTTTTTAAAATCTGTACCACTACAATCCAAGAAAGTTCTTAGGTTCATGACATGGTAGAGACTGTACAGGACAACGGACGTGCAGGGAGGTGATTTGTCCGAGATTAGACTACACATTTTATAAAGCCTTGGTGAGCCTGAGGAGGGTATGTATGTCCAATAGGCCCATTATATTATTTTTACTTGTATAAAAATAATGATTGAATCCGCATGATATAAAATATTACTTTTGTAGATGAAAGTTATCTTACAATATTAATATTTTTATTGACATAAAAGGAACGTTTTGATTTTTTTTTACTCTTATATTCGGATTCCCAGTCGAATAAAAACAAAGGCCCAAAAATTTATTCTTTTGTAAGTGACTTATTCACCGTGAGGTTTCCTTTTCAAAAATTATCTCATCCGTATTGGGACGGCAGCACTGAGTCCCCTCACATCGCTATCGCTGCGTCCTACAATGCAGGCAGGCCACCTCCCACAAACGCATATGAAATTTACTTAAACTCATGCCTGAGTTTTTTTTCTTCATAAACTAAACATATAACTGTAGAATTGAAAGTGTTTAATTCTTTAATGGTATATTGGCAGTAGACAAAGAAAACAATTTATTGTAGTAATCACACTTTACTAAACCAGGTCCTAAACATTCTTGATAATAACTGCTATATGACAATAATTTTAATTGTAATTGTTACGGTGTTCGGTAGTTAAACTTATAGCGATTAATTATTCGGTAAAATCTCAATTCCAATTGCCGGTAAAATTGGTAAGGTTGATAAATGGAAATGTTTCATATCAGTAATATATTATAAAATTAAAATTGTTTAAACAAAAATTAACAGTTAGAACAGAATCACTCATATATGTATTACATACTTTTATATATAAACATTTTATAAATGCACATTTTAATTAGAGATATTCAGTGGTAGACCGCTAAGTTGCTTTGTGGAGTTCAAAACCTGCTGGACAGGAGATTAAATAAGACTTTTATTTAATCTGTAAGCAGCTGGAGATGGATGCTTTGGGATCTAGGACCCTAACCCAGCCTCTATAAAGTTGGTACCGAAAATAAAGGGGTAAAATCTGGCGGTTGAGCGTGATCTAGTACAAATCACCTCCCTGCACAACCGTTGTCCAAGGAGCAGTACAGTCTATACCATGTACTTAACCCCAGACCCTTCATGGGTTGTAGCGGTACAGGTTTAATCAGATATACACTTGATTATCTGTACGTATTTGAAATGTATTAATGAAAAATAATAAAAACAATTTTTACTTAGCATGTTGAAATTGTACATACCATGTGAATTTTCAAAACTAAAGATTGGCAATATTTTAAAATGTTATATTTCAAAATATGGTCTTTAAAGAAAATGACATGGTCTTTAAAGTAATCGTAATTTAGAATATGCCTCAATTGACATTTTCAAAGTATCTAGTTAAATATTGAACAGAACTTATGCAAACGTATCTTATTTTCCCGTCATTAAATATTTACTAATCCTGGGTCAGCTTTCGGCATTATACACGGTAGCTAATAAATATTAAAATTTGTTTACTCGAGTCCGAGCAAGTCTCAATTCAAAGAACTTTTTCGGAGCTGTATCACGGCTTGAGTAGCTGTCGGAGGTAGCTTGTAATTAAACAACGTTCCAACAAGTAATCACCTGCGGGGAATCGCAAACAAGAGCATTATCCCGGTGCCAGTGGAAGAGCCTAATGGTATAATTACTTCCGAGCTGGAACAGAGGAGGGAGAGAGGTTCTGACGGGAGCGGTGAGCGATTAATGGCTTCATGTAAAAAAATCTATCCCGTTATTGACAGCCTTCGAAAATTGAAAAGCTTCATTATAATCAAAATTCTTAACAATACATTAAGTAAATAAAACCATTAAAACCGATCAGAACATTATCTTGATTGTTTTTGAAATTAAATTCATAGTAATGTGGTCGCCTGTGGTCTAGGGGTTAGCATAATAACATACTATACACAAGATCAACCGTGCGCAGCCAGGCAGGTGGTCTTAAGATTTTTTAAAGGGAGTAAAAAAATCATTAGTCATGCCCTCCTTCGGGAAGGACGTAAAATAAGGGGCCCGTTGTACGATATCAGACACTCATTAAAGTTCCTATCCTAATAAAACCTGGATAGGCAAAATTTAGAGCTCTCACTGTAGCATCGTCCAAGTAGCCATAGCAGCATAAAGTGACCTTAAATAAACAAACAAAAGAGTACGTCCCACGATATCAATCAGTCGATCTATGTAGTCTTTACACGAAGCTTATACAAATTGCTACAAAACATATTTGTTTCTTATTTCAGTTACCATAAGCCTGCCATATTTTTTTAAATATAATATAATGATATATAAATATATATTGATTGAAAGTACCATCAACCTAAGGATTGTTGACCTTAACGATAATAATGCAAAAAATTAAAATATCGTTAACTAATACCAATGAAAATGCAAACACAATGTATAAATAATATCACTAATATTTCATAATGAGATTGTACAGCCCTTATGTTTTGATTAATAAATAAATTACTTGAAAATGTATATAATTATTGTTTTGAGGGTCATTATATGTAAAAGACATATTAATGTTAATAATTTAAATTTATAAATTATGAAATTTAAATAATTCAGACTATAATTGATTTAGAAATTTAAAAAAAAGACAGTTTTTCGGGAGTACTGATTTTCATTTTTTCAAAAAGTTGTTTCCCTCCCAATTGTTGTTTAAATTTAAAAAAAAATTAAAACGTGTGAATTTTAATTTTTAAAACTGCCTTGGCCTATGAGATGTTGGAGCGACGGTAAAGGTATTAAAAGTAGCTTAGCCGCTGCCTACGAGGGAAGTGGTGTCGAAAAGAAGCACTCCCGTGGGACATGCAAAGCCCTTCGGGACCCAGCCCTGCTTTCACTTTGTAACAGCTCTCTCTCTCTCTCTCTCTCTCTCACTCACTCTCTCTCTCTCACTCACTCTCTCTCTCTCACTCACTCTCTCTCTCTCACACACACACACACACACACACACACCTTACACATATCTCCTTCTCTCTTTAATAATCCATTTTAATAACGAATTGTAGCTTTAATCCATACTGAGCCAATATCATGCCGATGAAAATGTTTATATGTTTAACTATATATATATATTAATATATATAGTTCAAAAATAATAATATTCTGAAATATAGGCAGTCTTTTTGAAAATGTAGAAAACCGGGTCAAAATTAGTGAATATATGACGAACAGAAACCAAGATACGAAAATATTGAACTAGATTCTTCAAAAATGTTAATAGAGGCATATTCTAAATTACAATTACTACCATGTCATTTTCTTTTCAGACCATATTCAATCAAATCTCGCTGCTGTCAAGACTTTTATTTAATATGTTAGACGCCGGAGATGGATCATATGGGAGCTGGGACCCTCCTGGGGCTCACCCAGCCTCTATAAAGTGAGTACCCAAAATAGTGGAGGGAATTTGGCAGTTGAGCGTGATCTAGGACAAATGTTCAATTTCAACACGTAAAGTAAAAGTTGTTTTAATTATTTTTATCTTAAATTCAGGTATATCTGGGATAGACAAAATTTTAAATGTATCGATTGTAGACTGAGATGTTTTTGACGCGTCATTTGCCATTTTTAAAGAGACAATTGCCCATTCATTATTTCCATACAATTATTTATTTTGCTCTATTTATTAATGCAAGAGCTGGTCATTTTTTTAATTTGCGAATAATCATTTATATACTTGTTTTCGAATTTCTATTAAGATAAGGATCAGTTGAGGCGTTTCATTTCAAACCCCGGTGAATCCATTTTTATTTTCAAAACTTGATTTTTTTCAAAAAATGAAAATATAGGCTGAAATCTTTCTACTGCCAGAAGCGTATGGCTCCCAGCTCCCTAAATCCAGTATAAAGTGTATTATGGATCTAGCTTCCGCGTCAAAACGGTATACATATTAAGCGATTTAAAAACGTATACAGCTGTAAATTTCATTGAATAATAAAATAAAAAAAGGGTAATTCACTCCAAATCTAGTTAGACCCAACCAAAAAATGACGTAACTGGGTTTGGAATGAGACGCCTCATTTCTTATCTTTTTTATATACTTTTTAAATTCTAAAATTAAGTCTTTAAAGTATTTATGTCAAATTAACTTAATATTGAATGAAAAAGGAGAACTAAAGGTAAGCGTATTTATCATTAATTATTAATTGATTTGCTTAATAAAATCCACTCATTCAAGGCCTTTTACAAATGTTATTCTTACCAAAAATATTGACACATTACATTGCCAGAATAAATTTATAAAAGGCAACCTAAACGTGAAAAACAAAAAAACAATTTCATGAACGAGGAAATCAAAATGAAATAGCCCTACAAGAGAACGAAACTCGTTGATCCAAACAAAAAGGGTAGCATCAGATACGTAGCCATGTTACTCTCGAGCTGAGCACAATTCTGGTTTATCTTTCTGTTTCGGTTGTCACGGCATTATCGGAAACGGAGGCTTTCATCCAAATAAAATTATTTATGTACCTTCAGGATATTCGGTCGACTAGTATTTCTTCTTTCGTATTTATTCGTATTAGTAATTCGTGCTTTTTTTTTTTTCAATATTTAGAATTAATACTAATTGAGGATTAAGGTTGATTAAAAACAAATACAGTTATGTCATGAAACAAATAAACGTTATACATACAGTGAGGGATCTCTTGTTTTTATTGTAGGCCTCAGATAAATAAACCGTCCGCAATAAAAAAAAAAAATACGAAAAAAACCAATTATTTTATTTAAATTGAAACCTAATGTTGTTTTTATATTTATATTCTGATTGTAATATCCCGCCAGAAAAAAAATTTGGAAAACAGTCACTAAAACATTTTGATTTTAAATGTGTAGGAACATAACAATTTCTTCAACATAAGAAACTTTTTTTAAAAAAATATTTATTTCTTCTGTTTAATAATTTGTTACAATTCACAAAAATTACATGCTGTACCACATAGACCAGTCTCAAATTAAAAACAATTACCATTGGACAAATTTAAATGTATCTGTGCAGAATCATAATATACAATGACAGAAACAAATATACAAAAAAAAATTTAACACAGAAAAATAATAATAATAATAAAATAAACCAAAATTGTAACCTTACATTCTTAATAACAAAACTTTATAATAAAATAAAAGACATTGGTATCCTACAATAATATATGTTTTGTTCTTTTATGTACATACCGCTTTGTACTATTTTTTTGTATAGTTCCCAATATTTTTTATCAGTGGATTTTTATTGTGTTTACACAAGAATTGTTTGCATCGTTTTTTGATGAATACATTAATATAAGGTATACTTAACTCGTTATGAATAATTTTAACTTCAGAGTATTATCATTCGGTCGTCTCTTTAACGTAAGAAACTTTATGAACTGTTCAGCTATCGCTAAACTAAGTAATGTGTGATGAGGACTTATGTATGCAAGTATTTGAATAATAATTTTTAAGTAAAAATATATGTTTTTAAAGGGAGTATAAAATCTTTGGTTTAGGACAGGGAAAATGACAGTCCTAAGCTTCTGAAATATCAGGTACTCGATAAAGATGCCAATCCTAAATAAACCTGGATAAGTAACAGTTGGGACTTGCACTATAGCATCTTCTTGATTAGCCATAGCAGCATAAACTGAAGTAAACTAATTAAACATATACACATAAAATGTGTTTATTTTTATTAAAATATAGTTTCCTTATATTTTAATCAGTAATTTATATTCTAGGTACTTTAAATGCTTGTTTATTTGTCAAAAATATGTTAAATGTATTAGCTTACTATTTATGATTAGATATTTCCAAATTTATAGTAAATGAGATATTAATGTAGAAGATACAGTTGTCAAACAAGGAGATACATACATCTACACATTAACAAAGTCAACAGAGAATATTTATTGTAATGTATAATAAATACAAATTATATAAAAGGAGTAATGAATGAAAGTTATATGGCCGTTTTTAAAATTAAATTAAATTTAAATTAGCACCATTATACAATTTAATTCTTTTTATATAATGTTATCTAGTTAATACGACTATTAGAAGAGATCTAGGCTAAACAATAAGAAATTATACCATCATTTCTATGTTTATTTATCATTTATTATTTTTGATTGCCTGTATCAAGAGCATTAAACTTAATCACATTATGGCAACTAGTTCCTTAAGGTTGATTAAAGTTAACTATCTTGTCCATTGAATCTTTATGAAACAAAATTTAATATATTCATGATTTGTAAAAATCGAATAATTGAAGGAATTGTTGTTTGAGCAACGACAAAAACTTGGAAAATATTGTCAAATCGTTTTCATCTAGTTTATAATTGAGTAAATTTGGTGTTCTATGATTTTTTAAAAATAATTAATGATATAAAACATAATTTCAAAGATACGTGAACTAATCAAAACTAGACAATTCTATTTAATCATACTATCATAACATATACATCCCCTACAAATAAAAAATGGAAAAAAGTGGCAAGAAATTGAAGAAAAATTCAATTTCAGTCAGGAACGGGAAGTTGTTGGGGCTCTTCTATTCAAGTTTCGTTCGGAAATACTGCCACCACTCATAATGATTTCAATATCAGTTACAATTAGTTTCTGGGTCGGATAGTGAACGAATTGATATCGTGAAATTAATTTTCCCAGAATAAATGGTAAGGAGGAAATTACTAAAGGCAGAAAGGCGGGACAATATATGAATAAAGAACAAAACTTCCGATGATTTGAATATCGTCATTTTTTTTCACGGTTTCAATCTCGGTTTCTCCGTTTCGAAAATAAGGTCAAACTGAAAAGTTGGCCAGAAGACTTTTCAACTCCACTTTAACCAAATTGTTATAGCAATCTCTCTATCCCCTATTCCCCTCATTTTTTTCCTTCCTCTCCATCACGGGCAATAAAAGTTTTCAAATTTTGTTCATTTCTTTGCAAATCATACGGATAGGATGAAAAATTTATACGATCTTTTTTTATCCAGGAAGACAATTCCTGGGCATTTATTAAGGTATTAGTATTAATTTCTTTATATTCTCAAAAGCTATCTGAATTTGATGAACAATAATTATAAAATAAGTAAAGAACAACGCGATGTAGTATTAAATTCATAACACATAATTAGTGTCCTCTTAATTTTTATTAGTGGAGTGACTGTTGTAGAGTGCTGAGTCGCCATGCCGAATATCCTGGGTTCAAATCCCGCTGCTAGCAAGACTTTTATTTAATATGATAGCGTCCGGAGATGTATCATACGGAATCTATTACCATCCTAGGACTCGTTCACTTCTATAAATTGGATACCCAAAATACGGGGGAGGGGACCTGGCGGTTGAGCGTGGACTAGGACAAACCACCTCCCTGCACAACTGTTGTCCTTGAAGCAGTACAGTCTCAACCATGGACTGAACCTCAGACCCGTTCACGTGTTGTAGTTGTACAGGTATTTTTTTTAATCAAATAATATTACAATATCATGAAATCTAAAAAGCCTTTAAAAAACTACCGAAGCGTATGACAATAGATGTTTAGGCCTGCAATACTGTTTTTTCTAATAATAAACCGTAGGCAACAATGCATTTATTAACGTCGAAGATCCAAATAAATAAAACTAAAGAAATCTACATATATAAGCTACGACGATTTTTATGCTTTCACCTATATTAATTGCAGCCCATATATAAAACAATAACTGAAAAATAAATAAATAAATCAAGACTACAACATTCAATATTAATTTTATTAATATTTAATTAATAATATTAATTGTATTAATATTTAATTAATAATATTAATTGTATTAATATTTAATTAATTAATATTATTACTATTAAATATTTATAGTCTTGCCGAAACTTGGAGAACGAGATATCCAGACAAAAAAAAAACCTGTACCACTAATACCCATGAAGAGCCCTGGGTTTAATACAGCAGTATAAACTTCGTGGATTGAGGTTATTCGTCCGAGCTTACGCTCAACCGCCAGGGTTTTCCCTATTAAAGGGTACCCACTTTATAGAGACTGGGTAATGCATAGGAGGATTTGAACATCCCACAAGGTCCTTCCGTGGCTGTTAACAGATTATATAATTAATCTGTCACAGTCAGATTTGAACCCGAACCTTCAGAAAACCAAGTAAGCACTCACCATACTGTGCTAGTAATAGGAAGTTAAAATATTCGGGGGAATAAAATTCATTCCTTCCACGAAAGTGCTGCCATATGTTACTCAAAGTAGACCATCTGGAGTACCTAGACAAGCAAGGTGAGGGGACTTCAGATAGGTACCTTCAGGTAGTTAAGTGTCCCTTAGGGTTTATTACCTTTAGTCTCCAGATAACGTCAGTTGTCGGGAAGCAGCAGTCAACTCAAGATGTAAGGAACAGAATGAAGAATGAAGTCACATGTATCACATAAGTCACATATAGCGTCCCCCTTTTGTTGCAAGTAGTTTTATAAGCTATCTTTGTAGCCATGATCAGCACGAATAAATATAATGAGATTCAATAATTCTTATTCTTATTTAATATACAACTCCTGGTCAGTCAACCACGTTAACGTTTGGAGAAGAGAGTGATATGTCTCTTATTTATTAATAATATAAAATTACTATCTATTAAGTATAACGATCTCAGGGTGGCATCCGATTTTAGTATTTAAATATATTCAGATCAAAGGATCTGACTTTTCCCTGAGATCATAGCTTGGGCAGTAAAGCAAATAGAGCAGTGCATTTTTTTTATACTTTTTTTTTTTTACTGGATATTCCACTTTTACAATGCCTTTTAGTTTAGTGAATTAAAAGAAATGTAAATATATTATGATAATCTGCTTATAAGGAAGCAACGAAAAATTTGAGAATTACGAGAACAACAAGTCATTTAAGGGTTCTAATGTAGTACAAATACTACTATTTGTTAAATGTGGAAAGATAGACGAGGATTAAGCCGCAAAACTTGTTTTGGCGCTGCGAAGGTGGGGTGGAACGGAGTAAAGATTTTTTTTTTTAACTTTCTTTAGTTTAGGAGAGTCAGCTGACAAGAAACGAGATAAATGATGAGAAAATTGCTTCTTTTGAAGCGGAAAACGACTTGTCCTGAATGATGATTGAGTGGAGGGCAAAAAAAAAAAAGGTTACCCAGTACTGAGGGAGGTGAACGGAAAGAAATTTGTTATTAACTGCTCTCAAATAATAATTGCTTCAATATTCATAAAAGATTAAATGGAATAGCTTACGTCAGGAATAATCCTTGAACAGGAAGCTGCTTACCTGCAAGAAAAAAAAAAAGATAAAATGTAAGTATAAGAAAGAAGAAAAAAACATTTTATTTCAATTAAGAAGAACTCACAAAATTAGAGATTTCACAAAAATATTTAACTAAAAAATGTACATAATATTCAGAAAAAATCCATAAAATAATTATAATATTTTATTCTGGGATACACACTTAATAATTCTATTTCAGAAACATTGTTTTTTTTTACTTAAAATATTTATACGCACTTACAAAAAACAAATGGGGTAATGTGAGTTTAAGATGGTATGAGAGGAACACCAACTTCTGGTATCCACTGTAATTATGTTGTCAGGATTAAGATGGTCCCCACACCCAACAACATTCAGCCTACGCAGAGCTACGTCAGGAATTTCAGCTGTTTCGATTTTTTTATTGTATAAATTTGTTAATAAGTCCATTTTATTTATAAGTCTTGAAACCTAATGTGTTTACAGTATGTTATTGTTTAATAAGAACATTATTTGTTATAAACGGAATACGCATGACGATGAAAATAAGTACATATATCTTTTTGAGATAAGACTGTGAGTTAGTTATCAATCTTATAAACTGAAACAGAATTATTATATAATTAAAAAAAAACTTTTTTTTAAAAATGTTTCTCAAGTTAATCTAATATAAGTCCATAGGGGTTTAGTAAATTAACGTATACATTAAGATTTGATCTGAAGGATAATTTAGAATGTCGTGTTCAATACAATATAGTAGTTTCATTTAGAAACAGTTGGCACAAAAAGTATTTGCACACCCAGCGATTAAAGGTTTTATGCATAATAGAATTATTTTTTTTAGCCTGCTTGATATATCTTTAATTAGTCAAGAACAGACTATTTAACATGATAAATATAATATAGAAAAAAAATTTAATAAACAACAAAAGGTAGTTTTTCACCGACCATAAAGTATTGTAAGTACTTGGGAATGACCTATGTGATATTGTACTTCCACCATATTCAGTATCTAATGGCCCGCAAAATTAGAGAAGTACCATTGTCTGTTAGGGAGATGACTATACCCCGTATAATCATCATCCGATAATATAATTATCGTCTTTAGGTAAAAGTTACCATGAGATCGCTAAACAAGTGAAATTGTCATTCTCTACAGTGCGGTATATTATAACAAAAAAGATAAGAACTGGATCGACTGAAAATCAGCCTCTGAGAGGTCGTCCAAGTGCCCTTATAGTGCGAGAAAGAAGACAGGTAGTTAACGAAGCTTTAAGAAAACCCAGTAAAAAAAGTGCTCAAAATCTTGCCGATGACCTAGCGTCATCTAGTGGAAACTATGTTGCACTACAAACAATCCGAAACGTTCTCATTGACAGATGACCTCTAAAAGGCCTTTCATTAGTGAAGTGAAAAAGAAAAAGAGACTTGAGTTCGCGAAAAAATACTTAACTGGACCACTAGATTTTTGGAAGAAAGTTATATTTTCAGATGAAAGCAAATTCGAAGTTTTTAAGCCGGCTAACATTTTGACAATTTGACAAAAAAATAAAGCAGCTTTAATACAAGAAATATATTGAAAACGGTGAAGTGTGTAGGTGGAAATATTGTGGTTTGGGGCCGTATGGTGTACTCAGGCGTTGGCAATTTAGAAATTATTGAATGTATTATGACAGCTCGCTCATAAGTGGAGGTGTTGCGATGCAACCTGAAAATTTGTACCATTAAATTAGATCTGGAGAACGAATACTACTCCAAGCAACATAATGACCCGAAGCACACAGCCAACTTAACTTTATATCCTCAAAACACTGGGTGTGCAAATACTTTTTGTGCCAGTTGTATTTAGTGTTTAAAAATTTCCCAACATTTTGTAGAAAATATGTCTTTAAATTGAAAATAAAAAATAATTAAAATTTACCACACTATTTGTAATTGGACAAGTAAATTTTCTGTTTTAACTAAGTCATTATTAAATCGGAAATTTTTTATGTAATATAATTATGTAAATCTTTGCCACGAACAATGAAGGTAAGTGATGTAAAGAGTAATTATAACTAACATTTAGGAAATATCACACTTGCACCCAATCACAAGGTTGAAACGTCAAAAACGATTATGTGTCAAGTACGTATTGCGATAAAGAAGAAAAATAGTGCCCTTCTAGACCACATTGATTTTCAAAAAAATATATAACGAAAATATTTAACCAATTTTTTCCTAGTGTGTCACGATATTTAATTTATCACTTAATAGAAAAACCTAAAAATGAAAAATAAAGAATTTATACACTAAGTAATAAATTCAAAGTATTTTAAATAAAACATAAAGAAAAATGTAGCAAAGAATTGTGCGTTAGTGCTTGGGTACGGATTCCTTCCTCATAAACATCCGAGATTTAGGATCGCTAAGAAGAAAACAACAGCTAGATTGCGTGTTTAGAACAATCTACTTTATTGGGCATTATATTGTACTGGAAATATAATGTGGTATTTACCTAGAGAAAATATTCTCTATAAACCATAAAACGTACTTAAACTGTTAAGTAATTTTTTTATGTACTTATTTTGTTAACAATATATGTTAAATTTTATTTATTGACGAATGTATAACCTAAAGAAAATTCTTGGCTGGAACTTTAACTGGCAAGGGACCAATCATGATATTCAGAATACCAAGCAGCCTCAAGTCATTTTATATATTCATTTCTCTATATGTGCAGTTGTTGTTATGTAAAATTAATTTATGAAATCCGTGGTAATAATAGATGGATACTCATATGGAAGATTTCTGAATATATCTGAGGGACAGGTCTGAAAAAAAGGATATGAAGAGTGAAAATGAAATATTTAATCTCGTATTTCCAATTATTTACACAGATATTGATTTTTTTTTTCAAATAAATAAAGTTATAATCATCAATTAGGGATACTTCAACACGGTATTCATAGAACAATTAAGAGATAATTTTACAAAAAATTTAAATACGATTGGATAAGATTCACATGCTTAAATTGACATGTTCAAGTATACTCAAAAGACAAGAAAGGGTAGAAAAGATAAAATATTTCAAATACATTTTAAACTGTTCAGTATAAATGAAGTTAATCAGAAAAGAACACTGTAGTTGAATTTTATGTAATCTGACATTGGCTGGAATTTAAAAAATTTATATTTGATTTAGAAATTTAATTTACAAAAGATATTTCTTTACCACAATGGTGGGTATTATTAAAAGTATAATAATATCACACCTATTATACATTATTTAAAGATTACATTTTTATTTATAACAAGCAATGGTACTAAACAAATTTTAAAAAAGGAAGTGAATTTAATGGATTTAAAGATTAACTTAAGGTGAGATAACAATACAAGATTTAAGACACCTCAGAGTCTCTTTTATAGGTAAATATTGTTTTTTAATCATAGAATTTTTTTTTTTACACTTTATTCTGAAGATGAGAAAAAAATTAATTTAAACCTAAGAGAAAAATAAAGCAATGTAAAAAGGAAATCAAAATTTTTTTCGTGAAAATAATTAACTAGTGAAAATAATAATTTTAATTTATATTAATTAAAATTATTATTTTCTCTACTTAATTTTTATAGTATGTTATAGTATGTAGTATATTTTTTTAAAAAAGACAAATAAACATACTAAGTGTTTTATACATACTAAGTTGTAAAATTGCAAGTAGTAAAAACACTACTAATATTTAACTCATAATGTAAAAGTCTTTTCTTTTGTACAACAGTTAAAATAGGGATCGCTCGACCGAGAACTTTTAGGAATAAAATACAACTAAAGTTGCAAAAATTATAAATAAAAAAAGGTTAAAATTACAAAGTAATAATAGTTATAGAGAAAGCTATGCAATTTAATTTAATGCTTGAGTAAAATTATTAATTTGCTCAAACCAATATATGAATAATTACTTAAAATAATCTTCAGAGTAATGCAACTAATGAGCATAAAATAATAAGTAACAAACTAAGTATTACTGGAGCAAGAGAGAATTTATAATTCAACACTTATTTCGAAATTTCTCCTAAAAAAAAAATTAATAAGCACAATAAAACACAATGGTAGATATTAAAATAAAATACTGGTAAAGCATTCATTATTTGAAAAATTATACATTGTGAATCATATTGCTGATACTACTGATTATAAAATGACTATTTTACTCTAATGTTTAAGTATTCAATTGTTTAACAACAAAGAAATGTATACGAAATAAGTATAAACTATTTCAGAGGAATTAATAAATACCATAATATGCATGTACTGATAGATAATACATTTATTTCAAGAGCAGTAGATAGTTTTCTTTTAGAGAAATTACTTGATCACAATTATTAAACATTTTATTACAGAATGTATAAGATGGTGCCCAA
This sequence comes from Troilus luridus, assembly GCA_964056705.1. Classification (NCBI taxonomy): domain Eukaryota; kingdom Metazoa; phylum Arthropoda; class Insecta; order Hemiptera; family Pentatomidae; genus Troilus; species Troilus luridus. The sequence continues at coordinate 39,807,722 of OZ057412.1, read as the reverse complement.
AAAAATGTAAAAACAAAATCTTATACTGTAGTTTGTGTAATTTATAAGTTAAATAATAATAAATCATAGATGAGAAAGAATCTAGGAGTAATAATTTATTAAAATAAATAAACAAAAATAACTACTTGAATTACTTAATTTGCTTCAGAAATTCTATTCACACATGTAGATACCATAGAAGTAGATGAATTAATTTAACAAAATACCATTATGGCATAATTAATTGAAGCATGAAAATGCAAAATTGAAAGCATATTTTTCAGTCACAGATATAAATGATTTAGTACTATTATAAATGTGTTTCTCTACTTATAATATCATTTTATTTCATACACCCTTTTGCATTTTTACACTTTTTCACGCAGTTTTAAATATAATCTAGAATTACAATTTAAGTGCTTGGAATAGTGTGATAAGTTGTTTTTTTTTCATAGATTATTTTACCTAATTAGTTATATAATATTCAAGACTGCTACTCATTAAAGAAAAAGATGAAAAAATAAAATAAACTAAACTTTTTATCATAAAAAGGATTTAATAATGAATTGTGTGAAAATCAGTATGAACAGACTGATAAGAAACTGAAGCACAGGAAAGTACATCGAACACTACCTAGCGGGGAACCGCTGAACTACTCAGTTCCAGAGACTGCCGCTGGAGTTCAGGCTTCTTTGCCCGGCAACTTCAAACCTTACCTGGTTCCAGTCGTTCTGTTTATGCGTCAGCTAACAATGAAATAAGTTATGGAAAGGGCTGTGATATTTGATAATGGCAACCAAACAATTAATCGACTTTAAAAAATGGAACGGTACCATCATAAATTTCTATGGAAGCACAAAATACTTCTCCAACGTCAAACACAAAAATGCGAGTTTGACAAACAAGTTTTGTGCTACTTTTAATAAACAGTGGAAAAAGTAAAGAAAAAATAAATTAAAATAATGAGTTATTTTAATGCTATGTTATAGATGAGCTATATCATATCTTTCGAAATGCTGTATTTAATATTGAATTTGAAATGAAATTGAAATTTCTAAAAACAGAAAATGTATGGCAAGAAATAACCAAATTTAAAAAACCAAGAACCGTTAAATGCGTCTGTTTATGTATAAAATCGACAAGCAATCACCGATAAAATAGATGTATAATTTTTTATACTAATTTATTTTCTTAATCGAAATAATTTTAATGAAGAAATATAAGGTTTACATTTTATTACATGGTACCCTGTTTTCCTCACATCTTCTCTGCCACGTACAACCTTCGGAAAATGAAAACATGAGACTAACGTATTGGCCAATTTAAAACAAAGTTTCCAACGTTAGTCAGGCAACGTTTCCAATATTTAACTTCCTAAAGACGCCACCAGCCGGCGTTAGTTTAGGGATTCAAACTATTCAACTATCATGCATGACTGAAATATTTTGTTTTAAATCGTCCGACATACTATGAGAATCGCATATTTGCTGCATATAACTATTTGCATATATATATATATATATATAATATATATATATATATATATATATATATATATATATATATATATATATATATATATATATATATATATATATATATATATATATATATATATATATATATAATAGTGTAATATATATATAAGCATTATATATAATGCATATATATATAAGGACATGGTAGAACTGTTGTTTAGTAGCACACAATAACTACCTAACTGTTGCTACCTAAGACTAGGAATCGGATATGAGATTGATCTGAAGGAATCAACTCAAATGGTTTCCAATCATTCGGGTATTCAAGTCAAGATGCCCTAGGCAGGGGATCCGTCCAACAACACCCATCAAACTAACGTTTCAAGTAAGTTGAGAGACTATTTTTATAAGTTGCCATTTAGTTTTATATAGTGAATGTTATAAAGTAAAAAATAAAGAAAATTATAAAATATTTTAAACTAAATGGCATTGAATATGCCCTAGCTAATATTTAGAGAAATGTAAGTTTTTAGTAATAACTTCGTATTCGTATTAAAGTGCTAACCTACCTACACAAGGTGTAAGCACTCTGCAATGAAGATATAAACTTTATCACTACAACAAATAAAGGGTCTTGGGTAAGTGACAGAGAATGTACTGTTTCTACGACAACGGTTGTGAATGGAGGTGATTTGTCCGAGAATAGCCTCAGCCACGAGGTTTTTGCCAAATTAAAAGCACTTTATAGGGACTGGGCCAGACTCGGGTGGGTCTGCAAATCCCTAAGGTTCCATATATGGCTGTAAGCCTATTATATAATTTATGTATACTTTTTAAAATAATAATACCTTTTAAATAAACGGAAGACATTTTTATTCTAAATTTATAAATAAACAATCTCTGTTTTTAATATCCTTCATGCAATTGATATATTTGTCCTGAGGAGGAAATTATTGAACATACACATCCTGAGCAATATAGAAAATGGTTGGGTGGTGCGATCAAGGTATTTTACACACATAAGTAAAACTTATTTATTTTTTTATATCATTTAGAGGGGGGTTGGGTCAAGGGGGTATAACATTTTTTCGTATTTCCATACGAACATCGAGTACTGCAAATACTCTAGGTAACTTGATGTAATAAAACCCAAAATTGCTATTTAATAAGAAAGTTTTAATCTCTCAAACATTAAAGATCTTAAAAAGCCAAATTAAAAAAAAAAATCAAGTGTTTTATTTAACAGAAGATACCTATTCAACTTTAATTAAGTAAGGACTCAGAACATGGAAATTAAAAATTAATTAAGGAGATAAAAGGGACTAACTGACCTTTAGTCATAATAAACTGGGAAAGATAAATATAAAATTGGATTAAGAGCACTGTAATTTATATTCCTTAAAGCATTTTAGTCGGAAAAGCAGGGAAAAAAATCCTGACAGGAGTTGTCTACAATTTCACCGCATTAAAACAATTATTAATTTAAAAAATGTTAATGATCAATAGGAACAAAAATAATTGTAATCATAAATAACCCCTAAATTGAAATTAAATGAATTCTTGAGAAATAATACTACATACATTCTAGTTTTTTTAAATTTCAATAGAACCGGGTTACATTCCAATTCAAAACTTTAATGTACCAAAAAACTTCTAACTCAGCTTTTCTTCCTTTTGATAATTAAATTTTAAATTGGTTTACAGATATTAAATTATCTTTGAAAAAAGAAAATAATTGGCGGATCGTAATGACAGTTTAGATCACGGCAACCATAAAACAGCACTATGACACATTACAAAACCTCAAAAAATTGTTTGTTGCCAAAAGAATCGGTCCTGGTCGCGGAGAAAAGCTGAGTTGTTAGAAACATGTCAGATTGAAGGGACGTTAAATGAATTTATTTTTTTATCTCAGCAGATTACTAAGCTTCACTACTGGGATTAATAAAATTTGTCTTTTAGAATTACTGCTTAGGCATCCTAACCACAACAAAACTCAAAGTAAAAACGAAGAGAAGCAAAAACAAAAGAAAGAAAAATCAATCGAAAATAAAATGTAGAGGGTTATTTATGGCAGATTTGTTTTGGGAATGAATGGGGGCCCAGATTGGGAGAGAGGGCCGATAACTCATCACGAAATTGTGTTTATGTTAGCCCTGAATTTTGCTTTGCAATCCTCCAGCTCAGGGATTACATTCCCTACTCCTGTCGAGGGCCTCCTTAGAGCTTGTTGAAGTGAACTTCTATAAGGCTACACTCTAAACAGGCTACATTAAACCACTAATAATAAAAAAGAATAATGTAAAATTTTAAATAAGAAAGAATAAAGCTTCTTTTCCTCTAAACTCATTATTCATTATTTAAAAATAAAACATATGAGTTTCCAAATGTTCATCAATATCCAAAGTATGTTTTGGTAATAATGTTCAATAAGATAATATTTCTTTTGATCGATAAAAATGGTATTTTACACCCGTTGCGGCAACTAAGCAACAAATTAACCCTATGATTTACTAGTTAAAAATTTTAATGTATTAAAAAAACTCTCACTTTGCATTCCTCACCGCTTTGTGTAACTAAATTATATAGATATCATATATTTTATAGAAGTTACATTACCTTCTTCAACAGAGATGTTCATTTTCCAAATTAATAAAAAACTGAACAAATAGGTTTGGTATGTTGACCATATCAATCATTTTTTTACCAATTTCTATTTTAATTAACAAAATGTCATTCTGCCTTCAATTTGTTTTAAGGAAGCCACACAAAGACGCACAATAGCTAATCGCCAAACAACAACTTAATTAACCTCATAGATAATGAAAAATGTTTTGGTAACAATGTGACAGAAAGTTAAAAAAACATACTATGTTTTTAAAGGATAGTGCAAGAGCAGAATTGCTCGCATCTGTTCGCATTAAAATAACAATGGAGGTGGAACGTTAAACTGACTTTGGGGGAGCTAGTATTTTTTCCGCCGTTTCACTGAATCAGTGTTTCCACGGGATTAATAACTAACGAGTTATAACAATTTGGAGAAATCCGTAATAATCCAACAGGATTGTCCCTTTGAAAGCCGTACATATTCCGAAATAGAAGTGATAACCGGTCAAATTTAAAAGAAAGTTCAAACTACTGTTTGAAAAATTGGACAGTAAGCTCTGAGATAGTAACTAATGGGACAAATTATGACATTAGCTTGAAGCAGTTTTTCAACAATCACATCAGATAATATTTCTACCTCAGATATGTTGTTTATCTAGCAAGTTGAGTTGTTCGGAATTAAGCACTATTGGTGGAGAAATTAAAAACACTTCCTTTGAAATTGACCAGATAAATGCTTTTAAAATACATTCTTTAAAAATACTTAATAATAGGCTGGGTGATCAATATCTCGTAAAGTATCGATCAAACAATCGCAATTTTATACTCGTTGCCAAGGTCACATTTCACACTAAAAAAATTTAGTTGTAAGTTACAGGGTGTTACCAATGGAAATCAGCAAAGTGAAAATTCGGTACATTTTACAGTTTTTCTGTGATAAAGGCGAAAATGCAACCCAGGCCGCTGAAATTGTAAATGGTGCTTATGGAGCCGATACTTTAACAGCTAACTACGTGTAATTTATGTTTCGTCCATTCCGTTCAGGCATTTTTGATGTTAAAGATGCACCTCACACAGGCAGGCCCGTCGGCCAGAATTAGCCAACAGAAGAGGTGTTGTCTTCCATCAGGACAACGCAAGGCCACACACGTCTGTAGTGACTCGCCAGAAACTCCCGGGAGCTTGGTTGGGAAGTTTTTATCCATCCACAATATAGTCCGGACCTGACACCAAGCGATTACCACCTTTTTCCCGCATTGCAAAACTTCCTGAGTGATAAGAAATTGAGATCAAGAGAAGTTAGTGAAAATCGATTACTAGAGTTTTTCGCCAATATGGACCAAGACTTCTACGAGAGAGGCATTATTATATGGAAACTACCTTTAAAATGGCAACAAATTATACAACAAAACGGTGAATATTTGACACAAATCGGGCAATCCGAAACATCTTAAATAAAGTTTTGTGAAATTCAAAATGGATAATAATGGATTTCTTTTTCCCCAACCTATTATAACATTTTAATTAAAAATATCTTACTCATACGTGGCAGATAATAATTGCGTTAAAAAACTTAAGGTCTGTAAAAACTGAACAAAACTATTTAATAGTACACGACCTTTAACAGTACAATATTGATGTCATATATCGAAGAAGTTATTACAGCTTTAAACTTAATGATATTAAGTTTCCACTATTTGAGTGTTATGACATAAACTTATTAATATAGGTACTTTGTTGGAGTTAGGACAATGTGGACAAGTTTAGATCGGGGCCTAAGCACCACCAAAATTTATTTATGATTAAATGATCTGTGATTAAAAACAATAAATGGTAGCAAGATTTTTGTAACAAAATTCAGAGAACAAATCTCGGTATTCGAACAAATGCATGAAAAATATAACTGTAGTCCTAACGGAAGTCATTTTTTTAATGGAATCACAAACGACTTATGCCAAATTTAAATTACAAATACAAACAAAATACACTTCTATTAATATTTATTAGCGTATGACTTTTCTTGACATGAATGAAGAAAACAATAGCGAATGATTTAAGAATTTATCTAAATAATTAAATATTAAATTATTAAGTACTTTTAATTTTTTTAACTTTCATTAACACTAATAAAATCTTACAGTATTACTCACTACTAAAGAAAGCATGAAATATAGAAAATTTAGATGAGTAATCAGAATAATTGAATTTTTTCTGTAAACATATAAAACATTTTAATTATTCTTTGGCAGCGATTCGAGGTCCATTTTCAGGTACCATTTTATAACAGACGATTCCCAGAACAATAATTCCAAAAAACTATTCAAATTATAAAGGCAAAATGTTGAAAATGAATAAATAAAAAAATTTGGGAGGCATATGTATAGTTAATACGTCATTGACGTAAATTAAAAAATAATTAACTGCTCTGAAGAACTATAAATACTCCCACTTTAAAATAATAAGAAAAAAAGGCGTTTCATTGGGGATTCAAAACGCGTGATGCGGCATAAATTTATATGAAACTGGAGAATAATCGCTGGTAATGGAATAGTAAACGAACAAAAACAAACAGTGTATACCGTAATATCATTTTTAACGTAATCTCATTGCTTAATGGTTTTAGCACGGATTGCTTTCCCGTTTTTAATAAAAAGTAAATAAAATCTAAAAAAAAATATACTATAGTAAATATTTGTATAGCCTAAAATGGTATGCCATAATAAATTAACAGAAACATGACGAGATCATAAGTAAACACACAAGAAAAGGCAAATAAGCATTAAATATTAATTTAACCAGAATATAAAATAAAAAATATCTAAAAGAATATATAAATTAAAAAAAAAAGAATATGGAAAGAAACTTTAGAATTTACTCATAATCATGGTAAATTAGAAAAAAATAGTTTGGTATAGAGCAGCGAAGGTAGCGCTACCTGTTGAGGGAACCTGGAACTATTAGCGCAACCGGTTTCCGAGAAATCCGCTAGGTAGCGGAAGCGTTCCCTCCGAGCCGATTGCTGGAAAGTTTCCACCGAAAAAAGCAACAGCTGTAGGGAAGAAGTAATGAGTTGGCGACTAATTCCAGAGATAAGGAAAAGCAATTTTCCGACCAGAACGGGGAAAAAAAGAAAGGGGAAATCAATGGGCACCTAATCAAGGACATGGGTTCAGCTCCGCTCCACCCACCGGGAAAAATTCCAAACAACTAGTTTAACACTGCAAGAAATAATTTTGAAGATTAATATCCCAGGGAAAGATTAGTATTATTAAAACATAAAACATCTTAATTATTTAGTCGTAATTACTTTTATTTTTCTTAATAAAACAAACTATGTAATGATCATATCCCTCCTTCAAACGAACAACGACATAAATCATTTCTCATTTGGCAATTTTTAAATATACCTTCAGTAGAAATTGAATTCGTTGATTTTTTTTTTTATTCAGGAACAAGTTGAGTTGTTTCAGGATTGAACTTGAAGTTTTATGAGAATAACGACTTTAGTTAAAATCAAAAAAATTTCAAGCTTTTAAAAATTTTCTTATGGTTAATAAGAATTTCAATACCATCTTTATTTTTATCTATTGCTCTAACAAAAACCAAATGTTTATTTCATTAACTCACATGGAACTTTTAAATACGTCTATTGGAAAATTGGGTATTTACTTCTTTTTTTTTATTGTGGCTTTTAAATTATCACATCGTTCTTTAGAAGGAGCGATATATGTTCTTAACCAGTATCGTTAATTTTAAATCGAAAACTATATGAAAAAAATGTAAAAGTACAATTTACCAAAATTAAGAAACAAACTAAACTTATAGATAACCCCACAAAAATAATAACTAAGCGATTACACAAACTAAAAGTTTAATTTATTCATATTTACGATTAATTTTAGGAGGTAGAAGTCCATAAAACAAGGAACAAATCAAAGATTGAAAACATGTATGCAATATTAACGCGAGTGTCTGAGAAAAAAAGGCAAATGAAAACAGTTTTTTTCTAATGTTATATTTAATAGAAATCACAATATATTACTAGCGGTGTCATTGTTCAAAAATAGGTAAAAATATGTTGTTTTTTTTTAAATCAAAATTTATGTTTTTTTTAAACTTAAATAACTATTTTCAATCTAAGCCTGTTACTATTTTTTTGTTTCCCAATTAAAATTTCACAATGAAAACAATTCTTATTATAACATATTTCAATCCATTTCTTTTTAGTTCTCGTTTTATTAGCACTCGTGCTGGAAAACCGTTCTGTAGTCGTAAACACGTTTAAAAAGCAACCAGTAATTACAAGTGAAAATATTTATTTAAATCCTAATATGTTTAAATTTGTTTTATCAACATAATCTCTATAATTAATTCGTAATTGGGCGATACATTTCCTCAACCGAATTAAATGAAACACTCATTATAAATTTTAATTGAACCCAATAATAAATACAAGTATCAGTATATTGATTCCAAAAAGAAAACGATTTAAGTAATAATCAAACTCTCATCTAACAATAGAGACTTAAATATGTACATTCAGATAAGGTTATGTGAAACTCAACCCAACTCAGACGAAAAATATTAGAATTTCATAGAAGCGAAAAATATAAACCAAAAACCGAGCAAGGTGCGACGGTGGATTCCCGGAAAATAATGAACAAACTTTTGCCTAATACATATGCATACATACTACTAACTTTACACCGCGTTTTTTCAATATTAAAAAAAAAATTGTTGTTTTGGCTCGTGTTTTATTCGAAATATAAATTAAACTATGTTTTTATATTTAAATTTCATGTTTTTGTAAAGGATCAGAAACACTAAACTAGTACTGAATAAAAATAATGTACATTAGGTAAAGTAGAAACAGTAGAAACTGACAATCGTACATTTTTAAAATTAAAATTTATACTATGTACATAAACTAAATACTGATTATATATTACAATTTTTTGTCGACCAATACAGAGTACGAGTAATATAAGCCAAAAATCCATTAATCTGTATTGCCATTACAATATTTTTTTTTTTATAGTTGAAGCTTAATATTATTCATATTAAAATTTCAAATTAATATAGCAGTTGAATGCATCCCTATGTATCCAATATTTGCGGTAATGCGAAATAAAACTTTCCGACAGTTAATAATTTTTAATGCAAAATTAAGGAACATCGAATATAAAACTGCAAGTAATAAAGACATGCTGCTAACTAATAAAAACAGTGCTCTAATTCGCTCTCCCCTCGTTATTTGTAATATTAATATTTTTATATCCAATTTAAAATTTACAATCGAAAGTATTAACCATAGCGATGTGAAATACGTAAATATTAAGTCCTTAAAATGTTCAAGGATGGTACATGGTTTAATAAAGTTGTTTATATACCGATGCATTAGTTCACAAATGTGTTAAGTGCAATTTTTTCAAAAATTTGTTTTGTTATATAAATAATATTGTAAAGTTGTGACCAGGAAGTCATAGATGTTGATATAAAATTAATAGAGGAGCTGTAAAGTTTACAAAAATATATCGTGTGCTTAAACTTGAACTGTATTTCTTGTGTTAAATTATTATCAAAGTTGACTCATGTAAAATCTTGTTTTCGGCACCTAACACATATGTGAACAAAGGCATCGATACGTTCAGTGGTATATATTGCATGAATTTGAAAATAAATGCCAAAACTATTGACAGGCTTAGTCAAATAAGTATCTCAGATCCAACTTAATTTTATTTTTTGTAATAATTGTTTCACGACATGGTCCGAAGAAATCAAATCGAAATAATTAATACCGTGATACAAACAAAACAGAAACAGAAAAAAAATTTATATTTTCAGTGGAACTTCTTGAAATTTCTTAATCTGTTCTGTTAATTGATATCTGAAATAAGCGACTCATAACTTTCAACTAACCATAATAAATTGTGAAATCAATTGTATACATATAATGTATATAAATGAATAATAAAGAATCTGGATTGAATATTTACACTTCTCCCCGTATTTCCTCTTACTACATTCTGAACGGTATAACAGGATTGAGTTTATATCAACTTGAAATATTTTAATATGTAATTAAAATAGAAAAATATAATTTAAAGATTATATTTTATTATAATTATTATTAATTATCTGAATATAAAAAGAACAATTATCGAGATATTACTTTACGAAGTAATAGTTTTACTGTTCCTAGATACATTTTATGGGGGGTTTTAAGTTAACTAAATTATTGAACAGATGAATTATTTTATTACAGTTTTTTCCCGTTGATATAAAATTTAAAATGTATTCGTTTTTTACAAGAAGAGATGCCTGATCAATATCTATTACGACCTTCAAGTTCACCAATAACCCCCAAAATTTAACCTTACTCCGCCTAACTATTTACGTCAGTTACAAACTCAGTCAAAATAGATTCAGGAATGTTTTGACCATGTGCCTGTTAACATCTGAAAATCTGAAATTTTCTAGATAAAAGCATTACCTTTACACCTAACATGAAAGTAAAATGGAAGAAAAAAAATAAAGGATTGCAAACGATGACACTTATTCAACACCTGAGTAAGAATTTAGTAGATTAAGGTGCTAATCTAATTTAAGAAAAGCCCCAAACAACAGCCTATCTTGTTAATGAGATAGAGACAACTTCGGAGGAAACAAAACAAGAACAGTTAATTACTCCAATTACTCAACTTCTAGCAAACAGATTACTTCTCAACTAATTAAAAATTTAATAACAAAATAGTTTATCATGCTATATTAAAGACGAAACCTCAACGCCACCCAAAAAAAATACAAATGTAACAGTCAATTTATTCCGACAACAGCCAGTTATTTACAAGCGGAATTTTAACAATAATTTTTTTTCAATGATATTGGAGCAGATGTAATAACAAGTAAAATATACAACTACTTCAATTATAAATAAACCCTAAACTGAATCGCTGAGCGATGAGTCCCCAACCTATCAATTTATTATAGAATAATAATATAAATAACAAAAAAAAGAGACTGTGTGTCTGTGTGTATATAAAAAAAAAATCATCAATGGAATAGAACTACAACGGTTCTATTGAAGATTAAATCTATTAAATATACATACAAAGCACCTCAAGTCATACTATGATATATAGTCTTTATATTCTTCAAACTCTGAACTTTGTTCGTAATAATTTTAGGTCTTTGAGAAAAACCCAGATACTTTATTTTCAGTAAGAGAAAATCCAGGCTTATTTCCGAATGGGTAAACATTGCTCGAAACCTTGAGCAAGTATAATGAGGTAAGTTGCCATAAGTTAAGTCCTCTTTTGTTCTCCAGTTGTCTTTGTCGTATTAAACCAAAATGGAAGATATCTCCCTCTTAACTTAGTCCATGTTTCATCCCTACATAAAAAAAAATGCTGCAATCGCATTTTATGTTACACACACACACACACATATCATTTTTTAATTTCATGAAGGCAAATACAATCAAAAAGATTAAACGCTTATTTGCTATAAACAACATAAAATGTAAAGGTCAACTCAATTTGCGGAATCATGTTGAGGAATCCCGTCTCAAAAAAAATTTAAGCAATCAAATGAAGTTAATTAAATATTAATCTAATATACCAACAAATAATTGCTTTTGATCGATCATATTGTAACAAATGTATAAAGGATATGTTACTAATGAATGTGTAACCGATATAATGTAGAAGCTCTATGGGCTGTGGTATATTGTAGAAGAAATTGTATTGTAAGCTAAGAACAATACGCGAACTAAGGATTCAAAAAGGTTATTCCTGCTATCGCAATAAAATAGTTCTCATATATGAAACACATATATAAAAAAAAATAACTAAAATTAAATTATTCATTGAATTACGTAACAGTTACGTATTTGTTATTTTCTTCTTTATTACCTCGGGCTTTTGATCAAAAATGAAATTTCATTTTTTGTTGCATCCCCATTTATCATCCATTAATATTTTAGTATATTTTTACACGCGCTTTTTTCGAAGTCTTATAAACTTTAAGTAGAAATAAAGTCGCCTCTCTCAACTTCCTTTCACTGCATTTGCATTTTGAAGTTGAAATAGATTTTTTAAATAAAATGGATTAAGTAGTTAAATTAATTTTTAATTGAATGAATAAAATTAACAATAAATATTTAGCTAACTTGGCCCTCTCTTAAATTAAGGCGATGATGAGGTTAGTTGACAGGTACTGGAAAACACTCTCACTCCTTGATAGCATTAAACCATCTGGAGAAGATGGAGATTGATTTTTGATCAACTTCACTACTTGCTATATTGATTATAAACGAGAAACCTACTAGAAATTAACTCTAAAAATCAATGAAACAAATTACTTTCATCCTGTTTAATTGAAAATTAAGTTACTATCCATTTACGAATGATAGGACCTATAAACGACTTTAATCGTATTTATCTCTGTTCACTGTATAATTATAAAGTCAATTATTAAATATCTTTATGAAATATTGAAAACCTGGAGGAAATAAAAAGAATCATAAGATTTGTGGATACACTGATAAATGTTCTCGAATTTTAAGAAAATGCTCACAAAGAAAAATACGAAAAAAAACTGTGATAATGCCTTGAAGAATCATCAAAGGAAGAAAAATTAAAGGGTAAGGCTAATATAATACATTAATTATTATTTTACTTTAGTGTTTTTTAGAGATAAAGTTCCAGATACAAATTTTGGCGCCCAGCTGATTAGTAAGACGGATTATCATACTACATCTCTAATTACTGCCCGTAGTCATTTTATGGTAATCCTGGTTGAATAGTCTTTTTATTATCAATCAAAAAGTTTTGGAGATCAAAGCTCAAACACAATGGGAAGGGAAAGAATAGGTAAACCTTTCAACGGCCTACCTCAATAAATTATTATACGAACTTATCATAATGTTTTTAGGTTAATTAATGATCTTCTATTAAATTGTAATACAAAATAATTAATTTTGTAATAGAAAAAATGGATAAAGTTTATAAACTAAAAACAAGAGAAAAAGCGAGGCAAAGTCCCTCTTAAAAAATTTAAAAAAAAAGTTAATCGTCGCTATATTATATCCATTTATATTTATATTTATAATTTATCCATATTTATATATTTAGTTAATAATCAATTTATTCACAACTATTCAACGATCAATATAATTGAAATTATCCAAATTCATTATTTCTTTATTAAAGGAAATATTGATATTTAAAAAAAACAACACACACATGGCTTTCCTTACTTTATTTTATACAATTTATTAACAGTTCATTATTAAATACAACCAAGAAAATAATTTATTAAACACTGATAATATGAAATAATCAATCCAAAATACAGATTGTGTGGAAGAGAATTTAGTGAAGGTAGAGTTCATTTAACAATAAAAAAATATTGACTGACCCAATTTTCAACCCACTTTTCAGGTAATCACCAAAGATTACAGGGTATGAGAAAAACTAAAATTAAAGGTTTATAAAATTCCTCTTTGTTCTGATGAAGATCTGGGATGTGGACTGAAAGGTTTTCAATAAATGTATTTACTATTCTAGAAAAGCAAAAGTTCAAAATAGACATAGAATCCAAAGAATATCCTTCTATCTCTAAAATAAAAGCAGGAAATAAAAATACCTCTCGATATTTCAGGTATCAGTCATCTTCAGGACAGTAAGACAAGATCCCTTTAGCTTTTATTTACTATAATCCTCTTTCTGTCCCTAAAATGGTCTGTTTGTAAGAGTTTTTTTTTTTTTTTTATAGGTTCTTTTGTTACCTGTATTTATTTTAGACAGTAAAGTATTTTTGTTTGGAATTTTCTGCACATTTTTCTAAATTTATTTATATATATTAAAGAATTACATTTTGAATGCCAACCCCGATGCCCTTCATATAATTTACAAGGCAAGCACATCATTGATAAATAAATAATGGAACAAGCTTATGCGCATCAAAAACTTTTAATTAAAAATAAATTACACTTGATTCTTAAATGAAATTTGAAGAATAATTATAAAATCTGCTAACAAGATTTAACATCGGACGGAAACGAAGTTAATGAAGAATGAATGGGAAATGAGAGCCAGAGATAGGAGCTGATGTGTAGCGGGACACCCAAATTACAACTAATTAAAATGTTAATCAAGAGAGCGCAGACTACAAGGCCCGTCCAGGTAATCAGAGAACGTCCAGATGATGGTGGTAGAGGCTATGGAAGGTGTAACCTAAGACGTCTGGTCCACATCAAGTCCACCAAGTCCAAATGGGATTCTCACAAAGTTTGTGGGAGTCTACAAACTTAAAGGGAAATCTTAAAACTAATTATCAAGTATAGTGTTAAAAATAATTTTAAAATGCAAACATGCATAGCTCAAGGTGTAAAGCGCTGAGTTACTGCAGGATGGATCATTTTAATTATTTATTCTATTAACAATCGTGACACGGCTCTACTGGACCTGCTAGTAGGGCTCACCCAGCCTCTTTAAACTAGATAGTTTACTTAGTAATAATAACGAATTGCATATCAACTTTATAAGTAATAAGTTAAAGGTAGCATGATGTTTTGAACGATTTAACGAAATAAAATGGTTATTAGTAAAAAAATCAGTTCAAACCGATTCATATATCATACTACGAACAGCTTTTGTTTAAAATATAAAATTAACCTTAAAGAAAAAATAACGCTACGTCAATACCGTTTATGCAACGCCATCAATTGATAACGATCAACGAACAATTTTGGAACTGAAAATATTGAGTTTCAATAGTAGCAGATGTAACCAGATTTTTAATAGACAGTATTTCACTTCCATAATGTAAGGCCTATTAGTTATTGAGAAATGCACATTAAATAAACAACATAACTTCATCAGTAAAATTTTTAGTCATGCCTTTACCATTATTGTAACGCAGGAGGTCTTATACTGGTTGTTGAAATAAGATTTTTAGATGACTTTCTAGCTTTGATGAAAATATAGGCACACAGCCAACAAAAATGTTTAAATACATTTTTAATAGTGCTGCGACAAATTCAGTCACAAAAACTGTCATAAGAGGCTACATCATTGTTTGTTTTGGTTAGAATATTTAACATAAATTGTTTTCCGAATTTCAAAATCTATATGTAAAGATACATTCATTAATTAATGTGACCGTCCCCTATAGATATATATATTTTTTTTAAAATAAAAAAATACCCATTTAGGTTCAATAAATGAAAAAATACATTTATTTGGATCTGTATAATATAAATTATCTGCATAATTTTAAACATTTACGATATTAATGATTGAAGGAACAATTCAAAATATAACTAACTCAATTTTTAAACATAAACGACATTTTTTTCGAAATTCCTTGCTATACCTATTTCATTAATAAAAAAACCTTTGCCGTTACAACTCATAAAAAGTTTGGGCCTGATAACATGTTAGGTATCAACTCTCAGGTTTTTTCTTTAAATGAGATTACCCATTTAATGGAAGTTGGGTAGGCCCTAAAAGGGGGGTATTCAGATCCCATACTAACTGAATCTACCAAACCCGGTCTCTAACTCAATATTAGTCCAAGAATGGCCTTACTGAGCTATCTCGCTCCCTCTAATAATTCTAATAAAATACTCAATGAATTATTCCAATATCACCCCAAATAATTGTATTTATAAGCATGCGTTATACCCAAACAAAAAAGTACAAGTGAAGGTTTAGCAAAATATTTATTCCTGCTACTTATATATAAGTTTAGTACTGATTCACTTTTTATAGATAATCATAGTGTTAATGTAGTCAAAACCTATTGACTAAGCCATAAAACATAATATAAACGATAAATTATTTATCTACGATAAATTGGTTATCTTTAAAAAAAAAAATATATATATATATATATATATGTATATATACACACATAATAACAAATAACATATCTATAATAAGGAAATACAACAATCGGAAAATACAACAAATGCATCTATTGCAGGGACAATGGATGATCAGATATTGCTTATTAATTTACAGCTTGTAATGAATTTCACCATTTAATCGATTTCAGATTTGCTGTCTCTAAGTGCTTCTCTAACATCGGGTGGTATTTTAAGCTGATTTAGTATTTTTTATAGGAGTACCATTCCTCAAATATATGTCTGATACAAAGATTTTTATTACACCTAGGGCATATCGGAGGTGCACCCATTGTAATGAGATGTGCCTTGGTAAGCCGGGTGTGTCCTATTCTAAGGCGAGCAATTGCAACCTCTTCATGGCGTTTACTGCGATGAGATGCAGCCCAAGGCTTTACTTCCCTTTTTATATATTTCAATTTACTGGCTGGACTTTCGTCCCACAATGCTTGCCATCTTGTATCTATACATTCTTTAAGGGGGTAAAAAATTAAGTGTGACTCAGGTTTAATTAACAGATCCCATAGAATTCATAATTTATCTGCTATAACAGTTCTCAAACTCACTAGACAATATATAGATAAAAAATATATATATCTTTCTAAAATATTATAGAAGGATACCAATATCCAAGTATATTTGAACCACTCTTAAACTGAACTAAAGATGAAGCTTAAATAAGAACTTAATTCAAGACGATTCGTGACCCGCTATTAAAAGAAAACAAGCCCTTTGGACGGCATTACAAGGGAACAACAGAGACCTTTTAGAGGAAGCAGAGACAAAAGTCTTTATAAGGCTACCTTTCTTAGTTCCTTCGTTCAATTTACATTACAAAGTCTAGCCCCCGCCCTTTAAGGGTAATATTCTGGGAGGACTGTATATTTAGCGAAGATAGGGCTTATTAAAAGGGGTAAGAGTGATCCAAGGACTTGGCAAAATGTTGCATCCAATCTCCTAATAGAAAAGGGAGGATCCACAACTCCTATTTAATCAGCAATATAAGATCAGTTAAAAGATATTTTAATCAAAGGATTGTAACATAAGGTAGGAGATTTTTTATAATAACTGAATTTTATTCATCTTCAATATTATTCATTATTAATTCGAATGGTTTACAAACTCTACTGTGCACTGAAACCAATACCCTTCTTCATGATCTGCAAAAGTAAACGTATTTTTTTTATTAATTCAGGAGGTAAGTAAATAAAGAGGCGTTATCTCGACACCAAAGATAATCAAAATCAACAGAGATTAATGATGAGTTTCAAAAGCTTTTCCGCGTTAATGATCGAAAGCGGATAACTCCGGAATTTAAAAAATTGTTTTTTTTACAAACAACAGGCATCAGCCAAGTCGTGCATAAGGCACTTGTCCCAATGAAGCATGAATATAAACTTGCTATATAACTTAGACAATATATTTAACTGTATTCAGTCCATACACGTACAGTATTCTTCTTTACATCTTAATGAATACTTATTTTTTAGAATTTTTAATTACAATTTTACATCGATGATATTTATAAAAAAAAATGGTATTAATAATTAAATAATATATATATTACATTCTGTTTAAAAAAGTATTACGATTAATGCTGTTTATACGGTGAGGATTTTTTAAAAATATTGTTTGTTTATTTAGTTTTATGAAAACTGTACAATAGATATCGAAAATGGAATTCAATCTTTGAATAAGTTGTAAGGGCCAAGAAACATGAATCGTAGCTACAACAGAACATGGCATTCCAAAATCATGACCCTCATAAACACGATATATGTAGGAAACAACAACAGGCAAGGAAGAAAATGACGGTCATATTTTAGCAAATAAGTAACATTAAACAAGATATTCTCTGTAACGCACAAAGCAAATACATAGACTCTGGTTTTGCTGAAGTTGTGAAAGCAAAATAAATAAAATAAGGAATTACAAATGGTAGAGATTGTACTAACATAAAATTGAATAAATTGGGAATGTTTATGGTATAACAGATAAAGGAACTGAGAATTACAGTTTTATAGATTTACCCCGATATTAGAGATAAATGAAAATAATTTAGGTATGCAAAACTAAATTTTTGTAAAATTAAATTAAAAAGTACAAAACATATATAATTACAAAAAACGGTATAATATATTATCTGGTAGACGATACATCAACATAAAATCCAATTAAGAAATAAAATCTTAAATTCATGGATAGATTGTAATTTTGTGTTTATTTTAATTGTAAATCTGTAATACTACAAGCAATAGAACTTTAAGAAACAATATTATATGTTGTTGAAATAATAATAATGACGATCATATATTAATACTCGTAAAAAAAATTAAATAAAATAAAGCCTACAACTCACAAATATATTGGCTCATTTTGGGGACTTAATTGAGCTCTGGCACTGCAGATATCCAGTCCAAGTTATATTATTTTTATTAATTGTTACTTTGATGGTGATTATTTTTAAATATTTTTGCTTTGAGGACAGATCTGCTCTCTTAATATCAAAAATATTTAAATTATTATTTTTTTAAAGAAAAGCATAAAGTAAAAAAAAAAAAGTAATCCAAAAACATAATTTACCACGCACTGACATAAAATTCGATTGATTTATAATGTTCTACACCCTTCATTAAAGAAATATTACTCCCTTCATTACTCAGAGCAGAATAACGAGAGGACGCTGGTTTATATAAATTTAAATTTTTGATACACCTGATACCCGTATATATTAATAAATAACCCTCCATGGGAGCCTTTAATTAACAAATCCCATTTTGTTTAAAAAGATAAATTCGAAACAGAAAAACAATATTTCATAGACAACAAAGATATAATTATAAACTAATTATGGAGTTATTGTGTCATAAAAACAAAAATCTGTTTTATTTAAGTCTTGACGTGATGACTTCTTAAGTTAGTAACTGTATTAATAATAATAATTTATAATTATTAATATAAATATCAATTTTATATAAATGAAATATCTTTGTACGTTTGAATAAACTAAAATATCCGGTAAGTCGATGTTAGAAGAACGTCCAATGGTAAATATACCTTCATTAAATTGGTTGTTTGTTTTTAGCTCATTTGTATGTTAGTTGTTTTGCTGCTGTTTCTTTCGATTTTTTTCAGTAATTAAAGTAAAAAATAACAATCTGAATAAGAACTAATTTGAAATTAATTCAAATGATAGCTGAGTAGTTCAAAAAACTTTAATGAATGTTCGTTAAAGGATTACTGGGCTAAAATTGGCTGTAATTGCAAAGCCGAAATTTCTAATATGGTTTATGGTATTGTCAACACTTCGTTTGTTATCGCTCAAGATCACGGACACATGAGGAAGTACATCATATTTTTCTATCACTCTCCTGTACATAGGTCACTCCATAAATTTATAACGCATAAATTAAAGACACCATTAATCCGCTATTTTTGTTATGTACAACTTGTGCTTTTGGTGCAATCCACACTGTCGTAAAAATATTTGCAAAACTTACTATAGTTCCATACGTAAAATAAAAACATTTTTCTAGTATATATTTTTTTTCTATTGAACCCTTTTTTCCCTTGAGAAAAGAATTAAAGAGTTCTTTAATTTTCTCAGAGAAAACTTTCCCGGTAACAAATTATAATAAGTCGAGTTTTACAACATAATAAAATCTGGCGAAGGCTAACGGGGAGAACAATAGAATCATTATTTCCAAAGTTGGAATTCTCAAGTGGAGAGGGACATCCATTTAAAGGGCGCCTTGGAGGGAACAGTTTTGCTGACCTAAAACCTAACCTTTTCTGTTTTTTCCTTAATCGCTCCAGGCTCTCTACTCAACTCAACTCAACCTCCCCAAAACCTGTAGCAGTCCGCTAATGGAATCTACCGGACAAAAGATTGCATGTCTGAATAAATTCGTTTCTAGCTGGAACTAATAGGAAAACATTCTGAAAAAAAATTACTTAAACTGCGAAAAGCTCATTTCCTAGTTTTTTGAATTGCCTTAAATATACTATACTTCATCCTCCATTGTCGATCAAAATTAAAAACATAATTTTACTGAATAGAAGACTCTAGACGTCTATCTGTTATTCTCTATAATTAAAATTGACGGGATTTAACCGATTAAAATAACAGAAAATCTATCAATAGAACGATTATTTAAAGTTGATCTTGATTCATACAGATGAAGACAATCACAATGTTGTTCGGATGTATCAAATATCAATAACTGAATACTTCTAGTGAAAAAAAATTATTATACACACATTTCATTGTTCGATTCCGTAAGATGGATTATAAATTCTTCCGACCTGATCATTCATCTCAATCCGAGTATTTGTTTGAACTAGTTATTGGTAAAATTAACTAAAAACATATTTCCCGAAAAATGTCTGCAACTATACACTATTTTTTTCGTTATTTTTCGCCTGATAAATTATCAATTCTTGATGTTTATTAATTTGTATGGGTTTATAATTTTCTTTACTCGTAAAAATTGGAGTGGGAGAGTATTTATCCATTAGTTAAATTATGTCCTAAATTTTAAATACGAAGAATTTTTAATTAATTTGAAATAATCTAAGAGTAATTATAAATCTTATTAATTAACATCATTTACATTTTCCGTTATCATGATTCATTTCCTTAAAGTTATAATTTATTTGTTATTTACCTAAATGATGTGGGTATAAATATTTTTGTATGCTGGTCCTAATAAAATATTTAATTTGATGCTATAATAAGTAATAAAGTTTTTACAAGCTATATAAAATAAATTATCAAATTTTATCGTAAAGTTTATGATACGTTGACTTTAACCTGTACCACTACAACAACCCATGAGGCCTTTGGTTCAGTATGTGGTAGAGACTGTAATGTATCTTGGACAACGGTTGTGCAAGGAAGGAATTTGAGCTTAACCACCAGATTTTTCCCCTATTTCGGACTTGCCTTATATTGCATTATAGAGGCTGGGTGAGCCTCCACCGGATCCATCACCGGCTTCTATCAGATTAAATAAAAGTCTGCTAAGAAGAGGGATTTGAATCCAGGACCTTCGGCACTGCAACTCAGCGCTCTACCATTGAGCCACTCTGCTCCCTATTATTATTATGCATTAACTATGGGAATAGTTAAATTAGGGAAAGTTACTGGATTTCACGGTAATTAACTACATTAAATCTAAAAGTATTAATCATTAAAATAACTATAATTTATCCTGGTTAAATATGGTACAATTTACAATTATTGTCGCTGTGTTCTTCAGATTGTTGCGATAGCGCAAGAGGTAGTTGAGGTCTGTCCGGTCTTGATAATAAAAAGAATTGTAATTATAATTTCATAATAATTAATTATTATTATTATATAATAATAATATATAACTAATGAGAACTCTATAGTTCCCATAATGTTCAATTAAAAATTCCTTGATTCACTTAAATATATTTTTAAATCTCAGTCATAATACCAATATTTAAGAAAGGAGACAAAAGAGATTGCCACAACCATAGAGGAATCTCCCTTCTTAGTGTACCTAGTAAAATATACTCCAGAATACTAGAAAGACGTCTTAGGAATGCAGTAGAACCAATCCTGGGGGAAGACCAATATGGATTCAGAGGGAACAGAAGCAGCCAAGACCTTATCTTCACACTGAGACAAGCATCTGAAAAGATCATAGAAAAGAACGGGGAAGTCTTCACCGGTTTTGTCGACCTCACAAAGGCCTTCGACAGGATCAGAAAGGAAGATATCATTATGGCTCTGAAGGAGAAAAAGTTCTATCTGAGTCTCCAGAAAGGAATCCAAAGTCTTTTCAAAATACAGAGAAATGTGGTGAGGACATGCAAAGAGACATCACAGGAATTTGTAGCAACCCAGGGAATCAGGCAAGGATGTAGCCTAAGCCCATTACTTTTTATTTTGACACTGGACACGGCCCTGAAAAGAGCCAAAAATGAGACTGTTCCAACTAGGGTATAGAAACCTTAGGCCAACCCACCTCAGTATCCTCGCGTTTGCCGATGACGTAATTGTTTTTGCAAACAACTGCAGTAACCTCCAATTCAATTAATGCATCTTACAAGAAGATTAACATGACAATAAATACAGGGAAAACCAAAATCATGAGAATAGGAAGAAAAAGTATGGGGACCGAGTCGTAAGATTAAACAACACGAGGTTAGAGTAAGTAAGGGATTTTAAATATCTCGGTGCACACCTTAACGATCACGGCTGGATAGATGGCCGTATAAATAAAAGAACCAATAAAAGCTCCCAGCAGGTGTTTGCCCTCAAAAAAGGATTCATCAGGAAAAAAGAAGTGTCAAAAAAGAAAAAAAAAGTAGTTTATAAAAACACCTTCTAACCGATTCTCACCTAATCAAGTAAATCTTGGACACTAACTAAAAAGCACAAGAGCCAAATCCAAGCCATGGAGATGCGATATATAAGACGAATGGAAGGGAAGAACAGAAGAGACCGAGTGCGAAACATAACAATACGGTCCAATGTGGAACTTCGGTCAGCTGGGGATATCATCGAGGAGCATCAGCTGAGATGATTCGGCCACGTTTCCAGAATGGCGGAAAACATTGGCAAAGGCCGCATATGAGACAAAGGTGGAAGGTACAAGACCGAAGGGAAGACCAAGGAAGACTTGGGAAGGCGCAATCCAGGAGGCCTTTGGCAGAAGAGGTTTGAAATGGGGAAGGAGAAGACGATTGGTACAGGAGAGATCCTCACACCGTTGGCGGTAGAAGAGGAGTAGATTAAATAAATAAATATTTTTTCCTTTGTTAATATGAAACAGAGTTCATAACCAAATTCATAGAGATATGCGTCAAGCATTCAAAAATCAGTTGTGGAAGAAATTTTCACAAATCCCTCCTATAAATGAAATTAGTAATCAATAGGAAACAAAAACATGACTACTTTTTTATTCAACGAACATTTTTCTAAGAACATTTTATTCTACATGAAATTTATGTTAACAATAGAAAGTGAAAAATGTATCATGGGAAAAAGGCTTTATATAGTTAAAGAGGAAATTTTATGAACGATACCCAACGAAGTGGAACAAACTGTTTCCAATATCCGACTTTTATCAACTGGATTGATTTGATGACCCTGCCTAGCCAGCCTTTTAATGGGACTTTTCCGCTAGGATAGCTCACAAAGGACGAGTAGTTTAGAAAAAAAAGAAGAAAATTATCTAAAGATATTTTGTTATTGCACGCTAAATAAGTCGTGTGGTAAATATGATGTTACTAATTAAGTACGAGTATATTACTACAAATAATATAATTTATATTATATTGTATAGTAATTATGGACAGATCCTAAACACAAATGTTACTACTTACTCCTTATCTGGCCAAGGAACGTCACCATTTGGAAAAGTCAAACTAAATTTGGTTTGAATTATAAAAGGCATAATTTATACAAGAAAATTAGAGGTATAAAACCAGCCTTTCGGACGATGGTTAGTTAAGCACAGCAAGGCTGGTTATTTTATAGAGTCAAGTTGAGGCAAATTATCTGTTCTCGTCCGTTAACCTCATTCTAGATAATTTAATTAAGTTATTGTGCTATTTTTTGACTAATTGTCATTCCAAAAGTAATTTCTCCCTCTGCCATGCAATGTCGCTTTCGTTTTTCTCTTTGATTAATTTTTTTTCACATTTAATATATTTTATTCCTTTTTCTGTATCACGAATATTATTACCTTTTCCTGTATAATCATTGTTCATTAAAAAATTCATTGAAAAAACTCTACCTACATTGGAAATTCATGCCATCAATTAAATAACGCATTCATTTAATTATTTAAATAAGGAAAATATTGAAATTTCCGATCTTGTATTTAAAGCTCACTCTAATAATCTTTTAATGTGATCTTTTTACATGAAATATTATTATTATTATTTTGGCTCTAAGGTCCTCCAAGGACCCGGGCATCCTCTACCACAACCAACCTATCTGAGGCTGTGTGTAGTTTTCTTTACGGTTTTTTGGTAGTTGGTGGGTAGCTAGCCCACCGAACCAACGCTATTAATATTAAAGTCGATGCAATATTTAAAAAGAGAAAGTCACACTAACAATAATTAAGAAATGAAAAATAATTTAAAAATGCAGATAGGATTGAAATAAATTCAATTCGTATGGTATATGTTTCAATTAATGGCATATCACAA
The DNA here is from genome assembly GCA_964056705.1 of Troilus luridus. Classification (NCBI taxonomy): domain Eukaryota; kingdom Metazoa; phylum Arthropoda; class Insecta; order Hemiptera; family Pentatomidae; genus Troilus; species Troilus luridus. Next base: position 39,783,557 of record OZ057412.1, on the reverse strand, counting down.
ATAAGAAGTTCAGAAAATGTTTTATAACAAAAACTGAGAAAGATAATGATGTAAGAAAACGGAAGATGTGGAGGATCGTAGATGAACTTCTGGTTACATCTCTGGATTGGGTTACTCCAGGGAATAAGTTGCATAAAGTTGTAGAAAAACATTTCTGTTTCAACCACACCAAGATCCAACAGGTAAGGTTAAAGTAAAACATTGTATAAGAGGTCGAAGACGTGATTGAGAGGGGTGCTTCTAAACCTGACACAGATAACCAACTGAAGTTGCACATTTTTACTATTTCCAGGAATAACCGGCATGAAGCTAAAATTATTTCCAGACCTTCAGGCACTATTGATATTATTGCTATTATTAATAGCATTATGCATTATGATATTATGCTATTATTGCTATTATTGTTGTTATTATTTATCTTATATTTTAAAGTAGTTTCCATACCTTATCTTAAAAGTACCACCTGCCTGAATAGACTAACGTGAATTTATAATCAGTATTAGTAACTTAAATCCTGGTAGTTAACTCTCAAATTTTATTATAAGTGATTTCTTTATGTAGCATGTGCAAAATAATTTAATATAGAATTAAATATATGCCCAATGTCCACTACCTTCTCATAAAGAACAGGCCATTATTACAGTAATTTCAACATAAAGGTGCAATAATTAATAATAAGTAAAATAATTAAATATTTGAGTATCAAATAAGGACATCATAGAAGAATAGATTAGAAAACGCAGCTGCTGAAGGATATGGATTAACAAAGAACATGATGTACATCTACAACAACCAGTGCATCTTCCGGAATGGTAAATAAGACAAAATAACCCTAACGTAAAAAAGGAAAGCCTTTTTGTCGGTGCATGCCTTTCGATAAACAATATTATCAAACACTGGAAGTAATGGAAAGAAGAATTCTATGAAAAATCATGGGTGCAGTTCACATTGAAGACGGATGGAAACGGCGAAGTTACAAAGAAATCTCTGATACCATACGGAAGAAGAGGCTCAAATTTCCCGGACATTTACACTAAATGAGCAAGCATACAATGACCAAGCAAGTATTTGAATATTTCTGGAAGAAGAAAACCACTACAACGTGGACTAAAGAAGTAAAGAAAGATTGGGAAAAAATTAACGTCAGAAGAGTTTCATGATGAAAAAATACCAGAGAAGGTGCCAAGAAGTTTACCAGAGGATCAAAGTTAGAGGAAATAGGAGTATAAAATGATCCTATGTGCTCTATAAGAAATGAACGAAAAATTATATCACTGAATTATAAAAGAAGAGGATGATATTTAGATTGAGATACATCGTACTATTCGGAAAAATAATCTCGTCATTGAATGAGAGGTTTCAACGCAATCAGTTCCTAAGCGCAGTTTTTGTAAACGTTATAGACTCATGTAACGGAAAAAGTCGGCTTTGTTTAAAGTATTCACATTCGATCGAAAAAATTTAATCGATTGGGTCTACTAGAGTACTATCCCTAACCAGATGGAATTGTGAGTGTTGCAGTAGATTGTAGTTGTTATTATTATGAGTGATATTATGATTATTGTTATTTCCAGTTGTTCTGTCTTTAGTTTCGGATAAATTAGTTGTTTATTTAGATTTGAAGATGTTATGGGTTCATTTCTTTCCCAAGTTTCCTATTTTACTCCTGGTTGTACCTTGTTTCCCTCCCAGTCCTTTTCAGGTGCACAGGGGATATGGGTCAGGATGAGCCGCAAGTAACAGAAGGAATTATAGTGGTCCCTTCGATACTAATCTCGAGCAAACTATCAAGCTATCCTGACATTGGGGATTGCGAGTATTCGATAACTAGTAGAAACGATTTGCCAAACGTGGCCGAAAAGAAGAATTTGAAGAACAACATAAGAGTGTAATAGGAAGAGGAGTAGAAGGGGGGAGAGAAGAAGGGGGGAGGGGAGAGAAGTGAAAGAAGAAGCAAGCGAACAAACAAGAGAGCGCCGGAAGCGGCAAACACCCGCTCTTAATTGGAGTTTGGACTCTTCTATCCCTTATCAACTGTTAGCGGTTTTATCGCAATTACTATTAATTTTTAGTTAGTTAGATATTGCAGGAGTACAGCGTCAGCTCTCCACGGATGTGATAGCTATCTATAAAATAAATAAATTTATAAACGGTAAAACTAATCTTAAACCCTTTAAAGACGAAATACATATATAGATAGCAAGTATTGAATTTTTACATATTTGATATTGTTTGTTTAACCATTTAACATAACTTTATGTTACTATGCCTAATCGGACGATGCTACGGTGGGAATCATAAATTTTGTCAATCCAGGTATAAAAGGGTAGGGATCGATCATAAAAGAGTAACTGGCCCCACACAGGCTCGGGACCCCCATTTTACGTCCCTTCAGACGGACGGCTCAACTAAGGATTATTTATCCATATAAAATATTTCAAGGGCGACGTGCCATGCCGCAAACACACTGTCTTGGTCATATTGGGTAATAATAACAACATAGTAAGCTAACTACTAGACTACAGACTACTACTGACCTGATATAAGGTTATTGTAATAACCTAAACTGCTATATAGATAACACTTCATGATTCCATTCTAGTAGTAACTGTCAAAATGTATCAGAATGATAAAGGAACAATTCAATGGACGTATTCGTCACCTTCGTTAAATATATCTTAGTAGGATTTAAAGGGATGATATACTGCATTATCACATCATCGGTACCAGTGATATCTACCGAATTAACTACATTGAATCTTAACGTAGTAATCATTGGAATAACTAAAATTAATACTGCTGAAAGCTGATATAATTTACGATTATTATCGCCGTGCCCTTCAGATTGTTGCTATAGCGCAGGAGATAGTCTGGTCTTAATAATAAAAAATATATGTAATTATAATTTCATAATAATTAATTATTATTATTGTATAATTAAATAAGTGGTATCCGGCTTGCCTAAAAGCTATATAAACTCCCAAAAGATTCGTATTGAGTGGAAATACGAATGACTAAGTTTGTTAAATTATCACCGCTTTAAGTAAAACTTCTCCTAACTAGAGGAGTTTAATTAGGATCAATACTAAGCTATAACAAAGCGAAGCAATAATAATTTTAATGATTCCAGTAATTGCCAATTTGACAGGCGAATTAAGAAGGTGGTTGTTAGCTGAAAATTCCAATTGATAGCACTAAAGCGGCACCGCACCAGATTTGATATGGAGGTTTAATCAAAATAAAATGTAGTTGCATAGACCGATATGTAAAGTGGTCCAGCCTATTTTAGTTTAAATGAGTTTCATATTTCTCTCTGTTCATATCAGCCCTTAACCGCGAACTCAGATTACAGGGCAATAATTTCCAATGATATTTGTCCGAAATTGTATGTGAGCATTCTTTTATCTAAAAAAATAATAATTAACTATATTACCATCAGAAATATATTAATTCGAAGACTTTATAAGTCCCTACGACTATTTCAAAGTTGCGACCTTTAATTTAGGGATAAGTAGCTATGTTTAATAAAGGGAATAATAAAATTTTATTCTATGTTATTTCCAGGGATCAAAACTGTAAAAAAATTTAATTTATTTTATTTTATTTGTTATTATTTTTTAAAATAATAACAAAAGGTGGACCGCTCAAAAGGTGATTAGGGGCAGGATAGCTCAAATGGTAGAGTTCCAGACAAGCGATCTGGAAGACCCGGGTTCGAGTCCCGGTCCTGGACATATCTTTTCTTTTCAAATAAAAATATGTAAAAAATTTAATTTGAAAAATAAAATACTCCATAGAAGTTTAATTTTTTCGAATTGAACTAGTTTATACTTAAATTCTATAAACAATAGAGACAGACCAATATGGACACCTACAAGGAGTATACACTATACTAAAGCAAATAGTGGTTCAATATCCTCTTAGACGTACAGACAACACTTGGGCGATGACGAGCGAAGAAAAAGCTAACGAATTTGAAAAATATCTTGCTCATATATTTAAGGCAAATGAAATTCAGGATAATACTCACACTGACAAAATAGAGGGCGACTTGACAGCAGCACTACCCTTATCACTCCCTCCTCCGGCATTTCATCCAAAAGAACTTTATCAAGTACTGAACATAACGCCAAACAAAAAAGCTCCTTGCTATGATCTCATCACTCCCTTCATCCTTCGCCACTTACCTCGGAAAGCTGTTCTCTTTCTTACTCTCATCTATAATTCAATCCTGCTCACAACTTATTTCCTGCTCTTTTGGAAACTTTCGACGATTAAAATGATACCCTAAACCTGTCCCCAATCCTTCATGTTATCGTCCTCCTATCGTAACTCCTCCCTTTAATATCTAAATTATTTGAAAAACTCTTTCTTAATCGCATAAGCCTATCCTCGAAAATAGCGGAGTGATACCGATTCACCAATTTGGCTTTCGTTCTTGCCAACGAATAGATGCAATATCTATCGCTTTTGAGAAAAAAGAATATTGCTCTGCGATTTTTCTTGACATTGAAAAAGCATTTGATAGTGTCTGGCACAAAGGTCTTCTCTGGAAAATAAAACCTCACTTACCTCCTACATACTTTTTAATTCTACAATATTATTTCCAAGACAGATTTTTCTGTACTTCCGTTGACTCTTCGATTTCCTTCTTTTTTCGATTTTCCTGTGTTTTAAGCCCTATTCTCTATTCTGTTTACACCTCTGATATTCCAGAGCACCCTTGCACCACCATCGGTGGTACTCCCTACCATCTATACCTTCGCTGACGATACAGCCATTATTTCTTCTCACAGAGACCCAAACCTAGCATCTATAGCTCTTCAAAATCATTTATTTGTGGTTTTATAAAAGTGGTTCTATAAATGGTAAATCGGAATAAACGGTTCAAAATCGAGCCATACAAGGTTCTCTCTACGCAAAGCTTCGTGTCCAGCTGTCAAAATTGACAGCGACGAAAAACCTTCCAAAAACTATGTACGTTATCTCGGACTATACTTGGACAAAAGACCTACATGGAACGTACATGCATAATTAAAAAGACAAGAACTGACAAGACGCTACAAACAACTATCACATCTTCTGGACTAGAGATCTTCTCTTGGCTTACGGAACAAACGACTTATCTATAACAGTATACTAAAACCTATTCGGACATACGGAGCAGAACTTTGAGGTTCAGCAAAACAAGTCCGCATACACAAGATACAAACAACACAGTCCAAAATTCTTTTAAAAAAATTGTTAATGCACCATGGTATATTTCGAATCACCCTATACACAACGACATGAACATTCCCACTATGAAATCATATATTCGTAACAAATACATAACAATCCACTCATCGACACGATATCACACAAATCCACTAGTTTTTCCTCTTTCCTACTCCCTGCTACCTGGACTTCATAATAAAAGATTAAAAAGACATTGCCCAAGAGACCTACTCAACCATTGATATTTTTATTCCAAAACTCGATGATCCTGAAGAAAATTAAAGAGAAAAACACTTGGATAAAATTTTTTTTACGTTTAACACCTCTCATTATAACCAAACTGACCTCAGTTTCAGGAAGGTAATTTATCCATTATTGATTTTCCTTTCAAATTTATTAAATTACTAGGTAGTTCCAAATTTAATTGATTAAAAAGACTTTACTTTAATAACATCGAGATTTTATTACTTCAAATTAAATCATTGCAACAGATAAAGCTAAGATTTTCACTATTAAAGGGATATCCTTACTATCTTTCTTTATTTAAAGGGATATCCTTAATCAATAAAAATATAGTTTTCCTTAATTTATTCTAACAAGTCATGGTGATTTAGATAATGGGCCAAGTAGTTGAACATCCCATTATTATAACAACTTTATCTAATTTAAAGTTTTTGTACTAAGTAAATAGTCCGCAACACTTAACTTAAATGAATAGCTATGAAAGTAATATTGAACTTAAATAAATCAACACTAATCACACTAACTTGCAAAAACGCCCCTCTTTACCACCAAAACAACTTTGGAATATGAAACTCACCTGAAACAAGAAAAAATTATCAATCTAAAATTAAATAAAAAAATTCTTGTATTAAATTTATACTATATTTTAGTAAACGATATACGAAGTTTTAATATAAATTCAAATAATAGCCCAATGATCCCAGATGACATGGTTTTTTGATAGAGTGATAAACACATTAATGACACTACTAATTAGAAAATAGAAAACATATAAATTAATGGCCATTCATTTTTGATGCCTTATATGAAGATTTGTTTAAACTAATTTAGAAAAAAATACATTAAAAATAAAAGCTCCAATTTGCTTGCACTTGAAATATAAAAATATTCCACTATATTTATTTGTACCAAACTGTTTTCCACAGATTAAGGCTTATAATATTGGTACAGAATAAAAGAAAAAAAACATATTACTTGTCTGTTTTTCTTCATTAATAGCACTCTCCCTCCTTCTCTTATCAACCAACTGCCAAAAATGAAGCTTAAGATATCATTAACACGTTTATTACAGAACTATTCTTTGTTAATTTTAACCTCAGGTTTTTTTTTCAATTCCAAAACGGAAAAAGCCAAGTATTTGTATGAAAAATAAATATCAAAGAAATGGTAGTCTAATTTGGTTGCTATTAATTGAAATAAGTAATTACTCTAATAAAACCGGCAAAATCATATATATGATTTATGAACTGTATAACTTACATGAAGTTTTTCCCGACAATGTATAGTTGAATATTTGGAAAGAAGATTCTAAATGATAACAAAAATATTCTCAAAAGTTTTTAAATTGGTTGAGAAAGTTCTTAGTTTTTTGTGACGCGTTGGCACAACAAATACATTAACCAAATAGTTTAGAAAATATTGAAAATACGTATCATTAATCCTTCCTTCTGCCTTTTTATATAATAAAATTTTGATTCAATATTAGATATACCTTAGGAAATATATCAACAATAGTAGAACAGCTTTTATTTTATTTTAATTGTATTAAAAAAAAACCTAATAATGATATATTTATTTTTTGTGGGCCATTTAGTTTCGCTTCGAATGCTGAGTAGATGAGTAAATTAAAGGTTTAAAAGATAAATCATACCGTGATCGAAAATAACCCATCATCATTTTTTTTTCAATAGAATTAAAACAAAGCATATCTCTGAAACAGCTATTTTTAAAACTAGAGCACCGCGTTCATAATAGAAAAAAAGTTTAAAACTTGAAATGTAAAAGCGTTCAGTTTTTATTCAGAAATTCTTACAAAACTGTCGATTGTCAATTTTTTATTATAACAACATCTCAAATTAATGGAAATATCAATCTGGAATGAAATGGAAAGTATTCATAATAAGTAACCCGATCATGTCCTTTTTCATTTTTCAATCTGGTTGATAAATTCCGGGAATAACTGCCAATGCCAGAGCTATGCTATTCCAAAAATGAGATATTTAGAGAGAAGACGTTGAATGAAACCCAACATTATGAAAATGGAGAGAGAAGGAGGGAAGAGTCAATTTGCAGGCTACGCTTTCAATCAATTTCTCGCCGAAGCGGGGGTCCAAAGCATTTGTATAAAATCCTGAGATTGATTCCGAATCTATTTTATAAGACCAAGTTTATTTATACATCTGTTAGAAGAATTTAGTTTTTGCCAGGAATATAACAGGGAAATATCTATCGAAGTTGATAGGGTTTTAAAAAAAATGAAAAAAGAACTGTATGTTTGTGTCAAAGCGGTTTTCAGATATAAAGGGTGTGAGGATAAAACTCTCAATTTAAAGACTTTCATGTCTTAGAGGGATCTATACGATAATTTAGATTCAAATGAACATTTTTTAAGATTAATTTTTAAATAATAGAATGCGAGGTTTTAAATTAGCATTAGAAGTGAAATGTCACCGTGGCGTATGGTTGTGATCTCTGCAAAATCAGAGCACATGTCGGCTTAGAAACAATACAGTCTTAATCAATTGTTTCAACTCTTCAAAATTAAAGACTCTTATTGGGTTTTAGTGATGTAGGTTTTGTTTTACTATTATTAACACCCATAATTGAGGTAAAAAGGGAATATTTAAATATTCATTATCAGGTCATAATAATTATTTAATTTATTTAAAAAAAGAATTTGAAAGAAAAGTATTTTGTTTTAAAGTTCTTTAAAATAGAACGTTATATTTTGGCTATAAACACCTGTATACTTTATTATTAATAGTTTTAAAATTAAACTAGAATCCCGAATGTTTTGTCGTAAAAAAATCATATTTGTTTTAATGGATCATGAACGATTTAATTTGTATACAATAATTGTGAATATGTATACATCAAATAACATCAAAAACAAAATTCATTCCATTATAACGCTACAATCCAAATAAATTCCTAAACGGCTAATTTAGATGTTTACTTTAACTTTTGAAATAAAACCTTCCGGTAAACCGGAAGAAGTTATGCGATAAAAAAAAATTCGGAACAAAAATATTGTGATATTTTTGAATGAATGAATAATAAACCTTTTGAAATGGCGTAAAAGAAGAGAGACAAAGGAAATCGTGCCGGGATTATTTAATCGGCCAGGTTCACAAAGATTTTTCTTCTTTTATCCAATCTCTTTTTCATATATCCAACACTGGAAAGAGAAACGAAATCAGACGAGTTATCTTAATGGGCTACTTCCAGGAGAATATTATAATCGACACATTAACTCTAACTGCTTCATTATCAGCTAATTATTTGCATCGGATGAAAAACATTTTTAACCGATCGCACAAGGAGAGAGAGAGGAAACTTGTTAGTTGAAGTAGATTAGATCATGTGGAAATTTAGCGGCGATGAAGTTTAAGAAGGAGTTGAAGTGGAAAACCCTCCGGGGGGGCAACACGCTGCAAAGGAAAATCCCAGGACCTTTTCTAATTAACAAACTTGGGCTATTCTCAAACTGTTTTACCTGCGAAAATAATAAGGGAATGATAGTTATTCTTTTGATCAGAGCATTAATTGAGATGTTAAGTTGATAACATTTTTTTTTAGTACCGGCACTTTATAATAGCTTTGACTGATTTGAAATAATATTATTATTAATTATTACAAACAGTAGAGCCGAGTTTTATGGAGCCGCTATGAATAATCCATAGTTTGATCCGTACACACAGATATAAAATAAATAAATAATTAATATATTAATTTTTTTTTTAAATGCAGTTATTATGAAATGAGTATGTCCTGGTTGTCCAAAATATAGGGTAAAAATCTGGGGGTTGAGCGTGATCTGGGGCAAATCAACTCCTTGCACAGCCGTTGTCCAAGAAACCGTACAATCTATACCATTTATTGAACCCCTGACCGTTCATGGGTTGTAGTGGAACAGCATTTTTTTTTATTTATCTATAATATGAAAAAGAACAATGTCCATATTATAAAATAGAAAAAACTATACCCATGAGGGTTCTTGGGTTCAGTCATGAAGTCTAATATTTCTAGGACAGCGGTTGTGCAGGGAGGAGAGTTGTCCGTGATTACGCTAAACCTCCTGCGTTATAGCCCAAATAAGGGTACCTACTTTATAGAGGCAGGATGAGGCCCAGGAGAGTCCCCAGGTCCCACAGGATCCTTCTGTAGCCTGAGTGACCCAAAACCACACATCTACAGAAAGTAACTCTGTATGTCTGTTACGCTTTCACCCCTAAACTACTGAACCGATTTAATTTAAATTTGGAACAGAGATAGTTTAGAACCTGAGAAAGAACATGGGCTACCTTTTAGTGCGAAAAACGTGTTGTAAGGGGTTGAAATAGGGGATGATTTAATATAATTGACTTAATTTTAATTAAAAAATAAACATATGTTTTAATGCTTTTACACCATTTGCATGGGCCAACCTCTTTCAAAGATCTCAAAAAGCTCAATAATCAAGAACTTTCAACATTTCGAGAGGTATGTGAGGCAAGAGGATTATTAGATAATAATAACCATTGGGATACTACTCTGGAAGAGGCTGCATAATGCAAATCTGCACCCTGAGTGAGAGAGCTGTTCGCTATATTAATAGCGACATTTGGACTTTCAAACTCTCAAAAATTATGGAAAAGGTATAAACATGACATGGCAGATGATATTTTACATAGATTACAAGAACAGAATCCGAATGCTTCATACAATGATCTAATTAACAATAACGCGCTAACAAAGGTTGAAGACGAAGTGATTACTATTAGTAAAATAAATTTATGCGATTTTCGAATGAGCAGACCACAAAGAAGGTGAAATGAAGGTAGTGATTTCGTGCGAGAACTAGATTACGATACTGTTTCTTTAATCCAACAAATAACATAAGCCCTTCCACTTTTAAATTCAGAACAGAGATTAGTTTTTGACACAGTCATTTAAAAAAGTTCCCTTTTTCGAAGGAGGTTTGTTCTTTTTGGATGCTCCAGGAGGCACTGACAAAACCTATCTTTTAAATTTACTATTAGCCCAAATCCGGAAAGATAAAGGAGTTGCTGTTGCAGTAGCTTCCTATGGAATAGCTGCTACGCTACTTCGTGGGGACGAACAGCGCACTCAGTTCTAAAACTACCATTTAAGTTAGCTCATGAGGAAATACCAGTACGTAACATTAGCAAAAGCAATGAGCGCGGAAGAATGTTACAGCAGTGTAAGCTGTTGGTTTGGGATGAATGTACCAATAAAAGAGCAATCGAAGCACGAGATCGCACAATGAAAGATATCAAAGGCAACCAGGGCTCCTGGGAGGTGACTTCTTTAGCACCTTAGGACATATTTAGCTGGTGACTTTAGACAGACTCTCCCGGTTATTACTAGACTTACACTGGTAGATAAAGTAAATGCCTATTTGAAAACATTTGTTTTAAGGGTAAAAAAAATTTGTCTCACTACAAATATCCGAGTAAAACTTCACAATAATTCTCAAGCAGGGCAATATGCAACTGCTCTTCTAAAAATCGGAGAAGATTGTATGCCAACAGACAGTAACGACATGATTACACTTAAATCTCTTGACGCGCCAAGGCTATGAGTAGTACACGGGTACAAATTACACATCTGGGACACAACACTATAAAAGCTACAATCATGACTGGAATGGCAAAAGGAGAAAATGTATTGATTCCCCGTATTCCGATAATTCCTACAGAATAGCCTTTTCAGTTTAAAAGAGTACAGTTTCCCCTGAAAACAGCATTTGCAATAACAATAAACAAAGCTCAAGGACAGACGCTTAAAGTTACAGGTGTTCATTTAGAAAAAAAATGTTTTTCCCATGGGCAACTCTATGTAGCATGCCACATAGAGTTGCCCATGGTGTATCAAGCCCGCAAAATCTCTATGATTTGGCAAAAGATGGGAAAACAATAAACGTTGTTTATAAAAATGTACTTAAATACACCATTTACAGTAAAACGCCTAGTTTAGTGACTCTATGTATTTTATTTGCAAAATAATTGGCCTAAAAAATTAAAAATGCTGCCCAAAGTCATTATTCTACGCGGACGAAGTCACAGCTAGTTTATCATAAAATGTAGCATAAAATCAAATCGGTATGCAGCGATTAAAATTGAACAATGGCCTGATCACGATGACATCTCCGGAAAGTTGAAATGATTTCTAGGAATAGAAGTGGACGTAATGAACTATTCTTGGAATATTTGATTTACTGTTCTGTTAAATAATTCAATAGTTCAAAATAATATTCATCTTTGTAGTTTGATACTATAATTGTCGTATTTAACTGTTAACTCACCACGATTCAACAATTTAACTCTTATATAGTCAGAAAGATCCTCGCTAATGCCAGAAGTAGGATACTGTTTTTGATATCTTGTCGAGTACAGTAAAGCTTAATTATTTTTATATTTAACTATATTCTCTTTTTTCTCTTTCTTCTTTCTTCTCTTTCGGCTTCTTTCTTGTCGTTCGAATGTGAATAGTTTTATAATGATTTTTGGATAGTTTCCTTAATAATTTATACCCATATCTCATAAGTTCTCTTTAAAAAAACGTCATAAAGCTAACAAACATTGTAATATATATATTTTTCGGACTTTTCTGAGTATTTTCACCCCATTGACATGGCATATAACATCCTTTCGACTTCCAATGAAACGTGAAAGGATTTAACAGTTAAATTATTTCTGCCCAAATATTCATTAAAAAAAATAATAAATAATTTATACGAATTAATTGAACCCAGGCCAACTAATGACTGCACATGAATGACCTCTTGGTACACTCGTCCTAAAGTGCTGTTATTTTGTTTATAATCGAAATAAGTTGTACATTTTTCATTAAAATTATTGCAGTGCTTACCAAATGTTGCTTGTTAATATTCACATTAAAAAAATGTTCTTTCAAACTACGATCAATAGAAAGCCAATGATTAAGTAAACAAAGATAATAATTCATTAAACAAGAGAAGTAGAGTTTGTGTTGCTGAAAATTGTTTCATTGCCACATAATAGCGTCATGAATTAATGAACTCTGCTTCACAACGATCACTCCAGGTAAAAAGGACAGAAAATAGTGAAGGAAAACCAAGGAAGTCGAGTCAATTGTGCCTGTTAGGTACACTTTCAATTGTCTGACTTCTCTTGGACTAGAAGGAGGAAAAAGGAATTTGGTCTCGTCTTCTGCTTTCACCTTTCACTTAGGTTCTATTCAATAGCTTCCAAGAAGTGTCACTGTCAAAGGAATAGGACAATAAGATGATATCATTATTTAAAACATAAAAATATATATATTTATAATTATTATGATCACTATCATTGAGGATGGTTGTGTCAAAAATTTTCAAATAATGCTTCCCACATTTAATTCTTTATATTTATTTTAGTATATAGGAACCATATTCCCTAATTACTATTTTTAAATTTTCGTAAATCTGGTATTAATTTTATAGGGTGGAATATTGTACATAATACTTGATAAATAAAACATTAAAATAATTATATTGTTAAAAAACTTCTCATGTTCCACACATATTAGCTTTACATAATTATAAGATACAATAATAGTAATTCATAAAATATAAGAATCGCTTGTATCATGTTAAAGCTCATTCCAAAGAACGACATAACTCAAAATTTATTATTTTTGAGCTAAGCCTTCAGTATCAATTGTATTGGTTGAAGGATTTTAATTCAGGAGCAACATACCTTATATTCCATTTCCGACATTTATATTTAATGAAATCATATTTTTAGTAGTATCATGTTTGAACTTCAAGTTTTATGGAATAATGCTAAAGCAAAAATAAAAAAAATTCAAGTTTAAAAAAAAAATTGTAATGTTTAATAAAAGAATTTCAATACCATCATTACAATAGGAATGCGTTACATTAACAATACCCAAATATTAATGTTTTTGAACTTGCATGGAACTTTCAAATACCTATTTTGAAAAATTAGGTATATGAATCATGATCTTTTTCTATTGAATGAACGATATGAAAATATAAATGGAAAAATACAGACAAGAAATATTTCAAAGGATAAAATAATTTTTAAAACCCAGAGAAGTCATATCGAAATAATTTATTCAACCCTGTAGTAATTAAAACCTAATGACGCCATCAATTTTGTAATCAGAGTATGTGAGGAAGATATATTCCCTTTGTGTGCCGATACAAATGTGCGTGTCCCTGCTGTCACAGTCCTCCGATTAGAGCAATACAGGTTCTAATTTGTCAGCGATGGTATACAATCGTCTTCTTTCCCCGTATATGAAGAGTATTTACGATCAACTTAAGCAAGCTAGATTATTTTTAATCTGTTATAAAAATTGCTACTATAATGTTAGCAAAAACACAGATAAAAATGGCTTTAAGGCATTCCAGGCGTATTCAGATATCAATAAAGAAAATAACTATTTTTCCTTAAAATTAAAGCATAGAAATATAAATTAATACTTCAACACAATAGTAGTTGAAGACAATACTTTAATTCATAGGGAATATTTTATAAATTATCTTTAGGCCTAAACATATAGGTTTGAACATTCTAAATTATTAAGTAAATGTGTGGTTAATCAATTATTATTTTTAAAAATGACTAGCACGTTATTTTTTTATCGTTACTATTTATCAAAAATAACTCCTATCAAAATAAAAATAGGTTAAATAACAATAAAATATTTAACTTGCAACACAGGTTTATTAAAATTGAAAACAAACCTATTTAAGAATAAAATGGCACTTTTTTTTAACACAATCCACAGCATAACCATAAAAATCAAAACATTTGCGCGTTATTAAATTGTTCTTTAGGGTTTTGTTTATTTGTTAATTTTATTTATTGTCTTTTTAATTATCTTTTTTGTCAATTTAAAATTAACAGAATAACACTTTGGAAATAGCCGTCTTCGAAGATATACTTCGCTGTGATATACTTCCAGATGATCAGATTTATTCCAAAGTTCAAATTATGTGAGTAAGGTCATCAAATGGATTTTAAAGGAAGATGAAACGGAGATAATTCGGTTGAAAGTGTTGGAAAAAGGAAAAGAAAAGAGATGGAACGTGGCTAGAGAGGTCAGAAGTAACTTTTTCTAAACAATAGTAAAATCTAGCATGTAAAATCTAGGAAGATTTATGGTATGAAGAAAAATTGGCTTACGAATTGGTACGGTCTCATTTAGCATATAATTGTAAAAAATAACTGTTTTGAGAATCCAAGCCCACTCGTAATTGACATCAGAGAAACAATATAACAGTCATTGTTAATTAACTGTTGATTTGAACGAACCCAAACTGAGCAGGCTGCAATCCTAAACTTGATCCATTGTTAGCAAGGCTAAAAATGTAATTAAGAGGCCAACTTTGCAGTGCGTAGGTTTAAAGGGACCGTTGACACAATGAGCAATTATTTTACGTAGTGTTAATTGTGTTAAAGAGTTAATTGACAAACACAGTTACGTCAGCTCAGGCGGAAACCGAGAGGCATTTTAGAAGATCTGTTCTGACAATTGGGTACTATGTAATTTGAAATGGCCCTGCTGCTTCCTCAAGGGTTTATGAGGGTTAAAACTTTAAAAATTAATTTTAAAACAGTCAACTTAATTATATAAAATGAATAAAAAACTAAAACCAGGGAAAGGAAAAAAAGAACACCAAATACAAACTAACAAAACCGCAGTTTAGACACGCAAGAAGTATTTTTTTTTCCATTTAAAATAATGAGAAATCCATTTATAAACTACATTTTTTTTTTTATAACAGCCAATATCTTGAAAAAATTACCACTACAATCCGTGAAGGGTCTGGGGTCCATGCGAGAGAATGTATTGCTCAACCGCCAGATTTTCCCCTTAATTTCCGGCCGCTAACAGATTTAAAAAAAACTCTGCGAGCGAGCGGGATTTGAACCCAGGACCTTCAGAATGGCCACTCAGCCCTCTAACACTGAGCTGCCTATATATCATGAATCATTTATTACATTATTATTATATATACAGTTTACAAATTATTGATACGTTCAACACGACACAAAGTCATTAGGATGAGGCGAAAACCTTTTCTTTTTTTTAATAAGTCAATGTTTGCCATGTTACTTATTATGGTTAAAACCTAATTAGTGAAATTTTTGATTAATTTTACTGATTAGGTAAATAAAAGAATTATTATATTTATCTAAGTACGTTTATCTTTTTCTTAGACAATTTTTATAGTCGTGGTTTACAATGAAAGAATATATATTTTTATATAATTAAAAAAAATCAATTAGAAATATGAAAAAAAAACAATCATATTAAGATGTATTCTCTTATATCGAGTGCTATTTGGAACGTGTATTTAACGTAAAAATAATTGTTAAAAAATTGTAGAAAAATATTAATAATTATTTATACTTATTTGACTAGCTATAATCTAATAATTGATACAGAGGATCTAAATTTTCTATTTTCATTCTTTCAGGACTAAGTTTCTCCAAAAGTTCTTAAAGAAGACGTTTTAATGCTGAAACCCTCATTTTGTTCAACGTGCTTCGTTATACCAACAAGGCATTATAACACCTTAAAAGAATTTCGGTTTATTTTGTGGATAAAATTATTTTTACCTAAATTTAGAATTACCAATATGAAGAAAATGACAAAGGAAACCAAAAATCGTAAAATACTTGGAGCATCAAATTAAGCAACAAAAAGCTAAGTAAAGGAGTATATGCGATCATTAAAAAATAATTAAAACGACCGTATACAGCATTCTCCATTACAGAATCTCTATAATTAGAGAAGTTAAGAGATAATTTAACCTCAAAGGCTGAGCATTATTTTTTTCCGTTAGAGTTAAAGAACTTTTACATTTCAGTTGCAGCTATAGTTATAGCTGTAACAGTTACAGCTACATTCCAAATTTGATACACACAGTTTCCCCTAATATTATCTCACCCTCGGAAGATCAGTTCCAAACGAATGATAATCAAATTAAGAAGTTCATGGAGAACCAGACAAATTAGCATATCTGAGAGAAGTTAGTGAGCCACAAGTCCCAGGAGGCGCGGGTCTCTCACCACAGTTCACTCAGACCGGCTGACTTACAAACTCCACAGCAACTTATAAAATAAAAACAGCCTGAGAAGAGTTATATTGCCTGGAACGAAATTAAGCTATCGAATTAAGAGATTGTCTACATGATTGAAAAATTAACTTCTTTTTTTTTCGGGCTTTTGTAACCTTTTATAACCTGGGTCATATGCCGAAACCCAGAACATTTTGTCGTCAACACTCTCGGTCTTCCCAATGTCCCTCCGCTAAGCCTCTTGCTGCTCTCACCTCTTCAACTCCTTGCCGCCATGTTTTCCTTGAGCGGCCTCTTTTTCGTCTCTCCTCTGTGATATAGTCCAATATCACTTTTGGCCATCTCTCGGGGCCCATTCTTCTCAAATGACCATACCACTGCAGCTGCTTAGTCCCAATTTTGTGCATTATCGTTTCCACTTAACGATATCTCTTATGGCAGAGTTTTTTACTCGATTAACTCTGGAAATGCGACAACTTCTTCTCCAAAAATCCATTTCTTCAGCTTGCAGCCTTTATGCATCTCTTGGCCCAATGACCCACATTTCCGAACCATAAAGCGTTACACCCTCAATAAAGGAATGAAAAATTCTCTTTTTGGTTTCTAACGAAACACTTGGGCTCCACGTCCAGTTTACCATGACGTTATCCTTCTATCCTTTGGTGATCTCTTCATTTATATCAGTCTCGAGTGTTTCCTTGCTATCTATGTACACTCCCAAATACTTAAAGAGAGCACTCCGATCTAATGACCAATTTCCTAATGGGAGAGAAGATGTAGAAGCGTTGAAGGCCTTGGGCGATGGGGAAACTATCTGTGAAACGGTTTCCTAATTTGACCTTAGCTTCCGCTCCGCAATATAAGCTTTTAATTGCGTCAACAAGATCTTCGCGAACTACCATATTTCCCAGTGTCATCCATAGAAGTTCAATGGAACCGTATCATATGGTTTTTGTTATCAATAATAGCGAGGTGGACTTCACGGCCACAAGCCAATTTCTTCTCTAGCAATTGTGTGATGGTAAACACATTATCCGTACAGGACATTAAAAATTAATTTTAAAATAAAATAATTAATTTTTTAGAGATTTGTAAGTTATTCTCGAAATCATTAGGGGAATAATTTATCTTCTTTGGGAAGCCGTTATTTTGTAAGAAATATTCAATAGAACCCATAATTGAAAATGAGGATTTTTCACTAGTTTGGCGGCAGAAAAATGTATATACCAAAAATAAAAAGTTTTTCATATAAGATGAAGTCTTAACGCTTGGAAGTGATTATAAACTCAGATTATATGAAAAAATTAATTAAACTAAGTAATTAAAAAATACGTTTTTATTTGTTTAAGAAAATAAATTTTGTATATTTTAAATTACAGACCAAGCAAACGAATAAAATATAATAAATAAACCTGGAAACATTTATTTATTTTTAATCTAGGAGATGAACGTTTTTTATTAAATTAATTTTTGATATTTTGTTCCTCTAAAATATAACTTTGGATTGATTAAGTCAAAGTGGCTTCGTTTTTTTTTAATATTATATAAATTATATTTTCAAATTTACATTATAATTTAATTAATAAAAATTGTTTGAAAAACATGTCTCTAATTGACAGAAACAAAATTAATGATATAATTATTAAAAATAAAATTGCTTACTAGGAAGATTTATAGTATTAAGAAAAATTCGCCTACGAATTGATACGGTCTCATTTAGCATATAATTATAAAAATAACTGTTGTGAGAAACGACTCCTGGCACACTCGTATTCAACATCAGAGAAATAATGTAACAGGCATTATTATTAATTAACGGTATATATGAGCAAACTTAAACAGAGCTTGGCTGCAATTCTAAACTTGATCCATTGTTAGCAAGGCTAAAAATGTAATTAATAGACCAACTTTGCACTGCGTAGGTTTAAAGGGACCGTTGACATAATGAGAGCAGTTATTTTACGTAAGTGTTAATTGTGTTAAAGACTTAATTGGGAAACACAGTTACGTCAGCTCAGGCGGAAACCGAGAGGGCTTTATAATTTATTTAATAAAAATTATTAAACATGTCACTAGTTAACAGAAACAAAATTAATGAATTATCAAGTTAGAAGTTACAAATTCAATTAGAAAATATAATAATTAATATTTCAATTTTAATTCAAAGCTAATGGATACTGATAACTTTGCAAATGAAGACGAGGAAACAACAACAATAAAATGAGTTCAAAACTATTTGGGGGAACATTGTTTACGTCAAACGAAAGTTGTAGGCCAATAAATTCAAACAGTGAAGGCAAAACTGTTAAATTTATAATCCAGATCACGTAGGCATCGGAAAAAGTACTCCCAAAGAACTAGGAACAAGTGTGTTTGTGATTTTTTCACTAACTTGCCTAAATTTAATCTATAAAAAATAATAATAATAACTAACGAAACTTTATACCTTCACGGTTTACTAACGTTCATACTTAGAAGCGGCAATAAATAAATATTTAAATTAAGAAATTATCTATTATTATATCCCATTTTCACGAAAAAAAATCTTCAAATAATACTTAGCAGTTTTCAGACGAAAAACGAATTCTATAGGCCAACTGCCAGGTGCCAAAAAAGGGCTTTATTTCGCAATAAATTGAAGAGAGCTGCATTTCTGATATGTTGTAAGGTAGTGAGTAGTGTAAAAACGGATTTTTTTATTGCAACCGGAAAAACGGATGGAGACTGGCTGAAAAACCTCTTTTGGTGGCTTCCTCCCAAAGAGACTAGGTGGCTCCCCCCCCCCCCGTGCATAGTAGTGCCTACTAGTACTACCATCATTTTTGTATAGGTAATTTACAAGTAAATATTTATACTTTACATTAAACAAGCTGTTTTAGATCGATTCCTGGGGTATAAGGTACTTTTCTAAAAACACCCGCATTCCTCGATTTTCCTTTTTTTTTAATTAACAAGAGAAGTATAACACCTACAAGTCTCGTTATGAGCTTAAATTAAAGCTAATAAAATTTATTACAACTCCATTTTACTTGACATTCATCGTAGGATCACTCCTTCGGCCGGCGTTCCTCACGAAAGTCAGTCAAAATTAAAATCTTGACTTTTTGAAAAAAATTACCAATTTTCAAAGAGGCATAACTCAGAATCTGTTACACCTACAGGCCTTGGTATGTGCTTAAATTAAAGCTAATTAAACTTTTACTCTAGAATCACTCCATCGACCGGCGTTCCTCACGAAAGTTGGCCAAAATTTAAAATTTGGACTTTATGGAAAAATTGAAAACATTTTAAAGGATCGTACCGATTAGGAGATATAAGCCAAAAACTGAAATGTAGAGGTTTTTCGACCACCAAAAGTTTTACCATCCGTTTTTTAGGTTGAAAACTTGGATTTGCAGTACTCAGTTCTGCCCTTGCAACATATCGAAAATGCAACTCTCTTCAATTTTATGCGACCCTCAAACACCTGTCTGCTAGCCTACTATGTGTGTTTTATCTATTAAAAAAAAACTCTTAGCAACATCATGAGCTTAAGAGATTAAAAGGGTATTACAGTAGTAAAAATCAAACAAACTATTAACAAAACAGCCGTAATTCCCTAAAATACTATAAAATCATTATTACAGTCGAGGTGATGTTTGCCTCTTTTTGAGTATTTGCTCACTTGAAGTATCAAAATAAAAATCAAATATACATACGAAAACATATTTTTCAACGTTAAACTAACTTACAACTTGACTAACATATAAATCAATACAAGGAGACTGATTACATGTGTTTTAAGCTCATCGTGTATCAAAAACAATGTATTAAAAAATGTGGGTTAGTACATAAACTTTATGAAGGTGTTTATAATATGTACATGACGTTTCTGACTTGATTTTAAATTGAAAAACGCCACTTAAGATGAGAGTGGAACTTATTGTTTTAAGTAGCGTAATGCATTTTTCATTAGGTAATCGATATAGAAAAGCATTGAGAGACATTATCAAATCGGTTGCAAACCAAAACTGCTAGCAATACAGCAAATAGCCTGTGTTGTATAACAGTTGAAGGTAGAGGTAACAGTTGGATTGGAAACCGTGGCGAGAACTTAACAGTAGAATAGTCAAAGCCGGTCGGACCATTAAGGGAGAAGCTAACTGTCCCCAGAGGGCTGTAGACTAGAATGGACTGTTTAGATAAACAAGGACAGATCTTCATCCTTCCTATTGAATATCTAACTAGCGTTTCCTATACCAGTGTAGTAACAATATGGTATCGTTTTATTTTATTTTTTTACATCTTACCACTAAATGAACCGCACCGGTCATGTATTTAATTAATTTCAGTAGCACTCTTGCTAATTAAATCATTGAAGAAGAAAGGACTGATAGCTCAAAATAAAAATTTTGTAAAAATGTATGTATAAAATTCTTTATTTTACAAATAGCTTAGTTTTTATTAGTTACCAGGATATTTAGTTCAAGAATATATATAATCTTGGTAATAAAAAAACGGCGAAAGAACCGATTGAATTAGCAAATTCAAATATTTTACTCAATAATAACATATTTTGTATGCGAGTATGTTGATGGATCATATATAGGTACTATGCTTAAAACCAAAATTTGTTGATATTAATTTTCGATCAATTAATATCAATAATTATATTTTTATTCGAGAAGAAGAATATGGAGAAAAGGACTTCTTAGGCCTGATGTATAAATCAATAATAAGTAAAAATAATATAACCACCTAATTTAGAAGTATACAATTTCTAAACAAATTCCTTATAAGGCTTCAGTATAGAGATTCTAAAACATTTTTATTTTTGCAAAATTTCAATAAAAATATAAAACAAACCTATAGAAATATAAAGAATAGTATTCTACATGGTAAGGGACTAAAATATTTCTAAGCTAAAGGTTTTGCAAAGAGGTGATTAGGCTGAGGTAACGCTCAACCGCCAGGTTTTTCTCCTCATAAAGAGTATCCACTTTACAAAGGCTAGTGATTTACAGGTGGATTCTGCTGGATCCTGCAGGGTTGATTCACGAATGCTATCAGAATAACTCTATCTTTAAATATATTAAATTTTTCATCAACTGCCATTTTCAAAAAAGTATGCTCACACTACTGCCATGTTCCTTGTATCGCCTTATGACAAAGAATCCAAATCGACACGATTTAATTGTTTTTCTTATTCGGCGTAGCAATATTTTAATTTAATTTTCTAAAATGCAGCTCAGTTCATTTCTGAAAGGCATTTATAACATAGTGTATGAATGTAAGTTGTATGAATCTTCCAACAAAAAAAATTGTCTAGTATTTTTAAACTTTAATGAAGAGATAAGATATTATGCAGTTCGTGAGTCTTCTATTCCTAAATTACCTGTATGCTTCTGATTTAAACATTTAAGGAATTTTTGATAAAACAGGAATAATTTTGTTTTACTGAAACTAGGGGACTCTCCTGCTTATCAGATTTAATATTATTAATTTTTCAATTACGGTTTTCTTCAAATTCCTTTTTTTTTTTTTTTTGTCAGTTACAGCAACTGAAATACGTTTACCTATGATTGAGAATCTTTTAGATCATTCATCGAAACGACTAACCGAGGAAAACAAACTACAAAAAATAAGGGAATGACTAATACCTATGATTAACTTTCTTATATTTATTTTCCTTGTAGAAATTAAATTTTTTTTTAATGTGGTTATACTGATTTTTTTTTTACATAAGCTAAATAATTAACTGACGAAAAATAAACTTAAAATGCTAAGAAATAGTGTTAGTACTAGCAAAGTCATTAGTAGTAGAGAAGGTGGCTGGTACAATTAGAATAGAAAAGCCATCTATACTAACCACAATCGCCCTTACTCCCTTGGGACACCAACCCGGCTTAGGGACATCTACCCTGAATTATCCCTTCATTAACCCTAACAACCGTAACCATCGCCTAAGGAATAATTTCAGCTTAATTATCAATATTATTCTCGTCTACGCAGTAATGTTATGTTACAACATAATTGCTGCGAATACCTTCCACTAATTGTTAGAACACCTATTAAGGAGGGGAAATTTCTATAACAGATTTACACGACAATTAGGCGATTTGTGTAAAATAAATGAACGTCATAAGTAAAAACTGAGATAATTAAATCTAATCATTCACTAATATGTTGTTATAAACCTACTACAGAGTTTACTCACTGACTGAATATAATAACACAAGAGCGCCCTTAATCAGCTTACATTGGCGATTAAGCCAGTGACGCGGCTGGGAAAGGGCGCAGGGGCCTCCCTGACTCTTGCTTTGCCCTCATTCCTGGGGAAGAAGCTTAGTTCAGGGACCCCAGGCAAATTGTACGTATTTTAATTATGGTATGAATGTGAGTATTTATTACCATTGTTTTTTTATTTTATTTTTGATTGAATGATTGTATAGCTATTTAGCGCTATTGCTTTATGCCGAAAGCTGGCAGTTTGTAATGTTTCAATAAAGTGTATATATATAATAAAACAAGAAGATTAATAAAGACCATGGTAAAACAATATGGAGCGAGGCAACTCAGTGGACAGAGCACTGAGTTGCTGTAGGGCTCTGTACACTCTCTTGGGGCTCCCTCAGCCGCTATAAAATAGGTACCTTTAATTCGGGAAAAAACTGGGGGTTGAGGGTGATATCGAACGGAATTTCCCCCTACACAGACGTTGTCCTAGAAATAGTACAGTATCTTCCTTGTAATGAACCCAATGCCCTACATAGATTGTAGTGATACAGGTACAGGTAAAAAGTTTACTATATGTTTCTATTATCTTAAATAAATGTAATTCTTATTATCTGTAGTGAAATAAATCAATGCAAATTGTCCATTTACTCCCTAATTTAAATATGGGTGGGTATTCGTAATAATAAAATACAAATAAAACTTTAAACCACTAACAATGCGCTATCTCTAGTTTGCAGGGAGGTATCGCTGGGCAAAAGGTAATTTCTGATAAATAACATGGGTAAAATAAAATTGTGATAAATTAATCTAATTTTGGATAATGGTTGGCAAAACAGTATGGTTATTGGTTATCACGATACTGGTATATTGGCTATTTTACAAAATTGGATAACTGATTACTAATCGTTAAGTTGTACGAAATTGCCATTAGGCCATGTTCACGCTCAACCGTACTCATCTTAGGGTATCCACATTAAAGAAGCCAGGTGAGCCACTAGAGGGCTTTTACACATTTGCTGCATTATGTCTCGAACTTGATCCTAAGATCAATAGCGAAGCACCCTACATTCTAAACTACCCCATATTAAACCAAGAAAACTTCAAAACTAATCATCGTTAAATTTCTCTACCGAAAATAATCAAGCAGAGGAATATTATTTGGATGGTAGTCAGGCCATTCGAGACCCGGAGAGAACAAAATTACCTGCTAACGGTATGGTGCAGCAGAGAGCCTTGTAGTGCTGTAGTGCTGCCATTACCGACCCGGGCAATGAACGAAAGCCGCTTTGAAAGAACTGTTCTTGTTTTCATGACTTTTTCATAGAAGATTAAGACTTATAACAAAAGTTCGAAAATGTTTTCGGGAAATGAGGCTGCGAAACACCTTACTGTTAAAAATAAGTATACCAGGTTCGCCGAGTTTGACTGTTCATTTAAAACAAGAGGATCATTTGTAAAATAAGTCTTCTAAAAATAGACAACCCATTCGGTCTCGTAGATTACTCTCTACAAAACCAGCATCCATGGAATAATGGTATAATACTAGTATCATGGTAACTTTAAAAAAAATATCAATTTATTAATTAAATGACACGTTTTATATATTTTGCGTTCTACGTTTTTAAAACTTCTTCAACAACAGAATCCCTCAAATTTTTAAATAATCATTTTTGGAATATTAGGCGCAGAACAATATCAAAGACTTTTATTTTTGATATTGGATTTTTTGATATATTGCAATCGTAAATTATATCCCTCTTATGTAAGGAAAGTGGGTAGATAACTTATAAAATTCTCCATGTATTTTTGATATTTTTCTCTTCATGGGCTTACAATGAAAACAAAGGGGATATTAGGTTAAAAAATATGTTGTTTTTGTCATTGCATCTTAGGGATGTTTAAATACAAAGATCCCCTTTAGGTTTAGGATATGAAACATAACCTGTGTCCCGAAAATATATATATATATATTTTTAAATGTAAGTTAATAATATTCTTAGGGAGTATAAAAGGGATTAAATAATTAATAGGGAGCGGAGTAGGTCAGTGGTAGAGCGAAGAGTTGTCATATCGAAGGGTCCTGAATTCGACCCCGCTGCCGGCCGAGTTTTATTTAATCAGTTAAAGGCCGCACCTGTAGCCTAAAGGATCTAAGACCATTCTGGGACTCCATAAAGTGGGTACTCAATGTAAGGGGCAAAATCTGGCGGTCGAGCGTCATCTAGGACAAATCACCTCCCTGCAGAACCATTTTCCAAGAAACAGTTCAATCACAAACAAATACTGAACCCAAGACCCTTCATGTTGTGTAGTGGTACAGGTTTTTTAAAAATCCTTTAAACAGTTAACATAATTTAAATAGTTAATATATGATTAATAGCCCAATTTTATCTACAACCTTCTTCTTCTTCAGTCCAGTCCGCTACGACGATGGCTATCATCACAGAAAATTTCAACCTGTTTCCAACATTTTAAAATAATTTGACTGGAGCCAGTCCACACCACTGGCGTAAGCTGTCGGTTTCTGTGTATCTGGCATGTATTATAAGATGACTGAGAAATTGTAAATGATATTTCCTTCTCCTTTCCTATCCGCCATAAAACTTCCGCGTCGGTATTGTATTTGTTGGTATTGGTACTGTGTGCGATATTTTGAGAATGAACGGTTATATCCACATCTCAATCGCCTCCAGCCTTTTCATTAGTGTTTCTGTCAATATCCATAGTTCTGCACCATCCAGCAAAAAAGGAAATAAGTAGCATTTGGCCAGTCTTGTTTTTAGAGGGAGAGATATGTCGATATATGTGAGTACAATTCTCGTATTGCACAATATTGCTCTGGCGTATTCAATTCTGGAATGTATTTCAACTGTCTGGTCCAAGTTTTAGTCAGCAGCTGTTTCAAGGTATACATATGAATTTACTTGTGGAATTGCCTGATTATTTTCTACTAACGCAGAAAAATGAATTATGTTTATCTAAATATTTAAGTAGGAAAACTAAAATTACATATTTGAGACCATTGTGGCTGGAAGAGTAAATTATTTCCATTAGCAGTGAAAATCATAAGATTCTTAAATATAAAATAGATTCATACAAACATATATATATATACGAGAGACGTGGCGCCCTGGAAAGCAAAATAGAGAGATTTGAAAGGATAATCCTTCGCACGATAACCGGAGCGGTATCGTTCCAAGAATCGCCGGACCAGTTTCCATGCTCACGGAAACTGGTCAAGCGATATCTCAGGATATGAAAGCAAGAAGGTTAAGATGGGCGGGGGATGTAGCTCGAAGTAATCTGTCAGGACTACTCTACACAACTATGAATGCCACAATAGTTGGCAAGAGGCCACGTGTGAGGCCAAATACCAGATGGATAGACAGGGTCAACAGAGATGCTGAGGAGCTGCATGTAGCAGAGTGGAAATACGCTGCCTAGGATAGACAGAGCTGGAGAAGACTGGTAAAGGCGGCCAAAGATCTACAAGGTCAGTAGAGCCAACCGAAAAAAAAAAAAATATATATATATATATATTAATTCCTAAAAATAGATTACTTATTCGTTGATCATAGCTATTGCAATTTAAGCATTTTATGATATATTGCGAAATTGATCAAATCTTTGGAACTTGTAAGTAGACCCTACCCATTACAACTTACACGAGTCATTTTATATTAATTTTAGTGTGCTATTTAATTTTTTTACTAAAAGCTCATTTTTCCACTGTTAGGGCATGAATATGAGACTAACGTAGTCTAGAAACGTCGCCTAAAGAAGATGAAATAAACTGACTAAAACTAAAGAACCTAAACATCATATTTCCATAACAGTCAGGATAAGTAGAAACCGATATATATATATTATTAGGTTTCAAAATAATTATTTTTATTTTTCTGATTTCCCGGGTGCCGGTGAGAGCCCACGTTTCACAGCCGTATATCATAATCTGATTTATTACAGCATTTTAGACCATACATAGAAGAATGCTCTGTTTGCACTTGTTACACTCTGATCTATCTCAGTTAATAGGCATTTGTTGAGGTTATTGTGGAGCCAAGGTATTTGAAGTCGTTACTTTCGGGAACGATTTGCGATCCACGCATATGCTCTTTCTGGGGTGGACTTTACGGCTTACTATCATGTAATTTGTTTTTTCCTCATTTACCAGTAAGCAGATTTGGTCTGCTTCTCTCATCAGCGCCTTAGCGAGTCTCTCAAAATCCATACCATTACTTCCGAGGACTGCTATATCATCGGCGTATGCAAGAATTTAATGTTCCATCCCGACGTGCACCCCGCCATTCTCTTGTGATGTTGCTGTTATCACCTTTAAAAAGGCTATATTGAACAGATAGTCCGGCTCCCAGCCTCAAACCAGTTCCAACTTCAAAGGCCTCAGACACATCTCCCTGTACCATGACTCTGCATCGGGGGTCGTCTGCACACGCCTTAGTCAATCTTACCAATTTTTCGGGCATACACAGCTCAGTCATGATCTTCCATAGATAGTTTCTCTCCACGGAATCATATGCCGCTTTGAAATTAACAAATAATGCATGTACATCCTGTTCTACTTCCCTTCGTCTTTCGAGTCCCTGCTTCAGAATGATTATCTAGTCTAACGTACTCCTCCCTCTTCTGAATCCAACTTGCTGGTCGCCTGATGTGTTTTCATAATACGGATATATTCGATTATGCAACATGCTGGTCATTATCTTATAGGCGACGGGAAGGAGCGCTGTGCCTTGTAATTCTCACACTCGTATATGACCCATTCTTTAGGATAGGGCATAGTAGACCTGTTTTCCAAGCCTCTGGTATTTTCCATCTAATATATATATATATATATATATATATATATATATATATATATAATAATATACAGTATAGTAATACTCTGGTATAATAATACTATATATAAGTATTGACAGCTAATGGGGGCAGAGTAAGGGAGCCATAGACTTTCAAGAGAGTGGAGAAACTGACCACCACCCCAAGCCTAATAGCCGTATTCTACAAAAGGTCTCGGGACCATTACCGTTTTCATCCTCCAAGGGATTACATGGATCAATGGAGCAGGGTAATAACTGACTCAGGTGGTTGCCATGAATGCAAAGGTATCAACGGGATTTCAAAATATGGTAAATTGTGATGAATACTAATTATGTTATACATGAAAATAAATACAGCTTTTAATTGAGTTAATTATGTCTCACATTAAAAATTTAAATTAGTTGTTAATAACCGTTCTAATATCTTTAAAATAATTTCATCAAGTAATAACACATATCATTTAATAATAATCAAGTATGATATGCAATCTTGTTAATTTGATCGTAAATACAATGTTTTCAACTGATGGGGTGGTCTTGATCATGATGTAATAAGTCACAGAAATGTATCACTTCATGTACCTACAGATTTAAGAGTTTGTTAAATTGACAAAAACTCAGCGGTCAGAAAAATTCTAACTCCTATTTCCTCTTTTTGCTTTCATTTCACAGAAAACCTAATCACTGAAAAGCCTCAAATATAAAAGGAGAATTATATATGATATGTAACCACTTTCCTAAAAAGGGAAATGCAATATTACAGAGCAGAATACGCCACGAAAGGGCTCTTTGTGGGAAAATGTTGAACATAAAGACAGCATACACGAGTAATAATTAATTTTAAAAAATGAATTACGATACTTATAACGGGATCCTGATAATATACATTCTTTAGTGGACAAAGCACTCTCATGAGAAACAACACTACTGTCATACTATATCCTGATGCAATCCTTAATAAAAATAATAGATAAGATGTATTCTTCTTAGTTTGAATATAAGATAAATTAATACAAAGCCAGCTCTATTATTTTAAGACAACGCTTCGACACAAGCAGATCATAAGCCTAAATAATAAATAAATAAAAATACTACAAATATTTCTTTACACTATTTTTTTGAAAGTATCCATAAAATTTTCCTATATACATTAAATAGCAAAAATATTTAAACCAATATATGTTAAACTAAAACCATATGCAAGATACGCATTTAAACTCTCATAAACCACTTCTCAAAATGACAAGGATTGTCATTCAAATGTGACGTAACGTGATGATATATCTACACCCTCCGAATAAGTCTGGCATTGGTTTGAAATTAATTATTGCTAATATTACAACTTCATTTCAGCAAAAAAAAAAAAAAAAATACGAAAATGACTCGATCCTCCTCAATCAAAAAAGTTAAGTAGTTAACAACTTATTTACGGGGACTGCAGATAATAGACTGTTGCTTAGAAAAAGTTTTTAAACGATAAGTTAAAATGAAATTACTATTTACACAAGACTATACGCTAAGATTATTTATTGATTACTTATAAAATTATTTATTGAATATTATAAAATTAATCATTATGTACAAAAAAGGATGGGGCAACAGGAGAATTTAGAAAATTATTGAACGCGGAATTGTGAAGCACTCGGTTAATATTATTCAAGCGACAAGATTAAGATGGGCTTGTAAAGTTACTGGGCTTAGTAATAAAGGAATTCCTAAAAATTTAATAAGCGCTGTGGCTACCGGGAAGCGTCTGGGTGGAGACCGAAACATAGGAGGGAGGATTGCTTAAAGAGTGGATTAGCAGATTTGGGATTGGCTAGTGGTCCGTGGGCGGAGATGTGTAAGCAGAGATTGGTGGTATCGGCATCGAGCCTTCGGGTTTGCTAAGGCTTATTATAAAAGTACTTATTGAGATGGATTGATGATACTTGATAAGAAAATACTTTTTGAATTGAAAAATCCATATTATCCGTGTTGTCCTGGATCATAAACTGACTCGATGAGAGCGTTCGCTGATTGCGGCTCGGAGCAGAGGCAAGGGTAAACAAACTAATTACTCGCCCCCGCATAACGGGAAAGGGAATCTGCGATTTAAAGCGAAGCCATCATTTTTCAAATGCAAAGAAAAACCAGGAGAAGAAAATTTATTAGCAACTAACGAACTGAGCTTTGATAAAAAGTGAGGCCCATTTGGATTGGTGCCTAGGGCGAAGAGGAAACAGAGCGGAACAAATCCATTGATGCCTCAACACACTCCCAATTACTAGAGTCAATCACAGAAAACCAAAGAAATCCGAGACTAAAAGCCCTCTTTTTGATTAACCAATATTTAGAAAAACTTCAACATATAATTGGATTTCAACGATATTTTCAAATAATTAACAGAGCCTGAGGACAAAACTTTTTTAACAATATTATTATAGTAAAATAATCAGACAAAAAAACGCTTCAAACTTTCAAAAGAAGAAAAAATTCAGATTTGAGTATCCTATCATCATACACAAAATTCACTCATTACAGTTTTAGAATTAAGAAGAATTATTAGTACCATTAATTTTAAAGGGAAGAGCCATGGATTCACAGTGTGGAATCTGCAAACCATCCAGTGGTTTACCCAACCTCTATAAAGTAATTAGTCTTAAAAGGGGGGGAACTAGCGTTTAAGCGTGAATTCAACCAAATCATCTCCCTTCACAACAGTTGGCTTAGAAACTGTCCAGTCTCTGCGATCTACTGGCGCATATTGGGTTTGCGATAAAATAAGTTGTCGTTTTTTGATAGTTTAATAAAAGAGAAATTCGACAAAAATGATACTCCATCATTTTTTCTCTTATCATTAACTCTACTCTACCATAGGGGTAAACTGTAACAGACATAATCGAAATATGCGTGTTTTTATGAAAATGATCCTACGCATGGTTAGGCGAAATTAGACTGTGAAATTTGATGAAAGTGACATGGACCGGCTCTTATATCACAGAATTTTGAAAAATGTTATCCAAAATGATTAAAAGAATTTGATGTTATACACGTCTCAAGGATTTGACTACAGAAATAAAAAACTGTCATTTTTTTTAAACCGTTTAAAATAAGGACTGTAACGGAGTATATATATATATATTTTTTTTTTATTATTTTTTTTTTCATACCTCGTATGCATAGTAACCAGACTGTAAATTATTTGTAATTTCCGATTCTTACGTCAATAAGTTCAAACTCAATGTAAAATAATCATAAGACCTACTATATTAAGCTATGCTAAGCTATGCAAGGTCGCTACGCTTTTTAAAGCATAACACTCATCATTTCTCTTCTTCCGAATGGGGATGGGTCATAAATAATAAATGTTTTGAATATCGAATCAGGAAAGGAATAATATACCTTTTAAGGACAAAAAGTATTGGAAAGAATAGATCCATCCCTTTTAGAATCACAACTTATATTAGAAATGGTGTCGTTTATCCAATGGATACATTTTAAAAAAAGTCAGAATATATGAAACAATGTATTTTACGATAGAGGTGATTTCGCAGCTCATTATGTTATACTTATTCATTATTTTTTAGACTAAGTGAAATGAATATACACATAGATAAGATACCTGACAACGTTCAAACAACGAAGTACATCGCTATCAGAAGTACAAATAATAGTCCGTAGCAGGAGTTGAGGAAACAGTTTCTCCTGAACAGGAAGGAGACAGCTCCAACAAAACAAATTTGCTTAGGACAGTGGATTGACAAGCATTCAAACGCTAGTTCAAACAAATCATTCAACCGTTGAACAACTACGATAATTTAGACTAGAAATATCGTGTATACCCCAACCAGAAAACTTTTTAATCAGTAAAACTCAGGTGATATCATTTATTATCAAATATTATAAGCCCTAACAATAAAACTTAAAGGGAATGGATAGATGTTTTTAAATGTAGAGTTATTCGTATGGAAATTGATATTATTTCT
This sequence comes from Troilus luridus, assembly GCA_964056705.1. NCBI lineage: Eukaryota > Metazoa > Arthropoda > Insecta > Hemiptera > Pentatomidae > Troilus > Troilus luridus. The sequence goes on along the minus strand of OZ057412.1, from coordinate 39,751,998 downwards.
ATCAATCTATTTTACATTCTAAAAATATGGAGTACTATTATAACAAATTTATACGCAATAAACAATAAAATTATTCCAAATATTTTTCTCAATGTACAAATCCTAATTTATGGGAGATCGCTATAAATATTTATTATATTTTATAGTTATATTAGAAAAATCTATATAGATAGAAATGCCTAATTCCTAAACATGACAAGGTTTAAATCAATACAGTAACACAAGGTTATATGAAATATGTCGTGCCAACAAAATTAAACAGATAAGCTCTACTTCGCCCAAGTTCGCAGCACGGCAGTAAGCCTTTGGATTTTTTTATGAGTGGAAAAATTTCTTAGTAATGCCGTCCTTAGAAGGGAACGTAAAATGAGTTTCTAGGACTATAATGTTTCATTAACTCGTTAAAGACCCCTATATTAATTCTCTTCGTGTATGGATAATTCAGATGATATACGTATTTAGTTATGGTTGCATTATTGAAAACAAAAATTGAATCTGACAGTTACAAGAGATGATAAAAGAAAATAGGAAAATTACGAAATAGAAAAGATCCAACTAAAAACCATGAATAATTAACTTGTTGTATCGATACAACCGTAAAAGACTCATTTTTTTAATTCCTCAATATCAGTTTCAGATTCGATTTATCACTATAATAATTCAATGAACTTTTAGCCAGGAAGAAATTATTTTTGGAATATCGCCATAAAGGAATTATTTTTCTTAATTCATCAAGTTTCCGGCGACTTTCAACGGCTAAAAGTTTCATCGGAAACGGTTCAGTAATTTTAAAAGGAGAGATTTATCGGGAAAAAAAGAAGAGGAAAGAAAATCGACAACCAAAGAGCCAGATATTTTTACGCAGGACATTTTTTGGACTACGATGAATCTTAAATAAGCGAGGTTTCAAAAAAAGTATACCAAAAAGTACTTTTTTTCATAGCTATTACAACAAAAACACTTATACCACGAATTTGTAAATTAATTTACATTTTTCTTACGCATTATGTTAACAATCTTAAAGTTAACATTATAGTATTATAAAACCATAAAATAGAATTTTTATCCCGTCTATTTCAGAAGAAGAATATTGTATACTTGCACAAGATAGCAAAAGATTAAAAAGGTTAATGGCGTTTCATTTTTTTTCTATTTATTATTTAAATTAAGCACAGAAAAAAAGTTATTATTATATAAAGCCTGCTTTACGACCTATAACGAATATTTAGTTATATGTCTAAAACTAATTACAAAAAATTACAAATATTCCAAAACAAATGCCTTAGAATTGCTGGAAATTATGCATATTAAACTAAAGTTAAAATTATGCATAAAGAATTAAGTATACCTTATATTAATGTATTTATCAACAAACTATGTAAAGAATTTTTTTTAAGTGTGAAAACAATAAAAGCCCATTTGTAAAAAATACTGGGAACTAAACAAAAGTAGTACAAAGCGGTATGAACATATAAGAACAAAACATTTATTATTGTAGGATACCAATTTCTTTTATTTCACTCTTTATATATATATATATATATATATATATATATATATATATATATATATATATACACATATACATATATTTATGTTACTAAGAATGTATAGTTACAATTTTTATTTATTTTATTATTATTCTTTTTTTTCTGATAGACAATTTTTTGATACATTTTTTCTTTCATTGTAAATTATGAATCTGCACAAATACATTTAAATTTGTACAATTGTTTTTAATTTTAGACTGATCTGTTTGGTACAGCATGTAATTTTGTGAATTGTAGCAAATTATACAATAAATAAAGAAATATAAAAAAAGACATTATTTTATTAACAACATATTATACTCATACGAAATTGCTAAATCTATTTTTAATTTTAAATTAAATTATATTTAAGAAATTCAATAAAAACCTTGTTATAATAACAAAAAGTACAGACAGAACACATTTAAAAATTGTTTTTGAAACAACAATGAAACACATTATTTTCTTATTGAATATTTTTCCGCATCAATTAATAATAATTAATAACGGAATCGTATAATAAATCATGTCGAAAACAGAAAATGTTAGTGTGATTTTAAAATATTAAAATATGTCACTTCCTATATTTTTCGGATAACTAGAAATTTTGGTAAATACTATTTAAATATTTTTAATTCAGAGGTGAAAATAGTCAATAAAGATGGGCATGTCATAAATATAGCATCGGAAGTCCATAACAAATATTAATAATTCGAGTAATAATTGACATCACAGATTCATTAAAAAGCATCAAAGAAAATATCAATTCCGAGATTCGCGAGATACTAGATTTTCTACCAAGAGTAAACAACTCTAAATGATGTTGACTATCTTATATAGCAAAATGCAATTAGTGGCCCTTTTAATTTGATCATTATCATCAGAATTAATAATTTGATTGGTGTAAATAGAACATCTATTTTAGGGTGTTAGCCATTAGCATACTCTATATTCTCTTCTATCTCTCACAGAAGAATATCTTCGCAAAATACAATGTCGTATACGATGATGAGCTAAAGACAAAGTAAAAACCCATAACTATAACGATAGCATGATAAACAGTTATTTGACACAAAAGTCTAAAAAATACCAATAATATTGTCGTTACAAGCTAAAACAAAAAAACGTTTATAGTTAGGCGGGAATCAGTTGACAAATTTGAATATTTAAGTGAATAGAAGTGGTACCACATAACTCAATCAACGGAACAGTTTTCGGGATTTATATACTCGTCTATGGATGAATATATATATATATAGATATATATATTTTTTTTTTCGGTTGGCTCTACAAACCTTGTAGATCTTTCGCCGCCTTTACTAGCCTTCTCCACCTCTGTCTATCCTGGGCCGCTGATTTTCAGTCTGCTACATGTAGTTCCGCAGCATCTTATTGACCCTGTCTATCCATCTGGTATTTAGCCTCCCACGTGGTCTCTTGCCAACTATTGTGGCATTCATAGTTGTGTAGAGGCGTCCTGACGGATCACTTCGAACTACATGCCCCGCCCATCTTAGCCTTCTTGCTTTCATATCCTGAGATATTGCCTGACCAGTTTCCGTGTGCAATTCTTTATTGGTCCTTCTCCTCCATGAGTTAAGAGTCTCATCCCATACAGCTCCTGTTATTGTGCGCAGTATTTTTCTTTCCCATCTCTCGATTCTGCTTTCCAGGGTGCTGGTGAGAGCCCAAGTTTCACAGCCGTATATCAGAATCGGCTTTATTACAGCATTATGCACCCTTAATTTTAAATTTCTTGAGATGCTTCGGGATTTCAATACTCTTGAATGAGCGAAGCATGTTCTATTTGCACTTGTTATACGCTGGTCAATCTCAGTTAGTAGGTCATTAGTTGAGGTTATTGTGGAGCCGAGGTATTTGAAGGTATGTATCTACTTTCGGGAACGATTTCTGGTCTACGCAGATGCTGTTTCTGGGGTGGACTTTACGGCTTACTATCATGTATTTTGTTTTTTCCTCATTTACCTGTAAGCCGATTTGGTTTGCCTCTTTTATATGCACCTTAGCGAGTCTCTCGATATCCCTTTCATTACTTCCGAGGACTGCTATATCATCGGCGTATGCAAGAATTTTATGTACCTTTCCGACGTGCACCCCGTCATTCTCTCTTGATGTTGCTTTTATCACCTTTTCAAGGGCTATATTGAACAGTAAAGGTGAGAGTCCGTCTCCCTGCCTCAAACCAGTTCCAACTTCAAAGGCCTCAGACACATCTCCCTGTATCAGGACTCTGCATCGGGGTTCGTCTGCACACGCCTTCGTCAATCTCACCAACTTGCCGGGAATACCCAGCTCAGTCATGATCTTCCATAAACAGCTTCTGTCCAAGGAATCGTATGCTGCTTTGAAATCAACAAATACCGCGTGTACATCTTGACCTACTTCCCATCGTTTTTCGAGTACCTGTTTTAGAACGAATATCTGGTCTAGCGTACTTCTTCCTCTTCTGAATCCTGCTTGCTGGTCGCCTGTCGTGTTTTCATAATACGGATATATTCGATTATGCAATATGTTGGTCATTATCTTATAGGCAACAGGAAGGAGCGGTATGCCTCTGTAATTCCCACACTCGTATATGGACCCCTTCTTTAGGATAGGGCATATTAGACCTGTTTTCGTAGCCTCTGGTATTTTCTCTTTCTCCCATATCTTCTGGATTAGCTCTAATAGTTTGACTCTTATGGTTTCTCCTCCATCTTTGAACAACTCTGATGGAAGGTTGTCCAATCCAGGAGCCTTTCTTCTTTTAAGCTTGTCGATTGCTATTTCTAAGTCCAGAATGTCAGTTTTTTCAACCTCTTGTGGGTCAAGATCCTCCTCGTGGTCCATGTCCTCTTCGTCCGTGTGTTATACATGGTTTAGAAGTTTCTGGAAATGTTCTTATATATATATATATATATATATATATATATATATATATATATATATATATATATATATATATATTTGTTCATTGACAATCTCAAATGGATGCTATAGAATTCTGCAGTATAAAACATTTACAAAGGGATGTTTATGCACGAGATTATTACAGATACACCAAATGGTAGTAGCTCAAAGCATTTTTCAATTAAATTGTCGGAAAACCCCTGCATTCATGTTCCATCAAGTGAACAAATCACTTGGGCCTATAGCAACAAATATAAAAAAAGGTACCTCTATGGTTAACTTTACTTTAAAGACCCCCTACTCTCTTGATAGTTATTAATAAAAAAAGAGAGAAAAGAGAAAAGTATGCCTAAAGAATTAATAGAGCATTAAACTTTTCCCGTCCAATTTAACTCGCTAATTTCTAACAAAGGGATATTCCTGGGACTAAATTATGAATTTAGTGGAGCTGAAATTTGACATAGGGAACCATCGAATATCTTTATTAAAATAATATAATAATATATATATATATATATATATATATATATATATATATATATTAATTATTACTAATTATACCATTTATATATTGATAAAATTTTATTAAAAATTATTTATCATTTTAAAATTAATTAATAACCTCTAATGAATTTTGAAGAAAAATTATAATGTAATAATTTGAAGTAAAAAAAAAAATTGTAACTGTAATTTGACAATCTTTTAATACCTATTATTATTTAAGATTATCTCCATCAATTAAATAAAATATACAAACATGATTTCGGACTGACTGATAAGGAATAAGAATAGGAAATTTTTTATTTTTAATTAAAAATAATTAGATTCATCAAAGGTATAGGGTTCATTAAACGTAAGCCAACAGTTGTGCAATGAGGTAATATGACCAAGATCTAGTTCAACCGGCTTTCTCTCAATGGGTAACCACTTTAAAAAGTCTGAGAGATCCCAACATGATTGATCCTCGATTTTTAAGGGAATAAATATTTCATTTGACTCAGCTGTTCTCGTTGAATTCTATAAAACAGTATGTTGGATTACAATTATAAAGTGAAGGTTACTAAGAATGAAAATCTAGTTAATTTGATTTTTTCAAAGAATGATTTTTATATTACTCATCCAAAAGAACAACGACATAACTCAAAAATTGTCATTTTTGAGTTAAGCACTGAGTAGCAATTGTTTTGGTTGAATCTTTTCTGATATTTTGACATATCTGATAATACGTTTCCGACGTATTTTTTTTAGTTAAGTATATTTTTAGTATATTATGTTTGAACTTGAAGTTTTATGGGAATAATGACATAATTTAAAATTAAAAAAGTTTCAAGTTTTTAACAATTTTCTAATGGTTAGTAAAAGAATTTCTGTACCATCATTACAACAGGAGTGCTTTTCTTTACCATTATGCAAATGTTTATTTTTTAACTCACATGGAACTTATAACACAAATACCTCTACTGAAAAATTAGGTTTTTGAGCTATGACATTGTTCTTTTGAAGGTGCATTATGAGATATTATTTAGCTGAAATGTATAAAGCTATCTTCAAATAATTAAGACTAATGAAAGGTGGCATTTCAGAGAACCCGGTGATGATGCTGGTAGAGGTGCTTCAAGTCGTGATTTGAGCTTGGAAAACAGACTAAATTTATTTGCACGTAGCTTGATTGGGGATTGACTCAGTGGTTCCTACAGGGGAGGTAACGTCATATCAATAAAGTGATTAGCTTTCGGTCCAAACGTCGGGGCAAGATGATTGGAGTGATAACCTCCTCTAGCCTACACCGCCTCCGAAGAGTCCTGATGTCGGAATTTCAAGTTATATTTGAATGTACAGAAGAAATGTTAGGTGTCTAAGTCAATTAGAGAAATGAATTGGACCAAAAAAAAGACTATATGAATGAGAAACATGCTTTCTCCACATAGAAGTTTAGATTTGATGTAGAGATAAGTGTGGATATGACACCACTTAGAAGGGGACGTAGGATGGGCATGGTTCTCTCCTATATTTTCATGGTTCTCTCCTATATTTTCATGGTTCTTCTCTGCGAAGTTTTCGATTGACACGAGGAAGGCCCATACATCATCACGCTGACATTATTCTCTCCCCTGAATATAAAAAATCTTCACACCGGACTTGACGCGATTCATACTCAGGGATATTAGGCTCATCTATCCAGGGAAAAAAAGGAGATAAATATATTGTTCATGTTTAGAAATTTAATTAACATAGCAAAGAATAAGATAAAACAACGTTGTGGTAATTTTACAACAAAAAAATACGATATGGTAATAAACTCATAGATAGAACAAAGCCGCATTGAAAAATATATACTTTTCAAATTAGAAAACAAGCTCACAAAGAAACTTAATAATTGTAAGCACTCACTCTACAAGATAGTACTAATGCTTGATAAGAAAGATTTAATGACAAAACTTAAAGAGATTGCAGTAGAGTTATCAAGAAAGGACACCACAAGCCTGAAAAAGAGCTGATAAAGGGATCTTCTAGGATATGACACAAATGCTTTGTGTGTTTGTAAAATAATTGCTTATAAACCTAGCGTTTCCTATCATGTTTCGGATTGTCCTTCTTTACCTTTCTATATAATAGAAATGACTGAAGTTAATAAAATAGTTCAATGCTTCATTTTTAAAAATAAGAAAGTGATCATTAACCTTTCAGTTGTAGAATTTACCAACTGTCATTTTTACGAAGAATATATTTTTAAATTATTTTAATATGCGCATTAAATTGAATCAAATAAAAGTATTAAAACATGTTATTGGTTGTTACTTTAAGATGAGAATATTAATATTAATCAGAAAGAAAAAAATATTACAATTATTTATTTCACAAAATGACTGAATAATTTGTTGCAATACCGTTTTGAATTTCAACAGATTAGGCTCATTGATTGAAGCAGATTTTATATCATAGATATTCCTTTGAATACCTCCACCTTTTTTTATATCTTTATATCAGTTATAAAGTTTTTTATATATAAATCTTTTATATCAAGCTTTTAAAATTTTTTGTATGTAGTAAAAAAAAAAAAAAAGCGGGAAAAACAAAGGGTGAAGAGACTTATTTTATGTTGCTCCGAAAGTATGGATTTTACCATAAGATATGGATGAAGAGAGATGAAACAGAATGTATGAAGGGCAAATTAGTTATTAAAAAACAAATATATTCATGTAACTAAATTAAACTAAAATGAAAGCAGATATTAACTAAAATAAGACAGAAGCGATCGAAATCCGTCCTAATAATATATTGCTGAAGTAAGATATTAGCATTAAAGTATAAATTATTAAATAAATAATTTATATAATTTAATAAAAAATTCTCAGAGAATCCTTGGATATAATGATGCAGTTCTTTTTTTCTTCTAAAATCAAGTTGACACCAAGGGTAGAATATTTTCTTATAGAGTAGAACCTGTGAATGAAATAGCAAAATAAATTATGAAAAAGTGGTGACACTGATGAGCTAAGTCATTCTTTATCCACCCAAGTTCTTTATTCACCATGGGATTCAGATTTTATCTTTTTTTAACTAAAGTTATAACAATTGTAAAAAAAAAAATTAAATAAAAAAGAGATCGAAGTAACGTAAATTAGATGTTTACTTAGATAATTAAAACAGAGATAAATGGCTGAGAACAATATAATTATAACTTAAAGTAGGTCAGTTAGGAAATTTATAACGAAATTTTTAAAAACAATGATGGATTTCATTTGAAGGAAAATTTAAACGTAAAAGTTGAGTAATCGGATGGAAAGGACACTAATTAGTGACGACCACAAATAGGTAGGGCAAGGAACAAGGAAATTGGATTTCAACTAATCTCGCTTCAAGTAGAGATTTTATTAAAACAACCATTTACCTATATTCGTCAATTATTTTAATGGATCGGATAATAAAACTATGCGCCTTACATAAAAAAATTAGTGAGATCACTCAATTTAATAACCAGGAAATTTTTTTCAATCTCGGGTAACGCCATTCTATGTATTAATAGAATGCTTAAATCAAAACGTTCTGCTACATAAATTGAAATGTGAAATAGTTTGTAATTACTTTTGCTAATAAATATCTGGTGAATAAAATGCCGTCTATATTAATAGGATGTACAACTGGTATGTTTTTATAAATCAAATCAAGGGTCTTCTCAGGATCATTACATGGTAGAGACTATAAATTGAATAAGGCAACGGTTGCGTCGGGAGGTGGATTTGCTGGGATCACAATCAACCACAAAAGGATTTTCTCCTAATTAAGGGTATCCATTTTGTTGTTTGGGCACTGTTCAGTATAGGTTGACCATACACTATGAACTTCCTTGAACCGCAGGAACGATATTTTTAAATAATTTCAAATTAAAGTAATAATAATTTTAACAATTCTAATAGACAGTAATTAAAATGTCAGTATAAAGTAGTAACTTACCAAGAATTCCGCAAGATAGCACTAGTGCAGATTTGATAAAGGGCAGTGCACTTTAATATAAAATAACAGAGTGATTGCAAAAGTGAATATAATGACAATTTTTTCTTTAATAATTTTCGAAAAATGTATCTCTGACTTAAATTTACAATTAAATCACCAACATCAACACTGCTTGTTTGAAAGAAGAAATTGTAGCAACTCAATGAATAACTTCTCCCGATTTATTATCAGCATTACGACACAAAATAAGGGAACCTAAAGATACAGCAGTAAGCAGTAGCAGTTGTTGACATGTTTGTACTAAGTTTATTGGTGGAAATTGTTTTTAATATATTAACTTATATTTAATTTTATTATTTAACATTTTTCCTTTTTTTAACACATGTCATTTTCCTGTCAGATAGAAAAAAATTGTTTTGTGTCCATTTGTGGAACCCTAACTTCGTCGAGGTCAAGTGTAATTTTCAAAAGTTCTCACCAATTTCGTTAGGTAACGTTGTGGGGCCGCCGGCAGAATTTAGATGTCTTGTTACGATTGTTCTCTTGTCTGCTCAGTTTGAGGCAAGAGTTCCAATAATCCAGGTGTAAAGCAAGATATCTCTTAAAAATAAAACTATAATATTGCCACAGAGGCATTTCAACTTAAATAAAATTGTACTTTGGTAATGAAATACTTGACTATTTACCCCAAATAGATGCCTAGTCTTGGATATCTAATGAATGAATAAAAGTATTTCATATTCCATTCATGGTAAGTGTTGTAAGACGAAAAAGTTGCAGAGGAACACATCATATAAGCTTTTTCAAAAGCGAAATCGTTACGTAATTAGCAAAAAATGGCATAAAGGAACCCGGTGCCCGTTATTAAATAATTAATCACCGTGAAACCTAATAAAAAAGTGCCGACGGGATGGCAATAGAGAAATGAAAATCATTAAGGTTGAGAAAAAAATAATACACTAATGAAAAAATAAATCGATTTAGAAGAAATAACTACTTTGAATATAAAAAACACCTTAAATCTATATAAGAATATACATTTTTTCATGTGTATTAATAAAACATGAAAACATATCGCAAACATTCAGTACACTCGCACAATCGCACACATTTAAATAAGAAATAAAGTTTAAAAATCATATTTTATATTTGTAATAAACTAAACTAGGTAAATCTCTCTCTCTCTCTCTCTCTCTCTCTCTCTCTCTCTCTCTCTCTCTCTATATATATATATATATATATATATATATATATATATATATACGTACATATCTTAGATAGAATGCGATAGATCTTTATTCTAAATAGACTTACTACGAAATACTGTTCACAATTTCTGAATTAGCTTAAACTGTTGCTGAGTCAAAATGTTATCAAAAACTATATATACCACAAACATACTAACATATCTCACAAAAATGTAAAGACAACTAAAGAGTTAAAATAATTATAAGGATCAAAGTTGGTTTTTGAAGTAATTCAGATCAAAATTATATATTCTCAAGCTCCGTGGTGAAATTTAAAAATGATAAGGAATATGGTACAAGCCTACTGACCTATGCACAAGACGACAAATATATGTGAGAGATATATTTATATGAATTTCCTGCAGGAAAATATAACAAAACTAACACCTTCACACCGTGTGTTAGGTCTTAACTTGTTATATTTTTAACTTGTTAAACTAATTTGAAAACAAATATAATTGAGCAGCAACTCTCCAATACGAATGATTTTCTCCTCGGGATAAGAAGCTTTAGAATTACAGTGTTTTCAGAAGGCAGAGCTGTGACTCTGATAGAATAGTAATGCGGCACCTGATCGAAAGCACGTTATTGTTCGGGTGTAGCGTAATATAGTTCATGTGGCAGGGGCGGGAAGACTATACATCCCTAGCACCTTGGAGGATACTCACTAATTCTTCCGTATCTTTGGCAGTATCTTAATTGAAACGTTATCATAATGGCGAACAGGCAGGTGCTGAGTGGTAATTTAAGATTGAATTTTCCCTGCTTGATAAATTATTAAAATTTTTATAAATAAAATAATCTTAAAACGCATCTTAATTGGTGTTTTGAAGGAAAAGACTTCATTTACCCAAAGTAGTATAATAAAAAAAAACTGTCATATTGCACACAACCTTAAAGGGAGTTTAATAATATCATATTTTTATTTTAATATACCAATATTTCGTTACTCGCGTGGTTAAGAAAATTGAAGGATACTAAATAGGCTGAGGTGTGTCTTACTGTGTACAGAACTGCTCTGTTGTGGAATATAATTTTTTTATTCATCAGCAGTAGATCGATTCTATAGAATCCTTTCTATCGTACCTGATCTTTGACCGAATTCGTAGGTTTGAAAACCAACATAAAGTAAACCCTACGCACTTAATGGATCGTAGTCCTACTAGTGGGTTTTTTTTTCCCTATATAATTTGAAACAAAAATACAATAGTCCGGGGTGATTTTGCCTTTTTTTAGGTATTAACGAATTATTCGCAATGGCTAAACTCTATTTTAAGTATTTTTTATGAACGAGGGGTATATCAAAAATAAGGAAAAGCAGAGACAAATCTATTTACTCAGCATTGGAGTATGAGGCATTGTCCGGATTCACCAGGATGCTTTTATTCCGAAACATTTCCTGTAACGTAAGATATCATCTTTTAATGGAATATGAGGCAAGGAAGTTAAAGATATATTATTATAAGCTTGGCACACCCACGAAAAATACTAATAGTAGTATAGCCGACTTGGAATAAAGACTCATATGGGAACTAAACAATAATTATACTTAAAACGACAACTAATCACCGGTACGTAAAATAAAAAAGAAGAATAACAATAAGTGTTTCATCCTAAATTTTTCTAAAGCTATATTATCTGAAGTAATACAAAAACCTCGTAACTATATCGAGAAGGATGGTGTATTGGAATGTATAAATCAATAATTTTTGTTTGTTTATTTATTGAAATTTAATAAATACAACTACAATACTATAGAATACATCAACTAAATAGAATGAAAGATACATAATGGCCCAAGATCGCGGGTTCGTAGCCCGGCAGGTGGCCATAGGATATTTTAAAGGGAATAAAAATACTTGGTTATGTCGTCCTTCGGAAGGTACGATATATGGGGTCCCAGCTTATACTATGTGAGGTACTCGTTAAAAATCCCTATCCTATTTAAACCTGGATAGGTAAAATTTAGAGCTCCCCCTGTAACATCGGCCGATTAGCAATAGCAGGATAAAGTGACTTTTAATAAACAGACAGATCTAAAAAAAACCCTGTAAAATGCTCATGGTTTGTTATTTCATAACAAGTCTGACAGAATCAAGGTTCTAACAAAGGGTAAATAGTAATTGATAAAATATCCACTTACAAATTCAATTAAAAAATAACCAATATAATCCTATTTTTACGATTCTAGGTAGTAATGTATTAATTTTATTATTATTAGAACCATTTTAGAAGCGTTTGTTATATACATTTTTTTATTAAATACTAAAGCGAATTCACAAATAAAAGTATTTTCTTTTATTCGTAGCATAATATAGTTTAATCCCTTACGTTAAATTGATATGGCACATGGGAAAATAAACAAACATTGGAATAATAACAATAAATCTAACTATGCAGAATTCACGGAGAGGATATGACATGGGATTTTGGCTGGGATGAGAGCTTCCGCTACATCATGTGCCACCTTGGCAATGAGTTATTGCTTGTTTTCAAAAAGCACTAGCACACCCTTGGAAACATTTTGCCTAAAATCAATAGTCAAGATTTGTGAACTGGGTCACACAGATATTAGAAAGAATAATTCACAAACAGGTGGTCGTAATGGGGAACCTAAAGCTTAAATTCAGCTAGGTATTCAAATATTAAAAAAGTTTAAATAAAGAAAGGGTTTTATTAAATGTTAGAAATATATTTTAACGAATATATGTAAGATAAGAAAGGGTTGTTGGTTAATCTTACATAGCAGAACCGTATGAACAGTATTTGTACGTTAATTAAATGAAGCATTCAAGATCAAAAGTGGAAAACAAGAACTTCAAAAATTGGCTTCTTCATACTTTTCATTGGATTAATCGATTTGTCTAACACGAAAATTTACCATCTTATTCTCATTGTTTTAGTTCAGTTCTGAATCTGAAACTTCTAGAGGCCTAAGGATTGCTTGACTAATTTAGCCAAAAGCCCATTTTGGAAATTTCGAGTTATCAGCTTTTGATCCTGAATGCCTGAAATACGTACTTATTTATTTAAAAATTAAAATGTTAAAAATTAAAATTAAATTTGTTATTAAAACTTTTGATAGGAGGAAAACTGATAATTTAAAATATAAATTCAAGTGTTTTTAAGATGGTAGCTAAAAATACTAAGTTATTCAGTAAGATCTCTTTCAGTTCTCATTAAAACATCAAAGTTATAATTAATTTCGTCTTGGAACCAATTTATTAGATGCTTCAGTAAATGGTTGTTTACGAGAAATCGTCTTAACTCAAGTAAGTTTATTAAATTTTAGAAAATAATTGAAAAAGAAAAACACACTTCTGCTTCACAAAATAAGAAACAACGAAAATGTAGAAGGCTTTTTATAAAACAACTAATACAGTTATCTTCTCTCTTTGTTTTCTTTATATCATTATCGTTACTTAGTAAAAGTTTATTTGTTAATATTTCTATCTTATTTTATTTTAATTTTGAATCTGTTTTTATTTGATCTGTTATTATTTAATTTTGAAGCTTTATTTAATCCTCTATCGTACTTTTTTAGTGTTACAAAAATTTTATTAAAACTAATAAAAATATATATTTATACAAACATAAACTTAGTGGTTGATGATCAACAGGTTCTATACAATAATTTAAAAACAAACAACCAACTATCAAAGAAAATGTAACATGGTGAAATATCCCAATATGATTAAATCATTATAACTAGTCGTACTAATTATGAAAACAATTAAAAAACAAAAAAAAATTTAAATGTTAAATACTACTACAAGATATAAGTCAGTAAACGTAAACCTCAACCTTATACTAAGTTTATCTAAATAATTAAGAGCTTCTCCATTAAATTTTAGAATATTTATTTAAGGCTTAATCAACAGTGTTTAATGATTCATGATTCAGGAAAAGTCTTAAAACCAAGCAGGTGGATCGAGATCTTTCGGGATTAAATTATTACTAACAAAGTAGGATTGGAATAACAATAAAATAATGAGTGAGTAAGTAACAGCTGAACATAAGCGTAAAACCGGTTACTAATTTGAATAATTCGATTTAGAAGTGTTATTCAGTAAATAATTATCAAACGAACCCGTCCATATTTCATCTACGATTTCAATTAGAAATAAAGCCCAGGTAGACATTTTTTCTTTAAGGGCTGGTTTATAAATATATAAATATCAGTTTATAAATACTAACAGTAATTAGTGTTTATCAACTATCATTAGTAATTGAAATAAAAGAACCTAATAATGAAACGATTACTATATAAAATAGTATTAAAAAATGAATTTAATGGTTCTTAATTTCTAAATCACTATTCGAAATGTATCTACAGCCCCGGTGAATAAGTGGTTAAATCGAATTTTCTCAAAAATGAGTTTATTGTACTCAGAGAAGCGGAATCTTATTATTTTCGTAACGAATAAGGTCAGGCATTGAATTGAAAATTAGTTATAGCTTATATTATATATAAAATCCTCTTCCATCTATACAGTTACTATCTCTGGAAATAAATTCGACTTAACCATTTATTTACTAGGGTCGCAGGTATAAGAGCTACAAATTTGAGAAAAGTTCAGATGTGGTTTCATTACAATCCAAATAATTATTTCCGAATTCATTACAACAAATTTAACATAGAAATATTTTTAAAAAATATAACAGTTTTCCAGTTAGGGAGACCTTAAAACTTTTACCCGGAACGGACTAGAATAGATAAATGGAGTTTCTCAAGTGCTTGTCTAGAATCGACATTCGGTCAATCTTTCAACTTGTAACGCTCAATTCACACTACAGCTTTCTTTTAGCGCCGAACACGATAATATAGTAATGTGATTTCCCAATGGATAATGAAATTTTGACCTGTTACATAAATCATACTTATTATCACTTTTATTATATTTATCAATTGTCTTTAAGTTGCAAGGACAAAACAGGACCCTTATGCCAAGAGGTTAGTAGTAAAACATAGCCCTTGTTTACTGAAAGAGGGCTTCTTAGGATTATAAGTATTAGAATTTACGCAATGAAGTTTTGTGCTGAAATTTATTCACCGAGAAGTCAGGGTTAATTGCTGCTGTTATACATTATGATTTACTTAATTAATTTATACTTTATTGTCTTCTTTTTGTCATTGTTGAAAAGTTGGAATTATCAATTCCAATGATAATATAGGTTGAGATGGCAATATATTTCGGCGGGATTAAACTGTTTAACTAAACATAAAATATTTTTTATAATTTATTAGTTTGTTTTAATTTTAAATATTTTTATTTTGAAGAGAAAAAATATGCCCCCGGCCGGGATTCGAACCCGGGTCTTCTGTCTTACCGTGACTGGACTCTACCATCTAAGCTACCGGAGTTGATACCAGCCGGGGACAAATCTTTTCTCATATCTGATCCCATGTAACCGTGTTCTCGCAAGTTTTGTGATGTATACACGAGAAAGAATGTTGTTTGAACATTACTTTAATTTTAGGAACTCGTTGACATACGTCATATTACTATTTATATTTTTTTATAATTTATTAGTTAGTTGTTTTAATTTTAAATATTTTTATTTTGAAGGGTAAAGATATACATACGGCCGGGATTCGAACCCGCGTCATCTGTCTTACCGTGACAGGACTCTACCAACTAAGCTACCGGAGTTGATACCAGCCGGGGACAAATCTTTTCTCTTATCTGATCTCATGTCCCCGTGTTCTCGCAAGTTTGGCGACGTTTTTTCCTAGAACGAATGTTCTTTGAACATTACTTTAATTTTAGGAACTTGTTGACATACGCTGATAAGATAATTTTTAATTTTAAGATAAAGTATTCCTGTTGAAATACACATTCTTTTATAACATTTTTTTTTTAAATTCATTAAGACAATTTTGTCAGCCTCAATGTTAAACCACAAGAATGTTAAACTCCAACCTTTTACAAATTATAAATATATATATATATATATATATATATATATATATATATATATATATATATATATATATATATATATATGTATATTATTTTTTAAAATCAAAATTCAACATATTGACTAATAATGCTCTATAATAAACTTAGTTGTTGGACGTAAAATTAAAGTGAAAATAAAATAATCTTAAAACAAAACTTTTTTTACTTATATTTTAGTAATGCTATTGAGATATTGAAAATTTTTAAATATCCATTCATGTAATTTTCAGGTTTGAGGTGAGATATATTTCTTATTAAAAATCAAAGTGCAAAATTTACAAATGGAAGTAATTAAAATTGATATCAGAGTATCTCAGTAACATCCCGTAAATTAAAAAAAATTACCACAATCGAAATAGTGATAGTATTAAATAGACACGTAGCATGGATTATGGTTTCAGCATACTGTTCTTGTTAATTGATTTCTTCAACTGGAAACGCAAGGGGATATTTATAGTTCAAAGGATGAAAATTGCTTCGATTTGTAATGGTCAATATTGAGAAGCGAAATGTATCTTTACTTGTAGATAGATAGTATGTATATAGCATACATAATAACCTAATGTAGATCTCAAACGAACAGTCTGTATATGATAGAACACAATACAATTTATAATACAAACGTATGGAGTAATTGATGGCCATTGTAGATATTCAGTTGAGCGAGGCAACTAATGCGGGCACATTATGATCCAGTCAATGGGAGAGGTCACTGGAACGGGAGATAAGGCCGGGCCCTCTCTCACACCAGTGGCAGGGACTGGGACTGAGCACAACACCACAATATATCCTCATGGCACTTTAGCCATTGTAGGCAGATAGGCAATATTTGCTTCGAAAAATGACTAATTAAGAAATTGGATCATTTCCGGAGAGAAAAATAATTATCGGGTTTATCAGAAATAGGACGGACTTTTCCATTCTATACCAAACACCTAGGTAGTAAAATAAAGTAAAAGATATTTTAAAAGTATGGTTTTGAAGTCTGGAACTGCTTTTGGTCATTATAATTCATAATTAAAACTTCATATTTTTAGTAGTGTGGTGGCTCAGTGGTAGAGCGATGAGTTGCAGTGCCTAAGGTCCGGATGTAGTAGATAATTTATTTAATTTGTCAACAGCCAGGAATGGATCCATTAGGACTGGAACCCTCCTGGGGCTCACCCAACCTCTAGGAAGTGGGCACCCGAAATAAGGGGAAAATCTGACGGTAGAGCATGATTTTGGACTAATCACAATCCCCGCACAATCGCTGTCTTACTACTGCATTATATACTCAACTCTGTACTGAACCCAAGAATCGTAAAAACTGAAACTGATCAAAAATGTTTTGCTGGAATAATAAAACAATATATAAGATATATATTTGATATATATTGGATATATATAAGTTATATATTGGATATATATTGGATATATAAGATATATATTGGATATATAAGATATATATTGGATATATATATATTTCATTACCGAGCTTGTGATAAGATCAACAACGAATTTCCGAGCTTAAATAAATAAAGAAAGAACAAGATCAATCTACGTAAACATTATACTGAAAAAATAACAACTATTGATTGAGTAAAAATAATATTATAAAATATATATTATTTTTTCCAGAAAAATGAGAAAATGAAAAAACGGGCTGTCTAAAAAAATCTTGAGTAAGGTCAAACATGGTTGTATTGCAATATTTCACGAGAAGTTGATTTACAATTTTACTTTGATGAAATATGAGTGTAATTAGTATTATAATTAACGTCACAGCTCATACACATTGTGCCTATTTTGCGGAATACAGTAGTTACATATAATTTTGTTTGTTATCGGTTCTAAATGAGCGTGGGATGCTGGACTACTATCTTTACGTACTAAGTTAGAAACCTCCTGTGGAAGATAAATCATTAGTCCTGTTACTAGGCGTAAATGTACTCTGAGGAATCTAACAAACAATAAGCCCATTACTGTGCATCGTTAGTAGTGATATAAGCTTTTTTAAATTGTAATTTATACTTATTATATTGAAATAAAACTAAATTCTATTATTATAATAAAATTAATAGTTTTATACCATTCTGTATTATTAAACCTACAGTTATAAAAAAAAAAACATTTTCTATCAGAGAGAAAATGGGCCCCTTTGTGATATACAAAAGGGCAAATTTAAGGTGTAGCTAACATTCACCGCTTTTACCTTTTTACCTTCTAACCCTTCCAACCTTTAATGGGGAATGTGATATACTCACGTTCCATGAAACCCAAGTCTCAAGGTATTTGAACCTACATAAGGATGGCCGAATGGTAGAAAACTGCGGCATAAATATTCTAAAAAATGTATTTGTCTTCTTCTAAGTATAAACTTATACTAGAAAATATGACGTACAAGAAGATAGAACAAAATATTAAGTGCGTTGAGTTTAACATGGGCAACATATCAAAATATAACACCAAGGCTTTTTATTAAGATTTATAACAAGCATATATGTAGATCACAAATCATACACATTATTATTGTTACCGATGGTATTTTAGGTGAAATACACAATAAATATTCAAATAAATGAAAAATTACTCGTATTTTTCATAAAATAGCAACAATCAATCCAATATGTTGCTGGTACAATGAAAACTCAACTTTTTGCTATGTTACTACATAATGATTAAACCATTTCATTTTCATACCAAGGCCTCAAATGAAGAATGAAGATTGAAGAAAAAAGTAACATTCGTATATCGTGTAAAGAAAAAAGTCACTGATTTAAAAATAACAGTTTGAATTGAATAGGTTTATGAATTCTCCCTAAAAATAATTTACTTTTATTCAAGAAATTAATTAAAAATTAAAAATGTATTTGTAAGATGCAATAATTAGAGTGCCGATATAAAATTTAACGAGCCTGCTACTATTTGTGAAAATTTCCATTGGATTCAAAAAACATATAACATTTTTAATAAACACGTGATCATGGTCATAGTAAATAATAGGGACTGAAGAGTGGATTTTAACAACCAAGTATTTCTCCAATTATGGATACCTTAAAAATTTAAAAAGCCTGAGTGAGCCCCAGTTCTGAAGATCCAACAGGATAGATTCACAGCTGTTAATCTCCCAAAGCCGGCCAGGAAGTCGAGACCAAGAGCACCCTACGCATTAAGCTACTCCCTCTCCCAGTTCCAGTAATAGTATCCTAATAATAATTATTAATAACAGTAATTAGTGAAGCCTTTGGCAACAGATTCCGAGTAATGTTGAGGCACGCGCTTTTCCTGGTCATGAATAACTAATTTTTACAGATTACTCGGTTAAGCAGCTAGTACAAATCCCGAACAGGAAATCGCATCCGGAAACCAGTGATTTTTTTCTCAAATTTGATTTGATTACAATGGCATTGATTATTACGTTCACATTTGACCAATAATTTAATTGGAATTTAGGATTCCGGGCACTGATATAATCCTACCTTATAACCTACCCTTATTAAGGGTTCCCATTAAAAACCAGCCAACAAAATACTACCAAATCAATAAACGATGTTGGAAACATATCTCTTGGACAATGCTACTTATGTCTGTTGTATTTTTAACAATGATATCCGACTAATTAGTTCTGAATAAAAAACAGAAGATGCCATAGCTAAGATTGCTTCGTCAAACAATACTCTCATTTGATGATTATTTTTCTTCTACATTTTTGATAACTCTAGCTTTTCAGAGTTAAAACGCTATAAGCATTCATTAATTTCTCTTTTATTTTAAAAAAGAAAAAAATTGAAAAACAATTTTTTTTTTAAATTCCTTTTAAAACTACTTTATATCCTAACACGTCTTAGTTAGGTGAACTCTACTGCATTACAAAGCGACGAGTAGGTACTCCTCAAAAATCTTACCCGAGGTAGAACTGCCTTTTGATTGAGGCTGACATCCGGGACAGCTTTGTAAACTCTATAAGTTCCTACCTACATACTTCTTTATTCATCCTACCTCACTCGTGTAGCTGAACGCAGAATACTTGGCTCATTCCTTCAATAAGGCTGTACAGATTTTGTACAAACGGATTTAAGCCGTGGGGTCTTAATATAGCAAATCCTTTCATACCCACTAATCACAATCCAAAAGTCCCCATCGTTCCCTACTTTGTTTCTAATAAAAGCATCCAAGACCGTAATGTTACATAAATTGCCAATTAGGCCCTAAACAAACGATATCAGTCCATGACAAACACCATTTCCAAATATTCAAACCCACTATAATATACGATATACAAACCTTGTCTTATATTCGATTCCTGATAATCTTCTGAGACGTATACAAAGAAGACCCCATTACATTGTATTTTACATTAACTACTTCATTTCTGATATTTAGCACTATCTTCATGTGTCTTTCACCTTATTATAAAGTTGCTATACTTACTTTTTATACATTCTTGCATATGTACAATGAATGAGTAAACTTATTAAATATTTAACTAGGGTGCCCAGCAAAATATATTCTGATATTTATGGCTTTGTATGGGCTGTGGCATTTTTATTAATACTAACCTCACTCATATTGCATCCATATTAAGTTGGAGATCAAAGTATAAGACAAATCTAACTGGGACCCCATGTCTTACCTTGTTCTATCATATTATAGAGAAAGCCTTTTCGTTTTATCATTTTTCGGGAAAAATATTTTTTTTCAGTTACACGATAGTAACTACTATTGTATTGTGTACTATTATAAAACTATGTTAATATTTTTTTATTGTAGGTTTTGACAAAAAAAATTGGATTTAAGAATCCACAGTAATTACCTTATGTTTTTTTAATTTTCTCGCAAATATATTTGATCAATTTTAGTTGCTATGAGCTTGTTTTATTTCTCTCAATAAGATAATGTAGCATAACATGAATATTTTGCATAGTACCATTTAATTGATGTCATATTTGATTGCTTTGAATCATGATCAGAATGTCTTACCATTAAATTTGTTGTTAACATTATACTTTATAAATCATAATGGCTTTTATTCCACCTCTAATCGTTATCAATTATATACAGTCGATAATTACTAGAGCGGGAATGTACCATCTCCAATAAAAAGGTATGGTATGTTCTCACTTTAAACACCAATTTATAAGTTATATAATATATAATTTTAATTCGTGACTATATAGACGAATCGAAATTATTGAAATTATTTAGATAAATAAATAATCTAGACAGAAAGAAACTTTTATCCCGAACGAAAAGCCCTAGGTATCCAAAGGGAGACTCACATAAGGGACCAATAGAATTGAGAGCGGTAGGATAAGCTTACTTCCCTACCAATGGGATTCACTCACTACCTTTTCTCTCGGACCTGATAAACTTAAACCTTCCTATTGGCTGGATGCAGCTCCATTTTTAGGAAGCTTAAAAGCAACATGAGATACGAGTTTCAAAGCTGATAAGGGGAATATTGTCAAAACGAAAAGAATAGAATTTTGGATAAGAATAGAAACTGACCTAATAACCTAAAATATGTGAAAAGATATGTTTGGTTAGTAAAAATAAATAAGTTTGTACTAAAAATTTTTTCTAAAAAAGCCAAGTAAATTAAAATCTTACGAACTCAAAATGTGTATTCAGTTTCGGAACGTCTATATAGCAGCCGTCACGATTTAGGCCTTTGACTAGGATAAATAAATCTAGAGAGTTGTGTTCTAGAATTTTAGATTGTTTTTTTTATTCTGAAAATGTTAAGCTTATTTATCACGACAAAATTGTTTCTTAGCTCGCAAAAAATCACAAAGAAGAAAAAATACTTATTTCAGATGAGATGATAGTATAATAAAGTATTTTCGTAGTTTTTATGTAACTTATGAGCATTGTTTTTTTTTTAGAAAAACAGAACTCTGTTTCTAAAAAAAATAGATGATTATTTAATTTTTGCTCGATTATTTGATAGATTAATTTAATCAATAAAAGTGAGCTAAATTTCAAAACGAGACATAAATATAAAATAGGGATTCAACAGGAAAAATACGAAAAAAAAGGCCTCAAATCTCTAAAATACTGTAAAAAAGAAACCAGTCGCCAATTCAGGCATCATCAGGACTCACGTCAAAAGATCACATCAAAGAAAGTGCACCACAGTCCAAACATGCTCATCAAATGGAGAAAGCCAATATGCTCACAGGTGCTTCTGAAACAACTTAAATTTTTTCCAGTATTCTAGAGATTTAAGGCTTTGGTTTTGGTGTTTTTCTGTAGCATCCTAGATCAGTTTATTTTTAATAAATACAATTCATCCCTAAACTAAATAATGGTTCTAACTATGAACAGATCACTTAGTAAAATCATATAAACCAGAGAAATATGATTGACAAATAAATTATTAGAAACTATGGATATAGTCACTATTACTGACATCATTTATATTTTAAAGGATCGATTCACACATAACGTTTACGTCATATAATCATCTATACTTAAAAATGTTTGTTAATCATTTGAACGATGAAATGATAACCGAAGTATACAAATTTCATATAATTACAATCTGTTTTGTACTAAAACTCACGATTATTTTAATTTTCGAGCACATGAAGAGTGAAACAAATGTAAAATTAAATCTTATTGTGACTGATATCGAAGCGACAAATTACGGAACTAATACCCAAACATCGGTTACTAAAATATTTTAAGCCATAAAAATAACTACTGAAAATCAAACAGAGATTTTATTATATCGAGACAAAAGGATACTGAGAAATAATAATCACAACCAATAAATTAATAACCGCAGTTAATAAAATTCGGCGAACCGCCTACCCGCAGATACAGTGCAGGACTTTAATAACACAAATCTTTCTGTCAAAACACGCCCAAACTAATTTAATCTAAATTCTTGGCTCCTCTTCAAGACGGTTCCCTTTTCCAAGAAATAGAAACTTTCATGATCGGCTTTCACAACTTTCCCAAATGCTGGCTGGATCTTGAGTGAATGTGAATTTAAACAACACCAAGATTTCGATGTTTAATCTACAATAAACGGAGATCGTAAATCATTTCTTAAGAATACAAATGGAATTCCTTGTGGGGGGGGGCGTATCCGTCTCCGAACAGAAGGGGATGAGCCATTAATAAAATTCAAAAGAAAACTATTTAAAAAAATCTTGAACAATAGTCTTCCGGGATTGCTTGTGAATCTTTAATTTTTTCATATTGAAGTAATTTTTTTAAATATTTTGAAGGGGGTATCAGCCCCATCATATCCCATTCTGTTTCATTTACGATAACCCTACATTTTAAAACTCTAAGAACTGTTTTATAATTTTCTTGGTAGGCTCTTCATTGACTATAGGGTATGACAGTTATCTGTTGATTAACATAGCTTACTAAGGATGCTATATTATTCTTAGCTGATCGAATAAGCAATTGATGTTCCATTGAATTTTTGGTTTTAATTTTTATTATGTAATGTTTATAAAAGGAGATATGGAAACATTACATAAGTGTTGTTATTTAAATTATGTTACACAGGGAATCGGAGTGGCTCTTATTTAAACTGTTAGTTGCAGGAGATGGGTCCTGTGGGATCTAGGACCCTCCTGGGGCTCACTTAGCCTCTGTAAAGTGGGTACCCAAAATAAGGGGGGAAATCTAGCGGTAGTAGGACAAATCAACTCCATGCACAATCGTTGTTCTAGAAAACAGTACAGGGTTGTAGTGGTTACAGGTAAGACTAAAAAAATGTTTCTTTAGGACAATTAGTTTAACTATGTATTAGTATTATTTAATCGAATCGCCAATTAATAATTATCCAGATCAGGGACAAAGGCAAAGGATAAAAAGGGATTTGGAATTGAAGAGAACAAAGCAATCGTCGGGGACGAGTATTTTTAGTGATGAGCTTTAATTAATTAAATAATTAGTTAATTACAACAAGTATCTTTAGAAAATTATTTGATTTCCTAATTAATCCGATAACCTTAGAGATATTTTTTTTTTTATAAATTGGATATTTGTTTAGAAACTTTTAAACAAAATATTTTCAAAGTTTCCTTATTATCAGTCGTTGTAAAGGAAACCCCATAACAAACTTTGCTTTTCAAACAACAATAAATGTTATTGGATTACTTTAACTTTATTGAGAATAATATAAGTTAAAGCGGTGCTAAAAAAAAATTAAAAAAAAAACAACTTATAAAAGGTATATAATCAGAGATACGGTTAAATTACAAGCGGTCAGTGGGGAATTTGTTTTAATATAAACAAAAACAATTGTTTTGTTCAATATTTCAACTTTTAGTTTTTCTAATACACTTTCGTAAAAAAGTCGTAACCAAAACAAAAAAATACTCAAATAAAACAATACAATTGTATATAAACAGAGCGCTGGATGAGGGAATGTCAGTAATTAATTTTATAATTGTCTATCAAATGTATAATTTAAGGCCTGCCACCGAACACAACTCATCTCAACCCGTTTTCGTGTTATAATTATCTACTACAACCACATTTTCCCAATTAACTTCCATATTCATCCAACATAAATTAATACTTGTTTTTAAACTTTCTATACTATTTTTAGATTCTTAGTTGAATATCATACAACATAGCAAACATGTTCTAGTCAAATATTGCTTCATTATGCGTTCAAAGAAATCTTAACAACTAAAAACGTATAATTTTCAGAAATAAACTGTAAAATCTCACGCGATCGGTTTTAGAGCTACGACTTTGGGGACTTGGCAAAAGTTAGCTCATTTAGCAGGTTTCCAATGGTGTACCCAACTTAGCAAAGTTTATATAATATCGAAGAAAGATCGAGGTCGGGAGTTCAACTAAACGCTAGGTAATTTCAACTATACACGTATTCAGTATCACTTTTTTCTATCTCTTAGCGTTAGCTTTCTAATATATATTTTTTTAAAGTTATTTAATACTAAAATCATAGTTCTACAAAATCCAAAAACCGAGACTGATGAAAATGTTTATCAAGTAAACTCAAACCCTGAAAGAAGGTAGTTATTGGACTTTTGATAAGGTTAAAAGGACTAGGACGCATTTAGAAGCTTAAATCCTGACTTTTGTTAACACTTACATTAAAAAGAAACGTTATTTTCAGGAAAATGAGAAAATGTAAAAAAGGCCTTCCTCTAAAAAAGGCTTCGAGAAGGTCCAACATGGTTGCGGGCAAATTATTCTTTTTATTTATATTCATTTGAAAAGAAAAGATATGTCCAGGACCGGGACTCGAACCCGGGTCTTCCAGATCACTAGTCTGGGACTCTACCATTTGAGCTATCCTGGGCCCTAATGAAGCACGCTTCTCGGCCATGGTCATATCTTTTCTTTTTTTCTGATCCTAAGTCCCCGCGTTCTTGCATTTTGCGAAGTATACGAGAGGAAGAATGTTCTTTGAACATTATTTTAATTTGGATCTAGTTGACTTACGTCATTATAATTATTATAATTAATTTTATTAAAGTTGTTACTAATTTTTAAATATATTCATTTGAAAAGAAAAGATATGTCCAGGACCGGGACTCGAACCCGGGTCTTCCAGATCACTAGTCTGGGACTCTACCATTTGAGCTATCCTGGGCCCTAATGAAGCACGCTTCTCGGCCATGGTCATATCTTTTCTTTTTTTCTGATCCTAAGTCCCCGCGTTCTTGCATTTTGCGAAGTATACGAGAGGAAGAATGTTCTTTGAACATTATTTTAATTTGGATCTAGTTGACTTACGTCATTATAATTATTATAATTAATTTTATTTTAGTTGTTACTAATTTTTAAATATATTCATTTGAAAAGAAAAAATATGTCCAGGACCGGGACTCGAACCCGGGTCTTCCAGATCACTAGTCTGGGACTCTACCATTTGAGCTATCCTGGGCCCTAATGAAGCACGCTTCTCGGCCATGGTCATATCTTTTCTTTTTTTCTGATCCTAAGTCCCCGCGTTCTTGCATTTTGCGAAGTATACGAGAGGAAGAATGTTCTTTGAACATTATTTTAATTTGGATCTAGTTGACTTACGTCATTATAATTATTATAATTAATTTTATTGTAGTTGTTACTAATTTTTAAATATATTCATTTGAAGAATATTCTTTTTATTGCTTGTTCAGCATTTGTAGGTTTATTTAATTTTTGCATAAATTATTTTACTTCAGGAACAAAAATCCTTATCTTCATTTCCCTGATTAAAGGTAAGGTTTCAGAATATTTTTTTTAATTTTTTAAACAATTCAGTGACTAGAGTTTAGGAAAAATACAAAATCATAGGTCTCTAAAATACTGGAAAATAACTAACACTTCATCAGTACACAAAAAAACACATTTACTTAAAGCACATCTCACTTCAACAGCCCAACTAAACAGTAACCTCACTTCAAGACGTTCAATTAACTGCTAAATATTAAAAAAAAATTAAAATAGACTGTCATGAGTTGAATAACTGTGATGTTTTATATGTTTCTACATCAATAATATTCTTAATTACATATATTAAATGATTTGTATATTCAAATAATTAACATAAGTTTGTTTTTCATATCTATTGGCACTCTGAGCTATAATCTTATACATGTTGTACATTGCACAAGCTTAATACCAAATATGGCTAAAACTTGATTGAAACTAGTTATTGATGTTTTAAGCATAAATTACACAATTATTAAACAACCTTTTAGATAAATACTATTGTTCTTATACGGATTGAACATTAACATTAAACTAAAGTTGATTAAAACAAATTGTATAACTTATGAGATATTACAGCTTATGTATGCATAAGCCGCTACGCGTCGTCAGTTTCGCGCAATACGCCACGAGCATGTCGGTGACGGTTTTGCCCTACCGAAAATCGCTTAACGCGGCGAAGTTTTCACTTTAAAAATAGGTTGTTTTATTGATCAAAAATTGTAGGCATATTATAAATTTATATTTTCGTTCGTTAATTAGAGTTTGATAAACATAAATTCATTACAGATAACTGTAATAGAAACTGCCACAGATTCTAACATTCAAACCACAATATAAACTAGGATATGTTTATCTGAGGCTGCAATTAGAATGGCGACTCCCGGGCCAGTAGGGACTTTAAATTTCCATAATTACTGAAGCTGCAATATAGCTTAGCGTTCTTTAGCTCCCGCCCTATCTAAAGCCACCTTAGCATAAGCCGTAGTCGTAATGAGGCTCTTAATAAGGTTCTTTGAATAAGATGAAAAAAATTAATCTTCAATGACTTGAGTTGGTCTAATTAAATGCAATTCCCTTACATCAAAAAGTACAGCAAAGTATGCTTAGAAATATAGGACATATTCAATGATAAAGTATTCTATTCCTGTAATATTCTGTTATATACTTTAAGTTGAATTTGAACAACTCACAGGTCATATGCTCTTTAATTCAAAGAGTCCAATTCTTTCCTAACATTTTTTACATTCATAAAATAAAGATATTTTAGAAACAAGTACACAACTTATTTATGAACAAAACTTATTAGCCCTATACAAAATCATAATACAAGAGATGGAGAGATATTAGAGAGAAACCCGATGCCGAAGTGTTTCATAGCGAACTAAGCACTCAGCAACCCCATTAAATACGTTTAATTAATTACCCTCCTTTTATCTCCTGTTTATAATCCGATCTGTATAATTAATTTTTATTATTTATATAAAAAGAAATCTCAAAAATTGAGGTAACACAATAACAATAGTTTAGTATTAAAAAATGTGTTGTTATGTACACATGCAACTCTTAAACTTATTACAAATTATATACCGATGATAGACAGGTATTCCATTAAAGAGTAGGAGAAACCAATAAAAGAGACACCCTAATTTCAGACATTAATTTTTACAATAAAATACAGTAATAATATGCATTAAAATTTTAAAAAGTTTAATTATAGACTTTTTTTTTTAAATAATCAAAATTGTAACAAAATCTAATAAGTTAACAATTTGCTATGTTATACTTGATATTCTTTCTTTAATTAATTAATGCTCATTGAAATACATCTCCTATCCCGCATACCAATTTTATAGACCAGGTAATTAAACAAAATATAAAAAGAAAGTCACAGCTTGATTGCAATTAAAAGAATGATAACGGATTCAGAGCCATGTGCTCCTAACGAGACCTACACACAAAATTTCAATATTCACGAATTACATTGCTGGATTCTCAAGCTCTTAAATAGCAAGAATTTATATAAAACTGGCAATCAACATTTTGGAGAGTGAGATATCTATTTAATATTATATTATACAATATCAATTTTAATAATAGTTATTTTTTTTAAGTAAATTTTTATTTCCTGTAAAACATAAGCAAACAAATATGCTTTGAATATCTAACATTCGATGTTATTTTGAACGTATCCGTTTTAAATTATCTGCTAGTTTATTCGATTATTTAAAAATAAATTTTAAAATTTATTTAAACAAAAACTATTTCCTTAAAAATCTGTATTTTCTTTTTGTAAAATTTCAAAAACCGATTTGTTATTTATTTCCAATAACGGCCAGCGTCGTATAGTTTTTAAAAATTATAGATAAGACTTTAGAATAGTTTCATTAAAATGTACTGAGCCTTTCGGCAACAATGGGGAAAAGTAGAGCTCGAACACTAATCTCAAAATAACAATCAACCGTACAAAATAACAACAAAAAAAAAATCAGAAAATCCAAAACCAAAACTCGATAATGATAAAATAGAAGAATATATGATTTTTAAAATTTTATCTTTATTTTGTTTAAATATTTAATTTAATATAGGTTATATTACTATATAATTACTGTGCTTAAGATCCCAGGTGGATTGTAAGGTATATAGGATTGTAGGGAGACGTCACCTAAACCTCAGATACCTACAAATATTTTTTTTTAATGGCTGTAACAACAATGAAAATTGTGTTTAATAATAAGACTAATAACATATTTTCAAGCATAATTCATTTTAAATTTCAATCTATGCAATATTAACTAATTACTTAGGTGAACTAAAAAATAATTAAAAATAGATAATTAATATAATATAAATAAGGTATTTTTCGTTATAATATAATATAAATAAGGTCTTATATGTAAAAATATATTAACATTTTGCACTAATAAGGTTTTAAAGCCTAACTTTAGAATCATCTATTAAAATGAAAAATAACAATAAATTAATTAAATAAATTAATAAGAAACTTACTTCATTTATAACCTACATTGATAAGGCTAAAAGTGCATACTTATTAATAATAGTGTTGAGAATTTGTGAATGTCCTCCGTTATATCTTCGAAAGTTTTTGTTTAAAAAAAATTTTCCTTGAAAGTTTAATTTATTTTTAAAAAATGTTATTTTATGTTGTTTCTAATTTATTCATTTTCAGGACCAAAATAAGTATAGGTGATTAATATTTATATATCTTCTGAACTCATGTAATATTATAATGTGAAGGCTGGTTAAGGCAGCCAAAGATCTACAAGGTCTGTAGAGCTAACCGAAAAAAAAAAAAATATATATATATATATATATATATACCCAGCAGCACCACTTTTCTCGCACCTTCTGTTCATGCTGACACGATGCCCCACTGAATCATGCATTTTAAGAGCCCTACGTGCCTAGGGAGAAGGGAATTTCAAAAGCGTTCTTGCCGTTTAGTTTATCTTCCACTTCCTTTTCACATACACCATGACCATAAATGCTAAGAATTTTGGATGAGGAGTTGAAATTTTTGCTAAAGAAAATGGTACACTTAAAGCACTTATACATATTACTTTTTGAGGCCTCGGCATAATGATTTAAAATGTTTGACCAAAACTTATTTCTGTCGAAGCATTGAAACTTAACAGCGGTTGGTAATGACTTAAAAAATACTTGATTTAAATATTTTAACCAATACAGATTTCTTATTGCGACCCTATTTGTATGCATGTATAAATGCTCTACTCACTGAGAAAAATAAATTAAAAAATAAACCTATCCGAAAATTATGAAATAAAAAATAAATCATCCTAAAGAGCCTTAATATTGTAATAACTTCAACAAGTGCGTACCGATCCAAACACCTTGAGTTATATATCAGCTTAAATATTCAACCTAAAACATCCTAAGCGCGAATTCATACTAATCGATGATTTCAATCATGGTCATAAATAATTGGGATCATTACGAAAAAAATGTCACGTTCACTGTCCCTCACTGTTCTATTAATAGTGCTTAATTCTAAACAACTTTTATATGAAGCATAAATATCATGTGCACAGATTGCTCTCAACTGATTGGTGAGAAATGTTGCTTGAAGCTGATGTTCTAATTGTGTCCCATTAGTTACCAACGTATCAAACAGTAGTTTAGGGTTGAATACCTTTCTCTTAAATTGTACCAGTTTTCATTTTTCTGTTGTAATATTTAAAGCTAAATCGAATTTGAAAGGGGAAATCTTACTTCAAAATTAATGATATAATTCATAACAAAAGCGTTAGTCCAATTGGTTACATTGAATTAGTTATTGAACCCGTAGCAACACTGATATAGTGAAATAACGGGAAAAGTGCTAGTCCTCAACAAGTTTATATATTGTTCCACCTCCATTATTATTTTGAAGTGACAAGATGCTTGCAGCTATTTCCTTGGACTTTACTTAAAAAGCATGGTGTTTTTTTATCCTTCAGGGTTATCAAGTCATTTTCTGAATACTGATTAGCTATTGTGTGAATTTGAGTGGGCCCTTAAAAAAAATGTGGGTAGAATAACATTTTGCTGTAAAATAAATAATAAATCTCCAAAAAGGTCACGTTAGTTACCGTAACAGTAGGAGAATTATTTTTTCTAATTACATTTGACTCTTATTTCTTATTTATTTAGCATTGACTTCAGGATGTATAATTTTATTATTGGCAACATTCGCTAGTTACAGGTAAAAAAAAGGATTATATCTTCAATATTATTATTTTTTTAATAACCTGGGCTTCGTCGAGGATAAGTGTGAAAGAATAATAATGAAAAGAGGTTTGTTAGAGAGATGAGAGGCTGAATGGAGCGAGGATTTGCCTGGGGGTGGCTTGGTGATGGTTTTGGGGTGGCGAGGTAATATATCACCACCCATCTCTCTCAATATATACCGCTCTCCTCCGTCCATCTTCTTTTATAGTGGATCTTCTTTGACCATCGGGCCGGCACCTAGCTCTTAACTCCATAGGGGTAACTATCTCGTCTTTTCGTAATTGATGACCACCATCAAAGCTACCAAAGTCCTACGGGTTTTATATATATATATATATATATATATATATATATATATATATATATATATATATATATATATATTATATATATATAATAAATATGTCACGAGAACATAGGATATATTTGGGACATTTAAAAAAAAAACTTTCATGGTCCCTCACCTAGTCACATTCATTTCTCAGTTATTAGTGCTTATTTAAAAAAAAACTGAATTTGCCGAATGAAGTTTATATCTGAGCCATAGATATATTATGTGCCCAGATTGCTCTTAACTGATAAGTGAGAAAAGTTCTTCAAGCTGATGTGTTAATTTTCTCCCTTTAGTTACCTTCCCGAAGCTACTTTCAATTTTTAAAACAGTGGTATAATACAAAATATCATTCTTTTAAATCTTTCAGGTCACCATTTATCTTTCGGTATATGTAGAGGTACTTAGTATTTGATAGGGACAATCCTTCTTCAAGGTTAAAGATGTACCTCTTAAGATAGACATTTGTCCAATAGGTTCATCCACATTAAATAGTGATCCGGTTTAAACACTGATTCAGTGAAATGGAGGGGAAAGTGCTAGGCCTCAACAGGTGAGTGTAATCTTCCACCTTCATTTTTATTTTAAAGTGAACAGTTGCGTCGAAGTAATGTCTTCTAAAAATGTGGTATGTTTTTCATTATTTTTCAAATTTTTACCATAAAAATGACAATTACCCTGGAGGAAAATCAAGTTGTCCTTTGGTTATAATATGCTGTGTGTACTTATGTCGCTACCGTAAGCCCACCAAGGTTTAAAAAATTCGCTAAAAAAGTCACGTTAGTTACTGTAACAGGTGTAAAATGACATTTTTATTGTAAAATGACCCATGTACGGGTAAAAAGTATTCCTAAAAAGTCTTAGTGCAACGACAGCTATAAACCATATATAATTAAGTTCAAAGATACAGGTAATGTGTTTATAATACCTAAATAATTAAGATATAAAATGTGCTATTAATTAATACAGATTTCTATAATTATAGCTTCAAGATATTATTGGGTTAAAACGGCGAAAGGGAAAGGTAGCCAGAACTAATAATAATCAGTAATTAAGCTCGAATCAGTAGCTATACTAAGCGGCTTACCAAGACTAACATCTCGTGACTAAGTACATGTTAACTTGAGTAATAATATGCCAAGTTTCGAGGCTTTGAAAACTTTACACAATCTAAAATATTTTGACATGAGGTATTGACAATCTCTGTGTCAGCGAAGTGGAGCTTGTTCTCAATTAAAATACCGAAAAAATATGTCTAGTCTAAATTTTCCTTCGAATTTTACCGACCAAAACTCATAGGAATAAACGAAAGATATTATTACAACATTTTCTTATAGTTAACATAGCTTAATTGGAGCAGAACATGAAATAAATAAATAGAGATACCAAGACATGAATGGTAACTGAATATACAAAATAAATACAAATTTATTAGTGTAAAAGAGAGTAATAAAAAACAATTTCCATAAGAAGGGTGTTTGATTATTTAATTATATTGTAATCAATAAACTAATTCTCCTTTTTTTATTCTGTTTATTCATTATTCATGGATTTTCTATAAATGAAGGTTTATGAAACAGGGGGAAAATAAAATATTACTAGAGAGGAATGCTATAAAAAGTTTAGGGGTTTATTCGGATCCAATGGGAGAACTCTTTTTGAAAGAAATGAATGTAAATATCATTCAGATTGAATCGGAAACCGAGAAGTTCATAATAATGCGGCAGCTGCGTTGGATTTAACTACGGAATGAGGTCAGATATATCAATTTGGAATTAGTTCCATTGAGGGGCTATAGAAACAAAATCACCAATACAAATATTGAAGTTTAGAAAAAATAAATAAAAACTATTCAATGATTTTACGAACTGGAATTTCCGAAAATAAAATGAATTAAATAGAGAACTGAATACTTCTTCCTCCATTTCTCTCTCTCTCTCTCTCTCTCTCTCTCTCTCTCTCTCTCTCTCTCTCTCTCTCACACACTCTCTCTCTCTCTCTCTCTCTATCTCTCTCACTCTCTCTCTCTCTCTCCCTCTTTCTCTCTTTCTTTTCTGAGCAACAAAATGAGTGGACTCAAAATGGTATTTTATTTTAGATTAAAGACAAACAAATTAAGGAAGCGAGGTTGGGTTAAAAATGCAACGAAGTAGAAGACAGAAGGACCCAACAATCGAATCATTTCCTTGATGAGAAAATCAAATTTTGTACAATCTGTTGAAGTTATCTGGAAACTCAATCTGAAACCAAACTCAATCAAGAGCAGCCCATTGTCTACCTCCAGGATCTAAAACCTTTTCGGTTAGCGGAATAATTCTCAACCATGCTTAAATCTGCGATTTTTTCTTCATCATTTTTTTAAAATAAAAAGTTTGATAACCATGAATAAACAGGGTGTATTAAAAAAACTAGATTAACTCCTGAAGAGAGCTTATCTTGTAAAAACAAGCGTATTGTTAGCACAGGATCCAGTTTCATTATAGCTAAGTGCATATGTAAAAACAGTATTTTTTAAACCAAAAAATACTCCTAATCAGTTTTCATCTACATGTTAAGGGTATTTTTTACAATGTCTGGAAGTTACTAGTTAGTAACGTATGTCAACTACGTTATTTTTTAGGAATTGAATAATTCATATGATGTTTTACATGTACATATTCATATTGTATCACTACAGCCCGTGAAGGGTCTGGGCTTCAGTAAATGGTAGATACTGTACTGTTTCTTGGATAATGGTACAGCAGTGATGTGATTTTCTCGGATCACGCTCAACCACCAGTCCCCCCCTTATTTTAAATTAAAATTTTAATTTTAATTTAAAGAGGCTGGGTGAGCCACTCCACTCCCTAGTACTATTTTATTTCCCCCCGCTCCCCATTAGTACATGCAGAAAATATTAACTGTGTTAATACTAAAAAGAAGTGGATCAGTTACAAACGAATCTATCGAGATTCAATGGGGGTATGTAGGGTGGTTGAATTTTTCCTATTTAAAATACTATTTGTTAAATATTTCAGAATTTGTTTTTATATTTTACTAACTCTTTTAAATATTTTCTCTTCTTATAATGATAATGATGAGGCAAAGTAACCTAGATGATAATAGGCTTTACTAAAATGTAACTGGCTGTTCTAAACTAGAAAACACCCTGTTAATTGTGTAGGTTCCTAAAATATATGCATGTATTTTTTCTTCTAATATGTTGGGAGAAAATCTATTTTTTTTATTTCATTTTTTTAACACACACGCGATCAAGAAAAACTAAAACAAATTTCATGACTCACTTGCTGGACACCCAAATTTACTAGTAAAATCATTACTGACACGTTACCACAGAATCCGACAAGGAGACTGAAACGTCTCTGGAGGAGGGTTTCTCCGTTCGCGACTCCACTTGAATCGTTTACCTTAGGACAAGATTTTGAAAGATGATCACATATACAACGTGTGACAAATGGCGTTTATATAATTTCTGTTAATAAATATGTAATATTATTATTATTTGTAACAATAATGGAAAGTGGAAAATTAAAATATTTTTCCACAGTTTCCAGAACTCATGACCAATATCTAAGATAAGTGCCTTAGCAAGGAATGAAAAAATAATATATTAATCTCATGAAAGGGACAATCTTATCTTAACCATACAAATATTTTTAAAATTTTATTTTTGTAATTTAAACGGCAAAGATATAGTTTAGAAATAATTATTAAGATTCTTTATTAACATTTTATAATTTATAAAATTTTCACCACTTATTAACAATATTTATTCATCATGACACAAACTTTTCCAAGAAATTTACATGTAAGCTGGAGAGTCGTAGATATTTTATGAAAGTGAACATCTGTATGCAGGAGAAAGAATCCACAATCCCCAGAATTCTGACCAGTTCCGTCCTGTATGCTCAAAGCATTTACTGAAATATCCCTTAAGTGAATAATTCATTTTATTTTTTAAAAAGTTTATAAGTGTATACGTCCTGAAAAAAACCTGTTAATATTTTAAATAACTCCAGACCGCGGTATCGTCATAGAAGGGAAATATTTGTGACGCTTTTGTTCAAATAAGTTCTGTTAATTAAATCTAAGCAACGCTTTCTAAATTGTCGTCCCTTAACTAACTTTGTTTTGTTGAGCCAACATTAAATTTCAAGTCCATTGTTACTACATTTTTATTACTGACAAGAATTTATAACTTAGCGCAAAAATCCTGATTGTATGGGCAGTACACTTTTACAAGCCAAATTAGAATTTAAAATAACTTTTTTAAATTTAGAATTCAATCCCATTAATTCTGATTATTAATGAATTGGTTTAAATGATTCTACACAGGAATAAATCAATCGTCGTTATATTTCTTGATTTAAAATCTTATAAAAGAATTCGAGATTTAATAGTTCAAGATTAACAAGAAGGAAGTAACAAGAATTAAATTAAATTGGTCACTGACAATTTATTGAGTATGGTGAAATTTTTAACACGAACATGCTTGTGTACATGTATGTATTTGTACATTCTATTAATTATTACATGTACGAATTTTTACTAAAATACGTATATAACATATCCAATAAATCTTAAATAATTTATAAATCCATCAGACTGTAGATGAATTTAACAATGATCTTAACGAAGCCTCTCAACAAATTAAATTTAAACTGATTAATTTCCTTCTGAGTTCGAACTTATTTCTTATGAATAGTGCTCTTGACAAATCAAAAAAATAATGCTAACTTTTAAAAATAAACATTGAACAATCGATAAAAAGTATCAAAAATGAAAAACAGCACTTTTCAGAAGGAAAAAAACTGTTACAAGGTTCATTAAAAATCAGTATGTTTCGGCTAGCCTATTTACCTATGTCATTATACGTGGTTTTCTGCATTATAGGTGACTTTATATGAATTTATATGAAGGGAGCGGAGTGGCTCAGTGGTTGAGCACTGAGTTGCCATGCTGGAAATTCTGGTTCAAATCCCGCTGCAGGCAGTTACTTTTATTTAGTCTGTTTGGAGCCGGAGATGGATCATATAGGATCTAGGACCCTCTTGGGGCTGACCCAGCCTCTATAAAATATTATAAAAATAGTGTACTCATAATAAAGGGGGAAAACCTGGCGGTTGAGCGTGACCTTGGACAAGTCACCTTGCAGAACCGTTATCCATGAAACAGTACAGTCTCTACCACGTACTGAACCCCAGACTCGTTCACGGATCGTAGTGGTACATTTTTTTTTTTTTTATATGAATTTTATATCAACTATCAAAGCGATTTCTATAGACCGAAAACGAAAAATGAGTTTCAAACATAATAAAAACTGGCAATGCTATCGGATTTCTGTATTCTAAAGTGCATTTTCATTGTAGTAAAGCTTCCACCAGCAAATCTGCCTCTTCCTCGGGCCGGTAAAGTTACCATCACCCAAATACCTTACACTCTATTGCCATAACGCCTTCTTTTCTCAAAAATCGGAATGGATAGATGTAGTTTATTTTGTAATATTTGAAGCAGAAGGAAATCATACATTAAAACAGACACTAAACTACTTTCTAAATTAAAATTTAACTATATATATATAAACTACAAAAATATCATCCAGTAATTGCTTCAATAAATCATAAAAGATGATAACAACTTTAAAAGAGTTATTCGGGATAACGAACTGCTAAGTATTCTTTAATTCCATTATATATTATTCTAAAATAACAAAAAATAAATTATATATTTATAAAATCCAGTTGCTAAAAGTAAGATTAAGATTAACCATAGTAATATTATGATATTGTCAAGAAAGATAAACCGTACAACGAGGACACCATTTTTATTCTATTGTAATATCCAAAGGCAAGTTAATAATTAAAACCGAATTAATTGCTTAATAATTGTTAACATTTGATATTTTCAAAGAATGGAAAGGCAATATCGTATGACTGCCAAGGACTGAATGCAAAATCCCGCTGACTCGTTAATCTTCCAAAAACCTACTTCTAACCCTTCACTGATAAGACCTGACTTCGTATAAGAAAACTTACTTCTCAAGCGGAGAATACAGCGTGAAACATGTTTCTTACCTGTAACAAAAATAAAATTCATGATTAATATAATTTTAGTAAAAACATTTGTTATGAATATTTTATAAAATATTTTATTAAGATAATTTTAGGTAAATACAAAACTATTTTAAGAAAA
Source organism: Troilus luridus (assembly GCA_964056705.1). NCBI lineage: Eukaryota > Metazoa > Arthropoda > Insecta > Hemiptera > Pentatomidae > Troilus > Troilus luridus. The sequence continues at coordinate 39,714,443 of OZ057412.1, read as the reverse complement.
ATAAAAATTTAATGTTCTAAATCTGTAATCCATTTCTTATCCCGAATTAGTTTCATCCATATTTAGCAGTTCTATTTTTTAATAGTTAAAAATTAATTCACAATTTCAGCTTAAGTAATTTGTATTATCATTACTAATATAACTAATATCCGAGTCTTCAAGGAAAATGCAGGTTTTAAAGTCTTATGATTCCTCACTGATTCATAGAAAATTATTCGAATTAGAAATTACTGGCTTAAGTTGAGTATAATTCTAGGACAATACAACAACGTTTTAAATGAAATTTATAAAAATGTAACTGATAGTTCAATCTATTGGTATTTCACATTTTTTTTATATTTTCTCCGAAATGACTTCGATGAGACCCGATATCCACTTGAAACAGACATTGATATCAACTAGGTCGAGTTATTTCATACGACTTACATAACGAATTTTTAAAATTATTTCCTCTAAGAAAAATTTTGTTTCCTTGAAATAAGCTAACATTGTTAGTAGCTATGCAATTCTAGTAAAATAGAAGTATAACATCAGTTATGTTTTCAGATAAGGTAAAAAATAACACATGGTACCACATTAAGTGGTATAGAGACGAATATGTTTATATTATTAAAAACCACAGCTACAACAACCTCTTACGATGAACAGTATCGGGTTGAGTCTATAAATATGTCTAAGTCAACGGTTGCGCAAGGAATTGATTTGTCCGAGATCACGTTGTCACCAGGTTTTCCCCTAATCAGAGCCATCTACTTTATAGAGGGACGGGGAGCCCCAGGAAGGTCCGAAAGAATCGATTCACGTTTAACAGGATAAATAATATAACAGCCGGTCTCTAACTCATGACCTAGACAACTGTATTTCTTTACGTTATAAAATACTCCGCTACATTATTAAATCAAAAATAAATTAAATCTTTAAAAATTCAATTTAATAAATGTTGCATGGTACGAGTACCACATTATAAACTTAAAATCACTTATAAATCTTGTTTAAATAAATATATATTAATTTACGTGGTTTACCTACAGCTGTCTTAATCTTTAACATGAGTTTTATTTAATATATAAAACTTATAAAGAACTAAAGTTTATTAAATTATAACGAAACATTATGAAAGACTATTTAACAACCAGGCTAATTGAATACTATTTAGAATTGAAATTCAATCGGAGAATTACATGGGAAACTCGAATTAAACAGGCACAACTCTGTGTGAGAGCTCTCATTCCCTCTTCTCTATTTCAACAAAGAAAGAATACATAAACTCATCGATCGAAAACCATTCGAATAAATACACAACATAAGGCATTTCAAGAATTCGTCTAGCGAAGCAGAAGGGAAATCCATTTGTAATTTTATAAATGGTTTCTTAGATCTTTATGGTATTTAATCCAGAGGCAAAACTATGATGAACTTTCACAGCCGAGTTAGGAGTGATTGGTGTCCAAATTTGGGACTATTAGCAGCATAGGTTTCAGAACTACAAAAAGAAGGGTTGGACTTGTTAGGCTTGGAACTAATAAGCTATTGATTAAATTGCTACAATTCACTTAATTGTAGACAATTAATTGAGAGAAGATACAATTTAAAATTATACGTTTGTAAATATAGAAATTATACCTTTATATTGGAAGCAAGATATTTTACCAATAAATTCTGTAAGGGTTATAGAAACCCGAATTTAAAAGCATGCAGAAATGGAACAAAAAAGCGAGAAACCCGTGGGATTTCACGCGGAATTCAGAAGAGGGTATATATTTTTTTCATCTGGAACGAGTGGGGAATTTTAAATAACCTATCTAAACCTATACACGTTATTCAGTCATTACCTTATATTGCTATGATTTCTATTTTAATCGCAGAATAAAATATATTTTTATTTTTCATTGTTGTAAAAGTCAAATATTTTCTTCTCATTAAAAGCCCTCTACCAAAAAAACCCATGGAGGGTCTTGGGTTCAGTACATGGATATGTTACTGTTCCTAAGCCAACGGTTATTCAGGGACTGATATGGCCAAGATCTCGCTCAACCGCTAGGTTTTCCACTAATTAGTAGAGCCTATTTGTAGAGGCTAGGTTATCCTGTATAAATAAAATTGAGTTTGGATAATTATATTCGTCACAGAGCTCTCCGGAAATTAAATATAAATATTTATGTTAGAAGTTAGGGGACACAGAATTTTATTTGACATTGTTGTTTTACAAAGCCGTAGGCGAACCCCAGTTCATTCTGTAACAGACATTGATTTAATTAACTAGAATGTAAGGCTTTTTATCCAAAAGGAAGTTTTTGTAAAAGTGGGAAATCTAAAGTCCAGTAGCAGGCTGATAAAAAAAAAGGTGAATAATGACCATGTTGTAGTCGGTCAAAAGCCCAGTTTAAATATTTTTAACGAAAATAAATATTAAATTGTTTTTTTAGTTTTATAGGAGTTCCAACAAGGGTTGCCTCAACTAGCCAGAACAGAGCTCCATGCCTCTCGATCCATCCAATCTTCAACCTGGAGACCCCTACCGGCCATCTCCTCCCGGACTCTCTCCAGACACTTGCTTCTGGGCACCACGTCCTCTCCTCCCTGGTGGAACCCAATCCAAAACTAGGTTCGGCCAACATTCTAACGTCATTCTCTTCATATGGCCGTACCATCTTAGGCGGCATGTCCCGATCCTTTCATTTGTAGATATATCCGCGTCCATCCTCTGTCGAATTTTTTGGTTTCTTATTTTATCCAGCCTGGAGACCCGGAGACACCTGCTCCAGAAATCCATCTCAACTGCCTGCACCTTTGAGTACAGACGGGAGCTCATAGTCCAGGTTTCCGAAGAATATGGTTGTGAAAATACGTCGTTTATTTTTTGTAGATATCTCTGTATTCCGTAGTACCGGATATACCATTCTGGTAGCCTTCGGGCTTGCTCCACCTTTTTTTTCACGTCATACTCAGACGACCCGATGGAATCCAAATAACCCAGGTATTTAAATACATTAACTTTTTTTACTGACCTCCCTGTCCACCAGGGGCGCATTAGTATCAGGATCTCCAACGGCCAGATACTCGGTCTTCTCGAAGTTGATTTTTAAGCCCACCGTTTCGTAGCACTTCTTTAAGTTATACACCATTATTTCCAGATAGACCTTCCGCCTTGCAAACGCGACCTGTTCGTCAACGAAGAGCAAGGACAGTAGCTGCTCGCCAACAATGAACGGCCCAACATCCCCACACAGCCTGTACTATGGTAACACAGCCTCGCGAAGGTATATCTTGAAGAGTGTGGGTGGCATGCTCCACCCTTGCTTCAATCCCTTAGTACCATGAAAAGGGTCCGAAAGGTGGTTACCACATCTTATCTGATACATCTCGTTGCTGTATAGGTGTCTCACAGCCTTTATCAGAAACTCGCTAATGCCTGCTTCTTTAAGTGCTATCCATAACCTCTCTCTAGGCATATTGCCATAAGCTTGTTCTAGGTCTATAAAGGCCATGTAGAGTTCCTGCTTCATTTCCTGGGACTTCTCAATAAGTTGACGAACAACACATATATTGTCCGTACATGAACGCCCCGCTGTGAAATCTGCTTGTTCCTGAGGAGTAGACTTCTTCTAACATGCCTCGGAACAGTCTACCAATAATCCTGGGAATCGAACTCTGAAAGCAGATCCCGCGATAATTCCGGCACACTTTTCTATCACCCTTCTTATATATTGATCACATATAGCTAGCCCGCAGGTCATCCGTAATATCATCCCCTCTGAGGACAAGGTTGATCACCTCCGTCAAAAGGGTTAAGAGTTTCGCGCTTCCAGGATTAAGGAGCTCCATAGCGATTCCGCCAGGTCACGGAGATGTGCCAGTCTTCGCATTTGACAGAGCCCGCTTAACATCACTCACTTCCACCTCAACCGGTTCCTCCGCTTCTACATGCTCGTTGCCACTTTCCTGGGATACAAACTTAGGTCTATTTTCACTTAGGAGGGTTCTATAGTGATTCTCCCACTCCTTTTCTTAATAGGAGATAATAAATTCCCCTTTCTTTCTTTCCCCATCTTTTTCAGCACTCCCCAGGAATCCCGGATTCGATTGAACCCTAAAGTACTATTGATTTTTTGGCAGCATCTTTTCCATGAGTCGTTTTTGGCTTTTGTCACTTGCTCTAATAATTTCAAATTGAAAAATTATTTCGGTGTTATTATTTGAGAAATAAATAGATCAATAAAACTTATGGAATTTATTAAATGCTAAAGAATAAATATAGCATAATATAAAGTTTCAGGTTATGGAAGAATATTATAATATATATTTATAAACAAAAGGATAAAATTACATTAAATCAGGTAGCAAGGAAACTCCAGAAAATATTAAATGTAACAAGTTATTTTAAAACATAAAAATACAAGGCTTATTTTGGATTCTTGGTAAATATTAATCATTCGGAAAATTAAATCTAGTTGAAAATAAATAGTACATGAAAAACCAATACCATTATTAAAATTAGTACTGAAATCTACTTAATATCGCTATTAAAATATTTTAAAACAAGGTAAAATTGTCTGCCTCCAGATCCCTGGAGGGTGTATTAAAAAAATAGGTATGTGAAAAGTGCAATAATATGGAAATTGAAGAAATCATACAAAGAAGGCCGAACATTTATTGTAACTGCATGAATCCGACTGATACGCGTACTGACATTACGGGTGTCACGCGAACAATAGAAAAAAAGTTAAGAATAAAATCTTAATTTTAATACATTCAATGATTGTAAATATTTCTATAAACTATTATTGAATGCATCTTGCATTATATATAATCTTGTATTTTATTATTTTTAAAATGCAATACACAGATCACTCCTACGCAGTCCCATTTGATTTATAATTAATTTAATCTGATGTTTATTTCAGGTGAAAGGATGGATTGAATAAAAATCGAGTACAGATAACGTATCGTAATAAATGAAATGAATCGATAATAAATAAATGAAAATGTTTATAAAAATCCCATAATCGATAAGAGGGTCGATCCTGGTTTAAATACTAATCGTTATTTTGGCCAACATGTCCAACTTAAGAAGACGAGGTCTCATCACTAGCGGAGAGGTGATAGGCCATGTAACAGATGGTTTTCCAAGATTCCTCCCCCACTCCATCAATCATACCGCGCCTTAAAGAGATTGTCTTCCGAGTCTCCCGCGTAGAGGATATATGAGCTCTCCTTTATTGGGCTAAGTGCAAAAAAGCCGCAAGGGCTGTTAGTTAGGAGGGTAATTAACGACGTGGCTGCAGAAGAAGACTCAATTGCAAAGGAACATTAGTCAACACTATATACGCGTATACATCATAAAGTGTCCACAAAGTGTCCACATAAGAACGTTCAAGAGGTTTTTATGAACAAAAACATAAGGATACATAAGATAAAGCGGTCCAACGCAAATAATAAGCAACTTAATGAACCAAATAATAAAGTACTATATTGTTTGTTTGATCATTTAACGTTACTTTATTCACTTTGCCAACATAATAAACACAAACTTAAAGCATTGTTTGTTTGTTCATTTGACGTTACTTTTAATAATTATCAATTATTTTAAGCTGTATGTATCTTGTATATTTATCACTGAAGTTAAACTGCGATGTGGATCGAAATGTTGGCTTTAAAATAAATAGTTCCCCTAATTAAACTGAATACTTCCTGACCTCCATCAGGAATATTTTCATCCTCTTAAAATTAAATTATGTAATTCTATTTTAAATAGTTCTTTAACCAGCCTTTTATCTTTATAAAACGAAAAACGACCTACCATTGAGTTCATTTTATGTTTATTTGCAAGAGTGGTTGGAGTCGAAATGCAACCATTAAACATAAAGAACAGCATTCAACGAAACAGTTGACGATCAGACGAAACAAGCCCCAGTTGAACGGCAACACATGTGTGTGTTTGTCGGCCTGTGGGCCGAGAGAGTAAATATTAAAGCAACAAGCTACAGGGGCGGTTCCCTGCCCTCTTCAAATACATATAAATTTATCATAGGCACACATCATTTATAAACATAAAGGAATATTTCAAAAGCTTGTTCAAGCTGAAAATGATTTACACAATGAAATGCATACATAATTTTAAATATATAATAACGACCGAAACAATGACTATGTATTTTCAAAAATATATCGAGGGTTAACAATGGCTGGTTATACGAGAAGGGCTAAAGCCAGCCAACAATAATGGCACCGCACCAATTAAAATTACCTAGAGCACTTTAACTAGTATTATGCATAAAAGAAAAAAAGTTAAGACCGAGGTAAAAAAAAAAAAATCATGTGAATTAAAAACTATAACAGTACTGTACGATATATCTCTGTGTGAATGTATTAGAAAATTTAAAAAAATAATTTGCAATAATTTCTGTACTGGTTCGAGTTGTTCTTAATCCAAATGTTAAGTGTATACAGAATTTCTGATTATTTGATATATTTTGAACAACGAAATACATTTAGGTTTTTCATTTAACGATTTATTACATAATAACCCACCCACAGCTAAAATAAAGAATAATAATATTAGTGGAGTTTTTAAGAATAAAATAAAAGAATAAAGAGTTTAGAAAAGAAGTTGGTAAGATAAACACAATATTTTCTAAAGGACCATAGCATTATTTTATTTAAATAAGTGGGTCTGAAAATGGATTTAAGCCAGAAAATTTAGAATATACTTTTATATTTTTCTTAGAATTTCAACAGTTCTTAAGAATCGCAGAATAAAGCAATTTATTGTTCAAGAAAAAGAAGTATACCTATTCTATTATAATAATTAATATATTAGCTAACCTCTATAAAGTGGGTACCCAAAATAAGAGAAAAAATCTGGCGGTTGAGCATGATCTAGGGCAAATCACCTACCTACAAAACCCTACTGTACAAGTAACAGTAGAGTATTTACCATGTACTGAACCCTCAGTACTTCTCATGGGTTTTAATGATGATAATTTATTACTTCAAAATAACTTTCTCAGACATACAGTGTTCAATTGACAAAAAATTTAATTCATAGTACGATAATAATTAATACGAAAATATGTATGCCTATTTGATTATTAAAATAATTGTATTTTTATTTTTTATTAATTTTTAAATATTTTTTATTTGAAAAGAAAAGATATGTCCAGGACCGGGAATCGAACCCTGGTCGCCCACGTTTATTACGTCCCCACGTGGGTTAGCGTGGTGCTCTGCCAACTGTGCTAACCTGCCACGCATCTTGGTCCAGACACATCCTTTCTTTTCACTGATCCCATATCCCCGTGTTCTCGCAATCTGCGATGTACACAAGGGGAAGAATGTTCATTGAACATTATTTTATTTAGGATCTTGTTGACTTTCATCATTATATATTATATATTTTATTTTTATTTTTTATTAATTGCTATAATTTTTTTATATTTTTTATTTGAAAAGAATTTAAAAAAACGTGAGCGACCCGGGTTTGAGTCCCGGTCCTGAACATATCTTTTCTTTTCAAATAATAAATATTTAAAATACTTTTTATTCTTTTTCTTTTTTATTGATTGAAATAAAGGAAGGTACAAATACCTTCTACAATAATTTTAACATTCAATCGATAATAATCTTTTCTTCAGAGGTTATCAAAGCAAAGAGGCGTCAAAGCGGCTAAACGGATGGATTGCTTTTTTTGTTTTTTTAAAAGGCCCGTAAACGATAGTTTTTTCATCACACACTCCACGTTCGAAGCGAAAAGAAAACCATTTTTTTTCGATTAACCTACCATAAGATAAAAGAAATATTTAATGGTTGATAATACTTTTAGGTTCTGTTGATATGACCATCGATATGACCAATCAAATATTATAATAATTAAAAATACATTTTCATAAAGGGTCTGTTATCACAACATATTCAAATAAATCACATTAATGTAATTAAACTAATGGATTCCTCCTGTAATTAGGGCTAACAATATACTTTATTATTTACTGAAGTAGCCTTGCTCTAATTCCGTGTTCAATTTATGCAGTAGGATTGTAATTAGGTTAGAAATAATAAATCCGGCAATTTGCCTACAATTAATTTGAGCCGAAATTGGAAGGAATTAATTGCGAGCTTGAAGGGGATAACAATGGTTAAATTGGTAGGACAATGAGAACAATACGGGAACGGAACGAGACAAATGGGACACGTAAGATCGAGGAACTGCTGTGCGTCGTGAGGATTCTATGCCATTTGGCAGGATTAGTGGGGTCTATACATCGCACGCCCTTCTGTAACAGTTTATAATCTAAAGCATGATATAATAGTAATGGTATTTAATTAATTTTCCATAAATAATAAATATATATTGAAAACATATCCTAGTTTGATTTTTTTGTTAATATTCATGCTACATGGTTAGCGTTGAAATACCGTGCAGGTTCAAATCATGCAGCTGGCAGATAACTTGCATAACCAGTTAACAGTCGGGGATGGATACTTTGCGATCTGGGACTCTCATGGGGCTTACCCAGCCTTTTTAAAGTGGGGATACCCAAAGTAGATATCCAAAATAGAGGTGAAAATCTGAAGCGTCATCTAGGACAAATCAGCTCCCGGCACAGCTGTTGTGCAAGAAACAATAGTCTCAACAATGCACTAAACTCAATTAGGTACTGACCATTCAAGGGTTGTAGTTATACAGTTCAGTCTATAGATAATGCATTGCATTAGTTTGATTTGTTTCGATAAATAATAATTATTTATTTTATTAATTGGATTGAAAATACGACAGGTACTTCATAAACTTGATGCTTCATTTTTATACCAAGACAGTGACCTCTATAATCCAGGTGATAGAAATATTTAAATAGAAAAAATATATAAAATATAGAATAGAATAGAAAACTAACTTTATTCTGGGACCAAGTCCCATTAGAATAACAATAATGAACAAATAAAATAAACATAATATTCATCTGGCCAGAAGGCTACATAATAATACAAATCATGAAGTAATCAAGAGTGAAAAAAGATAATAAAAATAGAAATAGAAAACAATAAAATAAAATATATATGTATTAATGAATAAATAAATAATAAGTACGAAACTTGACCGGATTTTAACTAATCGTCGAAAATAAATATGGGTATTGATAATAACAAAATAATAATAAATAACATTAATACAACAGTTGAGAACGAAATTTCAAAATAAAATAAGTGAATGGCATAGCATGCGGTAAAGTATTTACAAAGTCTGTATCTTCTTTGTTGTTGGAAAAATAAACAAAACACGTAGGTAACGAGATCGAGTATTCAATACTAATTTATTCAAGCGGAAGATTGACCTGCCTGGAGAGCATCTTTTTGGGATGCCAAGAGATTATGGAAAAGCAGTGATTTAAATGAAGCCAGTGAAGAAGACTGGCGGCTGAAAGGAGGGACTGAGTTCCACACAGTGGTGGAGCGGCCGAGGAAGGAACCCTCGAATGCCGTAGTTCTGTGGGATGGAATGTAGAGATCGGAAAGGCGGGATCTTGTTTTGTGGTGCTGGACAGAGGATTTGAATTGGAGGAGACTATAGATATATGAAGGATGTTGCGAGTTAATGGATTTAGAATAACACTAAGGAAATATTGTCTACGAATGGGAGGGAAGAGCCACTTTAACTCGTCATAGTGATGTGACACCCGGGATCGCCTCGGAATACCAAGGACAAATCTTAAAGCACAGTTCATTATTCTTTTTAAGCGGGCCTCCAGTATTTATACTGGATAATATACAGGATATTAATAGCGTAAAATTAGTAAAAAACAAAACAACAGAAATTCAAATCAAACAGTTTTGTATCTAGACAAACAATTAATATGGCTCTGAATTATGAAAATTCAACTGCTAACTAATATACATTCATAGCAATAATTGTAAACTAATTATTATAATGGTTACAATTATTAATTAAAATACATTTATAAAGTAAAATTAAAGTACTAAAGCTCGGCATCTCCGGGCTGAAGAGTTATCATGTCAGATAACGCAAAAAAGGGGCAGTTTTTTTTTTTGCTGAAGTCATACGGATATCGTGGAATAGCTCATTTCGTTTTATCGTCTGTATAACAAGAAAATAAAGAATCGTGACAATTTTATACGTGACATTTTATCAGCTGTAATTCTTATATATTGGTCTAATCGCTAGTACGCGCACATTCGGCTATATAAACGGAAAACCGAATAAAGTGACTTAAAAAATGCATTCTATTTCCCCATCATACGCATTTATGTAAGAATGAATGCTGTAAAATTTGATAATAGATTAAATTAGATAGGGATAACACAAAATGGGTTAAACATAATTTCAAAACTTATTCTAGCCATCCCTCAAGATGGCCTACATCTAAGGCCGAAACGTTTACACAATAAAATAAGTATTGCTTATTTGACTACACCCCCTGGCCAATTATACCCGTTATTAGAATTATCCAGTCAACTATTTTTCCCTCAAACGTTATTATATTTGGTTGCTAACTCATTGTTATTAAATAAATAGTACATTAATGTATATTAATATAGATATAGACAGTTACATATATTGATAGAGATATTGTGATATAAAATTTACAATACATGCATGAGTTTGTCCTTTCCATTATTAATTTGATTATTTTAAGATTTAATTAACTGATACTATGGGGCTCCACCAAACCATCAAATTCCTCTCGTATTCAATCCTTGCAATCCTAAATCCTTCGCAAAATCCTAAACGCTCCTTATTTTGTCACAAATAAAACCATCCATAAAGATCTTAACGTTCCATATGTTACCGATTAAGCCCATTCCAGATACCTATCATTCCATAATAAACTCCAGCCCCATCCAAACCCACTAGTTGTATCCAATTCCATCTCGGACAATCCTCCTAGGCGTCTGAAGAGAAGATGGCCTCGGGACCTTATATTATAGAAATGTTATTAGAGTGCTGCCAATAGGTAGTGCCTCTACATGTATCTAGTTAGTCATATAGCCCTAGTACTAGATGTATATATTACAGTTGTTCAATTCAATAAAATAATAAAAAAAATTAACTGATAATCATCACTACAACAAGAAATATGCCTTTTTACTTTTTTATTTTTTACTAATTTTAGAGGACAAATAAACTCACAATATAATTTATACTTGTATTTTTATCAAAATACCATTTAACTAAAATTTAAGTTTGGAATTAATTTGTTTTTTATAATTTACAACACCAAGTAAGGGTGATCCTTCAGTTAGATTCCAATTGTAGTCCAATGTTTTAATGCACACAGACTATTTTCGGAAATAAATTATTATTGAATTGAAAATTCGAGCTCCATCTGCTACAGTGAAAACAAATTTAGAAAGGTAATGCGAAAAATTCAATCGGGAATGCCAGGAATGATTTTCCGGAACGGCATTGGAATGAACGGAGATTAAGTGTCTCCATTATTGGATTAGAAAAGCAGAGCTTAGTCGCGAAGTAGAAAAAGGGACAAGAATAATGAGCTATTGTCATCTTTATAATTCACCTCAGCTTTCTCAGTATTCCCCTATCTATTCTTCTATTTCAGCTCGTAAATTGTATAGATGTCGTTTTTGGATAAGGAAATTAATATATGGAAATTGGGTATCAGTTCCGCAGGTTGTCGCTTCGAGTTACGGCACAACAAAAACTTTTCATTAATTTATTTTATAATATTATTGAGGATAAAAATAATCGTGAGTTTTAGAAAGAAAACGAGTATACTTATGGGAACTGTGTATATTTCAGTAATTCATGAAGTAATGAACGTTTTAACAAACATTTCGAAGTATAGATGATGATATAAACTGTAAGTCAGTAATAAAATTATTTTAAATAGGTTAAAACAAAACAAAAAAAAAACTTAACTCGTAGCAAAAACCTGCTACAAAAAAAATGTATATACATATACGTCTAACAAGATCATGTGTTTGTCTAACCACCCATCCGTATGGATAGCTAGATAAATATTAACTTAACAGAATTTTTTTTGACAAAAATAAAATAAATGTTGCTGGACAATCGAAGTATCAGGATCTCACACACAAGTACTCAAATATAAAACAAGTGGAGATTCGTGCTATTAATAGTTTATTCTGTTAGTAGTTATTATAATAAATTTATTTTTAAAAAGTTATAAAAAACTTAACTCTTAAACTTAACAAACAGCTGCGGAACTGATTCTTGAAATTTAGGATACTTAAATGTCAATCAAGATCACGTGTATATCTAAACACCTCTCCATATAAATATATATTTATATTAACAAATAAAAATTACCTTAACGCAATTATTGTTGTCACAAATAAGAGAAGAGTAGTATGATTCCAAAAAAGTGGAGATTGGTGCGATGTCAGCTAGTCTATAAAGTAGAGATTCTTAATTGAGGGGTAAAACCATAATATGGTTCAGTGTGATCTCGACCACATTACCATACCGATAAGAAAAAAAAATATTTCATACCTTACCATACTCAACGCAAGAACCTACTTGTTTCATAATTGTACACGCTTATACATATGTAAAAAAAGGAGAAACCTACATTTAAAAAAAGAAACACATGATAATATTCTGCAATACTTTTTAACACATTGTAACGAGTTTCTTTTTTTTATCGCTGATTTCGTCCGTCAGGTGTCTCTAACTATCTGTGATCTCATTCTACGGTGAGCTATCGTCACATGCGGATGCATATGTTAATTCTTATTTGGCCAAGTAATTGCCAAATTTCTTTTTCTATAATACCTATATTTTCTTTGCGGCTCAGCGTTGGTGTTATGGTTATAATACTTTAATAATTTATAAATGCTGATCTTATTTTATAAGTACAAACTAGTTTCTTTGGACTTTTTTTATTTACTTAAGATGGGCCTTGGACCGAAAATCCCACAACCTGGTCACAATATTTAAAATTATAATATTCAAATAATTACAATTTATTACATGGGGATAGCGAATACATATTACTGTATTTTTTGAAGTATCCATTTCATCCTAAAGTGACCCTAATAAACGCATTGTAGGGTATTGTTATAAACTGTTATAAATGAAGGGGTCACTGGTGTAGTAATCGATGCAATTAAACATTTGAGCAGCACACACAGGCGGTGGGCGCAGGTTTGTAATTAATCCGAGATATTGATAATTTAAATGGCTTTGGAAGGTACCTCTCAGCCAGGTATCCCTCGCCTATGCCTCAATTTAAGTCCTTCCGCCAATATGCAGAAAATATAACATATTTTATCTATCTTTAATTTTATATAGGAAACTCCAGACGCTTCTCATAAAATCCGAACGGTTAGTTCCCATCGTTCAACGTATGTCCGAAATTCGATTCTTCCGCTAGGTCACATATTTGGCGACACACGAAAAGCTGACCTTTGATCTATCTGCTAAGGAATAACTTTACGAAAGATCGTTTGAAAAGAAGAACAAAGAATTCCTTTATTGAGCTGTTACCTAAATTGATGAAAAAATACCTAACCTTTTTCACACAATCCAAGCCCTCTGTAACTCATATTATTATTAAAGACCTTAAGTTTTCTAGTGAAATCAAGTTTTCCTCCTTTAGAAAAAGGGTTAGATATACATCCAATACAATGATATTGCAAATGAAGTAATAAAGACTAAAGATATTTCAAAAAGTGAGGCGACCACTAAATAGCAAAAGTATTAGGAAAAAAAATTCACATTGTCACTAGATGAAAGACAAAGAATGTATATGTTATGTACATCAAAGCGGCTGGATGTGCCAGCACCCACTGTAGGCGAGGAACACTAGCCATTTTGCGATCTAAGAATTTGATGATACCTTTTTTATGAATTTAAGTCTTAAAATGTTTATTTAAACTTTAAAATACCGTAAATTCAAGGCTCCAACCAACACCAAACCTACTTTTTCCTGAAGCCAATAGGTATTGTAGAAGGAATTTATGGCTTTATTATTAGCCCGTTTGCGACAGAGAGACTGAAACTGACTCGATTTTTTACTCTTATCATAATCAGAGCTAGAAAATAAAATTATACACACGTATCATGCAAATATCTTCTTTCTTCCTAATCTTCAACATAGTCAAATATCTTATGCCTTAGATTCGCCTACTAGAGATATATCATGAAGGCACATACAAGATACATTCCATATTAAAATATGGAGATGGGCAGTAGTCGTCATCTACTTGTATAGTATTTTAAATTGGATTCTTTTCCAGAGGTTGGTTGTGTGTTTTCCAGTTTACTCAGTACTAAATCAACTTAATACCGTAATTGAACCGTCAATATAGTATTCACAAACACAGAGTGCATCTGGGCTAAGTATCAACCTAAGGAATCATAATGAATATTATTTATTAATACGATTTCTTATTTGGACTATCATTTAATATAAGTATTTTGACATGAGCAATAATGATTCAGATATAACAGAGGGTTGCCACGATATACGCACTGAACATAAATTTAAACTTATCTGGTATCAAAGGGGTGCATTTAGAATCATCGGTAAGGTATGTCCTCCCGGGGTCTGGCTGTTTTTCTGTCCCAGGCCAGCTTCTCCATATTCGGCTACCACCGCCGATCTTCCTTCCAGAAGTCAAACCTCGACTCCCTTTTACCACGAAGTCTCTTAAGAGAATCCCTTTCTTCCAAAAGTCTTGGACCATTCCTCTTTCGTATCTCTTAAACCTTCCTCACCAAGTTGCCTTGCTACCTGCCTGAGTGATCATACGGTGAGTAGCCGTACTTTGCTCAGTTTGCAAATTCAGTGCCCAGTATGATAATTGCAGTAAGTGCCCAGAATGATACATAGCATTATGTTATAATAAAAAATTTTGTCGAAATAAATAATCTCAGTAAGTTAAAAATTATTTCCCTTTATATCATTGAGGTTGATTATATTACTTAAAATTATAAATAAAAAAGTTTTCATCATAACAAGAGTTTAACAAAATTGTATACCCAGTTAAACGGTTAAAGGTGGTTATTTTTAATAAATGTTACCAAGACATACAATTAATAACAATATAACAGTGGAATTTAAGGTATAAGTAATGAAAACAAGGGTAAAGATGATAAACAAATTTAAAGGCAATAACACTAAAAGTGCAGGAAAAAGCAGACCAAAATGTGGATAATGAAGATAGAGTGGGGAGAAGAGCCGATGTTTCAAATCAATCCTGAGTGCGGTAGCTGGAGCATTAATCAGCCTCCGACCAATCTGCATGTTGCTTTCATCAGCCCTGCCTTCAGTCTTCCACCATCAGATTCAATATTCGTCAACGGCCCACAGTGTTTCGATTAGTAGGAGCTAGTTGGACAAAATTCATGTTTAAAATTCTAAAAATTTCGATTGGAATATTGTAAAAAAATTGTTCGAAACCTAGAAATCTAATATTTGTTTATGCCTGGCGCACTTCATCTCGTCAGTAATAGACTCCGAAGTAATGACCCATAGAAATAAACTAAATCAGTTGTATTCAAAGCTTCATTTCAACAACCGCACAACATAAAATGTTACTAATTTTATATGAATCAATGTTGAATATCGATAATATGTCTACTCATAGGTGCTATTTTTTCTAATTAAAAAATCTTCTGATAATCTAAGTGTGTACATTTTTTTTAAATGCATAACGGATTTTTCCGGATTTTGAAACTTTGAATTGATGAAAATGACTTGTACCCGCTTGTATGCAGCCTAAATTTTGTACATTTCATAGCTACATCTATTAATAATAAGATGCCTGCACAGTCGAGTATAACACATTTTTATTTTAATTTTAGAGTACTTATTTTTAAGATAGGGGTTTTTTTTTTTTGAAGAATGGTAGAAACACCCTTTTTTTATTTATTTTATAGCTCTTTTCGACCAAATTAAATGTTAAAAACCTTGCAGAGGGCTCTGAAAGGAAAATTAAAACAAGATTGGCTAACTATTTCTACAAAATTTCTGATAAATGGCGGGAAAATCAAAGCAGCCCACAGTGTTTCGATCAGTACAAGCTAGGGCCAAAGTAATGTTTAGAAATCTGAAATATGGTAATGGAATGTTGCAAACAATACTTCAAACTATGGTACTCTAATATTTGTTTAAGTCTGACACACTTCATAGCTTGAGGGTTAAAGCCTAAAGTAATCACAGCGATATAATAAATCAGTGGAATTCAAGGATATGATAATTAAAGAAAGAACAAAAAAAGGAGAAATAATTTGATCTTCATTTATTTTTATTAATTTTAATGGTTTTATTAATACTAATTCTTGCTTTTTTTTCATTTTTGACATTTTGTACCTTAAGAGTTTTTTTTTTACTAAAAGCTAAAAGCAAGTACAATGTTTCTAAACACTACAACAATAAATATTAATTTTTCTGACCATTTTTTTCTAACACATACCTTTCACTTCTAATTTATATGAATTAATAATATATACCTATAAAATGATGATTTATAAATACAATTGAAAAATTTCCAGCGAGTTATAAATATCATGGTTCTTATGTTTTTTTTATGTTAACCTAATTATTAGGTTGATCAAAAATTTACAATAACACAAAATTTATAATTTTTTGAAACTTTCTTAATTTAATAAAATGATATAACATATATCTATGCTATATAATAAATACACCGATAGCTAAGATATGTTTTATCAGTGCACATTTTTAAGTTACAGTAATTATGTATTTCCCATTTTAACAAATTCGCACAGATCATTACTAGGTGAACCTAGAATTTGCAGTAAATAAAAAAAATTAATTATAACAATACGTAAATAATTCAATGTGTAAAATTATTAAGAATAAAGTAACCCAAAAAATTGATGAAAATGACAAAAGAAGCTGCATAAATAAATTTTACATATATAAATCCACTTTACATATTCATTAAATTTCACTTTCCAACGATTATTTACAGTCGTATAAATTATTTAAATATAACGCGATAAATATATATTAGATATCCAAAAATAAAGCCTCATTCCTACTAAAGCATCGGAGGGGAAGAAAGAATAGAATCTGCTTGAATAAACAGGGCTTAGAAATAGAAGCCGGTCGGGGCTTAGTATTCAGAGCGGCCTGCGGTCCTTCGTTATATGTAAACACTTCTCCAGAAATACAAGCAATATCGTTCGTGCCCAAGCGTAATTGTACCCTCCCTTATGTTTATCTTCAAAAGAGGGATAATTCCGAAATTTTATAACAAATTTAAATTTTGATAAGTTATGGGCATACTTTAAAAAAAAATAAACTAAGAAAAACTTGAGAGATTGTAAATGTAAAAAAAATTGAATGGATAATGAAATTTAAAACCCCAGCGAATTAAAAAAATATGTAGTTATGTTTGGGAATTATAATTATTTGGAAACTTAATAAATAGAACGCTGAATTATCGAATTGCAACTCTTTCTTCCTAAACGGCCATGAAATAATCTATTCTGTTAACAGCTGTGAACAGACCCTATAGAATCTAGAGACACTTTCGTGACTCAACCAGGCTCTAAAAGGGTACCTTAATGAGGCGAAAACCTGACGATTGAGCGTGATCTAGGTCAAATCACCTGTCTCCACAACCCTTGGATTAGAAACTGTTAAGTCTCTAGATTGTACTGAGCCCAAGACCCTTTGTGGGTTATAGTGGAAGAGTTTTAATATATCAGACTATGGACGAAATGAATGTAGCAATAATCATAAAACTAGATTTCGTTGTCATTGGGGAAGAAAAAAAAAAAAAAAAAAAAAAAATTGGAATTCCACCTTTGTTTGCTTTGTTTAATAAAGTAATAAATTAAGTTTGTTTATATAAAGAAATTAAATTTCAGAATAATTCGATTTTTAAATATCCATTGGCATCCAAATGTTTACGAGTGTCATTTCATATTTAACACACTTTTTCATTTCGGTCAAGATATGGTTGAACTCTCACGTATTTCAAGAAAACCGCTTATTGTTATATTTCTTACATAGTATGGTGTATATTTATAATTCTTCTGAGAAGACCATTTTAAAATTGGTGGAGTAAAGATGATATATGTACTGCCATCAGCATTCCGTTAGGTCGGAACGCTTTTAAGACGCTTCTATAAATTAATAACTTTTAGGGGAGAAATATAATACGTCATAATTTATTATACCAAATAGACCTTAAAAAAAAGCTAAACATGTAGAATAAATATTAAAAAGAAATAAAAACTAACACCTTATAGTTTAAGTTAGAAAATACAAATTTAAACATATCTAGAGCTACAAAAGGTTATAGCATCTTCCTAGGTACTTTTGTATTACCCGGTCTCCATGAAACCTTCCTTCTTATCTCGTGTATTCTTTTCTTATCACTTGTCGCATTTAAGTTATTTGTGTGTGTGTGTGTTTTATTAAAACGTTTTCTGTATGGTTTTATAGTGCATTTGTCTTCTAATGGATTTTGACAAGGATAGAAATAAAGTTATTTTCGTCGACATGGTAGGGAAAACATTTATATAAGAAGAGGAACGTGGCTAAAATTAGAATTTTATATATTTAAATTTCCACTAACGGTAGGTGTTAACAATATAAGAATTATCAGTGTTCTGGTTATAAACAATGGCGGATAACAGTCAATGGAGACCGGTTAATACACAATTTTCCTAATATACCATAATTACAGCGTATAAACAATACAAACATGGTTTGTATTAATTATAATATTATTAACTATAATAAGTTATAAACTCGTTAAGATTACATTAAAAGGTAATCATTTATATAGAACGGTTGTATTTTAAAAGAAAATCTTAGAAAGAGACGTTAAATGGGGTTGAGAACAATAGAAATGATTCCTATAGTCATTTATATAAATTATGAGAAGAGCCATGGTTTGCCCACGAAGCGAGGTGAGAAAAATTAACTTTATTTCCACGAGGTACAGCATCAGTCTTAATTATGATTCCTAGAGAATTACAATATTGTTATCTTTATATAATATAATTGACAATTACAATATTGTTTTTTGTCATAGACAAGTAATTATTCGACATTCTTGTTCAAATTATTGGCAGTGCCTTCATCACAATTTTGAACCCTTGGAATGTTTATTCAAAAAGTGTTGGCAGAGCGTTACTTGGAATATTTTTTTTATTTTTTTTTTTACGAAGAGTACCAACATCAATCCCAAAGCTAATAAACGATCTAGTCAATATCAACAGAAAATACTATGAATATAGTTATTGCAATTTTCCCGCCGGGTTGATGAATAAAACAAAAAACAGAACAACCATTCATATAAGTCTAGAAGTTTACCCTTTGGAAAAAATCAATCAAATGAAATTTCTACAGATTAAAAAAAAATACAGATTAATTTCCGAAATTAAAATCCTCTTTAAACTGAGAAAGAGGATGGTCCTGAAAAGCTATACAAATGCGGATCATTTCGAAAATGACAAGATAAGAATTTCCCAAGATAAATCGGAATGTGAATAATAAATAAACTATGATTTAAACCAAGTCCGAGATGAATCATTCCAGATACTCAGAGTTTTTCTTTTAATTTATCTTAATGGATTAATCCAATTTGATGGATTAAATGTATTCGATAGAATTTCGTTTTAGATCAGTTGATCTTCTTCATTCTTCATACGTTTATTGTAATATATAAACGATGATGGGATTTTTTCAATATATCAAACATGAAAAATAAAATGTAATAGGTGCTGTCAGCTAATTATGAAACAATAGACGTGCTATGAAATGTTTAAATATAACTAATACGAATGAAGATAAAAACGTATACTATCACCTCTATAAGCTAAGGATAAAAAAAAGTTGAGTTTATTTACAGGCCCAAAGGATCGCAATTGTTCAGGGGCTGAGAGAGGTCTAACATATCACTTATATTTATTTTTGACTAAACCTATGAATAGAAAACCATCTAGTATTTTGTTTAAAATCATTATCTTGTTCGGCAAATATTTTTTAACCAATAAAATTGATTTTTTTTTTAGGGGGGGGTCCGATGTACTTCAAACAATTGCATAGAAACTAATGATGCGAAATATTAAAATCATTTTTCTTAGCTAGCGTTGTTTGTAAAAAGTTTTGGCGAAGTTCTGAGAATTTGATAATTTATGTTGTGGGGGTGCTGGATACGAATTTCAAGTTTGTTAGCTTAATCCTTCTTCTATAAACAGAAAACAACTGGAAAAAACCCACCTAAAAACTCTAACTCGGTGTTTGCTTCAAACTAGGGTGGCCGAAGGAACAAAATATTAGAACAAAACTTTAGGTAATTTGTATTTCGTTAATTTAAAAATGAAATTTACGCAAGGGTTTATTATGCTAACAAATGATTTTCAATTCACAAAAATAATAATGATCATGGTTTAATTGAGTATAAGACGAGGTGAATTTTCAAGCAATTAAATAATACTT
The DNA here is from genome assembly GCA_964056705.1 of Troilus luridus. Lineage (NCBI taxonomy): Eukaryota > Metazoa > Arthropoda > Insecta > Hemiptera > Pentatomidae > Troilus > Troilus luridus. Next base: position 39,694,014 of record OZ057412.1, on the reverse strand, counting down.
AATAAATAGCAACGCATCGCCCCATATTGCGGACATTAGATCGGTCTTCCAACATTCTAAAATGTGATGCTATAAAAAAGACGGGTCTCGTGGGTCGACTAGTTGTTAAATAGTTTTTTACTCTCAAACAATTTTCTTATACCTCATGTCAGCTTTACAGTCAACTAATGATTATGACATGTTTTTCATTACTATGAGTATCATAGTAATACAACAGGGATACAATTAGGAATAACTCTAAAGATTGTATGGTACATGTCCACAAGTCTCGATTACAATAGATTTTATTTGTTTCTTAATTTATATTACTCTCTGGGCACTAGGTATAATCCTTATACTAAAAAAATGGATTAAAGTAAATATATATATATATATATATATATATATATATATATATATATATATATATATAAATATATATATATATTTTATATATATATATTTATTTATATATATATATATATATTTATATATATATTTATTTATTCTTAGGTATCATATTTTTAATTCATGTTCCTTCATTTCACTTATGGTACGCCCCATGAGTCTATTTTCATACTATTGTTTTCTTTACAATACATTTCTATCTTTATTATACTAAGTTGTCCTTACTCATTATATTTATATCTTTTTCATTTTATTTTTTTCTGTTTAACTTCATTGCTCTCTTTGTATTTATAATCATCTTTATTCATATATCCTTTCATTATATATCCTTCATTTTTTTTCTCGCTCCATTTTTTATATCTCTACATTTTGTTAATTTTTCTGTATCTCTATTTTATGTATTTTTACAGTTTATTCTGTTTTTTGTCTGTTTTTCTCATAGCCCTGAAGATGACCTACATAGTAGGTCGAAACGTCGGCACTTAAAATAAAATAGTTTCACCTATTTTTGCGTGTTTTCTTGACTGCACCCCCAACTAATTACATCCTATTATATATATATATTCATCATATCAAAAGTATTTTCACAAAATTAAAAACTCAGTAGTCAAAACAGAATACTATAATTACCAATATTAAAAAAAAAATTATTATTATACTTAAATTCAAATAATGTGGCCAAAATACTTAAGTACTATACACAATTTTCGGTTCGGAAAATATTGACGAATGCCCTGAAACTAAAGTACGAAAAAGCTTTGGTCTTTATAGTTGTCTTTCTGAAAGTCAAAAATCAAATCGATTGAACACAGATGGCGGAATTCCTATAAAATTCTAAAATATAAGAACTTTTTAAAACTACTTTTGATTCTAACGTAATTACCTGAAATTAATTTTTAAAAATGTTAGTTACACACTACCATTTTTTTCTGAAAGAAACAAAAAATATTTCCCCTGAAACAAAAAAACCTGTTATTGGAAATAACTGATTATTTTGGGCATAAAAACCCATCCGGTCGTTGACTGATGGTGAAATAAAGCAGAATAACCAATTACCCCGTTATTTTTCCAATAACTGTTATTCCCAATTTAATAGCAGGTAGCAACGATTCATGGCAGCGATGAGCGAAACCGTTTTTAGTTGCCCATATGTTGGGGGAAAAAGTTCCAGTATTCGTGTTTAGCAGGTAGATCCAGATGAATGTGTAAGGTAGTTACGGACTTATGCTAATGTTAGAAAAAAAAGTGTACATTTGAAGTGAAAACGTTACAAAACCATCATAAACACACTAATAATATGAATAAATAGTTCTTTAAAAAAATCGGTACTATGCATAGGTAGGCGCAGTGCAGGTATTGGCGTTATTACATATATTAATAAATCATATTTCCTACAACTTCTGATTAATTTGTATCAACAAGTTTAGTGTATATCATGATTGTATTCCCTTGTTAAACATTGCCATAAATTCCGCCCGTAAAGTAAACATGTCCAGCGTATTTATCGGGTAATAATTAAAACAGAATACAATGTTCAGTCATGAAATTATTATTTTCCATAATTCACTATTCAGTTATTTCAAACGATATTATTAATATCTTCAAGCCATATTTAAAAAAATAGGAAAGTCGAACATTCTGGAAGATAAAAGAAGCAACAGACTAAACAATTTTATGATCACAGATTATCTGTTCAGGACACCGTGACCTTGAGTAGATTTATTTTTTTTTCAGAAAATATATCCGACCCTGGACGGAAAGGATATAAAGGCGAAAGGATCGATACATTATGTATCTTTCTCCGATAGCAATATAGAAGAACTATCCGTTACCAATACAAATATAACCACTAGAAGTGTAAAATCCTTATCTGGTTTGTTGTTTGTCACTGAGAGAATATCTGGGAAACCATACAACCGAAGATCATTTGGTTATTTCAAAATGATGTAGATATAACAAAAATATCAAAGGTTTACGAATAACGTTTGTTTGCTGATATATAAATACATATATTTCGTATCAACCGATAAGTTATTACCTCGTATTATTTACATTATATTATCAAGTATAAAACATGGCTAAAATAGTTGAAGCCAAAATTATTAACACATAAAATTTTGGAGGGCGAGAAAAATAAAAAGGTAAAGCATAATCCATCTTTTTTTTTTTAGAACTGCTTCTTGCCTTTTAACAAAGGTCGTTTTCTATAAAAAGAAATCTTTTTCTAAACTCAGCACGTCTGGGGGGGTTTATGGCCTTATAGTCATAAATTCAAAGGCGAATAGCTTTAAGAAAGTTTGAGATTCTTTTTTTTTATATTCTTTCATTTCATTTTGTATTCTAAATCGGTTTTATTACTATATATTTTTTATTCATTGTTCTTTACATTATATTTAGAACTTAGGAACGGGGTCAGAGAAACGGGAACCCAAAAATGTTTTGGGTTCAGTACATGTTAGAGACTGTTGTGAAAATGATGATTATGCCAATATCAGCTTGAACTTCCTGAATCTTCTCCCCAATTAATAGCGCCTGCTTTATAGAGACCAGGTGAGTTTCAAAAGGATCTGAAGATCTCATTATTAGATAATTTATATTTAATCTATAAATCCCGCTGCTGATAAGACTCTTATTTAGACTGTTTGCAGCCGGAGATAGATCATATGGGATCTAGGAACTTCTCAAGGGCTCACCCACACTCTATAAAGTGGATACTCAAAATAAGGGAGAAAATGTGGCGGTTGAGCGTGATATAGGACAAATCATCTCCCTGCACAACCGTTGTCCTTGAAATAGTACATTATCTACCAAATACCGAACCCCAGACCCTTTCACGGGTTGTAGTGGTACAGGTTTTTTTATATCTAATCTAGAATGTAAAACATTAGTAATTATTAATGAATTTAAATAGTAAATTTATATGGATCAGGAGATTTTTGAGCATCTCCAACAAAAGACATAAATTTGTCAAGGAAAGGAAAAAGTTATATAAGAAAAGAGAGGCAAATATACTCGTATACCGCGCCAGGATATACAGGTATACCCAGCCTATAATAGCAAAGGAATAAGAATGTGAAAAGATCCAACAACGGAAAATTCCCTTTTAGCAAGCCAAATAGCCTTTTAGTATTCCATTCCGTATTCACATACTTTATTGTGCAAATCATTTCCCACCGTTTCAGGATTTATCACTGTCACAGATTTCCTACGAAAGCACGTAATGGACCAGTAATTGTTAATAATGGTCAACGAGGCAGAATGTGTCTGGGATGGGAAATCCCTCTTTCGTGCATTTCATCGCTATAACAGAACATTTTATATGAATAGCGAGTTATGTGAGACAAATATATGTAAAATATTCTCATTAAAGCAACGATTCAATACAAGGAAGATAACGTATGAAAATTCCAAGAAGGTTGTTGGGCAACTACGAAAAACACGCAATGTTCTTTATACAAAATGAGGATAAATACACTTTTCCAAGTATTATGCCCCTCCCCTTCATTCTTATTCCATAAAGATTTTAAAAAAAAACAGATTGGAATTCGGGTGATCAGAATGGGGTGAACCTCAAGTTAGGTAAAGGGTTTGCAACCTAATCTCGGAGCTCTAACCAAAACCGACTGTCAGGTCCTGGTATTTGCACTGGAACAGTATGATTTTATTCAAGTCGTTCACTTTTTAGATTCTAATTTAATTGAAAAAAAACAGTTGACTGGAGTGGTGTGAAATGGTCAGGAAGTGGAGTCAATGATTATACAAAATAAGAATGACTTATTTTATTGTGCCTACGTTTCGGACTAAGATGTATGCCATCTTTAGGGAAGTAAGATGAAGAGTCAGAGTTGGAATTGTTTAATAATATATAGATTTGAGATATTTTTTAAAGAATAACAGACACTAGAGCTGGTTAAGAAGAAAAGTAACCATTCAAAGGCCGTCGAAAACTAAAAAACACAGAAAAAAACCTGTTCCTCTACAGCACGTAAAGAGTCTTAGCTTATGTACGCGATAGATATTTTACTGTTTCTAGGACGACGGTTGTAAAGGGAGTGATTGTCCTAGATCACAATCAACCACTATGCCCCCCCCCCCCAACTAAGGGCATCCACTTTACAGAGACTGGGTGGGGCTCATGAGGGTTTTTCTGACTATCAACAGATTCAATAAATTATCTTAGCCGGATTTGAACCAAAGAACTTCGGATCACCACTAAGTTACCGGTCGAGAACTTAGTAGACTAGTTTTAATGCTATTATAAATCTGTAGAAAAAACAATTTCATTCCCCTGGAAATTTCAGTGATAAAATTACTTACAAACTCCAGAAGGTTACTAAGCTAAATATATGACTATGGCCAACTTTATGTTACCCCATTGAAATCTCTTAACGTTCATTCTACAGTAAAACATCAATAAATATATTCATAGATTCTTAACACTCTAAAATTTAACAAGTTGACTACCAACTACGAGATAACTCGTAGATTGCGTTCTTTTCTGGGACCCCAACCACTAGTTATCTCGTCCTTTGTTTACTTGCCTTATTTGTGCAGCAACGATTAAACTCGAAATATATCTGAATTAGAGTTTTTAATAATACAATGTGATTAAATCAAATCGTCATTTTAGGGCAGATTTCTGAAAATAGCTGTGGCATTGAATGTGTTAAATGGGTGTAGTTTATCTGAAGTCCAGTGAGGCTGATTGTGTGTCGTTCGACCATTATGAATTTAAAATTATGTTCAGTATAATTTTAAATCGTTGGTTACTGGAATATGTTGCCCGTCCAGGCCCAGTGTTTCGTTTATGCAGACGACATTGTGGTGGTAGCAGACAATGTGGATTCTATGCAAGTTGCAGTGGAGGAGTGGTCCGAGGAGCTTATAAGAAGAGGACTCCCCATCAATCCGGATAAAAGCAAGGTTATGCAGGTAGGACGGGAGGAGGTGGAGCTCAGGATTGTGAGTGAAGGACACCAACTGGAGCAGGTTGATATTTATGAATATCTGGGAACATCTTCAGTCGGGATGGGAAGATAGACCAGGAGGTTATGCATCGAGTGCGTAAAGCAAACCAGGTTTTCTTATAGATTTCCAGGACTTTGGTGGGCAAGGAGCCGAAGCTTCGCACATTTAGATCTGTCTTCCTCCCGGTCTTGTTATATGGAGCCGAGAGCTGGGTACTCCTGGAGAAGAATGCCTCACGAGTGACGTCAGCAGAAATGAGGTATCTCAGAAGAGCTGCGGGAAAGACGAGACGAGACTGCGTGAGGAATAGAACAATTAGAGATACCCTGGGAGTCATACATGTGAGGGATGTCATAGAGGAACGCCAGCTCAAGTGGTATGGGCACGTTTGCAGGATGGGGGACGAGCGTAGAGCAATATGACTGATGGAGGCCAGACCGAGAGGGCAAAGACCGGTTGGAGGCCCGAGAATCACATATAATAGTTATATGGATAGCTCGGGCGAGAGCGGGGGTCGACCCTGGCGGAGATGAGAAGGAAGGCCCAGGATAGGGACACATACCGGAGGTGGACCGAGACTTCTCCACGCTTAACAGCACAAAGGAGATAGAGAAAGAAGAAGAAGAAGTATTATTTTATATGAAATTCTAAATATTAACGAGATATATATATATATATATATATATATATATATATATATATATATATATATATATATATATATATATATATATATATATATATAACTGCCCTTAAAAACCATATATAGGAATTAATGAATCATCTATTTAAGGAAAAAAGGGTCATTATTTCGGTCCGAAGCTGCCTTTAATGCGAGAAGTTATAATAAAACATAAGTTTATGAAATAATTAAAACCTGAAACAATATTGGGTCATAAACATCTTACGATACTTAGGAAGAAAGATTATTAAAAAGTTTAAAAGGCCATCAAATGCCGGAATGTCTGAGGTAGACGCAGTAGCGTACACATCATATAATAAGAAGTATTTTTTTATTAGTAGCATAACATTATAAAATGTTTTTAAAAGTCAAGAAATGATATAAATAATTTTTTTAATGAAACAAAGAGATATCAAGACTGTTCCTTAAAGCATTGATTAAATTACTTTCTATGTAAAAAAACAGCACGTCAGAAAAACAACTTACCGGCCAAAATAACCGATATTTTGGAACATGATTGACGTTTAGGTGAAGAACATAATTAGTTACATATTTTTATTTTGAAGAAAAAAGATTTGTCCTGACCGGGATTCAAACCCAGGTCTTCCGCTTCTCTAGCGCGGTGCTCAAACCATCTAAGTTTTAACAGTTAGCGGTCAATAATGTTGAGGAGAACAAAATCGAAGTGTCTGAAATGTAAATAAAAAATGAAATAAACTGATTAAGAAAAAAAGACCCATTAAGACTTAGGAAGTCATGGGTAAAACATGTTGAAGAGGTAGGTACATGCATCTATACTGTTTTACTCTATATATTATGGCTAATATGTTAGTGTTAGTGGTTTAATTTTAGTAAATTAATGGCTGAAAAAATATTGTATCAGAAATTCAGTTCGAATTTTCTTTTCAGAATAATGCGGGATATAAAAATAAAAAAAATTACCTGTGGCACATCAACCCATGAGCGTCTTGTGTTCAGTACATGGTAGATACTGTATTGTTTCTAGAATAAGGGTAGTGATTTGTCCTAGATAGCGCTCAATCGCTAGGTTTTCCCCCAACTATGGTTATCCACGTTACAGGTTGGGTGTGACCCCGGACAGTCCCAGATCCCCGGCTGTTAACAAATTAAATAAAATCTCCCTCAGCCGGATTTGAACCCTGGATGCCCTACCAATGAGCTACTTCACACCCCTCGTATAATGAAAAGACTCGTAACCATAATTTTTTGTTTCACATTTTGGATCAAAGAGGAAAAATAGAAAACGTGAAATGATAACTGTTTTCACTAATTGCATGAAAAATATTCAATTCTTACTTCTGGTAATCATTTTATATCTTTTATAACAGGTTATATCTTTTTGAGGTAGGTGAAAATAATAATTCGTCTATATATGGTCTTTTGGTTAAGTTAAAAAGCAGGTAATGTAATACCAGTGAACTTTTTCAAAGGATTCCATCAAAAATTGACAAAGCGAAGAGACGCGCCGGTGATGGGAACTTTGGCGCAGGATGAGGCTGACAGCGGTCCTCAACATTTCAACAACAGGCAGCGCCACTCGACAGCACCGCTCCGCGGATCATTCTTGGTACATGCGATAGCGGCTCTCACCTCCGTCCAACACCAAGCAGGAGGGTTCCATATACTTCAGGAATAGTAAATAAATTAAGTTCGAAAACTTAAGAACGAGGAAGTTAGTTCTTTTAAAAAAAAGTGAACTTGCCATGATTCATGTAGGAGTACAAGCTGTGACATCAATTCGAGGTTGTCGATTTGATACTCGGTAACTATTAATTAAATATATATTTAGTGTTACGGTAATTAAATGTGTTGTATGCAATTGGTAACTAAAGTGACGTTACTATTATTGGCTTTAAATGGAGCGACAACCTTCGAAATAAAAACCATTTTTTTAAAATTTAATTATGCGACGTGGATAGTGGACGTTCCTCTCCTGGATCTGAAAAATGAACCATGACCCTAACACATATAGTACACGCCGTCAACCTAAAGCCGCCAGGATGTAACAGAAAGACTACAAAGCTCATTCACCTGATTAGTCCCGCTCCAACAGTACCAGGACCATTGTAAGGTGAACCGGAAATTAAAGTGGTTTTTTTTTGGGGGGGGGGGGAGTTTTGCCCAAGGTTTCAATTGAAGTACTACGCAGCGCGTAAAATAGACGAGTTAGGTAATGTAGGTAATACAATTTTGGAAATGTATAATGCATTTATTAATCATACAGTGTTCATAAAATTTGTGTTCTTGTGAAAGTTCTTTTTCAGAGAAACTTTATAGATTTACATGCCGAAAACAAAACTTGTTAGCAATCTTTGTTCAAATAGTATTGGATAATAGCTATTTAAATATACAATTATTGTTCGCAAGATAGGGCCAAAAGAAGAATGAGGCATTTATGAGTTGTAGTCAAGAGTTATGCAACCTAGATTTCAATATTGCAGACTTGAATCAGTGTATAGTTTACGGATTAGAGGCACTTACGGGTTTTACAAGTAAACGTCAGCAACGGAAGTTTAGTAAAATGAATATGCCTTCCAATTCGTTCTAATCTAAAACAAACGAATATGGCTTCCATAAATGTCCAGTGATCAGCTTTCTAGTGAGAACAGTTAAACATGTTTTCTAAACATACATATGTATTTTACTTGGTAGATCAATAAATGTCTTATTAACTGGTTGTCTCAACAAAATAATCAATAATTAAAATATAAATAATTATTAATAATTTGTCTCTTAAAATATTGATTTAAGGTTGGTATATATTGTCAACTTCTCAACAGAAAAACCTCATCCTTTGAGGGAGATGAACGATATATGTTTAATTATTTAAAAAACGATCAGATACCACTTTGTTGTGACATTATGCTTCCCAACCAGTCATCTCAGTGAAATGGAGGAATTCTATTCTTTGAACATCAGTTAATAAAAGCAGCAGCTTTAACTCAAAGGAACATTTGAAATTAATTTCGAGCAGCAGTACACTCTCAATAACCGATAAAATTTAATTAAAACCTCATTTGCATGTACCTTTTTCAATAAAATCTTTTTAATCAGAAAGTTCTTATTAGAAGGAGAAATTGAGGAATTTTATCAGAAGAACTACTGAAGCCGAAAGGAAGACAAATATAAGAAGGAAATTCGGGGGAGGAACTCCCTTCAATCTAGTCCTCCTTCGATTGAAAACCGGCCACTTTATCATGGCTCCGCATCCTTCCTATTGAATATAGATTGTCTCTAAAAAAATCTACATGAAATTCCTTTCTGTCTTTAGTTTACACGAGTTAAATTATAAATAATGAAAGTAAGTATTGATGAGAAACTAATAATTTCTAAATGTACCTATTTTTGTAAACAGAAAATAATATATATGACATTTTTTTAGCAAGAACAAACATATAGATTTTTTTTAACAGGTAGCCCTCAAACACAATGAGATATTAACATCACAAAAGTTATCAATAACTTCCTAATTTATGAAAACCTCCTTGTCGTTGATTACCATAAGGTATTTGCTAACAACTGGATTTACCATTTCTGCTCCTGTATATCCTGCATTTATATACCGCAGGTGAAAGGTAATTTATAAAAACTGTTTACAGCGTGCAGACCTGAATGAGGTTCTGGTACAATATTTTTCAGCCATTTATTAGAGTAAAACATCATAGCGCCATAAGCTGCATCTTAAAAACTGCTAAAGATCAAAATCTGATTAAAAATTCGAATATCGAACAAAAAAGAAACGAATTAACTTAAATTTTACGAACATGCCACCTTTATCATACTACGGAAATTAAAAACGTCTGCTAAGTAAGGACAGTATACGTCTCTCTCAATTTCCACAAATAAGCAACAAATATAGGAGCTGATAAACGAGACAAAACTAATTTAATCTTTTAATTGTTTACTTGGCAATGAATAGAATATAACCAATTAAAATAAATCTATAAACAAGTATATATTTCTATGTATATAACAGATAGGAGGAGAAACTCATTTGTAAATGAAACAAATGAATTGCTTTTATTTTCTTTTAAAATTACTACCACGAACAACCCACTTTATTGGTTATTAAGAATATGAGAGCCAGTTTTAATTGACTCAACCATCTAAAAGTTCAAGGGAGTGTTAATTTCTTTTAATAACTTTCGGGTAAAGCAATCTTAATTAAAATTATGGCGTAATAGTTGAATTTTGTCTGTTTAATTTTATTTTAAAAAATGTAAAAAAAAAAATATATTTAAGTGGTGATCTTCTATATATTGGTGAGTGTATTACATTTTCAAATAAAACAACTAAACAAGGATAGAAAATATTTTGACTGTATTTCTGCATTTGACTGGATGACTGTCCAGTCTGATTATTTTGACTGCACCCCCCCCCCCCCACTATTTCCATCCTAATTTAGATCTTCCAGTGAACTATTTTCCTCTCTAACACAAGAAAAAACTAAACGATATAAGACTATATTCGGACAACGTTTCGATAAGTTCATGCTGACATAATTCCATATTTTTTTCCTAATATTCTTAAAAAATGCAATTAGATTTATTAAATAAATGTAGGGAGTAACAAATTAAATAAAAAAAGTGTGTTTATTAAATAACTAGGCATTCTAAATCAGAAACCTCACAAACACACTGGGTAAAACTCCCTGAATAATCAAAAGGACCATGATTAAAGAAAAAGCTTTCGTGGCTGGAATAAGTTTAATGAGGTTGAAGAACTTTTTCAACTGCATCAACTAACTGAAGAAGTTTTCACAAAAGTTTATAAAAAACACGAGACACTTTACGATAAAGTAATGAAAAGGAAAAAAAAAACATATTGTGGAAATCGCTGGAATAAATCACTTTTTATTTAAAGACAATAAAACTTTACAGTCAGTTTTACAATATTGAAAAAATTACCAATTGATGCGACTGAAATTCTAAGAAGTGTTTCTATATTTCTATACAACTATTTTCTTCACCTATCTTGATCAAAGTAGTAAAAAATCAAAACTTTATTTTCAATAAATAATTACTTACTAAATTATGCGTAAGAAAAAAAAGCTGCTTGCTACTCAGATGGACTATTGGAGTAGAGCTGCCAGGGTAATCAGACTAGAAAGAAGGACTATTGCCGAAATTGGAGAACGGTCGCAAACTCAACAAAACTTCCTACAAAAAACAAGAGAAAAAAAACGAATGGTATGGTCATATCAGAACAATAAAAGAAGAAAGATTGCCCAATTAAATTTTCATTTGGATTGCTCAAGGGAGGAAACGACGAGGAAGACCACGAAAAAGATGGATGAAAGGAGTTAAGGAAAGTGTGCACGGCCATGGTCTGAGGAAAGAAGATATGCAAGATAAGACAAAAAGGAAAAATAAATTAAAGGAATTTTTTGGGTGAAGGAAATCTCGTTCTGAGGAAACCCTTAGGAAAAAAATATTCGTGATATTATAAATTATGGACAATAAAACACGATATTTAAGACAATCAGCAATTAGGCGAACCTGAGTTATTAGATTCTCTAAATTTAAAATTTCAACTGACATGAATCTGTTCTTCATAGATTTCCCAATTTCTGGAATGTCTAACTTAGCATTGTATGATACGCTTTTATTGTAACTTAACTATACATACATCATAAGTTTCCAACTAACCACATGACTCGCAAAAATCAGCTCACTGTTCACTTTAGTCGTTAGGCTATTTAAAAAGTGCGAGGAAAGTTACAATTAGATAGTAATAGTAAATAAAGAAATTATAATAATGATATTATATTATAGTAAAACACGAAGTATACCATAGAAGGGAATGGATCGAAAAGACTTAGAACCAGCCGATATTACTAATGAAGACATGGACAGAAAAAATAATTTTTTACTTAACGTTGAAAAACGGAGGGTGAAGCCAGAGACAAAACCGCCGAGAACTAGAGCAAATTGAACCGAAGAAAGAAAATCAGAGTATTAGCAAAGAATGAAAACCTAGTGGGCAAATCAAAAGAACAAGAAGCCAGAAACGTGAACCATCTTTACTTAATGTCTTCCACTTTAGGATCTTTGCGGCTAATAATAATAATACTCTTGGCCCAACAAAAGACCAAGGTAAATACAGACGACGGCATAACAGTGAGCTGTACACTCATGTTCCAAAAAAAATATCAGATGTTATAAGAAAGGTGAGAATAGCATATTATGACCATGCTAAGAATGAAACCTAAAAATTTGACGAACTGGATTTTAATATATTTTAAAGAAAAGAACATCAAACCCGGCTGAAGATATAAGAGATGCGGTTAACCTGCGAGGATGTTATGGAAAGCAACCGTCTCAGGTTGAAACTGGATACTGGGTTTGCAAGAAAAACCAAAGCTGAAGACGGAAAAGAATGGAAGGAAGAAAGGAGGGCGCAGCAGCGGCGACGAATGAGGGAGCTAGAGAAAATGCCCTAGCAGTTCTTATTTAACTTTTGTCAAGAATATGGGCATAATCTACAAATATATAATAGTATGTTTACATCATTTTAACATCCCTGTAACACCAATACCTGATCTTTACTCAATTTCATTAACTGGAGAGTTATTTGGTTTAATAACTTAGTTAAGTCCTCCCCGGTTGAAATTGAAGGGGCTATTCCACTTAGCCTGAATATCCACTTACTCCGGTTTGCCTTACAGGAAAAAGGATTCGACAGTATAGAGAAATCAGATTACAAGAGATATTCAATTACAAACGTTTCACTCAGAATAAATTAATCTGTGCCAACAATTTGAATCATTCCATCAAGTCCTAACATTTGACTAAACCCATATTGTCTAGGTTCCACTTCAATGTGATATTTAAGACAGTCTTATTAGTGCAATTATCAGTTCAACTTTATTCCCTTTTAATACATAAAACATAGCTTTTTCTCTTTCGATCATATAATCTTGTTGACTCATTTTTTAATTTAGAAAAAAAAGTATCTGCTCCGCAGGTTGTCACTTCGAGTTGAGTTACAAAATGCTATTCACTTTATTTCGAAGTATAGTTAATATATAAATATTTTTATTTGAAAATTAATAAAAAATAAAATACAATAAATTATAGTTAATATATGTTGGTTGAAACTTTCATTTCTAGAAGAAATGATTATCGAATTATACACATTTCCCATAATTACATTATCTTTTCAATACTAAAGCTCATGATAACTGCTATTTCTGAAAAATATCAAAAGATAAACGAACGAAAAGTTAAAACTTGAAGCAAGAACCTGAAAATTACCAAAAAATAAGTCATGTTATATATATCCAAAAAAAATAGGGGGCGACCTGTGGTCTAGTGGTTAGCGTAACAAACTACTAAACCCAAGATCGCGGGTTCGTAGCCCGGCAGGTGGCCCTAGGATTTTTTAAAGGGAGTAAAAAATTCTTAGTTACGCCGTCCTTCGGAAGGGACGTTAAACGGGGGTCCCGAGCCTGTACGATGTCAGGTACTCGTTAAAAATCCCTATCCTAATAAAACCTGGGTAGGCAAAATTTAGAGCTCCCACTGTAGCATCGTCCGATTAGCCAAAGCAGCATAAAGTGACGTTAAATGAACAAACAAACAGACAAACCAAAAAAAATAATACTAATCATGTACTATAACCTTCTCATTCGCCAATTAATAGAAGCAGAAATATGAAAATGAAATATTAAATAAAAGCTAAATTAGGTACATAATAAACTTCTTACCGGTATGAAAATTAAGTTCAAAGTCACCTGTGGTGTAATGGTTAATATAATAACCTACTATCCTCAAGATTGAAGCTACTCGTACCCAACTTTAGTCTTAGGATTTTTTAAAGGGAGTAAATAATCCTCAGTTATGTGGTCTCAAGGAGGGGAAATAAAATAGTGGTCCCGAGCAAAACTAGCGATATCAGGTACTTGTAGAAACTACCTAACCTAAAAATACTTGGCTAGGCCAACTCCCGATTAGCCATAGAGTTACGTTAAATGAAACGAACTAGAGTTGCAAAAAGAAAAAATAATAATTCTTAAATTGTACATTTTTTAAAAAACTTTTTATTATTTTTATTAATATAATAACAAATGATGCCATTTCTAGAATGTTAGGTATTTGTTATTGATTAAGTTGATTGATTGACGGACAAAAAAAGAACGATAGTTCCCTGATATCTGATTAAAAAAAAAAACTGTACCACTAAAACCGAAGGACGGGTCTGGGGTTCAGTCCATTGTAGAGACTGTACTGTTTCTTGGACAACGGTTGATTTCTCAGGGGATGATTTCTCCTCGATCACACTAAACTGCCAAAACCCCCTCTTATTTTATGGGTGAGCCCCAGAAAGGTCCTAGATCCCATAAGATATTTGGCTCCTAATATATTTAATAAAAATCTTGCCACCAGAGTGTTTTGAACCCTGGATCTTCGGCATGGCGACTCAGCGTATATATCCGACAATTGCTGTTCTAAAATAAATTAAAAATAAATAAACCTTAGGCGTTGATTGCCTAACGGTTTTACGCCAACGTACAAAATCAAAAAATATCAATTGAGCTTCTCTGTGAGTAAGAGGCAATTTTCATCGTTTCCATCTGAAAATAATCCGCTTTCTAAACGACCTCGGAGAGAACCCAAGCCGCTAAATTGAATTGCTCCCAGTATCAGTTTTCCCTCATTTCTCTATCATCATGAAGCTATATGGATCGTTATTGAATTATAACACCCCAAGGCCGATACCAAGTTATATCTTACCGGACGGGAAGCGTAGAAAGATTCAACCATCTCCTACATATAGCACTACTGTAACCTCATCTAATGGACATAATATTTTGAATAAAAAATCAGCAGAAAAAAATACAAAAGAAAATAACCTTAAGAAATTGTTTAATAGAGTTATATTTATAAAAAACGTTTATAAAATTAAATTTATAAATCTAAAAGTATAAAGTAAAACTCAACGGGAAAAGTTGAGGTTCTTAATTAGGAATTACTGAACAAAAAGAATCTTGCAATGAATTAGACATTACGAAACATAAAACCGTTGATACTCTATGGAACAAAGAGTAAGGCATTCACGAACATGGATCACCTGCTGGGAATAGAAAGAGTAGTATTAAGTGTGAACACATTGAGAACTTAAAAACGTCGATGAGAAAATGGAGACAAAAATACCTCGGGCATATACAAATAATGAAGCAGGATAGGCTAAAAAAATTAATATCTGATCAACTGATGAACCTAAGAATAGATAGGGTTTCTAAATATGGTGAGAAACATAAAGATCCTTCTGTAGGGGAGAAAAAGGCAGGAGAGGAACGGAAAAGGTAAGTAATGGACGGAGGAACGGAGGCAGAAGATGGAAGAGAGATAAAATATATCGGTGGAAAGAAAAAAAAAGGAAAGGTGTCTAGAAATGATATGTGCTTGTATTTAGATGGCCTGTAACACGATTATAAATATATATAATAGTTAAAGAATGACAAAAAAAAATGATATAATACAGAATTCACCCTACTTAAAAATAAAAATTTAAATAAATATGCAGTATACAAAAAAGCAAAAAAAAAACAACACTTTGTTACAAATGAAAAATAGCTTGTTTAAATTATAACCTCTGTAAAACATTTAATAAAAGAATTATTTTCAACTAATTGTAAAAAAGGAGAACGTACACAAAAACAGTAACAATAAATATTAAGGAATATGTGAAATTAAAATATTTTAAATTTACACACATATATAAATATATTAAATGTAAAAAAAAAAAATGAAATGTTCATTTTTTTATGGATAAAAGGAAAATTTAACATGAGTATATAAAGTAATTATATGTGAGTATATAAAAATAAATGAGCTCCATTAATGTTAATAATAAAGTTTATTTAATGTGCCCATAACGACACTTTGAGCTGTTTCTTTAGGATATAAATCGATATGTGATGTGTGGTTTACTCTCATTTCGATTTAGGAGTATGCGACCCACTTAGGAAATTGAATATTAACCGGTCCTATGTTTCGATAATAATGTGGTTTGGATCCCTGTTCTGTCGGGACACATGCTGGTACGACCTCATTCCGACATTGAAATGCAGATTATGACGTGAAATATTTAAATAGCACTCTGCATTTAAAATTCCTCACAGAGACAAAACATCCCTCTCACAGCGCCATGGAACACGCCCAATACACAAACACGGCCACCACTAACAGGTTTAGTGAAGCGAAAGGAAATATTTTGCAGTATAATTTCTTCATTATGTCGACTACAAACAATCTTGTCTACTAAACAGCACAATAAGAACTAAAACCAATAGAACTTATGCAATGCCTAATATGAAAATTAGAACTGAAATGCTTAGGCTAAATATTTAAAATAATGTATATACATTTTTAAAACTCTCATTTTGTTAAATAGTTTTCGTAATATGAGCTCTATCCTCTATGAACCATTTCTACGGGGATCACAGCATTATAACAAAAGCTTTTAAGAATGATAAAAGGCGATAAACGTCGCCCTCTTGAAATCAATAACTAATTAGTCTATTTAACTTATTTCCAACCTAGAATAATTAAATAATGATCATTGATCCGTAATGGAAATAAAATTATAGTAAATAGACAATGACATAAAATCTGAAAAGACTGAAAATGGACGAACTTCACACAAATAAAGGAAAACAGCTGGAGCGAATGTAAAATAAAAATATGAAAAAATAATAATAAACTGGAAATAAAACTTACTTACAATTAAGAGGAAATTTCTGAAGATTGATTACGTCGACCAATTAAAATTTTAAAGTTAAATTTGAGCAACTTAAGTTTTAAGTTGCAACATAAGATTTTAATTCTGAGTAACGGCAAATTAGTAAACTAAGTTCATATTCCACAGGCAGCTTAAAACATTTTTGTTAATTAATGAACAAAAAAGTTGTGATGATAATATGTAACAAAAAAATAAAATATATTTATTAGTAACACTCCAGTGATTGGCGAATGAAATTCTAAAGGCTTATTTTTTATTACTTTAAATGCTAAAATTAATTATATAACATATTTATTTGATAATTTGGGGATATTACAATCAAGTGAGTGTTTAGTTCGACAAGGTTATACAGAGAGCCCAAGAGGGGGGAATATGGGGGTTGTTTGCTGAAGACAGCTCTGTGTGTGTACGCTCTGCCTTTGAAGCAGTTACTCGAGAGCGGAGAGACAACTATATTACAGCGGGCCAGCATTCCTTTGTCCCAGCCCTGAGTCAAAGCTGGGGTTAAATTGAGCATATTAAAAAAAAAAGTTGACTTAGGAGTAATTAATAAACAACATTTACATGGTGCACAAAAATAATAAGGATTATATAAAATGTGGATTTGGAAAAATGATAAAAAATAAAAACTTAGAGGTATAATGGAGAGCACATAATGGAGGTATAATGATTTTTAAAAAATGTTCGGATTCAAGTTTGTTTCGTTTCTTTGCATTTACTGAGAACATTTACCGTAGTAATGTATATTTGTTTACAAGATCAGAAATTAGAGATTTCAACGAACAAATAGCCCACCGACTTTTTAAAAAAAACAGATATTTTGACGTGAGAATTTTCGATTAAAAATTGGAGTGCTTTTACGATATTAAAACAAACTAAGGTGAAAAAATAAATATTTTAAATTAAAAAAATTACAATGTGTTAGGGACATAAAAAAGTAAGTTTTCATCAAATTTCGTGACTAAATTTTTTTTTTGTAAAAGATAAAAATAAAAAAACCAAAAACTTGGTTATTTGAATTTTTCACATACATTTTGAGGTTATGTGAAAAAAGTGTAAATATAAAAGTTGTAGATCTTTTTATTACCTACAACTTTCCCATTTAATTTTTTCCCATGGGACTTGTAGTTTTGCCGGAAATCGAGATAAGCCGATTTTTACCCTTAACCCTCCCCCTTCCCACTTCTCGACCTCAGATCGCCCGAAAATTATTTTTCCTTTCATTTTTGTTATATTCTCTTCCTTTTCCATGGGTTTCATCCTACTATAATTTTTTTTGGTTTCAAAAATTATCGACCCTGGTCTATAGTCATTACCTTCTATAAGACATCTTATATAGATTTTAAAATTCTTTTTAATAACATTACTATTTAATATAGTGTTATCTAAAGGCAGTTTTGTTTTACAAATGTTCTTCTATTTCATGTTCAAAATTCATAGCCTCCGCTTTAGGTCAACAAAAAAAATAAAATAAATAAAAAAAAACATTCTGCTTACTAATATTTTTTGATACATAAGTGATACATTTTTAATTTGATTTTTAGTAGTATTAAAAAAAATTGTTTTCTTTAATACTAGTTCGATTTTACCTGTCGTAAATCTAATAATTTTGACCAATATTTAATTTTGTGTAACTTTCACTAGTACTCAATTGTAATATGGATTAAAAAGTTATCCTAACGATTTAAATTTGGGCGATTTATTTGAGAAAAATTATTTTAAACTTGACATTGATGGTATCGGCATCGAACCTTCTGGTTTGCTAAATCTTTATGATTATTAGTATTTTTAAAAATATTTGTAAAATTTCTTGATAGATTTTAACATTGTATGTTATGCATTTATTATTCTATATTATATCTCAAAAGAATAAGGGCAATTACGTAAAATTGTTTAATTTATGCATTAGTAAATTATAAAGCAAATAATAAACAAATATGAAGATTAAATTTCGATCAGAGAAATATTTTTATTTTTTCTCGAAACTATTTGATAAAACTGGTTGGATGGAAGGAAGTTGGAGGTAGGGTGGCCGAACAGCGATCACAGCTTCATTCTTTGGTCAGCTGGAATTCAATAACGGATTCCGCTTTAGGGCTACAAATTGTTTTGTATTCATTTATTAAAGTGAGCCAGGCCTCACCAAAATTAAAAAATAAAAATTGCTAATGGTAAGAAAAAATATAACTAAAAAATTTTAAAAATTTGTATTATACCTTTGATGATAATAGCATACATTAGAAAATTATACTCTTAATAATTTTAAGAAATAATAAAAAAAAAGTATAAAAAAAATTAAGTTTGTGCTTGATTTTTTCTCAAATATATTTGGCACGGCCTAAGGCAGCGAATAGGCCCGTTCTTTCCCCCGACAATAGTGATATCATTGGAAGGAAGTTGTGACATGAAGACTTCTACCAATTTAGGAAACTTCAGGCACTGATATTTTTGTGAAGTTACAAAACGATTCGTCGGTGATGTTGGGGGAACTTCTGCCCTGATATCTTTGTTCGCTTCACAAACGATCAGATTGAGCTGTCTAGTAGATAAAGATTTATTACAATGGAAATAAATAATTCTCAACAATGAAGAATCTTAACGACAAAGAAACTATAAACGGGAATTTGTTTACAACCACATTGTATAATAATGTAATACTTAAATAAATTAAAAATAATATTTATTTACTTAAACTAAAAGTAATCTGCATATAAATACAGAGCTTAAATGAAATATAATATAAGTAATAAACAAATTATAATAATTTCATAATAAATAATTACATAAATTTATTAAAACTAAACATAATATATTTTCTATTCTTTATATTTTAACAGAACTTTTTAAAAACTTTGAAAAATTAGATTTAAAACCTTTCAAGTTTCCTTAAAAACAAAACTTTTCGTATTAAACCACTCTACAGCAAATAATACGAACACTGTCAATTTAAGTGAAAGGATTTACTATTAATCGGGAAACATTGGACTAAATTAACGATAGAAAAAAATATGTTTCTTCACATTCAATTTATATGGAACCAACAAAAAATATTATAATACTGTAATTTTATTAAACCAATTATGCCTTTAACCAACTGTAGTTTGGAAGTGAAGGAATAAAAATGAACATTAAATTGTGGTTTTAATTTGGTCAAACACCGAAATAGAAGAAGTAATCCAGTCAAACTCTCGGTATAGCCCCTTCAACGGACTGGGCAACAGTACCCGCCTTACCGATAGGTCTTGTAGGTTAAGTCGAACCATCTAGCCTTACTTTAATGCTTTAATTTAATGAATAATAAAAAAAAACATAAAACGCAAAATCTCCCTATTATTAAAGAAAATTAGAGAGTTACTAGGTATAGATAAAAAATTAATTTACTTGGTCTAGGAAGAATGATATAAACTGCGCAAAAATGAATAGGGATACCACTAATTTTGTTGTAGTTATTTACTTTGCCTATCATTTTAATATAATTTTTATTATAAAAACATTATTATTTATTAGAAATTATACTACATTAAATATTACTGAAGTTATTAAATATATAATAACATAAACGCTAGGTGTATTGAATACTACAAAATTAGCAATATATCTATTCATTTTAGCCCAGTATATATAAAATGGTTACTTAAGGTAAATCGAGTAACGAAACTTACAACCTAATTTACTGAGCAATGTCATTAAAATTAGCAAGACATGAACATACATCAAAATCTAATCTCTAAGCCATGAGCATCTATCGAAATCTAACCTCTAAGACAAGAATTATTTTTAGTCAAAAATGTAATATAAACTGTCAGGGTTTATTTTGGGGTTAACTAACTTTCTGATTAATGTAGTTGGACGAAAAGTTGTTGAGGTTCGTATAACAACTTTATCCATGCTAAATCCTAGTTTTAACAAGAATTCGAAGAACATTATCAATCAGGATTACGATTAGAGGATAAATCCATTATCTAATCCATCTCAACAAAGAATGTTTTTTTAAATATCATTGATCTATTCATTTAATAAAACAGTACTTCAATAGAACAAATTGGAATATGTCATTGCGATGATAGAACTCATCAATCCTGGATGAGGTGCGGTCAAACAGCAAACGGACATGACAGGTTTGATCTCACTCACTTCAATCATTGTTTCCTCTACCTTGAGCAAGGTACAAAGGTAACAAGCTAAGGTACAAAATGTATTTGGCCAATTTTTTTTTTTTTTTTTTTCTGAGAGGGATCAATTCAGAAGGTAAAGAAAACTAAATCGAAATAGGAAAAATGTCACGAACATGTTAGTGGTTAATATAAGCAAAAGGCAGTTATCTATCAAATGACAAGTACTAATCTACAATAACTCTTCTTAAATTCTTTTAATAAAAAAAGTTCAATAAATGTAGACCATAAGACTCCGTTAATAGAAATTCATCATCATCATAGTCGTTCCTTTCTACCGATCTGAAGTGTGAGGTTTCTTTCTGTATAGCCCGGACCACACCGTACGATCTTCTAACATTTCTCTCCTTCTATTCCATTCCAGACTTCTCTTTGCGAAGATTTCCTTAATACCATCTTACCAGGTACGTCGGCGTCTTCCTCTGGACCTTCTTCCTTCAACCTTAGCCTCGTAAGTCATCTTGGCCAGCCTGTTATTTTCCATTCTTAAACTGTTATGTCCAAACCATCTTAGACTGTTTTCTTCAATGACTTTTTCTGCAGGGTCCACTCCGAGGCTTGATCTAATGATCGAGTTGCGAATTCGGTCTCGTCTTGTTTTTCCCTCTATCTTCCTTAGGAATCTCAATTCTGAACCCTGAATCCTACTTTTATGTTTGGTAGTCAACGCCCAAGATTCCGAGGAGTATGTTAATATGGGGAGAAAAGTAGATTTATACACCCTCAACTTTGTGTCCTTGGATACTTCTCTTTTATTCAGGAACCTTTTATTTAGTGCATGGAACAATTTACCAGCTGAGTTGACCCTCTCCCAGATTTCATTGTCCATGACTCCATTCTCATCAAGGTGTGCTCCCAGATATTTAAAGGTTCTCACCTGTTCGATGGGCTTGTCCTTAATTCTTATGACTCTCATTTTTCGGTGAGGCACCCTGCCAATTCTCATAACCTTTGTTTTGTCAGGGTTTATTTCCATATTGATCTTCTCTAGTTCATCTTGAAGAACCCTGATATTGTATATTAGGTCTCTATCGTTGTTGGAAAGGACTACCATATCATCAGCAAAGGCCATCAAGGAGTAGGTAACTTTATTTAAGTATCTAAATCCCAGATGGAAACTTCTCATCCGGGCTTTGGCCTGAGATATAGCAGAATCAAGGACCAGAATAAAGAGAAGTTGGCTCAAGCTTCAACCCTGTCTTATACCAAGTTTGGTTGTGAACTCTTTGGAGTAACAATTGGATGCCCTCACTACATTTCGGGTGTTCCTGTAGAGGGTCATTATTGCCAGCATTAGTCCTTTGTTAATGCCTCTCTCTGTTAAAGCCTTGCGGATGTCCACTTTCTTTATTTTGTCAAATGCTTTGGTGAGGTCTACGAAGCACACGGTTAACTCATTGCATTTTTCTATTACTTTTTCTGTGATCTGTCTCATGGAGAAGATCAAATCTTGTGTGCTCCTGTTTTCTCTGAAACCATATTGTTCCTCCTGGAGCTGTGGGTCCACTTTTTCTACCAGAAATTTTAAAACACTAAGAAAGGATTGCAATCATGAACGAAAGTTTGCAGAAATCCATTCCATATTTCTGCAAACTTTCGTTACAACTGGTATGGATCGAAGAATGGAATATTGAAAAAGGCGTTCTATTAATCACTTTAATCCTGGATAGAAAAAGAGTAACAGACAGCATGAGATCTAATATTTCGATTATAATATAACTAATGAAATAGAATTAAAAATTGACGCAAGAATAATTGACGCGTGACGGATGGTACTGATCAATGAAAACCGAGGGACCTGGAAGTGCAAGATTATAAGACAATATTTAGATATACAGTCTTGTATGGAAGTGATTCCTGGGCTCTAATCTAGTCTAAATAATGAGTAATTATTATATGTAATAGTTCATTTTTTCTTATTGACTGGACTCGTTTCTTTAGGAATTTATATTGGGAAAGAGAAAACCATTTTCCAGTCATTATATATTCTTAATCCTAATTGATCATTTGAGACGTTTCGACAACAATGTGTCATTTTCAATCTTTTACATTTAGTTTTCAGCATCAGTACCAATCATTTATATAACTTTATAACCGTTATAAGTCTAAACATTCTGCAAGTCACATTCATTTTAAAAATGTTTAAAATAAAAACTCTAGGGGATCATTTATTCTCCATGGTCAAGATAATGATCCCCATGGAGGTTAAATGATCCCCTTGAGTTTTTATTTAAAATTTTTTTTAAATTAATGTTACTTGGAGAGTTTTTAGACGTATAACTGTAATAAAGTTATATAAATGGTTGGTACTGATGCAGAAAACTAAATGTAAAAAATTGAAAATGACACATTGTCGAAACGTCTCAAATAATCAATAAGGATTAAGAAAATATAATTGACTGGAAAATGGTTTTCTCTTTCCCAATATATGTAATAGTTTGTATACAGGGAAAGGAAGATTCTGCCGTGATAAATGCACAAAACGCGAAAGAGGAATCAATTGAGGATTGATGAATTGAGGATGCAAGAAATTACCTTACATAATCCACCAGAAGATGGTTACGTCATGAAGAAATAATGAATATGATAATATTGTTCAGAAGATAATAAAGGCTAAACATTCATCAACGAAAATAGTTAAAGGTTGCGTTGACAAAGACACGGATATAGTAGATTGAAGGACCTTCAAGGGCATTGGAACATCGAAAAGAAAGAAATTCTATGAAAAAATTAAATATCTATTT
This sequence comes from Troilus luridus, assembly GCA_964056705.1. Classification (NCBI taxonomy): domain Eukaryota; kingdom Metazoa; phylum Arthropoda; class Insecta; order Hemiptera; family Pentatomidae; genus Troilus; species Troilus luridus. The sequence continues at coordinate 39,670,294 of OZ057412.1, read as the reverse complement.
TTGACTGAATTTTTTTTTTTTTTTTTTTCTTAGCCCCTTTGGGTTTGAAGATTTCTAACTAGAATTGAAGAATTGACGGAGAGGTATCTCTTGTACTGTACGATGTACATTTTAAGAGGAGGATGAGAAGGTGGAAGGTTCTAATTTATTCATTTCTATTTTTTAACTTTAGATTTTTCCGGTGATGGGGCTCACCGTGTCCTTTTCCTTTTGTTTGTTGATTTTATTAATTTCTCAGTTCAGGCTGAAACTTTGTACGTGATCTTGCCACGTTTGTGGCCGTCCTGTTGGGGCGAGTGTCCGAAAAAGAGGGTTAGTACAGTATTTCAGGCTGTCAAAAACTTTAATGTGTCTACGTTTAATGAAGTCTGTAACTGTCGGTATGTCGAGAGTAGTGTGTAGGAGGTCCGTTTTTGTTTTGTTCAATGTTGTGTGTCTCACTATGCGTTGCAGTACGCCATTCTGAAACTGTTGGAGCTTTTTCGCTGTTGCCGGCGTGATGTTACCTAATAGTGGTGCTCCGTAAAGGAGTGCCGGTCTTAGGATGCTCTTGTAGATGGTCAACTTGAGGCGGAGGGATAAGTTAGGAGATGTAAGCAGGTGGTTAAGTCTGTAAGACTTGGTCCTAACCGATCTGAGTTTCTTCCTACAGTGGTAGGCTAGTTTAAGGTGCCGGTCAAGGGTGACACCTAAGTAGACTATGCTGCTCGCTGGTCTGTTTTCACGTCCCGCTACCCTATAGACCTTAGGGAGAGGGCGGCGCTTTTTCCCCTGAAAGGAAAAAATTATGCAGTCCGTCTTTTTAGGATTCACTGTGATGTTGAGTCCTTCTAGCTTCTGTGTGATGCTCGCACAGACCTCCTCCGCCTGCCGTAGAGGTCTCTCTGCGCTGATCGAGGTGCTGTAGATCGCTATGTCGTCGGCATAGGCAGCTACAGTAGCTTTTTTGTAGTTGGCTCCAACAGTTTCAGCTGTGTATATTGAGAAAAGTACTGGAGATAGCACAGACCCCTGAGGCACTCCGCAGGTGAATGCGATGGCTTCCGATGATGTTTCGCCGACACGAACTGCTATCGTTCGCTGTTGAAGAAACGACCGTAGGATCGAGTAGAGCTGTTCCGGAAATTCGTTGTCCTGTAGTGTCTTGCATAATAGGTTATGGGAGACTGAGTCGAACGCTTCCGTGCAGTCTATGGAGATCATAGCCGTCGCTTCGTTCTTGGCGGTGCACTGGCTCACTTCCGCATGTATCTTCGCCAGGTGATGATCCGGACAGAGGCCGGCCTGGTAGGCGGTTTGCTCCGGTGGGATGAGTGCTGTCTCTGAGCAATACGCCTTGAGATAATTGAGGACAATTTTCTCAAAGACTTTCCCCAGATGCGGAAGCAAGCTGATGGGCCTGTAGTCCGCTGGCTGTGATCCTGACTTCAACGGCTTGAGTAGAGGAAAAAGAATAGCTATCTTCCAATTGTCTGGAAAATATCTTAACCTGAGGCAGGTATTATATAAATTGGTCAAGTGAGCTATTCCTCTTTTTGGAAGTTGTTTCACCAATATAGTTTGTATCCCGTCGTGGCCTGGTGCTTTGTTCCCCTTCATACGACGAAGAATCGCCTTCAGCTGCTTCGGTGATACAAACATATAGTTGGTTCCTGCCTCTTCGGTTGGTAAATCATTGTGTGCAGGATCTGTTCTTCTTGAGATGATTCCACCATAGTGATGTGAAAACTTGGTAACCTGTTCTTCTACTGTCAATAGTTTGTCCCCTTCGTGAAGTAGTGTAGAGCTTCTCTTCTGTGTGCAGGTTTTCAATAGCTTCCAGAACTTTCTGTAGTCGCCATGCGTGGACCTCAGTTTTTCATGCCACTGTGCAGTCCTCCATTGTTTTATGAGATTTCTAATCTGCGTGGTAAGGGAATTTACCACCGATTTCGTCTCATAATCTCAATTCTATACCATTTATTCTTCCACTTATGGCGGGTGGCGATAAGGTTCAGAATGTGGTCTGGCATAGGGCGTAGAGCTGGTGGAAGTGGTCTGAATTTCGGAATTGCTTCATCTGCGGCTCTTCTGATTGTTTCTGTGAAGAACTCGACGTATGCGTCAACATCACTTCTTGTCCGGAGTGTGGGAACTGTTGACAGTACGTGATGGACCTGTGCTTTGTATGTTCCCCAGTCTGCTTCCTCATATTTATATTTTGTCACCGCTGGAACAGGTATGTCCTCATCCATAATATAGAGCACAGGTCTGTGGTCGGAGGTAATAAAGTCCAACGTCGAATAATCCACGAATCGATGCGGCTGCCTCGTAAGTAGTAGATCGATGGTAGATGTGAAGGACGGCTTCGCTCGATGTCTGAAAGTGTGTATTTTGTTTTAACTTATAAAACTACTTTTGAATATATGAAGAATGAAAAATAAACGGGAAATTTATGTTTGATTTGTCAAGTGAAGACTATAAGTAGCTTTTTATTATAATAATAAAGTATTTCTTTTATAAAGCTCACATTAGAGGTAAAAAGTAGGTTAGAAGGCGAATATTCCCTTCCAAAGAGATAATGTGTTATAAATATAAAATCACGGTACTTTGTGCAGATACAGATTAAAAAGGATTTACTACGCTAACATCCCTTTTAGGAAAAAGGAACTTCATAACGAATGGTTTATTTATTGCTCAAGAGTAAATACATAATACTACGTAGAAAGAAAATAACATGTTTATCTAAAGAATAAATAAGTTATGTACTCACTCACTTGTTTAATATTGAAGATGATTAAGTTCACATACCTGTAAAAAAAGAATTAAATTAAGAATAATATTATTGAATATTTGGACAATTAACCAAATAATAAGAATATAAGTAATATAAAATGTAGGATATATTTAGATACATATATAACGCAATAGAATTATGTCCTTTATTTTTCCGTAAAATTATTTCAAAGTTGGACATATACAGGAGATTATGTGTTAAAGCTAATATTAATATTTAGTTTTTAGTTTATCAATAGTAAAATTAAAGAATTTGCGAAGTACTCAACCGATTTCGCATAACAATGTTATATACGGACGTTCCTACTGGTTCATACGAACTAATCTCATAGTTAAAATGATATTTGTAACTTACACATTGATGAATAACATTTTTTTTAATTATTACTGAATATAGAACTCGGAGGACCTTGGCGCAGGACAGAGAAGAGTGGAGGCGACGCCTTGATGAGGCCAGGACCCGTCCTGAGTTGTAGAGCCAGTCTTAATTAACTGAATATACCAATCATAAAATGAATAAACAAATCTGCACTTAATTTTAAAAAAAAAGAAGCAACCTTTAGTAAAGGGGGTTGAAATGAAGTTAGGCTTCATCAAGGCAAGCATTGACTGTAAATTAATTCTTTCATCTGAAGAATATTGATGTTTTTCTTTTCTAAAATCCTTTCTTGATGTATAGGTACAGTTTTATTTGCTGATATTTGGTGGCGTGGGTATCTCTTTGTAATTTTTGTTATGTAAAATTTATAAACTGTTAGTTTTACAACTTAGATAATAATTTTTAAAAAATCGTTATAAAATGTTTGCTACGACCGTTTAGTTTCGTCATTAGAAATACAGGTAAAGAAACACCTAGTTATATAAATACAAAAAAATAATATAAGTATTATGGGAACTCAAAATTGAAGTATGATTTAGAAAATAGAAAAAATGAAATTTCAGTCTGAATTTAATTAAACCCATAAACTTTTTTTTCTGTCAATACTAGAACTAAGGTATCAAGTTATAACTTAAGATATATGTTTTTAAAATTTGTAATATTCCAATTGTGATAAGACAACTTCAGAGCTTTCTGTACCAGAGCTTATCTGTCAATATTACAATTACCTCCCGGATGAGTGGATCGATTTGATCGCTTTTGATAGCTGTAAAGTAAACCAGGTACACTTTACGCATTAGCGGCTGTTGATTATCTGGAAAGCTTTTGTCAAAAGCCCTCTACTTAAAGCTCTCTAAATATTCATGAATAAAGTAAAGTACATTCCAAAGAAGGAGCATGATGAAAAAAAAAATCACGAAAACTTTATTTGTCGGATACTAAATAACTCGGAAACTAAACATTTAGTAATTTTTGAAGAAAATTATTTGAAATGAGAAATATCTACAAAAATATCTATAACTGATCATTATTAGGAAAAATAAGAGGAATTACATATCGGAGCTATATTTTTATATATTTGTACAATCACTGTAAGGTAATCGAGTAAAAAAATATATCTGCATTTTCAATGCAAAGAATTTTTTTTCTCCTATATACTGGACTATCCTTTAAATCATACAATTCACCAATGAGTAAAAACCTTTATTCCAGTCGGATACTCTTGTTAAAAACATTAACGAAGGATTAAAGACGTTTCGACAAATTCATTTGTCATTATCAATTTCTGTTCTTCGCAACATCATATTAAAATTCGCAAGTAAACATCACTTGAGGTCAAAAAAGGATTTAAAACAATTTTTCAAAATAAAGTCCTGGAAGTTAACCTACTTCCATGGTCAGATGCACACATATGTATTACTAATACGTATTACTAATGTATTACTAATAAGTAATACATATGTGTGCATCTGACCATGGAAGTAGGTTAACTTCCAGGACTTTATTTTGAAAAATTGTTTTAAATCCTTTTTTGACCTCAAGTGATGTTTACTTGCGAATTTTAATATGATGTGGCGAAGAACAGAAATTGATAATGACAAATGAATTTGTCGAAACGTCTTTAATCCTTCGTTAATGTTTTTAACAAGAGTATCCGACTGGAATAAAGGTTTTTACTCATTGGTGAATTGTATGATGCAAAGAATTTTGAACCCTCCCTTTGCCCTTATCAGTATAGGGCCAGTTTGTCAAAATGAAAGATACTTAAAATTACAAAAAAAAATAAAAATAATAATAACATCACCTAAATCGGACCATCAATTGAGCATCAAAAACGCTTCACAAAATATACACAATACAAGTTACCTGGTGAAATTACGAGTCCACCCTTAATTAGTTTTTTATTTAAATTTACATATTTCGCAACATGAATATTGTTGAAAAAAAATGATCCTAACGGGACAAATCAACAATGTTTCATGTGCACTCTGACACAATGCTGTTTGGAAATTCACTTGAATGGTAACATATCTCGCTTGTTTCATGTTCCTTTCTGTAGGAATGCGCGTCATTCATTCTGTGATATATAATCTAAATAAGACGGATAGGAAAAGGAATCATTACTTACATAAAAAAAAGGTCTCTAATTAAAACACAGCTAAAAGTAATTAATAAAGAATCCTGTAAATTGTAAGATGTAATGTAATATAAGGAAATAATGTAATAATTATTTTTAACGAAATCAGTCCGAAAATCCTACAGGTAACGAACGTAATTACAGAAATCCTAAGTTTACTTTAGTAGGGATAAACTGATAAACCAAGAAGCAATCTAGAAGGATAACAAATTTGAAAACCTTTCGCTCCCGGTGGTTTAGATTCTTAACTCGCCCGAACATTAATGAATCATAATGGAAGCTCAAAGTCGCCCATAACTCAAGGCCTGATGAATATTCTAAAACTTCTGTCGGGAGCAAAATGGATTTCTTAAAGAGTCCCAGTTTGCGTTTTAAATTCCAAGACAACACGGAATACTCAAAGCGAAAACCGATCATAAATGAATTCCTAAACTTGGAAGTAGAAGTCTCACTTGTGTCTAGTGCACCAACTTTAATGAAATTAAGAACAACTCGGGAATGTTCTTATCAGATATCAAATCATAAAATATTTATGCGTAATTATAAATTCCTTTTCATCCTCATGCAGTAAGAGAAAAACATTTTTTTTTTACTAATAAAGGTGGGAATGAATAAGTAAGAATTCTGCTTTTACTTAACTTTACAAAAAAATAACAAACATTTCTAAATATTTTCAAACATTAGAAAGAGCTTGAAAAATGGTATGCGTAATGATTTTCATTAAAACAAAACGCACTACTTAATGATATACAAAAAAAGAAGGTTAAGTTAGAAATTATTAATGAAGGTATATAAATAAGTTATTTTGTAACATATGTCAATCTTAGCTAGTTCAAAAAAATGGTTTAATGGTGTTCAAGTTTTAGACCAAAAAAGGTTTTGCAAAAGACACATATAAAAACAGTTCCATTCTAAAATTTTAACTTGATTCAATAATATATTTCATAATGTTGACATTTTTAATTATTTACACCCAGAATAAAATTGAACGTAGGATAAAATAAAATATATAAGTATTAGGGCATACTATTAGGATATTAAAATAACATATTATAATTCAACAACCAAAAAAAAATATTTATAAATAAATACCCATATTTTTTTATGATAATGAAAGAATACTTTGATATAAATTGAAATTACTTGATATAAAATTATAAAATAGTACAGATCATAATGCAAAATAATCATAAAAAATTAATTCGAATCCGAACTCTCTTTCTATTGAAACTATATATATATATTTATATATATATATATATATATATATATATATATATATATATATATATATATATATATATATATATAAATATATATATACCAATAACCTTATATTTTTTTTCATAAACAAACATATTTTGTAATGTCTATTTAAAAATAAATCAAAGAAAATGGAACTTAATGAGAACTAAACATTCGCAAACGGAATAGAGATTTATTAAAAGCGGCGAACAGTAAATCCTTGTTACTGATCGGATCGGCTTGCCCCCGCTATGTCTAAACATAAACTGCCAAGTCGTAAAAATACAACACATATACTCCACAGTTCCACAGACATAGCAAATAGCTCGAACAAGATTTGTCATTTCACAATATTCCCTTAAATGTTTTGCAATATCGAAGGATTTAGGACCCATCATTATTAGTGCATTGATTATAGAATAAGTATCAGATCCGTATCGTAACAGAAGAATATTATATACAGTGACATATATGATAAATGACAGTCTAATAATAAATAAAAAAAACTTTACACAGACTGTAGGTCAAGTTAATACTAGTTACGTTCCTAATTCGAATAAGAACGAAATATTTTTTAGGTGGTGCGACTAAGCATTATTGAAAAATATTAAAGTAGAATTCAATCCATCTGTAACTACCTTAATTTTTCTTATTATTAGCACAATAGTACCGAAGAATCAACTAGAACATTATAAAATTAACAATAAATCAAGGGAAAATAATAACAAACCTAAATATTGAGAGAAACCATTATCGAATGGATGTTAACATAATTAAAAAATTAGAGCCAACGGACTACTTTGGATTTTTTACACTAGTAACTTGTAAGGCTATAAAAATATTATATTTTAGAAAACTTGTTAACAAATGATAATTTTTTTTTATATTTATTTATTGATATTTACAACTGTATAATAAAAATACATCTAGTAAATGTGCTAAGCGATACATAATGACATGTGAAAATGACAAGTAGAGAAACTACCCACTGGTAGTACTCAAATCATAAGTTCAACTAAGAAGTCACGGGGCCATCTTCTTTTCAGACGCCTCGGAGGATTATCGGGAATTGAAGAGGAAGCTAGGTTTAAAACCAGAGGGTTTGAGTGGAAATGAAGTTTGTTATGAAAGGATAGATAGCGGGTTCGGGCCAAATCAGCAACAAATGGGACATTAAGGTCGTTATGGATGATTTTATTCTTAACAAAATAAGGAGCATTAAGGATTTTACGAAGGATTTTGGATTGTAGGGATTGGATGCGAGAGGAATTCGATGGCTTAGTGGAGCCCCAAAGCTCTACTCCGTAGGTCCAAATAGGTCGTATGATGGTCAAGTAGATGAGTCTTTTGTAATAAATTGGGAGCTTAGAGCGTTTGTCGAGTAAGTGTTGAAGTAGCCTGAAACGTCGAGCGGTTTCTTGTCTTTTCAGTCTCGTATGAGGATTCCAGGTTAATCCTTTGTCAAGATGCAACCCTAAGTATCGGATCTGTTCTACAGGCACCAGTGGGATATTATTAAAGTATACTGAAGGGCAGGAAGCCATTGGTTTACGACGTAAGGTAAAAGTGATTTGATGTGATTTTTGAGAGTTTATTTTAATTCTCCAGTTTTGACACCATTCTTCAAGATCAGTGATATGGGATTGGAGGCTTTGGGATGCAATAATTGGATTGGTGTTGACAAATAATACACATGTATCATCAGCATACGTGGTAAGGATAGTATTAGGATGAGTTGGGATGTCAGCTGTATAAACTGTATAAAGGATTGGGCCAAGGATAATACCTTGAGGGACACCAGCAGATTGGGAAAATAGGGATGAATAGACATTATTATGAACAAATGATAATTAAAATCAATTTGTTAATATCCTTAATCATTATGTTCTATCATTAATCAATTGGTTAAATCATTCATTTAGGTCAAAACTAAAAAAAATACTATTAATAGCAAGACATAAAAAAAACACATTATGTTGACAATTACGCTACGTGGTTTGAACTTTGAAAACTTGAACTTTTTTAAAGACCAATGCTACCTAAATAATATACAAATAGTACCTAATTTGTGATATTAATCGTAATTATTTTACGATTCAAAAGTTATAAAATAAAGTTGAACTTCATATTTTATTTATTGTTATTGTTTATTTCATTCTGTATACTTAAAATTGGAACATATGTAGCGTCAACAGATCTTATTGCACTTATTACATTAGAAACTTTATTACTAAAACCTATCAGGGCTTTTAGCAAAGTGAGAATTTAAGGAATAGTACAAATCTGACAATTGAGTATGACCAAGATCATCCATAGCTGTTCCTTTTAACAGTCCCAGTAACTAGGCACATAAGTAAACTGATAAGCTACTTTTTTTTAAAATTTACATAACTGTCGTATTATGTATTTGTTTAAAAGCTTGATTAATGATGATTAAATCTTGATTTTGATAGCAGCCATAAACAACACTGTGAAATCTGGATGTCCTCCCTGGGGCTTCCCCAGCTTCTACAATGTCGATATCCTTAAATAGGGGACAACCTGTTAATTGAGCATAATATGGGCAAACTAACCCCCTGCATAATCCTTGAATTAAAAAAAAACTATACTCCCTATCATGTGTTGGATCGTATAGCCTTCTTGGTCTATACTACATTTTTTCTCGAATCATACCCATAATCGAATCCTATGAGATTCCTTTACATCATTTTGGATTCCGTCCCAGGCACTCGACGGTCCAGCAGGATCTCCGAGTTGTCGATTACATATCCTATGCTCTTGAAAACAAACAATCCTGCACAGGCGCATTTCTGGACGTAGCACAAGGTTTCGACCGGGTATGGTACGCCGGTTGCTGTTCAAGCTCAAAACCCAGTTACCCAAATCCTTATTCCGGGTTCTTTGACCGTACGTTTCTAATCCCTTCCTCCAATTACTATGTCGTAATGAATACTCTAATTCCTATGTGTGGATTTGTGTGTAATTTTGCTTAGAAACGCTTGTAGTATGTTCGTATGTGTTCGCTGGTATTTTTAAGTCAGCAAGCAAAGATATGTTATAAACATACCAAAGCCTTTTGTGAGAAGGCTAAGTATTTTTGATCGAAAAGTTTGTAGTCCGTTTCTGTGAGTCTGTTTAGCGGTTCCATAAATCTTTAATGCATAAGTCTAAACTGGAAATCGTTCTTAATCACAAAATAAGTAGGAGCGCTAACAGTTTTACATAAAGTGGAGTGTTTAACGAAGAAAGTAACGCATATCCCTCTGTGGTTTATTTAAAAACATAAACTTCCGACGAAAGGGGAATATAATTCAACGGAGAGAATGAATAAGGAAAGACTCGGTGAAGAGGAAGCGAGATAGAAATGCTGTTTGTTAAAGACGGGTAGGCTTTTTACCCTCCACCGAAACCCGAAAAAGGGTAAATACATTAAATCCCTGAAACTTGTGAGGGAGGAGGATTTTAAGATGAGGTTGCCGGCAGGTGTAGCTTCCTCGAAGCGTGGGCCTGCATATTCGGATTATCCCAAAGAGCTAGAGTCCTTCCGACATCTCCGCTCCTGGAAGTGGCTCAGGAAAAGCAAATACACGAAGATTGGGATATCCAAGAGTAAATTTACATAGCATATGACACGTAAAAGTAAAAGTTGTAAAAAAAAAGAAAAAGTAAATGGACTAACGATTATTGTAATTTTAAACGTAAGTTTGTATATGCCTATTCACTAAAACAAATATTTAATAATTATTTTCTTCATAAAAGCAAAAAATATGGTTAATTATGCAAAAAAAGGAAATTTATGACTTATATTTCGTTCTTTATATTAATTTATTACCAAAACTACAAATATAGTTTTTAAAATGATAATAGTTTCGATACTAACAGGTGCTACCATCGCTACAGATAAATATATATTTATACCTTCACCTTAATATTATTTTTTTTAAATAATATTTTTTATTTTGAAATATAAGGGTAGTGTCATCTGTAGGCCTGACGAACCCATATTTCTGATATTTCTTTCACAACAGAAACTTTTTCAGCCTAATTTAATATTTTACGAACATTTTTTATATTGACCCACCTTATATAATGTATTTACGAATTTACAACGCATCGAAAATTTTTTTTTACATATCATATAGAGAAATGTTTTACACTTCACCAATGCCAGTTAAAATCTTTATACTGACAGATTTGGAATATATTTAAATAAAATTCAGGATAAGGAAAACATGTAAAAAATCCTAGTAAAAAAAAGTAGATTACACGAATAAAAACAAAATATAAAATAAAAATATTGAAAACATTATTGGAACAAGTTATATTTAACATAAAAATCAATTTGTATAAGGCGAAATCTATGAAAAACATAAATACTTAAGTAATTATTTCGGTATATTTCCTGTTATATATTTAATTTACACTTAAACACATCAGAAATGAAATAATTGTTCACAAATAATAATTACTTCCTAAAAAATAAAATGCGAAGGGATCAAAGGAATGTAATTTTCCTAAAAACAACCAGACCTAAGTAGCTTTTCCAGGTTATTATGTACTAAACCCTACAAGGTGCTGTGGTTTAATCATCCAACACCACTTGCATAAAATAGTGAACAAGTTAATTTATTTACATTACATATTTTAAGGTGTAAAATTAAAGTCATAACTAACTTTTTACTCAAATAAAATGTAAGAAAATCAAAAACAGTACGGGAAGTAGAGAAAACTTTTGAATGAATGATATTTTCCCTTATTGAATAAAGCATAACTGTGGAGTATAAAGTTAGCCAAAACTAAAAAGGCGAAGTTTTATTCATATTGTTTTAACTTTTTTTTTCTCCCTTCACAAGAATGATATGAACTGAAGGGCTGAAACAGAAAGTAACCAAGTTTATCAGGGCGTGTAAATTTAATCCAACATGAAAAAGAAAAGTTTTTTTTTGTAATACCTGGTTTCACTGTAAATTTGTTTATGAAAAACTCTTGAAATACGTGATAGATATGAAAGGTTCAGTTTAAAATGCTCTGTACTTTTAGGAAATACAAAATTATACGAGCAATAACTTTAAATATAACAAATGTTAATTTAAAAAAATATATCTATAGATTAAGGAATTTGTTTCATCCATTTTCGTTATTAAATTTTAATAATTAAATCTCTCGTTTCAAAAACCACAAAAGAGCGTAGTCATAAAAGCTAATTTTATCCATCACCTGAAAAATCAAAAGGAAAGTGTACAAATGCAATAGAAAACAATTTTCGAGGCAATAATTTAATTAAAATCTCTGTTTGATGGTAGCCGAATGAATGGAAAAATAAATAGAAGTTATCAAAGGCTATTGATCAATTATAAAAATAAATGAAGAGATAGAACTAGATTTGTTGAGATGGGTTTGATCTACGATAGACGAAACGAAAAAACGATTGAATATTTAACCATCACTAAAACATAAAATATTTACAGCTTCAGAGAATAAATCCCACTGGGCAAGAGATATCTGATGGTATAATTTAGAATGGAGCAACAGGAAGACAACAAATTATTAAACACTGTTTTACATTTAATGAACCCGATAACAACGAATTTTTATCTTGTCATATTTAAAGTCAGTAGAAACTACTGAATAGTATACAACACAAAATACAATTTAAACCAAAATAAGGTGACAGAATAACCGAAATAATCACTTTTCCTACAAAAGTTTAAATGGAACAAATGACGTATACAAAAGAACGATAGAACTAGTAGATAAAATATGAAACCCTTTTTAAAAATTATAAAAACAAAATATTACAAACTTATGATCAGTTAATGAAGAAAGACTAGAATTGTCTTAATTATAAAGGCCAACTCGACATTTATAAAATAAATATAAAAACAAATAAAAGGTTTATAAATAAAGAAACGATATTCGTTTAATCTTGAACCCCACCTTTAAATTGTTATTCTATCTGAACTTATTGTAAGTAAACCTCCTTCTCATCCTTAAGTTTGAGAAAACTATAAAATCTTTTTCGTAAGTTGTAATAATGTAGTAATACGGTAATATACAATTTAATATAAGTATTATTGGAAGCACTTGCCTTTCCAAATCAATACATAATAATGGCGATGCAATCGCTTGAAATGAAAGTAATATAAAAAACGACAAAGGAGTTCTGGGAAACAAAAAAATATTCATTTATTTTTTTTAAATATCGATTCTTGAATGTAGCGTAATTTGGATTTGTTTTTGTGTTTGGCGTAAAATATTCATGCCAGCGAAATAAGTAACAGCATAATAATCGAGGCTATTGTGACGACCTACGGCAAACACAAATTTTTTTTAAGTATATTTTTAAAGTAAGAATTTCCTTTATTTAAAGTTCACTGGAAATTATTAACACATCCGACACCCCAGTCTTAGAAGATAATAAAACGAGCATGGCAATAACCGCTGGCGGCAATATTAACGAAGAGAAAATTCCAGATATGATTATTACATAAATATGAAAAAATGCTAGACTGCAATAAGATAAAAACAAAGGCATTATAGAAGCAATATTTGAATAAATAAAACACTTGAATTGAGAGGGAGTATTTGAAGTTGCTTTATAGAGTCTCGAGAAAGAGCTTTAGCTTCTGGCTTCCATATTTATTGAAAAATGTATGAGATCAGGATCAGAGAGCATTGCATAAATATAATAGCATCAATGAATATCTTATATGTGTTTGTGTGTGTGTGTGTATATATATATATATATATATATATATATATATATATATATATATATATATATATATATATATATATATATATATATATTTATTCATTTATATTTATAAATTTTACATTTAAAATATTATCCCCCAATGTAGCCATCCAGTGAGTAAATAAAAAAAATACTGCAAAAATTATTAATCATAATTATATAGTTTAATGTTATTAAAATATTTATTTTGTATTCACGCTTTAACATAATGGAAATTCATGTCCAAAATAATCCATTTATAATAATAATCCTTGACAATTATAAGGAATTTCGTCCATATTTTACACGATATAATCATGATTAACATGATAAATGTGAGCTGTCCATTCATAACACTTTACAGTATTGAGTGATCTATTAACAAAGAATCTAGTTTACACGATACCTCTTATTCTAGCAGTAGGAGTCGGCACAATGCTTCAACTCAAAAATCTATCTCTTGTCGGGGGAAATCAGAATTTTATTAAAACCTGAGAAGGCCAAAAAACCTTCTATTCGATTCAAATGATATTCTGACAGTGATCCTAATTTTCTGTCACGAAGACATTTAGTGAACAGACATTTTAACCTTATTTATTGACAGGGGAAAGCTCTTGCCACAAAAAAAAACCGAAATGGCATTTACAATTAAATGATCAAGAAATAAAGCATTAAAAAAATAAACGATTATATTCTAACGAAGCATTACCCAATAACTGTCAGGAATGAAATATCATAAAATTTAATGTATGATAAATTTATGAATTGCCATACATTAAAATAAAATAATATATCTTTCTGAATAACTGTAATGTATATGTATTAAAGCATAATTACAAAACTAAATTTACAATTCGACTGTAGGTTTTTACTTTTTAATTAAAACTGTTAAACCAACATCGGGTAGAAATTTAAACTTAATTAACTTAGAAACTATATTAAGCTGAACTAAATTTTACATTAAACTTAAATGATTATTATAATCTTTAAATTTTAAACAATTCAGAATAAAATAAGATATTGAGAGATAGGAAGTTCACGATTTTTCATTTTTATAGCAGAAGAGAATACTTTATGATAAGAAAATATATAATGATAGCTTTTCCTCAAATTTTATTTCGATCAACAAATATTTCCAAGAAATGTGAATCGGTAAGGTTATATCTATACCATATAACCCACTTATAATATCCGACCAAAACTAATGGTATTTTATTTCCATGCGAAATATTAGTTCCACGAAAATCCTACAAAGGATTGAAGGGGAAAAGAATTGGAGAAGAAGGAATAACGTGGAAACTGAATTTTAAAGTTGCCTTTAATTCGGACGCTGTGAATTCAACAGAAATTAGCCGGGTTAATATCATTAACTTGAAAAATCTCGTTCGCCAAAGGAAAATTAATTCATCAGGTTTTCAAGCCGGTGCTTTCAGAATTAGTCTTAAGGCATATCGAATGAAGAATACCGCAATTCTGTTTTGCCTTTATCATTGTAGATATAAATTAGAAGAATAAAAGGGATACTAATTTAGTATTAAACTCATTTAATTGAAAAGATTTATTCTTAGAGAAGAAACTGAAGGGAGAAAGAACTAAACACCATACACAATAATCCAAGTACATTAGTTTAAATGTTAATTACATTAATGCAGGATAGAACTAAATCAATTAAAATCATAACACCAATTACTTCATTTAATATTAAATATTTATTTAATATATAATAAAATGAAAAGTAGTCAACTTCCTATCTCATAATATCTAATTTTATTCTGAATTGTTTAAAATTTAAAGATTATAATAATTATTTAAGTTTAATTTAAAATTTAGTTCAGCTTAATATATTTTCCAAAAAATCTATATTTTGGTAAAAAATGTTTCTACTCGATTATGGTTTAAGAGTTTTAATTAAAGTTCTAATAAAAACTTACAGTCGAATCGTAAATTTATTTTTGTTAGTAAGATTTTATATATTAAGGTTATTCAGAAAGATATATTATTTTATTTTAATGTATGGCAATTCATAAATTCATCATACATTAAATTTGATGATATTTCATTCCTCACAGTTATTGGGTAATACATCGTTAGAATATAACCGTTTATTTTTTTAATGCTTTATTTCTTGATCATTTAATTGTAAACGCCATTTCAGGTTTTTTTTAGTGGCAAGAGCTTTCCCCTGTCAATAAATAAGGTTAAAATGTCTGTTCACTAAATGTCTTCGTGACAGAAAATTAGGATCACTGTCAGAATATCATTCGAATCGAATAGAAGGTTTTTTGGCCTTCTCAGGTTTTAATAAAATTCTGATTTCCCCCGACAAGAGATAGATTTTTGAGTTGAAGCATTGTGCCGACTCCTTCTGCCAGAATAAGAGGTATCGTGTAAACTAGATTCTTTGTTAATAGATCACTCAATACTGTAAAATGTTATGAATGGACAATTCACATTTATCATGTTAATCATGATTATATCGTGTAAAATATGGACGAAATTCCTTATAATTGTCAAGAATTATTATTATAAATGGATTATATTGGACATGAATTTCCATTATGTTAAAGCGTGAATACAAAATAAATATTATAATAACATTAAACTATATCAATATGATTAATAATTTTTGCAGTAATTTGCAGAAAATATTTGGAGTATTTAACATCAATATAAGTATTTTTTATATCATATCAGGCTGGAGACCTACATTTTACATCCATCCAAACGATGGCAGTACTAAGGATTTTTCCTTCCCCACCTACCCAGTTGCGAACTCCCGACCCCAAGGTTGACAATTCGTTTATAACAGGCACCTGCTACAAGGCCGGAGCACCAGCTCTTAAGAGTCCGTTTTAAACAAAATTCGGTCTAGTTTAAAATTTAATGTCTAGCCCTTCGCTAATTTTCCGAATGATGTGGAACATCACGGATCTGAGATTTATTTTTCGGAACCCCGGACGGGGAGAGAATAGCCTCGTTTAAATGACTAGGAACAGGGATTCGGCCGGAGTTCGGGGATATTAAAAAAGATTTGTTGGTAGGCCTGGCCGGAAGGAGGGAGGAGGGGGAAGTCTAGGCCCAGGGACCGGTTCCTATTGGCCCTCCTAATCGCCTTTAGAATGGTTATTAAGATGATTTCCCGCACCACTACTTCCAAACTTACTTTAAATGGATCACTGCTAGGACGATTCACTGCTATGGCAACTATTACGCATGCGCACTATTTTGTTTGTTTCGTTCAACGTCATTTTATGCTGTTATGGCTAATCGTACGATGCTACAGAGGGGGTCCTAAATTGTTCCTCTCCAGGTACAACTAGGACAGGGATCTAAAATGACATCGCACGGGGTCGGGACCTCCACATCACTTCCCACCCCAAAGAAGCCATAACCGTGGATTTTTACAACCTCTAAAAAATCCTAATGCCCACCTGACGGGCTGCGTTTTCACGATCTTGGACATTGTAGGTTGTTAATCTCATTAGTACACCACTAATGACCCGCATATTATTTTATTTCATAACGCCTTGATCAGAAAAACCTGATTTCATAGTTGGATGAAATATAATAAAATAGTTTAATAAATTAGATTCCAACTAATACCTCATAATGAGGATAACACACAACCCAAAAATTCACAATGTTGAAAAAAACCCAGAAAAATAATATCAAAAGTACAGTTTTTGGTAGGAAAAAAATCAAAACTTGATGGAACAGTTCTGTAATATTGGCATATCAATTTCTTATGTGCTGGTGGAAAGCACGCGTTAAAAATCGATTAAATTATTAAAAAGAATTCTTTGTGTTAATAGTTATTGCTTACCGAAAATACCTCCATCGCTCAAGTCAATCCAAAATAATCTGGAGAAATAACAAAAGCGCTCCTTATGGTAAAATTTACGTCTTTTAAATATTTTCCTTTACTAACATCCATCCTTAACACTAATATTTATTTGACTGTTTTAACAATATGCTGTTATTATAGTAGTTTTTTAGAGTAAAAGTTTGCACAATTTGGTTCTGAAAAATAGTTTTTGTAACTATTAGTAACAAATATAGAAAAGTTATCACTAAAATAAACATATAAACGTATATACAATGGATTATACCGCATACGCCGGACTTGTCACACCCTTCCACTATAGCTAAAATTATTAAAAAATTTGTAAAAACGAATTAGACCTAGTTAGGTTGGATAAGATTAAATATAAGCCCTTAAGAGTAACTTTAGTTTTAAAGAATTCCGTTAGAAAACGTCAGTCTTTAAAATGTATGTTATTTACTTGAATGTTTTCTATTAAAATGGTAACTTACTTCGAATTAGTAATCTAATCTTAGTAAATTAAAAAAATGAAATAAATTAAGTGATTTATTTAAAAACTATTACCAGCATGCAATATTCACTCGCCTCATTACAAAAATAATAACTATTATTAAACAGTTTAATTAACTATAGAAATATATTATAGCTAAGAGAAAGGATATATGTGATTAATATTTATATGTTATATAAAACATGTATTTTGTACATATTTATATATTTAACAAATTACAATGGTATCCTTTCCTTGAGTCATTCAGGAAACCAAATTTGCTTATGCGATGGCTGTGGAGGTAGAAGATTTATCTATTTATTATATGATCGTAGATTAAATTCATTATAGCCACAAACTTATCACGGGGAAAAATAATATTTATTACTCGACGCCCATTGTTGTGTTAAACTGATAGGGCGCCCTAACCGTGTGCTCAACGTCCCTAGGTTGAGGTAATAAATTCAAACCGAGAAATTAATGTCTCTTTTGCATTATGGACCGCTGAGCTATGTAGTCCTCTCACTCATGCGGAAATATAAAAATCTGTTTTTAGCTTAAAAGATGTTAATTTAACTGACGTTGAATCCTTTACTTAATAACGTGTGCAATATATTTCGACCAAACGTTTTTTCAAGCATTAATACAAGTATTAATAATGTGCAGATTGCTACAGAAACGAGTTTCATCCCCTTCGATAAGGTATTTCCTAATTACTATGTGATTTCATCTCGACACAATATTAAGTTAATCCTAATATATAATCTACTTCGAACAGAAATCGGGCTATTTCCCGCCCCGAATATCGTATTAATATTACACGGACTGGAATAACGACTCTTATCTTGTAGATGATAAATGTCTCTAAAAGTTTTACTCAGTTTTCTTAGGACGCAGTGTTTCCTCGGTTGTTGAACTGAACCTAACCTATTCGGCCTGCCCAATGTTCCTAAAATTAACAGAAAAATAATTATTCCAATTATATTTTTTAATAAAATATTCAACTTTATCTTCTATAAGTAAACGTAAGATGATGGATGTTAATATAGTCTATAGATTTATCAGTTGAAAAACTTAAAAATGGTTATAATCAGAAAATCGATTTTTGGCAAATTTCTAGAAATAAAAAAGGCAATATTAATAATGACTTACGAAATATTCTTTTTCCTGAACTTTAACCGAATGCCTCATAATGTTTTGGCACCTAAAATCATTCAACATTTTATTTTTCTTAAACCCAAAACATTTGAGAACGAATATGATAAGTAAATAACATTGGAAATGATACAATGACTAGAAAGTTATAATAACGATAATTATATACTATCATTATATGAGACTAGTTATAATTTCTTCAATTTTCAGACGTCTCGAAGAATTAATAAAAGTAGATTTCGTGATAATATTAAAAATTGGAATACTTGAGTAAAAGAGATTTATAAAAAAAAACCGGAAAAAATAATAAATTTATTAAAACAAATAGAGAGGGAGAGTTCCGTAAAAAAAGTGATTAAATTTAAACTAAAAACAGATTTTGGAAGAAGAAGAGTAAAACGACCGTTTGAAAAAAAAAAGAAGCAATTAATAGAACAAAAGGAATTATTCCCGAAACTGTTTCACCAATAAGCAGTCATTCCGGAAAGTCTAATAAAAAAAAACTACATAGATTACTCTGCTATTGGTGAGAAACAGTAAGAAAGATGGAGGATATTTATCCACTCTAAATAGCCCATTAGAGAAAGCAAAAGAAAAGAAGAATTAGCGAATGGGCAGAAGAACATTTAACCCGGCAAGATGGAGCAGGCACTCAGCTGTGCGCTCTTCACGCACTCAACAATCACCGAAGAAGTATTACAAAGGATCAACTAATCAGCTGCCTTTTGGTGAAGTATTGTCAGAATATGACCAATTGGTTTCTTGTGTATAAATACAAAAAAAGTACTGGTAATCAACGCCTCATACAGAAAGAAAAATATATACCTAAACTTGGTTGTTAAAAAAACAACAAAAAACATAGCAGTTAAATTTTATAGCTGATGTATGTTAAAAAACTACACATTACTTTGAATGGAAACATATATCTTTTGTAGATAACTTCAATGTTAAACAATAGGTATATCTAAATCTGAGGGCAGTGATGTGTTTCAATATCTTTTGAAATAAGCACTGCTTCTAAAAGCTATCTAATCCTCCATATGAATTCGTACAAATAGGACTCCAATATTTCCCTCATAGTCCCGCATTCCCACAGGGATTTCGATGACTTGGGTTTTTTTTTTGGTTTTGCTTTTGTTAAGTCGTCACTTTGATATCCTGGTATCAGACAGAATATTTTGGCATTGCGGAAACTTATGAGCAGCATCATCATTTCTCATGAGTTCACGTAACTGGAATACATTCACCATGTTCTGGTTCAATGTCACAATTAAAAGAAAATCTGAGTTGAAATATGATATAATTATAATCTAAATAACGAATTAAATAACAGATATATTGTTATAAATACTTAGTTATAAATACTTACTTACATGTATCAGTTATAAAATATATCTGGCATGTCTTTTCCACAAAAGACCCGATAAACTGATTTATCCAGACCCGTTATAGAAAAATCATAATAAAAAGGAAAAACTACATATAAACATGAAGAAACTCGGGAAATGAAAACGGCAAACCTATAAATATCATCTATACATAAAGAGAAGAAAAATAAGATAATATAAACAGAACAAAACGCAGAACATCTCACATAAACAAGGAAAAAATACACAAAAAAAGGACAGAATCCAATCTCAAAACCAGAAGACACATACTGAAGGAAAAAGGATGTTATAGGCAACACCTGGGGCAAAAGCTAATAAGAGAAAATAAAAATATAAAAACCTTATACAGAAAAGCCAAAATTTACCAACGTGTAATGTTCACAAAAATAAATGAACTATTTATGGAACAATATAGATATGAAAAAGCAAATGAAATAGAATAGAAGCTCTACAATGGTTACGAAACTTCGTTAGTTCTGGTTAGAAACCTCTTTAACCTCACCAATCGAGTTATTATCTTGAATCTTTAACCTCCGATGACTAAAACGAACCCGTCTACATATTATGCACAGACGAGATTTATTTAAATTCTGAAATCGATTTCCCCAGGTTTGCTTCTGTTCGATCGACATCAGAATTTTGTATTTTTAATCTGTCGCTGCCCATATAACCTAAGTCGCTATAGATTTTTAGACCTATGTTACGCCTCCAACTTATGTTGTTTATGAGTTATATTATCTTCTCAGGGTTCTTTCAGAGACTATCTTTTCAGTGCTCCTATTACTCGAACAAGTTTCGTCATGTCTGTTCTTACTGCATGTTAATTAAATTAGCGAGGAAAAACGGAATATTTATAACTACCCTCACGACAGCCTGTTGTGTTTATCTCCAAATGACATCTTGAATAAAGGACATAACAACAAAAAGTAATGTACATATCTTATTCCAAGTGATTCGGCTATGTTTATTCAATATCCTTATCATTCCGTTCTCCTGAGTGTGTGGCAGTTGGGGAAAGAAATATGTACTTGAGGTTGAGGAAGAGAACCAGGAATTGAGAGAAATTTATGTTAAAAGATGGCCGTAAAACGCAGCTCCACTTGGGAGAGAGAGCCGGGAAACTAAACGGCTCATGTATACTCAAGATAAAGGAGATAGAAGAAGTCTGTAACGGGAGACAACGGCGCGGCGCGGCTCTTCACTCTGTAATCTTCACAACACATTTTTACGACTTTATTCTTCTTTTAAAACTATAAACACTCTTGTTGTAAACTTTTATTCTTTAAGTCAGTTGAGGATCATTTAAAATCAAAATATCTTTAAGCTACATCACTCTATTATGTTTACACATTAAAAAAAACAACTGAAACATGCGGAAAATCGGGTAAAGCTTCTTATTAATATGGTTTCATTTATTATACGTTAGTATAATATGACTCAAAAATAACAAGAATTTAATCTGATTTCGGAAATAAAAACAATATTCAACCCTCAATGCAGTCGGTATAAAGTGAACCGGTTCATCGTATTCAATCGTTAGTATAGACAGTGACTATATCCAATACCTTTTTACATTTTTTATTCAAATCATTTTCATTTTATTCCCTTTTGTTTCTTATATTTTGAAACTTTGCCATCCATGTACATTTTTAGTTTATTATAACGAAAGAGAAATTTTCTAAAGCAAAACTTATTAACTTAAGGCATTTTCTACTAAATTTAAATGCAAGCAAACAGGAAAAAATCAATTTTTTTAATGTTTGGAAGATTATCCAGTTATGCTCAATAAAAAATTTTAAACGGTAAAAATATTTGTAATCCAAAAAAATAATTATGAAGCAACTGAATATTAATAGTAATAACCTAGATAGTAAAAAAATATTCCAAAAATCAAAGTAAAATCAAAAAATATTCCATCAATCAAAGTAAAATTTCTATCACATTATAATAATAAGAAAAAGTCACCTTATTAATAAGTCAAAAAGTCAGTTACAACAAACAAGTTTCATTAAATTCCAAACTTCCAATAAATAAATTTGCTGGCGTTGGGAGTTATGCGAGTAAATTGTCGTTAAAATGCATATTTTAACTTTGAACATATTACTTGTTTCTATTCCAGCAATAATTAGATGTTTGTATTTATTAGAACCATCAACTATTTTAGAATCTAAATTAAAATATCCCCAGAATTGCGGAGACCGTTATGGGTCGAGTTTGAGTAATTATTTGAAATAATTAATGGTGGCATAAGCCACAGATGTAATCGTAACCGGAAGTGCAGAACTTCTAACCTTATAAAATTAAAATAATGGCGCAATTAAGCACTTGTAAATATAATTCACTATGGCTGTGTATTTTATTATTTCATACATACAATATTAATATAAAAAATCCAGCAGTCTTACAAACGACTAGATGGATTTTAATAAAAATTCATATTAGTATGGAGTTGGTGTCTTCAATACAGAAAGCCATATGTCAAATGATTAAAAAAATAAATTTGAGACAAAATCTGACTATTTTGTCACAAATTCAGTGCCAAATTGCATTTCTATAATTTATCAAATAAATATATTTCATTTAATGTAAAAAATTTCGTTAAAGTTTGTATTTTATTTCTTTTTCATGGATGAATCACATTAGTTATAGTTTCAAACACATGTTTGTAAAACTTTGTTTATCGTTTTCCGAAACTTATTATCAAGTATTATTATTTTTCAGTGGTATTATCAAGAAAAATGTTCAAATTTCACTGTAACTAATAATAAATAGTATTTATTTTTAAAAAATTCAAATCAAGAATATTTCATAATAAATGAACAAAAATTTAATCCGACAAATTGCTATTTACATTTAAAATAGATATTGATATTTTAAATAACCTACAGTAATAAATTAGAATAAATAGATAGGAAAAAAGCAAAAATAAAATCAATTATCCTTTAAAATATTTCTACTATAGCTGTGATGAAAGATTTTAGGGCGAGTCGGTTTATTGAATATTGGTTGGTATATATAAATATCTTTTCAGCTTTATATTATATATGTACTTTGTAAAACAATATACACAAACAATGAAACCAGTAGAAATGACAGTTACGCGAGATTAACTTTAAATAAAATATGAATCAATCAATCTGTCATGTCATGAATCACTAAATGTCGCTTACTGATACTCGCACAAATAAATAACCGTAAAGCATTCATTTCCCATAGATCCGCGATATCATTTTACTACAACTAAGTAATTTGTACAATTCTTAAAGATTAATACTTAAGGCTGTTCTGTCACACCTTTAACTATCTTTATCATACTGCTCTTGTAATCGAATAAAAAAGAAAGTAACTCAAAAGCGAGCAAAATTCTAAAAGTTCATAATCTCGCATTATAAGAATTAAATAATTAAGGGTTCAGGATCACAAGAGGATTACTACAAAATTTCAAAACGACTTTTTCACATTTTTCGCTAGTCAAGCAAATTTATCTAACAACTTATTTCTCATGGCTATTGTTAGGTTCTAAAATTGAAAGTTCAAGTAGTTTAAAGCATAGCTTGACTATAATAGCAAAAAAGTTAATTATTTTCAGTTTAGAGTAATCCGCTTTTGATCCTGAATGCCTAAAATACTTAATTTTATCCAATTTTAATACTATATATTCAAAGCTAGTGACGTT
The DNA here is from genome assembly GCA_964056705.1 of Troilus luridus. Taxonomy (NCBI): domain Eukaryota; kingdom Metazoa; phylum Arthropoda; class Insecta; order Hemiptera; family Pentatomidae; genus Troilus; species Troilus luridus. The sequence continues at coordinate 39,646,490 of OZ057412.1, read as the reverse complement.
AACACATATAAACCATGTTACTGGAATACCCCCTGTGACATTGAGCGATTCTTACTGATGCCAAAAGTGTTAGACATGTTATTTTATAGTCCAACGTGTTAGGAATATTCTTTTATTGCCTGCTTTATATTACTTTTTTTATAGCCGAAAAAAATAATTATCTTGGCCGCACATGTAATAAATGTCACATATTTCTTATAATACTTTGTAAGAAGTCTATGTTCCTGAGTTTACAGCAATATAGACTCCTTATCAGGCCTCAAGGATATTCATCCAGGACAAGAAATCCTGCAAGGAATGGGACGGCTATAATATAAAAGAGTCGGAGGACATTACGGTAAATTAAAGTGGCAAGCTCTGATCTATCGGGCTCTTACTCCAGAGGATCTGTAGCCATGCAATCACCTTGGTCTTCTCGATCAATCCTCAGCTCTATTTACATCCCCAACCCCGTCCTCTCGATTCTGTAGTAATCGAAAATCCAATTTCCAGACAAAAAAAAAGTCTAGATAATATCAATAGGTAATAAGTGGTTTACTTGTGACCTTCAAATTTTTAATCCCTCAGCACTTTTTGAAATAGTCACCAGCATTCCCATAACTAAAAAAAAAAAAGTACAGCACTACTAGACAGAATATTATTAGACTAAAAATTGTTGGTTACTGAAGTCTGAGGGAAGAATATATACAAGGTAGAACAAAATGGAAAAATGATTTAAAGGAAAATTTTCGTTGAAGAAAACACCAATCTGAAGAAACCCTCATAAATATTTTTTTCGATAATACTGCACTTATTAAAATAAACTGTATTAATGAATAGAAAGAACATTCCTTTATGAATTTTGAGATTTAATTAAACAAATAAATATATTTTCCAGGTTTTATTAATAATTAAATTTTCAGATGAACTAAGCATATTTTCTTTTATTTGTATTTTTTATTTAATGTTATAATTTTTAAATATTTTTATTTAAAAAGAAAAGATATGTCCAGGACCAGGACTCGAACCCGGGTCATACGTCGCAACTTGCGAGAACACGTAGATATGGAATCAGTAAAAAGAAAGGACGTGGGCCAAGCGGGTTCGATCTATGGACGTCTTTTCTTTTCAAATAAAAATATTTAAGGATATTTTCGAATATCATTGAAAACCATAGAACGTTATAATTCTCTGCTTTGGACCAATAAAAACCTTTTGCCTACAAAGGTTCTTGGGTTCAGTATATAGATGGTATTATAATGTTTTTAAGCCGAAGGTTAAGGAAGAAGGGAGTTGTTTTCGAAAATTCCTGATTGTTTCGATCTAAAAGAATTTAAGAGTATAATCCACTAATAATTATATATTAATAATTTTAAGTCAAATATAATCATTTAAAGCAGATAATCTTGGCTGTCTTTCATCACAAGTCATGAGAATGCTACATTGATTTAGTAGATGAAATAACTTCAAGAAAAGATACTATTACAAAAAAGCTCTGATTAATAATATTACATAAGACTTAAAGAGGAAATGTTATAAATAAGTGATGCAACATTTAGCGGTCATTTTGACCGGTTCGTAGTTCTAGTGTTAATTCAACTCCCTTTAATATTTTCATACCAACTGTCTTAACGTAAAAGGTCCAAATAACAGCTCACGCAATGAAATATTTTAAAATATTATTTCATTATCGAGTTTTTTTTTAACGATTTTAAACGTTGTTTTATAGTAGTTTTTTTATTTAAAACAGTGTCTTGACAAAACTAATATTTTTATTCTAAATAATGAGGTAGTGGAGTGAGGATAAGGATCACCTTATCCAATTAAGTAAGAATTAAAAAAATATATGAAAAGGCAATGCTAAGGAATTCATTTTCCCAATGATTTATTTTAAAGAAATTCGTTTCGAACGGATTGTTTCTAAGAAAAAAAACCAAAGAGAGGAAAAATAAATTCGTTGAAAAAGCCAAGAATAAATTAATCAACTGCGGTGAGAACGGCAGTGAGAAACATCATTATAGCTTGAGCTTCAAGAAGTATCAGAAAATAGGGGCCATTAGCGAATCGAGGCTCCAGGCTTGAAAAATATCCAGTTCATGGAAGAAAGATTGGAGGAAAAGATTAATAGAAATATAATTAATTTGAGTAAAAGCAGATTAAGGTATAACTAAATAACCCCTGAATATTTTCCTAGAATGGAGGAGTCAGAATGAAAATAAAACAGAAGAGAAAAGTATGACAACGAGGATGGGAAATAATTAATCCACACTTTAAAAAAGCTGTGGTAAAGAACCAAGTTACATTTAAATTGATTCGTTGAATTAAAGAGGGTCGTCTTTTTTATTTGAAGATGTGAATTTTTTTCTTCATTTAAATGTTCTGTCCAAATTCTTGAAAAAATAACTATTTGTTATTATTTTTTCCTGTTTTTCTGTAATCATATCGACTAAACAACTAAAAATCTGAAGATAAAAAAAGAAAATACTCTATTGAGCACTGAAATGAATAGTACTCGCAGTTGAAATTGTCCTTAAGTAATAGGGAAGAAGGCGAACTCAACAACCTTCGCTATAATCTTTTCCTATCCGGCTTTTAATTTATATACATTCTATTTTATGAATAAATATGTGTAAATATGCTCATGGCATGTATTAATAAATAGTAAAAAAATGATTGGTCAAGCCAGTATATATACAGTTTTTGATTACGTACCTACTACTCTGTAGTGAAGTGGACTGAAGAGTTTCTATCGTTAAGTGCATTATAAATAAATCGTAAAGTGGATTATAAACCGTATTACTTGAACTGTTAAAACGCCCATAAGTATTTCAATATGTGGCTTTCTCATTTCCGGTTTTAACGATCGGAAGAATAATAAATAAATTTATTTGTTCGGATGTAACAGCCTTATTAAAATAAAAAAGGCTTAGAAAAAATGAGACCTATCTTTTCCAGCTGGAGTTAGTGGGCAAGATTTATTCTGTGGAATCGAATCTAGACTAGAACCGCTTTGGCTCGCTTGTGTAAAGCACATTCAGAATATCAAAAATTAAAAAAACAAAAACATAATTTATTAACTCATTTGAAGGTTTAGCTAAAATTGACCGCAAGTTACCAACTAATCATGAATATAAAGTTACACTAAAATTATAAATTTATACCATGATACATTTGACGTGTACTGTTTCTAAAATAAAATTTGTTCTAAGAGAAATTTGTCTGCTTATAGAGGCTGGTTGAACCCAATAAGGGTCTGCAGATCCCACACTTATCATCCGTGGCCGTTAAAAGATTCACAACCTTCAGCACAACTCAGCGCTCTACAAACTAAACCGGACTGTTAATTTATCTTAAAATCTGGCCATTATTGTTAAAATAGTAAATTAACACACAGAAACATTTTCCAGTAAAGTGGTATCTATATTTTTATCTGCATAGATCAGTTCAATTATCACACTAAAAGAACGGATATAATCCATGCTTTATATTTATTATAAGAATGATATTTCAATTAAATATCGATAGAAGAAACACATTTTCTAGGAAATAAAAAAGTTATCGTGGGAGATGGAAGTGGAGCTAAGGTACAAGGGGATTCGAAGAATTCTTTAACAATTATTATTTCCAGTAACTTGGAACAAATATAAACAGAAAGAAGGTACGATAGCTTCTTCGTAGGTGGGCATAAATTTCTACCCTTTTACGATTTTCTTCCCTTTTCTTTTTTTCCCTTTTGCCGGTTAAATATGATCAGGGGTTTTAACGTTAACTAAAAAGCTCTTATAGAAAAGAAACATCTATACCATCTGGAAGTCCTACATTACTTAAGAACATTTTATTAGCAACAATAAGACCTTATTCTGACTTTTCCTTCTACCGTTATTATTATAATTATTCCATATACAAAATTAATTATATTCTATCGAAATATTTTATTATGAAAACTTCTGAGATAGAATAATAAAGGACTACTAATAAAATGATGAAACTCGTTTGAACACCTTTGAAATATCGACTAATAATTTAAAATTTAAAATAAATTATAATTTAACAGAATGACAAATAAATAATAGAATAGTTGATAGTAGAACTAGAGAAAATCTGGTTAAAGATGGGTCAATATTAAATTTAAACAAAGTTGAATCTATAGAACCAAAAGTTTACACTTTCTTTAGAGTAATAAACATAATGTGATAGAATTGTGTTTTTTTGTATAACAATTTAAAACGATTTTCTGTAGCTTAGAGAGATTTTATCCCTAAAAATAAAAAGTTGACTTTCAAAAATTTCTTTTGTATCAGTGAATGGTCAAGAGATATGGCCAAACAAAAAGTGGCAAATGTGAAGAAAATTGATTCTTTACTTTACAGGACCAACTTTTCCTTATATTCCCCATTCGCTACTACCCCCAAGAGTGCAACAGATAGGAAAAAAATAGGAATATCCTTATACGGACTTAGAAGGTTCATCGATGTTATATATAACTTTTATAACCTTTTTAAGTTGTGACCAATAGTTTTCGACGCATAAAATGGAAATCTATAAACAGGACCTCCCAACCCTTAGATTCTTCCTTCCCTACTTCAAGGCTTTTAGCATGTTTATCTTTTAACAAGTCCAAACAAAGCTCGAGTAAATTTAAGGCCCTCCATTCCCTTCTCTAATCCCCTTTCGAGCGTTCACTGTATGAATTAAGGATTGCTAAATAGATTTACGATATTTTAAATTAAACTATCACCCAGACAGTTTTCAAAAAAATATGGGGGAAGAATTAAAGTATTAATATCGTTTAGTGTAAAGATGTTAATTTTTAATTTATGCCACATCGCTTCTTCAAAAGGATAAAGACATGTAGTTGTTATCATAGGAGTGAGGTGGTGATTCAATCCTTTCTTCAAATTAGTCACCTATCACTCCTTAAAAACAACAACGATGGCATTTTTTTAGTTAAGCCTATAGTAACAATTCTATTGGTTAAAGTTATTTATATCAGGAGGAGCAGACATCAAGAGTCTGTATCGCTAAATTAAGAGATTTTAAATTATATAATTATGTATCTGTATCTGTATGACGCCCATAAGGATTTCAATATGCAGATTATATAGAATCTCTAATAAGGAAAGTCTCGAATAATTGATTTGTCAAAAGATCTACTAAAAATGTGCGCCACGAAGCTGCCATTTTTATAAGGGAAATGAAAAATGGCGGCTCTTAAACAGACAGATCGGTTTCCCATATCAGGGAGACGTGCTCGCCCCGAGAAGTCATTATCAATGGGAATATATCGCCAAAGGGGCGGTTGTCTAATTTATAATGCGCCCGAGCGGGCAGTATTTTCTTTTTTCAGTAAAATTCAATAAAAACTAAATCATCATAAAAGGTTATTTTCAGGATTAGTAATGAATAAAATAGATCAAATTTGTAGTCGATGTTTTAGCAGATTTTCCGCTATCATCAGCTTTTATGGATAGTTTTAAAATTTATGGATACCAAAAAAGTACTCGACATTTTAGGCATCCTCCTTTCCGTCATTCTCCTCCAAATTTATAACGAGGACACAGAGATTTATCTGGTGAGTATGAGATGAAACTAGCAAAATTAAGGAATTGCTTTAAAATATCAATTTTCGGATTTATTACATCTCTCACTGCTATTCTGAACAAATTCGGAAAATTGTAATCGAATTGACGGATTTCATTATATTTCTATATGAAATATAAAATATTATCTCTTAATAATTAATTTAAGTTGTAAAATGCATTTATCACTGGACATAAATATAAAAAGGCAGTTTGAGAAGATGTAGGAAGCAAATGCTACTAAGAAAGGAAACAAAGTAAATTAACAACATCCTCTACGTTGAATATTGAAGTAGTGAGACTGAAGTTGTTTGGACACAGGATGGGGATGGGAGTGGGGTGAAGGAGGAAGAGGCTTTTGGAGTAAAAGTCGACTTTTAAAGAAAAAACGAAAGAAAGGTAGACCAAGAAAAAACTGGGCGTAAGGGAATACGTGGAGGAATCTACCATGACAGAAAATAATAGAAACGTATATATATATATATATATATTATTATTATTTACTATTGATAAGTTTTAAAAGACGCTTAATGAAAAGATAAAGAAAAAAAATCCCTGCATCAATAAATCAAGATTGATAATATTATTGGACACCTAGCTTCGTAAATACTAGGAACTGAAAAATGATAAATTTTATAATATAGAAAGGACAAAAAAAAATATTAATTTTTACAATGCATTTTTGAACCAACTAAAAATAACTAACTAATAAATGATACTAACGAAATATCCAAAAATCATTTGCAAAATTTAAATTAATCGAATTATAACTGATTATAAGAAATGGTAAAAACTCCATAATAACCAATTCCTTACTCATTTCTTCCAGATGATTTAGCAAACAACTCTGTGAATTGAGCTGTTATTTTTGAATTTTGAAAGTGGAATACGTCTGTTTGTATCTAAAAATAAATGCCTACTATTTTAAATTATTTTAATAATTATTATTTCATAATGAACTTAAAAATGTGTGTAGGATTAAAAACATCACCTTTTGCTATTTGCTAATGATAAAAACATTTCCTTATTTGCCCATAATTTTATAGGAATTCAAAAGGAAATCTTTAGATACCGCAAATATGAAAAAACGACTTGTAGCAAATTCATAAATAACAGCAAAGTTATTAATGCTTTGCATTTTTTGCAGCGAATATTTTTAAAAAAAAGCATTAAAGACATTTGCAATCAAAACTAGAAAATCGTAATAAGGAAATATTAACGTAGGCCGGAAACCAATCAATTCACAATGAGTAGGAAACATCAGGCTCAGGTCGTCATAAATCATCTCTCCGTCTCTTGTTCGATGTGGCAGGTGTCGAGTCGGAAATTAATTAGTATTATTACAGGTGTACTATTATAATTCGGAACTCTGCAAAGGATTAAAGTATTGTATTTATTAATTAATTATATCCTACACATGAATGGGGTTGATAGTATAGAAAACATCGACCGAACAAACTTTTAAAAAAATATATTTTGAAAAATTATTGATCTGGAACATACAAATGATGTTGTGGTGATGTTTCGGCCTGAAGTTTTGGTTATAACTAATTAAGGTAGACAGGCTTGTAGCAAAACGCACGCTAAATAAATAGAAAAAAAATGACGCTCCTTCTATTAGTTCCCTAGGTCACCTGAAATTCATAAAGCGATCGAAACTTCGAAAACATCAATACCTAAAAAAGACTACACGACTTCAATCACTCCAGTGTGATTTACTAAATGATACTTAGTCATGCTACCGTCTTAGAAGTAAATATATCAGAAGTTCAAACTTCTGAGTTTGAGCCTGTCTTCAATTGAGATTGAACGGCCAACACTTCAAGAAACTTGAAAATGGATACTCAGAAGTTAGAAAGTGTTCTCGCCTTCATGTATAAGCTGAGTTTGGTTTCAACTAATTGATTAATTCACTAATTAGAAATATACTCTTGTGCCCTGTTTTGTATATTTCTACATAGAAGTACTATTTTTTCGAAGCTAAGACCAAATGCAACCGAAATATATCGTAAAAAAGTGTGGGATGTAGGACTGGGGGCAATTTATCGATGGGATTGTGTTGGCTGAGCAGGGGACTTGGACAGGACCCAAGGCTGGTAAACAATCCCAAGCCATATCTCTCTCCGATCTCCAGACCTAATACCCAGCACCAGGTGTCAATGATCCAATATCTTCCGCTTACAGCCTTTTTCTGTTCGGCTAATGGATTTAATATCTGACCATATTTCCTAATAAGGTTAGATAAAGTTCATTTACTTTAGCAAAGACCTGAAAATCCATTGTACAAACTAGTTAAACTACTTATAAGATTGTTATTAAACTGATACTTGTCATTTTTATCGCTAATTTGTCAGTTCATGTTTTTTTCAGAATGATCCAAATTTATTTTCTCACAATTTTGGTAACATTTTAGAAGTTTAAATGAAATAAAGTAGTTAGAGATCAATCTACCAAGAAATAAGATAATTATTAAAATCTATAGCTGGAAACATACCCAATTAATTTAATAAATTACGTGGAAATCCGGTTTAATGAAACAATCCCACCTGAATTTGTAAAAAATAAAAAATGCTTCAGTGTTCATAAGACCTTTCGTGGAAAAAAAAATCATCTCCTAGAACTCAGTATTTCACAAAAGAGTAGCGAGAGTTCGACAATTGGAAAAAAATATTCACCTTTATTTTTATGTTTTTATCATTTTTTTCCTTCCCATCCGAATTTTTTAATTATTGCATTGTCTTAATTAATTAATAATATACACAAGGTATGAAAAAAATATATTACATATATCTTTATTACCCTGCCATTTAAAAAAAAAAAAATTAAACGACTGACCTCAGTACAGAGCTATATCAAGAGTTTAATATGCTATAGTATATATAATAAATATATATTTATTTAATTTACAACTCCAATTAAATTCAAAATAAACACATTAAAACTTTGTATTAAATTTAGACCTAATAAACCAAATTAAGAATTTAACACGAAAGAGACCCCAAGAACAATAAGAGAGGTATGAAATACCATTCCGCAATACCGTACGGTCTTACGTTAGAGTAGACTCCGAGCGCCGTACTCAGGTTTGGCCGACCCTAGTGTACTAGTGCACTGTTTGTACACCATTATGAATCCAGAAATTATAGATTATACTATCAATATGTCTGTACTAATTTAATATAAACTGCGCAAAAATGAATAGGATACCACTAATTTTGTTGTATTCATTTTGCCTAGCTTTTTAATATTGTTATTTTGAATAAAAAGTATTAATATTTATTAGAAATCATGCTACATTGAATATTACTGTAGTTATTAAATACATATTAATATAAATGCTAAGTATAAACTACCAAATTATCAATATCCCTATTCGTTCTTGCGCAGTATACATAGACCCATGATTATATGTAATATAATGTATAATTAAGTTGTGTGCGTTATCACACGGCCAAACCATTAAAAATTCTAAGGTCTAAAAAATAATTCTAATAATGTACCTCAAATTCCATAATTACTATCCGTCAAGACGGTACTTGCGAAAATTATAAAATATCGGGTTTTTTTATAATCTTAATAACATCAAAATATTTATTAGTAGTAAACAAATGTTACTGTGAGTAAACTAAAGTGCAGAACAATTATTTTCAGTAAATGCCTATGGTGGACCATTCGTCTTCTAATCGAACCATAAATTTAAGTCGTCTTAGGTTAATTTGAAAAAAATATTTCAATAACATTCCGATTTTATTGAGCAAATAATGTTTTATAATTTATAATGTTACAAAAAACTCTTTAAACATTGGATTTTATTTTTTTAAATACATTTTAAAAATATACTTTATTTTACTATGATTCTATTTATTATTATAGCTGTAACCCGATTATGAGAATTTCAGTATATCAGTTTTCCTTCCTCCTTCACATCTTCAATCCATGTATTTGTTGTCGGTCTCTTTTTCTTTCTATATACTCTGTCTGTTTGAAAAAAAAAAACTGTTTTGGTTATCTAGATCTTCCCTCCTCGCTTTATTTGGGTTTCTTTCGGCTTCGAAGCGCAAAACCCAAAGATCATCATCGCCTCGGGTTCGTTTTTCTTTAACAAATAAGGAATGTACAAGGCTGCCACTGTACCTTTGAAGCATCTGTTTACAATATATCATTTTCTTATTGTATCGTAATTCTAATAATACAAACTAGTATATTGAGATACGAGGGCTGTTTCATAATTTTAATAACAGTTTTTGAAATACAATAATATCTAGTCCTCTGAATTTATGATTATCCTGGTTTTATTACCCTACATTTATACATTCAAATTAAAGTATGTTTCGCTGTTTTCATTATGTAATTGGGAATCATCCTAAGAGCCATAGTTAATACTTCCTACTACGTATCCAATATATCCCCACACACGACCTTCATATCCCTTTCGTAATCGACCTTATATCAACCAAATTTTCCAAATTCTACATGAAATATGGATTTCTCAAGTGCAATCCTTATCTATCACCACTCATCCTTGATGATGCGGCAACGGCCAAGAGACCTTTTGTAAATACGTCCTGAGGGTTTGCAGTTATAGTGCTCTTATTTAGTCTGCAATGGTCTTAACAGTGATTCGGGAGGAGAAGTAGTGCTGTGATCTATGGTCCCGCTTTGCTCTCCACTAGTGGAGGGTGGAGATAATGTATCTAGGTTTTGTGTTCATAGATAACTATTACTTATTGCTCTTCAATGTGGCAGATTATACTTATTGCTATCCAATATAAAGATTTTTATTTTCAAAAATTTCCAAATTTATATGAAATATGAAGATTATCTGAATTATCTTTCTCCAGAACTTGGCAATCTTGATCCGATGCATACGCAGCAGTAATTAAGACCTCTAATATATCAATTCCAATTCAACTCATTTCATTCTCATTCACTTATTTTTTAATCATTCATTCAAGCCCACAAAATGAAGGCCAATGAGATTTATAAGGGTGTGTATTAAAGTGGAGAGGCGTGGAAGCGATGAAGCCGCATGGAGATAGAATATGTAATTAAGATTAGGCGTGGTTAATGGCGGGGGCGAATGCTAGCGAAGGGCCACATCTCCCGAGCTAATTATCCCTCCCTAGGATGCACAACTATTAAGTTTGAGTTGGGATCCCCTCAGGAACAATAACGAAGCCGACTCTCTGTTGTAGGGATTTACTTTCTTAGAGTACTATATTTTCTGCATCTAATAAAAACTAGCTAATTAAATCCAAAAGGGTATTCAACGCTGGCCTGTAATCTCATTTTATTTGTTCCTTGAATAATTTATTTATTAATTATTTACGGAGGGAGTTTTTGTTTGTTCATTTAACGTCACTTAATGCAGCTATGGCTAATCGGGCGATGCTACAGTGGGAGCTCTAAATTTTGCCTATCTAGGTTTAATTAGGATAGGGATTTTTAATGAGTACCTGACATCGTACAGGCTCGGGACCCCCGTTTAACGTCCCTTCCGAAGGACGGCGTAACTAAGGATTTTTTACTCCCTTTAAAAAATCCTAGGGCCACCTGCCGGGCTACGAACCCGCGATCTTGGGCTTAGTAGTTTGATACGCTAACCACTAGACCACAGGTTGCCCCTGAGGGAGTTTTTTTTGTTTTCTTTTTTTTTTTTTTTGGCTGGCAGCACTAATCCATAGAATATTAAGGAAAACATGTTTTTCTATTCTTAAGAATATCATTGGTGACAATGGAAAATATAAACAAAAGTTCCTAAATATTTTTATATTTTTTATTTTATACACTTGGCCATCCTAAAGAGATAAAATGAATCAATGTAGTAATTTTTTACTTTATCATTCCCTTATATACTAGAGCCTAATACGAAGATTACTGTTAATAGCCGGGGATGCATACTGTGGGATCTGAAACCCTCCTGGGTCTCATCCAGCCTCTATGAAGTAGGTACCCTAAATTGGAAAAAAACGTGGAGGTTGAACATGCCCTATGAGAAATCACCTTCCTGCACAACCGTTGTCCTAGAAACAGTACAGTCTCTAACAGAGTTATGTAAAGGTTATTACACTCCAATTAAAAAAAACAGGAATTATATATAACATGATTAAATAACAACCAAGATATTGTTAAAAAAGTAAATAAAAGAAATACAATGATTCCATGCCCCAGATACGCCCATAATAATAATTTTACTAAAACTTAAAAGAAAAAATATAAAGGTATAACCAACATACTTATGGGTATAATGTTAAAAATCTGTACAGCAAGATGCTTGTTGCTCAAACAATATTACAAAAAATTGTAATTATTACAATTATATATGTTCCATACTGTGAGGGTCGGTGAGGCGTAGCGGGTTAAAACGCGCTAAAGATTATGATTGAACCCAACGATTGTGAGATCAATTTTGGTTTGAGGATTCCTCAAGCATCATTCCACTCTTCGGGTATGGGAGGTCCGTCAGCCTACTGGAAGCATATCATAGGAGTGATGACCGTAATTTCATAAATGGTATAACAACATGTTACTTTAAATAATCGATATTTCTAGTTGAGATCGCTAACATTTTTTTTACGGAAAGTAAAATGTTAAATTTATTTTGAAGTAAATATAATCTGATAATCAAAGCGATGACACAGGCATCCCTGGAAGACCCGGGAATTCAATTACCTTAAACACTAAATCACACTCCATTAAAAAAATAATGATATTCAGTCTTATACAATTTCGCATTAAAAAATCATGGCTTAGTTCAGTACTGAGGTTGAACGTAAGGAGGTTCCTAATGAAACCAAGATGTGATACATTAATAAGCAAAAAAAGGAAGGGAAAAAGGGAAAGAAGTCAGATCACAAAGGGGACTTAATATTGAAGATTTAAGCCCAAGGGTTGTTAGGCCCTTTCCGCCTCAAAATTAAAAACCTTGAACATTTAATAAGCAGCCCCAGAAACATTTTAGTGGCGGCCGATGGTGTTCATAGATTAGTTTGTTAAGTAACTTTAATTAAATAAAGATATTTTTAATATGTAAAAATCTTCCTGTTACGTTCATCTGAAAAAGTCAAAGAATTGAAATTTATTTTCATAAAATGGATTTCAGTCATTGATTGGATGCTTTCATGGTGAATTGTTATGTTTCACACTGGCAACTTTAACTTAGTGGCAACTGTTCTATTAGATACGCCCCCAACCTAACTTACGATAGACCCCGGAATTCCCGAAGATTTCAGAAAATAACTTTAATTATCATCTAGAACGGAAATTAACATTTAAATTTCGTTATAAAAAACTGAAATCTGTTGTATTTTATTTTTAAACAATGGAATTCGGTAAATAAAAAAAAGGCTAAATATATTCTATGTAAATAAATGCAATGAAAAACTTGCGGTTATTTTATGATGGGTTCATTATTTGTTACTTTATGATAGTACAAATACCTTTCTTATTAGTATTTAACCTATAAGCATAACTAATGAGTGGGGTCGCCAGTGGTATAACACTTGGAAGAACAACTTTTTATGTCCAAGGTTGAGGATTCAAATCCCGGCAGGAATTTTTTAGGAAAATTCTTCCCTTCCTAGTCTTGATGTCAAGTAAAATGGAGTCCCGAGGCTTTGTGGTGTCAGGTACTCTATAAAGATCCCTATTATAGTTTACCAAGAATGGTAAATTTTAGGGATCCCATTGTAGCGTCATCCGATTTAACTCAGTAGCATAAAATGGCGTTAAAAAGATAAAGAATAAATGATAATTTTCCGGAAACTTTTTCTTTATCACTATCGTTTAAAACATATTTAAGCTAAAAAACTAACGGTACTTAAAATTATCTTCTACTGTTAAGATTATTGTTTTTTCTTCTTCAAAATTGGCTAGTAAAACTTACTTAGATGACTCCATTTCTTACTAAGACAATAATGTTTGATCATAGTTAGTATGGAACCATAATTAATTGGAAAACTTAATATGACGTAGGTTTGAAATATCATACATTTCACCGACAAAGGGAATTTCCTCATCAGTGTTCTTGGAAATATCTGCTCTCGTTACTGATTTGAGAGAAAGACATGGTGGAGGGGGAGATGAGATTTATACGAAACTGCCTCAAAGGACGTTGGATCCCACGAGATTATGAGCTTCTAGAAGTGTATAGGTACTCAGAAATTGGAAGGGATATAATAAATTGAGAGAGTATCGAGGCAAGAGAAAACTGTAGCGAGAAGAAGGGGGTAAAGTTAGCGACTCAGTTAGGTGCCAGTAACGCCCCAGCAACTCCAAGCAATAACTCCTTCTATTCTCCTCTACTCGACATTTTGAATAAGTCCCAACAACCTTATAACAATTTATTTTATATTTCATATTTTTCTTCCGTTCGACTTAATAATACCGCTTCTTTCATTATTGTTGCAAAACAAAAAATAAAGTCACTGATACATTTAATAAACGGATCCATAAACCTAATACTATAGTGTGATCAGGTTTATTATATAAAGAAGATTTAGGTCCACAGGTCTCAATGGGGATATAAAAAAACAAAAGTCCATAGAAACCATGTTGTATTACTTCGTTTACGTAACAAACCAATCTTTTTGTTAAAATCAACTTAACATAACACAACTTGGCATAACACTAACTAATATTAATTAAGAAAAAAATTAATGTTAAGACAAAAATATTAATATAAGGAAAATTTTAGCTAGTTCTTGGCAAATTTAAACTATACTGAGGAAAGGTATCAATCAACACGTAACGATAGTTCACCATAAAATAAATTATGATGGATGGCTTCAAAATCCCTTAGGTTTACCCCGATAGGTAGCAGCACCATAAGGACGAGATAAGCGATTAAAAATAAACAAATAAAGAATGACAAAAGTTTTAGAATGCAAAAAATATTAATAATTATTTTAAAACTATGACTTTCCACCATTTACACTGAATTAAAAAAAATGTAAATAAAAAACTGTACCACTACGACCAATGTTATCACTAAGTTAATTAGGTTCAGTAAGTGGTAAGAGCTGCACTGCTTATAGGCTGGGTAAGCTCCAGGAGGGTCTCAAGATCCCATATAACCGAATAAAGTCTGTGACAGAATTAATAATCTATTTGTCACAGCCAGTCTTGAAATCAGGATTGAATCTGTGCCACAGCATCCTACATACTAACCTATCTCTTCCCAAAGCAATAAATAAACATAAACAAGAAATCATAAACAAAACAAAATCGATAAATTCCTAACCTAGCTTCACGACAAAAAAAAAAAAAAAAATCCAAAATCAGAGAAAATCAAAGATCGCGTGAAGATATGTAGTAGGTGAACCCCCGTCAGCTTAAGGGTAGAAGGCCTAAGACCATACCTCGAAACATTTTTTGAATTAGAAAAGTGAGAAGTCAACGGAAAAACAAAGGTTAAAAGCGATTGTTTTAAAGTAGTATCGGCTCAAGAGAGGAGGAATCGATCAATGCAATACTATTTGAACTATAAGTCTTATTTTCAATGCCGACCGCAGTTGAAAATATAATCGAGTATTGATCTTTTCTTCACGTTCAGCCACCCCCCCCTGTAATTTAATAACATGTAATATCGGTTATTTAAAAAATGTTTACGCAAAGTTTTATTTATAAACGCCAATTATAAAAATAAATAAGGGTAAAACAATTATATTGCCTCAGTCTATTAGCTTAATTAAACAAGCAATTAGCAGGAGAAAGAAATTATTATCACAGATAAAATAATGGAAAACACATGTTTGAAATGACACTTGCTTTTTACCACTTAAAAGGTAGTGTTCTTGATTATTATGTTTATTAAAATTAGAAATACAAAGTGGTAGTGTGAGAGAGAGAAAGAGAGAGGGAGAGAGAGAGAAGAGAGTGAGATAAAAAAAATAGTGAGAATCATAAATAAGCATGCTAAGTATATTATTAGATTAGATAGAGCGGAATATTAAGAGCAATGGGGCTGAAGGAGACAGATAACTCTAAATGTTCTTTTATTACATTTTTATGGCTGTTTAAAAAGAGCAGCGCCCGGGGACTGTCCCCGAGGAAATTCCTGACATCCGCGACGTGGGGAGGGAATGAGGAGTTGTTCCTTTTGTTAAGGCTCCTCCCTCGTATACATCTCTCTCTTTCTCTTTCACTGGGTCTCTCTTTCACACACACACACTCACTCTATCTCTCTCTCTCCCTCTCCCTCTCAACTTACATAGCCTCGGAGCATAAAGTCATTCCAAACAAAAGGCGAAAATTGGTCAAAAAAAAGGAAATAATTAAATTATGTGTTGTCTAGCAGAGCTATAGATTTTTATTACACAGATATGATAGTTTTTAAAAAAAAGTTAAGAAATAAAATAGTTAAAAAAATTAAAATACACTGCGCAAAAATAACTAGGGTTATTGCTAATTTTGTAGTATATACTTTACCTAGCATTTATATTATTATACGTTTAATAACTACATTAATATTTAATGTAGTATGATTTCTAATAAATATTAATACTTTTTATAATTAAAAAAAATATTATAATTCTAGGCAAAGTAAATTAGTGGTATCCCTATTTTAGCGCAGTTAATATGAAAATATTATTTGTAACAGCCATATTTCCCCTAAATGGATGGATCACCCCATAACGAAAACCAAGACTTTCTTATACAACTCATTTGTTTACGTTGTGCAGGTACACAGCCAAACTGACCAAAAACTTGTGTTCACATTCAGAAATGTATTGACATCATCCATCAAGTAGCTAAAAAGGTGATACAATTTATTATACCGATATAAAAAGATGTTGCTCATTGAATAAGTTCTGATAAAAAAATATTTCCAAAAATTAAAAATTTAATATAATATATGCTGTTTAATGGATATTCTAGTGTTATTTTAGCTAGTGTCTCATAATAGCCAATCTATATATGTTTACGAAGGTGTAGCGGACTGGAATGATATGCTATGATCAAATCGTATTAATTAATTAGATAAT
Organism: Troilus luridus; assembly: GCA_964056705.1. Taxonomy (NCBI): domain Eukaryota; kingdom Metazoa; phylum Arthropoda; class Insecta; order Hemiptera; family Pentatomidae; genus Troilus; species Troilus luridus. Next base: position 39,629,947 of record OZ057412.1, on the reverse strand, counting down.
CTGTGAGTAATTGACAAAGCCCACATTGTGATAATCACCCTCAAAGGCAAATTGATTTCCCTCCAGGGGCTAGCTATTACATAAGAACCAGCCCAAAGGGAGCGCACAATCAATTATCAGTAACGGGCACATCCAAGTGAAAATATTATTGTCACTAAACAATACATTTAAACAACAATGTGTTTTTATTTATATTGTTTATTTAATAAACAGATCTTTTAAGTTTGCCCATGTTCTAATTTTGACATAAAAAATAATCCGGTGAGTTTTAAACACCACACAATTGTCTCTAAACGGCTTTTGATTATCTATTTTTAATGTTATTTTTAAAGAATTAAAAGAATACTACCTTCCTGTAATATTACCAGTAGATACGCTTCTTCTTATAATTAAAATTGAGTATTTTTTTTAAACAAATGAGATAGGAGCATAATAATATACCATTATCAGGGGGCTGCTATTACATAAGAAATAAAAGTAGCTATTACACAAGAAATAAAAATAGGTGAAATTAGACTACTATTGGTTCAAATTCTCTGTATTTATTCATAACCTTAAAAAAACAAACCTGAAAAAATGTCTACACTTCAAAGCATAAAATTTGTGTCTTTATATTTAAAAAAAAAAATCACATTTATTTAAGTCATACTATATTATTCTATTGCTGCATTTTTCAGTATTAATACTGAAAGTAAACATAATGTATTAAAGGAAGCCATTTAAAATAATAATTAATGGAAATGAATCACCATCAGTTTTACATAGCGTTTTGGTCAATAATCCAAAATATTGTTTAGCTATTAAAGTTTTACACATTTTTCATTAACCCATATTTTTTAATTATTTGTGGCGACTGGGGAGAATTATAATTCCAAATAAAGGATAGTTAAATCCACTTTAAAGGAGCCCACTTTGAAAATCTGACATTTACTTGTATTCAGTCTGCATGAATAAATATATGAAGTTAATGACTATATAATTGTAAAATGGTATTAGGAGTTAACTGTGAAATGTTTTTTAAGAAAATTATAAAAGTGTTACTCCATTACTCCATAGATTATACATTAATCCATCAATTCAAGAGTCACATCCACGTCCAATATCTTTTTACTAGAATTGATCCCATTTAGATATACTTTTTATTAATCATTTTATTAATATTTTGATTCTGTACAGAATGTGCCGTAAATTTTATACCCTCTGAAATATGTGAAAATAAAATTTTGTTTTCGACATAACGTTTCGGGGTTTCAAGAAGAATTTAAAAAAAAATCATCATAATCGCTGAAGCTGCCAATAAAATTACGAAAAATAATCATATTTAAAACCATGCAGTAAGGTTTTCACTGTTGCTCTAATTCGATTTCGAAGAAAAAGATCCTTTGAAATCGAAGAAGAAATCTTAAAATGTAACATTAGTTCCGTTAACTTTTCTTTTTGAAGCTAGTTCATTAATATAAATACAATCGCGTACTATTTATTTTCAAAATATGTTATGCAACATTCTATAACATAGAGTCATATAAAAGTCACTTTCCTGGCACTTAAATGCCATATAAAAGTTTAGGATGTGCCACCACATTCGGCAAATATTTTTATAGACCCTAAAATTCTAAATTAAAATAAATCCCCTTCAACTACTCCTGTGTTATTACCTTAGAAAAATAATTTTAACATCTCCAGCAAGAATTGCTAATAATTAAATAGAGAAAATCGTGGATGTTGAAGGGAACTCAAGTTATGAAGCAGAATTTTGAGGAGCATAAAGGGAGAGGAGGAGTGTATATAGAGCAGACTAAGGCTGAGTGAGGATTCGTGTAGCAGTGACGCATTGCCAGAACTGTCCTCAAAGCAGCCACGTTTCTACGGTCGCCCTCAACATCGGATCCCCGTCTCATTTAAATGCAACACGACCGAGTATTAATTAAAAGCCTCATCTTACACTACTTCCGTAACTCTCAATTCCGTTAACTTGTTTAAAAAATACTGAAAACCATGTTTTTAAATTGTTTAGAATATTCTTAGTTTCGTAAAATTATATAGATACCAAAATCGCATATTCGATTTAGAAAAGTGGTTCCAAATATGGTAAATCAAAATAAACACCACATTATCCACCCAGACTAGCTTCTCCCTACGGGGGTTCCTGTCGGGTATCGATAGTAATTTCTTTTCTTTGTTTTTCTAATTCCAAACGAATATTTGGTTGTATCTCGCAATAATCAAATTATCGATGCATCGACTTATCACCCCTCTACAACAAGAACGCAGTGTATCAAAGACCAATGACATTTTTTTTTAAGACTTGTCCTTACTTAGAAATAAACTAAATTTAATTGTGTTTGTAAATAAATAATTGTATAAAAGAGTTTAGCCCGTCAGTTCCCAATGCACCCCTAGGGTGCAGTCACTTTTTTTGTTATGTGCTATAAAAAAAATTTTTTTTCGAGGTTATAGCGATGTTTTTGTGTGATACTGGAACTAGGTCAAAGGGTAGGACACATTTGGAGCTGATATCAGGTGTGGTCTAGACAATATAATCTTTCAAACTCAGTAGTGTTCTGGTTTCTGTTGGTGTTGACAAATTTTCTTCTCTTTTCACTCACCATGACGAGAAAAACGTAAGTACTCAAATTATTTTTGCATTTATAGTTAGGTGGGCATTTTCTGGAACAAATGGTAGAAATATTATATATAAGCCACCAAAAATAAAACTTCAGAGCCAATCTAAAAGTAAGCATCACCTGTAGGGTGCATTGGTCACTGAGACTACTTGCAAGACAAGACCTCTTAGAATGTAAAAAGAAATTTCTCTCTTCCAGCGTTCCCTTGCATGAAGTGATTGTTTAGTTGGAATCAGGAGCTAAAATCGAGGATCTAGATGTAATTCTCTTTCCACCAGAGGATGGGATGAGACGGAAGAAGAAAGTGGAGACGAGTTGGAAACAAATTTAAATCACTTACCAGGCAGTATTCTCAGAAGTGAAGTGGATAATGAAGATTAATTCACATTAGGATCAGGGAGGGGGGGTGCTGAAGAATTCACTAGAATTAATAATGGCCCACATTTGACTTTGACACCGGTGGAATGTTTTGAGAAAATGTTTGCCCAAGATATATATGAATTACTTGTCGAAATGTCTAACATTCATGCACTGAGGCACAATCATGCTCTGAACGTTTAGAATGTTTTGGGAGACTCAAAGTGATACCTATAACAAAACAGTAGCCCAAAGTGTGAGAAGAAATAGATTCCTCGAAATCCAAAAATACTTGTATTTTTGCGACAACAATAAGCTCCCAAAAAATGATAAATTTTCAAAAGTCAGAGAACATTTTACAGTTCTGAACGCTGCTAATAAGTAAGGATTTATTTTATTTTTAGTAGGACTGTTCCTTGATTTTATTTTATACGACATGATATTTTTCATATTTTTTACTTTTAGTTATATGTAAGTGAAATAAACAAATTTATATTTATATTGATTTTTGTTAACTTATATCCCTACATCTCACAACAATAAATTTAAAAAAAAGTAAATTGATTCAATTCTATTATTCAGGATAATTTGATTTATTTTATGAAATTGAGTGATTTTGTTATCCGGATGCCCAATGCACCCTACAGGGGGCACCTTCCCAGCGGATTAATTAATGCATAGAAAAATTTAAAACTTGTTTATTTATTCTTCTTAGAGATCAATAAGCATAAATAAGTAAAAAAAAATTAAAGTTCATAAGTGGTTCACATTTGGGTACTGACGGGTTAATGTATTTTCAAAACATTTTTCTTTTAGTTTAGATTTTAAAAAGTATTTATACTAGGTTTATTTACTAACATTTGCTTTCACATTTCATTTCATTAATTTCACACATTGTTTTTTTTGTAATTGCTTTTTAATTATTGATGAATTATTTTTTCTAACTTATCTTTATAGAATTTTGGGAAATTGCCACCTAATCAAAACTGCCTGGCATTTATTGATTTCACAGCCGGCAAATTTGATCGGGATAAAAGGTTAGCGAAGTATTGTTACGAGCCACTTCTTCCACACTTCCAGTCCAGCAATCAAAATTGACGATTATTTACCATCTAAAAACTACGAACGTTATCTCCGACTATACTTGGACAAAGACTTACACGGAACATACACACGAAATTTGATAGACAATAACTGACCAGATGCTTCAAATCACATCTTCTGGACTACAGATCTTCACATGACTTAACAAACAGTCAACTACTCAATATATATACTATGCTAAGACATATTTGGACATGTGGAGCAGAATTTTTAGGTCGAAACACGCCCATATACACAAGATACAAACAACATAGTCCAAATTTCTACAAAAAAAAATTGATGTACCTTGGTTTATTTCAAATCATACCATACACAATGACATGGTAATTTCCACTGTAAAATCATATATTCACAATAAATACACAACAAACCACTCATCAACACAAAATTACCAGAATTCACTAGTTTTTTCTCTTTCCTATTCCCTTTTACCCGGACTTGCTAGGAAAAGATTAAAGAGACATTGGCCTAGAGACCTGATCAAGAAGTATAGATCATTTCAAAAACATTACATCCCATCAAATCAAGGAGTAAAAACAAACAGTGAGGTCAAATTTGCTGGATGAGAAACTGCGCAGGAGCAAATGTTAAAAAAAAAGAATAATAATACAATAGAATCTTTTTTGGAGAGTGTCGGAAATGATGACCTGACCTGTGAAGGTAGAACCACCCACTTTGAGCTGCACTTAGAGTAGCACAAATATTGCTACCATTATTAGATCATTGACTGTAATCAGTTAGATCCAGTCCCAATACTGGTTGGTACCCAGCAATGTTCTCATTTGGAGTTACATAGGTCTCCATCCCTTTGAAGATTTATGTTCGATTGCGGAACTTGCCCATAGTTGGAGAAGTTGTGGACTTAACCATTCGGCTTTGCTTGGCTCAGTCGGATTGGATGCGCCTTCTGTTGCCAATCCAGTCAAAACGGGACCGGGAAGTTAGAATGATCAATTAGTTTTAATGCATTCGATTAGTCGGAATTTTGACATTATGAAAGCAGCTTAATTTAAATATGAATTTTATGAATTTTGAAAAATGGCCATTTCGAATTTTATTAAAAATAGGCTACTTTCATGAACTCATTTAGACTCATATTTTATACGGAAGAAATTAAATAAATTAATAATTATGATTACAGCTACCAGGTAAACCAAGTAAAGACTAAGTATATGGTGGCTAACCCTTCAAGAAAATCGGATCACGTTTGGTGCCTACATATTCAAAAGTGTCGACAGTTTTGTCTACCTCGGTTCTCTGGTCAAAGCAGATAGCTCAACCAGCCAAGAAGTGCAAAGAAGAATTTTTGTGGCTAATAGATGTTATTTTGGGATGGAAAAAATTTTAAGAACTCGTCTGATATCAAGAATAGTTTGGATTCGTGGACGGAAAAAGTAAACCTGGGCGTCCACGACTTAGATGGGCAGATGAAGTCGAAAGAGATGCAGGCAGCATCATTGGATCCAGAGCTTGGACGACCTTGGCGCAGGACAGAGAATAGTGGAGGCGACGCCTTGATGCGGCCAGGACCCGTGCTGGGTTGTAGAGCCAGTGTTAATTAACTGTGTATACAGGTCCAATAACAAATAATCTTGTACTAAATTTATCAAGAGCATCCGTTCAAAAAAATGTTATTAATTGCAAGGTTTATAGGTCAAATAACCGGTGTAATCTCGTGAATGGTTAGGATTATTACATGCTCAAAATCGTTTGCAATTCCATTATCTTTCAATAAACAAGCATTTCTTCAACTTCGTGTCTCTAGATTGAATTTGAAGTTCTTCAAGCAAGAAATTGAAGATATATTGAAAGGTAGAAGTTTTAGAATTTTTTCATCGAGCTGAACTACTAGGTTCGAAATGTACATTCATATCTTCTTGAATACATTAGAAGATTTTAATTGAAGTAAACTTACTTGAATATGGACATTGGTGCAGTATTTAGGTAATCCATATTGGGAATTCTTGCAAGTAAGTGCATTCCTCACGATGCATGCAGCAAGTAAATTAATGCACTAAGTAATGCAGCGTCTTAAATTCAGCAAAGGTGAGAAAAGCACCCATCTAGAATCGCAAGTTTCAATATTCATGGAATTCAACTTCATTAACAACCCAGTCAAGTAAATATAATTTTAGTACATCCTTCACCATGGATGAATAAGATTATAAGATTAAATTAGAATTTAGATTTTTATTAAATTATTTCATAACTGTTAATGAAATATTCTCGGCTTATTGCTTAATAGAAGCGCTGTTATTATTTAAATGAGTTAATCGATTCTGTCGCCATGGAAGTAGGAAATATATAAGAGATACGAAATCGAAAATTCATTGGGACCTAAGGAATCAGACCACGTTGAGTTGCGACGATGCCATGAATCAACAATAAGAAATCTAGATCGGAATTCCCAAGAGCTGGCAGCAACTTCTTGTGCAAACAGAAGTGTATTCTCCCCACTTGTACAAACCCTACTTATCACGATAGGGAAGTAAAGAATAATATATTCAGTATTTGCAAAAATATGAGAATAAGTCAATAGCTGATGCACTAAAAATCAATAATGTCTAACAAAAACAAAAACAAAATCCACGATACCAGCCCATCGTCTTCGGAGCAGCTCATAAATTTTGATGTAAAAAAAAAGTAATCATAACAATTAGTTAATAATTGGTAAACGAATGTCTAATTCTTAAAAAAAAACACATTTGAATCTGAACATTATTAGAGGTAAGAGTTAAGGAAGAAAAATGTATATGGTAACTAATATAATATATATAGAAACAATATATATAACCCGCCCATATGAAATAATAATGAATTGATAATATAAAACTATTTTGTATACTACTAAGTATAATGGTTTTACAAACATATAAATAATTTTCTAAAAACAAAATGCACATCTAAGTCAGAAAAATGTATAGAGCTGAAGATAGAAAAGGAAAATTGATTTACTTTCCGTTTATCAAAGCAAAGAACTTCGACGAAACAAATAAAATTTTCATGTATGATTTAATTTTGATTCAGTTCCAGAGCTACTATAAAATTTTATTTCCAAACAACGGTTGTCGAATTTATTTTTAGATACAGACTGGGAGTAAAGTTTTATATGAGACGACAGAAAACAGATTAAGACAAATAAATAAAAAGGAAAAAATAATAAATTATAAAATAAGTCAGTACCATAATAAAATTTAGAGTAAAAATATAACGAATACAAATTATAGAATGATAATCGTTAAAAATAAAATATTTATATTATAGTTATTAAACGTGTCGAGCCCAATAACAATCTAATACCGTATCAATCAAACTACTTCAGTACTAATACAGAGCCATCTTCAATATTTTAATTAATAGTTGAGTGCCCATGAGCTTGGAAATAGTGATATGAGTTGTAAAATTTAAGATATTGTGTGGAGTATTTGAATAATAACAATTAAAACGTTACGTCTGGAAACCGAAACGTCACTTGAAAAATTTTGTTAAAAGTGAACATGTTTATAATTTAATGAGTATGTTTAGATCAAAGTCGGTTTTTGCAAACGGGGATTGGTGGTGGATAATTTGTTTTCTAATAATCATAAAATAGTAAAATCATCATCCATCTTGACCCTTTTTTAAGAAACATATCGCTCATTTTCTAGTTCACTTGAAAAAAAAAAATTCCAAAATTAATTTTCCTTTTATAGTTTTTTTTCTGAAAGAGTGGAAGAAGAAATGATACCAATAGGGTTACATTTGTTTTTAAAAAATATACTCCTTTATAACTTAACATTCGAGGAAGATCAAATGAAATCTTTATAGCCAAGGATACAGAAAAAGAAGTAGAAAACATCATTCTAGAAGATATTGAGAAAAAATGCTTTACGTTCAGAAAATTAAAGCAGAAGTAACATAAATATTAATTCTGAGAAGTGTGAATTCTGTGTCATTCAGTATTGAGCAGCTCGAACTCATTCATGAAGTGGCTATGAAAAGAGTTTATGTTCCTTTGTATACCTATAAAGCTTTCTAGACCTTAATATACCTACAACGCTTTATGTACCTTGAATTTACAATTGAATTGAATAGCCTGCGACAGTAGAAAAAAAAAAAAAAAAGGAGGTTTATTACTGACGGGAAAAAGGCTCAGACCGAAGCACAATACAATGTTATGGATTAAGAATATTATTTCAAGAACTAAAAAAAGTGATTATAAATATGTAAGATTGATTATTTAACAAAAGGGAAAAATTCTGGATTATTAAGAAAGATTGTAGGAAGAAATCCTGAAATGGACTACTAGCGACGATCAGTTCTGTCATATGTAAATACTAAACAAGAAGGAAAATTTATAAGTAGAAAACATCATAAAAATAATCTCCTGGTCTTCTAGAGGAAGATCCTTCGAAGAATATATGGGCCGGTAAGAGACGAGGAAGGCTGGAGAAAAGAAGAAATAAGGAACTCTATGAGCTGTTCCATATAGATGTGACCTTTATTAGGCTGGGACGCCTTAGGTGGGCAGGGTATGTTGCACGGATGAGTCCCGATGAAATGCCTAAAAGAGTCATGGAAGAGGAAATTTATCGTCCAAGAAGAGTCGGACGGCCCAAGCTCCTGCTTGGAGTCCGAAATTGGAAGGCAGCACCCCAAAACCGAGCCGAATGGCGGAGGCTCATAGAAGAGGCCAGGATATATATAACGAATATAAGATAACGAATTTAAGACATCATCAACTTAGAAATATAGTCTACAAAATAGGAATATGGCCAGAATATTCTGGACGAAGATAGGTATCCAGGAATTAGGTAAGGGATGGAAGCCATTTTCATTGTTGTAATTTACTGTACGTCATATTATCTCTCATCTTATGTAGATTAGTCATAATACATTGTCATACTGTATTAGTAAATAAATATCAGACTGTATATTGGCGTTTGGTGACAATTCTATATCAAATTAACCTTTAGAATAATATTAATGGGTTGGAAAATTCACTACAAGACTGTTATTTTCTCTGTTAAGACATGAATAATAAAATTTTAAAAATCTGTATCAACAAAACCCATTAATTTATTAATGGAATGAATTGTTCAGGAGGTGGAGTCAAAGATAACACAAAATAAGCAAAACTTATGTCATTGTTCCAACGTTTCGGCCTAGGATGTAAGCCATATTAAGGGCTCCCGGGGCAGGGATCGATGAGAGGTCCGTAAAATTTCACGTAACGACTGGCAGTCAGCTAGGTGACTACATAGCCTAGTGTGTATATTAACATGATAATAATAAAAAGATTTACTAAGTAATATTACTAAATATAAATAATTAAAAAAAAACTATACCAACACAACCCGTGAAGGGAATCGGATTCAGAACATGATACAGACTGTACCGTTTCTAAGACCACGATCGTGAAGCGACGTGATTTGTCTGGGATCGCGCTCAGCAGCCAGGTATTGCCCACTTAAGTATCCGCTTCGTAGAGGCTGAGTGAGCCCGGAGATGTTTGTCAGGACCCACAGGGATCAACAACTTTTAACAAAAGAAATAGTTTATCTCCCACAGCCGGATTCGAACCTGGAACTTTCTGACATAACTCAGTGTTCTATCCACTAAGGTTTCCTGCTCCAGGGCATGGATGTAATAACAACGAAATCTTGTAACTTTCGTTACAAACTAAGCAAAAATGATTAAGGATACCACTAATTTTATTTTACTTACTTTCCTAGCATCTTAATATTACTTTTTATTATAAAAATCATTAATATTCATTAGAAGTTATAATGCATTAAATATTAATGTAGGTATTAAATAAATAATAATATAAATCCAAGGTAAAGGATATCCTAAAAAATTGGTAATATCCCTATTCATTTTTGCGCAGTATATTTCCGGACTTTCGTTGGAACAATGTGAATACTGTTTTATTCCTTTAAACAAATGGTTATTAATTCTATATCGTTTTCAAGGCAAAATACGTAAGTAAAAATCCATTCATTGGAAAAGCCTATAATTGGGTTTAACCATAGAGCCATAGCAAAGGATAAAGTTCTGAACAGTGTTTACTCGCCCTAGCGCAGTTCCACTAACTGATAGCGAAGGGCTACAAGGAAAGTTTAAATCCTGCCTCAGCTACTGGATCCTCCTCAACAACACTAAAGGTTTCTAACGACTGGAAACAATTAGCAACAAGCACGCTGGTGTAAGGGGAGTGTGTCCGGTTGAGAGGAAGTGTGTAGAAAATAATGAAATGCTTGGCTTTTCGAGCAATCCCTACTACTATCTCGTTATTTCTGTTAAATTATTATACTCGGATACCGTGACAAATAAAGTTCATAAAAAAAAAATTATCATAATATATCTTGGTCATTATAACCGTAATTTTTGTTATATTTTAAAATAATCAAGCTTTGCACAAAATATCGACAGCCCCGGTGTATAAGTGGTTAATTTAGATTTTGTCCAGAGAGAGAGTTAACTGCTTTCAGATAACCGGAATTGTATCATTCTCGTAGTTTTTGGCTTGAAATGGAGTTGTAATATAAACAATAACTCCTTTTCAAGCCAATGCCTTACTTAGACCCTTATTCACTGCGAAAATAACTCGATCCCGCTTCCTTAAGTACAAGAAACTCATTTTGGGGAAAACTAGACTTAACCACTTATTCACCAGGACTATAGATATTAACTAAGAAAAAATATGTTTCTAACTTTCCGTGAGTTCCCCAGTATCAATGCTATAAAGTAGAAACTAAATATTTTACGATCGTCTGCCATAGTCAGAAATCCCTCGAGCCAGAAAGGTCAACCATTTTTTGTGTACATCACTGAGGGAAAACAACATATATATGTACCTGGTTGTATATATGGTTTCACAGGTTGTCCGAAAATTAAATTAGATTTATTTATAATCAAGGAAAGTCATAGTGCTAGGATGCAAATGGGTCCCACTCCAAGGACGGTGTTGACAGGACAGTTGCAGAGACGTCAAGGGGTCGGTAGGAAAATATTAAGATTGGAAGGTTGCTTAGAGAATGATCCCAAGCTGGATTAAACAGCTAGACGACAACAGCCAGCGATAGAAGAGCATGGCGATTGGTGTTACAGGAGGTCAGGAGGACTCGATCGCGGGTTGTAGCGCCGATATAATAATAACAATTATCAAGGGAATATTCTCTAATTTGTTTAATATATTTTTACTATCCATGGTCACCTATAAAAAATTCTAGGCTTTAAGTCAAGAGAAAATTTAAAAAAAGAAACATAATTATTTTTTCGTCAATTAACTGAACAAGCAATACACTGAAAAACCTGAAATTACATGTTTTGCATCCAACAGACAAAAAAACGAATCCTCATCCTAATTATAAACATCCCAACTCTATTTATTTTTCTGAAGTTTAGTTGATTTGACAAAACTTCTTGATTTATTATGTGGTGTAATCGTGAGAGAATGCCAAATAACCACTAAAAACAAAAAACATACTCACACGATTATACAAGGAAGTAAATTAATCTATTTATTTTAAATTATTACACAGAACAATAACCAACAAAAAGGGGGGATATAAAGTTTTACAGCTAGGATGACGATATAGAATCGTTGAGAAAAATGCAGCTATATCTCTTTCACAGGAAAACCCTTTGCTGGTTGGAATAAACGTTCTTTATCACACAAACGATACCAGAATATCTATAATCAGGGATATATGGATAAAATGTAGTTAATGCGTTTCATACATATAATATAATCTTTTCCTTTCCTTATCAAACAACCCAGAGCCCTTCAGTAGATCTTTAGAACTACTCGTGCCACGAATAAAATTACCACTAAAAATCTTGATGGCCCATATATTCCAGGCTAGATCCTTAATAAATACGGATAAGCTTAATATCCAGATAAGGATTATACCTTCATAAGAAATTAAATGCGATTAAAAATAAATACGGATGTACTGTTTATTCCATTGAATATAATGGATTGAAAAAGTTTCCATCCTTTTCAATTTTATGTGAAGCAAGATATCTACAGGGGAATATTTGAGGCACCTTATACCTCTAAGTATACTTTCATGCCAGTTGTATTGAAGAAGTTTATTTATTCAAACTTAAATTTGATTTTTTACAATATTATTGTGAAGATAACTTTTCACTTTTCCCACTCCCTTATAAATACGTATTATTTACAATAATTTAAGTTGCAATAAACTGAAATTATGTATTTTCGACAAGTACACGCCTGGAATATTAAAGAAATATTTTCTAAAATCAACTCGTCACACTATTTTCTATTATAAATTTTCTATTTTCTCGATGATTTTAACATTATGGATGAAATATTCGATTTCTTTGGCTAAAAGATTTGTGTTTTCATATAATAATTAAGCGATCAACAAACTACTAAGCCCTATATCGCGGGTTCGTAGTCCGCCAGGTGGCCCTAGGAGGTTTTAAAAGGGAATAAAAAGTCCTTAGTTACCCCAAGTTATTAGTTTATAGTTAGGGACGTTAACGGGGGTCTCAAGCCTGTACGATGTCAGGTACTCGTTAAAAATCCCTATCCTAATCAAACCTGGATAGGCAAAATTTAGAAATCCAAATTTAGCATCGTCCGATAAGCCATATCAGCATTAAGTGACGTTAAATGAACAAACTACAACTTCTTTCCGTTTGTAATTGCCATTTAAGATAATCAGTAGTAAAGTAGTTATTGGGTTTAGTACATTTTAGTAGAGGCTCTACTATTTCTAAGCCTAATATACTAAATAAATCCTAAATTTGAGGAAAATAAATTATCTTAATCTAACTAATACTGACAGATGCAGCGTCTACAGTGTGTCACTTGAAGCTAACAGATGTGAGTGAAAGTATGTGTGCCGCATACTAGATCACCTCTATTCAAATGTTTATTTTCGCTTTTTCATATCAGAAATTATTTTGAATTTATCCTCGCAAATATACTCGAGTAATTCTAACGATGGACCCTCCTATCATATCTACATAATTTTGGCAAGTGTCCATAAAATAACCCCTGTGGATAGGGGATAGAATTTACCCAAGGAATCTCCGCCTGTCGTAAAAGGCGACTAAAGGGGCCTGTTGTCCCGAGATTACGGGGCCTCTCGCGTTGGGCCAATCACCCACGCGAGAGTAAAACTGATCAAAGAAATCAAAATGGCCTCGATGCCCCTCTACCCTATGGCACAAAACAGGTAGAAAGAAGAAGAAGAAGTCCATAAAATACCCACCTCCCTGTCAACAAGCAGACAGCCTAAGCCTAAGAGTTAATTATGTTAATTCGTCCGAGCGACTGGAACATCGGCTCTCCGAGTAAACAACAAAGGTTTCCTCTTAATAGCCCGTAGTTCAACAACAAATCCTGCCCCTTTTGCCTCCGACCGAATTCTGGATTGTTTCTATCTCTGTTCCAGATAATGGGGCAAACAGATTTATAATAATTTTTCTTCTCTTATTTGCTACAACAGAGAGAATAAAATTCTTGCTTCGGACTTAACGTAAGTTCAAATTTTAGACGATTTTCCTATATTCTTTTCTCAATTTCTAAATGGAACTTAAAAGTTATAAAATTTCTTAGTTTAACCCCATAGCTTCAATTTGTAAGTAAGGGAGCAATGTGGCTCAGTGGTATGGCACAGAGGGCCAATAAATCCAGAATTCGGATTTAGTTTATTTGTTATAAGCCGGGGATGAATGCTTTGGAATCTAGGACCTTCCTGGGGCTCACCCAGCCTCTATAAATTGGATAACCAATATAAGGGGGAAATTGGCGGTTTAGCGTGATCTAAACCATATCACCACCCTATAGAACCGTTATCCAAAAAACATTAAAATCTTTACCACATACGGAACCCAACAACCGTACCGCCGTACCGCCTTATAACTTTCAAGCCTTATGCAAAAAATACATATTTCCGGATATTCTTAAACTAAAGTATGACGACAATGGCCAATTATTTAAAAAAAAAATCCTTTCTAATACATTAAGCGACGATTTAAAAAAAAATATATATAGTATATAATATCTTGAAGAAAAGTTAAGATTTTAATATTTTTGATTATAAATAAAGCCCTAATTTAATTTAATAAAGCCCTGATTTATACTAGCATAATCATTTCTAAAGAGTGTGAAAAATCTTTAAACAAGAAAAAGTACAATATAGAAATCAATCAAATTCGATCAAATATCTTTTGAAGGTAGAGCATGGGAAACAGTTTTAAGTGAGCGTAACGTAAATATTACTTTCAGAAATCATTATTCAACAGAAGACTAATCAAAAGCATTAGAAAATTAATAACCAGCCTTAGAGAATAATTCCTCGATATAAATTTATTTTAAAACAATAACCATTATTTCGGCACTTATAAATCAATTGGTCGACTATGCCTGCTTCTGTTATGGATTATATTGTGACCATATTATTATTATATTGAGCATGGGTTTTCTCATTATTTAAACAAATTATTTCGATTATTTTAAGCAAAATTACATCCATTTAAAAAAAAATAACAATCACAACACTAAATTTACGTGATGGTGGTAAATTATTAATTACTTGTTCATTTTAAAAACTAACGAATTGGCGAAGTTGATAGCTTTCGATGACCACTAGAAGCCAGAAAAATTGTTCAACCAAAACAAACCCTCAACTGATTTTTTTAAATTGACATCGGGCTGTAATTTAAATTTATTTCATTATGTTAATACAAAGTTCAAGTTAATTTCAATACTTTCTTTGATCGAATAATCGTAAATTTTACTGCCTACAAAATATAGCACAACACAGACCTGAGAGGTTTTACTGAACAGATTGGCATCTTTATCAGTTTTAAGAACTTTACTCCAGCAAACACTAAAAAAGGAAATAATTAAAAAAATCTATTCTTGTGACATAAATTTTAATTTTCGTCGTTCACGAAAAATGCATTCAATATGCCTTAGTTAGTAAAAAAATAAAAATAGAGATGAATGAAATAGGAATTAAAATAATATAAAAAGTCTTAATTTTAAAAATTCAGATACTTTTAGAAAACGGTTTTAAAACATTTAACTGCCACTTCTATTCATCCCACTAAATTTTAATTTAGTTTTACCGATTCAACTTCAGATCTTATTAATTTCTGCGATTTCCGGAACTTTTATTTAAATAACTATAAACATCCAAGATTGATAGAATTGAAACCAGTTCCTTTCATTGTAGAATATATATAGTCTCTTCTCTCTAGATCTTCATTCATAGGGAATAAACTGAAAGTCCAGTTGCGACATAAAAGTAATGCTTTAAAAGCTTAAACAGTTCCAGTCTATGGCATGTTTAAAGAGACTTGATTGAAATTTAACCCTAATAAACTCTCTTACAATAAATTCGTTTTTTTCGTACAATATATTCGGTTTTTTTGTAGAACAAGGTCTATGTGATGGCCCCTAGCGCTCTCTCGTCAAGAAATACCCGTCCGCACGCGAAATTTCTATAGACTCTTCGGTTTTTCGATGGCATATCAAAATTAAGACTTTGACCAAAGCATTGTGGATGTAACAATTTAAAAAAAAAAAATGTTTTTGCTTGTTTTACGATCGAACAAGGGCGTAAGCGCAAAATCTATAAAATGTAAGAAGGCCGTATGTGACAGTCATTTCACATACACCCTTATTCAAGGCAACTATTCATTTAATGCGCTTTACTATAAAGTTTTTACGTTTTATTTTGTTAAAAATTATAACAAATTGATTTAAAATAAAAAACACTTAAGTAAGAAGCATCCAAATGTTATCTAATGATATAATTTATGATTTGTGATACGGTTTTAAATTAAAATAAAACTATTTGGTATGTTATAGGTTTGAACGAAATTTGGTCATTGGGTTAGAATTGGAAACTTAAACTCAAAGTTTATATATATATATTTGACATTTCGGTTTTCCTTTTTCCCTCTCGACGAAATATAACTCAGTAATATTCAGTGAACCATTTATAATATTGGATACTGAACATACTGAACTGTAACTGACCCGTTCGAAATTACCGGGGTAATATAAAATGAACAGAGGTACAAAGCATCCCTCCCTCGCAACGTCAAAACTATAGTAATTAAAACGATTGGGTTTTAATTAAGAACTGGAGAAAATATTTTTTTAAATTCCTTATAATATTTAGGATCTAAACTACGGAGTATGTAATAGTTAATAGTATGCTACAATGTTATATTCAGAATTTAGTAAAGGAAAAATAATTTATTTTTTTAAAGGATGATATAAAAAGAAATGCAAAACCTATTTAAAATGTACTAACTACATAGACGCTTAATAACTTATCTTTGAAACTTTTCAGGTTCGTTAAGACCCACAAATATACATAGACTCAAAGTCTCACTTAAAATTGTTTAGAAGTTCACTAAACCCAAAAGCCTTATTAACTCACTAACGACCACTAAATATTTAAAAAATATACCTATATACATATACATACTTATGATTCTCGAGTTTCAGTCAGTCAAACATAGAAACCGATATATGTGTGTGTGTATCTCTTTTAAAATACAGAGGCAATCCAATGAATCCTTATATGATGTATAAATCAACAAGGAAATTTTATTTTACCTAATATATTTTTAATCGACTTGACCTCCCACATCAAATAAATAGTTCCGGGAAAAAAGTATTGATAAAATTATGAATCTTTTTTATTATGAATGAATGATATTTATAGCTATTTGTGAATAACGATATTTCAGAAATGTTCTGGATATGACGTAAATGAATTCAAAAATTTCACAGAACAATTAACAAGCTTATGTGCTCTTGACACTGCATCATTTAGAATTTATGAAATAATTCCCAATTTTAATCAATTTCAATTAATTAAGTCAACAAACTCCAAGGGCGGGGCGCTCAACAATCAAGCTCTAATAATTAAATTAATTAAGAGCGAATTCGTAAAAATAATTAATAATCTACACACACTGCTATCTGAAACTAGTTTTTATTTCGTGGAAAGATACAATCGAAGATCCGAAATTAACCCTCATATACATATGCAACCCTCATATAAAGTTTAAATATTTAAAAAAATATTATTTTTCCTTGTATCATATAAAAATAGATCAAATTGGCTTAAGAGGTCAATGCAGATTTGAAAAAAAGTTGCGCAGAAATTTAAATCAAAGTGTAATCTCCTATGAAGTAGAATTAAGTCAATGTCTTATCCAAATAAAGGAAACTGTAAAATGCAAGGTAATTAATTATTTTATAAAGACTCAAATGGTTGGTCTGAAAGTAAAAAACTACTGTTAAGAATTATAGAGCGTAAGGTTTACCACGTCGTCCGCGTTTCATGCACGTCCAAACTGTAAGCTTTGCGGCTGGCAATTTTCACCCTGCACATTATTTCGAAGATTTATATAAGTTTAAGTATATGATTCTTTCGACTTTGTTATTTTTAACTGACCGGTTTCTATTAATAATGAAGAATAACACTCGTAAACAAAAATATTGGGAAAACCATACTTGCCAACCACGTCAGTAAGGGACGCGAGCATAAGCGAGCATCAGACGCGAACACGGCGTCAAAATGAGTGAATAATGGAATTATTATTAAATAAAATGTTACGATATACGATTTTTATAAGAGTATCATTAAACATTAACAATTTTAGACTAATTACTTTATCTTAAACTGAGTTTAATCGCTCCTATATTGACTGCTCAGTAAAAACTGAATAAATATATTGTCATTCACACGGCTAATATTATCTTGAGACAATTCACTAAATAATAAGCGAGTCAAATGTGTAATTTGAAGAACTAAGCAATAAAAGTTTTTTATTGTTACATATTTTATATTCAATACTGGAACGATTTGTCTACTTCAACAAGCAAATTCCAATTTCATAATGCATTATTTGTGATTTCCTCTGGGAAGACTTAAAAAGAAAACACCTGTACATCTTCTAGTGACTTGACGCAGTAAATTTATTGTCTATTCCTTCATTTTTTTGTATTTATAAAAAATCTTCATTCAGGAGGATTATAATTGTTATTACGAAAACTATTCCTAAGTTGTTTACTCCATCAAAACATTGATCAAGCAGCAATTAATTGTTTTTTTCTTTACTAGCCCGTCATTAAATATCAGACGCACCACTAAAATCTGCCAAAAAAATTGTCAAAATCTTTTTTGACATATTATCTTGTAATTTTAATCATGTTTATGAATTCTGTACAATTGGATATTATTCGATTTATATATATATATATATATATATATATATATACACATATATGTAAAATATATATAAACACAATTTTTCCTATTCTTTTAAGAAAACCTGAACTACGGTTCTATTCATTGGTGTGTTTTTTCTTTGCCTTGATCTAGTAGTGAGTTATTGGCTTTATCGTTACTAATCCGAAGTCATTAAACGGCAGACTTATCAATAAAGACTCATGCAATAAATTTTATATGCCATTAACACACCATTTAAATTACAATTACGAAAAACGGATAATAATTTAAACTGCCGGCATCTTTTAATTACATTATTTGTATGATTGAATATTCAGTGATTTCAATTCTTTTTTTTTAATATTTACTGTTCAGGAAAGCTTTAACTATGACAGTTACGAGAGAAAAAAACATAGATCTAGCAAACAATTTTATGGCTTTTTCTAACTAGTCCGAAGTCATCAAATGTTAGACCCACAAAATTAAATATAAAAATTGATTATGACGTTAATCAAGTCATCAAAATCCCGTTTAAGGAAAAATAAATATTGTTTTGAAATGCCGCCATCTTTTGATTCCTTTCTTTCTATTATTGATGATTCCATGTTATTTATATACTTATCTATTTTTTATGAAAACTTCAACTGTGATAATAACGCCATCAGAGCTGTGATCAAACGGTATTTTTTTTTGGTTTTCTTAACTAGTCCGAACTTAGTAAAGTTATTTAGAACTTAGTCCGAAATCACTAAATGTCAGATGCACCAAATAAATCTTGAGAGTTATTGATGACGTTTACCCTTTTCAATTAAATTGTGATTAAGAAAATACCTATATTACTTGGAACTGTCGGCCTCATTTAATTCAGGCCGATACAGACACATACAATAAAGTAGTTAAATTTGTTATGGCATATACACTCGTTATTTAAATAATTTTAAAGGAAAACAAATATTATTTTGAAGTTTCGGGATCTTTTAAACTTGGTATGATTGGATATTCCATGATTTTTTGTTCTTTGCTGTTTTTATTTTTATTTTACAAAGATACTGAGTATGTAATCAAACCATAGATCTTGAAGTATTTTATTTTTTTTTGTACTGCGAAAAACTTCAGACGCACCAAATAAAACAGGCACTGTTTAATACCTTTACTCTAGTAGTTTAAATCATAATTAAGGATAAATGTATATGTTTTTTTACCTTATGCATACTTTAATTCCATGATTTATATTTTTCGGAATTATAAATAATGAATCTCTAATCAAAGAATGCACTACACTTATTTATTTTTTGGAAAGTAGTCAAAGATAAATTGGAAAAAAAATGATACTATATCATGAAGTGGTACCCATTAAGGAAAATGTATATTATTTTGAACTGATTGCATATTTTCATTCCCTTCTTTGGTTGACGGAATATTCCATGATTTCTGTTTTTCGGTGTTTTTGTTACGAAAGCATTCAATATAATATTCATCTAATTTGTCTAGTAATAATTTATTGCCTTTTTTTACTAAATCATAAAATGTCAGGCGCACTAATAAACTAAAAAATTGTTTATGACGTTTACTCTTGTCATTTAAATCATAGGTAACAAACGATGTATGCTTTGTTTAACATCTGCATGCTTTAATTCCAGTTTTATATTTTTCAGAATTAAAAAAAAAATGTATTTCTATATATCTCTAATCAAGGCACTACACGTATTTATTTTATGTAAAGTAGCCAAAAATAAATTTTAAAAATGATGCTATATCATGAAGTGGTACTTATGCTGCGAACGACAATTGGTGAAACTGATCCCTCACACAGGCCACTTCACTCACTAACACTGATCACTAAACTCTTCCCCGTCGAGCGATGCTTACCACAAATGACTAGGTAGAGGATCATAAGTGTGCCGTGCGTGTAGCGGAGCTGGGGGACGAGGCCATGGGACCTAACTCTGCGCCGGCTGGCTGGTAACTGCCTTCCCGTTCTCCCCTCTCCCGATCCAAGCCTCGCCCAGCCTCTCCCGTTCTTTTCCTGTCCTCAGGAGTCGTCCCTTCCAGCTATCTCCAAGGTACTCTTGCGAGACAATGAATGAAGTTAGCCGACTCGTCCAAGTGTCAAGATGTGGCGAGGATTGAGGAGGAAGCAGTCTAAAGTTCGGTAGAACTAAAGCATTGACCATTCCAAGGTGTCACTTCTGAAGTGAGTTAAGGTAAATTAATATTCAGGAGCATCCTGGCCCTTATTCAGAAGCTAACGCTTACATATTCCGAGGCCTAACCCATTTGACTTTCCGGTCTTGTTTGAAGAAGTCGAACGTAAGGATACAAAAGATAAAAATCTACTGACCGTTGATTTTCGTGGAAAAACTAAGTTGTCCACTTTATGTTTGGTGAATTCGTTAGGGGGAAAAATAAGGAATTTTAATATTCGGCATTCTACATAGATCCCTGCCATTTTACCTTGCCTTTATAATTATTATTAGTTAGCCGAAATGGTAAAAAAAATTGTCCTTTTAAGAATATTATTTTCTCTTTGCCTAACAAACAATACGTAATTCTCTTAGAAAAACCTGCCTAGCATCCCTACACCTTGTGAACGATACACATACAATTGGATTAAAAAAAAAATTAAACGTAAAATTGGCCTTTTCATGAAGTAAAAGTATCTACGTCAACGTTTTATTCGTTGAATAAAATTTTAAACTATTGTAAAGTCGTACTATCAAACCAATACAAATTAAATATATTTGATGTTTTGTGCATTGAATATGTGAAAATTTTACAATTTTTTGGTCCCGAAAAATCAAAATACATGTTACGATATTTTTAAAAAGCTTTTTAAGGAACAAATGTTATCAATTTTATAGAAAACCACAGACTATTTCAAATGTACTATTTTCAAGCACTTGCCTTAGCCATACAGGAATGTACATTACATCCATTGTTTGCCAAAGAGAAAATTTCAATTCCCTTTTTATAGCTGTTTTTTACTAATTAATAATAACAGTAAAAATTAGGGAACGAAAACAAAAATTTCTTCAAAATAGCGAGTAGAAGAATTTAAATTTGTAAATTTTTTCGTTAACCACCCGCTTGGTTCACAAGCTATTTTCCTTAATATTGATAACATAAAAGGGAGACAATAACTAGTACATGTTAATTATGTTAAAAATTATTCGGTTCCACTACTTGATGTGTTACATTTAAAAAATCTCAAATGGTAAAAATTAGGAGTTAGGAGAAATTACAATCGAAAGTTTCAAACTTTAGTTATTGCAAACATTCATTATCCATTTCCCAGAGTATATATAGCATTATAATGAAAAAAGAATAAATTAATCTACCATAGCAGTACTTTTAAATAAAACCATCCTCTTATTAAATTATTATCACAAGTCATTTATATTTAAATCAATAAAACTCAAACCAAGTAAAAAGCTAATATGACAAAAGAAATCAACAGATCAAATGATGATACACTGATACAATACTTAAAGAATATCAACATGCGGATTTATTTCAGCTTCTCATTTACATCTTGTCTCAAAGCTTGAAAAAAATATTCAGGAAGAAAAAAAAAAATTCAGGAAGACAAAAAAATCCAGGAAGTCCACCTATTCATGCCCATCAACGACTTTCCTGGAAAAGTGTTATCATGGGTTTTAATCTCGACCTCGAGTATAAAAAATGTGTTTTAATCTACCTAAAAAAATACTCTGTAATAAAAAAAGAAGGGGATAAAGGCAGGCTGGCGAAAAGACACTACGTTTTGTCGAAGTATTTCAAATTATTGATGAAAAGAATTCAATTAAGTAGTTGAAGAGCTACCAGACATTGAAGAGAGTTAAAGCATAACATAAACAAAATAGTAAGAGCATTATTATTGTATTATATGTTGTTGACAGCAACACTATCATTGTATATGTTGATGATAGCTGCATTATTATTGTATGTGTTGATGATAGCTGCACTATTATTGTATGTGTTGATGATAGCGACACTATCATTGTATGTGCTTATGCTACGCATTTTTGGGAATGATAGTTTCAAAATTACACTTTATTGGTATATTATCAGTGTTACAAGACTCTAATACACTATCCACAGATAAACCTAAAGTTCAAAGTGGGTTACTAATATATTACAGCTCATTATGTATTAGCTAAAACTTTATAATAAAAAAAACCCTGTAATTTAGTGTTTCATTACAAAAAGGAAATATAAAAATGAGAAAAAAGAGTATATTGTAATTTGTATTCCTGTAGAAGAATTTACAACATGAGCTTCCATTCGTCAATGTCAGTTTGTATCAGTTTCTTCAGCTATATCAATTTTTAAAATTTTGATAAGAATTTATTGCGACTTTCAATTACTTTTCAAGAAATAATTTAAGGAAAGTGCTATTTCATTTTTCAGAATTGTTACTCCTATTAAATTAAAAAAAAAAGCCTTCGAAGTTACTCAGCGATAAATAATTCTGCATGTTTTTACAATTATGATACCGTAAAAAATTTAATTACCATTTGAAAATTGTAAAAAAAAAAAACATTTTTGAGCAACTTATTATTAATATCCATGTAAACAAAACTAAATTCTTGACTTTAAACATTTTTACAATTGATACACTCGTATATTCTACACGAATCAGTTACACAATAAGTAAGATAAAAAAAAACTCTTTTTTAAGGATTAAAATCTTAACTTTACTCCAACAACTGTGTGCACCACTTATCGAGAATTTTACGTATGATTTCAAATAGAAGAAAAACACAAAGCCACGGGTCTAATATAAGGTAATTAAAAAAAAAAAAATCACGTTCCTTTCGTCCTAACTTCTAACTGGAATACTTAGAGAAATTAAGTAAAAGAATACACTGGAAAATATCCCGTGAAGGCAACAAGTATCTTAGGAGTCAAGGCGAAAAATGTCCTATTATTTTTAACAAGAGAATCTGGAGCGCTTCCTTTATAGACACCCTCGGAATCGATAGCCCAATATCTACGATTCGGCGAGTATTCGTTTCAACCACACTTCGGGGCGCCGGTAAACAAGAAGCTATCATGTAAGGTGGGGAACGGTTCTTATTCAGGTATACATATTTATATTAAAAAGTATTTTATTCATTTATAAAACGATTGTCATATAACTACAAAACAATCATATCCTAAGAGTCGACAAATAAGAAACAAACGTGAACTTATTTTCGGAAAATTATAACTTCACGATAATAAGCTGGAGGATAATAAGATATGAAGCATTATTTGTTCATATCCTTCTTATCCTTATGTTTAATGTTCATTTCAATACGAATAGAGAATTCAATGCTTTAATTATTACCTAAGTAATCATATCTTCGGTTGCATATTGATCATAAAAAAATAATATTTAATCAGTCGTGTAATTAGTTTTTTGTTCTTGTTTTCAATGAATAACAAATTAATCCATTTATATGGTATTTAATTAAATAACCAATCCATTGTCATTAGCATTCCATAATTAAAAAAGTTCCGGTTGAATTAGAAACCAGTAATCAGGGCATTGAGGTGTTATCCACGATAACAAGGTATTTTTGTATTGTTTTTCATATTTTTTGTATTTATTTACAACAGATAATGTATATTCAAGCACACAAGACTAAGGCATTACAATGCAGTCAGAAAACCAGAATGCCCCTGCGGATCAGAGAAACTAACTTTGAAAGAAAGAGAGAAAAGATTCATAAAAAGGAAATAGATTTAATTTAAACTTCAAAAGTTTGCCATATAGTTGACTTTTTAGATTCTAAGTGCCACCAATTATATATTTTTAATTTTTTCTTATTAATTATTACAATTATTTTATTTCTCTAATTGCAAAACTCCCCTGAAAAACCCTTAACACCCAAAAAAGCAAAGTGGTCCTGGATAGATCTGATTCGTCCATTATCAGTATCAGTGTAGTAATCCAGTAAATAGTCCCCAGTTCTGGCTGGCTTCCAAGCGAAAGGCACTTCTGTAATGGAGGTGGAAATTTAAAAGGATCACATACTTTATTATTTTAAGCGGTCCCGATTTAAAATATATTTAAATCACTAAGTTCAGTAAAGCATATTTAATTTTTTTTTTTTTGGTGTGGGTGACCCAGAATTTGCCTAATTCAACTGCAAACAACATATTTGTTTATCACTTATATTCTTTTGCCAATAACTTTAGTTTATTTTAGCATTTGAATTAATGATACTTCAAAAATGTTGGGATTATCATATAAAATCGAATAGGTTAGAGGAAAAATAAATAGCTTTCAATATAATCATCCCTAATAGGAAGTTTCGACATGTTAAATCTTCAATTACAAGCGAGATTCAAGGATATGTTTTTGTTTTTGACAGGCGTACTTTTGCTTATAATTGCTAGAAGTTTCAGAATAATTCTAAATTCTATAACCAAAAAACATAGGCAAACTAAATTTAAAAAAATATCATTCATTAAAATCTAATGGTATGGTATTATATTTTCATATCGTGCAGCAGATTGTGAGCACAGGATACCCAATCCGGTAAATCGGCATTGGGGGTTTATAAATAGCTTATGAAACGTTACGCTTCAGAACCAATAAACCGGTTTAACAAAGCACAGACTCATTGACAGAAATTGTCGGAGATACTCATTGTATAACAGTTTTTGCACATTAAATTTTAATTATCCTAAATCATAATTTATCCCATAACTCCGAGCAATAAAAAAAAAATGTGCATGTTAAACTTTTCATAAAACTTTTACAAACTCATTAATACAGATCAAATAGACATTTTTTGTTCGTTTCAGTTAACAAAATATTTTTTTATGATTGGTAGTTTAAGAGAAAAAAAGATGAATAAGTTTGTCCTTACTTAAAGGCAACGCCAGGTGAATGAACTATTAGGAATAAACCGATTAAAAACACACAAAAAAAAACCTTAACTTAAAGCTTAAAGGAACTTTCAGAGGACATCCCATGCTTACGTAATTACTTTGAAAAATTAGACTGAGTTAGTAGAGGCTTTTCATATAACTCGGTTCATAACGATCAATGCTGGAACCTTTCAACTTTTGAAAAACTGCTGTTGGAGTTTATGTATCAGGGAAGTGATAAAGAACCAGATCTGAAAAGCATGTTTTCCTGTGTTAGGACAAACGGACCGTGTAACAACCTTCCTTTTATTTTGTCTGAAAAACTACGCACTCCAAGCAGAGTAGTTTCCCCATTTCAAAAAAGAATATCAACAGATTATTTACGTTTTATGTGTAAGCATGTCGTAAATATAGCAAATGTAATTTATATGATTTACAAACATTGTACAAAATGAAAATTAATATAGTCTATTTCATCTCAAACGTCCAAAGAAACTGCATTGTATTACTTTATTAATGCAAAATAACATGACCTAGCTTAGCGCCATAACAAAACATATAATGTTACACCAATTACACCATAACACCGAAATATACAATACTATCATAATTAACATAGGATGCTTACCGCTGAGCCGCTAAGAAAATAATGTTAATACATATATTGACAATTTTAGCTACTTTTTGGACAAATAAAAAAATTATTGAGATGAGGTATACATCCAAAAGTAACAATAGTTTCCCATTTAATATAAAGATGGTGAGCTTCAAATCCCTTCGGTCTACCCCGATAGGTTGCAGCACCGGACGGACTTGATTCGCGATACAAAAAAGAAAAAAAAAGGTATATTAAATTATATATG
This sequence comes from Troilus luridus, assembly GCA_964056705.1. Lineage (NCBI taxonomy): Eukaryota > Metazoa > Arthropoda > Insecta > Hemiptera > Pentatomidae > Troilus > Troilus luridus. The sequence goes on along the minus strand of OZ057412.1, from coordinate 39,603,910 downwards.
TATGTTCATAAATATATCATATGTTTGATTTTAAAAAGGTCTTTAATCACTTAACCAGAAATTAAAAAGAATGAGCATTTATTTCCGGTTTATTTATCTATTTTAATAGCTACCAAGCATTTAATATTTGAAAATTTACACTATTATCATATTAGGAATAAGTAAATAAATAAAAATCTATTATTTTTTTTAATTAAAAAACAAAATAAATTAGTGACTCATACCGTTCCTAATTTCAACTAGACACTATGTATACATAGTAGAGATAGAACTGTTACTTGGACAACGGTCGTGCGGGGAAGTAATTGCTCCTACATCACCCTCATCAGCCAGATTTCCCCCTTATTATGGGTACTCACTTTATTGAGGCCGGGAGAACCCCAGGAGGGTCCTAGATCACGTAGGATCCTTCTCCGGCCACTAACAGATTAAATAAAAGTCATGCCAGCAGCGGAATTTGAACACTTGAACTCTTGACAACTCAACTTTCTACCACTTAACCATTCCGCTCCTCATTGACATAATGAATCCATAATAAATTATTTTTTTCTACTGTGTAAATATCTATTTGGTAGTAATGTCCCCCCATATTTTTTTTCCTATTCTCTTCTTTTGTTTACTTTTGAAATCATTATATTGGGTGTGTATGGGAATGAGAAGATCTCTTGACAGTATTATATGCACTGTATTGGATTGATATGATGGAATTATAGTGGAACGTAGACATGGGACTCTAGTCATGGAGCTCACTAGTACTTCATTGGGTGTTCCCCAGAACTAAGAAAATAATTTGTCGAAAAATAGTCTCATCCCAAGAGAAAAAATGGGAACGAGGGATCTATCATGCAATATTGATGAGAGCATCAAAGCTATTTATATCGCACTATTCTCAATAAAACCCAATCTTTTTATATCATGTGTCCAGACGTTTTTATTGGATTTATATGTCATTTAGTTTTTATTAGTAATCGAACTTTTTCGGAAATTAAACTGATCGGATATGAGAGCGGAAAAATGCATAAACCATTTTTTCTGCCTTTTAGCTATGTTGCTTGGTCATCTATTAGTTAAAATAGTCCTTTATTAGGAAGTATTTAGTACCCATTTCAAATCGAACAAAACTAATATAAATAAAACGAACAAAGCTGCCGTGAAAAAAAAACTTTTATCCAATACTGAGTTAATGGAAAATGTGTATATTATTTAATAATATTAATAACAATAAAAGGCTTAGCAAACCCGAAGACTCGATTTCAATAGCTGCTTACAAACTTCCATCCGGGGATTACTCCGTTCCATTCCACTTATGCCACGGACTCCCCCTCGAATGTTTACCTTCAAAGTGGTTCAGAATTAATTATTATTTTACAAGTTCGTTCCGTAATAAGCCCGAAAACTTTACAAGCCCGTCTTAGGCTACACCTACATTGGATCCGGTGTGATACAATGAGACGTCGCTAGCAAACCAAATGACTGAAATATATCGAGATTTATAACAATTGGTTCTTTAAATTTATAAAATTAAGATTATTTATTAATTATTTTTAATACATTTATATTTTACTATAATGTATAGTAAAATATGTATAATGTATACACCCCAGCATCGTATGTGATAGAATCACGTCGCACCGAATCGGATCCAATGTAGGTGTAGCCTTAATCTTACCAGTGCTGTGCGATTTCACGTTGTGTAACATCCTAATGTTATCAGTGGGCTCGTCATTTTTTTTTTCATGAACAAATTTATATACTGTGTAATGAAAAATAATAATTTTTGTATTAATTAAATCAATAAAAATAATTACAAAGAGTGGATGGAGGTTAGAAATAGATGATTAAAACTTCGAAGGAGTGCGTTTGATTTCCCTTTCCCAACATTGTCGATATTGGTAACGAATTAATATTTATTTTTCATGAAAATTTAAATATTTCTTACATCAATGAGTAAATATTGATCCATTAATCGGATTACCAGCCCAATTAATGTTATATTAAACACCATAAATGGTAGATGAAGACAAATTCAGGTTACTCCAACTCCGACTCGGTGAAGTTGGCAACGATATGGCGGGAGAAAATGGAAGCCAAGTAAGAGACGTTTCCGCAGAACTTATCCAACATTCCCGGAAATGGTCTTGAAGTTAGTTAATTAGATGAGACCCTTTCACGGGGAGAGCTATGGCGTACTTTGATCAAAACTATAGTCGAGAAATAAAGTTAAAAAACTTTACCTTATTCTACATTCGTAAGAATCCGAGTTTTAACTAGAGCGAAATGGAAGTCATACTATTTTATGGTATTTTGGAAATTGAAACCCTCGATATATACGCAGTATAAAACAACAATTTATTATGCATTAATTATATCAATGAGGAGCGGAATGGCTAAGTGGTAGAGCGTTGAGTTGCCATGAGTTCAATAGTTCAAATTCCGCTGCTGACAAGACCTTTATTTAATCTGTTAGTGGCCGGAGAAGGATCCTACGGGATCTAGGACCCTCCTGGGGTTCTCCCAGCCTCAATAAAGTGGGTAAAAAAATAAGGGGGAAATCTGGCGGTTCAGCGTGATCTAGGACCAATCACTTCCCCGCACGACCGTTGTCCAAGTAACAGTACTATCTCTACTGTGTATACTATGTTCTAGTTGAAATTAGGAACGGTGTGTGTAGCTAATTTGTTTTGTTTTTTAATAAAAAAAGAATAGATTTTTATTTATTTACTTATTCTTTGAATGGCTGTTAGGTGATTGGCAATTTTTTTAGAACATGGCAGACAGAAAGTGGATATCCGTAGAATAGGAGCTACCTGTGGGCTTGATGCCCCTAGAAATAAAAATTTTAAAAACGCACACCAGATCCAGAAAATTCCAAGGACTGGATAAACCTTTGTCTGACCAACGGCTCTTTTGATATGAAATTTCTGATGGAAACATTAAAATCCAAGAATTTTACTTAGGAGGCTAGTACCAAATCGCAGGGGGGGGGGTAAAAAAGATAGGTAGAGTAGTCCTAGGGGGGAGCAGCTTCAGGGCGGATTTTTATATCCGATTTTCGAATTCTACGAATCTTGAAAGTCCCAAAAAATATTATGGGAATAATAATAAAAGATTCAATAATTAGTACATATGGAAAAATTAGCAAATAGCTGCTTACAAATTAAACTATTAATAAAAACTGTAAAATCCTTTCTACCAGTCAGCTCAACGCTTATCAAAATTTTAGGTTCTTTGCAAAGTCCAAACAATTTTTGAGGGAAGAAATATCTCTTAATTTTTTGGTGGATAATCAAGGCGCCTTATAGAAAAGAATAATAAAAACCAATTTAACTGTAATAAAAATAATAACGAATGTAAAATACCGACCGGAAAGAAGAAAATATTAATATTACCTCCTTTATAAGGCTAGGAAGTATATATTGTTTGGACAACGAAAAATAGCTATTTCTTTAATGACTTAGTTTTATTGTTTACAGTATAAAATCCTTGTAAACGCAAATATAGAACTCAGAATAAATGCCGTTGTCCCGAGTTAAAAGTTAAAATCTTTATACGAAAACGTCGATCTTGCTAAAAAAAATCAAGGAAAGCTTCTATGGCAACTTTTAAAGAGATCCCTAACTAGTGAGCCAATTTAATGAACCTTAGGAAGATCAGAAGCGGAGGGCTGTCTCTGAGGAGGGCAGTAAGGAAGGGAACAGATCTAAAGATTAATCCGTTTCCAAATCTCCAGGTCTTTCGCAATTTTAAATACCAACAGAGAGATACCATTAAGAAAATTGCTGAGCGAGAAGTCCAAGATAAAAGAGTTCGAGGCTCAAGATCAAGATAACGCAAAATTAGAAACATGTCAGTGTAATATCTCCAGAAATTAAATCAGATAATTTTATTTAGAGCTAGGCTGATTTCTAAGGGAAGAAAATTGCCTTGAAATGACCGTTCGTTAACAATGATTATATAGTAAATCAACAATAAGTAATAGTGTAGCGATTAGGAGAAAAATAAATGGAAGACACAAGAATTGTTTAGATATTTAAACAGTTATTAAATTGCAGATTCGTCTCAAATGAATCTATTCAACAAGGATAAAGTTCCTTCCTATAAGAAAATGTTCTCAATAATTCCTTCTGTATTTCCTACATAACTAGACAATTCGAAATATGTTGACTAATGCTTTATATGATATTAATATTGTACAAATCTTACGAAGGGGTGTGATGAAATACAATGTTATTTCTCAGGTAAAAAATATAAATATAAAAGTATAAATACTTTATTAATCCAAAAATCCTATTAAAACCTATATACATTTAGAAATAGCTAAAAACAATCGCACTATTCAACCCATGTGGCTGGTTTTGATGCCATTACGTCTAACATTGAAATTGCTAATTTATTCTAGGGAATCTCATTTTAAAAAAGGCTATAACGCAATTAAAATTTAATTCATTTAGTACAAAGCGCTAAGCTGAAATTGTTTTTTTTTGCGAGAATCTATTCATTGAAATGAGAAATTAATGAAATTAGTAGTTCTGTAAATATAAAATTGGATGTTCTACAAATTAGTCATTTCACAATTTTAGTTGGATCAACATTTACTGTAATTACATACTTATAAATCTGAGCATGTATTTTATTTATGTAGAAAAAATAGTAATATTTATTGATATTTTAATATTGATTCTGACCACTCGCTAACAAAGCAGCTAAAATAATTTATCTTTTCCGTTTCGACAATAAATATAGTAGTAATATTATAATAAGTAGTTGACTATTATTGTGATATTTAATATTTTATTTATTATCTTTACCTGGATAAGGCTCGGTCATAGATATAGTCATTTTTAACATCAATTTAAAACTTTTCACATAGTCGATACTTTAGTTGAAAACAATTATAATGTGCAACAATACTTCCACTAATATTAGATTCGTACACCACTAATATTAATCCTAGGGTTCGTAGCCCGGCAGGTGGCCCTAGGATTTTTTAAAAGGGAGTAAAAAATCCTTAGTTACGCCGTCCTTCGGAAGGGACGTTAAACAGGGGTCCCGAGCCTGTACGATGTCAGGTACTCGTTAAAAATCCATATCCTAATAACCTGGATAGGCAAAATTTACAGCTCCCACTGTAGCATCGTCCGATTAGCCATAGCAGCATAAAGAGACGTTAAATGAACAAACAACAACTAATATTAGCAGGGCCAATCGGAGTTTTATTATTCAAAATTAATCTTAAATATATATACCGCAATATTCCATGCAACACGAGATTTATCCCGAGGGTTATTCAAAACAAAAGATTAATCCACATCAGGACAAATCCAGAACGGAATCATTCCTGTCTCAAGCCTTTCAGTTAATAAAATGGTTAAAAATAATTTTTATCAATTAGTAATATGTATAAAAGCGTTGTAATTGTTAGTAAAGGCCTTCTTAATTCTTATAAAAAATGTTTCAATTTGATTGAGATTGTACAAAATTTAATATTTAAAATGATATTATCTCAGTACTTTCAGCTCCACGGCCTCTTATTTATAAATGTAAAAATGTTACACAGTAATGCGATTTTTATAAGTTCTGTCTCTACGAATAATTCATTAAAAAAAAAAGAGAATGTAGGAGCTAATATGCTGGTAATCTCTTATTTAATTTATCAATTATGGTTTTTAACAAAGGAAAATTTAATAAGGTTGGCAAGGCTCTATATCAAAGGATACGGACTACTCCTCATGATTCCAGAGAGGTTTCCAGAGTATAGCGCCGATGTAAGGAGTTGAGATGCAGCACGACAAGAATACGTTATTCAAGACCTCCTCGCCAGGACTCGCACGGAATGAGTGGATTAATAAAACTTGTAGCCTAATGGAATCTGCCAAATAAATTACATCTTCACCTGAATATTTTTTTACTTTAAATTTTTAATGTGAAACACATTTCATGTTTTGAAAAATCGAATAAAAACCTGTACCATTACAACCAATGAAGATTCTTGAGTTCAGTTCGTGGAAGAGTCAGTTCTGTTTCTAGGACAAAGTTTGCGAAGGGAGGTAATTTGTTGAAGATCGCGCTCAATCGCCAGGTTTATCACAAAATTAAGGGTATCTCTTCGTGTCGAGATATAAAATATATATAAACAGATTGTTTATAAAATAAATAATCCGTAACAGCCGGATTTGAATCTGAGACTTTGGATGCAGGAACTCAGCGCTCTCCTCTAATTTAGTAAGCTATAAAGAAACCAAATAATGTTAAATCTTTTTTTTTCTGATTTGATTAATTATTCCTTCCCTAAATTGTTTTAGTGAAATATATTTACCTAAATAGTATTAATTTATCAAGCCAGATATGTTTCGATGAACATTGGTATTGGTGCGTTAAGATAAGGTAAATTTTTAAATATTCCATAAAATTAACAGACTCCGGCCCCAATTATTTACAAAAAATTCAAAAAACATTTACTGAGCCTTTACTTATAAATTATATTTTACTTATTGTTTCCAGTGCTACCTGAAATACTTAATTATCTCCATTAATAGCATCACTTAACTGTACTCCTTTCAAGAACAAATCTAAACTGAATAAAACTTTAAGTCTCCGTATCCCTTAAAACAAATACCGCCTTCAAAACACCAACGGACTAGTAAATTTACATTATATTCGTATTAATCTATTTGGCAAATGATATTTGTTATTTGAGTTAATCTTTGGATAACAAATGACGATATTATTTATACAACTAATTTAATCAAATCTAATACCGGTTTTTAAAAAATCCATGATGTATTTTAGAAATAATTTGTATGTATTTAAAAAAATAAAATAATGCTGAAAAAACTTACCTATCACTTAATGAATTGGAAATGTAACATACCTGAAAAAAAAATTGAATTATTATTTAAAGTAAAAAATCTATCCAAAATAAAAAAAAACAGGTAATGCTCTCATAATGATAAATTCTCACACTGATCACTGAGTCATATAGACACAAATTAGTTTCCAAATTAAGCTAATTCTGGTTTGTCAAAAGATAAGGAAGACAAAAAAAGATTGCACATGTCTAGTTGGCCCTATAGTTTCATCCCATTTTTTTTTTAAACCCTAAAGCAAAAAATAACTTTGATGATAAACGTAATATGTTGGTCAGTTACTTATATATATATAGCATTTCCAAGTCTACTTGAACATTTTCCAAGTCAACTGCAACCTTTTACAAATCAAATGCTACCCTTTCCAATTTAAATGTAACCCTTTCCAAATGAGTTGAAAACCTATCCAAAGCAAATGTAACGCTTTACATCTCAATTGTCACCCATTTTATTTCAATTGTAACCGTTTCCATTTCAATTGTCACCCTTGATAATGTTTTGAAAATTTACCGTACTGGGGAATGGCCGAATTTAGGGCCTCACAACTTTCCAGGATATAATGATCACAACGTTTTCTTCACAACTCTTGTTAGGACAAAAATGAGGGAAATAATTCAAAAAACAAATAGTTGATTTTTTGTATCAGAAAAAGTTTATTTAAAAAAAGTAAAAACATGTAATCTTAACTTAACAACAGTATCTTAATAGTTTTGGTAATAAAATAATAAACATAATAATATTTTTGTTTACAAAAAAATTAAGGAAAAAATTAGGAACAAAAAGCTGTTTTATTTTCTCAAGAAGTGAATAATAATAAAAAAATGTAAACTGAACTGAACATTATCACATTTAAAGAAAAGTGTTTATTCCTAAGGAGAAAGTACCTTTCAACTTTTTGTTTTAAATTTTCGAGGCTACAAAGAAAACAGTTTTATAAATGTTAATAAAGAATCACTAAAATAAATTTCTTGAATGTCCAATCCTGGTAAAGGCTCACGCTATACCCTTACTCTCTACACTTGCTATAACGGAACCTGCAACTAAACGAGACTAAATTTCTAACTGCTTAAAGCAAATTACTTTAAGCCACACCTCCCGCCGTTTCTTGCGGTTCTAATTCAAGATAGCAGGTATGCTCTGATGGTATAAGTCGATGTCCCTACCGCAAACTAGAAGAGAGTGCCTCTTTTACAGCTTCATCGGTTATTCAATCATAATTAAAACATAACTGAATAGCTCCTTATAAGTAACTAAACCATTTTCCAACTTCAATAGATATTCCTACTTATTATAGAGTAGTCTACGAATCTAATAACAATTAGTATACAGTTGGCCCCGAGCAATAGCACGGTTGTTCTTCTTTGTAAATCCTAATGAAGTTAGTGTAGTTTTTATTTTCCTAACTATAAACATATTTTACTAAGGCCAAATTAACGTGGATCGTTCAGTGGAAAATATCTGATATCGGGACGATAAATGAATATTCATTTTTAATTACTTCTGCTTATGCTATTTTCTAATGTTATATGAGTAACTATTTAAAATTACAAACATAATTGGGAGTCCCTAATTTCTATAAATTAATCATGATTTTTATAACTACGAATTATTAACAAAGCTTTTAATAGTTGAAGGGTATATGGAGCGTGGGAGAACTGGAGGGCAACACCTGTTAGGTGCACAAGCACTTCTCCCCTACAGCAAATTCCTGAATCTGCCAATGACGTAAATTTCTCTTTTTTTCCTCTTAGCAATTAATTGATGGTTACATCTTTTTTTTCCTCTTAGCAATTTATTGATCGTTACTTCTCCGTTCATATCGGCCATATTGGGACGTTTTATAAAACTCCACATTTCCTCTATAAACTGTTATCTGAATGGAAAAATATTTTTAAGAGAAATCTTCTTTAACCACGTTAGGCACCTTTTGGTAGAGGAAAACTTAAGAGTTCGCTTCAGCAGCATGCTCGAGACTCTACTCGTGATCGTTAAATGTTCTGTTTAATGAAACGATTGAAAGTACAAACGATCTATATTTTGTTGAACTTCACGATGATAACAACGTTAAAATCGAAAATAAAATCTATGAAAATACAAATATAAGGTATAAATAATATAACTATATACTAATTATTATTTCAATTAAATCATTGATGTTTTGTATTGAACTTGTGCAGCCCATCGTAAACGACTTGAAAACGAATATAATTATTCTTCGGAATGTCAATAAATATGAAAGCCAGACTGATGTGTATAATTTAAATTTACAAAATTTAATCAACAATTGATTTAGAAAAAAACACAGAGTTATTCCAAAGTACTGAGTTTTCATTTCTGTCGGCAGTTCTCATGACTGTCTGTTTAATTTTTTTTTTAATCCGAAAGGCATTTCCTGAAAATCGCGATCAGGAACGATTTAAAGTGTTCAAACTATGTATAAGAAAAATATTCATTTATGTTTATACGTTTCTTGAATAAAACACAAGAAAGGTACTGGAAATGAAATTGAACAAGTGTAGGAGTCCAATGACTAATGGTATGTAACATTAACCTTCATCCTAATATCAAGGTATTCTTGAGCACCAGAACCGGCCTCAGGAAATTTGTAGGAAATAAACAAGGATTTGAGAAGGGCCGAGAAAGTTGTCGATACTCGGCAATGAAGAGGAAAGGAGGTGGAAATTCCATTTGAACTTTAGTCATTTACATGACTATTGTCAGGGCTGAGAAGGCGAATCCTGCGCGACATGAAATCAGCCGCCTTCATGAGAAATTGCCTTAGCCATTTAATAACACGTCAGGTCGAAAAACAAACTTTTTCCAAGCACGGCTAACTTGGGAAAGCTAAAAGTTAGAAAAACTGCAACTGTTAAATGTTCAGTGTTTCAATGGAACCTTATTTTTTTTCTCTGGTTCTCCAACGACATGATAACGAATTTGAAAACCGCGAACTTTAATACTTCATCATTTCGTTAAATCTTAAATGAAGTTTGAATTATGCTCCAGTTATAAATGGAACGCACTGTTTGTAAGCCAGGCATTATCCCTAATTAAGTGGACCATCTTAAAAGAGGCTGAGTGAACTCCAGATCCCACAGGGTTAGATCTTTCCGGATTTTCGGCCGCAGTCGATCTCGAATCCAGAACCTTTAGATCAGGAGTTCAGCGCCTTCCAGACTGAACATTCCGTTCCCAAATTAAGGTGTTAGCACTACTTCAATCTTAAGAAGAAAAAATTTAAAAACAGGTTCTTTTTATAAGTTTGAATATTAAGAGTTTTTATTACTCCATTCAACTAATAATATTATTTGTTATAATACCATATTTCTTTTTCTTTATAACGATTCACGAAAAAAAATAGGTTTCAAAATCCACGTTTTTATTTATTTGTTTGTTTTTTTTAATTAAAGAGAAGCAACTGGTCACATTCAAGTTAAATTTAATTGAAACAATTTTGAAATTTAAATTAATTTAATTTAAGCAATGTTTTCATCATCAACGGAAATTTAATTTACTTTAATATTCCTTTCTTTTTCTAAAAGCAAAACTGCTAATTAAGTTAGTGAAAAATTATATAAGAAACCTGAAAATTTCAATCATAACCACAATAACTTTCATCTGACTTTTACACAACCCGACGAATGACACTCAGGAGGTATTAATTTTTTTAGTACTTATATTATTCTTCATTACTTTAATTTTCATTTTAAGTAAAAATTACACCTTCATGAAAATGCTATTTTATTATTTTTTGGACGCAAGAAAAAGAAGGAAAACAGATGATTCAAAATTGATTACAACACAACACAAATTGTATATTTGTTTACACATTTATAAATGATTTTTAGATTTACATGCGTTCAATGGTAGAGAATAGATATAAGCATACTCGTATACAATAAATACAGACTAGTAGACGGGGGTATTTAGACTAAAGATATCAATTTTATAGTAATATCTCTACATCTCTAACTGGTATTTGAATGTATAGTATAATTTCAATTGGATGTATTTATACTAGACTGAATAATTTAATTAAAATAAGGTAAGAAGAAAAAACCCATCATCCAGTCAAACAATTCATTAATTTATTAAATTTTAAAACGTTTCGAATACTTTTTTAACCATGTATTATTAAAATTTATAGTAAACTAATCTCATTAAAGTCACTTGCGGTGTAGTGGTTAGCGCAACAATCTACTATGTCTTAGATAGACCGCGGTTCGCGGAACGTCAGAATGCCCTAGGAGTTTTTAAAAGAGAATAAAAGTCGGTATAAAAAGGTTATACCGTACTGATGAAGGGAGTAAAATGGGGTTCCTTAACGTGTATGAGCTCAGCTACTCGTTAAAGAAAGAGTAAAAGAGTCCCTATACCTGGATAGCCAACATTTAGGACTTTCACAGAAGCATCGTCCGATTAGCCATTATGTGACGTTAAATTTTTAAACAAACAAACTGATTTAAAAAATGACATCACCAGTATCTAAAAGTTGGATGTGTTAAGGCATAAGATGACTTCTTATGAATTTTGACTTCTGATGAATTTTAGAAAAAAAAGAAGTAAATTCTGTCGAATTAGAAAATGGTGACGTCCATTGCAATGTGCCAACCAATTAACGGTCTTTTCAAAGGAAAAAATGGCAATTAACCAATAAAATATTTGACGTTTGTGGTATTTTAAATTACGAGAAATTAAAACAATGTTTTAAAAACTATAATCTACAGGTTTACAGCTAATAAAAACATACCGTAATCGATTTACAGAGATGGAATAACGCTTGATAGATAGAGTAGTCCTCCCGAATACACACCGGTTCCGCGTTACGGTTGTTTGAACAAAACCCAAAGGATACAGCCAAGTCAGTTAATCCCGTGGGATCCCGGTCCCTCGGCATCGCTGCTACACGTTTTTATAACCTTTCCCAATCCCACGCACAAGCAAGATAATCTCTGTTTGTATCGATGGCTAATGGATAGGCTTTAATTTCACCATTCGAATCCAAAAGGGCCAATTTGGTAAATGTACGGCAGGCAAATCTGGAATCAGCATTTGTTCAAAACATACCTACAATCCGCTGTCACTTGTAATGTATTGAATGATGAGGACAGGGAAACAAAATGGAGGAAGGAGGACCAGTCAAAACGAAGGTACTGAATTTTAAGAATCCATTAAAGAACTGATTACTTGGTGACTTGGAAATATATAAAACTCAATTTCCACAAAAAAAATCTAATGATTATTAAATTAACACAAAAAAACCTAAGAAGAAATAATAGCAAAACAAAGATTAAAGGATACCATTGATGTTTACCATACAGTCGATTCTAAAAAGTTCTAACATCAGTTATAAGAAAAACTTATAATTTCAATTTTACATTATTTAACTGATGAATCGTAGAACCCGTTGAAAGCCACTGTATTTTTAATTTAGAAGAATAATATAAAAGATTTTAATGTATTTTTTAAATGGATCTATGAGTTTGTTTTCATTTATTTAAAAAAAATAAAAATCTACAGTGGATATTTCAGAAACATCCAATGTATTTGCTATTAATTTCAAGGTTTGGTGATTAATTTGTAGCATAGAATGTTAGTCCAATATTAAACGCAGTTCGTAAGGATGAAGTACTCAATTGATTTGTGAGGTCTAACCTAAGTCAACTAGGTCTGTACCAGATATCTCTAAAGGTTTCCTTAAAAAAAAAATCATAGGACGCCTTTTGTTTAAAGATAAGAGTTCTAAGGAAGCAATACTAACTAGTTCGACTTAGGGTTACAGGAAGACATTTGTTCTATCTCACATATCTTCTAATGATCATTTACATTTGAAATACAATAATTTTTCATAAACATCCATCAATCAACACTGGCTCTACAACTCAGTACGGGTCATGGCCGCATCAAGGCGTCGCCTCCACTCTTCTCTGTCCTGTGCCAAGGTCCTCCAAGCTCTGGACCCAACAATGCTACCTGCATCCTTCTCGGCCTCGTCTGCCCATCTTAATCGTGGCCGACCACGTTTTCTTTTTCCGTCAACGTACCCATGTAGCAGTATCTTATGAGTGGCGTTGTCCTCCATTCTGGCCACATGTCCAGCCCATCTAAGCCTTGCTATTCTTATATACTGAACCACGTCTAGCTCCTGATACATCCGATATATCTCTGCATTCTGCCTGAGTCTAAATTGATCGCCAACTCTTACTGCTCCATATATCCTTCTTAATATTTTTCTTTCGAAGAGCAGTAAACTATTGGCATCTGCCCTGGACTGAGGCCAGGTTTCCAATCTTGGCTCTTCTTGATATCAGATGACTTCTTACAATTTTTACCATCCCAAAATAACATTTATTAGCAGTCAAAATTCTTCTTTGAACTTCTGCTCCAGTTGAGTTATCCGCTATGACCAAAGAGCCAAGGTAGACAAATCTGTCGACATTTTCCCCCGAAATGTTGAATGTCGACATTCAACACCCGATTGCCATGAAGGGTTAACCACCAAATGCTTAGTCTTTACTTGGTTTACCTGAAGACCTATCCGCCGTCCAGGATTCTCCAAAGCAAGAAAAGCCTGTTGTAGATCCCTTATTGTTCTTCCCACTATGTCTGTGTCATTCGGAGAGGCCACTATTTGGATGGACTTTGTCAGAATCGTACCAGTGACTTGCAACCTGAGTCTCTAAATTAAATAACAGCCACGAGAGTCTATCCCCTTGTCTCAGACCCCGAGTTGTCTTGAATTCTTCAGACAAGTATACACAGTATAATTGATGATTTGGCATAACATTTGAAGGGATGTACTCAATTTATTTAGTACAAGATTATTTCTTATTTTAAAATATTTAATATGTTAATTAGACCCATCTAAGTTAAAATAGGTGGAGCCAATTGCTTAAACTCATCAAGCTGAACAAAACTAAATATGCCTATAAAATTACTAATATGCATAAATATTTATTGCCGAAATACTGAATCCGATAAATAAAGCTATAGGAGACTTCCTTAATAGGCGTATTTTCTTTAACTGTTCCTCATTTTTTTTCTTTTATAATAATAGATCAATATGCATTTAACTTAAATTTTATTTCGTTACAGCTTCTTCTATTTTCGGCTCTTTATAAATTATAATAGAAAAGTAATAAATATAAACAGATAAAGAAGCATACTATGCATTTATAAATTAAGTTAGTGAAGTAGTAAAGACGATTTGTTCTTATTAATAAAAATATAGTTCACTATTAGCTAAATATTACACAGAATTGTCCAACGATATACCATTAAACTAAAATGGCAGTTTAAAAATGACTCAAGGTTTATCATTGATTTTTTTTTTTAATTTTATTCTTTTTAAATATTTAATATCATTTTATGAATTTTCCTTCGATTAATTTTCACATTCTACTTATTATCTTTATAACGGTAAAGAGGTTAATTTAAAAAGCAACAGAATTTAAAATTCCGAAAATGAAAAGGACATTTTCAAGCCTGAACTAAAGGTAATATTTCGCAGTATCTGAAATGCCTTGCATCACAGTGTAAAATCTTTAGAAATCTTCTACAATAGACATATCCGGTTATATGAGAGTGTGTGCTTATAATAACGCTATCTGGAAATTATTCCGATCATGGGCGTGCATGTTTTAGGACGAAAAAAATTATTGTTCCCATAATAAGAAAAACAGCCGGTCAATTGCCTCAAACAAAATACAAATAGATATTAGTGAGAGTATCGTTAATGTCATCGAACACAATAAAACAAATAAGTTAGTCCAACAAAATAATATAGGGAAAAGCATTAAAATCTAGAAAAATAAAATATTATTAACAAGGATTATAATAAGGAAACACGAGAAAATTATGTAATATTAAAAACTTGAATAAATAATAAAACTTAAGACTACTGTTTGTCAATAAATGAAATATCTGTTTTTAGTTTCTTTTATTCTTCCATTATCATTTTAATATCAAAATTTAAGAAGGGGAGATATTTCAAACAAAAGGTAAAAGTAATAACTAATATAAAAAGTAATAACTGGCAGAACAAAGCTAATCCCGGCTGAGATCATCTTTATTCGTTTACTTTTCCAAAGGATTATTGTAATAAGACATACCATTTCATCTTATGATGTGTAAGTAAGATCTCTCTCGCGGTTAAAGTCAAAATCAAGTCTAAATTTCATATCGAATGAAGGATAAATAACGACAATACAAATAATATGATTTTAATAACACCAGTTTTTAAAAACACAATTAACATCGGTTACATAATTATAAGCTATCACTGATTGCATTTTAGGAAATTTTCCTTTTAAAATTTTTAATTGCTATCGTAATGATACTAGTATAATTTTACTGTAGTAATTAGGAGAGATTCATGAAAGAATAACTTAAAAATAAAAATAGTAATGAATGAAACCTTACAAATGAATTACTAGGTACGATTGAACCCCAAAGAAAGAACTTTTGAAAAAATAAAAATAAAAAGATGGTCTAAAATAAAATACCTAATTAAGAAATAGGTAAGAATTTTGTTCGTGATAGAAAGATTAACGCATTGTCGCTGCGTCATCAGATTTACTAATTTGAAAAACTATTTTTTAAGATGACATTGTCCAACATGTTCTCACCAATGTAACATCACCTTCTCTAGCCTTTTATATACATATATGTCAGCTCTAAAATATTGTAAAGCAGCTAAAGATTAAGATAGATAGAAAGAGTAAAGAAAGGATGAATAGAGGTAGAGAAGATGGTATGACTAAAGTATAGTAAAGTGGATAGTCACTATATTAGTTGATAAGTTACAATGTTAGTCGTCAATCAAGTTAATAATCGTCAATCAAGTTAGTTCATATCAGGAAGTCGATATAACTTAGATATACAAAGATATCGACGATAAGTTATATCGTTCAATTTCACAATAAATGTAATTATTTCGTACTAGTCAAGTCCGCTGTTTGTTAACTATTGGATCAGAATGAAATAGTATTTAAATATTGATAATTCAACGACGTTAATTATAAGTTGTCGACGTGCCATATTGTCAGTGTTTATCTGCAAAACGGCCAATTATCATTGAGATAACCTACCAACTGAATCTAAAACGGAGTAATTAAAGTCGATAAAAAAGGTAAAAACCGTAATCTGAGGAAAAGAGGGAGGAGGGATAAAGTTAGTAGAAAGTAAACAATGGTTTGGAGTGAGATAGAGAGGAGCTGGTCTCCATTGTGCAACTGCGATGTAAAAAAGCGGGAATTGTAGGCCTTTGTCCGAGCTAGGAGGGCCAGCAATAACCCTCACAATGCTAGCACATCCCTGTCATCCTCCCGCCGCGCCCTTTATTATCCTCCATCCATCCTCAGCGTCCTCCGACCTCTGCTGTTTGTACGTGTCGTCTGATAGTGGAGGAGCACGCCTCCTGAACAGGTTGTTTATGTTGTGTAAGATCATTGTTTCGTTTCCTCGGCTACCTGAGTTGAACGTTATATGTTAGGTTGTATAAAAAGCTATCCAGATAGTTACTTAGTGCTGAGGAAGAGAGATAGGGAGGAGGAAAGGAAACAGAGGAAGAGAGATAGGGAGGAGGAAAGGAAACAGAGAAAGAAGGAGTGGAAGAGAGAAAGGGTTGAGCAATAGAAAAAAATGTCCTTTAAACGTAAATGAGTCTACTACGGTAACTAAAGTGACTCTGTTGTTTGCGATATTTTTTTTAATTTACAAATGTCAATTCTGACAACGCAAACTACAACTTGATTAGCCTCAAGGATAATGAAAATGTTTATGGTAACAATGTGAGAAACAAAAAAACATATCTCGTTTCTAAAGGATAGTCCAATGACATGACTGCAGGCAACTGGTCACTTCAAAATAATAACAGACGTGTAACGTTACAATAACTTGGTGATGCCTAGCACTTTTCCCGCCATTTCACTGAATCAGTTTTGCGACGGGATTAATAACTGATGTGTTCTAACAGATTGGACACATTTTTCTCTTGGGTATATATCCGTTAAGCTAGAAGTAGGACTGGCTCTTTCAAATACTACAAAACTCTATATATTTCAAAAGTCAAATGATGACCATTAAAAGAACTAAACTGTCCAGTTAGTTACTGTCCCCCAGCTACAGCATTTTTCTCACCATTCAGCTTCGAGCAATCTGAGCTCATGCTATTTATGGCTCAGGTATATAGTTTATTAAGGAGGTTTAGTTGTTTGGAAATAAGCATAAATAAAGGGAAAATTGTAGAACAGTGTAAAGGACACTGTTTTTTTTCAAAAGACCAGAGTACCTAAACGATTCCTAGAAAATAATTCAATTTCAGAGTTATTTAATCTCAGAAGGTTATTGTTATTAATATACCACGAGAACCTCATGAGGCTTATTAAACTACTTTAACAACGTTTGCCATTCCAAGAGGTATTGCAACCTGAATACCGAATAAAGTTCGGCCAACGGATTCCGCGCCTAAGGCGGAGACATCCTTATAAGTCTTGTAACCTCACGAAGTTCTGTCGAAACTTTCTGTGGCAGTTTCCATTGAAACAACGTGGCTGGCACCCAGAGGTCAGACGCGATGGGGCAAGCCAGGACTAGGGTCTCGGGAAACATAAGCTTTTTATTTTATCTCCTAAACTAAATATAAGTTTTGGGTTCCTTTTTTTGTGTGTTCATTATCAACATTTAATCTTTGATAAGTGCCACGCGCGCTATCAACGGAGTAAAAACAACGTAGCAATATAAACTCCTCTGTTATTAAACAGTCAAATTAATTAAGGCATGCAAAAAAATTAAAGGACCTAATTAATATGGGCATATTTTGATTGTTCGTTTTTAATTAAGTTACCTAAACCAGGTAATTTATACTACCCATTAACCTTTCTGTTTTCGTTTAACCTTGAAGGAAGGGGCAATAGCGTAGAATATCCTTGTAATGGAGTTTTGAATTTCGTCAAAATGAGCTTTATTTTGAAATTTGATGAAGTTGGTCGAACCGTAGGTCTCAATAGCTGTCTAGAGAGAGAGAACTGTTTTGAGGGAAGCGTTATCGTGTCATTCTCGTAGTGTTTGGCTTGAAATGAAATCGAAGTACAAGAAATGGCTGACTTACTCCCTTTTTCTCTACGAAAATGACACGGTTCCCTTTCCTTAAGAACTCATTTTGGAAAAATATTGACTTGACCACGTATCCATCGGCTCTGTAAATTAAATATTAAGAAAACAAATCTAGCATCAAAAACAAATATTTTAAATGCCTGTAAAGTCGAGCTCTCCGAATTCTAGTATACACATGACCTATGTTAATATATAATAGTTTAAACATAATATAACAAAGAACGGATAGTACAGTGTTCAATATACTTCATAGTTTCTTTCTATATATAGTTCATAATTTCTTAAACATATTTAAACTGATCAAGAAGGCTTCCAAACATCGTTCTAGTTTTACTATAAACTCTATACTGTATCAGTTCCTTAACTACTTCTAAAAATAACTTATACATATAGGAAGATAGAATATCGTTTCAAGTGACGTAACAAATAAAGTTACGTATGGAAATCAGTAAAGGGACGCTGGAACCAATGCTAAAGAAGAGCGAGAGAACAAAATCAAAATATCTCTGAGGCAAAACCAATAAAAGCACACCTATAGCATGGATCAGTAATGAAATAAATAAATTAAAGAACTGGGAACTTGGGGGTAAGGTTCTTATGGAGTAAAGATATTATATCACAGAAAATATTTTCAAATAATACAATAATCATTGTAAATATAAAAGCCATTAAAATAATCATATACAAATTCTTAAATATATTAAAAACAAGTAAACGATTTTAAACGAATGTTGTATGTGAAGAGAGAATAAGGACGGAGAATAACGCGGTGCCATGAGCAATATACAACTGATCTCTAGATTTCACGGCAGATAATTAGACAGGGGATTCGGAGAACAATAAGGGGCTCACCTGGCCTCATTAAAATGGTCGCTCCTAATTGGAGGAAAGACCTGGCAGCTGAGCGTGATCTCGGCCAAATCACCTCCCGGCACAATCATCGGCTTTGAACCAATACTGTCCCTTCCCTACTTATTGATGAACTCATGCAAAAGGTATGTGGAATTGATCAGTGCCTCTAATATTATTTTTAATCATGTAATATTTTTTTAATCAACCTACTCCCCATAATATATCTATTTAAAAATATAATGAATCAATATATAAAAGGCTTAGCGAACCCGAAGGCTCGATGCCGATACCACCAATCTCCGTTTACAAACCTCAACCCACGGAGCACCACCCAAACCATAACCTTATCACAATCCTCCCACCTACGCTTCGGTCTACCTCAGAGATGAATCAGGATGAATCAATAAAGTTTATTAAATAAATTAATGGGCCAGTGAGTGATTATACTTTAAGAAATTCACTTTTCTAAAATATTTATAAACAAAAATGAGTCTCCGATTCGGGCAACATCAAGTATAATATTTATATTAAGCGATAAAATATAACATATCCCACTAGTATTTCTAAAATAACAACACAACTCAAAAATTGGTGTTTCGGTGGTGAGTTATTACCATTAAAGAAATGGGTAAATATATCTTTATTACTCACCAAAACTGTATCAACCTAGCTTCAGAGTTTGTCTGTTAGTGTTATAATACTACTCCAAGCTCACTAACAGTTTTCCTCGTTTTTCCAAAAATGTAGGTTTTTGACTTAGGTCACTTTAGAAACATTAGTGTGATATGTGTATAAAATATGCAGCATACTACATATATATATATATATATATATATATATATATATATATATATATATATATATATATATATATATATAAATATATATATATATATAATTATTTATATAACATGTTTATATATACATATACAATAGTTCTGAATGAACAGTAATTGATTCCAAGAAATCAATACATGCATCGTTACAGACTATAATTGTAGAAATCACTATAATCACTAAAAAAATCTTACAATATTTGTAATGTATTATATTAATAATACGTTAAAAACTTTTTTTTGTAAAGAAAGATAAGAAAGCATCAACTTAAAGTCCATCAAACAAATACCGGATTCAAGACTCCTTCTCAACTAAGAGCGAACAGGAGGCGGAAACTATTTCCCAAGCTGTCTCGCCTTCAGTCCCAACTGTCTTCAGTTATTTTAAGAAATAAGACAGTTTAGTAGATGTGGCACTATCACTAACTAATCGATTATCATGATGTAAATAAATATATTTAGTTGCGATAATAAGTCAATCACCAGGAAAATTCTAAGCGAAGCAGACAATGCGTATCTATTTTTAACCTTTTACTAATATGGTTGCTAAGAAAAAGACTAGAATTATGAAGATCTTCTGAACTAAAACGTTAATAAATAACTATTACTAGAGTATGGCATAATAAGAAAGCTTCAAAATAAAAAACGTTTAACTCATGACTAGATATGGCATTATACAAATTAATTCATCATTTGATCCATTTTTCAAGAACGAGATTTTTTTAAATATTTGAAAATAAATAAATGAAGTAAGTTGAGGCCATAATGATAGGAAGATCAATGCAACCATTATTTTAGATATACATCTCAAGTTTAATTTTATGATATACAGCTCAAATATTAATAACAATATAGTGTTATTGTTACATTTCCACTCCTGAGTGTTATCTTCGCGGTTACGTGGATATGAGTTCTGCATGTCTTGGTAACTGTTCCTCATCCGGGAATATCAGTGTGGATAGATGGGTACTGTCACAACGACTGTCCATTACCTAATTGCAATTATATCACAACTATTATTACCCTGTGATTAATTTTGTTGATGTGATCCGCTAGGATTCTGTTAGGGACTAGGGCATTGGAAATTGGATTTCCCACTAGATCTGGCACCTCCCCCTCTGGGTTCGCGGCTACTCATCTCCACAAACCTTGATTAAATCACTTTCCATTTTAAGTACTGTTCCGTCCTAAGCATTTTCCTCCGCCCCATTAGTAAAATTTAAGTAAATTGGTATAATTTAAAATAAAGTATATATGTAGTATTATTTGAAAATATAGTATCCTAGAGGCATAAAATAAGTTATGAAAAATAATATAACAGTTTTGTTAAGGCCAGATGACGTAGTAACCTTTTAAAATATTATTAGTTTTAATCGTCACAATTAAATCATTTTTTCGTTAAAGAAAGAGCATTTTCTTTACTTATCTTTTACATTTTTATTTTTAATATAATAATTTTAACGTTTATTGCATAGTTGTTTAGAATGATTTAATTTAAAAGGTAATTTTATTTGCTTAGTGCAATATTTTAAGTAAGTTTGAAAACATATGTTATAAAAGTTAAGAGAGAAAAATAAAAGCGGAGTCGATCGGCTTTTGTTCGCTCCAGCTACATCAAGCCAGAGTGTGTTAGCTCGAGCCTCTTGACGTGCACATCGTATGCTCTATAGGAGCCCAAAGTTGCATTTTGAATTCGAAGAATATACTAATTTGCTGCCCACCTGCAGGTGTAATTGGTATAAACTTCTTCATCGATTCGACCTATTCGAATTAACCCAGTCGATCATCTCAACCTCTATTGTTTCACCATCTTCGCTCCCAGTGCCGACAAAAATCCTCTGTCGTCTCAACATCCAGCTAGCCCTGCTGAGAATCTACTATCTACTGGGATCTACTTCGACAGACAGATAAGAGTTTTTCATTATTATATCATTTCAACTAGAAAGCCACATAAACATTTATTATTTTGTAATCGATTTTATTTGAACATTTATTTAGTTGTAATTTAATAGAGTTAAATTTATTATCGTAAGATTTAATAATATTTGTTTTAGTTATTAATTAGTTGTTTATAATTTAGTTATTATTAGTAACTTCATTTTCTAATTATAAAAACGTTTAAATTGTTCTTTAATTTAATCAATTGCTTTATATTATCAAAAGTATTAGTTATTTAATTTATGAAAATTGATTTATGTTATTAGTTTAATAAAAGGTTACAATCAAAATGACATGCGATCTGGTATAATTGAATCAGAAATTTATTTTCCTTATCCCTCTCATCGAAAGGTCCAATAACTATTTCGAGGTTGCTCAAACAAGTTTAATTAAATGCTTACACATTATAATAAAGAAAGTAATTCATATTTAATTATAATATAAACAACAAAGGATAAAATATCAAGCGCTAACAAATCAACATTAGAAAGCTTTTGTCATTTAAAATGGAAACCTACATCCTGATTACAAATTAATAAATGTTTAAAGATATAATCACAATTGCCTCCGTATCAACATTTACTCGTGCTTATTCTTAGATTCGCAAGAAAAAGAAGTTAAAGTATCATATTAGAATTTTTTAAATTATTCTTTAAAATTCGCTTGCATTTGTCGATTTTTTATAACTATTTTTAGTCGCTCTACTAAATTTTAAGAAACAGCAGACCAAATGTTTTGTAATTACAAATCTAGAATAATAAAAATATATCTTTAGTTAATAATATTTTGAGTCGTACCGTCAGTATTTAGACAGTCGACACAAACACGTATGACTAAGGACGAAAAATATTGTTTTTCTATTTTAAATTATTAAACTATTGTGAAATTAAGTAGTCTCCTGAATTGCCACCACCAATATTTTTAAACCATTCATCACGTATTTCTTCTGGTTTCGTCCGTGTCGTCAAGCTAGCTTCCTCAGGGCTTAATCTGAGACTGAAACTTTGGCAAAGATCTTGACGACACGGTCGAAACCAGAAGAAATGCTGAATGGATTAAAAATATTGTGAACTTCTTAAATAATATCTAATGATCCATCGCACAAATATTTTTTTTACTAAATATTATGTATATTTTTTTTTTATTTCTATCGCATGTGTTTTTAACACCTTTAAGGGTGTTTCATTTAATTGAAACTACACCTGATTATTGAATAGATAAATTAGATAATTATTTCCCTCTAGTTATTCAAGTAAATAGCTTCTGCGACTGGTTGAGGAAGCATTCCTCATGGGTTTTTTAATATTCTAATTTTTCAGTAGAAAACACTTCAAGGAAAATGACATAACATCAAAAATTCGAATTATTCAGGGTTGATTTTTCAAGAGTCAACTGAAAGAAAAAAGAAAGGAAATTTTCCTTAAACAATGTTTATTATTGATAAACTCTACATACTTTGAGACTCGCGAATTCCAATAATATGAGGACATACAAGAACAAAATCACATTCATGAGAGACAAAAGCAGGTTGTAAATACCTTTTCATACATAGAGCGTTCCTTTGATCAGTTAAGGTCAAATTCCTCCTGATTTTATTTGTTTTTTAGTAATTCGACTTGATCAAAGAGAAAAAAATAATAATATTTTCTTTATTCAACAATATTTTTATTACTCAATGTATATGCTATACAATTTCTAAAAATGCATTGCCATTCAAGTGTAATTGTGGTGTCAATTTGAAAAAAGGGGAAGCGGAGTAGCTCACAGGTAGAGTCCTGATTTGCCGTACAGCTATGGCAGATATTTTTTTTAATCTGTTGACAACCGGGGATAGACCCTTTGGATCTGGAGACCGTCCTTAATATAAAGTGGGTACCCTAAACAAGGGGAAAAACCTAGCGGTTAAGCGTTACTCGGACAAATCACCTTCCAGCACAACCGCGTCCTAGAAACAGTTGAGTCAGTACCACGTTCTGAACTCGAGATTCTTAATGGATTGTGGTGGTAAAGGCTTTATATTTTATTTTATTTTTTAATGATTTATATTTAGTAATATTACTTTGTGAATCTTTTTAATATTATCATGTTAATCCACACACTAGGCTATACTTTATATCTGTTTAATTCAAAAGAAATTAACATACTGAGTCGTTAGAAAGATTATTAAGGGATGGCAAAGAGTAATAGGGGCGCTTCATTTTCCACTAGAATTAATTAGAGCTCCTTTATTTAGGGCAAGGACAATGAGGCAGAAAGGCATTGTTGAAGGCTAGGGAGGGAAACACCGAATTTCCAACTTACTTACATTACAACAAAGGTAATTAAAGAAGAAACAAACAATTACGCAGGGTGGAAATTAATTAAATATGAGCTACGTACGGAGTAAAGGTTTACTCGACTCACGTTTAACTATTTTGATCTCAAAGAAGAATAAAATAGACATCAGCATGTGGTCAATCAACCCAATTTGTCATACAATATAACTTACATAAATACACGCGGTGTATGTAAAGAAATGTTAGGGATTTCTGTAATGAGTGAACTAATTCACAATCACAAACTTCATTTATTCAGTCTTAAACACAACTGTAAAAAAGCATCATTCGAAGGTAACAAATCATATCATATCACATGCTAATCACGTCTCTCGATGAGCTCTTCTTCTGTCAGGGGGGTGACGCCATCAGGCTGGTGGACAGTCCAACAGAAGGTTAGTTCGGTCGAGCGAGTTGCCGCTCTTGCAAAAGTGCATCAGGTTACAAAGCTAAAGGTTTAGAGCAGAGGTTCCCAGACGTTTTTTCTCATAGACCACTTTAAAAATTTAGCTGGTTCCGGTGGACCCCCTCCAGCTACTTTTCTACCATATCCCCAAAACTCGACAAAAAATGTGAAGATTTAGTAATCATAACGCGGTCTTCCTCAACAGATATGGTTATTTTAACAGAATATGATTACCTAATTATAAAGAAAGTACCGTCGGCAAACTGATTCTAATTATTAAAACCATTTTTTGTCACGCCAACGTAGACCCCTGGGGGTCCACCTGAACCACTTTGGGAACTAAGGGTTTAGAGTTTGAGTAGCTCTAGGGGTTCCTCAAGCAACAAAAACACTAAAATCAGATCAATTGTTATCATTAATAGGCGAAATATGCGTAAAATAATGTACCTAATGAATTAAATCTAGATATTTATAAACGCTTCAGGTTTTTACCATTAGGACTGAAAAATTTTCTTTTTGTGATCTTTGCATTTATATGTTTCAGATTTTCAAATATGGTCCATATTAGATAATGGTTTGCACGATATTACCCCAGCTATGGAGGCATGTCGTGGATTAAAGTTAAGAAATTAAATTGATTAAAATAGTTTCATTTTAGCAAATTTAAATTCCTAACACTGCCATATTTATTAGTTACAAATAATAATTATATGAATTCCTAGGAAAAACAATATTTAATATATTTCTTATTTTAGTTTAAACCCTTATTAATAAAGAACATGAAAACTGAAATTTAATAGATGTATTTACAAAATAAAAACTTTAAGGGTTTGAAAAGTTGATTATTCGAAGTCTAATATCGCGCAAGAGAGATAAACCAAAGAGAAGATGACAAAACTGTAATAAAATAAAGAGTTTATATTAAAATAATTCAAGGTGATAAAATTTGTGGCCAACGAATAGCATATGATGAAGTAATTTCAGTCTTAAACAGCATTTTGAACACAGATGATTTCGTGATTTTTAAAAAATATTAATTTTTATTATATTATTTATTATTATATTTATTATATAATTATATGAAAGATAAAATTTATAAGATAAAAGCGTAAAAGGTAAAAGCGAAACGTTTCTTATATACTTTAAATAATTTTATCACACTGCGTAACGATTCATATGTTAAACCCTAATTTTAGTATTAAATGCCATAACTAATCCTTGTATGTATGTTTCAATTTTAACCAATTGTATAATATAAGAACTGACCTAATTTTGCATGTAAGCACTACGCCTAACAACCACAAATGCCATCTATTTTTATATCCAATTCCCTAAAAGCATCTACATTATTTAACAAGAATTACAGAAACTTGGCGAAATTACATTAATTATTTACTGTAGATTATTATGTTTTATATTATTAATTTTACTTGTTGTTATATCCACAACTGGCCTGCAAAATACTAAATAATTACGATAAATAATAATTCCCATCTGTAATTCTCTTAGACAAACTTTACTGATACTAAATTCTTTTTATTCAATTTTTAACTAAACATCTTTAAATAAAGACTTTAAAAAAAAAGTCAATGAAAACAGGGAAAATCAATAGATTGTAAAATTACAAAAATTAACTGGTATTTATACCTAACTAAAATAAATGTAATTTATTAATTTACTTTTTTTAATGAGAATTGCATATTCCTATATATTTCTTCTTATCTTTGCAGTTTTATCACAACGTTTCATGTTCACAGAATCATTTAACTTATGATGATTTTGAGATTTATTATTTATCTATTAATGCAGCTGACTATTATGTGATTGCACTTGGGCAAAATTATGTTATCATTGCAAAATAACTTCTTGTAAATCATGGATTCCAATTGTCTCCTGTATTTATGATTCCCATTTTATATTTAACCCAAGCAATACCAATATCTCACACGACACGGGTATCCGTTCTGCGGAACATACGTTCAATTCCAATTTAGCCTCTCTAGAGATTCATGACAATTCACCAACCCTTAACAACGATAACTTGTTTTCGGTTAGAATTCCATTTTCAATTTAAAAATTCCTTCTGTCGTAGTGAGAGAAGTTGTTTCCTTTGTGCAAAATTTGATATGACACAGTTAAAACTGAATCTGGCCTATACAAAAAACATCAACCATTTTAATTGAATTCTCGAAACCGGTAAACCTCTAACTGATATAGTTTGCCCATTTTTATATATTCTATGTTGATTCTCATTCGGTAAAAAATAGGGAGAGGTGAGGAGTTGTGAAAGAACATTAAAAGGTACTCAGAATATAAATAAATAAAAAAGAAATAGAAAAAAACAGCCCTCTTGAGGCAGAGGATTAAAAGTTTTAATTGGGGTCAGAAGAGATCTGGAACCGCCCACATTAGAAGATGTAATTCTGCCCTTCGCTCTTTTATTTCTTTTTTTTTTTAACATTGTTCAACTTCATCATTAGACTCTTTGAGAATGGACTAGAAAAAAAAATGTACCTAAGGGTGAAGATAATTTAAAGCATCAAAACAAAAGAAAAGAATCAGAAAGAGAGAGAAAGATGGGTAGGGGGTAATAGAATTCCGAGAATCGTTATGAAAAATAATCTTGACCAGAAAAATTAACTCTTCACGTGTTCAACAAATAAAAGTTCTCATGGTAAATAAACAAAGAAAAATCGTGAACCCTACCTACTTAAAATTTTGTGAAGACGTTTTATGCTTCGATTGTAATAATAAAAATATTTATTTAAGAAATTATATTAATGCCATTTGTCACCTATTGTATCTGCGATCATCTTTCGAAAAACTCCCCTGAAGGATTTACGAGGAAGCGTGTATGGACAAACCTCCCATTGAAGGCACTCCTAGCGTGGTTCATCTCACTGTAGTAGATCCATGCTCCATAGACGTTTCAGCCTCCAGGTCGGATTTTGTGGTTATGTTTTTGTCCGTAATGTTTCTACAAGTCATGAGTAATATGTTGAGTTCTTTTTTTATTATGTAAAGTAAGTTATGTAAAAGGGACAATGCGTAATATAACGATGGGATTTTGATTGAAATATTTGAATGGACTGTAAGTAAGATTTTTTTCTTGACCCCCTTCAATAAAATATTGTAAAAATTACATTATACGATTATATAACACTAATCATTAGCTCTATATAATAACTCGTATTATATAACACTAATATATAATAAATACAAAATATAAACATTTTAACTATTTCGGAAACAGAAATATTGGAAACCTGTTAGAAATTACAAAGAAGACTAGGAAGCTAATAAACAAAGCAGCAACATGCCCTTACAAAATGTCTCTTAACGAAAATCGAGTTGTGCCACTGAATCTATGACCCCATTTCTTTTCCTAAGCACTAAAACGTATTCGATGAATCTTTTCAATATAGGACGGCTATTAGTGGGACAAGTAACCTAAAATGTCGCTGAAAGAACCTTCAGGAGGAAAAGCCTATTACAATGGAAGCGTACAAAATTCAAATTTAATAACGTTACTAAATTATACCTGATCAAAACCCATTATTACTAGGTTATTGTATTTTTTATTTCCGGTTACCCGAAGTGACATACAACAGAATAATAATTACATAGAACAAAATAATAATTTATATATTTTATTCAAAATCATTTCGCCTGTATTGCTTGTTATCGCATCGCGAGGTTAAGCTTATTATATAATAAATATTTTAAAATTTAAATTTTATTTTCAATTACTAATGCTAGTCATGTTTAGATTTTCATAAAATAAAAACGCGCTATACTTTATTAAACTTAACTAGCAAGCGGACCGAACATTTTGTGGTAAGTTACTCTCCCCTTTTTTAGTACATTTAAATTAAAATAATGTGCAAACCAATGTCCTTTTTTAAACAAAGTGGTCCGGACTATAACTTTTGTTCATTAAAGATTCTATTAAATAATATATAGATATATAAGAATAAGAGAAGGGTCATTGGAATAGTTGGCTTCACGAATAGTAATATGTTATTTATTAACATATAATTTTATCTGAAATATTAAAAATACTTTATTTAATTTATTTTTGATGTTTAATAAGCGACATGGACTGATTATAGATACAGATACAGATGATTAAAACTACCACCACCATTCTGAGGCCTAGTAGCACATACGGGCTTAAGCTTGTGGCAAAACCATGGAATTCACACCGTACCCAATCTCCCTTGTTAGGACTCTAACAGAATTCTCCATGATGAATTCTATATTCCTTCTGTTCCGAATTCGGTCCGAAATAGATATGCCTCATTCAATTGTAATTCCCTTGCCCATACTGAGAGTACTAATCCGCTACGCCGTAACCAGTCATCCAGAATTCTCCGAGGCCTCTCAACAATTATAGCGAAAAGATTATCTAATAACGATCGCTAGCTAGTTCTCAAACAATGATTAATGTTAAAAATGTAAAAAAAAAAAAAAAAAACGCATTTTTTTTACAATTTTTGTTTTGCTTATCACTCAATTCTTATCACTAACTTATTGAAAATTATTTTCTATTATTTACCTTTGGTTCCTGATTAAGCGTGTTTTTAGTTTTTTTAAGCGGTTTTAATTCTTAAGTTTTTAGTTTAACTGGTTTTAAACGCGCGTTCTTTTGCTTTTTTAAAAACTAATATTGAATTTATTTAGCGCTATTTCTTATTGCCTAAAAGTGGCAGACAAGAAAAAAGTCTTGTATACCTAAGTACATGGCACCACCACAACCCCGTCTTCGAATATGAAAGTCAACTGGGTCTACTAGGGCGCAGCACCTTACGGGATGGCGGGAATTAACATTTTTAAAGAGCGGGTTTTTCCTAATATTTCGGAGACTGGTTCTCCCGGCGAGAATAGTCAGGAACTTACGGGAAGAAAGATGAATTGTCAGGATAGGAATCCCTCTTTTCACTGTGGTCTGGCTAGATTCCGGATTTAGATTCAATTGATTCTAATCGTCATACTTAGTTGGATAAAGCCAACTAAGTATGACAATTCATTTTTTTTCACTCGTTTTTTTTTAATAACGTTCCGATCACTAAACAGATGGGATGGTGAATTTTGTTTTAAATTGTAGTTCTTACTTTTATTAGTACCTTTAGGATTATTATTATTATTAATAATAGTTGCTGGGTGTATCATTATTTTTTTATAGTGTTTAATTGTTGGTATGATGTTATGAGTTTTGGGCTGATTGCTTTACTAAGTTTTCCACATGTGTCCTTGAATATACCTTGTTTCCCAACCAGCTAATTTTAGGTGTCCACGAAATCCATAAGAGAAGCCGCATTTAACAATACCTATCTTAAAATATTCTGATCAGATCAACTTCAAGCCTACGATAAACCTCACAGTTTAATTATATGTTGAAGGTCGGAAATACGATGTATATTGGATTGGTCTTTGGAATTATTCAAGACACACGGCCCTCGGTTAGTGGGTCTCATCCAGCCCTGAGGAGGAATTAATAATGCGGACATAAATAAATAAGGTCCGACAGGAGAGGAGGGGGGAGGGTCCGCATTGACTATGTAGGAGGGGCCCGGCTCAGTCTTCTCTAAACCGCTGAGGGTCAATGTTTTTCATTAGCTCATGGCTAAATATTTGCTTTCACACAACTGCTACTAAACATTAAATATTTAGAATTGCTAAAAAAATATCAACGATGAATAGTAACTTAACTGAGAATATTAAAATAGTTTCAGATAAGACATTTAAATTTGGGAGCGGGGTAGCTCAACGATAGAGCGCTGAATTGCCATTTTGAAGGTTCTTGGTTCAAATCCGGTTGTAGCAGACCATTTATTCAAACGGCATGGATCCTATGGGATTTAGAGAACCTCCTGGAGGTAACCCAATTTCTTTAAAGTGGGTCTACACTTTACAGGGGAAAACCTGGCGGTTGATCGTGACCTATCAGGACAAATCACTTACTAGCACAACGATTGCCCTAGGAATAGTTCAAACTCTACTATGAGCTAATCCCAAGACCCTTAATGAATTGCAGTGGAACATTTTTTTTTACAATTAAATTACCGATTGTGAACCTAGTGAATCATCCAAACATAATAATAACAAAAACCTTACGACAACAACCCATGGAGGGTCTGAGGTTCAGTATGTGATAGAGACTGAACTGTTTCTTGGGCAATAGTTGTTCAGGGAGGTGAATTGCCCTTGAACATGCTTAACTCAGATTTCCCCCCTTATTTTGAGCACGCACTTTATTTAGGATGGATGAGGTCCGGAAAAGCCCTAGACCCCATAGCATCAAACTTCGGCCGCTAAAAGATTAACTAAAAGTCTGCCAGCGAGCCTGATGTGGACCCAGGATCTTCGGCAAGGCAGCACAGAGCTCTACCACTGAGCCATTCCGCTGCTTCATCCAAGCATTTAATGTAATAATATATTTTTATTCCCATTTCCACAAACAATAAAGAGTTCTGAAAGCATAATTTGCAAGATAGAAGAAAAAAATATTACTATCGAAATAACAAACAAATAAAATTTACAAATCACATATGCACATTAATATTGGTGCTCTCATAAAACTGACAAGGGTCTGTACTTATTAGATATCTTCGATCAGCTATTAAAAGTAATTCGCAAAGTATAGATAAAAAAAGGTGGAATGGAGATCGGTCGAAACCCAATCTGAAAACACGTGGAAACCCAATGAACCGAGGAGGGAGGGAGGGAAGGTAGGACCCAGGTTCCATTAGCTATCAACTGAAGAAACAGCTGCCCGAATAGGCACTCCACCTGGTTTGTATTAATTTATTGTTATTCTTTATGTTTCAAAGTTACTAAATAAATTAAAAATATGAATAACGTAAAAACATTTGTGGACTACTCATCATATATCTGCAGCTCCGGTGAATAAGTGGTTAAGTCGAATTTTATCTTGAGAGATTTGATTCAGATTGTATTCGTAATTACAATTCTTTCCTGTAGTTATGAGCAATAACTCCTTTTCAAGCCAATGTTTGACTTAGCCCTTGCTCACTACGAAAACAACACGATTCCGCTTCCCCAAAGTAAAAGAAACTCATTTAGGAGAAAATTCTACTTAAACACTTATTTACCGTATCTGTAGATATATACAATTAGGAAGAAACTATTTCTCAAGCTGTTTAAAATACATTTATTTTCATTCTTGATGTTTTCAAAGTTACTGAGTTTATTAAACGAATTAATTAATCCTTGAATAAATAACTTAAAAACATTTGTGGACAAAACATCATATATATTCTATTAGGGAAAAACGAGATCTGCTAATTTAACATTTTAAAAACAAACGCGCCGTTCCGAACTCATCAGAATATTTAAAAGGTCAACGCTATTAGCACACCTATTGTATTTTTACTTCCCATTCCGCCTCTCTCATGTCCCAATTTCTAAAAAAAAATCTGCTCTAAACCAGGGAGAAATCCCTCCGTCTGTTCAATCAAACTTTTAATCTGAGTTAACAAAAACAAAATTTGAAATGTAAATCATTCTCTACTTTTAAATCCTTAAATGAATGAGATTTTTAGAAGAAAAAAAAATTCTTTAGCTAACATATTTCTATGATTCTAATATAAAGATACTTATAAGTGTTAACGATAAATTGGTTTGGGTATTAGACTTCGCCTGAGTTGAAAATTGCACAAAAAAGCAAATATAATATGCTGAATTTAAGGAAGATTGATAAGAAAAGAAATAAAAGCTGAAACAAATGGCAACCCTCCAGAGAAATAAATAATGTGTTGTTTTTTTTCTGTGGACGTTTTTTTATCTCCTTGCTAAATCATAATCATGCGAATAACAAAGACGAAACGAAGACTTTTTTCGTCTGTTTATCTTCGAACATCTCAACTTTACAAGATGGAGAAACGCCAAGGTTAATAGAGATATAGAGGATAAGACGAAGTTGAAATTAAGTTAATAAAACTTTGATAAAAGATAATAGAAGTAGGAGGGAAGGTTAATGAAGCTCCAAAACCCCCGGGGCTAAGACAGATGTACTGCCAGGAGCGAAAGATAATCAAACCATTCCATGATTTATTCCGACTCAGGCGTATGTTTATTAGCTTCCCTAATGGCGGAGCAGGGATGTATCATCAAGTCATGTTGTTTAAGGATTTAACCATAAAAAAAAAATAATAATAACCGTTCAATAGAGCAATAATCAATACAAGTACAATGCTAACCACATCTAACTATAAAATGTACATTTAAAACTACATTCGTCCAGTATTCTTTTGAATCAAAATATATATTCAAGTATATATATATATATATATATATATATATATATATATATATATATATATATACATATATATATATAAATATATTGAAGATGGAAAGATATTGAATAAGCGTTATTTACTCTTGTTTTTCTTTTTTACTAAGCTCCCGGTTTTCATTGTCGTATTGTCGTTCATGCCTATATAGCTCCTTACTATTTGAATGTGGGTGAGTAATATTTTTTTCCACTATCGAAATAGAAATTAGTTATTGTATATTATTATTCTTTTAAAAGTTCATCATAAAGGCATTATATTTTTTACTTTAATTCTTTTTAAAAGCTGAAATAGTAATTTTAAGATAAAATTATGAAAATGCATAGCGCTAGTAGACCTATTTCATATTAAGCTTACATTTGGAGCAAAGTATTGCTTCTATAAACATTTTCAAAAATATTTATTTAACGACTTTTTTAAACTTTATATTGAAAAAATGAACTTTATTGTTATGATTTTTATATCAGTAATAAGAAAGAACGTCGAATCAATTCAGAGTGGTTTGTGAAATTATAAAAAGGTCGTGACCGTGGAATTCAAGCTATGACGATTTAACATAAAAATATTAAATTCCAGAGAATGATTGATATTCCTGTCAGGTCGTGGTTCAATTCCATTCTGACGAAGGACTTACAATTTAGTGAAGGAACCAATAAGAAATAAAGTTCAATCCTCATTCACTGATTCGATCAATATCTATATTTTAAGTAATAATCCGCTACACACTCTACTATTTAACAACCAATCGGCATTTAACTTACTGTAAGATAATTAGTTAACAAATAATTTACTGTAAGCTGGTTCGTTTTTACATTTTTGATAGTTCGTTCGCTTCGTAAAAAAAAACAAGTTTTTTTTGTAGGGATTTCAAGTTCTATCCTACTCCTGTTAAGATAAAGGTTAGCAATCTTCCTTAGGACCTTGCCACAGTACAAAGGTCAAGATTGGTCCCCTGGGTCTCCCCAAGAAATAAATTTAAAGTCTCCCTGCCCAGATTGTAGCAGTCACAAGGACATTTCTTAACAATGTTGAATGAAAAAGTGTTCATAATTTTTTTTTTTTTTTTTAAAGCTAATTCTTCAACAAGAGAAAATTCCAAGTGCACTCACCCTTTGGATAAAATCAACTAGGCCGGCCCCACTATTGAGTAGGCAGTCGGAATAGCCAATATTGAAGGGAATAGACACATTAATTGTGTCACTAGCCAGTTTATGGCCCATTGAAGGTTCTGCCATGAAGCTATAGACCTTCTTCCGATCCTTTCATTCGGAATATTTATGCATTTCATACCCTACTACTTGATAGACCCATTCCGGAATCCCTTCATAGGCCCTACGGATATCTTCCAAGGTCTTTGGGAAATCCAGAATGTCGAGCCTCTTTACGAGCCAATATCCCACTCCTAAGAAGCCGTTATAGGGATGAAGAAAAGTTATTCATATTCCACTAAAGTATAGAGCAAAAAAAATATATTAAAAAAAGAAAAGAATATGACAGAAGGTTCTTAATATGCGAATTATATATTATTTACCTTAAAACAATAATTAATTAATTATAAATAGAACAAAACCCGCCAGGGGCTGTTTAGGGAAGTTATTATGCCCTCCTTTCTAGACCTAAACATTTAGTTACTCTTCATAAATTGATTGTCAAATAAAAAAATATATACATTTGTAATATTCCAGTTGTATTCAATCCTAAAACGCTGGAACATTTTGTCAAGCATTTTCCTAAGGGTGTTTCTTGAAAGCAACAACCTTCAAATCTTAAAAATGAATGAATGTCAACAAATTTCAAAAATTATATAAACAAAATAATTAATGTTTGAAATAAATTTTAGCTACCCTTTCTCATTGAAAGATAACGAGTTTTCAAATTAGAAATCGAGGGATTAATTACTAATTGAATCACTCAGTTCAAATCCACCGAGTGATTTAAAACACGTTATGTAGGCTAAACACGGGCTGATTACTGGGGATGAAACGAAAAGTTATTTTTAATATTGTTATAAAACAATAAATCCATAATTTACAAAATCTGACAGTAGATTTATTCGTATTCAATTACCTAAAAACTCAGATATTTTACTGTTAAAAACATTTTTAATAAATAAAAAAATGGGACAAGCAGTAGATCCATAAGAACTTAAACTTATGTAGCAGAGGAATGTGATGGTTGCTAGGCTAGGCTAAATACGTGTCGCAAAGACATATTAGGCAATTAAGTGAAGCATTATCTTCTTAGTAAGCAATAAAGGGAGTGAAAGTTATAATGGTTTATGCATGAATTTTGCAATTAAAGACGTGATGTAACTCCACATTAAAATAAATGACACGTTAAAATAGAGAATAACATAAATTCAATTAATTGCGGGTTTTTTTTCCTGAATGACATAATATCATAGCACCACATAATTATGCAATCATCCATATCGAAGAAATAATAAACAACGTAAAATTATGAAGTAGTTTCAATATATGTAAAAAGTGCAAATCCGTCATATCACTAAACTTTTTCTTTCAACGTAATATGATATTAATGCTGTAATATGTTATTAAAGAAATCATTAAAATTAACTCAATCATGTTTTTTGGAATGCTAATTATGAATATTTAGTAATTTACACTTATTTTAAATAAAAGTAACTTTTGAATTGATATCATTAATAATTTTAAACCAATAAGTATAAAAAATAAAAATAGTTCTTTTTCATTACTTTGAGAAAGTTGTCAGGTAACAAAGATGTAATTCATATCATAAATAACAAAATTTTAAGAAATTCGCCGTAACATAATCGGTAAAAAGTATTGTGAATAGCACTCCTTCAAAAGAACAACGGTATAACTAAATAATTGGCCTATTTGAGTTAAGCCTATAGTAAAAAATGTTTAGGTTGAAGCTTTTCAATTCAGCAATGACATAGCTGATAATCCTTTTCCACGATATGATTTGATGACATGTTTTCTTTTGTAATAAAGTCATAATTTGAGTCGTATCATGTTTGAATATGAAGTTTTATCAGAATAATGACATAAGTTAAAATTTAAAAACTTTCAAGCATTAAAAAATTGTCTAATGACTAACAAAAGAATTTCAATTATTTTCGCATATACTCAATGTAAATTTGATCAATATTTAAACAAATAAATAAAACTGATGACATTATGGATACATCCTTCTTGTGTGCAGCTCGTTAATTAATAATACTAGTCGGTAATATTCTTAAATATGAGCTGATATTAAAATCGTTTTTTCTTTTAAATAATTTTAATGATTATTATTTCATAATATAATTTAAAAGATATGTAGGGTTAGATACATCAATTTTTCCTGTGTGCTAAATGATAAAAACATTTCCCCGTTTGTCCATATTTTAAAACTGCAAATGGACCCTTACTTATCGTGAATATGACAAAAATGAAAGTGTACTACTTTCGAAAATAACAGCTGATATATAATAATGTTTTTATACAATCCCTAAAAGTTTATGTCCGTATTTAAACTTACGTTATTATTGAGTCAATATTGAATTCTATCTGAATTGACCGTCTAGGGGATTCATCTTAACAGAACAACAATATTGACACGAGTGATGTATATATACACTCTGTATATACAGAAATAATATTGACCTTATAGGGCTCACTTCTCTAATCGGATCCTTATAGCTTCAAATCGACGGCTAAAGATAGGGCAAGATTAATTACCAATTACTGTATAGGATAGTGTACTCAATGCAGTGATAAGTCGAGCATGGATAGCTTGATTAATAAGCAGCTATATCAATTGAGATAACAATCAGTTCCTCTTCCGTGACAAATTATAACGTAATATTTAAAAATTGTATACAAATATTTTATTCGAAAGATTATATATGTTGTACCACTACACCAAGCCGTGTAGCGAGAGGGCGTTAATAACGATTGAGCCACCACTAAATGAAAAATTATCTTGATGAGAATGAGAGAAGAAAGAGGGAAAAAGGGTGATGCTTTATGGAAGCCAGAGAAACCATGAATATTTAACTAAGGCGCCCTTTTCATATCAGCTACTTTTTATCATACGGAATTATTTACTTGTACATGAGCATTCGTAAAATCCCACTACAGAACTTTGAGTTTGCCAAGAACTACATTAATATACATGCAAAAAACAGAAAATATAAATAAATAAATAAAATGAAAAAAATATACACCTTCTGAAAAGGGGGTAGCAACTAACTGTAAAAATTAACTACATTTTATTAGTAAAATAAATAACAAAATATACCGGTATGTTATTAAAGAAGACAGTGAATTTATTAACAAAATACCAAAAAGACATACGTTAGTTAGTATGATTAATATTTCTGTATAGTTTAAGATTTAAATAGGCAATCATGATGACTTCCGACGGAAATGGAAACTTAAAAGTTTGGAATATTTTTTTTTACTTTCTAAATCAGTTATAGCCAAAATTATTTCAATTTCTAAATTTGTAAATTTAAATTATCAACGTTGTTTATAAACTCGTTTCCGCATCTATTGATACTCCGAGCAATAATGGTATACATTTTCGAATGGTTTCTTTATTAAACAAAACATATGATGGGCTGCACAAGCTCAATACAAAATATCAATAATTTAATAAAAATGATAATTAGTAAATATTATCGATCCTAATGACCCATACTTTCATCTTTAGCATTATTATGATCGCTAAGTTCAACAATACTTAGATCGTTTTTACTTTCAAATAAAACAAGACAATTAACTATGCCCAATGAAATATTTTAGGGGGAACGAAAAAAATCAACTATTGATTGATGTTTAAGGAGCAGGTCAGGAAGCTCAAAGGGGGCAGCCCCCCACCTGACTCGGGGGCAGAGCCTGGGCTAATAACCCCCTCCCCTTAAAACCCTACTATTACGAAACCTGCAACGAGAAAAGCCGGACGGATTAATCGGAAACGACTCAACGCACGCCTAATGGAACTTATTATAGGACAATGGAATGTTTTATCCCTTCATAGACCGGGAGCTCTACATCAGCTCCTAACACAACTGGACCGCAATCATGTTGACCTAGCTGCAATCCAAGAAATAAGATGGACTGGTCAAGGAGCTTTCAACAAGAAAAGTCATACCATCTTCTACAGCTGCGATGACAAGAGGCACACCTTCGGAACTGGATTTATTTTGAGCAAGAAGATAAGTAAGTTAGTTATTGGCTTTGAACCAATTAGTCCAAGAATCTGTTATCTCCGAATAAAAGGAAAATTCCATAATTATAGTATGATTAGTGTCCATGCCCCGACTGAACCATCAGGAGATGATGAAAAAGATGCCTTTTATAGTAGTCTGGAGCAACGCCTTGATTCCTGCCCGAGAGCTGATGTTAAGATTATCCTGGGGGATTATAATGCGCAGGTAGGAAAGGAGACAGAATACTTGCCAACAATTGGTCTAAATAGCATTCATGGCCATACAAATGATAATGGGATGAGGATGATAAATTTTGCTGCTTCGAACGGACTTGTGGTCGGCAGTACTATGTTCCCTCACAAAAACATTCATCTAGCGACTTGGCACTCCAATGACGGATTCACACGTAATCAAATCGACCATGTGTTAATAAGCAGCCGTCATATCAGTAGTTTGATGGATGTAAGAGTTTTCAGAGGAGCCAACATCGATTCTGATCACTACCTCATGATCGCCAGGTTTAGGGCTAGAATTTCCAACATCAGAAATCAAAATAGAGTACAATCGGCGAAGATTAACACGGAAAAACTGAAAGATCTCGAGGTTAGGCAACTCTTTACTGACAGCATGAATGTCAAAATTAAAGATTTGGGTCAGGCTGATAGCATGGATCAAGAATGGCAAAAATGTAAAGAAGCCATGGAAGAATTGGCAGTTGGTGTGCTTGGATTCCAAAGACCAACTAAGAAAGTACCCTGGTTTGACGAAGAATGCCAAGAAGTGACCAGCCGGAAGAACCTTGCCTATAAAACAATGTTACAGCGAAGGCATACAAGAAGATCAGTGGAGGAATACAGATCTCGAAGAAGGGAAGAGAAACAGACCCACCAGAGGAAAAAGAGGGCTTGGCACCGGGAACGCCTCCAGCAGATGGAAGAACTTCGGACTAATAATGAAATGAGAAAGTTTTTCCAAGAAATGAACAACAGCCGACAGACATTCAAACCTAGAATAAATGCCTGCAGAGACAACGAGGGTAATCTCACCACAAATAGGAAACAGGTTCTGGAACAGTGGCGGCTTTACTTCGATGTCCTACTTAATGACGTGGGTGGAATAGAAAGAGAGGAAATAGAGATGCCCCCAGGGGAATTGGAGCCTCCTGATGTGGATGATGTTTATGAAGCTGTGGAAGAGCTCAAAAATAATAAAGCACCAGGACCAGATGGACTCTCCCCTGAACTTTTTAAGTATGGAGGAGAAGAATTAGTCAAAGTCCTCTATAATATAATAATGGATATCTGGAGGATGGAGGAAATCCCTTGTGAGTGGCGCAAAGCAGTTATATGCCCGATTTACAAGAAGGGGGATGTGCTTGGTTGCCATAATTATCGTGGTATATCCCTCTTACCATGTGCATATAAGGTGTTCTCTCGAATACTTTATAAAAAATTGCTTCCTTTTGCCGAGCAGAATACAGGAAAGTACCAGACGGGCTTCATGAGAGGAAAGTCTACCATGGATCAGATATTCTGCATTAGAAGCATTCTGGAGAGGTGCAGGGAGTATAATATCCACACACACCACCTGTTCATTGACTTCCGAATGGCCTATGATAGTGTAAAGAGGAACGAGCTGTACAAGGAGCTGCTGGAAATGGGAATACCACCGAAGCTGATGCGACTGATTAGGGCTACGATGAAGAAGGTACAATGCACAGTGCGTGTTCAAGGTGACCTGACTGAAAGCTTCGAAACTCACAAAGGGCTGAGACAGGGTGATTGCCTTGCATGCCTTCTCTTCAATTTGGCTCTTGAAAGTGCAGTGCGGAAATCTGGAATACAAATTGGGGGAACTATATTCAATAGATCTTCTATGATTTTGGCCTTCGCCGATGACATAGATATTTGTGGCAAGAACCCCTACAGATTTAGAAAATGCTTTTAACAGTCTCCAGATAGCATCAGCTAGATTAGGTTTAGAGGTCAATGAATCAAAAACCAAATATATGCATGCAGGCCCACAAGTGAATGTGCATGAACCATCGCATTTTATGGCTGGAGGGTTTAAATTTGAAAGGGTGGAGGAATTTGTGTACCTTGGATCGCAGGTGAACGCGGATAATGACATAAAAGCAGAAATCCATCGGAGAATTATGTCCTCAAATAAATGCTATTTCGGGTTACTGAAGCATTTTAGAAGCAGGGCTATTTCCCAAAACACGAAGGTGCATTTGTATAAGACCCTAATAAGACCAGTTCTCGCTTTTGCCTCCGAATGCTGGACATTACCCAGTTCTCAGGAAGCCCTTCTCCTAAGGTTCGAGAGGAAAATTTTGAGGAGAATTTATGGCCCAGTTTGCACCAATGGGATATGGAGGATAAGGACGAACGCTGAGCTAGCAAGACTCTACAAGAGCCCAGATATTTTAAGGATAATAAAAGTAGGCCGGCTTCGATGGGCAGGTCATATAATTAGAATGACCCAGGATGAGATTCCTAAAATGGTCCTAGACGAAAGGATTTATGGGACAAGAAGAGTGGGAAGACCTCGGCTCCGATGGATCGATGGAGTGGCGGCGGATGCCAGGTCCATTGGGAATTCGCAATTGGAGAGCAGCTGCAACCAATAGAGAAGACTGGCGAATCAAGCTGCAGGAGGCCTTGACTCTGCAGGAGTTGTAGCGCCACGAATGATGATGATGATTGATGTTTAAGGTTATTAATAGAATGAATTTCACAACTATTAAACTAGCTATTAGTTAAATATTATTATTCTTATATCAATATAATTCTAACCTTTGATGTAAAGTAGATTAAAAAGAATTGTATAAGTCACACACAGGCCCCTACACGCTTCACCAGTCTCGCGCAATACTTCACGAGCATGTCGCGAATGCCGGTTACGCGAACACATAAGTTTTTCCCATACCGAAAACCGCTCAACACGACTAAAACCCAAAACTCCGAACAATTGTATCCTTTAAGACGACTTTCTTTTATCCAAATATAAATATTTCAGAGCAACTACAATGGAACATGTTGCATACATTTCAGAATAATTTTTCCCTTTTCTCTACAGGAGACTTTGAACATTATGAAAAATGTCAAGTTATTCTTTATGTAAAACATGTTCCATAGCCTAACCTCATTAAAAGAACAGAAACCCTCAACAGCCCTGCCAAAGGAGAAATGCCATTATTATCAATCAATGTGGAACTTCAAGAGGAACAGGAATCTAACGTAATTATACTAACTCCATTGAGTATTGTAAAAGAGCTAAAGTTAATTAAATTCAAAACTTCGTAACATTAAAAAAAAAATGGTAATGAACAATGAGAAATAACATCTAATAAAATAAGTGATTTGTGACTTAATGAACTTATGAGAAACGATTTGAGGTGGAAAGTTTTCTATAACACATAATGTAATATAACTAAGTTTAAAACAACTAACATCTTAAAAGTCAATGTGTCAAGAAAGTAACAATTAATAGTATATGTCATCATTTTCAAGGGAAGTTTGTATTGCAGTGTCTAAGACCCTGGGGTCAAATCCGGCTATAAAGGATAATTTTATAATTATATATGGAGACCCTCTTGGTGCTCATCTGATTTCTATAATCCGGGTACCATACCATTAATTACTGGGAAAATCTGGTTGTTGAGCGTGATCTAGGACTAATCCCTACTCCTATACTAATAAACTATTTTACATCCCCCCACTTTGAAACATTTATTTTTGTAAACAAATAAAAGAATAAAAGATATTATGAAGGGTTATTATTAACAACTATAATATAAAGGACTAGTTATTATTTATATATATATATATATATATATATATATATATATATATATATATATATATTAAAAGTCAATGTGTCAAAAAAGTATACTACTTTTCAAAAAATACTACTACTAAGAATACATCATTTGGATCATTTATACCGTAAAGTGTGTAAATGGCAATCTTTAAAGTTTAAAAAAACATCACAAATATTTCTATCTTCTTCGATATTACAAAAGTATAAATATCGAGTGGTTTAATATCGGTTGAAGGGGATTATTCCTAAATAGAAAACCGATGGGAAGGTTCGCAAGATTCGCGCATGGACGAACTTCGCCCTGCGTTGATAACCGATTCCACATCCCTTGCTTCCGTGTTTATGCACGCAAACGGAATTCTTTTCCTCCCTAAAGTTACAAAGCACTTCGGTTCAAGCAATCGTCATTGCAAACCGTTTGTTGTTCCGCTAACTGAACAAAGATCCACTCAGCGTGATATTCGTTACGATTGGTTAAGGCAATCCAATAACCGTGATTCAATATTTGTTTGAGGAAGGGAAAAGCCATGTGGAAATATGGACATGTTTTGATATCTCCACCTCTAGGTATCCTGGAACGTCGATTATGGCATCACTTTAGAAGCATTTCAAAAAACTATTCTTATCAATAAATTATTGTTATTATATCATAATGAGTGTCCGGAATGCTTTTAAAACTATTAACATAATTTTCATAGAGTTTATAAATCATGACGTTAGCAGATTGCAGATAGCAGATATTAGCAGATTAGCCACTGTTAAATCAAACTATTTACAAAAACATAAAAGTGAGTGAGTATAAGTCATTTGAAATATTCGAGTTAAAACACTTAAAGTTTTAACCAATCTTAATCAACCTTCGGAGCTATTACCATAACGAAGCATATCAGTTATTGTTTTTTATGGAGTTATAGATACAGGTTCGTTTTATTTAATTCGGAACAGAATAAGTTTATTAGATTTTTAAGAATAAAATGAGGGT
Source organism: Troilus luridus (assembly GCA_964056705.1). Lineage (NCBI taxonomy): Eukaryota > Metazoa > Arthropoda > Insecta > Hemiptera > Pentatomidae > Troilus > Troilus luridus. The sequence continues at coordinate 39,561,275 of OZ057412.1, read as the reverse complement.
TTCAGTAACTAAAAAAAAAATAACGATAACAAAATGGGCATAGAATTGTTAAATAAAAATAAATACATCATAATTGTCGAGAGAACAGATAATGGATATTTAAGTAAATTAAAAAGAAACACCTATGTCCAATAATTTTACATATATATTAAACAAACAAGTATACTAAAATTTAGTTTACTTTTTTGAACTGATACATTTAATTTATTAGAAAGATAACCTTAAAAAGATTCAATAAACGTTTATATAGATCTATCAACAAATCTTTGGAAGTAGGATGGGTTAAAGTGAATTGATATGCGGAATATGAAAGTGGGAAGGGTAATAATAGACGAATATAATTACAGAAACGAAGTTCAGATAATGAAATTCAGGCCAAAAGCAGTTCGATGTGACTTAGATCGGAAAACCGAGAACGGGTATTGCAAATTAGGGAAGAGGATTTAAAGTTACTATCGGACGGAATGTGGGATTTTAAAAGTAAAAAGTGAATAATAGTCTTTCGTATATTGAAAAATGAACATTACACTATTTGAGCCTTATTATCCCCAGATATGTCCGAGGAGGTGGTTCTACGTTCTTCCTGCTTTGCCATGGACTGATATTACATCTCGTGACTGACAAATAGACGCCACGACCTCTATGATCTATCTCCTCAGGAACTCCTTAACGTCATCACATTGTTTTATCGCTAAGTCCCCCAGGACGACCCACCGGTGGAAGGAAATCCTCTGGAAATAAGAATCGCCTCTTGAGGGATTGTTATTGTTCTTCCTCTAACAGCTAATGCATATTTATGTGAGGCGAGCCCACGCCCTGTCCCGTTCTCTTCGCTATTTATGGCTTCTTTCGTACGTTTTAGGAACATTATATTTATACTCTATTTAAGCAGTCTCATTCCCACCGTTACGAATGCCCAGGGGCTCTAAGGAGCGTAATGACCTAGCCTAGATAACTTGTACGTAACTAATATATGACCATTCTGATAAACTTTGCAAAATTAACCCGGAAGAAGTATCTTAGTAAGCATTTCCCTCACACGGATCATTATTTAAGTATAAATATCTAAGAAATCATCATGTTCTATTGAGATATTGTCTAATTAGACCTGCAGCGGACAGAGAAGACACTCTCAATATTTCTTTTTACTTAAAATATTCTTGTATAATATATTTTTTATTTTTCCTAACGTTAATAATATCCCTTTTGTTCCTTAGTCCAGTGTCTTGAATAATTACAAGATGATATTTTTAAAAAATTGGAAGGAAATCACAATGTGAGGGAAATTCTCATGGGGACACCTCTCGTGTATCAGAAATGAAGGACACCTCTCCTGGATTAATAATAATAAAATATTGCCCGTGGGTGATATAATAAAAAAAACATAAAAAGGTGGATTATTTTCTCTCTTTGGTGCTTTTCTCTTGAATAAGAACTAAATATTAATGAATATAAAAAACTTGTCCATGCAACTGAAAAATAATTCTCATAGAATGGAGAGTGTAGATCACTTTAAATATTTGAATAAATCCCTAAGTTGGAACTCGGGAGAGAAAAAAAATGAAATCCTGGATATAAGCTTTTCAGTTGATAAATAATTATTATCGTAGAATTCAAAATTCGGTATTTAATAACAGTCATAAAACAAGGATCACTCTACGCAGTGGAAAAATTCGCTTTAACAAAGAAAGGACTACTTGATATATTACGAAAACAATTTTAAGAATTACATTAGGACCTAAATTTAAAATCTGTGGGATGCTTTTGGTTTCATTTCAAACCATTTATCAGAAAATTGACCACAGAGAGATATTATAAACAAAAAGTAAGTTTTGATGGTAATTTACTAAGAACGTCTAAACATAGAACGACAAAACGAACATATCGTCACTGTCAAAACAATACCGCCTATGTACACTTTGGGCGATTTTACAGGAGAGAAAAAAAACGCGTCATATATTATATTATCTTAGAAATCGGTTATCTTTGATAAAGATAACCGATATATAAGATGCTTACCTTGCGTTCAACCTTGAAAACTTTTTTTAATAGTGTGTAATTCAACCTGTAGAATGTGTTACCGTTACTAACTCATTTTCACCATAAGTTGTAGATAGGCGGTACTGTTTTGACAGCGGCGATTTGATTCTTTTAAAAACTTGGAAACAAAATGTAATTGGTTTAAACAGATTAACTCGATTTAAATGAGTTAAACATTTCAGAGAGCATGATTAAAAAAAAAAATTGTCAAAGGAAGAGAATAAAAGATTCCGAGAGAAACCTATAGTTAGGTTATTATTAACCTATATTATATAAGAGCGTCTACATATCCACGTAAAAATAATTAATTTAACGTACAACGAACTAGGAGATTCGAAATAAAATGTTAGTACAAATTCTGCCGTTTCGATGAGTGAACGTTGCAACGCGTTGGTCAAATGTTTTTCAGTTTGATGTCAAGGATCCGTAAGATTCGACCCTTCTGCAGTTGAACACAATTTTTACTCACTTTAAATACATCAGTGACAAAATCTTTAAACGAATTAAGACATCCTGATTAAAATATTTAAGTTTGAATAATTATGAAATTACAAATGCCTCATGACGTAATCCCGAAATTTAATTAATAAAACAAAAACTAATACCCGAGTTTCTAGAAAATGTACAAAATATTTACACAATTATTAAATTCTTAGAAAGCCAGTTAATCTTCAACATTCCATTCTCATTCCTTTGCGTTGCACAGTTTTACAATACACTCAGAATACAATAATCAATACAATTTTGAAAAATATTATGTTATTAAAATTATTTTAACTCCATTGGTTTTGGGGGCTGTTATACAGGAAAGAAGGTTTTTATGGGATATTTTTTCCTGTATACATTTTAAGAGAGGATTGAAGTGTAAAGGTTCTAATTTTTTATTTAAATAAAAAAAATAAATATAACCTAAATACTGCCCGGACGCTGAAATTAATTAACAAATGGATTCGATGAAAGCTAACTAATTCGTATTAGTAAAGAAAATTTCTAAAAATCCGAACATCCTACAAACTTGTAAGAACGAATAACGAAACATTTTCAGACAGGAAAAAAAATAAAATTCAGACATTTGTTGTTATTTCATTTATTAACACAACATTTTAACCTCATACAAAACGTTATTCCATTAAAATAGAACGTTCAAGTCCTGAATTTTATTTTATTAACAGTTTTTAATTAAACTGAATGATTATTTTTGACATGTAGAGGGTTGTCTTCCTTTACCGTTCAATACAGTTTTGATTGACTTAAAGCCGTATTCGTGGAAAATAAATAACAGGCTGAATAAAAATCTCAAAATTCCCTAATCAAGTGAAATATATAGAAAATTAGTAGATATTAGATTATGCTTGCACACATATTCTCCTTAGAGAATAACCACATAACTCAAAAATTGCCATTTTTGAGCTAAGCCTTCAGTAGCAATTGTATTGATTGAAGCATTTTAATTCAGGAAAGACTTATCTGATATTTCATTACCAACATTTTTATATATATTTTTTTTTAATAAAGTCATATATTGAGCTGTATCATGAACTTGATAGATGGGAATAATCACAAAAGGTAAAGTCAAGTTTATAGCTTTCAAAAATTGACTAATGGTTAATAAAATAATTTCAATATCATCGTCACAATAGGAACGTTTTGCTTTCCAAATAATCAAATTTTAATTTGTTGAACTCATTTTCTTTAATTTTGGCAAGACGTGAATTTTCTAAATACCTCTATTGCAAAATTAGGTTTTTTGAATTATGGCATTGTTCTTTTGAAGGAGGGGTATCTATTTGTTATCAAAAATCAATCCTAAAGCTAACGTTATAGATCAAAAACGAAAAAAGTTTTTTTTTTCGCATTCAACACATTGCATTTGTATCGACAATAAGTCTAAAAAGTAAAAATCAAAAATGTTCAAAGCTTTTAAAAAATTCTCCGATGGTTAACAAAAGAATTTCAATACCATTATTACAATAGGAATGCTTTATTTTACCAATACCTAAAGTTTTTTTGTTTTGTTTTTTTAGCTCACATGGATCTTTCAAATTCCCCAATTGAAAAATTAGTTTTTTCGGGTTATGACATCGTTCTTTTGAAGGAGAGATTTGTATTTTATATCAATAATCAATTCTAAAGCAATCGCCATATTGCTTGTTTGTTCATTTCACGTCATTTTATACAGCTTTGAATAATCGGACGATGCTACAGTGGGAGTTCTAAAATTTGCCTATCCAAGTTTAATTAGGATACGGATTTTTAACTAGTACCTCACATCGTACATGTTCGGGACCCCCTTTTTAACATTCCTTCCGAAGGACGGCATAACCAAGGATTTTTTACTCCCATTAAAAAATCCTAAGGGCACCTGCCGGGCTGCGAACCCGCGATCTTGGGCTTAGTAGTTTGTTATGGTAACCACTAGACCACAGGTCGTCACGAAGCAAACGCTATCGATCGTGAAGAACTTACGGTAAAAGACGATTTATGATAAGACAGGTTTCAACGCTGCAACGCATAGTGCTTAGAGTGCTTGTGTGAATGTACGGTAGTGTGTAATGTATGGTGTAGAATGAATTAGCGGAATACTACTAAAATTTAATAAATTATTGCATATAAAATTATTGTAAATTTATTTGAATAGCCTTATAAACATAAAATAAAAGGCAATTCCACATCCAAGACCTGAAGATGGGAATAGTGGGATATTTCTAAATGGAACGGCCTTAATAATAGCGAAGTAATATGGTGGGAATAAATAAAGCGGTCCAATTATCTTCTTTTTTCTATCGGCGAAGGGAGAGGATACTAATTGTAGGACCCTTTGGAAGGACAACTCATGAAGAACGATTTTTATTGGTAGACAACAAAGCCCTACAACGGGCGCTTCTAGGACAATTAAAGGCTTCCACCTTTTTTTTATTTATTTTTTTTTATTCTAGCTAATAAAGAAAATAATTGAGAGGGAAAAGAATTGAGAAATAAAAAAGGAAGTTAAACAGAATATAGTTATCGGAAACTGCTCAACACCAATTTTCCTTTACAGGACATGGCAATTTTAAGGAAGTCGGTTCGTGTAACTTGTTTTACAATTGAATCGGTCATTTGAGAAACACCTCCATCCACATCCAAAAAAGTAAAGTTTCGGGAAATCAAAAAAATCTCAGCTAATCCATAATTCAACATTATACATTTTTTGAAGTGTTTTTAAAAATTTTCAACAGGGGTTTGGTAAAATAATTCTACCAATCTAAAATTTTATTTTTTTTATTTTGATACTTAAAAGAATTATAAACGTTGATGGAGATGTGTTGTTTCTCAAGTGACTGGCTAAACGATATGTTACCAGATATGAAATAAAAGGTAAAATATTTCAAATTATTAATAAAAATAAATATTTTATTTTTCAAATAATATACACACATTTTCCAAACATGCGTATTGAATTTGTCTAGCCTTCACCAACAATTTAATATGTCTAACTCAATTTTGGCCAAAAATGGACATGAGGTGTTTCTCAAATGATTCAATTTGTTTAAATGAAACATATTTTGTTAATAGTTACTATTATATTCCACACAATACTACCATAATTAATTTGTTTTAAACTTTTGTTTGTTTAAACTGAGAGACCCTAATTAATAGGGATACCACTAATTTTGTTGTATAAGAAGCATTAATATTTATTAGAAATTATACTACATTAAATATTACTTAGTTTTATGTTTAGATGCTGAAATATGTGAGCCCTTTATTATTTAACAAATGTTTCCATTATAACAATTGTTATTCCAAGATGAAATGGAAACGAGAAAACAATATTATTTATAAAGGTATATAGTTTGAAATAAGATAAGCAGAAGTGATATTTCAAAACGTTTGAATAGTATTTAACGGAGGTAGAGAAAACAAGGAAGGAAATGCTGGTAGGGCGAGGTCTTTGTTTTTCGAGTATCTCCGGCCTTTCTTCAAGAACAATGCTCTTAGTAGGCTACAATATTAATTGCACTCTCATATACTTATTTACATCGAAAAAATTTAATCTCCAAGAAACAAAAGTATCAAAATATAGAGGAAAGATTATTAGAAAAAGAAATTCGAATCAGATAAGACAGAAAATTATTATAATCTATATTTAATGGTATCTAAACACGCAGAAGGCTATAGATAAAATAAAACGCTGAGATTAAAAATAGTTTAGTCAAACTTATAAACGTTACAGAGGAAAGAAGATTAAAAATAGAATATTTAAACAAAGTTCTAGAAGAGGAAGGGGAGAAAGTAGGACTGCATTATTTATACGATTCTCCGACTATTATTTAAATTATAACTTACTGAAATTTAATTATACCTATCTTTATACTTATACTATTTAATTATATACATCTTTATTTTATACCTTTTTTTGGAATAAACTTTTTTTTTGTTATTAGACTTATAGCAATTTTATTACTAGACGGTATTGTATAGCTTCTATTTTACTTCATATGCCATTTTACCCAATTTATAATCTGCTTTTCGGAAATAATTATTAGGAATATAAAAGACGCGGTTCGGCGGGACGAAAGACAAAAAATATTCCCGAAACAAATAAAATATTCAATATTTTAATTAAGACTAACACATTATGTACTCCATCATGTTAAATGGAAAAGTAAATTTTGGTTCAATGATTAAGGAGAATGCATTTTTTCATATTTAATTCCTATCCGATATCAGACTAATTATAACAAATAAAAGTAATCTTTAAAAAACACCCATTTCTCATTGAATTACATACAATCTCAAATTTTTAATTAAACGATCTTCAAAACCAACCAAACAAATTCAAACGACTTGTTACATTAATGTTGTTAACTTAAATATCTTAAAAACGAACTATCACTTGTTTAATATCCGTCAAAGGGTAATGAAAAACCGAGTAACACAGAAAAATATGAATGATTTAAACGGAGTATTTATTAACAAGTAAATGGGAACAGGTTTCGATCTAAATATATGAGCACGTGCGTTTATTAAATATTTCCTTCTAAAAGGACTAAAAGTTTGCAATTTTATCAATGATACTCAACTCAATCCTCACTAGCACTTTTACTTTTGATATAATTAGAAGTATAGTTGGCACGATTACTCCCGTAATATATTAAAACAAAATATATAAATGTCCTAGAACATTGCTGAGTATTCAGAAATGTCGAAGTATCGATGGCGATGAGTAAAAGTTAACTAGAGTGTTTGATAAAATCGGAAGCTGATGGAAGCGGAAGTGTCAAGTACAGCTCACTTCCGACTGATACACGACTGTATTCAAAACACCTTCCTTCTATTTTTTAACTACTTCTCAACTGTCAACCTGATCGTTTGTAGGTGCATAAAACCTGAATAAACATTGTATGGCATTAAAATAAAATACTCCCTAGACGTGCTATAAATTTTCTTAGATATTATGATGAAAAAAAAAATAATTAGATGAAAATTACCACAGCGTAAGAAATTTTACTATACAAGAAGTTCCCTGGTTATATTAAATAGCATACTTGAAAAATTTAGTTTCTGATGATTGATTGTTTCCTTGTTAAATTTTAATTATACTTACTTATATTTTAAATATAGTTTTCAGAAAATTGATATTATATCTATTTTATTTTTAGAAAGGTGCCATTTTATATGAATAAGATTCATTATTAGTTTTACTGTTTCCCTTCACCCTAATATTCTTCTATAAATTTATAAAGTTTCTATAAGTGTTTTTCCACCTTTTTGTAATTCTTTAATTATAAATGAGGGAGGGAGATTAATTTTTTTTTTAAATATTGCCGCTCTGCATGAATATCCAAGTATTTCATCGTCCCTGGTTCCACGATCACATCAATTTTGAAGAACAAGGACAAAATCACTTCCCAGACTTGTAGAGAACTTGAAAAAGTGGTTCGTACAAGCAAGTAATTCAAAGGTACCAGTTTGAGGTAATATTTACAGGGAAAAAGCCCTTTTCACAGAAAAATGGGAATTGAAGACTTTCGTGCTACTGATGGATGGTTCGATAGATTCAAAAATTTGCATTAATACGGTTTTTAATTTTGTACTCCTGATAATTGGTATTCTCGATAATTCGTACCAAATCTTCAGTCCCTTGACCATACGAATTATCGGGATTCTACTGTAATTCAATACCTTCTGGTGCAGTTCCCTATAATTGATCTTAAATAATTCCATTTTTTTCATGCTATTACTTGCTGTTTTTTATTACTTCATGTTATTCCTTATTAATTATTCGATGATCCTCTATAACTACGATTCCACATTTTTGTTATATATTTTTTTTTTTATCACCTATACCCCAATATGACTAAATATCGTTATTCTTTACTATATAATATTTTAATTTATATGTATTTTGTATATTTAGCCCTGAAGAAGACCTTCGATGTTGGTCGAAACGTTGGTTTTAAAATAAAACTATTTTCTAACTAATGAGATTTTTACTGGCCTCCACCCGGACCATTTTCTTCTTCATATCTATTTTATATTATTATACAAACTCTTATATTTGAAATTGGTTTGATTTGGATGTTTGAAATTTGATCAAAACAAATCGTACATTCTTTTAAATAATTTTAATGATTACCATTTCATAACATTTAAAAGCTGTATAGGGTTTAAGACATCATTATTTGCTAAGTGCTAAATGATAAAAACATCTGCCCATATTTTAACGTAATTCAAAAAGAAACCTTTAGTGATCCCGAATATAAAAAAATGGTTTACACCACCCACACACACTTTCAAAAATAACAACTCATATATATTTTTACATCATTTCATATATATAATATAATTTGTTTTACAGTGGAGAACATAAGAGAAGTTAATAATATAATTTAAAAACAACAGCGTCATCTTAAATTTATAGCGTACCGAAGGAGTGTCAGACGAGTTCGTGGATGGGCAGTTCTTTACGAGTTGACTGGTATGTTCTTAAGGGAAGCTCACTAAAGATTTAATAATAACTCAGGGTGATAAAACGGCCGCTCGTGATGGAAGAAAGTGTATCAGGTGCTTTTAGTTCAAGTCCAAGAGCAGGAAGTGCCACTTTACAGGCCTCTTTTCTTATCTTCCGTGTCAACGGATTTTTTTTTAACCTTTAAGAACAACTAATTATCATACTTGAGAAAAAATGTAGATAAATATTTAAATCGTTTACTTCCGTAGCAAAATTTTATTATTATATTTTGCACTTATTTTTGAAATATCGTCAACGCCTTAAAAAAATATCTCTACAGGCTTGAGAGGATCTGCCATGAACAGAAATTAATTTAATAAATAAAAGCCTTTTATAAATGTTTCTTTTACAGAAAATGTCTCCGAAAGTGTTGCACGCTCCTGACAGCTGATTTCTATAACCTCATAAATTATCTTTTAATAATACAATGTTTTGTGACCAGGTATGTAAGAACAAGATTTAAAAAACAAAAGTCCATAGAAACCAATTTGTATTACTTCATTTACGTGACAAACCAATATTTCCTTGTTAAGATCAATGTAACATAACATAGCACCAACTAAAATTATTTAAGAAAAAAAACAAAAAAATATATTCAATACTATTCACTAATAGACAGCCGAGCCGCAAACAAATGTTAAGATAAGGAAAATTTTTTCTACTCCTAGGCCAAATAAAACTGAGGAAAGGTAGTTGTTTATTTAACGTTACTTTATGCTGATATGGCTAATCGGACGATGCTACAGTGGGAGCTCTAAATTTTGCCTATCCAGGTTTAATTAGGATAGGGATTTTTAACGAATACCTGACACCATACAGGCTCGGGACCTCCGTTTAATGTCCCTTCCGAAGGACGGCGTAACTAAGGATTTTTTACTCCCTTAAAAAAATCCCAGGGCCACCTGCCGGGCTACGAACCCCCGATCTTGGGCTTAGTAGAGGAAAGGTATACATCCAAACATAACGATAGCTCACTAAGGTCTACTCCGATAGGTAGCAGCACCGGACGGACGCGATAAGTGATACAAAAAAAAAAAAAATCGTTACAGTGTCTTTTAAAATAAAATTATTAAAATAACCCAATGTTAACTTAATATATTTACATCGCTTAAAAATTCATGAGCTAGGAGTTTAACCTGACATAAAACAATTAGGCTGGCAATTACTACTCACTCCAATTTATTAAATTTATTTGCTATATAATGTCATTTGACGCATAATCTAATAATATTTCATTTTCGTAATACTTTTTCATCATAGTTGAGAAGCCTGGTTTAGAATTCATAGCCAAAAAATGTAAAAATACATTTACATAAATGTTAGATTTACATAAATGCTAAAAGATCGATTTATTTCTTCATAATTCAGCTATGTAGTTTCGAAAATTGTAAAGCTGTTCTAATACTAATGGACCCCTAAACTATACTTAATTATCACAACTGCTACCTATTTGCACGGACCGATCTATAAAGTAACTGACATAATATACAATTTTATAATATTTAATACAAGGAATCAGCACCGTTACCGAATACGATTACTTTGAAAACTTTCAAGGTTTAAAAATAAAAGTTACGAAATTCAACTCCATAAGAAGTGGCAACTTCAACATTTATTAAATAAGTTTACTAAGATCACCCATCTTGTTTTTCATATCCCTTTCTTCAATGGCAGGCTGGGAACAAGAAAACGTTATAAGAAACTTGGCAGCCAGTAACCGAGTTCCGCCAGCACGAAATTCAAACAAAGAAATAACTTGTCCAATGTAGCAATTATATTCTTATCAGCAATGTATCTAATTCAGCAGAATTACTTCATTTACGGCCATGGCATAGTTATATATTGGAAAGTTGTATTATAATTAAAAATTAACTTTTTTTATCCAATTTTTGTTTGCTTTCTGGATTATTTTATAGCAAATTATTTATAAAAAATATAAATCCTGAAAGAAAAAATTTTCGCCGTTTCGACTAACACATAGAAAATATCGATTAGTTCATAACTAAAATATAAAGGAAAATGGAAATTAAAAATTCAATCCAAAACCAGTGAAAATATTGACGATAATATTGATAAAATTATCACCTTTATATATCATTATTATACAAAATAATATTTCATATTATAATGTTAGATGGTTTTATGACATCCTAAATGCCAAATATGACAATTCTTGCTTAAATATATAATTTCATTTTTATTTAAAGTCCAACGGTTAGAGGCTATAAGGTGAATCCGCAGGGATTCATCCACAAGATGCATGTACGAGTATTTTGTGATTTATTTTTTTTATTTCAATAGTAAAATTAGTCAGTGGCTTATTATACATTCTAATTCTGAAATATTTACAACGCTGAAGATTTACAATAAAATTACAAACGCTGAAGATTTACAACAAAATATTGACATCTATTATGGAATAATTGATGTACATTATGTAAGTATTTTACGTCACTTTAGGCTGCTATGGGTAATCAAACGATGCATCGATGGCATTAGGAGGAGTCGAGGACGGGTCTGCGATGCTATGATGGTAGCGATGCTACATTGGGGGTCCTAAATTTTGCCTACATAGGTTTAATTAGGATAAGATTCTTTAACGAGCACCTGGCATCAAACAGGGTCGGGACCACCACTTTACCTACCTAACGAAAGAGGGGATAACCAAGTCTCCCTTTTTACTCCCTTTTAAAAATCCTGAGGCCACCTGCCGGAGTGTGAGCCCCCAATATTGGGCACAGTAAGATGTTATGTTGAATTGTTTCAGTTTAATTAGAAATCTTATAACGTCGTAGGATAAAAAATGGTGATTTCAATGTTTATTAGTTTTTGTTAAGTAAAACTTATTTCAAAGATTTATATATAGATACAGTAGAAATATAAGGAACCATTGTTTTGCTTTGTTTTATTACGATTCTAAAATAAATTAAAATAGTAGTAAACAAACAAACGCGATATTTAAATAAATGGTATCTTACTTAATGTTACAGGACAAGTGTATAACATTGATTTTCAATTATTACAAAATAATATTTGAAAGGACTGGTGTCGGTCTAAACGATGTTGTCGACAGAGTCAGTTTTCCAACTGAGACAGGATCCCCTGCTAAGAGTCGGATGGCCCTTGCAGAAGAGAGAGGAAACGGCCTTTACCTCTCCCTTACTAAGGGCCTCGGCAACCAGACCCGTCCTCGACTCCACCTAATGACGTCTTCCACTTAGCCATTCTCTTTTATTCCTCCATCTTGAGGAATCTTCCCATTCCACATCGTCCGCAAACCCGGGTCCCTATTCATAAATTCTCCCTAGCTATAACCACGTCAAAGGGAATGTCTACATGCAGGTAAAAATAAACTAACGATACAATTTAATAATAATAATGTAATAATAATACATAATACAAGATCAGACAAAATAGATGGAAAAAACATGTTATTTTCTTTAAAAATGGAAAATAAATAGTAAGGGTAAATATTGAGGGGAGAAACCAGAAAATATAATGAGATGTCGAAATTGGCTAGGTAAGAAAAGTATATAACATATACCGGAGCTGAGTGCAGAAGGCCGCAACCTCCAAACTATGTATTATCTGTCTTATATAGACCCATTGAAATTTAAACACCCTCCTGTCGCTGGCCTAGCCAGCGTAACCATTTATTACTTAACCCTGCAGTTGAGCGTTTTCTCAGCCTAAACACCTCTCAACATAATCGTTTGCTTGGGAACAGTATAGTCCTAACCGAATACCAAGACCCTTTTAACAGTTTTTTTCTGTATTTCCTATAATACGACGGTCTTCACTGACATTAGGGATATATATAGCAATCTTGTAATCTTTTGACGTTCGTAAGTATTTGTGTATGTTTTCTGTTTCCGCCTCTTTTATTTTTCATTCATAACATTTTTTAAACTTTTTGCATATGCAGTAATAAAATCGTTGAATATGTGATGGATGATATATGCATGTTTTCTTTTTTCCGTCTTTGTTGATTTTCATTCATAAAATTTTTTAAACTTTGAAATAAGTAATACAATAATTAGGCACTCATATGAATTTTGTTAATTCATGAATTACCCTAACAATCTTCATCAAATGTTAATTTTTAAATAAACACTCTACTATGGGAAATAAAAAGTAGCAATGAAATCACTTATAACTTCGTGACTTAAAATTCTGACAACTCTCCGATTATATAACAAGAAGAGGTGAGATTGGATGAAATTTATTCTACTACAGTTTGACACCATATTCCTTATTATATTACAGGTTGGTAGGATATTCTATTACAGACGTCAAATTGAAAGACTGTGGGTTAAATGTTTAAGATATTTTTTTCAAATTTTAAGGCATAAATACCCCTAAAATTAATTTTCATTTTCATTTAATAATTAAATTGTAATTGTAATCGACTCTAAGACATATCAGTTCATATTTCATTTTTTCCATTTTTATTTTAATGGGATTTGTCCCAGAATAAATAAATAATTTACTGTTTTTATTAAAAATGCCTTTTACATTTTCATGGCTTAAAAAATGTATCATTCTTCCAAAAATAATAGTTCTATTATTAGTTTCCCTTATTAAGGGATTTTTACTCAGTTACAAACAAAAAATGCTCGTATATAGTGGCCCGTATAAAACATTGCTAGATCTCAGCAGATCGATTGAATGAAACTTTTGGACTCGAAGCATGATCATGGTGAAAACAAAAACTATCTATTAAATTAAACATGAAACATCTGGAGCTTCGAGCAGTCCAACAAAGGGGATAAAGCCATCTTTCACTATGATATAAACATTAGCAGAGGCAGCTGCGAGCCAATTATTTCCCGGTGGGAAACATACTGGGGTAGGGAGGAGGCCTGCTCTTACGAAACATTCCATCGACCTATTTTTAGGTGGGCGTATATTTTTACTTTAACAATAAAAAGAATCTCCGACACAATGAGGAAGAGAAGGATAAATTTCTATTCACATAAACTGCAAGTGGGCTAAATATAAATATAAAAGAATATCTGAGTTCCTTAGAAATAAAAAAAATTAAACCAAAGAGAAGAAGAGAGGGACCTGAGAGAACTGGGGTTAGGGAGGATATGCTTATGGATGGAACTGCCGAGGGACGAAGATGATATGTGAGGCGAGAATGGAGCGGACGATCAAACTCTCTGATGAAGAAACCAATAGGAGATCAGAGAGGATGAAAAAATACTGGGGGAAGAGAAAGTGACAAAAAAGCACTAATGATTGATAGAGTACACAAAGTTGGCTCAAACTAAAAAACAAAACAAAAAAACTATAACGACGAATGAATAAGTTGAATTTTACGGGTGGCCATTTAAATTTTATTAAAAAAAAAAAGGAAAATTACTGAAAAAGTAATTGTACGTTCGTTTTATAGGGATATTGCAATATAAATACGGTTTACGGGTGGTTAGTACTGAATATTTATATCGCATATGTTTTATTTTATTTTTTTCAAAGTGAACTGTCAATTTTTTCCTTGTTTAGGTATTAAATAATGGTATGATACTTTTTGTCAAATTTAGTTCTGAGGCTTAACAAATATTTTTAGGTGGTTGTGGAGAAAAAAATTCAAAGCTTTGGTTTTAAGTAAACTATTTATGGAATTTTATAAGAAATAAAGAAAAACACAAGCATGGTATACTAAGTTGAATACCATTTTTTTTTTTTTAGAAATAATTTGAGCTATAATTTCATATGGTATTAAAATAGTCTTATTTTATTTTGACATCTTATTGAACAGCATTTGACACCTTTATATGGGGATATAAAAACTTATACTTGTATCAATAGATTTATGATGTGAATGTATAGAAAAATAAATGTTACTTTTTTTTATTTTGGATCCTTTCCCTATTCTCTAATGTTATAAAGTAAAAACCTTGATTTTTTTATACAATTCATTGAATAGAGTGTAACAAAATTTAAGTAACTGCTCGAGAGCGAAAAAATAAAAACTAGGAGAACAGAATAAGAGAGGTAACACAAGCAGTAGCTAGTTACTATAGATGTTAGTAACGGATGAGAGAAAACAAACAAAGCTACAATTAAGGAGAAGACGTGTGCAATCTCAATGGAGAGCTCACTCAAATCGATTAATTAACCTTTAAGAGTCAACAAATTGCTCTTTCAAATCGTTACAAACCTTATCATTATACAGACGTGGTGTTCAAATTTTTTAATCTTTAACTGCATTACGACAATAATAGGAAATAAATATATATTTCAGAAATTATAATACGGAAAGTAAAAGTTTCGTCAAAATTCATTAAACAAATAAATGGCTTCTAAGGCAAAATGTATAACTTTCAACTCTACCAATCAACAAAAGAACAAAGGACGTCCGCATTCGAATCCTTGTTCTGAACGAAGAGCTTCAGTGATTGATTAGGATTAAAGATTGAAAAAAATCACTCTTTCGAATCATTACAAAGCTTAACATCTAACAAAGGTGCTTGTTAAAATTTCATTTTAAATCTTATGTTTTAAATATAACAATATGTGTTTATAGTAAATATAAACAAGTAAAACATGTATTTAACAGGAAATGAATCGGGAAATAAAAGAGTGAAGTAAAAATTTTATCAAAATTCATAAAGCAAGCGATGTTGGAGACAAAATTAATAACTTATAACTCTATTAACGTTAAAAAAAAAAATAATAAACAACACATATTTAAGAACAAATAATTATATATTTATTTGTTTTAATTAAAAAGATATAAAAACATTATATTTTTTCATAATTGAATACTATCATACTAAAAGTAAAAAATAAAAATA
The DNA here is from genome assembly GCA_964056705.1 of Troilus luridus. Classification (NCBI taxonomy): domain Eukaryota; kingdom Metazoa; phylum Arthropoda; class Insecta; order Hemiptera; family Pentatomidae; genus Troilus; species Troilus luridus. Next base: position 39,545,435 of record OZ057412.1, on the reverse strand, counting down.
TCAAACACATAAATATATATTTAAAAAAGAATAGAATGATACTCTTAGGCAAGAAAGCTTAAAATAAAGTACTCTGAAGGCTGTAAATAAAATTCTGAATTTATTTCCTGCATTGAAATATTGATAAGAATGAATTGAACTGATACTCTAAATATAACTATCTTCATAAGTCAAATTTAATATGAAATAACTGGAATTAAAATTAAATATTCGTTCATCCAAATAATAGTATTATTATTTAAAAAATAAAAAGGAAATACTGAAAGTAAAACCAATTAATATTTTTAGGCATGCAAAATTCAACAAAAAATAATAAAGGAACTGCTTACTAAACCTGCTTAGGCCATTCAAAAGATAGTAGACTCAACATACCTATAAAAATAAGCAAACATTAATAATGGAATAAATAAATAATATCAGAAATATAAGATGTTAATTAATATTATTAATTGATTATGTGGAGATTTATTACAGCTGTGTAATGCGAATACTTTATATTCTATTACTTGTCCATTGCTATCATCTTTATTAATAATATGATAGCCTTGAATACTGGCGTAATTTTAATCGTATAGAGAACATAATTGAAATAGTAGAGATAGAGGAATGGGAAGAAGAGAACGGCGGAGAGAGATAAAGAGCTATAACGAGAGATAGAGGAAAGAGATGGGGGATTTTAATCTTCTTTGGGATGATTCTTAACCTACTACCGATAGGAGGAGCTTCGTTTATGTCAATAAATATTTAATAGCAAGTCTAAATTGGCTATTTGTAGAACTTTAGAAGAGAAGCCTTTGTTAAAAGCAAAAGTCTTAATATTAACAAATCATAATAGAATTATTTTTTTTATTTATTATTATTTAAATATGTTTATTTTGAAAAGAAAAGATTTGTCCTGGCCGAGATTCGAACCCGAGTCCTCCGCATCTCTAGCTCGGTACTCTACCAATTAAGCTACCAGGGCGCGTAACCATGCCAGACAAACTTGTCTTCCGGCCTCATATCTATCTATAAATAGTATAACACAATTAACAAAAAAAAAAAATAGTTTCACGTTAATAGAATGAACGTTAAAGAAAAACGTTTAGAATGTATCTGAAAATCAGCTAGTGACTCAAATGGGCAGTTTTTCCTTTTCAAGTTAATAGTTCCAGTTGTTTACCACTTCTACTGTTCGATGGGACGTTAAGAAGATTTAATAGATTTTTTTTCTTCCTTTTATTTACTTTTATTCTACCTTTTTTCAGGATTCGTATTGAGAAGACATATGTTTGTATCGAAACAGAGCCGACAACCATTTGGCAGCCTACCCGCCCATCCAACAAACCGGCTTTTACAGAATTGGCCGACAGGGAACGGGAAATGCTCCGCGCGATAAATTCCTTAAGTAACTCCTTTTAGTAGAGGACCCTAATTTCAAATTCCAATTCGGAGGGTCATTAAAACAAACATGTGAATAAACTGTTCCAAGGGAGGAAAAATATAGCCACTCAATTAAGCCTATTAGTATTCTTCCTCCATATAAAATGCAGCATTCGAAGAGATCTTATTTCTCTTGTAGTTAAATAAAGTTTAATTGATAAAATAAATTACTTGTGAAAGTGATTATTTTACGAAAGTAATGTAGTTGTTTGTTCGTTTATGCATTTTACGTCACTTTATGCTGCTATAACTAAACGGAAGATATTACAGTGGGAGTCCTAAATTTCGCCTATCAAGGTTTATAATAAGGATAGGTATTTTTAACGAGTACCTGGCATTGTACAGGATTAAGGGCCCCCATTGTAAGTCCCTTCCAAATTACGGCATAACCAAGTATTTTTTGCACCACTTTAAAAAATCCTGCTAGGCTGTGAACCTGCGATATAATGTAGATCTAATTTAATGTTACTGCATTAAAGATCATCATAGTCGTTCCTCTCTACAGCTCTGCAGTGCGAGGTTTCTTTCTGTATAACCTGGACCACACCGTACGATCCTCTACCATTTCTCTTTTTCTATTCCATTGCAGACTTCTGTTTGTGAAGCTTTCCTTAAAACCATCTTCCCAGGTACGTCGGGGCCTTCCTTTTGACCTTATTAATACATAATATCTCTGAAATCCTATGTCTATGACTGGAATCCTAATTTCATTACTTTATGTAGTAGTAACTTTATATTTAATTAATCAATCGGAACATTTCAGATCAATATCATATTTTATATATTGTATTGAAAAAAATGTAAAAGTGTAAGTAAACTGATATACACATATTAACATTTCAAAAGTAAATGATTACTAGAGGTAATTTAATTCGAAAAAAGTTAATTAGTAAAAAATTAATGTCAGATTTTTTCGAGTAGTATATATTTTTCAAGTTGTATTTATAAAAAGATAAAACATTCATAATGCCAGAAAAAAAGATCTAGATAATGAAAAGCCTAAAAAAGATAATTGAGCAAACGTTCAGGGCGACCCTTCTGACACTCATTTAACCGGATCCCTATCAGGCCAAGGGCGGATGGATGCTTCAAAACAACAAGGGAAGCAGTATAGGCTTCAAAAATATTAGAAGTTTATTCTTGCTTTATTTTATATTGGTTCATATCGCTTAAAAAATCTTAGTTTTTAAGTTCATGAAAACAAATTAGATGCAAAATATAATTTTCAAAAATGTTCTTGGTAAAAGTACCAGCGTTCTAACAACGAGCTAACTAACCGATTGGTTACAGATACAAAATCCATGGAAATCATGAAAACATCTTCCATGCTAGATATAGATTCATCTTTAACTTTAATAAATTATTAATCTTCTTCTTCAGTTATTTTGTCAATTGCGTGGAGGCCATCATGCAATTTGGATTTACTGGGCTTTACAACAGTTGAACGGTATTGACTCCAAGCCGTATAGTGCAGGACGATCAGCCAAGATATTTCTCTTCCTGGCTCTCTTTTTCTGTGTACTCCTCCTTAACTGTATCTTGTAGTAGACTATATTTAGTTTGACTTCTCATTATTTGGCTCAGATAGTCTAGCTTTCTGCGTTTTATTGTCAGTAAAAGTTTAGGCTAGTATTACATTCAATGAATTACTTCTTTATTTGCAATGTGAACCGTCCGAGGGATTCTAAAAACTCTCCAGAAAATACACTTCTCGAAGGTCTACACGCTCCATTACTTCACTCAGGGTACAGCTTACCACAGGATTGTAGAAAATATGTAGCATTTTATTATTCTCTTTTTATTGTTGAGGATAAGAACTCTGCTATAAAAAAGAGGGAACAACAAAAAAATATTTTGTAGCGCTGCAACCTTTGAAGGGTCTTGGGTTCAGTATATGCCCACAAGCACGCTCAATCGCCACTCAAAGCATCTCCGTTCCCACTTGCTATCATCAATAAAATTCGTTAGAATGTGTCTTATTATTTCATTTAGTCTTTAATTCATTATTTACACTTTACAATATATAAATCATTAAGCTAAATGTTTTTATTACATTTATACTAAAAAAAACTGCAGCACAACCCGTGAAGTTTATTGGGTTCAGTATATGGTAGAAGATACTGTTCTTAAGACAACTACAGAGCAGGGAGTTGATTTGTACAATATCGCCCTCAACCCTCAGGTTGATACTAGGTAAAGGAGGGTCTGCAGACATCAAAGGGTTTATTCGTGGGTGTTAACAGACTAAATAATTTATCTTCCCCAGCCAGTTTTGAACCTACTCCCAACATTTCAAAGAAAAATATTATTATTTCTTCTTCCTCCTTGGCGCCTTACACCATGGAGGGGCCTCGTTAATCCATTTACGCCAAATATCAAGATCCTTCCCTAACGATTTCATTGCATTCCACTGCTTGTCTCTTTTTTCTCCTAGTTTGGTGATCTCGTCCAACCAAGTTTTTCGAGGTCGACCCCTTGGTCTTTTCTCTGTCGACCTTGCTTCAAAAAACTTCCGGGGTTCCCTCTCCTCGTTCATCCTTATCACATGACCGAACCATTTGAGGGTTTTCCTCTCCAGGGTTTCTAACAATGATCGGACCATTATTTCTTCTCTGATCCGTTTGTTGCTAATATGATCTCTTCTGGTTTGGCGAAATCCAGGAAGGCCAAATACATATTTCGGTCACTCTCCCATGCCTTTTCTATTATAGTCCTCAAGACCACATCTTTGGGTCTTGGGTTTGTCGTGATGGTCTGAATGACGCTTGTTCCTCTTCTAACTGGTTGTCCACCAGACTTCTCAATCTTCTATCTAGAATAGATACCTATGTATAATTTGTATACTATCTGAGATAGACAGATGGGCCTGAAGTTTTGGCATTCGCTCTGACTCCCTTTCTTAAAGATAGGTACGATGATATTCCCATCCTTTGGGTATCTTTTTTTCTGCATATGCTTTTTGGAATAAACCTTGAAGAATCCCAATCAGACTTTGCCCTCCAATATTTTATGAATTCAGGCGCGATGTAAACTCTCCCCTGTGATTTTCTTATCTTTAATCTTTCCACAGCCGCTTCAACATCTTCCTCTCATATAGTTTCCTCACATTCCTGATATGGTCCTTCTTCATTTTTATCTTCTAGTTTCTTCAAACACCTGGGAGTAGTGCTGCTTCCGTCAGTCTAGAATATCCCTATCGTTACTTAATATTTTTTCTGATATGTCTTTTATATTGCGGACTGGCTTGCATTTTTTTGCATCTGAGTGCTTTGATCTTTTTCCAGAATTTCCTGGAGTAATCCTTATAGACTTCTTGGAGATTTCGGCCAATATTTTCCGAACTCTTTCTTTTTGCAGTTCTAACAACCATTTTAGTTTCCCTTCTTCTCGCATTGTTCCCTATATAACTCTCATTTTCCATAGCATTTACTTTTATTATACTCTTTCCATGCCTGTTTCGGTCTTTGTACGCATGCCTTTACCCGATGGTTCCACCAATCAGTTCGTTTTCCACCAGAAGAATATCTTTTGATGCCACATACTAACGTTGCTGTCTGAAGGGTGTGCTTTTTAATTTCTGCCCACAATCTGTCCAAAAAATAATATTTAAAAACTATTATTCATGGAAAAGGTACCAGGTAATCGAAGGTTATATTAAAATCCGTTATATTTCCAAGACGTCCTTTCTGTGCCTTTTAGAACGATTCCACTGAAGAAAATAGTTTCCTGTAGAACTAATACCCTTCCAAACCTAGCCATTGACCCTTCTCCTTGATCGGTTTCCTCTGTTTGTTCTGAGGGAAACGATGAGAAGGCGGACGGAGGACGAACGGAGGCCCGAGATTAATCCAAGAGCCAATAACCTGGAGCTAGGCTGAGGAGGTAATTAATTTGACCTGAGTCAGCTAACTGGCCGCCATATCCCAACCCTAGGGGTGTCGACTCAACAGATTGCTGTCTACTTCGCCCAGAACTCCCAACTTCGGGTAGCCTGTCCATCAGATTATGGTTGTCCGCGAGAATTAGCCCGTAATGTTTCAGCTCGGATATTGTCCAAGTCAATGCGCTAATTTCATCAATAGCCATCGGCATATTAGCCTTGAATAACGTTATAAAAATTAAGTCGAAATAGAAAATTTCTATTAATAAATTGCTCAGCGATTACATCAACTACCGGTTCGTTATATTGTGCTTCTTGACCTACAGAACTCTTTCTATACATCGAACGCTAAAAAACCTTATAAGATACAAATGAAAAAACACAGAAATCACGGACTGATTAGGAAACGCAGACATTTTTTCAGTAGAAAAGCACTAATAATCTCAAAATATCGTTTTTATCATTTTTTACCTAAATGTGCTTAAATAAATCCAGATTAAAGAGTATTCGATTTTTGAAACAAGTGACAAAATGAGGGAGAAAGTTAAATGTAAATATATACAACCCAAGGGAATAAGTGGTTAAGTCGAATATACTACAAAATGGGGGGGGGGTGATTAGTTAGGCATTAGCTTGAAAAGGATTCATAGCTTATGTTACAATTCCATTTCAATGATTTTCAAAAACTAAGAGAATGACATGATTCCGCTTCTTCAATACAGTTAACTCTATCTGGATGGATTTCGAATAAACTACTTATTGCATAATAAGTTATTATTTCAATAATATTAAATAAGAAAATAATCTTAATATTTTGATGTCTTAATCGATAAAAAACAAAGCATTTTTTATCCTATCTTGAATACGTTAACGTCTACTTGTATATAGTAGATCAAAGAACCAAGGGATATAAGTAACATTTTAATAATATCTAAAAATTCACTGAATATTGAAAAATATTGCTTTTTATTTAAATTCCAAAACCAACCTTAAATATATCTTTGGAAAATCCACTTTTACATTATGGCTAATCATTAACTCATATCGGATTAATATATCTTAATAAAGTCTTTGGTGTATTTTATAAAATTTTGAGAAGAAAAACAAAGATAACTGTCACTGATAACATTTCTAATTTAATGTTTGACAGTGACTAAGAATTTAAAAAAACAACTAAATCGTAACGCTTACTAAATATCAAGGGGCTCACTCAGCCTTTAATTGAGGGAAATATCTGTCACTCAGAAAAATATCCTTCCTGATGATTTGGGAACAGTAGTCATTAATAAATATAGCCTTCCTTCGGTTACAGTAGTATAGGCTCTCTTTTCTTTCATTTTTTAAGCCAAACGGAGTATCCATGGCTACTACAAGAACTCTACCCAAGCCGGATAATTAAAAGGCCAAGTTGATTATCAAGAGAAGGGTCCGCCCATTACCCTCCTTCCAAAACTCTAGAATTAAGTCTTCCACGGCCGAGATGATCTCACCGATAGCTGCCAGCGGAAGTTGAGGTAATTACCTCATGATTTACAGAGAACTTCCTGATATAATAAGGCGCCAATTTGGGTAATGGAGCTACTCCATGTCAGTGATTGAAAGCGAGTAAATACCTTCTTAATTCCTGTATTGTTTTACAATGGAAATTCAAGGTAGTTTTGCTAGATAGAGAGTTCATTGATGACTTTACATACGGTACTTGTGATTTAGCAGGTCACCATGAAACTTACCTCCACATCTCGCGCACTCTCTTCTCATCAATTGTCTCATTTGAATTAGTTGTGTATGCTTTATTATTTTCATTAGGTACTGTTTTTTTAGTGTTTTGTCTTGTTAATATTGTTTACTACCTATTAAATTTAATTTGATTTTATTGCCTTGTTAATTTTGTTATGGTCTATTTAAAATGTACAAGATAACACTTTGGGAATTGCCGTCTTCAGAAGAAGAAGCTGCGAAATACTTCCAGTTGTTCGGAGTAGTTCTAAAGATCAAATTATGAGAAAAGGGTCATAAAATGAATTTTTACAAGAAGATGTCTGTTTGTTTTTTCATTTAACGTCACTTTATGCTGTTATGGCTAATCGGACGAGGCTACAGTGGGACTCCTTTATTTTGCCTATCCAGGTTTAATTAGGATAGGAATCTTCAATGAGTACAGGTTCGGGACCACCGTTTAACATCTCTTCCGAAGGGCGACATAACGAAGAATTTTTTTATTCCCTTTAACAATTCCTAGCTGCTGGGCTACGAACGGGATTAGTAGGTTGTTATGACAAGAAGATGAAACGGAAATGTTTAGGTGGAAAGTGTAGGAAAAACATATAATATAATACTATGAATAATTAAGTAGGTATTATCAGTATTAGAATTATCAGGGTTCAAGTCATAAACAATGGTGGATAACATTCCACGACGACCTGCTAAATCACAAGAACCTTTATACTTAGGTTAGGTTTTTATAGGCTTTCTGAAAATTTTGATTTAATTTATTCAATTGTATTTTTAATACTTATGTTATCGTTCAATAAGTTTTATTCGTTACAGTAATCATTCATAAGATTTTCAAAGATTCTGATCAAGTTTTTTAACTGCATTGTAAAGAGTAAACGAAGCCTACACAAAAAAATAAATAAAATAAACATTACTACAAAGAAGAATAAGTAACAAGAATTCGCAAAATTCATTGTCCACTAAGTTCTAGGGTTCTGAAAATTTATATGTAATTGTGAAATATTGAAAACGTAGCCGAACCATTGGAAAAAAAAAAAACCGATAGCTAGTTTTTGGCATTTATTCGGAATGAATGATATCAAATTATCCAAACAACTTTTCAAATATCCTTGGAACAAGAAATCAACAACACCCTGGACTCGAGAAGTTAAGCAAGATCTTTAAACAAAACCATATAAGAGAAGATGAGATTGCGAAAGATATTTTTATGAAAAAATCTTGTAAATGGAAGAATTCCAGGGCAGGAAAGAAAAGAAAAGAGGGTCAATATGGTTCGAAGAGAGGAGGAACATGCAGAGTGTAATAATGAAAAAGTTCTGGAGGATGAAGAATGAAAAACAGAGCACGACTAAACATTAAAATAGTTTTGTGGTCCCCAGAGAGCAATTTGCTTATCAATTCTTATTTTGTTTATTAGATGAGAAAAACTGTTGTAGAAATTCAATACTTTTTTTAATGTTTAACATATTGAACGATATAACATTTAAATAAATCGAGAACAATATCTATGACTCCAGATTTCCCTAGATCCTTTTCCACTAAGTCCTTAAGATTCGAACCTTGTTGAATGGAGTTGAGAAAGCTGTAGACCTAAGGACCTAAACCCGGACTGAGCTCTTTTACAACACTCGGAGTCCAAGGTACTTGAAATGAGGCCCAGCAAATTAGAGACCTTATTTGGTGAGCAGCTTTGGTCGCTATACCAAGTAAATAATTTATATATACTGTAACGTGTTGTAAATGTAAAGTTTATATTTTTATTTAATAATTGAAAAGTAGCGAAAATTTAAAGATAAAATTAAAATTTATCAATAAGCAGGGGCACCGGGACAAACAAGACACTGGGTGTCAGGAAAAAATGCGACTACTTATAGAGATGTTTCTTAAAATCGTTTAAAATTCTTTTTTTCATTAATAATAATTTAAATTAATATTATTGGAAAATAAACAAATACAGCAGTGATTCTTATAACACCGATATAGGAGGGAATAAGTCAAAACACGAGTCGTCTAGGTATGAAAGATCTTTTATAACTAAAAAAAAATTCAATCTATATAATAAAAATGAATCACCATTTCCTTGCTAAGCGCAAAACTCGAGAACGGCTCGACCAGTTCGGCTAATTTTTTTTCCATATTTTTGCTAAGGCCCAAAGAAGGTTCTTAAGGAGACAAAAGCCGTAAAAATTTCGGGGGAAACCTTCGTTGGCCGCAAAACCTTGAAATATTCGGAGTTATTTTAGGTTTTGGCCTGTATCTCCTGATCGGTGTATTTTTGAAAAAAACATAGGTAACCATTTTTAAAGTAGATTACATTTGCTACAATTTGAGCCCAACTGCAACTCCGTATGTCTAACAGATTCCGAGTTCAGTCCCTATCTAAATAGCTAATCTTCTATCTAAATAATTAAAACAACACTTCTTTTCCCATAGAACCCACTCATGTTCCCAGTTGTCAAACATTTGACGTCAATTAAAGCAAAGCAAGGGCGCGTTAGTTGTTAGTAAAAGTTTATCAGGGCTCAGTCCCTATCATATAATAAAATTCATTAACAAAATTAATTGATTTCATTGTTTAAAACTACACTGGATCTTATGCCATCTGGTAATCATAAAATTTATTAAAATGTTTCAATGTACCAACAATCGATGAAGTTGGCATTCAAATGGTTGGATAAAAATTGGAAACCCTTTGTTTTAGGGTAATAGGGCAGAACAACCTCTGCCGGGACAGCTAGTATGAAATAAAGATGCGGTTGAATGCAAGAAGTACTTCATGTTTCGCTGTATCGACATTATTAGGGTCGCATCTTTTGTATAGAAATTCAAACATTAGAGATTATAAAAGCTACCATCCTTCCAATTGTTCAATATGGATCTGTAACGAGGCCATAAGCGTTTTGAGGATGAACAACGTCTTAAGATATTCGAAAATAAACAACTCTGTCGGTCAGGAAAAGGTCAGTCGAGAATTTCGTAGACTAAACTGGAATAAACCCCTTTTAATATAATTGAAGTTATAGCACCCCTTAGTAACACACGAATTCCTCAAAAGTTAATTAGCGCTGTGTCGACTGGTAAAAATATGATGGGTGTATAGAACCGTTAGAGGAAGGATTTGGTAAAGCAGATCTTATGGGATTGGTATTGGAGTGTAATCTATCGACGGAAGTTTGTAAAAAGTGTAGCGACTTTTATTTTTATCGATTATTTCGTCCATTCGGAGCTGATACCTATAGGGGTAGATTTTGAAGCCCTTTAAATTCATCTTTAATTAATGTTCTGGTGAACAACCATTACGTATGGATGGATACCTTTCCTCAGTTTAGTTCCAAAATTTTCCTTATCTTCACCTTTTTTTTTTTTGCTGCTAATTTAATGCGGTAAATATCCTATGTTAATTAGTGAATACTATTGAATATAATTGTTTTACTTTTCTTAAGATTAATTATTTCTTAATTAATTTTAGTTGGTGCTGTGTTCTGTTATGTTACGTTGATCTTAACAAAAAAAGATCGGTTTGTCACGTAGATGAAGTTGTACAAATTGGTTTCTTTGGATTCTTTTTATTTCTTATTTTTGACCCTTGAATCTAAATCCTACAAATCTGGTCACAAAAGTAAAAGTAAAAAAGTTGCAAAGTAAAAATTTTGTATCGACAACGAGCATTTGGGTTCTCTAAGCCTTTTATTATTTTTCCATAATATTAATAACTGCTCTTTCACCATCCTACAAAGTTTTCAGATGAAATACTAATCAAAATGCACTTACTGACCAAAGTAATAAAACAATAACGATAAAAACTTAATAGAATATATATTGATAGATTCCAATAACCCTTCAGTTATCCTTGGGTCCTAACAAGCTCTGATTCTGTGTTTGAATCAGGAACCGCTCGGTCACGAGTTGATTATTGCGATGGAGAGAGAAGAGATGAGTCAATCAAAAGTTTCGAATTAGTATTGATACAAGGGGATCAATGTCCAAGTGGTTTTGTATTTGGTCAAGCTTAAGAACCAATTTAACTGCGAATTTCGACATTGAGCTGCTATGTCAATAGGAATTCAGTTGAAATATTACAATTGTCGAATCAAACAAGGTAACCATTAATGGTACAAAAGATCAGTTACTTGTAACATGAAAGAAAATGAAAGGGGGCCCTAATCATTTCTCGGAAGCAGCAAAGAAAATGAACTAAGACTTCAATACGTAAGAACTGTAAACCTAATTAGGTAATTTCGTTTGTTTTTCTGAATCCCTTACTATTCATTTGGTTGGTAATTATTTTTTAGTGAATTTCGATTATCCGAATTTTTTATTATCCGAACCACCCCTGACAATATTAGTTCCGATAATCGACGTTCTACTGTATATTATCAGTGAAGGAGCGGGGTGGCTCATTGGTAGAGCGCTGAGTTACGTGTCAAAGGTCTTGGGTTTAAATCCGGTTGTGAAAGATTTTATTTAATATTAACAAACGGGGTTAGATCCATTGGGACCTTTGTACCAGGATCTACAAAGTGGGTACCCGAAATAAGGGGGGATCTGGCGGTTAAGGGTGGTCTAGAACAAATCACCTCCCTGCACAACCGTTGTCCAAGAAACAGTATAGTCTCTACCACGTACTGAACCTAAGACCCTCCATGGCTAGTAATGGTACAGGAACAAAAAGAAAGAAAATTCAATCAATTTCAGTATAAAATGTATGAATTATACCAGTTTAAATATATTGGATGCACAGTTTGCGTTAATACTGCATTCTCGCTTCCCTCTTTCAGATTTATACTGTATGAAACTTCGGTCGTAAATCGTGTCAAAAGAGTGATTAAAGTAAATAATTTCTTAACAGTTTCCCAAAATAATAGAGGAAATTTTATACAATAATATTTTCCCATCATATCAGAATCAATCAATAGTGAAGAGTGAATTGACCCTTATGATGCCCAGTAACACGCAAATATGTTTAATTGTTTGGAAGATGTATAATATTTTCAGAAATGTAGGTGTTCCTTGTGGTATTAGTAAAAGGGATGTGATGCATGGGAACATCAAAGGGAGCCGTAAGCTGATTATATATAACGGAATGATAAAAATGGTAATCATATTATCGTGTAATCATAATGGTGTTATCTCTTAGTCGCGGTTGCGATGAAAGCCAGGGTCTACCACAATCAGCTCCTCACAAATTCATAACAAATTAGTAATAAAATCTAACGGTTTCGCTCATTAACAAATGAACTAGGTATAACATATTTTTAAATTAAATTAAATTTTTTTTTTCTTTATAAGCTTTTCTTCTTATATACTGGACTATCCTTTAAATCATACAATTCACCAATGAGTAAAAAAACCTTTATTCCAGTCGGATAAATCTTGTTAAACCATTAACGAAGGATTAAAAGACGTTTCGACAAATTCATTTGTCATTATCAATTTCTGTTCTTCGCAACATCATTTAAAATTCGTAAGTAAACATCACTGCAAAAATTTATAAAGTACACTAATTTACAACTATAAAAATTTGTCAAAATAATCAATAACAATAAGTATAGATACCTTGAGGTCAAAAAAGGATTTAAAAACAATTTTTCAATAAAGTCCTGGAAGTTAACCTACTTCCATGGTCAGATGCACAGATATGTATTACACTAAACCAAACTTTGATCTCTGTAATACTAGATCAATTAAATTCTTTCATAAATACAAATATACTCCGAAACAAAAACTAAAAACAAACTATTATAGAACAACTATGGTATTTATTTAAAAACAGTTAAATTATTAAATTATTTTAAAAACATGAAATAATTATCTAAGTATTGATTGGAAAAATTTCCTATTTATATTAATCGTTTAATCTATTTTTAAGTTTTAGGTCAGGTTATTTTACTTCATCTGATCTATTTTTAAGTGCTTAAATTCCCATGCTCTATTTATTTTTTAATTTTAAAATTACGGAGGAGTATAATTTACTTATATCTCCAGCCTCCTTTCTATCATTAACCACATTTTTTAAATTATCGTTTATAAAAAGAGCCTCCATATATTTACGCTTTGTATTATTATTTTCTTTATATAAAATTTTCGGATTATTGAAATTGAAAATATGTGACTCTTTTTTACAGTGTGTTGATAGAGCTGCATTAGTTTTTGCTTTTAATTTAAGATTGCTTTGATGGTGATAAATACGGTTTTTGAGGTGTGTACTAGTATGTCCTATGTATGACTTGTCGCAATCATTACAAGTGAGTTCGTATATTAAATTTTTGTTTTCTAAAATTGGTATCCTATCTTTTTGGTTTTTTATTATGTTTTTAATAGGATTTCTGGTTTTGTATGCTATCTTTATTTCTGGAAAATCATAATCTTTTAGTGTTGGTCCGATTTTTTCTGACAGGCCCCTAATATACGTTACGCTACCATAATTAGTATTGTACTTTTTAAATTCGGTATTATGTGCTGGTGCTTCTGTTATATTATGAATTTCCCTTTTATCAATTATTTGTGGATCCGTATTTTCTGTTTCTTTTATAAAAAAACTTGTTATTTTTGATTGTGAAATTTTGCTTTTTTTTGGGCTATTATGGTATTTTATTTTCAAATTAATAATAGGTTCTTTAGTACTTAAGCTATTTTCAATATTTTCAGGTAATTGATTTTCATTTCTATTTTTAATTAAATTACTCTGTTTGTGCCATAATTCGTTTATTAGTTTGCTTGGAAAGGCATTATTAAGTAGGATCTTAAAAATTTTGCTTTTAGTTTCTTTTAAATATTCCATGTCTGTTAATTTAATTGATCTACTTATTAGATTCGTAGCTATATTTTTTATTTGATGCCTAGGGTGATTAGAATAATAATTTAATAATCTGCTTGAGGTAATTTCCTTTTTATACCATTTTGTTTTAAGGTTATTATTTTTAGGGTTTCTGATAATGGTTATATCTAAAAAATTTTAATGAATAATCAGTTTCTAATTCTTGTGTAAATATTATGTTTTTATTTTGTTCATTTAGGATTTTATTAAATTTTTCTGTATTATTTTTATCTGTAATAATCAGAATGTCATCTATGTATTTTGCTAAGAATAGAGGGGGGTTATTTAATTTAAATAAACTATCTTTAATGATATAATTAAGCACAATTCCTGATAAATTAACGGAGAGCCTACCTCCCATTGGTAATCCTGTAGTTTGTTTAAAAACTTGGTTTTGAAAAGTGAAATAACCGTTTTCTGTACAGAGTTTAATACCTTCTAAAAAAATTGATTTACTTTTTATATTTGTATATGGTTCAATTTTATCCCAATCTTCGTTTATAAGTTTATATGCTAATTTTAATGGTATATTAGGGAACATAGAGACTACATCTAAACTTCCAATTACATGATCTGGTTTTAATTTTGTATGTTTTAGTTTATTTTTTAATTCTATTGCATTTTTTATGTCATATTCATTACTTTTATTGTAGTGATCTAGCGATTTATTTAAATATTTAGCAAGGTTGTCTATTGGATTGTTTGTACCATCTACTATAAGTCTACACGGATATCCCTCTTTATGTAATTTAAGTAATCCGTGTATTCGTGGGGTGTTATAATATTTGTTAGATAGTTTACTTTTAAATCTTTTTTCTATAAACTTGTATTTTATTAATTTATCTAAATATTTATCTACTTTATTGTTAATTTCTTTCATCGGGTTATTTCTAATAATTTTATATGTATCTTTGTTGTTTAACATTTCTAAAATCTTTCTATTATAATCTATTTTAGTTATTATAGCTAATTTTTTTGTTTTATCTGTTTTAATGATGCATAGATCTTCATTATTTTTAAAGAAAATTTTTGTGGTTAAGAGATCTTTATTTATATGTTTTGTAAATAAGTTTATTGTATTATTAGGTTTATTTTTTTCTTTATTTAAAAAATTTAAAATGTTTTTACAAATTGTGTTTCGTAAACCATTTTTATGGGTATCAGGAGTTTCCATAAATGTAATTATTGATTCTACTTCAGATATCATCTGATATATGTTAATTTTCTTATTTTTTGGTTCATAATTAAAATTTTCCCCTAAGCTTAATAAATTAATAATATTATTTGGTATTATTCTAGAAGTTAAGTTTATTACTCTATTATCCAAATGTAAATTATTATAATAATGAAAAATATTAAATAATTTTTTAGTTGAATTTTTATTCGCTTTAATATTATTGGAGTATATTGTAGTTTTAAATTTTTCTGAGATTTCGTTATTATTATAAGGGTTTCTAAATGACATTTTATTAAGTTTATTTGCTTTAATATTAATGTTTTTTACTTTAATTTCTTTAATCTTAGTATTCCATTTTTTACATATACTTATAATTAAATTATGCAAATTTTTATCTAAAATTTTTTCTAAAACTACTTGCAATTTTTTCTTTATTGAGTTTATCAGAGAGGTTTTTCTTTATAGTATTACAGAGATCAAAGTTTGGTTTAGTGTAATACATATCTGTGCATCTGACCATGGAAGTAGGTTAACTTCCAGGACTTTATTGAAAAATTGTTTTTAAATCCTTTTTTGACCTCAAGGTATCTATACTTATTGTTATTGATTATTTTGACAAATTTTTATAGTTGTAAATTAGTGTACTTTATAAATTTTTGCAGTGATGTTTACTTACGAATTTTAAATGATGTTGCGAAGAACAGAAATTGATAATGACAAATGAATTTGTCGAAACGTTTTTTAATCCTTCGTTAATGGTTTAACAAGATTTATCCGACTGGAATAAAGGTTTTTTTACTCATTGGTGAATTGTATGAATTAAATTAAAAATTAAACGGAGATTTTTTTACAATAAAAATACACAAATAAGGTAGGATAAACTGAGGTTATCCTACCTTACTATAAATGTTAGATATCTTAGAGAACAAGAGGCGCTAAAATGATAAACACTTTACATATGCGTGGGTGTGTAGTTTCTACCCTCGAAAATCTTCTCAGATTTACCACAGCATACTCTCTAAACTATTCACATTAAAAGCAAGTAATTAAAAAGGGAAAAAATTCCTTAATAAGATACTTGGAGATTGTTTTATAATTGTGATGTATTTTTAAATCGGTGAACAGTAAAAAATGTAATTTTTTCGGGAAATCTAAAATCATTTATCGATTTATCATATCTTTGATATAGTAATACCTACCCAAAGGACTCCCCTTATTACTCCCGGTTCTTATATACTTACACGGAGTATATGCCAATTAATGTACATACATATATATCCGTACCACTAAGACCCATAAAGAGTCTTTGTTTAGGTACGTTGTAGATACTGTACTGTTTCTAGGACGACGGTTGCGAAGGGAGGTGCATTGTCTGAGATTGCGTTAAACCGCCAGGTTTTTCTCCATATTATGGGTGCCCAATTTATAGAGTCTGAGTGAGACCCAGGAGAATCATCAGATCCCAAAGGATCCATCCAGCTATTAATAGATCTGCAGAGTATTAATATCTGCAAGAGCCAGATAAACGCGGGCCTTCGAGATGTCAATTATATAAATTAAATGACGTCTCTTGTCAATAACTCGTTTCTTAATAAAATAATCGTAGCATTGGAAGTGTTGATAAAACCGTTATTCGTAATTCAAAAATCCCGAAAGGAAAACAAACGTTGAAACCGGCTGATAGCCTTCAGGACTCCAGCGCTCAATTAAATAAAAGGGCACAAACGAGAAATTATTAAAAGTTTTAACGATGCCAATTAAACAGCGTGGACGGGAGAGATGGAGGTAGGGCGGAGCGCTGTACTTTGAAGTCTTCCAAGTACTCCTTGCCTAAGGCAGCTTCTTCATCACCATCATCATTATTTTGTGTTAATTAATATGTATTATCAATATAAGATCGGATTTTTACGTAAACGTCAACCGAGCGCAGGCTCATAATTTCAATAAATACCTGGACTCAATGGAGAATTTCTATTGATTAAAATGAAGTAATAACATAGGAGGGCTTTTTCTATATATTTTTAACAGTATTTATTTATATGTTTATCTTGGTAATTTTGGGGTGTTATTAAATAGCTATACATGACCTTTCGTCGAATAAATATTCATACTAAAAACTTTGTTTCCAGGTCAAAATTAAAAACTTAATCTTTTTATTTTTGGAATTCCGCAAACGCTTTGATCCTCTAGTAAAATACCCTTGGATGAGTCAGTCCCAAATATTTTTGCCTTAATGATATTTTTTAATGACCAAACATGCGTAAAAATGGAAATATACAACTGAAAAAATGTAATTTTGAACTGTACCCTGAAGAAGAAAAAAGGCTTGGAAAAAATTCTTATAAAAAGTATCGAGTACAAAAAGTATTTAAATGTTTTCAAGGAAAAATTATTAGCACAGAAAACTGCCAATTAACATAGAGTGATATGAGGTAATGTATACTATCCCCCACATAGAAAAAAATATACGTTTGACACCATACGTATATATGGTACTCGAGCTCTCTGCTCTCAATCAATATCTACCGTGTGTGCATTTTTCTTCGGCGGAAAAAACCACGTTTAATTTAAATACATTATTGCAATCACAAAATATGTTTGAATGGTTTGAATCATATTTTAAAATGTTTTTCATAACTGTAGTTCCAATGCCACTATGTTTTTCTGATGGTTTGTGGATTTTGAGGAACTGAATTATCGATACAAAATAAAAGTGACGTAACTTATTGAGTTAGATATTTTTTGATATTGAGAAGAGACTCAACTGCGAAATGCCAAAATTTCGGCTAAGCTTCAACTATGGATCGAAGACATCAATACCTAAAATAAATCCCTTATATTGATAAGTGTGAAAATATGTGTTTTGTTTAAAATTGTTGGGGGGTGATACACCACCCTGATCCTCCCTTCAGCGTACCCCACTGTTATGAACCAACTGAATTAACCTCACCTTCACTTAGCCAAATGTTACCAGTTTCTTTGTAAATCTATAATAAAATACAGGTTAAAATATTTCTCTAGAGAGCTGACAGAGAATATCGCTTGCCGTGTTCAACAGAGGAAGAATGAATGTTGAAGAAATTCAATGTGTAGCCTTGGAATGTAATGGATGAGGTGGCACGCCACTGGGTTGATGGAGTGCCACTACTTAGGCCAGCTATCACACTACTCTTTATTTCAGCGGTCCAATACTTCCCAGCTTTCTTGATTCATTTGGCTTTATGAAGCGGTTTATCATAGCACAAAAAATAGCCATTTTTTCTCATTCAAATTTGGAACGTATGTGAGAAAAAAATGACCAAAGGCCTCGTTCTGTGCTTAAATTAAAGCTAATTAAATTTACTACAACTCCATTTCACTTGACTTTCATCGTAGGATCACTCATTCGGCCAGTGTTCATCACTAAAGTGGGCCAAAACTTAAAATTTGGACTTTTTGGAAAAAATTGCCAATTTTCAAAGGGGCGTTTCTCAGAATCCTTTAGAGCTACAAAGCCGCGGTTGGATTCAAATTGTAGAAATTTAATTTACATGAATAATGTTTACGAATGGTTTTTATCAAAAACGCACCGATTAGGAGATAAAGGCCAAAAACTGAATTAACTCCAAAAATTTCGAGGTTTTTTGGCCACCAAAAGTTTTCCCATCCGTTTTTTCGGTAGCAAACTTGTATTTACACTACTCAGATCTCTTCAATTTATTGCGACCTTCAAACACCTGGCCGCTGGCCTATACAGGAAAATTTGGTTTTTAGACCTACAAAAAAACTTAAAATTTGAAGCTCATTTTCATATTTTGTCCCATGATTTGAAGGAACAATAGTTCATTTTACTTTTCCTTAAACTAAGTTACTTCATGCTAGTGGTATTAAACTATGAGTAATGTTGTAAATAAAGCCTTTTTGATAAAATGTCTGTTTAACACAAAAAAAGGTTTCGATCCGGACTGGTAATTCCTTAAACTATGCGTTCATGTGATTATACATAAAGACGAGATTGTAAAGACAAAGGTATTGTACGTTCCTGAAAGTCGTCGCGTAATATTACAAAGCCTTCCTTGAAAAAAATGTATTTAATTTATTTTAACTAATCTAACTGGTGATTCTTGAAATTAGCGAGTTTATAAATACAAAATTAATACGTATATACAATAGCTCACCATGACTGAAATTCATTTAAACTAGCTTTTTGTGATCGGACGTCTAACTACAATATAGGCAAAGACGATTAAGAAACAGTTTAAAAAAATGCGAGAAAAATCATAAGCTCACTCACCTAATTTAAATTTTTAATACTTCACAACAAGAAAATAGAGAGGATTGTTGCAGAACAGATTTATTTTTCGATTTGCACGGAAGGGAAGTTGTTACATAACAAAAACTGTAAATTGGGAAGTTGTAAGAAGCAGCGCTCATAATTCCAGCCCTGACTTTAAAAGATAAGAGGAAACCATTAGTTTTTATTTCCCCCGTGGATTAGGGAAGAGGGAGAACTACCTAACACCCTCAGCTCACTTGAACCCAACTTGGGGGCAATGAATGCATTAAAAACAAAATCTATTAATCTTTCACAACAAAACAGCTTTATTTTTTTTTCAATTACATAACTAGTTACCTGAGATCTTATACTCCCTTGAAATACAAAAACTTCGATGTAACCTATTTTTTTCACTTATTTCACATACAGTAAAAAAAATGTAATTTGCTAAATGACTTAAAGATTATATAAAGTGGGGGGAAAACCTATAGGGGGTCTTGGGTTCAGTACATGGTAGAGACTATACTGTATCTTAGACAACATTTGTGCAAGCAGGTAATTTGTCCTAGATCATGCTCAACTGCAAGATTTTTCCCCCTATTTTCGGTACCCAGGCTTTATATAGGCTAGGTGAGCCCCATCCTGTAGGATCCTTCTCTGGCTGCTAACAGATTAAATAAAAGTGTGCCAGCGAGAAGGATTTAAACCCAGGGCCTTTTGGTACCCCAACTGAGTGCTCAACCACTGAGCACCTCTTCTCCCTGGAAATAATTAAATATTTACTTTAACTATCATCTAGATGTTATATTTCCGAAAGACCTACCTATTTAAGCCCCAAGCACTAATGGAAAAATATTAGTCCTGTATGTTAATTATGTTTTATTATGATATAAAAAAATAATTAAAATTTCAAATAATTTTTGTTTAAGGAAGAAAATAGTTGGGGTGCAGTCAATTAAAACACTAAATAAGTGGATACTTATTGTAGTATCCACTTATTTAGTGTTTTAATTGACTGCACCCCCAACTATTTTCTTCCTTACATCATCCAGTCAACGATCCCTCGCTTCTCAATTTTTGTTTAATATAATATAATAAACTTTTTGTTTTGAATATGAACCTGATAATTTTGGAGTTTATCAAAAACTTTAATAAATCAGACAAGTTGTAATTGCCTGGTTACTTGAAATAAATTTTAAAGGTTTGAATCTATTTCCCCTGAAAATTATCAATAATTATGATGGATACATTTATATAACCTTTGATTGTATAGCATATATAAATATATTATCATACATTACAAACTCTTTAGCTGTTGGTGGTTAAAGGTATAAAACTCTTAAAGTCATCAACGCAAACTATTGGACGCGAACCTTTTTTGTCACCCTTAATTACCATCAAAAGATTCATATATTTGATGATGTTTTTTTTCTGAATGTAAAATTTTCTACACTGCATCATACATTTCATACCAATTTTACTACCAGAAATTTGTTTTTAATGAAGACAAACATTTTTCTTTTTCTTTTCCGATTACTTTTTTACTTTAACTATCATCTAGATGTTATATTTCCGAAAGACCTACCTATTTAAGCCCCAAGTACTAATGGAAAAATATTAGTCCTGTATGTTAATTATGTTTTATTATGATATAAAAAAATAATTAAAATTTCAAATAATTTTTGTTTAATATAATATAATAAACTTTTTGTTTTGAATATGAACCTGATAATTTTGGAGTTTATCAAAAACTTTAATAAATCAGACAAGTTGTAATTGCCTGGTTACTTGAAATAAATTTTAAAGGTTTGAATCTATTTCCCCTGAAAATTATCAATAATTATGATGGATACATTTATATGACCTTTGATTGTATAGCATATATAAATATATTATCATACATTACAAACTCTTTAGCTGTTGGTGGTTAAAGGTATAAAACTCTTAAAGTCATCAACGCAAACTATTGGACGCGAACCTTTTTTGTCACCCTTAATTACCATCAAAAGATTCATATATTTGATGATGTTTTTTTTCTGAATGTAAAATTTTCTACACTGCATCATACATTTCATACCAATTTTACTACCAGAAATTTGTTTTTAATGAAGACAAACATTTTTCTTTTTCTTTTCCGATTACTTTTTTACTTTAACTATCATCTAGATGTTATATTTCCGAAAGACCTACCTATTTAAGCCCCAAGTACTAATGGAAAAATATTAGTCCTGTATGTTAATTATGTTTTATTATGATATAAAAAAATAATTAAAATTTCAAATAATTTTTGTTTAATATAATATAATAAACTTTTTGTTTTGAATATGAACCTGATAATTTTGGAGTTTATCAAAAACTTTAATAAATCAGACAAGTTGTAATTGCCTGGTTACTTGAAATAAATTTTAAAGGTTTGAATCTATTTCCCCTGAAAATTATCAATAATTATGATGGATACATTTATATAACCTTTGATTATATAGCATATATAAATATATTATCATACATTACAAACTCTTTAGCTGTTGGTGGTTAAAGGTATAAAACTCTTAAGTCATCAACGCAAACTATTGGACGCGAACCTTTTTTGTCACCCTTAATTACCATCAAAAGATTCATATATTTGATGATGTTTTTTTTCTGAATGTAAAATTTTCTACACTGCATCATACATTTCATACCAATTTTACAACCAGAAATTTGTTTTTAATGAAGACAAACATTTTTATTTTTATTTTCCGATTACTTTTTTAATTCCATCATAATATAGATCTATGTTCACTTTAATGACAGCAGTTAGGATTTTCAATTAAAAAGTAAAAAAGTGTAAAATCAATTATACAAAGTGGTAATTGCAGTAAATAAATGTTGGGGACAAAGTTTATGTAACATCCCAGACATATACCTGCCATAAATGATTCAGTTAAGATAAATTTTTTTGTTCATTATGGGATCCAAAAACCATAATTATTTTTATTATTAACATTGGACATCTAATTGGATTCGAATTTCTTCATGAACCCTAGCTATTTTCAAAAATCTATTTCATGAGTCAATGTAAAAGTGGAAAATCTCATTTGCACATTATAACAAAATATATAATTTAGCTAATTTATATTTGTCGATGTTTTACAATATAGAAGATCTATTGGCACATACAGTAATAATTAAAACTGAAGTATAAACTTGATATCACACAATCAGAAAAGTTCTCATCCACATAAAATAAAATAAATAAAAACTAAATCAGTATTAGTCTATTTACTTTATTCTAATTTGGAAACACAGTCGTTTACAAGGTGACAATAGTTTAAAAAAAATTGACTTTTTAAGCTCTGTTTCTGGCAACAGTAGATGATCTAAAGAGATAACCTGTCCAACTGTACATGATGCAGAAGATAAATATTATTGGTAAAATTAATCAATTATGTGATCAATCGACATGATTGTATAGAAGAACAAATAAAATATTAAGTATTTACAATCTTTTTTATTTTTAAAGACTTTAAACATTGTCAAATTGGATCCTAATCTATCAATTGCCATAATATAAAGAAGGCAGTACAAAGTAGGGTTGGGCGATAGTTGATAATTAGCACTATCGATAGGCAGATACTATCGGCTGAAAACTATCGAATACTATCGATAGATTTTTGATAGCTCCTTATTTTTTTTCCAAACCTATTCACTTAAGAATTTCAACTAATTTAATTAAATTCAATTACCTACCTACTATTTGAAAGTTGCAGTATTATAAATTACAAGATTATATCATAAAGAGAAAAACAAAACAATTTATTTGAATTTAAAAAAAACATTTACAATTTAAATGTTTACAACAATCAACAAATCAAATCTTCAGATAAGAAAAATAACGAAATAGTTAATTTCAAGAGTCGAGTGTGCTACTTGAGCCACATGTTTCCCGAAAGAAAGACTGCATTTCTAGTTGAACATTTAAGAATTGTAGAAAAAGATCCCTTTATTAAAGAAGAAGTTAAGGTTAAGGTTAAAATGTAGAAGAGTCCATGCTCAATACCGCGAATTTGATTTGTTTGCACACATGTGAGACTAGGTGTACTAACCAACATAATGTAATTAGTAATTTCGGAGAATTAAATAATAACACGTCCGGTGCGGCATCAAAGTTATATAGAAGAAAACCCTTGAACTCTAGGAATTCCGAGTTCAATTTCAAAAGAACTAGACACTGGACAGAGACAGATCAGCATAATTCCAAGTGTATCAAAACTTGAGGGTAAAAAAGATCACTATAGATAGTAACTATCGACATTCGCCCAACCTTAGTACAAAGTTAATGAATTAAGAATTAAAAATAATAGAATCCCATAGCTCAGCAAGAACAGAAAGGGGTATTTCCTGGTTATGGTAAATCAATAACCCAATCAGCAAAACCAACAAAGGGGCTTCGTTATGCTACAAAGGGGCAAGTCAGTTTATTTTTACATCGACTTTTCATTCCAGACCGATAAGAATACTTAATCCAAAACCTCACTTGTAAAGGAAAATGACGAGCCTTTGAAAATAAAATTTGAAAATTAACAAGTGAAAAAACTAGAAAATCCCAAGCTAGGCCACAGTCAAAACTAGTAATTAAAATTGTTAAATAAAATATTAAACAAAACATGTTTACAATAACTTGTATTTTAATAAGATAAATAAATAGATACTTATGAAAAAATATTCAACTATCTTAAATGGAATTTAATTAAATGGAAAAAAAGGTTAGTAAATCCGGTTGTATTATTGAAATGTAAGAAATAATTATCTATAAGTAATCAGTCACAGACTAAGTTGTTTCAACATATTTAAGCTAATTCTATAACAAAACTACTGCAGTATACTTGTAAAGAAAAAAAATATAATTTGTATTAGTAAATAAGATAATTTTCAAAAATGGCTAAAATAGATATAAGATATCATTCATGAATTAAATAAGATGTCAATATCTTCAATGGATCTAAGCTAACTCATTAATGTTGTACTATTTGCAAGAGAAAGTATATAAAATATTAATTACATTAGAAAATAACTATTTTATAAAACGTGTATAAATTTCAAAAAATAAATCCAAAGAATTTTGTTGTTTTACTAAGAAAAAACAATATATTTATGGCTTATATCCTATTTATTATTTTTTGCTTTGTTCAATAATGGATTATCTGTTTGTAATAAATTGGTCATAAAATCCAAATTATATTCATCAAACTGAAACTTTATATTTTATCATTTGAGAAAATGTCTATCGTGTAATGTTTATTTATATTTTTTCAGAAATATTTTAGTTATTGATAAAATTATTATTCTAATCCTAATCCAGACTGATATTTTTTACGAAACATTATTAAATAACAATTAGATACTTTTAAATATCTAAAAATGGATTCACCATTTGAATTCAGATATTTATTATTCAAGAAATTATTTATTTGTGTAATTAAATTTACAAACCTGAATTTGGGTCCTGGCCTGAGTTGGGCCTTGCAGATGGTGCTCCGTCCCTGGCTTCCACTTCCAACGCGTAGGCTCCCTGCTTCTCACGATCGAACACAACTTTTGTGAAAACTTCTCCTGTCTGCATGTTAATCTCGAAAAAGTCCTTTCCTTCATTTCTAGGTGAATCGACAATAAAGTAATACACCTAAGGGCCAAATAAGAATAATAAATTGTTTTGTATAGAACAAATAAAGATATCTCAATTTGTTTATTGATCTGGAAAATGTCTTTGACAATAATTCTGACTAAGTAAGAAAAAGCATACCTGATTGTTTGGAAAGGTGCCATCTTTATCAATAGCATTGACCTGAGTAACTTTAGTTCCTATCGGTTCTCCTTCTAAAACTGTTTCTTGTTCCCTCTCAGTGAACAAAGGGATTTCATCATTTACATCTTCCAGCATTATAAAAACAGTAGCTTCAGAGGCTAATTGTTGAGCTCCATTGTTCTAAAAATAAACAAAAAGATAACTTGTGTGATACATTTAATATACCAATAATAGATTACTTAGAATACTCTAAGCTATACAACAATTGTAATAGTAACATATAACTAGTTTAGAGAAAAAAAATTCAATACCTAATTACCCACGGCAAAACATCCTTTCTTTTTTCAATATAAGCATTTAAATGATTTAAAAAACTTTAAACTGAAATAACTTAAGAAAGTAAAGAAAGCAGGTCTTATTTTTAAACTGCATTACAGAAAAAAATGCAGTTTATGTTAAGAATTATAAGAAACTATCAAAAGATTATCATTTGACTTTTTTTTTAATTATTTGTTTTCTTTTTCTTTGTAGTACAAATAATAAAGCTAATAATAACAATCTTGGAAAATGAGATTTTTAACTAAAACAAACAAAATTCAAAAATAGCTAGTTCGGATAGTTAGGGTTAAGGAAAGTACATCTCCAAAAAAATGTATCAAAAAATATGTTTTTCATGCCCGCCAACATAAAATCTATATTTTAATTAATACTCTAAAACAAAATTCAATTGAAGTAACGAAGAATAAAAATATATTTGACAATTAGATACTTTTGATCATAAATAATTGCATTTACAAAAAAAAAAAAAATCTACCTGCTCTATTGATATGCTCTTATAATTAATTAATGAATTCATATTAAAGTCTGCTCCTTAAGTTATTAATTTTTATAAATTTATACATTTCCATAGTTTATGGAAATGTTTAATTTCCATGAACTAATCAGATAAATCTCCCATGAACCACTCAGTCAGAAACATGGTTACTAAAAAAGAACTAATCACAAATAAAATTAATTTACTTTATTGTTTGTTTATTTGATAACATTCATTTATAAAATTGACGCCCATTATCAAAGCCCATTGCTACCAATCCTTTAACCCTCTGTCGGGCGCAGCCAGCCTGAGAAGCCAGGGAAACACATTTTTACACACCCCTCCTTTATTTCGCTTCTCAGAAGGGCCTCCCCTCAGGTAGTTTTTTGTTAAGTGTGGTAAATTTACTTTCCTTAGATCCTAGTAAAGTGATTAGGTCCTAAACAAACTATTAGGGGGGAGAGTGGAACAAAAATATGTGGGTGGCCTCTCAGGCCGGCTGCGCCCGATTTTGTTTCGTTTGGAGGTGCGCCTGACGGAGGGTTAACAGCCTAAATGAACAAGCATCCAAACAAGCAACAATTGGTAAATGATGTGTTACTCTTTATATAGAATAACTAACCATAAGTAAGCAACAGTTCATGAAGGAAAAAAATCTAATAATACAACATACAAAGTTTTAATGTAAACATAAAAAATATTGGAAAAAAAATCTTACTTCAACCCTGATAGTGAGATTATATTCCTTAATAGTTTCATAGTCTAACGGATGGTTAACTTTAATATCGGCCCAAGTATAACCATTATCAGATCGCTGCTGTAGGTAAAAAGTATGGAACTTGTTTGTCTGTGCTGTTGATCCAGGCATTAACCGATAGAATACAGTTGGATTTCCTTCAATTCCAGAGCTATAAATTAAATGCAATAAAATGAGTATTGAATAATTACTATGAATAACATAATTTTATAAACATTAAAAATTAATATAAATGAATAAATAAATAATCAGATAATAAATAAAGAATAAATAATAAATAAACAATCAGAAAATACAATTATAGATTTCTTTTTTACATAATTCTTCATCTTCATCAGTCTTACGAAACATATCAGATTTATACTAAAACTTAAAATAACAATAAAATTAATCATTATATACACTTATGAAAATAAACATGCAATGGCATTAACTATAACCTCTAAATTTAATATATAATTATTTTAATTAGGAAAAAGATTCATACAATTTATTTATATTATTACCCAGTACCTTCAGAAGTAAAAAGGAATTTTCCTGAAATCATGATCCCTATTCAGGAGAATTCCTTTCAAAATATATGTGTATTTCATGTAAAGTTAAACAGCAAAATAAAATTTAATTTAATCTTTTTCTTTGAATATAACATTAAAAACCCATATTACCTTGTATTAAAGAATCATACAAATTATAAATTTAGAATATGTTAATAAATGAAAAAAAAATTGTCAGATTAAATTCTTTAATAAAAATAATAATAATAATCCATATGAACTGTTGTTTTTTTAAGTATAAGAAATCCTTTTAAAACAGAAATCCTTTTAAAATGAGTGTTTTTTTTCTCTTTTTCTTTTCAAACTACAGATCACATCCTTTCACTGTTTGCACTTCTTATTTACAAGAAGTAATTTCTATCCAATCTTATTTAGTACTTATTTCTACATTACTAGTACATTTATTATTTTTTATTGTTTTAATATTGTTAATTCCATCTCTGTATCAAGCCGTCATCTTTCCATTAAGGGATTTTACTTTTCCCTCAGGAAATAGAATTATTTTTAATAATAATGTACAAAATTTTACCGATTATATAGTTGCAGATGTTAAAAATATTTGAACTTTAAGTCATTACATACATTATTACATTTTATTTTTAATATTTTTCACAGCTGACATTACTGAATCAATATTGGAAATTGTGATCTGATTATTTAAAAAAAATAATTTTTTTATTAATAATTTCAAGAATGTTACTAATAAATAAACAATAAATAGATCGAAAAATGTATTTATATTGTTTTGTGACAAGCTTATTTATATATGAAATATATATAAAACAGCCCTATACCTAGAAACAGATGAAAGTTGATAAGCACAAAAAATTTTTAATTTTTTTATTTAGAGACAAAAATATTCATCAAAATAAAAAATTCTAATTATTTAGAAAAATTTAATACTAATCTTAAGTGACTATATATAAAAAAAATAAAAACATTCCATCCCAAGTAATAATAAAAAATTTATGTAAATATATAATATATGCCTTAATTTTTTTTTAATATTCATTAAAATTTTTTTTTTTTTTATTTCTTTTACTATTAAAATGCACGGCAAAAAAAAAGAAGAAAAAATTATGAAAAGAACTTCAGCTTATTTTTTCATAACAATATGAATACTTTAAAAAAATGCATGCTCTAAAATAAAATAAAAATAATAACTCTAATATAAGTAAGTATCCAGTTAATACTCAATAACTCAAAATTAAATTAAATAATAAATCACTTCAATTTATGCTTAAATTTTTCATAAATATATTTTTAATAAATTGTAAGCTTAAATAATGATATTTAAAAGCAAAAGTAGAATAAGTATAGTATATAAATATATACTAGTTTTAGAATGTTACCATTGTCAATATTTTCTGTGTCTATTAGCATAACAAACAAGAAGACAATCAAACCATGAAAGTTTGACAGCTTTGTTTAAATTAGATTAGAAGAAATGAAAAATTGGCTATAAATTGAAGCATTTTTGTAAAACTTGAACACTTCATAAGTTGTAATGCTTAAGTAAATTATTTATAACACTAAGTTTAAATTAGTATTGTCTGTTATTAAATTAGCATATTGTCTGACCATCTTCACCTGGAAGACATACAATATATTCTAATCATATTTCTAATTTCACCACTTACTAATTTTTTTAAAAATGGAGTTAAGAAGAGATTTGAGTTATCGAGCGTCAACTGAATGAATATAAGTTATCATTAAATAAGCTTGTCTTAAGAAAAACTAGATAGATCATTCCTCAATAAAATATTTTAAATTTATTTTACATAAAAATGTTACATCATTCAAAAGATATTGTTGTTAAGGCATATTGTTTAAATTGCACTATTATAAAATTATATAAGAAAACTGTGGAAATCATGATAATTTAAATTGTTATAACTAAAGTTGGACGTCAATTTTTGCCTTAAAAGAAAAATAAATTTTTAAAAGTGATTGGTAACAGAATTAGGTTTGTGAGTTACAAATCCATATAAACCATAAATATTGGTAAAGTTATATTATGAAGTTGTAGGATGGAGGATTTAAATGGTTGTAATAATATATATTCAATTTAACACAATCAACTAAATTAAAAACATTGTATAACCCTTAAGGATTTAAAAAAGGAGAGAGTCTGACTTTAGAAGTTGATGTTTTAAAATGTAATATATTAAATTCACAAAATTATGAGGAATGACCTATTTGAAATAAAAAACATTTGATTAGCTCCTTGACATTTAACAGGACTATAGGCTCATGCATACGATTTTCTTATTTAATAGTCATGAATTTCTTAAATTGTTAAGCTGTTTCTATTGTTATGAAAAATAAATTAAAATTAAAACAAAAAGTCATGCGACACTTTAATACAAACAAAACAAAAACTATCTATCTATACCTTGGTAATTACCTTATTATTCCACAAGTAATCTAAACTCATGTATTTTTTTTTTAAACATTTTACATAAATAGTTTTATATTTACAATAATTTACACAAATATGACGCTAGACAGTTCCAAGAAGAGCCTTTGAAATGATATTTTTCTCATGAATCAAAATTCTGTCTATAATATATCTCACCATTCCTAATAGTGAGTGAATTATCGTATACTTAACTAACGGCACATATTTTAACTAGTATTTTCTTTTACCCCCCAACTCCAACTCTTCCCCATCTATTACATAACTGAACAAATTATTTATAAACAATAAATCAGATAAAATTTATATACAGTGTGGTAAATCAACTGACTTAAAAAAAAAAAAAAAATCTTCAATTCTAAATTAATAATTGCAATATCACAGCTTTCAAGCCATAAAAAGCATCTCTAGATTAGGCCTCATTTATTTCTGATCTCTTTTGGGGTTTCTTCATCCCTTAGCAAACTGAATGCAAATAAATGAATTTACTTTGCATAATTAAAAAAAAAACAGACACAAAGGGGAGTTACAAGGATTTATGACTCAGGCGATGAGACATCTGATTAAGTTTAATTTAATGTTAAATTAATTTATTATATCTCAAAGGCACTTCTTGAACAGATGATTTAATGTTAAATGTGAACAATTTGGTGCTTCCACCACCCAAAAATGCATGTTTGCAAATGTGATGGAGAGAATTTAGTTTCAGCAACAAAATTATTTTCATTTTATATGATATTAATCCAAAATTGTTGAAATCATTTATTTCTTGTTTTATTTATAATTGCTAAATTAGTTTAATTAATGCAAGTTAACAATTATTAATAATATATTAACATAAGTTACATAAATAAAACAAGAAATCTAATTTCGTGAATAATGAGATAAAACAAGGACATAAAACACTGTATATATAAAACTAATGGCTACATAACAGACAGGTGAGGAGCATACACCTTCGTGCATGGGATTATGCCCATTGGTATCTGGAAACTGGGAGGAAAGCGTGCGTAAAAAACCCAAAATGTTAATTTAAAAATTAAAAAAAAATACAAAAAGCTGTCGGAGGTAGTTTGAACCGACCTTGCTTTGATTGAGACAACTTTGGCCCCAACATTCATGTTCTCCTTGATGTAGATTGGGCCGTACACAACATGATCCCAGATTGGAGGGTTGTTAGCACGGTCGACGACATCTATCTGTACCTCGACCGATCGAGATAGTTGTGGAAAGCCCTTGTCTTGGGCCTTAGCCTCCAGTTTGTATGTCTCCCGCTATAAGGTTGGTAGGGAAAAATGGATATTGTTGACTTGGAAATAATCCAGAGACAGGCAAATCAAAAAATTATAATTGACTCAATAAAAATAAATTTGCATGATCTAAACCATTTCACATTTAAAAAAGTATTGTCTTATAAATACTAGTTTGCCGTTCTCTGAATGAGAGGAAGGGATGAGGAGGAGATTTAATGGGCTTAAGTTTGACCTCACTCACATCTCTGTCAGTTACACTTTGCTATCTTTAAAAATGTAAATTATAGACCTTGTTTTTTGTTTATATTGTACAAACCTGGCTTTGACCGAAGCAACCACAGTACCAACAGTGACATTTTCCAATTCACGGAAGGGCCCATAGACAGACCTGTCCCAGAGGGGAGGTTTATTGTTCCTGTCAACGACGTCTAACTCAACATCGACGTCCGCTGTTGTCGGAGGTTCTCCTCGATCAGAGGCTTTCACCCGGAGGCGGTATCGCTCACGCTATAAAACCATACACAAGAGCGAATCACAACACCTAGAGGCCTCCCACCTCAACGTAATACACAGCAGAGAAAGATAAATAATAAAAAAATAAAATAACATAAAGAAAAAAAAAGGAACAGAAAAAGTATAATAATTGCAATTTTTTAATTTTTTTAATAAGCAACTAAGGTTTTTTTTTTTTTATTATTTACTTTTTTTTTCTTTGAGAAATGCTCATAGCACAGCTCAAGTGAAGCGTCCTACAACAAACAATCCTACTTATTTACAATTTTTCCTAATGCAAACAATTTCTTATTTACAAGTAAACTATATACAACTGATAATTACTTAATTAAATGAATTTTTTTTATTTACTTTAATCAATCCATGTTACAACTATAAGGAATTATAGTTTCAGAAAGTAACTGTATTTATTACTACATGCACATTAATTTTTAAATAATTCAACAAACCCTTAATGTCAGTTATGTATACAACGTAAAAGCAATGCATCATCTAAAGTATAAATAGAAAAAAATAACATTGGGAGAAACCAATAGTGAAAGAGAAACTGCCAGTTTGTTAAATATAAAATTTATTGACATTTAATTGAAAATTTATAATTTAGTTTCTTAAAAATACCACCAGAAATAAATTAAAGTAATATGTAATTAAGATTAAATAAACTAGGGGAGGGGCCGACCAATCCCCATTTTACAAATTATAAAACTGTTCATTAAATTGTGCCACGGTAGTTACGGTACCTAATGATTTAGTAGAAGTACCCTGATATTATTCTAAAAATTGGAGTTAGGGTTAGTTCCTTATTTTGTTCCCCCCTAGTTAGCCTATAAAAATAAGGGGACCCACTTGGTATTATCTTGAGATAATATTAAAAGTATTCCGCATTAAATAAAATAATGAGATGTTTTTTTTGTGGTTGTTTTATAGATTAAAAAAATAATTTATATTATAGTTTAAAAATGTTTTATTTCACTGTATTATCTTTATTGAACAGTCCTAAAACCAAAATATTGGAATCAAATAAGGCTTGATTTATTTTTCCATTTACATTCAAAAATAGTCCTATATTTTGTTTATTAAGATAATTGCAGTTAAGTTAGTCATTAATTAAATTAAATTAGTTATTAATCAAAGTTAAGTTAATTATTAGGCTAATGAAATTTTTAGGAGGTAAAGAGGTTGGAAGTTTAAAATAAAATATGTACCTATAATGAGAATATTTCGATTTTTTCCTCCTAGTTTATTATATCGTACCATGTTTTTGTTGTTTTTTTCACCACAAAATTATTGTAATGTGTGCTACTACTGGTAATTATAATAATAATACTAATAAAAAAAGTTTTTATTATGATATTGTGTTGTTAACAATAGGCATGTGTATTTATCTCGAGAATATTGATAGGAAAATGTAAAGCCATAAGCTATTGAAATTCAACAATCAGATACTATATGTGTAAGTTGAAATTAGACAATCAATTTTAAAACTTTTATCCAATGATATGAAAAATCACCGAGGATTAATTTTTTTTAAAACTTACACACTAAATTTTATCTATTATCACTAAATATTTAATCCATTATGTATATAAAAATTCCTTAAACAGAATTTAAATACTAACAATAATTTTCATACTTTAAAAACTAAATAAACAGGTAATTTATTTTTAGATTTTATTTCTTTAAGCTTGAAATTGAAATAGCCAAATCCTTGAACTTTTTTTTCAAGAAATATCAAGTTTTATTATATAGGTTAATAATAGAAACCATTATTAATTTTTATTTTATATGTTTTAACATATTAACTTACTATTTGCTAAAGAAATAATTTAACCGACTTTTTCATGACATCTGTATAAACACAATAAATATTTCAGAATTTATAAAATATTATGGCATGTTTATACACTATAGAGTGGAAATTTTTTCCAGAAAATTTATAAATAATTACTTTGATAAAACAAAATCAATTTTGACACATTTGCTTTTTTTTTGGAGTTTACTCCTTAAGAAACGATTTTCATACTTAGCCCGCGGTATGAAAATTTTATGAGGAGTAAAATCAAATTTTGACTAAATGTGGTGCATTACGTTCCTTTCTCGATAATATTGTATTATTTGTTTTACATAATAGATAGAAATTAAAAGTTAAATTCCGGGACTAATCGGGAAGAGATAAGTGTGATATCTATGGTAACAGTGTATTATATTGCTTTATTCTCGAAGTGTTGAAATGCAATAATTTTATAAAACCTCAAATTAAGGTTAGCTTTGTTTTAACTAGTTAAGAAGATAAATATATAACCTCAATGTTACCTTTGAGCTTAGATGTTTTATTAAGAGAATAGATTTACAAATGTTTTAAATGGTCAGGGAGTAGGTTTAGTCAATAAACTTTACTGTAAAATATAAATATATTGACTCCAACCCCCGAAATAGCTTTTATATTATAGCTTCAAAATTATCAGATTGAAATTTTTCCAAAAAAAGTCATATAGCTTTATCACTGATTGAACATCTTTCTAAAATTCATCAAGATCGCCTTTAAATTGAAAAATACTTAATTACATCGAAACCAGTTTTAGTATGAAATCATTTCAAATCATTCGAATTTCATTTGGTTCTTTCAAAGATAAAGACACAGTGTTTGTTTGTTTCTTCACTTAACGTCCCTAAATACAATTTTAATAGTGAAAAGTAAATTTAATATTCAATAAGTAAGGATGAAAGTTTACACTTAGTACGATTCTTGAAAAATGAACTTAATTTAGACTTTATTTCTGGCAGATTACTCGGGATGACTAGATATGGTACAACTATTGATGCAATGTTTTCACGATTCATAATCCATGTAACTTCTGACGTACATGTATCGTATTTTAGTTAACACAAACCTAGTATAAAAGTATTTAACCTAAAGTATTTAATAATGATGATAATACTATTCACTGACTAAATACTGTTCAAAATCATGTTAAATGTGAAATGTTCATGGTAGAACAAACGAATCTTCCCAAGAATGATTTATATAAAAATATTAAAAATTATTATTACGTGAAATAGTTTATGTTATATATTTCATTGGAATGATATAAATAATATGGATAAATATTTATATATGCTTTGATTATTTTTAAGATGCTTTAATTTTCTCTCTTTTTACATAAATTACACAATAATAGTTCTTAAGGAGTAAACTCCAGTCGTGCGTCGGAGCTGACACACACATTTTTTTTTTTAATGTGCAGAACGCTATTTTCCCTTGACGTTTGAAGTTCCTTTATTCAGTACAATATAGTTTGATGGACCCGATGGAAACCAGTTTGTTCATTGAAGTATGCAGATGCAAAAAACAGCAATATATATATATATATATATATATATATATATATATATATATATATATATATATATATATATATATATATAACCTAAATAAGTAAACTATTTTTCCCTAACATTATGATTGATATAAAATAAAGGCATTTT
Organism: Troilus luridus; assembly: GCA_964056705.1. Classification (NCBI taxonomy): domain Eukaryota; kingdom Metazoa; phylum Arthropoda; class Insecta; order Hemiptera; family Pentatomidae; genus Troilus; species Troilus luridus. The sequence goes on along the minus strand of OZ057412.1, from coordinate 39,510,569 downwards.
AGGTTTTAAATGTTCCAAATCACACACATTCCCTTACAAATTGGTCCTCTTCTATTAAGCACTTATCTGAAATATCATTATTGTTCAGTTTTTTACTAAGGTCACTTACAAGAAGCTTCAAGGAACTACAAATTCTTGTGCTGTTTCCCCACTACCTCTGAAGAGTTGAAAAAGTATCTGATTTTATCACACACAATATCAAATATTAAAGTTGACATCTTTAGCACATCAACACATGAATGGACATCAATGTAAAGCAATTTAATTAATCAAAACCAAATCTTGGAGCTTAATAATAAATTAAATTTCTAAAAGGTACTTGGCATCCCTTTACAGTTATTAAATACTGAGATTTTCTGGAAATAAACATAAGATGCTGAAATTCAACTACTGAATTTTAGCATCTTATCACTGACTAAGCTAATTATTCGATTTCATGAATTATTACAAATGTTCTATAGACAAAATTTCTATTCCAATCATCAACATTATCCCGAAAATTGACATATCATGTGATACAACCTACCTATCATAAAAAACAAATTCATAGAATGATATATCTATGAATAGCATATAAAAAAAAAACAAATAAGAAATTTAAACTGTTACTGTGCCAAAAGAGAAGTAAAAAATATGTCATATCTTGTATATTCAATATTATCTACATCAAATACAATCAGATTTGTAAAAAGTATGAACACATTTTTATTCAGCAAATACAAATACAAATTTATAAATAACAGTAGTTTGTGAAATTCTACTGAATAAAGTGATTTGATCAACAGATCCTAAGAAACCAAAATAAAAGGAACGATAAAAAAAAAAATACACCAGGCACAAATAACTTAAAAGGAATCATGCAGATTAATTTGAGATTAGATAACACTGGCAACTCTTAGGAAAGGAGGTTACAATTCTTCATAAGTTATAGCATCAGTAAAAGTAACTAATTAAAAAGGAAAATAACATGACATTTTCAGTTGTCTCTTAAATGATGATTGTGAAGTATTATAAATAACTGACACAAACTACCAACATAAAAATGTTTGGGATTGATACCATTCCATTTAAACACATAAGGATTCATAAAAAAATATATCATAATATTTTGTTTTTAGTAGTTAGGCCTGAGAACAAACAAAATACTGTACTAAGAGAATAGTTAATTGAATCGGTTCTAATAAATGCCAATTTACTTGTAACCCCAGTGAATAAGTGGTTAAGTCAAATTTTGTCCAGAGAGCTGACTGTATTGAGGAAAACAAAATGGTGTCATTCACAATGAAAACCCTTGTTCACTACGAAAATAGCATGATTCCGCTTTCCTAAGAACAAGAAACTCATTTCTGAGAAAATTTGACTGAACCACCTATCACTGAGATAGTACAATATATATTTTAAGAAGAGTGAAAGTTATCCATAAAATATTACTTTTTATAATTTTATAGGATATGTGCAAATAATAATTTAATGCTAAAGTAAAACTCTTACTCTTTCAAAGACAGAGAGAAAACAATTGTCATTTTAAGAAACTTAAGTAATACAATACATATCTATCAAATCTTATAATAGAAAAAATTAGTAAATAAAACTATACATGAATGCTATCCCCGCTGAAAGCAAAGATGAAAAATTAAGCAATCGAAAAATATTACCTGCTACACATTTTAATAGATACGGCTTCATCATTCTTCTTAAGGCATTCTATTCATAAAATTGTTACAAAAGTTTTCAAATAAACTAACTCTTTATGTTGTTCGTCGATATTTTTCTTTTTGCAGAGTACAAATTTTTGCTTAAATTGTAGCAAAAGTTGATACCATTTTCAGATGATACCACAGATTACTTGAAAGTGAATAATATATTTTAAACAAAGTACTATAAACATTTTGTGCTTTAGTAAATTGAAATATGCATGTTACCCATTAAATGAAAGACTAAAGCAAAATGATAACTAAAAACGTCATTAAATAACTCACATTTTTTCTACTAATTTTTAGGTAATAAGGTCAGCAACATAACTGTAACACTATAGAGTATTATTACAAGCATTGACAAATATATTAATATTAAACAAGCGTATTATGTATTAACTACTTTGGGAATCTTCCAAAGTAACAAACAAAAAACTACAGGAAAAAAAGGACACCTCATCATTGCTGAGAAAAAAAATCAACTACATAATGATTTTTTATACCATTTGTAAATAATATGAAAATAAAATAAAGATTTATACATCATTAAGTTATTTTAAAATAAGAAGTGGAAATGAAATATTTATTGCTGTTGGAATTCCAGTTTACTATGGAAATACATGTCTCCTGTGTTTTAAACTTTAACATATAAAAAATATACTAAGGCTCATTCACAAAGGAGCTATGCTATGAACAAATCAATTTTACAGATAATTAGTTTTTAATTCTTCAAGCGAGTTAACTACTTCTGAGGGTTAGCCTCTAAAACATACAAAAGGTTAGATGACAGTTTACCTACTTACTGGAAAACATCCCTTGGCGTTGAGAAGGTAAAAGAGATTCAGCAAAACAGAAATAGTGCAATTAAATAAAATGAATAAAAACCTTGGTTTATAGGATGGTTTGGGAAAAAAAAAATTAAAACTCAAAACTGAAACAAGGCTTAGTGGTTAAATTAAATGTAAAGCACACATGCGACATGATGCAGTAAAATAATAAACAAAAAAAAATTAATTAGGATTAATGGTTAAAGGTAAGTGATAACAAGGAAGGACATTAAAGAAAGGGAGCGCGGAAAAAAAAAAAGTCCGCACATTAGTTCCATATTCAAAAATAAAAATAAAAAATGGGAAAAAACTCTTTGCAAATTGCCGTCCGCATTCGCCCCATACACATGGAACGGAAAAATGTCACATTTGGTTATTCGGTTAAAGTAGTATAAAGAGAGGCGGAGAGCTGAAGCGAGGTCAAAAACATCACCCAAAACACACCATCCTCCCTCTTTCTCTCTCTTTCTTTTATCTCCTCCTGTAAAAGGATGAGAAAAAAAAACACACAAAAAGAGAGCCATAATAGTTTTTAAAAATGGTTAGTTCAGTCACCTTCAAAAATATTCAAAAAAGTCACAAAATATTTCCAGACATTTGGGGTAATATTACCCACTCAAAAAATCATTCCAAAATCAAAAAATATCAACAGGCATTAAAAAAACTCATGTGATTGTGTGTGGGGCAAAAAAAAAAATGCGCAATAGAATACAAAATACAAAAACATTCCTGCGCAATTTTTTTTCTCACTTCTTCAGGGTTTAGGTAATTGTAATTTGAAGAAGGAATGAATAAAGAAAAACAGTGCATTGAGTGCTCCTGGCAAAGAATGTGATTAATAATAAATTAATAATCAATAAGGTGCCGTACAAACAAAACTCATTTTCATAAGAAAGAAAAGGGCATCTGACCTGAATGGTCGCGCATACCCCTTGAGCAACATAAATTAATGTGCTCTCTAAATAATTTATTTTAAAAAAGCCAGAAGAAATATGAAAAGTATATTTTAATCATTTATATTTACAAGTGCAAAAACTTAAGAGGAGTACATCAACAACTCTAATTGTCAATTTGTCCATATAAAAAAAATAACTGAATTGAAAGGCAACTAATAACTTCAGTTATTTGGGGGAGGATATTTCTCTTTCCATAAATTAATCGAATCTATAAGTGATTCCCACACTATGCATCGTGCATATATTCCTGCACTTATGCTGAGCACTAATGTGTGCTACTTCTGTAAACAAGAGTTAATAAGTCAAAATACAACAAATCAATCATAAAAAAATCAACTGAGGAAACAAAAATAAGGTCCCCAACACATATTTTTCCAGTAAAATATATAATAATAAATGAGATAATTTTTCTAAGAAGTTCTAAGAAACTTCTCTTTCTAAGAAGAGTTGTTGAAGTAGTTGATATTTAAAATAAATGGCATATAATTGAGATAATGGATCAGAAAACAAAATTATATTCATTCTTTTAGATTAGTATTTCAGGAATTAATAATGAAAAGGATGAAGGAAAGGGTACTAAGAAGAAAACTTACGTCAAGAGGCTTCTTCAGCACAATCCAACCTGATTCAGGTTGAATTTCAAAATATTCAAGGTCATTTGGATTAGAAGGTGCGCTCAGAGTATATACTATGGCACCATTATTGTCTGCATCTTCATCGGATGCCGAGACTCGAAGGATGTTAGTGCCGATGCTGGCATCTTGTTTGACATTTTCAACATATTTCTGAGGAAAAAAAAATTGTTTTATTAGTTACTTTGTAACTGTTTCTTTAACAAATATAATTTCCTTCCCTATCTGCATTTGATAATGATCAATTAACAATTATTTTCAAGAGATTATTTAATTTATAAGTTCTTTTGTCTTTAAGAAAAATGAAAGAGATTTAAAATGTTTCATGGTTGTAACTGATTTTATTTCACTCACTTGTATCTTTGGTTTTAAACATAGGCATGTCATGACTTTTTTTTTTCAATTTTACTACATACCTAGATTAAAAAATAATGTATACAAAATTTATAGTATCTATAAAGCTAAAGAATTTCTATTTATGAGGAATGGTTATTTCAGGGGAAATACCAGTCGGATTTGAACATTTTTTTTTTGTATTGGACTGATTGTTTATTGCTGAAGGCTTCAAGCTTGATTACATCAAACAACTATCTGTATGAATGAACCTGTTACCACAATTAAAGAAAAAGTACTATGAAAAAGCGCCAGAGCGTTTACTACTGTTGCTATGGAAACCCTTAACATTAAAACATTATAACAAGCCGAGGACACTAATATTTAAAAAAAAAATATTATCTTATTGTAATCAATATTTAAATTTGATATGATGAAATAAACTCAAAATTGTGACAATCTGTAACTACATGTGTTACCAGTACAGTTCCATTAATATATCTACAATCTCGGTGAATAATTGGTTAAGTCGATTTTTGTGCAGAGAGAGTTAATTGTATTGAGGGAAGCAGAATCATATTCATCGCATTCTTCTAGTTTTTGGCTTGAAATTTAGTTAAAATATAAGCAATAACCAATCATCAAGTCAAGGCCTAACTTAACCCTTATTCACTAAGATAATAACACAATTACACTTTCTTAAGTACAAGAAACTCACTTGGAGAAAATTGGACTTAACCACTAATTAATCGTGGCTGTAGATATATTTTTTAAGTTATAATTAAAAATTAAATGTTTAATCAATGGGAAAAAATCAACTGTACACTTTTATTTATCCTGGAATATATATTTAAGAGAAGTATTTAGGATTTATTAAAAATTAATAACTAATAATTAAAGTTAAATTAATTACTAACCTGTCTGTCAAAAAGTGGTGGGTTATCATTTACGTCTGTTATTTCTACAGTAAAAGAGCAGACACCTTCCAAAGATGGATCCCCTTGATCTGTGGCTTTGACTGTTACGGATACAAACTTTCCATCATCACCTTCTCTGTCGAAAACCTATAACAATAAGGTTAAAAATTTTGCATGAAGAATACGCCTTAAACAAAAACAAGCCCTTTATCACTTATAACAGATAAAAGAAAAACAAACCTTGTTAGTCGTAACTTCTCCAGTTTCCTCGTCTACTGTGAATTTTGTTCCTTTTTGATTTGGTTGTTGTACAATGGAATATTTCACTTGGCCATTTACACCTTTATCTTCATCAGTGGCATGTACCTAAATAGATAATTAATATTATTAAAAGTGGAAAGATTTGTCAAATTTTATTAAATTCTAGAAAAATAAAAACAGTTCATACTTTAATAACTGGACTTCCATTAGGAGCTCCTTCTTCAACTTGTGGAGCATATGTCCCACATTCCTTAAAAACAGGCTTGTTGTCATTTACGTCAGTAATAAAGACAACAACAACTGCAGTAGAGGTGTGAACAGTTTGAGCCCCGTTGACACAACAGGAACCGTCGTCCATAGCAGTAACGTTCAACTCGTACTTATCACGATCTAATGAGATGGCTTTTCCATGTAGTCGAATCACACCAGTAATTTCTTCTATCACAAACTGGCCAGAAGATGTAGTACCACCAACAAATCCAAACCTTGGAAGAAAATATAAAATCAAATAATGTTATTTGAGTATAACACCTAACATTAAATTAAAAAAATTAACAATGCTTTAGAATAATACCTACTGTAACTGTGATAAACAGTATATTTAATGAGAGACATTAAACAGTATTGAAGACAAGGTTACACTAACATAGCTTTAAAGAAAAATAAATAAGATAACATTGACAATTTGAAATAAACAAAAAAATATTAAATATCAACTATGAAATTGAGACCAAGCATAAACCTGGGGTTTTATGTTTAGACCAGAGAAACAAAGGTATAATTTTTATTTTTACAATAGCCTAACCTTCGATATGAATATTTCTTCTTCTTCTTTGACTTCCTCTTGTGCCATTGCTAGAATCGAGGAGCCTCCAATTTCCGAGGCTATTTTGTTTGCTTTGAATAGAATTTACTACCATGCGGGTTATTAGCCCAGCGATGGAGGCCCTGTATACTCGGGACAACTGGTCTCGTAAATATTAATGTACCCTCATACGAAACCTATGCATGAGGATTATTAATAATTATCCCCGCTACACAAAAATATTGACTATGCTTAGAGATCTTGAACTTCCCACTATAAAACAATAAGTTTCAGCCCAAACAAAAGCATAATTTGAAAAAACTCCAGCTTCAAAAAACCCATTAATCCGAGAAATCGGTAACTATGATAAACATTCGCTACGACGGTACACCCACAAAAGAACAAAACACATTCATCTTACTTAACAAATCACTATTTGCAGGTATTGTAATCTAGTTATCTGTATTTATTTTATAGTTATTTTTAATTGTTTATTTATTTTCTATTTAATTATTATCATTATATTTATTTACTTTATTATTATCATTTTTATTTATTTATTATTTTTTTTAAATGTTTTTCTTCTCAGCATTGCTGGTTGATATGTCTTAACCGGACCATGGTCAAGGTTAAGCTTAATCGTCTTATTTATCGATATTTAGAAATTTCCGTACAATACTAGCAGTTCCTAATAACACTGCTTTTTGTAGTATTTCAACTTCCTTGTTCAATTCAAGGATTTTCAAGGATCTTATTGTTTCCTCTCAGATCAGTCCATTCGTAGACACTACAATTGGTAGTACTTCAACCCACACCAGTCCACAAAGATGCTTCAACTCTTCGCTAAGCTCCTGATATTTCCGAATTTTTTCTCCTATTATTTTTTGCACGTTATCGTCGGAAGGAACTCCTATCTCAATAATCTGTGCTTTCTTTGCTGCCTTGTCAATAAGCACGATGTCAGGTCTGTTGTGAGATGTATGGTGGTCTGTTATCATCGTATGGTCCCAATATAATTTAACATTACCACTTTCTAATAATGCTTCAGGGTTATATCTGTAGAAAGGTTACATTATTAGCGCGACAGACCCATAAAAAAGTCCTTGGCCTGCTCAACCGCTCTATCCCAATCGTCCCGATCGCCTGCTCGAGTGATGGAGACCTTACACAGCCTCAGATCTTCACAGACGGCATCCTTCCATCTAGCTTTGGGCCTTCCTCGAGGTCTTACTCCATCCGGATTTCCTTTATACAGCTTTTTAGCTGTTCTTTCTTCGCCTATCCTATATAAGTGGCCCAGCCACTTTATGCGTTGCATCCTGATGAAGCTCGATATCATTAGGTCTCCATATAACTCACTTAGCTCCTTGTTCCTTCTGATCCTGAGTTGGTCGTTTTCTCGAACTGGGCCGAATATTTGCCGAAGAACTCTTCTTTCGAATCTATTCAGCTTTTCCACGCTGGATTTATTCAGTGTGAGGGGTTCACCAGCGTATGTCACTACTGGCCTAATCACGGTTTTATATATCATCAGCTTGGAATTTAGGCTAAGGAGCTTACTTCTCAGGAGCTTTGACATTCCAAAACATGCTTTATTACCTAATACTATCCTGGCTCTGATTTCCTCCTCCTCATCCAAATTCTCATTTATACGGCTTCCTAAATACTGGAAACTTGACACTCGTTGGAAAGTGTGTCTTCCAAACGTGTAGCTATGAGGTGGTCGGTTTTGTTTACTATTCTTTATTACCATTATCTTGGTTTTCTCCTCATTCACCTGTAACCCCATTTTTCCAGCTTCCACTTCCAGCCTCTTAAAAGCTTCTTTTAAGATTATCAGCGATCTTCCTACTAATACAAGGTCATCAGCATATGCAAGAATACCCAGACTCCGGTTAAATATGTTTCCCTCCATCAGTAATCCTGCCCTTTTAATGACACTTTGCATTACAATATTGAATAGTAGAGGTGCCAGCGAGTCTCCCTGCCTAAGTCCTGTACTAATCCCAAATTTTTCCATAATTGAGCCATTTACCCTTACGCTGCAAACTGTGTTTTCCATCGTGCTCATTACCAGACGCACCAACTTGGATGGAATCCGCATTTCGCTCATAGCTCTGAAAAGCTCATTCCTGGATATTGTATCATAAGCCATCCTGAAATCTATGAACAGCATCCACAATGTATTGTTGTACTCCTTCATTTTTTCACACACCTGTTTGAGGGAAAAAATCTGATCTATAGTAGATCTGTTAGGTCTAAAGCCTCCTTGGTATTCTCCAATATTTCTCTCAACATAGGGCAATAGGCGGTTATACAGAGCTATCGAGAATATCTTATAGGCAGTATTCAGTAGGCTTATCCCTCTGTAATTTTTACATTCTTTTTGAAAGGATGTAAACTGGATTGCATTATCTAATAATTCGTTCACTTAATGAAAAACCTATTTCCAGTCGGGTTTTTTTATTTTTTGGCAAATAACTTTATTTTGCGGACACGTTTCGACTAATTTGTCATTATCAATCCATCAAGAACTTCCTTCATCTCAGAAGAGTTACACGTCATCTTTTTTCTCTTTTTTTTATAATTCATGTCATTAGTTAAAAACTTTTCTTGGAGGTCCATTGTCCTCCAAGAAAAGTTTTTAACTAATGACATGAATTATAAAAAAAAGAGAAAAAAGATGACGTGTAACTCTTCTGAAATGAAGGAAGTTCTTGATGGATTGATAATGACAAATTAGTCGAAACGTGTCCGCAAAATAAAGTTATTTGCCAAAAAAATAAAAAAACCCGACTGGAAATAGGTTTTTCATTAAGTGAACGAATTATTTTTACATTCTGTGGAGTCTCCTTTCTTCTTGTAGACAGGCACTATAATAGCTTCTTTCCAGTCTTTCGGGATCTGTTCCTCTTCCCATATTTGAGCAATTAGTTCCTGCAGCTCTTTAGTTAGAGCATTGCCAGCTGCCTTCAGGAACTCAGCAGGTATGCCATCTGATCCTGGTGACTTGTTATTTCTTAGCTTCATAACAATATCTTCTATATCCTCTCCATCCGGTGCAAAGGTTGGTGATCTTTAATTAGATCACATCTTTTAGCAACTGCTAGATGAATGACCTTCGCTGCATTATTGTGTCTTTGGAGGTATTCTTTTCCCACTTGTACCTGACAGGCTAAGGTCACATGTTGTATTGATTCATTTATAGATTTGCAAAGACGACACTTATCATCAATGGCCTCTTGTAAGATATACTTCCTATACAAACGCGTTGCCATTACTTGATCTTGTATAGCTAAAAGGAATCTTCCGTCTCTGGAAACATACTTCCATTTTTCAACCATTGGACAGATGCTGCTAAATTTATTCCAGAGGTTTTTAAGGTGTTGTAAAATCTGCCGTGAAGTTGCTTACATTCCCATGACTCAGTAAGGCTCTGTTCAGTTAGGTTCTCGTTTTTTTCCTCTCGAAGCAAGTTTAGTGCCGTATATCCGTGGTCAAGCCTTGTAATCGCAGATAATACAAGTGAAGTACTGCTCATGACATAGGCCTTAAGTTGTGCTTCCTGTTCTCTGCACGATTTTAATAAACTAGTGAGACCTCTTCCTCCTTGTTTCCTGGCTATATATAGTCGTGGGACTGAGGAGTTCGGATGCCGTTGCCTCGATTTCACCATATGCGTTCTAATGAAACGGTCCATTCTTTTAAGATCGATATCTGACCATTTTAATGTACCAAAGGAGTACGTGACCGCTGATATAGCCCATGTATTCAAAGCTTTTATCAAATTTCCTGAGTTTAAATTAGTTTTTAAGATCCTCTGAACTCGTTTCTTGAATTCATCCTCAATTGTTTCTTTAACGCCCTTCTTGAACTTTAGAAGCTGCGTGATACCCAGATATCTGCATGAATCAGTTTTCTTTAACTGCTTGATAACTTCACTGTTTGAAAGTTCTATATTCTTTGCATCTTTATGCTTTCCTCTGTAAATGTTAACAGTTGCACACTTGTCCATTCCCAATTTCATGCCAACATCGGTGGTAAAAGAGCTCACTGACTCAAGTAAACTTCTCATGTCTCTCTCATTCCTGGTAATAATTTCAAGTCATCCATATAAAGTGAGTGTGAAATGATTACTTCTTTGTCAATTGCGTAACCCATTTATTTATTATTATTATTTATTTTATTTTTTTTGAACGGGTTTTTTCTACATTTTTCCTGCTATTGTAAAACTTATTTATAAAAAGATAACTTTAATTAATTAAAATCACTGTTCTTTAAACATGTAAAGGAAGTCCGGAACATGTATTCACACTTATGCTGCTTGTATATGTAAAATTCCAAATAAAGTTGTTGTTTTTTTTTAAAATGTACCCTCAGGAAAAAGGGTGACTGGCTATCTCCCCCCCCCCCTCAGAACTGGGTTCCCCCCAATCTGGAGGACCAGTGGCTGATTCCAGTTAGATGACCGGGCACCAACTCCCTAGGCCTGATATGAATATCTAAGAAATTTAAATCAGTCCTTTCCAGCTAGGATTTGATATTTTCAAGTTATGATAAAATGTTACTAGGAAAAAGCAGTGATTTTTAATGGTAGTTTAAATGAACCATAAATAAAATGATTTAGGAGAAGACCGATTTAATTGAAAAAATCATTGTAATCAGTAGTTTCGAATTTAAAACAGAAAATTGAAGCTGAATTTATTAAATATCAACCACAATACTCAGAACTTGGTTCAAGGGCTATATGTATTTTTTTTTTTTATTTATTATTTTTTTTTTTAAACAGTGCCCATAGAAAAAAAGTAATTTTATTTCATTATATTATTCAAACTATTAAAACATAATATATACTTTTATACAAAGCTATTACAAGGAAAATGAATATTAAAAAAAAAGTTTCAATAAACCAAAAAAGTTTAATTTTTAACGTAAACTGTTAATTAATTAATTGTACTTTTGTATAAATTTATACAAAGGAAAGGATTAATGGTGAATATCACAATCCATTTCCAAATGGAAAATAAATTAAAAGAAGCTGATTAAAAAAGCAGGACAGGCGTTGAGATTAGAGAAATAGGTGATTAAGAAATTGTAATGCCTAAAGTGAATATATTATAAAACTATAAAATAACCCATGAAAAATAAGGAAATAAATCAATGACTTTAAACAAATTATAAAAGATGTTTAAACTAAAAAAAAAAAAAAGAAAACCGAATCCTCATTAGATTATAAACATCAATTGTTCTGTTATAATGATTATAGCCATAAATTTTAATAAACAATTTTTTGAAAAATTAAGATATCACCGAATCTTATAAATATTTTTTTGTTTATATAATTCATACTTGCAGAATTGAAAAGAACTACCCCCATAAAGTTAAAGGATAAATAACCTCTTACGGGGTTATAAAAACAACTTAGGCAAGATCTATAATGATAAGAAACATTCTTTATAATTACTGAATTTATATGTTATAACTTTTATATGAATATTGCATACCTGACATTGTCACCATCTTTATCAGATGCTACCACAGTCGTTACTAGTGTATTGGGACCAGCATTTTCATCCACATTGGGAGTATATACTTGCTGTGAGAATTTTGGCTCTTCATCGTTTTTATTTTTTGTATATATCCTTACAGTTGCTGTCCCGGTTTTAGATGGTTCTCCTGGAATGTTAAATGCATTATTAATTATGGATTTCCAGAAAAAAACTTCCATCAGAAATTCAAGATTATTTTCTTCAAATCATTAAAATAACATAATAATTTTGTTTTATGGATCAGGCATACAGACAACCCAGAAAAATCTCGTAATTCCATTTTGTTTAGTTGTTGTTTCTGCAATTAGTTTTAGAGTAATTTAAGGTATAATACTGAATTACTGTACAATAAACACTCCAGCATAAACAGCAATCTCTATTTTTAATTAATTAAAATGATAAAACTTGGCAGGCTTCAATTCAATCATTGGGTGGAAAATATGAACAGGATGGGTATGCATGAGATTGCGGGTAAGCTCATCAATGAAAAAAATACACGGAATATGACTGACACAGTACCCCAAATTACATTGGGCTGAGGCTGTAAAAAACTTGCTTGGTGTTATAAAGGACAGATCCATTTTATCAATTGAGCTGGAAAAAACAACTGTGTAGAACAGAGATCAATGATAGGTCTGAGTGTAATGATATGATGATGATTAAGAAATGAATAAAAATTTAAATTAAGTTACAACCAAATTTAAAATTTTAAAAAAGAATGAAAAAAGAAACCTTTCCTTTCTACTCATCTTTCCAATTATTGCTCTTGAGAGTTGATTTTAAATTACAGTGTCCAATTATTACATTGTTATAGTAACAATCAGATATTTAAAAGCAAAAAGGGTTAACAATTACATAATGAATTAAGATTATTTTATATCCTGACGAATTCAAAGAATTGATTTTATTTCTTCTTAATCTTTGATCAACAAGTATAAATAAATTCTTCAAATTTAAACACTCACTATAGCTTTTAATTAAAAAACATAAGTAGATCCTAATGACAATGGATGTGGCAATAATAATTTTAAAGATTGTTAAAAAAAAGGAATAATTTACCTTTATCTTTGGCAGTAACAATAAATTCATAATAAGCGTTATTATTATCAGCATCAAGTTGTTTGTTGTTGTTTACAATTCCATTTGAATCAACTGCAAAGTGGTCATCTGAAACTTGGTATTCGATTTCCGCATTGGCACCAGAGTCAGCATCAGTTGCTTTAACTTTAAGAATAGACGTGCCGAGAGGGATATCTTCATCTACATTGTGAGCCTGGTAATCCGGTAGTTCAAATTTAGGTGAATTATCATTGACATCAGTAACACGGATGGTGAGCTAAAAAGGAAAAAATATATTCTAAAAACATTACATACATCATTGGTTAATATAAGTACAAATTCAGAACAACTAATTATATCTTTGTACAGATATTCAAAGCAACAATAACAAAAAAAACTTAAACTGGTAACACTAAAGTTGAATAAGATGTTCATCAACATGTTTACTGTTTTAAATATCGTAATGAATTCTTAAAAAAAAAAAAATTAAACTTGGGTAAAATATACAAAGATTAATATACACATTACATTATAACACAGTTTTATCGAAAAAATAATATTACTTACATCTACAGATGTGGAAAAACCGCCTGAGTCTTCTGTAGCAGTAACAGCTAAGGAATAAACATGAGGCTGCCTTAAGTCTTCGAAATCCAATTCTTTCGCTAGCTTAACAATTCCAGATGTTGGGCCAATATTGAAAGTTCCGGCACCTTGTCCTTGAGCTTTTAAAGTATATCGGATCTCACGATCGGCAAATGATTTGGCTTTCACTGAAATGATGCTAAAAAAAAAATCCAAAAAATTAGTTTTAGCATTATTAATAAGATATGCTATAACCAAATTAAACAATCAATAAATCAATGTTACTAAAATATTAGATATATTTAAGACCTCATTAGTACTGTTATGTATGCTGAATTCATGCCACTTTTCAATTTGATCAAGGAACATAAGTTTTTAATAATTTTTTTTTTAACGTTCAGTTTCACTAAAAACAATTTTGACCTAATTAGTGTTTGTTCTAATATTGAAATTATGAACTAAGCTATAAATAGTTAAAATCTTTTAAAACGTTACATCAAAGCTTAATCAAATACACATAATAATCCTTTATTTTATTAAAATCTTTAATAAACTTGAATAAAATCAAGAATATGTTAAATTTAATTTATTTCTTATTGAAACCACTATGAAAACACTATGAATTATGAGTGTAAGTGCCTTCTCTCTGATTAACTCTGAGCTCTTTCAAAGGGACCCTTCTCGAAAGAGATTCATTGAGCCTTGTGAATGACTAATTAAAAAAAAAGGATTAAAGAGTTTGTTATAAATTCCTATTGATGGCTGTTCAGAATTCCTAATTACAATGGCCTAGGGTTAAAATCAACAGAGAATATTGTGCCAATACTGAAATAATTACACACATGTGAAATTTCTGTAATGCCATTTTTTTATAATTAGTTACAGGTTCTTTTAAGTGTTTAAAATATATTTAAAAAATTGGTGTTAGGGATCTATACTTAAAGTCAGGATTTTCACTGCACTTGGAGTAGGGTTATTAAACTTTTAAAAGTAGACACCCTCATCACAATAGAAGTTTTCACAAATCACCCATATTCAAATAATAAAAGAACAAGATAAAAAAATGATGATAACAGAGATATACTCATTTATTTATTCAGACAAATAAATATCAGGGCTAAAGGTGTGACATTGATGTCTAACTATACGTAGCAACCAAAAAATCACAATATTTAGTTGATTTGTATAATTTTTTTTAATATTTTTTTTACAGCCTTAATTTTGTTAAAAATTTAATTTCTGATTAATTGAAAGTGATCCCCTTTCTGTATAGTGTTGCATTTTATTTCTATTTAAAGAAGCATAAATGGATAATCATTATTTGAATTCAAGGGCTTAGCCTGAATATCACCATGGGGGGGTGTGACAAGCTGATTTTTTCTTCTATCTCTATTCTATTTCTTAACAAAAAGAATCTAAATGATGTACTCTTTACATTAATGTATTTCTTTTAATAGCAATTAATAGGTAATGTGATGTCGATGAAAGTTTTTGAGCTCGATTTCAAAGAACCTCTGGCTATATCCAACTATTGGTTTATCTAAAATGGACAGTTTTGTGCATGATAATAGGAAACCAAATGGATTTAAAACTGGATAAACAAAGTAACAGATATACAAAAGGACTGTTATGTAACAAACTGACTTCATTTCAGGATTCCAACATGAAAGGGTTGAATTTAGAGATATTTGGAAAATATCAACATATTGAGCATTTTTTATATAAATCAATAACAAATTATAAAATTATGTATTAACATTTATCATTGGAAAAATCCTAATGTAGATCTTCTAAACGGTTTTTTTAAACATTTTCTTTTTAGTAAAAACTATCGGTAAATATTTATATAAAGACAAAATTTTAATATTGATATATACTAGTGGCTCCCAAACTTGTTTGCACCAGGCCCCCTTCTTGTTTAAATGAAAGTCTCCTATGCCCCCCTCATACAATAAATTGTATAGGCATATGAAAAAATACAATTACTACAATCCTAATTGAATCTGGATTGGAAAAATTTAGAGTTCCCACTGTACCATCGTCCAGTAGTATCCATAGCAGCATAAAGTGACGTTAAATGAACAAACAAACAAAATATTGAGGTCTACCGTATAGAAATGCCGAAAACTATCGAAACTGCAGAAAGACTATATAGAATATTTAAAGATTTTTTTCTTTGAGCGACATACGGACGAGGTAAAGAAGACAGACCCAACAATCGGAATAGAATAAAGAACGCACGCAATATAATAGCGATGGAGTGGACAAAGTAATTAAGAAGGATGAGCCGATGGTGGACCACAATTAGCCACTATTGTCTCTTCTCTTTCATCTGTCTTCTTTGTCCTCCGGCTTCTGTGTCGCTAGTCAAGTGTAGAAGTGGCAATAGGAGCCGTTCTCGAAACCTAACTATTTGTTATATCACCCAACTTTGGAAATAGGCTGAAAAAATTAATTCTTCTGTTAATATAAGAGGGCTAAAGCTACTATTCAAATATCCAGTTTACAACCAAAGTGGCGTGTCTATATATGACCATTGAGATAACATTACATTTTATCGCGTTTTTTTCTCTTCCCTTCGCAATGGCAAAAATACGTAACCGATTATCGTACGTCAAAAAGATATCTTTGATAAAAATGCTAAGTATCGAAAGTGAAAAACACCACTTTTAAATAAAGTGAAAATACTGTTTTAAGGTTCATTCAAAATTAGCGCGTATCTTTAAATGTATTTTGCCAGTATACATTGTTTATTTGCTTTATAGGTGGCTCTTTATGAAATTTATATCAAATATCAATCGTAAAGCAAAATACAAAAGGGATTTGTAATATCCCATACTTAGCATGAATACCGACGATATAACAAATTATTATTGTTACTCACAGGATCATTGGTAGATTTTATTTTCTATATCTGATTTCTCCTTGTTAAGTATTTGTTTTTTAATATTGCATATTTTTTAAATTTATTAATACCGCCCTGGTTTAAAAATTAATTTCATTTAAGAATTTACCAGAACTAGAATCATAATAATAGTTTGCTCATCTCGTAGGGCGTATATAAAAAATTAAGGTTCTGAATGTAAATATATAGGTACATTAACTCTACACTTTTAACAATATCTAATGCTATCACATGAGGGATTATTATTAAATTTTTTTGGACACAAGACTCATGGTCCCAATCAAGCAAAAAGTATAATAATTTATTATAAAATAATCAAAATATTAAAAAATCAATAAAAGTTCTAAAGCCGCTGAAACACGCCATGAAATAGTTCAAACTGGCAAAACAGATATAAATGACCTTTCAACTACTCGGCTTTGATTTGAAAAATATGTTGAAATGTCCCCGAAACGGAAGAATAGCTCTGGGCGGCCATGATTGGATATTGATGAGATCCAAGGAAGGATATTCAACGAACTCTGAACGAGAATAGGGAACATGCAAAATTATCACTATTTTAAGCAGCTTTTATTAGCCCTTAACGTATTTTAGAAATCAGTAGAATAACATTCGTGTATAAAAGTCGGACCAAGGAAAAGTTGAAATGTCTTCAAGGAATCGAACTCGGCCACACCTGCCATACAGCTAAAAAATCATTCAACTCAATTATCATTTTGAGCCATAGTCTCCAACTACAAGAGAAAAATAATAATAATTTTGTAAAGATTATAATCGCAGAGCAAGAACTTTTCGACAGCAATATAATCGATGATTTTGGCTGAAATGTGTTTGATAACAGTAAATCAGAAGGAGCTAATATTTTGAATATTAATTTGTTTAACATTAAATTAATACAAATAAAACTGTCTGTTAAATGCTGATATTTTTTGTACACCGAATCGTCGGTACAAATGCAAATTATCCAATGTGAAAAACACCATTTTTCAGGAAAGTGAAAAAAAAATGTTTCAATGATCAATTCATAGTCGTTGCGTATCGTAAACTGTTTTTTACCTATGTCATACGTAAATTTTATCTATGTCATATTTTGTGCCTTTTAGATGACTCTATGTATATTTTATATCAATTATCAATTCTAAAGCAAACCAGATGGATCGAAAACGAAAAGAGTGTTTTTCCTATTTAATACTTTGCAGATGTATGGACGATATTATTATTTTTTAATTTCGTTAATGATCAATTACAGAAACAAAACGTTATTATTGATTAAAAATAAATTAGGAACTTCACTAAAACTACAAAGGAAACTTATAAAGACATGAACATCCAAACTGAATACAGTTAAGTTCGCATCGTGTGACCCGAGAGCCTAGGTGTCGGCACGACCTTATCAATCATGTATAGAAATCACTGGGTTTCCATCAACATTGTTAATAAATAATCTACTAACTCGGAGTCTTTCTTCTGGTTTTCTGGTATTTCTGCTTCATAGCTCGGCATGTAGAACTGGGGTGCCCTCTTACCACCGACGATGGACAAGCGTTCCTCAGGAGTCGATTGGTACCTCCGTTCGTCGACCCTTCCGTTCTGGTCCTCCGCCTTCACGTAGAGTACGTACTCCATATCCAGCTGGAAGGGGTCGGTACCTCTGGTGCGGACGACACCCGATCTCTCGTCCACTTCAAACCTACCACCAGCTGAAAAAACAAAAGCAGTTAGAATCACATAAGGGTACATTCACCCACGGGAAAGCTGGTAGTATGGTTGACTCATACGGAATTTCTGTTTTGGGTGCCACATATTATAATTAATTAATGTATAATTAATTTTAAGTGCTCAAAATTACATTAGGCAGGTAATAGAGTTACAATTATTGCTATAATGTTGTTGACCATGTACATGTCTCAAAATCAATATCCCCAAAACTGACATTTCGTGTTTTTAAACCATACATCAAAGAGTTCAAGGAAAACAATACACAATTTAAAACACGATACAATGCAATGGAATAGCAAACAAATTAGTAAGACATAAGATAAAAATATCCAATAAAAAAAATCATAAGTATTTAAGGTCATTTTTAATTATTTTTTCATTATTAATGTTTAATTAAATAAATGTAATTGTAATATATTAAATTAAAAATTAAAAAGAGTCATAAGAGAATTAATAAAAAAAACAACTGGAACCCCCTTCCCCCATGAACAAAACCTTTAGGCTCCAACATACTAGAAAATAAATAACAAACCAGTCAACGTTTCGTCAATTCAGGACTCATAGGGACATACACCAAAATAAAATGCACATAAATGAAGATTGTGAAGAGTACATCTCAAGCAGACGGGTCAATCAGAGACCTTACTCTAGACTAAGACTTGATTGATCAGTCTATCAACAGTGTTTGGGCTGTTGATGTGAGAAGAGCAGTGTTTAATCTTCTGATGATCCTTGAATTGGCAAAACGTTGACTAGGTAGTTCTTTTCCAGTATTTTAGGAAATTAAGGCTTTGTTTTTGGAGTTTTCAATTTCATTTTAATAACTCATGCTAAATTTAATTTGATATTAAATGTAACCTAATTTCGCATGTAGAGTATAAAACAATTCAAAATAAAATAATTTAAATTGTTATTTTATACTTAAAATAAGAAATTAACTTCTAAATAACACTTAATAAGTGCTGAATAATATATATTGCAGTACCATGTACTGAAAATGAAGTTAGCACTAATCAAATATAACAGTATAGTATTTATTTAAAACAATGCACTAAATAGAGTAATTTACCAATATATCAATAATAGAAATTTTTTGAAAATTTCTTTTCAATCACCTATTCAAAGATAATTAAATTAAACAAAATTGTTGTGCTTTTAATTTCTTTCAGATGAATAGTATAAATGTTTTCAATCTGGAAATACAATACGAAAAAAAAGCTTATGATTCCTATATGAAAATGAGAGAATAATTTAAAGGAACAAAATTTAATTTAAAATTAAATTAGTGCAATGAAATAATTCAAATGACAAACGTGATTAGCAAACAAAAATATAATAACAATAAAACAGAACAAATTAATGCGATTTTGTAGAATCTTGATTTGTGATACAAAAAAATAGATAGAAAGCACTATCTAGAACGACGTATCTGTTTATTTCACGTTATCATAGACGAAAATAATACATATTCATATCGCTAATAGTAAAACTTACTCTATAAGTGGACTAAAACGCATCTAAACTGCGCTAAAATGAATAGGGATTGCACTAATTTTGTTTTATTTACTTTGCCTAGCATTTCAATACTATTTTTATTTTAAAAAGCATTAATATTAATTAGAAATTAAACTAAATTAAATGTTGTAAAGGGTAAAAATTTTCGTAATAGTATAAATGCAAATTGTAAAGTGTACACTACAAAATTAACAATATTCCTATTCATTTTTTCGCAGTATATATTAAACACATACGATGATAGGTATACTACATATATATCGTAAATTCTTATGTATTATTTATTCAAATAATTGCATAAATATGTTTACCAATAATAATAACTTATTATTGATAGTCTATTCAGTTGAACCTTCGACTTGTGTTCAATGCCGTTGATTGTGAATTAGGTACAATAGTAAATGGTTTCCATCTTAGCCCCATCAATTTCATTTTCACAATCGAAGAGCTGTCAGTTGCAGAAGTACTTATTATTGTCAGAATCCATAAATCCAACAGATTAATGCGCCTAGATGATTAATGAGCTTCTTCAATGCTGTTTTTATACGATTTTCTTATTGATTTATTAAAAATTATTTTAATTAGACATTAGCAGATGATTAATTGGCTAAATTATCGAAGATTTGTCTATTTTTGTTAAATATTAATAAAAATTGGGCGTTTTTTAATAATATACCGCTATATAATTCAGTAATAAAAACATGTTTATGAAATCTCACTTACAAATATATACCAGTATTTGTTAAAATCTCAAAAATAAAAAAATGGTACTTTCAAGTAACATTAATATAATCAAGTTTCAAATCAATTTAAACACCACCGGGAAATTTGAGCAACCATTTGTCCTATATTTGTCCTAGGTAGGGAGCGACCCCGGCTTAAATGGTTAGAGCGTTACCGCGGTGAGGTGGAGATCCGGGTTCGAATCTCAGGTGGGGACAAATCTTTTCTCTTCAAAATAAAAATATTTAAAAATTAAAGTACGGATTAAAAAATTATAATAAATTATTAATAAAAATTACATTTGAAAAAAAACCAGTTCCGTTAATCGAACGTTCGGATAACTGACGTTTGGATAATCGTCGCTCCACTGTATATTAATTAAAATATGTTACTATATCAGAGTATTGCTGCTAAATTAGAACAGAAAATCCTAGAAGTCCATCAAATCGACTACTAAAAGTATTTATTTATATTTGAGTAAATATAATGGTAAAAGATAAAATATGATATTAAACGAAAACGAAATGTTAATAAATATTTCAATTGCAAGTAGTAGTTGTATGAAAAACTCTAAAACATTTGAAAAAAATGTAAACGTGCGAGATTAAATTCAAACTAATGTGTTCCACAAAATTTTGATTAAAAAAAGTAAGGCAATAAGAATTATTTTTGTATTATTAAAAAAAGAGAGGGGGATAAACAAAAACTTCTTTTTGTTTAATTCGTTTGTAGGAATTTTATTGGATTCCATATAATTTAAAGGAGAAAAAATTAAAGGTTGGCCTGTCAAAGATAATTAATTAAAACATCATACGAAATAATGACTTTTAAACAAATGTAAAATTTTATAATAAATATAATTAAATTCACTGTTTTGTCTTATTTTTTATATTGAATTGGAGAAAAAACAACTGCAAGTATAAGGATGTAAAAAAATAAGGAAAAGTGTAATGTTATAAAACATTCCACTTTTATCAAACGAAATGCTTCTTCGAATAAAAAAATAGATTTATATAATTTTGTATTACTGTTTTAGGAAAAGATATCCAAATAAAAACAGCGTTCCAAGTAAATGGATGAATAAATTCGTGTAATGAGCTGGTCACTAATTCGTGTTTATGTTTGAGTCTACATTCTCAGAAAAGTAAATTACTCATTTAACTTCTCAACTGTATGATTGGCTCAATAACAGAAATAGCGATAAAAAACTAACAAATTTCAGACGGTAATGGCATAACATAAATGTTCTAAAATTAACTTTATTACTAATTAATATTTTACATTGAGACAAATTTACTTAGAGAATTCCGCTACGAAAAGAAAAGTCTAATGCCGCTTTAAAAAAATAAATTATTTTAAATTTAGTGTTAAGAAAACTATTTGTGGATTGTGCGTCAACTAACTAACGTAACCTTTTAGTAAATTTTGTTGGATTGGGCATATTGGGCAAGTACCCAAGGGTAACACTAGGGGATGTGGTTAGATTCTGGGTGAGCCTCAAGGTAAAAGTATTAATTATTAAAATAATAATAATGTATCTTATATTGGAACTCATATATATTAACTAAATTTTAAAAAATCTAACTGGAACACTTTTGCTCGATTCTAACTGTTGAATCGTTGGTTTGCTGGCCAGTTGGTTTGTCCTGACCCTTTGGAGGGAAATTGGGGAGGACGGGAGTGGATGAAATATGACCCAGAGTAGCATTGAAATCAATATGGAAACCTAATCATTGGAATATAGTCCATTTAAATGGGAAACCTCTCCTCTCATAAAATATTTGTCCATAAGATATCCCTAAAGAGCCTTTAGAAGAGCTTAAATCAAGAAATTTAAATCAGGAAAGACTCTTTCATTTCGTTACAATCATCCCTTTTAAGGAAATCAATCAAGGAAATAATTAACAGAAAATTAGGAAATTTTTACTTAATGAAAGTAAAATAAAGAATTTACTATTAAATATGATTTTATTAATAAAATGTTATAAAAAAAAATGAAGGAAATTAATTCTGCAGTCGTTGACACGAAGAAAGTATTTCTTTCATAAAATAAAATTATAATATTTTAAAGGACAAAGGAAATCCAGAAAATAGTATACCGTAAGGTGTCGGAGATACATATGCAATTTATAAAATAATATATAAAATAATAATATAATAAAATAATAATATAATAAAATAATAATATAATAAAATAATGATATAATAAAATAATAATAATATTATACTATAAAATTAATAAAATATTAATGAATAAGCTTTTTAGTTTTTAAATAAAAATTATTAAGTGATTAGTTTAATTACAATTGCCCATAAGACTTTAACAAGGATCCTTCATTACAAGTAAAAGAACACAGAAGTGAATGTTCGTAGGAGAGAAGTGAAGTTATTTATCACAGTAATATGTACAATCAATTTTAGTTTTAGGCCATCATTAGGGTTGAGAAAAAAACAGTATAACATACGAGATGTCAACAGTAACATTAACAAAAATTAATAAACTATGTTGACATTCAGAAATGGCTAGTACGATAAAATACTGAAACATAGAGAAAAAACATATTAAAAAAATTATACAATAAAAAAAATAAAAAAGAGAGAAACAATTGATTTATTAATGTTTGTAGGCAAAGGGATAGGTTTTTTTTTTATTATATGTTACTTTCAATAATTATTTACAATAAATAATTATTGCACATAAATATTTATTCCTGTACATTTACATTTCCTATAAATTTTCACTATCTTATCACTCCCATTATAATTGACACTTTTGGCGCTTATTAATCTCGTAAATTGGATGAAAAATTAAGGCGTTGAACGTATTCTTGGTCAAATCAGTTCCTTGCATAGTTGTTGACTGGAAAATAGCTTAGTTACTAAAAGGGGGTACGTTTTTTTTGTTGATTTTTTTATTAATTGTCATTGATATTCTAACTTCTCTTTCTCCTTAAAGGGTTGAAAACTAAAGCCATAGCGTTGACACAAAATGAATATATTTCTTCTTATTGCTTATTCATTGATCTACTTGTTTAATATATTTAGAAACTTATTCCGCAGTGTGACGTGACGTCAGTTGACGGAACTAACCCCTATTAGCTGGTACATAATCTTAAGCACCTGCGGAATAACTATTATATTTTTACAGACGATTCCATTTACAATATGATTTTTCTTTCTGTTTTTTGTATTTGCAAATATGTTATTATTTAGAAATATTTTATTCCACCAGAATTAAAGAGAATAGTTATTGGAATTGAGTATAGCTCTATTTCCAAAACAATATCAATCAACTGACTTGAACACTTGTCGACAATGAAAGTTAGTTATATAAATGATAAATCATTTTTCTATGATTATTTTTATCGCTACTTACTCCTGTCCCTTACGATGAAGTAGTGAATGTTGTGATCAGTGTCTGGGTCCCTGGCCTGCAAGGTGAAGACGGGTGTGTTTGGCGGTGCGTTGAGCTGGACCACTGCCTGCATCGGAAGCGGTCTGTTGATGAAGTAAGGGGACTCGTCATTGACGTCTTTCACGTGGATGATCACTCGCTGGTTATCAGTATCTGCAAAGGAGACAAAGTAAGTTAGAGTCAAATTTCTAGCAAAGGACAAAGCACAATGCTTAAGCATTTTAAGCAGACCCTAGCAACAAATATACCTTGGTTTTTGTTTCCATGCACATTACAGAAATTACCCCCAATTTATGTAATCATACTTGACATCGTTGTTTTAACTTTGCAAAGGTTAAGAATATTTTGTAATGAATAAAACTATATCTTGCGGATAACAATATGTCGTTTCTTCAAAAGAACAACGCTTCAGTAGCAATGGTATTGGTTGAATTTTAATTCAAGAACGACATATCTGATACCATTTCAAACATGTTTTTTTTAATGAAGTCATATTTGAGTTGTATCATGTTTGAAACTTGATGTTTTATGGGAATAATGACATAAATTAACATCAAAAAAGTTTCAAGTTTTTGAATTTTTTCTAATGATTAATAAAAAAATTGCATTACCATCATTACAATAGGAATGCATTGCTTTACCAATACCCAAATTTTTAAATCACATGAAACTTTCAAATACCTCTTTTGAAAAATTGGATTTTTTGAGTTATGACCTAGTTCATTTGAAGGAGCGATATCTCAATAACAAATAGCTATTGGAAAATAATTTTAAAAAGTATCAATTAGTTATATTTATTAAGCATATTAATAATGAAGAAGTTTCGAAAAATATATATATGCTGGAGTTAGGTCGATTGAAAATAGTGAAACATAAAGAAAAAAACATAGAACGATTTAAAGTTACCTGATGACTACTTATAATTTTATTTTATTTTATTATTGAGTTCTTAACTAATTATCAACTTAATTATAACAATTACAGAACCAGAAGTTTTCCAGGTTCTTGTAAACTTTAACTGCCTATTCGTTAAGGCGTTGTTAACTTTGACTACATAATTAGAACATTAGCTGTAGCGGTTATAAATCTGAAACGGCTAATCCTATATTTCCCTGAGACGGTCTCGTTAATCCCAAGTTAATTATAATCATTAACTAAATATTGAATTAATGAAACTTAAATAGAATTATATCAATGTTTGTCATAATAGTATGTTTCCTTTTCCATTCCTTTATGAGTAGAGGCTAAATGTTTTCCTTTCTTCAATTTATTTTATAAATGTTTTTGTTTAATAATTCATATATCATCAATAAATTAGTACATCAAAATAAAATTTATCCTTGAATAGATATAAAATATTAACGGAATAATGAATTATTATAACTGATATTTAAAATTAACATTAAATTTCTGTAAACATAGACCAACCATGGGAGAGCTGAAGAAACTATTACGCGCAAAACATTAATTTGCACTTACATAGGAAATGTTTAAATGAATTAATTTTTATTCTATTAATCTTATTGTTTATGGATTAGTATATGCTATTATTTTAACTATTTAAAAAAGCTTATAGGCATGGACTATTAATTTAATTTTATTTTTTTTCAGGCTCGTTAAGAATTTAAACTTATTTAAATCATTTTTTTCAGAAAACATTTTTATAAATAAAACTATGCAGCTTTTAGCAACGTATAGATTAAATTAAGCTTTTTTTTAGTACATATCTTGTATTCGTTGTTTGGATTAAAATCATCTTATTCTTATATGGTCAAATGGGCATGATTTTTACTTAAAACTTTAAGAACCTTGCCTTATTCGAATTAATTTTAAAACGTATTTTAAATTGAGTTAAATAAGAGAAAATTCCACACATGTTTTTATTACATCCCACTTCTATGTGAACCATATGAGAGTTGACATTATGAGATGGAATTTTTGTTTTTCTCATTTTTAATAAAGAAAGATTTCTGAGAAATTTGTATTACGTATTCCTACTCTCTGGTCTCAGATTTACAGCACTACTTAGGAATTTAAACAGATTCAACAAAGCATCCTAAATTAAACTTCTGATAAAAAATTGTATTTTATTTCATTCTTTATCATTCTTTTATCGCACAATAACAACTATGAAGTATCCCCTCCAGCAAATTTGATCACTATGCAAAGAAATAACGAGAGGATTTTAGTGATGTGTTGACGAGTGGAATTTTGTGTATTTGTATGGCTCAGTATATATGAATTTACTGTGGAAATGTTCGTTGTGCACAGAGTGATTTGAAATAAATCAAGGTGCATTAATAACTATTCTTAGGATTTTGGACTGTGTTGTTTTATACCTTGTTTACATGGACGGGTTTTGTTGAACACCAAAGTTCTGCTCCATACAAAGTCTTAGTATACTGTTATAGATTAGTCGTTTGTTTCGTATGAGATTAAGATCTGTAGCCCAGAAGATGTGATAGTTGTTTGTAGCGTCTTGTCAGTTCTTGTCTTTTTAATTTTAGTATGGGTGTTCCATGTAAGTCTTTTGTCCACGATTTTTGATGATCGGGCACGATGTTTCTTAAGGAAAAGCTAATGTTGCTCGATTTGTTGGCGTTAATTTTGATTTCCCAGTTCTGGAACAACTTTTATAAACCAAATATGTGGTTTTCGAGAGCTATACAGGTTAATAATGCATAAATAGTATCATTTTACATAGTCCCGATGATTTCAGATCGAGGAAAATCCCATTATGAAGAGAAAACCGTTTATCTGAAGGGAGAAGGGCGAAGCGGAGAACTGAGAGATGAGGTATTGATGTTAGCTTGACTTAGCCATCACCTGAGGATTAGGAGCTAAGAAACCTGTCGCTGTCAACTCGCAACAAACTTTGACATGGCCTAAGATTGTTGTAAGCTATCGGCAAGGGAAATCATTAAAGCCGCCAATTTCGCTATAACTTTAGTCACTAACGATAAAGTAGATCCTTAGCTCAAATTCATTGAACAATATTGAACCTAAGTGAATAATAAAAATAAGGAAGCATTGATACATTACAAACGCTGAAGCTCAAAAAAGACTGAAGGTATTTTATATGAAAAGTATTAGCTAAATGAGGAATATAAACTTAAACATTTTAGGAAAATTAATATTAAACAATTCTCCAAAAATAGAGGGGAAAAAAGTCGTCCCCTGCACCTTATAATCACCAATTATAAAATACTCAGTTGAGCCACCGGTCAATGGCATCAAGTAGATTGTTTAATAAAATAGTTTTGTAACAAGGAAGTTTCATCAATGCTTCTGTGTTGTTTGTTTGCTCATTTAACGCCACTTTATGCTGCTATGGCTAATCGGACGATGCTACAGAGGGTGCTCTAAATTTTGCCTATCCAGGTTTAATTAGGATAGGGTTCTTTAACGAGTACCTGACATTGTACAGGCTCGGGGCCTCCATTTAACGTCCTTTCCGAAGGACGGCATAACCAAGGATTTCCGAGTTGTCATCAATATAAACTTCCTTGTCCTCCCTTCTTCTGTAATATGTATATATTCCAGCTCTGAAATTAGAAGGTTGGAGGTACGAGAGTAGAGTAGGGATGTAGAATTTATAAAGTAATCTCTAAGTTAGATATATATTAGTCAATAAGTTACAATGATATTCAATAATAAATAAGTCACCTCTATTCAGATCACATAAGAATATCTCCTGTATATCCATATTCTATCTGTTCAATGTCTTAAAAAATCTATTGTATTATTTTCTTACAAGACGTCCGCCGTTTGTTAACTTTAGCACAGATGATTGCGTATAACGTTTGATTTTTAATTTATATCATCATAGTTATAACCAGAACAAGAAACACACAAAAACACATACAAGAGTCTTTGGAAACGAATGATTTTTATGTTTATGTACCAATTTTCGTTTTTCAATATTTTTATTCAAATATCTGGTGTTCGTAATTTTCCAGAACAGTATTTTTACACATTTCATTTTAACATTTAATTATGAAGATCTTATGATTATTAAATAAAATATTACTGATATTTTACTAAAATCAAACACAGTTTAGACTAAATCCCTCAATTTTTTATCGATTAGAACTTTTTATCGTCATCGGAAATTTCCATAAAATGGTAAGCTACTTATTTAAAGTTTGTTTGGTATCTTCTTAAACTTTTTCCTAACACTAGAGAAGTTAAAAGTAAATTATAGTATATTATCCAAAATACGAATATAATGAATTACATACGTCTAGAAAACATTACCCAGAGCTATTTTTTTTTCTCCTCAGATGCACGTTAAAATTTTTCTATCCCAAATTTTCATAAAATTATTTTAAAACGATAATAAAACAACTGGATAAAATAGTCAGACGATAAAAATCGGGAATAGAAAAAAAAATATACTTTCAAAGCTTTTTAGAGTCGCGTTACTCAAACCTGAAATACATAATTCGTTATAATTATAAAATAATGTCGATTAATAATAGGTTAAAGATATTAAACAAATATATCGGATTGAAGCGGATAACCAATGATGGCAGCAAACGTTAATCTTTTATTTTAGGAAAATGTGCGCAAGTCTTTTAAATTTCTATCAAAAATTATTCATAGACTAGCGATACTGTTTTTTTTTTCAATGATTTTTATCATTCATAGTTCAATTATTTTTGCATTCAATTATTACACATTAATGGCAAGAGGGGTGTAGTATAATTAGATAACAACTAATGTATAATCTTAATAATGAATACGTAGATGAAATACTTTAAAGCTTCAGATGATGCTATAATTTATAGAAGATAGGTTGCGAATAGTGGCTATAAAACTGAAGCAGAAACGTCGACACACAATAAATAAGTTTTCTCATCTGTGCTACCTCCATAAACAGTAACCTCAACCTAACTTACTCTATATAAATTTTTACCGCCAAGTATACTTCCATCATCATAGAAATTAGTTTTAACTTTTTTAACGATTCCTTAATGACACACCGTTTTTTCTCGCTACAGCGATAATTTGATAAACATCACAATATTTTGAGAAATTAGAAAATATCGGGTGGTCCAGAAAATAATGGAGGATATTATCTTTTCTTTGAAATACCCCTCAAAATAGTAAATTGTTTATGTTTGGTGGACTTTTGACTTTTATAAGAGTAAATACTTATTAATTAATACTCTTTCAAACAAAAAACTTTTTTACCTTTGTAAAATTTTGCTTTGAAATATTTCAGTCTTTACTAAGATGCCAAAGCGTGATTTCACTTATACTGCATTCGCCCAAGACTTCGTTGATATTTAGACAGACAGACTCGTTCCGGCCGAGTTTGAACTCATAAAATAAAATAATGCAAAAATCACGCTTTGACATCCTCGTATAGACCAAATTATTTTCTAGTAGCGAAATGAAACAAAAATAAAAAAACAGTAATTATCCTGCAGGCTGTCGCTTCGAGTTGAGTCAAAACAAGTTTTAACTTTTCATCCGTTTCCCTTTTAATATTTTCCAAAAATACAAGTTATCATGAGCTTTAGTATGGAAAAGAGAATGTAATTATGGGAGATATGTATACTTCTGTAATCATTTCATATAAAATGAACGTTTCAATAAACATCATCATCTATACTTCGGAATGTTAGTTGAAACTTTTATTTCTTAATGAAACGATTACAGAAATACCCATACCCATAATTACATTCTCTTTTCCATACTAAAGCTCACGATAAAGTAATTTTAGGAAAATATTAAAAATGAAACGAATAAACAGCTAAAACTTGTCAACATGAAGCCACAACCTACTTCCTTTTTAAAATATTAAACTTTTTGGTTAAATAAAAAGATACCTTCTTTTTATAAATGTTATTCAGGCGACATATGGTACTACTCCAGACTTTGGATAAGGGGAAACGCCCGTACTAAAGCTCACCATAAAGTATTTTTGGAAATTATTAAAAATGAAATGAATAAACAGCTAAAACTCATTGTTAACTTGTCGACATGAAGCCACAACCTGCGGAACAGATGCCATTTGGATTTGGATTTTAAAGAAGACATAAATCCCTGCATTATTTTCCTGACAACCCAATACATATCATGAGAATGCTCTAAAAAATACAAATAATTCAATTTACACAGCCTACCAACGTAATGGATTAAATAGAATAAGAATTTAAACAGAGATCTAAAAAAAAAGATAAACTAATAAGTTGAAATGGTTTATGCGACAAAAAACGTACGATTCCCACGACGCTTTAAATAATTAGTGCCATTAATTACCAATTAAATTGACTCCACACGCTCCCACGAAGGACGGAGACGCGGGGAGGGAACCCCCCTCTGTTTTTCTTCAATACAACATACGATAAAATTCCAAGCGTTTGTTACACAACGGCGACCCCTTAATAAAACAGAAGGAAAGGAAATTAGAGGAACGTAAAATGATTAATGCCCATTTTATCTAAATAGCCCAAACGAGGGGAGCGTAAATTACTAAATCTCATGCCACTCATGACTGAGGCCGGGTAGGACTTAGCATTTCTAGCGTGTCGAGATAACGAATTATTATAGTGCGTGATGAAATACCTGAATGCAAAAACACGCACAACTCAGGAGTAGAAAAGGGAAAAACAAAATTAAAAGCGAAAATTCCAAAAAAATACGTAAATATCAATATGTTTTGCCTGTAATTGTGTCAGTACAAACATTAATTTAGCAACATATATTTAGAAGGTAAAGATAACATTTTTCAACTGATTATATTAATATACAGAAATAAGATTATAAAGAATAATCTCGAAATCTTTCGATCATGATTATTGATTAAACAAATTATTTTGAATTATGAAAATTTTCTTAGCAGTGTTAGTGACTTATTTTACACAAAATTTTCAGAAGGACTGAATATTTTAGAAGAATTAGTAGCTTTAAGACGTATTGGATATTTAATTTCGAAAAAAAAATTGATTGACCTGTCAATGTGAATGCGAAGATTACAAGACAATATCATATAAATTAGCAGCGAAGAGGTAATTTTGACTTAAAAGTTGACGGTTGTGTATCTAAGAAACACAACATCAGTTTCGAACGATTCGTGTAGTAGCTAGACTGACTACTCAAACAAGATATGGCATATAGACTGAAGAGAATTAAATTGTGTATTTCCATTTAATGTTATATTCTTTTACTTTGTATATATTAAATACATACTTAAATAGATTTAAAAAAAAAATTGGAGAGTTTCTTCAACCACCGTCATACAGAATCGAAAGCAATTGCAAGGACCAACCGATACTAGAGCGTGATGAGTCACACAACCGTTGTTCGGTTTATTGGGTTTCGGTTAATCCGAACTTTATATGGATGAGTCGTAGAAACAGCATATAATGGTATACGATTCGCTTGGTCCAATAATGCAATATTAATATCAAATAGTTTTGATTTCATTATAAAGTAATATATCACAGATATTAATAAATCCATGATGTATCATTTATATTACAAATGCTATTATAGATCAGATATTATAGATATAAATCAGTTAATATGAATATTAACATCTACCTCCTGGTCGGGTGCGGTTTTGGCAAAACCATGCAAAGGGCAAGGATGTATGACTGTATTTTATAAATTAGAAGCCAGAAAAGGTTATTATAGAAAATAATTCATTAATGATACAATAAATATCATTCTATTAAAATTTAACATATATAACTATTAATTTGTCGGAGTGATATGATTTAATAAATACATTTAACTAACTTTTGGCCATTTACTAATTAATCAATGCAGCAGAAAAATAAACTGAATGTGATTTTTCATAAACCTTTACGCAGTAGATAAATAAAGGATCAACTGGGTAATGAATGATGCCCTTTATAGACATTTATTTACCAAAGTTAGATCAGATTGAACCCATGAAATTCGTATTGGTTGCAATCGTAATGGTTATAGATCAATATTATAATACAATCATCTACATCCCATAGCATGTCTTCTTAGTGACAAATATATATATAGATGGTTCAACCTTACTAGTGAAGTTACAAACTCATGGTGTCAAAATTTCATCCCACTCTTCTGGATATTTCAGAAAGCTATGTCGTTGATTATGGAAGTGATGTTCTGTCTAATATGCTTTTAAGTGCTGCCTACCTCGCTTTATTTTGTCTATATATTTTTGATCAATGATGTTTCTAACTTTCCAAGAAAACCATTTTATTTTTGTTCAAATTTCCCACTTGTAACTAAATATAGCTCAAATTTTCTCATAGTCATTTAGATTCTTATCCTACAAAGTAGCAATCGAATTAAAAAAGTATATTTCATTATTTTCCCCACGAAACACTTTTGCAAAGCCTTTTTGAAAATTACTTTAAGTTTAGGAGTTATAAGTTATACTTTAAGTTATAAGTTTAGGAGCTAAAAAAAACTTTCATGCTTAAAATTAGATAATAATTATATTTTAAAAACAGATCGAGATCAGGAAGTGCAGTTGTCGACGCTGCACTAGAGTTTTAGAAATATTTGAGTACTCTCATCACTATTTCTGGTATTTCCTAGGAGACCTTCTTCTACACAGAAGAACCATGTTAACTGACAAATAAAACCGCCATTTCTGGAAATAGTTCCAGGCCATACTTGGATGACTCATCGCCCAATAGCAATCAGGAGCCCCCTACATCGGCCAAGACGCACGGCTGCCTAAGGGTCGAGGGATTAGCCCTAACAATGATGGGGATGAGGAGCGGTGATGGAGTGCCTGTTATTGGTCGAGGGTGTTCTGTCCAACGAGGTGAAGATCTCATTGGTCCCTGCGGGAGTCCGTATTATTGACTGTATAGCCGATTGTGTTATAGGCAGCTGTTATAGTCAATGTCTTCTCGTTTAATGAGAAAAGGTATATTCCATTTTACGATCGTCCAAATTGAATCATAAGTGAATGTTATAAAAGAAAAAGTTAAATAATGTAACATAACAGACTGGTATTTTTAAAATTACAAAAACTTACATTTTTTGAAAAATGCGAAAAACTAATAGTTAGCTTAGAATAGTATTAGGACACTAAGATTGACACAAATACCTTCTGAAAGACTATCTTTGAAGCCAGGTTGATACAGTTTTGGTGAATGATTAAGAGAGATTTACCCATTTCTTTTGTGGTCATATCTCACCTCCGAAAAAACACCAATTTTTTGGTCACTTCAGAATTACTAGTGCGATATGTTAAAAATAAAATTTATGGAGAATAAACTATACGATATCCTGGAGAATAGGATCACTATAAAAGAAGAGGGAAATAGCAAAGTTAAAGGGATCGTCCACAATCATTAGCCTAGTTTCCCCTTAACTTTTATATATTGCATTCCACATACACTATAAACTTTTGTATTGAGACTTATATGTTTTGTAAGGAGATATATCTCCTTCTTAATTTAAAAGAAATGTTTCTAGTTAGTTATGAAGAACAGTTTTGACGATGATGTTTTTTTTTTGTCCCGTAACCTAGGACATGGAAGTTGAATTGGTACGGATGGTATTCAGTTCAGTATACTATTTTTAAGCCTACGAATGTACAAGGAGTTGATTTGGCCAAGATCTCGCTTGTACGCTACCGACTAAGACATAAGAGTCAGACCTAAACATTAGGAATGATTTATCTTAGAAAGGCGGAGAAAATATAATGTATAAAATATTATACAATAAATGATGGTTTGAGAGACACGACATATCAGTCGTGCCATGATATAAGATATAGAGGAAACATTAAAAAATGATTTAGACACGTTGTCCAAATGACTTGCAATCGTCAGAGCTTATACTATCTAAGAGTTTGTCGCAGATGGAAAAGCTCCTAAGGAAGACCCATAAAGGACTGAAAGAGATCTTGACAGGCGAGGTCTGGAGTGGAAAATGAGGAAACAGCTGATACAGGGCCGGCATTTATTGATCAAGCTCTATCGAAATGCACTTCGCAATGCGCCACGGCAAGAAAGGGAAGAACAAGAAATAAAACAGCATCATTTCATGAAAAAATTACATATATATTCTCGCCGATATAAATGTGATTAGCTAATAAATAAAAATCCATAATATAAGATTTCGTGACTAATTGCACATAAATGGGAAAATTCTCGAAACCATTGTATTTAAATAAGTCTTAAAAATGAAACCCTAAGGAATTTTCTTAAGCAAGTTGTGTATCAGAAGGTAGTAGACTTCCTTAAAGTTATTAAAGAACTTCGGATTTAAGGCATAAAGCAATAAAGCATCTTAACTTTTTCTCTTTTAACCTTAAAACATTCCAATGTTCCATGTTTGAGTTACCAAAAATTAAGTAAATCTAAATAACTCGTCAGTAAATAATTATTTTGGATTTTAATATTTATGAAATTCATTTATTGGCAATACCTCGTTGAATGTTTATCAAGTTTAAAGATAATCTAAAAAATAATAAAAGCACTCCGGCTAAAGAATTATCAAAACCACTCAATATATCTGGTGAAAACCTCAGTCCAGGGGCATCTTAGTTACTTTAATTTTATGAATTTTAATAAATTAATTTATATTTATTAATTTTTTTTTAGGGAGCAAGATAGCTCAGTGTATACAGTACGGCGTTGCTATACTGAAGGTTGCTTGTTCAAATATGAATTCAGGTTTAATATTTAATCCATTAACAACCATGATGAACCCTGTGGGATCTACGGACCTCGTCACTGACCCAGCCTTCATAAAGTGTGTACCCTGGGGCGGAATCTCGGACAAATTGCCTCCATGCGCAATCGTTGTCCAAGAAACAGTACAGTTTCTTCCAAGTACTGAGCCCAAGACCCTTCATGATTTGAAGTTATACAGTTTTATTTTATTTTTAGGATACTAGTATCTTAAGATCGCAGTTAGAAACGACGGAAATCAGTCAAATGTAGATTTATCATTACAAATGAACTGCAAGTAATCTTATTTAGCATTTTTATATTCAAAGTAAAAAATAATACTTTTATGATACAACTATTGTGCTATATTCAACATAAAGTATTGTAACATCACAAATACAATTCGTAGAAGAACCAAACAGGGCAAATAAATATTTTAATCAAGATGTCACCTGTGGTCTAGTGGTCAACATAATAACCTACTAGCCCAAGATCGCGGGTTCGCAGACTTACTCTCGGTGCACAGTGGAGTATTAGCCCTTAAAACCTGGCCAAAAATATTAATCTTTTGATACCTGTTATTTAAGTGGTAAAATAAGTTTATTTATGCTTGTTTATATATTTAAGGATAGTTTTAAGCCTCAACAGAGTTTTACAGCTAAAGAGACTAAAACGTTATGATTAATAATTCTATTCTTATTTAACTTTAATTTCCTTGATAAGCTCAGGCTAGGTTGTTAATCAAATCAATAAAAATCTTTTAACTAATTTTTAGAAGTTTTTAAAATTATTTATAGCATCCTTTTCTATGTACATGTATATTTGTATGTATATAGTATATATATAAATGTATATAGCCTACTGTAGTTATTCAAAACCATTTAGTGCAATATTCGGAGTATAATTCTCTTTCTCAGACACATTGATAAAGAATGATAACAAACTTAACCATCTGGACAGTTGTTATTAATCTATTTCAAAAATAAAAAAAATACCACTAATTTACCCGAATATATATTTGGGTTAGAACTCATAAAATACAAACTCATTACAATGAAGTTTCTTGTATTTTTTATCAATGGTAATTCACTTTTTGAATTTAAAAACATTTCTAAGCGAGTTAATTCTCGCTCCATTTTCAATCCTGAAAATAAAAAACTAATTTGGATTTTAAAAATTACATTTTTTGTTTAAAAATAAAATGATAAACAAGCTGGTTTCGAATTTAAAATGTTTAACCCACTTCTAAAATTGCCTAACCTTTAATGCCACTAATCACAAGATTTAAGTGTAAACAGGTCGAAAATGTTCAAAAACATAAAGCTATTTGAGATTTTGTCCTTTTTCCATTCAAAGCCCATTAAAAATAAGATTTTTTAAACTCATTTATAAAAAAATGGTAACTACATGCGGAAGATTTTACTGGATGGTTTATTTAAGTGTTAAAAGTAGAATAATATGGTATCAAAAAATTATGCCATACAGCCTCAGAACATGATTGAAACCTTACCTCTAATAAATATTTTACTTCTTGATTATAAAAAAACCCGACGGTGAAATATGCATTTAAGTGCTGATAGTATAATTTCCAATAAACCATGGAAACATCAGTTACTTACCTCGCAAACAACTAAGGAAAATATATCACTGGTCAATCAAATCATAAAAACTTTATCACTAATTATATTGAACATAAAAAGCGTCCGTCGCGTCGTCGAAGAATTGTGTTCAAATGTCGTTTAAGATAAGTAAGAGCGGCTTATCGTCGCGATATTGTGCCGAGCAGATAGGCCAGATAGTTATCAATCAGGGAATACCAATTTTGATAGCATTTATTGAATTTCGATATTTCTAGTTTTGGCCATTATTTAAGGGCAAACACTCCACTGTGCGGTCTTAGTTATTTTTTAATGGGAGTAAAAAATCCATAGTTATACCGTCCTTCAGAAGGGATACGAAATGGGGGTCCGGAGCATGTAAGGTGTCTAGTACATGTTAAAGATCCTCATCCTAATTATAACTGGAAAGGCGAAATTTAGGACTCCTACTGTAGCATCCTCCGATTAGCCAATATTGTTGTAAATGACTAAACTAAACTAGAATTTATAAATATTTTTATTTGAATAGAAAAGATATGTCCAGGACCCGGACTCGAACCCGGGTCACCCAGATCGCTAGTCTGGAACTCTACCAATTGAGCTATCCTGGGCTCAATCAAGCTCGCTCCCCGGTCATGCCCATATCCTTTCTTTTCACTGATCCCATGTCCCCGCGTTCTCGCAATTTCTGCAATGTATACGAGGGGAAGAATGTTCTTTGAACATTTATTTAATTTGGATCTTGTTGACTTACGTCATATTTAAAAAATAAATAAACAAGAATATTCTGATTGCATTGTTATTTAACTTCCATGATTCGATTTAAGAACCTGCTCACAACCCCGACATGTTCGTTCAGCAGCACTTGTAACATGTTGAAGCTGAAAAGAGGGAAAAGAGGAAGAGACGTGAATATAAAGAAACGGGGGGTTGAATAGAGAACTTTCTGGGCGATAGTGTCCCCCGCTTTGAGGACCACTCTCCATTGACAGTCTCTCACAAACTGCTCAGAATAACCTTCGCACGGCTATTCATAAGCCTCGTGTATACACAACTATTAAAGAAAAAGAATAAATGCGAGTACTTATGCTATTCATGTTTGCAATAATTATAAGAATAATGGAAGATGATTCCCACCCACCAAAAATAAAATAAAATATAAACGCCTAGAAGTCATAATCCGGAATGCATGGATTAACATTAATGGGGCCGTTTTTTTGTAAAATGATCAAAAGTAACAAACTAGATGTCTTTTTTTTTGTTGGTTCCTTGTACACAATAAAAAAAGTATAATCGTGAAATATTCTGATTTTCGACTCTCCATAAATTCGTTTATAACTACATACGTTCGTCCATGGCGTAACTTAAAAAAGTAACCCCTAGA
The DNA here is from genome assembly GCA_964056705.1 of Troilus luridus. Lineage (NCBI taxonomy): Eukaryota > Metazoa > Arthropoda > Insecta > Hemiptera > Pentatomidae > Troilus > Troilus luridus. Next base: position 39,473,046 of record OZ057412.1, on the reverse strand, counting down.
AGTTTTGTATTTGAGATTGATGTAACATCCATTGTGCAAACCCTTTCTGGTCATTAAATAATAACTTTGCGTGGTATTTTAATCAATTAAAAGCTTTCTCTTATTAACGCCTCTATGCGTGGAGGTCGATTAAAGGTCGATATAGATTTTTATTATCGTTATTTGAAACCAGTATACAAATGTAACAAAAAACTATATTTTAATTATAATTGGTAACGAGAAAGTGGAATATTGATTGATGCTTCAAGCAGTTATGGGGAAAAAATCAAAATTAAATCGAATTAATCTTAAATATACACACTTCGATTTTAATGTTAATAAGAATAACATATTACTTTTCGGGTACTAGCCATAAACCTGAAAATGTCTATTATTTGAGGCATAAATAAATGTTGGTACAAAATATATTTAAATATACAATAATTATTTCGTTATGATTTAATAGTTGAATATCTACGGAAATTATATTTTCAAATATTATTGAAGTTGGAAGGCCCAAAGTGATACTTTATGTAACACTAAGGTACTTTATTAAGTTTCATAATAAGGTAAGTTAAGGACTCCTGCACAAAACATTTATTGGTATTTTTAGTAAAGATACAAACGTTTTTTATACGATTTACATAAAATTTAGCAAGTGATAATTTTAAAATATTCGAAGCAGTATATACAGATTTTAGTTTTGTGTTGATTCAGAATCACTCCTTGCGTTACCGATTTATAATTTAATAGGCTTTTATTTATTTTACTAAGCAGGTGCACACATTAGACGTTATTTCTTATTAATCGTTTAGAATTAAGAAACGCTCCAGTATTTAAGGACGTTTGATAGAGAAGAAAAATGAAACAGGTTTATAGCCTAACTGTTTGTGCAAAAGATCAATGATTAATATTTCTTGAATCTCATGATTGTTTACCAAATGCTAAGAATAAGCCCAGATTTTCATTCTACGAAATTAAAAAAAGTGAAATACTTTCTTTAGCCCAAACATAAACACCTCTTTTTAATTATTTAGATATGAAAACAATATAGACAGTATATAAAAAATGTTGAGTTATTTACCATTCTTCAGTGGTATTTTTTAAACACTTCAAAACTAAATACAAATGAGTTAATCAATTATTAAAACAAATATTTATTGGAATTCGGAACTGTATTATGACAATACAACGTGTAAATATAAAGGATGGTACATGATGAAATGGGTAAAGGCAAGTAACGAAACAGTGATAGTACTCATTTCAAATTTTAAGCACATATTTATATACGTAGAAAACAGAAATTATCTAAACATAAAAAAATTAACTATCCTACAAAACAAAGACGCTTTGCATAGGCAATAAGGTTCCCTGAAAATAGAGTCATCCGAGAATTTCCAAATAGCATCGTAATAAAGATTACTGACAGTTCAAATATTTAGAGACAGATAATATTCAAAGAAGCCATTTCAGTGACCGTAAAAAAGGGTTCAAAGAGTCGAATAACGGTTTACGCCTGTATCGTAAACCCGGCACTGGCTCCAGTTATTCCCCAAACAGGGCTTGCTTCATTCAGCATACAAAAGTATAATATAAAAATTTGATGTATTTCGATGTTTTATAGGTTATATCTTCACTGTGCAGATAATACCATTAGTAATAAGTAACCAAATCCACAACCAAAGGCCCAGTACTGAAGACCCAGAAGGTTTTGTAAAAATAATGATAATACTTCTATCACTAAAACCCGTGAAGGGTCTTTCTTGGGTTCAGTATGTGGTAGAGACTGAACTGTTTCTCAGACAACAGTTGTGCAGGTAGGTGTTTTGTCCGAGATCCCCCAGGTTATAACTGCAATTAAGGGAACCTTCTAGATAGAGACTAAAAGCTCTATCTGAACTAAGCAAAAGCTCCAATTATGTTTGGTTCTCTTACAACACTTCCTTTAGGGTCTCAAGCACTTTCAATTTACATGTTTTGAAGACTGCATATTACAGCTGATGTTAGGATTTTTGTTTTGTTGTCCTTTTCCCGAAAATTAAGACTTTTTTCTTCTATGCTATATTGATAATGATGCTCTGGCACTCAAGCTCCTCCCATTTTGGATGACCCTTCTATTCTTTCAATTTTAACCTCATTAGATTCATGTTATTATTTCTATCTTTTTTTATCACTTTGATGTACCTTACCTCTCTAGTATATCTCTCAAACGAGTTTTTTGAGGTCACTTTAATCTAAATTGTGAAATATTGAGAAACAGCTTTTGTTTTTGCCCTATCCTTCAGTCTTGTCATGAAGGGAAATCGTGTTATCTCCTATATTTTATAACAATTTCTCTATTATTTATATTACAGTTTTCTGCTTTATACTTTGAGAACATTATGCACCATATTTCCTTCTTCATTGTATATATACACATGCATACTATATTTTTAATTTTATCTTTTAGATAATTTTTCTGTATCGGTTCCGCAGGTCGTCGCTTCAAAGTTAAGTCACAACAACTTAACATAATTAGTTACAAATTACTAATATTCTCGAAAGTAAAAATAATTTTTAGTTCTATAATGAATAAAAAAGAGTGTAATTATGTGAAATGTGTATGTATACTTGAGTAACCATTTCATCAAGAAATGATTATCGAACTATACAAATTTCCCAAAATTACGCTCTTTTATCCGTACTAAAACTCACCATTATTTATATTTTCGAGAATATCAAAAATGAAAGGTATGAAAACTTAAAACATGTGACTTAACTCAAAGCGACAACCTGTGGAACTTTTTTATTTTTTACCATTTTTAAAATTTTTTTATTAGGTAGAATATTTCCTTCGGTTCTTATAATCTCAAATATTGTTTTTCTTTGCACTGATTAAGAAATGTTTAACTGAAGTAACCCAATTATTATCTTAACGAAAATGAATTATATTTCATCTAAACTTTTATTTAACAATTTTATACTTCCTACTGAACAGATATCGCCTCCGTTCGCAATTGATACTGAAGGTAAAAATAATTATAATTGAGATTTCAGCAATAGATATTAAGTTTGCTTGAATTCGAGGAAATCCTGTGAATGTTTGTAGCATATCCTCAACTTTGATTAAAAACAAGCTTTATTGGAATCGGGAAAAAAACTAACCCACGGAAAAGAAGAGTTGTGTTGGAGGACCTTTGACGGATTAACAAGCGAATAAAAATGAAGCCGAGATTAACCTGCTTTGTGTGTTCCGGAATAAGGAAAAGCAAACTGAAAACCGAAAGGGAATGAAAGGATTTATTTTCCGAGAGGTACTTCAATGCCCCGGGTCTTTGAAGTATTTAATGAAAGTCTGCGAGGAATACTTGGCTTCTAGTGGATTTTTTTATTTTAATTTTTTTTTTAATGGGGAAGAATCACCTTTAAATAAATATTAAAATATCAATTTCTAGAAAAAAGAACAGATGAATTCTATTATAAACTTTAAATAAAAATAGGCACGTAAAATAGAGAGTATTTTCGGGATTAGAGGAACAACCTTCTTCGTATAGCCTTTCCGATACGAACGTTGGCTATCATAGCAATTTTAATCCTGTTGCCACATTTCTAGATACTTGTAGTTTGTCAGTTCACTGCTATTTGTATTCTTATCTGGAGCATTAGAATTACCTAAGTAAATATGGTAAGGGTTCTAGGGCAGGTAGAGTAAAATGTAAAATATAATGTTATTCAATAAATAATCATATTTAATAAACAACTCCTGGTCAGTCAACCACGTTAATCTTTGGAAAAGAGAGGGATATGTCTCTTTTTTATTACTGAAATAAAATTACTGTATATTAAGTATAACGATCTCAGGGTGACATCCCATTTTAGTATTTAAATATATTCAGATCAAAGCATCTGACTTTTCCCTGAGATCATAGCTTGGGGACAGTGAAGCCGATATAGCAACTGGCATAAGTTGTGGACCCACGAATGTCTTCTTTTTCCGTGTCTGCCATGATAATTTGATTGAATGGAAATTGATTGAATGAAATTGGAAAATGAGGTGGTTTTTCGTTATCTTCCTCATCTGAATAAACTATACTGATAAATAAACAAAAATATTTGCTTGTTTTCTTCATAAGCTCTTTTGTTAATTTAACGTCATTTTATGCTGTTATGGATAATGGGACGATGGTACAATGGGAGTCCTAAATATTGCCTATCCAGGTTTAATTAGGATAATTAGAGATCTTTAACGAGTGCCAGACATCGTACAGGGTCGGGAGCCCCGTTTAACGTCCCTTCTGAAGGACGGCATAACCAAGGATTTTTTACTTCCTTTAAAAACCCTAGGGCCGTCTGCCGGACTAAGACCTAATCTTGGGCTTAGTAGGTTGATATGCTAACCATTAGAACACAGGTCTCCTCAATTGACTTGAGCTATGGACCTATAAAAGTAAATACACATAAGTATAACAAATAAAATGTTTTGTCAACTGAATAATATGAGTTTATAAATATAAGAAATAAGAATTACATGACGATTGACTGAAGTCAGCCTTGCAGACTGAAATACATTATATTTACTTATTTATTCCAAAAATTGATAGAACCCGAACGGATAACTAAAAATGCTGTTAGAAGAAATTATTCGCAGCTAAGAATATATAGCAGCAAAACTCAAGAAACTAAAAATATTACGTATACTATATCAGAAAACATAATATCCGGGAGATTTAAGTTGCCTTACGGGGTGCTGTCCTTCATGCTCGAAAATTTTTACACTGGTAAAGAGTAATATTACCAACAGAGGAAATTCGCTAAATGAATATTCGACAAGTTGATTTGACAAGTTAGGATTCAAAAAAAGATTGTCATTCATCTTTTATTCAAATTTTAGTCAGATTAAAAAAAAACTCCTTATGAACCTGATTCTAATTTTTTTCCTGTGAAATCACAATAAATACGGGAATGAATTCTTGAGAAAATTCCTCAACAAATTAGATGTCTCTAGAGGCATGCCGTAAGGAATGCGTTAAAATAAATTAAAATAGGTATGAAGAAGCGTACAAGCGAGAATATGCTTTAGTATTTTTTAATATTAATATTATCAATGTATCTTAATATTTTCAGTTGTCAGTGAATTATTTATTGAAATTTACAACTGTATCATGATAATAAAACAAGTAATAGAATGTATGATACATAATGGCATTAGCTATAGGCAAGTAGAGAAACTACCCACTGGTAGTTCTCGAACTACAAATTCAATTTAAAAGGTCACGAGGCCATCTTCTTTTCAGTTCGGAGTTTATCAGGAATTGAAGATGTTGCTAGGTTGGAAATTAGTGGGAATGAAGTTTCTCATGAAAGGATTGATATTGAGTTCGGGCCAAATCAGCAACAAATGGGGCATTAAAGTCATTATGGATGACATAAAAATAAAATAAGAAAAATTATTTCTTATAGCGTTTTTATATATCAAAACGAAAAAATGGGTCCTCAGTTTATTTTAATTAACGCCTATATTACTAAGAAAAATGACAATAAAATAAAATAAAACAAAGTAGAACAGGCTACATCTCTAAAGATTGGATGTTTATGGAATCAGTGCCTTGGAAATGAAATATTTAATTAAGGAGGATAAAGCAGGGTGACGAGCAATAAAAGCTAATGTATAATAAAAGAGGATGTAGGGGCGTGAAATGAGAGCCAGGCCTCCATTTCAATTTCCTCTATTACGGCCCATCAAATTTAAGCCCGAAGTCATCCTTAATAGGACCGAATAACTATTTGAAAGGAATGGTGCTTAGATTGCCCTGATCTCGTATCAAAGAATGACTGCTAACGTTTAAAGTGAAATAATATAAGTTGGACTATTATTGAGGAGGAAGAAAGTGATAGTAGGGAGAACTTTAGTGATGACAATCCCTGAACATAATTTATATGATATTGTGAAGCATTCGGAACGAAGGGATATATATTAGTAAATTTATATCTACTCGGTCGCCATTACGGAATTATATAAAACACGTCTATCTTTACATGTCAAAGATATATTGAACAGGAAATCCCAAATAGAAGTAATATGCAGACAATCTATTTATATTAACAATAAGGGTAGAAAAAATAATGTGAGACAAATATTAACAGAATAGAAATATTTAATATGCCAGGAATTTATTTCATTTGAAATAAATAAGGTAAAAGTCAGAGAAAACACAATTAGCAATCGTATGGATTAGCAGAATACCCAAAGGTGATAGCAAACGGAAGCAGTTCTGGCGATCCTCCAGGGGTGATCAAGAGTTTATTATAAATTACAAAAACCATATTTCATTTATAAGATCTAGTAATGCTATTAAATAGTTATTGACACTTATTACATTTAAATATTCTGTTAAATAAATATAAAATGCTTGAGAAGGCACCTTTATATTTATTGTTATTGAGTTATTGACACTCATTATATTTAAACATTATGTTAAATAAATATAAAATGCTTGAGAAGGCACCTTTATATTTATTATTATTGAGTTATTGACACTCATTATATTTAAACATTATGTTAAATAAATATAAAATGCTTGAGAAAGCACCTCGAAGAAACTTCTCACTTGTAATGACTTTCCTAAATCACTGGGAGTAAGAGTGGTAAAATGGTATGAATCCCTTAAACTGCTATACGGCGCAAAAGCATGGACAATGACGGAGACACTCAGGAATAAAATAAAAGCATTTGAAATATAGGGGTAACACCAAATCCTCCGAACTTCATGGACCTACCGTGTAACTAACAGAGAAGTGCTGAATTGGAGCGAATAAGGTCAAGAAATTGCATATACCATCAACAATCGGAAATTAGAATACCTGGGCCACATTATGCGAAATAACTAATATCGTCTACTGCAGCTGATTATGGAGGGAATGATAGATAGTATGAGGGGACCAGAAAAGAGGAGACCCCCTTGGTTGCATAATTTAAGGCAATGGTTAGGTCTCAACACTGTATGTTGTAAAATGTTAGTTAGTTGACATGCTTCGACACAAGACTTCCATGTGAGTAGTTGCGTTTTGATCTAGGTTGAGTAGAAGTTCTTCCAAATTAAGGAAATACTAATCATCCAACAAGCACAGTGATGACTCCATCAAATGATTTAAAGCTGAATTATCTCTAACATCGAATTTCCTAAACGACAATGAAGTTTTACTGATCGAGATTAATCACTTCATGCCTCTTTAGCTATTTTATAGTCTTGTCTCATTGTTTTTAATACCAAAATGTTCTTGGACATTGTTTATTTTTTTAAAATAATTTTAGAAGCTCGTGTTTATAAATTGCAGTGAGCTCTTGCCATTTGTTGAGAAGTGATTGTACCAAGATCAGGATGGCATGTATGAAGGCGTATAGGAATGCCATGAAGGTATTCTGCCGATCTTAACGACTTCGTAATTTTCTGCTAGTTATTAGATCAGATTTTTATTTCCCCACTTCCAGAGCAGCCAAGCGCTCCCTACATTATTTAATTCTTTAACTCTGTCTGTGTATATGTTTGCAATCCGTGAAACCGTTTATTTATTTTTCGTGAGTTGTAAGAAAGTAAAGCAGTAAATTAGGCAATGAATGAGCTTACATTCTTAGTTCATTGTTGTATTTTCAATGTCTCCACAATCTGAATCTCGATTTGCACTTTAATTAACTAATAGGACTATCTTTTTGATTAAGAACAATGCCTATCAAGACAAATATAGTTGATTTTAATTTAAGGTTACAAATTGTATCAAACAATATGATTTTATGTAATGGCTTGTAAATTTATAATATTTGCTATGTTCATCCATCTTAATGATTTTTGATTTATCAAATATTTGATTGATAAGTATATAACAAACACACGAATGAAATCTGCCAACAAAAGCATTAAAAGAGACCATTCATAAAAAGAAAAAAGTGTAACTAGTTTACACTTATTAAATTAACTTTTAATAAATATATGACTAGTCACGGATGTGATTATAATCCATACTAATGAAGTCATTAGACACATGATGATGTGACTCACAGCGACCCTCAGATCGGACATAGGGGATGGAATAGCAGGCGCCTCTTTAATTGTGTATAACCCTCAAAATGCAATTAGAGGGTGCCTTGGTGAACAAAAAAAAATTCAAAGCATTACGAATAAAAATGAACATTGTTCTGATGATAAAATATATCTAAGTTGATTTAACTCATATTATTAATTGGAATTACTTTCTATGTCCGTATTTTGATATAATATATAGTAGCTGGTTAAAATCGTTCATATATAATAGCATCTTTGACAGAAGTAAAAACTTGTAATACAGATAAATCGTATTTCATTTATTTAACCAACAGTGTTTGTAAATATATATATATAACTGTCAATAACATAACATTATGGTTTTTTTTTCATTTATAGAGTTATCTATTTTTTACTATAGGCCTAGTAAATAAAAAGTTGACTTTTTTCTTTAAAAATTAAATAGTGGTACCCAAATAGCCTATAGGGTTATAGACTTATACACTTGTAAAGGCAATGTAGAGGGTCTGTAAAAGCAGACTAGAACTAATGTAGTGGCAAATGGATGTTTGTCGTAGGGTTTTCAGGGCGGCTGGACAGCGAGTTGCGGACAAACAATGCGCCCATGTGCAACAGATGCCACCAGATGGCTGGTCATCCTTGGGGGGGATCGGCGCCTACTCTGCTTCCTCGCACGTGTCTCAAGCTCTGAATGTCTCTGAACATTGCACCAGAATGCAAACGAGCAGGAAGAGAATAATCCAGTCGCTAAAGTAATCAAAATCGTAAAACAATTTTACCTCCTTTAATGACAGTATGTAATAATTACCATTAACTTCAAACTTTGTATCACATTCAATTAAGTAAGTTATTTTACATTTATTACATTAAAAAATCATACAGATAAGAATACCCTACCGTTCTTAGTCAGTTTCCCTTGTTTTTAGAACAGACCTTAATGATATGAAATCGAATTTCTAGGACATCCTACATATTCACTTAAAACATTATTTCAAACTATTTTCTTCAGAGTGCTTAACGTATTATAAAAAAATATATTAATATAAGAGAATGAAATTAAATTTCCTTTTCTGGAGTTGAAATAAAATCAAAATATCGATAACATATTCGAATATCCTGGTATCTGTTCCGCACATGTCTTGTGTGAACTTACTATTTTTTTAATCTTAAATATAAGGATGTGGAATTTTTGATTTCGCACACAAAGTTCATATTTTATGTATCCTACCAAATTACTAGACTAACTTGTTAGTGGTTCTTATTTGACGCAGAAATTAATAATAATACCAAGACAAGAAGATCGATTGTTCTATATAGGGATTTATGAAAAATAAAAAATAATATTTTCCCCTTCATTTGGAAAAGAACCCTCTTTGAATTGGTAGACGAGCGAATGATTAGAGATCATTTACAATTAAAACATCCATGTTTACCACAGATGTTGTTATGTTAGTTACCGCGGATTTCAACATCGATGTTTACCATAGATGTTGAAATCAGCGGTAACTATCGATGAGCTGAAATTGAAGACATTCGTGTATAATATAGATGAATAAATATACTATTATCTTATAATAAACTGACTATTGACGTTTTTGTAAGGTATGTAATAAAATGAGATTTTTTGAAAGTTTAAAAAAAAACCGTATCTGCTACTCTGATGGCTGATATAACCTACTTCACAAGTGATGTAGCTAGAAGTAAGCTGATTTCCGTCCTCCTAGCCCGAAACCATGGAGACAATTTTATGTACTAAAAACATTTTTTCCTGCATTTTATAGCTTGGGAGTTAATTAATTAACAAAAACAATAAAGTGTTGTGATGTGGTAATATTGATTTCCAAATATATCATCTAATAATACAACTGCAAAACTGATGACCTGAATTGGAAAGGTCGATAATTACACGGGCGTCCCTTGTGGCAATATTCCCAAGGTACCAATAAAGTATCCAAACTGGGGCTGATTAAAGCACTAGGATCAATTATTTGATGGCTGTATATATTCAAAATATATTGGATAAGTGATATTGAAAACTTATTTGTATCGACCTATATTGTAAATCACAATATGCTGATTTTTATTAATTTAAACGCAAGGATTATCTATAAACAAATATTCTTTTAAGAGTCCAATAAGTAAGAAAAATAATCACCCAATAACCACGAACACAAATCCTGAAAATCCTCCGAGGCGTCTGATAAGAATATGGTCTTTTGTCCTTTTATGTTGAATTGGTTATTTTTATTATTTTTTATTATATTATTCAAGTTTCTATACTTGCCTTTTTCTCATGGCATTATATATATTTTATTCTATTTACTTGATATATTATTTTCATACAGTTGTATTTTCAATAAATACATTTTTCATGTGTTAGCTCCACTAAAATATAATTTAAAAATTCACTTAAAATATTAAGATATACTGGTAATATAATTATTGAAAAATATTAAGGTATTACCATGCTCATACATTCCTCTTTCCTTCAATTCCTTTTAATGCATTTCTTGCGGTATGCCTCTAGGGACATCCAATTTGTTGTGGAATTTTCTCAAGAGTTCATGACCGTAATGATTATGATTTTAGAGGGGGGAAATAATTTGGATTCAGAGTTATAAGATTTTTTTTTAATTTGACTAAAATTAAGAAAAAAAGATTAATGAAAATTTATTTGGAATTCTAACGTGTCAGATCAACCAGCCCAATATTTATTTGTTGAATTTCCTCTGGTGTCATTACTATTTTCCTGTGTAAGGATTTTCGAACATGAAGGACAACATCCAGTAAGGCAACTTAAGCCTACCAAATATTATTTTTTCTGATCCAGTATCTTTAATATTTTAGTTTATTGGTTTCTTGAGTGTTGTCAGAGCTACTTTTTATTGATATGTGTTCCCTGGAAACATTTGTAGTTATTCCGTATGGGTTCTATCTGTTTTTTGGGATAAATAAATAAATATAAAATAATTCTGTGTGCAAAGCTGTCTTTGCAACACACATTTATAAACACAATAAAACACATTTATTTTGTTAAACTTTTGTGAATTTATTTTAATCAAAAGTCATCTTTTGAAGAAAATATGATAATATTTTTCGATTATTTATTAGTGTTACTCCACTGACAAGGGAGGCAAAGAGAAACCACCTCATTTACCCTAGTCTTTCTTTTTTCTTAAATTTATAAACTCATATTCATAAAGTAATAAAGTCAATTATAACATATAGGAGCTTATGAAGAAAATATGGAAATTTTCGTTGTACAGTTGTGAATTTTAATAAATAAATTAAAAAAAAAAATGTTTGGCACTCCTCTTAAGGACTCCTTCACCACACACTTAAACTACCTGTGAATTGCTATGAAGTTAAATAAATACAGAATGATAAATCGCAGTCCGCATCTATTGAGTATATATACTGAAAACTCTACTAAAATAACGATAATTATTCGTAAACAAAAATATTTCAAAAATATTTCTTATTCGCGGATGGCGAAATTATTGTTCGGAACTACCGCAGACGGTTGGCCCAGGTAAATAAATAATCATGAAAAGGCACCCTCCATGTTGGGGGCTCCGACCCCTCACCGTACTCAGGTCGTATAGTTATTAATTAAATAAGGTATATCGCTAATTGATGTTAGTGAGCCCGCAGTCCCACCTGCTGCACTCCCGATATATCTCCCATTACGGCAGAGACTACGTTCTATAAATAGTTCTCGACTTGATCGCATCGGGAAACAATTGAAAGGGCTTCGATTGTGATTCGTCTTATTTATTTATTGAATATTTGACTACTTCTAGTGAAGGATTGTTTGATTAAAATAGAGAGCTCATCTTCGTTTAGAAGGCTTTCAAATCACGCGACTTAATTTCGAGGAAAAATGAACTAAGAAAAAATTCTGAACGGATTTGAACATATTTAAAAAAAAAAATAAATAACCTTAATAAAACTTATTTATGGAGAATCATAAAATTAAAACCAAAGATTAATAGTAAAAATATTTGAAGAACAAACTACACAGGAACATAAACGGTCTAATTACCCTTTATCGATTGAAGGCTAAAATAAAAAATGTAAAAATTATTATTGATAATCCACACCGAAAGATTGTATTTTATTCATTTGTTTTGTGTAAATGTACTGCGGTAATCGTGCGTGTGAACTTACACTTCGTTTATTGATTTTATTAAAAGGTTAATTAGCTACGGTGTATATTTGCACCTTCGGATACTCCGATTTTTCCAACTTTGTTATATTGTATTATTACGTTATTGTATTCCAGATTATTTTTGTTGGAACTAAATACTAAATATTTAAAATATTCTTGATTTTTCAACTGAACAAGCTGTGGAATAAATGTTCTGAAATAAAAATATCTTTCTTTTGTTTCACCACTACAAATCCAACGTTTCATAGCCTTATGTTTCATTAAATATTCAAATTCACCAAATATTACCAAATATTAATATTGTCAATATTTAAATTTTTACAAAAAGGATTCTTACAATTCTCCTTTTTGGTTTTTATTCGATGTTACGATTTCTATATATTTTTAACAAATAGCGATATTTGGTTCTCTTTTATTATGGAACAAAAAGTGGAAAAAGAATAAACGTTGTTTTTAATTTATTTTTGTTCATTCATTTTATGATTTTATTTCATTTTAATTAATTTGGTAAACTTAAATTTAACCAAATTTCATGAACGTTTGGAACTAAAATCTTTGAATCCTACAATGAAAGAAATGGTTGTTTTCTTCGGGTGACATTAGTAATATTTAAAAAAAAAAAAGTACAAGAAAATAATGTTGGACAAGGCCAAAAAATTGTCCTTTAGATCGGCAAAAGCTATTTCATTGGTACTAAGGAAATTAATTATACTCATATTTTTCTGAAACTTTGCCTTAAAAGTTATGTGGGATAATATCGACTTTCCCTGCTGTTTTGTGAGCGGGAAAGCTTACTACGAAGATAACCCTGTCACGAGTCCTAGATCTGTTGTGGCAGATAAATTACTTATTCTGATGACATCCGTTAATCGATCCTGGTGTATCTAGAGACCCTCCTTGGCTCATTTAGTCTCCATAAAGGGTGCCTTTCATTGGTGGGGAAATCTGGCAGGTGTGCGAGTTCTCATCCAAATCACCACCCTGTATAAGCGCTGGTATGGAAACAACAAGTTCACTAGCATGGTACTGTAGCCTTCCTGTATGTTTACCCTGTTGCAGTAACGTTGATTTATAACCCTCACTGCAAGCTATGGATGCGTAGCTGTTAGCATCTGCGTATCCATATCCAATGGCCTTACTTAGAATAATGACAAATTTAAACAAACACAATTAGCGAGTATAATGATAAGCAGATTGGGATCTGCCGCGCTCGGCGGACTCAAGCACGACCGGGGCTCGTTTATTATTCCGATATTATCGCTTCGTAGGAAGAGACCCGACTCTCCATTTCAACGGAATAAGGTCACCGGAAAAGGTGCACCTCCTCTCGCAATGGCGGCGGCTTTAGTTAGCTCTTCTGTGCTCGAATTAGGGTAACAATGCTCGCTTCACTCATGCGTGAGCCGAGTATTTATAACGTCGATTGTTATGTAAGTACTGCTTATATTTTCGAACACTCACATGTTGTTTAAATCCAATATAAATACCTCTTATTAAGGGAAACGACAGCTAATGTGCGCCACCTTAATCCTGACAAAACCTGAACATAATGGATCATGCAAGTTGAGATATCTTTGCCAGCAGAATGTGCTTCTCCCACGGAACCAACGTGTATCTCAATTTTACAAGTTTGAAGCAACCACACTCCTCCCACCAACGTCAATTGTTGTACCTATGTTGAATCCTTAGACTTGCATGCCGATTTTACTTTTCTTGTTGTTAGTAACTCATTCAGCCTCCCCCACGCCTACAAAAACCGCTATTATTTTGTTTTTTCATTCACCTGTAGGAGGTGTATGACCAATATGATCGGTCCATCATGTAAGTAAACTTATAGAATATTTTTACTAAGCTTTCCAGCCAGTGTTCGCAAATGTAAATAGTCTTAGGATGCGATATAAAATACTAAAATAAAATTGATTCATGATTTCCATAATAATTTATACATTTTAATAATCGCGGAATAGTTTCGGGAGCGATTTAAGACATGTTGGTATTAAATTAAGAAAATCTAAAATCTAAATGGAATTAGCAATCGGCCATAGAGTTTTTAGTTGAATTACTTCTAGCCCCAGACAATTCAATGATAGATTAAGCAGGTTATATGTTTAGAACAAATAAATGAACATAACTAATAAAATCTACCACTATATAGGGTAGAGGTAGCATTGTTTATTCCAACGATTCTGCAAGGAGGTTATTCTATAAGGAGATTCGACCAACCAGCACCTTTTCCCCCCTAAAAGTAGCAACTTTATGCCTGAGTCCCAGGTCGATCTATGACTGTTAACAGTAACAACTACACCTAGATTCGAACCCGGGAACTACTGATAAGGAACTCAGAGCTCTACACAGTAAACTACATTAATTTATATATTATATACATTTTTTTTCTAAAATTAGAAACCCTGGAACGCGAAACTTAAGATAATCTTCAAGCTGGAATACCCGGATAGCGCCACAGAGAAAATTCTTGAACTATTTTTAGGAACCCTTTTGGTGTCGAGTCTGAACCAAATAAAAGAACTGTTTACTTTTTATATCGCACAACTGGTGCCTCATCGTCACGTAGCGTAAGCTCCAGACCGAGCGTTTATAATAGCGACCAAACTTTAGAAAAAACATACTAAAAATAAGATCTGTTGTCAATTTTTTATAGATAAAAATTGTTAGTAATCCAAAACGGTTCCCCATTAGCATACTATATTTTGGAAATGGTTGATCTTGAACAGCACAAGTATTTTTTACCACTTTGAAAACTCAAATAGTTTGGCAATGACTAATTTCCTCAAACTAGACAGATATGGAGTATCACAGAACCAGATTGTTCCTGAATTATAAAATACCATTAAGCGCTAAAACAAATTATACTTCTCTGATAAATCTTTATTTATTTCAATGTTGATAATATAATAATTGTTTAAACTAAACGGAAAAAGTAAGCAATATAATGGAGATGCCGGTAGCGTGCAGGTGAGAGCGGAAGAAGGCGAGTACAATCGGAGGAAGGCACGAGCAGCTACAAATGGACCTGTTTCCGCTCTCGAGAGCTTTATTTAGATCGGCTCCCGAACAATACTGTCCCATCTGTATAGGCTTCGAGGGATAATATAAATAAATAACTAAAATAGTTTAAATAATTAGGTACAAAAATGGATACCACAACAGCAACCTTTGAGTTGGTGATTAAGGAGAAAAAAAGACATTTACCGCTATAACTCATGAAGGGATTACTGTTATAAGCTATATACTGTTTCTAAGCCAACAGTTGTGCAAGGAGGCTATTTAGCTTGACACTGTTTGTTTGAGATGACGCTCAACCGCCAGGTTCCATCAATTAAGGGTACCCACATAATAAAGTCTAGGTGAGCTCAAGAAGGGTGGAAAAGGAGAAAACCTTTGGTTCCTCTGTTGTCTGTTGGCCTCAGGTTGTCTGTTCGAGTAGAGTTTTAACTGCTTACTCGTTTCATTTTTAATATTTTCTAAAAACACAAGTTATCCTGAGCTTTAGTATGGGTAAGAGAATGCAATGAGTAGATTTCGGTAATCATTTCATCATGAAATAAAAGTTTCAACTAACATTTCGAAGTATAGGTGATATATGTTTGAAGAAATTTTCATTTCTAGATGTAATGATTACTGGAAGTATGCACATTTCCCATAATTACATCCTCTTTTTCATACTAAAGCTTATGGAAATTCTATGTTTGGAAACAAATTAAAGGGAAACGAATCAATAGTTAAAACTTGTTGTTACTCAATTCCAAGCGACAACCTGCGGAATAATTACTAAACGTTTTAACAAACCAAAGAAATTGTTAGAAACTGGATTTTCAATATAATGAGCTTTCACATCATATGAAACTAAATACAGTTTCAGAAAAGAAATTGCGATACTACCATTGTATTATTAAATTTTTTCCATTCGAATAAAAATTTTATTTATTTCCTTATAAGATAAAACTTTAAATAATGTTATAGCTTTGGGCAAATAAAACAAATGTAATTTCAACAGATAAGAGAAACAACTCACTGATTGAAACAGTAGAATTTAGCATTCCAAAGGACAGATCAGAGGGATTGTGTTTTACTTAGTTTGGGAAACTATTTGAAAATAAGAGCAGTAGAAAATCTATTGAAAGTACTGTGCTGAATATTATTTTCTATGAATAGGTATCATACATATTTGATCGGTTAAAATTTGTTTTGAAGTACAATACAAAAACTAAAAAACGTGAAGCTGCTATTTGTCTTTAATTAACAGGACTGAATTTTTATTAATCGTAAGTTCTGTATATTTATCTTATCTAAAATTACATCTTTGAACTTAAATCAGTAAAGTAGTTTTACTAACTTTTTTTTTAATAAAGAGAAAAAAGTTGGTCAATAATCAAATAAATGCAACACATCAAATTGGAAAACAACAAAACTTAATTTATCTACGCCTGGAACTAATTCCTCAAGATACACGAAAATAATCATTCAAAACCATATGAGAATTCTCGTATTTCACATTTCAATAAAATGATAACTTCGGTTAAACATGCCTTATTTTTCATACATGTTCTTGAGGAGTGTATAGCTTCTTTATCATCATTCTATAATTTATTATTTTATGATTTAAGATAATACATTTTATTAATGTCTTTATATATACATACTATAAATTCAAATATTTTATGGATCTTAAATTAATTTATTTATCAACTAACATAATAATATCCAAGATGTGAGATCTTTTAGAGGCCCGGATGTCAAAACCGACCATTTCCTCGTTATCATGAAAATATTGCTCAAAACGTCTCCCTTCAAAAAGGGGAAGATTAAACCTAAGGTCAACAAATGCTCCAAGAAAACGCTAAAATATGAGCAAAAACAAAGATGTTTTTCCCTTAGAGTAGAGGAAGGAATCAAAAATACACCGATAGTAGAAGATGGTTGGGAAGTGAATGCATATTGAAATCATATTAAAGAAATTATAAAGGGGACCGCGAGCGAATACTGCAAGAAGGACAAGAAACCATCACGAAATATATCGTTTGATGAAGAATGTAAAGAGACGATTCGAAAACGAAATGAGAAAAGATTAAAATATCTCAGTATGAGCACAAGAAAGAATACCAGGAAACAAGAAGAGAAGCAAAGAAGATCTTGAAAGGGAAGAAAAGGAAAGCTTTATACAATAAGGTAAAAGATATCGAAAACTCAAGAAGAAGCAACGATATCAAACAAAATTTTAAAGAAGTGGAGTTGTGTAAAACCAGTTACTGCTCTAGAAGGAGCATGGTGAAAAATGAGGAGGGGCAACTACTGGTGCTGGAGACGGACATCCAAGTGAGATGGAGGAATTATTCCCAAGGACTACTAAGCCAGACAGAGGGACAAATAAGTATTCATTGGAATGTGACTCGTATGACAGCCAAGAAGAAGCAGTACCACCGATGGTGAGGATATAGAAGGTATTGTTATGAAGCTGAAAAATAACAAGTCACTAGGATCAGATGGTATCCCTGCTGAGTTCCTGAAGGCAGCTGGCAATGCTCTAACTAAAGAGCTGCAGGAACTAATTGCTCAAATATGGGAAGAGGAACAGATCCCGAAAGACTGGAAAGAGTCTATTATAGTGCCTATCTACAAGAAGAAAGAAAACTCTACATAATGTAAAAATTACAGAGGGATAAGCCTACTGAATACTGCCTATAAGATATTCTCGATAACTCTGTGTAATCGCCTACTGCTCTATGTTGACAGAAATATAGGAGAATACCAAGCAGGCTTTAGACCTAACAGATCTACTATAGATCAGATATTTTCCCTCAAACAGATGTGTGAAAAAATGAAGGAGTTCAACAATACATTGTGGATGCTGTTCATAGATTTCAGGACGGCTTATGATACAATATCCAGGAGTGAGCTTTTCAGAGCTATGTGCTAAATGCGTATTCCATCCAAGTTGGTGCGTTTGGTAATGAGCACGATGGAAAACACAGTTTGCAGCGTAAGGGTAAATGGCTCACTTACAGAAAAATTTAAGATTAGTACAGGACTTAGGCAGGGAGACTCGCTGGCACCTCTACTATTCAATATTGTAATGCAAAGTGTCATTAAAAGGGCAGGATTACTGATGGAGGGAACCATCTTTAACCGTAGTCTGGGTATTCTTGCATATGCTGATAACCTTATATTAGTAGGAAGATCACTGATTATCTTAAAAGAAGCTTTTGAGAGGCTGGAAGTGGAAGCTGAATAAATGGGGTTACAGGTGAATGAGAAGAAAACCAAGGTCATGGTAATAAAGAATAGTAAACAAAACCGACCAACTCATAGCTACACCTTTGGAAGACACACTTTCCAACGAGTGTCAAGTTTCCAGTATTTAGGAAGCCGTATAAACGAGAATTTGGATGAGGAGGAGGAAGTCAGAGCCAGGATAGTATCAGGGAATAAAGCATGTTTTGGGATATCAAAGCTCCTGAGAAGTAAGCTCCTTAGCCTAAAGTCCAAGCTGATGATATATAAAACCGTCATTAGGCCAGTAGCGACATACGCTGGTGAAACCCTCACACTGAATAAATCCAGCGTGAAAGCTGAATAGATTCGAAAGGAGAGTCCTTCGGCAAATATTCGGCCCAGTTCGAGAAGACGACCAACTCAGGTTCAGAAGGAACAAGGAGCTATGTGAGTTATATGGAGACCTAATGATATCGAGCTTCATCAGGATTCAAGGCATCAAGTGGCTGGGCCAATTAAATAGGATGGACGAGGAAAGAACAGCTTAAAAGCTGTATATAGGAAATCCGAATGGAGTAAGACCTCGAGGAAGGCCCAAAGCTAGATGGAAGGATGCCGTCTGTGAAGATCTGAGGCTGAGCAAGGTCTCCATCACTCGAGCAGGCGATCGGGACGATTGTGGTAGAGCGGTTGACCAGGCCAAATACTTCTTTATGAGTCTGTCGCGCCAATAATGTAATCAACTAACATTCATGCATTATATATAATGGTCCTCTCAGGTTCAAAATATTTTACTTGTAGTCTTTTATTTTTATCTGTGAAAAACTTCTATTAAACGATTTGGGAATTCTTCCTGGTTCTTGTGAGAGTTTGTTTAAAATTAGTTTTAATACAAATGAATCAGTCATTTGAGAAACACCTCATGTCCATTTTTGGCCAAAATTTGTTTGACATATTAAATTGTTGATGAAGGCTAGACAAATCCAATACGCATGTTTGAAAAATGTGTATATATTATTTGAAAAATAAAATACTGATTTTTATTAATAATTTGAATTATTTTACCTTTTATTTCATGCCTGATAACATATCGCTTAGTCAGTCATTTGAGAAACAACACATCTCCAACGATTATAATTGTTTTAAATATCAAAATAAAAATAATAAAATTTTATTTTGGTAGCTTACCAAACCCCTGTAAAAACATATAAAAAAATTCAAAAAATATATGATGTTAAATTATGGGCCAGCTGGGTTTTTTTTTATTTTCCTTAAGTTTACTTTTTTTGATATGAGGTGTTTCTCAAATGACCTATTCAAATGAAAAATAATTACATTTTTCTGCAGGAACGTGAAAGATTTCATACCCAATTATAAAACAAAACATGAAATTATTCAAAAGAGTAATAATTTGGATTCTTATTGTTCATATGATTGATATTGTTATAATATTATTCTATACGTTGTAATTGTAATTTAATAAAATAAAGGACGTTCATAAAAATTCTTATTGTTCGCACGTTCGAATAAAATCTATATTTTAGTTCTCACATTGTTAGAGAGCTATATAATATTGAAGTTTATCCCACAGTGATGGAAAGAACTTTAGTAACTTTCCTACAAATAAACTCAAAGACGTATATATAACCGAAAAGAAGCATCTAAAATCAGGAGAAAGCCATGTAGGTTGGATCTTATTTAATAAAAAAAACTCGTTGGCCCACACAATTGCGCCATACTATTATGCCACAAACAGGTGATAATCATTAATCATTATATGTTAAACCATCTGTTTGATTTTTTGTGATTTATAAATAATGGAGGAAAAAATAATGCCTTTATCTACAATCATTGATAGAATATTGATGGTTAAAATAGGAGATAAATCAAGAAACAAACAGCACATATTAAATAAAAGCAGTTCGATGCACTTTTATTGGAGAAAGTAAAGTGACAAATAATATTTAAGTTTTATAAGAATTTTACGAATAATCAACAGTTTATTAAAATAAAATGAACTTGGCATTGAAAACTGGTTGTTTCAAAGGAATGCCAATTTTTTGAGTGAGTATTAAAAATTGATGAGGTTTTTTTTCTTATCAATTAAAAAAACTGCTTTGTTTCACTTAAACGGTTTCGATTTAAAATAATTAAATTCTGAAATGAAATTATTTCCGCCATAATTTATTTATCACAAACAACAACAAATATTCCGTCTGATGGTTGTATGTTTCAATCACATACAAAGAGATAAAAGGTATAATGAAATTCTCATAAATTCATATGCCCGTACATTATTAATTAGATCAAAGACAACAAGAATGCAGTGCATAATCCAAATGTATTTTTCAATATAAAAGCATTCATAAATAATTGTTGATACATTTTCATGCTAAAAATTATAATAACCATCTATAATAATATAATTCGAACCCCATGTCAAGATATAACCCCATATAAAATTCAGACAAACAAGCATTCATTGAACAGTAGTAACAAAATACATTTCCCATATAGTAGCATACCAATAACGAAGTCACCAATTTCAACATAACAACTGAAGCATGCGACAATAACAATGCATTGTACGAATTTCATTTTATCATTTGACCAATATAGATTTATGTTAACTAAAAAAAAATGTTTTTATAATTTACATAGCTTTAATTTTAACGAGTTTTAAATATAGAAACAATATTAAACGGATAGTCTAATAAAAAAATGAAATAAAACAATTTAAAAATTGTTTGGGCAAAAGTATTGGCATCCTCAATGCTCGGGCAACAATTTCCCCAAACATTACGTGCAACATGTCATCGACATCACATTTATAAGAACATTACCATTACTTACATCTTAATCCTGTGGTTTGCATGAAACAGAAAACAATTTATTAATGTTAATATATTAAAGGTTATAGTATACTAACATTAAATTATATTATACTTATTATGTCATATCTACACAGCTGTGATTTAATTTATGTTTTAGTGTATAATAAAATAAATAATTTGCATAAATTTTGGTTATTTAACTAGTAAGTTACATGGTTTCCTTACTGAAATTAAGAAGATTTTCAAAGAATCATTTTTTGTAAATATTTAGTTGAAGTTAGAATTAAAACATAATGGTCATAGTTTAGTTTACATATCATTAATTATCATATGAACTATCATAGCAGGGAAGGGTGGGTACGTCTCAACACCTTCCTAGATATTGTTCCTAAGAATATTGTCAAAGAAATATTGACTTTTTGGCACTATTGGTGCAAAGAGTCCCGAGGCCTTCAGGAAATGGAGACGATAACATTTTACAATCATTTATCCCTAATGGTGAAGTAAGTTTAGAAGAAAGCTACTTCTCTTGCCTATCCCTCTAATGCTAAGTTTTAGCACCAACTGGATATGCCTGTGAACGCTAGAGATAGTGCGATAGTGGTGAGTTTTCTCACTCTGTGCTAATATATTCAGAGCTAAAGCTACGTATGTAAGCTTAAGGGTAATAAAATGTACTATTTCATTGTGTCGATCTCTTCTGTTACAAGATATTATATTAAAATCACATTATTCTACTATATTAAAATCATATTATTCTCAACTCAGTCAATTTCAACGTACATCGATAATAATATCATATATATACAACATAAATTAATAATGTAGTGGAATTATATTCAAGTAGGGAGGGCCTTTGGGGAAAAGTTCGTGCCCTGCCTCAAGTTCACCCCACAGTCTAGTTACTCTTAAGTTTCACTCCGTAATATAATTTAGGCCTAAGTATGGCACAAAACTTTTGTGGATTACTTTTTGGAGTTTCGTTGCCTCTTCCATTCTTATTCTGTCTGTTCTATCTACTATACAAATAACTAGTCTGTAGTGTGAGTCAACATAGAGTTGTTTTTTTTTTTTTTTTGTTTTTTTTCTTACCCTCCTATTTTATTTATAACTATAATACTAATACAAATTCTTTTTACCCTGAGGTATTATAAGGCAATTATGCTCTTACCGCTGTATGCGGGAGCTTACATTATTTGGCTTGGCCTTTGCCTTGGCTTAACAAATGGGGAGGGACCATTTCGGGCTTTAAATCAACATAGAGACGAAGGCCGATCGTTGGTCGTTAGGCAAGGGGTATCATTTGCATCACTCGTTTCTTCTATCCTTCTGTTGTCGGAGTCTAGATCTGATCAATTAAAGTTCAAAAACCTTTAGTCTGGCGGTTCTATATCTGTCAGTGCTAATACAAAATCTCTTTAAAACAGCATAACAAATTGATTGTATTATAAAAGGCACAAGTTATAATGACTTCGAACGTCGCTTATGAAACGGAGACAGTAGACATACAATGAGAGTCTGTGTCTGGGAAACAGGAAGGGGAGAAGTATAAATAGAAGTGAAATACTCGACGTCGTTTTTATTCCCCCTTCTAGTAGTTGGCTTTCAGAGAACACATTCCGTTAAGTCCGGTCCATGGGATACGTTTTGGCAATCGTTCTACCACACACCGAATTTATTTTCGGGAAAGAATGTCATTTAGTAAAAATTCACAAAAAATATTACTATGCACAAGATGGCATTTACTTTGGCGTCCCCAACTTAAAATGCGAGCTAAGTCTGGAGATGCACCAAAACTTTTATGCTAATTTGGGTCTCCATGCTTGGATAAAAGAAAATTATACTACGTATATAACACGACTTCATAACTATGTTGTACAAATTATAGTTATATTGTCGCCTAAAAACGTTTAAAAAAATATAGAAGTTTTATTTTATAATATTTCTAGAACAGTGTAATAGGGTCGGAGGCTAAAGAAAGTAAATTATACAAAATAATATTTTTTTTTTGTGCCTACGTTCCGACCTGAATTTTAGGCCATCTTTAGGGAAGAGGGTTGAATAATTCAACTGCGACTGACAACAATTAACTAACCTATTTAAATGTCTAAAAAAAAACTAATTTAGGCGGCAGTGCAGAAAAATCTGTAGAGCATGGAGTAGCAGTGCTAAAGGGAGTTCAATTCCTATGTGGGATATATTATTTAATCTGTTAAAGCCCATAAAGGATCTTAAGACTCTCCTGCGCCTTAGGCTCACACTATATCCATAAAAAGAGTACCCTAAACTAAGGAAAAAACCTAGCGGTTGAGCCTGTTTTCGGCTAAAACACCTCCCACACAATCTACAGTCTATACCACTGTACTAAACCTAAGATCCTTTATAGTTAGCAGTAGTTTAGTGTTTTTAAATATTTTATAATCCGTAATAAAAAGTGAAATATATTGGCCTTCTTTGTTAATTATTATTACTGTTAATTATTATTAAGAAGGCAGAAGAAATTATTGTTGCCACCATTATCAATAATGATATATAGAAATTTTGACTATTGTTAAAACAAAAATACTAAGAGTTTAATTAATTAAAAATAAATCAAAAAGGATTGATATAAGAAGTCACGATTTTTGGTATCAACAGACATTTCCTAAAGACTTCATATCGCTCCTTCAAAAGAACCACGACATAGCTCAAAATTTGGCATTTTTGAGTTAACTTAAGACTTATTAAGGCAGTTAAGACTTAAGTTGCCCGAACAGAAGTCCCTAGCTTGTGCAATATCAGGTACTCATTAAAAAGTTGCTATCCTAATTAAACCTGGATAGGCAAAATTTAGAGCTCCCACTGTAGCATCGTCCGATAAGCCATATCAGCATTAAAGTGACGTTAAAATAAACAAACAATAATGACGTAAGTTTAAATAAAAAACTTTCAAGATTTTAATATTTTCTAATAGTAAATAAAAGTATTTCAATATAATCATTACAATAGATTTGATTTACCAACACTCAAATTTTTGTTTCTTCAACTTACACGGAACTTTCAAATACCTCTATTAAAATATTAGGTATTATGATATATATTTTTAGGGAACGGTGTATAATACTTCCCTGAACTACTAACATTTTCTCTTCAGAAAATCTATCTGGTAGAGAATTGTGTTTTTGATAAAACTTTTTCAGCAGCCAGAAGTTCGGACGACGCTGGGAAGCTCGCAAGCTGACAGGCAGAAAAACAGGGCGGTTGGACAGAGTGATGACAGGCAAGTCCAATAGGTTTCCGCGGCAGCTGGGCCCGCCCGATCAGATCGTCCGCTCATTTTGACGTCGAGTCGACCAACAAAAACTTGGGCTTCATTCCGCGACCTGCCTCCCGGAGATTGGCATTGTATCTCATCCTCTCTCTCGTTCTGAGGTTATCGAGGACTGTTATTTAGTTTAAGCATAGGATGTTCATCCGAATTTTCCGAAACATGAGAAATATAGAGTATTTATTTACCGAATAATAAAAAAATAAATACGGAACGCATTTATTAAATATTAGAACAAAAATAATATTAATAACAACATAGTACGATAGATATAAGAGTGATATCTGTGATACCATAATTTATTCTCAACCTTATATCTGCACCCCCTGTGAATTTTCCCATTAAGTCGAATTTGTTAACTCCAAAATTAAGTAAATACTATGAGGAAATTGATGTGAAGTGCAGAAAAAGGAAATCGAATGTTGACAGAATGTATCATTACCATCAGTGCGTTTTCAGGGGCATTTGCAGAGAAACACAGAAGTGCTTTCTGTATCCAAGCCATGATCGCACTTGTGAACCAACCACATCTAACAAGTATAATATCCAATTGCTGGAATGCTTATGAGTGATTAAAAGACAGATTGCCGGCAGTGAGGTATGGTTAATTGACTGTTAACTATTAAAAATATCTGATTAGCCACAGCAGCATAAAGTGGCGTTAAATAAACAAACTATTAAAAAAGTTTTGTTGGCCCATTAATAGGCGCAAATATGCAGCCAATTAAGTCTATCTGGGTAAAAACCAAAAGAAAAACCTAAAGGAATGTGGCACAAAGCAAGACCTAATTAATTCATACTTATTACTGGCTTATACTTAGATGGATTTTTGTGGTGTCAGAGGAATAAAAACAATGATTTATTAGAACAAACCTTAAGAGATATTGGTCATTTTTTTCCTATTTAACATTTTTTTTGTACAGTTTTCAAAAATTGTTTTTATGTTCCATTAAATTTTCTAATCACATCTTAGCCGATAGTGATTAACATTAACGAATATGATGATAGAAGTTACTAAAAACTAACTGAAAGTCCTTAAGTAGAAAAGAGCCAAGAGCTTTTTTCACTAACTGCCTCAAGATAAAAATAATATGTTTATCTCTCTTTTAAAAACGACTTTTTTATGAAAACATAAAAGCAGCATTGAGCAATGAACCTAATATGGAACCATCAAAATACATTCAGAGCAGCAGTGGAGCGCTTACTCCAGTTCTTCAACATCTCAACCATCAAGGGCGAAGAAATATTAAAGACAACAAAGATAAAAAAAATTTAATGACTCCCGGAGGAGGGTGATGAAAGACTTGGGGTTTATGTGCTAGTAAACTGTGAGGAAATAAGAGGCAAGAAATGGATCGGCATGGAGGGTCTTCAAGTCTCGACTCGAAGAGTCTGATAGCTCACTTCAGATAACTAACAGCCCTCTTTTTTATATTTTAGAGGCGATGCTCTGGAACTTGTCTGATAGTGTCAGAAGGGATCATGTATATAATTAAAAGCACTACACATAACTAGAACTGTTAAGATAAGATATAGATTTAATGTTTTAAAGTACGTTAAACAGAGTCTTATGTACGTTAAACAGAGACGTGAGACGGAAATATATCATCGTCTGCCAATATTATACTAGAGAGGAAACTTTAGATGTTTTTGTTAGTAATTCATTCATGCTTAGTCCCACGAAAAAGTCAAAAAGTGTGGCACTTGGGAATAAAATTACATTTTGATAACTATTCATAATAACCACGAATTAATTATTAAATTAATAGATAATAGATACCATTATATCATTTAATTTCAACTTACACCCACATCCTTCATGCATAATTATGGTATCAGGCCCGCAGGTTGTCGCTTCGAGTGAAGTCACAATAAGTTTTAACTTTTTATTTCTTTCCTTTTTAATAATATTCTCCAATAAAAATAATTTTATTATAGACTGTATATAGTAATACTCTATTATATAGATTATAGGGTATATAAGACGATACTACCATAGTCATCATATATGGTGGGGAAGCTTGGACAAGCAAGGAAGGAAATCGTTTCCGCATCAAAAAGAATCAAAAACTTAAATTAAACAAAGAAGAACTTTAGGACCTATATGGAGAGCCTGGTATAGCTTCTTGTATAAAAAAAAAGAAGATTAAGATAGTTGGGGCACGTTCACAGAAAGGATAAAAAAAGCTCCCAAAGCTGATCATACAGATGGAAAAAGAGGAATAGGCAGGCCTAGTATGCCATGGGTGGACGATGTTAGGCTCCAGAGGGTGAGAACATTGGAGAAGAGCCGCGGAAGATCGTTCAAAGTGGAGGAAAATATCAAATCGGTCAAAGTCGTGGAGGCCAAAGTTCTCCCAAGACCATAGCGCCCTGTGATGATGATGGCATAGATTAAAGAACCGACTTACACATACTGTATAAGTAACATCATCATCTATACTTCTAAATGTATGTTGAAACCCTCATTTTTTAATGATTATAGTCATTTTTCGAGAATATTAAAAAAGAAACGGATGAAAAATTAATTTTTATTGTGATTCAACATGCTTCGACAACCTGCGGAACTGATACCATAATTATTTCGATTGAAAATCATTATTATAACATGGATTGCTCTTGTATTACTGATTCCCATCGAATAAAATCATTAGGTCTTAGTCATTGTGAGTTAACCTTGGGACACTCAGAGCTTCCATATAACTCCCGTCTGAGGAATACATTGAGAGTGCGTTCCCGACAATTGGACAAAGCCGACATACCCGGACGGACACTAAACCAGTCGTAACCGTCTCTTTGATTGGCCAATTTTCACGCTGGAATCGGGATGACGATGAACCTGAGCATGACGAAATGTGTTCCAAAGGAAGGTGAGATACGTTTCTGGCTCTGTAGGAGGTTCTAAGAAAGTATAAAGAGGGAAATATTTATATCTCTTATACTCGTATGCATTCTGCATTGTATCTCTCACTACTTTTCTTTCGTCCCAGTGCATTCTCGGACGGTATCTAGTTGCCATCCATTTGTAATAGATACACACAAAACTACTCGTTGAGAAATTCGTTTTTTTTTATTTATTATAATGATCCCTCTATTTCTTAAGTTATCGTCACATAACAAAAAGAAAAATTGTTTTATCAGCTATTGATCCAACCTGTGGTATTTGAAAGGCCTAAAAGGGCTAACCCAGCCACAATGATGAGGGTAGCCTTGATTTTGGAATTTCTGGCGTTTAAGTTTGATTTTGGCCTAACTTAGCACAATACATTACAGTCTATATTATTTACTGAGCACAATATTTTTCATGGTTTGTAGTGGAACAGGTTTATTTACTTTCTTTTAACGGTTTCTGTATAATCCTCTCTCACGTATCCAGTAGATTGATGCTCTCTCTAATTCATAAACCAGGTTTCTTGAGCAGAGGTTAGCAACAGTTTTATTGAACTTATATCTTTGTTGTATAATTGGTCAGCTTGCTCCTCAGAATTTTGAACAAGCCCAAACGCGCTCTGTCCCACATTATAATCCTTTTCTTTATTTCTAGTTCGTCCATCTGGTTATTCGTTGTAGATCCGAAGTGAGTGACCCAGAAGCTGCACATCACTTTGAAACTTTTTCCATTTTGTAATTCTTTGAGGGTGGGCTTAGTTCTTCCTTCTGTGAACCATTACCTCGATTTTATTTATTGCCCTTACTACTAATTACATTTTGCTTATAAGGACACCTTGCTTTCTTTATTTTTAAATACACCAACGGCATCTATATTTAGATATTCAGAGTCTTCTCAACATAATCCACATTATCGACATAAGCAAGATGCTTATTCTTAGCAAAAATTGCTTTATAGTCGTGGAGTTAACTTTTATTTATATCAAAGTAGTTTGTTTAATTATAAGAATGGTCAAAGATCTACAGCCATTCAATAGAATCAACAGTGAGAAACCTCAACAAAAGAATCCACGACAATTCCTGCGGAGTGTATCAAAAACCACAAACTTGTAGACAAAGAGGACGGCACCTTTTTTCTGAGATGTGTCCGTTGAAGCGAAGAGGAAAGTGATCTTCCGTCTGGGAACAAACTCAATTAATTTAACTTCTTTTTTTGAGTCTAAGACGTTTCGGAATTTCCTTTGGTAGCTTCGATTAATTAATTATTGTATATATTATTTTCTCTGTTTTTAAAGAAGTATTTAAACAGCACTATACATGCTTTGATTAATACTGAAAAAGTATTTAGATAATTTTAGTTTAAGAAAATCTCATCTGTAAAAAAAATAATTCAGAGAAGAATAATAGTTTCTGTCATTCATCTAATTGATATGTTTACACCAGAAGATGTCTCATACAATTTCTTTTCCGCTTTCGTCATGCCAAATAACAATCGTGATAATTATTTTAATTCATTCCAACAATTATTTACAGAAAAATAACTTCTTTCGAACTCCGACTACGGCTGATGCATACTTGCTGACCAAGCAGTGACAACGGTACCGTTCACAATGTTCTGAATACGCTTTAACGGGATTTTTTTTCTCTCCGTGCTAACGTGGGCCATGACGACCTTCCTTTAAGGATAAGTTGGTCACATCGTCAGTTCAAACGAACATTACCGGCGGCTTAGTGTAAGTCTTGAAGATCGGTGCAAAAACTAACATTAGGACACGACTAAGGGGACTGTAAGCTGATAATGATCACTATTAAACCCTTATGTTGATTAGTTATACATTTATATTAAAAAACCTCTTCAAGTAGGGCGATACAACTTCCTCATGCTTATATAAGGCGTAAAAAAACAAAAACAATTTTAATATTTCATTTATTCATATGGGATAATTGCGCATAAAAAAATAATACTAACAAGTGACCTAACGAGAAGAATAATAGTGAAGAACAGTTAGAAACAAACGTAGACCATAGCGGCTGAGTCGCAAAAAAACAATAACAGCTTTAACATTTGGGGCGACCTGTGGTTTAGTGGTTAGCGTAACAAACTACTAAACCCAAGATCGCGGGTTCGTAGCCCGGCAGGTGGCCCTAGGATTTTTTAAAGGGAGTGAAGAATCCTTAGTTACGCCGTCCTTCGGAAGGGACGTTAAACGGGGGTCCCGAGCCTGTACGATGTCAGGTACTCGTTAAAAATCCCTATCCTAATAAAACCTGGATAGGCAAAATTTAGAGCTCCCACTGTAGCATCGTCCGATTAGCCATATCAGCATAAAGTGACGTTAAATGAACAAACAAACAAACAAACAACTTTAACATGAACAGCTAACAAAAAAAAAAACTCAGATAAAAAAGAGAACGAACGCCCTGGATTATTCAAAACAACAACCTTCATATATAAAAAAATTGAACTTCGTATACAAAATCGAAAACACTATTCAAACGAAAAACTGATTGCAATTGCTGATCAGATTCATCCGATTTTGAAGAAATTTAATGACACTTCAATGTCTTAAGGATTATTTTAGATAATCCGCAAGAGAAGTTTTACTTCCTTCATAACATAATTTAAATGTTTTCTCATTAGAGTCATATAACAACAAATATTAAATATTTTAAGGTTTTATGAATGTTTCATCATAATTGGCACTAAGGTCAATATTGTCTTGACTATTGTATAAATTTGAGAAAATGAAAATTCGCAGGCACGATGACAAAAAAATTGAAGTTCTACATATAGGGCGAGCTATTTTCTAAATATAAACATATTAAGGAAAATACGTGTGTATGCGAAAATAAAGGATACAAATTTAATAATAAAAAAGACAATGGACTATACAGGTACTATCCCACACAATCCCTGAAAATTTCATCAATGCCAGAATAATGGCAGTACAGTGTCACGCCCGTCACATTAATTTGACTTCAGACTGACACAAGACCAAAGTGGTTCGCTTACGTCTAAAACGTAATTTGTAAATGAAACGTAATTCCAAACTGTTCGAGACTGGAAATTTCGATTTTTAATGATATACCTTTAAAATCCTATAAGCTTTGGAAGAACCATGTGCTGTAAATATGATGGTAGAAGGTAGTATAGAAATCATTGTAAAAACATTGTTTATACTTTCAATGCTTTAGACACACCAGTCGTTAAGTTATATAATAAATTTAGCTAAAGTACTGAACCAAAAGTCCTGCGTATTATACTGGAACAAGGAATGTGATTCTCTCATTTATATACACTTATGGCATCTTGGTGGAGTTTTTTGTTTTTTTTCTTAGTCTCTTGTTTTATTTTTAATACATGTCATTATGGATGAATGAGAGGATCTCTTGTACTCCACTAAGTGCATTGTAGAATTTTATTGTTGAAATAATAAACTAACTGATTTTAATTAATCCTAGGCCTGTGGCTTACAAGGCACCATCAGATGATTGTAACTGTTTATTATTAGAAACTATCAGTCTTGATTAAGACGCTAATTAGTTATTGAATGGAATTATATAAATAAATTATATCCTAGAAAAATCTTCCCATCTTCGTTTCATTTGTTCTTTAAGACGTTGACCGGTGGATTTAGCCTTAGTTGTAGTTCATTTAACATCCGTCTAGAAAAATACCATACAAAATAAATTGACAGTGGTTTCCCAGAATCGACTGTTGTTATTTTTTTTAGGAATAACATACAACCTGTACCGATATGAAAAGTTAGAGGCAAAACTCCATCCCCAAAGAACGACAACACACGCAGCAGTGTTTTTTCGAGAGCGCTTCGCTCAAACGTTGGACAGAGATACGTTTGAATATTTTGTTTGCTCTCTACTCGAGACCTATCTGCGCCTCTTAATAGAATACACCCGTCCCTCTCTGGAGTGAAATATTTATCCATTCGCTTTCTTGGAGGCCTCCAGGCATTCTCCAGGATAGCCTGCTTTGTCTCCGTGATCATTTGACACAATTAATATTCAAAGACTGATTTAGAGTTCGAGCTACACCGTACAGATAACAACTGCGTTCACATCCCCTACATCAACCCTTGTTTATTCTCTCTACCTAAATCATTTTAAATTGTCTTAGAAGATGTGAATTCTCCAGAAAGCCATTTCCTCCTCTTAGACGTTGATTTTTTAATTTATTTATATATTTCTGTTTTTTGCATTAGTAAAATACAGAGAGTTTGGTTAGAATTTTCACAAAAATAATAATACATAAAAATAACAGAATAGTAAACATACAGAGAAAAAGGAGTAGATAATTATAATAATAAACATTGTAATGAAGATAAAATCAAAACTATGGCCATGAGTCGACACCACATCAAAATATGGAAAATTCTTGAAATAAAGCTTGTATGTAAGTAAAGGAGAATTTGTATAATTTAAAAGTATTATTTTGTGGGTAATGGATCAGAGCTATTCTCATACTTAGAGCTTTATAAAGGAAGTTACAGAGATTAATAAATTTATTGTTGTGTTTAGGATTCAGTACTGTATAAATATTGTGATCGTATGAACTAATAAATTTATTTCTAGGTTCTGTATAAAACGGACAGTCGAAAAGGATGTGGTTTAAATCGTCACGTGATTCGTTTAAGCATAGAGGCTAATGGTCTTCAGTATTAATTTTGTGGGATGTTTTATTGTATATAAAATAAACAACTATTTGTTTGCTGGGGGAAACTGTAATTTGGCTTAGAAGTCTTATTCTCTCTAGGGGTAGGTCTGATGTCAGGTACGGCTGAACTGTATTTATACAGAATACATTTCTGAAAAGAACATTGTACTGAGAGCAAAGTGCTCTATTTACATCATGACCGTATAAGCTTTCTTTATATTTATTTATCATTTCGTTTTTATGTTTCAGCACTAATAGTGGGTTTTGGTCAGCCCACAGCCAGCCTGTCAGATATAATACCCTCAAGTTGACTGGACGTTGATTTGAACTATTAAACTTAATTGAATCTTCTATCTATATTCCATACACTCTCGACAGCAAGGATACTAGTAAAGAGGTAAATATCTATTTCGAATTGAAATTTTTAAAGCATATCAAAGTAGCAGAAATAATAACAATTATAATAAGGTTTAGTGAACCCGAAGGCTCGATGCCGACACCACCAATCTCTGCTTACACACTTCCGTCCACGGATCACCACTCAAATCCAAATCCGCCAGATCACTCTTAATGCAATCTTACCACCAACCCCTCGGTCTATCCCTCAGATCCTACCCGGTCGGCACAGCGTTTTAGGAATTCGTTCATTACTAAGTTCAACAGCTTAACACGCCCATCTTAATCATCATGAAGTTATCACTTGAATAATATCAACCGGGTGCATTCTACACTATTCCATGTTGTATAATCTAATAAATTCTCCAGTGGTCTTATCCTTTTCTAGACCGAATATTCTACGCAACACCTTTTTTTCCCCCCCAAATACCTTATATATTGTTCAAACGTATAGAAGGTTACGTTTATAAGATTTGGAAGGATGATTTTTTATAAATTATGATTTTTAGATTTCGGGACAATAGACGCGAGCTTAGTAATTTCGAGACCGAATAATGACATTATTGCTTCAAGAATTTCCTTCCTTTAATCGCGCCTTTATTTCCTCTTGAATCTCATTTTTTCTAATTACCATAAACTCTAAGTACTTAATTAAACTCGAGATGTTCAAACTTATTCCCTCCTAAAACAATAGCCCCAAAATCTCCCCTTTTGTAATAATAATTAAACTTATATATAATGGTACCTGCTTTACTTCCGTCAGCTGTGGGATTTTGTGGGCGAAAACCCGTTAGAAATAATAATAATTAATAAAATAACAATTTATTCTAGCATTAAGCTAAGACTAGACATCAATGAAAGATTACCTTAAACCAATTAAAAGCTAAAAGGCTCATGAACGGAATATATACAAAAGGGAAGCTAAAATTCTATTCGGCTCACGTGTTACATTGTGATTCCACCCACACTTCAAGTATTAGTGAAGTGCATCATAACCCAGTTGGAATGTTTAATGAGCATCAAACGGACACTTCTCACAAAATTATCGGTTTCGAATAGTTCTGTTTGTTGATAGTGTTGTTTGTAGAGCTAATTTATTTTAAAACATCCATGAACAGGTAATAAAATAAATACACGCTTTTTCATCATTATCTTCCATCATAAAATTATTTTAGTTAATCTAATAAAAGTGATAAGCGATGATTACATTATATTGTAATATTTGAAAAAAGTGATAAATACATAATTTAAATATAAGTTACACGATTTAATTCTATTGCTATTAATGGCCATCACGGGATAAAATTATTAATGAATAAAATTATAATACATCACTGAGACACATTTCAGCTAAATTTATATATTAAATTTCGGTTAAATATTTCATTATGTAATTTATTTAATTTCATTACACTATTGCTATTATACTATAATTTTTTATTATTATATAATTGTTGTAATACTATTGTAATGGTTCTAACTGTATATGTTATTATTGGTCTTGTAAAAAATAAGGAGAATGCTATTTTAAGTACTATAACCGTATTAAAAATATTTTTTATTGTTTAAACTGAAGCAACTAAAAATTACCTCTTTTGTAGTTTATTTTACTTTTTTTACACAGCCTATAGGAATCAAGGTATTATTTACAGAACTGTTTAAACAATATATTTGCCTTTAGAATAAACCTATCCAGAATATTTATTTCCAGATATAATTAATAACTAGTATTTGGTTTATACAGTAAACTTATTGACGTTTTAGGAATCTATTTATTAATTTTTAGATTGCTAATATAACTTTTTAAGGTTTTTGTCTAGATTGTTACATTTTCTATACAAAATTTCAAAAATCGATGTTCAATATAAAGTTTTACTTAAACCCTTTTACAAACATTAATTTGTAAAAGGTGGAAAAGTCTTAAAGTAGCTACTCTATTTCCTCAAAATACTTACTTTGTCAATTCGATAAAATATTTCAGAAATTTTATTGATTTCATATTTAACCTTTAAGGTTTATTTTCATTTTCATATAATTTTATCTTCAAATATTTTTTAGATCAACCTAACCAAAATATTTACTATGCAGATATAATTGATAACAATTATCTATTAACTTAATTAGTAATTATTTTATATATAGTTATTGTTAGGTATCTATCTATTAGTTTTTGGGTTGCTGATATAACTTTTCAAGGTTTTATTTTAAAGTTGTCAATTTTTCTAAATCCAAATGGTCATATCTAATGTTCAATACTAAGCAGGTCAGTAATAAAGAGTTCTTTATCCTTCATTTTATTAAATTATTAATTTGTAGTTGAAACCAAACTTTAATTCACGACTCCACTTCCTCAAAATATTTACATTAGTCATTCCATAAAGGATTTCTGATATTTTATTTAATTTATAAATAGGTTTATTTTTAAATCTGTATACCTTTATTATTTATCATATGTCTTATCACTTATTATTTAAAAAACATAATTAAATTGGAAAATAAATATTTACGAGCATTTTACCACCTTGTGTTAAGTTTGTTTTTTGAAATACATATATTTTTTAAAAGTACCACTGCAGTTAATGGAATATTCAAAGAGGGATATAATAATGATGACATGATCTTTACATTCACTAAGTTCATTCCGAGATATTAATTGTCCATTGAGATAGGCCATCAAATTATCCTTGATGAAATCGAGACCCATCAGGTAGAATAAATCAAACCGGTCGCAAGTGACTGTCCCGGGGAGTAATTAAGAGTAATAAGTCATGGTAATTGGTACCATTAGGGCGGGGGTAATGTTAAGCGGGATATTGCGTGAGATGTTAGTGATACGTATGGTTTGGGATCACGAGCCCTCGCTGCGTTAGGGGCGAAAAAAACGGGGGTCATGTGTTTACGAGTTCACGTACTGTCTGCTTTTACAAGAAGGAATGCCCCTAATGCGAAAAGCCTGTATCCCCATTTATGGCACTAGTCCAACAGATAGTCCGGACCAGCAACGTCCAGATCTATCCCGAGAGCTGGAATGACGATCAATAGGTAGGATCCCTCCGTAGAGCTGTCAAATACATTTTTTTTTTCTAATTAAGTAGAATATATTGAAATAACATTACTTCGAAAATATTACTGTATCCAAAAAAATATGTCATGCATTTAGATATGTCTACCATGTGAATAATTGTTTAAGTAGAAATTTGTTGAGAGTTCATCGTTTTGAGGCAAGCTGAATCGTTTCGTTCATGTAATTTTTGGGCCTGAAGTGCAGTTAAACTATTAGCAATAACTCCATTTCAAGCGAATGCCTGACTTTTAACACTTTTCCTCTTCTTTAAGTTCAAGAAACACAATTTGGAAAAAAAAAACGACTTAACCACTTGGCTTGTAGATATTATAGCTTCATATCTTATAAATATTAAACTTAATTCTGAAATAATGGTTTGTGAAAAACACAATAATAATTGAATATATGGCCTGTATATACGCGTATACATAAACAACACAAATGTTTAATTATTATGTTAAAACATAATAATTAAACGATTTTTTTTTGTAATTATTTTTTTATTGCAGCATTCTGTCTATATGAACTATATATCTATATAAATGATAATATGTTGATTGACATTGAAAGATTAATAACGAACATAAATATAATCCCTAAGAACGAGTTATATAATAATAATGATATTATAAGTTAAAAATTGTTCAAGTAAAGAATTCATAAAAGGTAACTAACTCTAGATCATACTGTATTAATTCAAAACGTGTATTATATGTATAAACTTTGTTCCCTCTTTTCTGTGATGGAATGAATAATCAAATCAAACTTTTATTATTTTAGTAACATGTACTCAAAAACACATTATGAATTTTAAATATAAAACAGCATTATAAGTTAGGCAAAACGTATGATAAAAGTACGTGAAATTTGAATCACAATATTTTTAATTGACCAGCTCTTAAGTATAAAACTAACGTTTCTTCCAAATTACAGTCATTAATACAAATTGTAAATTGAAGTTTCGTATCGCTTAACAACAGAGGTTTCTTGGGCTTCACGACATAAAATACTTAAGTTCACGAATCAATAACAACCGAACCCATTTCATGACAAGACAGTGCGTGGCGTTTCACACGCGACTCAATACACCAGCATCAACATGTCTCAAGGCAACATCACGCAATTATTTGGACGGCATAATGGTGATCTCTTATTTGGCTTAACTCTAATTAGTTGGACGGATGGTGGTAATTAATTACGACGGCTAGTCAATCATAAAATTAAATAACAGTATTTATTTACTGTCAGTGCCTTAATCTATATAATCAACAATGGAGCTAAAATCTGTAATGCCTCATTTTACGTTTACCTAGTAATCCCTATTCAAATTAATAAGTGCGATAACATCATAGACGTCGTTAAATTGCTAAGAGCAAGTAATTAACCATTCACGACATATTAAGAGTAAACGCGTCATAAAATGGTATTAATGGAATCATTGTCAACACATCGGAAAAATATGTTTGTCTTTGACTTAAAAGGAACCGTGCTTTTAGGCTGTTTGCCAAAGGGACCTGCAAGAGAGTGTTCTTGTAATAATAGGCCGGTAAGTTTCTAAATATGTTATTAATTATAATGTAAAATAATTAAAATAATAAATAAAAAATAATAAAAACATAAAAAAACTCGAAATCCTTTAAGGGATTCAACAATTCTTGAGAAATCTAAGTTAAAAAATATCAGACACCCATAAGTCCTTAAGTTCTAAATAGTTACACACCGTTTTACAAGTTGATTGTAATTTGGATCCGTTCGTTAGAAAATAGTTTTAATTTTTTGAGGATCAATATATTCAATTGATTCTCTCATCATTAATGTAATTTTGCTAAGTAAGCCTGATTGCAATAAATATAAACTTCGTAGTTGTTTTTTTTCAGCAACTGTAAATTATACCAAATAATATTGATTAAAGTATTTCATAATTTAGCTGTGAAGCTCCAGAATCCTAAGTATGGCTTACAGGGTTACGGGCTTCATGCTTGAAAATTCTTACACTTGAAAATTCAACAAAGGATTTTTGGGAAAAAACTAAAAAAAAAAACTGTATCCATTCTCTATTCAGTGTGTAGAGACTGTTAAAGGGGACCCACTTTAAAGAGGCTGGATGATCCCATAAAGGTCTAACAGGGCTACCCCTGAGATGTTAACAGAATAAATAATTTATCTGCTACAGCCCTTTACGAACAACAGATTAGTAACTGGTAACTTTAAAGCAACCTCAGCTACCGGAATAACAAAATATAAATTCGTTGTCTTACATTTTCCCCTAAACCTTAAACTTATATTTAGAAAATAAATGCTTCTTGAAATATAATAATAGATAAAAAATACCATGCACGTTTAGTTGAGAGACAATAAATATTTTTTTTATAGCCCCACCATTTTTATCGATAAAACTATTCAAAACTAATTATTATTAAATGAGCAATATGGCTGGTGCGATTTCCGCTACGAATGCAGAAAGAATTGTTTTTAATTGGAAGAACACCTGCTGGGCACTTGTTGCTACTGACCGAAATCATATTTAACAAGCTATTCATTAATTTTCCCCTCCATTATAAATTTTAAATTTTACTAAGTAATAAATTAATTAGTTCAGTGCCATTAGAATAATTCCCTAAGCAAGCGTACACTGATAAATGTTGTACCAGTTCGCGTGATCTAAATTCATGTTACTCACAGTGTAATGCCAGGTTGAGATAATAATGACACTAATTTCACTTCGATTCTCGGTACGAATTCTCCTAACGAGACTTTTATATTATTGGGAAACAAAACGGTGCTAATGTAAAATCTATAGCGCCTCCCTCTGTATTATTTAACATTGCCAAATAACACAAATGGAATAAATGTTAATTTTCCTCTATTATGTTCTAAGTTTTCCTCAAGCAATGTATATAGCATACCACTTATGTTTATCTTTTAAAGACATCAGGGATAACTTACCGTACATAAGCTCTGCACATAGGGCACTAAGTTATTAAGCTCAAGGTCCTGAGTTGAAAACATACGATGGCGGATTATTTATTTATTCAGCAATAAATCGTGGACTCTGCAGAATCTTGACACTTTCATAAGTTTCAATATAGAAACTTATTTAAACAATGAAATAAAAGTTAACGATTTCAAACAAAGTATGTATCTTAGTATATGAGTATATAAGTATCTCAGTGCGGCTATATACTACTGATATACTATTCATACACTAATCTACAGTCGGAAACCGACCGTGAAAAATAATTATTAATCCGAATATCGTCCCAATGGATTCTTGGGGATTATTAGCAGCTCATTCAGTCTAATTAAATTCAGTATTCTTAATTTGCATGTGAGTGTAAACTCGGCCCTACCACTTCCCTTCACAACCGTTAGCTTAGAAACAGTAAAACAGGGCTTCACTTTTGTTTTATTCACATTTAATAAAATAAAAAATCCCTTGTGCTTCCTTCAAATTAAAAATAAAATTCCTTATTTAATCTTATATTTCTAAATAGTAAAACAAAGGACATATTTTCATTTATGTCATAATATAGAATCGAAAAATAATTTTATTCTGCCAGCAAATAACTTAAGATAACAAATGTTTAAAGTAATCATAAACTCATATGATATTTACATAAGTACTTGAAAAGTTTATTTTTTTTATTTATTTAATTCAATGATATTTACAACTATAATGGTATTATATCAAGTAAATGTGCAAAAATGTAGAATATGACATGAAAACACTTGTGGAGAAACTACCCATCGATAGCACTCCAATTCTTGAAAAGTAAAACCAAAAAACCAGTAAGCAAAATTTAGGACTCCCACTTGTAGCATCGTCCTATTTGCCATAAGAGCATAAATTGACGTCAAATGAATGAATAAATAAACAAAAGCCGAAAATAAGCCAACAAAAATATAAAAAATAGTAAAGCTATAACAGAAGAACATTAACAATAAGCCATTAGTTAGTTATAAATATAAAGAATACTTTGAAAACCATTTATAAAAAATGACCGTCCTAAATCAATTTGTAAAACAAACTTACATTGATAAATAAAAACTAAAATTATGATCCCTTAATGATTGTTCCTTGTTCAAAGACATCATAATCGTTTGTAGGAGTTTTATAGAGAACGAGGGCTTAAAGTTGATGAAATAATCGGAAAGAGGTGTTTGAAGTTGTCGAGGGGGAATGGAAATGAGGGGTTTGTAAGCAATGCGGCAATTAATCGAGCCTAGGCCTCGAGAGCTGCTTTTATTGGCCGCAGATGCCCTCGGCCCCCCGCCCCGGCCAATTTGCCCCTACACTACCACATTATCCTGATAAATTGCCGCAATTTACTCGCAGAATAATTCAAAACTCATGCCCTATAAAGCAAATGGGGCATCAGTGGCCGGGGAAATCAAAGAGGGAAAAGAAAATCCCGAAGGAAAGCAGGTGGGATAAAGAGTTGGGAGCTGTATTTAAGGTTATTTAGGAAGGTTCGGGCCAATTTTATCTCGTCCCTTTCCTTGATTAAACCTGGGTGGATCTAGCAGGCCTCTTCCTTCAGTACCCACTGAAGTCCCTATATCTTGCTATTAACTCCTATCTGTTTCTAAAAACATTTACCGAGCTTTCTCCAAAATTAGTAGTAAACAAGCATTATGATTATTATCTTTAGGATGGATTTTATGATTTTTTCCATTATGTAAAGTTGATTTTTCTAAATAATGCTCCTCTAAAACATGTACAACCCGTGAACGGGTCTGGGGTTCAGTACATGGTAGAGACTGTTTGTTTTTTTTATGGATAACGGTTGTGTAGGGAGATGATTGGTCCTAAGATCACGCTCGCCCGCCAGACCCCCCCTTATTTTGGGTGCCCACTTTATAGATGCTGGGTGATCCCCAGCAGGGTCCTAGATCCTACATGCTTCTTTTCGGACTGCTAAAAGACCAAATATATTTCTTTCCAGCAGCGGGATTTGAACGAGGACTTTCGGTATGACAATTCAGTGCTCTACCACTGAGCGACTCCGCTCCCCTAAAATCGTCACTTTTTAGTATTTATTTATGTCCATTATATTTTTATTTAAAATATTTGTGAGTGAACTTAATAAAAACTATTACTGTTGTTATTGTGACTGTGTTCATAACTAAATAGTTATTACACTAAAAAATTAAGAACGAAGTTATCCTGGTTATATTGAGATTTTAAAATACACTGGTAACCTATACAACTACAACCCATGAAGGACCTAATGTTCAGTACGTGGTGGAGACTACTGTTTCTAGGACAACGGTTGTGCAGGGAGGTGATTTGTCCAAAAACACACAATCTCCAATTAAGGGTACTGATTTTAATTAGGGTGGGTGAGTACCAGCAAGGTCTCAAAATCTCATGGGTCCTATTCTCGATTGTTAATATATTAAATAATCGGAATGAACCAGAGACCTTCAGCACAGCAACTCAGCACTCTAAAAACTGTGCTACATCGCTCCCTAACACACACTGATACCGTGGGAAAAAACTGTAAAAAATATAGATAAAAAAAATTTTTAACGAACAAAATAGAAACGAATTTAATTTTTACGCTCATAGCATAAAGAATCAATTACTTACACCTTATTATTCTTTATGAGTTATATGGCGAAACAAAAAATTAGTGCATGCATTTAGCAGATTTTTCCTAAACGGTGCAATATATGGTGTGCTGATATTTTGTTTTAGCCAGGACGAACCAATGGCCGAATATAAGAAGCCGAGGGCCTAACCCACTCTTTTTCGAAAACTATTTAAAAATATAGTAACTTGAGCGTATTAAAATAAAATTAAGGTAACTATTTAAAATATATACATAATTTTGAAGGAAGAGGAGTATTTCTGTGAGTTGAGCGCTCAAGGTTTCGGTTTAATTCCAGCTGTAGCAAGAAATTATTTTATTTGTTAATAGCCACGGAAGGACCCAGTGAGATTTACATACTACCCTTGGGGACACCCAGCCTATGTAAATTGGGTACCCTCAAAGGGGAGTAAAACCTGGCGGTTGAGCGTGGTCTCAGACGAATCACCCCTCTATACATAACCGTTCCCCTTTAAACAGTGCATTCTCTTCCCAAAATCCCTGGGATTCTATGCATGGTTATGGCATGTTTATTATGATTTAAAAACAGTTAGTTTCTGTTTAAACAAGTATACCATCGAATAAAGCTACAAAAATGAATGGACACATTTTATAAAATTAT
The DNA here is from genome assembly GCA_964056705.1 of Troilus luridus. Taxonomy (NCBI): domain Eukaryota; kingdom Metazoa; phylum Arthropoda; class Insecta; order Hemiptera; family Pentatomidae; genus Troilus; species Troilus luridus. The sequence continues at coordinate 39,431,251 of OZ057412.1, read as the reverse complement.
ATTAATTTAATTTTTATTCAACTAAGAAAAAAAGTTTATGCTCCATGCTATAGGTGCTGATGCTGCGAAGCTCGATCCACCTTTCAAGAGTATTGATTAAGAAATTGACTAAGATGAGTCAGCCAGTATGAAAAAGCCATCTTCTTTTCGCTTACTTCTTATTGCTAAGGATGACAGAGGCGAGACAACAAAAACCTAATCCTGACTGGGAGGGTACGGCACAGCCTCTTTTATCCGCTGACAGGCGGTGGGGCCCACATCGATTCGAGCCGCCCCTGACGGCGGGACGTGGGAACTATGGGCTATTGAAGAACTGTCCCCGGGGGGTCCTCCGCTGTCTTCTACAGCGCTTCCTTTGCCTTTCACAATATCAGGGGCAGTTCCAGAAATATCTGTGTGCTGTACAAGAAGACATAAATCCATTATCTACAGTCTCGTTGGGTCGAAACGATTTTGACGACTCATGGAATGATCTGAACCCAATTTTAAGGACTCTCACCTCAATAGGACGGCCACAAACATGGCAGGATCACGCTCAAAATCTCAGTCTAGAATGAGAAGAAAATAAATAAATAAAAATAAAAGGACACTGTGAGCCCCGTTACCGGAATATGAAGAACGAATCGAACAACTAAAATCAGAACTTTTTCCACTCCAAATCCATCTATTAAGAAGAGAACACACAAAAAAATCGTTTGTAGGACAAAACAATAGCAAAGTTCAAACCCAAGAGGTTACGAAAAACAAATTTAATAAAAAAACTGTTTATTTGTTAGAATTCACAACTATATGATAATTATACACCAAGTAAATAGAATGATAAATAAATAGTTAAAGTTGTCTGAGTTTATTCATATTAGTTCCTTAACAAAAAATGTTTTAAACGTTAGAGGTGTAAAACAAGAGGGTAAATGATACTAGTTTTATACACCATGAAGTCAGTTTGAATCGATATCATCGGTTAGGAGCATTTATCGGTTATGTTGACGTCAAACTGTGAATCGATTTAAAAAAAACAAACTTGTTTATTGAAATTTGCAACTGTATAATAATGATGCATCAAGTAAATAGAACGAAAGATGTATAATGGCATGAGATATGGCAAGTAGACGCTACATACTGGTAGTAGTCGATTACAAATTCAACTTAGGCCATCCTCTATTCAGACGCCTTGGAGGATTATCAGGAATTAAGGAGGTAGCTACGTTTTTGAAACTAGTGGTTTGAGTGGGAATAAAGTGTGAAGTAATGGGACATTAAAGTCCTTATGGATGACTTTGTTCCGAACATTTGTTAGGTTAGTAACTTGTTCGGAGCACTGAGGATTTTGGATTGTAGTAATTGGAAATGAGGGGAATTCGATGAATTAGTGGAGCCCCTATTTTAAGCCTAAATAGGACTTATTATCGTTTGTCGAGATGTAGTACTTAGTACCGGCTCATTTCTACAGGAATCAGTGGGATGTTATTAAACGATAAAGGAGGACAGGAAGTCATTGGTTTACGACGGAAGATAAAGGTGATTTGACGGGATAAGTGGGAATTTATTTTAACCCTCTAGTTTTTACTGCATTCTTCAAGTTCAGTGATATGAGATTGAATAGTATGATCATAATTAGATCGACCAACGTCATATCCAAGGAAACAGGAAAAAGGATTGCGGCAGCTAACCGGTGCTATTATGGCTTGAGGAGGCAAATCAGGAGCCAGACACGAGACAGACTAAAGCACGATTGTATAAAACTTTGAATAGACCGGTGTTAACCTATGCCTCACAAACATGGACGATGACAAAGGATGATGAGAATAACCTCCTTATATTCGAAGTGAAAATTTTGCGACGTATATATGGCCCTGTAAAAGAAGGAGAAGTTTGGAAGAGACGGTGGAACCGGGAGTTATACGCCCTGTATAATGACTTGAATGTCGTCGACTTCATAAAACTGGAAAGGTTAAGGTGGGCCGGCCACGTGAATCGGATGGAGGAGAGTGAAAATCCTAAGAGTCCTTGAGGAAATGATTGTTCGCACCAGAAGGAGAGGCAGACCCAGACTGAGGTGGATGGATGGTGTGGTGAATGCCTTTTGGCTACTGCTAGGAACACCGAAATGGGGAGCAGCAGCAATGGATCGAGCTGGATAGCGGAAGCTCCTGGAGGAGGACTAGACCCACCCCAGGGTTTTAGCGCCATATAGATAGATAGATCATAATTAGAACTCATTTTCTTCCAAAAATATTTTTGGTTGAAAAATCCAATAATTAAATAATTTTAAAAATATTATATATTATCTCAATACTTTATGAATACATTTTTATAAAAACAGCCAATAAATGTTTGGGACATCCAGGCCAATGACCCATGGCTATGCGAGAGCTCCACCCCCAAGACCCGGCAAAAAATAAAGGCCTAATATTTCATTCCAAGTAATATCGTAATGTTTCGCTCTCTGCTCTCATACTGTACATTCAGATTCGAAAAAGGAAAAGCTCAAAAAAGCGGAGCTTTTTTCTTTTTATTCAATTTAAAAAAATTAAAAGTTATATGAGGCCAACGACGAATCAGGAAGGGCGCTGCTTTCAACTAAAAATAAACAAGTCAAAGAAACTTCCTTATTGCTGTCCTCAAAAGAAAAATATAGGATACTAATATCTGGATACGGAGTAGTCGAAACATTAACTTATGACATTTTAAAATCATTTCAAAAATTAATTTCCATATTAATATAAACGTACTCTTTCTCCATCATTTAAAAAAAAAGGGAGATTGATAACCCGATGGTATGAATGCTATATCTGGAATCGTTACCCACGAACTTCTTTCTCTCTTATACAATAAACCTTAGGACTAATAATTTACAATATTATTAATATGTATTTGACGTTTCGAGTACGCTTTGTGCTCTTCTTCAGTATATTGTATAGAATTTCAGAGTAATTGTAGTTAGTTTAAGTCCTACTCTAATGAGATTGGACAATGAATGATTAACATACATGAACATATATTCATTGACCAATCATTAAGACAAATATACAAACAATGGCTCACCCAAGGGTATTATTTACTGAAAAATAGGGCAATGGAAAGGAAATGTAAAAAAAAAAAATAATAATATGTTAACAGAAAAGATAAACTGATGTTGGTATGTCTTTATAAATTATAAAAAAAAAAACTATCTGCAGTTTTTCTATTAGGCTGAATTACTTTGGAGTATTTTTTATATTTTACTTACTTTAATTTATATTATACATTACTTTCTTATAATCTTATTTAAGGAGCATCAAATTATGATATTTTATTTTATATCTAAAAATCAATTATAACTTATAAATTATTGACCACGGAGTCGTATCATTCGAAATAGAAACAAAGTAAAATACAAATATAAGGAGCAATATCTCCTTTGACTTTAAGCAAATCTTCGGAGTTCAGAATTTTGACAGATCTTAATTTAAAAACCAAGGCTAAACTATCAACAAAGTTTAATTAATGTAAAAATTGCATTGTTTATTATTCCTCTGCTACGAAGAGAGTGAAGGATAATCGACATGCTGCCTCTACCTCACAGAACGATAGCGTGTTCTCCCTTATCAGCTCTTCGGCGGCCTAAGTCTTGCTTATCTCTCTCACAACAACTCAACCAGAAGTCGTACACAATGTTAATGACCTGTGTTTACTCTAAGATCTATGCTTTCCAACTGTTTCCTGATAGTTGGCCGCTGTTTCGCTTGTTTTATCAAACACAGTTAGCACTAAAACAGCTAACTCTATGCTTTTGAGTCGAGGGTGTAAAAGGTAGTTTTGATAGTTTGTAGAATAAAGTAGATAAGAGATTATATATAACCTTTATTACAATTATAATTTTTTTTTTAAATAACATAATAAATTAATAGGGAGAGGAGTGGCTCAGTGGTAGAGTACAGTGTTACCATGCCGGAAATCCTGGTTCAATTCCCGCTGCAGGCCATGATTTTTATTTAGTCTGTTTGCAGCGGGAGATGGATTAGATAGATAGATAGATATAAAATGCTCTTTATTAAATTATTTACAACTGTTCTTTTTTAATTTTATTTTTCACATTAGCAACCTCAGCATGGTACTTATACCGTCTGCCGGGAGTTTGATTAAACTACTAAACAACAATGAAAACCAAAAAATAAATCAAATTTCTTTTTGACATTAATAATTAAATTCTGAAATTAAAAAATGTCTATAACGACCTGCATTACTTACAAAATTATATAAACCTATAAAATTTTCTCCATTCAGAATATCTATTAATTTTTGTTTTGATATCAGCTCATATTTTAAGAATTTTTTTCTATACAATTTTAAGACGGGACACACTGCCAGGAAGTGAAAACTGTTTTCAATTTCTTTCAGATTACACAGTGAGCATAGCTGTATATTTTGCGAATCAATTTCAAATGGTTTGTAATTTAGATTCAGAAGTTCCCCTCTACACTTCATAACTACGCTCATTTTTTGTGTTGCTTTAAAATGTCTATGGTAATCTATTGTTTTATTTAATGAGCTATAGAGGCCGTGGTGTGTGCCCTCTGCTGCTTTTGCATGGCAAACTTGGATAAAATAATCTTTGTACAGCTCTAACATTTTGAACATTTCTCCCTCCCAAGTATCCACGGAGTTTAAAGTTAAATCCAGTCTGTAATTTATTTTTTTTGCAATTTCCCCCCACTCTTTAAACCATGATATGTTTTGTTTTATTATTTCTCTTGCTATAACTGTACATAGCCTATTTTCTTTATAATCTAGTATTTTTAAAATATAATTGGATTGCATTTTTAGTGTGTACATGTGTATTAATTTTCTATTCATTTCTAAGTACACAAAGTAATTTGGGGTATTAACCGGTAATTTAAAAATTTTTTTAATGAAATACCTTTCAACTTTTTCTATTTCCTCAAAATATTTGTGGCCCCAAACTTGACATCCATAGGTTATGACATTTTTAATTGTTGACTCAAATACTTTAAATTTTGACTCTAATGGCACTTCTGGATTTTTGAACAGTTCTCTCCACATCATATTAATCCCAACTTTTGCCTTACTTACTTTTTCTTTAATGTCATATTTCATTTTTAAGTTATTGCACATCACCACCCCTAGATATTTGTATGATTTCACACATTCAATTTGCTCATTATTTAGGAACCATTTCTCTTTTTTTGTACACATTTTGCCTCTATTATTCTTCTTAAATACTATAATTTTTGATTTGTCCAGATTTACAAACAAATTCCATCTTTTACAATAGATTTCTAAATTGCCTATCATGTACTGCAAACCAACCGGATTATCTGATATTAGGACAATATCGTCAGCATAAGCCAACATATTCACTTTCTTATGCCCCACTATGACTCCTCCCCCGAGATTCTCCGCTAAATCATTTATGAAAAGAGTAAACAGGTATGGACTCAGTACACATCCCTGCTTGACCCCTATCCCTGTCTTGAATGACTCCGTAACTCCATCTTTTGTCCAGACCACTGCCTCCGTGTTTTCGTAAAGACTTTTTATAGCGTTAGTGAACTTAGTTGACAAACCCATTTCGTACATTTTGTAAATTAACCCATTCCTGTCCACAGAGTCAAACGCTGCCTTGAAGTCGACAAAAAAACAATAGATTTTATTTTTCCCTAAATGCCACATGTACTCTATTAAATTGCTTAAAATAAACAAATTGTCAACAACTGAGCGGCCCTTTCTGAAACCTGCTTGGCCTTCTATCAATACATTTCTTTCTTCCAACCAGTTTGTAAGTCTTACTGCTAGCATCCCAGAATATATCTTCGAAATGGAATCTAAAAAAGAAATACCCCTGTAATTTGTCACTTCGCCAAGCTCACCTTTTTTATGGAGAGGGAAGATGATTGATTTTCCGAAACTCTCTGGAACTTTACCTTCATCAAAACAGAAATTGAACAGCTGCAGTAGAGCTTTCGTAAAGCATTCAGGAGAATTTTTATAAAATTCACTTGGTATTCGGTCAAGCCCAGGTGCTTTATTGTCTTTTAACTTATTTATGGCTGCGACCACTTCATCATAACTGAATTGATTATCTAAATACCCATCCTTTACCCAAGGAGCCGCATATGAGACAAGTTCAGTAGAAAGATGAAGGTTATACTGTTTTTTAAAATGCTCTTTCCATTTCTGTGGTTGAATATTTCCAATACGGAAGTAGTTTTTTTGCTTAAATTTATTAGTCAAGTCCCAGAAATCCTTGGAATCCCTCGCCCTCTCGAACTTGTCACCTATCTCCCTGAAGTAGTTTTCTTTTTTCCCTTTACAGAGTTCCTTATAATTTTTTACATTATTTAAATATGCCTTTCTGATCAAGTGGGAGTTTGTATTTCTGTACAAGTTCAATAGTTTAAATATTCTTTTCCTCTTATTATGACACTCATAGTCATACCAAGGTTGTTTTTTATTAATCTTAAAGTCACCCCTACTTCTTATTACATAGCATTTTTTAATTAGCTCCTTCATCTTCTCAAAGTCTGCCAGCCCTATTAGCTTTCTTTCTTTCAAAAATGCATCTGTTTCTTTTTCTATCTTTTCCCTATACTCCGCTGACCTCTCTTTATGCCAAATCATTTTCGGGATTAGCTGACAGCATTGTTCATCCTTTATCGCCATTTTTATTCCAATGCTTATGACTAGAGGCATGTGGTCCGAAAATATTTGTTTTTCTACTTCAAAACCCTTTACTATTTCTTTAACCCCTATTGAAATTATACCTAAATCTATTGTGGAACAACCGACATTACTGATGTATGTAAATTCTCCCTCTCTGTCCCCCTCTGATCTACCATTAAGTATAATTAGCCCATTATCATCGCACAGTTCCAAGAGTTTTCTTCCTTGCTTACTTACTTTCTTGTCTTTTGATTTCCTATTCTTTACCAATTCTCCTTCTCGGTTATTATCTTCCCAATATGTAGTCTGCCTTTCTCCTATCCTCGCATTTACATCCCCTACCAACAGGTATTGTAGTTTATCCTTACTAAAAATTAAATTTTGTAGCCTTTCAAATTCTTCTACCCAATACCTAGCATTAATATATAGTGGAACAATGTGTACTGATTCCTTTCCCGTTTCTAACTGTATTAGAGTCTGATTTTCTACCGTTACATATTTACATAATTTTTCCTCCTTTAACCATTTTTTATATCCGAATATTTTACCACCGCTAGCTCTACCATACTTACTAGTTCTGCTGGCTGGCTCGCAGTACAGACAGTAATCAACAAAATAATTCTCAATGTGCACGTTACAATTATCAATTTCTAAATGGGTTTCAAACAGGCAAAATATGTCATACTTACATACAAAATTGAAAAAAGCAACATTATCTATCTTATTTTTTATCCCTGCTATATTGTACCCTAATAATTTAATCGTTTTATTAGATTCATACAGTCTTGTAGCCAAATTAGAGTTTACCCGGCAGACGGAATATTCCTATTTACTAAGTGGTATCTTCACCTCTTCGTTCTTCGCTGGTTGATTGGCCTGGACCCCTGGCGTACAGCAGCGCGACCACAGTTCTTCTCCCAGTAGACCCCTCAAGTAGTTAATGTCTTCTTCTCCTCCCGAAACACCACTTTCATCATCCCACTGATATTCCTTCCCATTCAGAATCAGAGTGTCCTTTCTGACCAGGCATTTTAAATGTCCACCCTTTCTCATAATTTCTTTTTTGATCCAGAACATCCTGTTTCTTCTATTTCTTACTTTCCAGGTGTAATCCCTATCTATGTAAAAGCCGGTCCCCTTTAGTTTCCTCGTATTCCTTAATATGTCTGTAACTACTCTACTGGTGGTAAACATTACCTTCTTAGCCGTACGTCCTTTGCCTTCCTTTCCTACTGTAAAGGTGTCCTCTATCTTCCCTTCCACTTCAACATTCAGCACTTCTTTACAAAAGGTTGTTATTTCTTCAACATTTTCTTTTCCGTCAAATCCTTTAAATATTAAATTGTTTCTTCTCAACTGGTTTTCTATTGCTTCTAGCCTCTTATCATTTTCTTGATTTTTGGTCTTCATTTTCTCCAGTTCGTTCTTCAAAATTAAATTTTCGTCTTTTAGTTTTTTAATTTCTGTGAAGAGCTCTGATATATCTTTTTTTGTCGCCAGTCCCTTTGAGTCTATCATCGCTGAAAATTGTTTCATCATTTCTCCATAATCCATTCTATTAATTTCTTCTCCCATTTCTGATGACACTGTATCTTCTGTCCGACTTATTTTAGTACCCACTAAAACTTCCGGCGACGATCGACTTCTCTTGACCCTTTCTTTTTTTTGTATTGGCGTTGACAATTCTTTCCCTTCCACTGTATAATTTTTAATTGATTTTGGCATTTATTTTATTCTGTTAAGAGAAAACCTTATTTTGTCTTGGTTTATTGAATGTTTGTTATTTTTATTTCGTTGTAATTGTTTTGGTTAGGGTTTGTTATGGCTAGACATTTATATTCTATCTTTCAGGAATTAAGATATTGTTTGTATACTCTGTGGGATTATGACTCACTAGCCTACGTAGTTTACCTGCAGGTTCCCGCTCGTGGCCAGTTGCTCCAGTTTAAATTTTTCTCCTTATTTTTTTCCCGCTAATCCACTCGGTGTAAATTCTCGTCCATTACGTAGAATTAACACAGGTACTGTATTTTATTACTGTTGCAATTTTTTTCACCATACACTCACTTTTATCCACTTTTTAATAAACTTTTGCAAGACACGATGTTCACTCTACGAATGCTAGAACCAAACTCCGCTGGCCGCTGTTTCGCTTGTTTTATCAAACACAGTTAGCACTAAAACAGCTAACTCTATGCTTTTGAGTCGAGGGTGTAAAAGGTAGTTTTGATAGTTTGTAGAATAAAGTAGATAAGAGATTATATATAACCTTTATTACAATTATAATTTTTTTTTTAAATAACATAATAAATTAATAGGGAGAGGAGTGGCTCAGTGGTAGAGTACAGTGTTACCATGCCGGAAATCCTGGTTCAATTCCCGCTGCAGGCCATGATTTTTATTTAGTCTGTTTGCAGCGGGAGATGGATTATATAGGATCTAGGACCCTCCTGGGCCCACCCAGCCTCTATAAAATATTATAAAAATAGGGTACCCAAAATAAGGGGGGGAAATCTTGCGGTCGAGCGTGACCTAGGACAAGTCACCTCCTTGCAGAACCGTTGTCCATGAAACAGTACAGTCTCTACCATGTACTTAACCCCAGACCCTTCATGGGTTGTTGTGGTACAGGTAAGGTAATAAATTAATATTGATATATTATGATTTCTAGCCTTATGGTTTTTGTTGTTTAATATTATTTATTTTTTTCCTGTAGTAATTTTTGAAGTCAGTATTTTTTGCATTTTCAATTTAGTATTTATCATCTGTTTTTATCTAACCTTTTCCACTTGGGGTCTGGAAACCTTCCTTATGGTTTCATAGTTGTCTTTGGGCCTTGGAGGTGGTTGTGTTATCTGGTTAGTCAATGACAGATTTGTTTTCTGTGTTGGCTTAGAGACTTGAAGATTTTTCGTTGGAATTTGTCCACTAATATCTTAAAATATTAAATATTATTAAAAATCTGTACTACTACAACCCATGAAGGGTCTTGGGTTTAATACGTAGTAGACCATACTGTACCTGGGACAACTGTTGAGCAGGGACCCTTTTTATTTAGGCAGCCAGTTTATAGAAGATGGATGAGCTCCAGAAGGATCCATCTCCGGCTGCTTTCTGATTAAATAAAACTGCGGGATTTGAACCCAGGTCATTCGGCACGGTAAAACAGCGCTTTACCACTGAACCATCCCCCTTCCAAAATAATAAATATTATTGTAATTTTAGAGGATACACCAATATTTTCGAATCATACTTGTTGTTTCATTAAGAAAATTAAAATTTAACATTTACGTGTTTTTATTGATTTCTTTTTTATATTTATTGTTATTGCCGTCCTTCCTGAGAGTTAGCAAACGACTTCACCTTCAGAAAATATTTCCTAAGCTACTGAAAGCCATTCGTTTTGGAAAGAAATCACGGAAGGGGATGATGGTATTAGAGGGGTGGAGAAGAATTTCCTCTTCATCCTTGGGGTTGAGGATTTTATTGATATAGCGAGGAAAAGAGAGAAAATAACAATGTTCCATGTACTTTCAACGTAAAAATGAAAAAAGTTCTCCAAAGGTAGCACTAGAACTAAGTAACTTTATCAAATAAAAATCATGAATAATATCAACAATGTTTTAGCTAAATTCATTGTTATATACCAAGAGATTATTATTATAGATTATATTCTAATCCACTACACATTAAATTGATTTTTACAAAAGGATCTTTTATTACAAATATATTACAATACAACTAAATTTATATATGCATGAGTACAATAAAATAAAAATAATATAAATTTAATTGATGATAGATTTCTTAGAAAGTGTTTATTTGACATACTAAAACTGAAAAAATATATTTAAAGCATTAATAGAATATTTTCAACATTATCTAATGCCAAATTAATGATAAGAATAAAGATGATGCTATAAATATAGGAAAAAACGGATATAGACAATTATTAAATGAGAAAACTTTTCCAATATCTCTCTTAGGGTGGAGATGGCTCTTGATGGGAAAATAGTTTCATTTTATTGCCAACATGTGCTTCAGAAGTACAGATGGTTCATATGAGGCAATAACCAATAAAATTAAAGGCTTCACAAAATTTTATTTCGTAAATCAAACAGATATATTTTATATTTTCCTTAATTATAAAAAATAATTATATACAGGATAATCTAGCCTTAAGTCATTGAGAAAAATGTGGAGTTCATAATTTACTCTCCGTTTAAAATCAACGTAAGTTTTTATTCCTAATGTTATGTAATAGTTTTGTAGTACACTAAATAATTGTAGGTATTTTTGTTACTTTTTACTAAATTAGTTAATATTGGACAATCGATTTGTGTATCCTTGGCAACGAGCTGCTCAAACCATGTGATACATTATGTGTAATCGTTTATATTAAGTTATCCTTTCTTACTTCCATAGATTTTGTTAAATACAGTTAGTTTCATAAAACCGTCTCGTTCCATTACACGGAAACTGAGATCGACAGTGACTACCACAGACTATGATGTAACATCTAATAAGGCCTTTAAATGAATAGATCTTTAACTAACTAAATATAATCGAAAACCTTGAATAAGCAGATGGGGTAGTGCTCGTTGTTATTGAACTTATATGTATTAATATGTCCAACCACCGAGGCCTGACAAATATTTTACTTATTGACAGATACTTAGTAACTTCCTTATTCAAAAGAAAATAGGTCAGACCATTATAGACGTCTTTATCGTTTGTTAGTCGATCACTACTTGTCGTTCAAAACATCCACCCGATAAAAAACAAGACAATCGCTGCCCCAATCTAAGCTCAACTTAATAAAAAATTTATTTCGAAAGCAATCATTTTTTCCCTCCGTGAGGAAGGGTTAAAATGAATTATTTACACAATCTGTAACCATTAAAAAAATCATTATTTTCATCAGAATTAATCATCTAAGAACGTACATTTACTAAATAATTACAAACAGTGGGCTTAAAATTCTTGAGATAACTTGCATTTTTATTTCCGTTTTTAGAATAAGTTAAAGATTTTAATTACTATACGAGAGGCAACAAAATAAAAAGATACTGATGATTCTGATGATGACTTACTTATTTATAATGTTATTTGAGATCTTTCACTCCCAAATTTTATTTATATATATATTTATTATGTAAAAATACATGTTTTCTTCTCTATAATGAAAAGAATTATTATCTAAATTTTCCTTTGGTCTAAATATTGAGGAATGTTTCTGACTTGGATACGAACCCTGGTAGCATAGTGGTTTAGAGCACTGCAGCGGAAATGCAGACGACCCTGGTTCGAATCCCGGCCAGGGCAAATCTTTTCTCTTCAAAACAAAAATATTTAAAAACCAACAGTTTTAGTTTGTCAGTTTTTTGATCAATTTCGATTAATACGTGTCAGGGAAACGAAGCAATAAAAATTAAGTATACATGTATCCGATTATTTTTTTTTTCTATTTTGGCCCAATTTTGCATGATTTAAAAATTTATCTGATGGACAATTTCCGATGTAGCTCGACTGCTAGACTACGAAAATCGCGTTTAGAAATGAAAAAACAAAATAATGTGACCAAAATCGAGTATTTCCGATTAAGTTTCCCTTCCAATTTTGGGGCCTATTTATTCAAAATATAAAAAGAGATTTCGGCTACGAGGCCTTATTATGTTGCCTATTGGCCTGATATATATATTCTATTATTATAGTATATATTTGTTATTTTTAAGGAACCTGGTCCCGGATCTATTATCGACTATTATTATCTTTCTGTTACTAGTTTATATTATTATCGGGCAAAGATAATATTTTTCTAGAAACAATTGGTTATCCAAATAACTACAAAAGGATCCAGTACAAGGGATTAATCAACTGTCCATCAGAGGAGGGATGGGTAACCAAGTTAGTCTGGCCGCACACGTCGCTCTGGCTCAAAGCAATCAGAGCCAGCAGAGCAAGGAGGACCGGGATAAAATTAAATAAAACGGGGAAGAAGAAGAGTGAAGTGGAGAGAGAAGTTGAACTGACGTGTCAATAGCAACGCCAAACTTTTTTTAATTAAGGCCACGAGGGCTTAGCCGGCTTCAATTACATTCGCTGGACCGTGGCCCTCCGCCGGCTTCCTCTTCCCCGTCTTTAATACCCCTTATTCTCTTCTCCCCCAAACCAAACTTTTATTTTAAATAGCTTCTTCAGAACCACTTAGCATAAAACTCACGTGGTATAAGATACTCACTCATAACTGTTCTAGGTATATACCTTAAACAAGGTTTATTAGATTCTCAATTTTTTCCATGCCAGAGGTTTAACGTTGAATACAATAGAAAAAAAAACAATAAAACATAAAATTCTCAAATGAGCGATTTGAGTTTTGCTATAAATACGAGAATTTTTTTTAATTTAAAAATTGTTTGAAAAGTCTACCCAAAATGATTTACCAAAAATCAATGAAATGAATCGGGAATTTACTGAACTAATATTTAATAATTCAAGATCAACGAATTAAGTTAGGGGGGTATTTCTGTTTAAATGTAAATTACTGAAATTCAACAAATAATATAAAACCATTACAATATAGCAATCTTAATTGAAAAATACTCCATTGAACATAGAGATAGCACCATCATTTCAAATTAATAAGTAATCAAGTTACAAGTTGACAAAACTGTTTCGAAACTGTATATTCAAACAACTATGCAATTAGGCGTAAAAATAAATCCAATACATTTTTGTAATTAGAAGGTGTGTTGAGCGAAATGGTGCCAATCTCTGGTTTAACCATTGATTGAGAAAAATGGTCCATAATAAAAACTCATGTAATTTATTTATTAATATCAGACCTACTGAAATTATAACTTCAGTTTTTCATTTTCAATTTATGATATCACGAAAATACTAAAAAAGCGGATCAAGTATTTTACATGCTTTTAACTCACAGTTTCGGGCCATTCGACCTGCAAAATGAAATATTGAGCAACCAAAACATTTTTGAAAACAACTTAACCTGTTCCTTGTTTTGAGGACCCCTCGAAAATTCTTTTACATATCCCTGATAAAGCCAGATTAATTAATCCGAAACATCAACACCCGATAAATATTCATTTTTTTTTATTCAGTTCTTCTCTTATAATTTTACCTTTAAATAAGTATAATTCGGTTAAAATATAATTATTATATTTTCTAAGTATACTGAGTAAAATAAAGCAACGTCCAAATTTAAAACTTGTTTTAGAATAATATTAATGTCTTTTTGTAAAGAAATGTGGAAATAGGGCTTAACACTAGTTTATTGGAAGTGCAGCAACAACTGTTAATTGTGATCAACAAGAGTAACAATTGTTAAAGTTTTTTTTATTCTAGGCGTTTATTCAAATTTCAAAAAAAAAAAAAAAAAAAATGGAACAAGGCTAGTTATAAAACATTTATCCTCCAACTCCAAGAAAGAAGAGTATAACCTTAAGGTGAGTCATTATTTTGTAATTATCTGATATGATATTTAACGAGATGATGGCCCATGATGTTGATGAATCTCAACTCTAAATAATTGCAGCCGAGCTAAAAAATATTAAATCATTTTATAATTGGTCTCGGTTGGGGTCAAATAAAAGGCCCCTATCAAAGATAATCATCAAATTCGCCAGCACGCTATGGTTAATGATTTATTTACTCTGTTATAGCCCACTGGTTTAAATTTATCATTCTACTCTAGATTATATTAGTATTAAAATTAAATACTTATTAATTTTTTTTTAAATTTATTTATTGATATTTACAACTATATTACAATAATATAACAAGTAAATAGGCTAAGTGATACATAATGACATGATATAATGACAAGTAGAGAAACTACCCACTGGTAGTACTCAAATCGCATGTTCAACTAAGAAGGTCACGTGGCCATCTTTTTTTCAGACGCCTCGGAGGATTATCGGGAATTCAAGAGGAAGCTAGGTTTGGAACTAGAGTGTTTGAGTGGAAATGAAGTTTGTTATGAAAGGATAGATAGCGGGTTCGGGCAAATTCAGCAACAAATGGGACATTAAGGTCTTTATGGATGACTTTATTCTTAATAAAATAAGGAGCATTGAGGATTTTACGAAGGATTTTCGATTGTAGGGATTGGATACGAGAGGAATTTGATGGCTTAGTGGAGCCCCAAAGCTCTACTCCGTACGTCCAAATATGTCGTATAATGGTCATGTATATGAGTATTAATTAATTTGAAATAATTAACAAGAAAAATGAACTATTCCCCATGAACTATTATACCCCAATTCCTATTTAAATACAATTTTTATATTAATGGCTACCTAATTTCTTAAGAGAATATATGACGAATAAAAAGTAATACTCCGTATATGATACCGTAAACAACCGTTACTGATTCGTCATTTTATTTTCATATGTTAGTTTAAATTTAAAAGAGAGAAGAGTCATTGCAATCATTGCAGTACAACTATTTTATTGTACTAACCGAATTGAAACCTTAGCTATAAAAATAAACTTAAAGCAAATTCCGAAAAATAATAAACATCTCAAATTTATATTATAAAAAATCTAGATGGCTTCTAAGTTGAAATTTTTATTTGAGTACAACCAATGGGTAGTTTTTCTTATTGTCTTTTTCATCCCAATATGTATCATTCATCCTATTTACTTGTTGTATTAGTATAGTACAGTTTTCAATTTCATAGAATAGTATATATATTAAAAAATTCAGACTGTTCATCCAAAATGGTGTTTTGCCTTTGAATTTCAAAAATAATAAATTTAAACACTGAATTTATTATTTTGATTTTAATAAATTAAAATTAATCGTGTCCATTTTAAGCAAAAATGAAGAAAAATTAATATAATTCTAAAATAATCAACGGCGATATTTAATTACTGTAGATAATTTGGCAATATTGCCAATAGCATAAATTTGGTTTATAACAGTTACAACCTTAGGTTGAGTTACTAGAATTCCAGAGACTACACTATACTAGAAATCCGAAGACACACATGAAAATAAATCTAACATTTATTTCCGATTAGGAATATTGCCCATTACAAAGTCAAAAGCACACAAATATTGATAGAATAAATATTTAATATTAATTAAAACTTTTAATAAAATAGCAAATATATCACCTTCCCTCGATTGGAACCATATTAATTCCTGTGCCACCATCGATTCAATGGTTGAAATACTCACTGCCCATCTCAAAAGCATCCTGGATACCAACGCCCCACTCAAAACTTTAACCTTCCGTCATTATTCCGCTCCTTGGATGTGTCGTAAAGGGGCCTGATGCTGCCCGTAGACGGTTTAGACGTACAAGGGTTACTGATGACTATCGAGCGTTCAGGGTTCTCCGCAATTTGACACAGTCTACAATCAGACAAGCAAAATCCAAATACTTCCACGAAGCCCTTTCCAATGCCCCCGATGCTAAATCTAAATGGCATCTCCTCCGAAAGATCTTCCTCTGTAATCCACCATCCTCCAGAGCCTTTCCTCCCTCTTCCGATGAAATGAACTCGTACTTTTTGTCTGTCTCAATTAACATACCAAATTCACCCTCCTCCGTCATATCTCTAATGCCATCTTTCAACCCCGACAATTTTTATTTCTTAGACATTATATGGACATCGATAGTCTATAGACATTTCAATTACCGACATTATTTCCTCCGTCCTGAAATATTAATTAAAACTGCAAAATGTTTTTACCAACACCTGGTCAAAACGACAATCGAGAAACCAAAATCCATTCTAACAAATCAAGATATGAGACCAAGGATAGAACCAGATGCTTGGAATTTTAAAAATAAAAATAGTTACAAATAAATAATCATATAAATAAAATCTGTTCCTTTGCACACATTATCTCGTTTTCATAGAGGCGTAGTCTATAAGTAGTATTAAGTACCAGCTCAATCTAGATATTTTAATTTATTGGATAATAAAATATTCGATTAAAATATTTTCAAAAGAAAAATAAATAGGGAAGTTGGGGATAATACAATTTGTCATAGCTTATATCCCTTAGAATATTTATTTTGTACTACAAAAACTGGTTTTTTAAACTTAAAATCATATAATTTATAAACGAACATTTGAAAACTTTTTGAAAAGCTCTTAATAGAAACTCGGACGGAATATAGTTTGAAGAATAGTGGATGTTCTAATGCATTTCTAAACTTGGCAAACATTCTGAATTTAACAAATTAATGATAGCTATTTTCCAGACTACCTTTTTCATGTTACCTGTCTTTTTGTACTAAAACTAAATTGTTATTTGTTAAGTCGTAGCACCGACTTAAATTGTTTGATTTGAAAGAAAACAAGCCTAAAACTAGCATTGCTATAAATAGTAAAAAATAATAGAGCTAGATGACTGTGGATTATTTCGCTAGCACGAAGACAATTTTAGGTACTCGGAATATTCGCTAAGGCTATTTTCTCTGTGCTTTTCTCGTGCAAGAAGAATATAAGGTAACTGTTCTCTTGTTCCTCTAATCTCACTACTTTGGAAACTAGTTTACATGCTAAACTTATGGGCTTTTAACCAGCACAAACGGGATAAAATCCTGTTCCCGATATGTAAAATCAAAATCATATCACTGATTTCTAGTTTCATAGGCGGGTTTGACGATTTATAAAAGTCCAACAATATTTGGAAATACCATTTCTTCTACTAATGCTAAATATCATCGAATATTTCAGTGTTATTATTCGCACGCCATTATTTGATTAATGATTTTAATTATTATAATTTCAACCTGCCTTGACTAAACTTTGTACCGAACAAATGCATTATTAACAATGAATAACAATTCATGATATTAATTAAGAGCTCACGATTTTGGCACCCTAACACCGCAACATACATCTTTGTATAGATAAATCTGAATATTAACTATAAAATTACAAATAAAAATTTAGATAAGTATAGACAGGAATATCCTAAGAACTTAGTCAGGAAATGCGATCTGTTTTTAATACCTTAAATAAGCGGAACTTTTTTAGGTTTCTTAAATATTTTGGCATAATTTTTAATAGGAAAGAAAAAAGTAAGGCAACGATAACGGCTCCCGTAAATGTAATGAAAAATGGAAGCTAGCAAAAATCACTAGTGTGATGTTAGTATTTACAGCTGAAAAGTGCTATGAGGAAGCTAACAAAATAACCTATATCGCTAATTTAGTAAAACGTAAAGTATTGATTCAAGTAAAAAAAAGGAATGGATTAATTAATTCTGGAAACAAATAAATAGAATAGAAAGGATGGGTGGGGTTAAAACTCATACAAGAGTTGTGTATGAGGGAAATGTATTTATAAATGATGTTAAAAAAATAAAATAAGATGGATAAAAATAAATTTATGTAAGGGATTATATACGTATATAAACTTATAACAATGAAAGGCTAAAGAAAAATAATTCATAATAATAAATGGATAATACTGAAAATAATGGAGTTTAGAATATTGATTATAAATATAATGATTAAACAACAGGTCGAAACTTCAGCAAACAATAAAATAGTGTTCAACTCATTCATGTGTTTTTCATTGACTGACTTCCCTTTAAAACAGAAAATATTTGTAATAGCAATCAGCAATACTATATTTCAGGTATTTATGTACCTGATTTGAGATAATATGAATACTATGAGTAGATTATATTTTTTATTAATATAATGTATGCCATATATATTTATATATTATATAATACTTAAGACAGAGGAAGCCAAATGGAGTATATAAGGAAGGGTAAAGGGCAGAACTGAATGAGTGCCGTAGTAGGAAGCTAATCGATACCCCGCTACGAGAGTCTCGTTACACACCTAGCGCCGTTCGATGGCCTTCTCTGCTCTATTTCTCCTTCCATACTTACGGTAATACAGCATAGTTATAAGGATCAAACAGTAGGCTTTATGGTTATTTGTTAACAAATAGTAATTTATTAATAAATAACAATTCCAAAAAGTAGCATATTTCAATAATAAAGTATTTATAAAACTCATATTTAGGATAACAACTACATTAATACAAAAAATAAAAATAAAATACTCCATCAATAATATTAAGTGCAGGTTATCCGTATATTTTATGCCATTTATTAAAAAAAAAAACAGTACAACTACAACCCATGAACTCAGTCTTGGGTTCAGTATATGATAGAGACTGTTTTGAAAATAACGATTGAACAGGAGGATGATTTGTCAGAAATCAACCTCAACCGCCAGTTTTTCCTACTATTAAGAGTACCCCATTTACAGATTGAGTGAGCCCCAGGAGTGTCGTCAGATCTCACAGGGTTCAACCGCGGCTGTTAACAGATTAAATAATTTACCCGCTTCAGCCGGATTCTTCGGCATAACAACTCAACGCTCTACCCATTAAGCTACCCCACTCAATGTTATTAATTATATTTCAATTGGTAAAAACTACTAAAAAGTTGATTTTGTAAACTATTAAATTCATTTAAAGAGAGGTTTATACACACAACAGTATTTCCTCAAATCGATAAAAAAAAATTAAAAAAAAGTAAGTGTACAGGTGCGGAGTTGAATACATTATTTTTAAAATATCAGCCAGCAATAATATAACACATAAAAAATGACGGGACAGTAATATATGAAATATTCACAACCTCTATATAATACAAAACATCGGTAATGATGTATTGGATAATGAATATATGGAGATTTATAATAAATAATGTACACCTCTGCTTGTGATTTTAAGGCTAATCGAGAAATATATTTTAATATTTATTGCTATACAATTTATTTATATATATTAAAAATTGAATAACTAGTAAACGATACCCTAAAGTACATCGTAACGTTTAATTCTGTAGCTGTAAGGTAGTGAATGAAAAGAAAATCTTATTACAAAATAGTAAAATATTCAATGAAGGATGGAATTAGTTGGGGGGTGCAGTCATAAATAACACCAAATAAGTGAAAACTTATTTTTTATTAGTCCCGACGTTTCGACCTACGTTGTAGGTCATCTTTAGGGCTATGAGTGAAAAACAAACAAAAAAAAAAAAATTATAAAAAAACATTACAGTACCAAGAATATAATAACATATAGGGTTATAGAATGTTATTATATTCTTGGTACATATATATATATATATATATATATATATATATATATATATATATATGTTATTATGAGTTAATATATGTTATTATATTCTAGGTACTTTAAAGTTTTTTTTATAGTTATTTTTGTTTTGTTTGTTTTTCTCTCATAGCCCTAAAGATGACCTACAACGTAGGTCGAAACGTCGGCACTAATGCAAAATAAGTTTTCACCAAGTTGGTGTTAATTTGTGACTGCTCCTCAAGGTAGTATCCTTGGCCCAATCCTTTATACAGTTTATACAGCTGACATCCCAACTCATCCTAATACTATCCTTACCACGTATGCTGATGATGCATGTGTATTATCAGTCAACACCAATCCAGTTATTGCATCCCAAAGCCTCCAATCCACTAGTGATCAGTGGATCTTGAAGAATGGTGTCAAAACTGGAGAATTAAAATAAATTCTCAAAAATCGCTTCAAATCACTTTTACCTTACGTCGTATACCAATGACTTCCTGGCCTTCAGTATCCTTTAATAATATCCCACTGGTGCCTATAGAACAGCTCCGATACTTAGGGTTGCATCTCGACCAACGATTAACCTGGAATCCTAATACTAGACTGAAAAGACAAGAAACCACTCGACGTTTGAAGCTACTTCAACACTTACTAGACAAACGCTCTAACCTCCCAATTAACTACAAAAGACTCATTTACATGACCATCATACGACCTATTTGGACTTGCGGAGTAGAGCTTTGGGGCTCCACAAAGCCATCGAATTCCTCTCGTATCCAATCCCTACAATCCAAAATCCTTCGTAAAATCCTCAACGCTCCTTATTTTGTTAAGAATAAAAGCATCCATACTGACCTTGATGTCCCATTTGTTCTTGATTTGGCCCGAACCCGGTGTCTATCCTTTCATAACAAACTATCATTCCCACTCAAACCCTCTAGTTTCAAACCAAGCTTCCTCTTCAATTCCCGATAATCCTCCAAGGCGTCTGAAAAGAAGATGGCCACGTGACCTTCTTATTTGAACTAGCGATTTGAGGACCAGTGGGTAGTCCTCTACTTGCCATTAACTCATGTCATTATGTATCACATAGGCTATTTACTTGATGTATTAATGTAATAATATTAATAAATAAATTTTAAAAAATTTGTGACTGCACCCTTCCAACCAATTCCATCCTTCATTAGATCTTCCAGTCAACTATTTTCCTCTCTATAATATATTTCAGTTTCGGAAACAAATTTTTGGTAAATTACACTGAAATAGCCAAGAAATAGAAAGTGTTTTTTATTAGACAAATTACCAAGTCCAACTCTTGGGTTTTGCAATTCCTTACATGACACAAATAGTTATTCAATCTTAACTTCTCCACGATTCAAAGGAAGGTTAATAAAACCATAAACCATAGATGAGGTGTTCCAGAGACTGAAGAACGCGGTTACGCTATGGATCGAATAAGTGGCTTTTAATCCAAAAGTGATAAAAATCTAGCTCTCCACTGATGAGAGAGGATGGAGTATCCTTCGGTTAATGAATAACGAAAATTTTCCGTGATCAAGGACTTTATTATTGCGTGAAAACGGATATTAAAGAAGTCAGTTAAGGAATCCTCAAAAGGAAAGCGAAGATTAAAACAAAAATGAGAGAACCGCGAAATTTGACTTTAGGCTTTTTTTGGAATAACTTAGAAGTAATTATACTATGGTAAATAGGGAACTAGTAGCAGACAAAAAAAACAAGTATAGAGGGAACAGGTAGGACCACACTAGTCAATATCAAAAAGAGAGTTCACGTCAGTCGGTCAGCTTGTGCTAACTTAGTAACCATATAATAGCCCTGGTATCTAGAAGCTGAGATGAGAGTAAAATAATTTTTTTTCACTACTCGATTATATCTTGTTAACTATAGATTATAGCATAAATTTTTATTATTACGAAATATGTTCTTCATAATAGTCAATGGAAACAACGACAAAAGAGGAAGTGTAGTCCAGTGTAGTATATTATTTTTTTCGTATTCTTCCATCGAAGAGGCCATATTTCTTAAACAGTGACGTGGGCGAAAAATAAGAACATTGAACATTTCTATAGAAAAATTGAAGCTCTATTAAAAAAAAATGTTTTAGGCTAGACAAACTTTTCCAACTCATAATAAAAACTCGAAAAACATTTTAACCTCTAATATCCTACACCTTTACTAACATTCTTAGATCCAAGGACTTAATATGGTTCTGATGACTGTAAGATTTGGTGGTTTTTTATACAGGTGGTAGAACCTCAACATCCTTCTAGACATAATGCACTCAATTTCTCTGATTTTTATCTAAGTACGATCATGACAGGCTTACAAGACCTAGCGAAGGTGATTGATGATAAATGACAGATGACGTGAGGGGAAACTGACAATAACCGAACAGGAAAGGGACAATAAAATAAATATTTTTGACTGGAGGGTACAATAATGGCTGGAGCTGGAGCAATTATCTCGTTCAGATGGAACATCCTCTTCTAGCTGATGGCTATTAACGAGCCTAATGATTTAATGAGACACCTTAATTGCTCACTTTATGAATAGATGGCCAAGCAAACGGGTCAGCTTCAGTATCTATTGGAGGGGATCATGATGCGTTATACACACAATTACATGTTATTTTTTCATGATTGCTGCATGACTCTGACGAGTCGTCAAAATATCACTTGGTAGAAACTAACATTTCTTGAAGATATTTCTTGAAGAAGGTTTATATTATTTATTTGTTTTTTAAGTGAAATTTATTGAATAGTTATTAACACCTCAAGTCTAAATACCATGTGACTAATATGATATGTAATTGTCTTAAACACAAACCAATATTCCGAAAAGAAGGTTTCATGGAGGAAACACCTTTTCATACACCTTGCCTGAATTATAACATAAATTACCAAACACCATAATAAATAATTTAAAAAATCAAATTAGCCCAATTAAAAAAAAAGAGCACTGTAAACATTTTTTAATAGATATATTAGCAGAAATAAATGATTCAAGCATGTTGATTAAACTTTATCGGTCGTCATTGCATATTTAGATATGACATAATATGAGCACTTACAACTAAACATTTAAATAAATAAAATTTCAATCTTACGTGATCACCTTTCGCCATGATTAAAGGATAACATACCTGTAACAGAAAAGAAATTGTATAAGAAAAATAAAGGAAAATACTAAAACAATACTAGCACTAAGTTACAGCAAAGGTACTGATTTAAAACTATCATGTATAATATACAAGAAAGCTTATATGTATGTAGTTATATAAATGATTTTATTTTATAGAACAAAAAAATTAACAAAATAGGATTAGCCAATAGCAGCATAAAGAGGCGTTAAATAAATAAACAATAATAATAAAAATATTTATTTCAGAAATAATACAAATGCCAATTGCCACGTATTGTATTTTCGATCTTAAACCTCCCCTAAGGGATTCTCGTGTAAACGTGTTTGAAGAGACCTCCCATTAAAGGCACTTCTAGCGTGGTTCATCTTTTGATATTAGATCCCTGCTCCAGAGACGTTTCAGTCTCTTTGTCGGATTCTGTGGTAATGTGTCTGTCAGTAATGATTGTACCAGTAAGTTTGGTTATCCAGCAAGTGAGTCATGCAATTTTTTGTAGTTTTTCTTGATTGTTTCAGTCAAGAGTGGTATGTTGAGATCTTTGTGTAATGTTTTATTAGTAATGTTAAGGTTACATTCGTTAAACTATGTGTAATATAACGAAGGGATTTTGATTCAAAAATTAGAATGGTCTGCATGTGGGATTTTTTGAACGACCCCCAGACTTGCGAGGCATAGGTCCATATTGGTTTGAGTAACATGTAGTATATTATAATTTTGTTTGTTAGTGATAGTTTATTTTTGTGGTGAAGTAGTCGTCTTAGGAGTGAGAGTAGGTGATTCATTTTTTTCTCAAATTACTTACGTGTGATTTCCAAGAATGGTCAGTCTTCTGTCCATTGTAAGGACCAAATATTTTGTCTGTAATTGTCTGGGCCATGGTGTATTGTAAAGTGTTAGTGAGGGGAAGGTTGTAACATTTAATAATGGATAGAGCCGCTTTAATAATAATTTTTCAAATATTTTGGAAAGTAGTGCTAAAAGACTAATAGACCTGTAGGACGTAAATTGGTCTAATGACTTGTTTGGCTTTGAGATCATTTCATAACGGAAAATTTCCTTAATAAATAAATAAAGAAACAACAAATAATTCAAAAGCCTTGTGAATCCGATGGTTTTGGAATTCTCAATCCTGCCTATTCCTAGGTTTATCATTCAGAACAACGTTTGTTATCTATTTGGGGATATTTTTGTTACCGAGTCCAAACAATTTAAACAACAAAAGTAATATAAACCAAACAATGTTTTGTGGGCAAAACATCCACAACCTGCCATTGTTTACCGTATACTCGTATTTAGTTATTATAATTTTATTTGTGTATTTATTATCTATTTCTGTACCATCATATGCTCACTAAGATCTGTCTTCGGTACCCCGAGACGGTCTTTTGAGTCCCTCCTCTACGATGAGTGTTTCCTCTTGGGACAATTCCCCATAACGTGAAACTCAACCCCTCCTAATATCCGTCATTCTTCTTCCCTATTCTCATTTAAACTCAACATTTAATTATTTATTTATCAACATCACTTCACTTCCCAAACAGATACACTCTAAGCAGGTTATCTATTGTCGAAACGTTTTAAAACAATAAATAATTATTGTGACAGGAAACTGGTTTTCTTCATGATCATGATTACAAAAGATTGCAGTCCAGTATATTAAATAAGAATTAAAATGTTATCTATTTTCTTAACTGGACAGTAGCCAATATTATGTTTTATATTCGCTGTTATTTATTTAATTCCTTTAGTTACTTAGTATTTTGTCATGAAATGTACTATTTTGGCACTTTTGTTAATACCTCATGATTTGTTTTATGAAACCTTCTGGCCAGATGTATGTTTCTTTTTCCGTTCATTTCTGTTATTTTTAAGGGATCTCGTCTCAGAACAACATTACTTTTCTGTTCCATTTTTCCATACCTTTCAATACATTTATACAGTTGATACCTATCCAATACTTTCTCAATATACCGAATATAATATCAATGAGTCTACTATTTAATTTCAAATAATGAGAATGTTTTTACTAGACCGAGTAAATATATGAATGGGTTTAAAAGTAGGTGGAGGACAATAACAGCAGATCCCTGCCTACCCTGGGATGGACTGGCCGATGAAGGAAGTCGAGAAGGCCCGGCATGACAATGGCCAGCGGCCAGGCAATCAGAACTTCGGGAGGGGGGAGGACCCGCCTGAAGGAGTTTTCCTTCCAGCCTTATTACCATTCTTTTCAGGAGCCTCCAAGTTAGGACTTTGCTTCAAGGATGGGCTTTGGACCCTCGTTCACCATCGCCCTGCTATACATAGAAATATGGTTTTTCAAGTTCCATACATACAAACTATAATAAAAGGCTGAAGTGCTATTAGGGACAGAGGCGCCCAAGAAATAAAATTCCACTTTCCAGTTAGTGGTTATTAGAAAGGACATAAAACTTTATGTATGTTGGGATTATGAATTTGAATTCGTCTCACACGGCAAGGAATTTATTCATTTTTTTTTTCTGAACTTGTCAACAACACAGATATAATTAAGTACTAATTTTGAAGTGGAAAGCTATTTCTTAAGAACATTAAACTGGATCATGGTGAGTCCAATAAAAGAAACAATAGCTAAGAATATTATACTGCCCCAACTATAAAATATCAATAATTACCAAGGATAGCTTGGTAATTTCAACTAATTAGCCGTCTTAGTTGAAATTATACGGAACGTGTGTTCAACAAAGGGAACCAAAATTTTCATTTTTTTTTTATAATTTCGATCCCTTTACATAAATGTGTTTTGCATGTACAAAACCAAAAGTCGCGTAACCTTAAAAATTGTACACTTAAAGAAGAAAATATCATAAATACTCTCTTAAATTGCCACGGCCAACATTTTGAATCCATTCATCAAGTATTACTTCAGAAAGAAATTAGAAGTAATCGAAATAGTGAAGCTCCCCTAAAATTTCAATAGAAAAGATAGTTATAAATTAAGCAAATTATAACTTTCTAACATAGCATTGGCCAAGAAGAACTCAAAAGACCTGAAAGATAAGAAGAACTAATCAGAAGTCCCACCCACAGACCAGCCTGACGGAGCTAAACCAAACAGAAAACAGCCGATCAGATCACTGGAAGAATAGGCCTCCATATCCGAAAAGCAATAAACACCGAAGTATAGAAGGATAGTAATCAGTCTCAGATTAAGCCCTCAGGAAGTTAGCAGTATGATTAGAGAAACGTTGGCAAAGAATTAAAACAGATTAATAAAGTTCACAATTTACCAAAGTAAATAGTTGAAAATTATAATTATTAAAAAAACTGATTAAAATTATAATCAGTGTCGCAAATGGAGAATAATAAAGGCACTTGTCATAATAAACAAGATATGGAATAAATAAGCGAATGTTCGACGTACCGGTGTACAAACACAATGTGAATAAACAAGCAAACAAAACCAATGTGAATAAAACAATTTAAAAAAATGTATATACAATATTCACATCATTTTAAAGTTTAGAAAACAAACTTGAGACATTTGAAGAATGAAAAGTTTTTATGTTAACGGTTTCTGCGTTATTCGAACCCAAGCTGCTCATATTAAAACATTTATCACTTTGGGGACACCTGAATCATTTATCATAAACTTTGCATAATACGAACATTTAATTACAGCATACTTCAGTACAAAGGGCTAGGAATGATAATTCATCAAAAGTGTCCTTTGCTTAAATGCTTAAATACTTACTTTTTTCCACCCTTCATGAACAATTTACATATATATTTATTTAATCATTTATATATGGTGATATAAAGACTCAGTCCGATATGAATTATTTAGTAATTATCTAAAAAACATAGAAAATGACTACCAATTAGACAGTACAGCTTTCTCACAAATGAATTTCGGCACATAAGATGTAACATCTGTGAAACAATTGTTAATTTCTACATTTAAAAAACAAACATAAAATCACACACAACGGACAGGAACTAGATTTATTAAGCATTTAAACTTTTATTCAGTTTCTAATACTATGATATTGATGATGTCGGATCTCATTGGAACCACAAGTATTCGTGCAACCATTCAAGTTCCAAGATGCACGGTTTTTGATAATTTAATTAAATCGGGCTGAAAATAATAAACCAGTGAAATCATTTTTAACAAATCACTGTTCAGGAGACAAACGATGTACTTTCTAAAATTGTACATTATTTATCAAGTAAGAACAATAGGTTCGAGATCAATTGGCGTCTGCATTAAATCCTAATAACAATCGTAGTTAAAACCTTAATTGCACGGTATGTGACAAGCTAGTCTTCTATACTTGATTGTATAGATTTTGTGAGATTTTACTCAGTGTAACTTATCAGCATCCAGCGAGTCACTATGTGACCCGCTTTCAGGATTATATAAATTCGACGCTATATTGAACACCAGTAAGCTTTCGTGTAATAAATTTATTTAAAATGAATATTCTTAGCACATTATACAGCAGAAAATATTTTTGAAGCTATAATAAATTAATATATTGTTAAAAAAACATTAATATATTAGGGTAATAGTTAAAAAATATAAACATTAATATATTAGATATTTTGACTTTGAAGAGAAAAGATTTGTACTGGCAGGGCTGCGGAAGACCCGGGTTCGCATCCCGGCCATGACAAATATTTTATCTTCAAAATAAAAATATTTAAATAATCACCATAAAATAAAATTAATTCTTTAGGGTTAACTTTCCACTAAATAAAAAAAAAATGGAAAAGCAAAGAAAACCTGGACACTATAAGTTTATTCCCTACCAAAAGTCGCTAAACGTGGCTTAAGAAGTTTTCAATAAAAATAAAAAAGTATTGTAAAAACTAATATAATAAACAATAAAAAAAAAATTATGAAATCCGACTTTTCAATGAAAAGATAACCACTGGAGCAATAGCTTGAAGAAAATATCTTTGAGGGGGAGTGGATTTCCTGCTCTGGAACGACTGGAAATATTTCGAGTGAAGAACAACCCTCCGGGGCTGGGCTGGAGAAATGAGACCCTGCTCTTGTGAAGGCCCTCGGGCTCCTATCTTCCATTATTCTCTTTTATCGGCATTGTCCACTTCCAGCATTAAACGCAATGGCCATTTTTCAACTAGGGTAAAACACTTATTCCGAAAGTGTATTTTTTATCCCACGTTAGAGAACGGATAGATAAGAGAATGAAGTATCGGTAGAGTAGGAGTCCCGCTTATCCGAAGTGGTAGAAATAGATCACATTTATGGTTAAAATGTTTTCGGTGTAAAGAAAAACTTGTACTATTACAAACCACGAAGGGTACATGATACTTTGGGCGAGACCACGCTCGACCATCAGATTTTCCACCAATCAAGTGTAATCGCTTTACAAACGCGGTGAGCATCTACCGATCGATGTAAAATCGTTAATAATTAAGATTGCCTACGTAAGTGAAAACTCCAAACTTAGGAATAACTGTGGCCTTTTTTGAAATTCTGAATCAATTGTTGTCTAAATTAGTAAAATTTCATAATTCATAAATTTGAATTGTTAACATTAGTCCGGTTTTCACACTTTTGGCATTCCGAGCTATAATTATATACATTTTCAAATGGTTTATCTATTAATCAAAATATACGATTGGTTGCACAAACTTGATACAAAATATCAATGCAACTTAACATATATGATAAGTAGTGTACAGTTATATTATTTGTATCATCCAAATTCTTGAGTATTTGCATCCATTAGAAACTTTAAAAATTACATTTAACTATGACATACAAAATATTTTAGGAGAAACGAAAAGTTAAGTTATTGATAATTTAAGTTGTTATTAGTATGAATTGTTCAATATTTAAACGACCTTTGAGTTACATATAATTATTCTTACATCAATGGAACAAATTGTATAACTTATATGCAGGGCATTGCACTCTGCCTGTCTAGCGCAACACGTCACGAGTACAGTCCTTATATTGTGGACGCGAACCCACAAGTTTTCTCCTTATCGAAAATTTCTCAATGCGGCTAGAGAAGTTTTTACTTCAAAAAAGATTAAATAGGGGGCAATATGATATGACTGTGATGGCAGGATATATGAAGTACTATCAATAGTTTTTTTTCAATTTAATTGAAGACAATAAACTATTACTTTTCTAATTATTTCATATAACCTAAGATATTCTCCATGAAATAGACGCACGCCTCCTATAGAAGAGGAGCTGATAGGGCCCTGAAAGGCTAGTCTATACCCGAGGAGGAATTCGCCTTTCCTGAAATTCCTGCCATTGACGGAGCTGCTAAGGAGATAAGAAGACCCACTTAATAAGGTCTTGTGTTTCGCTCAACCTCAACAACCCTTTATGTAAATTGACTCCACGGCTTGGAGAGGTTTGTCCTCATTTGAAGAAACTCCCCTCCGCCTAAATGTTAATACTGTTCAACAAAAGCCATGCAATTTATTCATCCCTGGTAGCTATTAGCAGCACAATGGGAGGCAGCGTCGAGACTTTATCTCCCAAGATGATGTATATATAGGGCTCGGTCAGTGTCGTACCGAAACGTTAAAAGATAAGAGGAACAAGTTTGTAACGTCACGAAATTAATACAAGTCAGAACTAATAAAGTTATATAAAAATGATACCACCTTTTTCCAGAGGATATTACCATCATAATTTATTTTTAGATACTTAGGAAAGTATAGAAAATTAAATATGGCCATGAAGGGTGTTAGTACGCGGTAGAGTCTGCACTGTTTTCTAAGCTGGTTCATTGAGCTGGTGATTCGGCTTCGATCATGTTTAGCCGCCAGATGTTTCCTCAATTAATAGTACACACATCACAGAAGCTAAGTGAGCCCAAGAGGAGATAAGAATATATATATAGGGCTCGGTCAGTGTCGTACCGAAACGTTAAAAGATTCCCGTAGGGTCGCTCTATCAATTTCAACAGATTAAATACCGGAAACTTCAGCTAAGAATATCAGCGCTCAACATACTTAGCTGCCTTGGTCCTCTAAAATGTTAATAAATAAAACTTGAATATAGTTCAATTTAAACTTACATTGATTGTACGCATTCATACCATCTCCCTCCATTGGCTTTTAATAACGGTGATCCAGAAAAGCGAGATATTTCAAATCTGAAAGATATTACTGAGCTTTGATTCGGGTCTTAAAAAGTGTTGACTTTTCACTTGGGGAATGAAAACATTTTATTGTATTATTTACAACTGAATGTTTTATTATCTGTTTTTGAGTTATGGAAAAAGTGAAGAAGCTCGGGACAATATGCAAAGCAATCTACTTCCCAACTCTTTTATAAAGAAGTAAAAGTTGGGTTATATTTGGCAGACACGTCAGCCGGATGATTGGAGCGGAAGTGAAGTACCTTCAAGTAATGGTCTGTAAAACAAGGACGGACCGTGGAAACAATACATCAATATAATAAAGAAGACAAATGAGGTGGTTTGGAAATGTTTGTCGCATGGTAGAGGAATAGAAACCAAGGAAGGTAATGGAAGCATAATGCTGAGCAAAAGGCTCTGAGGTCGTCCGAGAAGTCCTTTTTGAAGAATATATTGAGAGTATGGGAGCATGAAGAGGAAAGAACCTAGCTTAAATGAAGAGGATGAGTTGATACCGGGAAGACCGACTACGCTGGATTGAGGGTCGTTACATAAAGGAAGCGAACAAAAAAATTGTTAGTAAATTTAATTAAATTTCAGGGTACTTGTGTATATAAGCCACCACCTGTAAAGTGCAATCTTGTATTTGCATGCCCAAGCAGTTACATTTTATAACAGTTATATTGATAACAATTATTTTAGATAACATTTTTAAATATTTTTATTGGGGTTAGGATTTGAATAACATTAGATGGAATATAATAATAATGGAAATAAATAAATAGAAGTAATAACAATATAATTGAATACATAACAGATATAACAATATAATGAAATATATAAATAAATATAATAATAATAGAAATAAATAATGGAATATGCCATCAACAATTTAAAATAAAAACCACCCCTAGCCACCAAACAAACAACAAATCAGCAACAAACAAAAATGAGGATACAACTCTAGAACACACGAGGAAACAATGAACAACGAATCTGTCAAAAAAGTAACCGTTACTGTTAGAAATATAACTGTTATAAAACTCCTTGCGCATGCGTACAAGATTGCACTTTACAGGTGGTGGTTTATATACACAAGTACCAATTTCAATTATACGGAACATGAAATGGAAAACCACTCACTGTATAGCCCACATATCATTACGTGAATGTAGGGACTGTTTTTCAGATTTGAAGTTCCCTTTTTCGTGTTTTCCTTGTTTTTTTCTCCAATAAAATGATTATTTTAATCTATATTGAAATGCTCTAAGCCCCAGCACAGTTGCTGGATATTGATAGGGAGAGGTTTAGTGAAGTAAGATGATTTCTTTTTTACTGAGGGGTTGCTCCAAACACCCCAAGTTGGGCTATTGATTTTCCTCACAAGTGTTATTATAGTATAGCAATGGCCTACCGGAGGGGATTCTTTACCGTTTTGTTTTCTTACCCCGGCGTCGTATTTTGTCGACAATCTTTATTTGAAAGTAATCTTCGTTGTTTTCCCACACTGGAGGTAGGGGAGCCTTGTGTTATTATAGAATACTGCTCCGATAATTGTGAATTTCCATACACTATACGTTTTTTAAGTCAACCATGTTTCTATTTGTTCTTGTGTTATTCAATGTAATACATTTTCCTGGATTAGACATTCCTTATAAAAAAAGTACAGTTGTTTATGTATATGTATATACTAAATATTTCGTATATAAGGCGTTCGGGATTACTTCCAGATAACACGAAAAATTCAAAAATTTACTTTAAAACGTTTCCCTAGTTAAGCCACGCAATTTACCTAACACGGATACTTTTCCACCTTATTTCTTATGGTTCTAGTCAAATTCTGAATCTGAAGTGAATATGATTCGGAAGTATAAAGCATTGCTTATCTAAAGTACCCGAAAAAGGCCATTTTGTAACTTTTTAGTTATCCGCTTTTAGTTCTCAACACCTCATTATCTATGAAATATCGGATAAGGTTTAATATTTTTTATGAAATATAGACATTCTGGATGATCATTTGAAACTTGATTTAAGTACTGGGGTTCAGGGAGGAAATTTGTCCTAGATCACTCTCAACCACAAGATTTTCCACTTATTTCGGGTACCCTTTATATAGATAGAGGTTGGGTGAGCCAGGTTTTCCTTTATAAGTACCTAGATCCCATACGATGCATTTCCGGCCACTCACAGATTAAATAAATGTCTGACAAGCGAGCGGGATTCGAATCCAGGATCTTTGGCATGGCAACTCAGCGCTTTACTACTGAGCCACTCCGCTCCTTATTTAAATGCCTACAATGAGAACTATATACATCAATGAAATAGAAATTCTAAAATCCAAATTAATCTTAATCGTTGATTTTATTCAATTTTAATATTTATTATAAAGGATTTTGTTTCTTCAAATGAAAGAATTAATAATAAATTTTATAGGTAAAAGCTATTGAACTGACTGTTTTCGCCAATAAAATGTTGAAAAATAACAAAGTTCATTGGACAGAGTACCAAATGACTAGAATGGATGAGAACCGAGGAACAAGAATGCGTCAGCAGCAGCACTCATTAACTGCTAGATTAGGAAATATCATAATTAGCGATGATGACACAACGTCCTTAATTTGTTTAATGCAGTTGGTATAATTGAAGGATACCCTGATGAGATGGCAACACTGCTGTAATTGTATCAAATGGAACAGTGTATTTGTGTTTCCACTGCCACCACACACCTCTTAGGGATAGTCCTAATTCACCGAGAACTATATAACTCGTTATTACTAATAGTTGTTTTCACCAATTAGAAAATATGGCAGTCATTGCTTTGTATATAACCCCAAGCATGGTTCCCAAAGTGGTGGATATCGGGTGAAACAAAAAAAAATGGATATCGATTCTAGAAGAATCTATCTAGAATTTATAGAATCTATTTATCTATAGAAGAATCGAAGTCTAGAATTTTACAGTTTGAATAAATAAATATTTTATTTGCTCTAATTATATAGTTGGTATAGTGGTAAATGAATGCAGTAATAATATTTGAAGGAGACAGTTGGTAACTGCATTTATAGACGACAACGAAAAATTTCCAACAAAAAAATTGTATTAAGAGGAAACACTTTTGGGTTTTTAAAAACGGGGACAGAGAACACATTCACTTTTAACGTAAAGGAAATTTAATGCGGGACAAATTGTCTTTTGGGGCACTGAGGACACTTCCTACTTAGGGCTCCAAACGAAAGGAGAAAGCCGAAGTACAAAGGATGGCATTAAAGGGAAAAGGGAGAGCACCGCGGACGATGAAAGACAGGGAGACATCAGAGGGTGATCTAAGAGCGTAATGGCTCCGGGATCTGGGCTCTCCTGCTAATTCTTTCGCTAACGATGTAAACTGTAGCCTGTTTGAGAGGCAAAACTTTGTCGATAACGGCACTAACTTCGTGCTATAGGAGGCTTTATAACAGAACACCAAGGGGGTTATATCAGTTATTGTATATTATTGATCATTGTAAGTAAAGCCCATTTATGAAAATTATTAATTTTTAAAACGCCAAACAAGTATCTGGTCTTTCTCAAAGGCACACGCCCAGTTAATATAATTTATTTTTACTTTCCAATTAGTATTCAAATGATTCTGTCATTTAAGGGAATATTATGCTTTTGTTTTGTTTTTTAATTTCCAATAGTTACAACCAACTTAAATTTGGTTAGTTCATAAAATATGAATTATTTGTACGTTAATAATCAGTCTTAGATTAAGCCCTGAAAAGTCTAACAATTTTTTTAGAATAATATTACATAATTTATAAATATATTCATATAATTAAATAAATATATTCATAAGCTAAATTAACCAAAAAATTAACTCCAGTACCTCCCTGGTTATCTTTGACACATTGCATTAGACTTTTGTTTTGGGAGAAAATTGAGCAAAATTATAATTCAGGAATGAGCGAATGTCATTTTAGGGATGGATTAACTTAAATCAGAACTAAGTAATCTCTATGGCAAAACAATATGCTGGATTATTGATGTAATTCTGTGAACTTCACGACTGCTAAATTATCCATTATTACTGACAAAACTAATTAGCCAGAAACAACTAAAGTGCTCCCACCTTACGAGGAGACTGTCATTGAAGAGATACAAAGTTTTTTTTACATTTTTTTATGTCAATAACCATTCCTTTATGATTGAAAGAAGAATCCAGATAGTTAACAAGAACTAGTACGATCTTATTAAAAATGTTAAGACTTCCAGAATTTTTGTGATTACGGTAATATATTTGAATTGATTGCCGAAACGTCGGCAAATAATTTTACAACACAGTCGAAACCAGAATTAATAAGTGATAAAATAATTTAATAATGTTTGTGGAAAGTTAAGAGAGTAGATATAACTTTTATTTTTTTAATTAAATTCAAGAAGAACTTCTGGGGTATTTTTTAATAAAACAACAATGTGCACTTATCCTCGTTTAACGTAAACTTTCGTTCCGGCTAAAAAAAATCAGTTTCGATTTTCTTTTTTTCTAAACAGTAACATGGTTCGAATTCAGTCTTGGTATCGTCCCAATGGCTGACGCAATCATTGAGACGACGCAATGACTTTTCTGTCGCGGTATATCCAATGAATAGAGCGATTAGGAAAGCCATTAACTGTGATTCGGTGAGCTGATGAACTGTGATGTCTCAATTCTTAACTGAAAATAAGTTCCCACATTAAACCATTTCTTCTTAAGTGATTTTAGTTGCCGTAATTATCTTTATTATTAATAAATTTCAGAGTAAAACGATTTAACGAAACTCATTGAATTTTGATTGAAAAACATTTAACCTTTTTCCAGAAATTTTTTTTATTAGAAAAAATGAGAAAATGAAAACTACAAAAATTAAATGATTAAATTGTAATTTATAAAAATAAATTTACCTTTTCATTTGTATCTATTTAGTCCGCATCTGGACACAGAACACTAATGAGTTAGTATTCAGTGCTTACAAACTGTCAATTTAATCAGTCCCCATAGAAAAATAAATTCTTATTTAACTTTGTACGTAATGAAATATTCACGAGTTGTCAATAGATTAATTAATATACTGTTTTAACAAAACACATATTTTTCCTACTCTATAAAAAAAAAAATGAATACGGCTTTATTATAATCCATATTATTTTATTGTTTGTTTTTTGAAACAATCAGAAACTCGATTACAAAGTTTTGTTATATTTTTAATTTTTTATAAAAACGCAGAACTTAGTGGTTTCCCCCCAAGCTGCTCTCTTATTCTGGCGTTCCTGATGTGTTCCCTCCGTGTTCGACCAGCTACTCTTCTGAGGTATTTCATTTCTAAGGGGGTGATTCTGTTCTTCAATCTGTCGAGAAGGACCCAGCTCTCACTTTAGTAGGGTGGGAAGGTAAATTGCATTAAAAATGTGGTATTACCTTTTTCTCAACTTCATGCTTCCCAACAACGGTATTGCAGATTTGGTAATAAATATTGTTCGCTATTTAATGTTGGATATTTCTTGTTGAATTTTACCATTTCTGCTGATAACTTAACCTAGGTACGTGTAGACTGCTGCTGTCTCTATGATTTCTCCTCCGCAAGTGATCTGCACATCTTCAAGGTCTCGTCCTATTTTCATGACTTTACTTTTACATGGATTTATTATCATGTCTTTTCTCTTCACCTCCGCTTCCCATTCCACTACAGCTTGCTAAAGATTCTGGACGGAGTCCGCTATGAGCACAATATCATCGGCATAGAGAAGCACTGTTTCAGGTTCCATTTCCCAATATTGCTCTTGCCGTCCTTCGTTTACAGATTTTTAAGACCTCATCCGAATAATAAAGAGAAGAGGACTCAGACTATCTCCTTGTTTGACGCCCCTCTTCATATCGAAGCTTCCAGACTCCTTACCATTTACCCTTTGAGCCTGTATAGGAGGATTTGAAGGCGTCTATGAGTTTTACAGGGACATTCTTTGCCTTCAATGCATTCCATATTTCGACTCTTGGTACTGAGTCAAAAGCGGCTCGCAGATCTAAAAATGCTAAATATACGTTTTTATCCCTATCCCAAGCTTTTTTTATGATTGTCCTTATCGAGAACATCTGATCTTGGGTTTGTCTAAAAGGTCTGAATGCGGCTCGCTCTTCTTCCAGGTCCTATTCGACTACTTCTCTGAGTGTTTTCTCGAGGACTGATGAATATAATTTGTGGACCACCTAGGACAAGCATATAGGTCTATAGTTGTTCCATTCACTTTGGCTTCCTTCTTATGGATTGGGCTAATGAAATTATATTCCCAGTCTTTGGGAATGCTTTTCCCGTCATATATTTTCTGAAATAAGCCCTGTAGCACTTTAATAAGTTTGATGAGCTCCGGGAAAATACCGTCTCCTCCGGTTGATCTTCCTGTCTTCAGTTTCTCTATAGCCTGCATCACTTCTTCTTCCCATAGTCCGTGGTTATACTTTCTCATTTTCTAGATATTGAGGATCTTCGAACTTTTTCACGTTCCTTATGGGTTTACACTTTTTGTCTTTCAGGGTTGTTAACAGGACAAATAACTTATCATTTTTTAATAGCTTACAGCCAGTTTCGAACCTAGGATCTTCAGTTCAGTAACTCAGAGCTCTACACACTGATCTCCTCCTCTCCCAAGTGATTTTATGTACACAAAATTATTATCATAAATGGATATTTCTTTTTTTTTGCTTTGGGTGTATGTGTATGTCTAATGTTTTTAAAAATATTATTTCTTGAATATCAGTACTTGAATTACTGGTCTTTTCAATACCAGTTACTTCTATTGATTCTAATGAGGAGTAGTATCTTTTTTGGAGATGACAAAAGCGATGTTTTCTTGAGAAACCACTTTTTTAAATTGGTTCTTTCCATTGGTATAAGTCGATGGTTCAATTAAAAGTAAAATTAAAGGATTGAACGAACTATTTATTTTTGTTTTGTTTCTCCTCCCCATAAAAACGGCAACCCTATTCCAAACTACAAGATGGCAGAATTAGTCAAGTAGTTTATAAAAAAAAAATTTCCCAATGATTAACACAATTCCTACATCTTAGGTAGCATATGACAAATAATTAAATGAGATCTCAATGTTTTTACATTTATAGTTTACGATTATTCTTATTAAAATTATAATCCCACTAATATTATCATTATACATAATAATAATTCTATTATCCTTGATAAAATAAAGTTTTCACTATAATGTAATACGAATGCTCCGGATAATGAAGATGCTCCAAACTATGGGATGGCTTCATAAATTTTAAACCATGGCACGGTTAACGCTGGAGGATCTGATGCGACTATTATCCTAACTTCTACCCATTTTACCCTCATTAATGTTTCATTTTCGTTTTAAAGCGTAACTCTTAGCGAAAGCGTTAAATTCACTTTTAGCATTTACGTTACTTTCATAACACCTGGGCTCGACGGGACAGAATATTACACTTTGTGGCACCTCTCACCACTCCTTCCTCTCTCGTGGTCTGCCTAATTCCTTCTTTACATATTAATTCTCCTCATAAATCATTATAATTTGCATTTTCTTCCGAGCTTATAATATTAAAGAAGTTTTACTATAAGTCTCCCTTACACTGTGGTCTACTTTATTACACTGGTGATAAAAAATAATATAAAAAACCTTCCCAATTACGAGTTTATTATTAGAATAAAGAATAAGTTCACTAATAACTCCCTGGTGAGAAAATGGAAAAACAAACGTTTTCCACTCTTTAACCATGATGATTACCGTTAGGCGGTTCCTTTAAAAATGAATTAAAAAATTGACAAAGCAGTCTTTGCAGTGGGAGGATTTGGTTAGTTCCTTCTATGCAAGAAAATAATTTTATTTCCTTAGTTCGTTGGGTTATTTATTTTTGAAATCATTATAATGGATGTACATAGGATGAGAGGATCCCTTATTCTTTACTAGGTCCATTGGAAGAGAAAAAAGAGGATGGGAATATGCTGGAATTCTACTTGATAGAAATAGGACTCACTAGTTCTTAAAATATAGTTATAATAATCAAAAATATCTTGAATCAAAATTTTAAAAAGTAGGTATACAATACAAGCTTCCTAGGAAGGAGGAAGCTTTTCTGTAATTAGTATTCTTTTATTTAGTATTTTTAACATTAAAACGAGGTGTATGGATTATGGAATAAACATAATTTTTTTGGCATATGTTAACAACAGTACAAATAAGAAGATAAGTCACCGCTTGCTGATCTTACGTTCGATCGCATTTTAATTTTAAAAAGAATAAATTATAGAAGAAGAACTACTCGTCTACTGAGAAGAAGATTCCGGGTTCAAATCCGACTGTGGCAGATAATTTATTTAATCTTTTAATAGCTGGGGATGGACTCTATGGGATCTGGAGACCCTCCTGAGACTCACCTAGCCTCTAAAAAGTTGGCACCTATGGGGGAACTGCGGGAAAGTCTGGTGGTTGAGTACGATCTAGGAAAAATCACCTCCCTGTGCAACCATTGTCTAAGAAACAGTACAGTCTCTACCACGCACTCAACCCAAGACCCTTCATGGATTGTAGTGATACGGTTTTTTTTTTTTTTTATTGTCATAGAACTAGTCCATATTTTTAAATAAAAGATTAAGTATAAATGATAATAGAATTAGTATTATTTTTTTGGCATATGTTACCAAATTACCAAAAATACAAACAATAAGATGAGACGTTATCAAACGTTATCAGCTACACTGCTGAGTGTGCTTATCAATTACTGATTAGAAGTACTAAATTTTTAAAATAATAAATAAAAGAAGAATAATTACAGAAAAGCTTCATGCCTGCTACGAAGTTTATATTGTATACGTACTTATAAAGTTATAGGTAATGATGCTTAATTTAAAAAATAGTTTAATGAGAAGTATTGGTCACTCGCACCAAAGCCGAACGGCGCATCGTGAAAAATTCACAGCCGAGTTGGGGGACCTTTTTTTTTGGGGGGCCCCCTTCCTGCCATTGCTGGCATACGGGGTTCTCGGCAGTGACGGGTTGATGCGTTGGGTTTACGCACGCCCGCCACTGCCAATAAATCAACTTTTTTTTTTTATCTTTATTTAAAAAAAAAAACTACATTAAATGGGGGGGTACCATTTATTTTTGTGGGTACATTGTTGAGAGTTGGGGGACCAAAACACGTAGGCTGTAGACCACAGCATCGCCCTCCCCAGCCTGTGGTGACCAGCCTACGGCTTTTTCCAAGAGGGAGGGGGCACCCTTCTATTTCAAAAACAACTAAATTACATCTCAGGGAGGGAACTCAATTGATAGGAAATACACTGCTCTAATACACAGCACCAGGAATTACTAACGGGATAGCGAGAAACTATCTTCGCTTGCAGAGGCCAAGTGAACCCATCTAACAGATACGAAACAAAATAACTGTATATCTCTTTACCATCCAGGATAAAATAATGAGAGAGTGGAGTGGCTCAGTGGTAGAGCGCTGAGTTGTCGTGCCGAATTAATTTAGTAATTGTTTTTTAATGAAATGTCATCACTCTCTCCCGAAAACCCCTTCAATACCTTTTTCACTTTTATGATGCCAATTTTTTTCGGGGGATACAACTTATTGTTATTTTGGAACAAATATTTACTTCATGAGATGTATAAGTAAGTGTAGCAAAAAAGTATCGAAATACATAATAGAAACAGTCACATACGATTTCTAAATTAAAGATACTTTATTCTAAGTGTATGTCTTACATTTTCGTCCTAATTAGTAATTTGTATTGTATTATGAATTATTTAGTTGTTTTCCAGTTTCTATATTTTTATTTTTGTGTATAAGTATTTATGAGTCAACCAAAAGTGTTGACTGGCATTGTGTAGTGTAAAAAGTCTCTCTCTATTATTTGATAAAGAATAGGTTTGCGACGTGTAATAAATTTATAAATATACAAGATGGGATAAAATAAAAATCTGTAGTAAAAGATGCTTTTTAAATGACGAAGAAAGCTAAAAACGAGTTCAAGAGAAAAAAAGATTGCAACAGTGGGATGGTGCCCCCTCGTTTATTATAAAAAGCAAACATACTATGTAAACTGTATTTTTTTTTTTTTTTTTTTTCTGAACGCCGAAAAAAGTAATCTTGAGGTTCTAAATATCAGGATTATTAATTTACCACATACATACGCTTCCACGAGAATCCTTTTCTTTTCACTCGATCGCAAATACAATATGTGTCCAACAACATGATTTCTTAAATCAATATTTTTATTATTATTATTATAATTTTTTGTTTATAAAGAATTATATAGAAAACCTCAATATGGAGATTTAAGAAGATGCATCTCAACAGTAGGTTATCGAAAAACCGAAATGCCTAATAGCTACTGCAATGCCTTTTAACCAAAAACAAAAAGAATAATAAATTTATTTTCAAGATTTTCTGATGACTTAAATATTTCCGTATCTTGATAATCTTCATAGTGTGGAAGAATTGTATATACGAATACAGGAGTCCCGACAAAGGAATATTTCTGATAAGATCGCCTGTAACCTCCTACATCTGGCAATACGATACCCATCCAGACATCAACAGGCTAGGGAAGGTGCAAATTAAGGCCATCGTAGTATGAAATGACTTGGTGTAAATAGTTTTATAGAAATTAATTACTGTTCCAGATAGGGTTGAGGTGACGCCCTTCGGACAGGCGCACAGCAATCCGGAGGGAGCACAAGGGAGCACATGGGCGTTGAATGTAGCGCATAGGCGCTAAAACTATGAAAATGCGGAAACAGGCCACATGCGGTGTAAAGTTAGCCATCAATTGAAGCGTTTAGGGAAAGGCGTCAGGAAAAAATCGGTTGCATCATTCGCGAATGTATTAGGCGAAATAGTAACAAAAATATTTTATGATAACTTATTTGCTTTTAATAGTATCCCATTCGATATTCGATAGCATATTCAGTTTTAAAACAAATATAAAAATAATATATTTTATATTTATTATTCTTATGATGGCAATCATT
This sequence comes from Troilus luridus, assembly GCA_964056705.1. Classification (NCBI taxonomy): domain Eukaryota; kingdom Metazoa; phylum Arthropoda; class Insecta; order Hemiptera; family Pentatomidae; genus Troilus; species Troilus luridus. The sequence continues at coordinate 39,390,160 of OZ057412.1, read as the reverse complement.
TTTAAATATTTTTATTTTGAAGAGAAAAGATTTGTCCAGACCGAGATTTGAGCCGGGGCTCTAGCGCGGTGCTCTAACCTACTGGTTCACCAATCCTATAGAGAAGAGATTTGTTTGGCCGCGTTATGAGCCAGGTTAGCTCAGTTAGTTAGAGCACCGCGCTAGAGACGCGGGCGACTCGGGTTCGAATCCCGGCCTGGACAAATCTTTTCTCTTCAAAATAAAAATATATAAAAAATAATACTTTCACCATATTTGTAGTAGGTGTATTTATTTATTCAGTGGATTGAAAATTCATCTATAAAATATGCAATGCAAATTTGCATTTATTCCGGATGAAATTCAAATGAACAAAGAAAAAATTAAAATAAAAGGAATTTAATCCGAAATTATAATATTTATACTGTTTATATTAACATTAATCTAACCTTTTGCTAAAATTTGTTAGGTCTCTGAAAATGGGAAATAAAAACCATTTTATGTTTTAAGTTTAAAATTAATATTGTGGAAGAAACAACAAAGACATTAAGAATGCATTGTAAAATAAATGTATACATAGTTGAAAATAATAATAAAAAATATTCCTAACAAATTTAACATAATGATAACATTCATTGATAAAATATATACAGGAATTTCAATTAATTGTATATACACGAATTTTGAACGGAAGCCTTGAAAATTCAAATTTTTAGTAACAAAAACAGAACTATCCAAACTCCTCGTAAAATTTGTCTTTCCTTTTTTTACTCCTTTACTGTGAAATTATATTTTTTTCCGTAGAAACAAGTTTACTTCTAAGTACTCAGAGTTATTCGATCTCAAAGAAGGGGAGAAGCAGTAAGAATAAAAAAATAAATACTTCGGAACATTAAATTTAAATATTAGTATATTTTTGAGCTATCTTATTAACCTCATTATCAGATCAGCATTGAATATATAAATAGAAAGTTAAGACATTAAAAAATAAGAAAGTTATAAACAGATCTGGATTTATAATAATCAAAAAAAGAAGAATTTCGCTATTTCATAAAAGCACGATGTCAGCAGATGAAATAAAAATTTTATTATTTTTTATTTTTTTATTTTGATGTTGTTAGATCTAAAAAGTAAAAAAATAAATTATTTCAACATTTTAAAATGTTTTATTTTTTAATAATTAATTTACTGAAATTTATAACTATGTTATAACAATACAACAAATATTTATAATTAATGATGCATAGGGACATGGATAAAGGAGAGCAGAGAAACTACCTAGTGGTAGTCCTCAAATTTTTAAAATTTAAAAAAGGATACATTTCACAACTACATTGCACCGTCATATGAGAAAATATCGTAATCATACATAATTATTAGTTGAACTAAATAAATAGAGTGCTGGATAATTTTAATAATTGATATTCAGTAGAGAAAGTTTTACAGATAAGCAAGTTGATGAAGTTTCTAATTATGCATAATATTAAGATGTGTTTTCAACAGACTTCATCCTGGATATTAGCAACTTCGAGCTCTGTGTTACAAGCATCTAACAAACTTGTCCTAATACTTTTCACAGCAGCTCAAGAGTCAATAATTATAAAACTTTGAACTTTGAAACAAAACACCGTTTCGATTACAGTCAAATCGGTTTATAATCAGTTTTCACAATCCATAAATGGCCATTATTGTAAGATATATTGGTTTGAAAGCAATTGTGAATTTCGATAGCATTAACCTAAAAATAAAAAATAAATTTTTATTGTTTTTTAAATAATATAAAACGCAATAAAATCGAACATATTTATAAAAAGATACAGATTCCCTATTGAAATTTAGGAAAAAAAGGATAAAAATATTCACCCAATCCAAAACTCAAACCTGAAACCTGTAACCACTACGACCGTGGGTACCGTGGGGTTCAGTACATGGTAGGGACTGTACTGTTTCATGGACAACGGTACTGCAAGGAGGTGACTTGTCCTGGGTCACTCTCAACCGCCAGGTTTTTCCCCCTTATTTTATAGAGGCTGGGTGAGCCCCAAGAGGGTCCTAGATCCCATATGATCCATCTCCCGCCGCAAACAGACTAAATAAAAGTAACTGCCTGCAGCAAGATTTGAACCAGGATTTCCGGCATGGCTACTCAGTACTCTACCACTGAGCCACTCCGCTCCCAAAACTCAATAATCGTACTAATTATTTTGGTTTTGGCATTCGTTATTGGGGTTTCGAATGAAAATTTAAAAAAAAATGTTGATTTAAGGCTTATTTAAATTTAAAGTAAAACCAAACAATTAACGTTTTTAATATTTGCATATATTACCTCAAGTAACATTATATAAATATTTTTAAAAAAGTAAGAATTAATATGGATGCAAAATTCAAGATCTTTCATGTTGACGCTGGCTAGTAAAAAATGGGAAACATAAACAAGTTATCATTTAATTCTTTGGTTAAAATAATAAATCTAAGATTTCTTTCCATTCTTGTAATTTCTCATCAATTATTTCATATTTTATATTCTTTGTATTTCTTTCTAGTCATTCCTATCATTTCTGTTTCTTTAAAGTTTAGTAAAAATTTGTTTTGTTTTATTATCAGCCCTGATGGCCTCAAAATATGGCCGAAACGTTTCCACATACGAAATGAGTTTAACTTGTTTTGTGGAAAACTTATTGATTGCACCCCCATACCATTTCAAATTTATCATTTATTAAATGTTTTAACATAATATTTACTTTTAATATTATACTATGACTATTTTATACTTTTCATATTAAATTTGTATAAATTTTAAATTAGTTGCTTTCAATAAAAATATCTAACATGTAAATAATTTTTAAATGTGAAAATGATGGGAGCTTCTTACCCATTTGAAATAACTTAGGAGAAAAAAAATGCAGTGATAGTCTAATGATTTCTATGTGATATTTCTAAATGTGTTTTATATGACCAAAACGATTCACAAAAACTATATCGAAAATATCAAGTACGATTTACGCGAACATTTGGAGAAAAGTTATCAACAAAAAATAAACTTTTTTATCATCCGAATGTAGCAAATGGATGTCCTTGGACCAAAAAGACGATCCGTGAAATCCACAGTAGAGGCGGGTTATGCTTCATCACACCCAAGTCATATACCTGAGGTTTTCTTTCCTTGATTGGAATCCCCATCATTTTCTGCTCGTCATTTTTTTTTTTCATGCGAAGTTTTTTTCGTTAGTTTACATTTAATATTCAATAATATTTAAAAGATAATATAAAAAAGTGTGACTTAACAATAATTCAGTTTGACATTTAAAAGATACTGCTTTTCGAGTGTCTTTTATAATTGTTGACTGACAGGATTCAGAAAAATTAAGGCCGTAAACAAAAAAAAAATAAATGAAAAACTAAATTGAGCTGTTTCAGATATTTTTACATAATTTCAAGTAACAACAGATGAAAACTATTAAAAGGCAAAGTATCAATTGCTATATTAAAGCCAGTTCTTCAGCTTTAAGATATATATATCCAGAATTTAAGTAGTCAACCACATTTAAATCCCAAATAATTAATTTGAAAAGCAAAGAAGGATATTTACAATTATTTTTTAAAACTCCATCACAGCAACATAACAGCGGATAGAAAAAAATAAAAATAATTAAAACTTGCCAATAAATAGATGGATATAGGCATATCAAAATGTGATTGGGATACCAGTAAGAATTTATAGAATATTAGATTCTTTATTAAAATCCAGTTGGATTTTTCAATGTTTATTTCTAAAATTAGAAATATTAGATTTATATATTAATAACATGAAGTATTATAAATTTTGTAGAACTATAGTTATATAGTGAGAATAAATGAATAAATTTTATTAATCGCAACCAGTGAGAAATACAAACAACCAATTATTCTAAACTAAAATAATTAAATATAAATAAATAAATAATAAAAAAGTCATAAACAACGATCCTACGATCATAAACATCAGGCATAAAGATTCAGTACTTAGTTCGCCCCCATAAAACTTGAAAACAAAACAAGATTACAGAAGATTTTTACCGTCAGAATCTTACAAAAATAAAGTTTTAAGAACTTTAATGTACTTGTATTAATACATATGACTTTTGCTCTTTGAATTCAAAGTCATTATTAAGTCCCCTTTCTTAAATAGGGCGAGGGAGAACGAACAAGCATCATTGTTCCCAGGATTGACCTACATTTAGATTATTTTCTGAAAGAATATTATTTTTATGGTAGGGTTGCAGATGTCTACTAGTCCCTAGGCGGCAGTAAAATAAATCCACCCCTGACTCTAATAAATAATAACTGTTTTACAGGAGAGAGAACATTCAGCAGAAATTATTCTTCTACCTAATAAATTCCAAATATAAGCTATTATAAGGAAATTTATTCCTGTAAATAATATGATGTTATCCAGGAAGTGTAATTAACTTATTATAATTGCTCGTTCATTTAGAATTGGATAAGGGGAATAATCATTAATAAACCTAAAAGTTTTAACACATAAAAAAATAGATCGTAGAATAGGATTTAAAAGGCATTATGTCAACAGGATCAATTTTTAACTTACATAAGTTTCATTTTTCTTTTATCTTACTTTCGTAAAATAAAACTAAACATCGTGTGTTATCACTTTATTCCTTTATTTTTTATTTTATTAATTAAGCAACTATTAAGTCTTTGAACAACAGGCACCAAGCATTTACGTAAGAGCGTAATGGTCTTCAAACACTACATTTTAAAATCCTTGATATATTATCAATTACTATGGCTTGAAATATTTTTATCATCCGGCTTAATATCCAAGTTTTTCCATCACTTTTGTTAAAGTCGCATCAAGAATTGACGAATCGTGATTTGGAATTCATCATTTCTAGAAAAATGTCCCTTTCTTTTGAAAACTCATTTATAAAAATCCACCCCTTTGTAAATCGGATTTAAAAATATCTTATTAGTGTGCAGTAGCGATAGATCTATAGTAAAACATAATAGTAAACTAAATTATTTCTCAATGAAATTTAATATTGTAATTTAACCTTGATTATTGTTTATCTCATGGGAATTTACCAAGGAAATTCACTCAGTCCTCTATGGTTTTGCTTAGCCCAAGCACCTTTGAGTCATATCTAACGAAGCAGAAAATGTTTATTATCATTATTAATAGTCGCAAAGCTGCCAATGTGGAAGACGCTAAGTAAAGATGGTTCACGTTTGGGGCATCTTGTTCTTCTTATTTCCCCACCAGGTTTTCATTCTTTGCGAGAAATCAGCTTTCTTCGTTCCAATTTGTTCCAGTTTTCTGCGCTTTTGTCTCTAGCTTAACCTCCCATTTTTCAAATTTAAATTAAATAAATTTTTTGTTTTCAAGTCTTCATTAGTATTGCTGTCTAATCCCAAGACTTTCTTAATATTTTGGATCCATTCCCCTCCATTAACAAGGGATGCTAGGTATTTTACTATTCCTTTTGCAAGTCTGTGATCGGGAAGCCTCGCAATGTGACCATAGGATCTAAGAGGTCTTTTCCTCGTGTCTACCTCTATGTTAGAATATTCATCAATATCAGATGTTATCTGTAATCTGTACCCTTCTTCGGTCTATTTTGGTCCCAGAATTATCTTCATTTCCTCTATCTTTAGAAATTTATTTTCCTTATCGGTTTTTCTGTTAAGTGTCAAGGTTTCGCTGCCATATAACATTGTTGGTTTAATTACCGTAAAATAATGTTTAATTTTTGTATGTAGCGATAAACATTTTTTATTGTAAAAGTATTGCACCAACCCTAGGCCTCTACGAGCGTTTTGTATTAGTTTATGATTATTATTATTATTATAGTTAGTAGTTTTTTGTGAGGGGGGACGGTTCAGATAAGGATAACTTTTGCCAACCAAGATTGTCCCGGGTAAAAAAAAAATAAAACAAAAATAGAAGATACAAATTCATTTTTTCTATCCACTGCCAAAGTTATTTTTTTACATGAGTAAAATATGAAATATTTGGTATCGATACAAGCATTCAAGTTTTCGAACCATTTGATTCGACATCACTACCACGTCTCTAGTTATAGATATACATAGAAGGATAGCATTTCATGTTCTATAGTTGTCTTCAGAGGTATTGTTAACATAAGTTCCAATAAAAGTAAAGGATTGCAGACGACGACCCAGAGAGGTTCGAAGGATTCCAAAGGACCTGGAGGATGGGATACAGAGCCATGACTGACAACTGGTACGCCACCATTCCAATGTCCCCTTTGTCTTCTCGGATCCTACAAGGCCTCTCATTCTTCCTCAGGGTTGACTAACCTCCGCCCACCCGGACTATAGCAAACGAGGCATAAAATCACGGTTATGAGATCTCTAGACCACTCGGTTGTGAATTGGTTCTGGGCGGTGAGCTGTCTAAGTCCCAGGACTGTACACTGATTATTTTATATAAGAAAAACTCTCAGAAGGGGAAGAGTGTTATGAACAATCATGGATTTACCACATTGTTCGCTATTCTTCATGGACAATCTAATTCGATTTAATATTATATCACTTTATATATAACTTATTGAGAATTAATATAGAATAACTGAACAAAAACAAATTTTAATCAAAATCAGTGATTGTAATTCAAACTTCTAAATTACTATTTATTTTACTGCCGTTCCAGCATAAACCAGACAAGCATTTACCCTTCAACTCCAGACGATTATCGCAAAATAATAAAGATATTACAAGCTCAAAACGCTTTATTCCACACGTATCAGCTTCAAGAAGAAAAACCTTCGCATCGTTGTACGAAATCTACACCATACAACACATCTAGAAGACATAAAAATTGAACTAGAAGAACTTGGATACAAAGTAAAAAATGTTATCAATGCACAGCATCCAAGATCGAAAATACCATTACCAATATTTTTCATAGATTTAGAGCAAAATCCAAAAAACCAAGATGTATTTAAACTCGAATTTTTGGTTCACACAAAAATTAAAATTGAGGAACCATATATGAAAAATGAACCACCGCAATGTCAAAGGTGCCAGGCTTATGGCCACACAAGAAGTTACTGTAGCCTTCCTGCTAAATGTGTCCGGTGCGCAGGACCACATCTTACAACTGAATGTACGAAGACAAAAGAAACTCCGGCGACTTGCGCTAACTGCAACGGTGCCCACCCAGCAAATTACAAAAGATGCTCAGTTTTTAAAACTCTAAAAACTCTTCGTAATAATAAATCTACAACCATTTCACCAACCGCGTCAACTGCATTAGTCAACCAGGAGCCTTCTTCTCAGATTAAAAATGTTGATACCTCTACGATAAATGAAGTGGTAACCTTAACAAATGAACCAGAAAAATCAGCCCTAAATCCAGTTCAACAATTTTCTTCGTTGGAGAGAACTAGAGAAACAGCTACAAAGGTAACAGGGAGTTATTCTTCCACTCTTTCTTCCTACCCACCTTCTTTATCTTTCGACATCTCTTCGATTATAAAATCTTCTATTGAATCTTTGCTTTCTGAACTCAAATCCTTTTTATCTCCTATTCTTGAACTTCTCACTAAATTACTAAAATACTCCTTTGGAACTCCAATGGTCTGCTCCATCGAAAATACGAAATAGAAACTTGCCTAAAAGAACACGACATAAACATTGCACTTGTAACTGAAACTCATTTAACAGACAAACAAACATTCAAAATCCATGGATACGAACTATACAGAACAGACCATCCGGATCACTCGCCATGGAGGTACTGCAATCGTTGTAGCTAGGTCGTTGAATCATCACTTTGTTCCTTCCACTTCTACAAATACAATTCAGTTCACCACTATTTGCTTAACTTCTCCAAAATATCAGCTAAAAATTTCTTCCGTTTATATTGCTCCGAACAAAGTTATATCTATAAATGAATTGAAAAATATGCTTTCATCTATTGGTAAACCATTCTTAGCTGGTGGTGACTTTAATGCTAAAAATACTAGATGGGGTTCTCGAATTTCAAATACTCGCGGGAAAAGGCTAAATAAATGCATAGAAGAACTAAAATTGTCTACAATTTCCCCTTCTGAACCTACTTATTGGCCTACAGCAATATCAAAATCACCCGATGTTATCGATTTCTTTGTTACAAACTCCTTGCCACTTAAACACTCCAACGTTTCCACTCTTTCTGATCTCTCTTCAGATCATAGTCCAGTTTTCCTCGAGCTATCAAACCACCCATTTACAAAACCTGCACCCTTGGCATTAATAAATGGCAATATAAACTGGAATAAGTTTGAAAATTATTTAAACAATAAAATTACCCTTAATACTAACATACGTACAGCCGACGACCTGGACAATGCTGTTAATCACTTGACTGAATGTATTCAAAACGCAGTTTGGTATTCCACAACACCAAAGACGACTTTACCAAAACCTGATTCCTACCTACCTGAACCAATACGAAATCTTATTAAAGAAAAACGTAGGATCAGAGCTTTATGGCAAAGAACAAGATACCCTTCATACAAAAAAAAAACTCAACAAACTAACCCGAAACCTTCAACAAGAATTATCAAAATTTAAAAACAACAGTTACAAGGACTATTTAAATTCTATAAACAACAGAGACAGACAAGTATGGACAGCAACAAGGAGTATTCTAAAGCAAAAGGTGGTTCAATATCCTCTTAGACGTACAGACAACACTTGGGCGATGACGAGCGAAGAAAAAACTAATGAATTTGCAAAACATCTTTCTCATATATTTAAGGCAAATGATATCCAGGATAATACCCTAACTGACAAAATACATGGCGACTTGACAACAGCACTACCCTTATCACTCTCTCCTCCGGCGTTTCATCCAAAAGAAATCTATCAAGTACTGAACAAAATGCCAAACAAAAAAGCTCCTGGCTATGATCTCATCACTCCCTTCATCCTTCGCCACTTACCTCGAAAAGCTGTTCTATTTCTTACCCTCATCTATAATTCAATCATGCGCACAACTTATTTTCCGCTCCTTTGGAAACTTTCCATAATTAAAATGATACCTAAACCTTCTAAACCTGTCACTAATCCTTCATCTTATCGTCCAATTGCACTCCTCCCTATAATGTCTAAATTATTTGAAAAACTCTTCCTTAATCGCATAAAGCCTATCCTCGAAAATAGCGGAGTGATACCGAACCACCAATTTGGCTTTCGTTCTTATCACTCCACTGTACAACAGTGTCATCGTATCGTGGATGCAATATCTATCGCTTTTGAGAAAAAAGAATATTGCTCTGCGATTTTTCTTGACATTGAAAAAGCTTTTGATAGTGTCTGGCACAAGGGTCTTCTCTGGAAAATAAAACCTCACTTACCTCCAACATACTTTTTAATTCTTCAATCTTATTTCCACGACAGATTCTTCTGTACTTCCGTTGACTCTTCGATTTCCCCCTTCTTTCCTCAATGCAGGGGTGTACCGCAAGGCAGTGTTTTAAGCCCCATCCTCTATTCTGTTTACACCTCTGATATCCTGGAGCATCCTTACACCAACATCTATACCTTCGCTGACGATACAGCTATTATTTCTTCTCACAGAGACCCAAACTTAGCATCTATAGCTCTTCAAAATCATTTATTTGATTTAGAAAAGTGGTTCTATAAATGGCAAATAAGAATAAACGCCTCGAAATCGAGCCATGTAACCTTCTCTATACGCAAAGCTTCGTGTCCAGCAGTCAAAATTGACAACGACGAAGTACCTTAAAAATTATGTACGTTATCTCGGACTATACTTGGACAAAAGACTTACATGGAACATACATACAAAATTAAAGAGACAAGAATTGACTAGACCGTACAAACAACTATCACATCTGCTGGACTACAGATCTTCACTTGACTTACGGAACAAACGACTTATCTATAATAGCATACTGAAACCTATTTGGACATATGGAGCAGAACTTTGGGGTTCAGCAAAAAAAGTCCACATACACAAGATTCAAACCACACAGTCCAAAATTCTCAGAAAAATTGTTAATGCACCATGGTATATTTTGAATCACACCATACACAACGACATGAACATTCCCACTATAAAATCATATATTCATAACAAATACATGACATTCCACTCATCGACACAATATCACCCAAACCCACTCGTTCTTCCGCTTTCTTACTCCCTGTTACCTGGACTGGATAGGAAAAGATTAAAAAGAAATTGGCCAAGAGACCTACACACCAATTGATATTTATATTTTTACTGCATCATCATAAAGAAGTTCAAGTAGAAAATCAAGGTGAAAAACACTAGTATCAAATTTGCTGAATGCGCAATTGCGCAGGTGCAAATGAAAATTAAATTATAAATAAATAAAATAAATAAATTTATACAATAATAATCATTGGCAGCCAGATCTAATTTAATATTAAATCTTATTTGTAACAATCAAATTTAGATTAAATATAGAATAGTCTTTAACCGAATAAAAAAGTTGTTTAAACAAAATAGGCGATTGTAATTCAAACTTTTGGATTAGCATTTATTTTAAAGGTCAATTTTATTTGTTGAGGGTTAATAATGAAAATTTAAAAAAAATCTTTCGAAATCTGAAAATAAAGCTCATTATTAGAATTTAACATAACGTTATTAGAATTTGGCACTTTAAGGTAATGCATCAACTATAAATAAAAAGAACCATGACTAGTTCATCCAGGGGCTTCAAAAAGTACAATATATATGTAAGTTTGCTACATGTGATAACATCACTACTACAACCTTCAATGTGTTAGACTTTTGATAAGACACACGTGCTAAAGTTTAGTTAAATTCATTTTGTTAAAAGTGTTTAATTACTAGTTGAAAGGACGTGTAATTAAATTCCTTAATAAATAAAGAATAAAATCACGTTGAAACAATCTTACATACATAAGAATAAGAAACGAATGTCACGATACGGTCTAAAAAAATTAAATTTTTTAAAATGCTTTTAAAGTTATATCTATATACAAAATAACTTCATTTTGACCAGATAAATTATAGATAATTTAAAATAATCAAGCCACCTAAGTTCGGCAATTGTGATTCAAACATTTTTATCACCGTTATTCATTTATTCAAGTAGATTATTTAAAAGTAATAGGAGATAAACCACAGAATACAAAACGATTACAAGTCTTTTATTGAATTTAAAGTTCTTGTAGTGTGTTACATCGAAAATCTAATGAAACTATCACACACATTAATGGAATACAGCCTTTCCCCCCATTGAAGTGTTATCAAATGCCATAATAGGTTGGGGAAAAATAAATCCATTATTTTCTCAGTAGATGGCTGTAGTGATCGATATCTCGTCAAGTATTGATCAAACAATTGCAAGTTTATGCTCGTTGTCAAGGTGACATTTCACACTAAAAAAATTCTTTGGCTGTTTTTTGTTTGTTCCATTCAGTTGTGAGTTATAGATACCGTTAACAATGGAAGTCAACAAAGAGAAAATTTCGTACATTTTACTAATTTAAAACAGTTTAAAACCATTTTCGCAAAGCTGGATTAAAAAAGAAGTTCGATGTTTGGGTGCCACACCAATTAACACCAAAAACATGATGGATCGAATTTCCATTTGCGAAGCTTTGGCCAAACGGAATGAAATCGACCCATTTCTTTAACGGATGGTGACTGGGGATGAGAAATCGGTCACATACGACAATATTGTGCGAAAACGATCGTGGTCAAAGCGTGGTGAAGCAGCTCAAACGGTGGCCAAACCAGGACTAACGGCCAGGAAGGTTCTACTGTGTATTTGGTGGGACTTGAAAGAAATCATTTATTATGAGTTGCTTCCGTATGGTCAAACACTAAATTCACATCTCTGCTGTCAACAACTGGACCGTTTGAAGTTAGCGATTGACCAGAAACGGCCAGAATTAGCCAACAGAAGAGGTGTTATGTTCCATCATGACAACGAAATGGTTGGGAAATTATAATGCATCCACCATACAGTCCGGGCCTAGCACCAAGCGATTACCACCTTTTTCTCGCATTGAAAAACTTCCTGAGTGATAAGAAATTGGGATCAAGAGAAGATTGTGAAAATCGATTACTAGAGTTTTTCGCCAATAAAGACCAAGACTTCAATGAGAGAGGCATTATGAAGCTACCTTTAAAATGGCAACAAATAATATACACAAAACTGTTTTATGGTTGATCTTTAGGTCCTGGGCGATGCTACGACTACAAACACGCAGTCAACTTCGATTATTTCTGTGATTTTATCGACATTTTCGACGACGGGCCTGCCTGTGCGAGGTGCATCTTTGACATCACAAATCTCTGGACGGTATCGACGAAACCAAAATTGCATCTAATTAGCGGTATCGGCACCATAAACACCATTCACAATTTCAGTGGCCTTGCTTGCATTTTCGCCTAAATCAAAGAAAAACTGTACCGAATTAGTAAAATGTACCAAATGTTCTCTTTGTTGACTTCCATTCCTAACACCCTATAACTCACAACTGAATGGAACAAACAAAAAACAGCCAACGAATTTTTTTAGTGTGAAATGTCACCTTGAGAACGAGCATAAACTTGCAATTATTTGATCGATACTTGACGAGATATCGATCACTACAGCCATCTACCGAGAAAATAATGGATTTATTTTTCTCCAACCTATTATAATGCAAAAACTGACTAGAATCTTGGTCTAGGATCTTGAAAAAAACATGAGAGTACGCTATGCGAGAGATTTGATATACAAATTTCTTGATTTTCCAGTTTTGTAATTAATCATTAATTCTTCACGTTACAATCTAGAAGGCTAATAGCAGTAATAGAATAGACCTCATTAATAAAATATACTACTTCGATTTAATATATTGATGGAAATTCGCTTCGGAAAAATGTAAGTCACCCGACTTTTCGAACTTCTTATTTGTTTTTTTACTTCTGGAAAATGTTTTTATTTTTTTTTACTAACTATTTCAAAATTTGTTTTTCTTTGAAACCAACTATAAGCTAAATGAGGGAATAAAAAAAATGTCGAGCTCCTAATAACCTCAGAACATTCAAAGTGAGAGTTTACATGAGAACAACCCATTAGGGGTTCAAGTTAAAATAAAATACACTAATAATGAAGTCATGGCAGTATTTCATAAAATATGTGTATACATTAATTATATTGTATTTTTTAAATAAACAATAATTATATACATTATTTTAGAATGCTTTTTTCTGTCATGAACGTATGAGTTATATGCTATATGTATCATATATACGTAAGCTAAATCTAATAATTCATTCACTCAATGAAAACCTATTTCCAGTCGTTTTTGGCATATAACTTTATTATGTGGATACGTTTCGACTATATGTCATTTACAATCCATCAAGAACTTCTTTAACATCTAAGAAGAGTTATAAGTCATCTTTTTTCTGTAATTTATTAATTATATACAATCATAACAATATAACAAATATACATTTCTTAAAATCGTCCATAAATAGAAGTAAGTATAGATACCTTTTTTTTTTTTTTTATTATTCATTGTCATTAGCTAAAATTTTTTCTTGGAGGTCCATTGTCCTCCATGGTCCTTTTGTTAATATTTAAAACTTTGGTCTCTATTTATACTATATTTTATTAATATTTACATACTAAAATCTTTCTCATTTAAATCGATCATAATTAAATTACAAATCAAAAATTTTTATACGTAAAATTTATTAAGTTTATTATTTTATTTTTAATATATTTTTATACGTTCTTAATTTTAAAAAGTCAGATAGGACTGAAATTCGGATATCTAGGTAACTGTTGGGAGGTTATAGTGCTAGGTTATCTCTCTGTGTTTTTAAAGTAGAACATCCCATTTGTTATTTTGTCTTTAACTTCAAAATAACTATCTTTATCTCAAAACGATTTATCTTAAACTATTAACCAGTAGTTGTTTTGAATTTAAATATTCATAACAAAAAAATTAAATAAATCACGTATATAAATGCTGTGAATTTACTAGGTTATTTCTAAACGACTTTGCTATTATTTTAATATTAATGTAAATTTATTATTTAAATTACTACTAAGAAATATACTAATTTCACACAAACATAAATTAATTAAAGTAAGTATATATAAAACCAAAACCTGACATAATCTCCCTGCCCAATTCATAGATATGCCACATACCTGTAACAAAAATAAAACACTCAATTAGACAACAGTTTAAGCAAATTTATTTAGTTTATTTATAATTAACAAATATTGGAGTTATTATTCTCGAAGTGTTGTAATGCTATAATGTTTTAAAACCTCAAATTAAGGTTAGCTTTGTTTGCACTAATTAAGAAGATAAATATATAACCTCAATGTTACCTTTGAGCTTAGATGTTTTTTATGTTTTGTTATTATGAGAATAGATTTAAAAATGCTTTAAGTGGTCAGGGAGGAGGTTTAGTCAATAAACTTTACAGTAAAATATAAATATATTGAGAGACGTCTGCGCTTTATGTATGTGTATAATAGCAACCTAACCGTCTATTTGTGTTGTCAAAGTGTAAAATTGAAAAATACTTACAGCAAAACCAGTTTTAGTATGAAACCATTTATCGTTGGTTCTTTCAAAGATAAAGACGCATTGGATATTTGTTTATTCACTTAACGTCACTAAGTAAAATTTTAATAGCGAAAAGTAAATTTAATTTTCACTAAGTAAAGATGAAAGTTTACACTTAGTACAAATCGTAAAAAATGAACTTAATTTAGGGCTATATTTAGACTTTATTTCTGGCAGATTACTCGGGACGACTAGATTAGGTACAACTATTGCTGCAATGTTTTCACGATTCATAACCCATGCAACTTCTGAGGTACACGTATTGTATTTTAGTTACCACAAACCTATTGTCACAGTATTTAATAATGATGATAATACTATTCACGGACTAAATACTTTTCTAAATCATGTTAAAGGTTCATGGTAGAACAAACGAATCTTCCCAAGAATGATTTATATAAAAATATTAACAATTATTATTATGTGAAATAGTTGATGATATAAATTTCATTGGAATGATGTAAATATTATGAATAAATATTTATATATGCTTTGATTATTTTTTAAGATGCTTTCATTTACCCTCTTCTTTTTACATAATCTACACATTCTAGTTCTTAACGAGTAAATTCCAGTCGTGCGTCGTAGCTGACACACACATTTTTTTTTTTTTAATTAATCATATACAAAAACGGATAGGTTAATAAAGTAAGTTTTTTCCTTCTTTCATGTCATCACTTACCACCGCATACGAACTCAATATACTATCTTATACTTCTTGAATGAATAAATAGAATTTGGGAAACGTCAAACTTGCCTTGATATGCGAAAATAAAATGAGTTCGATATCTCATCAAAATATATAAAATATGTGAGCACAAGAAATCATTCAGAGAGAAATTTCGATTATTTGAGAAGAAAGAACAAACTATTTAATCATAAGTACCTATCAGATTAAAACAGAATAATCCAAAAAATAAAACTTAAATATAATCTGAAAGTAAGCTATAAATACATCAAGCTCTATTTTGGTCGTACAAATTTTTCAAATAAAAAAGTAATATCCCATTTGATTTAAATTTGAATTGTAGAGAGTTGGCTGGGAATTGTTAATGGTGATTGCTCTGAAAGAAGTTTTACAATTATGGCCTGAAAACCAAGTTATGAGAATAACAGTTTGGAATTGATTCCTACCAATAAAACTCAAAAGTTTGAATGTTGTATTTCTATGTTCAGTTAAAACGAAATAATTTATATTCATTTTCGACGAAAGGACCAATAATGTGTCTCCTTTAAAAATAAAAATAGCGAATTAGCGATTATAGACATGTGATAACAGATAACGAGTATCAAAATCACTCCGAAAAAAAAGTATTCGCTACTGCACCAGGATTTCATTTTACTTTATTAAGAAACGAATTGAGAATAAAAACAACAGATATAAAAAATTCTTTTTAATAATTTGTCTCCATTAAAAATAAGATTAAAAATTTAATTTATGAAAAAAAAATAATAGTGATTTTAGTATTCACAAACGTGAGTAAGAATTTTAAATACATAAATAATGGTGTCACGATTTAATTTTGTTTTATTAAGAAATGACACCTGAGAGTAGATATAAAATATATAAAAATTATTTTAAATAATGTGTCTCCTTAAAATTTTTAAAAATATTAAAAGTTAGTATACATTAAAATTTAAAAATCGTAAGAAAAGAGACTGATTTTCGTACTCAAAAAAGTGAGGAATACTTTTAAGTACATTAATGATGTCAGGATTTAATTCTGTATTATTAAGAAATGACAACTGAGAATAAAAATATAAATAAAAAAATATTAAAAGTTGGTAATCATTATAATTTATGAAGACAAAAATACTGATTTTAGTACTCACAAACGTGAGGAATACTTTTAAGTAGATACGTATATAATGATGTATTCTAAGTAATGCTAATATAATAATGTGTAATGAAAAACAAAGAAATTGAATGGAAATAAAAAAAATTTTTGTTTTCTATTTAACAAATCGATTAAATTGCTCTGGAAAAAAATATTCCATACTGCCTTAGGATTTAATTTATATCATTAATAAATGAAGAGAAAGGGTAAAAGTGACATATGAGAATGCTCGAGAATTGGACTATTAGTATTCAAGAGCAGGCAAGAGAGGGTATTAACACAGGCCACTATCGACCATCCGGACAAATAAGTTGATGAACTGAAACCTCTTCCAAGATCGGCATCGAAACCCTTCTTCCGGCACTCGATAGTGAAGGATCAATGGTATAGCATCTAGTCATCCATGGCCCAACTTTACAGATTAAACATAGACTTTAAAATGAAAAGAGCCTCCACTGATCCGATAAGATGATTTCTAAACAAAAAACTTTTACGTTCATGAATAATTCAGCCTCACTCAATCTTTAAAAGGCCCTAGCAGCCCGACTATCTCCCTAATGCCACTGGAACATCGAATGATTATATTTTATATTCAACTACATTAAGATAATCGAGGAAAAACATATGTAACAGACGTGAGACACGAGATATTAACTGTAACTATAACTAAATAAGACATTGTTGAAAAAATATTTCTTTTCTGTCGACCAGGTGGCAATATTCATCGGCAGGAAGTAAGAATATACATTTTTAAAGAATACAATTTTTTTAACAATGTTAAAAAGTTTATTTTAATGTAGGCTGCGATGGTTAACGAGATACGTAAAACTTATGGAAAACAAATAATAATAACTAGACATGGCTATTACAAAAATAAATCAGAAGAAAAGTTAAAAAAATAATTATAACCCTCAAAAGGTACGGTGGGGTTAGGGCCGACCCCAGGATGCTTTGAAATGCACCCGCATGCCCCAAAATTATCTCCAAGGGTTAAGACTTTGAGTACCAGTCGTATTCCAGCTGTGGACGAGAGGGTTTCGCTATACAAGGTGAGTCGACTGTCTTTGTTACCCAAATTCCGCGAAAATTCATGTTTGGGGTTGACGAAAACCCCACAGTACCATTCTTGTACTCCACCACGTTTTGTAATAGATGTTCCTTTATTTAGTAATTCTCTTATCTATTACTATTAATACGACTATAAATTTTCATCAGGTAATATAGGGAAAATGACTAGTGACCAACCGGATAAAATGCTTGTTGTATATAATGATAAACCAAAGAAATGTGTTATTCTTTTGACCAGCATGCATGACGAAGGTGAGGTAAATCCATCATCAGGTAAGCCAGAAGTGGTAGAGTTTTACAATTTGTCAAAAGGAGGTGTCTATGACAAACTTTCTCATACTACTTTTACTGCCTATGTTTTATTGGACAATTTTCATTTACTTGAAGTTATATTGCGTTTTAATGAAAAGTTTGACTTGAAAGTGTATTTTTATGAAGAATAAATTCATGTTACAGAATTAGAATTATGTTCTTATTGATGAGTAGAGAGGAACTGATACTATAGCACCTCAAACCTTTAAAAAAAAGTTGGGGTATGTGAGGTACCATTTATGTCAACCCAGCTCACTGTACCATTGGAGGGATAAAATACAATTAATTAGCAGAAAAATATCGGCAATGCAGCCATCATCAGGACACACCACAAAAGAAAGTCACACTACAGAAGACAATGTATAGCATATCTCACACCAACAGTTCAAACAGACTCATCAAATAGAGATAGCCACTTCCCTTCAAAACTCCACAAATCAACACTATATAAAAAACATATTTGCATGTTTACTTATACTAGTAAAAAATTGATTTCATTACATATATTAATTTAAAGAACTCAAGAAAAATAATTGTGTATGATATACAATACAGTATAACGCTTCCTCGGGAAATAAGGAAGAAAAAAATAATAATAAGAATAAATAACATAAATTAGCTACCCATATGAAAAAATCAAGGTTGGAGAAATATACTAAAAAATAACTACGCTTTAGATGAGATAAAAAAAGGAAAGAGACTCATTATTAAAAACAAATAATTATGTTGAGTATAAATGTTTTTTCGTGAATCATCTCCCTTCACCTAGGATGATGAATCCGACAAAGAAACTGGAGGTAAATAATTAGAAGGTTGAACTACACCTATGGTTGGAACTGCTCCAGGCCCTTTTTGGCTCCGGCTGTGGAACCCTAAGGAACAATCTCCTTTACTGGATACGTAGGCACTAAATCCTATTCAGGAAGGACGAATTTGCTTCCTAGGGAAGTAAGTCTCACCCGTTACGGAATAATGTATGATTATCAGAAAAAATGAAAGGTTTCATTATATATTATAATACTATACTTAAAAAATATATGGTCATTCCATGAAAACGACCGACTGGTACAGTATAAAACTATGGAAACCTCTCAGAGCGAGAAGGTTATAGACAATAATTATGATGTCAAAACCCGTGTTGCCGTAAGGCAAGGAAGGGTGCTTAAATAAATATTTAAAAACAATTACGTGAAAATGAAATTAGCAAATTTAAGAATGTAAAAGTTATTATATAAACAACAGCAATACATAAATAATAAATAAATCAAAGGCAGCAATAATGGGGGGAAATTCACAGTTTAACAAATTATTGATATAATTTTACTGATAATTATAAACGCAATAAAAATAAACTGTAACTCTACAAATTATAGACAAATGGAATTATTCATGTAAAACTATAGTCATGATAGACATTTTAATGAACCTATTTTTAACAGGACTAAATATGTATTTGTAAAGGGATTAATTAATAAAAATAAAGAATATATCTTTTAATAAAATGTTAGAATATCGTATTATAATAGAAAATAAGGAATATCACAATTGCATAGTTCATTAAGAAATCAATTAATACCTGAAAATATTGAAAATTATATTCCCAATGTCATAGCTCAAAAAATCTTGAAACCTTTTTCAATACAGGTATTTGAAAGTTCCATGTGAGTTAAACAAATAAAAATTTTGGTAATGATGGTAATGAAATTCTTTTATTAACCATTGGAAAATGCTTAAACGCTTAAAACTTATGTCATTATTCCCATAAAAATTCAAGTTCAAACATAATTTGCCTCAAAATATGACTTTATTAAAAAACATATTGGAAATGGAATAAAAGGTACGTTTTTCCTGAATTAAAAACATTCTACCAGTATAATTGCTACTGAACGCTTAATTCAAAGTTTTCAGGTTCTTGAGATTTATTAAATTAATGCATAAATATCTTTAGTGATTTAAATGTATAACCTAACTTAATGAATAAAAAAACGAGAAAAATGCATATAAACATTTATATAACCTGTAATGTAAAAGAAATAAGTTTGTTTTTACGAATATTACAGATACTGAACAACAGTCTATTTTATTTCTGCTTTAAAAAAGCGTTAAAGACTTACTCATTAAAAATGAATCCCAATTACGATAATAACGTCTTGAGGGTACTAACGACCGCCATTGTTCGCTAACCCGAGGGTCCGACACTTGATGCTCCACTGATTTCTTATCACTAAATTGTTATAACAAAGGCTGGCATAATTTCCAAGGCCTGGTGATCCACTGAGCTAGCAAGTGGTTAACGGATGTTTTTAACTGCTATGGGATAAATATTAAAATCATTAACGGTCCATGTTAACTAGGCAACTAGTCCACTCTGAAGTTATGCTCGAACAAATTACTAGATAAATAAAAAAAGTTGATTAATGTATTAAAACAAATTAAAAACGTGTCAAAAGATGTTTGCTAATAATGATACTGTTTACTAATGTAGTTACACAGTTATAATTTTTTTATCTATCTAAAATAAGTGATGAATAATTAGATCTTTTATAAATAGAAAATTATCGTATCATACCTTTCACCGAGAAACAATTGATAATAATGAAAAATAATTAATAATTATACGAGTTTATCCTGTTACTAGGTGTGGGTCAAATCGATGGCGTCTGGAGGCTCCCCTGGGGCTCACTCAGACTCTATGCAGTGCATACTCATCATTGGGGACAAAACCTGACGGTTGAGGATGATCTCGTCTGTATTTACCTTCTAGTACAATCGTTGACACTGTAGCCTCTATCCATGGACTTTCCCATTTATTTAAGCGGTACAGTTTTTTGTTTTGTTTTTAAACAATTAAACAACCAAAATCTAAAATATTTAACTCCTTGAGATTCAACAAATATTCTAATGGTAACTTATTTTTTGATACTCAGTCGTACCTTAAGATTTCTGAATTTAAAGAGAACAATACTAAATTTAAACTCTATTTAATTTTGTTCAGTATTAGTAAGCAGTATAATAAATGTATTAGTTCCCAAAACTTATTATTCCGTTAGAACAATCGCTTAAGGAAGATGAACGAACAGACAGTTTTTAAGAGGGCCACACTTCATGAATTATTGAAGGCGAATGAATAATGTCTGGCAAAAAAACAACAAATATTAGTCTCTTTACATTTAACAACCTACATTTCAATATTCACATATATCATATGTAAGTCGTGGATTCAACGACTTAACCAAGGAGGTGAATGGAATAAAACACGTGGATGCAGTGAAGAACTGTAATTAAATAAAACATATTTACAAACTTATAAATAACTAAATAACTACAGGTATCTTTAATTACAAACCTGAATCAACACAATTGTCAATATTCCATAATAACACGAATAATATTAATTTAACAAATGTTAACTTCAGTGAGTCTCTCAGTAAGCCGATATCTATCATAACCTTCCTCACATCTGTGCCTCAGGTTATCTTCACATCTGTTAAGTTTGGCGTGAATATTCAAACTTACACATATATTAAAAATAACTAAACTGACTGGTAAAGAAGCTATTAATAAAGACAATATAATAAATGTTAAAAAAAATCCGGTGCCAACTCATGAAGGATCTTGGGTTCAGTACATGGTAGAGACTACTCTTTCAAGGACAACGGAAGGTAGGTGTTTTTCCGAAATCATGCTCAACCGTCGAGTTTTTCCTGAGACTCGGTGAGCCCCAGAAGGGTCTTCGGAACCCACTAGGTCCGTATACAGTTGTTAACAGATTAGATGAGTTGAATGAATTATCTGAAATAATTTGAATTAAATAAATTAATGCCCATTTATCGTAAAAAAATAAAAATACTGAAAAAGCATAAACGAAAACGATTATCAACATTTTTTACAAGGTTTGTTAAACACAAATATGGCACTAGTTCAAAGAAGTCAAAGCAAACATCCATGAAATACGTATAAATGATAAATAAACACAAAATATGATAAATTTCAAGGAAAACATTTCATAAATTTAATGGTTTTAAGAAGGAAGTAATGACGGAAAGAGCTGCTAAAGGGAAAGAAGAAAGAAATGGGAAACATGGGGGAAATATGACACAATATTTCAGGGTAGAAGAGATTATAAAATCATGATTACTCAGGGTAGAAGAGAGTATAAAATCATGAGCGTTATTTTACGTGGTCGTTAGCTGGCCAAAATCGAAAAGAAGAATAAAACAAATCCCTGTATATTTTTGATTTAGATAAAATCATTCGTTAAATAGGTGTTTTGTTACTTTTTTAAATTAAATTCTATGGTTAAACTTTTTAGTTTTTAATGCATATTATTAAGATAATTTATTGTAAAAATGAAAAAACGAGAGGATTTCACTACAATTTAAAATATCGAGAATGATAATATTTTTTTGAATTTTCCATGCAACTGACTCATTCATACAGATTAATGACATAAAATAAATTTTGAATACATTCTACAGACAAATTTATTAATGAATTTAGCATTAAGATTTATGGATTAAATAGTTTGAATCATTTGTTGCGAATAAAAAAAATAAGTAACATTCAAGTGATAAACTGTTTTCTTTGGACTGCAATTTTTATTATACGAAAGAAGGGATGGAATATGTTCATGAGGATCATACTGATACATGAGACATTATTTAAATTAAAAATGTCAGATATAAGATTGAAAGGGGAGTAACAAACTAAAAATGAGATCTTATAAAGACTCGGAGCAATCTGATTCCTGGTTCCTATTTTCCAGTTGGCTGGCTCACTGACGGCACCTCGTCTCATCTGATCAATACACTCTTCTGTCTGCACCAGTCTTTCTTTCATTCCCAAGTCTCTCTTATTACCGTTTCTTTCTCTTCCTCAATGGCATTCCTTTGAGCCACTCTGCCTGTATTCGATGAAAGCAGATAAGGTCAAAGTCAAAAAGACATCAATGTTAAAGACATTGAAGGCCTGGCAAAATTCAATTAATTAAATTATATTAAAAACTAATAGAACTAATTCAAATTGGCGGGTTTTTAAAGCTCTTAACCAGGCCAGTGAAAATATGGTAAAAGTGGTAATGTTTAGAAATTTAGTTTAGGAAAGTAAGAAATGAGAATCCGAATTTTAAAAATTAAAAAATATTATAAGAATAAGATCTACAAAAAAAAAAAAATATATATATATATATATATATATATATATATGATTTTTTAGTAATATATTTATTTTTGAGAATACATATTTTAAAAATAAATGAATCAGGTGATAATAATTTTTTTAATCTTCCCATCAAAAAGAATTGTCTTTAACAGTGATTTTATTATTTTCTATTTTAAAAGAAACCAAAATACCCATAATAAAACGTTAACAAAGAATGAGAGAAAAGACAATTCGGAAATAACGCAGTTTAATGCACGTTAATATAATTTTATTTTTTAATAACTTGGTAATACGTTTAATAATTAAAGGATAATTATTGAAGAAATCTTAAGGGTATTCATATTTCCTATTAAAAGTTTCCCTTAAATTTATCTCTTTACCCTCCTCCAACAAGAACCCTGAGCAGGAGGATAAAATTGATGTTTCGGGAGACGGGAGAGTGGATCTAATTTTAATAAATTTCCTCCCCCTTTCGTTAATTTCCGAGGGGGCGCCTTGACCGTATCAGGCCCGGCCCTTTAGTTCCTGCTTTAAATTAACTGGCTAAAAGCTCCTTCGTTAATTTCATTCCTTCCGTTATTAAGATGTTGCCACTTCTCAATTATATAACCTTCTTCTTAAATTATATTAGAAGAAAAAAATATAAACTGGGTAAAAAAAAGTGTTCTAATTTTTACTGATTTCTTAAACGTAGGCTAAAATAATGGAGTGTATAAAAAAATGACCGTTTCGCCTTCCCCATGGAGAGAAGATGGCGACTAACAGTATCTTTCGACACACCACACTCCCAGGCAAGTTCGCGAGTACTTGTGGACGGAGTTGACTCAACAGCTTCCTTTAGAACCTTATCAATATCCATTAATGGTCGCCCGGAAACCTTCCTCCATTCCAACGTCGTATCTCCACTGCTAAATTTTTCAAACCAACGCCGCGCAGTGCGCTGGTCAAGGACACCTTCCCCTCAATATTTAATAATTTCACGAGTTGCTTCAGAGGCTGTGAAATTTTTTTTTCATTCATTCAGTAATGTCTTTAAATTACGAGAATTTCGTAGGACACTGCCATGTTTCTTCTTTGAAATAAATAACTAAATTGAGGTGTTTTTTGAAGAAGTCCAGCGTTAGTAAACAAGCTTACAGAATTCTCTAAAGGGATTATTAAGTGTCGGTAAATAATAAATAGCATTAAAATATTTACAGACCTTTGAACTCTCGAATTTGATAAAACGGCCATTTTCTTGATATCTAAAATAATACGGCGTTCCAAAATGTCAAAACAAAACAGAGTTTAGATATGAAGTTTACTATGGGATCTGGAAAGCCTCTTGGGAGCCACCCGTCCTCCATGAGGTGAGCACTCATAATGGGGAGAAAACTGACGGTATAGCGCGATCTCAGACTCCCTGCACAACCGTAGACATGGGTACATGACCGTTCATGGGTCCTAGTGGTACAAGTTTTTTTTTATACTGATTAGTTAATTTTTTTAATTCATACAATTATTATTTTGCACAGTTAAACATACATAAGTTTTTATTCTGCAATATTTTGATGTATTCCACTCCAATATTCACGTGAATACTGTATAATAATTAGTTATTTACATTAAATATAATCAATATATTGAAATAATAATATTTTGAAATAGTTAAAATCCCCTACATGCAAAAATAATGAAAAGAAAATTGTAATTAAAAACAGTCAAATGTTTAAAAAAAAACAACTCTCAGAATCTTAGTTTCGTAGATGTAGCATATCAGGGCGTCTAATTAAAAAAAAAAAAAGACAATGAGCATACTCAATTAGTAAAAAACAAATGTAGAAAAAATAAGAAGCCAATTTATATCAAGTTAACAACACTTTTCCATTTTATTTTTTTTTAAATTAGTTTTAAAAAAAACTTAAAATAAATATAAATAAAGTTAATAAATGTTATTGATTTTTGAGGCTGAGAAAAAAATAACACAACTGTTAAAATAATAATTTATTTTATTGTATGCCTGATTTATTAGAAAAATAAAATATGGGGTTCTAGTATTCTTTCCGTAGCGATATCTACTTTTTTTTTTCAATCCAGACAATGAATATTTAAAAAAAGTGCAGAAGGAAATGAAAGGAACACATTTTTTAGGAACACGAAAAATTTAGCGGCACGGTCTAAACCAGAAGATACCACTGAAATCATTTCAATGTTCAAAAAATAAACTAAAATTTCAAACAAGCTCCTCAATACAGTTTAAATTATTCCTCAGTTGTATATACTCTTTGAGAACATTTTATTCGGAGATAGTACAATTAAAATACAAGTTGTGGAAGTTGTGGGAGCTGGAATAGACTGGAGCTGACAATGAAGAAGCCAAGGGCCGACCACAGTGGAAGGACTGCCCTAGACAGCTCCGATCCCTTCTATTCACTTATTCAACCGCGGCTGGCCCAGGGGGGCGCAACTTGAAGAGAACCTCAAAAGTAAAATTATAAAAATAGTGTTTCTCATGGTGGAAAAGCTATTGAGAAAAAAAAGTACTAAGCAATCAAAATAAAGAATTTAATCCTTAGTGGGTTTTCTTTTTTCTACCTTTACTTTCAAAAACAATTATAGAAAACAAATGATTTCAAGTCAATGAATATCTCAATCAGAACATAGTTGTGAAAGGTAGTACAATGCTTTCAATTTTTTCAGATTAATTAAATGTAAAACAAATACAATCAATAACAAATAAAAAAAAAAAAAAAGTTACTTAGCATAGCTGTACGCTAGGCTTTATCAACCCGATTGCGGAAATTCGAAGTAATTAAATTTATTCTAAACCTTACTCAGATAGTTTTGAATTGATTTTTAGTAAACTCAATAACTACTGCACGGATTTTCATGCGGTTTTCACCAATACATAGAGTGATTAACCAGGAAGGTTTAGGTATATAATTTGTCGAGGTGTTGTGTGAATGGGTTGGAATATCGATGGGTTTCACCGAAGACCCTGCTTGCCTAATCTCGTGCAATTATCTAACGTGCAAGATAATAAATTCGTATATAAAGAAATATTTGGTAAATAACATCGTATATAAAATACACAGACAAATTATGTAGCCATAATATGCCTAATTACCCGAACAAATAACAGCTATCAATAACTACGTAGTTAATTTTAACTATTATAAATCGTTACTCAGTATCTATTTGCCAGTTTTATAGACCAGTCATAACAAAATATATATATATAATGTTGATTGATTCAAATACTGATTTTAGTGTGAGCCGAAATAAAACTAAACTGAGTTTCTCTCTGTAAAAAAAGTAAATTTATTTTTATTATAACAATCATTTCTTGTAATGAATTTAAAAACTTATTAATCTATACATTCTTACCTTTAAAAAAAAGAAACAACATTTAAAGTTAACATTTCACACACCTTTTACAAAACTGTTTTCTTTTAACTAAATAACAACACACAGATAGGGATAACCTCCCCGGTTCTTCTCTTACAGCTGTTACTATGGTAACCGTATCAGTCACATTTAAATGAAAGACGTTTAATTTGCGTCTTTTACAACCATATATATTGTAGTTTGTCTAATTACAGAGAAATTCGCTTAAGTTAGAAGAACTTAGGTGTTTTCAAGAACTAGGTATATTCTTTAGCTTTGAGGAGATTCATAGGAGAATGGACCATCAGATTATTGAAGTGAAGGCAAAAACTTCAAAACATTTATTTTAGATATTCTTATAGGAATTGTCAGATACTTTCGATTTATACCATGCCAATTTACTTTTATTGTATTATTGATGTTTGAAGATAAACTGCGATGTAAACAGTGGAACGATTAATCAGTTTGCGGTAAATATAATAATTTTAACTTTGAAAACTGACATTAAGGCCAAATTTGTGAGCCAATTAAGATTAAAAGTTAACTAAGATTAAATTCTTTTAAGAGAGTAGAAACTAGAATTGGTTCGAGATCCCTGGCGGTTTTCAGATAGACAAGACTACGGAGGGTTTAACCAAATTTATTTTTACAATAAAAAACCTTGTTGAGTAAGTTTTATAACTTAGAATTGGGGATTAATCTTTTTAATTATTTAAACAGCGTTCCTAGCTTTACGGCAATACTGGCTTTACAAATATTAATCCGGATTAATCTTTGCTCCTTGGCAATAAATAACGCCCATATATTGGAATAAGGAACCGAAGAAAACACAAGATTTTCAAATAATCTCCGTTCCTAGATAGTTCAGAGGTTTTTCAATGTTACACCAATATAGTTTACAAAAAAAAATAGGCAGTGAATTCTCCCTCCATCGCCTATTTCACCTCAGTTTTAGGAGCAACTAGACAATAGTGTTTTAGTCTTTCTATTTTTTTAATTTATTTATTACTGTTGTTTTTATATTATTTGAACAATCATTATATTATTATGAATACCATTATCACCAAGTTGTCTTTAACTCCTTTATCTGTTATTAATTTTTTTTTTTTTTTTTTGCAGTATTATCAAACTTATCTTATATTTTTTCTATTAATTTTTATCTTGTAATTTAAATTAAATGTTAGTCCTCATGTTGAGCCAAATCTTCGGCTTTGAGAATAGAAATATATTATACATACTGCTTCCTGACTATTTACTCCATCAAAGCGTATTTATTAATAGCTAAATCATGACTAATAAGTCATAGTTATCATTAAAAAAATCAATATTAGGAACTTTGTTTAGTAATATTTTATTTGATTGTCCTATTATCACTACAAATGTTTTTCTAGAAACAAAAGAATGGTGAGCCTGGACTGAGCGAGTGCGAGTGTTTTCTTCCTCCCATATGTGTTCCGAAACTCATCAATTTCCCTCCAATGGTTCACAATAAATCAGTGCTAGTTCCTGCAAATACTGCAATATCATCAGGCTGTAAACACATTGTTATGCTTTAGCTAATTGATGAATTTTCGTCTAGTTTTCAAACATTGATAAACTAGTTCCGTTTATTAGGCAAGATTGGACCAGCCGGAATGGATTGTAAATAAATAAACAGTCAGGGGGCAGATGAAAAAGTTGAACTGTTTGGAACGAGGGAGGATGCAGCGTATTGAACTGCTCCTCGGAGACCGCGCCAAATTGGCATGAAGTGTTCTGAAGGGAGCATTTGATCACCTGCCGGTCGTAGATTACAATCTAACCCTCATCCTGGGGTCTAGGCTAAGGCTAAATCAAATTTTCATCCGAAAGCCAACTATAAACAACCGTTTAGAATATTTATCCTTTCTTTTCCTTTTTTTCTGTTTATAAATTGATTTAAGAATGAATTGGCTTCATGAAGACCGGAGGTAAATATTAGAATCAAATAGGAAGTCGTGTTTTGATTCAGTTCGAGGGAGGAAAGTGTCATGATGATTCTTCTTGAAATCAGATCGAACCTGTGAGTGAGCTAAAAACCTATACCACATAAACCATTAAGGTTAAACACCGTAGCACACAATACTGGACTGTACTGTTTAATTTAGAAGAAAGGTAGTCTGATTACGATCACGCTCAAACCCCAGGTATTCCTCCTTTGAATATAGAGGCGAACTGAATTCACAAGGTCGAAAAGAAACGATTGAGAGTGCGGAGAAATATAAATAATAGGGCACTTTGATAAATAAGGAGAATGACTGCTTGGAAGAAATAAGAATACGAACAAAACAGGCAAGAGCATTCTTGATGAAGATGAAGAGAGCATTTTTCTACAGAGAATAATTGAAAATAGGATTAGTAAGATCCTATGAGCCCTCGGTGCTTTTTTACGGGGTAGAATGCTGGATGCATTAATGGATGAATGCACGGAGGAAAAAAGAAGTGGTGATAACTATAAAGAAACTCAAACTGATATACTTAGAACACAATGCGTGGAGTTGAATATGATATACTGCAGCCGATGATGCAAAATTCAAGGAAAAAGAAGCGTAGAAGAATACGGCACTCCTAAGAGAAATGTTTCAGTGTAATACGAAGCTTTTCAGGTCTTCCGTATCTAAAGTTCGAATCCCATGATGATTGCCGACCTTCGGACCGAAGATGACAATTAAAAATCACTCCCAGATTCGAACCCGGAGCCTAGACCTCAGCAGCTTAGATTAATTTAATCAGATAAACTCCATGGCAGATATTTTTGTTTTATGAGACTGGAGGCATTTTTTATGGAATTTTTTCACTTATGCAAATTTAATTTAAAAAAAAACCTTTGAAGAAATTACGTTTGATATATTTTTGTTATCTAAGAAATAATTTTTATAAAGTTAAAAAACCAAGCAATCGATTTTTACGAAAGCACTCCATGCACCCCCCATACCTCGAGGAAATCACTAAATTATTCCAATTTCTAAATACATCCTAGCCAAAACCTAAGTTAATATGATTATATTAAAAATATATCATATTTACTCTCTTGAAAGCATGTATTTGCATTTAGTATACTTATTCAGTTTAATTAAAAGCAATTATTTTTATTATAATAAGAGACAACATTTATACCAGTCCAATTACAATTCCACAAAGATGTTATCTCCAGAAATATGATATGCCCGATAGAAATACTAGAAAAAACAAACTAACAGCTTTAAGGTTTTTGGTTTCTTACAGGATTTAGTTTTGAAGATAAAAAATAACATGGGAAAATATTATGGAATTAGTGGATTTCAAGGGCGGTTTATGATTAAAATTCATCGAGTTGTTCATTCTAAAGCAATGTAAATTTATGGTGGCATTTTTTTTAAAACAGGATATGGTGAAACAATGAGTAGAATCCAATCAAAGATGAAGAAATGATTACTTTCGATGAAATTGATTCATTCGAGTGATGACACAGTATATTTGAGTTAATAATGATGCGGTATTGAGGCATAATATTTATTTTATTAACTGAGCAAAGATAACCTCTGTCAATACAATATACAATATAAATACAAATACAATATATGGAGATTTCGATATATTGAGTTCAAACTGTATGGGTTTATCCATTTCATTTGTTCCAATGTTACAGATAATTATAAGTTATAGAATAGAAAAACTACTATATCCTGGGACTTCCTTAAGAATAACAAAATAAAGTCCCTTTAGAATAACAAACATGAACAGAAAAAGAAATATAATATGTTTATTATGGTTCCTGCCATGTGGGTTAATGATAACTTACTTCTAGGTAAAACCACTTTTTCGTTTTTGTTTTTTTTTTAATAGAAAAAATCCACATGTAACTGGTGTTATGAAGATAATTATAAGTATTAGCTAGTTTGTTTCGTTTAACATCACCTTATGCTGATATGGATAACCGGACGACGCTAAAGTGGAAATCCTAAATTTTGCCTATCCAGTTATAATTGGGATAGGAATCTTTATCGAGCACCCAACATGGCCTCAATTTTACGTCCCGTTCTAAGAACGGAGTAACTTAAGATTTTTGCTCCCTCTAAGAAATCCTGAGGCCGCAAGCCGGGCTGTGAACCAGCGATCTTGGACATAGCAGGTTGGTATGATGACCACTAAACTACAGGTGACCCTTTACATTTAAATCAATTAATATATAACTAATACTTTTTTCACCATTGTTATCATGAATTTAAAATACATATTTCCCCTTTATACGGTCGAACAATGGTAGGAACAATAAAAACAAAATATTCAAAAGCACATAATAGAATAATTAACAAACAAGGAAACAAAAAGAATTATTTCCAGGTGAAGAGCCCAGTGGAAATAATACATGGTCCCTCGGTTTCCAAAGCCGCCTCCCCCAACTCCCTTCTTCCCCTAACAAATAAATTGCAGCAAACAAATGATATAGGAGGGTCAAGGAACTGACCCGACAATAACACGATATTTTCCTACATCCTGGGGATAATTGTTTTTGTTGTTCACTTACACGGAAAAAGAGATTAAACCGAGAGTATACTGGCAGTTTCATTTATTTCAGAAGTTTCTTTCTATTAATCAGTACAACAGTTCGTACAAAAACGATATTAGTCACCCTCACAGCTTACATTTCAAATTAACAGACATTATGGAATTAATTTGTTTAGGTATGTCGTCTCTTCTACGCCCATATATACTAACGTTTGGAAAGTTCCTATAAATCCTCTTATAATAAATTATTTTATTTAGTGATTAAAATAAAGATTCTCCTTTATTGAATTTTAACGTCTCAAATGTATTGTTACACTTTAGTTTAACGTCACTAAGACTGTAAACACCAAAAATCCTCTTCTTTTCCAGCATAACATAATTTCTTTCCTCCCGATTTTATCGTGATTTCGCCCCATTTATTTTAATTCATTTTATATATAAGACCCACGCTGGCAGGAGTGCCTTCAAAAGGAGGATTCTCCATCACAGTTTCCACTGATATCCCAAAGAGGATGTTTGGAAAAGAGGAACAGACAAACGGCGACAGTAGAGTATTCCCTAAAAAATATTTTATTACAATATGGACTTTCATACCTATTCATTACATGGAAATTCACATATTCAGCATGTTAGCTCAAGCTAGCTTTTTAAAATAAATTTCTTGTTATCACATGAGTTAGTGTTTCATTTCTAAATTTCGCGAAAAATAAACAGTTTGGGGTATAAAATGTATTACCAGAAGAGTCTCAGATAACCGTATAAAGGTAATTGAAGTTTTTCGTTTTTGTTTTTTTTCAAAAACTCAATTTATATAAGAAGTATATACACTACAATATAATATATACAATACATATATAATATATACAACATATATGCTTATTCTACCCGAGGATATTTTAAGCTTTATAATAGATGAGTCCGCTGAAGGCGAGTTTTGTTTTTTTGTATTATGTATTATATTTATGGAGATTTTTATTTTATGGGAATGTTGAAGACTTGAATATCGAAATTTTAACCAATTATATAGTTGAACATGTATAAACTCGAATTTGAACTTGAATGTTGATAAAATATATAGATGACAGAAATATATAAAAACTAGTGTTGTTAATTACAATTATTCATTAGGCTCAACTATTATTTCCTGAAAATATAAAAAATTTCATAAAAATACACAATATTAATTAAGGGCGTAGATCTTATTGCTAGAGCGAATTAACTATTATGAAAAAACGCGATAAGAAACAGATCGAAACCAGCTAAGAAGCTTTTAGATCAATTCTTCTTATAAGAATACTTCTGCTTCTGATCAATCAAGAAGGCAGCATGGAGTGGGATGTCTAAATTCGATCTCTGGGTTCAATTTTCTCATAATCTCGAAAGGCATATGCTTTCCTTCTTCTAGAAGATTATTTCATTGGCGAACTAATCATTAAATCGAATTGAAATATATCATATACACATATAAAGTAAGTGAAACAGCGTAATACTCATTTTCTTATAAGCATTTCTAGATTTGAGTTAGCAACTCAAGCGTCTGAAAAATATTCCCTTATTCTATATTCACATACTTCCCTAAACAATAATATCTCAATGCTTAGATTCATCATTACTAAATACACCATTACTCTATTAATGGTATTACATGAATTGATATTACATTATTTGGTTAGACGATATAATTCCAGCAATCAGTTATTAAACTGTTCAAATCGGGCCATGTCCTCCAAACTGGCTATTAAAATTTGTAATAAGAAAATGAAAGAACATCATCCTTTAAACTAATATAAATTAAAGTACATATTAAAATCATTAAAAAATTAACGAGAACACGTTAGTGGTGTTGAAAATGTTAGGGTTTATACAGATGCAGGAAAGTAGATGATCATATGACTATTATATATGATGTCATAGATAATCTCACACTCCCCCTAAATTAAATATAACAATATTAAAAACATCAAAATTAATTTCGAGGGTTCCTATAAAGTTAGTTTGAGCCGTACTACGTAATTAGTAAACATCCAGAAAAATCCTGGAAATTTCAACAGAATGAGGCGATTTACAATATCGATTTATATTATCAATTCATATAGTTTTTACTATCCGATCCGTTTACAGAAAAAAGTTACAAATTTGTCTTTTCATCTTCTTTTTTTGACTGGTTATGCTTTTAAAAAATTACATGTTAAAAGTCACTTTCAAAATAGAATAAATTTAATGTGAGTCTACATTAACTCAATAACGCAGAAATGACAATAAGAAACAAAATTGGAAAACTATAATTTTGAAAATATTTACAATATTATTACTATTATTATTTTGTGTGCCATATCTTTCTAATTAGGAATACTCATAGCTGCTGCATCATGTTCGAATTGATTTTACCATCTTGAATTGGATCTTCCAGTCCTACGTACACCAAAGGAGTCTTTATGGCATTTCACTTTCATCCATCCTCGCTATATCCCCAGCACATCACAATCGGTTTACTTTCATAAATTTTACAATAGAGATATCCTTTTACAAAGAGTATAACTCATAATTATGCCGAATTTACCATTCCCTCCCTTGCCTCATTGGACCGTGAATTTTTCTGAGGATTTTTCTTTCATAAACGCTGACGCACTGCTCATTTTTCTCCCCCAATGCCCAGCTCTCAGCACTGTTAGCCCGAATACGGGCTTAATACCTTAACTTTTCTTAAATCAACTTTTCCATACCTCTGGTGCAGAAGATTTTAGAAAATTAAGATTTTTTTTTTATTTATTGGGCTATAATTGTTTATTTTCACTTTTTGACAATATATTTCCAGTATATTTTTCTAATTACTTTTTCATAACATGTTTCTAGGTTAATTAATATTAGCTTTTAATTTCGTTTTTTTAGACTAATAACCTTCGAAACATTTTACTTACTTTAATAAATATTCCTACATCCGGTTTTAATGGCGTACACACTTCACTGAGTTTTTATGGAAGTATAATTGATTTATATCAAACACAACACGTAAATAGGATGGATAAACTCTCAATAT
This sequence comes from Troilus luridus, assembly GCA_964056705.1. Lineage (NCBI taxonomy): Eukaryota > Metazoa > Arthropoda > Insecta > Hemiptera > Pentatomidae > Troilus > Troilus luridus. The sequence goes on along the minus strand of OZ057412.1, from coordinate 39,356,281 downwards.
AAAGCCGAAAATTGCCTTAAGACTTAAAATGTGTGGGAGGCTATGGAATGGGTCGACTACAAAACTGCCTGAGACATAAAACATGACATCCTATAGAGAAGACACCATCCCGATAAAAGCCAGACCCACACTTTAGCTACATAAGCCAGCATATCCCTGCGATAATCGGAGCCGTCCTAAAGAACAATTTAAAAGACCAGGAAGGCCCTATAGGAAAGGACACAAAAGGTTGAGGTGCTGACCCCAGGAGAGGGGAGAGGGGAGCTAATAGCCTCGGGGGTAATACGAAAGGGGGAGTTCAAGTATATATATCACCTGTACTACGGAGCAACTTTACCCCAATCAGTTTTAATAATTATTATTACATAAAGCCTACAATAAAAATCAATAGGTTGTCTATTATAAAATTTGAATTGTATAATCGATTTTAAACAGCTAACTTTTGTGTTAGCATATTTATGACGGCGTTTCCTTTCTAACAGTGTTTATGAATGTCCTGTACTTTTTGCTCTCACTGGTCATATATTTATTAAATGATTGTATCAATATAATCCTCATGAACATATTTAATCACTCCTATCATAAAATATAACTCACATTCTAGAAAATACTTATCACTTGAATGTCAGCGCGTCAGAATAATCAATTCATTAAAATATTTAATAACTCTTCTGAAGAATGACTACCTACACTATAATATACTTCAATTATAAATTATTTTAGGAATAAATTGAAACACATACAAATATTCATAACTAAATGTATTCATTTGTTTTTACAAGACACAGAGCACTGTATACACTGAACAATGTGTTTATAAGAGATAAGGTTTACAAGGCGGGGGGAGGTTTTATAAAAGATAAGAAAACAAAACATATATGGCCAAATGCCGTTTGAGCATTGTACATCTTCTCCTCCGTTAGAAATGTAGCTGATCGGCGTGCATCCTCAGATAGCGGTCCTCTCTGCCCTTCCCCTTTCTCCTTTCCTCCCTTGAGACTCACCAAGAGACCTCCCAAACCTAAGAGAGAGGTTCATCATTCGAATCTACAACCACAAGAGGAATGCGTAGAGTTTTACCTAGAGCACTCACAGTAATATTGCGCAACGCGAGTGTTACTATTTCAAACCCTGAATAAGCCACCAAGGACGCTGATGTTTTAAGAGGAGGATGTCCAATTATTCCCCAATGGTGTTTATTGATGACTGTTTTCGCAGCTCCTGAGTCATACAACATATATATCTAACTGTTGACCGTTAATAGTGATTTTTTTTACGATTCCTTCAGAGCCTGGTCGAACGCTTCGGGCCGGCTTTGACTGCTCCTGGTTGGATACGTAGTGGCTGCATTCCGAGTCACTGCTACTACAAGAAGTACCTTTAACACTATTAGTTCATAGAGTACCTTTAATAATAGCTACCCCGCGCTTTAAACACACTTTAGAAAAATTATTTTTTCACCACGGAATAAATTACATGATTTTCCTATCGCCAGGCAGTCTTCCTGTTGTCGATGTTAAAATTTACCACATCGTATGCAATGAATTTACTTATCTCGATAAATGAATTCCCGAAATCACACAATGGTGTGCTTGAGAACGAAATTGAAACACACACAAAGATCCATAACTAAATGTATTCATTTGTTGTTACAAAGCCCAGAGCATTGTATAGACTGAACAATGTGTTTATAAGAGATAAGGTTTATAAGGTGGGGGAGAAATTTTATAAAAGATAAGAAAACAAAACATATGGGCAAATGCCGTTTGAGGATACTACACTACCAAATTTATTTTGTATCATTACCGTAGAAGAATTAGTCATTACTATGGCATAGAAGATTTGAAATTTGATTATCTCTCTCGATATTTTTAAATTGAGTAATAATAAACACCAAAAAAGTTTAATAATAGAATTGAACTATTATAATAAAAATAATTAACAGTTAGAACAGAATCAGCCACATAAAAAACTAGCATTAATAGTAGAAAAAAAAGTTAACTTATATCACAAATAGTTAGTTATGTCACAGTTATGTATCTCCTGGTGCATACTTTGATGGTGGGGGCATGTTTGAAAATATACTACAGTTATTTATTATCAGTTTATGGTTAAGACTACGTCTTTAAGCTTTATTACCACATATAAGGAGTAAAACGGCAAGATAATAATGCCAATATGAAAAATGTTATATAAAGCTGAATAATAATAAAATTATTAATAATTTTAGAATAATAAGCAAGAAATTTAGAGTATTAAATACGTAAAAGCATTAGAGTAATGAAGAAAAAATGGACCCAATTTCGGCACATAACATATAGGAATTAATAACAATATTCTGTTTTAGCCTAACATAATACTTAATTAGTTTTAATATAAGTTTATTAACAATTTTAAATTTTTATTCTATTATAATTATTTAAATGTTTTTACTTTGAAGATAAATGATTTGTCCTGGCTGGGATTCGAACCCGGGTCCTCCGCATCTCTAGCGCGGTACTCTGCCAACTAAGCTACCAGGGCTCGTAACCAGGCCAGACAAATCCTTTCTCTTCACCGATCCCAAATCCCCAGCACTCGCAATTTATGCGATGTACATATGGGGAAGAATGTTCATTAAACATTACTTTAATTGAGATCTGGTTGACGTACGTATATTTTATATTTATAATTTTTCATTTTTATTCTATTGTGATTATTTAAATATTTTTATTTTGAAGAGAAAAGATTTGTCCTGGCCGGGATTCAAACCCGGGTTCTCCGCATCTCTGGCGCGGTACTCTACCAACTAAGCTACCAGGGCTCGTAACCAGGCACCAATGGAAATTTTTTTATTTATTTAAAATCGAAATTCCAAGGTCTCAAAGAATATTAAAACAAGAAATATGTAGCAACATATCAATCAAATAACATGAACTATTTGAGCTTTTTGGCATTAATAGTCATCAGTTTAACAGTCACAAAGAATGTTTAAGGAAATATTTCCATTTATATTATTCCTATGCAGGAGAATAGAAAACAAAGTCGGAAGTAGTGAAGGTAGTCAAAGGGTGTAGCACACTGCCTTGGAAAGGGCTCCAGGTTTATTTATAAATGTTTACATTACTCTCAGCATATACATCCGTTGGAGGACATGGCCACCCATGCTATGACCAGACAATCCAATCTTTCTCTCATTTTAGTCTGAAATTCTCAAAAAATCTTTTTCATATGTGGTTCGATTCGTGAAAAAAAGCACTTCCATTCTTTAGTTTTATCTTTCACATTGCTACCTACATAACACTAACACTAACATTCAATAAAGCGTAAGCAAAATATTGATATATAGTTGAAGTATTAATATTATATTTTATTAATTAAGATGAAAACTTGGTAAAACAAATGAGGGAATAATTTATTACAAAAAAAAGAGCCGTCTATAAGACCTTCCTTTTTATGATGGATTGTAATGTTCTGTGGGAACTGAATTCTCCCGGACAAAAGTTGGTTATAAATGTTGAAAAGATAATTTGGTTTTCTGTTGTTTTTCTTTTACTTTCTCGCCGAACGAACGCTAATATTCATGAGTATGACGATACCCCTAAATAGTAATTTTTAGTTTACAAAAAATAAAAAAAAGTACCACTACATAGCAGGAAGGTTCTTGGGTTCTATACATGGTACAGACTGTCTGTTGGGTTATGCATGGAGGCGATTTGGTCAAAATAATTCCCAACCACCAGGTTTTCCCTCAATTAAGAAAAAAAAACCTGAACCACTACAACCCAATAACGGGTCTGGGGTTCAGTAGATGGTAGAGACTGCACTGTTTCATGGACAACGGTTCTGCAAGGAGGTGACTTCTCCTAGGTCCAGATCCCCCCTTATTTTAGGTACCCTATTTTTATAATATTTTATAGAGGTTGGGTGAGCCCCAGGAGGTTCCTAGATCCTTAATGATCCATTTCCGGCTGCAAACAGACTAAACAAAAGTCTCTGAACCAGGATTTCCGGCATGGCAACTCGGTGCTCTACCACTGAGTCACTCCGCTCCCCTTTCTCTCATTTAAGGGTACCCATTTTATAGAGAATGGGTGAGGAGATCTGGAGGCTTTATCGATCCAAATGGCTTTTAACAGATTTAATAAGTTTATCCCTTACCATAGCAAGTCAGTGATCTGAACACTGAAAATCGGGAATCTATGGGTTTCAACGACATTCCCTGCTAATTTTTAAATATTTTTGTAATTCATTTATCATCACTATATACTGCTACGACTTATTGGATGATACTAAGGTGGGAGTCCTAAATCTTGCTTATCTGGTAATGAGGATGTGAATCTTTAACGAGTACCTGACACCATACAGACTAGGAACTTCCATTTTACATCCCTTCCGAAGGAGAGCATGAACAAGGATTTTTTACTCTATCAAACATTATCCTGAGGTCACAAACTGCGTGCTGCGATTAGTAGGTAGTTAAGCTAACCACAACACCATAATATAGTTGTTATATTTTTTATTGTACATTATTTATATGTGTCCATAAATATTTTTTGAAAACTTTAAAAGTTGCTTAAAGAAGATACTAGCATTATGTGGTATAATACTAAGGTACTAGCGGTGTGGTATAATTCTGACCAATATTACATAATTGCTAACTAGGTACATTAACATTACAGAATATAGTTTATTTATTTATTACTTTGCAGAATAACATCGACCTATACTACGACGCTAGATAGCTACAGGATCCACAACTATCTCCTACCCTCTCCCGGTTATCCACAAGGAACAGGTTATACCATCCTCCGCGCTCGGTTCCCAGGTGAGCTAATGAAAGGGCGGCCTCCACTCACTAGTAATCCCGGGACTGTACGAGCCTCCGGGTACTCAAGAGCAAGTAACTGTTAATGATGAAGCTATACCAAGCTATAATTTACCTATATAATTTTTCAATAAAATTATCCCCTTTTGATTTAAAAATTGTTTTTTTTTATTTTCGATATTCTACAATATTCCGAAAAAAATAATTGAATTAATAAATATTTTTTGTAGAATAAAAAAAGATTTTTTTAAAAATATTCTAAACAATGTTAGATAAATCTTAAGCGTGATTGAAAGGCTTTTATTAAAATGAAATATATTGCAATAATTCCTTTAATTTATGAAAATCATACAGCTTCATTGACAATATTTACTAATCGGAACTAAAAACCCATACAAAAATTTGGGTTTGAAGTCCAGTGTTCAGCAAATGAGTTGGCATATTTCTTCATTAACTAAAATTCATGATTTTTTAATTCTAACTGAAAGTAAATAAGCTAAACAATCGAAAATAATTTATAGTTGTAGTTATTAAAAAAATTAATGTTTTGATATCCATCGATTTTATTTATTTTTTTTAAATTTAATTATATAATAAAATTATTTCTTAAAGTATTTCAACCATTATGATTTCATAAAATTAAAATATGTGATGATTTTATAACTCATAATTAATAAATAAAAAAAATATGATTTTAAGCACTGAACAATATCTAAAATCTTTCTAATTATTTTGTAGTTAATTTAAACTGAGTATATAAATTAATATTCTCGTATAAAAATACGCAAAATACCATTTTATTGATATTAATTAATAAGATAAAACTTATAGAGGATGGAAATTGTTCGGGATGCAGTCAAAATATACACACAAATAATTAAATAAAAATTAGTTTTCACTTATTTGTGTGTATATTTTGACTGCACCCCCAACAATTTCCATCCTCCATTAGTTCTTAATGGAATAATAAAAATAAAAATATTTACATGTTATTCACTTACATTGGCCCTAATAGATATTATAATAGCTATATATCACCGGGATTGGAATAAAATTGACCTTAATATTTTTTAATAATAATATAATATAATAATTGCTTTATTGAGAAATAATACACTCTGCCACTATCTTGGGCAATGAGTATTAGAGCTAAAAGAGATCATTCATTCCATATGTACAGAATAAAAAAAAAAAAAATAAAAAAAAATAATAAAATAAAAAAAAAATAAAATAAAAAAAATAAATAAATAAAAATAAGTAAACCTGAATAACAAAGAGAAAGAAAATATATATATATATATATATACATATACATAACAATTAATAAAAATAAAATAAAATAATAATAATCTTGGCCACATTCATATCTATATACAATATTTACATACTGCCCCTGGGAACTCCGAATCGAACCCCTACACCCAGAAGTGGGTGCCGAGGCACAATGCCAGGAGATCCCAGCGCCTCTCAGTCAGCCGCGTCACCAGTCTAGCCAGTGGAGACTGAGTGAGGACGCTAGAGCCACACACTCTCAGGCATGAGTGGAGAAGCTGGCCATTGCCAGCACTCCAGATGTATTTTCATAAGAGATCTCTCGGCCACTGCCGCCTCAACCTACGAGGAGGGTTATAAGGATGGTTGGTACTAGATAGGGATTGTGCCAGGGGGTTAGGAAGAAGAGCAAGTTTCTGGTGGAAGGTTGAGAATTTGGATGGGATGAGATCAAGGACATAAGGGATCTTGAGGTCGTGATGTAAGGTCTTGTTTGTAACATAAAAGGGAGCATTGACTATTGTTCTAAGGACTTTGGATTGAAAGGATTGGATACGTTTGATGTTCGAAAATTTAGTAGTTCCCCATAGTTCAATTCCGTAGGTCCACATCGGTTTGAGAATAATCTTGTAAATTAATAGTTTGTTTTCAACGGAAAGTTGTGATGTTCTGTTCAGTAGTCTATATAACTGTCCGTATCTTCTGTTGAGCTCTTGTCTTTTAAGTCGAGTATGTGGGTTCCAGGTAAGTCTTTTGTCTAGTAGGAAACCCAGGTACCGGACTGTGTCGGAACTGGGAAGTGGTATAGAGTTAAAATGAACTTGTGGACAGGATCTGCGACGGAGGGTGAAGGTGACGTGCTTACTTTTGAATTGGTTGACTTTGATACGCCAATTGGCGCACCAATGTTCGATTAAGGAGAGGTGTCGTTGTAGATGGTCAGATGCCAGTTCTGGGTCTGAATGGGTTGATAGTATGGCAGTATCATCGGCAAAGGATGCAAGGAAGGTATCAGGATCTAAAGGTATATCGGCTGTAAACAAGATATAGAGGATAGGACCTAGGACACTTCCTTGAGGTACGCCGGCCTCGATTGGATAACAAGTGGAGAACTCTGGACCACAGCGGACTCTGAAGGAACGGTTTGAGAGATAGGATCTAAGGATTAGATATAAGGATTGGGGTAATTGGGTTTTTAGTTTGAAAAGCAAGCCATCGTGCCATACCCGGTCGAATGCCTGAGCAATGTCCAGAAAAGCACCAGTGCAGTATTGCTTGTTTTCAAGTGCAGAGGATAAATGGTCAACCACTCTTAAACCCTTAATATTTTTTGGAAAAATAAAATTACCAAAAACATTTTACAGGAGTAATAGTTCTATTAGAGCAATAAAGCTAATTTTTTTTATTGTGACAGAAGTTGAGTACAATATGACAACAAAAAGTTTTGATCTGAAATTTTTGAGCTATAGGGGCCTCTTATTATTTTACGGAGGGGGTTTAAAAATATTATTACATGTTGAATATTATCGATATCAAGAATGTTTTAGCGATTATTGAATTTTTGACTGAATAAATGTATTTGATATAAGATTTTTTATAATACAGCCAGGGCCCGAGATAATAAAAAATATTGATATCAATACCCTGGAATTTTATCTTTTATAAAAATTTATAAAGAACATTTGGATTGTATCTCAATATATACTGTATCGAAGATTTAACAATATAAACACAATGGTGAAAGCATAAATAACCTTGTTCATTACTAAAATCATTTATTAATTAATTAGAATTGTATATATATTGAATATTGTTCTGACACAGGGGCTTGCAATAATAACTTGTAATTGCCACAGCTCCCGGCTTTATAATTGGCATAACTTGCTAATGACTCAACATTCCGTGGCGAAGGAAACTTTACACATCTGCCTCTTGTCTTGTTGGATCTGTCTAGAAATTCCCTCATTAATAAAGTATATTGCGGGCAATTCTCAACTGTCACAATATACTTAAATTTTAATAATTAAAACAATAAACAAATTTTACTAAACATCTCAGTAACATTGAGAAAATGATTTTATATCGTCCTTGTCCTGGCCTATCACCAAAATGTTGCTAACTCAGGGTTAGTTAGTTGTATTTATCTAATTCTTTCACAAAACCGAAATCACCTTGCTAAATATGTGGCGTCACAAATCAAGGTTCCAAAAATACCGATCCATTAAGTAATTAAAATTAAGTATGTCTTTTGTAATCATAATTATAAAGCCCGCGTCTATATATCCCATCATAAAACTAGCGTTTTCGGCAAATTTCCAAATACAAACAGCTGCAGAAACGATATTCTGTGATAGTTATGTATTACTAGTATCTGTAAGTAAATGTCAGTTGCTGTGTGCGTTGCTTTATTCGGATACTAAAGCGTCATCACTGAACAATACAAAATAAGCCCCCAGTTGAACGGTAAATGCGTTGAGCAAATATTTGGTCAGTATATAGACCATATGGGAGTATATTATATTGAGCAGTTTCATATTATATATCCGTTTTTGTTAGTTATACAATTCAAAGTGAAATTAGTGGACCTTAGTGTGGCTTATAGATTGTAATGAGCTGTTATCAATCCTCACTGTTTTTAAAATATTTATTATCAGTACTTATAAGTGAACGAACATTGTTCAGTATGTCATCTAATACGGACATGGAAATACGCGATTTTCGAGTAATATTTTTTGCAATCTGCCCCAAGCTGCGAGAAGTATTACTACCGCGTTTGGGGAAGGGTGTTGAAAAGAACGGACCATTCACCGTTGGTTTCAGACATTTTCAGCTGGTGACAAAGATTAATGCGTAAATAAATAATTAATTAAAAAATAATTCATTTCTCCTTTCCGACGACCTTAATGTCCCATTTATTGCTGATTTGGCCCGATCCCGGTATCTATCCTTGCATAACAAACTTCATTTCCACTCAAACCCTCTAGTTTCAAACCTAGCTTCCACTTCAATTCCCGATAATCCTCCGAGGCGTCTGAGAAGAAGATGGCCACGTGAACTTCTTAGTTGAACATGCGATTTGAGTACTACCAGTGGGTAGTTTCTCTACTTGTCATTATATCATGTCATTATGTATCACTTAGCCTATTTACTTGTTATATTACTGTAATATAGTTGTAAATATCAATAAATAAATAATAATAAAATAAAAATTTCTCCTTTCTTCCCAGAGGTGAAACCATCGATTCCACATCGTACGTATTGCAGGTATATTGAGATGATGTAACAAAAACATATCAAAAGAAAATTGACAATCGGAAGGAATATACTCTTGCACGACAACGTCCAGACCTCATGTTTCACGGCAGATAAAAAACTAAAAAAGCTGGGTTATGAAGTCCTGCCACTCCCGCCTTAGTTGCCAGATAACGGAATTTGCCAATTTGGACAACCCATTTTCTGACTTTATTTCGTCACAAGACCCTTAACTTTCGGATTAAACGTATTGAAATAAGAAAGAAATTTTGGGAAGTATGTATGGAACATGAAGGTAAATATTTTAAATACAAATGTTTTGATTGGATAAAGTTGTTTTACTAAGTGGCCATTCCTTTAAAAACGGATATTTCATGTTAAACAGCCCGATAATAACACAGAATCAATATACAAATAGAACATTCCTCGTTAGCGAGAAATTATTTGTAAATCGCAATACAAGAAATAGACTAAACAATAGCGAGATAAAGAAAATCAATTATATTTGTGTAAAATTAACATTATATTTTTTGTATGTTTAAAATAAGCCCACTAATAAGGAAAGATTATAATTGACGACTCTAACTTGAACCAATATTATTGATTCTTGTAAGCAAACACCTTAAATGTTAACGGCCTACCATAGATTATAGGCTTATGAAATGGTCAATAAAGGAAGTTGATACACAATAATTTACATGAAACATAAAATTCCTGGTTAACCACACGTCCTTAGTTATTGTAAAAAAAACAACGTATTTAACCGCAGGAGGTCATAAAATATCATGCGACCGAAGGGGCATGACCCTCCTGCAACATTTGTTGGCTCTGATTAATTCGTTGGGGGAGGAAATGGAGGGGAAATATTTTGGATGCCACGCAAATAATGTTTATATAATAGAACTTTCAACTTTAAGGGATTATATTATGTATTTCAATATATTTATTAATCTTTTTTTATTGGATCATCGAAATCTGTTTATTTAATAAAATTAAGTTTACTTTTTTCATTTAAAAAATAAATACATAATATTTTGATAAATAATTAGCAGATGGGGGAATTCGGGTATTGGCATATTTAAGTAAAAGTAAATCACTTACAACCAATACCATTATGTTAAATTTTTAAGGGAATTTAGGACGCAATATAGCATAATATAGTTTGTAGTAGTAATATTATATTTTAATCATTAGTATCTAAATATCGGTCTAGTCCGAACAATCATATAATTTTTATTAAGGTAAGCAGTTCGTGACTCTTTCAACATGCTTCTGATAATATTTGTTTTTATTTTTATACATAGGTCAATAATCATAGATTAGTTACACTAAATATTATAATCAATAATATAAAAAAAAAATAATTAAATTGACGTTGGGGAAGGTTTAAAATTGCTGAACTATATTATACGCTTCGAGAATAAAATATTTTAATGAAAATAAATTTCTCATAATTATTGTTTGTACACATATCCATTGTTCTATCCTTAATACATCAAATAATACCTTTGCTATATTTTATAATCTAAATCATCCCTACTTTTTTGTCTGCCTTTCTCCAATAGCACTATTTCTATATTCTTATATAGTTTTATTCTTTACAATTTTTATATATTATTTTAAGATGTTTTTATCTTGTTACCATGAAGAAGGCATGCAATATAGGTCGAATGGTTTCAAATGAATAGTTCAACCTTATTTAAGGATTTTTTTTTCTCCTACCGTTTTCTTCCTCATATACATACATATACATAAATATATATATATATATACATAAATTTATATATATATATATATATATATATATATATATATATATATATATATATATATATATATATATATATAACACCAACTAATATTATTCAAGATGAATCTTTAAGCGCTATTAGAGCACACGGGATAGCCTTCTCGTTTGTCTATTGGCCCTATAAAAAATTAAGTAAAACTAAAATATAAAAAAATTTCGAGGAATAAATATGGATGAACCATTACTGTAATGATGGCATCCATTTTGTGTCGAAGCGTATTTTGTCGTTCAGCAATCATAAATCCAAACCACAATTTATCTTGTGTTTTTATAGTACCTATGATTATTTATGATTATGGACAAGTTTAGAGCATTGCCATGTATTTCAAATAAAACGGTATTATCATAAAGATGTTGAAAAATTTCATTAAACTATAAATTAAATTCAATTTAATGTATTCACTATTCCTCAAAATAAAATCTTCAAAATAAACAAACAAAAAACAAGACAAAAACTAAACAAGTACACTTACTAAAACAGTTTGTATTTATGCATTGCAAATATATGGCGCCGCTAAATAGACCCACAGAAAACGACAAACTTTTCAATCAACAATATTTAGTTCACAAAAACACCTTGGTATGTTAACAACAAAACTTTGCATAAAAAAAAAAACCTGTGCCACTACAACCCATGAAGGGTCTGGGGTTCAGTACATGGTAGAGACTGTACTGTTTCATGGACAACGGTTCTGCAAGGAGGTGACTAGTCCTAGATCACGCTCGAGCGCCAGATTTTCCCCCTTATTTTTGGGTACCCTATTTTTATAATATTTTATAGAGGCTGGGTGGGCCCAGGAGGGTCCTAGATCCTATATGATCTATGCACCCGCTGCAAACAGACTAAATAAAAATCATGGCCTGCAGCGGGAATTGAACCAGGATTTCCGGCATGGTAATTCAGTACTCTACCACTGAGCCACTCCTCTCCCCACAAAACTTTGCATACTGACTTAAAAATACTGACGTTCGTCGAGTGTACTGCAAAAACTTCCAAGAAAAAATAGGCAGACACCAAAAAACACTAATAAAACAAATGGCGACGAATCACATGCCTGAGGACTTAAGGAGGATAGAAAAGAAAGTGGATTAGGGATCTGCTAATGCTTGTTCATGCCTCGCACAGCATTTTATTGTAATTTTTACAGACATGAAATCTGCTGATGTTCAATTTGTTGTTAAATATGTCTCAATTAACTAGTGTGGATAAATATATTAGGAGGAAAAACAGCTTAGAGTAAGGCTGATGACAAAAATGTATTATGAACAACCACAGATATAATAAAAGAAATATCATCAGTAGAAGAAAATTAATTTCGGAAATAATATATAACACATCAAACTATGGCAAAACCCATTGGAACCACTGCGCCTTTTATTGCATGAAAAAAATCTTTAGGAAGGGAAATAGAATTTCTGATGTAATGATTATTTTCCTTTAGGAATGATTGTCCACTGACCTGAAAGAAGATTGTTTAAAAGCACTCAACTAAATACCTCTTTCAAAAAATGTCTTTTTTAAAACAGCACTTATCCCGCCTTAAATCCCAAGTCTATTATACATTCAATGATAGAATTATTTTTTAAGAAAAAAAAATTATATTGAAATCAAAACAGCGAGCCAAAGAATCAGTAATAAAATTCATAGCTCTTAGCAAGACAAACTACCGGCATATATTAAAACTGAAACATTTCTATTAGAACTATACATAATTAACATAATGAAACCATTCGCTAATGATAATTATGTGATTATAATTAATTTTTTATATTGGTAACTATCTCTCATGCCATAAAGTTTTATGGGAACAACTTACTTACTTATGATCGAACAGCTTCTAAAGCTCCTTATTGAAAAACATAAAATGGTAGATAACCCTAAAGCATCTAAACAGAGCAGTTCAGAAAAAAAAAGACTCAAGAAGGTAATTAACATCTTGGAAATGATTTATATAAAATACATTCTTTACCTTTGCGCACTCTAGTGGCATATTTTAATACACAACTGTTTAGATTTCTAGTTCTCCAAAAAAATTTAAGTATTTTTATCTAACAAACAGTTACTTACTTAAAATGAAAAATTACTTGCCCGGCAACACCATTATGTAAAAATGAAGAAAAACACCACAACCCATGAAGAATTTTGAATGTAATACTTATTTATTACTACTATTTTTATGGCAAACGGTTGTGTATGGAGATGATTTAGCAGAGAACACACCAAAGTTCTACCCAATTGATGTAAAACTACATTGAAAAGGCTGTGTGAGCCCAAGGAAGAATTCCAAATCCCGCATGATCGATACGACTTTTAATAGAACAAATAATTATCTGTCTCAGCTTGTCTCGTTTTCATTCCGGAAACTTTTTGTTAGTTGACAATGCCCTTACACACTGAGATATCATCGGCTCTTTATTGTTAATCCACTAAAATATGCCACACATTTATTAATATTTTAAAAGAAATTATAATTAATTTCTGAAAATAGGAATGTTAATGTGAGGGCGTAATGTAGCCTAACGAATATAAATATATATATATATATATATATATATATATATATATATATATATATATATATATATATATATATATACATATATATACCTATTGACTTATCGAATTAACTAGTAAGTGGGTATACATATAATTTTCCCATTTCCCTTATGACATTTAAATCAACGATCATTATCGGTTATTGAGATGTAAAAATAAATTATTCAATACCATTCATGTACTTTTTATTTTACATAAGTAGGCAGTAAATTGAATTAGACATAATAGAGAATTGATTAATATTGTTGAATTAGCTTATAGCATGTTGATGTTGAAAGCTGCCCTAATATACGAGCTTCGATCGGATCAACCTTATTATTAGGCGGGCCGTTTATTTAGCATAGAGATAACACTCTTTGAAAAACATATTATCCAGGAGATATGACTATAAAAATCATTGAGTATGTTTATAAACTCGGGAATAACAAACGACACGTTGGAAAACCCTTTAACATCGGTGAAATGCTAATTTCAATAGGTTTTTCAGTAATATAAACCGGATTGAAATCTGTAAATTTCCATAAAACAGATAATGTATGAGAGGACTATACGTTTGAGCTCTTTTATTCTCCTGCTGATTTTGAAGAGCCCCATTTCATTGGAGGATATCGTTCCCATTTCCGTCAGAATATATTATTTTCCTATGACTTCCATTTTCTTTATGATGCCTTCCATATTCTAGGTCGTCACTAGAGAGATATCCAAGATGGTGTTAAAGGATATTTTAGAGACTGAAAATATTCTCATGTGCCCACTCTTCCCCTTTGCGAACTGGTAACAGATAATGTTTACGAACATCCTATGGATCTTTATGTTAATGTATTGGTTTCGTCGGACCATATAGACCAATATTTTTAAATCAAGGTGCGCATGATTGGGACAAAATAAGAAAAAAAAACTAAAGCGTATTCCGGGTTAAATTCTACACTACGGATATACAATTCTACAAACGAAGTCAGTGGCACTCGCGGTCTCTAACACCAATGAACAACAATATGTCATCATGTTTTGCACACCCTTATGCAAACTGAAAAAAAAAACACTTTAAAAACCACAGATTTGAAAAGGTTTAAAATGATTTGCTATTTGTAAACCTGTAAATAAAGATATGTATTGAAGGGTTAAAGACTGTTCTAATAAAGGTTAGGATATACCATTGGACCTAAGCACTATTGGATGGACACCACAAAAATAGCCCGATCTTACTGCTGGATAATAAATCAAAACTATTAAATATTATAAAAAAAAAAAAACCTGTACCACTACAACCCATGAAGGGTCTGGGGTTCAGTACATGGTAGAGACTGTACTGTTTCATGGACAACGGTTCTGCAAGGAGGTGACTTGTCCTAGGTCACGCTCGACCGCCAGATTTTTCTCCCTTATTTTGGGTACCCTATTTTTATAATATTTTATAGAGGCTGGGTGGGCCCCAGGAGGGTCCTAGATCCTATATGATCCATCTCCCGCTGCAAACAGACTAAATAAAAATCATGGCCTGCAGCGGGAATTGAACCAGGATTTCCGGCATGGTAACTCAGTACTCTACCACTGAGCCACTCCTCTCCCCTAATAAATATTATGCAATAATAATAATAATAAAATAAATACTCATACAATGTCATTTTCTCGGAACTATACCAGACTTAATTGATAAATACTGGTCAATAATAATAAACTAAAATAAAATAATTTGAATGTGAAAAAATAAAAAGTAAATGTAATAAGACCGACATTTCTAATATATTTTATATAATCTTTTTAATTTATTATGAAATAATACTAATCCCAGGAAAATAGGGCGGTCATGTGTTCTTCAGAAATAACTATGAATTTCAAAAAAAAAAAGTCAAATATTCGATTTGGACATTTTAATGAGAATTATATTATAAAATACGGCATTTATATTTCTTGGAAACCAATACTATCTTTTTATTTAGATATCTGCATTATATACAATGCGTTTCCAGGCCATGATAACCCCAGTCAAAGAGCAAGTTCTATATTCTCAGTGTAAAGATAATGAAATAATAATAGATCACGAAAAAAAGTTTGCCGGACTCTTATAAATTTTAATAATTTATGATTAACAAAAATTAAAAATATATTATCATGCATTTATATCACTCAGGATTCAAGAAAATACTATTTTTTACGTAATCAAAAGACGAAAAGGTCTTAATTTAACATTACATTACATATTTTCTTTACAATTTAAAGAAAATATGTAAATATCACTAGTTCAGTTATCACCATGGTTTATTTCGGGTGATAAGTCGTCATGGGAGAAAAAAAAATCTGGTGTCCAGCGCTAACATATCATCAATTGTAACAGAACTTAGTCACACCTATAGTTGATACAAGGGCAACGTATCGATTGTGAAAAATTTTTCATTTCCGATCTATAGCCGATTGCTTATTGATAAATGAATTGATACAATTCATTTAGAGTTATCTAAAAGCCACAAAAGAAAGTATAATGACATGGGTAAAATAAATTTGATGATGCCGATGGTTTTTAATCGACCTTGAAACATTATTTTTACTCTTCTGAAAAATCATGTTTTTTTGTTTATATATATGTTTATACATTCAACGACACTCTGAGCCCTAAATTATGCCTATCCAGGTTTTATAAGGATGGGGATCTTTAGCGATTAGCTGGCGTACAGTCTCGGGACCCCCGTTTTACATCCCTTCCGAAGGATGTCATAACTAAGATTTTATTTACTTCCTTGAAAAAATCTTAAGGCCAGATGCCGGGCTGCGAGCCTCGATCTTGGGCATAATACGTTGTTATGCTAACCACTTGTCCACAAGTGACCAAAAAAAAAAGTTTCTCAATATTGATATTTCGCATTTGCATCATTTGCATATAAATGATGCCAATATTAGCGAAAATTTCGAGGAAAAAATAAATGGATTTTTAAAATATTGAGACCAATCTGATATTATTGTATTTAAGTTATTATTAGTATTTCTATCAAATTTACTTAGACTTTTCACAAAAGCACCACGGTATGTCAAAATTCTGAATACTGCTTAAAAATACCAACGATTGACGCACGCATACAAACAAACTACAAACACTTTCAAGAAAAACAACATCCCCATACATAACTATATACATACATACCTACAAACCCATAGACAGAACAAACGGATACGACTCTTAAACGGCTATGACGGAAAACATTAGGAGGAGACTAAAAAGAACGTGGATGAAGGATCTGCTATCATAAGGATATTAAATCGAGCCACTGGAGAAGTATGGCTACTGTTATTTTTCATGGCTCTCATATTATTTTGTTCTAATTTACTGAAAGCCAATCTGCTGATTTTCAATGGTTTATAAATAACAAGTGTAGATGCAAATACTACGAGGTACAAGTGCAAATACTAAAACGACCTTTTAGTGGCGCTAAATGCAGCAAAAGAAGTTTTCACTTAAAAAATCAGGGGGAAAATGATATTTCTTTTTAACGAGCCTTTTAACAAAGTTGTTGATACTACGACCTGTTGACGCTAAATAGATGATCCAGGCAACTTAGCTTTCGCAAAGAACAGGGCCGGGTTTGATTAGATAGCAGCCCTACGGCGGGAGATCAAAGGCAGCGCCCATGTAATTGCCGTGTCCGGGGCACGCTCTACCGGAGGATATTGTAAACTCTGCTCTAGGTTCAGTACCTTTTCAGCAAAGAGGGATCGAAGGGAACTCCTTTGTGCACGTAGTTCCTTCCCCTATCTCAATGGCCGCTCTCCAAAACTAATCCACCTCCGCCATTGTGAAGGCAAACACGCCGCAGGGTTTGTGTAGGAGTTACTTTTACAAATGCCAAACAATATTATTTGCCTCTTTCAGGGCTTACTACGGTGCTTCAGGTGCTCTCAATATGAATTAGATTCTCAAGCAGCCTTTGTTATCGTTCTTCTTTTAGAACATTTCTTGCCAGCCTGTTTTATTTTTAATGTCTAAAAATGTTATTTAAACTAAAGCAATAGTATCAGTTTAACTTGCTAAGGATCTAAATAAATTGAAAGTTTATAATTTATTTGGGGAGCGGTGTAGTTCAGTATATAGAGCGATCAGTTGTTACGCTGAACGTTCCGGGTTCAAATACGGATGGGCCTAGTGAGATCGACAGACCCTCCTGGGGCTCACCCAGCCTTTATAAACTGGGTACTCTTAATTGGAGGAAACTTGGAGGTAGAGCGTAATCCGGTACAAATCAGATCCTAGCACAACTGTTGCCCTAGAAACGGTATAGTCACTTTTAGCATTATTCATTCTTAGTCCCTGAAAATATTTTAGGAAATATTTAATATTTGTTTGTATTCATTCATTTCTTCCTACGTTTTGATGACGAAGTATTGAACTTTCATAAATTTTATAAATATATTTTAATAAATTCAAACAAACCGTAAAATCAGTCGAGCAGCTGGTAGCTATGTAAGCTACCATACATCTTATTATTATTATCTTGCGTTATATCTTATCTTACAAAAAAAACTAACAAATTAAGGTGATTTATATTTATATCAGATATCATTGCATTCTTTGTTTACATCATGAAACATAAAGATAATAATCTATTTGTTCAATGAAATGGATTAAGCTTTAGTTGTTAAGTCTATGCATATACACACGAGCATTTATAAAGTGACAACTCTTAATTTGTGAAAAGTTTGGCGCCTTCCTCTATAGCTACTGTCTTTGAAACAGTATAGTACTCTATTTGGAGTCGTTTATTTTGGTTGTACTGTATTTATTACTAGAATGCTATGTTTTCAATTTACAAAACATTAAAAAGCAAAACCCTTTTTACTGCTTGGCAAAATCATTTTTTTCTGCTAGGCGAAATATTTTGAAAATCATTAAAATAAAAAACATAGTAACTCGAATGAACGCGAGTGAAACCTTTTGTTAAGAAAAATAAAGAAACCTTAAATTACATTAAAGATGTTTAAAAATAAATAAATTAATATACTATGAACCAAGCGGCATAATAAGCTGGCTAAGAATAGGTCATACTAAGCCGACTCGCCTCCATCATCACTTATGGCTGTATCAACCAACATCCCAAAGTTGTTACAATACAAAAATTACAGTCAAGCATCTGTCTGAATGTGAAACGTATCTACCGTTTAAAAGAAATTATAATATATAGAAGACGCTGAAGTATTTAAAAGTTACTTCAAGAAATTTAGGAAGAGCAGTCGTCGCTATTGGCCTCAGAAGTCGAAATGACGTAAAACAAAACCAAAATTTTTTTATTATCTTATGTTTACGTACGCAATAGAAATATAGTACGCGTACCTACTTATTTGAACGTGATACAATGTTTTTCTTTCTCCATGGTGTGTATTATGGTGAATAGGCGAAAATATAAAGTTGACTGCCGTCAAGAGACTCTGGCGGAATTTGTTTTTTCTTTACCTATAATAATATCATTTTATACATTAAATCTCTAATTTGATTTATATACAAACTCATATACTTTTTACCTAATGACTGATAAATTATCGGTTAAGTATAGAACGAGGCAGCTCCAACTGAATAAAATTATATGTAAATTTATTTTTGTATACATTTTCAATGAACAAACTACATAAAACATCATAGTAAGGGGTGAATCTCAATATTTAGAAACTGTATGAGAATAATAAAACAGGATACGTTTTCGACCTCTAGTGTATTTGAAATATCGATATACTTTGAATCTCATTCTTACCAGATAGGCACTTTACCACCAGCCTATATAGAAGCCTATGGATATGGGCAACATAACTATTATCTGGAACGAGAATCCTAATGCTAGGGGGACGCCTTACAATGGTGCAGCAGCAGCCTTCTTCACAATGAATTTTGGATAAGAAGTCATTCAGAATGAAACATGTATTGTAATTTAAAGAATAAATAATACTAATTAGTTTAAATAAATATTTATACAAATGTAAAATTATTAATAAAGGTTTTGGCAAAACTCCAAAGTATTGGCACCGTCATGTCACAATAACGAGTTTAAGATATGTCGTTATAGCGAAAGAAAAATGGGTTATAGTTCAATGAGAAGAATGCTAATTAGCTCAAATAAATATAAGAAATTAAAGTTCGGAGTACCTCTGCCTTATCAATTCAGACGCCTTGGTCGCAATAAAAGACACTAAGTGAGCAATAAGTAATATCTAACGGAATTCGTGGAATTAAGAATGTTGAATTAACAGTAAAAATTTAATTATTGGATTATTAAAATTATTTCTCTTGAATTATATTAGTTGACCTTAAAGATGTGGGGGAAGAAAATGGTCTGCACGGAGGTCAGAGAAATAATTTCTTAAATAGGGTTGAACAAAATGGTCTGGTTTGCTTTTTTCCAATATCATGATTTCTATAATTTATTTTAGCTAATTTTTTCTTTACATTTTTTAAGTATAATTTTAATTTGGTTATATATAGTATATTTGGCCTGGAAGAATACCTGAAATGTGGGTCGAAAGGTTGCTCTCAAATAAATAGTTCAACCCTATTCAAGAAATTATTTCTCTCACCTTAACCCGGACCATTTACTTCCACTAAAATTACATTTTAAATTGATATAATTAAAGTTTATTATAGCAGTTTACTTTCGTTCTTGACTAACGTATTCAATATATCGATGCCTTAGTTCAAAAATGTGTTAAGTGCAAATTTTTCAAAAATGGGTTTTGTTATATAAATAATATTGTAATGTTGTGATCAGGAAGTCATATATTATATGTTGATATAAAATTAATAGAGGAGCTGTGAAGGTTACAAAAATATATTCTGTGCTTAAACTTGAACTGTATTTCTTGTGTTAAATTATTATCAAATTTGTAAAATCTTGTTTTCGGCACTTAACACATATGTGAACTAAGGCATCAATATAAACAAAACCCTACATAACATGAGGTCGAGGCCTTGCTGAGATTTTAGTTATTAAAACTGTAATTGGACAATTGTCGACTTAAGAGGTATACAAATCCCATGGTGTCCAATTCAGTGGAGATAGGGCTCTCCACAGTGGAGTATTTAATTATAGTAATTTAGGTCATTACTGTTTTAGGCACAAATTCTCAAGACCAGTGAAAGATGAGAGTAACAATAATTTTATGTAAAATCAAATTAAAGGAGTAATAAAGGATATAATTAGTCTGGGGGTGCAGTCATAAATTACACTAAATGAGGTAAACTTATTTAATATAAGTGCCGACGTTTCGGCCTACAATGTAGGCCATCTTCAGGGCAAATAGTAGAAGTGGGTGAGCGAACTGTGAACTCTAGAACTCAGTTCCTTTTTGCCAGCTACTGTTTGCCCTGAAGATGGCCTACATTGCAGGCCGAAACGTCGGCACTTATATTAAATAAGTTTACCTTATTTAGTGTTATTTATGACTGCACCCCCAGACTAATTATATCCTTCATTACGATCTTCCAGCCAAATCTTTTCCTCTTTATCATAAAGGAGTAATAACTGCGATCATTAACAATTTGACGGTTGAATTCATATTAATTAGTTACCACGAAAGAACCATTTAAAAGACATCATTTTATATAGTTTTCAGAGGCAATAAAACTTATAGCCTATTAAAACGTTAGAAAAATGAATAAGTGATTGTTTTACAATCAAATGAGACAATGCCTAACATCAATAATGAAAATTAAACACATTAAACGCAACAACAGAAGTAAAATTTGTTTATGTGTTTCTCCTTTTTTTTTTTATTTCGTTAATGGTTCAAGAATCAAGATCAAAATTTAATGGCATAAACTACGAAAATAATTAAAGCAATTTATTCAGTTGGAAGGAGAGATCCACTGGGACTTGGACCCAACCCCAGAAATTAAAACAACCTCCCTGATATTCACCTGTCTTCCTCAGAAATTAAAACTTTTTCCTCCAGATTAATTCTTTCTTTATTAATTTTTCCTCTTACTTGGAAAAATATGGGTTAACAGGAAGAGAGGAATGGAAATAAAAAAGTGAATATAACTGTAAAGTACTTCGGGATACAGAAGCTTATTTTTTTAATTTTTTCCTCGATTAAAAACTTTATTAACAATTTTAGCTATGTAGTATACAATAATACAGGAAATTTTCTGTATTATCTCAAACTCCTTCTCAGAAATAAAACTATCACTAATTACTATTTACAATATATACATACAGATTCTTGAAATAGAACTTTTTTCTGTTTCGGATTCTTGTCCAATTTTCGTAAAATATATATTTGTAAAATAAATTTCTCCATGATACGATGCCTATGATACGATAATTAATGAGACATCAAATTATATGTATCATCAAATTTGTTTAAAAGTTTCGATATTCTCTAGAAACCACACCATATCGTAAAAGAAAACGTTAGAGGATGTAATAAAGTCACCAATTACAAGAATAAATTAATTTAACACATAATGTTTTTTTTAATACTTTCATTGAAATGATTTTAATAGAAAAAAAACAGGATAGCCTGCTGATTTTTGAACACAACAATCAAAATTGGTTAACTTTCTTCCCTAATGTAATTTCGCTAAAAGCTAAAGTAAAGAACAATACAAAATAAAATAAATAAAAACCAAGGGGACAACGTAACATTGAGAGGAATAAGATTAAATATAAGCATAATTTATATTTATCATTAAATAACGAAATACAACAAAAATTGACTTGTTTCCATTTAGAAATAAGAACAATTTAATGAATGTAAAACATAATTTTGTGTTGGGAAAATTGGATGAGATTCCAAAAATTATGCAGTTGGAATGATCATTATTAATATGCTTACATACACATTTGGATAAAAAAATAGACTAATAAACAAATAAATCTATAGGCTAAACCGAATTGGTACTCTTATTTCCAGAAAAACATAGTGATCATTATCATTTTACCCAAAATGAAAATATTATCTAAATACTAAAACTATTGAGCAAATATTAAAAAAAAATTACTTATTTAGCTATTTTCAGGTATATAAATTAAAAAAATAATTAAGAAGTTTGTACTGCAACTTAAAGTTAAAGAGAGAAATGTGAAATTTAATATAAAACTCCTAAGGAAACTTCTTTCTATTTGTTGCTAACATTAAAAAGAAGGAGCACTTATCCTGGCCTTGAAGTATTAAAGTTCATTTGAAAATATCTCCCATTTTTTTTTTTTTTTTTTTGTAGTGGCGCTACAACTCCTGTAGAGTCAAGGCCTCCTGCAGCTTGGTTCGCCAGCTTCTCTATTGGTTGCCATTGCTCTCCAATTGCGGATTCCCAAGATGGACCTGGCATCCGCCGCCACTCAATCGATCCATCGGAGCCGAGGTCTTCCCACTCTTCTTGTCCCATAAATCCTTTCGTCTAGGACCATTTTAGGAATCTCATCCTGGGTCATTCTAATTATATGACCTGCCCATCGAAGCCGGCCTGCTTTTATTACCTACCCTTAAAATATCTGGGCTCTTGTAGAGTCTTGCTAGCTCAGCGTTCGTCCTTATCCTCCGTATCCCATTGGTGCAAACTGGGCCATAGATTCTCCTCAAAATTTTCCTCTCGAACCTTAGGAGAAGGGCTTCCTGTGAACTGGGTAATGTCCAGCATTCGGAAGCAAAAGCAAGAACTGGTCTTACTAGTGTCTTATACAAATGCA
Source organism: Troilus luridus (assembly GCA_964056705.1). Classification (NCBI taxonomy): domain Eukaryota; kingdom Metazoa; phylum Arthropoda; class Insecta; order Hemiptera; family Pentatomidae; genus Troilus; species Troilus luridus. Next base: position 39,332,924 of record OZ057412.1, on the reverse strand, counting down.
CCTTCGTGTTTTGAGAAATAGCCCTGCTTCTAAAATGCTTCAGTAACCCGAAATAACATTTATTTGAGGACATAATTCTGCAATGGATTCTGCTTTAATGTCATTATCCGCATTCACCTGCGGATCCAAGATACACAAGTTCCTTCACCCTTTCAAATTTAAAGCCTCCAGCCATAAAATGCGATGGTTCATGCACATTCAGTTGTGGGCCTGAATGCATATATTTGATTTTTGATTCATTGACCTCCAAACTCAATCTAGCTGATGCTATCTGGAGACTGATAAAAGCATTTTCTAAATCTGTAGGGGTTCTTGCCACAATATGTATGTCATCGGCGAAGTCCAAAATCATAGAAGATCTATTGAATATAGTTTTCCCCCAATTTGTATTCCAGATTTCCCGCGGTGCATTTTCAAGGGCCAAATTGAAGAGAAGGCATGCGAGGCAATCACCCTGTCTCAGCCCTTTGTGAGTTTCGAAGCTTTCAGTCAGGTCACCTTGAACACGCACTGTGCATTGTACCTTCTTCATCGCAGCCCTAATCAGTCGTACCAGCTTCGGTGGTATTCCCATTTCCAGCAGCTCGCTCCTCTTTATACTATCATAGGCCATTCGGAAGTCAATGAAAATATCTCTTATAATATTCTAAAAGAAATTTAGAACTTTTAACTATCCAATCTAGGAAAAAAGATGATAATGAACATTGTTCTTGAAGTTAGAACTGCGACTGAAATTGGCTATTGAAAATAAGAATCTATAATTTTGTAATAATTTATTAGTTGTTTTAATTTTAAATATTTTTATTTTGAAGAGAAAATAAGAATCGATTAAATTATATAATATTGACAATCCGATAAAAGGTCATTAACAATAATAGTAGTAAAGCTGTTCATTTAACAGTGATTAGAATCTCAAGAACAATAATAATGGCTGATTATTCATTACTTACTTTGCTTTAAAAAAAACAAGAAAAAAAGCTAACTTCATTCACTTCAAAATCCAAAATGTATATTTCTAAAACGTGAAGTAAATGTTTACTTCATATTTCATATACTAATTATTATTTCAATAAAATGATTGATATTTTTTATTGAGCTGAGCAGCCCACGAACCATATGTTTTGATTAATTAATAAACAATAGAAAATGTATATAATTATTGTTCGGAGTATCAATAGATTGAAAACAATACTAATGGTATTCATTCCATTTTAAAAATTATGAAATTTAAATAAATCAGACTGTAACGGATTTATAAATTATCAAATTATTAATAATTTTTTTTTTTAAATTATTTTATTGAATTATACAACTGTAATATATACATCTAGTACAAGGGCTATATGACTAACTAGATACATGAAAGGACACGTAGAGGCACTACCCACTGGCAGCACTCTAATAACATTTCTATAATATAAGGCCATCTTCTCTTCAGACGGCTAGGAGGATTGTCTGGGATGGAATTGGATGCAAGGATGGAAACTAGTGGGTTTGGATGGGGCTGGAGTTTATTATGGAATGATAGGTATCTGGAATGGGCTAAATCGGTAACATATGGAACGTTAAGGTCTTTATGTATGGTTGTATTTGTGACAAAATAAGGGCGTTTAGGATTTTGCGAAGGATTTTGGATTGCAAGGATTGAATACGAGAGGAATTTGTTGGTTTGGTGGAGCCCCATATTATTAATAATAAATTATAAATTATCAGTTCAGTGTTTGTTTGTTTTTTACATATTGTATAGTATATATTTATGAGCTTTTCAGTTTTTAGTACACGGTTCTGCACTTTTTACCGAGTTTGGCTTTTATTTTCAAGTGCACCTTTACGGTATTTTATTTGTTTAAGGCACATTTTTCGTTTTATATATTCAATTTTACTGCATGTAAAACCTCCGTCTACTTATAGCTATGCTATTTTTAGAATAAGGAAGACGGCATTAGAATATATCAGTGACTGTCCTAATGGTAGGAGATTACATCTCGCCACCATTATCCAATGAGGCGGGGATCGCAAGCTACGAACGAACACGAGCCGCTCCTAATCTATACCGTTCCAGCTCCAGCGACAATTGCCCACCAGATCATAAATCTTCATAACCTCTCTCCCTGTCTCGGTTAATTCCATCAAGTCTTATTAAATAAGAACATGGGGGATCGGGATAACGTGGGATTGATCAAGTCCAAACATCATTTCCTATCGTCCGTTTAGAATAGAGTTGGATAGCTGGCTGGCATCATAAAAAGAAAAGCTATTCTGAAAAAGTGATAGGTTGTTCAGGAGGAAAAAAGCGCAGTATTCGTCTATTAATCCAACAAACTAATTGGATTTATCGACGAGCAAACAGATTTCTTTTATAGCGAGCAATATCTCCAACCTTTAAAAAAAAATGTAATCTACAAGCTACAATTTGAGAAAAAGTTCATGCCCTAGACACTATAAAACGCGAAACTCCTACTTACTAAAATCGATTCTTATGACATGTAGTTCTAGTTCTAATGTATTAATTCACAACTAATTGGATTATTTCAATTTTTGTCTATTTTTTTACAACAACTTTTTATGAACATATATAATCAAGATATTTTTATTTTAACTAATGACCTTGCTTTAGAGGTATCCAGTAGGCGTTACTTCTCCAAAATTTTAATTAAACATATTTTTACAGGAATAATTTTTATATTGGGTGCGGTCAATGGAAGAAACACTCAGAATGAGAAAAACTAGTCTCATTAAGTTTTTATCCAAGTTTTAGGATAACATCAAGGCTAAAAAAAAAAATGCATAAAAACAGTGACAAAATGTGTATTTTCACTACTAATATTCATTTTGTAATAAATTGAAGATCTAAAAGTTTGATTCTAATATTTTTCCATTTTGATTTCAAAAGATCTCAAATCAGCTAAGAGATAATAATCCACATTAATATATATTATTCTCTTCCCCAAACATCATTATGATTAAAATTAAAAATACTTTAATCTAGTATGCATTCAATATTAAAAACAAAAATAAGTAACTGATATTTTTCCGGAAATTAAGGGAAATCAATAATATATATCATATTTATTAATAAATCACTCTTACCTAAAATGCGGTTATTTATCTACGCCAAATAAAGGAAAATATTCCACATACCTGAAACAAATAAAAAAATTTAGCATATACAAAACTATATCTATTTACATTATACATTCTTCAGGTGTGTAAGTCATTTTTATTTACCAAAACATAAAAAAAAAAAAAACACAAAATGAAAAATAAATATAATTCAGAGAGCTATTTTTGAAAAATTTATATTGACTTATATATTAAAAACAAGCATAGATTTTAGCTTAAAAATTTAAAAAGTGCATTGTCAATATATACAAGATCCTCAACGATGTAGCACGAAAAGTTCCAAAGATTGCTAGTATGAGTATGTTAAATTCAAGGTACTTTAGGCCAATTCATTGCATTAGGTTTGGAACCAGAAAGATCATACATTTGGGTGGGTTGCGTTAAATGTAAAATTAGAAATGTGAGAATAAATTTGAACACTTATAATGGTTCCTGTTTGATTATAACCAATTATAATTTAACATCAGATAAATATCAGCAGATGCTTGGCTAGCTCATGCAGAAAGGATGAACCAGTTTAGATTCCCCAAGCAACTGATGTGTGGTCATCTAAGTGGAGCGAGAAAACGAGGAAAGGAACGCCTAACACATGGCATTGCTTTTACTGTGTAGAAAAAAAAATCTAAAAATTATCTTTTTACTACTTTTTAAAAATTGTCTTTGCATTAAGAGATCAATCTATTCTTCATTGATTAAAGCAAATTAACGATATTATATTATCTAACTATTTTTGAAATAAATGTTTAAAATTTTTTTAATGATTTTTTTCATTTTACCTTACATTGCACACATGGTGTTCAATCCGCTCCTGGCAATAAACATTTTCCGAGGAACGAGCGATCAATGATCTTATTTATGTGAATTCCCTTACGAATTGGGTGATTTCTATAGTAAACATGTTTTTTTATTAAAAATGAACAATATAAAGAAGAAAAAAAATTTGCTCCTGGGGAACGTGTTCGAAAAAAATCGTCGTCTCGAATGGGTTAAGATGGCTGGATGATGTTGATGATGATGTGGAGGACGACCTGCGAAGAATGGGAATGCGGTGATGGAGGCAGAAGGCTGCAGACGGGGAAAATTGGAGTAGGCTGTTGGATGAGTGTGAATGAATAATTTAATATCTTGCATTAAATTTCCAAAGACTTAAATACCTAGAAAATTAAGTTCGAAACTGCATCCAGCCATTGGTTTCAATTTAGAAGTCTACCACCAGCTACATCCGTCTATATACTAATTAAAAGTCTACATCCGTGATTTTCAAAATATCTATAACTAAAGAGAAATCACAAAATGCAATGGGAGATGGCACAAAAATATAGGAAAATTGTTCGAATCTTTTCCTTAGAATGTGAGGAATATGCATGAAATTCTTCAACATACCATTATTACTCATAAAACCACAACGATCAACAACAAATGTAAGTTAAATGATAAGGACTATTGAGGAATCACAAGTTCCTAATAACTGAAGGATATGGTTCCTGTAAGGGATGTAAATATCTAGGGGTGGTAATGGACTGTTGACAGAGCTCAGTAAACAGCGTGATTGATCCACTGCTATCGCCATCTGCTGGGGGACAACATAACTAATACAGCATCAGGGTAATTAAATCGTAAACAAATATATATTAAATAGTTTTTACTGCCTCATATCGTTTAATTATCGAAGGAACAACAAAGGATTTTATTTTTAAAAATGATAAAAAGAAAGAAGAAAATTCCATCGATTTTTATTCTTTTCCAACCTTTTTAACAGTTGAAACATTATTTATGAATTCTTTAAATATCTAGCTTGTCATTATTATTACGGTAAATGACAAATACTGTAAACGGGAAAATTGAATTCCATTAATTTTTAAATTCCACAATTTAGGCTGTTTTAATGGATCCAAAAAAAAATAGCTGTTTTTATTCGTAGATCACCATTCTTCTAGTACCAATATGATTTTAATTTCACTTGTTTTTAAACAAATGTGATTTTAGGTGATAAAAAACTATCTTTAACACTAGATCAATGCATTGAAAAGGAAGTATTACAATTTTTATTGGAGTTAAAAAACGTAAACCTTAAGTAAAATGTCAAATCAGAGTCAGGAGAAATGGTTCATAATAAAAGTAGAAATGTATTGTTGAATTGAACGTCAGTCATTAATCAATTGTCCTGGAATGTGGGACTTTTCCCCTTTTTCTTATCTTATTTCCATTTTTAAAAAACAAACCAAAAAGCATTTTATTAGAATCGTTTGTATTAACTGAATCGTTGGGTATAAAAATAGGATTAATGAAATAAAGAGAGTTAACGACTATAAGAGAATAAGAAGTGGCAATAAGAGAAACCCTAGATAGTCATAACTTTTGTCTATATCCCAGAGCAAAAATGTCTGTCCAAATAAACCAAAATTCACACTCGGTAAAAATAAATAAATAAGATTAAACAAACATGCTTCTTCAAAATTTTCGAAGGTAACGATTTCGATAAACAATGACTACTAGCTTTCGTCCAATATAAATGGCAATCCAATTTTAATAATATTTAAAATTATAACAAAACAATATTAAAGAATTAAATATCAAAACATTAGCTGCAGAACTATCACCTAATATACTTATATCTATTCAAAACCTGTATCATTACAACCCATGAAGGGTTTTGGGTTCAGCAAATGATATGGTGGTTTGTCCGAGATGATGATCTACTGCAAAAGTATTGTTTCCTTTGTATTGTTTCATTAATTACAACTTTACTGTGCAGTATATAAAAATATACTATAATATTTTATTTCTTTATGAGTGAAATCAACAAACATGAAAAAAAAATCCTATTAATGAAGAAGTTACTTGAATTATAGCTTCCGTACTTGAAACAGCCAATCATTATGGCGAATCAGACAAATATATTAGTGAGGGACCCATTAAGATGAAACGACCGAAGAGAGAGCGACATTAAGTTAAATAAGTTATGAAAAGCTAGGGCAAGGAGGTTTTTAGAAGAGCCGTTTCCTCGACCGCGGAGACGTTAAATATGCGATGAGGCCACTTCAATAATCTGCTCCGGGATCTGGAATTCTAATCCATAAGTCCCATCCATACAAGATCAGGGCTGAAAGTCAGCCGGATTCTGCTATTATTCTCAACTTAATGCTATACCAATCTACTTCTCTACTAGTTATTACAAGTAAGATTAATAATAATAATAACAATTCCAACAGATAAATTTTGTTCAGTGATTCTTGAATCTAACCAGCATATCTCAGTTACATGTGGTATGATAATGATATCAATTCAAGAATCGGAGAGAAGCTTCAGAAAAATCAGGAACTATCAGCTGAACTGAAAGAACTTGAGCCTATCAAAAACGTGGTGGTAATACCGATTATAACTTCCCCAAATGGATTGGTTCCTAAATCCACTGCGGAGTGCACTCAGAGTCTGGGACTTCCTCTTGATATCTTAACGGAGGTACAGCAAGCAGTTCTCTTGGACACAGGCAGGATTTTAAGAAACATTCTGAACGATTGAAGAGGAAAAAAAATAACTGCAGACGGAATCTGTTTTTAACTCATAAACGCGTAAAAAAATAGATAACAACACTGATTATACGACGCGTTACAGTAGGCCTGATATCCTCCTTATAAAGTTGAGAGAGAGAGAGCGATAGGAAAGCAAGTATTCTTGCAATCCCAAACGATAATTATATCAACTCGACTGATGGAAAGAACCTTCCAAACCGTCAAGAACTAGTTGCTAAAATTACAGAACTCCACCATATGTAAAGAGTGATGGTAACACCAATTATAGTACTCACAAATGGATTGATCACTAAATCCATGGGAGAGGAAACTAAGAGCCTGGAACTTCCGATTGGGTAATAACATTAGTTTCTGAAATGTGCTTGTTTCGATACGAACTAGCCTGTCAGTCTCAGCTCAATAGTTTAGAAAAAGAAAATGTTTCCTGGAAGCAGAAAGAAGTTTCACTTTACTACCGATTACTACTGCTATGCACTGCATTCCTTTCTCTCAAATAAATCACCTATAAATTAGGATAAGCATATAATCACAGTGCCGAACAATAAACCTAATATTCTGGTGATCCGAAAAATGGAAAAACAACTATAATTATTGAAATAAGAATTCACAATGACGACAACAAACATAAAGTGGTTGGAGAGAAGAAAAGAGTCTTGAGCTGCGAAAAACTGATACTATTTTACTGCCTTAAAGAATCTAAATGTTGTTACCCTTTATTATACCCAGCAACGGATCGGTCCCGGAGCAAACGATAGAAAATCGGTCCCAGAGCAGACGATAGAAACCAGCAAAGAATCGGGTTTTGCTGACTACATCAACGAAGGACAAAAAGCTATGCAACTAAGGCCAGCCAGTTTCGTCACCAAATATTATAGAACCGTTCCTATGATTTGAATATGTACAGGTTTGGATAATACAGCCGTTTTATATAGAATAATATTAATTATTTTGGATTCTACGTGGATTTAATGGATTTTATATTTGTACAGATTTTTCTTTACAAATCTCTAGATCTGAATTATTCTAATAATAAGGTATTTTTCGTTTTTGAAAATCAAAACGGATGAACTGTAAATTGAATGAAACAGAAGACTGTACTGTTGAAGTTTTTGATTTTTTTGCAAAGAAATAAATTCTATGTACTGGACTCGAATAACAGAAGCCATGAAATAAAATAAATAATTCATACATATGAAGTTAATAAACCTTTAGAGACAATAAAGACAAATATTATTTGCTACATTAAAAGTGACTTTAGTCGTAAAATTTGAACTTTTACACGAAGTAACTTAAGCAGTTAAGAAAGCATGATAATAATTTATTACTAAGGTATATATTTATAAATTGTTGATATATGAGTGTTGAAGCCAGTTCTTGCTTTCTAAGATCTATTTCTTCTTTTAACGACCGTATTAAGCCTTAATTTACTATCTAGAATTCCTTTTCTTTGGCTCTTAATGTTTAAAGTTAATTTTATTTACTACCTTACAAGAAACATTTTATTTTCCGGCAAATATGTATTAGTGGACTTCATCAATGATATGCAAAGCTTAATAAAAACAATGAAATGTATACTTTTGTTTTTAATTATAGTCGATTTAACTTTTATACTTGATGATGGAATCAATATACCTAACCTATAAACCCATATATTTAATAATTTACTAAATTATGGCAGTATACGATACAAACACGATCTATCATCACCATGTTGAAGATATGTCAAAGAAAACGCCCATAGATTGCATGACTACTAATTTATTCTCTACATGAGGGGGAATTACATATTATATAATTTGTCTAGTTGTCCTTTTAAAATTGCACGAATAAGTAAAACTGTCATCACATAAATTTATGAATTTAATATGTCTTTTTTCTCCCATTAGATTTTTTCTAAGCTATATAATAAAAATAATTTATAAGTGTATTATAAATTACTTTTCCAAACAAAATGACAGCCGGCTGCGCAGGAATACGCAATTAAGGCGACCTTAATGAACCTATTAGCCAAACAAATTTAATAGTAGAAACGAGAATATATGGACAGGATATGAGATATGATTCCTCTAGAACCACACCTATTCGTTATTTTTTTATTTTTTTTTACTAAGCCAGCCAATTCTACAAGCTGCTGTTCACAACTACTATTTATTAGTACTTCCCGTATAATCAAGGTTAATAAATAATAAAAAAAGTGTAGATAATAATTATTATTAGTCTGAGGAATGTTATTTATTCAGGCCATAGTAAAATTAAATGTAATCCAAATAAAAAAATGTTAATGGGTATAACTATTTATGTGCGTAACTAGACTAATTGATTAATATTATGTTTTATTTTCTGATTTATATCTTGCAAATATAAATTGACAAAATATACTATTTACTATATACAAGATATAGTATTTGGTTTGAAATGGAGTTGTAACCCAATGCCTGACAAGAAAATCAGTTCACAGAAAATTCTACTTAACCACTTATCCAACGGGTAGATATATTGTAATGGCTTAGGAGTTTTATCACAAAGGCACGTTAGCTCAAACATGCAACAACTCTTAAATATTTAGATCAGAAGTAGGCAAGTTAAAACTTTGAATTTGACCCATGATATTTAATTCAACTTTAAATAAGAATAAAACCATTACGTGAGCAGAAAATGAAGATAAGATATCCATGCTGCTTGTCCTACGCCTGAGTGCACCCACCTTAAGCTACCCCTGAATAATCATTTGATACTTACAAAAATCCATTACTCGTTATGTAAATTTGAATGGGGTTAAGAGTAAATTGGTTTAAGAACTTGGTAATTAAAGTTAGGTGGAGAAGATTAGCAAGTCAAACTAATTATTGGAGGGTTCCTGTTCCTATCTGCTCCAAGTCTGATATTTCCACAACATTACAGAAGCCCAATATTTCCTCAAAGGATTTTTGCTATATCGCATCCATCATGTACGCCATACCTTTATGAAATATGCTTAGGCCGAAACAAATATAAAACAAGCGGGTGTAGCACTACCCAAAGAATAAATTAAGATGTAGATATTAAAAATATAATCCATCTGAATTCAAGCGGATATTGTTTTAGACAAATTCTGTTGGCACCATAACGAAATATTAGGCAATCAAAATCAATAGCAAGTCTAGCTCAGTGTGGGGAATTAAAACTTGAAAAGTTGTGCAACATTTGTCGCACTAGTATTTCTAAAGTTACATAAGTCAAAAATCTTCATTTTGGGAAAAAAACGTTAAGTAAGCTTGCAATAGGACACTAAGTGTGGCACAAGTGCCTTCTGGCAGACAAGCTCTGAAGGTAAGGGAATAGTTTTGATGAGTGATAAATAGATATTTACCTATTTCCTTCATTGTCATAACTCACAACCGATAAAACACCGATTTTTCAGTTGTGTTACTTTAGAAATATTAGTGCGATATGTGAAATCAAAAACATTTTTGTATCCTTGTTTAAAATCTAACAATGTATATTTTATGCCTATTGTGACTAGTTTTTCGCCAGTCAATAAACAGAATAATTGATCTATTTTATTTGAAAGTGTTATAAGTCCATCTGGATATAAAAACATCTTTTATTTTTTTAAATGGTTTTAATGATTATCATTTCATAATACAATTTAAAAGGTGTATAGAAAGTTAAAAAAAAAATTGTAGTGAAAAGTAAAAAAAACTCAGCAAAACCGTAACGTAACTCTTTGCTGAGGGCTAAGTGATGAAAACATTTGCTTTTGCCCATATTTTTAAAGTAATTCAAATAGAAACTTAATATGAAAAAATGGACTTATACAATTTTCAAATATAACAGCTCATTTACAGTGAGAGAATAGTTTTAAAAAAAATCCTTATTTTTTATTTCCAATCTTTTACACGAATCAAATAATAATAATAATATCTCAGCCCGTTATTTAATTATTTAAAAAATTAAATTAAAAATTAATTGGTCTCAAATTTAGAGATAAATAGATACGGTTGTGACTATAAAACAAGCACAATTTGTCATAAAATCATGATATGTCTTAAAATAAATGCCTCCTTTGATCGAAATTATAAAATAAAATTCCCCGTTTCCTGATTGTGTGGAACATTTGGGCCAAATTTAAATATCTAAATAATACTTAATCATGTAACGAAGAGACGGGCATACGAAATGTTTAAACAGTTAGGCCAAGTACCATTCAAAATAACGGTAATCTATTTTTTGGTGAACACTACTCGCGCTCCTAACCTAACAATAATATGATTGATTTGATGTTTGAGAGCGATCGAACCTTTTTATGTAGCTCTCTCTAACTTCTCTTCAACAAGGAAAACTAAGACCGAGTAGATATCTCTCCATTTCTTACTTCTCCGCGCTCTCTCAATAATTTACCGAAGAGAAGTTTCTTGATTCGTTGACTTTTGTTTTTTTAAATAATGATAAGATAATATTATGATTTAAGCAATTAGGCGTACTATTAATAGTAAAGCAAGTCAGGGTCAGAGGACTCATCGAACACGATACAACAAGACAGGAAACAAGAGAGAATTACCTAACCTATCTCAGATAAGAAGCAACTAAACTGCTTCGAGCACATACGATAAAAAGATATACGTATGTGGTCCTACATACGTATGTAGGAAGAGCTAAGTCTGTATGTAAAACTTGCAAGATCCTCAAAGGTGGACCAAAAGACAAAACACCATGACAAAGACCAAGGATATCCTGGAGGAGTCTCGTGGATCGAGGCGTCTAACGAAAGAAATTAGTATTACTACAAACATAGAATGTAATTCTGACATTTTATAATTTGTTCAGTTATTGCTTATACTTCAGTTTAATTTATATATTTTTGAAAACCTGTACCACTATAGCCCATTACGGGGAAGGTGGTAGAGACTGTTTCTGGGATCAAGGTTGTACAGGGAGATGAATTGTCCAAATAACGCTCAGCCGTCAGATTTACCCCAATTATATTGGATGATGGGTGAGCCCTAGAGAGACTACTAATTCTTAGAGTTCATTCGTGGCTGTTAACAGATTGAATTATTTATCTTACACAGCTGGATTTGAACATAGGACCTTCAGTACAACAACTCGGAATTCTTGTTGCGTCTCAATTGAACTATCACCTTCAAATTTTAATTTATATTTATAAAAAACTGAACTACTACATCACAAGAAGGTTTTGGATTCAGTACGTGGTAGAGACTATACTGTTTCTTGGACAACAGTAGTGCAGGGAAGTGACATGCCCGAGATGACGTTCAGCCACTTGTTTTTACCCAGTTATACAGAGAGAGGGTGGGTTAGCCCTAGAAAGCCCTCTTATTCTTCATGGTCCATTCGTGGGTGTTAACAGATTGAATAATTTATCTACCACAGATGGATTTGAACACAGGACCTATAGAACAGCTACTCGGCACTTATGTCTCAACTGAGTTATCTATCCCCTTCCAATTATAATTTAAAATAAATAAAAAAACTGTACCACTAAAACCCATGAACCGTCTTGGGCTCGGTACATGGTAGTGACTATACTGTTTCTAGCACAATGTAAGTGCCGGGAGATGATTTGTCATAGATCACGCTCATGGTTGCTATCAGATTGTTCCCCCTATTATGGGTACCCACGTTACTGAGGCTGGATGAGGCCCTAGATTCCATAGGATGCATCTCCGGCTGCTGTCAGATTAAATAAAAGTCTGCCAAGCAGCGGGATTTGAACCTAGGACACCTTCAGCACAGCAACTCAGCAGTCTACTTACTGAGTAACCCATTATAATAATAATTTATACAGACAAACTGAATTAAAATTGTAAATAAGCCATGTATGTAATTATAAAAAACTACTAACACAGATTCTATGGTATTTTTTAAAATAATCTTGTGAAAGGATGGAACGATAGAAAATTGTTAAATTTCGGAACTATACCTATTCGTTAAACCTTGTTATAAGTTAATATGAGTTTGAAAGTTGAAAGTTGAAAACAAAGTAAACTTCATTCTTCTCTTGTACCATTACGTTCATGAGACTTGGAAAGAAGCACTTGATAGTTCTGTGTAATATACTAAATCACCGAAAATTGTAGGAAGCGTTTCCGTTTAAGCTGAAAATTACAGACGAAAGCGAGGAATCGAGTAGTTCACAAGGACCGCTATCAAAAGCAGGATGTTCACACGATTATAGGACGAAGAAAAAATGGACGAGAAAATGCATTGTTTGGTCGGAGGCGAAACCGTGCATTAGCAGCCGGATCGCTAGCAATTGAGGGAAATCTATTAGCCATCGCGCTCCAATCTGGTCCCGATTACAGGGATAACCCCCAGTGCTCTAATTTACTTCCTCCATCGAACAGGTATCTATCATAAAACAGAGCGATCTAAAAGTCAAATAGAATTTTAGGAACCACCAAGAACGGGCAAGCAGATGGTTTAGATGATTTTAATACCGTATTATTTTTCCTCTTGCATATAAAAAACATCTTAGAACCATTAGCTTACATCCAATAGAGCCAGCATAGAAACAAATAAATAAATAAGCCTTCGCGGGACGCCTGGTAGATGCGAAACATAGAAGTTGGATGTTAATGGGAAAGAATTAATTATTTAAGTGTAAGAAAAAAGATGTAAGGGAATGTGATAAAAATAAAATAATTTTCATTAAAAAATGTACATAAAATACCATTATAATCCAAATAAAATATTAAAATTCGGTATCATCAGTTATTTCAGTAATATTAACACTCGATGATGTTTCTGATGGTATCAAAGTTACAATATGCCGATGGTAACTAAAATAAGCAACGAAAGTGTTACTTTTAACATTATGGAGGTGTCTTGTAAATACTGCATCTATTGTTGTGCCATATCTTGTTGTAGATTCCCTTGGATTATTATTAATATATAACTGAAAATTTTGTTGAAGAAACGTAATCAATGGTGCTGACTCATCTTTTGCGAAGTTTACATTTAAGTCTCCAGTTAAAATCATGGGTAATTCATCTAAATTTTCGTTTGAATTTCTTGAACCACTGTAAGGAAGTAAACAACGGTGATTTTTTGGTCAGGTGAAATATATACAATCTGTATCTGTCTCCCATCATCTAATATAATTTGAGAAGCACATTTAACGAGGCATTTAAGCACTTAAAGCGTAATTTTATAAGGATAATCATTTTATTAATATTAAATAAATGTTTAATATTATAATTTTAAAGAGTAATTTTAAATAACTTAAATTTGAGCACATTTAATGTTAAATTAAATAATAAATTTAACGAGAAGCACATCCACGGGGCTGCTCGAAGTTTTCGCATCACGGTATCACGGCAACAGTTCCTCTCACTCCCCAAACGCGTCATTAGTTGTTTCCCATCAATAATAATAAGTAAACATGGAAAATATACATATCATATAATGTAATTATTATCCGTTAAAAAACAACATTAAATAAACAAATAAAGTTGAGATTTCACAAGTTCGCCTATTTTTTTAATAACATTCAATCCATAGCAATCAGCATACCTCACTTAACAGTCTAAAAAAATATTTAACAAAAATGAATCCCAGACAGTTTAACACACACTAAAACTTTAAAACTTGAGACCTGACCCGTACGGAAATCTCTTATATATTCGATAGGTATTTATAAGAAGAATTGTATATTCAATTTATATCACCCAAATTTTTACCTCATGTTAAAATTTAAAATTCATTATTTAAAAAAACATATAAGGCTAGGAATAGCCGATCTGGAAATAAAGGATATATAAAAAATCAAATTTATATCAATATAAATGTATATTATATATATTTTTTTAAATAAGTAAGGATCTCTATAAATGTAACTCGCTTAGAAGACACTATTATCCAATCCAGCACACCGAATTGATTATTAAAGGTAATAACTTGTATATAATATTTTATATGATAAAAAAATGTATGTTACTGTAATGATACAATAACTCATTTAAATATAGATGATAATACATTTTCGTTAAATTCGAATTACCAGAAGTGTCACTTCTTAACATTGATTTTACACATATTTTATTTAATTTTCTTGACAAATGCTTTAAGGATGTTCATTAAACTCGTTTTATAAACATATATCTAAATAATCCTAGTAATAGAATGTATTAAATTAGACTGAAATGGGTTTTAAGACGAATTTTCAAAATATTCAACTCCAAAGCACCCTAATTTTTTTTTTTTTAATAATTCACCGTTTCCAATTTTTAATCTTCGTTTAAATGAGTAATATCAATTTTAAAATAACTTGATAATTAACTAAACTAAAAGAAAAATAATAATAATATATCTGCTTCCGATATGTATACATATTATTATATTGTTACGGTCAGAGAGGGGAGAAGGACCGGCTGAGAGGATTAGACGAGCTGTGGGATTAAGCGGCAGGGGTCAAAGAACGTATATAACTTTCTGGATCGGCCTGGAAGGTTCTCGATCTTCTTCCGAGAAATGCCCCACCCCGACCTACCTTGCCTATATAAAAAGGCCAGCTGTTTCGGCCGAGTGAGTATCAGTCTGTAGTAAGTCAGTAATAAGCAGTAGTTAACTAGTGACAGTCCGTGTGAGTTACAGTTAGTATCAGTCTGTAATAAGTGCTAATAAGTATTGAGTAACAGTTACAGTGATAATTAGTGGCCGTGTGATAAGTGTAATAAACTGTGTGTCAGTTTGTCATATTTGGAGAGTTTTACGGTCGGTGGACTTTAATTAGCGAACTGTAAGTGTTAGTTTGTAGTTATAACCTATAGTGTAATTTTGTTGTATTTGTACAAATTTAGGTAAATTGTTAAGTTATTTAGTTGTAATAACATCTTATAGTATTTGTATATTATTTTAGTAATTAGATAACAGTTAGGCCTAGGTTATAATCTGTAGAATATTGTTATTGTAAATTGATATTAGTTTAATAAGTTGATTGTTTTAAATAATTTCCTTGTAGTCTTTTTAATTTGTTAATAAATTTTAGTATCTTGAATTAAGTAATAGTTTAGTTCATTTTACAACAAGTAGCCCGTAACAATATGTAACTTACATATTATTATATGTAATTTCCGGAAATAACAGTAGAAATGTAGAGGAATAATATAAATATTTGATATTAAATATTATTTAGCATACAAAGTCATCAGTGGTAATAATGCAGAAAAAATTACTATAAACCTAAGTGATTATTAAAGATAATATTTTCAATTTTTATTTTATTTCGAGGAAATTAAATGTTTTCGTAGCAAGTACATGTAAACCTTTTTTTTTCCTAATAGAGAGGATTATTGAAACTTATGTAATAGGTGCACCAGATGTTTAAACAATAATAATTATTACCTTTTCATAATTATTTTTAAATACATACTAATTTCTAAAGACTGTTTTATAAAGTTTAATACTTTTAAAGTTTAGAACTTGATTTTGTGGACCAGAGTACGGACTGATAGAGGGTGAGGAGGGGTATGCTGAAGCGACAGGGGTAGGACAGCATTAAATATGTCTGACCTACATGCAGCTTTTAGCTGGCTTAACAGCCTTATACATACATTTATTCAAGTTAATTTTTCTTTTAAATTCATGAATACATCATTACATAATCACAATAAAATCATAATCAGACATGTGACAAGCCGAAAATCTTGAAAAATGATTTGATTTTTTAATAATAGCTCCTATAATATTATTTGTCACCTTGAAATTAAACTACATTTCTTAGTTCACATTTATTATATTATCTGATAAGTGCATGTTTTATAAATTAAGAATCTACAGAATCTAGCATATAAAGTGTGTATTTATTTGTTTACATATCCATTCCATTATTTAATCTGGATCAATAATAATTAATTATAATAATTGGCACTTTTCCGTCTAATTCAAATATACCCACTTCTCGAAAAATACTAAACATTATTCAGTTCATTTCAATAAAGACTGCATTTGAAATAAACTATTAAAACATCAGTATTGAATAATTAAAGTAATTGAGAAGTGTTCAATTACAATTTTCAACATAAAATTTATACTTTACATCCAACAAAATTCCTACCACTTCGTAAAAAAAGAACATATATGAAACTCAAGTATTTATAATTTGTACTTGTAACAGTGAAGTGTACATTGTAAATAAAATCGGAGAAAAATATTCAAATTATTTTAAATATTTTTATAAAACTTTAATTAGTAAATATTAATCATTGATTTGAAAACAACTGAATAATACTATTTAAGATAAGCAATAAAAAAATAATTATAAATTCTTTATCTATTTAGGGAAAGTTGCTTTGCAATAATGTTACAGGAAAGGCAACACGAATTTCATTGACATAGAGAAAATAAAAAGAATAGAGGAATTAAAATCATTTATCATTTATTCATAAATAAAAATAAATTATAAGATGACTCATAATAAAAATAGAAGAAAATACAATAATGGTATAGAATGTAGAATATAGAAGTTAACAATGAAAGTGAAAAAGGAATTGATATTTATACAATAACAATTTTTTATGAAAGAAAGTCTATATTTAGTTAATTTTAACTGTTTAATTGCAATAAATGAATATATGTTATAAATAAATTATCAGTTTATCAATAAATTGTTTCCTTTTACTTTTATTCCTTTGAGATATTGTTTTAGTACGAATACCGTTAAAAAACAAAATAAAAATAAATAAATAAATAGACTTGGTTTGGACTATGCTGCAGTTTTCATCAGGAACGAGTATGATATTGATAAATAAAATAGTTATATATATATATATATATAAACGGTATATCATCTCCAATTTTATATTTATTCAGCTTATTAACATGGTAACCACTCCCAAAAAAAAATGTTGTTGATACATTTTTTAGACCCTGACGTGAAGGGCCAACCACAGGTAAACGCCACTAGCGACGAGGGATTATAAATACCTGGGAGCGGTGCGACCCACGTGGCCGCGGGGTCAGAGTTCACCGGAGGGGCGGGTTCGATAACATCTGTCCCCATGGCAACCCGCCCCCACCACCACTTTACATACACACCCCTCCGCCATGTCACCCCCAGAGCCCTCGCTGCTTCCTATTAAGTGCCTAACCGGCTGTCACAGGAAGGACAAGTCAATCGTACAATAACATTTCGGCACAATGGGGCTAGGCGCTACCTGAGGAAGCATAAGCATAATGTGCAAACAGAAAATAAATTCCTAAAATCTTGGTCTGGCTTAAGCACTTGTATGTATTTTCTAGTAAGTAATGATGTCATATTTTTTGTTCAAAGTAATTTTCAGTTTTTGTTAGTAATTTTTTGTTTTAATAATATAAACAAATAAAAAATGAATAATCTATCATACATTATAACAGACCTGTACTACCAAAACCCATGAAGGGTGTTATGTTCATGTTAGATACTGTACTGTTTCAAGAACAACGGTTGTGCATGGAGTTGGTTATCGGAGATCACACTTAACACAAATTTTTCCCCTTAAATACTTTAAAGAGGCTGGGTGAGCCCCAGGAAGATCTTCAGATCCCTCGGGATCCAACCCCGCCTTTTATAATGAATTATAACTATTATCATTATTATTATAATTCCTATAACTATAATATTTAGGCATTATAGATTAAATATAACTTTCTGCTAATTTAACCGGATTAAAAAACGAATTTTTATTATTTGACTAATCAAGCTAAAATAATAGGAATCAAATGTAAATTCATTATTATTTCTTTAAGATATTATTATAGAACGAATAATGTAAAAAAAAATATATATATATTAAATAAATATATTGGTTTTGGCTGTGCATCAAATGTCATCAAGTACAGCAGTAATATTAAATGAAAGCAACACTCAATTCAAAATTAATAATTTATTATTCATTATCACTTCACTTCTTTCAAATATGATATTTATCTAATTCAGTTGGAATAAAAAAAAGAATCTATACCTTTATTTAAAATAAGTACGTTATTATTTAACTCGGATAACGTCATTAATTAATAATTCCTTTGAAATGAATCTATTATTTACAACAAATAAAAATGTTTGATAACCCTGTTTTAATTAGAATCATTCGATATATATAGTTAAGGATGACAATTACAAAATTGTCTTCACAATTGAACTTTAAGTTTAATTAATACTAATTTCACTATCTTAGAACATCTCTTTAATGAATGGATGATTTATAAGACAAAGGCTTAACAATAGGTAGAAGAAGAATGCATTTTTTACTTGATTTAAAATAATAATAAACATGATTACAAGTATATTCAATTATTATTTTTTAAGGGTCTGATTATTATATTTTGAATAACAGATAACATTAGTATCATGACAAACCAGAAGAAGAATACACAGACTAGAAAATAAGGGCTACTATAATATAAGAATTTACAGGAGAAAAAAATGAAATTTATATAATATTAACTAATATGTATTTAGAAATATAAATAAAATGACTTTCACATCATTGGGTCCAACGTTCGCTTGTGACTATTTATTTGTCGTTTTGTCCTTAAAAAGAAAAAAAATATCATGGAATCAGGAGATATCTTCTTTCTATGCACATCGGAGAAAGTAATAACCCTGTCCTGATCGGTTTTATATTACAATATTATTATCTGAATGTGAAAACTAAGAGTTATAAAACGCGATGGTATAGCCCTGAGTGAGCACCTGACCGACAGCTAACAAAATTACCCCTAGAGTAGCTGTCAATTAGGGGTGGCGCTGTCAGCCAATCAAAATGTCAGGGTTCTGCCAGGACATTATCAATGCACGGCGGCGCACAGTATTTCGATTAGTAGGGGCTAGCTGGACAAAATTCGTGTTTAAAATTATAAAAAAATTTATTGGAATATTGTAAATAACTGTTTAAAACCTAGAAATCTAATATTGATTTATTCCTGGCACACTTCGTATCGTCTGTAATACAGTCCGAAGTAATGAATCCATAGAAATAGATTAAATCAGTTGCATTCAAAGATTTATTTCAACCGCACAAAATTAAAATGTTACTAATTTTATATGAATCAATGTTGAATACCGATACTCATAGGTGCTATTTTTTTCCAATTAAAAAAAGCTTCTGATAATCAAACGTTATCAAATTTTTGTTTAAATGCATCAATGATTTTTCCTTATGTTGAAACTTTGAAGTGATGAAAATGACTTGTATTTTTTTCTATATTTGATAGCTACACCTTGCCTATGAATAATAAGACACATTTTACTCCACACCCGAGTACAACATTTTTTTAGGGTACTTTATTTCGAGAAGATATTTTGTTGAAGAATGGTTGATGCACCCAGGGGAAGAAAGAATCTCTTATCTCTTAGAGTTTCTTTCGACCAAAATTAATTTTGAAAACATTACATAGGACTTTGAAAGGAAAATGAAAACTATTTTGGCAAGCAATTCTTCCAATTTATTATATATCTTATTTAGCATTTATTTACCACGAAACAACTTTAATTAGTTTTATGATGAGCAATAGTATATATATTATATCGTATACTATTATATATATAAGGGAGTATATATTTACATACACACGCACACTTATTTTTAAAGTAATTATAGTTTTTTTATTTCTTTAATTTCTTGAAATCTTTACCAAAAACTTCATTTTAACAAAGCAGGGCCAAATTGGCATATTTAATAACCCAGAGAAAGTGGAAAAGGAGTTGAATGAGAAACCTTGGGCTTGATTAATGTAGCAACTTAGGAACAAGTGTTATCTCTTTCACAGCTGATCACGTCATTTTATTCATCTTTATATGCTGAATAAATGGCCTTCTCTGATTAAAACGTTCCGTTCGTTTATTATTCAAATACAGTCCATTCTATTGTTAGTGATTTATTACTTTATTACTCATACTTTATTATTTCTATACCAACTAGTAGCGCTGAGTATATAACATTTAAACATAACGTATTAAGTTCGGTCATAACACTGTAATAAAAAGCCAAGGTAGTCCATAGTTAGTTAGCCTTCTAGCGGAACGTAACACAACACTAACAACTGCTCGAAAAGGCCGTAGAAACGCAAGTAACTCGAGAAAGGAAAGGGGATACCCTGTCATGGTCTCTTGATTTAATACCCTTCTCCTTTCTCTTCATTTCCGAAAATAAAATGAAAAAAACTCAAATATTATTGCATAAATGTAGTACAGGCAAAGGCCCGGTATTTAGCACGAACGACAGCCAGGAAAATGGATACACGAAACACAAACCATATTTGCCCAAGACTTCTGAAGTAAACATATAATGATACAATACCAATGGAATATAGTTATTTTTTTAATCAGGGGGTAAACATACCAGGAACAACGGTTTTAAATAATAATAATAATAATAATAAAGGATTATTGAACGCGAAATACAAAACCCTCAGGATCATTTTTATCCCAGTCCTCAATTTTATTAGTCGACTTAGAGTTTATCAACTTATTAGCAATTCGTTTCTTACTAAGCCCAACAATTTCGAGATGCCATCACTTCTGTTCAGTCGCGAATCAATCTAATAAATTAAAAATTAAATCTCGCCGGTCTCGTTCACAAGTGTTACCTTGTCAACAGATAAAGGGGACTTTGTCCCCCCCCCCCCTCCGTCATCTCGCACTTCACTTGACTTCCGATTCAGACTGGAAGCTAGCTACATATCATCTCTCCGATCTTTTCCACTAAAGCTAACCTCGCCGTTCACCGCATGGAGGACATTGTTGATATTCGCCCATAGCCCTAGATCGCCTATTACCAGAAGACACAAGAAGTATACCCTTGTTGAGACCACCAGATCGCCTGCTAACCAGAGGCAATCAGAACTCAGGAATCGAATCCTTCGCTTCAAGTGTAATTTCACCTTTTCATTCAATTAGTAAGAGGGAGCTGTTCAACCTCAAAGACAATAATTTTCATTCACCGTACGAAATAAAGACTATACATTCCACGCCATATGGCCATGTCGCCACTGTTAAGATGGATCATTATTGCGATATAATAATATCCTTTTAAGATTTAATAATTTCCTTTTCATCACATTGGTCAAATCATTCTTCTGTAAAAATAACCATTCCCTATGTACATACTTAGAGGTGATTTCTTTATTTTTCTTTAATTGTAAACAATGCATAACCCGTAATTATATTTAGTCTTAATAAACCACATGTTTCAGTATCTGACTTCATCATTTAATTCCCCGAATCTATTCTACTGATATATTTTATTATTTATCTTTTCATTCAGTTTAATCACGCTCGTACAACTTCAGTTATTTATAATAACAATAATTTTGCCTTAAGAAAGTAAATTCATTTGATAACAATATTCATATTATATCTGCAGCCCTGGTGCAAACGAGTTAATTGTATTTAGGAAAACGTGCACAAGTAGTTGAGTTATGGTTTGGCTAGATATGGAGGTTTTTATTTTAATTTTAACTTAATCAAGTCAAAGACTACTCTAATGGCACGATGCCGTTTCCTCAGCACAATGCTGAACTTATAATTAAAACTTCAGAATTTTTTATCAGTATAATGACAAACTAAGTATTATAAACAGGTAATATAAGTATACAGTAGTCGAATTAAGTACAAGATAAAAAAAATATCCATAACATATAATAAACATCTTGTATATAATTAATTAAGAGCAATTACTAGATTATATTATTAATCATAGCCAATTTACTATTATGTACATTTCAGTATAATTATTAATCATTATTCTAACATGTTAGTATTAATGATTTTCAATTTTTAAAAAATCTGAATTTAATTTTTAAACATTGTAAATTGCGATTTTAATCATCAATAATTGATTAAATTAAGTTAAATTGTCTTGTAAATTTTAAATTTTTCCTGTCACGACATGAATATCGTTGTGTTCAATCCCCATTTAATTTTGCTTTATAATGAAAAATGATTCCGTCCCGTTAGTTATTATTTGTCTTACAGTGATTTAATATCTCGATTTTCCTGGTATTATGTTTAAATCAATAAATAACATGATATAAGAATATTAAATATGTAGGGTAAAGGATAATTATTAATTGAAGTAGGAAAAGGTCAACAGAGACATTAAATAAATATTAATATATTAGTTGAAAAATTCCAACTAAAAATCTTAAGTCTCTAAATTAAAACAGGAAATTGAAAATACCTGTCCACTATAATATATTTATTATAATGATTCAAATTTATTTATTGGGTTTCGATTTAACAACAATCAGAATATTATTTTGTTTATTGATTACAAACTATCACATTCAGCACTTGAAAGTGATTCTGGTATATTAAATTTTATTTATCTTGTAAATAATAAGCATTTCTTTCCACAATGTGAATTTAGTATACAATCACCAATTATTTGTGTTATAAATTCATTACAACAACTATTTTTACAGTATTTTAGTATCTTCATTATAACGATTTTATTTGTATTTTGTTTATTTGTGGCATGTACACTAAATATTAAAATTAAAATTAAAATACATTTTTTAGTTTTTTTTGTGTTATGAAATACATCATAGACACAGTCTAAAGAATAATTTACACAGACCAAACAATTATTGAATAATAAGGGTATTTCATTGCAAGTTCATCTTCAATATTTACCACCTAATCCCTCAGTATCCTTGTAAATTCACAGTTTTAAAGAAAAAAAACTATGGAATCTAGAAGAATCTGGGATGGAAAGAAGCGAGTTTTTAGCAGGGAGAAGGGAACGTTCTGCTCCAAGAGGCCGCGAAACTAATCTCCAGCTTTTTTTAGGGATTTCTTCGCCGAGACAACTTAAGGCCTCTAGCTCCTATCTTAATATTTTGTCTCTATAAATTTATTTCACGAAGCTGGGGGGGGGGGAGTCTTCCCTCCCGACTACGTTAATAATAAGAAAGTTTTAATATTTGGAATAATAATAAAACCTAAATATTCCTCGGTTAATGGGGATTCTAATCTAGAATTCTTAGCCATGTAAATAGCTAAGAGACCTTCGCCCTGGATGTAATCAGAAAATAAAATTATTTAAGCTTTTTCCCATAAGATTTTTATGCAATAAAAAAGATCCTTTAAGCAAGTTATTCCATAACAAATGTATATTGAGAATCATATTATTGAGTGTAGGTGATAATGAAGTGCAAACATTTTAGGTTTATATTAATGCTGATTAAAAAAAAAAGGGTTTTGGGTTCAGTACGTGGTAAAGACAGTATTGTTTCTAGGACAACGGTTGTGCAGGGCAGTGATTTGTTGAGCTGAGCCATCCCGCCCCATATTATTAGCTATAATTTCCTCATATCTAGAATAATGTGGCTAGACAGTACACGATTCTCGGAACTGAAGATGCAGTACTACCTGGCTATTTATTAATCCATATTCACCCAAATCCATATCCATATTAGGTGTTGGGCTTGAAATTGGGTTAATTTAACCAGAACAATAAAATTAAAAATAATATAACAGATATATATAATTTCTTGTGATTTTATAAATAAAAGTAACATAAAATTTTTAGTGCAATACACACAAAAAACAAAAGTAATTTTATACTCAGATTTTAACTAGACCTTTACCAAATAATAAAATTCTTTTATTGAAGAGAATCAAAATGAAAAACGATAATTCTTTTGAAATATTAAAATACTAAATAATTAGTTGTTGAGAGTAAAAAAGCGTTTTTTAGCTATCAGTGAACATAAAATCAAACGATTAATCATTCAAATTACTATCAGTCCAGGATATATCATGGTATGAATAAGTAAAATAATTTATTGTGCTTAATATTTGTAATATTAAGAAATGTAACAAACATATGGAACTCCTTTTGATTAAGGCATTTGCTGGGTCATAAAGTGGAATTAAGGTTGGTAAGCATAGACAGAATTGCTATAGTTAATAAAAAGGGTATATTTAATATTGAAATACCCAACGTTACCCCATTCCCAATATTTCTCTTTTCCCTCCCAATGCACATATATAGATATAATCTTCTTTTCATTTTATTCCTATTTTGAAATAGATACATTATGAAGTGCAAGAACTAATTATTTGTCTATTTGGCAGGTAAAGTTAGAGATTTAACGTGAAAATCATATTTAAGATGATTGGGTTAAATTTATAACGAGCAGATGATGGAAGAAAAAAGACTTTACGAGAAGATAATAACCGAGGTAATTAATTAACATATGAATCCCAAGATATATAATAAGCGTTCGCCAATATGGAGAATAATAAACATTTATTTAAAATGAATAATAAACATTCTTGTACAAGGTTCAGTAAATTTGCATACCCTTAAACATTTTCCATAAATACCAAGTTTATCCCAAGGAATTTCAAGAAGGTGATTAACTTAAGGAATTTCTCAACCCTTAATAATTACAAAATGTAAAAACACGTCAGGAAATTCTGGAATCAAGGGAATGATAATTAAATTGATATAAATTAAATATGAATTTAATTATACCTGTTTCACAGACAGTGGAATATGATTTTTTTTTAAATAAACTTCATTCCGATTAAAAAATCTTTAAAGATACTAAGGCTGACAGAATTGACAGCCATTCTAAAACTAGTTGAGAAATTAAAGATAGATATTGGTAAGGTATGTAATGTGCCCTAAAATGGCGAATATATCACAGGAAAGCAAAAATTTAGATGTGTAAGAAAATAAATCACTTAAGAAGCTCCAAGAAATTCAGGAACCTGGACAGGCAAAAACTGGCATTGGATATTACGGCTGGGTTCATTTTTAAAAGTTGCAACTTTATTATTTAGAATAGAATAGAATAGAAAAGTAAATTTATTCTGGGACAAGGGTATCTTAAGAATAACAATATTGTGCATAAATTAATTTTTTTTTTTTTTTTTTTCTTTATTGAGAAATAATACATTCTGCCACTATCTTGGGCAATGAGTATTAGAGCTAAAAGAGATCATTCATTCCATATGTACATAACAATAAAAATAAAATAAAATAATAATAATAATCTTGGCCACATTCATATCTATATACAATATTTACATACTGCCCCTGGGAACTCCGAATCAAGCCCCTACACCCAGAAGTGGGTGCCGAGGCACAATGCCAGGAGATCCCAGCGCCTCTCAGTCAGCTGCGTCACCAGTCTAGCCAGTGGAGACTGAGTGAGGACGCTAGAGCCACACACTCTCAGGCATGAGTGGAGAAGCTGGCCATTGCCAGCACTCCAGATGTATTTTCATAAGAGATCTCTCGGCCTCTGCCGCCTCAACCTACGAGGAGGGTTATAAGGATGGTTGGTACTAGATAGGGATTGTGCCAGGGGGTTAGGAAGAAGAGCAAGTTTCTGGTGGAAGGTTGAGAATTTGGATGGGATGAGATCAAGGACATAAGGGATCTTGAGGTCGTGATGTAAGGTCTTGTTTGTAACATAAAAGGGAGCATTGACTATTGTTCTAAGGACTTTGGATTGAAAGGATTGGATACGTTTGATGTTCGAAAATTTAGTAGTTCCCCATAGTTCAATTCCGTAGGTCCACATCGGTTTGAGAATAATCTTGTAAATTAATAGTTTGTTTTCAACGGAAAGTTGTGATGTTCTGTTCAGTAGTCTATATAACTGTCCGTATCTTCTGTTGAGCTCTTGTCTTTTAAGTCGAGTATGTGGGTTCCAGGTAAGTCTTTTGTCTAGTAGGAAACCCAGGTACCGGACTGTGTCGGAACTGGGAAGTGGTATAGAGTTAAAATGAACTTGTGGACAGGATCTGCGACGGAGGGTGAAGGTGACGTGCTTACTTTTGAATTGGTTGACTTTGATACGCCAATTGGCGCACCAATGTTCGATTAAGGAGAGGTGTCGTTGTAGATGGGCAGATGCCAGTTCTGGGTCTGAATGGGTTGATAGTATGGCAGTATCATCGGCAAAGGATGCAAGGAAGGTAGCAGGATCTAAAGGTATATCGGCTGTAAACAAGATATAGAGGATAGGTCCTAGGACACTTCCTTGAGGTACGCCGGCCTCGATTGGATAACAAGTGGAGAACTCTGGACCACAGCGGACTCTGAAGGAACGGTTAGAGAGATAGGATCTAAGGATTAGATATAAGGATTGGGGTAATTGGGTTTTTAGTTTGAAAAGCAAGCCATCGTGCCATACCCGGTCGAATGCCTGAGCAATGTCCAGAAAGGCACCAGTGCAGAATTGTTTGTTTTCAAGTGCAGAGGATAAATGGTCAACCACTCTTAAACCCTGCTGTACAGTGGAGTGCCCCGAGCGGAATCCGAACTGGTGGGAAGGAATTTCAATTAAATGTAGGATGCGCTTAAGTAGGATTTTTTCAAAGATTTTTGAAAGGATAGGGAGGAGGCTGATTGGTCATAAATTAATAGAAATATATCTGGCCAAACGGCTACACTATTGGAATACTGAAATTAAATATGAACAAAACGTATGTTGTGATAGAGAATAAAAATAAAAATAAATTATTATAAGAATAGAATATAGATTTTTTTTTTTTTTTTTTTTTTTTTTTTTTTTTTTTTTTTTTTTTTTTTTTACCTCGGCATGAAGGTTATTTGGAAGTAAAAATTCTCATATACACAGGTATATGACATATGAAGACTATAGTGGAAAAACGAGGTAACTCGAATTTTTTCTCTTCTAAATTTTTTACCAGTAGTTTCTGATAGATCATTCGATTGTGAATACAATGGTGTGACCAAACAGTAGAAAAGCGAGTTCAAACGCCTCAAAAGGGCTGAAAAAGTATGTCCGTAAATGGAAAATACTACGCTCGAGGACAAATACAAGGGCACAGTTGATTTTTTCCCATTAACTAAAAATTTTATTTTTTCAATATAATTTTTAACAATGTATTATGAAATTAAATGTAAACTTGCTTTTTTTGATGTAAATAAACATAAGTGGGAGAAGAAGCAACTGTAAAAAGGATTGGCCATAATCCAAACCGAGACAAGTAAAGTGTACACTTTTTTTTTTCTTTTAATAACAATGGGTAAATAATTTTACTAATAACATTTAATAGTTTATTAATTTTTCAAAAGATGTGTCTTCTTCTGAGTTACAACTCTCGCTGCCTTTTGGACGGCATCCCTCAGATATGCATCGGAATTATGGACTCCTTTTGGGTTAACATCATTCGAGAGACATTTCTATACGTTCTCGATGGGGTTCAGGTCTGGGGAACATGATGGTCATTCCAACAGCGTGACCCCCCTCTCAAAGAATCGCTTCTTACCCTTCCAGAAAACCTTTCAATCAAGGAATATCCGGAAGGTGTTATTGATCCCCAAAGCATGACGCCTCCTTTTTGAATTGACGTTTTATTCGGCCTACCTTTAAGCTCCTCAAATATCCTCTTCACAGGCAAGACCAGTACTTCGCCTGGATTTTAACAAAATAATCATTACGATTCCGCGGTAAATTTGCTTTCCTCAACATTTAAATTTACATTTACATATAATCATAAAAGTGATTTATCTCGTTTTTCGTGCATGAACTCCATCAGAGCTACATTCAGAAACATCTCACTTAGACTAAAGGTAAGAAAATGGTATTCAGTAATCCCATGCGATGATATAGTCCAAATACATTCATAAAATAACTTTTACACATGATATTTAATTTCGTTACGTATTTAGATCTGAACATTAACATTACACTGTTCAAACTTGTCCAATATCGCTAAGTAACTCATGTTATTATTGCAAGTTGAACTAGGCCTGGCTAGGCTAAGAGACAATTAGACAGAGCCACAGAGCAGTTTAGAGACCATTAGCAACTAACTGGATAAAGACAAGATGGGCTAGGTTCGCCCCAGTCCTGGTGCTATTCCCACTGGAGGCGAGGGAATCTATTGCCCTCTTGGAGCTATATATACCGTTCCAGTAGGAAGGCATATGGTCCGCACATGGTCGTCCCAGTGCTTCTTGTCGCTTCCTCCATTCCAGCCTTCGGGAAAAAAATATCCGGCCTCAGAATGTGTGTATTACTCATTACAGCAACTGTAGGAAATGCACATTTATGAAAGAAATCGTTGAACTTTCTTAGGGGTCGATGATGAATGCTATTTATGAACCTTCTAGCATTCACAGGGTAATATAATGTAGGTCGTAAAATTAATAATATTAATAAAAGTTCAGCGATCTCAAAAGCTCAATATTACAAGGCTAAAATTACAAATCACTGATCATAAACTTCCATCCACCAACAAGAAACCACAAATCCTAAACTCAATCTTCCCGCTTACGTTTCGGTGTATCTCTCGGGATGATTACCAATAATTATTGGTGAATCAAATTTAATTCAATATCCCATTCTCGAAGATACCAAGATTTTTCTAGGCAATAATTAATAGCAATTTTAATAGGCAAAAGCCACCAAATTTCACAACTGAAAAGTAATACTTCGCGCCATCAATACCACTAATAATGAACAAAGCTGTAAATTGTAAATCATAGTTAAGGACTGTACTGTTTCTAATCACATTCAACCCCCGTCTTTCCTCCAATTAAGGGTACCAGGTTTATAGAGGCTGAGTGAACCCCACGCCCCACAGAGTCGTTTCACGCCATTTAACAGAATAAATGATCCATTCTACTAAGGGTCTAGAATTAGGGACCTTTGGACCAGAACTCTAGGTACTGAGCTACCCGGTTTCCAAATTGTTTAGAAAACGTTAACGAAATAGCAGAGAAATATAATAACGTATTAATGAATCAACCATAAGCAAACACTGTATAAACGGACGCTTTTACTTAACTTAATAATTTCATAATCTCAAATATGGAAACGTAATAATTGATTCTCATAATTTCTTGGGACGAACACTTAACCAACAGAGAAATGCTAAGTTGGGTCGGAAAAGATCCAGAGATTGCATATATATTATTAAAAGCGGAAATTAGAATACCTTCGCCTCATCGTGCGAAGTTGGAAATATTGTTTACCGCAGCTGATAATGCAGGGAATGATTGATAGTAAGTAGGAAGGGACCAGGCGAGGGCCAGGAGGAGGCACTCCTGGCTGTAAAATTTAAGCGCAATGGTAAGGTCTCCTAGTATTTAGTATGTAGTATTTAGTATTTATCCTTGTATTTTGTCGCAAAATTACTGTCAGCATGTTAATAGCCAACGTCCGAAACATATAAGGCTAAGAAAAAAGAAGAATTGATTTAAAAAGGCTTAGTAAAATAAGTCGTTTAATAATGATACTAGTCTTTACTAAACTCTGTCAAAATAAAATACAAGGGCTTGGAGCTAGGATAGGATACAGAAGTTGCACTATCTATCTCTATCTCAAGCGGCGCTATAGCCCATGAAGGACCCTTGGCCTCCTCAATTCTCAACAATTCTCCTCCACTCAGAGCGATCTTCTGCAGCTCCTCTCCATCTTCTCACTCCCAGAAGCTGTAGGTCAGCCCGGACATCTTCAAGCCATCGTAGTCTGGGTCTATCTCTTCCTCTTCTATCGTCCCACGTCCCTCATTATCATCCTTGGTAGTCTTTCCTGATCCACTCAATGTACATGACTCAACCATCTCATTCTCCCTTTTTTAATGTATGAGAACCGATAGGAGTCTTTATAAAGGTCTTTAAGTTCTTTCTTGGTTTATAGATGTTGCATTAACAAAAATAATAGAAGCATTACATAAAGTGACTTGACAGATTCTCGTCTAAAACGGTTTAAATTTAGAACTAATATATGTAATGATTTTATATATATGCAGTTACATTTCCCCGCCGCCATCATAATGTCTCATTTTATGGATCTGGATTCCTAAGTTAATGCTCGTAACATTTTCTGTTTGAATTATAAACATATGGCATTATTCTGTAGTGGCTTAGCTGGGTCAACTCTGCTAGGCGGGACAAACTTCAAGCTTAGCCCCCCTCCTCTAAAACAGCGGCGGGAACAGGGGAGAGCAAAGAGAGTACTTGTCCCGGGAGTGCAGAATTTAGATGGCGGCAAATTAAGGGGGGAAGTTTAAGTTCAGGATAATTAGAAAATATTTACTTCCATTATTTTTTTTATTTAAGTTTAGTTAGTCAATATTATTAGTAAACAGTTCTTATTAACTAAAATTATTTCGACAAATATTAGCTGAGATATTTCAATAAATAGAGGGAAAAGTGTGACAAAGTCACGGAAAAACAAAAGTATTCTAACTGCCCCTAATGAAATTTCTAATTCCCTGCCTGCCGCCTTTTGGTATAATTTACAGGATACCCGCTCCTAAAGAAATTTAATGTGAAAAACTAATAGATATATTTATTTAGAAACTTGAATAGTAGGTATCGATATATAAACTAAATGATGTACCAAGGAAAGTATCGACTACTATCATAAATCCGTATTTGTTTTTCGTACACATTATTTCATTGTTACTAATTGAAATTTTGTTCGGCTAAAATCCATTATAAAATTCCTGTTTTCAGAAACTAAAATAATAAATAAATAGTAAAATATGGCGTTTTGGCTCTCATTAAAAATTGCGTTCAGGGACGAAGAACCATTCCCTTTGCCGATCCCTAGTTTTAAGCTTCTATATATCAAAAGTTCAAGGATAGTTACTAGCGTTTCGTCGAAAAACTTACAAAATACACCAAATATTTTGATACTCGATGTAGAATTTATGATGAAAGGGCCGGGGGAGATAGCCCAGCGGATAGAGCTCAGAAGCTGTGCTGAAGGTCCAAGTTTCGAATCTAGCTAAGGCAGATAAACTATTTAATCTGTGCCATGAATGAATACTGTGGGATCTCCAGACTCTTCCGGGGCTAACCCAGACTCTATAAAGCGAGTAGCCTTAATAGGAGGAAAATCTAGCGGTAGAGGCCAAATCACCTTGCACAACCGTTGTCTTTGAAATAGCAGTCTCAACTCAGTAATGAACCTAAGGCCCTTTGTGGTTTATAGCTATCGGTTTTAGAATTTAAGAGTTTAGTAGTAATTTTAGAGGCGAGTAGGATTTTTTTTTTAACCACTGTATTTTTTTTTGGTTACAACATAAAATAAACTTAAATTATTTCTAAATATATTTAAAGAAATTATTTTCGATAAAACTACGTAAAGTGTAATCTCAAACTATGAAAGACTGATATCATTTTAAAAAAATATTCCATGTACAGTTAATACATTCTGTTTTCACATGAGATTTTTCAGATTTCTTATTTTTTTTTTAATACTGAAAATACTCTTGTATAGGAGTAGATTTAGCTGCCTTTGATAAGACTAGCAATAAACCAACCGCAGAGCACACTCTGCATAACAAAACAAGTCTTTGGGCTTTTCACAAAAAAACTGATTATTTTTTCTTTCATTTTTTAATTTGAAGATAATTAAAATAACCTTGAAAGGATTATGGAGACTTGGCTACCGTACTTTGGAAAAGCCTTCGTTAGATATTGAAGGAACATGTATTATTCATTTTCTAATCAGAATGCCGAGAGAGGTCAATCGATTCCCGGGCAACGAGGCACAGCTGGCTACACCCTCGGCTTCACGGCGTTAAAAATGTCGTTTAATGACACCAAGGAAGAGATAACGTCATATCAAACCACTTGTGAGGTTTTTTTCCTAGGACAGCCCCCATTGTTACGCCTACCGAACGTCGAGTTTTCATTTTTTGCTGGGTGCGTGGGAAGAATAGGAAACAAGTCATGAAATATGTGATATGCTACACATTTTATAAATAACTTATGAAAGGTACAGACTAAGTAGGACAAAGCTAAAAAATAAAGCGATGCAATGTCTCCCATACAAAAAAATATATATATAATTTATTTATAGTTTAAGAAACACACACACTTCATAATTCTGGATGGGCGTAAAAGTTGGTCTATTTTAAAAAATATGGGATTTAATGTAAAGACAATGGTGCTACCAGTGGTCTAGTGGTTAGTATAACAACCTTCTAACCCCAAGATCGGCAGGTGGCCCTAAGATTTTTTAAAGGGAGCAAAAAATCCTTAGTTATGCCGTCCTTCGTAAGGGACGTTAAACGGGGGTCCCGAGCCTGTACTATGTCAGGTACACGTTATCCTTATCCTAATTCAACCTGGATAGGCAAAATTTAGAGCTTCCACTGTACCATCGTCCGATTAGCCATAGCAGTATAAAGTTATGTTACATGAACAAGAAATTAAAAAAGGAATTGCCAAAAACAATCTAACTAAATTCACTATAATGAGCATAAACATGATAATAATATTAAAAACAGATCACTGAAATATTTTTATAAAAAAGAGAATTTACTGGCTGGAGAAAAAAAATAACGAATCTTGAAAAAGCAGTGGCTTATCGGTTCCTTCTAGGCCATATCTGATATTTTCTCCAGTCATTTCTTACAGAAACTCTCGAAGATTCAAATATAACAATAGTATTTAAAAAAGACAATAAGTACTATAGATATAATTCTTTCCACACTGTTTATGAAGAAATATTTGATACACTGACTAAACTCCAGCAATCAGCTGATGAGAATAAACATATCGTGAGAAAGAAACTAATGCCATGGCCAAAATGTCTGCGGGAAATAAAAATTAATACCAATATTAAATTTCAGAGTTAAAAAAAAATCAAGACAGATAGGTTCTTATAACGGGATAAGAGCACCGCATGTAACGGAACACTCTGTGATCGGGAGCGGAAGTGATCTGCACTATCTAATGGCCCGGTAAATAACTTTATCGATGACTATTAGAGATATATTAGAATTTTCTTATGGCCGGTATCGAACAAACATATAATATTATAAAAGTACAAATTCAAATATAATTAATAATGATCGCAGCAGAGAATGATAAATGAGCAGTACAATAAATTGATTAATTTAATTCCAGTTCCGCATTGTTTTTGAGTTTAGTGACGAGTTTTAACATTTCATTCGTTTCCTTTAAAACATTCTCGAACATTAAAATAATCGTGAATTTCAGTATGAAAAAAAACGTAATAAAGAAAGATGTGAATATTTTGAAAATAATTATTTCATCAAGAAATGAA
Organism: Troilus luridus; assembly: GCA_964056705.1. NCBI lineage: Eukaryota > Metazoa > Arthropoda > Insecta > Hemiptera > Pentatomidae > Troilus > Troilus luridus. Next base: position 39,299,265 of record OZ057412.1, on the reverse strand, counting down.
TTTTTCAACTAACATTTTGAAGTATAGATGAAAATATAGCCTAAACAGTACGTTTAAGTCGGTTCTTCAATCTTTATACAGTTAGTAATACCAACTACTGACTATATCTACAGCCTCGGTGAATAAGTGGTTAAGTCTAATCTTCTCCAAAATGAGTTTCTTGTACTTAAGTAAGCGAAATCGAGGTATTTTCGTAGTGAATAAGGGGCTAAGTAAGGCATTTGCTTGAAAAGGAGTTACTGCTTAAATTACCACTCCATTTAAATTCAAAAACTACGAGAATGATACGACTCCGATTATCTGAAAGCAGTTAACTCTCTCTCTCTCTCTCTCTGGAGAAAATCCGACTTAACCTATTCACCGGGGCTAATAATAATAATATAACATAATAATACAATTATTTTTATTTAAGTGAATATTAAAAAGGGAATCAAATGAAAAATTAAAACTTGCAGTGACTTAACTCAAAGCGACACCAACTGAGGAACTGATACAAAAAAAAAACTGTACTACTAAAACCCATGAAGGGTCTTGGGTTCATTACGTGATAGTGATTATCATTTTTCTAATAGTGATTTCTGATTTATTTTAGTGAGTCCCCAATTTATAGCCCTAGGAGGCTCACCAGATCCTACAGGATCCATCCTGGACTATTAACAAATTAAAAACATTATCTGTCAGCCGGATCTTGCACTCTTGCAAGGCAATTCAGCGCTCTGTTACTCCGTTTCTAATAAAAAATATAAAATTCGTAAATATAAACAAAATTGGTACTACTCATTAAAACTACCAAAAATAAATATTTTTAAACCCTAACAAAGGACTGTTTGTACTGAGAAAACAACCTATCCAACAGAACGCTAAGGAAAAAAAAGGGGAAAGCCGATTATGGGTTGATGGAGAGGCTAGAGAAGGTAGTCTTGGAGCTCTATCCTGATATACCTTCCGATAGATTAGGCCAAATGGCCTGTAATACATAGATCCGATGGAATGGGATATTAAAGGTAATACTAAATAAAATTAAAGAAATAAAAAACCGTACAAAGAATTAAACTTAGAGATAAAGGTTATTTTCCTCATTAAGAGCTCAATATTTCAAGATGTTTTATAAAATCGATAAGTAAAATAAAAAACGAATAGTAGAGTTAGAAATATATTCAAGCATAAATTTCCAACTGCTTCTTTCTTTTTCGATTTAATTATATTGAAGACAAATCTGTAATACAAAAAAATAACTTCAAAATTTAGATGACAAAGATTATAGACTATAAGTTTTAAGTTCAATTATTGAGATTCAGTCTATTCGTTAAACTATTTTTGGCAATATTTCGAGACTATATTGTTCTCATAATCATGCTCAAACAGGAAAACATAGGTTTTTAGTGAATTATATTAAATAACAACTCTAAATTTAAATATGACACTTGTACAGTGTACTATCTGGAATAGCACAGATCTAATATTTTACATATTTCAGCAATCAGTAGTGCTTAACAATGTTTACAGTTATTTTGATCGAGTCATATGGTAGTAAAAATTTCGTCATCAATTGTAAGTATGTATCAGCATCCTACAAGTATCCATTTTATACTTAGACTAGAGAATTATTTAGTAGAAGTAGAAGACACATTAAAATAATGAATAGCAACTGAAATGTATTGCAACCATGAAGAAAAATCTTGGGAGGTGGCAAAGTTGAAATTTACAATCAGCTCCCCCGAACCGAAACGGAATGAATAATTAGATTTTTAAAACTTCTCGAAAACTTTTCACCCTCATTCTGGTCCCTATTCCACTGGACTGCATTTCGTCTCCTCACAAATGAAGGTTAGCAAAATAAAAACAAGTTTTGGATAAGTCTTTGAAGTACTTTCCCCCTTATTTAATACAATGGAAAATTAATATTAGAGTTGATTCGTATTAATGGTTTCAAGTTATTTAAGTATATTTTGATTGTCATTATTATGCATTAAAAAAAAAAAAATGATTGGGAGAGCATGTGAAAGTTGAAGCCTGGTAGAAATTCGTAATCTTCGGGATAAACGTGAATGGGTAATTATTCAGAACTTTCCTAAAACTATCCCCGATATTCCATTCTGTACACGTCCGACCGAATAATTCAGTAACGACTTAATATCAAAATACACAATTCAAACATTTGCACAGGTTTATATAGATATGATGAAAATAGAGCCCTAATATGTCAAAAGAAAGAAGCTAGAACACTCTTCTTGACAAAACGTTATGTAAACAAGTCATGAAGAGAATAAATACATTTTTAAAAATTCATAATAAAGGTTTTTCTTTATATAGAAGCCATAGTTTTTACGACCTATTTGTAATTGCAATTTCATATAATAAAGGAGGTTCTGAAAAAAAATTTAAAATTCAAAAAGTATTGTAGTAGTAAACACCAAATTGATCATTGGATAATAATTGCTCAATACTGACGTACAAAAATGACGTACCAAATCTAGATCAAACTCAGTACTAAGAAAACGAGTGATGATAGTTATCACAGTTATTTATGGTTCAAGTTATCACCACTGGATATAGATAGTTATGCCTCGTCATTTCTTGCTATCGATCGTTGATTTTCCTTCTAAAGGTTTCTGCTATAAAAAAAAAAACTCTGTAAAAAAGGTTGTTTTCACCAGTAAATCTGGGAACGGGCACGTGAACTAAAACGATGGGAAATATTTGAATCGACTATTTGATAGAATAGGGATAAACGCTAAGTTTTCCAATCTTTTGCAATTTTGCAGCGGAATGATTTCTTAAAACTATGACTTTAAGATTCAAGGTAACAGCGGCACTTGAAGGACACATTTGTAGTATTCTCAGAGATCTACACTGTTTTATTTTTATTGCCGAAGTTTAATTTTTCAGCACAAAGATATATTCGTTTTCCACTTGCCTTTATTTTCTCCTTATATCGTGTTTTTTTTTTTTTATCTCGGTAGATATTAAAAAGAAGAATGATTTAAAAACAAATTGATTATTACGACTGAGTGTCTTAAACAATAAACTAAATGTTTATCCTATCCTATCCTCAAATGAATACTTATTCATTCCAAGAATCCTATAAAAATTAATAATAAAAATATTTAGATAGTTGAAAAAAAAAAACTTTTACCGTCACAACCCATGAGTAGCCAGGTGCTGCTTCTTCAACAGAAGTTATGCAAGATGGTCTGACAAGGATCACTTCTAACCGCTAGGTTTTTTTCCACATTTAATTAAAAATCGGGGTGGAAGAGCCATGTTTTAGAAGCTGGAGCATTAACAATTATACACTGCACTAAAAGAGTCTTCGATAGTAAAATGAAAAAAATGTACAGATTTGGAGTCCAACGAGTAATAATGTGTTGTTTCTTGGACATAAATTGTTTAAGGGGAAGATCTGGCAAAGATAACAACTAACTGCCTAACTGAAGAGAATCGGATAGCCACTTAGTAGAAACTGCAGAATCAAAAATTATATACTGCATTAAAGAACTCTTCGAAAATAAATAAGTTTGTACGGGTTTTGAGATTAAGATAAGCAGGATATATATGTATACATATATACATTTTTATTTTTTTTACAGGACAAAACTACATACCAGTTATATGTATAAGAATACTGTAATATAGATTGCTAACATTCCACTAACAATCATTAATATTAATAATTATTGTTCAAGGTGGCTACAACAAACGCAGCTAAAATGAATAGCATAAATTAATTGTAACCCAACCAACCCCTCACTAATGAATCTTATATTATATAATATAGAAGCTGCAGCATTAACAATTATACACTGCACTAAAACAGCTATTATATAATATATCTTTTATGACCCCTGAAACAAACAATGACATCAATTTATACAAAAGGAACACTCAACTTCTAGAGTGATATTTCATGGCCAAGTTGGAAACTATACAACACAGGTGACAAAAATTGCCTCACATCTGCTGCGTAATTCTTCTTAAGACGTTCTCAACCCCCGCTTCTTTCCGCCAGCTATTTCTCATATTATTCCTTAACATGAAAAACACCCTTACCCGAGCAGAGCTATTATAAGCTTCGATCGATCACCAATCGAACCAATATTTTTACTGAGGCAATAAGTAAGATTAAAAATAAGAAGTTAGAGGAAAATAAGTAAGATTTAAAATACGATAATAAACATTTATTTACTGCTAGAAATGCTATGAAGTTTCGATAAAACCAGCCCAATTACAATTATCTGCTCCATTTTATGAGAAATTTAGAGGACGCGAAACAGCAAATTCTATATACTTTAATAATTGTTGTTCTGATCATCAGTTCTCATTTTAAATATTTTCTTGGTAAATAAATTAAGCCAGGCCATTCGAAAAATGTGATATTATCATTCATTACTGGAATGTGGTGACTGGCGATAATATATTTACTATATTTCGGCTGAAGTTTAAATAAATGAAGTTTTTTATTTAAAATTATTTCCATGAATAGATAAAATGTCGATTGTAGCTGAATGTTAATGAATTTATGTATTTCTGTTAATGGCATTACGTTGTCTAGAAGTTAAATTATTGACTTACGATACTGTCTTAACGTGTAGGAACAGCTAAGTTAATTCATCATAAATACTTTTTTTTAAATACTTTAGATATTTAAATACTTCGGAGTTTTTCACAGATTTTCGGAAATTAAAACAGAGCAGTTTGCGGTTTTCAGGGAACCCTTCAATTTTCGTTAAACGAATAACAAAGCGTTAAAAAAAATAAGGTTTTTATTTCAAATTATTTCCATGAATAGATAAAATGTCGATTGTAGCTGAATGTTAATGAATGTATGTATTTCTGTTAATGGCATTAAGTTCAGCATCATCATGATTATTTCTGGATAGTAAAAAGAGGAAGCAGGATTTATTCAGTCGAAATCATACTCAGACCTCATAAGGGACCCATTCAACCTTAAGAATTGGACAAACTATAGCACCAATATTTTAACATATTTTAAAAACTATTTTCCCTATTTTTAAAATATATTAATAGTTTAAATTATTCATTTATTATTTATAGAAAGTTAATAGTCAATATTTCACTATTCTTATCTGTATCAGATTATTTCCTTTCACCCAAATATGTGGAAAATAAATTTTTTAATTTTAGCGAACTAAAAGGATCCAACCTTATGCCACCCAACCAGAGCCTTGTGCCATGTATTTCATTGAAATGGAATGCCTTGTTTCACGTGAATTATTATGAATACATTTCGAATACCTAAATTAAACTAATATATGAAACATTAAAATAATTGAGAAACATGCCCCCAAACAAGTCTAGTACTTTCGGATATGGCTAACCTACATATGGAAAAGTTGCAACAAAATCAGGAAAAGCAGTTCACCTACAAGAACCTTTGGAGGAAAGTTCTGGGAGATTAGTTCTAGAATTCAATTGGTCCAAGATAACGGAACTATTAATTGGGAAGTCTAGGCCACAGTTTCTCCACGGCTCGTCTAAACAGACAGTAATCCAGTTAGGGTTAATTTTATAAAGACATTATTACAAGGGAAGAGTATGCAAATTGAAGATAGCTATAGGGTGAGCAGAATCAGCTTCATGACAGGGTACCCTAATCAAAGGGTTAGAGTATATCTATTGCTAGATTAATATCAGCTAAGGCTCCATTCTACTGAACTTTGGATGAAACAATATAATAATTTATTTTCCATATGTATCCAGAAAATATCAAGACAAGTACAAACACTAAAAAGGTGTAGGTAAATAATTAACAAAATTAAAATTGACCACAGTGCAGTACTTCAAAATTCAAACCTACATTAAAAAAGATTAAAGTATTTTTTTTAGACTGCACAAGAATAAATGCAACCGATATTTGAACCATTGAATAATTGCAGTAATGAAAGTCTTCAAGGAAAGAAAACAGATGTATTTAAATCCTTGAACGGAACGAGTATAGAGATATTGGTGTATTGTTTTAGTGGTGACATTATATGAAGTTGTACAATAAAACTAAGGAATAAAGAAATAAATCAAATCACATCCAAAAACTATTTTAAATGTCGCGAATTATTATATTAAATAAATTGTTTTTGGTGCTTGAATATTTGATAATACCTCTAAAAAATATTAATATAATTTATTATTACCTATTTTTTTCTATAATAGAAAATAGGTAGATATATTTATATTAACGTTTGTCAGAAGTATCTCATGGGGTCCTAATGTCAAGACTGAAAGCCAAACTTAAAAACGAATCAGTCTACTGTATTCCCTGCTTCAAAGAATTACAACTCTGCCAGAAAATTATAATAATTTATTATACTGAATCATTACATGGACAAAACATATACCTGGTATTCCATTAACCGATACATGAGACATCATTCAGCTAATGATATCTTAGCCTATATTACTAAAATTGAAGAAGGAATAATTTTATTCTGGACATTACAGCCTTCAGCTTGCACATCACAAATGTTAATTTAATCTTTAAAAATTCGAAATATCAATTGATGCAACATCATTTAATTTGATATATTATGGTTATAAATCTTTCAATATAATCATTCGATGACATTAACCAGTACTCAAAGCAAATATAACGTAATACAAAACAATCGTCAAATTCAACAATCGAAAACAAGTACTTTTTTTTAATTATAAAATTTGTTTGAGGGTGAAAAGAAGGATTATATTGTTCCATGAAATCAGTGTTTTGAAAATCCGAACACAAAAACAAATTAAAAGCCCCCGATTCTGATTAATAAGCCCCGGAGAAAAAACATTGTGTTTTAATCAGATTTGAATTGAAATAAAAAACAAGGGACTGAAAAGTTGGGAAGTAAAGTTTTGATAAATGAAATGGCGAAATTAATCAAACGGCTATTTGGCAGGAGCTGGGACTAGCTGCCTCTGATAATTTAAACCGCCCCTCGCGGTTCGGTCACAATTTAGTGTCTCGCAGTTTTTCACGTGACGAATACCTGGAATATGGAGGGGTTGGGGCTCGAATATGGTGATCCAGCTTTGCAAATACTGTTATTTCCTCAACCCTTTGCTCGGGCGTTAGGTATCACGAAAATCTTAATAAGTTCCGAATATGCAAGGTTTCTAATGCATTCTTAATTTTATCTTCCTAAATATGAAATTCACAATTAGGCAGCATTATGAAAAATGTTAAAAACACATTTTAAGTCTTCCTGTGATCGAATAAACAAATTTTCGGAAAACAATCTGTGTGGAGGTAAATAAATATATGGTAAGTATGACGGAAAAAAATTAAATATGATGCATTGTGAAGAATAAAAGAATATAAATAAATCTAGACAGAAAATAAATTAATGGCCAGGAAAAAAACATGGCAAAACAATACAAAAGTGGAGATTAATTAAATTGAAGGAAAAATATAGGTATTATTTGAATTATGTGAACTAAAACCATGTGATATACCTAATGATAACAATCATAATGGGGAACCATTTAAGTTAATATAAAAACAGAGGGGATAGTTATAGAGTACTATCAAATGAGTAATTAATAAAGTAATAAAAATTTATCTAATAAATGGTATTTGAAACAGAGCGATATAGAGATATATATAGGAATATTAATGACATTGAAGAATTTTTTGATAAAATATTTGTAAAGGGTACATCATATAAAATAAATTATAGAAATGTTGTTGGAGAATAAAGAATAACATGACAACGGCATTATTCAAAGATAAAGATATGACAAATTTCAAGATAAGTAATAGAATATTTCAATTCAAGATTCATTGTTAGTAGTTAAATATAAACTCAATAAATGAATATGAAATATGGTTTCTTATTACCAAATAAAAAAAAGTGGCAATTAAAAAAAAAATAATAATCTGAAAGCAGGGAAATACGCAATATACTGTTGGATAACTGAGGTGTTTGATATGAGGTGATCAGGGTCAAAAACAGACTTCATCTGTTTGATAACATCAAACTTCAAAAATTTACTTTTCCGCTAGTTTAGTTTATGCTCCCAAACATCAAGTTCGGAATCAGATTATGTATAACCAAATGAAACAGACGGCAAAGTGAAAAAGTAAATTTTTGAGTTATCTACTTCTACGGTCCTGAACGCCTCATAGAAAAACTAACATCTTTTAATAAAATTTACCTAGAATAAGGCAAAAAAGGAGAAACGCAAAACACAAACAATTGTATTATTATTGTAATAATTTCAATTTTTGTATTATTTATATAAAACAAATGATATATGGAAACTACTTCTAAAATGCTATATTCGAAATAGACACTCATATTATGTTATAATTCATAGCGTGATGATGCGCGGCGCGCTGCGCCCCTGGTTTTTATAACGTAACAACCAAACTGAAAAAACTTTGAAAAAATAATAAAGAAATTGTCATAAAATAAAACGTGTCAACACTAGACCCAGCCGGCCGGCGACATTAGGCCTAATTATGACGCTAGAGATAAAATCTTCGAATCTTATCTCCTGTATCAATGAGGAAAACATCTGTCCTGAATTTTACCCCTGCCTGTATTGTTAGGGTTCAGTAATAAAACTTTTAAGAATAATTTGAATTTTATAAAATAAAAGATGTAATTTTATTCTTCTTATGTCTATGGACGATAAAAAGGCGGATATTAGTGAGTTTACAGTAAATACCAGAACTGTCAGGTCGTTTGGAAGAACCTTGCTATTTATCTTTTTTTTTCACCTATAATTTTCCAAGTCTCAGTAAGGCCTGTAATGTGGTGAATACAGAATCAAGTCAGAACTATATATTTGTCCTAATCATAAACGTTATCGGAAGCTAAAAAAACAATTCAGACTGCGTTGAAAAATAAATCCTTAACGTCGAAAAACATAATCTGTACAATTCTAAGATGGAGCAATGAAAAAAGTAAGTATGAATGTCTACAAAATTTACAAAAGGTGTATTATCTATTCATGATCACTTGCACGGAATTGATGTTAGCTTGAAATGCAAATGTCTCGATGTAATAGTAATTTTATTGGAGTGCTATCGATGGGTAGTTTCTCCACAACTGTTTTCATGTCATATTATACATTTTTGCACATTTACTTGATATAATACCATTATAGTTGTAAATATCATTGAATTAAATAATAAAAAAAAAAAAAAAAAAAAAAATAGTAATTTATATTCATGTTTTTTCCAATGCCATTTGAAAAACAATATTCATTTTGAACACGATAACAGTGACCCGAGGTAATAAAATTAAATGTCAGAAGAACTAAACAGTCCCTCATTAAACAAAGAACTAAGATAAACTTTATAGCGGTCTTTCGGGCATGCTAAACATAAATTAGGCGATATTAAACGCGAACGGAGAATACTGCAGCATTATTTTTATCTGCAAATATGCTATTACAAAAAAAAAAAATAATAACCAGATAGAAATGTTTAAATTAAATCTTATTATCTTAAATAAAATTAAATTAAGATAGTTCTCTTTAAATTTATCGCGAGGTAGGAGGTTTCCCCTTTTGAGTGTAACCTTTCGGCTCATACTTTGCCAACAAGGTTCATCCATCCAAGACTTTTTTTTTACCGGAATCCCCTCTTAGATAAAGTTGAAGGTTTATTTGTGTTAAATCTAAATCAAATTAAAATGACATAAATAGGATTTGAGCAGAAAGTATCATTAAGAAACGATATATAAATTGAAATAGAGCAATAATTGTTTTACATGATATTAAAAAAAAAAAAAAAATTGGGTTAAAAAAGAAGAAATTGCCAAAGCTGGTGAAGATTTGACATTGACCGACTCCAGTTATTACAGCTTTAGAAATTAGGTTTTAAAACTTTGGCATTGACGTGTTTTTTTTTAAGGGAGAGATTCTTTGTGTTCTACTTACATATTTGTGTTATATTAACAACAGAAATGGTTCGATGCTTAATAAATACTATGGAGCTAATATTAAACAATTATTACAATTATATATTTTTAAATAGTTGATATTGGAGTTTATTTTTTATCACGCCTTGATTTCTGACATCTGCAATTAGTCTTCTAGCAGTCCTGAACCGACAAAGTGTACCACAATAGCTGCAGAGAATTCAGTTAGGAAAGAAAAGGATAAAAAAAAATCTTTAACGAAAAACCGAAAAAAAAAACCCGGATAATATAATAAAGGTAATAAATAAATAAAAACACAGTAATAGTTAAGGAAACTGAAACCGAATAGCTTTCTTCCTAAATAATGATTATTAAAATTTACAGAAAGCTGATTAAAAAATTGTATAATTTATATTTTGATTGAAGTTATTAAATCAAATGTTGTCAAATAATTCAATATTCAAACTGAAAACTCGTTGCTTACTTGTAATTATTTCTCAGGTTTTAATTGGATTAATAATGCAATTTCATTTAAAACTATCAAAAATATCAACAATATCGCTTTCGAAATTTATGGTAAATTTTCCAATATCCTTTAAAATTCGGAAAAGGAACAGAAAACAAATTGATTGGAAAAGTAAATTCGTTGATGTCCTTTAATTCTTTAACTTTAACCTATGTTCTTAAATGTACTTCATAAATGGTGTTTTAAATCTATAAACATAATTTATTAAATTGAAAAATAGGTAAAATAGTTGTTTTTATTTATTTAATTTTTTACAATGGCTCACAGTGATACTGATACAGCCTGGAGAAAGAAAGAAAAAAAAATGAAAAATTTAAATATTTATCAGGTGGATTTAGGAAACAAAACTAGAAACTCTTTAACAGATTTATTTATAATATTAAATTAAATATGTACAAACAATAAAATTAAAAATATTCAACTCTATTTATTTAAAAAAAATGAGCAACAAAAAATTAATAAATAATTTCACCTCACAGTCTACATGATACGACTCACATATTATTAACTTTTGAGTACAAACAATTTGTAAACATTTTATTTAGTTAACTATTAATGGTACTTGTGTATTAGATGCACCACCAGAAAAGGACAATGTTGTACGCATGCGCAAGCAGTTACATTTTATTACAGTTACATTTCTAACAGTAACAGTTACATTGTTTACATATTCATTGTTCTTCTTTGTTTCTTCCTGTGTTCTAGAGTTGTTGTTTGTATCCTAATTTTTGTTTGTTGCAAATTTGTTGTTTGTTTGGTGGTTAGGAGTGGTTTTTATTTTAAATTGTTGATGATATATTCCATTATTTATTTCTATTATTATTATATTTATTTATATTATATATTGTATTATTTCTAGAGTTGCTGATGTATTCTCATTTTTCTTTGTTGCTGAATTGTTGTATGTATGGTGGTTAGGGATGTTTTTTATTTTAGATTGTTGATATATTCGATTATTTATTTCTATTATTATTATATTTATTTATATTATATATTTCATTATTTTGTTATATATGCTATATATTCAATTATATTATTATTAGTTCTATTTATTTATTTCCATTATTATTATATTTCATACTATGTTATGCAAATTCTATCCCCAATAAAAATATTTAAGAAGGTTATCCAAGGTAACTGTTATAAAACGTAACTGGTTGCGCATTGGCCTTTTCTGGTGGTGCATTTAATACACAAGTACCCTATTAATTTATTCGAATACTTTGTAGGTTGCCTTAATAATCCGAATAAAAAAGAAAAAAAAATCGTAATATCGGTTATCTTCTTCTTACAAGGACTTAATACTGATCTAACAATTACGGGTACACCTTTAGAAGGTACAACTACTAGTACATAGACATCAGAGGCAAAACGAGGACAGAAGGTGGTAGTTAGTGGTAGTAAGGGAGGATGAGGGGGTAGTGGGGGTTGTGTAGTAGGAGCGAATGAATGGGCGGGGCCCTCTGCAATCGCTCGATACTCCCTCTTCTCTTCTCTCTCCCTCTCCGCTATACCCTCTCTTCCTCTACCTATCCGTCTCTCTCTATCCCTCTCTACTTCGGGGTCTTCTCCCAACTAGGAGCATAGTCCACCCGCTACTATATTATCCTACTGTTTACGAATTTATAAACGGATTTATAAATAATTCAAGAATATACAAGCCCCCTTCCGCAGTGTACGATACATAATTCAACAAGAGGATTTGTTTATACCCTGTTAAAGGGTTATAAATTACACGCAACAGTAATTGGCTTGTATAACATTATAATAAAGAAGAAGATAAAAATGGCATCAGTTACGCAGGTTCGCTCACTTTTAATTCACAAATTTTAACTTTTTAATATTCTCTAAAATAAAAAAATTATATTTTAATATGAAAAAATAATGTAATTATGGGAAGTGTATATTTCGGCAATTGTCCAACAAACAATTCGAAGTATAGGGGGGATATGTGACAGCAAATATACATTTTTAAAATCCATTCTCCGAGAAAACGTGTTTGGGAAGATAGTCGTTGCTTAAGAACCTGAGGGCATGGTTATATAAAATAAAAATCATTACTATGGTGGCCCCCAATATTCTAAAAAAAATAATTAAAACTACAATCCATGTAGGTTCAGTATGTGGTAGAGATTTTACTGTTTCAGACCAATGGTTGCGCTGGGAGGTGATTTGTCCGAAATAAAACGCCAGTTTTCCCCTTTTAAAGGTACCCGTTATATAGAGGCTGAATAAACCCATGCTCACACAGATTAATTCCGCAGGAATCGACAGATTAAATGATTTCATAAAGGTGCCTAGAACAAGAGACTTTAGATCAGAACCATAGGTGCTTTATACCCTATATACTAAGCTACCCGGATTAACAGTTTAAGTAAATCCACACAGCGGGGTTTGAACCCGGGACATTCGGCAAGGCAACTCAGAACTCTACCTTTGAAGCACCTCGCTCCGCAATATTTGAAACAAGAATAATAATAATGCAAACTCTATTTGCAACTTCATTACACAGTTTGTGCTCTTGTTAGTCGAATATTTCCTTGATCACACAATCTTGATTTTACTGACTGGAATATAAATCAGATTTTCGAGGTCACAATCTGATAACCAATATCCTCAACCATGCTTTTATCCGGGTAAGTCCTTACCTGTACTGAAGACAATACCAATCATGGGTTGTAGTGGTATAGGCTTTTTTCATTATAAATATTTATTTTAGGGGTTATTATTCCTTATCTACTACTCCTTCAATATTTATGTGGAATCTAATGTAAAATAGAAAAAGAAATGAATAAAATAGAGTTATTCATAACTTTTAGAAATGCTAAGGGTAGTATCAGTTTGGGTATCTGGCTTGAACCATCTGACACCCTACTTACTTAAAATATTTACTGTGTACAAGAGGGATGCCGAAAATGATTCACGTATCATTCTTCTTAGTTTATGACTCACTCGGACCCGACCCCTGTTTGAACAACAGTTCCATCATCCTAAGTGTTAGCAAGGCTTGCATTATATGGATTGATGGGGTTCTACCCGTGGTGGCTCATTTCTAAACCACTTACTTCTAGGGTGGTCTCTTAATTACTTAGTTTTCGTTTTCCAGCAAACGCTATTTAAACATTATTAATAATAGTTTTAATAATTTATAATACCATTATTCGACAACCTAACCAAATACAATTCTTCTCGGATAAATTATTTTAGAATAATTTATTGTTCTTTGAAGCATGAGACCTCGTTAATGAACCAGGACGACATTGTAGGTTACAATAATAATAATAAATGTCAATGGATTCAACTGAGTTATATAGCAAGATATCGCGAGAGCTTCATGAAAGACTTCATGAAGAGAGAGCTTGCTGAAAATACTAAAAAGAGCCTTTTAGAGGGATCGTTACAACGCGCAACTAACTTTCAAAAGAATTTAAAATCTCTGAAAGATTAGGCTTTACTCAATGACGGTTTACATTGGTCCTGAATAAGGCTCTTGGAAAGCATGAGCTAAATCAAGGAAAAATGAATTTAGACTGAGTCTCAGTCTATTTTCAAGTGTGATCCTGCTATAATAGCCCTGAAGAAGACCTGCTATGTGGGTCGAAACGTCGGCTTACAAATAAACTGTTCTCCCTATTTAAGAGAATTTTTTTACCTCCACCCAGACCGTTTTCTTCCCCGAAAAATGAATTTGATGCCTTCCAACTAACTGCTCATAATACCACCGATTAGGCAACGAAGGAGAAGTTTCCAGTAGTTTCGCAGGAAGTACTCCGGTTAATCCAAAAGAAAATAAACGTTGGAAAAATTGAAAAAAATTAGAAACAACAAGCTCAAAGCCTAGGAGATGAAAAAATCAACCAGATAAAGCGCTTAAATAACTAAACAAACACATAATTGAGAGGAATTAGATGGATCAGAGGATTGAGAAAAAGAAAAGGAGAGGGACATGGATTTCAGAAGAACATCGACTCATTTCTCCAGGATGTCATATGAACAACAAAGAACATGGGAATGGAGGAAAGGTGATGCCAGGGAACATCAAAGGAGACATGTGAGGAAAGAGTGAAGAAGACCTGCAAGAAGAATGATATGGACCAGAGAAAGAGAAGAGATGAACGGTAAAGGGACAATTAGATAAGGCTCTACGAGCGAGCCACACACTCTGCAGTGCGGTAGGGTGGCTTGAATCAGAATTTACAGATACAGCTTTAATTCTGGAAAAGGCTTTGGTAATGTTGAGTATACCTTTTTCACCCTGAAATCTCATCACAATTGTGTTGTTACTCAGGGAAATGGCAAACAAGGGAATTGAATCTTAACTGTACCGCTGAAAAATATGGGACTTTCATGGGGAAAATGATGAAAAATGTGGGGAACATGAGTTTTCGGATATTTTGGTATGAAACAGAATGAGAAAACTCTAGAAAAAAAAGTAAAGAGAGAAACTAATAATTTTAGATAAATATAGTGCAGCCCCTTGGAAGATTGGAAATATTCAAGGCTAGGAGGAAAGATCGAAGAGACAAGAATATTGCAGCTATAGGTGTACCTAATTGGAAGGAAAGGACACGAAACGGAAATGTGGAAGAATCTCTTGCAGGAAGCCAGGACCCAGTACGGGCAGTAGTACTGAAGAAAGTAAGAATAAGAACGAAGCTGCTATAATCACAATGCCCAAACTATAATGTTTTCAATTTATAAGAAAGACAAAATAAAACCTCAATAAAAACCTCCACGCGAGTTGAAAAATAAATTGGCATTAGTAAAGCAAAGCATTCCTGTTGCAATGATAGTCTAGAAATTCTTTTATTAACATTCATTATTCACATAAAACTTCATGTTAAAACATAATACAACTCAAAATATTACTTTATTAAAAAAAAAAACATGTTGGAAATCGAATATCATATATATCGTTCCTGAATTAAAAAGCTTCAACCAGTACAATTGCTACGGAAGGCTAAACTCAAAAATTGGCATTTTTGAGTTATGTCGTTGTTCTTTTTAAGGATTGAAATGTCGATGATATAACTGAACAATAATGCTGTATTAAAGAAATTTGTTCTAATATTTTAATGGAATATATTGATCTAATGAAAAGCACACTCAAGCAACTCCTACGACCTCCATTTTTTTTAAACGTATACAAACTAGTCCAACAATGTTAGACACATTTTCTGGATTTTTTTTTTTCAGAATCCGTTAACCAATGAGTGTGTGCTTACGACGAATGCTTATCATATTAAAGCTTCATGACAACCTACTTTTATATGAATAAGTGTCATTACTACTTTTGGCAGATGTTTGGCGAAAATTGAATTGTTTATAGGACAACAATAGGTGATTACTGACAGCCTTCCCCTCGAATATGCTAGACCCTAGACTAGAGGCCTACTATCGATTGTGACTATCGGAACAGCTGCAGTCCCCGAAGACCGACAGCCTTGGGGTAGGTCGCTAACACAATCAGGGTGACTCATCATGGTCACTCCTCCGTCTGTCTGTCCCTCCGGCCATTCATCCTAGCAACGGCTTCATCCCTCACTCTGGCGGATCTTCGTTAATATTTCAAGCCCGCTAGGAGGATCCCTAGTGCCAACCCAGTACAGTCCGATCGGTATTTTGTTTAAAAATGTTAAACCAATCGCGTTTACTAAAATTTACTTTAATAGGAAGAACTAAAATTTGTACATGAAAGTTGGATATGAGGCCGCAGTAGCCTAGGTCAGTATGGCGTCTACCGTGGTAACCTTGTAACTGCTGCGGCGCCAGGTCGAATCTGGCATATTCATATGTATATATATGGCTCTATATCCCGCGTTGGGACAAGTCCTGCCGAAATTTATTTTGTGCCATACCGGCAAAATGAATAATTAAATGAGTCTAAAAAATGAATAAAAATAAAATGAATCTAGCCTGTGACGAAAACCCTCAAGTTTCCCTAAACAGAAGTAAGAATGGATATTATATCCCAATAATACCTATGTACATATGGATGAAGAGGATCAAATACATGGTCCAATGAAATGCATGTTATCTCAAAATGTTAAAAATTGTGAAATATAAGGTTAAGTAGATATTTCTACAATTAAAATATAACTCAAAAGTTGAGAAAAATTTCATCTATATTTATTATCGTGGCATGTATTTACTTTTGACACAGTTCCACATAGATAGGGGTGAAGACTCAAATTGTCTAACATATTTTAACACTTAAAAGATGGAAGAAAAGTTTGACAACTAGAGCTAATCGTACTTTTTTTTAAATCGATGATTATTTTATCTCAATAGCAATTATATTGCATTATATAATTTGCATATGAACACGAATAAAAATCTTGAAATGTCCGTACGTAGTCCAATCAACTTGTGTATGAAAATGTTTGCATGTTAAACGTTAAATATTGAGAAAATGTCTTCTTTATTCTTTATCGTGCCATGTCCTTACTCTGACAAAGTTACACATAAATAGCGGCGAATACTTATAATACCTTTATTCATGAAATTTTGGGTTTTGATGGAATAACTAAAAATTGTTCATCTATATCAAATGTTTAACAACTAGAGTTAATCGCATTGTTTGAAATATTGATTAATTAAGATATTGAAAACTGTCTTAATATGATGATCCATATGTCAAATAACTCGTGTGTGAGAATTATTACATTTTAAAAACAGAGAAATGTAAGGATTTACGAAAAATAAATTTTATTCTTCTAATATTATAATACAAATTTAAATCTTATTTATTCTTAGTTTATAATTTTGTCGAAATGTCGATGTTATTTCTCTTATCAATGTCCCCATGGCGCGTTGAGATGAATAGTAGGAAACTATCCCGCATTAAAAACCATACCCTAATTAGTAAAGTTTTTGTGGATAAAAAAAGATGGAGTTTAACGCATTCATGCGCAAAGTGTAAAAAAAAAAAATATATCTCCTGTAACTTTTTCTGTTAAAAATGGCCTAAATAACCATAAAAAGTTTTTTTTCAATTTTTTCACCCTACCATTTGGTTTTTTAAATAATCCAATAATCCGTCCAAACTGTGGTTAGAAAGACTAGTTTGCCTGTGCTGCAATCTGTGGCATATTCTGGAACTATTCATGAAGAATACTAGCTACACTGAGCATTAAAAAGCTAACAGGAGTACAACATAACATATGTTGTAGCTAAACGGCAACATGAGGCATGAAAGGGTTAGAAACAAACATTACCTGTACTGTGAGGGATCGGTGTAGCTTGGCGTCCTTAAGATTCCAAGTTCAAATCCGTCTGTGACAAGTAAATTATTTAATCTGATAAAAAGTCATAGATGAACTCTGAGAGATCTGCAGACCATCACCCATTTTTTCAATCTCAGGGATCATCCAGCCTTTATAAACTGGGTTGAGTGTGACTTCGGCCAAATCACTACCCTGCACAACCGTTGGCTTAGAAATAGTACAGTCTCTGCCATGTACTGAGCCGAAGACCCCCCGAGGGTTGTAGTGGCACCGAAATGGAAAAAATATTAAAGGTATTGTTTAAAAAATAAAAGATTAATCCTAAATATATCGTGTATAATGTCTTTTAACTAACCAAATCTTAAGTTCATTCAAACCGAAAAAGTCCTACCACAGAGTCGATTCACGGCTGATATAAAATAAGGATTCCGCGAAAGCCAGACTCGTTTGAGGTTGAGGAGGAATGTTAATAATTTAGTGGTTTATTCCGGGATCATCAATTTCACATCGGCCGCCTCCCCGCCACCTCCAGGGATGGCGATCAATGCACTTCGTAAGTGGCGTTCTAATGCGACCCGGAATGTTGAAAGTTGTAATTAGCGCGAGTCATAACCATAAACTTCTAATTACAAGCACATTAAACAAATCTTTCACTCAAGACTTAGTAAAATTCGAGATAAATCCTGTACTGCAAGATAAGTTGTAAATAAATTTACTGTTACTTCAGATTATACTAAAACGAAGAAAATGAATGTTACATAACCAATAAGGTAAGCTAAATAAAATACCTATGTTGTCACCTGTGGTGTAGTAGTTACAATACCGTCCCTCAATTCCAAAGGTAGCGGATTCGCAGCCCTGTAGGAGGCCTTAGGATTTTTAAAGAAATAAAAATTCTTGGTTATGCCTTCTTTCAGAAGGGATGTAAAATGGAGGTTTCGAACCTATCCGGCGTCAGGTACTCATTAAAGAGTCTATCCAAAATATACCAGAATAAGTAAAATTGGTGCGTTCCACTGTATAATCGTCTGATTTGCCATAGCAGCATAAAATGATTATTTTTTACAAATTTGATGTGTCACTGGACTAAAATCACTGCGAGTTTTCATAAAAGAAAGAAAAAAACCATCATCCACTACAAATAAATTTTTCATTTACTGATTCTTGAAACGTTTCGACTACATGAGTCATTTTCAATCATAAAATAATTTCTGGTTTTATGCATCAAAAACCATTTCGTACATAAATATACAAGTTAAAAGTTGGAATTTTCTGTAAAAAAAAATTACATTAATAAAATTAAAAAAATATTAAAAAATACAGATAATGTGCGAAATGGTTTTTGATATATAAAACTAGAAATTATTTTATGATTGAAAATTACTCAAGTAGTAGAAACATTTCAAGAATCAATAAATGAAGAATTTATTTGTACTGGATGATGATTTTTTTCTTTCTTCTATGAAAACATACTCGTAAAATGATGTTAAATAAATAAACAATAAACAAAAAAATAACTATTAATTAGGTAAAAATATAATTTTCTATATATTTCAAATTATTCATTTATTTTAATATAATTATGAAAAATTAATATTAGTGAATAAACTTGTAAATAAAGATCTATGTTTGCCATGTTAAGGTTAACCAAAGTCCTTACATAATTATTGCCAAAGCTACATTTAATATAATAGGATGTAAATAGTTAGGGGTGCAGTCAAGAAAACACAGCAAATAAGTGAAACTTATAAGTTTCACTTATTTGCTGTGTTTTCTTGACTGCACCCCCAACTATATACATCACATTATAGTATCTACCAGTCAACGAATTTCTTTCCTACATTTAATATAGAGCAAAAGTAAATAAAAAACTTCACCCATAACTAATTTCAAAACAGAAAACTAATGTTTGGTTTATATAAAAATGAAATAGAAAACGAAAATATCAAGCTATTAAATTGTATAAAAAATTATTCAACTACGAATAAAGCATGGAAACGAAAAAAACAGATTATTACATAAGTGTATCTGAGTAAGCTGTTATATAAACAGTAGAAATGGAGTTTTCATTTTTTGTTTTTTTTATTTTAAAACAATACCGCCTTTTACACTTAAGGAAATACTGTGAGGATCGAAAAACACCGGCATGTGGAAAGATAAATAGAAAAAGAGGAAAAACAAAAAAGGAATAAAAAACAGGATAACATTCTTCCTGAATAATTAATAAGTATTGAAGAATCTTTACCAAATAACATTGGAAAGCACCTAACGTTCTAAAGTTTAACGGTAAAAAAAATAATGACATTCTCCCAAATTTATGATTCTAATAGAAATCCGTTTTAAATGATCCGTTTTAAGTGATGTGACTTGTAAAGAGCGTAATACCACTAATAATATCGATAACAAAGAGTTAATACATTTAAAAAATCTACAGACTTGCGGAAGACAGCATGACTTTCGAACATCAAGTATATGCAACCCTTTAAGACTAAAGTCCTCCGTTAATTAATGCCATGTTGTAAGTAACAAACAACACTTTACACCATGACCTTAAAATACCAATGTTCCATAAAGACTGCCCTGCCCGCATTTCATCAGAACATTTCTCACCATAGCGATTCCTTGGTGCAACCCTTATCAAGCTCCAACCATTCCTACAACACTGATAAGAACGGCAGTGGTCCCGAGATCTTTTATTAAAATCCTATTAGGGTTCTGGAAATGGTCAAAATCTCAACTCGTAACCTGAGCGTCTTTGGTCCTAAAGCCCTAATTCATTACGTTTCTTTAAAATAAATTTTAGCCCACCCAAATGCCGGATTTCATTCAATTGACTGTCAATTCCAACGATGAGGTTGAGAGAGAAGCCGAGGCTTATCCTAGGGTCTGGCCAAGCTATCTTAACTTAAAGGGCAGGACTTGTTCATTGGGCAGTATGTTAAAATTTGTATGAATGGTTTGAGTTGGTTCAAAAAAATTTTTTTTTTGGTGTTTATTCCTCAGGTTTCCACCTTGTTGGTAGGGGTAGTTAAATTCCCCTTAAGTGTACGTCATGATCTTATCTTTATCGGCAATGTCCTCCCCCAATTCTCAAAAATGTCCCAAGAAAAATACAAAAAACAATAACCGAGGATATTTAACCTAGCCAAGATGCACTTGTTTTGGAGTCAGAATCCGGTATAATTTTCAGTGCTTTTACATATAATGAAGGTTAAAGGTATTAGCTTCCTCACAAAATAGGAAATTATGCCAATAGAAATTACTCATCTTCAATTACCCATTACTGGCTATGTTCGTCATTCTCAATAGAGCCTTTAGTTTTATTAAGATATATTATCAAGCCATTTTTTTTCTAACTATTCCAATTATATAGATTACAAAACGTATAAGTTGGTGACGTAGAATTTATATGACGTGACTTTAACTAAAACTACAACTGGCAATCTACGGAATAAGCACTCTTTGTTCAATAAACTTTACTTGTATTCGAATGTGAATTCTATTTATTTTTTTATTTTTACTTATATATTAACGGAAATATATAATATAAGAAATATTGTCCTTGATTTTGTTAACAAGTATTATTTATTTTCCTAATAAAAAAAATTGAGAATTAAAATATGGATATAATTTTAAAATCTATTTCATTAATGTAACTTAAGTAATTTCAATACCTCAAATTCTTAATTAGACTTTAATCGTCTTTTTATGGTTAATAAGATTGACTATTTAAATTTCTAATGAGATGATAAATAGTACAAGATAAGTAGAGGATATCCGCTAGTCCTACAAGATCCGTTAGCTGCCACTATTTTTTTTCCTTGCCCTTGCTAATTCAAGTTCTTCCACCGGAGGTAATTACGGTAGCAGTTCATTGAGTGACAGAGGAAGAGAGGTATTAGTTGTGCGAATCTCTGCCAGGGCGAGCTGAGGAATGCGACCGTTAGCTCTGGGGATAGCACCGCCGTTTTTACATCAATTTTTTTTTTTTTCAAGCGCGTACTTGAGCTTCTGACCCATTCAATTCTTTTGTCTCTCGCTTCTTTGACTAGGCCTAGTAGAGAGAGAGAGCGAGAGAGCCATTATGTTCTAATTCAAGGACCATGCTGGTACCACGCATTCAATAGTCGAATATTTTAATTGTCGACGAGTGTGCCAAATTATACTTAACAATACTCGCAACTATCCGTTAGGATACTCGAAATACTTGGCTATACGTACCCCATGTAAGTTTGTTTATATCTTTTATAGTTAAAGACACGTATAAGAAATTAACGTACAAGTAAAATTAAAAAAACTATAAGTACGAGGAGAGGGGGGTATGGAACAATGCAAGTGGACTGGAGAAAATATACGAAACAAAATGTACTCCTGATTTCCTTAAAATAAAAATTTAGAGATTATACCATTGAATTAAAAATAAACACAGCAAATAAATGAAAACCAGAAAATATTATTTATACGTAGAATACAAGAATTATTATCAACAATCAACAAACGTCTAAAAAAAAAAAAGAAACTAATAAATTTTCTTATCGATATAAATTATTATTAAAAACATCTAACGCTCAGAGACAAAGGCAATTCATACAAATAATTAAAATGGACACAATAAAAAACCATAAGAGGGTTGATGACAATTAAAATTAATAAAAATTTGTATTACTTTAATACAAGATTTAAATAAAAATTATTCAGAAATAATGTGTTTTTTTTTTTCAATTTGAGCTAGAGACATAGCAGATCTTAGCAGATGTAAGAATACGTTTACTTTCATATACATTCATGAGGTAGGACCAATCTTCTTATGTCCCTAAATAATTACTGTTAGTGAGTGTCCGAAGGAAAAAAGAGGGAAAAAAGTTTCTGGTGGAAATCATTAATTTGAAGAAATGAAAACTAAAGATTACAGCTACGTATTATACAAAGCAAATGCCAACAATGTAAACAAAATTGAATGATAGGATTAAAATATACCGAGAGTACAGCATAGACTGATCCGTAAAAAACCCCCAGAATAAATGGCAGACCAAGCGCACAAATAAATTGCTCTCTTCCAACGACAAAATAACCGAGAGAGAAAAAACCCGGGATAAATCCCTAGATTCCGGAAAAGCCTTTTTGAAATTTACTTTTAATCGATAAACAAGGAGATCTCTATCAAGTTCCTTCGACGTCATATCAAGAAATAAATGTCGCTCATGGTGATGACCGGAACGAATAAGTTTTTCCCCACCAAAAGTCGCTAAACGCGGCTAAATAAGTGTTAAGTACATTCACTAAGTAGTTTCTCTACTTGCCATTATTCATGCCGATATGTACCATTCCTGGGATTTACTTGCTGTATTATGATAATGCAGTTGTAAATTTCTATGAATAAATTATATTAAAAAAAAAAGAAGTTTTCACTTTAAAAAAATATATATAACGCTGGCGAGCCATCATTTTTAAGCCTAGCATCTATAAAGCGGGTACCCAGAATAAGAGGGAAAAATCTTGAGCGTGATCTAGGACAAATCCCCCCCCCCCTGCACAACCGTTGTGCAAGAAACAGTACAGTCTCTACCATGTCCTGAACCCCTGACCCATTCACGGGTTGTAGTGATACAGATTTATTAATTCTCTTAGTGTTCTAGGCAGGTAAATAAGAATTAGTACTTAAGTAAAAACAAGTTTAATATGTCAAGTGAGAAATGGACATATATTTTTTAATGGTTAGTCATGTGAAAAAATGTGTGTATTTATAAATAATTAGGTTCTCTAATCTCGAGAAAAAAAAAGTACAAAACTAAAGCTTTGGAGAAGTTTTGAATTATTATTTAGATAGAAACATAGGTTCTGCACAGCGGCACTATACTACAGCTATTTTTTTGTAAGGGAATTATAGAAATTAAAACAATAGAACAAAGACCAAAGTTTTAATATGCATCGCACGATCCTATTAGATGTAAAAATCTGGTGGAGGCAATCGGAAGGATCCACCATAAAGTGCCGACTCCACCGCCCAGTGATTTCCCAGGACGCCCCAGAGTCGCCCCCATATGGAATCTAAAATGGATGGGGTGTGTGCATTCCTCGGAGGGTAGGATTGCGGCACATCTATTGTCGACTGCAGTCACTAACTGCAATCCTGGCAAGTGGCTTCACTTCAGATAAGGCTCAGATTGAAAATAGTGGAAACGACAGTCAACGTTTTGTTACCCTTTCCGCTCATACAGGATTATAACTTGTAGTCTAAATGTTCACATACACAAAATTAAACAGGCAGTCAAGAAGACTGCCACCAAAAGTAAAATGCAACACTTTAGAATAACTGTATTTTTTTAAATTTCTAAATTAACTATACTCTACATTATTTAAATTTCAAATATGTAAATTTAATTAGTCTGGCTTTCACATAAACAGACGCTCCGAACAATTATTACTATGTTATTATATACATTTTCAAGTAGTTACTTTATAAATCAAAATATATGATGGACTGCACAAGCTCAAGATAAAATATCAATAATTTAATTGAAATAATAGCTTGTATATAGTAAGATTATTTATACTTTTTTTTTTGTATATACATAGCGGTTAATGAACTTTATTTTTCGAACTTTATTTAGTGTTTTTATTTGACTGCACCCCCAACTATTTTCTTCCTTACGAACTTTATTTTCGTTATTAGAATTATTATAATCGTTAAGTTCAAACACACTTAGATCACTTCTACTTTCAATCATTTAGATATTTAGCTATAACAAATAAAATCTTTTAGGGGAAATGAAAAGTTCAGCTAGATATTGATATTCTAAATTATTATTAGTATGGATTTCACAACCGTTTAAACCACCTTTTAGTTACATATTGTTATTTTTATATCAATGGAATGCAGACCTTTAAACTAAAGTTGATTAAAACAAATCGTTTAATTCATACATAAGCCGTTATGCAGAGTCTACCTAAAAAAAAAAAAGAAGACCACTTGGGCTGTTGATGTGAGATATTTGATCTTCTTTGATTGATGTATGTTCTGATGATGCCTGAAATGACGTTACGTTAACCGGTGTAAAATATTTTTGAAAACCAAGGCTTTGGTTATTGGATTTTTCCTATTATATTTTAATCTTTATATATGTATTCTATATGGGTACAGAAGAAATATATAAGGAGTCCTCGGATGAGGAGGACAGATTTCAGTATTTTTATGAGGCAGAGATAGCCTTGCTCCTGCCAAACGTGACAGGGTTTAGAAAAGCAAGACACGTAGCTGGACGTAAAGCGACTCTTTCAAAAATTCATAGTGTGCCGAGGGGACTTAGAGGCCTGGGATTTGCCGAAATCCCTTCTATAACGAGGCTTACATACAGAAAGGCCCGCTCGTTTCTCTTAATTCTTATCCGCCTATTTATCATTCCATTATACCATTAGGCCCTCTTTGGAAAAGCATTAGGAAATATCAATTTGTCTGGGGTGAGTAAAATTATTTATAGCACGGTAAATCTTCGGAGGGCTGTCTATTAATTTTGTAAACGGACATAACTTTAAAATATAATCCGGGAAGGATTTTATTTATTTATGGCGACAAAGACGGGAACGGGGTAGCTCAGTGGTAGAGGGCTGAGTTACGGTGCCGAATGTGCCGGGTTCAAACCTTGCTGAAGCAGATAATTTATTTTATCTGTTAACAGCCGGGAGCGCACCCTGTACGATCGGGATAGCCTCCTGAGACTTACTTAATAAAGTGGGTACCCTTTATTGGGGGAAAAACCTGCCGGTTAAGCGTGATCCAGGAGAAGTCATCTCCCAGCTGAACTGTTGTCCTAGAAACAGTATAGCCTCAATCTCGTATTGGGCCCAAGACCCTTCATAGGTGGTAGTGGTAGAGTAAAAAATAAAAAAAAAGACAAAAAGAAAACGCATAAATTATTTACCTGGCAAATTAACTTCCAAAACTAAACCCCAAAGCTTTTGGAAAAAGTGGAAGAGTAAATAAGCCTTTTATTATATTCAACCTAATATTCAACATAAGCCTTTTACATAAGATCAAATAAATATAGAATGATATGGCTGTCATAGTATAGCAGCCTTCTTGCTGTACTGAATGTACTCGACACCTGAAACCTCTGTCCAGCTTAGTCAATTTCATTGGTAAGTGACACTGAACTTCAGATTCTTGTTGAATATGCCATATGATAAAATTAATATTCAAGTTGACAGTAATTTGACTTTAGATGGTCTTAGCATTACGCCATACAACCAGTTACAAAGATTAAGTAAAATAAATAATTAGAATATAAAATGTTTTATGTTTATGTCCGGTTTTTGTGATTACCATTGACTGTTTAAACTGCAGAAAAAGAAAAGCAAATACTTGTTTAAAATTTGTTCTTTTTATAATAATATTAATTGTACATGTAATTCTTAAATTTAAAATGTATTCAAAACATTTGCGATTATAGGAATAGATAATTAATCAATTTAAATTACTATATAATTGTCGATTTCACTTACAATATAGACGACCAAAATCTAAAACAAATCGTGTATGGCTAATTGGCATTGAAAGAAGTCACTCAAAACACAGTATAATTGTAATGTTTTAGTTTATACTAAAAATAAACATTGGTATAACTTTTTTCATTTTTAAATCCATTTCCATGAACTATGAAAAAATCAGGAAAACAATTTCAAGATGATATGACGTTCTTTCAAAGCTTCCAACAAGACTATTAGGCCAAATCGAATTTCATGGAATCGGGATGAACGTTTTAATGAGGACATTTATTTAGGGTATCAGATTGGAGCTCACGGAATCATCAATTGTGTCGATCCTTACCTCTTTACAGATCCTGATTGGCCAGGACTTTTTAATTCAACCTTTAGAGAGTGATTAATTTGTAAAACGACTTTGAAACATATAAGATTTCGAGAAGTGTCCCAAATCATTTGAAATAAATGATAATAATAACGGATAATTACGACCAAATATCCATTAATAAAGGATTTCTGAAGATAAAAGTGAATTAAAACAAGCCTCACAAATATCATAGTTAGCGCATAAGTAGAAGTATTGGCTTTATCGACATATAGAGAAATACAATAACTTATAGTTGCAAAAATGTTAGAGAAAACTAATAACTCAACAATCAACAATAATTAAGTAAATAATTAACGAAACAATTTATTAATTTATGGATTGGGAAACATTATTTTACTGGCAAAGTTTATTTTCGGAATCAATACTAAAAATGGAGGATGAAAATTGTTAGGGGGTGCAGTCAAAAAAATATACACACAAATAAGTGGAAAAATATTTTTTATTTGTGCCAACGTTTCGGCCTAGGTTGTAGGTCATCTTCAGGGCCAATAGGAGTGGCTGCTCAGTGAAAAATGTAACTTAGTATTAACTCAGTTACATTTTTCAATGAGCAGCCACTCCTATTGGCCCTGAAGATGACCTACAACGTAGGTCGAAACGTCGGCACAAATAAAAAATAAGATTTTAGTTATTTGTGTGTATATTTTGACTGCACCCCCAACAATTTCCACCCTCCATTAGTTCTTCCAGTCAACTATTTCCTCTCTAATATTAAAATGATTTTTAATAACTAGATACTGTATTTAAATACAAAAAATGTCAGATTTTTCAAACTCCTTACTTCACTAAAATGTCAACTACTGAGTTTCATTTCTTTATACTTTTCCCAACTAGTATATTCTAATGATATAGGTTAAATTAAAGCGTACAGTGCAAATTTAAATAAAATGTGTACCTAGTGGATTTAAAATTCACACATGCTTAAAATTGTACACCATAGACAGTGATGTTGATTAACTAAAAAGTAAAAGAAATAAAAGTTGAAAACGGTGCGGATACATGAATCAAGATACTATTCAATCGCTTTCAGTTAATCGATTTGAGATAAAACTCGCCGATGACACTATCGAAAGAATTCCGAATGACTAACTGTAAACCTGCCAGTTCTGCTATGAATGTTATCTCACTTCTAATCATATTTCAAGATAAGACGTGGTCATAACAAAAAACAGCCTAGGAAAAACGAGAGAAATAAACAGATATGTGGAATCAAAACAAAACCTGAAGTGACATAACAAATATTTAATTAAGACAATAAGGATAAATTAAAAAAATATCTAATATGAGTTGCAATTACCTTGTACTCAAAGGACAATAATATTTTTTATCAGTTATAGATACATCGTCCTTAGTAGGACTTGAGCGACGTTCACCAATGTTCACAGGATAAGATGTCAATGATATTTTTTACATCAATCCATGAAAAACAGTGATTTTTTGCAACCTTGCTGTTTATATCTGTATCGACGTTTAAAATATTTAAAGTCATTCCGGTTTATCTTTACTAACGCCTTATTAGTTGCCATCACAACATCAAACCATTCATGATAAGGTAATATGATATTTACATCAAGGTTTTCTTTCAATATGTTCGATATAATCGATAGTTACCGCTAGTGTTCTTGAAATTCTATGTTTTAACTGTCCATGTTATCCTTAGTACAGATTAACACATTTGAATTAGATAATAATAAATAATAATTACTGTTGAAATAAAAAACTATTAATTTTGAACAAGAAGGTGAATGCGTGAAAGGAATAGAGGAATAATTTATAAAGACTCAAGTTGGGTGAAAGTTAAAAAGAAATATTGAAAATCTAACCACCTTTTTACGAATATATTTTATAGCTTTCAACAAACTGGACTAATGCATTCAATTTAGACAAAACAAATACAATAAATTATTCCCCATTCTCGTGGAGCACAATACATCAGTAAGAGCTCATAAATCATCTGCACTTGGTAGATGCCAGGGAAATTGTTATTTAACAAAAAGCTTTTTTTAAGTAAAATCAGTTGCTGTCATTCTCAATTATATAGTTAAATATAAATTGTTACAATCGATAACAATACAGTACAAGCCTTTAAAATTTTCCTATTCCATAATTTTTCCAATGGATCTGACATAAATTCAGTTTCGTAATATTTTCATTTTCAAACTAACCTTTTCTTAATCGGTATATTAGCTCTTAATACATAAATAATCCAATATTACTAAAATTAAAGGCATGAATAGTTTGAGAAGAAAATGAAGGATCAGAAATAATTATCTACCGCACTTCCTTATCTGTTACTAACCTACATGTCAGATCAGAAGTTTAAGATTAAGGATAGAATAGCAATAACCTCAGGACTTCAATGTTTTTAAAACAATTTGTTTTTTTCAAAATATAATTGAAGTAGGATGAAGATATAGAAGAGATAAAGCGTACAGCAACCAGAGGACCGGCAGACACGAGCAGCTGGGATGGTAACGTGCTCAGTTACAGTGATCCTGATTATAGCGGAACTGGAGCAACAAAGGATGGGGTGCACGACATACCAGGGTGTGGAAGGAACGCTGTGGAGGAGAAAAAAGCTTAACGGATGAGCGTGCGTTCATCATTGCCATATTCAAAAGGCACGTTTAAAAATATTTAACAGAAAAAAAAGGGTAAAGCTGTAACCGTTCAATCCGTAAACAAGGATTTTGGGCACCACTACAGGTGTTTTACCAATATAAGGTGACTTCTCCGAGATCACGCTCAACCGCCGGGTTTTCTTCCCTGGTTAAGTACCGACGTTATAGAGTAAGGGTGAGAACCAGGAGTTTCTCCCTGGCCTTGAACTCCGGGATCTAAACATTTATATACGATTATTATATAAGCATCAGCAAATCAGCAACAAATGGGGCATTGAGGTCATTATGGACGACTTTATTCGTAAGGATCATTAAGGATTGTAAGGACTGGATACAAGAGGAATTCGATGGCTTAGTGGAGACCCAAACCTCTACTTCGTTTGTATCAGAAAGGAAATTTTGAAAAATTCAGAATTTGAAAAATAATGAACGGAGCTTAGAAAATCAGTGACATGAACAAACGGTCTTAGAATTAATTTTGCAAGAATTTAGTAAAGTAATTATGATGATGATGATTCATAGAAGCAATATCCTTGCAAACACTGATTTCATAAGAATGAAGTCATCATATTTATTCAAGAAATATGAAATTGATCAATTACTTGAGGAATAAAATAGTTTTGATTTTTTTTAGATGTTAAAAATCCCTCATTGAATGCACTTATAATAAGTATAACTGGCAACACCATAATCAACTCAACACTTTGGTATCATAATATTTCTCTTGA
Source organism: Troilus luridus (assembly GCA_964056705.1). NCBI lineage: Eukaryota > Metazoa > Arthropoda > Insecta > Hemiptera > Pentatomidae > Troilus > Troilus luridus. The sequence goes on along the minus strand of OZ057412.1, from coordinate 39,269,429 downwards.
CTGACATTTCCATATTTACATTTCGTGTACTAATGTCGTAAAAATAAATAATAAAAATAGTAAATAAACCATGGAGTTGTAGAATAATGACCTTACAACACACGTACCAACACAATATGAATTATAATATCCTAAAACGTCGACAATAGGATTCAAGAAAAAAAAATGATTAAGCTACCGGTGTTTAAGTTCAAGTATCATTAAAGTCAGTAGGACAAAGGCCATCATAATTTCCATTAGAAGACTCGTGAATGGGTTCTCTCTCACTCATGAATGGAACACCCGTTCCTAGTCCCGAGGCCCATCTCTTACTACTCGCCGGCACACTAGGGTACTATTTCCATACCACATCCTGTCCCGTCCAACACCATGGTTAAAAATAATTACAGTCTTCGGAGTGTTGTAACACATGTTCCTTTTGAATGGACACAGAAACTATGCCAACGGGATACGGTATTATATATTTACAACTAGCAACAGCTTAAGAAACTATTAATCTCATACTGTGACCTCTGCAAGGACGGTAATGAATAAAAAATGTTACATTAGTTTGAAAAAACGTCCAGTAATATTTAAGTATTGTATTATTAATTACCTAATGTGGATGAGAGATAAGAATGAGTAAAGGGGTCCATTTGGTCTAGTGGTAACCATAACAACCTGCCTATTCCCAAGATCGCGGGTTTGCAGTCCGGCATGTGGCTTTAAGATTTTTAAGATTAAGAGTTCCGTATTCCAGAGGACCGAATGCAGCATTCTGTTAGCCTTTCGGGCTTGCTCCACCTTTCTTCTGACGTCATGCTCGGACGACCCGGTAGCATCTTGCATACATTCACTTTTTTACAGGCTTCCCTGTCAACCAGAAGCGGACTATTATCAGTATCGCCGATTGCCATATACTCGGTCTTATCGAAATTAATTTTTAAGCCTACCGTTTCGTAGCACATCTTCAGGGTATACACCATCACTTCAAGGTAAACCATCCGCCTCGCAAACACGATCTGGCCGTCAGCGAAGAACAAGGAGAGTATTTGTTCGCCATCAATGAAAGGCCCAACATCCCCACACTGCCTGTACCATTGTTTCACAGCCTCGTGAAGGTATATCTTGAAAAGACTGGGTGACATGCTACAACCTTGCTTCAATCCCTTAGTACCATGAAAAGGGTCCGAAAATAAAGGCCGTATTTTCACAGCCATAGTGGAAACCATCCTAACATACTCCTCGGAAACTTGGAATGAGCCCCCATCTGTACTCAAAGGTGCAGGCGGTTGAGATGGATTTCTGGAGGAGGTGTCTCCGTATCACTAGGCTGGATAAAGTAAGAAACCAAGAAATTCGACAGAGGATGGATGTGGGTATTTCTACAAGTGAAAGGATCGGTGCACGCCGCCTAAGATGGTACGGTCATGTAAAAAGAATGGCGTTTGAATGTTGGCCGAACCGAGTTCTGGATTGGGTTCCGCCTGGGAGGAGACGACGGGGACGGCCCTGAAGCAGGTGGATGGAGGGAGCCCAGGAGGATGATTGGGAGGATCGGGAGACTTGGAACTCTGCTCTGACCAGTTGAGGCAACCCTTGTCGGAACGCCTATAAAATAAATAAAATAATAATAAGATTAAGAGTGAAAAAATCTTAGTTATTCCGTTCTTCGGAAGGAACGTAAATGGGGATCATGAGTCAATACAATGTCAGGGACTCGTTAAAAACAACTATCCCACTGCAACATCGTCTGAATAACCATATCAGCTTAAAAGTCACGTTAAATAAAAAAAGAAACAGAACAATTAAATCAGGCCAGAATTTATAGTTATATTTTTTTTGTGTGTGTTCTAAAATAAATAAAAATTAAAAACAAAACTATTATTAGAAGTTCATAACCAAATATTCCTTTTCACAACAAAATTATATTTTAATAAGTTTTTTTATAGGGAGCAGGTGGCTCAGTGGTAGAGGACTGAGTAGCCATGCCGGAAATCTTGGTTCAAATCCCGCTGCAGACAGTTACTTTTATTTAGTCTGTTTGCGGCGGGAGATGGATCATATGGGATCTAGGACCCTCCTGGGGCTCACCCAGCCTCTAAAAAGTATTATAAAAATAGGGTACCCAAAATAAGGGGGAAAACCTGGCGGTTGAGCGTGACCTAGGACAAGTCACCTCCTTGCAGAACCGTTGTATATGAAAAAGTACAGTCTCTACCATGTACTGAACCTAAGACACGTTCACGGGTCGTAGTGATTACAGAATTTTTTTTTTTAAGTTTTTGTATAATCTCCTCTACTGTTTTTATATTCCTGAGCAAACGAAGCTGAAATCAGTGGATGATTTTACTGGCTAGTTCCAAGCTGTTGGGAAAGCAAATTTTTATTCATTACAATAAAGCTGTGACAGACTTTTATTGAAACTTCCCATAACTCATTTCATTAGCATAAACCGAATGAATGAGAATTTCTACAAACTAATAGGGCACTATATGGAAAAGTAATCATTAAAATTAACAGAATTTATGAATCAATTCGTGAACTCTACTTCAATATTAACTAAATATGGTGTCAACTAAATTCACAGCTCAAATCCTATTCCATGAAAATTGATTATAAACTATCCCGGAATTCTTCCTGTTAATGATTATTTAAAAAAAGAAACTGAAAGTGTGAAAACATTAATTAATTAACTTAAGAAATTTTATTGTTTTAATTCATTTGAAAATAACGCAACGGCATTACTTCATATAAGTGTCTGTTATGTGTGGGAGTTTAAATAATCCCACTGTCACCCCAACAAAACTATTAATAAAATAATTATCATTAATAACTAAAAAGAAAAATTATTTTATATAACAGTAAAATTCTATAGGGTCTTCTCGTCCCACTTAAAATTTTTAGCTTTTTAACCAAAAAATTCAATTCAATAAATTAATATAAAGAAAGTTATTTTCTCATCCAACCATTCGTAACAAGCCTTTAATTAAAAGACAAATGATTATGTTGTTTTTTTATATAGCATATAGCATAGTTTATATATAATTATATTTATATAATTTTAAGTATTTTAATAATAGTATCTTTTATAATGATAATTTAAGATGAATTAAAATTTTCAATATAATCAAAGCCCAATTACCAACAATTGTAATTATTTATTTATTATTTACAATAATTTTAGTATAATTATTAATAAAAGCAAATTTCAAGGTAATGCATTTTAGCCTCCAAGAAATAGATTATTCTGAAGAATGGTTACCATTATAATTTTATTAATCGGAATTAGCGCAGGACCAGCAGAAGAGCCTTATATTTTTACAGGTCACGTATTAACAGGGCTATACTTTATTATTAATCGACTTTATTATTAAAAGACCTATTAACCCTAATTTATTAGGACATTTGCGTAATTGAATATGACCTAAAATCTTACGCTCCAAAAGATTCACAAACAATTATTAAAAAATAAATTAATAAAAACAATACTATTTGAAATAAATAATTACATAAAGAAATTCTAAATTTAGTGCACTGATCTGACAAAATAGTTCATAATCATTTAAAAATATTCAAAATAAAACAAATTATTTGATATAAATGGTCCTTTCATAATTTGATAGCGATTACTTAATGACAGCAAGACATGGGATGTGTAAAGAGAATAACATACCTATTTTCTCAGGACACTAGGCATAAGATGAAACATAACACTCACCTGAAAAACAAAAGATTAATTAATTAACTATAAACAAAGGAAGGTATATACAATATAGATTTTTAATGATTTTTAATGAAGAATTTTATTGATTACATAATATATTTCAGTGTTTAATGATAATTTATAATATAATAAAGAACTCCAAATAAATAATTTAGATTTCCAAAACATCCAAAACAGGAACACTCCATTGTAAATATAAGAATACAGGGAAGGCTGAGATGGCTCGGGCATGTGGAAAAGATGGAGCCAAGCAGACTCCCCAAGAAAATACCCCATGGATGATCTGGAGGAAATTGGAAACAAGGAATTCCACGTCTACGGTGGATCGATGACGTAGAGCATGATCTGAAAAACATGGGAATGAGAATATGGAAAGAGAAGGCGACCGAGATCTGTGGAGGAGGCTCGTCAGGGAGGTCTAGGCTCTGCGAGAATTGTTGAGCCGAGCAGTTAGTTAGGATAATTTATATTTCAACTTCAATAGCTGTTCTTTAATCTATTTAAAAATCTACAGTTCTGTTTCAATACTGCTATAATAAAGATGACGAAGAATAATCATAATGGTATAACATAATAATGGAAAAATAAATTATAAGTGCTCTGCTTAGTGGGTGCTCTGAAAGGATGGACAGCAGAGGGTGCAAACCTATCATTCTTTAATTTTTTATATATATATATATATATATATATATATATAGGACAACATACACTTAGATGTAAACACACCAACTGTATATATACTTTATGACTCTCTTATAAAAACTAAACCACTCCTAACTAAAGTTTTGACTTACTCCTCTTTCTATCCTTTTGGTATGATTAATTACTAACTTTTCTAAAAAAAAAAAAAGTGTTCGATTTATGTAGGGATGTATAAATATAATCGGTTTTTTCGACATTCTTGCTCAGACAAAACTCATAGCTACAATATCGAACTAGCTTTATAACACTTATAAGTCGTTTTAATAGTTTAAATGGATATTATAATATTGATAACAATAACCTAGAGATGGATGGACACCCTTGAGTAAATAGTAAATGAGGGTAAAAGGCGGGACAAGAGAGGACGAAGCGAGTATCACTTGAAATGCAAAGAAGGCTGCCCCACCTGTTACCGACTAACTACCTCGCCCTTAGGTCAACAAAAGCCATCGCTATTAGGCTAACAAAACCCTTCCACAAAATAATAAGAATTTATGTACCGGGCCCTTCTATCTAGAATAGGATCTAGTAATGTTATACATTTATTCAAAAATATTCCTTCATTTCTATTAAAGGAATAGGTCCAGCCACATTTAAATAATACATAGCAACCCACACTTCAACATCTGTAAAACAACTATCCAACAACATGTAATTCCGAATGCTAATCATTACTATAGATAAAGGAATGGCGTCTATAATAAATAAACGTCTTGAAAAGAAAAACATGAAATACGCGTATGAAACTTGAGCAGGGGCGTGGGTGGATACAGGAAGGCTGGATGTAGCCGTACTAAATAATCAGCTAACATTAAAATAAGTAATTTTATCTGTTTGGGCTAATATTTCTATTCTACTTATAGTTCATAATAATGTAGTTAAAACATATCTTTCTTTCAAAAGAACAACGACATAACTCCAAAATTGGCATTTTTGCGCTAAGCCTTTAGTAGGAATTGTATAATGGCAAGGTTTTCAATTCAGGAATGACATATCTGATATTCCATTTCCAACATTTTTTCATAAATAAAGTCATATTTTTATTATGTTGCATAATGTTAAAAGTTAAAATAAAAAAGTTTCAGATGTTAAAATTTTTCTAATGCTTAATAAAATAATTTCAATGCCATCATTTCAATAGAAATGCTTTGCTATACCAAGACACAATTTATCATTTGTTTAACTCAACTTAACTTTCAAATACCTGTATATGATAAATTTGTTTTTTTTTAGTTATGACATAATTCTTTTAAAGGAGCTATATGCTAATTGGATAATCTCAGAAATAAAACTTAAGAAAATAATTACTTACACTTTAGTAAATTGTTTCTAAACAGAATACTAGTTATACGATATCAATGAAACGTGTTTTTTTTTATTACTTTGAATTTATAATAAACACTGCCAACCCGAGACAAGAGGAGGAGGCGAGAACGAAGCGGTCTATCAAAATATCCGATGAAGAAAGGAGTAGGAGATCGGAGAAGATAATAAGAAACTGGCCAGAGAGAAAGTTGCGGAACGTGCACTAAGGATTGTTCCGGAGTACCCCAAAGTTGGATGAAACCGATAATAAAAACAAATCATCAATGTTTAGGATATACTATGAGTATGAATAAAAAGAGTATTCCGACAGGCACACTACGCTACATAATAAGGATCAAAATACATGCACACAATTTCATTATAGCTTAGATTTAGAATCTTAACAACAAGTTCCTCAAAGTAATTAAGAGTATAATAAATAAAGGGAGGGCTTACTACGGAAACCTATAACTTTTCCAGTCTCCATATCCAAGAGATTAACAGTATAATAGAGGGAGGAAGATGCACTTCAACATACACTTGTTAAATCTCACCGGGAATCCCAAACAGAATAACTAAAATTATTAAAGCTCTTAAAAAAAACAGTAGTCAGGTTAAGAGTGGACAATTGGCGAATGTCAATGTTGATAAACGAACTTTATCAAAGCAAACAGATTAAGATAGATGAAAACCGAATAGATTTTCTTCTCGGAGAAGCACTTCAATGGAAAAAGAAAAGACTACGAAGAAGGTGCAGGACGGATCCAAGCAAGCTTGAAGTAAAGAGAGATGCGGGTAATCTGTCCGCAATCGCTAACTCAGCAGCGCTAGGGGTATAGGCCACATAGCCCAATAAGCTAAATATCAGGTAATAATTGTCCAATGTCTATTTATTTTAAAACGAAATATGATAGTTATTTAGTCATGCGAGTATATTAGGATGGAAAGTAAAGGGATGACTTTACTTCTAAATCTAAGTGATAAAAAAAAATTGGTTTAATAGTATCGCAGAATAGCAGTAGGCAGTGTTGAAATTAAGAAGGCATGTCATACAGGCCAACTTTTTTTTTTTCAAGCCTCACCATAAACAAATAAAAATTACACCTTTTACGGAATTCAAACATCCTACGTATTTCTAAAAAATAAACGTTAATATTATTACATGTTATGTTATAACTAAACTTTATTAAAACAATTGAATTTTATTAGGGGGTTATTGTCCATAAAAGGCATAAAATGCCAAATTAGAGGTGTATTAAATCTCCAATCCATCACTATTTTAAAACGAATTAAGTAGATAGTTATGTAGCAATGCGAATATATTCGGATCTTACTAGAACGACCTCTCACTTTGATTGTAAATCTAAGTAATAAAAAATAAGTTAGTTTAATAGTATCGCATAAACGCAGTATGCCGTCTTTCGGTTCAGAAGGCATGTCATACAGGTCTTTTTTTTTCAACATCACTAAAAACAGAAAAATATCGTTTCACGGAATAAATTTATAAATAAAAATAGTTTGTGATGATTCGCTAGTTTAAATATTGGTCCATTATTTCTACCTTACAAATTGGTGATGAGAAACACCGATGGTTTTCACGGTCGAGCGACACCATATGATCCATTTTAAGTGGCTGCATGTTGATCGGGTCTGTATGCAAATGCAGAGAACTCGTCGATAGACAGAGCAGAAATGGGATTGGTGTACTGTTAGCTGGCGAACATGCAGGCTCTATTTGTGGTCTACTCGATATGAATACAGTTGAATAAATGTCTGCTACAAGGGAATGTATGTTCACTTGTGGAGGGCCAATTCGCAGGGAAACACTGATGAACCTAACTGTTGAACAAGCAATCATAATAATTCGTTTATTTTGAATAAAATCCACAAATTAGAAGCAATCATTAGCTAAATTATATTGAAAAATTTAAATTATTATAAAATCAATATAATTCAAAAATATCAGCGTTACCTATTCCCACGACTTTCTCATCGCTTTGATATAGGAAAATTATGCAATAGGAATAACAAAACATAAAGATTTTAGTGGGACAGGCGAAGAAAAAACTAAGGGAAATATCAAGAAGCAAGTGGAAGATGAAAATGGATCTATTTAAGCTTATAATGGATGGAAAATTAAGTCCAAAACGGTTTATTTTTAATACTAGTCTGATTTTTTTTCTAATTTATAAGAACATTTTTTAAAAACTAGGTCATTCCATTGTATTATATTTCAATGCTTATCGATTAGCAATAATAAAAAAAGGATTAGACTCAAATATATTATGCTTATCATCAATTAAAACCTGTACCACTTCAATCAAATGTATTACTCTGTTGGTTTCAGTAAGTGGCAGAAACGGTAATATTTCTAGGACATCCGTTGTGCAGGGATGTGATTTGTCCGAGATCAAGTATAACGACTAGGCTTTCCCTCTGCGAAGGGTACCCACTTTATAGAGGCTGGGTAAGGGATAACAGATCCTGGCTATTAACAATAAAATAAATTATCTACCACACCAGGATTTAAAGACGGGACTTTCGGCAAAGCAACACAACGTTTTAACACTGACCTGTCACGCTCCCGTAAAGCTAAAATAATGATTTTTTAGAATAATGATCCTTAAAAATCCTATAAAAGTACTGACCTGATGTTTTTGTTATTTTAAATTATAATTTAAAAACTCACTTATTCCATTGTATTAAATTTCATTATCTATCGATGACCAATAATTAAAACAGAAAAAAACACATTATAGATTCTAAGTACATATAAGATAAAACCATGAATCGAGTGGCAAAATCCCTATTATCATCACATACTCCGATTTTGGTGGATTTTTTGAGGAATAATGCATACAAAAACTTTTTAAAATATAAATGCATAAAGTAAATAGTAACGTAAAGGAAACGAAAATTCCGAGACTATATTTTCGGATGAAGTTTTATGTGGAAAGAAGTTTACTTAGCTTCTGGCCAACTAATAGTATAGCTCCATTAATAAATGTGCAATAAACTGGAATAGTTGTTATGTGGAACTATATATCTTATATTTTGTCGTACGTATTTCATAAATTCTATTAATATTAAATATAGCAACAACCATAAAGAATTAATAAATATATTTTTGTTAAAAATAAACATTATAAAAAACACGAGTAAGGAAATAGCGTAGAGGATCCTTGGGAAGCCAAAAAATGATCCGACCTAAGCCCGACATTGGACACTAGTAACTAACACTAGGCCCTGGATTAGCCTTTCTAATAAGCTTATTGCTCTCCTTCCTATCGGCCGGCTGTCACCCAGCTCTTCTTATTTCAATTAATTTAAACATTTCAAACATTAATATTTATTATCTGTAGTCTAAGCCGTACTGTACAATAAGATTAAGGAAACATCCTTGTCACAACAAGACATTCACCTTGTTCTGTAAATTTGTCTGTAAAAAGACTCATAACGGATCAATGAACACTGCTCTCGCTAAATAAGTTTTAAAAAAACATGCTTTAATAGGAAACGAAACTAAATAGTAGACAGCCTGAAATACTGTACTAACCCTCTTTTTCGGACACTCACCCCAACAGGACGGCCACAAACGTGGCAAAATCACGTACAAAGTCTCAGCCTGAACTGAGAAATTAATAAAATCAACAAACAAAAGGAAAAGGACACGGTGAGCCCCATCACCGGAAAAATCTAAAGTTAAAAAATAGAAATGAATAAATTAGAACCTTCCACCTTCTCATCCTCCTCTTAAAATGTACATCGTACAGTACAAGAGATACCTCTCCGTCAATTCTTCAATTCTACTTAGAAATCTTCAAACCCAAAGGGGCTAAGAAAAAAAAAAAAAAAAAAAAAAAAAAAAAAAAAAAAGTAGAAAATATTTTTCAATAAATTTAACAAAAAATTGAATTTATCGTAAAAAAGCGTGGGTTCCCTTTTAAGATATTTTCATAATGACTCTACTTTTACCAAGTAACTAATCAGTCAACAAAATACTTAAAACAATTGCTATCAAGCACCATTAAATGATTAAATAATTTTTTTTCATAACTATACTCTTATTTTAAATTATTTTTACTTTTAATTTATTCAAAGCGAGATTTTTAAACCATTGTTTATTTTCTACTTTTTAGTTCGGTTGGTTTTAAAATCACGTTCTTTATTTTTTATTAAAACAAATATTAATTTTCTAGTTTTAAGTTCAATAAGCTATGAGAGCGTGTTATTTAGTTGGTTTTTTTAACTTTGTTTTTTTTTAAATTAAATTTAAGAACATCCCCAGTGGATTCTACCAGTAGTCATATGCTTGTTTCAGATATTAAGCCATATATGGCTTAGTGCACGCTAGTGCTGGGCACAAGATTCTATAATTTATTTAAATTTTTTATATATTAAGATTATTATATATTATATATTAAGATTATTTATTTATTTATATTAAAAAAATGAGCACTGAATGAAGGTCTAATTTTCTTTAATTATAATATTTTTAGCATAGTAAAGAGAAAAAAGTACTCATTGGTCCTTGGAAGATTTTAGTATGATGTCTACAGTTTTCGCCATAGTTTAATGGAACCTGAGAAGAGAGAAGGGGCTAAGACGTGAAGGGGTATATCGGCTGGGGCTGGGATAATTGAGGGAATAGAGCAGACTCAGCAAGCCTCCCCTGTTAGCTCCCACTCTAGTGCACTTCCACCTCCCATATCGTCATCTTCTTCACATGTTCACATTGTCTTCGGCGATTCCTCCTTAAGCACGCCTCCCCGCCATCACAGGCACCTCTGTTCTCTCCAACCTCGGGTTTATACAACTTCACGTCACAAACATTTCAAAGAGACTGATACATCAACAGCTTTGGATTGACATTATGTTCTAGGGATAAATCCTACCTTGAAAATAAATTGATCGATGAACAAGAGTCATTTTGTAAATTTTTTCGTCGAAAGTGTTGGGAAAACATTCATATAAGAAGAGGAACGTTGCTATAGGCATCTAGAATTACTATTTTATTATTACATTTTGTATGTTTAAATTTCCATTAACATGAAAAAGAACGTAGGCGTTATCATTATCTGAATTAAAAGTGTTCAGGTCATTCTATAAAAAAATAAAAAGATTATGAACAGCAATATGTACTTGAACAGAATGTAGAATGCGTAGAGGGCCAAGAATACCCCTCAATAAATTAGTTATGAATAAAGTAGTTATGATTGTACGGTATCTCTGTAAAGTAGCTTTTATGAAACATGGTCCCATAAGTTTTTACTTTAAATAAATAAAAATATTTTAATAAATATATATCTTAGAATACACAAGTATACTTTTGTAAGAAAATCTCAAGATAGCGAGTCTCGTGAAAAGAATGATTTGTGAATTCTTAGAAAAAAATCATGAGCCATTTAGAAATACTAATTAATGACTTTAATTACAGTTTTCAACTTTTTTGGGCATTATTTCGATTTTTCAAAAAAAGGACAATATAGGTAAGTAAAAACTAAATAATTGAGTGTTAAAATGTAGGAAAATGCATTAAATAATATTTACGTTTATTTATTTAGGTATTTCTAGGAAACTAATTTCTACTAAGACGAAAATAAATTATCCTTTATCCTTAAAGTTGAACTTTCTTAACATCTTTACTGCCAACTTTTCAGTACAATCTATGTATTATAATGCAGTCTTAACTATTTAAATTGTCAGATATAACTCCACTCTTTTTCTCCTAATAAATGATTACAATTATTTCGTCTTAAATCAAATTGTTACGTTTTCTTTCATTATAATCATGAGAAAAGAAAATGTAACATTCATATTTCATTTTCATCGTCACAATTATAATAAAAGAAACGGCGATAGTTAAAATAAGATGAAACAAAAGTACTCATGGATTTGATTATGACAAAAAGAGTTTGTAATGCGATTGTAACTATTAATACACGAAATTAAATATAAAAGAGAATTACATTAAAGAAATATTGGATATAATGATATATTAATGTTATAAGAAAATATTAAGGGAACTAAAAAGAATTTACAAAACGAAAATAACCACATACAAGAGTTATATAAAGTAATTTCTGCAGTCAAAATAATATAAAACTTAAATTACAAACTGAATGTATAGTCATACTGAAATAATAAAGTCAAAAAGCTGCTATGAGCAAAGAAAGGACCAACAATGTTAATGTATTAATTATTGTTTTATTGCGACAAATTATGTTGTATCATTCGAAGAGGACCAACAGTCAATACGAGCATGACCTTCTCAATACGAAATGTCTTCAACTTGAAGGTTAAGGTCAACCAGTTTAACTCCAATGACAGCAGGAAAAGAAGAGTTGTATCTGGAATAATTTATGAGCACCTAAACTTATTCAATAAATTAACTCCATCAGAATGAGAGTAGGTGAATGAATGAAACCAGATTGGATTAAATCAATCTACTCATCTAGTAGTCGTTAAACTAGTATGGGGGAGTTAAATGGTAGGCTTTGTGTGTGTGTGTGTGTGTGTGTGTGTGTGTGTGTGTGTATATATATATATATATAAATATATATATATATATATATATATATATATATATATATATATATATATATATATATATAACACCCGTCACTTCTAATTAATACTTAACAATAATTAAACTCTGAACTTAAAATGAACTATAAATACTTTTGCTTGGAACCATTTAAGCAAAATTATCAAATTATCAGTCGGAATATAAATTACTAAGAGCGTGTAAAATATTTTAAGGCCATTTAAAAATTCTTAAAATGCTAATAAAAATTAATTACAGGTGAAAAACATAGTCAATAATTTTTTTAAAAAATTGGGCAGAGAAGTAAATGAAATATACATTATCATTTTCAACACTTTAAAAAGTGATTAAAAAAAAAAAATAATGAGCAATAGTTTACAGGTTTGAAGCTATTAAAAAACAAATACAATATAAATGTCAAATGGAACAGAAAAAAATGTAGCATTTAAAATAAACTTACATCATATGGACCCAAATTATATTCAGACTCAAATTCCGAAATAAAATCTAATTTAAAAGTTGTATGTGTATATGGAAGGCTTATAGGGAGATTGTATATAAGCAAAAATATATACCGATATACTCATAGGTTTCTATTGATTCCTTATATTACAAATAGAAGATTAGTTTGCGGTATTGTGTGTAAAAATTTATAAATATATATACATACAGTTTTTTTTACGGGTTTATAAACATTAAAATATAAGATGTCATAAAATATTCCCCACGGTTATTATGAATTGATTTAGAGTTGAAAGCAACACGAAGTAGAATTCATGTTTTGATTTCAGTCACACTATAATTAAGCCATAAGTTTGATATAATAATATTGTATAAAAACTTTTAAAGGATCCGGTATATAATAAGAAATGGAATTATATTAAACAAAAAGGAAATAAGGTGACCTACATAGAATCTCAAGATGGAGAAGTCCAAAGTTTAGGAAATTGAATTGGTTTCATCTTGGAGGACCCTCACAGATTTTTATTTATTCGTTCTGTTCAGGAAGATATAGTTGGTGATCTTATAAAAACTAATAAAAACAATTCAAGACAAATTTAAAATAATTAATCTGATACAAAATAATAAAAAACAATTCAAGATAAATGCAAAATAATCGAACGAAAAGCTCCTTTACAGTTAAAAACACTCCTATATTTAATTAACCTTAACAATTAAATATTTTTGTTTGTATTTAAAACCATTCTACATATTACAAGGCAAAATACTGTGTCATTTTTTTAAAAGCTATTATTTTATTTTATTTTTATCAATGTACAACAAAAACATAAATAAAACAAAGCTGTAACTTTTGAAGTTATCGTTAAACTGTTGTGCCGTTTTCTTTAGAATGTCCGTTTTTATTATTTCTAAAATTCAAAGTGAAATTAGCGGTTACAGATTGTCATGAGCTGTTACTAATCTTATCTTCATTTATAATATTTTCTATCACCACAGTTGTATAAACATTATTTAGTACACCATCAAACAAGGCCATGGAAACATTAGATTTTCGTGTAATTTTTTTTTATCATTTTAAACTTGGACCCTCAGCCTAAGCTGCAAGAATCGTTACCACCGCGTTCGCTGTTAGTGATACAGATTAATTCATTAATAAATTATTAAATTATTAATAATTCTTCTCTCCTTTCTTTCCAGAGGTGAAACCATCTCATCCACATCGTACTGTAGTGATATTAATATAATGGAGTTTTAATTTTGGGCCGAGTGGCGTGGGTAGAACTTCGAGGGCGGCCATATGCAATAGTACAACCATCGATTCCAGACTTGTTCCAGAGCTTGCCAGAGCCACATTTTGCGTTGTTTTGTTTTATTGTTTTGAATTTTGATTATATTTTCTTTTTGTGAATTAAAGTAAAACATTACGAAAATGGGTATTTGCTGTGTGTACGGATATTCCAACCGAACAGACAAAAATAACAAAAGCGGAGTTTCATATCAAAAGTAAGTTGGCAATTATTTTATTCCCAGCATAGTTTTTGTTATATAAATACAATTTTCAAGGCATGATTAAGATTAAAATGTTTCAACATTGTTTTTGGCAATAAGAACTATTATTATTTTTATACTATCATCATAACTCATAATATTATTAAGTATAATGTTTTAATTTCAGGTTTCCTAAAAATGAAGAATTGAAGGAAAGGTGGGTTAAAGCTGTGCGGGGGGAAAATTGGACTCTAGGTCCTTATTCAATCATTTGCTCAGACCATTTTCTTGAGAAATTTATCAACCGTACATCAGCATGTGGTAGAATTGAATTGAGGGAAAATGCTATTCCGTCTGTATTTCCAAGCTATCCATCATATACAGACTCAAGACCAGGTATGAATTTTTCAGAAGTGTATTCTATATATATATATATATATATATATATATATATATATATATATATTAGTATGAATCTCGTTTTTTCTGTATAAAACTGCACATAATATCTATGTTCACATTTTACAGAGTCGCAAACCACCACGGGCCCAAGGAACAATTTCCTCTCCTAAATCCTTATGTAGTAAGAGCGAAGAACAAAGAATGGAAGAACCAATGGATATTTCCGAGCCATTCTCAAAAGAGGTAGCTGTGCAGGTAATTTTTAATTAGTTATGCTTAAGACATTGATCCATATATTATTAGAGTTGCAACTATAATAATATATGGATATAAATTTATTTTTTAGGCTAAGGACGATACATCAGCTAAACTTACCAACATTGAGAATGAAAAGAAACCCTTGGAGTGGAAAGTAAAACAATTGACCAGGAGACTATATAACAAATCGATCCAAATAAAAAAATAATAAAACAGAACGGCCGGATTTATGGACGGTTCTCTTCTATGAAAGCTCTGATTAAAGACTTTGATTTGCATATGCAAAACTTGCCATACATTCATAAAGAATTGTTTCTTCGAAATGTAAACAAGATAAAGTAGACTTTTCCACCCAATCATCGAGCTTTCGCCGTGACTGTCGATTTTTATTCTCCAAAAGCTGGTATTTGAAAATTAGCTTTAATAATGTTTTAATTATTTATCTTTATGTTTAAGTAATACAGACATTATTCAAAATTAACAAAGTTATTATTGTTTTCTTTTTTTTTTTTACAGATACCTAACAGAGACATTCAACTTGTGCCTGCCTCATCCTCGGACTTAAGTTAGATGGTATGCAACAGTTGATGCAGCTCCTGGTTTTTGCGTTGAAGCTTTGCGTACATTGGAAACGATAAGTAAAGATGGTCACTCATTAATTTGGGCTCTTGTTGTTGAGATGGCCATAAAAAAGAAAGTCTAGTGGGATGGCCAGAAATGTACGGGGTATGCGGACCTTAGTCCTGCGATTGATAGTGATATGGTAGCCAAAGAAGCTTTTGTGTTTTTGCTAGTTTCTCTGAATAGAAATTTGAGAATAACATTAGGGTACTTCTTAGTAGACGGTTTTAATGGGGAACAGACTGAAGTTTGCTTGTTAAAAGTGTTTAAATTAATTAAGGGAGAAAAACGCAAGGGTTGTTAGTTTAACATTTGATGGTGCAGTTGTCAATATCAGCATGGCCAATCATCTTGGCTGTCAAATTTCTAAAACCGAGTTGCAAACGTCATTTTTTGGTAGTGAAATCGATGGTAATATCCATATAATTTTGGACTCTTGCCACATGATAAAATTGGTAAGGAATACTTTTAGGGAGGGACAAAATTTTGTTTGATTTAGAAGGTAGAATTTTTAGTTGGGAATTAATACAAAAATTAAACAACATTCAGTCTTTATTAGAATATTTAACAGATTTTTTGACATTTTGAACTTAAGGAGCATTATCTATACATATTATAAAACAAAGTCCTCGTCCGCGTTAGTTCGCGGTAAACTCAATAACTACTGCACGCATTTTCATTCGGATTTCACCAATACATATAGTGATTCACCAGGAAGGTTTAGTTATATAATTTGTCGAGGTTTTGTGTAAATGGGTTGGGAATATCGAAGGGTTTCACCGAAGACGCTGGCTAATCCCGTGTAATTATCTAACGTGCAAGATAATAAATTCGTATATAAAGAAATATTTGGTTTTGTTTTTATTTTTATAATTTCTATTTAATAAAGTACATTAGCTGAGATGGGAAGAAAGAAAATCAATACTCCCAAAGAAGCCTAACCAATGATCTTCGTTTGTTCCTTAGTGGGGGTACGTTAAAAAAAAAAAAAAAATACATTACACAGACAAATTATGTAGGCATAATATGCCTTATTACCCGAGCAAAGCTGGGGTGGGTTGCTAGTTCAAAAATATGACTTGAACATTCTATCCAACAATCAAACATTTTTAGAATTAGAAACTTTTTAGACGAGACCGGCAAATATACATCCGGCTTAAAATTAGGAAATAATGTATTAGTTTGCAATAGTTTGAGGTGGACTGGATTTGTTGGGTTTAGAGTTAGTGTCAAAAGTGTTTTAAATATGTATAAAGAATTAATAGAAGTAGAAACTCCTGTTTTAAAATATTTACTTACATACAAATGGTCTCAAAACAGTATCGAAATTTTGTTTCGTTACATAACGTCGAAATTCGGATGTAATAATAAACCGACTGCCAGACAATGAAAGTGCTATTTTCCCTTAAATAGAAAGAATTTTTTTCTGGTTTAACATTCCATACATTCAATCAATCATTCGAAGACAATCATGATTTTATCTTTTAAAACTAATCGCAGAAACGTACATAAAAATTCGATTCCATCTTTCTAATAAAATGTATTCAGAGAAACTGGAAAAGCAGATTATAAGGAAGCAAAATTTAAAAAATACTTTATTTTTAGGGCAATTAAAGTGTTATTTAGTTAATAATATTTGTTAAAATATAGTATTATGTAAACTTATGTAAAAATAATAAAATATGTAGAAATAATAAACAGAAACGTGTTAAATTTTGTTTAAAACTATCCTTTTTCCTTGTATTTTGTATTTTTGTTAAATCACATTAAATGAACTTGCCTTGGAATTTCCGAATCCCTTGTGCTGAAGAGGCGTGGCCGTTCAAGTTAGTCTTATCCCCACCCTTTTTTCTATGCGATTCAAAGAGAATGTGAACTCCATAGTAATATAAGCTCCTTGGTTAATATGAAGGGACCCTTACATGAAAACACCAGACCTCAGGTTTCACGACAGACAGTCAAGTGAACTAAACGAGCAAGGTTACAAAGTCCTCCCACACCCACCTCAATCGCCAGACTTACTTCCAACAAACGTCCAAGTCAAAAACATAGTTTCAAACATCATTTCATTACAAGCACTGAATTTATCAGTTCTGGGATTAAGAATTTGATAACACATAGGGGAAATTTATAGAAAATGAGGGTAAATATTAGGAATAAAAATGTTTTGATTTCATCATGTTGTTCTACTAATTAACCTCTGCTATGAAAACGGTCATTTCAAATGAAACGACCCAACAGAAATCGTATTTTTAATATCACTATCTTAATTATAATAATTAATATCACTTTATGAATAAAATAAATAATTGCTACATATTCCTAAACATGATACTTTATAGGAGTAATATAATAGAGGCAATGTAACATATAAATTAATGTAAGGTGAAGAATTGTCAGGTGAGTGATCAATTCAGATATTTAAAATAACGTTAATTATTGATTGGATGACTTCTTGATCATAGCCACCTAATAGAGAGGGGCAGCACCAGTCATCAGTACACAATGGCTACTTCCCGTTGAAAGAAATAATTAAAACTTTGAAAACAACAGTTCCGAACAAGAAAATATCGATTGTTTTTTCGGGAACTGGATCGATATGAGGGAGGAATTAAGTAATTGATCCAACTATCAGAGCGGATAGTTTCCGGGAGGATATCAATATTGCCGGAAGATGGATGGTCAGAATAAATGGAGGGGATTTGAAACAAACATGGCATTTGGGAGATAGGACGCTAGGTTGTTTTGGTGGCTATGGTCCAGATTGCGCTGGCATCGGGCCACCGGTGAAGGCCCTAGGGCTGCGTTATCGTCAGCACTGACAGCTCAATAGTACTATCGGCTCCCGGGTTCTCTCAATGGTCGTCGCTAGCGAACGATATCTCAAACCTGTTTAAATAAACACCTCCACTACCTCCAGCTAATAAATCATATGGAATTAGTAACGATCTGAAAACAAAAATTGAAACGTAATTTTATTATGACTAATTCAAACACGCAACGAAGACAGGGTTTATTCTGTTCCCAACACTATTCAAACTGTATTATTGTGAATCAGGCGCTGAGTTGCCGTGCCGAAGCTTCCGGGTACGAATCAGGAAGTGGCGGATAATTTATTTAATCTTTTAACAGCCGGTGATAGACTCTGTGACATATGGAGACCCTCTTGGGGCTGACCTAGGCTCCATAAAGTGGATACCCTATATGGGGGGGGAAAAACCTCGAGGTTGACCGTGATATAGGACAAATCACCTCAAAGAAAAGTAATTTAATGTTATGAACTGGTTAGTTTAACTATACATATTTATTATTTTTTCTAAACAAAAAACATTAAAATAGACTAGTATTATCTGTGATGTAGCGTATTGATCTTTCCCCCCAGTTTACGCTTCCATAAATACATGGATACATTCCACTTGCTTCTTGGTCTTCTCCCTACTCTTTTCTCATTAGCGCCGCTAAAATTGAAATCAATACAATTTCAATCTTAACGGATCAAATAGATTTAGACATAGAAATTAAACACAGGATATCAATGACTAAAGCCCTTCTTTGTAATGTTAAATTAAGGCAAATAATGCTTAAGTAATAAGATGCTAACAATGAACCAGTAGCAGTAGAAGCATTACTCTATGTGGATACATTAAAGAATACCAAGATGACAGTGGACAGTACTCGACACTATTGAAGAAATTCTCAATAGAACCAACAAGGATAGGGATTGACTAACGGTTAGTAAACATAAAAAGTATCTTATTTGGGCCATGTGTCGGAAGTCTTCCATCGGATCTTGCTGCTGATTCTTTGTAAAAAAAATAGAAGGTCGAAGAGGAAATTTTTTTTTATTTTTTTTTTTTTATTTAATTCAATGATATTTACAACTATAATGGTATTATATCAAGTAAATGTGCAAAAATGTATAATATGACATGAAAACACTTGTGGAGAAACTACCCATCGATAGCACTCCAATAAAGTTCTATAGTAGATGATCTCGAGGCCATCTTCTTTTCAGACGCCTCGGAGGGTTATCAGGAATAGTATGGGAAGCAAGCTGAGAGACTAGCGGATTCAAGTGCGAATGGAGCTTGTTATGGAAGGATAGGTATCTAGTTTGGGCCAAATCAGTAACATATGGGACATTAAGATCATGATGGATGAGTTTGTTTGTGACATAATAAGGAGCATTGAGGATTTTACGAAGGATTTTGGATTGCAAGGATTGGATACGAGATGAATTGGATGGTTTAGTAGAGCCCCAAAGCTCAACTCCGTATGCCCAAATAGGTCTGATGACTGTCATGTAAATAAGTCTTTTGTAATTAATTGGTAGCTTAGAGCGTTTGTCCAGTAAGTGTTGAAGTAGGCGAAAACGTCGAGCAGTTTCTTGTCTTTTCAGTCTTGTATGAGGATTCCAAGTGAGACGTTTATCCAGATGGAGTCCTAGGTAACGAAGAGGAAATTAAAATGGTAAGAAAACAAGTTCCTTGGTATAAAAAGATTAAAAAACAAAATGCAAGAGAACTTTTACATAAAGCAGACGATCTGGAATCCTTCGTTGTGGAGATCAACAACGTAAGCTGATACTGGGAACCTACATGAAGAAGAAGATTAATTCAAACATTGGAAAAATTATTAGTTAAGCAGAACGGAAACTCAAAATTCCCATCCTCGTGTTACTCAATGACCCTTTTACCTTATATCTCTCATTTTACAACTGTATAATAAAATGATACATTAATACATTGTAATTATCGGAGACGAAGCGCTGTGATATAGGATTTTTTTTATCACAGAACGTAAATTATAATATATTAATCATTCCTACGGTGAGAAATTATACAAGATAACAGGCATGTTTCTGTTTTATAAAATAAGTAAAACGAATAAAAAAACCAACCGCAACTTCCGACGCAGCACCACCACTAAAGACCTCAGCTATCAGATTTCTAACCGCTCCAAGCCGGAATATTATGAGTTACCTCCTCATTCTACAGTTCATATCTCACCAGCAAAATACTCGAGTCAATCCGACCAGAAATTCCAGAGATGCTTTTAAGGAGAGGGATATAATAGGCCAGCGGCCAGGTATCAAAAAAGGGCTTTAAGTTGCAATAAATTGAAGAGAGCTGAATTTTGTATAGGTTGTAAGGGCATGTCTGACTAGTGGAAATCCAAGTTTGCTACCGAAAAAATGGATGGGAAAACTTTTGGAATTGCCGGAGTTATTTTAGTCGTTGGCCTATATCTCCTTACATTTCTGAAATACTATTTACAATATACTTTTTAACAAACGTTATAAACAAATTGATGATTATGTGTAAGTTCAGCGTCCAAAGAAGTAAAATACCCCTTATGTTTACATTTGCCGCGAGTACGCTAAGACCGCAGACGGTACAGGAGATGAGTAACGCCGAAGAGGAGACCTTGAAGCCGGCTATAAATAGGGAAGGTTACACCTAGCACCGTAGCACTGGGGACCGAATCGGTCCCTTCCCACTTCTACTCTCGGGACAAGGACAATGGGGACACTCTCCCCCCGGGCACACCGCCCCATATGCCACGGCCTGCTCCTCCTCCCTATCTCGCCTCTGATCTCTTTCCGATATTTACTGACTTGCTAACAGCTCCTTGTTGGAACGGGATTCCTCCATAATCCGATGGGAACGACCGCGGGAAACGCATCATCAGCAATTTATTTGTACTACCCGCATTCTTCCCCACCCTGCCTCTTTTAAACACCATTCACTTAACATCTATCTAAATCTAAAATAAATCGCAGCTGCTTTTAACGCCTTTAACGTATGGCTGTTTTATGAGATACAATAAATATCTTCAAATAAACAAAACTATTCATATCAGCACGATCAGAAACTTGTAAATCAAGAACACATCAAGGATATTTTTATGAGGTATTTCACAACAGCAGTAAAAACGACCCAGCATCCTAGAAATAAATACGACTATTCACTTCTCACTATTTAGAAATGATAGCCAAAATAATAGAACACAATGGCCCATACAGGTAAAAACAATGTTTTCAAGCATTAATTTAATTTAAATTTTAAGCAATAATGTTTCAACTAACATAAGAGCTGTCTCATTCCTAACCCCAATAAAACCAAATTTTTTCAGAACTTGATTTTTGCCAAATAATGAAAATATTGGCAGAAATCTTTCAAATAATGTAAAATATATTGACACGTATGCCATTGAACAGTGTATTAAAGATATTAATTCGGTTTGTATTTCTTTATATATTTGGAATAAATATAACTGGGTTTAGAATGAGACGCCTTATATAAAACCATATTTTTTGGGATGTTTATTTCATAATGAAATGATTATTGAAAAATGCACGTTTCCCACAGTAACACTCATAATTTCACGTTAAAACACAAAATTATTTTTATTTTCGAGAATATTAAAATTAAAGCGACAACCCGCGGAACTGATACTATTGTTTTTTATAAAGTTTTAACGGTAAAAAAACTACATAGATCATCAACACTATTTATTTAATTAATTATTTTGTCAAAGGAGTTTATACCCTATTTTATTATTTTAATATTATATATGTCAAAATGGGTTATTTGATTTTAAAAATTAAACGCTGATATTTATTTTAAATTATTATCTCTAATCTATTGAATATAGCCCATAAAGAATATTCTTATAGAGTTAGTATAGTATATAGAATTATAGAGATTATATTGGTTCGTGTTTTATGAAGAAATACCAACAAATAATTAACTATACCTCAAAAATGAATTCCCGGAGTTTTTTATTTCCTTATTTCTCTAAAAAAATATTTGTATTAGAACTTTTACGTGGTGTACACCGATTTGGTAAGGTCGATAATTCACTGGCCGCACAATAAAGGGTTTATTAATATTTGATTGAAAGAGAAATTTCAAATTTTTGGCATCAACGCAGAAATTGACGTAAGCAAAACATATATTTTTCTTTGTTATGCTTAATTTATCAAATTTTATGAGATTGGTGGAATGGCAAAATGTTTTTTTTTTTCATTTTCCGGCATTTTGAATTAAAATTCTGTGCCTATGAAAAGAAGTTCATTTTTTTTTCTTTCGTCCAAATGGATTAAAAAAACTCATAAAAAATTAAGCTAAGTTATCTCTTAAATTAAAATTGATTTCAAGATATATCGGTATCAATTCCGCATGTTGTCGCTTCGAGTTGCGGTACAAGTTTTAACAGTTCGCTCGTTTCTTTTTTAATATTTTCAAAAAAAACAGTTTATCGAGAATTTTGGTATGGAAAAAGTAAATAACTATAGAAAATGTGTATATTTCGGTAATCATTTCATCAAGAAATAAACATTCTATCAAACATATCTACGGCCCAGATAAGTGGTTAGGTCTAATTTTCTCCAAAATGAGTTTCTTGTACTTAAGTAAGGAATTGGATTGAAAAGGAGTTATTGCTTACATTACAATTCCATTTAAAGCCAAAAACTAAGATAATGATACGATTCCGGTTATCTAAAAACAGTTAACTCTCTCTGGAAAAAATCCGGCTTTAACTTGTTAACCGGGGCTGTAGATATATCATCTTTACTTCGAAATGTTAGTTGAAACGTTTATTTCTTGATGAAATGTTTGCCGAAATATATACATATCCCATAATCACTCTTTTTACCATACTAAAGCTCACGCTAATTTTTATTTTTGGAGAATAATAAAAAGGAAACGAATGAACAGTTAAAAATTGTTGTAACTTAGAACTGATACCAAAAATTTTAAGAGACAAGTAAACAGAGCATAACGTCAATTTTTTTTATGACCAGAAGATTTATTAGGGCAATCAGTAGGACAAGTTTATACTTAGGCACTGACTGCTGGTGAAATCGGTATAGAATCTTCGGGTTAACTCAACATTTTATTCTTTAATTGATTTCTAATTAAACCGAACTGAGACGAATATGATCAGTTAATAGTTAATGGCGTACTTGTTAAAATAGTGGTCTTATAACAGGAAACAAAGGGTTGTTTAACTTTTCCTTAATTCTTTTCGCTAACTAAAATGCAAACACCATCAAGTGAACCATATTCGCAAAAGATACAAAAAATAAAAGAGTATTTCTTAGATAAATGGTTATATTTATCTCTGTTAAGCTGCATTTAATTAATAATGTCTCGTAAAACACTAACTAAACAATTCCAGAAGCCCATTTATAAAAGAAAAGAAAGCAAGAGAAAAGGAAAAAAAATAAAACGAAGTAACTGACAGAAGGAAGCAATTCCATTAAAGTATTGTGGTAGCAAAGGAATGGAGCTACGGTCTCATTATGTTCGCTCATTCCTTTCGTTTAGAACAAGAAGCTGAGCAATTGCCTAAAATACCAAAAATGGTACAGTTTCGGTAACATAAACAGTTTCGGCGTGCTATTGCCATAAACGGTAGGCATTATTTTTCTAATGTAAAACTAACGAGTTTTTGAAACTGCAATTTTTACATGATTTCAGTTTTTCAAGAAATAAATTGTAAAACACATACCTCAATCTATATAATATATATGTTTTTAAATTTTATTTACACAGCTTGTAGAGGACATATTGAACAGCATAGAAGAAAACAATTCCTATTAACCCTTACTTGCTTGTTAGGGACAAATGCCATACATTAATTTTACTACCATCATTACCAATAAGATTTTTATTGAAGTGGAAAATAGTTGACTGGATAATTCTAATAGTATGAAATTGTCAGGGGGTGCAGTCAATGATTACACAAAATAAGAACTTCACCACACTGCTCTGAAGATGGACTACATCTTAAGCAGAAACTTAGGCACAATAAAATAAGTCATTTTTATTTTGAGTAATCATTAACTGCACCCCCTGACCATTTCATACCACTCTATAAGGCTTTTATAGTTAAAAATGTATATTAAATGTTAATGACGTTTTCATTCAGCGAACAAAAATTCCATTTTAAAATATTTTTCTTTTGAAGAGAAAAGATTTGCCCTGGCCGGGATTCGAATCCGGGTCGTCTGCTTCTCCGTAGCAGTGTTCTGAACCGTGAGCTACCAGGAGTCGTAATCCCAGTCAGACAAATCCGTTCTCTTCACCGATCCTATATATCCTATATTATCGTAATTTTTGCGATGTATACACGGGTAAGAATGTTCATTGAACATTACTTTAATTAGGATCTTGTTGACTTACGTCAACATGTTATTTATAATTTTTATTTTTTATTAATTGTTATTATTTTTATATATTTTCTCTTCAAAACAAAAATATTTAAAAAGAATAACAATTGGTAAAAAAAATAATTATAAATTCCATTATCATAATTTTAATTACTATTACATAATTAGATACTTTAAATTTTGGGAACAAACCTCACAGCCTTATCAATTCAGGTGTCGCACTAATGTCATCTAGCGGAATACGTGGTAACTAATTAATTTGAAATCAATTGTCATTCTCATAGTTCCTATTAATGCTGTGAATAACATTATTCAAAATTTTCTATAAAAACTTTAAAAAACATTTTTTTGTTAAGCAACATTTTATAAAAACTTTTATTATAAATGACTTGGTATTTTATTTAACCAAAGTCAGTTCGTTGATACAAACGTAAACGGTACATAGAAATTTTTGTTCGTCTAACGCTATGAAATTATACCTCCAAAGACTTCAGGAAAGCAATACTCTTAATCAAAGTATGAACAAAAAATCTTAGGCTTCATGTTAAAAAAATATTTTCAATTTGTTTCAAAAAGGTAATTACAAAGGCGTAAAAAAAAAATTAAGGTAATGCAATTGGAGTACACTTGATATCAAAAGGTAGCGAAATTTCTTTGGTTGAGCTGAAGAAACCTAAGTATGAGTTTGATTGGATGGCTTCTGGGAAGTCTGCGAATCCTTGAATAATTTCTTGAAGGATAAAGTAAATTAAATTTTCAAAATGCACATAAATAGAAATTGAGTTCAAAGAAGAGTCCATTGAACTGGGCAATCCAATTAGAAGAAGCTCGAAATATTTCATTCACCTTCAGCGCTAATTCACCACGAAGAAATCTTCCAAAAACGAATAATTTAATAAATTGAATAATTGCGAATCCAATCATTCTATTCGCTGGCTTATAGTGTTAAAGAGGTCAAACCTCTCACAATCCAGTAGATATTGCTTTAAATACCACACTAATACCAGAATACAAACAATACATCCATATACATCATTTTGTACCCAATCATTCTATTTATATCCATTCATCATTCCCTCATCAATATAATAACTAAACATGTAAAACATGTCGGCTTCATCATGTTGGATCCATATTTAAACAGCAATTTTTATAATTTTTTTTATCATTCTTAAAGTTTGAAAACATCTGAAAAAAAAATACTTGTGATACTGGAACGAAAAAAACAAAAATTCCCATTCTATCAGACTTCCCTTCAGATGGGAAATTAATTAAATACAGTCATTTTTATGGTTTCAGGTTATAATTTTTATTATAATTATAAGTAAGATTATAATAAAATCATACACATATATAAAGACTCAGTATCTGGTCACCTTGATGTTGGTGGACCGGCTTGGTCATACTGATAGTGCCTTAACTATCTTGAAACAGTTACTCCTGCAGGCTTCACTGATGGTAACTGTTACCCACTCATAAACACACACACATATATATGTATTAATATTATCGTTGAGTAGTAGAATCGTTCCGATGAAAATGGAACGTATGGTAGGATTTATGCCAAAAAGATAAAACATGATCTGTCTATAGATTAAGGATTTTTTGATGTCAAAAAATTATTTAATTTCAAATCAATATGGGTAGGCTACAAAGAGGTATGTGCGAATATACTTCATCTCTTATCTAACAGAAAAATAATTGTATCCCACCAATACGAGGAATGTTTCATTTCATTTCATGAAGAATTATTTTTGAATTTTATATTTTCAGTTTTTATCAGATCAATTGATTTCGATCATCACGGATTTTAAGTTTAGCAATGAAGTTAATACATACGTTCAAGTGAGCCACCATTCATGTCAAAATTTTCGACGACGAATTATGAATTCTAGCTATATGCATTCATGAATATCATCCATTTCTATATAAACACATACAACTAAATGTAAGTCTAATGTCAGCTGGATTTTTCTGGTATTATCTCAAAGTTAAAGTTGTTTCGAGGACCAGAGATGAGAATAAAAATGGAAAACATGGATGCAGTATGTTGTCTACTGCTCACTTGTTTTTGTAACATTTGTTGTCTTACCTGCGATATCAACAACGTACTATCCAAAAATTCTTAGTATTGCCATCTGTCGGTTGGGACCTAAAATTGTGGTCCTGAGTCTGTGCGATCTCGGTTCCTCATTTATAATTCCTATTCTGACTCTACCTGGATAGGCAAAGTTTCTACTATGTTATCGTCCTATAAGCCAAATAAGCATAAAGTGATGTTAAATGACAAACAGACATTTATCTAAGGTTTCTGGGATAATCTATTATATAAAGGCACAAAAACAGCACGTTTTCTCGTGTGGACTTGTAGATGTAAAAACAAAAGATTTTGTGCCATAGTTGATTTGATTTTTTTTAACACGTTGCCGCAAATGACGGCTATAGCCGTCCGATCTTTGGCGATATCCCATAGCCGTCATGCACATTTTAATCAATACAAAAAAGAACAGCGCTAGTACGAAGTGTACTGACGCATACACTTGTTAATTATTAAGTAATACATCGAAAAAAAAGGTGTAGCATGCCAGACAGCATACTAATTGCCTTTTCATTTTTGCTATTTTATAAGAACAATAAATTACAAATGATAATTTTTTTTTAAACTGATTTTATTGCGTTAAGTTAGCACCTATTTACTCTATTTTATTCATAGGAATCATTTCGAATTAGTAAAGCAAATGCCGTATAGTCGTCATTTGCTCCGGAAAGAGAAAATATGACATGGTGAGCAAATGACGGTTACAGCAGTCAGCAGTTTTTTTGGAAAAACTGTGGCCAAATGTGGTAATTTTCACTTCCAAACATACAATTTACACTCGATTTCATCTGGCAGTCATAAACAATTGAAAAAAAAATGTGTTTCTGAGGACGATCATCAAATTAAAAGTGTGCGGCAACGTGTTAATGACATCCAGTATAACGAGATAAGTATTTGGACTGTAAGAGTCCACTAAAAGGCCGATGTTATCCTTGAGAAGAAAAACCAGAAGATTGGTGCTGTTAGGGGAGCCTCGTTGGAAGAGGGTAAAGCTCGGGGATGCGGGGGAAGAACATTAGGGCCTGCGCAATCTTCTGCGAGGGGATCCTATGCCCCTTCTCGGAGCGTCAATAACGTCTTTAAGTGAGCCTTCAGCGTACCGGCGTACCTTCATCAGCGTAAAAGTAACAAGATACCTTATCACATCAAAGGTGATAACATATCATGTTACAGTATACCGGGAGGATGGGCGCGGGAAAAAAGTAATCAGCAACGAAAGTAAGTAAAAGCTCATTTATCTCTAGGTTATATGAAATGTCGATTTTTATTATTTATAAAATTCAAGGAGAAATTAGTGGATTTCTGTTGTTGGCAATGTTTAGGTTTACAGGCCATACCTTATACTGCAGGGATATTGACATAATGGAACAAAAACCTATCGAAAAACCACCAGGATTGGTTAATCGAAAGAGATCTAAACTCCAACGCAACGCCAAACAACGTGCTATACTACAAACAGTGAAAAACCTAAACGAGCTGTTTTACAATGTCCTCCAACACCCACATCATTCGACAGATTTATTTCTAACAGATTTCCAACTGTAAAGAAATTTGGATAATTTCCTTCAGGGTAAAATTTTTGTCTCAATTCAAAAAAGCAGTTTCAGACTTAGTTTCATTAAAAAATTTAAGTGATAACACGTTGTGGAAAATGTATATACAATGACGGTAAATATTTTGAATAAAAATGTTTTTATTTCATAAAGTTGTTTTACTGAATAACCTCTCCTTTGAAAACAGACATTTAATATGAAACGTCCCAAAAGTTAGTTATCGTAGAACTTTTACGGCCACAAATATACAAATAGCACCCTACGTCAGTTATAGAAGTTAAACATTAATACTAACCACCTCATTATTACATCGCCTCACAACAACTTTTATTTATTACTTTTTTAAATCTCAAAAACAACTAAAAATTGTTCTTAGGGTTCACCTGGTGTAATGGAGTAGTTATGAACCACACGTACACATAACAATCACATCACATATACGTAACATAACAGGATTCTGTGCCTAGGATTGCGGATTCACAGTCCCGCAGGTTGCCCCAGGATAAATTAAAAGAGAGTAAAAATCCTTGGTTTGTCGTCCTTCGGAACGGACGTAAAATTAGGTTCCCGGGCCTTAAAGATCCTTATCCTAATTATACCTAGATAGGCAAAATTTAGGATTCCCGCTTTAGGATCACTCGATTAGCCATAGCAGCATAAAGTGACGTTAAAGGAATTGAACCAAAATTGTACAGAGATAAGTAACTTACATTCAACAAACGAAAACATTTTTTCTCATTGGAATAATTTAACTATAATCTGTGTTTAACAGTAGCAAAACGCCAATTCAAACACAGTCTAATTTCCTAAAAGATAGATATAATTCTACATAACTGTTCATAAAATCTAGAAAATCGGACATAGTTAATGGTAACGTATGAATATAGATAAATCCTAGGTTCTAGAAATCACATTTTTGATATTAAGACTAGAACTAATAATATTTTGTAATGCAGGTATATATATATATATATATATATATATATATATATATATATATATATATATATATATATATATATATATATATATATATTCACACTTTAAAATTCAACTTTGTCTCATTTTAAGTATAAATGTTGGTAAGTTTGCAAGCACCTTAGTTTGTTCTTTACATGTCTTAATAAGAAATTACTGCAAATCCATTAAAACCTGTTTTTTATTTTTAGAGCCTAAATGTGAGAACAATACGTTGCAACGACCCAAAAACAAAGTTATACACCCTCAAAACCTCAATAATAAAATGAACTAGAAAAATCCTTGATTATGAATGGGATTTCGTTTATCGATTTATAACAAGCCAGAGAACAATACACATTTGTAAGCGACGAAGCTGACCACCTTCTTTATTGTTCGGGTTTTCGAGAGGTACCTTAGGTATTCCAGCTGAAATCTTGTGGCAGTCGATGCAAATACAAAGAGGAGGAAACGCTTACAGAAGGAGTCTGTTATGGTAGCAGGATAAGAAATCCTTTGCTTAATCTTTAAAATGGTAGGCAATAAATCCGGTCCAATCCCTTACTTGATATATTTTAGGGTAAGAATTGATAAAATTGTTCAGTCAAGCGATAAGGAGACTGTAGTGTCCACAGCCTGTCTCCACAGGTCAACAAAAGAGGACACTCGCCGCTTCCGATTTTGATTGGGGTATAATAAAGTGAATAACCGGTGATTTTAATAAGTTAATTGTAATTATAGGAAGTTATAAATTATGGTTTAGGGTGACATGTGGGCCTTAGTTAGCATAACAACCTACTAGGTCCAAAATCGTGGGTTCGCATCCCGGCATAAGAGAGCCTTTAAAAGCCGTAAAAATCTTTGGTGAAGCCGTCTTTCGGAACGGACGTAAATTGGGGTCCCGTGCCTATGCGGTGTCAGGTACTCGTTAAAGATCCCTATCCTGATTATACTTGGATAAGCTAAATTTAGAACTCCTCCTATAGCTTCGTCCAATTAGCCATTGCAGTAAAAAAATGAAGTTAAATGAATACACAATTAATGGTTATATAACCCAAATAACTAATAACCTTTTTTCCTTACAAAATTCGACAGTGCCTCCATAATTAAAATTGATCTTATTTTTAAAAAAGTAGTTAAATATGAAATTCGAAGGAGGCATTTCTTTGAAATATAAAATGAAAATCAAAACAAACCTTTCAATATATAAGTTAAAAAACAATAGAACTCCACATGAGTGCTGTATTTGAAACTCGTATAAGTTCATTTTTTCATATTCTTGATATTTTAAGGTTTTTCTTTGAATTACTTTAAAATTAGGATCAATCAGGCGGATGTTTTTATCATTTATCACTTAGCAAATAGATGTTTTAAACCCTACACGCCTATTTTGTTGTGAAATAATAATCATTGAAACAAATTAAAAGAATAAACGATTTTTGAAGACTTAAATGCACTTATACCACTTTCAAATATAATAGCTAATTTGAGTGGTTTCTAAATTTGTTGTTCGTTTTTGGTTGATTGCATAAAAATAAAAAAAACCTGTACCACTACAACCCGTGAACGGGTCTGGGGTTCAGCACATGGTAGAGACTGTTCTGTTTCATGGACAACGGTTCTGCAAGGAGGTGACTTGTCCTAGGTCACACTCAACCGCCAGATTCCCCTCCCCCTCCTTATTTTGGGTACCCTATTTTTATAATATTTTATAGAGGCTGGGTGAGCCCCAGGAGGATCCTAGATCCTATATGATCCATCTCCGGCTGCAAACAGACTAAATAAAAGCCTTGCCCGCAGCGGGATTTGAACCAGAATTTCCGTGATGGCAACTCAGTGCTCTACCACTGAGCCACTCCGCTCCTATTGATTGCATTAAAAAAATAAAATAAAACAACGATGAATTGACGAGTACAAAAAAATAAAACAAAACGAACCCTGTTGAAGGTACATACCACACACGTGATGCTATGCCCAAGTGGACTATGCACTAATGAGAGTCCAACTCACGAAGCTTGGGTTCCCACAATCAGCGCTCACCGAACATCTGCTGATGGGCACATGATCATTCAAGCAACGTACTTATATTATAATGGCGGTTATGGTTCTCAATCTGTATTTATTTATATTTCTTAATTTGCTAAAAAGTAATGTATAATATTTTCAATTAAAAGTGTATCAGTAAGTTTGTCTATATATAAGCGCGCGTGTGTGTGTTTGTAAGACTACACTAAACGTAATTTATTTTAATGCTACTGATAAGTTCACTATGGTAACAGCTGTGAGAAAAGAACCGTGGAGGTTATTCTGATTTGTGTGTTGTATTTTAGTTTAAAGAAAATAGTGTGTGAAATGTTAGTTTAAATGATGTTTTTTAATGTTTATGGATTCAAATACTGAATTTGCTGTGTCGAAATAAAAACTAAACTGAGTTTTTCCATGTAAAAAAAGTAAATTTATTTTCATTATAACAATAATTTCTTGTAACTAATTTTCACAGTAATTACACTATACAGTCTTACCTGTAAAAAAAGAAACAGCATTTAAAGTTGACCTTTCACACACTATTTACAAAACTTTTTTCTTTAAACTTAAAAACAACACATTTTCGATTATGAAGTTTTGCTTCCATAAAGCAAAGTTTATAAAATAAACCATCGAATGAATACGTGTTCCCTTTTTATCTATAAACACCCTCTGGAAATGAAATTGATCAATATAACATTGTATAATTGATTGCTAGCACTATGACCTCAACTGCCCTTGTTAATTTTTTATATTTTTCAACATCCCTTCCAATTATTTTTGTATGGCATGAGAGTAAAGGAAATAAATTTTAACTACATTCCGTCGGCTGTAAATAAATAAATTTCTTGGTATTTTAAATGTTCCTTTAACCTTACACAATCTTTTCTATCTCAATTATATTATTACATACTGGATACTCATGTTGAATTGGTTTATTTTTCTAAGAAATCTATTCAATCCATTTAAGATTACATGATAAAAATAACACGAGAGGTTCATAACTAACTATTTAGAAATAATAATTGCAATTCCATTAAGAAAAAAACATTAACTTATATAACAAGTATATGTTGTAACATGATACTCCCAGGTTTTGAACCGATCACAAATCGCGAACTTCAGTGAACTTCGCTTGACAAGCGAACTATGCAATACATTATACATCATCCAGCCATTATACATAATGTTATTTTGTATTTTATTTTTTTTAAACATATAATGTAAACAATAAATAAATCGAAATACAAAACATATCTATATACCAATGATGTAATTTTTGTTTTATATAATAGTGGGTATTACATCGAAGTTTCTATAGCCATTAACCTTAAATACATTGGCATACTCATTGATGAAGATAGCATGGAGCCACCTTTTTCGTGTTCGCGAATTGGCAAGGTCAGCAAACAAAAAGACCTAATCACTTGACCCTGTAGTAACAGGTGCAGTACGAAGCTTTCGTTCCTTCCAACCACAATGTTATCAATCCAATGTTAATTTATATCTTGTTTAATTAATGAAGTTATCTTTAATCCCAAAACCCCAACCACCAACTTGCAGAACCGTAGACTAATAAAAAGTACGGTCCCCTATCATTTACAGAAACCCAACAATATCAAGTAACATAGGTTGCAGTACTACATTTTTTTTTAAAGAAAAGTAACTAAACTAACAATAAAGTAAAACAAATAAATATATTAAACCATAAAATAAACATAACTATGAAAAAAATATATATACATATAATGTATATAAAAAATATATATACATTTATTATTGTCATTTTTAAAATGAATAACATTCCCACGGTAAAAGCTTATAAATTAATGGAGTTTTACATCATATTTATTCCATTTATCATAATTATAATTTACATTCACCTGTATTAAAAAAAAACTAGCAAATTCTTTTAACTGTAAGGCCAGATTTTTTTTTTATAGTTTACAACTTCAATTTCTATTTTTATTTTTTTAACAATATCAATTAACTTTATTCCAATTAATGTGATTTCAAAACTTTCACTTGCTTATGTCAGTTTCATTGGTGAAATATATAGAACAATATTTTTTAAAACTATATTTTCTTTAAATACGAACATTAATTAGTTTTCAATATTATGTCGTAGTTAAATCGTCCTAAAAAGGATTACATTTGTTTAATAATAATAAATAAATTATTATTATAATTTTGTAACGCGATAAGAAAAATTTCGAAAGGGCTACCAGTGGAGAAGTGGTTAGCATAACAACCTACTAAGCTCAAGGTTCGCACCCCGGCAGGTGGCCCTAGGATTTTAAAAGGGAGTATTTGATAATGCCGTTAAACGGGTGTCGACAGCCTATACGATGTGATGTCAGGTACTCATAAGAAATCCCTATCCTAATTAAACCTGTATAATTTAGGATACACAGTCCCACTATACCGTAGTCCGATTAAATAAACAAATAAAATTTCATTAAAAAGCAATGATTTTTAATGTTTGTTTAATCTTTATTTTAACAAAAACTTTCTTTAATAAGAAAATATTCATTTTCTTTATAAGATATTTCTTATATACTGGACTAACTAATCTTCTTGATATATATAATTTAATAATGAAGAAAAAAACCTTATTCCAGTCAAAACAACTGTTATTAAAAATTAACAAATGATTAAAAAACGTTTCAACACTTCCTTGTCATTTTCAATTTAAGTAGTTCTTCATACAACTATCCTTTAAAATTTACAACTCCAATCATTACTGTAAAAACAATAAAAGTACACTAAAATACAATAATAAATAACTTGTCAAA
Organism: Troilus luridus; assembly: GCA_964056705.1. NCBI lineage: Eukaryota > Metazoa > Arthropoda > Insecta > Hemiptera > Pentatomidae > Troilus > Troilus luridus. Next base: position 39,235,329 of record OZ057412.1, on the reverse strand, counting down.
AAAAACTAATAACAATAAGCATAGATACCTTGAGGTCAAACGATTTAAAATATATATAAATCCTGGAACTTAACTTTCTTCCATGGTCAAATATAATATGCATTAGACTAAAAACCAAACTTTGATCTCTGTAATACTAGATCAAATAAAATTCATTTATGAATATAAATATATTAACATATCTTTATTTTCATAGACTTCGTTAATAGCAACGTAGTGTATTTTTCTATGAAAAATATATTCCATTTCTTTTCTCAATTGATGTAAGAATTAATGTAGAGATAAAATTCCTGAAATATCAACCAGCTCTTATGTTTATTATCGAAATGGGACAATAATGCGGAATACCAAAACTATTTGCTATAATTATTTATATCTCGTTTTTAGTAGTAATAAAAAATGGAAAATTTGTGAACTATATTTGGTAAATAACTGCAGGAAAAAAAGAAGATATATTTTCCCAGGATGTAAATAAAGTGTATTCCCCAGTTACCAGAGCAGGCTATAGTGGTAGTAAGAGGAAGAAGATGGCCCGGGTAGGGGTCAAGAAAATTCTCTTATATAGGGAGAACTTTTTATTAATTTTCTTCACCACAATGCAGGTGGAGCACATTGCAGGTCTTCTTCAGGGCTAATGGGTAGAGGGTGATAGTAGTAGTATTAGTATACATAGATAAGATGTATCGTAAAAAAACTTCAGGATTTCAATAAAAACATGGTAGCTAACAAATAAAGTCGTTTATCGGTTATAAGAAATAAGGGTTAGATGGTGGGAATCAAGTGAACCATTTTTTATGTACCATTTTTTAAGGGCAAACCAACCATTGCTTTTAAGAAGTGAAAGAGAGGGTCATTTTATTTGCATGTCAGCGCACTATCCTGTATTGGACAAGAAGTTAGATAAGATGACAGACTACACTAGTAAAAATAGAATAGAAACGAATCCTTTTTTTTTTTAAATAAAATAGTAGAACTGTTTTTGTTTTTTTTAATCTACAAATGTAAAGGACGGTTTAAATCTAATTATTCATACAAAACAATACTAATAACCACAATCCTTGTATCAACACTCCAAGAGTTCACAAGTTTTTTCCAAACGGGATTGGCTCTTGGTGCACGCCGTATACTACCAGCTTTAATTTTTTTACAGCAGTAAAAAGCAACATTAACTCAAAATTCCGTTTGGGTTTCAGGTCGGTTTCCATTTAAGTCAGATTTCGTGACAGAACAGAAAGGCACGATTTCATTTCGTTCCTTCCTCCCCCGAACCGGCGATCGAGGAACATGGATCACAAATCAATGTGGGACATTTCTTTACTCAGACCCGTCATTACGTCGTAGCATTAGGACCCGGTCGTGTCGGCTTCATAGCGTCCCTCCGTCGGCGGCATCAAAAATAGTCCATCTTGTCTAGCTCACAAGGAATCTACAATGGAACATTAAAATGAAAAAAATAACTCGCAGACTAACTTATTTGAATTTCTGATAGTATTATGTTAAGTATTTGCAAACAATATTTTGAACCTAATTAGAAAATTAGGTATCAGTCCCACAAGGTTTACGTAAGGTTAGCGCTTCGAGTTAAGTTACAGGTTTTAAATTTGTATTCGTTTATTTTTTAATAATATTCTCAAAAATAAATATAACTATATTACTGGCATTACAAATTAACTTTTACTGACTGGATAGATATTAAAGAACCGAGTTACATATACTGTTTAGGTTACATCATCATCTATACTTCGAAATTATCTTTTTTAACGTTCATTTCCTAATAAAATGATCACCGAAATATTCGCATTTCCCATAACTACTCACTTTTTTTCGTACTGAAACTTACAATTAATTTTTTTTTTTCGAGAATATTAAAAAGTTCATGAATCAAAAGTTAAAATTTTTCGCGACATAAGTCGAAGAGACAACCTGTGGAACTAATATAAAAATATATATAAATAAGAAAATCATGCACTAGAAATTATTCTTCGATATATTCATTATCATTGCTTATCATCTATTAAAACAAAATATATGACACAAAGAAGACAAAATATCATGGCGTTTTTATTTATTTTTTCAAGTATGAGAGATTTAGCATCAAAACTTTGAATTTGATAGCTTCAAAAGTATCCAATAACATATACAAGCGATTTTCTATTAAAAACATATTTGATGTTAAGTAGCTAAGAAAATGGCTCGGGTGGAGGTCAAAATAAATTCGTAAACAGCAAGAAACTATTCATTAAATGACGATTAAAACATTGTATTTATTTCGTTTGTTCTTAAATTTCTTATATGCATTATTAACGATAAATTCAACATTGGTTCTATGTCTAAATACACACTCACACACAAATAAAAATATACATATGTAAATAAATATACATATATAAAAGATAACAGTTAGGCAGTATTTCCTACAAGGTCTAAAACTAGCCTGTTAAAGTTTTTACGGCAGTAAAAAACCACTCAGTCAAAAGATATAAATATTTATTAGTATTGAAGAGCTAGAAGAAGAATGACCGCTTATCATAACAAACACCACGAAAGGAGCTCTGAACAAACATATAAACAAAAGAAAAGGTAATGGAGGTTAGCAAGAGGAAAAGTATTTTAAAATAATACGAAAAGTCTAAGATTTAAAGCAACGACTCAAAGATGCTAAAGTAGCTTAAGCAAAATTAGAATCTTTAGTATAGACTGGGGACACCTAACGGTGGACCTACACCCATTTCACAAATTATAAGCGTTCTTCATAAGTTTAAATCACTTTTTTATGACAGACTTCTATTATAAATGAAATAACATATTAAATTTTGTTATATAATAGAGACATTTAGAATTGGGAATTATCATTATTTATATATATCTATATATATATGAAGCACATTTGTTATGTAGGAACAGCAGTGACTGATGCCCAGTATTGGATAATGGATTACTTGTTGGACAAGGCATTACGGTCCGAAGACAGTTCGCATATTAGCTCATTGGTTGCACCACAATCGTGACTGTGTGGTATAAAACCGGCAGGGAATCGTTGTATTTAAGATCCTTTGTTTTATTTTAACTATATTTATGTTATTCAAAGTTTTTTGAGATCAGAATCCAGCGTACAGAATGTCAAGAAATGCGAAAAAGTGGAATAGTTCGGGATTGGGGAAAAATAATCCTTGGAAAAAAAGGTTCTGGGAATAAGAAGAGTGGTTTCTCATTTACGGTATGAAACCGATTTACAACTGTAAAATAAAATATTAAATTGTCACCTAAAAAATTGTTATTAAGAGTGAGGAAACAAATAACTTGTATTGTCACCAGATGTAATTTATTTTTAAAATTCTATTAACATAAATCGGAATACATAATGTAACAGGAAATGAGAGAACCGAAATAAATCGGCTTTTGTAAAGATAAATTCAAATACATTACGATAGCAGGATTTTAAATCAGGCAAATTTAATCGTATCTTCTTCAAATAACCTTAAAAAATATGTAATTGTGTTGCAAATGATAACAAGTGTGACTTGAGCAAAAGATTCATTCGCAAAAATATTATTGAAATAGCGAAAGATAAATTATGACATTGATTTAATAAAATTGTTCTGTAGTGAGATATACATAGTTCTTGACAGATGCTATCAATAGATCTTAAGTTCAATACATTTTTGGAAATGCTCTAAAGTATAATTATATGGCAATAATAATGCGGGGAGAACAAAAAAGAAAAGAAAATTATAGATTGGCATGTAAGAAATACATTTAAGGGAATTATTTATCTAAATCAATAAGATAATAATGACTCACCTCCTACTCCTGCGTTGGTGATGGTAACCCAGAAGTCGATGGTCTTCTCCGGTCCAAGTTCTTCGTAGTCCCACTTCTTCTTCACCCGTACCGCACCGTTCGGTTCGACCGTAACCCACGGATTCTCGTCTCGGATTTTGAATGTCTCCCTTTCAGTTTCTTTCTCGAGTTGGAAGACGATTTTTCCTTCTTGCTCCCCATCGCTCTCAGTAAATTCGATTCTCTTGGTAGGCCTCACTGCTCTGGTTACTCTTCTCTTTTCTATTCTATGAATAGCGTTTTCTTCTTCTTCATTGAACTCTAGAAAAACTCTTGAAGGTTTCGATTCCCTGGAGGGCATTCTCAGATCGTGCGAAATCACTGTCAGTTGGTATTCGGTATTGAGGGCAGGATCCCCCGTGAGCAATATTTCACCAGTCTGAGGAACTATGATCGCCATATTGGTATGGGTCGCTAACCTGTAGGCTACTTTATCACCGTCGGCATCAGTTGCGTGGACTCTCCCCAATTTCGCGAATCTCTGCCACTCTGTGCCATTTATCTTTCCTAACGAAAACCTATAGACCTTCTCGTCGAATTGTGGGCTGTTATCGTTGACGTCTTCGACATCCACCAGTAATTTCACATTCGCCTTGTCGATTCCTCTCGCATCACTAGCCTGGAGCCCTAACCTATAGGAAGATCTATGTTCCCTGTCCAGAGGTCTCGTAGTCACGATGGCTAGCGATTCGTTTTTCAGTAATTCGAAGGCGCCGTGATCGCCAGATATAATTGTATACTTGATAGGACCCCCAGTGCCCTTCCCTTCGAGTTTGATCTCCGGAAGAAACACCCTCGTCCCAGGAGGAGAGTTCTCTTTGACTTTCGCTCCTTCAATGAGGGAGTTTGGAAACCTCAACATATCCCGTCGCTCCAGGACGTACATGTGAAGGCTATGGGTCGATGTTGTGTTGGGTGTCTCCTCAAGGACTCCCAGGTTGACGGGGAGGTTGAGTAGCGGAGCGAGATCTGCTGTAGTCATGACTATACCATCTTCGAGAACGGCGAAGTACTGGGCGACGGGGGTGGATACGAGGGAATAGGACATGTGGGATAACGCAGGCCTCAGCCGGCGGACCGTGAATCCTGGCCGGGCGTCTTCAGGCAGGACGGTGACCGAGCGGCGGGCCGATCCGGGGGTGGCGAGCGCTACCAGCGCGGCCACAGCGACGGCCCAAGTAGCCCTCGACATCACCTCCCTGCGAAAGAGAAAAACATTTGTGAGAAAACATTGGCAAAGAATTTTACTTAAATATTAGGTAATAAAATAAAAGAATATGCTTTTTTAAAATAAAGAATTGCAATTGTTAAATATTCAATAAACCTTAATCAAATAACAGTAAAATGTAATGTACATCAAAGTACTATGCTTAATGCTACAAATTATATTGAAACAAAAAATAAAAACAAATTAAATAATGATTTTTATTTTTATTGACCTATTGAAACATGTTATATATATTTTTTCCCACACATACTTCTATAATTTAATAATTCAATTAATCTATTAATTAGGTGACTCATCAAAGTCGTGAAGACAGAGTGGATATTGTTATCGACTGTGAGTCGAATCTTATAATCCTCTAAGAAATATTAGTCAATCGGTCTAGATATCTCACAACAATGAGCCATCATTTATTATCCACGAAACAGCTTACGCGCTGTTCTGTTTGTAATACTCATCTTAGAATTTAGTATGTCATACTCGTTATCTAGTTAAATTCTTAATGTAAAATAACATTTTATGTTATAATCATAATTATAGATAATAGTCGGTAATATTTGCATTGCGGAAGCCGTTATTTAGCCGATTGAGCTCTGTTTTCTTAATATCTAGATTTTAAGAGATATCTTAATATCTGAGATTGGAGATATCTGATTTCTAGATATCTAATTCTTATTCGGTCTAGATATCTCACAACAATGAGCCATCATTTATTATCCACGAATCACTAACTAATAATACAATAACACTTCTGAATCAGTTCAAAAGCAGAAATATTATTTCTGCTCTATATTAACAGGCAATCAAAGAAATATAATCGAAAAAAAATGAATTTTGGGTGACGGACTCTGCTAATATATTAAAACTCCGGATCTTCTAGTTGTAGTGGCGTTGGGAGTTAAGGGAAACCCAGTAACGGAAGGTTCAGCTCGGTCAGGGTTTAGCTCCAGAGGGGATCAAAGTATTCAGGAGGCTTGTTGTTCCGAGGTTACGTGGACTATTTTGCTGGACTTATCACCCGGAAAACAGATTCACTGATTCCGAGCTTATCAATTGGCCTCGGACAAGGCATATCCATACGGGTAGGCACGAAAGGAGGAAGGAACGGAAAGAGGAGAATCTTCAAGCCAAAATCCTAAAGTATGTTTGTGGACGCACTTATTTGTGTGTTTATTTTTCTGTGTGGTTCTGATATCATCGATCAAAAATGTTGAAGCACTAACAAGCCTGCAAAATCTAGTTCCGCCTCATCCATCGAGATAGAAAACAAACAAGCAGCAGGGATGAGGAAGAGCCGGCTCGAAGGACACCTGGCCTCCCTTCGTCACCTGTCCATTAGGGCAGGACTCGCCCCCCCCCTCGAGGAGTCCTTTTTTATTATCCCCGGGACAAATCCCATTGTGTTCCACTCACGTGCGTTCTCACCCACCTCCCATTGTTGTTCGGTAATAACTTAACTGTTCCTCGGTACCGGCTTATCCATTCACACCCGTGTGCCGTACAATCAAGTGGGAACCTATTATACAATTATATACGATTTATTTTGTCACTTATTGTTTTGAGGATAATGCGTTATGAGGGAACCGGAATGTTTTCAATGGGGCCGCGGCGGAATCGGGAGGAGATTAATGGGGATTGAAGAATGTAGCATCTGCCGGCTCTGGGCAATATAAAACACTGTAATGTTTTCTTGTTGATAAAATTAACGGAAAATTACTATTAATCTTTTTTATCTTCTAAAATCGTCTTATTGAATACTTAATGAACATATTATTTTATATTATGGATACGAAAATACCAAAGATATAAAAGGTCCGAAGCTTAGCCCACCTTCCCACCCTCCTCAGGTCGAGGACAGGTTAGGACATCAGCTTCTTCCGATCGATAGTCACCGCTGCCTAATTCTAATGTAATATATATTCTTGATGGTCATGAAAAGTGATTAATTTTCTCAAATCGTTCGAGAAACGAAGATCACTGTTCTTTGAAGAACTTTAACATAATAAAATCCTTCGAGGTAACATTTGAAAAACCAGATTATGAAGCAATAAGGCGCACTGCAAGTTAGTAAAAACATTAGTTTTATGTTGATCTGAGCTTACGCTGTTCTGTTTGTAATACTCATCTTAGAATTTAGTATGTCATACTGGTTATCTAGTAAATAAAATTTGATGTTATAATCATAATGGTAGATTAATAGTCAATAATATTTTTATTGCGGAGACCGTTATTTATCCGATTGAACTGTGTGTTCCAGTTGCTCAAAAGAATTTAGACCTGAAGATGGCTCACGATATTGCAAATAATCTGGCGTTCGGAATAAAAACATAGACTGACTGGACCATCGTTACTCATCATTCCATCACATAGATCAGCCAATAAACCTCAACAATTCAATCCCGTATATTTCTGTATAAGTTCTTTGCCGGCATTCTATAATAAATAAATAAATGAATATTATATATATAAAAAAGTGTGATGAGTTGATTCATTAATTTATAATTTGAATGGAATGACTCGTTTATGAATATGGTGAGGGAGGTTGTTGAAATAGAACTCGGATATTCTATATATCGGATCGGATATAGGCAGTGCGCAGATTTGAATTCCACCAGCAGCAGTAAAAATTACTGTCGAAAAAACTCATGAGATAAATCTTGATGTATGCGCTGAGTTTATTTGGTCTCTGCTCTAAGTTGAAAACAAAAGGACTTTTAAAAAACTAAACCAGAAATCAACCAGCCTTGATAATATGATGCATAACTAGAGTTGGATAGCGGTGATGTTAGGTTTGGTTATAAGATGCGGAAAAATAAATCCATAACAACTACGATAACAGATAAAGTATAGATAGCTTCTTTGTCCTTCTTCAATAACCGTAAAACATCTTCGGGAACGGATTGAGAAATCAGACGGACAATAGGCGTTTCCACCAAACAACGCGAAATGCAGTTGGGCATGAAACGAAACGCAACAGTTACATGGAATGCAGTCAGGCGCAGACTGGCCAAGAAAGGGGGTACTAAACTGCCCCGCCAGCCTCAAATACATTCAGTTGCAACGATGTACCTTTATTATGAACCAAAATTTATCATACATATTATATAATATATATTCAAACTGTTTCGTATAATGTATAGAGAATAGTCATTTACACAACTCCAGTATGGGTAGTTAATAACCATTAGATAGATTGAGGTAGTGTCTAAATAAATTTCAATTATTATGCTTTGGAGAAAATGGCTTTACTGTAAACGTATGCTAGTACAAAAACATGAAGCAGGGTTACATGCTGAGCCATTTTGCCACAGACATGAAATACAAAATTTTAATAAGAAATAGATATATTTTGAAATCATGAGTGTATATTTTATTTTTAGAATTATTTTACGAATATGTTTATATCTTGGATATATTGAATATGTATGTATAGAAGAAAGTGTATGCATCGCATTCGTTTCGTCTTCATATTCCTCAAAATTTCACAACTTAAATCTTTTTTAGGGGTCAGGTATTCGATACTTGTTCCTTAATTTTCCAAATGGTGATTTGAACAGGACGATTATGTTTACCTTTGATCAGTTCAACGGATATATACTCGTACCTTAAGTGAAATATGCATATGCCCTAGGATTGGGAGGCACTCCTGTAGCTCTCCCGGGTAACAATAAAAGGCTATCCTTAATTAGGAGGAAAAACAGGGAACTGACAATGTGCCTAATCAAGTTAACTCTTTACACAGACTATAGTTATTGAAATTTCAATAACTTAGGATAGCCCGAACCCTGGCAATATTTCTATGTAATTTGAACTAATTTAAAATACAAATTATTTTAATAACCCCATAAATATTTTTGTTCCTTAAAATACCTTCAAAAAATATAAATACTGTTCTATGAAATATCTTCTTGAATATCTCAAAGAAAAAATGGATAGGTTATTAGTATTGGATATATTATAACCCTACGCTTCAACAAAGTATTACATAATTCTTTATAACTGCCACATAATCATAATCAGGTAAATATTGAAAAATCTCGTCATCATGAGTATTTTTAATTTTTTTACTAGACGCAATCAAATTACACCAGAGATAATAATCTTAAAAATTCACTAGATTCCAAACAAGTTATTTTAAAATAGGGGGAAAATGAAGATTTATTATTAAAGAAAAAGCGAGGAATTGTGGAAGCTTGCCAGCAAGGGACGTGAAAGACCTTTTGAAGCTCACTCAACGCTGCAAAATGGATTTTTATTTTGTTTTTATAATAATATAATGGCGGAAGAAATCGATAACAATATTTGCATCGATGCATAATTCAAATAATCTAAATTTCTAAAAATAGAAACAATAGAAGATTACGTGCGATATTTATACGCAGCATTGGCCGTTGAATGGCACAAGACCAAGGTTGTCGCATCCAACATTACTAATACCAGAATATTCTGATCCAAACATTATCACATCAAACATGGCTATAAAGAAAACCTATAAACATTATTTATTTAGTGTACGTTTAATTTACATTTGCACCTGCGCAATTTCGTACCAAGAAAATTTGATCTGTGTATGCTTTTTCTACATGATTTTCAGGAATATGATGTTTTTGATTGATCAATAGTTCTTGAGTAGGTCTCTATGACATTGTCTTTTTACTCTTCTCCTAGCAAGTCCGAGTAACAGGAAATACGAAAGAGAATGAACAGACGAAATGGATGTTGTGTTGATGAGTGGAATGTTGTGCATTTGTTATGAATATATATTTACAGTGGGTATGTTTATGTCGTTGTTTAAGGTGAGATTCGAAATAAACCAAGCAACCTTAACAATTTTAACAACAAGACCTATAGTCCAGAAGATATGGTAATTGTTTATAGCGTCTTGTCAGTTCTGGCCTTTTTCATTTTGTATGCGTGTCTTTTATCCAAGTATAGTCCGAGATAACGTACACAGTTTTTATCAAGTTATTGTCTTGCTTTATATTAAGATATTCCTTCGAATAGGCTAACGTGGCTCGATATTGTGGCGATTATTTTGATTTGCTAGTTGTGAAACCACTTTTATAAATGGTATAACTGATTTTGGAGAGCGACGTTAGTTAAAACATATGACTAAAACAACTGACCAATTTATAAGTAAATGATAGTTATACGTATTATACACGGTGTGACCTGTGTTCTAGTGGTTAGCATAACAACCTTCTAAGCCCAGGATCGCAGGTTCATAGCCCGGCAGGTGGCTCTAAAATTTTTAAGAGGGAGTAAATCCTTGCTTATGCCGTCCTTCGGAAGGGACATTAAACGGGGGTACGATATGAGGTACTCGTTAAAAATCCCTATCTTAATTAAACCTGGATAGACAAAGTTTAGAGCTCCAACTGTAGCATTGTCCGATTAGGCGTAGCAGCATAAAGTGATTAAATAAACAAACAAACATAAACAAAAAGTATTACGTTATAATATTCCCCTACAAGTTATGAGGCAAAGAATTTTTCTTAAATTTTATTTATAAATTAGAACATTTTCATTACAAAATAAAATTGATCAATTCTTTAAACGACAAGATTCCTATTTGCTCACTTAAAAGGATAAATAAAACGTTTATATTATAAACGCAAGCCCGATGATTGAGGTAGGCAATTACTCACGAACTCGACGCTTAAACCGTCCCCTTGGTAAACTATCATCTAATCATAGGTACAGGATCACCTTTCCTGTACCGGTATTATTAGGGACCCGAAGAATGTACAATAATGACAAGGAAGGGACGGCAACAAAACAAAAACAACGCCATAAATGAGTAAGAAGTAGTACGGAGAGCCGGGCTGAGAGCGACCTTGGTCAAGGTCAGCAGGAAGGAATGCCGGCAGAACATGTTGAGTGCCTCTCTGTATACCTTCCTCATCAACCTCTGTATGCTTTACGGCTCGGTCCAATACCAAATCAGGGGATATTCATCGTAGAAACGAACTTAAGCAAAAATTAATTACAATAAGTAGATTCTTGCCCGGTTGGTACCCGGATATTCAGAGCCCCGTGTCTCGAAAGTTCTGAATTATACTACTTAGACAATCCCATTAATCGGCAGAGTGTAAATAAACAATAACATATTTTATATCATCATTTTAATTACATGTTATTCAATTTATTTTTAATAATAGATAAATAAGGCTAATAGATATAGGAAGCGGAGTGGCTCAGTGGTAGAGCACTGAGTTGCCATGCCGGAAATCCTGGTTCAAATCCCACTGCAGGCCATGACTTTTATTTAGTCTGATTGCAGCGGGAGATGGATCATATAGGATCTAGTAGAACCCTCCTGGGGCCCACCCAGCCTCTATAAAATATTATAAAAATAGGGTACCCAAAATAAGGGGGAAAAATCTGGCGGTTGAGCGTGACCTAGGACAAGTCACCTCCTTGCAGAACCGTTGTCCATGAAACAGTACAGTCTCTACAATGTACTGAACGCCAGACCCGTGATGGGTTGCAGTGGTACAGGTTTTTATTTTTAATTAAGGCTAATATATTTCACAAACAATTAATATTATAAATGTACTACTTTTTAGATAGATCGTCCCATATATTTTTGTTTATTTCTTTAATCAAGAATCAAACAAATTAAAAAATATTGTAACTATTGCCGAAACGTCTTTCTTAAATTACACATTTGTATAGAATTTATTAGTAACAAAAATAATAAACTATTTAACATACTTAGGATATGATAATATAAGAAATTATTTAAAGACCGTATGATCCTCTTTCATGATAATAAAGTTTTAATCACGATTAGATAGGTATAAAAAAAAAGAAGCTTATATTTCACGAAGAGTTTTCTGGGTTTCTTAGCCAACGATTATGGCGGATTTTATTTTTTTCAGAACCTCCTTTATTATATGAATTACAATTACAAATAGGTCGTAAAAACTATGGCTTCTATATAAATAAAAACCTTCTGTTACCTTTCGGTACGATTATGCCGAAATGTTTGGTACTTTGTTGTCTTTTGTAACTTAAGGGCATGGGAATCGAAGTAAAACAAAAAATAATAATAAAAAAAGTAATAACAAGCCTTAAAAAAAATTAAATACTATTTCAGTAGAAATCGTTTCCATGTTAACATATAATTTTTATATTTATATAAAATAATATCTAATCTAATATAATATTGATTTTTAGATAGTTAAATCGAGTGTTTTTCACAGCTATATGAAAGTTCCGAAAATTCTGGCCTCAAGCATGTCAGTAGTCTGGTTTGTAATATTATTTACAACAAACTAATTACTGCTCACCTACTGTTAATAATAGAAATAAAGTTTTTTTGCCACCGAAGAAATTTTGATAATAGAATATTAAGTGTTATTCCATAACTGAAAAATAACATAACTGGTACTAAAAAAAACAAGAAAAAAACGTTAGATGAAAATATTAATAAAACCGTTAGCAATAAGAACTTTTAAAAGCATCGGCATTGAACGTTCGGACTTTTAATTTTTATTGCTAATTTATTCAAATACAGTCGCTACTTGCCAAAGGCTAGCGATTAGCTTTACGAATTATTAACATTCTTAAGGAGTGGCTTTAGGTCAAAGGCCAACAAAATTTATCTGCGCAAATTGGCTTTATATATAGAATTTTTAAAAAAATAAAAAAAATAGTAGAAACATATTATCAAAACCAGCTTACTGTAATGCACACATGATTACACTGATAATAAATTATTAATAAAAGAAGGAAAGGCCATTGAAAAAAATGTTAGATCTTAGTTCCGCAATTCCGGGATCATTGAATAAGAGCACACAGTGAACACTAAGTAATGTAATTTATAACAATTAGTGTATGAATATACTTAAGTTGTTTGATTTATATATTTCAAGTTTTGAGACTGAAAGGTTTATATTAATTATGTCTAACATATAAATAGGTAAAGGCATTTGATAGATTAGAATTCACAAGCAAATAAACAAATAGAAAACCGCCGACAATAAACAAACTATATAAATTAATTAAATAAACAAAGCACATATTATACAGATTTAACTAATGAGTTCTGCATGATACAACGATGATTTAATTAAATAATTATTATAATAAAAAATCATGACTATAAGAGAAGTAGAATTATTAACACTGTATCAACACTTTATACAACAAAAAAAAGTTAGAAGGTGAGGTGATCTGAGGTAAGCACGTAATTTAATTGTAAAGTTTTTAAAAATCTATGGTGCATTTACTCTGTACGCTAACAAAACTTATAAAATTGTCATAACTTAATTTTTCATTATTCTATCTGCTATTTAAAAATCAACTAATCATAATAAAATTTTTATAAGCATCAAAAGATACTGGTGAAAAGGTTTATTAAAATACTTTTTTTAAATGTTTAATATAATTTTGGAATTATTTGTTATTCTAAAATTATTGTTTAGTTAAGCCTATTCGGTATAGCAATTTTGTAAAATAATTGAAACTGATCAGTAAAAACCAAGTCAAGGAGACATATTTTTCAAGTTAATTGAACTTCAAAACAGCATATTTCACTTAAACTTTTGGTTTAGGACAACAAACAACAAAATTAAATAATATATTCTTATTAACTGACTATCACCTAAAATGTGTAAATTAAGAAGCCTCCGCGTTTTTAGTCTAAAACATTAACCACATGACATCCATCCTATCAAATTTCATTGTTTCAATTATTTACCATTTAAGTAAAAATATTCCAATACTTCATTCCGATTCATCCACGTAGACAGTAAGCCAAAGTATGTTAAAATAATAGAGTAAAAATCAATTCCATCGAGAAAGGAAGAAGATTGTAGTTTAACTTACAAAATTACAAATGATACAATCAGTCAATTTATTTGTATGCCTAACAAATTCCACAATAGAGTAAATAATTTTATTAATAGTGGAGGATGGAAAAAGTTGAGGGGTGCAGTCAAAATAAACACCAAATAAGTGAGGACTTATTTATTAATTGTCCCTACGTTTCGACATACTTTGTAGGTCATCTTCAGGGCAAATAGAATGAGTTTGCGGCTAGTTGAACCGTGTCCACACGGTTCCCATAGCCGCAACTAATTTTATTAATTTATTTATTATATTTAATTTATCAATTTTCAGTTAACATTCCTCTTTAAACAGAACTATAATTTAAATATATTAGTTATGTGAAATAATGATATTCCTAACTAAATCAGGCCGGGTAAATTATACTAAATCTACCTATTAATTCGTCTTAGTATGAACTTTTCTTAGATCTGAATATGAGTGTAGTTATTACGAAGAATGATTGGTAATTTTGCTTTTGATAAAATAAAAAAAACAACTAACAAATTACAACAAACGCAGTAGAATTATTCAAGGAACAATACTATTTAAGTAGAATGCAAAAATACAAATGTTCTGAATGAAAACGTTCCTAAGAAGACCCCACTTCATTAAATTTCCATAATGGCTGCAACACGCAAAGGTCAGTGGGTGAATTAGGACAGCTGAGTCAAGGTGCAACTGAACAGCTGTCTTCAGACCCAATACGAAAGTAATAGTGATGAAATAAGCTTGATGCAATATGTTCGATATTAGTTTTTAACCTCCTTAAACATCAAAGACCTAACATTTGTTAGTACATAAAACTTGATAACTTTTGTCTATACATAAAATTCACTTATTAAATAAACGCAACATAACTGTTGTATCCGTCGAAATATTAAAGGCACAAATCAACGTACAAGCGGCAGAATGTGATATCTTGTTACTTACCAAAACAAAGTATAACACAAAATCCATATATAATACTCTTACACGATATTATTTATGAATATTTTTATTTTGTGTATATGTGTAGATGAATATGTATGGATACAAGGAGGGAGAGTAGGCATAGAAATCTTTATGTCAATGATTTATCTTAAAATCAAATAGTCTCATATAAATCTAAACTAACAAATTACTACAGAATACATTGAATAATTTCAAGATATGTATCAAATTCACTTAAATATAATTTTATTTCATTGCAGACAAATATTTATAAATTAAATCAAAAGCAAGGTTGTCCATGTAAAAAAAGTGTGCCGCTACAAACCATGAAGTATTAGATTCAGTTAGTGGTAGGTGATATAATCATTCTGAGGCAAGGGTGCAGGAACATGATTTGTCCGAGACCACGCACAATCACCAAGATCTTTCTCCCAATTCTTAATCCACTTTATAGAGGCAAGATGAGTCCAAGGAGCGTCTTCAGATCCCACACAGTCCATTTAAGACTGTTAACACATTTATTAATAATAATCTGTCACAGCTGGATTCAAGCCCAATATCTTCAGCTCTGCAACTCAGCACTCTACACACTGAGCAATCCCCCGTTCCCTAATCATAATTTTTTTTTTCTATTTGGAAAGTAAGTCCTAGGCCTCACGCAATTTTGAGTAATTATGTTTTTTTCTATATACCCATAGTAAACTGGTCCAGGTTGATTTAATATTGAGAAAAAATAAACCATTTAATCTGACACTAAATCCTTGACTTCTAAGTCAAATAATTTTATCTTAATCGAAGCTTAATAAATAAAAAATGTATTGTATCAAATGATTTAACTAATTAAAAATGTTCCTAAACAAAGGCCTACTAAAAATCCTCGTTTGTTATTGACAACCAATGGAATTTGAACTAAAACCATAATTACAGTTAATCATGATATCGCTTCGTCACAGTGTATTGTTACATTTAAATCTAAATATTAAAAAAGTTGTATGCTGAATGTAGGAGGAAAACCGTAAAAGGATAATTATTTACTAGAACAGTCATCGTACAAACTATAATCTTGAGTCAGCACAGCTCAAGACGATATAAAACCTTATTGATTCCAAGATGGGTTTTTTTTTCCTGAGATTTGTGAGCAATATTAAGCCAACAACCAACTGCTTGGTTAGCAACAAATAATTAAAAGGTGTGAACATTTCAGTGATTCAGAGATTTAATTACACTCTCAATATATAACATATTATTTTTGCGATAAATAATAACTGTAACTGTTTATGAACAATTTTTTGGAGATTGTCTTAAAATCCAAGTTTAAAAACTGTGGATGTTATGATTTTTTTTTTTAAATAAGTGAGTCTCAATAAATTTGAAAATTTGAAGTTGAATCGAAATAAAAGTAAAATAAAATACATTTTTTTTTTTTAAAGGGAAAAGTGTTTCTACGTATAAATAAGGAAATCAATAAAATAGCTAATATTGCATATTTTGATCATTGAATCCTAAAAAATAGATCCATTATACAGTTTATATCAACAGTACGTTCCCATGAATAAGTATAATTCAGAAGAAATAATCCTTCGATTATTGCACCGGAAGAACAAGTACATATAACATGTTACAAGTTTGTTCACAAATGTATATTATAGATACCCACTAATCCAAATAAATATATGTTCACATATCAGTCACGCTGGTTTAGTGGGAATGTAGAGCTCGTATCCTACGAATTAAAAAAAAATACCATGTTCTCATAACGGGAACAAAAAAATTAATATTCCCTTACAGAGCTGACAGTTATATAAACCACGTTTATTAATCTTTGTCAGCAAACAAGAGGTTCACCCATCACTTTGTTTGACTTTCTGATTCTATTTAATGCTAAATGAATAAGAGAAATTATATGCAAGATGAATGTTTTATTTAAATTTTATATTTGAATAATATGATTACTTAGTTAAAACAGCTCACGGTTTTTTTTGTTTTTATTAGACATTTAGCACATACGTAGAAATGCAAATTGTGAACTTACCGCTTTGAAATAATTTTAACCGAATAGAAAATTGATTCATTTACGTAGAAGTATTATAAGTAAGTATATAGAATTATATATACAATATAATACCTAATAATAATGTTTTACCAGTTATGAAGATCTTTTCTCTTTATTGTAGGTATGTATGAATTACTTCATTTATGTGAAATATTTATTCGTGTTTTATGATTTCGTCGATACAAATGCTAAGAATAAAATGTAAAAAAACCCATGTTTTATTTTCGATCATTAACGATTACTTCAGGTTTGTTAATTGATATAAAATTAGTATAGAATCATATATAAGGCACAAAAACAACCTATAATGTCACTTTTTAAATAGTTTTTGACGTTAGGTACTGATTGAGCAAATAAATATATATCATCTATACTTCGAAATATTAGTTGAAACTTTTAGTTCTTGATAAAATGATTCCCGAAATCTACTCATTAGCCATAATTACATACTCTTGCCCATATTAAAGTACAAGATAACTTGTACTTTCGGAAAATATTAAAAGGGAAACGAATGGAAAAGTAAAAAAGTTGTTGTAACTCTACTCGAAGTGACAACCTGCGGAACAGATACTAGAAACAGATATAGATACCATTCAAAGCCATCACAGGGCCTTTCAAAACATATCATCGATCCAAATGCCATGTATCGAATGTGAAAAACACCACTTTTTATGAGAGTGAAAACTGTTTCAAGTTTAATTCATAATCAGTACCTACCTAGAAAGCTAATTTACCTTTGTCATTACAGGTTCTTTAGTGTGCCTTATAGATCATTCTATATTAATTTTATATCAATTAACAAACCGGAATGAATAACCAAATTATTTTCTTTTTTTTTAAATAAATAATTTTAAAGTTTGGTTATCTTTTAAAACGTGGTATAAGGTCGAATGTTCTTTATACTATACTTTTTTTTAATGGTTTTAGGGTATCAAAATAATTATATTGTAAATATTCCTCACATCAATTTTTCATCAATCACTAAATAAACAATGTTGATAAAATTGAGCTATTTTAAAAGTAAAAATTATAAATAATTCCATTCCTAAAACATGATAGATGTCATTTTACTACTTAGGTACGGATATATGTCAAATACAAAGAAAATAAAGGTGCAAAGATTTATTGCTTTGGGAAGTTTTCTCGTCCAATGTCAAAAATGACATCTGCAAAGACCCAATTAACTGAAGTTAATGAGCATTTCATTTTCCATTCCGGAGGAACAAGGGAGCGGGGGATTAATACCTGCCAGGGAATGGAAAATGGGGAAAATAAACTGTCAGCTGAGATCGGGAAATCCCTTTCTCCCTGATGGAATAACATTCAGATTTAATCAGGTAAAGTGTAGACTCCGAATCGATGCCGCAAAACCTGACAGCAAAAAACTTTTTTCTCTTGGAACTGACACAACGAGGGATTGTGTAAACAAATGGATTCAATTTTTGCTTTAAATTCAACATTTTTCTAGCCGATAGCGAAGGAAATATTGCACATTTATTGGGATATGTGCCAAGGCATGTCTACAAAATATTGAATACATATTCATGGATAAAGAATATGTCTATTCTATTCTAAAATCTGTAGTCGTGTCTTCTGGTTGGTTTGACTACACATAGTCATGCGATGTTCCTCATTACATAAACACACATGTTATTAAAAGGGAGTAAAAAATCGTTGGCTATGCCGACCTTCGTAAGGGACATACACTGAGGGATCTCGAAGCTGTACAATCTCAGGAACTCATTAGAGATCAATAATCAAATTATACCTGGATAGGCAACATTTAGACTTAACACTGTAGTAAGGACTACGATCAGACAAAGCAGTATAAAGTGATGTTAAATGTATAATCAAAGGTTGTATATTTTCTCTATCATTTAGACATGCTATTAGATTACTTTCGTCATGAAAAGACTTTGAATAACTACTAAATATAAGTAACTAATAAATATTACAATCCCCTAAACTCCCTGTCATAAATCAATAGCTTAAATTTCAATAGATAAGATACAATTAAAATAAAATGGATATTCAAAAATTTTTCATTTTTTACATACGAATATTAATTTTTTAATTAATTTTCCGAAACATTCTATATCCTTAAAAACTGAAGATGTATAACTAAATCCAATATTCTGGCAATAATCCCCATTAACACCGAATATATTCTAACCTAAGGGTTGCTCCGATTGAAGAATAAGGCTGAATGTGAATATTTTACAAACGTATGCTCCACTTTTAGTTCGCTAAACATTAATATTTTTTATCATTTAATATAATTATATTATACTTTAGTGGTTTAAACCAACTAATTGATTACCATTAGAGATTATCCTAGATTTAAAATGATATTGTTATTTCATTAAAAAAAAAAAATCAATTCTTAATAAAAAAGTTTACTGGTTGAGTATCGAGTTCTAATAATATTAGAAAAAACACTATTAGAGTTGAACGTATAGGGTACGTTCTGTTGGTAATTTTACATTAAATTAACTATGAAAATCTGAAGGTAAAGATTTTTTTTTTATTGAAAATAATTATACTTTCTTCATAGTTATTGCCTAATTTGAGGAAATTAATAATGTGTTAATTGCAATTTTTTTTTATTTGTCAAATTAATTTAATGATTTCAACTTTGGGGAGATTTATATCAAATTTTAAATGTCGATTAATTAAATAAAATACTTAGTTATTCTTCAACCAATTAATCTTAAAGGAGCCGACACACTGACCATGAACTCTACAGAAGCTATTCAACCTCAAGGACGAAGCCTATAATGCGTGCCCCAGATAAAAAACGGCGGGAACACACGCACGTAATCTATTTTTACTATCGCACAATCCCAAATAATTCAAACTATATGATATGATATGTTAACTTTTAAACTACAATGATAGTCGACGTCAATTGAGGTAGGAGTTGTAATCGGAAACTTTAGAGATTTGAGATCTCTTTTGTTATCGAAATGTTTAACTCTTTATTCATTTAAAAAAAAATTTACTTCATGTAATACGTACAAATATACAAATAAGGGTCCACAACACTTACAAGCAGCAATATACTAATAATTCATGATGTAATTGCGGTTCAAACTTGAACGTTTTACGTTTTATAAATATTTAGAATTTACCAAAATAACTAATAAAACTGCCTTTAGCTCTTCACTCCAACGCATCAAATACCGGTCTGAGTAAATGAACCTGTACGTTCAACAGATAAAAAAAATATATATATATATTTAATGAAGGATTCATTTTAAAAATATTACACCCATAAATACCACAGGTCATAGGAATATCAGAGCGGAATACAAATCGGAATAAGATACTGTAAATAGTTCCATTTCGCGCCTAGAATTTAACCCAAAAGATATAAATTTTAATTAGAGTGTATATACATAAAAATGTATGCATATTTACTCCCAATGGTTGTTCCGATTAAGAATAAGGCTAAACGTATAGTTCATGAGCTAATAAAAACGTTCGAATACTGGTAGACTGAGGAGTTCTAGTAATATTAGAAAAACATTGCTAGAGTTAAACGTATTGGATACGTTAATATGTTGGTAATTTTAAAAAAAACTATGAAAACCTGAAGGGAAATAATTTTTTTTTAATTTATTAAAAAAATATACTCGTATTTTCTTCATAGATACTGTATAAGTTCTAGGAATTGTAGTAATACTTCAAAAAATATAACCGTGCTTTAAGTTCAGGCTATATTTTTCCTTTACCTCAGAATAATGTTCTAACCGATAGAAAAATAAGGCTGAGTGTAAATATTTTACCATAAATGAAATTATAATAAAAATTTTGAGATTTATAATTATAAAGTGGAAGACGCTAATTAAAGGTGGTTCAAGTTTGGGGCTTCTTGTACTTCTTATTTGTCCAGCAGGCTTTCATTCTTTGCGTGAATTAAGCTCTTCTTTCTTCGCTCCATTTTGTTCCAGTTCTCGGCGCTTTTGTCTCTGGCTTAACTTCCTATTTTTCAACTTTAAGTTTAAAATTGTTTCTTGTGTTTATGGCTTCATTATTAATTTTTGCTAATTTCAAGTCTTTCCTAATATTTTTGATCCACTCCCCTCCATTAACAAGTGATGCTAAGTATTTTACTATTCTTTTTGTAAGCATGTGGTCGGGAAGCCTCATTATGTGGCCATAAAATCTAAGACGTATTTTCCTCATGTCTATCTCTATGTTAGAATATTCTTCGATTTTTAGATGTTATCTGTAATCTATATTCTTCTTCGGTCCATCTTAGTCCCAGAATTTTCCTAATTATTTTCCTTTCCTCTTTCTTGGATTTTCCTTATATGTTTTTCTGTTAAGCGTCAAGGTTTCGCTGGCATATAACATTGTTGGTTTAATTACTATTTGAGATTTATTTATTTATTATTTTTCCCGTCTGAAGAGCGGCAAACATTTATATTAAATATTGCACTTCAATAATGTTCTTGTTTTTGTACCAGATAGAGTTAAGCTATATACGACCATGTGAACTATAAACTCGGTAAAATCCAAACCCCAGAGGCAGTGAAGTTAGTGATGTTACTGGGAGACGAAAAAAAAAGCCTTTGCCGAGAGATGGTAGCGGTGCGGGTTCGGGTTTCATCCCGCGCGCCGAGGACCGTGAACCCGTTCCGCCGCCGGCCCTTGTTAGTTTCGGCTCTTTGCTCCCTTGCCTCTTCCACCGCTTTGATATCCCAGAGGGAATGTAACGTGCTATAAAGCGTCCAGTACCCAATCCAATTCCAATGCGGTCGAATTCCAGAAGTTCACTGGTCAACACAAACCCTTTAGAAAATCGATTGTTTTACTTTTACTAAGTTATTTGTATTATTAATTAATAACCTGTCGAAGTAAACATTCTTTGACAAGATAAAAAAAAACATGCAGTTCCAAAATTCCAATATTAAAAAGGCTCATTTCTATCCATATGAGGGGTTCAGGATCAAAAAAGGATAACTCCAAAATTTCTAACGTTGATTTTTTCGCTACTTTATTCAAGTAATTTTGTCTAACAAGATACTTGGCCGTCTTATTTCTCATGGTATTAGTCAAGTTTTGAACCTGCATTTTCGAGAACATTAACCATTGCTTGACTAAACTTTCGAAAATTTTATTTATGAAACTTGCAGTTATCCGATTTTGATCCTGTACGCCTCATATATTAAATGAAATGTCCTTAGGTCATTTAATATATACCTTCTTTTAAGCCACTAATATTAAATAATTAAAAAAATCCATTATTTAGAGCTTACTTTTCACTACCAAAAAAAAAAGATGGAGCTGGAGCCTACATCCAAAATAGAAAACCAAATTAAATAAGAGCCTACTTTTTAATCGTTTAACTCTTATAAGTTATTTAAGGGACAACAATGTAAACATCTGCAGGGCGTATATGACAAAAATCTTAAATCACTAAACGCATTCTAGCTGTCGTAAATTACCATAAAATGACAAGGAAATTAGTATCCTAACATAAACGATTAATGATAAATTCATTAGTTCAATCAATCCAATAATATAAATCATTGATACTTTTTCCCATATATGGAATACTGGATACTAAAAATTACATGTTGTAACATAAACAAATGTAACTAACTATTCCAGAAACACTGATTATTTTTTTATTTAAGTAGGGTCTTGGTAGAGTTTCTTAAAATCCTAATCTAAGGGCGTATTTTTTAACAGCTGCTGAAATTCGTAAACTTTTTTTTTTTCTTGAGAAACAAAGAGTACGAATTAAACTAAATATTACACTTATAAAGCGTAATTCATGTAATATGTGAAATTTCAACGTGCCTAAGATCGCATATGCCCAGAAATGAAGATAAATTAATTACGTTCAAAGATATTTCTTCTTCCTATCGCAGAAGAAAAAAACCTAAATCAAATGAGATTTTTAATACGATAATAGCTTAATCACATTTTCATTATATGTGCTTATCTTCTGTTATTTGCACAGAGAGATGAACATAAAAAAAACAACATAGAAAACTACGTTTTTTTATAATATATAGAAAAGGGCTCATGTGATAGCGTATCTGATTTGACCAAAGAATAGCATACAATGTTATATTCGCAAATGAAATTATCTATTGAGTTCCTATGACGTGGCATATGCAGAACACAATAGAAGGCATTTTGTATCTGGGCGATAGGAAAAAAAGAAACTTCACCATCAAAACTTTCCCATAGCTCACGAAACCATACCAGCAAGGCTTCAACACTCTCTCCGGCGGGAACGACCAGGAACATGACCTGCAAGTTTGCCACAGTACAGGAGTAGAGAGCATACTATCGAAAGTGCAACCCAAAAGATGAATCAAGTCCGTGAAGTCAAGCTTGGCTTTCCCCTTGTATAAAAGGAAGGTCAAAGTAAAATGTTTGATTTTTATTATTCAACATTATCAAATACAGTATTCTACACGGATTTTTATAAAAATGTATAGAAGTAAAACAGTTTTCGATGCGGGAAAAGATTTAAGAGTGTCATCAAGACGTGAAATGTCTGGTACTTCAATATACAACTCACGCGTACAGTAAAATTTACTGATAATTGGACAATTGAAATCGTAAAATAGCTTAAATTTGTAAATAATTTCATATTAACAAAGAAAACATATTTACCTATATTAGTACATTCGCTTAGAAAATAAAAATTGAATATAAAGTTTTAAAATCCAACTAAAATATTGGGATATTTTCTACTTTAGGACTACCAGTATCTTCTTTACAAACGATTTTTATGGCATCGGAATAATAATAGCAATGATTTATTTGAACAAATCTTGAGGGATATGGCTGATTTATTTCCTAGTTAAAATGTTATTGGTTACAAATTTCAGAATTTGTTTTTATATTACATAAAAACAAATATTGCATCAACCTGCAATAGTATTTACGATGGTGGTTAATGTAAAGTAAACGAGGTAATAACAGACGTAATAAAAATAGCTAGTTAATTTTTATAGGAGAAAAGAACGTCAGTAGTAAAAGCTTGATTCACAAAGCTTGGAAAAAGGAAGTTACGTAAAAAAAAAAAATCATGTCACAACACAAGCAAATTAAAATGAATCTATTCACAGTAGACTGTTGAAAATTATAAAAATTAAATCGGTTGGCAGCAGGATCAAAGCATCTTATAATTATTTGATGCAGCTCAACATAATTCCTATGTTTTCTGTAACACACAGCGCTTTTGCCTTTATTAAGGCAAATATCAAGATTTCCATTAATTATGAATGGTTTCTATTCACCTTATGAGAACAATTTTTGACTTGTGATTTTAAAAATTGTCATGCTTTACTGAACACGATAACGATTTCATAATAAGAATGATGTAAATTCTATGTAACATCAATAATATATAAATTATTTTGGCTTGCTCGTTCGCGAGACTTAGAACTTAATTGCGATCTACTTTCTTATTTATATAATGAGCCAGCTTTATAAATCATGACTATGTAAATAAACTTGTTTAAAAGTTATTTGTAATTTTTGATAAATATTATATACAAGTGCAAGCCTAAATACAAAAAAAAAAAACCTGTTGAAATAACGTAGTCCTTAATAGGCCAATCCGGAAGAAAAATACAAGTAAAATATTTAAAAAATAATAGAACCATAAGAAACATATATTCTCAAGTACCTCACGATACTTTAAAACAATTTGGTCTAAATTATTTAATCTAATCTATCGCCTATTCAGTAGAAATAAAGCAACAATGCCGAACGGAAAATGGCATCAAGGCGCAAAACTTTGGGTGCGAAAACAAAGGAAGAACTCAACGTCGACCCTTCCAGCCACGAAGGAATTTATTACAGGGCATTAAAATAAGAAGGGCTTTCAGAAGTTTATAATGCAATTCAGCAAGACCTGAGGAAGCAGCCCCACAGCTTCAATAATCTATCTTCCCAGGTACTAAACTCATATTATTACCTATTAAAACTCACTCCTTAAGCTTTTGTGGTTCAGTTCACCCTGTATCAATTCTTGGAGTTGTACAATGGAGTCATTGTTCAGTGAACAACGATAATTTAACTTATGGTAAAATTTCAATGACCCCCAAATCATGATGGTACGGCACACACTTAATAGAAGCAGGTGGAAGAATTTTTTTTTTAAGGGATAGAGAGGGGACATGACATAATGTAAGGTTAGTTTCAGGAGATTGTGTTTCACCCCCTAGTCTGCATAATGGGTGAATTCACAGTCTTATTGGAGATGTTATATTGTTACAAAGCTCATGTAAAGATTTTATGTGACTTATATTTTATTTATTTAAGAGACTCTTACTTTTTTAATCTATAATCTTTTTAACTCATATTATCAATTGAAAATCAAAATGAGGAAGTTATAGAGAAGTTTTATGAAAAGTTGCCAGTATTTTATTATTCTCGGTTCTCATTCTACTTTCTTGCGTCTTCACTTATTAACAATCTTTTACTTCACTGAAAAAAATGAACAAATACTTAACACTTAATAAATATTAGTTTAAAGAACTAAAAAATACGCTTTAATAAAATAGAAAAAAGTAGGAAATAAGTATCAATATAAGAAAGAATAGAGTGATAAATCAAAAAAGAATCATTTCATCGGCAGACATTGGAAAAAATAGAGTCATTATGAAAATATTTTATAAGGCATCTTACTTTTTTATTTTATGATAAATTTTTGGTTTTCTTAATCACTCTCGACCTAGTTTATATTTAATACTTTTAGACCGGCTAGCAATAAAAGCGCGTTTTTACTTTTCTTTAACTATAATTTTTTTGTTTGCAAAATATATGAATCTCTTAAGTTGGTCCTGCCAGTAGACAAATGCTTATCTATAGGATTAAGCCATTATTACGTGGAACCATCTTATTACTTGGCACAAGACTGTCTTCGGATACGAAAAATCGCTAATTCTAAAGATCCTGGTCAGATAATATTATTAAAATTATTTATTTATCTCCCCTGTGTGTTGTGCAGACAATCCTAGAGCTCATATAGGATTTTAAATGCTTTTAATGCATTTTAGCGCGCACCTAGCATCCAAATTCCTAAATTAACTAGAGCTTTATCTCGTCACTGAAAATCACATAACTGCACAACCGTTGACTGAAAACAGGTGTGTCAACACAATTTCTAACATGTACTTAACCCAAGACCTATCATGGGTATACGGGGTCACCTGTGGTCTAGTGGTTAGCATAACTAATTACTAAGCCCAAGATCGTGGATTCGTAGCCCGATCTTTAGGTGGCCCTAAAATCCTTTAATGATTTTTTAAAGGGATTAGAAAATCCTTAGTTACGCCGTCCTTTGGAAGGGACGATAAACGGGGGTCCCGAGCCTGTACGATCTCAGGTACTCGTTAAAAATCCCTATCCTAATTAAACCTGGATAGGCAAAATTTAGAACTCCCAATGTAGCATCGTCCGATTAGCCATAGCAGCAAAAACTTACGTTAAATAAACAAACAAAAATATCATGGGTATACCAACCATTCGCAACTACGAGGAAATCGAGTCTATTTTATTGCAAGTCTGTATAAAACAGAAAAGCATAACATTAGGTTGTTTTCCGCAATAGGTTCGTTTTCTTGCAATAAAAATATATTGTTACGGGCTACTGGGTGTAAAATGGACTAAACTATTACTTAATTCAAGAATCTAATATTTATTAACAAATTAAAAAGAATACAATGAGATTATTTAAAACAGTTAAATTATTAAACTAATATCAATTTACAATAATAATATTCTACTAAATGTTATCTAATTTCTAAGATAATATACAAATAATATAAGATATTGTTTATACTAAGTAACTAAACTATTTATATAAATTTGTACAAATACAATAATATTACACTATAGTTTACAATTACAAATTAACACTTACAGTTCGCTAACTAAAGTCCACCGACCGTAAGACTCTTCAAATATGACAAACTGCCACACAGTTTATTACACTAATTACACGGTCACTAATTGTCACTGTTGCTCACTAAGCACTTATTACAGACTGATACTAATACTAACTAACTCACACACACTGCCACTAGTTAACGACTGCTACTCACTGGCTTATTACAGACTCGTCTTATTACTACTCACTCATCTTATTACTGACTCGTCTTACTACTCACTCATCTTATTACTGACTGCCGCGGCCGAAAACGCTGTCCTTTTTATATAGGCAAGGTAGGTCGTGGTGGGGCATTACTCGGAACACGGACGAGGACCAGCTAGACCGATCTAGAAGGTTCTACGCCATTCTATAATCCCTTCCGCTTAATCCCATTGTTTGCCTAATCCGCTCTAGGCAGATCAGAAGCCGGTCCTACTTTCCGCTTTGACCGTAACACTGCCCCCTCCTTAAAAGTGCTCTGCCCCAGAGCATAGTCCGGAGAAATCGGGCGGTCATGAGCTTCCCTCGATGGAGACGCATTTCCTTTCCAGGGGTTGAACGTGCACACCAATATGGCGACTCCAGAGTTGGCGAATATCTGTTCAAGCATGTTCCTGACAACCTTCCACTCCAGGCCGTCATATCCACAGCCCAACTTAGGGATCGCGAGCTTGGTGACACGCAGTCTCAGAAGCTTACTCCGCAAGTCGTCGAGGCTTCGCCGCAGTGCGTCATATGTGGGCTTCTGATCAGTAGCACACTTGGTAACTAAGTAGAACAGGTGTCGTCCTTCGTGCGTATGGTGGAGTGCTTTCCCGACGCGTGGTCCTTGGCGTTCCAGTTCCTCAGTTCCAGCAAACTTCTTCCTGAAGACGGTTGCAATCCCTCGGGAAGTCCTCAGATCTTCGGCTACACAATGGGCCAGAGAATAGTCCGCGGGTAACGAGAAGATATCTCTGTATACTGCCTGAGTTACTCCACGGGAACCTTGTACCTTAGGTTGTGCAACTGATACCTTACTGGCCTCCACGTTGTTGAGGTACCTGACTTGCTGGTCTTTTGTCGGGCCATGGTCTCCTTTGTATGGGGCCAGTCTATTAAAATGGACTACCCTGGGTTTTCCTTTTGGCTGCTTTCTGATCCTATAGATGACGTCGTTTATCCTACTGATGATCTCAAACGGGCCATCCCAGGAGTTCTGAAGTTTAGGTGAGTAGCCTCGCCTTCTTCGAGGATCATGTAGCCAGACCAAATCTCCAGGTTGGAATCCACCTTTCTCTGCCCTGATGTCGTAACGCTCCTTCATTCTGTCACTGGCTCCCTGGATGTTTGCACGAACCTTCTCGTGGATGTTATCCATCCGCTTCCGTAGATTCGTGACGTACTCCTCTCCGGCAACTTCCTCATTAGGCTTGAACCCGAATTTCAGATCACAAGGCAGACGAAGTTCTCGGCCGAACACCACATTGGCGGGGGTCTGCCCCGTTGCTTCATGGACTGAACTCCGGTAGGCTAACAAGAACAAGTGAAGATACTGGTCCCAGTCTCGCTGATGGTCGGAAACCACTTTAGACAAATATCGACCCATTGTCCTGTTCATGCGCTCCACCATGCCATCCGATTGAGGGTGAAGAGGTGTCGTCCTGGTTTTTCGTATTCCCAGTGCTTCGCACATCCCGGAGAAGACTGCAGACTCAAAGTTTCTTCCCTGGTCAGCGTGAAGTTCCATGGGTACTCCAAACCGGCTGACGAGCTGCTTCACAAGTACGTCTGCAACCGTGACTGCCTCTTGATTCGGAAGGGCATATGCTTCCACCCACTTAGAAAAGTAGTCCATGGCCACGAGAATATATCGGTTGCCTTCGTCCGTCACAGGGAAAGGGCCAGCGATGTCGATTGCTATCCTCTCGAACGGTGCTCCCACGTTGTACTTCTTCATAGGGGCCCTCTTTCTTCTTGTTGGCCCGTTTGAAGCCGCACAAGCCGCACAACGCCTGCACCAGTCCAACACATCGTCCTTAAGGTTTGCCCAGTAAAAGCGTTCACGAACTTTTTCCAATGTCCGGTGAACTCCAAGATGGCCGCCAGTTACACCGTCATGTAGTTCCCTAAGCACTTCGGGCACTTTATTCCTTGGAACGATGAGCTGTAGCCTACGCTGATCTCCTTCCGCGTTCTCCAATGCCCGTTTCAGCAGCCCGTTGTCCACTACAATGGAGTTCCATTGGGCCCAGTACGTTTTTACATTCTTCGACATTGGAGCCACATCCTGCCAGGTCGGTCTTCCTCGCCCCGATATTTTCCACTCCTTTATTTGTTTTAAGTCCGGGTCCTCGTCCTGTTCCTTTGACACCTCTGTGTCCCGCCAACTGTCGATAACAACCGTTGTCCTCAATACTGTCCCCTGCCTCTCTTCTTGTCGGGAACAATGCCTGCATTCTTCATCTTCACATGGTCTTCTTGACAGCGCATCCGCATTCCTGTGGCTCGTTCCAGAACGATGAGCAGATTCAAAGTCGTACTCTTGAAGGCGCTCGATCCACCTCGCCACTTGTCCCTCCGGTGACTTGAATCGCAGCAGCCACATTAGAGCCGCGTGGTCCGTTCTCAGCAGGAACCTTCTTCCGTATAGATATTTATGGAAGTGCTCTATGGATTTTACTACTGCCAGAAGCTCTTTCCTTGTGACACAGTAGTTGCGTTCCGGAGCTGAGAGTGCCTTGCTGAAATATCCAATCACCCTTTCTTCTCCGTCTTGGAGCTGAGAGAGGACACTTCCAATGGCGATGTTGCTGGCATCTGTGTCGAGTATGAACTTGCCCTCGGGACGTGGATAGCACAGAATAGGAGCACTACTCAATTTTCTCTTCAGCTCCTCGAAGGATGCCTGGCACTCGTGGTCCCAATGGAAAGTCCTTTTCTCCTCGGTAAGCCTGGTAAGAGGTTTTGCGATGTCAGCAAATCCTTTCACGTACCTCCGGTAATAGGTGCAGAGCCCGAGAAAACTTCTCACCTGGTGCTTATCTCGAGGTACTGGCCAGTCGGAGATCGCTGCTATCTTCTCTGGGTCAACAGCAACTCCGTTGTCTGACACAATATGCCCCAGGTAGTTGACTTGCCTTCGGAAGAGATTACACTTCTTCGGGTTCAACTTTAGGTTCGCTGCACGCAGTCGTTCGAAGACCTTCTCCAGATTCTTCAGATGGTGAGCGAAGGACTTTCCCAGCACAATGATGTCGTCTAGGTACACCAGGCATACTTCCCAAGAGAGACCTCTTAACACGTTTTCCATCAGCCTCTCGAATGTGGCAGGAGCATTGCAAAGCCCGAACGGCATTACTGTAAACTGCCAGAGCCCAGTGCCAATTGAAAACGCCGTCTTCTCTTTATCTTCAGGTGCCAATCCAACCTGCCAATATCCACTGCGGAGATCCAAGGTAGAGAAGAGTTTACACCCCTCCAGGGTGTCCAGCGTATCGTCAATCCTGGGAAGCGGATAACTGTCCTTCTTGGTGACGTTGTTTAGAAGACGGTAGTCTACGCAGAACCTTGTCGATCCGTCTTTCTTCTTCACCAATACGACAGGAGACATCCAGGGGCTACTTGAAGGCTCAATGACACCATCAGCTGCCATCTCCTTAATAATCTCCTCGGCGTCCTCCCGTTTAGCTAACGGCAGCCTCCGCGGGACCTGTCGGATAGGCTTCGCATCCCCAGTGTTAATCCTGTGCTGGACGATATCCGTTCTACCCCGTGGTCCTGGGCCGATCTCGAAGACGTCATGCCATCGGGTAATCATGTTTTTCACCTCCTCGCTCTGTTCAGGTGAGAGGTCGCGACATGATTCATCCACAAATCCTTTTAGTTCCTCTGGGAGCCCTCGAAGCTCGGTGGGATGACGTTGCAGCTGACGAACCACTGAGGTAGCGGTGGTACACTCCCCGACCGGTGTTCCTTTCTTTAGCGTAACCGGGAAGCTGTTCAGGTTCATTAGCCGGATTGGAGTGGTCCGTCCGGCCTTGATGAGAGACCTAGCAACCAGTACGCCGCGTCCAATCTCTTGTTCTTCGTGCGTTCCGGGTTCCAGTAGTACACATTGACCCTCTGGTAGATGTCCTTCGACCGTCCCATGCGTCACGATTTGGCTCTGTGCAGGTAAAGTGGTGTCTTCTAGTAAGAGCACTCGTGCATACAGATCCTTTCCCTGCCGAAGGATGACTTCCTCGTCTGCCATCGTCAACACACCTTTCGACATGTCCAGCTTGATTCCGTATGCGATCATGAAGTCCATGCCCAATATGACATCTTCATCGATTTCTGCCACGAGAGCGCGGTGCTTCAGATGTTGACCCCCGATGATGAAGGT
Source organism: Troilus luridus (assembly GCA_964056705.1). Taxonomy (NCBI): domain Eukaryota; kingdom Metazoa; phylum Arthropoda; class Insecta; order Hemiptera; family Pentatomidae; genus Troilus; species Troilus luridus. The sequence continues at coordinate 39,204,167 of OZ057412.1, read as the reverse complement.
GGCAACTGTCTCCCCGTAGACCTTGGCTGGCTGTCCCGTGGCAGTCCGTAATGCCCAAGTTGTTGGTAAGATCTTCTCAGCTGGAAGTGTTTTCGAGTTCAAGATTGTCATGGTTGCGCCGGTATCTATTAGCAGACTTCGCAGCTGCCCGTTCACCATCCCATCAACGTAGAAACTGTTCGTTCTGCTTCCTATTGACGCAACTCTGATGGCCTTCCTGGGGCCTTTGACGTTACGGGTTGACAGTTGCCCCTTCCCATCAACCCTACTTAGTTTTCCTGTGGCTTTTCTTGCTTCTTCGATGGACACTTGCTTCTAGGGTGTCCCAGTTGGCCGCAGCTCCAACAGCGTATCTCCTTCTTACGGGTCCCGAGAGCCTCCAAAACTTTACTTACTATGTCTTCGATGCTAGGGACCACATTAGGCTCCGCTTCTGCTGCTCTAACTCGCGCATGGCCCCGTACAGACTGCCTAACAGCCTCGAACTCCATGGCCTGGGATAATGCGTCTCCCAATGTTTTCGGCCTGGCGAGCTTCACTGCTTGCTGTGTCTCTGGATCCCGAAGTCCATCCAGGAATTTGTCGACAGCCAAGCTTTCGTAGACATCGTAGGTGACCGATGGATAGGCGTTCCTCACCAGCCGGGCAATATCCGCTTCAAATTCCTGCAAAGTCTCGTTGGTCTTCTGGACCCTGCTTCTCAGCTGTGAGCGATACAGCTGGTCCATGTGGCGGTGGCCGAAACGCATCTCCAGTCTTCTGATCAGCTCCGCGTAGTTGGACCGCTCCGACATGGGTATCCCCTGCAGTACTCCCAAGGCGTCTCCACGCAAGGCCAGGCACAACGCTGAAGCTTGGGTCTCCTGTGACCACCCGTGGATCGAAGCCGCTGTTTCGAAGAGAGTCATGTAGTCCTCCCACGGCGTCTTTCCGTCGAATACTGGAATGGTGTTGTGAGCTGGTGGCGTCCCATTATTGGCGGGCAGAATAGTTTTATGAAGACTGACCTCGGGGAAACGGTCGGTGTTGTTCGTCGGTGGGTTGCTCATAAGTCCCTCTATAGCTTCCACTCTTTGCCTAAGTTTGCTTTCAATTGAATTCAATTTTTCTCCTAACCTAGATTCTACATCAGCTACTTTATTATCTACATCGGCTAACTTATTCTCAACACTTTCCATTAACTTAGTCTCTAATGTACCTAATTTAGACTCTAGTTTATTTTCTACATTGCTTAACTCATTTTGTAAATTACCTAGCTTATTTTCTACATTGCTTAACTCATTACCTAGCTCATTTTTAACATTGCTTAATTCATTACCTAGCTTATTTTCTACATTGCTTAACTCATTACCTAGCTCATTTTTAACATTGCTTAATTCATTACCTAGCTTATTTTCTACATTGCTTAACTCATTTTTTACAGTACCTAATTCATTTTTAAAAGTTGCAGACAACTTGCTTAAATCAGTTTCAAACAGAACGTCATCTGGATTTTCCCCTAACTCTACAAAAAATTGACGCAAGCGATGTTGCAGTACACTTTTATTTCCGGAAGAATCCAGATCACGTTCTTCTAATTCCCGTTTTAAATCCGCAACTTTTAAATCCATCAATTTAAGACTTTGAGAAGCCATTTTTCAAACAGTAGCCCAATTATTACAAAAAAAGCAAGACAAAATAACAATTACACAAGATCCCACTTCTGACACCAATTTGTTACGGGCTACTGGGTGTAAAATGGACTAAACTATTACTTAATTCAAGAATCTAATATTTATTAACAAATTAAAAAGAATACAATGAGATTATTTAAAACAGTTAAATTATTAAACTAATATCAATTTACAATAATAATATTCTACTAAATGTTATCTAATTTCTAAGATAATATACAAATAATATAAGATATTGTTTATACTAAGTAACTAAACTATTTATATAAATTTGTACAAATACAATAATATTACACTATAGTTTACAATTACAAATTAACACTTACAGTTCGCTAACTAAAGTCCACCGACCGTAAGACTCTTCAAATATGACAAACTGCCACACAGTTTATTACACTAATTACACGGTCACTAATTGTCACTGTTGCTCACTAAGCACTTATTACAGACTGATACTAATACTAACTAACTCACACACACTGCCACTAGTTAACGACTGCTACTCACTGGCTTATTACAGACTCGTCTTATTACTACTCACTCATCTTATTACTGACTCGTCTTACTACTCACTCATCTTATTACTGACTGCCGCGGCCGAAAACGCTGTCCTTTTTATATAGGCAAGGTAGGTCGTGGTGGGGCATTACTCGGAACACGGACGAGGACCAGCTAGACCGATCTAGAAGGTTCTACGCCATTCTATAATCCCTTCCGCTTAATCCCATTGTTTGCCTAATCCGCTCTAGGCAGATCAGAAGCCGGTCCTACTTTCCGCTTTGACCGTAACAATATGTATAATAAATTTTAAAAAAGAGTAACCGTTTCGCAGGTTGTCGCTTCAAGCATAGTCAAAAAAAGTGTTTAACTTCTCAATCGTTCCTTTTTTAATATTCTCTAAAAAAGAAATTTTCGATAGTTTTATTATGAAAAATGTGCATATTTCAGAAATAATTTCATCAAGATATGGACGTTTCAACAAACATTTCGAAGACTAGATGATGATATAATATAAACACTAAGTGTAAGTCGGTCCTTTAGTCTCTATACTGTAAAGAGTTTCTTTCTTCTTTTTTTTTGTCGCTCCTTTCGTCCGTCAGATGTTTCTACCTATCTGTGTCTCACGCTACTGTTACGTGCGAAGGCATATCAGTGATTTATATGGCCAAGTAATTGCCAAAGTTTACTGTTTACCTTATCTTTTCTTGGCGGCTCAGCGGTAAGTATCCTATTAAAATTTGTAAATAAAATTGTATATAATCTTTATTTTTTTATTAATTATTTATATATGATTTTTCAGTTGGTGTTATGATTATGTCGTTGGTGTTACCGTTTGATGTAATGATTATGCTACGAAATTTATTATGAATACAGCCTACTTTTTTATTGGACTTTTTTATTTAATCAATTTGGACCTTGGACCGAAAACCCAACAGCCTGGTCACAATACTGTAAATAATAGTTAATATATACTTTTTTTTACTTTTGCAGGTTTTTCCCTCAATGGGTTGGCTGGTTAAGTCAGAGCTTCCCTCCACTTTTCTTCCACCAGTCATCCTCCTCAAGTGCCCTGCCGGCTATCTCCTCCTCCACGCAGTCCTTCCACCGGGTTCGGGGTCTTCCTTTTCTTCGTCCGCCTGGCTGTTCCCATAGCAAAATTCTCTTCGGCCACCTACGTTCTGGCAGTGTCCGTACCATCGCAGCCTGTTCCTTCCCATCCTCTCCGGAACTCCTTAGGTCACGCTCAGCCTGTCTCTAACATCTTCATTTCTGACTCTATCCAGGCGGGTGATCCTCAGGCATCTCCTCCAAAATTCCATCTCTGTAGCTTGTAATCTGGAGTAGAGTCCCGGGTTAAGTGTCCAGGTCTCTGAGGTAGCTGAGGGAGGGCTCAATAATACTTCTGAAAATACGCTTTTTATTGTCTATTGAGATGACTGTGTTTCAAAGAATTGGGTGCAACATTCTAGTCACCCTTCTTCCAAGGCCAACTCTCCCCCTAACTTCGGGTTCCGACTTCCACCGTTCCCATCTATTATTGACCCTAAGTATTTGAAGGAGTCCACCCGCTTCCATATTTCCCCCCTAATATGAAGGTCTGTGGCTTCTCTGCAGTTCACACCAGGTATTCGGTCTTATCAAAATTTATTCGTAGACACCATAGGCTGTATTTTTTTTCCAGGGCCATCATCCCTTTTTCCAGACCATCTCTGTTATATGTGACCACTGCCTGCTCATCGGCGAAGAAAACAGAGAAAAGCATATAGTTAATATATAAAGTCAGTAATAAAATTATTTTTATTTTCGAGAATAATAAAAACGATATTAATGAAAAGTTATGACTTAACTCATGCGAAACTAATACCAAAAAAAAGTTCTAGATAAACAAGGTTCATATTGAACTCAGGTATATATTCATGTAGAACATAATATAGAACCTGAACCGAATATGTAATTAGGCAGCGGTGACTATCGATCGGAAGAAGCTGAAGGACTAACCTACCCTCGACCTGGCAGGGCGGGAAGGCAGGCTGTGTTCCGGATATCCTAAACGCCATGATTTAATGGTGGTTTATGCCCGGGACAATCATAGCGTATCTCCTCTTAGTGCAGCGCTGCTAACTACCACACACACGCTAGGCTATCTCAACTACACGAAATGTGTCTGGGTGTGTGTTTACTACCGATGTCGGCCATTTAACTCTAGCAAAGGCCAACGCTTAGTTTATTTTAGGATGGCTAAAAATAGCGTCGGTCGTAAATCACTCCTTATTTAAACTGTCTAAGGGCTATTTTTAAATTGCGTTAAATCCTGGCACGAGCACTAGGGAGGTAAACAATCGAAGAAATATAAAGAAAATTAGCAAATAAATGATTCCGAATTTTATGAAAATACAATTAAACCAAACACTTTCAGTAAACATTTGTTAGTATTTAATGATTCAATTTGTTATCAAATAAGCGATTTTCAAATAATAAAAATCATAAATCGTCGCAGGATTTGATACTAAACCAATATATAGATTGATATATGTACGTTTCTTAAACCATATACAGTAATTAATAGAATATTATTGTTCATATCAAGTCTTAAATGTATTAGCGCAACTACAGTCCAGTATTGCACTGGTTTTTATAGGCTATGCAGTTTTAATTTGACAAATACACGCTCAACAGCCAGGTTTTTACCTCAATAATGTGTATAGAGGCTGGTTGAGCCATAGGGGCGTCTCCTGATTCTGAAGGCGTTCTCCTGGATCTTATTCTTTTAATTGACTATACTATACTTTCAATTATTTTCAATGTCTATAAGACTGGTACACAGACAGATAAATGCAGCCCCGCAGAAGGCCTTAGGTTATTCTAAAGGGAGTAAAAAATCCTTTGTATGGGACGTAAAATAGGGGTCCCAAGTTTAAGAGGCGTCAGTCATTAGTTTAAGAATTCTAGTATCCTAATTATATCTCGATAGACAAAATTTAACGCTCCCAATGTATTATCATCCCATTAGCCACAGGAGCATTGAGTGCCGCAAAATGAATTTACAAGTAAATACATTTCTTTTCTTGATATTTTTCCCTTTCTTTTCTCTGAGTTGTAGAACGCACATTAATGGAAGGGCACAACTAAGAAATATTTAGGCTAATGTAATGTGATATAATATAAAAAAGTATTAATGTTATATTATTATAGGCTATGATAAGTATAATACATTATAGGCTGATAGGTATAGGTATTATAAATTTCATTAAAAAAGTTATAGCCGTTTTGAAATAACCTATAAGGATCACTTCTTTCAGGTATTTTGGATATGCGCAGTGTCTGATACTCGAAAAAACTAACTATAAAACTCGTTAACAGATAGTCGTACTACAGACAAGTAGAGTTATGATTGAAAATAGTAGTCAACAGCTTTATCTAGATTGCAGTAGGGTAATAAATAAAGTTATTTCTGAATAAAATAAATAATTTTGCGTACAAAAACATTTCTTTTTATCATTAACTACAAAATTCGTAGCGCATTTAACAATTAAACTATCTTATGCCATAATAAGATTTTAGAATCAGTCTACTAAAATATTTTGTATCATGATATTGTTGTATTACCATAAAAGTAAATTATAGATTCTACAAAAATCTTTACAAATGTACGACTAAACGCATCGTTTCATAATTTAATTTTACAGTTACATGAAAATATTCAGGTTTAAATTAAAATATTAGGCAGTATGTAATTTAAAATTGATGAAAATATGTGGAAAGAAGTAACCACCAAAAACACCGAAAACTGAACCAAGAGATGAGATAAATGTACACGGAATACCAACAGAACGCCTAATCGAAGAACAGAAGACCTTGTATAATTCCAATTCCCGTATACCAAATTCCTTAATACAATTAAATATTATTAAGTTTCACAAACATTTGTTAGTCGAGAGAACAGTAGTTAGTGCACCCTCATTAAGCTTAAAAAAGACAAAACCTGTGGACAGATGTAGGCCTCCAACCGCCCCGACGTATTTCCAGTTGTCTGGAAATGGATTGTGCTGGACCAGTCCAGGTACTGCCAATTCTAAGGCATTTTCAAACTAATCAACCGCAGATGTCTCTAGTCTTCAAATGCCGTTAAAATCCGAATGGGAAACTAAAAGGTGTAAATAAGTAGATATAATTTAAACTGAAACTTCCTTTTCGCTTAGCTTTCTTTACTCACGCCAGACCGTAAGAATTACTTCCTCAAAAAATTAATAGCTATTGTTTGAACAGATTTGTGACCGAAAAATATTTGTGAATACATTTAAAGCATGTAATATCTACTTAACTATCTAAAAATAAGGAAATATCTATCATTTTCATAAATAAAGAAAAAAATGTTTATCAATGATAAAACACGAGATCACCAAAGCCTAAGCTAGTAATCAAAACAAGACGGCTTGAGGCACAACAATCTTTGATAGATAAAAAGTGCCGCCTTAGTGTCAGCGCCTTGTATTTTCTGACACGACATTTATTTACATATAACTAAAAACATGAAGGTTCTTATTTTTTTTTTTTTTTGTTGAACTAAAACGAGGGTTCCTTTAATATAACTAGGCATTCATCGATATCGAATTTTTACGTAAATACATGTTCGTGTAAAATATATCAGTTAATTAGTTTACAATAAAAAGGATCGTCATAATGAATTATTGTACTGAATGTTTTTCATATAAAAAAGTTGGTTTAGAACGAATTGATCAAAAAACTCGATATGAATTTTTTTACAAAGTAAGAAGAAGCCGAAATGTATTCTAAGGTTCAAGAAAGCAACTGGATATTCCACTTCGTGCTAAATAAATTGGCCATCACGAGACCTATAACCCCGGCGAGGACCTAGTGGGTTCAAAGGACTGAGCCATTAACATAAATATACATCTCCATTGAGACGACGGAGTGGCCCGCAATGCAGGGCGAAAAACCGGGCGGTCCTTCGAGGAGGTCGTAAGATGTGCCACCCTTCCAAGGGTCAAAGGTTAGCCCTGTGCCGGGTAGTTCGGCCATCTTATCATATCAGCCCTTGTGTTTGCCGGGGCGCGGGTCGAACCGCGTCCACCGCTGTCAAGAGTGTGGAGTGTGGCCGGGGAGTCTGTACTAACTGGTGGTGAGGATATGGGGAATATTTATGGAGAAAATGTATGTAAAAGTCGGGGGAGTGGCCGGGACCCGAAGCAGACAACAGAAATCAATATCACGACCACCGCCCGCCAGTGCCATTTAAATAAAGCACCCCCTCGGGACTTCCTCCCAATCTTATCTATGTGTTCGCTCTTGTGTTCCCGACTCTTTTCGTACACACACTGATACGCCAATAACATATAATATAATCATGCAAAAGAGATATTTCCTAATTATCACTACATATATAAAATATATGGCTTATCTGACGTAGGTATCCTCAAACGGCTGTCCACACTTACTCTATATATAAGTCTTTAAAGAGATGGGGGCCTGCAGGCCTCGCATTCACTTGAAACAAGAAACACTAGAGCTATGAACGCAGCGGAGCGGGCCGTGACGACCAGGTCGGCTGTTGGCTGGGTACTGGTCCGTGTGTTCGCGGCGCCGAGCGGGGGCGGAAACGCCCGAGTCCCCCTCCAACGCCTCAAAGCTTTTCCCGCCACCGCCGGCTTTGGTCCGGTTCGGGCGCCCAATATTTAATTACTTGTCACTAATCCTGGACCGAGCCTTTGTATTATATCCTTAATAGTTATACCTTTATCAGCCGTAACAACATATTTACATCTTTAAACTAAGTTTTGGAATCCTCATACCAGACTGAAAATCTCGCCGTTTCAGGCTACTCCAACACTTACTAGACAAACGCTCTAAGCCCCCGATTAATTACAAATAACTCAAATACAAGACCATTATAAGACGTTTATGGACTTCCGGAGTAGAGTTCCACTAAGCCATCGAATTCCTTTCGTATCCAATCCTTACAATCAAAAATCCTTTATGCTCCTTACTTTGTTACGAATATACTCATCCATAGTGGCCTCAATGTCCCATTTGTTGTTGATTTGGCCCGAACACTCTTTGTATCATTCCTGCCATTTACTTGTTCTACTGTCATAATACAGTTGTAAATTTCAATGAATGAACTGCAAAGAGCACAATACTGTGGGTAGATAACCCTCATATCAATATGCATTTACATTTTTCTGTAGATCACTCTGGCATTGAGATAACTGATAAAAAGGCACAAAGTGGCGAAAGACGCAGCACTAAGTGATTAATCGCCATCGTTCACAAAACACCTACCCTAAGGGGGAGACCTCTGGTCTAGTGGTTAGCATAACAACCTGCTAAGCCCAAGATCGCGGGTTCCTAGCCTAGCAGGTAGCCCTAGAAATTTTTAAAGGTAGTAAATAATCATTGGTTATGCCATCCTTCCTTCATAAGGGGTGAGACTGTACGATGTCAGGTACTCGTTAAATATCCCTATCCTAATTAAACCTGGATAGGGAAAATTTAGAGCTCCCACTGTAGCATCGTCCGATTAGCTATAGCAGTATAAAGTTACGTTAAATGCACAAACAAATTAAAAAAGGAATTACCAAAAACAGTTTACAAATAATCAAATAACAAAAACCTACCGTAAAATGAGGGTAATTTTGGAACACTTTTCTAAGTTTTAAGACTGTTCTATCTTTATTCTCAAAGTTAAAACGCTAAAAAAATATTAGTATTAACGCCATTCTTCTTCTAACAAAATATGTCAGAAAGATAATTTCAGAAACAAGACTACTAAACCAAAAAAATGGTTCTAATATTACCCAGTTGATTGGGGTAATACTGAAATAGTGCATTATTCCTTTAGATACGTTGCAAATATGATTGTGCACCAATTTAATCCCACAAATTGTACTGGCTCTTAATTTACATAAAAACCAACGAGGAAAATGAGTGTGTATTTTTTTGGTTTTCCGTACCCGGAGGTGGAATTTCGGATCGATACTGTCTTATTTCCTATTGCTTCAGTGTAAGTTTTCCAAATGGCCTTGTGCTGAGAGTTCTATTAGGAATTCTAGGCATTATCCTACAATAAATCCTAAAAAATCGAACTATAAGGATGTATCAGTTAGCTATGAAACAGTGACGGATTAATATCGTGCTCCCTCGACAGCCCTGAAGAAGACCTGCAATGTGTAGGTCAAAACTTTGGCTATTTAATAAACATTTCTCCATATCTACGAGAAATTTATTGACCTCCACCCGGACCATTTTCTTCCACATCTAGGGATGTATCAATTGATGTGTGTACACATCTTCACCTTCCTCTGATTGAGGCACAACGGAAAGTTACACGAAAAGAAAATTTCTTAAGAAACAGTGGAAAGAAATGAAACCTAGCTGCACCACGATTGTAGTGAACTTGAGTCCCCCAAACTAACGCAAAGGGGGTAACAGCACAAAGTAAAATAAACTACAAATTAATAAAATCTACAAACTAATATATCTTATAAACTAACATAGGTTTTAACTGAAAACGGTAATACCAAGATTTCAGATTACCAATGACAATAATTATTCATCAGGCAATGAACAACATGCATTTATAATTCATGACTGCCAAATTTATGAAAGACAAAGGTAAAAATTAATTATTTAAATAATATTAAGAGGAAAAATTAGCCAGTGTGTAAGCACGAACTAAATATAACATTATAGTATTGATTTTGCAAAGCTGGCATCAAATTGAGAATACATAAAGATTGTAAAACATATTCAAACATTTTTTAATTGTAGTTTGAAGTAACTAATACTGTTTTTGTATGCATTTTAATTATCAAATATGTTATGAATTTTGTATCGAAGTAATTAAAATAAACATAGTATGCTTTAGTATGTAATGTACAAATAAATGAACGGTCCTTTCAAAAAGTTACTCTGTAAGGGAAACAAATTCTTTCACATTAATAATATATATTGAATTGAAGGATTAACACTTTTTTCAAGAATATTAAGCTTCTTTATATAAGAGTATTTGTTCTTTCGAGATAGGTCACAAGTTTTAACTTTTCATTCGTTTCTTTTTTAATATTCTCGAAAAATGAAAATAATTTTATTACTGATTATATAAATAACTATTACTGACTATTTATGGGCTAAAGAACCAGCTTACACGTACTGTTTAGGTTATATCGTCATCGGTGTTGGTTGAAACCTTCATTTCTTGATGAAATGATTATCGAAATATAAACATTTCCCATAATTATATTATTTTTTCCATACCCATAATTATTTTTATTTTTGAGAATATAAATATGGACTGATATCCTGCGGAACTGATACCATTTTTTATACCAGGGATTTATTCACTTGAAGCAAAGAAATGTATGGCTCAAATAATACGGAATATGAGGGTGAGAGAGAAATATAAGGTAGATTACTTCACTATCTCTCTCGTTTTATTCTTATGTGGTACGGAATGAGAAAAAATCCGGGACCTCGGTAAAAGGAAAAAAAAAAATCTGTACTTATATTAAATTAAAAAAAAAAAATTCTGGAGTTAATTAATTCTTATGTGATATCAACATTTATAAGCTACACAATTTATTCCATAATACTTGTAAATTCATCCCAAATTTTAATAACTTTTTTAAAAGGCCTAAAATAACTATTAAGTAGAAAATAGGAAAATTTATCAAAAATTAAAATTATAACATGGACCTTCTTTATTGGAAAATCTGTGAAAGACAAACAGTCTCAAAAAAAAAAAGAAAGCTGGCAGGCGCATAGCAGTAGCCAAAAAAAATTAGGTGCAACAATGCTTTTCAGAGTCTCCACTGTTTATACACTTTTAAAAAATAAAAGGCTAAATTCTCTCATCAGGTTTTGGAAACGAAATTTTTATAGACTTTTTTTATTTTGTACCGTTGTTCATCGATTCAATCATCAGTATTCAATCATACGCTAATGCACATAACGTAGTCATGGAGAAGGGATTAATAGGATCTGTATTAGTATTAGTGTGGCAATCAGTGTTAGTTGAGACGATTAAGAATGTAATATTCAATAAACAGCTTAAACACTCAAATAATTCAATTAGCACTGTTAATTGCACCTAAGTACTACAGCCAATTCAAATTAAAAAAAAAAACCTGTACCACTACAACCCGTAAACGGGTCTGGGGTTAAGTACATGGTATAGACTGTACTGTTTCATGGGCAACGGTTCTGCAAGGAGGTGACGTCCTAGGTCATGCTCAACCGCCAGATTTTTCCCCCTTATAATATTTTATAGAGGCTGGGTGAGCCCCAGGAGGGTCCTAGATCCTATATGATCCATCTCCGGCTGCAAACAGACTAATAAAAGTACTGCCTGCAGCGGGATTTGAACCAGGATTTTCGCCATGGCAACTCAGTGCTCCTTTACCACTGATCCACTCCGCTCCCTAATTCAAATTTAAACTTAGACTAAATCCGCTTATTTGTATCTCACTTTTTGCCCTTAGTGTAATCAAACAGAAAAAAATACTAAACAAAAATGTATATATGAGAATGAGAGGTAAATAAGATATAATCGGATAAGGCAAAGCTTGTTTATTCATTTAATGCCACTTTGTACTGCTAATGGACGGTGCTGCAGTGAGAATCCTAAATTTTTCATATCCAGGCATAATCGGTATTTAGAGACCTTTTAAGAGAACTTGACACTTCACGAGCTTGGAGCCCTCATTATACACGCCTTCCGGAGAACGGCCTAACTAAGGATTTACTCTCTTTAAAAAATTTTAAGGCAACCTGCTGGGCTGTGGACCCGCGATCCTGGGCATAGGTAAGATTCAAACCCTTAAATAAATCAGAATTGATTTTAATACCTTAACATTTTCAACCATAAAAAATATATTACTACATTGCATAAAATAAAAATATTGCACACGTTTCTAATAGAAATAATCAATGAATGAATTTATCGAGGTTGTATAATTAGAATTATATAATGGAAAAAAGTGAAATAGAGTATCGTATTTTAATAATCCTAAAACTACTCTTGTCTAATCGCGTAGTCAAACACATGAATGAAAAAGTAAAGTATATCCTTTAACACATGATGATATAATTTCTGAAGTATTTTCTAACGTTAAATCTTTCGTGATAACTCCGGTAAATATCTGTGTATAAAAGTCTATATGTCTCCTTATTAATATAATTAAATAATTAGTAAAATAATATTTATGATAACTTATATTAATAATAATACTTATATTTATAAAAATACTTTATATATTGAATTTAATAATATTCAAGTGATAAGCAATGTCAACTTTTATGTATAATTCCATCGCACCATTGACAAACCTTATCTGTTTTTTTGTTTTTTTGGACTGTCCTAATTAGGCTTCCATTAATAAACTCATTTCTTTTTTCTGGTAAAGGTGTCATCTTCTTGACCTCAAAGCATCTTGACAGACAGATTAATAACCAATTTGTTACAACATAGGAAACAGTTAATAAAATAATATTCTTAAATGAACAGATGTTGGTACTAAAATTTGAATCCTTGATTCTAGAAATCAAGACTGGTCAATTGATCAAATCACTCCAACAACGCTACACCTCTCTAAATACTGAAAAAAAAAATTAAATTCCAAAACTGAAGCCATTTTCTAATAAACAATAAAATCTGGAAAAAAAAATAGTTTTTCCTTCATAACGTTAATGGCTTGAGGAATAGTATTTATCAACGCCGTACGGAGTTGATGCGAAACATTGGTAATTTTTCACTCTCTAGTCTTTTTCCATTAATTCTGGTATCAATACATCTAATAAATACGTAATAAACATTTTAAGTTATATATAATTTGGCGGAAGGTAAATGCGAATCATTTAGACAATCTTTCTCATTTTAAAATACAATTTCCTTGATATAAGTAAATTATAGTTATTATAATTATTATAGTCAAATAATCTTGATACTTAGAATTTTAAAAATATTAAAAAAAATTAGATGGTAATTAATCAATTTTCCCTTCAAACTATCTCAAGGGAACTTTTCAGTGAATATTAGATAGTGACTTCAATGCATAAATAATGTGTATACTTTTATGAACTGTTATTTTACAAATTCATTGTTTAATAGAAATGTTGTGGTTATCCCTATGGTTTGGAAACCTATGACTTCAGGATCTGATTAATTTTGTTGGGATAGCATCCTCTAGATTATAAGGTATCTTCGTTATAATATGGCTTCCACTGTTTCATGTTTCTTATTTGATTGTACAGAATGTTTCAGGACTCCCAATCATCAAATCTATGGTATTATAAATATTTGTTCACCAACAAAAACTTTAATTTTTTCCCAACATTTTTTCCATCCTAATTTTTTATCCCTAATTGTTCTTATAAGACGCCTAAGTTATCTAGATTAACGTAATACTTTTGTTGTGAGATCTATTATTTATAAAATATGTAAATTCAATAATGTTATTATATTATCATTCACTCATCCAAAATGAAGGTTCCCACGTCATTATAATTTATTTTTAAAAATGAAATTATAACAATATATAGTAATTACGGATTATAGGCAACAATATTTTAAATTATTTTATATATTTTTTATACATATAAAAAAAAAAAAAAAACGAATAATTGTATATTTCTCTTTTATCAAAACAGTTTATAAGTATTGAAACTTTTCTTGAGTATATGACGCATCGTCTTCAAAAGTATTTAAAAATCTGATTTGTTTATTCGAATTAATTAAACTGTTAGGAGGTTGAAGCTAATCGGTTCGATCACTGAAGCAGCCGATAAACAAACTCAGAGAGTGTGAGAAACATATTACATAAAACATATAAATATATTGCATACATAAATACATGTATGTATATTTTAAATTTATTTTATTTTAAGTGATATAAAAATTAAAAATAGGAAAAACTAGAGGAAAATGCTGGAGAGGTAAAGGGACAAACAAAATTATTACGAAGTTACAATATATTTTGTTAAATTCAAGTTTTTTTGTTGTTTTTTAAAAATAAATATTGCCCGTTTGTTGAATTGTAACTGAAGAAGGAATGTGAATTTCTAAACTTCTTAGCAAGTTTAAATTGTTTAAAAAAAAAAATAACATTTTTAAAGTATGTTTTCAAAAAAAAAGATCATTAGTTTGAAGAGTTATTAAGACGAATAATAAGAAATGACAACTTGTACATGCATTGTTTTAATTATAATCACTTTTGTTTTGAATATATGTTCTAGGTGTATTTATTTATAATGCATTCTGTCATTATTTCGTTTGTAGACTTCATCTTTAATTTTTTATGTTTAATTTTTAACTTACCATAATTATTGAAATTAAATATTGAAAGGAAATTTGCAAAACCTGTTGGTCATTGGGTCTTGATTACCTCCGAAATCAATTTTTAAACAATTCGAGGTGATTGCTTGGTTAACTAATTTATGACTTTGGTTTTAAGCATAAAGAACTTAAGCGCCGCAAAAAGTAACCCTAGAATCGTTCACTCTTTCCCTTTTCCTCTTTCTCGTTAAATAACTTAAGTGATAATTACGTTCATTGTCTCAGATTGTAGTACAACTCCCTCCGCTCCCACCGCCACAATCGTAATCTACAAACTGGTTCATAAATATAAGTGGAAATATTCATGAATAAGCTTTAATTGAATTTGTTGGCAGAATTTTTATTCATTTTATAATTTATTTATATTTAGAAGACCAGGGCACTTTTAAATAACATTAATTTCATATCTCCGTTAGTAGCAATTAAATTGTTTGTACTGTCCTGGATTTTGATATATTTTTTTTTAATTATCCGTAAATTTTTCTCGCTACTTTTCTTTTCCACAAAGAAGGCTTACATTTCCAATTGGGTTCCTTTCATTTGATACAGACATTTTTTAAATATTTTATTGCAACACCGAACATCTGAACTCGATAGTCTTTTGAGGGTTGTGCCTTTTAAAAAATAACGTTATATAAAATAGGAATATCTACTAATGGCTCATTGGTTTTGGGAAATGAGGAAAAATACATTAATAATGTCATCGCATTTCTTTCAAAAGAAGGATTATTTAAAAATATCTAATACAGTTATCTTCTTCTTTTTATTTTTCTTTATATATATTTTTCTTTGTTTTTTTAAAAATAATATTTTCTATTTCATCATAAATACACATACTGGGGAAAAAGAAAAAAAAAAAAACCCAATATAAATAATATATATTTTACAAACAACCGTCTAAACCACTCCCTCTCCCAAGTACCAACAATATTTATAATTATTGGATTAGATAAAATATAATGGGATTGCAAGAAGAAAAAATTTACATGAAAGTTTAAATTAAAATTATTCTTTTCTTTGCGATGGTTTCGCTCCAAACCTAATTTATAAATATATATATTGTCCTTCAGGTATCATTAATCATTTTTTCAACTGAGCTTGCTGAAGGTAGCTGAAGACTTTTATTCTATGCGGTAAAAAATGTTTTCTTATGATATAAAAATTACTACTCATTTGTAATGGAAATGTTCATCACTCCACTGACGAGATCCATTGACAAGTTTTTTAGGATGAAAACATCTAATTATAAAATGATTAAAGAATAAACTATTAATTATCATCAATTTAACTTTCTAATAAAAGGTCCTTTTAAAAAGTGAAAATAAGATTTTTTTATTATCAAAAAAGGGGAGTAAACAAATTATTTGTTAGACACTTGTAGTATAATTTATGTAAAACGAGTTGCTTAACACAAAAATAATATATACTTTTTCGGAAAGAGGCCATATAAGTTCTGACCACTTTGAAACTATCTTCTGTCAAAGATGGCGATCTGTTACTACAAATATTTTTATAGTTTTATGCTATGAATAGAAAAATAAAGAATATTAAGTAAATGAAATGTGTATTTATTTATTTTTTTTACAAACAGATACCTAGCCCTAGACTGAAACAACAAAAACTGCTGGTTGTTTCAGACCATTTCAACACTTATTAAACAAACGCTGACTTGCTGATGAACTGATCAAGTATAACGCCACATCCCATATAAACCACATCGCCATGATCAGCTTCCAGATCTTCCAAAAACTTTCGGAATTGACAGTGTGTGTGCCCATTTCTTCTTATAAAATTGACAGTGCATGTTACAGTATCCATTATTTCTTTCCAGGATATAACCTTGGAGCACAATGCATCTTGATGGACAATACAGTGAAAAATCAATGTCACAGTAGATCCAGATGCTTTCACTTTGCTGATGATTCTCCCAACAACACCTTTGTTTTGACCGCCCATGTTCTTGCCTCCATCATTAATGACACTTGTTAACGTTTCCCAGCTTAATTGCAATTAATCCGGGGCTATTTCCAAATGGTGAAATTAATCTTATCCCGTAGTTGTACCTTTCAAACTGCACACTTTCACAAGCTCTTATACAGTAAAGTTTTCGTCAATACAAATATGAGTAGCTGTAGTGTATCCGACACGTCAGTACTTTCATCCATCGCTAAAGAGAAGCTGTCAAAATACTGCGCCTTATCTCTGAGTTGTTCACACAAATTAGCACCCAAGTCTTCGGTACGTCGGGTGCAAGTTCTAGCAGAGAGACTTTCAAACATTTCCTAGTGGATTTATACTTTTTTTTTTCTTGCGGACCTCAGGCTAGCGGGCCGCACCGAGATGGTTGCCGACCCCTGGTATAATAGGTTGAACTAGAATATTAATGATCAAAAAAATCAATTAATTCTATATATAGTATGTATGAATAATAAGGTTTTGAAATGTTAATAGTAATAATGCAGCTTTTTAAAACAATAAAATTAATACTTAATTGAGCCTGTTTACATATATGCCACAGAGAGCAAGTTAGCACTGAATTATGAGACACCATTGGCCCCAAACAAGCCTGGTGATCAGAACAATATAAATAGTATATTTTTCAGCACGACCATATAGAATTGAGAAATAAAAATCATTCATCAAATTTTTAGATTCATTCATACCTATTGAAAAAATAAAAATTTAGCATTGCCTAAAATGTTTCATTTCAGATACTTACATCTAATGGTGATTAGGCGCTAAACAAGTCCGGTTGATCAGAACAATATATATATGTAAATAGAAGATTTTTCAGCTTGTTTACTTAAAATGGATTAATAAATCGTCTTTTTTTAAATAGTTGATTCATAATCTAATAATAAAATGAAACTGTTCAAGGTCAATAATAAAGGTCACGATAAACTTCTACTATTCCAAGCCAAATTCATTTAGTTACTTCATCAACTTTGATAGAAAAATATTTTATCCTTCTCCCTTTTTAGATTATTAGGTTTTTTTTATTAAAAACTCGAAATATTCCCTTTTTTCAATAAAAAATCAACAGGCATACTCAACTTAATTACTAGAATAAAATTGTGAAAATTTAGATAATTTGAAATCCTCGGTGTCGAAAACTTATTTATTAGCTATTAACCATAATAGTTTGGTAAGATAAAATAAAAGTTCGAACTTAACATATTTCATATCCTGAAAAATGTCATTAGTGGAAAAATTAAAGTTTAATATTAAATTATCTAAATCCCCAAAATGTGGTGATGTAAGATTTTTTTTTTACGAGCTAAAATGTAAATATTACCTCATAAAATGTGAGAGTAATTTAAATAGGTATCATAAGCTAATACATTATTTTAAATTCTAAAAAAATAATTGAAAATCAACAAAAAATATATGTCAATAATTGGTGGTATTTAAACGGATTTAATATTTTAATTCAACCTTTTAATGTTATGATGGTAATCAGCAATGATAAGATTACACCATTGTTTACATATGTAACCTTCTCAGCTGTTGCATGCTCTTTGAATGTCACATTCAAAGCTGTAGTATCAATAGGATGATTACGAGATAGTGGTTTCTTAAATTAGCTTTTAAAAATAATTGTCAACCTTTAGTACTTTATGCAGCAGTGTTCTGCTATGGAGTTAATTTTTAACTATTTGGAATCCCACAGAACATTATGTTTCATAGGTCTTTGTGCTTAGTACAAGGGAGGAAGCTATGGTTGTTTTTGTCAGTATTAGTGTTTGTTTTTATCTTCATAGTTTTTCAATATAACTATTTAAAACTCAAAGAAGACAGAGACAAGTTGGGTATGTAAAATCTCTCTTTTAATTTAGTGTGTGACATTTTTCGAACAATACACAATATTGGTCAGTTTATGATTTGATGTTTCCAGTTTAATTGACTTTTTACTAATATTCAGTTATTTTATCTTCTTTTATGGGAGCCAAATAGCCAATCTGGAATGCCTTTTATTTACGCTCTTTATGAAATCTTATTTGATAAAAATATCAAAGGAAATTCAACTTGATTTATTTATATTATTATTTTTTTCAGAAGCAAAGGTTTCAAATTTGAAAAGTTATTACAACTTTAAAGAAAATGCAAAAATCCAGAAAAAAGGAAATGAATACGATGATGGTCAAATAATAATCTATAACCGAGTTCCCAAAACAGCTTCAACTAGTTTCGTGAATGTTGCTTATGATTTATGTAAAAAGAATGGTTTCAATGTACTTCATCTTAATGTAACTGGCAACCTACATTTCATGTCCATTGCTGATCAGGTAAACCATTCATGTTCTTTGAGTGTACCAAATTAAGTTTTTAGTATTTTATTTTGGTAAATTAATTTAGAGAATTTAAATAAATTTTAGGCCAGATTCATACGGAACATTACCAAGTGGACTGAAAAAAAACCAGCTATTTATCATGGGCATGTTGCATTCATCGACTTTCTGAAGTAAGCATAGTTTGATTCTGTAAATATTGTTATTTATAATAAGTTTATTTGGTATCAGCCCTGCTGGCTGTCACTTCAAGTTAAATCGCAATAAGTTTTCAACTTTTCATTTGTTTCCTTTTTAATGTTCTTGAAAATAAAAATAATAATTTTTAAGCGACAATATTGGGTCTATATTGTAACTATTACTGACTGTAAATAAATTAAAGAACTGTCTTACACTATCTGTACTTTGAAATTAATTTTGATACGCTTATTTATTGATGGAATGGTAACCGAAATATACACATTTCCTGTAATTGCACTCTATTTTTCATACTAAAAATCATGATTATTTTTATTTTCGAGAATATCTAATAGGAAACAAATTAAAAGTTATAACTCGTAACCACTCGAAGCGACAACCTATGTAACTGATACTATTTACTTTTTACTACTATTTACACAGCTGTAAATATAATTTGTTTGTATTTTATGTTCTAGGTTTGGGGCGAGGGAAAAGCCAATATATATCAATCTTCTTAGGCGTCCATTAGATCGACTAGTTTCGTACTACTATTTTCTTAGATATGGTGATAACTTTAGACCACATCTTATTAGAAGAAAACATGGAGACAAAATGGTTAGTTGCTATATGTTGGTATCGTATATTGTAATAATAGCATTAATTGTATAGTGTCAATTTTAATTGAGGTTAAATAGATATTGTTTATTTATTAAATATTTACTCACCCGAAAGAAGAAAAATGTAACCAATCTTCTTAATGTCATGTTAGAATGAAGTATTATTTGTATATGTTAATAAACGGCTAAAAGTGTTGCCGAATAGGTTCACACTAATTACAAAGGAAATTACCATCTGTAGTATTACAGTTTTTCTAATAACCATTTATTAAAAGATGTAAGGAAGTATCAGTGATAATAACTATAATACTAGAAACACAATTGGTAATCGTTACTAAAAATAATTAATAAGTAGATGGTAAAAAGTTGCATTTCAATGCTGATAAAGAAATAGGGAACCACCAATGCATATTTCAAAGTGGTTGATCAGCTGTTATCATAACCATTGATACTTGAAAAATCATACAAAACAACCAATCAGTAAGGAAATCTATAAATGAAAATTTTGGAATAAATGTAGTTTATTCGTAAATCGCCGTAAATGACCTTATTTACATTATTTTCATACAATGGATTGATAACTAAATTACATTTATTTTTGATTACATACAAATATAATATTATAATATTCTTGATGGGTTTTGATTCCATTAGTTTATTGCTGAAATGTAATAAATCTATCCTGAAATACCAACATAGTTTTATGAATAACAGCACTATTACAAACTTGTTTAAAATTTGCTAAGAGAAAACTGTAATGAATTTTGCTAACTTGTAACTCAATATTGTCTATTGTTTGGCTACATTTTAATTTATGTTTTATTTTTAAATTTAATAGAATCTTTGACATTTAATTTTTTTTTCAGACGTTTGATGAATGTGTTCAACAGAAACAGTCTGACTGTAACCCTGAAAACATGTGGCTTCAGATTCCATTTCTTTGTGGACATTCTGCTGAATGTTGGTATGTAACTATTTTTTTGCATGAATAATCCTGGTTTAGTTTCCAGTATTATATTTAAACGAGTCAAAGTCATAAAAGGCTTCCCTCCGGTTTAAATCTCACTCAATGAGGAGAGCCTCGGTTGAATGTCTATCTTTTTTTACATACTAAACCAATTGAAAAGCCATGGCCATGCCATGGCTTGGTCCTACTGGTCAACACTGAGCTTAGTTATTCATTTAAATATTTTTTAAAAATTAAATATTAAAAATAAACTCAAATTCAATATTATTTGTGGTGAATTTTTTGTTTAATATACATTGAGCACAATTAAAATAGAAAATATAACACTAGTTATATAGTACAAAAGTATTAAATTTGGTAAAATAATTTATTACTATGTTGAATAATATTAGTTGACCTCATATTATATATATATATATATATATATATATATATATATATATATATATATATATATATATATATATATATATATATATATATATATATGTGTGGAAGTAAATGGTCCGGGTATAGGTCAAAAAATTCTCTTTGAATTGACTCAGTCCATTTTCAAGTGTGACCCTATTACAATAACCCTAAAGAAGACCTGCAATGTGGGTCAAAATGTCGGCTTCCAAATAAACAGTTCTCCCTATATAGACCATTTTTTGATCCGGACCATTTTCTTCCTTAAATTATTATTAGTATATTAATGTTTTATTGTAATTATTGATGCTCTTTGTATTAATTATTGTATGATTTTATAATTCATTAACCTAATAAAGATTCATTTACCTCACTCACATACTCACTGTTGGGCCCACAAGGTACAGTCCTTGCAGGACCTGGGCCTCTGCCACCATTCTTCTCCATTCCTTGTGGTCTACAGTAAGGCTCCTCCAATTTCTTATCCCTATCCTTTTCAGATCATCCACCATCGCCTGGGTCTGCTCTTATTTCGTTTTCCTCCTGGTACACCATTCAGGATCATTTTAGGCAGCCTGTGGACTCCATTCTTGCTACATGACCCAACCATCTTATTCTGCTCTTCGTTAAAGCACAGAGGATATCAGGTTATCCTTACAGTTCCATTAGTTCGGCATTGCTTCTGATCTCTTTTTTGATGGGTCTAAAGATCCTTCTCAGGACTCTCTCTCTTTCTCAAATCAGAAGAGCTCTTCTATTTTGTTTGGTCAGAGTCGACATTTATAGCCTTACATTACCACTGGCCTAACTATTGTTTTATACAACAATGGCTATCCTGGAGAGCTTTTTGCAGGGCATTAAACACCTGGTTATTCTTTCACCTTAAACTAAAATAATAATTAAAGGGCTTAGTAAACCAGAAGGTTTGATGCCAATACCACATCTAGATCTACATCTTGGATGTTTACTAACCTTTAAAGTTCATTACTAAGATGACCAATGAATGCTTAAGATGCTATAACTTTGATGATATTAAGAGGATTCATGTCTACACCTCTTCATTGTGTACTCTCTTGAATTCTCTGGTGAACTTATATATATATTTTATGAAATGTTTAACAAAATACTTTATTGTCAATTTTCAAAGGATTCAAAAATGTTATTAAGTGTCTCTTCTTATTCTGCAAAAGTAAAATAAATATTGATTGATGTTGTTTTATGAAATAATGGAATTAGTTTATTTTTGTCACAATATTTCTTATTTTTTTGTATTATTAAACAAATATTTTATTGACCTGATACTAATTTATTTGTTGATCTGGAAATGTTTCCCCATAATCACAAAAAAATAAAGAAATAATATGCTTCTCACCACATGAGTAAATCATGATTATTCAAAATATACTAAAATCTGTTTTGAAATACTAAAAGCTGAACAGAAGAAAGTAGGAACAAATATGTCAGAAACAATTTAATAATATCCACTTCTTGTAAAGAAGGGCCCCCCCCCCATAATATTCTAGAAACTGTTTCCTATTCTTTGTTATTGGCTTCTTTCTTTTTTTGACACAAAGCTGGTTATTTCCAAGGAAATGTATTACAAAACTGTTTAGTAGGGATTCCATTGTACTTACTTCTGTGAATAATATTTCTTACATTAACACATCTATAGTCAAAATAAATTCTACCTGGCACCTAATAAATGATATTGATGAGAGTTATTAATGTAAAGTTACTAAAATAAAATAGCTACTTTGGCAGTTTCATACCCAAAAGCTGATTGGAGTTTTCAGGAGCTTTCAATCTTCTCCACTCTCTGTTGAATGACGTATTATTTCATGTATGTATAATAAAATTCTATTTTAGGGAACCAGGTAATGAATGGGCACTTGAAGAAGCAAAACGTAATCTTTTGTCTCATTACCTCGTGGTAGGTGTTACAGAACAGTTGACTGATTTCATAGCCGTTCTGGAAGCTACATTGCCATCATTTTTTAGAGGAGCTATTGACCATTTTAAATCAAGTAAGTCCATATAACAATAACACGTTTATTTAGTACCTATT
The DNA here is from genome assembly GCA_964056705.1 of Troilus luridus. Taxonomy (NCBI): domain Eukaryota; kingdom Metazoa; phylum Arthropoda; class Insecta; order Hemiptera; family Pentatomidae; genus Troilus; species Troilus luridus. Next base: position 39,181,118 of record OZ057412.1, on the reverse strand, counting down.
AGCATACTTGAGTATTAAGACAGTTATCCTTTAAGTGTGATATATGTGGTGTCTCAAGTTCATTTTAGATAAACTCTAACAACCTAAAATAAACAAGAAAGGCCTTTTTCAGGCCAAAATTTTCAGAAGAACAACATATTCTCATTCAGGAAAAAAAAAATAGTATACTCAGAGAATATGAATGGTTTACCTGGTCAGCAATGGACCAGAAATGTAAGCTGTCAAATATGTTAAGATGAAGTATAAGGAAACCATTTTGTATTTTTATCTTCAAGCATTTATTCATTGTTTAAAAACAATGGAATGTTATAAGACAACATACAGTTTGTATTTATTGCAAAATAATTGTAAATACATTTTATTACTTTATAATAGGATGTAAATAGTTGGGGGTGCAGTCAAGAAAACACAGCAAATAAGTGAAACTTATTAAACTTTTGCTGTGTTTTCTTGACTGCACCCCCAACTATTTACATCCTATTATCGTATCTACCAGTCAACGAATTTCTTTCCTACATTTATTACTTTATGGTTAGAATTAAGGATTTGTCTTTTTACCCATGAACAAAAGTGGTTCATGAGTTAAAAGGCAAATGTACTATTATGTGTATTGTAATTGTGATTTCATTGAGTTATTATTTTTAAAATTCCATTAATGTTTTGTCTTTACCTGCTTTAAGCCTTCTTGATTTTCCTCTTAGTTAAGGTTAAACAGAAACCGCAAAGGTGTGCCAGTACAATTTTATCATCAGGTTGCCAGTCTATTTGCCTTTTCATTTCCTGATAGTCCTGAATGATCATTTTACTATGTATTTATTGTTTTATTAAACTGAAAGAATAGATTGCAAAGTTTAGCCTTATTAGTCAAGTCTCTTCATTGGTCAATTTACTACCAACATACTCTATTTATGACAAAAAATCTGTACTCCAGCTGATTTATGATCTCAAATCAATTTAATTCTTGTCCCTTCTTCCATTCCATTTGAGCTTGTAGTTGAAGCCCAGAAGGAATGTGAAGAACACAATTATAATTATAATGCTTTCTTCAGTTCTAATGTCTTCGCCTGAATTATGTAATGGTTCAAAACAACATGAGACTTATTCATTTTTTATGATGACACAATCTATCTCCTCTCGTACCATAAGTGTTCAATGACCACTTTTCAAATCATTTTCGAACTAGACAAATGTTTTTATATAAATTTTTTTACCAACATCAGAGTAATTCAGCAATAATGCCATTCTCATTATTGCAGCATAGAGTAAATTACTTTTTGGTTTTAATTCACCTTCTTCATATTTTTTTTTTGCTTTCAAGTAAGAAGGGAAAAAAATGTTTGTCAGTAAAACAATTTTTAAGCATTTTGTGAATTGTCTATGAGTTTGTACTATCATATATCATTGCTCAAATTTGTGTTTTGTTTTTTTTCTATAGAAAATATTAACTGTTTTTAAATTACATAATTATAAATAATATTCTGTTTTTTCTCAAAAGGCACCATAGTAATGACGTTATATTTAATCGGATTATGTGAATATTATCATTAAATTATGCTATATAATTATTAAATATCCAATTTTTTTTAAGGTAAGAAAGGTCATTTGCGAAAAACAAATCAGAAAATAGAGCCCAGTGAAGAAACAATTAGGCAGATTAAAAGCACTGTTATTTGGAAAATGGAAAACGAATTGTATGAGTTTGCATTACAACAGTTCCAGTTCTTAAAAAAACGAATGGAAAGAAATAAAGATGGAGATTTGATTGATAAAGGTCAGCAATTTATGTATGAGAAAATTAGTCCTAAGAAGAATCATTTATGATGACGGTTTGTTGTCATTACTTCGAAACGATAAAATTTACATATCATATCATATTACAAAATAAGTGTAACATCATTCATTTAGATATTATATTATTGACAATAATTATGTTTTTCCATCATTGTACCAGTCTCTTGTATTTAATATCAATACAAATCATTCATTGTTATTTTAGATTGTTAGGACTTTAACTTATAATAATAATAATATATTTACATATGTAGTAATAATAAAGGTGGATATTTGGTATCATATTGAATATAAGGCGCAACTAAAATATGAATAATCTTTTTGTTATTACGTTTTTAAAGTTGTATAAAAAAAACTTCTATAATACTGTGAAACTTTGTCAGTGAAGTTCAAACTGATACCACTCCTATTTAATAGTTTTTATTAAAGCTCCTGAGCAAATGTTTTGATCTATCATGATATTTTATTACCTTTTTATTGAATATTATAAAATCTATCAAACAGTAGATATCCTTTATGAAGAAGTTTCACTGTAAGAATATTCCTCATTTATTAAAAGCCTGTGCAAAATTGAAACACATTTTAAGTTGAAAGGCATTTTAATTAATCACAATCATTTATTTGCACTTTATTTCTTACAATTCATGAATCACTTTCTAATTCCTTACAGCCTAATTTGTTATTATTTTTTCCAAAATAACTATTAAACTATCACAGAACTAATGTAGAATTTTCTATAAAGATTATAGATTAAGTTTATATATTCTATAAAGAAGTGATTAAGTGATTATGGTTCCCATTTTACAACATTTGAACAGAATATTTAAAAAAAAAAAGGAATTTTGACATCATGACAGTTAAATTTTATATATTTATATTTAAAATAATTAATGTTAGGATCATACTCTAGAGGGGAATAAATTTGTTAATAGCATTTGATTTAAGTGATTTAATTTGTTTAATGGATTTCTATTTTTTCAGTTTAAGCATGTTTATTTATATATGTACTTAATATTTTTCACTAAAATTGAATGTTTCATTGATATTCAAGGTTATCTTATTTGGACTGGTTATGTATTGAATGTGCAACAAAAAAGATTGAAAGAAAAAATGTACTTAAATAAACTTTAATAATTTTAGTATTTAGCATATGGACTGCTTTTTTTAGTGGAATTTTCAAAATTACTTTTATTTTATATGAGAATTTAACTTATTTATGTTTGTTCCTTTTATTTTATTCCTGCCTTTCTGTTTTTAATTTTGACAAATAGATTATATTTATTAATATAATATAAAGTTTTTAATGTTAATATAAAGTTTTTGGTGTTAGACTAATTTATTACTTACAGGTTACACTATAGATGTTTCTTATTTATTTTAGTTGGCATTGAGTGATCCATTTTCATTATTAATGTCTGTTCTCTATGTTTTTTTTTTAGTTAATTATTTAAACAAAATTATTTGAGCCTGCATTATTTTAGTCAGTGTTATTCAACGTTTATTAAAATTAATGTTAAAATATATGTTATTGGCTGTTGAACAATGACCATGAATTGTAAAAAGATATATCTGGTGTTTAATTTTTAGTTAAAAACCAAATATATCTTTGGCTGGGCCCAAACCCCATCCTTAAATGGGCTTTTAGTATAATTTTTTTTTATATAATTATATTTTTACAATGAAAAGTATTAACCCCTAGTTTTTAATATTTATGTTTAAGGTTATATTATTTAATTACAATTTTATTGAAGCGATGAATGAAAAGACGATTAGTAACCTAAAGGCTTGGCTTTGAATCGAGGGGCCCTTGTAGACTTCCTCATTTCTAATGCTTGTGAAGATAACTGAGTAGTTATCTTACAAGCATTAGATTATTTATTATTCGGATGTAATAGAAAAGGTTTAGTTTGGGAAATCAAGTTTAAGCTTGAGAAAAATTAAGGCAAAAAATAGTTGGGCAATATTGCTTCTTTGAAGATATGTTTTGTTTTTTAATTTAATGTTGGAGTTTAACATCACATAAAACTATTGATTTAATAGAAACGAATTTGTTATCGGATACCAAGTTATTATTATTAAGATCATTTTTAATATTAAATCAATATTTCTATTGGTTTAGTATTGGTCTATTAGTATTTCTTAAATATTCTAAACATTTTTTTTCCACTACATTACAATTTAAAAGAAAAAGGACATCATCCTTTAATCTTTGCTGGCTTTGATTGATTGATTGCTGGTCACTAACACACTTCAAAAATTCTCTTGGTCATTAAAGGTTTAATTAACTGATCACATTAAAATTAAGTTTTATAATGATTATTATTATCATTTAGAAGATGAAATGATAAAATAAATTGATCCTTTGCAAATCATATTATAATATACATTTTTTTTCGTTCATTTAATTAATGAGGTTCTTATTGTTGCTATTTACTTAAATGGATGTGTAAGTAACATGGTTTTATCTAAGAACGATTTTTAAATTAATATGATTGAGTATTATAATTTTTTGTTCTCTTAAATTTTTTTTTTTTAATAGTTTAGTGAATAATATTGTATTATTAGTAGATGAAACTTTTTGAAGTCAAATAAATCATATTAACTCGACAATTTAAATCGGTTAATATCCATCTGAAAGTATTTTCTTTATTTTATCTTTCTTATTCTTATTATTTTAGTTTCAAATTTTATATTTTATAGACATTTCTTATATCTTCCAATGTCTCTGTTGTAACTCATTTATAATGAATATTTCTGAATTACAGTAAAAACAAAAGAAAAAAAATGTTTTTATTTTTCAATTTTATAATTGGTTTTAACTAAAGTTTGATAAGAAAATCTTATGTCTTGTGGTGTTAACATTATGAAACTGGTATTATATTAACTGTCTTTGTTTCTTAATGAAGTGAGGACTGACATATTTGCCATAGTTTATTAATTAAGTGGTTCTTCCCGCATAGCAAGGGTTGCATTCTTCTGTAAACATTTATTAATTTTTTAAAATTAAAATGTATCACAATGTTACTCCAAAATTCGAATATTTAATACATTCAAATTTGTATTGTTAATGTTAATTGTAAGGTTATATTGGGGGTTAAGGCATCAAACTATCATTTTATTTTATTACATTCATAAAAGAAATGCAAATAATTGTTTATTTTGTCATCTTATTAATAATGGGAATTGAATATAATTATTCTAAATCATGGTCTGAAATTTAAATTTAATGGGTAGTTCACTAAGCATTATGATTTGAGTCGAATATTACTATTTACAGCCTTGAGATCCATGAATCTCGTTTGAAATTAGGATCAAGTATGCAAAGTTGGGAACAATATTTTGTCTTCACTATCTATGAATATAAAAATGTCGTCACAAGAAGTCTTGTTCTAAAATTAGATTAGATTCACTATATTGCAATTGTATTGATTGAGTATTTTGAAAAAAAACTTCCTCAGTTTTTCTTCCTTCCACTGTTAGATTTTATTGAGTTAGAAATAAAATTTTATTATCAGTGACTTGTCAGTCATTAAGGATAAAAGAAAATGAATTTTATAATTTTTACTTTTTCAAGATTATAGTACACTCCTTTGCTGTGTCATTGGATTCCACATTATTCTATCTTTTATTATTAAATAATTTTGAAAACAATAATTTATAGTGAAAATGAAAATATAATCTACATTACTTTCAGCACTGTATATCCATAATATAATCCTATACAATTTTTTTCATTAATTAAACAAATTAAATTTTATCCATGCACTAATCTTCATTACAAGATTAAAATTTTCATCAAATTGGAAATGGTTAATTAATATATTTACTTCCATGTTATTTATTCTGTTGTTCTTCACTGATAAAATTGTAGCCAATAAGTTATTCTTTAGTTAGCTTTTACACCTTGATATTTCCTTAGTTTTTATCATTTCATTTTGTAGAGTTGTCTTTAAAAGTGATGCATGTTTGAAATTTGTTATTGATAATCAAACATTGACTGTATTTTTAGAACTAGTAATTTGTTGACCTGTGATATTATAGTAAATATATTCTTGTCCATAGATTCATGAGTTTCTTTTTATTAATTTATGTATCACATTATGTACAATATATATGTGTGTATATGCATAAATATATTTTCCTTTATTTATCATGACTAACAATCAGTCGTCTATGAAACAATCTTATGGAAGTATACATTGAGTGAATTGGATAAAAAAGAAATTATAATAATAATTATTATTATTATTATGAAAAATAAAATGCATTAAGATAAGAAGTTATCTTCTTGTTAATGCATCTCTCTGTGTTGCTGGTGTAAAACCAGTTAGTGATAGGTCAATTACAAATGTTCCTCACTTTAAAAGTTATAACAACTCGAAAGTGAATAGATGTAATTCATGAGATAAAGACCTTTCTTATGTTCTAATGACAACCACTGATTGTTGTATTATTGGATTATGTCATCATTAGACCTAAAATGAGAATTTAATAGTGTTAGAAACAAAACAACATTTGGAAGACATAAAGTGGAAAAAATTATAGAAATGAAAAAGAAATTCATATTATATGGGCATTGGCTGTTGTGTTCCGCAAACTAATAAATAATAAAATATTTAATTTATAAAAAATTAATAATTACCTTCAAACTTGAGGTTATGTATTCTAATACTGGACACTTTAGTAGTATCAAAGAATAAAGCAAATGTACTACTTTTCAGATTTCTTCCACCAATTACAGTCATGTCGAAGACAAAATAAGAAACTTTATGACTTATAATAAGATGTATTATTAAATTCCTCTCTTGTTACATTTTGGCTTTCTGTTATAAATACTTATTATACTTGTAGCTGCTCAGTTATCTGAATTCCTCTTTCTTTTGGGAATAATTAGATTTATTATTTGGCTTCCTACTTAGTTTAAGGATCTTAACATAAATATAATAAAATGACCAATATTTTACTTCCTAACCTTATTTTATTGTGGCTTCTGTTTTTCTGGGAATATGACCATAATTAATAGTACTAAGAAATATCAATTGTTAATTAATTTATTATAGCTAGCCCGAACTTTTCAGTTAATGAGAGAGTATATCGGACATTACAATTTTAACCCTATACCAGTGAATTAATGCAATCCATCATTTATAATATTTATTATGATTATTTGGATAATATTGTGAATAATAATTGTACCTGATCCTAATATTAACCCTTCATTATTATTAATGAATCTTATCGTAGTTGTATTTAATTATAAGTGTTTAATGCTTGTGTTTAGAAATATTGGTAATCATAAGAATGAAAGTTTACACATAAACAATATTTTTTCATATTTTTAGTAAGAATGGTAGTAATGAAAATTATGTTGGTTTCTTAACTTAATATACATCTTATTTTTAATGATTTAAACAAAAATCCGGAAATATTATATTAACTGTGTTACAAAGAACATTAGATATTCCATTTTTAAATTAATTATTTTTATAATCCTCAGGTAACTATTTCTAGTTTAAAATTTATTTATAAAAATTAAAACTGTTATGCACAATAATAATTTTTTAATTCAACAGTGGCATATAAATTCCATAATATGTTTCAGTTAAAAAATGCAAGAATACTTGCATACTGAATGTACATTGTCTCAAAAATTCTTTTCTATCGACATCTTGTTCAAATCTGATTTTGTTCTATTTGGTTTGGTCTTATCTCAATTTAAAACAATATATTTTTGGATGATTATGATTAAAAGGCCCGACAATTTCATTTGAAAATAATATTAGGTTAGTTCACAATTTCAGAAAAATGTGAGATGGAAAATGATAGAAAAACTGAACAAATGGTATATTATGAATTTCTTTGGACTTGGAATAGAAACATTTTTTTTTTTAATAATATAGATTGTATTATTAAGATTATGATTGATAGGCGATGTAAGTTATTAACATAGTAATGATTGATTGTGAACCCCTGGATGGCGGATTTTAAAAATTGTCATTTCTTAATTGTAACACATTTTGTTTAATATAAGATATTTACTTATAAGTATTTTCTTTAAATATAAATTCTATTTTTCCGAAATTCCGAATAATGTTCCCTCTTCCATCTTTATTATATTATTTATTAATAAATATGTATTTTTATGTTTGAAGATTATTTTTTGGTGATGATATGGTGTTGGTTTTTTATAAGACTTAATATCTTTGGTTTATTTTGTTTAAGTTTTATATTGTTTATATATGAGCTATAACTTTAAATTTGTGTTTATTATTGTGTTTGATTTACTGGATACTGATTTAATTTTAAAACATAATTATTATTTTGAAGATGTTAAAACTAAAATCAAAATGAGAAGACTGTAAAAGAATAAAAGTACAAATTTATTTATTTTTTGGAGTACCCCTCATAATTCTACCTTTTTTTAAGCAGTTAAAGGTACAATTTATTGCCTATTCAGATATTAATTCAACTTAGCTGCATAATATAGACCATTATCTGTAGTCAATTAACTCTACTTAGATATAACTAGCTACTAACACACTCGTTGCAGCTGTAGTGTAATCATGGGTAGATACCGGATTTTCTTGTATCTGAATACAAGTGATATGGATACTTTTCTGTATCCGATACTTTTACTTTATATTTTTGTATTTGAATACAGTTATCCCGACTCTTACTCTTAATACGCTACACAGAAGCCTTTCTTGGGGAATCAGTTTTTGTTATCATTTTTAAAGGAAAAAGAGTTATTTGCCGAAATAGTAACCTGCGCAAGACATCAAATGATTAAAATCATGTTTTTTATTGGTTAATTATTTTTTGGAAGCTATGAAATTGAACAAAAAAAAATAGCTGTTAACCCTACTTCAAACTTTTGCTATTCACGTTCCAAAACACGTAGAATTCGGATTTGTGACAAAATTTGTCTGTCCGCCGCCGCACGCTGAACTCTTTAAAACGATATAGCTGTTATAATACTCTTCATATACTGGTGATGTTTTTTAATTTTGTGAAACTAATTTTCTCCTTTAAAATGATGTAAAATTTGTTACTGTTGAAAGTAAAAAAGTGGAGAAAAATCAAAATTTTTTTTTCACCCGATTTCAATCATCTATGCCAGTTGCCTTTACTTTATGGTATAGATATATCCATTAATAATGAAACAATATTTGCCCGGATATAGGTCGAGGTTTTTTTTGCGAAAGCTGCTCGTGAAAAATCATATATTAGGAGGCGATCTCGGAAAATGTTATTGCAACCACCCTTTACTGTTAACTAATTTCATAGTTTATTTTCGTTTCTACATATGTGATAAGTGACTAATTACAGATTATATTGATAACAAGTGATTTTTACTTATTTATTTATTAATACTAAGGGGAGATGTGGCAAAATTGGTCTTTCGCCGGTAATCAAATCAGAGGAGTTTAAATCAGTGGGTGTCTATTGCTTATTATTTATTTATTATTAAAAGGACCGTGATTACTAGTAGATAATAATTTTTTTTAATTTATTTTTAAATCCGTGAGGCGATGTAATTTTAGTGCCAAAATGAGCTTGGTTTGTTTGAGCCTTTTCCGGAAGAAAGCAGTGACCCCTTGAAATGTTGAAGTTTGAAGCAAAATGCGTACAATTTTCCATATTTATCAAAGGTAGTTCTTAGAAACTTGTGAACAGTGATAACATCAATGCCTTGTGAAAGAGTCTTTTCTAAAGCGGAAGAAATTTTAAATGAAAGGAGAACACGCTTGACGTCCGAAAAAGTAAAAAAAAATGTTTTTTTGAAATATAATACCTAATATGATAATGTAGAAAAAGGAATTTTCATTATTATTAAATTAAGAAAAAAATTCACAGCCTACATATAGACTAATAATAATAATTTTAAAAAAACTAAATAAAAAATAATTAAATGATTTGTTTATTCATTATATTTTTTTTTCAGTACATTAGTCTCCGTTAGCTGAGAAATTTATTATTTCTATATTCCAACAACAAGCATTTTGTTAGGTTCACTTTTGTTTATCTTATTTTAAATCTAATTTTTTACCAATTTATATCTGAAAAGTAGATGTGAAAACATATCAAGTTTTTATAGTTATATTTTGAAAGAAAATGGTTGACCTTGATGAAAATTGTGGAAGAAAATGGTCCGGGAAGAGGTCAATAAGTTTTTCTGAATATGAAGAATATTTATTCAGTAGCCTGGCTACTGAATAAATATTCTTCATATTCAGAAAAACTTATTGACCTCTTCCAGGACCATTTTCTTCCACAATTTTATAGTTATAGTGAGATAATACAATTTTCAAGCTCAAAAATTATAGGATAATTTATTTATTTAAATATGTACAAATATATATATATAATATTTAAGAATCATATTCTATGGTAAATTAAATCCCACAATTTGATTCACAAAGTAGATGCTAAAAAATAATATAGCAGTTTTAATTTGAATGTTATAGTTTATTTTATGTTATAAATAGCATAAGCATATTAACATTGTTACATTAAATACAAATTATTTAAATCATGTCTTCCATTAGTGTTAATAAATTTATTTTTATTTACGAAAATGATTCACGTTTTTATTTTCAAAGCCATTATAAGCTATTGTTGTTTTATGATGAAAATAAATAAGAAGCCTTTTAGTAGTGAATATATTCGTGAATACTGAATAGCTGATGCTTCTAATGTGAATATAACCAAGCCCTTGTTTACAGCTCTCATATCTATCTGGTCTAGCAGGTAGCAGGTGTGGGAGTTGAGATTGTAGCGAATAAGCCAATCATCGTGGATACTGACTATTGAATGTGAATACAACTACCTAGAAATCTAGAGAGAGGTGGAGTGGCGTTGGTAGGACCTCCCACCCCATTGCTATGAAGTATCCAAGTGAGTATCTGTACAGGGTACATTTCGACCGTATCCGGGTCCTTGTATCCACTACTTTTCAATATCGGCTACAAATTATCCGATAGACACAACCTTACCCATCCCTACTGTAGTGCTCTTTGTCCCCTAGGGAATGCAAACATATAGTGATAAAACTTTCTTTTATATGCCTTTACATTTTTTTTCTATTTATTTTCTTCATATAAAGATTTAATAACAACTTATAGGATTATGATTAAAAGTGAAACTCTATCTCCACCCTCACTATTCAATTTGTACTTGTTTGTCAATTCAATTGTTGTTATTCAAAATACAGTAACAAAGATGCTTTGTGTGATATCTTTTATAAACCATTCTTTCAAAATGTGGGTCATAATAGAAATACAACTTAGAATAAAAATAACAAACAGGTTAGTGGATTGAAATAACAACAATGCAAACAAAATAAAAACCAAAGTTTACAACTAAAATTTTCACTAAATAAAGACAATGAAATTAACGAAAACAGGTTGTTTTATCGAGAGTTATGGTACCTCTCAGACTTCTCTCGATAACCTAAAAACAGTTTAATTTTTAATTTGTAATACATTACATTTTGTGGCTGGTACTTAGCACTTTTTTTGTTTAATTTGAAGGGCTATTTCATCTCTGCCATAAGTTAATAAGTGTATTATTTAGAACACGCGAGGGGGTCTAACTCTCTAGAAAAAGCCCGGTAATATATTCTGAACAACCCTTTTTTACAACAGTTACCAAGGATTAGTTATTTATTTGACAAGTGCCACATTATTACACCCGAGTGAATTTTACCACACGAGCCGAAGGGGAGTGCGGTAGTTAAACAAGGGTGTTATAAGCACTTTTCTCACGTGCTAAATATTAAATTTTTCCTGCAACCATTTAAAAATTAAGAAATTAAAGGTGAAACTTTAGATTTGTTAAAACTGCACTAGCGCTATTGGGTAATGCTAATGCTAGATCTCCAAATTTCTGATGTGTGAAGGTTCTAATACATTTAAGGTTATATTAAATATTTCTATTAAATCGCTTCAAAATAAATAAAATCTATCTTGAATGAAATGTAAAATAGTTCTAAAATTATTTATTTTAACATTTTAGGAATATAAAATGAATAATATTATAATACCACCATTTAACATTTAAAATAACAGAGTGCTGATTGTCAAAATCGATCTAGGTGGCTGTTACTTTTCCTCTCTAGTGAGGGAAAGTGGTTTTCCCTCACTAGTGGGGGAAAGTGGGACTAGTGTGTTTTAGGTGGTTAGTTATGATTATGAAAGAAATGAATAAATATCTCTTTATCACTTATCAAATCTGTATCAACCTAGCTTCAGAGCTTGTCTGCCAGAAGGCTCTTGTGTCACGCATAATGTCCGAATGATATTCCAAGTTTGTTTGTTCATTTAACGTCACTTTATGCTGCTATGGCTAATTGGACGATGCTACAATGAGAGCTCTAAATTTTGCCTATCCAGGTTGAATTAGGATAGGGATTTTTAATGAGTATCTGGCATCGTACAGGCTCAGGACCCTCGTTTAACGTCCCTTCCGAAGGACGGCGTAACAAAGGATTTTTACTCCCTTAAAAAAATCCTAGGGTCACCTGCCGGGCTACGAACCCGCGATCTTGGTTAGTAGTTCGTTACGCTAACCTCTAGACCACAGGTGACCTTTATATTCCAAATTTACTAATAGTTTTCCCGTTTTTTTCCCACAAAAGTAAGTTTTTGACTTATCCCACTTTAGAAAAACTAGTACGATATGTTATTGAAGCTATTGAATTGTACAAGAATGTTCTACTTTACGAGTCTACATGACAAACCCTTACAGTGAATTAATTAATAAATTTTTAACGATATTATGGAAATGGCGCTAGGTGAGATGTGAAAGGAATGAATGATAAGTAAATCAGAGATAGGGGAGCTTTGAGGGGGGGGGGGGGCAGGCCCACTTAGCCGTAGGGGGGCGGGGAGGGGCACTTCCTGACGTTGCCATGGCAACGCGGCTAGCAGGCCTCTTCTCTGTCTGACTGGGCCAATCCTCCCGCGCTAAATATTACTCACTTCGAGGGGCTCTTCACGGCTATCACTTCCACTCCATCTCAGCTTCGAGTGTCTTATCGGGTTTCTTACCACTGATTTTTGTCACTCAAAAAGATATTTGTTTTTCTCTCAATTAGGAAAACCAAATATAAACATGTAATATAACTACTTAATTGAAAAAAAGTTATCTCGCAGTCGGGTTTTTATTTTCTGTTCAGTTGAATTTTACATGTTGTGTAACGAAGATTAAATAAAAGGAAAAAAAACTGTTTTTAAGCCAACGGTTGTGCAAAGAGGTGATTTGGCCGTGATCACACTCAACTGGCAGATACTCCCCCATATAATACGGCTGGGGAAGGCCTGCAAGGCCTAAGAGAATCTCTAGTCTACTAGCTATTAACAGAATAAACAATATCTAAAATAATTTATCTACCACAGTCGGTTCCAAATTCGGAACATAGAGATCAATTGACCAGCAAGACTAAATGAAAACTTATACAATTTATTTTCGGCTAGAAATAAATACATATTTATAATTTTTTTTTTGAGAAATTTCCCCAAAGTTGAAGTTTTTCCCAAGAAAATTTTAAATATTTTTCCAGGTCTTCCTTTCTTTAGCAACTTCTTCATTGAGACCGTATCCTGTTATGTCTTCCTGAACTTGGTTGTCATGAAATTCTTGGTCAGCCTCTTCTTCTACTTCCATCAGGGCACCAGTGGATGGTAATAGTTGGTATTCTTTTATCTTCCATCCTCAGTAGGTGGCCAAGCTAATCCATTATCTCACAGATTACTGAATTGGTTATTCTACCACGCCTAGATATTCCGGCCCTGCTCTTCTCCAGAATTCTACCCTTCTCCAGATGTCCATCTCCGTGACGAGTAGTTTTTCTTTCCTCTCCTTTCCAAATCTCCATGTTTCACAGCCATAATCACTATAGCCATTATAATAGCATGTTTGTTTTGTTTTTTTTAAGATGGTATTTCTCCACAGAACTGAATTGAGCATGTCAATAGCTTTTTTTCCTTCTCTGATTCTTTGGGTTATATCCTCTTCGGATGTTCCATCCTTTTTAAAGAGCAGATCCCAGATATTGAAAATTGGTAACATTTTTAATTTGTGAACCCCCTTTACTTCAAATGGTCTGTCTTCCTCAGTACTCAAATATTCAGTTTTTTCGAATTACATCGGTATTCCCCACCTATTATATTTTTTGCAGGAATTTTGTACTCATGTATTCTTTGTCCTGTGCTAGGATGACTTGGTCGTCTGCGAATAATATATATACTGATATATATATATATTATTTATTATATTTATATATAATAAATATGTACATAACGTACATGTATATATATATATATATGTTTTATATATATACAGTTACATGAGGATTTTATATATAAGACCCGCTTAGGCTAGAAGGTTTGTATATATCATATATTTCTTTTTCCAATATTATTAGCAATGAAAATAATTGAATCAAAAATATCTATTGGATGAAATACAGTTATATCGATTCAAGACACTCCTTTATTTCTACAGGTGAAATCTTAGACAGTGGGATTGACTCGGCTGCTATGGCAACTTATAAATAGGTATCTCTCCCAACTGAATTATGGAAGAGATCCCTTTTAAGCCCTTGAGGACTAAAACTTTTCTACCTACCAGAGTAGAGTAATACTCTAACCTTATTATTATTACAAAATTCTCTAACAATTATTATGAAAGTTATAGTTTTAAAAGGACTTTCTTTACCCGATTTTAGCTGTTTGAACTCATTTTAACCATTTTTGAATGCACCATCGTGTCCGCCATTAGAAAATCTTTCATCAACCGCTGTTACCAATTTTTGGGTAAAAATCAAGTTACCTCATTTTTCCTCTGCAGTATTCATATAAATATATTAAGAAGGGCAGTTGTGTAATCTAATAATATATTTTGTAAAAGTTGGTTATTGGTCATCTGAAAATGTATCCAACTGAAAAAATGATACTTAGGCTTTAACTAGAGTAAAATACGACCTAACGCGTTGAAACGAGAGTCCTAAAGTGCCTGGATGGGTGTGAGTTCGATACTTTAAATGAAAGGAATTTTTTTAAATTTAAATATTCTTAAACCTAACAACAACAACTTTATTTGAAATTTTACATATACAAGCAGCATAAGTGTGAATACATGTTCCGGACTATAATGATTATAATGATTCTGTAATGTGGCAACAAATTTCTAATACATCACGAGAAAGATGCGTTGTTTTTTTGTTTAGATCTTATGACTTTTAGCATCCAAGAAAACATGCAAGCAACACTATTGAGCTTCCCAATTTATTTTTCTTGTTAGTTAATATTTTGAAAAATGGATTCCTTAAAACCTTAACATTACTGCTTCAATAATTTAAATAATTCAAACAAATTTTCTTAAAAATGATTTAAAGAACAGAAACTCATTATTATAATCATTCTATTGTTTTTTCATTCGGAAGGTGTAATCTTTCGGGAGTATGTAGATTATCTAAATTTGCTGTAATGCCATTTTTGAGGGGGTGACCAGAATAAATAGTTAAACAATATTGATTGCATAAATTATGCAGAAAGGGAACTTATATTTAATAATTCCTTCACTGAATGAAAACCTATTTCCAGTCATTTGTGCAATACAACTTTATTATATGGAAACGTTTCGACTATATGTCATTTTCCATCCATCTAAGAACTTAATCTTTATCATCTTGAAAAGAGTTACAAGTCAACATTTCTCTGTAAATTAAATACAATCATAACAATATAACAAATACACATTTCTTATGGACAATTTTAAGAAATGTGTATTTGTTATATTGTTATGATTGTATTTAATTTACAGAGAAATGTTGACTTGTAACTCTTTTCAAGATGATAAAGATTACTTTCTTAGATGGATGGAAAATGACATATAGTCGAAACGTTTCCATATAATAAAGTTGTATTGCACAAATGACTGGAAATAGGTTTTCATTCAGTGAAGGAATTATTAGATAAATTCAATCCAGTTTACATCCTTTCTAAATGAACTTATATTGTGATTTTGTAAAAATTGTTATAAAAAACACAACGAAATACGTAACTTACGTTTATTAGTTTATGAAGGGTGAACCCAAATTGGTCAAAAGGTGATAAACTACTTTATTGGAATTCGATTAATGTTTAATAGCTCCCAACAATACAACCATGTGGTAAAAAAAAAATTGGTATTAGTTCCCCAGGTTGTCGCTTAGTATATATTTTAATACATTTTAAATTTCGAAATATCGATCCTGACTTAGTAGATTTGATGACTCGAGTGGGCTGCGAGTTAGGAAAGTCGTTCATTGTGAAGGTTATTTCCGTCCGCTCTCTTCTTAAGCGGTCTTGTGACACTTAGATCTTCGTCCATTAGCAATGCTGGGAAGTTCAATTTATTCTTCCCGTCCTCAAGAATAAGTTCGATCATATGTATGGTTGAGTTTAAGCGTTAGCACACTTAAAAGGAACAAGCTTAGATGGAAAATAAAAATGTTAGAAATAAAAAAGGGAAGCATACCATGGTATGAAAGGTCTTATGACTGCCAAGCTCTATATACTCACTAATGAAATGATAATAATGCTAATTACAATGTTATGAATATAATGTTAATAATTTCCTAATCAGATTCCCTAACCTTGTTCCATTTCCCCGGCCTATAATGTTATCGTATCATACTATATCATGTTTTTATGTTTAAGCTTACACATAAACTTAACATCCTTACAAGTATTACATATTATTCATTATTCCTACTTTTTTTCTTTAATTTAGTTATTTACATCTTAATAAATATATATTTATATTTGTTTTCATAATTTAATATTTTGTTAAATCACAATAATTGTGTATCCCTGCATGTTCATACTAGTAGTTATTATACTTAACAGTTTTAAATTAAATACAGGTAGTCGCTTATTTAATATATATATTTCCCATACTTACACTCTTTTTTCCAAATTAAAACTCATAAAATACATATTTTTATTGTCGAGAATATTAAAAAAGAAATGAAAGAAAAAGTTAAAACTCGTAACTCGAAGCTACAACCTGCGGAACCAATACCAAATATTTATTTTAAAGATTATTTTTTAATATACATGGTTATTCGATCGACATAATCAATTCAGAAGCTTAATTTTAGACTAATAGATTAAGCTTAATATTTTCGAAGGAGCTCGAGAAGCTTCGTAATAAAGTTGGGATAAGCTCTTTATAGGAAATCGAGCCTTTGATCTGATTTCCACTCCAATCTAATTTTACTCCAATATTGATGTTAAATGCTATTATTAAGGTTTAAAGAGATATTAAACAGTTTCTTTTCTATAATTCTCTCTAAAAGGTTATTACTGTAAGTCGCAATTTGCTGAATTATTTCAGTATTATACTAATAATGCTTACTGAAAAATAGACGACATAATAAATTATCATACATGACATTTGGTCATAAGTTATATCTTGGTAGTAAGAATTGAAACAATGTCCTAATTTCGAGGGTATAATCCACCTGAAAGCGCCAACATATTTGAAAAATAACATTCTGGAAGTAAGTGGAGTAAAATACTTTTTTTTCTTCTTCCTTTTGAAATCGTGCTTGATCGGCGATGCAGTCAGCAGTTAGAAACATTTTAGCTATAACAGTACCGAGTTTGTTGGTTTTGAATTTGTTTAAATGGAAGATTGAAAGAGACAATCTGATTCACTGGCTGCGAATGAGAGATTAAGCAAAATTTGATGATTAACAATTTTTATATGAAAATTTTTACTTCACGATAGCCCTAAGTTTGTACTATGCTAATATATTGAATTTCTTGGCATGGTTGGAAAAAATAGGTGTATTTCGACCGCCGGCTTAGACCATATTCCTACATTTATAGTGCTAAATATTTATTCAATGTAAAATTTAATGTCATTTAATTTACGAAATCAAAATGTTTTCCCCCGCAAGTACCGTTTGAGAGTTATATAGTTATAAAAATAGCTGTCCGAAAAAAATGGTGTTTGATCGGCCATCGTTTGATATTCCGGATGCTTCATGAAGGCACCCACCAATTTTTCTTCAAAGGAATAAAAAAATTGATATGAGCGAACCGTTTTATAAAATAAGTCACATTTTTCCGCTCGGGCTTCCTGACAAATGTTTAGTTGGGACGAACAGTGACGCTTTCTTACTCGAATATTATTCTCTTACCATTATTTGTCATTTACCATTTACGTGATGCAAACATTGAAGGTTTTAGAGATTACTATTACAGGACAAGAATAACTTACATCGCCTCGACCAACTCAGGCTATCTAGTTTGTAGCAAATTCAATAATGTTTTCTGTCTGGATCTATATCGTCGACCCTCTTAAAAATAAGATAGCCTTGGTGATAGCTCATAATCTTGAGCCGAAACTTATACATTCAGAATACTTTATAAGGGCCGCATCCTGATTACCCGTTCTTTCAATCTGGATCACAGTTCATGAACATACATAGCCAATGATTTAATCTAGTAATTAGATATTAGGAGTTATTAGAGTTAAATAATCTGGAAAATAATACTGCCTAGTGATCAATTCTATTTGCATTAAAAGTAGCATTAAACCTTTCCACCGTATTACCTACTCATGAGTTTTGATTGCCATCGTTAGTGTTATTTGATTTCCTTTTTAACCTTATACGTGTTTTCATTCGAATGTGACAGTGGCTGGTCCATAAAATAATTATGAGAGTATGAGTACGGAAGGTTATAGATATTTCTATAATTCGGGTTTGCTTAGCCTTAGGGTCACTGGATTTCAGACAAGAACTATCGTAAGACAATTTTTTTTTTCAAGCGAGAATGTTGGACAAATCATCAGTGGAAACAATCTTAAAACTTGGGGACCTCTCTTTGATCAGTATGAATAATGTTCAGACTACACTCCACAATAAACAACTGGATAGAAACTGGAAGATTAAGGAAAACTAGGCGGAAGGTGGTCTGAAATATTCAAATGGTTCATGAGGATACGTGGTTCTGACCGTGTTTCCTAAGGTCGAATCCATTGCTAGCTTTTTGATGTTGGTCTGGTTACCTTGGTTCTCTCGGTCAAGGAGATACCCTAGTTTGGAATACGCAACTATTTAGTTTGTTTAGCGAAGACTAATTAATGCTCAAATGTTAATCAAAACTTCCAATCCCAAACCGGAATTCATTTAGGATCGAGGTGTTGGGTCTGGAAAGTCTTTGAATATTTGGATCATAATTTTCTTGGTAATAGGAAATTATCACTCCGGAATTCATCCAAATTTCGTTAGGCTTGTCCATTTTATATTTTATATTTTTAAAGCGTTTACGTCTTTCTTGTAATCAATTTTTATTGCCACTATTAGCGGCATTATGAGTGACTAATTACCGAGCCGCATTAGAGAGCTGAGAGCCCGAAGGGACACAGTAGCTCCCGAGGGAAGGCTTCCAGATCGATCTGGAACCGAACTACTCTCAGTCCAGCGATGGCAGTGAGACCGGCAACAGGTAATCATCCAGTCCCCAGAGCTTGCTCTCCAAGTGTTCATTCCTTCGCTAAAATGTCCTTAAACCGTCGCTATGTCTAGAAAGTAAATACGACCCAATATACCCATAATATCGTAGGTCTAAAAAAAAAAAATAGCGAAAATATAGCCTGAATTTCTTCTCGAAAAGAAGCCATGATGAACTCTCAAAAAGCATATGATGAACTCTATATATTTCTTGCACTTATGCCAGGTTGGAAAAATCTTTAAAGCGGATTAGTCTAAGAATTCTGGTTCACGATCGTTTCAATTTAACTTATTACACAAACTACCCATGGCCAAGGCTTTGTTATTTAATTATAATTAGAACATTATAATTATATTATCACATCCGACGATTATCAGTATACTTTTTTGTTAGGCGAATTTTTAACCTATTCTTCAGCACAAACGTGTCTCTGGTGCATTAATAATGAATGATATTTAGGCTTGGTCATCATTTGACCAGAATAGAGAATAAAATATACAACATACATGCAACTCAAATAAGTATTGTCCTACACCAATATACTTGTACTGAATAGTACTAATCATGATAGTTGCCATTAAATTTTGTAATTAGTAATCGAATATATTAAAGTACAATCATCTATATAATTATTAGCTTAATTTTTTTAAATAAATAATGAAATGATTTTTGCAATCAAAAGTGTAAAACTTATAAATCGATTAATACGATTTTACAATGATCCCCAATAGAATTTACAATTTAATCCATTTTTATGTTCCAAAGAGATTTTATTTAAGAAAAATATATTAAATAAAACAAAGTAAGTTTGTGAACTAGTTAGTAATTTAAGGTAGAATAAGAATAAGTATTTTAACTAAGAAGTTCGTTTCACAGGCATAGCTTATAAGTCATAGGCCTTACGAAATGTAATTAAGAAATAGTGGATAACTAATCAAAGTCGGTCGATGGCATAATATAATTTTGACCAACATTTTAAAATGCTTAACGAAAAAAAAAATATATTAAATATATTTAAAACAGTAAATTCAAAATAATTGAAATGATTATTTTAAGTAATCAATAACCTGAGCCTTTTTACTCGTACTTTTCTCAATGACACTTGTAGTTTTATATTTTATTATAAAATAGGGACCCAACTTAGAAAAATAATTTTGAAAAATTCAACTCACATAAATAAAAATAGACAATTAATATCACACAATGATTCGCTGTTAGCTCAGAATAATTATCTCTCGAGTATTATCAAATAATGAGGTATTAGTTTATTCTTTTTTCACTTAATTTTTCATAACTTTTAAGTAAAACTTGGTTTTCGTGGAAATCTGGGTTGAATCTGAAAGGACGAACGGAAAGCTTGTTTAGGTGGTGAAATATCATATACAAAATGAAGTTTTTTAGTAGCCAAAAATATTTGCCTAAGATTTAAGATTGTTTTGGTCAGTTTAGTAAAATAAATTAGTTAACTGGATCTACGTAGAAATTCACGTTATCATTATCATACTTTAGTACATACATATATTAGTTATATGAGGAAGATAATGGTCTGGGTAGAGGTCAAGAAAATTCTCTTATATAGGGAGAATTTTTTATTAGTTATAAATAACTACATATGGTATGGCATAACTAAATCCATTGTATTAGTATGGGGAGAATTGCTAAAAGTTTTATATTTGTAATTTTTTATAAAAATGAACAACTGGTTAATGCTTTACCATAAAATATTTATTTTTTTTGTGTTGGTTTTGAAAAGACAGCAGATATAAGTCTTTACTTTTCGCCTTCTTTACATAAAAATTTTTCTTATCTATTGCAAACGATATTCTTGGAAGAAGTATCATGCTAATATTAGAAGGGGCATGAAGTAAACAAAAAAACATTTAAGTACTTGATTAAATACTTAAAAGTGTTTTTAGAATACAATTAAGAACAATTGAACGAAGAATGAATACCATGAATTTTTTTTTTGGCTGTTCAAAATAATGACCATTATCTAAGTAAAATTAGCCTTCCGGAAAAATGTCAACAATTGATTTATGTTTATTATCTTAATTATATAATTATAAAACACTGCTAATAATTTTTTTAAATGTATAAAAAAGTAGAAGTTATTCACAATAAATGTTCAAAAAGGTTATCTCTCATTATTGACCATCTACAGAGATCGATTTAGATTCAAACAAGAAGTACGTGATGAGAGAGAAGTTAAATGGGTATGATTTGTTCGAAAGTATCCACGCAAGCTTCAAAATATTATTTACAAAAGACTTTTCGCCACTAGTCCCCTCCAAAGTTTCTGTGCTATGTTTTTCTAACAACAACCAAACATATTCCTAAGGACGAATTTTGACTACTTGGCGATGGTACAGATAGTCCTTATTTAACTTGTGCCGTTTTTATGTGATCCGTTCCAATTCTTCAAAAACATTTCCCTAACCTAACTAATATACAGACAGTTTGCTGAGTTGATAAAATTAGTTGCTGATTAAATGGGAATTTGTTCTGTTCCAGTCGTGTTGCCAATTTATCTCTTTGTTTCTTATTTGATGAATTAATGAATAAGAAACGTAAGTACTAATTAATCAGTTATCTAATATTTATTAATCAATGAGAATGAAATACTGAATTGAGAATGAAGATATGAATGAAAAAGTTAGAATAGTATATATATGGTATACTATTAAATTCCGATTTTCATAATTTTTTTTAAAGGAAATTTATAAAGGAAAAATTAGTAGTATTATTATTATTTAAAATAGAGTTTAAAAATAAAAAGTACAATTAGGGTACATATTTCTTTAAAAATTTTAATCCACCAAAAGTATAGTAAATGAATTTTTCTGGAAGTAGTTCATCCGTGGTACATATATTCATGCATTATGCTACAACTACAATACTCTAAAAACGAAAAATACTTTTTATGCGGATATAGGCAGATGCGTTTTTTTTATAGGAGTCGAATCCCTAATACTCCCTCATTTCAATGAACTTGCTTTTTCGGGACAATTAAGAACTGAGGATTTTAGGATTAAAAAAAATTTCTTTTTTGTGATCCTCCGTAGACTATTTTTGTTTGAAGTGGATAATATTAACACGTAAAATTGCTTGATGGATTTTGTTAATTAAATATGTAAAATAAACAAAACAAGGTATCAAATTTAAAAAAATAATCACAAGAGTTGATTCCATGACAAATGACACGAAATGAAAACATTATATAGAAGTGATATGCATAATAAATTTATCTTTGGTTGGTGTCGTTTTGGGCTGAGAGGTTGGGAAGTAGTTTATTTAGTTCACAATTTATTTTATTTTTATTCCTGGCAATTAGCGAAATATTTACCAGTATTTTTCATATCTGTCATTTTGGAGACATATCGTTACTGGTATGGAATCTTTCCTACCATGTCCTTACATTTATTTCAAATCTGTATCGTTTTTCAATATGAATATATTACAGACAAATTATACTGATCTTCTGAATTAAAACGAAGTATAAAACGCAAAACTACATGCATATGCACTCCTAGGAACCCATACATGAAATGAGGAACGTTTTTAAAGCAATATTTGTTGCAGACGAACTTTTCTTTGATTATACACTTCTTTATCAATTCTTCATAATTGATGGGCATATAAAAATATTACTACTAGTAATGAGCGAAGATCTAAGAGCACTGCCGCCTTACCAATTCAGGTAGAGCATTGATAATATCTAGCGGAATTCCTGGACTGTTCTGTTTTGTTGTTGATTGCCTTCTTGAATACTTGAACATTATAGTGTCGTTCATCTCCCTTAATCCCAGCCTTATAAAAAATTCAGGGTATAGTGACATAAAAAAAATTAAAACAGTAATCTTTATTTGAAAAGAAAAGATATGTCCAGGACGGGGGGACTCGAACCAGGGTCTTCCAGATCGCTAGTCTGGGACTCTACCAACTGAGCCATCCTGGCTGTATCAGGCTCGCTCCCCGGCCATGGTCACATCTTCTCTTTTCACTGATCCTAAGTCCTCCCCGTTCTCGCATTTTGCGAAGTATACGAGGGGAAGAATGTTCTTTGAACATTATTTAAATTAGGATCTAGTTGGCTTACGTCATTATAATTATTATAATGTATTTTATTTTATTTGTTACTAATTTTTAAATTAGTTCCTGGACATATCTTTTCTTTTCAAATAAAAATATTTAAAAATTAGTAACAAATAAAATAAAATAAATTGTAATAATTATAATGACGTAAGTCAACTAGATCCTAATTAAAATAATGTTCTTTGAACATTATTCCCCTCGCATACTTCGCAAAAATGCGAGAACGCGGGGACTTAGGATCTGTGAAAAGAAAGGATATATGACCAGGACCGAGAAGCGTGCTTCATTAGGGCCAAGGATAGCTCAGTTGGTAGAGTCCCAGACTAGCGATCTGGAAGACCCGGGTTCGAATCCCGGCCATTTCTTTTCTGTTCAAATAAAAATATTTAAAAATTAGTAACAAATAAAATAAAATAAATTATAAAACAGTAATCCCTTGAGTTCTTAGTAGTTACAACAAATTATATGTGTGAATTGATGAAGCGCGGTAATCTGAAGTAGTACTCAAAATAATAAAGACTAGAATAAAGTAATAAATTTCCTTCCTTCTTAATGAATTTATTTAAGAATGATTGGGGTTTTTAATTGTGTATTTTTTTGGATACCTCAGTAAAACCTGAGACAATTTCAATAATGCAACCTTATTGTTTTTGCATTTTAAATTTCGAAATATCGATCCTGACTTAGTCGATTTGAAGGACAGTGGGCTGCGAGTTAGGAAAGTCGTTCATTGTGAAGGTTATTTCCGTCCGTTCTCTTCGTAATCGGTCTTGCGACACTTAGATCTTCGTCCATTAGCAATGCTGCGAAGTTCAATTTAATCTTCCCGTCCTCAAGAATAAGTTCGATAAGTATGGTCGAGTTCAAGCCTTTGCACACTTAAAAGCAACAAGCTTAGAAAGAAAATAAAAATGTTAGAAATAAAAAAGGGAAGCATACCATAGTATGAAAGGTCTTATGACTGCCAAGCTCTATATACTCACTAATGAAATGATAATAATGCTAATTACAATATTATGATTATAATGTTAATTATTCGTAATCAGATTCCCTAACCTTGTTCCATTTCCCCGGCCTATAATGTTATCGTATCATACTACAGCATGTTTTTATGTTTAAGGTTGCACATAAAGTTATCCTTACATGTATTACATATTATTCATTATTCCTACTTTTTTCTCTAATTTTACATTATTTTAATTTAGTTATTTACATCTTAATAATTATATATATTTTTTTCATAATTTATTATTATGTTTAATCACAATAATTTTGTATTGCTGCATGTTCATACTAGTAGTTATTATATTTAATAGTTTTAAATTATCAATAAAGTAATGACATGCCAGTGTTAAGAAAAGTGAAAAACCGATTATTTAATGTAGATGAAAATTATAGATCTCTCCTCAATGTTCTTTGTAGCTCACTCCAGATGTTTCATATGCTAGTATTGACATATTAACGAAGATGTTATATATTACATTATTTATAATATAAATAATATAATATTATTTATAGTTTTTTATATTTATAGTAATTTATACCAAATTACCATCATAATATATTAGATTATATAATAAAAAATAATTTTAAATTATTAAAGGTACAAATTATTTAAGTATTGTTGAACTTACCGATGATAATAATACTAAAAATGAAAATAAAGTCAATGTAAGCACAAATACAAAGTATAAATAATATAATTATATACTAATTATTATTTCAATTAAACTATTGATATTCTTTTATTATAAAATAAATTACTTATTGTTTGGAGTGTCATTTCATGTGAAAATCAGACCAATTTTAATGAATACAATTTGAAATTTACGGTTTAGAAATTCAAGTATATACTTGTTTATACTTCGATATGCAGCTTCAATAACACAATTGAACCAACATATTATTGATAACAATAGTTCTACATCGCCTAATTTGTTAATGAGAGAGCCTGAGTGACACAGTTAAGTTTTAATTAACTGAGAGATAACTCTGCCTTACAAGGCCACAATAGTTGCAACAAACGGGTGTCGAAACATTAACGTTAAGAAAGTGATTGTGCTTCTCGATGTCGTCATTAAGTGGCAGGTTGTTTGGTCTGTTGCTGGCACGAACTGAGAAAATTATTAATATCCAAAGCGTAATCTTTAATCATTAATTTTCTAGTAATGGATATGATTAGCTGAATGTAACTTTCTTAAAGGAAAAATGGTTTATGCCAGTTATTTTTCTATTGTTCTTTCTCAAAAAGAATATAGTACCTTGTGGGAAAATACACTCTACTATAATTTAACTCTCCATTAAATGGCATTGGTATAATTTAAGCTTATAGTTTAATTATTTATAAATTTTATTTTACAAATAGTATAATTTGACATAGTGATTATCCATTTTTATTTATTTATGCTGTTTTTAGATCAACTTCTTTAATTTATTTATTATTATTCGTGAATGACCCAATTAAGACTAGGCAAAGGAGTCATTCTATTTGTCTTTCTTTGTGCCCATAAATTTTCCATTGTTTTCTTCTTCTGTCTTTCTTGAAACCATGCCGTTCCAGTCTTCTTTGATTTCTCCTCTTGTTCAACTTATGAATTTATTACTACTAATTCATAATAACATAATGTATTATTGAAATAATTTTTAAAATTCATTGCCAAAACATGATGGCAGCAACCATTCAAAACTAAAATACTACAATTACTCCAACTAAAAAATACTAGGAAATATAATTCCTGGTGTAAAAGTTGGAATTGAACTCAAAAGTATCCTAAATTAGGTTCTCTAGATCATTTGTAATTTTTTTTGGAAGCCTAGTTTTCGGAATCATTTATAAATTTAAGAGCCTGGCGATGTTTGCTGATGTGTTTAGGTCGAATAAACTTGTAACACAATCATAATAGTATCTGATAATCTATCATTTGATGTAATCTCTATGATAAAGGTACATTTCATAACGAAACCTGAAAAGATTTTTTCTTAGCGTTTAGATGTGGAACGCCGTCTCTCTAGAGGACAAATAGATTACATAAAAAAGATATAGCAAAAAAATAGCCTTAGAGGTTATGGGAGATCATGATTATCACCTCACGAAGTTTAGTATTATATATACCTCAGGAAACTTTATATGTATATATATATATATATAAATATATATGTGTGTGTGTACAGTGAAACAATTATCTATTCATTATTTGAAGGCCAGTAGAGAAAATGTCGTATTTGCATATCGTTCTGTAGCTCTTCTAATCTATTAGCCATAGATCAACCCTCTGACAGAGAAAAATCACAGTTATTTGGTCAGTACCTTTCCAAAATCTTTCATCCACATCCTGATATCATTAACCCAATTCACATTGAACATATAAAAGAAGCGTTAGATGTTCCCCTCCAAATGTCCCTTCCACCCAAAGCATTCCATCCTACAGAAATATCCAACATTATACACAGATTACCTTCCCGCAAAGCTCCTGGGCACGACCTCATCACAATTCATATCTTAAAACACCTTCCTAGAAAAGCCATTCTATTCCTTACCTATATATATAATGCTGTACTCCGCTCCACATATTTTCCTGACCTCTGGAAACTATCCATTGTAAAAATGATACCCAAGCCTAAAAAAAAACCAGAATACCCTTCCTCTTACCGTCCTATCGCTCTTCTACCTTGTATGGGTAAAATCCTTGAAAAACTCATCCTCAAACGATTGCACCCCATCCTTGATGCAAATCACATAATTCCAGATCACCAGTTTGGATTCCGAGCATCCCACTCCACTATTCAGCAATGTCATCGTGTGGTGGATGTAGTCTCCTCTGCATTGGAACGTGGATCATATTGTTCGGGCGTCTTTCTTGACGTGGAACAGGCCTTCGACCGAGTCTGGTATCCGGGATTGCTCTATAAACTCCGTCAATTTCTACCGCCTACCTACTTTCTCATCCTTCAATCCTATCTCACAAACAGAACTTTCCAAGTAAACCATAATAATGTCTATTCATCCCTCTTTTCCCAATCTGCTGGTGTTCCTCAAGGTAGTATCCTTGGCCCAATCCTTTATACAGTTTATACAGCTGACATCCCAACTCATCCTAGTACTATCCTTACCACATATGCTGATGATACATGTGTATTATCAGTCAATACCAATCCAGTTATTGTATCCCAAAGCCTCCAATCCCATATCACTGATCTTGAAGAATGGTGCCAGAACTGGAGAATTAAAATAAATTCTCAAAAATCCCATCAAATCACTTTTACCTTACGTCGTAAACCAATGACTTCCTGTCCTTCAGTATCCTTTAATAATATCCCACTTGTGCCTGTAGAACAGATCCGATACTTAGGGTTGCATCTCGACAAACGATTAACCTGGAATCCTCATACAAGACTGAAAAGACAAGAAACCGCTCGACGTTTCAGGCTACTTCAACACTTACTAGACAAACGCTCTAAGCTCCCAGTTAATTACAAAAGACTCATCTACATGACCATCATACGACCTATTTGGACTTACGGAGTAGAGCTTTGGGGCTCCACTAAGCCATCAAATTCTTCTCGTATCCAATCCCTACAATCCAAAATCCTTCGTAAAATCCTCAATGCTCCTTATTTTGTTAAGAATATAGTCATCCATAACGACCTTAATGTCCCATTTGTTGCTGATTTGGCCCGAACCCGGTATCTATCCTTTCATAACAAACTTCATCTCCACTCAAACCCTCTAGTTTCAAACTTAGCTTCCTCTTCAATTCCCGATAATCCTCCGAGGCGTCTGAGAAGAAGATGGCCACGTGACCTTCTTAGTTGAACATGCGATTTGAGTACTACCAGTGGGTAGTTTCTCTACTTGTCATTATATCATGTCATTATGTATCACTCAGCCAATTTACTTGTTATATTATTGTAATATAGTTGTAAATATCAATAAATAAATAATAAAAAAAAAAAAAAAAAAAAAAAAAAAGATCAACCCTGTCGGATTCGCAGACAATCCTGGGTCTTATAATGTTCAGATCCATCAAACCCACTCTCTATAATGTGAATAGCCTTAATTGGGAGAAAAATCTTGAGGTTCAGTGTGACCTCGGGCAAATCACCTTCCTGCACAACCATTCAATATAAACTTTACAGTCTCTACCACGTACTGATTCTTAGGTTATAATCTATAATCTAAGATCATAGACTATAGTGGTACAGTTTTTATTACTATTTTTCGTTTTTCTCCGAATATCAGTAAATCTGATTTCTTTCACCTTCAATTTTGCTGGATCTTTATTGTGTGTTTAAAACGTTTATATATTAATATAAATAATAAATATTTATATCTTAAATTTCATAAACTTTTGATGTTAGTATTTTCTAGTCAGCATTTAGTACTCAAATCTCTAGATTCTTTTTTACAAAAATGTGATCCCTGAAAGATAAGCCAATATTACAAGATGCAAATGCCCCTTCAAAAAGTTACTTCGCCAAAGTTTTATTATTAACCAGTTTCGATGATTGTGGTTCAGTTCTTTTGTCTTAAGAACAAGATGAAAGTAACTATTAGTAGTTTCTATGACTGTTGAATATCTATCTATTCGTACGTATCTATTGAAGTCTCTCACCAAAACAAATATAATTGTGTTAATATAACTGTAAAATTATTTTTTCGATTCGGAAAATATATATTTTTTCTTACTAGTTTATTGTGTTTTTTCTTTCGTGAAAAAATTTATCATATGTTTCATACTGCATCAGTATTTTTATTCAGTTGGCTAAAACAACCTATTTATTTATTCCTCTACACATTGCTCAACCTGTTATATTCCTTCTCTGTGTGGTCTGTGGTTACAAAGGACAGGATAAAGAAGGCCAGGATTAGTGTTGTGAAATAAGTAACAGCTTAAGTAAAAAAGATAGGTTTTTGAATCAATTTTATTTTATTATTTTGAATCAAACCTAAAAGCTATGCGAAAACGGAGTTAATTGCTTTTTTTTTAAAATTATTTTATTGAATTGTACAACTGTAATATATATATCTAGTACAAGGGCTATATGACTAACTGGATACATGAAAGGATATGTAGAGGCACTACCCACTGGCAGCACTCTAATAACGTTTCTATAATATAAGGTGCCGAGGCCATCTCTCTTCAGACGCCTAGGAGGATTGTCCGGGATGGAATTGGATGCAAGGATGGAAACTAGTGGGTTTGGATGGGCCTGGAGTTTATTATGGAGTGATAGGTATCTGGAATGGGCTAAATCGGTAACATATGGAACGTTAAGGTCTTTATGGATGGTTTTATTTGTGACAAAATAAGGAGCGTTTAGGATTTTGCGAAGGATTTTGGATTGCAAGGATTGAATACGAGAGGAATTGGATGGTTTGGTGGAGCCCCATAGTTCAATTCCGAAAGTCCATATATGTCTTATAACAGTCACATAAATAAGTCTTTTGTAATTGATCTGAAGCTTTGAGCGTTTGTCTAGTATGTATTGAAGTAGTCGGAAGCGTCTACCTGTTTCTTGTATTTTCAGTCTTGTGTGAGGGTTCCAAGTAAGACGTTTGTCTAAGGTCCTAGGTAGCGAATCTGTTCAACAGGGACAAGTGGAGTACTATTAAAGGATACAGTAGGACAGGAAGTCATGGGTTTTCGGCGAAGGGTAAAGGTAATTTGATGGGACTTGTTGGAATTGATGTTAATTCTCCAATTCCGACACCATTCTTCGAGGCTTGATAAATGTGATTGAAGCGATTGGGATGCAATATATGGGTCGTTATTAACTGATAACACACATGTGTCATCAGCATACGTGGAGATGAAGGTGTTAGGATGGGTCGGAACGTCAGCTGTATATAATGTGTAGAGGATAGGACCGAGGATGCTACCTTGAGGAACACCAGAAGACTGGGAATAGAGGGAAGAGTAGGAACCATTATGATTTACTTTAAATGTTCTGCCAGTTAGAAAGGAGCGAATGATTAAAAAGTATGTAGGAGGAAGGAATTTTCGGATTTTGTAAAGGAGACCTGGATGCTCGATCAAAAGCCTGACGGAGTTTTTGAATAAAAATGATTTGTAATAAAAAAATATACATCTTAAAAAAATTGTTAAGTAAGAATTATTTTTTCCCCAAATGGCTAAACCTATGAAGATACGTAAAATTGTTAATCAACATGTAAGCTTATAGGTCGAAAAGAAGATGGGCAGAAACAACAAAACAGAATAATGTTCGAAACATTTAGTTTTCACTAGATAATATCCACTGCATTCCTGCAGCTGATAGTGTATAAAATGGCACTGCTGTTTGATCGTTGTGAATCACAGGCTAATGCCTACTTTAAATGCGTTATCTCTGTTTTTCCAGTTTACTAATTAACAAGCAGACACATTGTTTGTACAAAAGTTAGCATGTTTTGATTATATTGACTCGAATTCTAAATTATCAATTTTCCATTGAT